>CM060935.1:729265663-734265663 GCA_030765085.1 Allium cepa | reverse complement strand
AAATACCCTTTCGAAATTTTCGAAACCATTGGGGAACCACCCCTTAGAAACCTTTCTTCAAAACCTTTCGAATGCATTTCAAAACCTTCATAAACAACAACCTTTCAAAAGCACTTGGGTTCAATTTAAAACATGTGGAAAACTCCTTTCGAAGCCATTTTGGTTATACTTCAACATAGCAAATGGGACATTAAAACCATATCATTCCAAAGAAAAGAAGTGGTGGTGTTGAAACCACCCTTCCGAAAGCACTGGAGAAGTGGCCAAGTTTAAAAATGAAGTATACCTTTCGAAACCATTGACTTTGAAAAGTAGGAAAAGCGGTAGCTAGGTGTTTCGATCCCTTCAAAAGTATTTCTTAAAACAAAAGAGCGCAACCCATTCGAAACCATTCCGTTGAAATCATTTGACTAGGTTGGAAGCCAACCCAGTCGAAAGCTAACTCTTCAAAAGCAAAGCAGGCGCCTTTTTGATTTAAAACAAAGTAGCGCTTCGACCCCTTAGGAACCCTTGGTTTCAACCACATACCTTCCGCCTATGTCCAATTTGCTGCATACCAAGGCTTTGATGTCATGCGCATTAGTTTCGATAGGGCTTGAGGTGGAGGAACTAAGTCAAAAGCCATCTATGTCGGAAGCAGGGTGCTAAAAGTGGCAAAAAAGACATTTTTCATATAAAACTGATTTTAACCCTTTTAAGTAACTTTTTTAAGTAACCTACCTTGTCTGTTTAAGTCTTATTGGTTGCAAATTTTCTTTTATAAAAGCACTACCAAAATTTCAAAAAAGAATACTTTAATTTTATTTACAAAATACCCCATCTCCTTTTATAAATATATAAAATATTTAAGTCCCGTGCCTTAAATAATTTTACATATTCATCAAAACACTTTGGAAAATTCTACAAAAATTTCAAAAAATCATTTTCAATATGTTTTCAAACATATATAAATTTCTGGCCCAAATAAATAATTATTTATCCGTAAATAATTTATAACCCAAATAATCATTTTCTACACTAGAAAATTTATATAAAGTCCACAATAATTCAGAAAATTATGAAAATTAAAACCTACTTATAAAATATCAATTTCGATCTAAATCCAAAATCACAAGGCATTTGGATGTCATTTATAGGGTTCTATTATCAAAACATATCATAAAATCTATATGAACAAGCATGAATCATCAACAAGTATACATAAACAATCAATCCATCAAAACATGGCATAATTATGCAAAACACTTTGGTTCAACTTAAAACCGAAAACATTTAAGAAAATGAGATGTAGTCATTATTCACCTTAGCTTTTTGATTTTGGATGCGAGATCCGATCATAATTAAATGATTTGATTCTTCTCTTGAATCCTGGCTTTTATCTTACTCTTTCTCTTGCTAATGGTGGCCGGCTTCAAGTTTGATAATTTTGACAAATAAAATGAACGTGTAGTCTAGATTCCTAAGGGTTTAGGTATTAGAATATCCTTATTCTAACTTTGCCCTTTTCTATTTCCTTTGTTTATTTAATTTCATGCTATCTCGTTTTGATTTACATACTAACATGGCATGACTACCCCTTTTAATCATCAATCTCAATCCATTAATCAACCAACATTATTTAATTTAATTTAACTAATTAAATTTCCTAAATAATGTTACTAAAAATATGGGGTGTTACACCTTCCATCGTCTTTTACCTTGAATATCCATTTGCAACCTATGGCTTTATTTCCCTGAGGTAATGGGACCAAATCCCATGTTCTATTCTTCTACAACGACTCCATTTCCACTCTATGGCGCAAATCCACTTCGAACTGTTCTTTGACTTCAAAGCATCTTCAAGGTCAAATTAATCCTCGTGAACCACATAAAAACATAATCGAATTGATCACTGAGGCTAAGGTTGCAAACTACCAATCTCCATATCTATCAATTGCCTTCCAAATTCGCTGACCAGCACGAATGGTTCCAGCATCAACTGTCACTCTTTCAGCTTCACCTTGAACTGAACTTTCTCCAACTTCATGACCATCGCCGGCGCTGTTAGAGGAAATATATGGACTATTATATGATGGTTCTTCAACTACATTTTCTTTATCATCAACAATATCAACTCTACTCTTTGGCTGAAGTATGGGAATAATATCTGTCTACTTTGGCTTGTCTACTTCCAAACATGAGCTATTTAATGTCTCCTCTAATGGTCTAAAGATGACTCATCAAAAGGTAACATGTCTAGAATCTATTACCTTATTCGTTATTGGATTCTAAATATGATATCCCTTAATTCCGTATGTATAACCTAGCAAAACACACTTGGCAGCTCTCAGCTCCAAATTATCAAATCCTTTGTTATGCACATAAACAGGACGACCAAAAATATGAAAGTAACTGAGTATAGTAGACTTCCCTCTCCATAGCTCTTCTAGAATCTTCTCACCAATGGTTAAACATGGAATCTGATTAATGATGTGAGTAGTAATCAACGTAGCTTCAGCCCAAAAGCACTTAGATAAGCTTGTAGTCAATCTCAAGCCACGAGCCTTCTCTATTAGAGTTCTATTCATCCTTTCAGCAACCCCGTTGTATTGTGACACTGGATGTAGTAAAATGTCTCCTAATACCGTGCCGTCTGCAGTATCCAAGGAACTCCATCAAGACATATTCGCTGCCATTATTATATCGAAGAATCTTCAATTTCCTTCTAGTTTGGTTTTCGATGAGGGCTAACCGTTCCTTAAACTTTTCGAACACTTCCAACTTAGCCTTTGTTACATACACCCAAACCTTGCACGAATGGTCGTCAATGAAAGATACAAAGTAGTTGGCTTCACTATAGGAACCTATAGAAACTTGTCCCCAAACATCTAAATGCACATAGTCAAGTACGCTTCTAGAGGTATATTCACCAGCACCAAATGATACTTCGATTTGCTTACTCACAACACACTCCTTGCAGAAATCCAATTTGTCAAATCTTTCTCCTCTAATCTTCTTCTTCCTACAAATAAATTATAAGTTTTTCTCTAAAGTATGACCTAATCGTAAGTGCCAAAGTTTAGTAGCATCCAAACTTTTAGCACTATCAACTCCAACATACGATTCCCTTGAACAATGGTACCCTTCAACAAATAAAGATTTTGGACCTCTATACCCTTCATTACTATAAGTGTCGCTTTAGAAACCTTTAAACCATCTCCGTCGATGGTAAGGTTGCAAGATATTGATGCTAGCTTCCCTAATGATGTCAAAGACTACTGAAGACCGTTACATATCAAACATCTAAAAGAGTGCGAACAATCCCGTCGAACATGCAAATGCGAATTAAACCAACTCTCATGGACCTACATGTTGCATTATTACCCATAAGGATGGAACTTCCTTCATTAGCAACAAAGGAAGAAAAATAATCCTTATTGTATGTCATATGGAATGAAGCCCCTAAATCAAAGACCCAATGGTCGCAACATCCGATACAACAATCGTTAACACATCATTGTATTCATTCTCCACCGCAATAGATAATGAACCCATAGTCTCCTTCTTCAAATCTGGACAGTCTCTTCTCCAATGACCCGGTTTCTTACAATGATGACACCTTCCATCTTTAGACTTACTATGCTAGTGGGGCTTCTTCGAATTAAAACAACCCCTAAAATTCTTTTTCTTCTTCTTCTTCGTTCTTCCTCTCCCAACAACCAAGCTTGAACTACTATCACTTCCTCCACTACTATCTTCTAAACCTAAACTCTTCGACCGATCTCTCAACTCCTCACTAAGAAGCAAACTTGTCTTCACATTATCCAACATCACTATTTCCCTACCGTAGATGAGGCTATTAACGAAAAGGGTGAACCACTTCAGAAGCGAACACAATAAAACCATAGCTTTTTGTTCTTCAACAATCTTTAAATCAACTTGCTTTTTCTTCATCAAAAGGTCATCAAATATACTCAGATATGATTTAATGGGAGAACCTTCCTTCATCTTATAGGTAAAGACATTCTTCAACAAGATCAATCTGTTGGTTAAAGATTTCTCTTCATGTAGAGGTTTTTTAACTTCTTCTAAATTCCTCTGACGGTAGTTTCCTAGCTAATTTCAGAAGTAATATTCTTACCCATAGTAAGTTGGAGTGTAGTATAGGCTCATTCTTCCTTCTCCTTCTTTTTTACAGTGGATATAGTTGGATCTAAATCCTCTAAGTCATAAACCACATCGTGGACACGATTTCTTCATAGTACTGCCTTCATCATCCATTGCCACTTCTCAAAATCTCCTTCTCCTTTTCACTTCTCCATCGATAACTGTGTACCTAAAGCCATGTAGGAACCCCTAATATATGGAGCAACTACTGGTATTGAACTAATCTCTTGTGTATTATCTTCACTTGCTATTCCTCCCAACACTTTCTATGCAACAGTAACTTGAAAGCTCTTAATGGGGTGATTAATCCCTTGCAGAGGAAAAACCTAATTATAGGATATGTCATAGTGTGGTAAAATAAACAGATCGATCGATTCTTCAATCAGATCACTGCTTTTCCAAAAGCAATAGTAAATAACTATAAATGAGAAAAGGGAACACAAGAGATTTACAGTGATTCCACTATCATTATGATAGTACACGTCCTCTTTGGGGAAGATGAGCTTTGTTACTTTCAATAAACAAGAGAGATTACAGAAGACACTACAACAAAATACATTTTTTACAATGGGCAATACCCATTTTAATAGGGGTTTCGCAACGGGCCTGGGCCCATCACATTATGCAATATTGTAATAGGCTTAGAAAATTTTATAACATTTTAAAACTGTTGTAAATTTCCCGTTATAGTAAATATTTTTAACAACAGTCTACAGCCGTTGCAATAGAATCTTTTACAATGGTAATTTTCTATTGTAAATCTGCACATTTCTCTAAAAAAAAACATGATATTGCAATGCATACCAAGTGTTATAGTAGCTTATAATACAACTGGCTCGACCAGTTGTAATACGTCTCAAATAGAACAGACATGAACTGTTGCAATATGCCTCTGCCACAACAGGCATGGATCGTTGTTATTTTTTCTTTTACAACTGTTTTCGACCATTGCAAAATAAATACAAAATTACAAAAACAATCAGTTGCAGCTTCTATACTATAATACATCAGCACTAATGTTTAATAATTTAATGACTAATAAATATCATCATAAAACAACCAAAATCACACATACGGTTTTTTTATACTAAAAAGCCAAAACGAATTATACATTCATATCATTTGTAAAGTCTTAATAAAATTACAAATCATTGTCATTCAAGCCAAAATTAATTTAAAAGAATCCAAATACAAATAATACAAATGATTATTAAGATCGATACATTGTTCAACTTTGTTCATCTAAAGAAAAACAAGAACCTTAACATAAATTGTTCTCGTATTTGCTGGCTTTTGTGAAGTTTTCACATACCTGAAGTCATAGTTCTTATCATTCCAGGCCCAAGTATATTTGGTGTAGGGCTTGTCAGCTCGAAAATGGAAGAAAACCATTAACAGACAACAATTTATATAAAACAAAAGTGTGATGTGTAAAAGTTGAAGTAATATATATTACAGAGTAAGGTAAACATGTATACCTCAAGCTATAGATAGTCAAAAATGGGAAGAGTAATAGTTCACATTGAGATTATTTGACTGATTCAAAAGTAAATTAATATGTATCCTATGATAGTTTAAAAACTAAATAGGCCTATGGAAACAGGTCACTATATGTCTAAAGTATTATTGACTTTTAAATATGACAGACCTGGGGATATGGTAGTACTAGTAGCTTTAGCCTCTCATATACTATCTAAATATCTTGTTAAAATACAAAATTGCAATTTTGATCAGTGATACTCTAACCAATGATCCACGCAAGAAGGTATTAAATATCATGGAAAAAGGATTAATAATTGATCATAATCTAGCCAGATAAAATCATATTTGTCTATACAGTCAAAAAATAATAAAAAACACATACAAAGAAAAAGAGGAAGATTTTTATTCATTTCATCATGTACAACCTCAAGTTCTATTTACTGAACAAAGTGAAAAGTTAAATTACGATAAGGTTATTATTAAAATCAGCATATTCACCCTCATACAAATGTATTGTATAGGTGGCGATAAATAAAAAACATAATACAAACTAGTTCATTTCTATGCTTAGTTTCAGTGTCGCTTCGTATTGGTAGCCCGGGTCATGGAAATATCTTAAACTAGCGATTAAAATTGACATAAAAAAGAAGAAATTAACATCAGTTAGCAATTTTCAAAAATGAAATCTAGACTTACTGCTTTTGTTGCAATCTTATTATTCTAGTCAAAAATGAAATTAGTTCTTTCTGCGCCTGACTTTGTAAGTTTTGCTTCAGTTCGTAAGTTATTCTAGTCATAAATTTTTGATAGAGTATGAACCAATGACAAAAGAACCGACCATATCTGTTTTTTTAATAATAATCAGCATAGAAGATAAAGTTTATTATGAATGGATAATTAGATTGTGTTCTCGTTGTACGCAACTCATCAATTCATTACATGTGTAGGAAATTTATTCCGGTAAATTGATTTCAAACTGCTGATTTTTCTATATTCCAGGGAAGCTATTAATGAGCATGTCGATGTGGGAATTTTTTTTTCTACAATTGATGAATACCACTTCAAGTCTACCACTAATGGCTGATAGTTACTTTTTCCAAGGCTGAAATGGTATCGGTTTTGCCATGTTACAATAAAATGCAAGCATGTATAATATTTCTTTGCTCTCACTTTTCAAGTAATGTATTCCTATTTGCTCATGCATTGTGCACTTTCTAGCGTAGGCAAGAATAATTTTTTGTATGTTTATTCGAAGGGTCTTATTTAGCACAATGATAATTTTTTGTAAGTATATACAATGGTCTGAACTTTGTTCTATCTTCTATTCTGAACTTTTCTTAGGTCACACAACATGATTATATATATATTGGTGAAAATTTTCGGCTTCACCACAATTAATTAGATTACGAGGCAGCTTTATAGCTAGCTGTCCTCACGATTAGGAATTAGTAAACTTAATCTTAGTTAAATTCACCTTTAGGAAGTGACTGTATTGCTGAATGCTTACACAGTCCAGTAGTTGCACTTAAACTATTTGTTGAAATATCAAGATGGAATAATGAACAAAAGATCTATTAAAAGTAAATAGGAGAAATGTAAAAGACATAAAGATTTTTACATGGTTTGGATTATTGTTAATCCTACGATACTAGATAATCCAATATATTTTATTATTTTGTACAAGAGATTTCAATGGCCTTGGGGCATACAATATTTCACTTTGTTTTTAGGAAGGAGAAGAAGTTGAAAAAGAAGATCCCTTTCTTTGTTTTATGCCTTTCCTTTTATAATATGGAAAGCACAGCATGGCAGGTCGCAATCATCTCACTCGTTTTTTCCCTTTTACCTCCGCCCTTGGATTGCACCACCTGTCGCTTATCTATGATGTTTATCCTTTGTGCTTGGAATGATGATGGGTTTTCGGCAAGAAATCCTGATATTTGTGGGATCTTGGAAATTTGAAGCAAGATGCTTGAAAATTAGACGGGAAGCCCAGGTCTACATAGGCCAGCCTCCTATGCATTTGGTAATCCATGAATGGCTTTCTACCCTAGGTGTTGCTCTGGTTCAACTTGCTCCCAATTCATACACCTTTTCTTTGGCCACCTTTATCCTTTAAGCTGAAAATGACATTAATCTTACTAGCGAGGAACTTCGATTTCTTTTCGACGTTAAAAGGGTCCTAGAAAGGAGAATAAGGGTTTCTTTTATATTCAGCTAAAGACTCGTTTCTAACAGGCATCCCTAATCAAACCGAAAATGGATCTTATTTTATTTAATTATTCCGAATTATGTTAGATTCCTTTCCTTTTCTTAACATTATTCCGTTCATACCACTTCTTCGAAGGCAAATGAAAAATTGTACGAGTCTCATGGTAGATTCAGAGTTTGCTTATAAAGGTTAGGAAAATAATGGAGTTTGTATGCTGAGTCAAATTTGAATGCTTGTATTTTGCTACTTCCTCACCATATACTTTATAGAAGAAGATTTAGGCCCACTCTTTCCCGATCTAAGATTGGGGGTATAAGTATCTTGTAATAAATTTAAGGGTTGCCATACCTATGATTTTAACTTCATTATTTTTCTTTTTTTAGATAAAATGGATAAGGTACATATTGCTACAGTTCGTAAGGCTTTGGAGGTGGAAAGGGAGGAGAAGAAAAAGAAGGCTTTGAAGAGGTTGTTTCAAGGGTCTGAAGATCCTTCTACTACTTTCAAGGAATTGGCTATTTGTCCATCATCCAAGGTTCCATCCTTGTTTGATATGATGGTTCTTTCTTCTCCAGCTCCTGCACCTTCTTGGCGGATTGGTTCTTCTTCTTGGGATGAATCTACCCCCAACGCAGGTGGCTCTACCACAACTGAAGTTTCCAACTTTTAATTGATGGAGAAGATTGGGAAGTATGCATAAGGTCTCGTTGTTCTTTCTGCCTTTGCTTATGAAATGTCTTCCATTACCATTTTGTTAGAGTATGTGAAGCTCTGGTCTTATGTGAGTGATCACTTTTCTTCTCCTTTTCTCTTTTGCATTTCCGTAGTTTATGACACATGTTGTTTCATGTTTTCCACTCTTTCAGTCTGCGGCCTTGATGATGAAGGCATGTGAATCAAGGAGTGTCCAGGCTCTGCTTTCGAGTGGGTAGCTAAGCTTGAAGCCAATCTTCCCTCAGCCAATACTGCACTGGCTTCTTTATGGTTAAGGTGGAGGAAGATGCTGGAATGCTTCGTGAGCAGGCTGAGAAGGCTGAGTGCGACGTTATAGCCGCTGAGGATGCTCAACCTGCAAAGGAGCGTGAGCTGAAGGAAAAGGGTGAAGTTCTGATAATGGTTAAAGAGGAGCTAAAAAATCCAATAAAGAACTCGACACTATCACTTCATATGTAACTTATAGCTTTTATGCTTCGGCTAGACGTCAAAACAAGGTGGAAATTAAGCCTGACATTGTGAAAGATGAATCTGTGGCCAACTCAAATTTTGCATATTACCAGAATAAATTGAACGTAGAAGAGACTGAGGGAGTTGATTTTGACTCGAGCCGTTCTGAGCACCTTTCTCAGGAAGAGAAGAAAAACGTGATGCGGACCAAGAGAACCTGCAACATAAGGAACAAGACCAACTTGCAAACAAGGTTAAATCGCCATCTGTTATAGATTTAGACCAGTAAATCCAATCATCTTTTTTATTTTGTTCAACCCAAGAATTTGAAGTTTCAGTTTGTTATATGTAGTGTGACATATTGTTTGTTATATTCTTCTTGCAAATGATTATGCTTTCTTCATTTTTTTGTTTAGTATTCATGATTGAATGTGTTCACAAATTTTTTGAGAGAGACTGGGGCTAAGCATGAAAAACAAACTCTAGAACGCCATGGGTTAAGCACTACGGCCATGGTTAGATGCAAAAATGAAGTAGACAAGAATTATGCTGATCTAAAGAATAAAACCGAGGATTTACTATCCCAAATAGGCCAAATAGTTCGAGAAAATGAAGCATTTAGTGATTTCTTGTTACATCGATGGTGATATACACTAGAGAACAACTCGATTCCATCTGATAGTCCCCTTAGAATGGTTTAGGATTAAGCTCAAGGCTTTGATTAATAAATGAACTCTCTGTGTCTTGGTTAATTTCAATTATGTAATCAAGCAGGAATGAGGTAATTAATAATGGAAACTTAATTTACTATGTTTTGATTAGAGGATTGAAATTTACTTCAATATATATTCTCTTTTGGATATGTTCGATATTAACCGTGTCTATTATTAGGATGCTTTTGAGAGTGACGATGCTCTCGAAACAAAGCTAAAGTTTAAATGTGCAGAGCTTGCAAAGGCTCAAAGCGCTTTAGAGCTTCAATATGATTGCAATCGAAAACTTTGCGCTTGGTCAAGGTACGCGGCTTCAATGGTTGACAGGATAAAGGAGAATTTGAAAGTGCGAGATGAAATTTATGGTGTTGCATATAAGGAAGAAATTGCAAAATGTAAGAAGCAAGTGGAGGACATGTCTACTGAGATTGCCATACTCTTTGGTGAACCGGAGGCTGCAGAATATAGGAGGCTGATTGAGGTGTCTCAATTAGATTTTGCGTCTACTCCTTTTATCAGTTCTATGTCTTCTTTTCTTCACGCTTATGGTTGGAAGATTATTACTAGGAGATTATTTAGTGATCTTTCAAATAAAAGCATGAAATGAAGGTTCAACTAATAGAAACTTTAAATGACAAAATAAAGAAAGTAGCGTTGAAGGTGTATGAGCTCGGGAGCGCATTGTTGTCCTCTTAGTGCAGAGTTGCTTCTTACTCAGATAAGCTTGAGCAAGAGAAAGTCAGAAGTAAGAGAGCTGAGGCGCTATTGCAAGGTTCCGGGATGTTTTGGGCTTTTTCTACCCCATATCGGATCAAAGCTTTCTGAATGAAGTAATAGTTGATATGTTTGAAGATTGTTGGGTAGGAGCCCATTATGACCCCCGATATACCTTCGTTACTAGCATGGATCCATCTCTTCCTATTGCTACTGTGATTTAGTGTTCTATTGTTAAGGTCTTAGCATAAGGGAAACACTTATGTAGTTCTTGACTTGCTAGGAAAATTAGATTTCTGTCTAATATTTCTTCGTGTAAAATATATGAATCTTTTTAGAAGCCAGATTTATCTTATTTTACATTATTTATACGATTTTTGGTACTGCTGGACTTACCCATCCTTCTCCGACTTATTTATTTTGTTTAAGATTCGAAGGTGGCCGCTCTGCAAAATAAGTTTGATTTTACTCAGCTCAGAATAGGGGAGCTGGAAGATTTATTAAAGAATGTTGAAAACATATATGTAGCCATGTATACGGAAAAGGTCAAAAAAGTTAGGAAGAAAGATTAAGAAGATGGATAGAGAAATGGCGATGCGTATGAGTGTAGAGGGGAGCTCTCCATTGATTCCAACTTCGCATGTCTACCTTGGATCAGATGCAGTTCCTATGCTTCCATCTAGGGAGGGCCCGACTGAGATTCTTATGTGGGAGAATGATGCGAAGGCTCATTATGAGGCCAAGATTAAGAATTAGAAAACTACTTTAAGGGAGAGTTAGGGACGCCCCATACTTGAGTTTCCCATTCTTGTCTACCAAGGATGAATTCTTTGAACCCCTATCTAAGGACCTTGAAAAGACAAGGGGCATCTCCAGGGAGAACTTAAGGAGATTAAGAAAGTATCCATGATGCAAATAAATGCCTTGGAAAACAAGATACACAACTTAGAGTGTGAGCCCCGATTGGATTCTATTGCGGTTTCACAAGGTGGTATGGACAGGGCATCTATTTTGAAAGAACTTCACAAGAGAAGGTGAAAATAAAAATAGCAGAAATCGAGCGACATTGCGCAATTGACATCTTTAGATGTTTTTGCCCTTGGCTAAGTCTCTCCTTCCTGTACAACCGGGCTAACTACAAGTATAACTCTTCGGATTATGAAAATGTCTGGGCTGGTGCTACCTACGATTTCTACACTGCCTACCGAACATTAGCTCATGGCAGGGGCTTTTGTTCTCGATCATCAGTGGTGATCATTGAGATGGAGGACTAGATTTTTCTTAACCCAGAACATAATACTTCTACGGATCGAGACAGCATAAGGCGATCGTGCTTAGTTTTGCATCGGTTTCGTAACATAATCTTTAGAGAATGTTATTTTTGTAATATGACTTAGATCATAATGTTTTATAGATCATGTAAGAGTGTGTAAAAATTGAATAGCATATAAGATTCATAAATAAGTATTGGTAGCTCAGTTTTCTGAAGTATACCCGGTGGACTTTAAATAGCAATCTGATTTGTACCTGATTGATAGCTTCCTTTGGTACAAATCATGTATTGTGCTTTCTTGCCAAGTTTAGGGTGAGCCTTCCCTGATCATAACCCCTTGTGGTTATAGTGTTTCCTTGCATATTGGTGTGACCTGATCTTTTGCTAAGGTGTGAAACTTTGGCTATCATGATTGCATATGGTTTGCCCCCCTCTTTTTAGGGCGTATTGCTTTGACCTGACTGTTGGTTGAACTCAACATGCTCCCTATTCTAGGATTGTAACGTCATTGACTACGTGCTTAGGCGTGTATTTTTAATATGACCTGCCCCCATTTTAGGGGAAATGTCCATAGCCGTATGCTTAGTCGTATGCTTAATATGACCTACCCCTTGTTCTGGGACGATCTGTCCTTAGTTGCAAGCTTGATACGACCTGCCCCAGGTTTTACGGGAGTAATGCCGTACATGTGCCGAGCCGCATTCTTCTCTAGCATCACCGCTCTCATTTATGAGATTGTCGTTGTAGTTCATAGATGAAATCATACTTTTGAACTATGGCTGTGAGCTAGAAAGAGTACATGGTGGTGCTCTGGGCACGGTACTTCCCGTATATGGGAGCAGATTTGACTAAGAAGTCAAGTCATGTATGTATAACCATTATCGCATGTGCATGGTTTTTTTGTACTAGTTCTGGCCGTCTACTATCCATGCATCTAGTGTGGTATGTCGAATTAACTTACATTAATGTTTTTTATACAGGTTCAGGTAGTCTAATATCCCTAGGTATATGACTAATATCATAGAAGAATTCATACCAGATCAAGGGAAATTTTCATCCTATCCAGCGAAAGTTTTTTTGGCTGAGAAGCCAGACTCGCGTTGATGCCAGTCCAAGTATGTAGGGCCAGTATCACCATTCTCAGTGCTAAGAGTGTCGTTCTGCCAATTGTGCATTAAGCTTAATCAACGAAAATTGGCAGTGAACTATAAACTTGTATATATCTTTTTATTACAGAGAAATAATACAAATATTTTTATACTGCTCTAGGTTGTCTAGTATCACTACAACCAGTTTAGTATATTTTTGCATACATATTATATATATAGCTAACTCTGCCACATAGGTGGCACATGTCACTTTGTTGTTGGCTTATGCCCTTCAATGTAGTCATGGTTACTCGTATTTGCAGTTACTGCTTCGAATCCAGCTCCTTCCCTAGAATTTGAATTCATCCAATGCCGACAATTGGTTATCTATCTGACCTCGCTTTTTTCCTTAGTATAGGTAAGGAAGCATAAGAAATCCATGTGCGAGCATTCGGGTTCAGCTCTAACAGGAAGGGGTGGCAGTTAATCTTTTAAATCCATGTGCATCTCAATCATCTCGGCTTGCTGCTTACCGAAGTGAATAAGATATGTGTTGTAGGTTATGGCAATGGAATCCCTGTGTTATTGTGACTGTGATTCTTGGATTTTGATTTTGGATTCCATGTCCTAATCCAAATCATTGTCTAGATCAATAAATACTACGTGTATACGTTCCCCTAGAGTTCGTTGATCGACACTGGAGAGCGAAGGACACTGGTAAAGGCCGCTAAACGAGATTCCATACACCACAGATGATTGAGTCATCTTATCAAGTAGAGGTAGTCGGCTTCACTGCCTCCTTTTGGAAGGTTTCTGTGACAACAATCACTCCTTGACATGCCCAAATGCCGTTAAGTTAAGAAATGCAAACTGTCGGTTAAAGTAAAAATAGTATCACAGGGACTAAGATATTAATAAGAGATAAACTATCTAATTCAAACGTCATCATAGTGGAAACATAATATCAGATAGATATAATAATCTCATAAATACAATAATAATAGTTTCAAAGCATCATAATAACGTAGTCTTAGAAACTATCAGTACAAAATCCCAAAAACATAGTATGTTATAAAAGTAATCCCTTAGAGGCAAAATATTGAAATAAATGTAGTGATAGGAAATACATGATAAAGAATAAAATGAAAAGCCAGATGCCAAGCATGATAGTCTAATGGTAAGATGGGCTAGTCAACTGCTGCCTTGTCCACTTGTGATCGGAAAATGGGAAAAAATTGGAATGGATCAAACATATGCCTGGTAAACAAGAACAAGGCTATTAAAATGATTAAATGCAATAAGTCCTAAATCTACTCTAAGTGTCATAGAGTGTACATAGTGTGTCCATGCATTCCTAAGGTCATATATCTAAGGGCGTTTATCTAACTCACAGGATCAGTTCTACCGCCCAAAACCCACACTTGATCAGCCAAACAAGGATCTACTATCCCACAACTACTCCATTATGCATAAAGAGCGAGAATGCGAAATGCAAACTCACAGAATGACTCATCGTATGCACCTGCATTTACCTCTCGATTGTAATGACAAACTACCTCTTATTGCATACTCCGTTGTTCACCACGCGTGAATCACCACCAGTACTGGGCTCCCCACCTAGTATCGCCACAAGATCTAGAGCCTTTTATTGCATACTCCAATGTATGATGCATGCAAGCCATCATCGAGACTGAATTCTACTCCATCTCGTCTCAAATCCTATGGCCTCTTATTGCCTACTTTGATGTTTGTCACATGAAAATCATCACCAAGACTAGACCACTCTAAGAAACAAATCATACGCAACCCAGTTTCCCAATTCACCAATGGACTACTCCAATTGCCTACGTTATGGATCTACTAGATTTTTATCTACATAGAGAAATCAATTCGCCCTACTATTCAAGTAGGAAATTTACTTCCCTATGTTTCTATCTGTTCATCAGTTAGTGCAATATAAAGTCCAAAGTTCATCAACAGAATTGGGCACGATGCCCATGATCCCAATCCTTGAATTCACTCGTTGGACGGTCTACCAGGAAGGTCCACGATTAACCGCCCACGGTCGACCTGGAAACCCCACGGTCGACCGTTCCAACCTACTTTCGGGCGTTTGATTCTCATTCTGATTTCGTGCATGCGTTGATTTATTTTTCATTCGTTCCTTTTAATTAAATCAGTTAACAACAGTAACTAGCCAAATATCTAGTTTTAACCTAATCCATTTTAATATATCAATTATAGTTCAAATTTGGGGTTTAGATTAGGGTTCGCCACTTGATAATAGAGTATGTTAACAACTTGCTGAATTTCAAATCAAATTATCCAATTCGTGCCTGCCATTCTAATCCATATGTGTGTTCAGATTTAAATAAAAGGATTTATAGTTTAACACATCCAAATAATTAAAGTTTACATCAAATTATATTTAATTTACAGACCTACAATTTGTCCAATCTAAATTTTTAGATTAACTATCTAAATTAGGATGTTGAACAAGCTAATCAATTTAAGAATAAATTCAAAACCGATTGATTTAATCACTTTAGTCAAATGTATGCCCACTTACCTTATAGCCTTAGCTTGAATTAGGAAAGTAGCCTTCGAATGGTATTGATCTCCCAAAAGTTTGCCTTTCTCCTTGATCTCTCTCTTTAATTCGATATGGGTTTGATTTTAATTGGAGATTTAGTTATTTGATTAAGAATTGGAGAAAAGAATTAGGGTTAGAGTGGAGGTTTCAATAATATTTCATTATTGTATGTTTGATTATAGATTAGTGTTTAGATTTAGTGTAAATTTATAGAGGTAAACAAGCAACCCTATCCATCTGATCAACCCTTGAGTATATCCTTACTCTTCATTAGTTACTTGGCCCGCACGCTCCAATCTTCGCCATTCAAACCAAGTACCATGAATGAAAAATCGTTCGCTCATTCATGCTACCCGGGTCGACTGCCATAGGCCACGTTCGACCTTCCACGGTCGACCTAGGTCCTAACGGTCGACCTAATTACTCTTTTTTTGAAATTATTGTTTAATATTCTTATTTATAATTCTCTCATACTAATCCGGATTATGACAAGTTATATACGAAAATCGTCCGGAAAATTACTATGAACACAATGTTTGCAAGTCCGTAGCTAAATACGGACATTTGTAAAAAAATTGCTTTTAAGTTCTTTCTTAATTTAATTATATTTTATTTCTTATTGGAAAATTTTCGGGGAGTTACAATCTTGTAATCATATTTCTACTGCATGAAACATGTAATAGATAAGAAAGAATGGTAAGCCATGGATGATAAGGAAGTAGAAACTAGAATTGGAGTTTTGCCATAAATTGAGGGAAGAGGAGTTAAGCTATGAAGGAACAGAGGGACGGAGGTTCAGGCCCTCCTTCTAGCACCAAAAATGTTGGTGAAATTTTATGCTTCACCATGCTCAATTAGACCATGAGGCAACTTTATGGCTAGTTGTCCTCACGATTAGGAATCGACGAACTTAATCTTAGTTAAATTCACCTTTAGGAAGCGACTATATTGCGGATTGCTTATATAGTCGAGTAGTCGCATTTCAACTGTTTGTTGAAATGTCATGATAGACTAATAAACAAAAGAGTAATTGAAAGTAAATAGAAGAGATGTAAAAGGCACAGAGGTTTTTACATGTTTAGGATTGTTGTTAATCCTACGTCCATAGGGTAATCCACTATACAAGAGATTTCAGTGGCCCTGGGGCGCACAATATTTCTCTTTATTTTTAGAAAGGAAAAGAAGTTGAAAAAAAGAGCCTCTTTCTTTATCATTGTGCCTTTCCTTTTATAGTATGGAAAGCGCACCATGGGAGGTTGCAATCGTCTCTTTCTTTTTCCTTTTATCTCTGCCTTGGATTTCACCACTTGTCGCTTGTCTATGATGTTTATCCTTTGTGCCTGCCTAGGTGATGGGTTTTTTATTGGAAATCTTGATATTGGTGAGATCTTGGAAATTTGAAGCGGGATGCTTCAAAATTGGGCGTGAAGCCTAGGTCTCCATAGACTAGCCTCCTCCCTCTTGGCATGGTAAGCTGTTGTAGGAGGATTCGTAGGAAACTACCCTGAAGCCTTAGTACTTTGCTGACGTAAAGGAATGGGTGCAATGGTGGATGTCTTATGTTGTTCATATTGTATTGCCTCTTTGCTGCTTTTATTTTCTTGGTGTCATTGGTCGTCATGCCGGGTCAGAATGGAGTAGCTCTTTCCATTATGTTTTGAGGATTGATTGGGTATGTGTCATTGTGGTTTGCCTGTAAGATTGAGCCTGCGTTGAAGTGTATCTTGGGAGGCCCTGTATACAGCTCCTTTTGAGTGCTTTTGGCTCTGTATGGTGCTGTCTAGGTTGCCTAGTGTGTGCTTGTGCAGACCTTTTCTTGTAGACGTTTAATAGAAGGTGAGTGTGGTTAGCTCAAAACCTAATGTGTGCCTCTATTTCTGGATGTAGCCAGTGTATTATGCTCTATTTTCCTGATGCACGCAGTGCCTTGTTCTTATAGCGTTCCCCTGCTAAGTGTCATGATCTTAAGCCTGCTCTCTGCCCTATCTCTTTGCTATAAGAATAGTCTCTCTGACTTCAAGCACTATCTGTTTCCTTTTATTGTGGTTCGCGGTAAGAGCGAGTGTAATAATATACAACTGTAACATTATATACATATATACATTTATATATATACATATATACATACACACACGTATATATACAGATACACACACATAGATACATACATACATACATATACATACATACATACATACATACATATATATGTTAGCATGTTATATAGAACTATATACTTCCCTTCTCTAATGTTATAAACTCAATCTAGTGAACTTAGCTTCTCGTATCATTACATATATGTTGTACTACACATGTAATGAGTTGTTAAATGCTATTTTTTCACATCAAAATAGATATTTATTATGAAATAAAAAAATCTTCTAGAAGCCATGTGAATGGGCATTATATCAAATCGTTATGAAAGGATCATGAGAATGCACATTATAGTTGGCATATTAACTAAATAGCTGAACGTATACTATGTTAGTTTGAATTGAATTTATGTCTAAGAAGCTAAACAAAGCTATTTCATGTTTAAAATAACTTCAAAATAATAAATAAATAAAATAAAAAAGTAGAATACAGAATTACCGCAGTTGATATATGGCTATGTCCATCCATAGGTCCCTCTTTTGCTAGCCTTCAGATAATTTTTGCATAATTTCTTTGTTCAACAAAATGTTAGAGGCTTTACAATCCTTATATATGACCTGCATGTTTCAAGTATTAAAGTTTGTTATGCAAGATTTATATATATTAATAAAGGGCTCTTTATGCAACACCCGTAATTTTAAATAACATTATTCAGAAGATTTAATTAGATAAATTAAATAGCATAATGTAGAGGTTAGAGTGATGAGGGAGTTGATATTTGGAAACTAATTAGGGTCGTGCCTTAACTAATGAAATTATAAGCGTGATATATAAATTAGAAACTAAAGAGAATAAGGCAAGGGAAAAATGGGAATAGCCGTATACCATAACCCCTTACCTCATTCTCATTCTATTTTCATAATCAAAAACATAAACAAAGAGAATTGTAGGCCAACCATATTCCGAAGAAGAAGAGGGGCACAAAATCCGTTTAGAGGCTAAGATTCAAGCTAGGAAGATTAAAGCATGAACAAATCTCAAGTTCCTTATCCAAACAAGGTGAATAATGATCTAAACCATCTCATATAAGTCATCTTGAATATTTTAATTCGGATTTGAGATTTAAACTGTATGGTTAGATGAATGATGATATGTTTTGGTAGATTAAATGAATATATATGCTTGTTGATGATTTATATAATTTAGTATGAATTTTACGATAGGTTTTAGACTAGAAAACTTATCATATGACATTCAAAAAGTGTTGCATTTTTAATACATGGTCAAAAATGTTATTTTAGAAGTGGATTTCAAGTTTCATAATTTCCCAAGTAATTATCAATTTATAAGAAAAAGTAGTTAATTTGTCCGCAAGCAATGGCGTAGTGGTAAGATACTTGCTTCCTGGTAAGCAGGTCGCATATTCGATTCCCGTCTGCCCTGCTCCCAATTTTCAAGGCGCGGAGGTGGGTCCCCTTTAATCGAACAAAAATGGTTGGGGACATCAAATCTCTGTGCTGGGCTAACTTAAAAGGGGGGTCAGTGTGGCGGACAGCTGAATTCCCTAGCTCTACTCTTCGGAGTAGGGTTTTAAGAAAAAAAAGTAGTTAATTTCAGATTTAAATTATTTAAGGTAATTAATTAATGTTTTTGGGTCATAAATTTATATATGTTAGAAAACATATTTAATATGAATTATGGTGATTTCAGGGATATTTCCTAAGTGTATTACTATGGATAATAAATTATTTAAATTAGGGGACTCAAATGTTTTATTAAGGTGAAGGGCTTAAGTGTTAAGTTAATTCAAATCCAAATTTGATTTCAGCAGCAAATTCTGAAAAAGAAAATTGATAAAGTTTTCTAAACCAATAAGATTGAGACAAATATTATGGTAGGTGAAAAGTATTTTCTTTAATAGGAAAAAAATGCAATTCTTATCCAAATTACATCTTCGCTACTTAACCCTGCTGGCTTTCGACTCCAAACATACCCACCTCTGACCCTTTCGCATCCATTCCATGCCAATATACATGGTATCAAGCTAGTGGTACGAAGTGTATTAGACCTATGCAAAAGGTAGCAGAGGTGTCAAAAGAATGCATGAGTAAGGGGTGAATTTGTATTTCCAGGTTTTGAATCTATAAACCCACCTTTGATTTAATATCTTCAAAAGGGTTGTTGCTTTTTAACCCCTTCGATACCGTAGCTGCCGCATCAAAACCTTTCACCTTAGTAAGAGGCCGCTTTTACAACTTTTTGAATCAATGAGTTTGGAGGGTAGGGTTTCGAATCGATACCCTTCCGCAACCATTGAAGCCGCTTTTCTTTCAACTTATACATGCGAAAGGGCGAGTGTTATTCCTATAGCTTTCGACATGGTTGAAGCCGCTTATTTAAACCCAAGTACACATGCGGAAGCATATTGCCGTCACCGTAGGTCTTTCAAAAGGTTAGCTTTCGAACGTGTCACCGTTTTATACTTTGCAATTTGTTTTGTTTTCAAACTATGGTTTCTAAAGAAACACTCTCAATTGGTTTCAAAGCTATGCTTCAATATCATTCTACTTGAACCCAATGCTTTCTAAAGATATATTTTTAAGATTTTCGAAAGATTTTTTTACGCCTTTTGAAAGATATGTTTTTAGTGTTTCAAAATGCATGTTTTTAAGTGTTTCGAAAGGAATGTTTCCAAGTGTTCGAAAGATATATTTTATGGTTTTGAAAGGGGATGTCTAAAAATTGTAAGCAATAAGTTATGAATGTAATTTACGGTTTCGAAAAGACGGTCTCTTTAGTATATAGGTAGGTTAAGAGTATTGACCACCTTTCATTAGAAAAATGAATATATGGAAATAAACTATGAATGTTTATATGGTGTGTATCATTTGATCAGTTATCATGGATGTTGTGTTATCATGTTCACTTTATAACTCATATGAGCATGTTGGGGTGTTAAAGGGTAGGATGACCAGCTAGGTTGACTTAATAGTGAATGTAAACTGAATCAAAAGGCCATGGAGTTATAAAAGTTATTAGTTAGCCTATAAAATGTATGCTATGAAAATTGTCGGTGACAGGGGTCAATAGGTTCTTAGTAATTCCATAAAAAGTATGTTTGGAATAAGTTATTGAAAGAGATCAATAGATTTATAGACAACCCATGAAAACTATGACATGAGAGATGTTATTGGTAGAAACCAATAGCTTCATATTATTGGATAATAGTATTGGTAGAAACCAATGAGTTCATAGTGATTCCATTAAAACTATGATTGGGTAAATAGGTTCATAATGATCCCATGAAAACTATGATTGGATAATAGTATTGGTAGAAAATAATAGGTTCATAATGCCATGAAAACAATGAAAGTGTATTTGAAATCCATAAAGAATTGAATAGGTTATTAGCCAGCTCATGAAAACTAATAGGTTAATAGTAACCTTAAAAACTATAACTCGGGATAGATAGTCAAGTGAATGGAGATGAGAAGATCATAGCATATTGCATGTTTTCATATCATCATGATGTATTTTATTATGTTATGTCTTAATCATTGTGGATGCGGATGCAATGTATATGGTTATTATAAATTGGCTTAAGATACTAATGAGGAGAAAACCTCTTTCGCTAAGCGGCGTGGTCCACTAGATATCTATATGGTTTGAGATGGTAGGTTATTATTCACACCAAAAAAATTTGTCTGACTCGAAGTTTATGTTTTCCTTTTAAACTCTGTGTACTCAATTGTTTTTGAGCAGTTTGAAAGTTAAGATTTTTCATGTTTTCTTTTAGACGAGTAAGCTTTCGGAGACATGCAAAAGGCAAGCTAGCTATTAGGAGTTCTTTCTATTTGATTTCACTGTGTAATTGGATGCAATAACAAAGTTGTTTAGTGCCTATATTAAACTTTGATCAACCAATGATGCATCTTCATATGTTGCTGTTGGCGTATTTTGTAATAAATTATAATTTCTCTAAACGTGGCTTGCGTATGAAATTATGTAATGAATCTAAAATGCTATTTATAATAAAATGAAAATTTTATTTTAAATCGAGTTTAAATTTTTTCATATTCATATGTTTCTAGTCTATCAATGAATCTAACATTATTGCATTTGATCACCGATAATCAATAATTATGGATGACCGCCAACATCATAGCAGTTAGTTTTGGACCTTCAAATGGAGGATGTTGCACTTTATCAAAGTGTTTGCCTTTACTTCAGAACTGGAAAATGTGATATTAAATCGCAAATGGCGCTGAAGTTAAAAAAACATAAATCGTTTGTATATTTACGAAGGTAGGTAAAGATCAGTTCTAGACTTTACTTCAGAACTGTATGCATACCTTTTTAAAAGTTTATGACTATTTATCTTCTATTCTAAGCAACTCATTAGGTTGTATAAACAACTCATTACATGTGTATCAAGGTAGTGGACCTGGCTACATAATCTCAACCGATATTGCATGATGCATAGTATCTGAACATACCAATCAAAGTTTAAGGGTGAGTTCTGCCTCCACCTATTATCCTAGCAATAACAGACTGCTTCATTTCATGTTAATATGCAATACCTAAATTCATAAAAAAGGCAGATATTCAAAATGGTGGATGTGAGCATGGGCATGCGGGTTGAGCAGTTGAACGCGACAAACCCAGTTCAATATTCTCATAGTTGGAAATACTGCCAGTTTGAATGCACTTAGAACTACTACACTGCTCATTATCAGTCGCCAAGACAAATGATTTGCCTATGGGATAAGTTAAAGGCCATGCTCATTGTTGCAATTTTAGATGATAATAGTGTAAAGATTCTTTTTGGTGTACCCTTAAAATTCTTTTTACTTCCACCTTCAAATTATCATACCGGGATGGTATCAAGTTCACATAAATGCATAAGAAGAAAGCATTTTCTTATGATTCGAGAGAAGCCGATGAAGGTGTGATGCATTGGTTTGAATTGTATATATTTGAGCTTGGTTTCAAATTGATTGTATTCATACGGGTCCTAGTTATGTGAATGAGTTGAAAAAGATGAAGCAGGGAATATTTACTGATTTAGGAAACAAGAAGATTTCATACTTTATTGCTATTTACCACTAGATTGAAAAGAGAATACAATAACATTTACACTCTATACTGTAATGTTTTCACCAAGTAGATTGTAATATTGCAATTGCAACCACTTACACTCTGATATGCAGGATTACAACTAAAATATTGCATGTTTACCAAAATAAATAAAATTTCCAACAGTACAAAATAAGGCACGAAATCACAATACACCGGCAGTATACATAAAAACAAGAAAAGGAAAAGGATACATGTAAGTGACTTTAATACAATATACACTTAGGCTCAAAACAATTAATTTACAAAGCATGCTAAATGTTCATTAGAAACTACAGATAATAATCGTCTCTCCTGGTAATGGTTAAGTTTATAAGTAAAAAAACAAAAACAAAAACAAAAATAACACAGTTATAGTTAAAGTAACAAATGTAGTTGAACCAAATAAATGTAACACCAATAATATGGAAAGTACCAAATTTCAGTATTTAACTATAAGTCTTTACTTGCAATAAGTTAAATTAAGAGACAATTCCCATTGTACAATTTCATTGATAAGTTATAGGTCATTCAGTTAGCTATTCTATGCACCCGTTTCTATATAAACTTCAGAAACAACCGAGTGTACAATTAAATCGTCTCTTTCCTATTTATAACATTCAAAACACGATCATTTAAATTTAAAGAAAATAACAAAGCATATTCAACCCATGAAACATACCTACGTAATTTTCAATAAACGAGTAAATAGTATCAAGCAAATCACCACCAATAATAAGCAACTCAATCAAATCATGAAATTGGCCAACAAATATAATATATCCACACATAATAACAGGACATTTCACAGGCAACACGTTTCATTCCACAACCAAAATCGCCCTTGCTTGATCGCACAGGCTTTCACTTCAGATTCGAACAGGAATTTGCATCCTCTCTAGAAATCGATCCGACGATCGAAATCCGCATGTGATGGCATGTTGTTCTAGAGCCCATGGTCGCCGCCGATGGTGGTGAATACCGTGGTCATGCGATCGTCATCGAGGATGCAGAGGCATTCGGTACTGGTACTTCTGGAAGGCCGGAGATGACGCTGTGGTGGATTCAGAACAGTGAAGAGAGGCCAATATTTTGAGGTATAAATTTGCAATTGGAACGAAAGGCAGTTGATACTTGATTCAGTATTTAGAGCATAGGAAAACTAGAGCGGCAAATGAAATATAGAAAGGATACTACCGAGTGACCTTAAAATTTTAGTTCCATGCTGATGTAGTAAATTATTAATTATCACTTATTATTTATATATTAGCATTAGTAATTTACTAATGGTAAATCATACATCATTAGATATAAATTATTAATTATAAATCATTACTATAATAAATAATAAACTATTAATTATTAATCACCAATTATATATTTTTGAATCATAAATTATAAATCATGATTTATAATAAACAGCGATTATTAATAAATTATCATTTATTTATTGATTATTTATTGATTAATTATTTATTGATTATTTACTAATTATTTATCATTAGTATGAATTATTTTATATTTCAAATTAATTATTAATTATTGTACATTAATTTTTAATTATTGTTACTTAATTATTATTATTTATTTGACTATTTTTTGTTATTATTAACTAACTAATTATTTAATTAATTATTATTTATTAACTATTTAATTATTAACTAATAATTATTAACTATTAATAGAAATTATTTCATATTTTAATTTTAATTATTAATTATTATTATTTAGTAGTCATTAATAATTGTATTTTAATTAATTAATTAATTAATTATTATTAGAGAATTAAAAATGCTGACTTTTAATGGTGATTTTCTTTCTTCAACGTTCACTGACAACCGCTCACTCTTCCACTTACATCAACACCCACCCCCTTCATATCTCCCAAAATCGCTTCTTACTCTTCCTTTACCTAGCCATTACATCCTCAGATCCGACCACCACATCGTTATAACTGACCACCATCCTCCTCAGAACAGACCATCTTGCCCTTGGATCCGTACACCACCTCTTCAAAATCGATCACTACATCAAAGATCCACCCGCATCCCCTTGCCACATACGATCTTCCTTCGTTCATCTTTCCCCACCGTCTAGATCTTATGCCAATGCCCTAAAATCAACACTTTCTTATCGACCGACGCCTAGATCTGAACCAGGACCAACCTCGACTACTGTTGAACCACTAATTTCTCACCTATCAGACATTCCTGACCTTGGATCCATGGAGTTAGCCGCGACTGCAAGAAAATGTGCCTTCACTGTGGGGACAGGAACCATCGTGCTGTGGAGTGTTGAAATCCGATTAGGTGCTTTCACTGTGTGAAATTTGGCTACAAGCAATACATATGTTCCACCTGAAGAAGTAAATCTTCTCATCACCATATCTCTATAGACGACGACGACAGAGCCTCTCCACTTCAGACTGCTTCAAAGTTCTATGATCCTAAATTTGAGGTTGAACATTAGCGTTTTGGAACTCCAAAATCAGATTCGCCAATCCACTTCAGGAGTAATTTGTCGGGACCTTCTTGGGCATTCTATCAAACTACTTTAGACAATTGAAGCTTTGACTCGTAAAGCTAAACCTCTGGCTCCTGTCTCGAACATTGATCAATTAACTCCCCTCTCTCATCATCCCACTGATGCTCCATTCAAAGACCCATGCATCTATCCCTCTGACAGCTCTTTCCCTCGCCCATTTGCTGAAGTGGCGGAAAGTAAGATTGATCCGATGTTGTTAGACCAGATATTCATGGTTTAGTTTCATCTCCCTCTCAAATGAACATCAACGACCGACAATCCCAAAAAGTTAATGATGGTTCATCAAATCTTTGCATGATGATTGAATCCTTCTTGGATATCGAGGAGAGGATAGAGATACCTGATTGTGCAAAGGCCAGCAATTTGATCACCATCTCTCCCGATTTTGTACGGTTGCAAGTTGACGAATGGTTGAGACCGCAGAAACATCTTTACTATTTGCCCCTTTGATGATTGTCGATGACAACACCACTCCTGCCGCAGATGTATTTACCCCGCTTTCCCAGTGATCCCCTTCCCCTAGGCATAAATAAGGAAGCAGCAACAAATCTAAGGAATTCGTTCGTGGGAGTGCGAGACATCTCCAACCATAAGATGGCATAAAATCTTCTAATTCGGGTAAACATGTTCTTTTGGGCAGCACTTTTACACTATAGTAATAAACTCATTATGCCCTAGCCAGTCATATCATATAGCTAGAAATAATTGCTTTATCTACCTATAATAATATTGATGTCGATGTTAGATTTATTAAAAATTTAGAATTAGAAAGGGCTTACAGCACCCGTACATGAAAGTATTAAGTTGGAATGTGAGAGGTCTAGGATCCCCAACGAAAAGATCTAGAAGTAAAAAATTTCTAGTAGATAATAAGGTAGATATTGTTCTAATTCAAGAATCCAAGACCGAATCGCGTAGTTATAGTCTCTTTAGGTCAATCAGGGGAAATCTCCTCTCTAAATGGGAGTTCATCCCGGCCTGTGGTAGTTTGAGGGGAATCATTTCAATGTGGCGGGAGGATAAATTTAAACTTTTACAAGCGATAACTAATAGTCACTCTTTACACATAATCCTGGTAGATTTCCATAGTAACCAAATTATTAACATCACCAATATCTATGCACCTAATAACAGAGATCAAAGGCAACTTCTTTTGATCGAACGTTCTAACATTCGTAATCTCTCCTACAGTCCCTAACTCATAGGAGGTGACTACAATGTGACCAGATATTTCGAAAACGGACTCCTAGGGAAGGAAATTTCATCTGCATGGAAGAATTTAACGACTTCATTAACCAAAACAACTTCAATGAATTACCTTTAATAAGTAGGAAATTCACTTGGACTAACGCTAAAGAATCCCCCTCGATGGCACTATTAGACAGATTCTTCGTTAATGAAGAATGGGAAGATGTCATCCCCTTTCTGAGGCCACTAGGCTAGCTAGTATTCTTTCTAACAACTGCCCTCTCATACTCAACACTAAAGATCTTCATCCTTTCATCAGATCGTTTAAATTCAAAAAATTATGGCTTAAAGAATAGAACTTTGAAAATCTCGTTGTAGCAAAATGGAATTCTTTAAATAATGGAATTACTAACAATGCTCTAAAAATCTCATTTACAAGCTAAAAGAACTAGGTCTCACCTAAAATCCTAGAACAAAATTGTCATAGGAAACATAAGTATAAAAAGGCAAAATATCCTTAAAGAAAATTCGAATTTGGATATGTTGAGTGAATAAAGACACCTATCTACAGATGAAATCTCATATTATATTCCTTAAAAAATGAACTTAACAGACTAATGGATCGAGAAGAAATTCTGTGGAACGTTCTCGCTTCCAGTGGATTAAGGAGAGGGACAAAGCACTAAATTCTTTCACCACATTGCTAATGGCAAAAGACGCTAGAATACAATTAAAACAATCAAAGTTAATGATATCGAATATAAGGAATAGAATGAATTAAATAATATTTTAACTAACCACCGTAGGCAGGTTTATGGTAATAGATGCAACATCAAAACTCAGGAAAATTGGCAAGCTCTTTACTCGAGCATTAATAATTCTCTTTCTGAAGTAGACGCCCCACTCACAGAAGATGAAGTCTGGTCAACGATCGAGGGACTTACAAGCGATAAGGCTCTAGGCCCCAATGGTTACCCGATGCTCTACTACCAAAAATTCTGGATGCTTATTAAGAGTGATATAATGCAACTTTTTGATGAGCTTCATAATGGTACTCTTCAATTAGGCAGGTTTAATTTAGCAGATGTTGTGTTAATTCTTAAAAAGGAGGATCCCGAAAACCCTTCTGACTTTAGACTTATTTCTTTATTAAATTATTCGACTAAAATTATAACAAAAGTTTTGGCTAATAGACTTAAGCATAAAATGAAATCCCTAATTGACAAATTACAAACAGCTTTCATCCAAGGTAGATACATTATGGTTGAGGTTGCCACGGCCCAAGAATTCATTCTGCCACAAAGAAAAAATTCCTTGTGCTCTTCTTAAACTTGACTTGGCCAAAGCCTCTGACTCGATTGACCAGAGTTTTCTGCTTGAGATCCTCAAAGCTAGAGGATTCATACACAAATGGATCTTATGGATTAGCGTTATCCTGAAATCTAGTGTGTGTTCAATTCTTGTGAATGGCATCAAGGGTAACAAAATTTAGACCAAGAGAGGACTTTGATAGGGAGACCCTCTCTCACCCCTCCTTTTCAATCTTGCGGAGGGTTATCTCTCTTTCGGTAACCAAAAACGTTCTCCTAAATATTAGAAATGACATTACCTTAGATGGTGTATCCTCTCTGCAATATATAGATGACACCATCTTATTTTGTTCTCATCTCCCACATCATATCGCTTCTCTCAAACCATCTTATATAATTTTGAACTTCTCTCGGGCCTTAAAATTAATTTCCATAAAAGCTCAGCATTAGTCCCCATGACACTTAAAACATTACGACAAAACTGGCAAACACTCTAAACTGCAAACCATTAAACTTCCCTTTTAACTATTTAGGAATAATAAGTAGACACACGAAACCGAAAAAAAAATCATAGGAACATTGTCATTAATAAAATCAACAATAAATTTCCCTCTTAGAAAGCTAATTGTCTATCCAGGCAAGGCATGGCAGCCTTGATTAATACGGTACTTTATGCTATTCTAATTATTGAATGTCCTATTACTAATTCCTAATTAGGTAATAAACAAAATAGAGAGTATCAGAAGGAATTTGCTTTGGAAAGGAGGAACATGCAGTTCAAAATTGAGCTATACCATTAATTGGAATCTTGCTTATAAACCCAAAAGCCATGGAGGCCTGGGCATCATTAATTTAAAGGCTATAAATTCCTCCTTGCTCTAAGTGGATTTAGAAAGAAATCATCCCTAATTATTACAACAACGGTTCAAAAAATTTAAATCTACAAAATAACCAAAAAATTTCCTTCTTTTGGGAAAACATCTCCAACCTTTATCACAATGTTAAAATCGAAACTCAATTCATTGTTAACTCCGGAGACAAGACTGCCTTTTGGAATGAACCTTGGTTATCGCTAGAGCCTTGAAATAGGAATTCCCATATCTGTTTTCGATAGTTAATAATAAATACGATCTAATTAAATAAGTTTACATAGCTAATCATCTTGAACTGAAATATCTTGTTTGCACCAAAAGTTGGCACAAACATCCAATAGATTATATGTAGAGAAATAAATGAAGAAAACAAAACTACAACCAGGAAACAAGCAGAAAACAAGTAAAAAGATGATAACAAACAGATTTATAGCAGTTCAATGTTGAATGTCAACGTCCACTTTGATGAAATTGCTTTATTAATGACTCAAATTTCTGAGTACAAAAGAGATCTGATCAGAATCCGTCATTACAATGGAGTACCAAGAAAACAACAACATAAAGATCCCTCAAATCAACTATTAAGCCTATATTTATAGGGGTAGACAACCGAATATCTTCTTGAAATTTCGGCAGCAAAATATCTAGATGTGTACGACATCACCTAGAAAATTTCGAGGCCCAATCCCTATGTATAACGATCGGCCCTAATCGGTCTTCCACACTACATGGCAGCATGCGATCAATCAGGTGGGTCTCTCTCCATGCTAATTTCATGTTTCCAAAGTTGTTTGCATAGTTATCTTCATGTTTTAAGAGATTTTATCGATTCCCCTTGATTTGAACTGCTAATTGATGTTGTTCATAGCCATTGTGATGCGATCTGATCCCCTGCCTAGGGGAGGCACTATTCCCTACTTAGAATGTTCTATAGAGTCTATCTCTTGGTTTCGCTTGATCTTTCGTTATATTATTATCTTCTCTTGATCTATGGACTCTATGGTCATCCCTCTAGACAGCTTTTCTTTCCTATCATCGAGTCTAACTTGTTCAATTAGTCTGAATATAGCTTGGTCAAAAGGCCGGATAAAACTTACCCTCAAAAGTACGTCTTATTTCGAGCATGACATGCTTTGAATCGAAGCAAGTTAGAGTCGTCAGGAAGAATTCCATTTAGTTTCCTAAATAGTCGTTATCCTTCCATTAAGTAATTTTTCCAAAGAGTCAATCTCTCCCTATTCGTTGTAGCGCTTGGTCGATATTTGTCAGTATAAATCCAGAGTATAATCCCCCATCTTTGTCAATACTCGGGTTCCATTGGGTTTGTTGATCAAGTTAGTAGGCCTCGGCAATTGGTAGCGGCTTCTTTTCCATGAAGTCCACGTGATGATTCAATTTACGTCTATTCAAGAAATCAAAGTTGGGATAGACGCGTGCATGTCCATTCACGTACACACTTTTGTCATTCACTTCCAATCACGTTAACACGTTCATGGGACGTTGCTGATATCATGTAGTTTAAGTCCAAGCACATTGCAATTTGTTATCACTTTTATTCATTTCATCATTTTTTTTAAAAATTGGGAAGGGATCGGTGTTGATCCCCTAGGTAAAGGATCGTACTTGATCCCCTACACGATCCCCTACGTAGACTTTGTCCATTTTTTGGGCTCAAGAGGAGCAGGATGATACCATATATAAGCTAAATACTTAGCTTATGTTTTTCCCATCTCACTTTATTTTTGCTCAACCAACCTAATCGCTTTCCTTCCTTAACAACTGCCATTAAAAGCTTTTTAATCGATACTCTTATCCACTCTTCCATCGATCCCTTCAATCCCCAAGGTGAACCCATCCTCCATCTTGCCAGAAGCTTCCTCCATCACTCCAAACCCAAATCGCCTTCGTTCCATTAATCCAATTATGGAAATTCAACCCGTACCTGAATCGCTTGTGGTCTACATAAGCCTATTCGATATTCAACCCTTCGTTTGAATCTGATTTTACACATACAGGTAGGTACAAGTCTGTGACACACACAAACTTATACCATGACGAGTCGATAGGGTTAACCACGTTGGTGGTTATAGACTTAGGGTTCTATGATAACGTATGATTGGTGATTATCGTTTGGAGTTAAGATGGGTTAAATTGTGGCAGGATCGGTTGTGTAGTGGAGAAGATGAAGTGGAATGGTGGAGTGAAGCGATCGGTGGTGGATGGATTGGTTTTGCCTATAACTTGGAGAAGGCAATGTGAAGAAGTGATAAGGTGATGAGGAAGGATCAGCAATGATATGTGATCAGTGATATGGATGGATATGAAGTGAATGGAGTGATCATGCTTTGGATTCAATTGTGGAGTGATCGGTTGTGGCATAGGGATCAGTGTAAGGTGATCGGTTGGAGGGACCGGTTATGAGCTCTCAGGGCTTGAATTTGGAAAAGCAACATTTCCTAGGGAAGGGACCGGTCATGATCCCTTCCCCTATGGGGACTTAGACATTTTTGTCCCATTGAACTTGTACATTTGACCTCAATTGATCAATGAACATAAGCATTTACCTTGAGCTCGACCATGGAGACATGACTTCGAACTTAAATGTTTGGACCTTTGCATTCGAACTTATATGATTTAAACATATACAACTTGATCATTGAAACTTGAACTTAAATAAGAATAACAAATAGTCTCGAATGAACTTGGATGCAAATTTCGTACTCTAATATTTCAATGATCGATGCAAGAGCTTAGATAAAATCCACAACCGATCGATGTAAAAGCCGGTTGGGATGGTCAGCGATGATGGTCGCTTCATCCGAATCCTAAGGTCTCGTCATAAATGTCATTTTCATTCAAAATTATTTATCACTACACTACACAACACACTACACTAGTTTACACTTAGAATGGGGGATAAGTTTATTTTCTTAATGATTGCCATCTGTTGAGTTTGATAGCTATGGGTTCCAGGCACTCAGAGCATTTAGCTGCTATGGGCATTGAACAAACTTCTTCACATGATAACCCCTACGTCCAATCAAGCTAAACAACGATATTTGCCCAAACTCTTTAGGCCAACAATCTGAATAACTTATAAGATCTCATCAAGTGCTTGTAGTTCCTTTGAATCCTGAAGCAGAAATCGAGCCAGCTCCCGACAATTTAGAAGGCCATATTTTTGAATAATCCGGGGGATTTAGTGGCTTCAAAGGTTGATGATGCCTCTCTCTGTAGGCTGTATAGTAAATATGGGATTCCGTACGAAGATATATGCGAGTCCCGATTCATAACAATAGGGCTTACTTACCCCTGGAGGGGTATACTGCATGCAATAAGTTCATGTGCTGGGCTAGTTGCATTCCACCCTTCAATCCATTCATTCAGAAAATATTTCATTATTTAAGATTGGCGCCGGCTCAGCTGCATCCGAACAGCTACGTGTTTCTACACTGCACGTGATAATCCTTAAGTTCTTATATTATGAGGCATCTCCAGAAGATATTAGATTCATTTAAAACCTCAAACAGCGAAGAGAAAGCCTCCCATAACTTTCCTCGAGTCTGTCACAAACTCTCAGGTCGTAACGATGCTCGGATGAAACTGAGCGCTGTTAAGAATGAATGATTCTATGTACATTGCTATCTGGTTTTGCAGGACGGTGGTTGGGTGGACGTAAGTGTCGCTTCAAACTTAACTTTAGGTGCTTTTATTCAAGTCATATCCTGAATTAAGCAGTTTTTATTGAACATTGTAGGTGGTCATCCATGTCCCACATGCGACATATTCTCGGAGGCAGTTTCATCGTACAAAAACATAATAGTTGCAGTTAGAGACATCAGATCTCTTCTCACCAATGAGCACCTTTTTCTTTGGTTTACTAGAAGAAGTTTTTAGCACCGTGCTGCCTAGAATTACCTAGGAGGAAGTTGAAAGAGAAGAGGCATTGTTGGGCAAGGAGGTGACGAAACTAATCATGTTGTGCTCCCAGACTAAAGGGTTTAATGTGAGAAATGCGGATTACGGATCTTAAGGATAGGATTAACACTAGAGGGGGGATGAATAGTGTTAATCAAGAGTTACTAAATCTTTTTCAATTTATGTCAATTTAGACACCGATGTATGCAATATACATACACAGATATGATCACAGAAACAAACACATATGCAGAAATAAAATAAAAGCAGTAAAGGAAAGAATATACCGGATTTTATACTGGTTTGGAGTTACCCTACATCCAGTCCTGCAACACAAGTACAGATTTCCTTTCAAAAGCAATTGTACAATTACACCCTCGATTTCAAGGCTATGAGGTACACTCTCCAGAATTTCTATCCTCTGGGTAGAGATACTTGATTTCGAGGCCACAAGTTCACCCAATTGATTTACCAAGGCTACAATCACACCTTTTCTCTTTTGATTGATTTTCAAGGCTACATCACACCTTTTCTTGCTTAATAGATTACAAAGAAGTCTATAACTCTGAATAGCACTGAGAACCTTGTAGAGATAGTGATAGAGAATCAAATTAGAAGTAATCGAGTTCGATTCAATGTTGATTTCGGCAGAGTAATGATAAGAATATGTATTAAGAAATGTGAAAGAAGAAGAGGAGTGAAAAACTAGAAAATCTAATGTAAAATTCATTGAAACTAACCCCTATTTATAAAAGAACAACAGCCATGTCCATTCATGAAGAGTTATGGCGAATAGACACTTCTTTTGAAATTTAAATTTTGAATTCAACTGACACCATGTCGACATGGGGTACTTGGGCATATCGACATCCCAAAGGATTTTTTGGTGTTTTGATTTTCTTTGAAAATAACTTTTATTTTATAGAAAAACCATTTTAAACTTTATAAATATACTTGACTATAGCTAAAATTCATAAGTAAATATAGAGAATAATATATATAGAATTTAACTATAAATTTTATATTTAAATCTAAGTATAAATATTTAAAAGTTAAATATATTATATTAAAAGATAGTTTAAAATCAGGAGTAATTTGACTTTGAAATTAAAGATAATTTTGAGGCTAAAATTGTTTAAAATTAGGATAGAGGGTTTTGAATCTTTTAAAAGGAAAGTTTTGAAAAACATTTTGAAAACAGGATATAATTTTGAAAAATCATTTTGAATAAAAAGTTAGCGGGTACAAATCAATGTTCCACTAGATTTTTCGTAGGTTCCATCCTACTTAGGGTTCCATTCCTTTAACAGGCTTGAAGTGGATTTCATTCCACGAATAAATTGGATTTTAAGATGCTAGTGCTTTTCTATGATTTTTAACAAAATTCCTAATAAAAATACTTAACCTTGAAATCTTGAACTCTTGGTAATCTTGATACTTATGAGTCTTCGATCTCGATATCTTGAATCTCTATACTGTACAGTCTTCATTCTTGGTACCTGTATGGTTAAATCCTGCATATATATATATATATATATAAACTTATAATGTTAGTATTTATATTAATCTATTCTAAGATTGTTGTCATCAAAACTATCATCTCACGGACTAATTAACAATCTCCCCCTTTTGATGATGACAACCTTTGTTTATAAAATATTATTTCTATCTTAATAACTTCCCGTTAATTTATGCCTAACTACACTATTTTATATTTCTCTCCCTTTGTCATCAACAAAAACTAACTCCAAACTATATAACTCCCCCTTAATCTAATACTATATGACATGTGATTATAACGATAGTGTTATCATAAATAATCAACACTTAATCTAAAACTAAAACTTAATCCTAAATTACTAACTATCCTAATTAAGAATCTATTATAATACTTATAATAGTTAAAAAATATATAAGAACATAAATTATTTATTAAGTATATTTCAACACACTCATCAAAACCAATCATGTCAGACAAGTCAAATGAATCAATCAAGTCAAGCAAGTCAATTAAGTCAAACAAGTCAATCAAGTCAATCAAAACATACCAAACAAATCAAAAACTAATAATCCTATATTATAAAACAATACTACAAACACCTCCTAAATAAAATACACTCGTTACGTATACATGTATGCAATATGTAGTTTGTAATGTAGTATGAAATGTATGACATATGCAATTTAGCATGAGATAATATGCAGAATAAAGTGCAACTTGTGATGCAAGTAATTATGATATGCATTGTAATTTATGATGTAATATGCAATAAAATGAGATATGAAATTGGATACATAATGATATGTAATATGAAGCAAAATGATAATGAAGTAAGAATAATAATATGCAGAATGATATGATGATATATATACTACGGTAAGTGACATCCAGATTATAAGATAAACATGAGTAATAAGTAATATCTAATTGACAAGTATATATATATATATATATATATATATATATATCAAATTATTTATTATAAATTACTCCAACCAAACAAAGGTAATACACACCAATTACTAGACTTAGGTTAAGGAAACTAATGAATGAGACTGAAAGAGTGGTAAAGAAAAGAGTTTAAAGGTAATAAATGATGTTAAAATTATAACATATTTATGAACGATAGTAATCAAACTCAATATCAAAATTAAATTGCTAAGAAATATGGACCTAAACTATATATATATATATATATATATATATATATATGACCAAATATATTTTTATAAAAATTAATAGCCTACTTATTTAATTTAAAATAATTATTTTAACTTGGTTGTTTTTATTTTTAAGAATCCAAACTTCCATGTTTATAAAGTACTCAACTTACTAATTAAAACCTTTATATTAAATTTTTATTCATTAAAATATTTAGAAACATGTTTAAACATCTTTTAAATCTAAAAAATATCATAATGAAATATTAAATAAATTGATAAAGATTGAAAAACTAAAATAAACATGTGTTATCTTAAGGCCTCTTACATTTTCTTTTAAAAAAAATTAATTAATTATAAAGAATATATTTAAACATGAAATTTATTTTAAAATATTCTAATATAAGTTAGAAAATAACATCTAAAAAAATAGAGAAAAATTCTTAATTTAAATATTATTTTTACATAGTTTAAAGTTTCATAAAGAAAAAAATAGTATTTAAAGAATGCTATAAAAAGTTTTTGCAGTAAAAAATATTCGAAACGTTATAAAACTGAAACTGTAGCTTTTACCAAATGCTGTGTAAAGTTTCTGAAACTCTACAGCGTTTCAAAGCACAAAAATGCTATGAAAACGAATTTGCAGTACTTATAAAACATTACAGAAGAAAAAAAGCATTTTCGAAACGCTATCTAAAATTCCGGTTATGTGATGTGGTGCTATCTTATTTATTGAAGGAATATATAAATTGAGCCTTATTCTAACATTCTTAATTCATTCTACTAATTTCTTAAAGATATAAAATTAGTATCTTAAAAGAAATCGAGTATGAGAAGTAAAAATAACATTAGAAAAGTTGAAATCGTGAATGAAGGTATGCTTTTCTACTTAGTATAGTTGTAATAAATTAGTTGTAGATTTTATTTGGAAGAAAACACATTTTAAAAGACTTTAAAAAAAAATTTAGACTTGTACATCGATATTTATACTATGGTATGTTGATATATGGACCAATATATCAAAACTTATAAAAGAGGTAAATTTCTATACCTAACTAAACGCATATATATATATATATATATATATATATATATATATATATATATATATATATATATATTCCTAAGTGCAACAATAAAGATGAAATAATAGTAAAGCATACCAATTTTTGCACTCCATCTTTCTAACTTTGTTGTTCTTCCATTGTTGTGAGTCACACATTTATATCTTTCAGAATTTGATGACGAGATCTGCTCTATTGCGACGGGCTTGTTTTTCTGATCATCGTAGTATATTCGTTTGCTGAATTTGGAGACCGTATGAGAAAGATATAGATGATTTAATAGATCGACCAACTTGGCGCCAAAACTTTGAATTTGAATTTTGAATGAATGGACACTTCAACCACTATAAATAGGCCCAACGGTCACCACTTTTCGTTTTAATTGCTATTCTTCTTCTTCTTCCCGTTTTTCTATATATTATCAAACTTCTAGAGGGCATATCTCCTTCGTTTCTTAACGGAATTAGATGAAACCAGCGGCAAATCGAAGAGGAAGGCAAGTACTACGATCTAGTAATAGTTTGGTGTCGAATTTGGACAGTATTGTGATGCAACAGGCCGAACAGTAGAAGAAATGTAGAAGATCTCATATACAGTTTTTCAGTTTTGGATAGCCAACTTCAAACTGTCATATTTCACTTAATTTTGATTGGAATTTGATGATTCACCCATCAAAACGACCGCGAGAACAAGAACTACAATTTGAAAAAGGAGTAGGAACAAAATGCTCAAATCTCTGGATGTAATTTGAAGAATACCTTTGACAGTTTTGCCTTCTTTTTCTCTTTGTTCACCAAAACTTCATTTGACCACAACTTGGTAATTTCTTGATGGATTCACATGAAACCAGTGGCATTGCGAAGCAGATGGAGAGAAGTACAGTATCAAATCAAGTTGTAGATGAGAACCAAAAGTTTTGAATTGATCTGGTACCCATTTCTTTGTTGATTTTCATTATATATCCATTTGTTCTTCTTGATAGATGAATGATTATCTGGTATCTTTTAACCAACAATCATTAGACATAATTCTTCTCCTGCAAAACAACATAACTTTTTAAAGAATCAAGTGGCTTTTAAAAATAATTAAATGTAGTTTTAAACAAAAATATCATGATGATTCTGTGACATATTCATATGAAAAACTGTTAATAAAATCCTGAAAAATAGCCTTTTTATTTTTTTTCTTTCAAAATTCAGATTATGAAAACTTTGAAAACCTCACTCTGATACCACTTGTGAGAAATGCGGATTATGGATCTTAAGGCTAGGATTTACACTAGAGGGGCGTGAATAGTGTTAATCATGAATTACTAAATCTTTTTCGATTTATGTTAATTTAGACACCGATGTATGCAATATACAAACACAGATATGATCACAGAAACAAACACAGATGTAGAAATAAAATAAAAGCAGTAAAGGAAAGAACACACCGGATTTTATACTGGTTCGGAGTTACCCTACATCCAGTCCCGCAACAAAAGTACGAATTTTCTTTCAAAAGCAATTGTACAATTACACCCTCGGTTTCAAGGCTACGAGGTACATCCTCCAGAATTTCTATCCTCTGGGTAGAGATACTTGATTTCCGAGCCACAAGTTCACCCAATTGATTTACCAAGGCTATAATCACACCTTTTCTCTTTTGATTGATTTTCAAGACTACAATCACACCTTTTCTTGCTTAATAGATTGCAAAGAAGTTTATAACTCTGAATAGCACTGAGAACCTTGTAGTGATAGTGATAGAGAATCAAACAAGAAGTAATCGAGTTTGATTTAATGTTTATTTCGGCAGAGTAATGATAAGAATATGTATTAAGAAATGTGGAAGAAGAAGAGGAGGAGCGAAAAACCAGAAAATTTGATGCAAAATTCGTTGAAACTAACCCCTATTTATTAAAGAACAACAGCCATGTCCATTCATGAAGAGTTATGGCGAATAGACACTTCTTTTAAAATTTGAATTTTGAATTCAACTGGCACCATGTCGACATGGGGTACTTGGGAATGTCGACATTCCGAAGGATTTTTTGGTGTTTTGATTTTCTTTGAAAATAACTTTTATTTTATATTAAAACTATTTTAAACTTTATAAATATACTTGACTATAGTTAAAATTCATAAGTAAATATGGAGAATAATATATATAGAATTTAACTATAAATTTTATATTTAAATCTAAGTATAAATATTTAAAAGTTAAATATATTATGTTAAAAGACAGTTTAAAATCAGGAGTAATTTGGCGTTGAAATTAAAGATAATTTTGAGGCTAAAATAATTTAAAATTAGGATAGAGGGTTTTGAATCTTTTAAAAGGAAAGTTTTGAAAAACGTTTGAAAACAGGATATAATTTTGAAAAAACATTTTGAATAAAAATTTAGCGAATACAAAACAATGTTCCACTAGATTTTTCATAGGTTTCATCCTACTTAGGGTTCCATCCCTTTGGCTCGATGTGGATTCCATTCCACGAATAAATTGGATTTTAAGGTGCCAGTGCTTTTCTATGGTTTTAACAAAATTCCTAATAAAAATACTTAACCTTGAAATCTTGAACTCTTGATAATCTTGATACTCATGAATCTTCTATCTCGATATCTTGAATCTTTATACTGTACAGTCTTCATTCTTGGTACCTGCATGGTTAAATCCTGCATATATATATATATATATATATATATATATATAAACTTATAATGTTAGTATTTATATTTTATAATCTATTCTAAGGTTGTTGTCATCAAAACCATCATCTCACGGACTAACATCTAAGATGTCACCGAGAAGGCGAGGTAGGGCCAAAGCTAATGAGCTCGGTCGTGATGATGTATGCTCAAGTCATGAGCCTGCGGTTGGATCCTCCTAAGGCCCACAGCTACCTACCTCGGAGAAAAGTAAAGGAAAAGGCTCGTTTATAAGCTTTGCAGAGGGCATGTCTCCAAGAAATCCAAATCAAACTTTGCTGCTACTAATCAACCTAGCTCTTTGCCTCTAGAAAATCTATTTGAGGGATCGTTGGACATCCCGCTCCTAGACGATGTTGGAAATTATGATTTTGCGAACTAAGCCACGTGTAACGATCCGTATTTTTGGCTATTTTAGAGTATTAAAATTTATGCAATTGTTGAATAAAAATGGTTAGAAATAAAATTTAATGATTTGTTTATATTGGTTTATTGGATAATTAAATTTTTTAAAATTCAATTTTTGAGAATTAATTGAATAATTTGATTCTGTATTTAAGATGATGGGAATGATATCGAAATTTAATTTAAATGTTATTCAAAATATAATCGAAGATGGTTAACATTTAAATTTTGGTTTAAATGTAAATAATTTAAATTTGACATTTGAAATTTTAATTTACGAGTAAAAATAGCCATTTTGGCCACTTTCTTGGGTTTCGATGAAACGAGTTTTATCGGATCCGTAATAGTGAATCATTATTGGATTTCAAGTTTCGTAGCGATCAGACTTGTCGTTTGGCCGTAAAAGTTTGAAACGCCTAGAATTTTAAATTCAAAATTTAAATAAAATAATTCGATTCGAAAGATATCTTCTGAATACGATCGAATTAGGCCTCAGGAATAGTTCCATTGCGTACGGAATAGGAGTAAAACATTATGAAGGCTAGACGGCACACTTCGTTTGGAGTTCGTGACTTCACGGTTTGTTCGAATCAGATATATTCTAATTATAATATATATATATATATATAACTCATTCAACCCCATCCCTCTTTTAACTGCATCTCTCTCCCTCTTTCCTCTATTTCTCATCGCACGCACTCGAAAAAATTCGAGCAGATCGAAAATAAAGGAGGGGACGATCAAAATAAAAAAATAAAAAAAGAATGGCCGCAGCCATAAAAAAATAATAATCAAAATCGACGCGCGCGTGTTTGAGCGCGAGCGACAGTCGATGTGTTGAGGAAGGACGACGATGACGAGGTGAGTCATGACTCTAGGGCTTCGAGCGCACGAAGGGAGGAGAGCGACGTGGCGAGGCTGCGGTGATGATGGGCGACGGCGGTTGGTGATCGAGAAGCAAATCGATCGCGTCGATCTAAAAAATATATCAGATGAAGGAAGAAGGCAAGGTCACGGTTGGAGGAAGGCTACGACTTGGGGTCGCGCTCGCTTGGAGCATCATACGAGGATAAGCGATTAGGTTAGGGTGGGTTTTTTTGGTTAATTAGATTATTAGGTTAATTAATTTTTATATTTTTATCGATATTGATAAATATGTGATTATTCAAACAAGGTCTGTTTCGGACGAGACGAGGAGCGATAGATTCGTATCGACAAAGGCTTCGATATGGAGTCGAATTTGATTTATTTTGAAGCTAGAATTCTTTTGAAAAGGTGAGTGTTTATACGCTCACGATTGAATAAAATATTTTTGTGATGGTTGAATTGAAATTCTGAATGGACTTGGATTGATTGATTGTTGGTTGATAAATTAAATTGACATCCAAATTACCTAATAGAATTTAAATTGATAATTAAATTAAATTGGAATTTAATTGCTTGTAAACACCTGATATTGACAGTTATTAAATTGTTTTGATACATTGGTTGTTTGGATATCGGTTGCAAATGGATGCTATTGATTGAATGTGGTTGATTGGGTGTTTAATTATTTTATATATCCTGTTGTTATCCCGTATGTTATTTACAATATATAAGACTGTAAATTGAATTATTTCGAATAAATTAACAAATAGATTGAAATAATATTTGCCTATGACATTTATATTTGGATTAAATGGTATATATCCATCCCTGGAAATTAAATTGAAATAATTGATTCACTTGGCCGTAGGCTAGAAAATTATATACGGACACCAAGTTGGTTAAATTACATGAAAAAAAATTGTTTTGAAATTATTTAAATGATTTGATTTAAAGGAATAAAAATCAGATTTATGGAAATTGAATTATTTTGAATGGGGGCTTGAAATGTTGGAATTTAGACTTGATAAATGAGATTACTAATTAATCGAAGTTTAAATTTTTAGTTATAAACGAAATATGTCATAAATTTCAGAAATGGATTTGTTTTTAAAGATTGACTTTTATTTGAACATTGAATATTTTTAAGAAAAGTGATATGAAATAATATTTTAAATTTGAGTTTGGAATTGAATTAAAATTGAAATTTGGATTTAAAATTTGGTATTTAATGTAAAAATGATTTAAGTGTTTAAATTGATATTTTGAGATAGAATTTGGAATTGGGAATTGAATTTGGAAATTGATTTGAAATAGGAATTTAGACTAATTTGAAATTGGAATTTAAATTGATTTGAGATTGGAACTTTAAATTTATTTGAAATTGGAATCTAAATAAATTTGGAATTGGGATTGGAAATTTATTTGGAATTGGGATTGGAAATTAATTTGAAATTGAGATTTAAATTAATTTGGAAATGGAAATTTAAACTAAAAGAAACTTATAAATTGAAAGAAATTTGTGTGGAATCGAAATTTATTCAAGTTGAAATTGGAATTGAATCGATTAAGTCAAAATGGAATTTGGAATTGATTTGGGTAGGAATGGAGAAGTAAACCGGTTTGACCTTGGAATTATATTTTTTTAGTATAAATGATTTGAAATCTATATTCTTTAATTATTCAAATTATTTTGATTTTCCAAACTATTTTAGTATATAAACCATTTTTATATTCAAATTATTTTTGATTATACTATTTAAATATTTTCTATTAAACTATTTAACTATTTTAAACTATTTAAACTATTTTAAAAAAATTCAGACTGGTTAAAGGTAAATTGTTTATATTAAAATCTTGGATTTAAATACGAATTAGGTTAAAGTGAAGCATATAACCTAAATTGAATTCGAATCAAATTTTGGAAGTGAAATTGATTTATCGAACAAAATTGATAAATTTGAATATGTGATAATTTTCGAAATGAAATTGATGTTGAAGTGAATATATGATGATTTCAAAATAGAGTTGATTTTGAAACGAATATGATACTTTGATATCAAGTGTAAAATTGTTTTCAAAAGGTAACAACCAACCGATGTGTAAAATGACGATTGGTTGTTAAAGAGACCGGGGCCTCTTATTAAAATACTCTATTTCTATATTGGAACCACTTTAATATCCGTGTACGCGGTGGATGATATCCAGAATGTAGTGGTTGAATTGGCGACGTTTACTGGAATGAAGTAAGAGAACGATGAATGATAGCCTTAACATTCGTGTCATAATTAAAAAGACTAAAACAGGAGCCTATGTCTAGTCATTGAGCTTAGCTACCTCTAGCGGCGTTGATCCCTAATATTACTATTGTAGTTTCGGATTCGATGGGCATCTTACTTGTCGTTTGGACTGATTATCGCGGTCAGCCACGGATGGGTTACTACCAGCCAGAAAGGGTAAACTGGTAGAATCCTACTTAGGGCATTGCCTCACGTGCCTTGTCATATTTATCCCTATATGTGCCCATTACGATTTTGGTTTAAAACTGTAAATGTGCTAAGGTGGATCAATGTAAAGCCTTAACGCTATTTTGATATTTATTTTACTGATAGATTTTATCTACTATAGCATAAACTATTATATATAAATAGTTTAACGGATCCTTAGAAGATGGAAAATCCTGCAACATCACTTAAGTTATTGCACTTATATTTATGATATTGACTTGACTTACATAAGAGTATTTTAGTCCTGACTCGAGTTTTTTGTCTTTTCATTACGCTTGGGTCAGTACTGAGTTTTTCAGTATATTGAAGACTATTCTTTGGAGCACGAAGACGGAGTTGTGGTATAATACTATTATTATGTCCTGCATCATGTTGTTCTACTGTATTGATTATTTATTCCTGATGTATATTTATTGTTGAATCACTAGTTTTGATTCATGACAAAGCAAGTTAGAAGAAAAAGAGAATTCACGACAAAAAGAAAACGGACTATATCAAAGAGTATTGTTCTAATCTATGCTTTCACTGTCTAGTATGTTTGATTGAGTCTTAGAAATATGTTAAAATCTATCCTCAAGTAGTCCGCAGTCATATTTCACAAAAGCATTCAAAACAGAAGCACATTATGTAAAAATGTCATAGCCAGTCGACTGACCATAACCATCTAGTCGATTAACTGTGTACATATACATATGCACTGTTTATTTTTTAAATATTTTGCATAGTCAGTCGACTAACCATAAATGACCAGTCGACTGACCCGAGACCAACTGCCATATTTTTGAAAAGACATCTTCTTCTATGAAAGGATACAACTCTTCTCTGAACGGAAATAGGTGCTCCTCTTCGTCAGAACCCTTCACCAATGGCAGTAACTCTTCAACTATTATATATAGATACTCCCAAACACTTCATATTCATCGAAATTCATTCTAACTTTCTTGTATTCTTCTTGTGCTTTAATATTTAAATTCAGACAGCAAACAAGCGTTTTTACTGCTTTGAATCTACAAATAAACTTTCATAATCTTTGATTCTTAGCATTACCTTCTCTTCATATCTTCACATACACTTCATATACATAAGGATTTGATTATAGGAGGTTTGTACTATCAGTGACAAATCAGTGTTATCAAGAATACACGGTGTCAGATATTATTTTGTATTAGTGAAGTCCTCTTCTGCTGCTGAGGCGAAAATCATGTTCAGTTGCTCAGGTGTCTGTTCTGCTGCTCAGACTGTAGATACCTATTCCTCTAGGTTAAGTGAGGGTTATTATAGTTGAAATTCCAGAAGGAGTCTGGGACTGGACGTAGAACGGGAAGTTCGAACCAGTAAAAAAATTCCTGGAGTGCTTGTTCTATTTTACTTATTTCCATTTACTTTGCTATTATCATCTGTTTCCACATTTAGATTTAAGTATATTCCATATTACACGATCCTACACACTTTCATTTGGTATCAGAGCGAGGCTATCTTATAACCATTACACAGTTATCTGATATCTTGCTAATATGAAAAACAACACCAGCACTGTCACTAACACTAGTTTTATTGAAGGTCAATCCACTGCACGATCTCCATTTTTCAATGGTCTGAACTATAATTATTGGGCAACTCGTATGAGAATCTATACGCAATCAAATAGTTTTGAATCATGGAATATTACGCAAAATGAATACACTCTTCCTACAGGAGAATACTCCACTTGGTCAAACACACAAAAATTAGATGCTACTGCTAATGTTAAAGCTATGAACATGTTATTCTGTGCACTGGATAGAAATGAATTTAATCGTGTTAGCATGTGTCAGACTGCTTATGAAATTTGGAGAACACTTAAAATCACTCATGAAGGAACCAACAAAGTTAAACAAAGCAAAATCTCCATGCTCAAAAATAAGTTTCAAAACTTTAGAATGAAACGAGATGAATCCATCAATGATATGTACTCTATATTTCAAGATATCTATCATTCACTATTAGGATTAGGAGAAAAGTATAGTGATTTTGATATTGTATCAAAAATCCTAAACTCTTTAACGGATGAATGGGAAAGAAAAGTCTTGGCTATTAAAGAAGCTAATGACCTCTCTACCATAAAACCTGAAGAGTTAATAGGAAATCTAATGTCCTATGAAGTGAATTTGCAGGCAAAAAGAATACAAGTGCAAGACAAAAAGAACATAGCTTTCCATGTTGAAGAAGAAAAGGATGAAGATACAGATGAAGAAAATCTAGCATTTATTGCCAAAAGTTTCAAAAAGTTCTTAAAGTTCAGGAAAAACAACAGAAATAATGGAAAAAGGAACTTTCCAAACATATCAACATCTTCAATTCTAGAATGCTTTAATTGCCATAAGAAAGGTCATATCCAGAAAGAATGTCCAGAATTAAAGAAAAAATACTTCAACAAGAGCAGAAAAGATAAGAAAAGGAAAGCATTCTCCGTAACATGGGATGATTCAGATACTTCTTCATCAGATAACAATAGTGAAAGTGAAAACGAGCAAGCAAATGTCTGCTTCATGGCTACTGAAAACGAGGATAGTGATTTTATTTTTGATGATATGATAAAGATAAATTCCGAGCTAGTTGATACTATGAAAAATCTCAAAAGAAAATATAAGGAGACTCGTGAACATCGGAACAAAGCAGAATTTGAAAGAGATATGCTTAAAGATGAGAAGAAAATACTAGAGGAAGAACTTAAAAAATTACAAGAATCATTCTCTAATATAAATTCTCAACTTAGTCTTTTGAGTCATGAAATTGAAACTCAAAAAGAAAAGAATGATGCTCTTGTTTCTGAAAATCATGAACTAAAAACTAAGGTAAAATTGATAGAGTTGGATAATAGTAGTCTCAAAGCTAATTTAGAAAGCATCACCAAAAATGTTTCAAATTTTAATAAAGGAAGAGAAACTTTATCTAAAATTATTGATAGCTCTCAATCTGTTTCAAGTAGAAAAGGATTAGGATATGTTAAGAAAACAACAATCACCTAGAAAGAAACTTAGGAGAAATATTAATCCTACTATTAAACAGACAAAAAAGAATTCTAAACCAAAAAGTATAAAAATCTAGGTTCCTAAAACAAACAACAGTTTGATTAGGAAGAAATATATAAACACCTTTTTTGAAACTATTCATAAAAATAAAGATTACATTTTTAAATGGGATACCAAGCCCTCTTGGGTTTGGTTTTCTAAGATTTAAATCTTAGGACGCTGTTGAAAAAGTGGGTACCAATATTATCTCATATTTTTTGTAGGTCCCACTCAAGAAAAGTGGAAAATGGATACTCCACAGTGGTTGCTCAAAACATATGACAGGAGACAAAGATATTCTATCAAACATTACTTACTCGGATGGAGGCTCACTCACATTTGGAGACAACTCCAAAGGCTATATCATCGGCAAAAGCGATGTGAGCAACAACGGTGTTTCAAATTAACCTCTTATTTCAAATGTTTTACTTGTCAAAAATTTAAAACATAATTCATTTAGTATCAACCAATTGTATGACAAAGGATTCAAAATCACTTTTTCTGAAAACAAATGTAGTATTTTTGATCAAAATCAAAATCTTATCTTTGAAGGAAATAGAGACAGAAATATCTATGTTCTGTATATGAAAATAAATCATAATTCAGAAATGTTTTTAATAGCCAAAGAAAATGATCCTTGGTTATGGCACAAATGATTCTGTCATATTAACTTCAAAACTATAAACAAGCTCTCTAAAAATGATTTAGTGAAAGGTCTACCAAAAATAAATTATAAATTTGATCATATTTGTGATGCATGTCGGTTAGGAAAGTTAACTAAGTCATCTTTTAAATCTAAAAAGGTCATTTCAACTTTACAATCACTTGAATTACTACATATGTATTTATTTGGACCAACACAAGTACAATCCATTAATCATAGTAGATATATGTTTGTTATTGTTGATGATTTTTCTAGATATACTTGGACTATTTTTATGAAAAATTAAAGTGATACCTTTGATAATTTCAAAACTTTTGTCAAAAGAATTCAAAATTTTAAAGGTTTGAAAATCAAAAACATAAGAAGTGATCATGGAGGTGAATTCGAAAACGAAGCCTTTGATCATTTTTGTAAGAAAAAGGGAATATTCCATAATTTTTCCTTTCCTAAAACTCCATAACAAAATGGAGTTGAAGAACGTAAAAATAGAACCTTACAAGAATGTGCGAGGACTTTGTTAAATGGAAGTACGTTACCAAAACATTTCTGGGCTGAAGCAGTTCCAAAAGCTTGTTATGTTTTGAATCGTGTTTCTATTCGACCTCTAACTAAGAATACTCCTTATGAACTTCTTAATGGACGAAAACCAAATATTTCTTATTTTAAAGTTTTCGGTTCAAAATGTTTTGTTTTAAACACAAAAGATCAGCTTGGTAAATTCGATCCAAAACCCGATGAATGAATCTTTTTAGGATATTCGGATCGAAACAAAGCTTATCGAATTTATAATAAAAGAACAAATATCATCGAAGAAACACTTCATGTATCTTTCGATGAAAATTTTAAACAAATCCCAAGTATAAGAGATGATGAAGAATTTCCTGATAATATCACAAACACAGAAATTTCAAATATTGAAAATAATGAAAACATTGATCAAAATAATAATGAATTAAGATCTCCACCTGGAATATTTTGAGATCATCCTTCTGTTAATGTTATTGGAGAACTCAATTCATCTTTTAGAACAAGAAGTCAATTAGATCAAATGGGTCATGTAGCTTTTCTATCTAATATTGAACCTAAAATATTAAAGAAGTATCTACCGATGAAAATTGTTTAATCGCTATGCAAGAAGAGCTAAACCAATTCGAAAGAAATAACGTTTGGGATTTAGTTCCACGGCCTACTGATCAATCAGTTATTGGTACAAAATGGATTTTCAAAAATAAAACAGATGAACAAGGAAATATTACTAGAAATAAAGCCAGATTAGTTGCTCAATTATATAATCAAGAAGAAGGAATTGACAAGGAAATTAGAAAGGTTGATCAAACTCTTTTTATTAAAAGAAATAAAAAGGATATTTTGATCGTTCAAATATATGTTGATGATGTTATTTTTGGATCTACAAATGAAAGACATTGTCAAGATTTTTCTAACATAATGACTAAAGAATTTGAAATGTCACATATGGGTGAGTTAAATTATTTTCTTGGCTTACAAATAAAACAACTAGAAAATGGTATTTTTATTAATCAAGAAAAATATTGTAACAATCTAATTAAACATTGTGGTATGGAAAATACTTTTACCAAAGCAACTCCTATGAGTACAACCATACATCTTAATAAGATGAGAGTGGCAAAAGTATTGACAAAAAATTATATCGAAGTATGATTGGATCGTTATTATATTTAACAGCTAGTAGACCTGACATAACGATGAGTGTTTGTTTGTGTGCACGATTTCTAGCAGGTCCCAAAGAATCACATTTACGAGCAGTGAAACGCATACTACAGTATCTTAATAAAACCAAGGACTGGACTATTCTATCCAATGGAATTTTCTTTTGAATTAGTATCCTATAGTGACGCTGATTTTGGAGGAAGCTGAACAGATAGAAAAAGTACAAGTGGGACTTGTCACTTCATTAGACGGTCTCTTATATCTTGGTTTAGTAAGAAACAAAACCGTGTTTCATTATCGACATGTGAAGCAGAATATATTTCTGCAGCTCTGGCATGTGCTCAAATTGTCTATATGCAACAAACACTACAAGATTTTGGTTTTAATGTATCTAAGTCAACTATTTACTGTGATAATTCTAGTGTTATTAATTTATCTAAAAATCCTGTTAATCACTCACGAACAAAACACATTGACATTCGTCATCATTTTCTTCGTGATAATATTGAAAAGGATTTGATAAATCTAGAATTTGTTTTCTTTGATAACAATTGGCAGATATTTTTACAAAACCTTTAAATGAAAACACTTTCGTCAATTTAAGACGAGAACTTGGAATTATCTCTTTTAAAAATTTATAAATTATATACATACATATATATACACGCTATTTATATTTGTAGTTTTTCATAACACAACTTGACAATATATATATATATATATATATAAACTCTCACTCAAATTTTATCAAAATAAAAAAAATAAAAAAATAAAAAAAATAAAAAAATAAAAAAATAAAAAAAATAAAAAAAATTATGACTCTAGAGAGACTTAAACCCATAACCTCTCCTTTATTGTACTTCAATTGCTTCTTACCAATTAAGCTATGATTGTTTCTTGTTTCAACTAGAAGTTTGGTTTTAATTATTTTGGAAATTTTCGTTCAAAAAAATTAAATACGTAGCTGCTGGAGCTCAAACTCGAGTCTCCTAGATGGTAGTTCAATATCTTACCAATTATGCTATGTATGTTTTCTTGCTAAGTCTTATTCTTCATTCTTTCTTAGCCATTCATCTTTCAATCAATTTTCATCCATTCCTTGTATCGGTTTTCCTCTCTGGCTACTAATGCTCTGCTGTTTTTAACCACTCAATCTCAGTTCAAATTCATCTATATAATTTGCATTCCTTTCATTTTTTAATCATCCTTACAATTTTTTCAAAAAATTTAAACTTCAAGTTTCTCTCAATGGCCTCTCACGACTCCTCTAACTCCAAATTGTCCTTTGCTAATCCAAAATCCTCTAGTAGCTATAATTCTTCCAGTGGCTCTACTTCGTCCTTGCCAACTCCTACCCCTGTACATGAACCAGGTCTATATCACACCGGATTTTCTCTAAAACCTAAGATGTCTCGAAGATCATTGTTTGTTTCCCCAAAAACAGAAGAAAAAATTGATGAAATCCATCATTATCAAAAGGAGCAAATCAATCTACAAAGAGAAATGTATTATGAACAAATGATGAATTCCAGTCGCCTTAACCTTATAGAATCAATTGCCCTTAAATTCTGTGGAAAATCATCTAAGCATGATATTGTTGAACCTTCAACATCTCATTAACCAAACTCATCTGGCTGGAATCAATAGGAGCAAACTCTACATCAACCTTCGGCATCTCCAAACTCTTGGAAACGCCAAAATTATTGGTCTCCTTTGCAATCTTATGTTGAAAACACCAAGGTTGAACCACATGAATGCTCTCTAAAAACTCCTAAATAATCATCTTTTCTTGTATATTATTGTTCTCGTTTACTTGGATTTTGATTATGTATATGCCTTTTTAATAATATTTTGTTTTAAGCTTCACTAATTTCATATCTGCAGTCAGCCGAATGATATTTAAAACCAGTCGACTGTTTACAGGGTGAAAAATATCTCGGGACGTCAACCAGTCGACTGAGACATATGGGTCAGTCGACTGATTACAGAGAAAAAAACTCTTGGGTTATCAACCAGTCGATTGACCTACCCCGACCAGTCGACTGGCTGTACAAAAAAGGATTCTCTTGTGTCTTTTTAAACCTTTTTTTACCATCTATTCACTTTACCTTCTTCGTTTTTACTGCCTCCAAAACCCTAGCCCCATTTTTCTTTCACAAAATCCTCAAAAAAAAAGCCAAATTAATGGCCCCTCCTAGATCTAAACGCTCAAAACAAGGCTCTTCATCCTTTGTTGAACTCACGTTGCTCATTGGCTATATGATGCAGCTGCAATTAAATGATGTGAGAAGATGAAGAACTCTAGGATTTTTGAAGACTCTTTCATGGTTTATTCTGATTTTGGTGCTTACTCTCTTCAAGAACTAATGCGAAGATGTGGTTTAGAGTCACTCCTTGACTACAATGCAAACCGCCACAATATTAATCATCTTATGGTAAAACATTTTTTCGCAAATTTAAATCTTGGTCACCAACAACCATCGAATCCAAATAATTGTGTATGGAGTTTGGTATGTGGACAACAAGTCTTCTTTTCCGTTGATAGAATTGCATATATACTTCAATCTCTGAATGAAGGAATAAATTTAAATGATGTCGAATGCAATCCAAGAAAAAGAAATAGAATAAGTTATATATTCATGGTTGACGACATGATTGAATTGCGTTCTAAGCTTCTTCGTCCTAAAGCAAGAATTTTACACAAGACACTTATGCGATCTATTCTGCCCCGAACCAGATCATATGAATTAATATATCTGGAAAATTTCAAAGCCCTTTATGCCATATGGGGTAATATACGCGTTAATTGGTTGCGTCGTATTATGGATGAATTTCTCACCTTAACACATGGAAATATGCATGTTATTTATTTTGGAGAATATATTATGCGACTTCTTCTAGATGCGGGTGTTCGTCAACCGGATTCTGAATTCTCTACTGTCGGAATGATAAATATGAGGACCATAAGTCTTATGAAGCTACCAACACGTCCGCCACCTATTACTTCATTTGAAGATTGGAAGCATCAACAAGCTCAACAACAACAATCTAGAGATCCTACAATTAGAGAACCAGTAGCGCAACAAGAAGAAGGCGATATTTGCTTAGCTACTTCCTCTAGCACCTGTGAATCCATAGAAATTCTCTCCCGCAATCAACTTATTTTGGATTCTAGACTCAAAAAAATGGATAAGAAACTCGATAAAATCAAAGGTTTCTTTTCTACATTATGGGATGCATTATCATGTTCTTCTTCAACTGCTGCCACGTCTGTCGCCCAAGGAAAACGCCCCGCACCTTGATTTACATGATCTACATCCAAGGAGCATACTAGTAGCGACACTAGTGGAGCAGGCAGTGGTGCTCAAGGCGCTTCTAGACTAGGAAAAGAGCCCGCACCAGAAGGAGAATACAATTGGGATCTTGATGAGTAGGTCTTTTGGTAAGTGAGTTGGGTATGAATTAATTTGCATATCTATAACCTTATTGTTAATATTGCAACTTACTAATTATTTATCTTTTGAGACTTGTACTAAATAGTCTCTCTTTGATATTTATTTCTGCACTTTATATTGCATATTTTTGCTATATCTCCTTTTTGTCGATGACAAAGGGGGAGAAAAATTGTTGTAATCATTTTTATGCAGGTACAAGAATTATCATATATTCAGGGGGAGTTTTTATATTTGAAAGAATTGTTCCAATCATTTTTATGCAGGTACAAGAATTATCATATATTCAGGGGGAGTTTTTATATTTGTTCTCTAGGACTTTTATATATACAGGTTTGTCATCAATCAAAAAGGGGGAGAATTTTGAATCACTAATTTTGATTCATGACAAAGCAAGTTAGAAGAAAAGAAGAATTCATGACAAAAAGAAAACGGACTATATCAAAGAGAATTGTTCTAATCTACGCTTTCACTGTCTAGTATGTTTGATTGAGTCTTAGAAATATGTTAAAATCTATCCTCAAGTAGTCCGCACTTCATATTTCACAAAAACATTCAAAATAGAAGCACACTATGTAAAAATGTCACAGCCAGTCAATTGACCATAACCATCCAGTCGACTGACTGTGTACATATACATATGCACTGTTTATTTTATAAATATTTTGCATAGTCAGTCGACTGACCATAAACGACCAGTCGACTGACCCAAGACCAACTGCCATATTTTCGAAAGGACATCTTCTTCTCCGAAAGGATGCAACTCTTCTCTGAACGGAAATAGGTGCTCCTCTTTGTCAGAACCCTTCACCAATGGCAATAACTCTTCAACTATCATATATAGATGCTCCCAAACACTTCGTATTCACCGAAATTCATTCTAACTTTCTTATATTCTTCTTGTGCTTTAATATTTGCATTCAAACAGCAAATAAACGTTTTTACTGCTTTGAATCTACAAATAAACTTTCATAATCTTTGATTCTTAGCATTACCTTCTCTTCATATCTTCACATACACTTCATATACTTGAGGATTTGATTATAGGAGGTTTGTACTATCAGTGACAAATCAATGTTATCAAGAACACACGGTGTCAGATATTATTTTATATTAGTGAAGTCCTCTTCTGCTGCTGAGGTGAAAATCATGTTCAGTTGCTCATGTGTCTGTTCTGCTGCTCAGACTGTATATACCTATTCCTCCGGGTTAAGTGAGGGTTATTGTAGTTGAAATTCCAAAAGGAGTCTGGGACTGGACGAAGAACAGGAAGTTCGAACCAGTATAAAAATTCCTGGTGTACTTTTTCTATTTTACTTATTTCCATTTACTTTGCTATTATCATCTGTTTCCACATTTAGATTTAAGTATATTCCATATTACACGATCCTACACACTTTCATTTATAACTCTGATAAATTTGTATAAATTATAATCGAATGTATAGTTAACAACTTTATGAATTGTTATTTGATTATTATATTTTATCGTTGCCGCTGTGAGATTCTGTGTTTTGTTTTCTTCTTCTCTTCTTATTTTTCTAATTTAATCCCATTGATTATCTACGTTTCAGATTATTTATGTTGGACATGTGTGGATTATTATCGATTTAAACCTTCCGAAATGTAGGTCGTCACAGTTGGTATCAAAGCGAAGGTTTAGTGATAAACTTAGCTTTGTGGGGTATGACTCATTAGAGGTAGGGTAGTAATACCCTAGAATGAGTCAGTTTGAGTATATATGAGAGAGCGTACTTGTTAGTGTTATAAAATATTGTATATTGTGTTTACTTATCCATTGAGTTGTTTAAAAATTCTGATCGATTTGCGGGATGCCGTGTTATCGATAGTGGTTTCTAAACACTTAAAACAAGGCAAGTCGACATAATGTTATTTTAAAATCGGGTAAATAAAATATATTTTTTACCTAAATTATGTTGTATACATATATATATATATATATATATATATATATATATATAAAGTGATTTTCAAGGAAATGATAATATTTAACTACCATCGATTGTCGATTAAATTAAAAATGAAACGAATACTTTGTGAATTTTATTTTTATGAAGCATTGATAATTAAATTGAATTGAAATAAAATTAAAATAAGAATCGATTAAAATGACTAAGTTGAAATTAATGGAATATTTGATAAAAAGTTAAGGAAATTTGTATAAGTATATTATAGTATAGCTTATATATAGAAATGATTTAAAAGTTGAAAATTTTGAATTTAAAATCATTTGTTTTCAAAATTTGTTTTTCAAAGCCTTAAAAATTAATAAATAGTATTATTTGAAAGATTTTAAACTAGAAAAATATTTTGAAAAGATTTTTGAAGGAAATAAAAGCATTGGTCGTTGGAAAATAATTCTAGGGATGACTGCAGCATCGTCAGTATTCATTTTCGAGTTTCTAGGCGAAGATTTCGACTAAAAGAAAATTAAATTTCGATTAAACATGTTTTGATTGAGGAATATATATTCTAAGTGAGATTTAATAAATATACGGAAATAGTTTTGAACTTAAAATTTGAATAATATGAATGAGAAATAAGTTTGTAAATTATAAAATGGAATAAGAAAATAAAACCAAATTTAATTTTGTTAAATATTTTGATTTAGCAAATAAAAGAAATTTGAATTCGAGAAATGAAATAAATTGATTAACTTAATAAATATTAAATTAATTGAGTTAGTAAAAATGAAATAAAATATAGTTTAACTCATGAATGCTTTGTATCTGAAATGAAGTAGATAAAACAACGAAATGAAATTTTAAGAAGTTAAATATTATAATTTATAGAATTGAGAATTAATAAGCTAAAAATGAATTTAAATTTGTGGAATGGAAATGATAAGAATATTTAACATGAATAAGATTAAATAAATTGAGATATGGACTAAAATTGAAATGAAGTTTACTGTAATAAAAAAAGAAATTATTAATATGAATTGAGTATAAAATAAAATTTACTTTGGTATATTAATAATATGAAGTTGAATAAATAAAGTGAATCGATGAATTAATAATGACTTCAGATATGAAGTAATATAATAAAAGTAAGTTTTGTTGTATAAAACGTTTATAATAAACATAGATAAAATTTATAAACGATGATAGTATAACTAAAGAAAGGATATACTAAGTGGAATAAATTTATAACTGATTCATAAATGAATTTATATAAAATGGGTATATAAAAAAGTGAAACAAATTGGAATTTCACAAACTGAATTGAATAAAAAGCGAATATAATGAATTTGTAATGAATGTTAATAAAATTGAAAGAAATCAATGGAATGTAAACCAATTAAATATGGATGAAACAAATAAAAATAATTGAAACAAATCAATGGAATGTAAATATATATTGAATTGAAATAAATCAAATGTGAATGCAATAAATATTGAATGAAATAAAAGAATGAATTAAATCAAATTTGTTGAATGTAAATTAATTAAAAGCGAATGAATTGATTATAAATCTGTTGTATGATTAACGAAATGAATATTAATAAGTGAATGTGAATAAAATTAAATATATAGAATGTGGCATGAGATTAATTACTTCAGTATAATTAATTATATGCATCACTGAAATGAAATAATTGAAGTGAAAAGAAATAAATGTAACAATAAATAAATGTAAATAAGTGAATGTGAGCTTAATAACATATAATGAAGAAAAAAATGGAAAAAAATGAAATTGAATATAAGTCGATTCAAAGTAAATAAATAAATACGAATAAATGAAAATATTAATGAAATGAATGTTAACATGGAATGAATGTAGTAAATTAAAAGTTGACATTGGATAATACTAATTCACATGGTTATAAATTAATTGGATTAATTGGACGGCTATTGATGGTTGGATGGTTTCTTTTGTAGCAAACCATTGTTTTACTTTTTTGATTGCATATGATTATTGTATGTTATGTATTTGTGGTTGTTTGTGTTGTTTGGATTCAAAATCCATATTGTGTGGTTATATTAAACTTATACATGCTTATATATCGTGTATGTTAACTAACATTGTTGATTTGAGTTGAGATAGGTGCATACGAAGATCGTTTGGGTGAATACGTGGGTTTTACATGCTTTTGCTTGCTTAATACAGGTGAACTCGCTTGTATTATTAATAATAAGGTACATATCTCGGATTACAAACGGCGATTTTATATTTTTGCCCTACGAGATGCCTCATCATTGAGATGAGCTGTATATTTGATATATATTGGTTATATTTGTGTTATATATTGAATTATAAATTTTTTCCGATCGAGCGGTGCAAAGGAGGCTTGCCGAAATTTTACGTAAATCCGGGAGTTAGAAAATTTTTGGAGTTTTAAAATTTTTTATATCTTGTTTATATATGTAAATTATGTTTTTCGAAAAATCGATATCGAAATGGCGTGGTTGAAGCGTAGTAATAGTTTGCAAGTACGATATTTATGTTTGTAAGTTAATTATTTGAATAAAATCCATTGTATGCTAAATTCTTTACTGCACCCCTTTTCGAGGACGAAAAGTTTTGAGTGGGGGAGTATGTAACGATCCGTATTTTTGGCTATTTTAGAGTATTAAAAATTATGTAATTATTGAATAAAAATCGTTAGAAATAAAATTTAATGATTTATTTATATTGGTTTATTGGATAATTAAATTTTTTAAAATTTAATTTTTGAAAATTAATTGAATAATTTGATTCTGCATTTAAGATGATGGGAAATGATATCGGGATTTGATTTAAATGTTATTCGAAATATAAACGAAGATGGTTAACATTTAAAATTTGATTTAAATGTGAATAATTTGAAATTTGAAATTTTATATTTTAATCGACGAGTAAAAATAGTCATTTTGGTCACTATCTCAGATTTCGACGAAAGGAGTTTCATCGGATCCGTAATAGTGAATTAATATTGATTTCAAGTTTCGTAGCGATCGGACTTTCTTTTGGCCGTACAAGCTTGAAACGAGTAGAATTTCAAACTCAAATTTTAAATAAAATAATTCGATTCGAAAAGATATCTTCTGAATACGATCGAATTAGGCCTTAGGAATATTTCCATTGCATTCGGAATATGGGTAAAACATTATGAAGGCTAAGCGGCACGCTTCGTTTGGGGTTTGTGACTTCACGGGTCGATCGAATCAGATATATTCTAATTATTATAATGTAATATAAAAAAACTCGTTCAACCCCATCCCTCTTTCAGCTACATCTCTCTTCCTCTCCCCTCTATTTCTAAACAGACGAGAATCAAATATATTCTAATTATTATAATATAATATATAAAAAACTCGTTCAACCCCATCCCTCTTTCAACTACATCTCTCTTCCTCTCCCCTTTATTTCTAAACACACGCACTCGAATAAAATCAAGCAGATCGAAAATAAAAAGGGAGGCCAATCAAAAAAAAAGAACGGCTGCCGCCATATAAAAAAAATCAAATCGACGCGCGCGCGTTTGACCGTGAGCGATAGTCGATGCATTGAGGAAGGATGACGACGACGAGACGAGTCGCGACTATAGGGTTTCGTGCGTGCGAGGGAAGGAGAGCGACGTGGCGAGGCTGCAGTTATGATAGGCGACGGCGGCTGATGATCGAGCAGCGAATCAATCGCGTCGATCTAAAAAAATATTAGATAAAGGAAGAAGGCTAGGTCACGGTTCGAGGAAGGCTATGACTTGGAGGTCGCGCTCACCTGGAGCATCGTACGAGGGTAAGTGATTAGGTTAAGGTGGTTTTTTTTAGTTAATTATATTATTAGGTTAATTAATTTCTATATTTTTATCGATATTGATAAATATGTAATTATTCAAACGAAGTCTGTTTCGGACGAGACGAGGAGCGATAGATTCGTATCGACAAAGGCTTCGATATGGAATCAAGTTTGATTTATTTTGAAGTAGGAATTTTGTTGAAAAGGTGAGTGTTTATATGCTCACAATTGAATAAAATATTTTTGTGATGGTTGAATTGAAATTCTGAAAGGATTTGGATTGATTGATTGTTGGTTGATAAATTAAATTGACATTGAAATTGACATCCAAATTACCTGATAGAATTTAAATTGATAATTAAATTGAATTGGAATTTAATTGATTGTAAACACCTGATATTGACAATTATTAAATTGTTAGTGATACATTGGTTGTTTGGATATTGGTTGCAAATGGATGCTATTGATTGATATGTGGTTGATTGGGTGTTTAATTATTTTATATATCCTGTTGTTAGCCCGTATGTTATTTGCAATACATAAAACTGTAAACTGAATTATTTCAAATAAATTAACGAATAAATTGAAATGATATATACCTGTGGCATTTATTTTTGGATTGAATGGTATATATCCATTCCTAGAAATTAAATTGAAATAATTGATTCACTTGGCCGTAGGATAGAAAATTATATGCGGACACCGGACTGGTTAAATTAAATGAAAGAAAAAAATTGTTTTGAAATTATTTAAATGATTTGACTTAAAGGAATAAATTTTTTTATATGGAAATTGAATTATTTTGAATAGGAGCTTGAAATGTTGGAATTTAGACTTGATAAACGAGATTACTAATTAATCGAAGTTTAAATTTTTAGTTATAAACGAAATACGTCGTAAATTTCAGAAATGGATTTGTTTTTAAAGATTGACTTTTATTCGAACGTTGAATATTTCTAAGAAAAGTCATATGAAATAATATTTCAAATTTGAGTTTGGAATTGAATTAAAATTGAAATTTGGATTTAAAATTTGGTATTAAAGTAAAATTGATTTAAGTGTTTAAATCGATATTTTGAAATCGAATTTGGAATTGGGAATTGAAATTGGAAATTGATTTGAAATCGAAATTTAGGTTAGTTTGAAATTGGAATTCAAATTAATTTGAAATTGGAACTTAAATTGATTCGAGATAGGAACTTTAAATTTATTTGAAATTGGAATTTAAATAAATTTGGAATCGGGATTGGAAATCTATTTGGAATTGGGATTGGAAATTAATTTGAAATTGAGATTTAAATTAATTTGGAAATGGAAATTTAAATTGAAAGAAACTTGTAAATTGAAGGAAATTTGTGTGGAATCGAAATTTATTCGAGTTGAAATTGGAATTGAACCGATTAAATCGAAATGGAATTTGAAATTGATTTGGGTAGGAAATGGACAAGTAGACCATTTTGACTTTGGAATTATAATTTTTTTAGTATAAATGATTTGAAATCTATATTTTTTAATTATTCAAATTATTTTGATTTTCCAAACAATTTTACTATACAAACCATTTTTTATTCAAATTATTTTTGATTAAACTATTTAAACATTTTCTATTAAAATATTTAACTATTTTAAACTATTAGAACCATTTTCAAAAAATTCAGACTGGTTAAAGGATAAATTGTTTATATTTAAATCTTGGAATTAAATACGAATTAGGTTAAAGTGAAGGATATAACCTAAATTGGATTCAAATCAAATTTTGAAAGTGAAATTGATTTATCGGACAAAATTGATAAATTTGAATATATGATAACTTTTGAAATGAAATTGATGTTGAAGCGAATATATGATGATTTCGAAATAGAGTTGATTTTGAAACGAATATGATATTTTGATATCTAGTGTAAAAATTTTTTCGAAAGGTAAAAGAACCAACCGATGTGTAAAATGACGATTGGTTGTTAAAGAGACCGGGGCCTCTTATTGAAATACTCTATTTCAATATTGGAACCACTTTAACAACCGTGTACGCGGTGGATGATATCCAGAATGTAGTGGTTGAATTGGCGAGGTTTACTGAAATGAAGTAAGAGAACGATGATGAATAGCCTTGACATTCGTGTCATAAATAAAATGACTAAAACAGTAGCATATGTCTGGCCATTGAGGTTAGCTACCTCTAGCGGCGTTAATCCCTCGTATTACTATTGTGGTTTTGGATTTGATGGGCAGCTTACTTGTCGTTTGGATTGATTGTCGCGGTCGGCCACGGATGGGTTACGACCAGCCAGAAAGGGTAAACTGGTAGAATCCTACATTGGGCATTGCCTCACGTACCTTGTCATATTTATCCCTATAAGCGCCCATTACGATTTTGGTTTAAAACTGTAAATCTGTTAAGATGGATCAATGTAAAGCCTTAACGCTATTTTGATATTTATTTTATAGATAGACATTATCTATTATAGCGTAAACTTTTCAAATATAATAGTTTAACAGATCCTTGGGAGATGGAAAATCCCACAACATCTCTTAAGTTATTGCACTCATATTTATGATATTGACTTGATTACATAAAAGTATTTTAGTCCTCACTCGAGTGTTTTGTCTTTTCATTACGCTCAGGTCAGTCCTGAGTTTTTCAGTATATTGAAGACTATTCTTTGGAGCACAAAGACAGAGTTGTGGTATATTACTATTATTATGTCGTGCATCATGTTGTTCTTCTGTATTGATTATTTATTCCCGATGTATACTTATAACTCTGATAAATGTGTATAAATTATAATTGAATGTATAGTAAACAACTTTATGATTTGTTATTTGATTATTATATTTTATCATTGCCGCTGTGACATTATGTGTTTTTTTTTCTTCTTCTCTTCTTATTTTTCTTATTTAACCCCATTGATTATCTACGTCTCGGATTATTTAAGTCGGACATGTGTGGATTATTGTCGATTTAAACCTTTTGAAATGTGGATCGCCACACCTCGAGGGGTCCGAATCCCCTATCCAATTTGGCACTGACATTCCCTCTACTGACATAGGAGAGATTACTCAAATGAGCAAAGCTCTAGCAACTGGTTCGTTTGGAGACACTAGGACACTCACGATCACGATCACGCGCACGTGCACTACACGACACTTATCCACCTTCAACTCTAGTGATTCTTGTACACTTTCATTTTGTTTGCAGGCTCAATAGGATGCCGCCATAACTACAATCGCTTGAAAAGATCAACATACTCCCAACCATGTTACCTTGGGCCCAGTCGAGTCCGGACCTCGATCGAGATAGAGAAAGATATGAAGGAAGAGAAGACCAAGACCAAAGCCACCAATCGAAGGACTCGTTGTCCAAGCATAAATTAAAATCTCAATCTTTTTATGACATAGGTGCCGGTCAATGCCCCATATACATAGTAGTAGCAAGTCGCTGCCTCATGCTCCTACTTCGGCCACTACGCTCGAGCAACATTCGGGTTCTTCTAGTGCCATCGATCTTCAAACTACCTGTTTGGCGCAGAAGGCCTTGATATTTCATCCCGCAAGCATGACAGATGGGTCCTCTCAGCCCCTACTATTCTTGATGCCATTAGCACTAAGAAAATGGCTGAGCTCAAGGCCACATTTTCTAAGTTGTGCTTTGACGAGTTCAAATTTGTTTCCGCTTTGCATTCAATTACTCTAGAGGCCATGGACACAGTGCTCTCCTATGTTAATGATGTCTATCTCCAGCACAGTACAACACTCCATGTTGCTGAGAGAATTCCTGAGGTGTCGATGGAGAGGAAACAAGAGATCGATCCCTTAACTCTTGAAGTGATCCATGAGAAAGACATCACTTAGTGCTTGGACGAGGACGTTAAGTAGTTGGGTACGAAACTGACCACTATTGAGAAAAAACCAACAAATCTTCTAAAGCTATTGAGCACTTAATAAAAGTGCATCAAGCTGAATTGGACAATGCCTTCATTGCAGCGGTACTTTAGCCCTTGAAAAAGACATTTTATAGGAGGAGAAGGAGGCGTTGAAAAAGGGAAATGATGATATGGCCATTCATACTAAAAAGCTTGAGGAAGAGCTCGTGAAGGAAAAGTTGAAGAAGCTTAAGGCTCAGTTGGAGTCTCAATGATACGGCTAGGAGATCGTTGAAGCTCATGAAGCTAAAATAGAGGTCGACAGACAACTTACACAGATAGAGGTATTTAAGGAAGAGGCCGGGGAGGCGGGCCGGACAGAGATAAAGGATGAGTTTGAGCCGTTGCTGATATATTACAATGCATGCATCCTAATGAATCCCAACCTCCGCTTCCTTGGACAGGTGTATCCTGAGTCGCTCATTAAACCTTGAAACCACAATTTAGATTGGAAAACAAGTCCCTAAATGGTGATGAAGTAAATGAAGAGTAGCTCATGAATGAAATTTTGCACGACAAAGAGCCCGATGAGCTCAGGGCTACTCGGCTTAGTTTACTCAACGACCTAGCGATTACCGAAAAGGGGAAAGATGACAGCAAAGCCTCAAGATTTGGTTCCCAAGACCCCCTACTACTCAAGCAGCTAATGCTTCAATTTCTCATGCCCTAGAGAAGGGTGCGGGCTACGATCTAGATCATCTAGAGATAAATACTTCTTTTGGGCTATCTTTGAAGGCGGCACTCCAGCTACGACTGAAGGCCAATTTGGTTAAGGTATATCTCTTACTACTCCGACATTCAAGAAGGTTCACATCTCAAGCCCGATGTCAAGGGATTACCTATTGGTCTTCATGAAATTGCAGGTCTGTTTGCATTTGTCTATGCTCCTGATGATGATGTTACCCTGGGACAGCAGGCGCAAAACATGGGGTCCACAACGGACGTCACTAAAAAGGTGGCTCCTAATGATCAACCTGTTTAGATTCCCGACCCGAATGTTGAAGTCCTATGAGCTTTGGATAAAGAAAAAAATAATAACCAGTAGAGTCATGATAAAGCAGAGGACGTCGTACTGACCCATGCCTTTGAACACATAGATAAACTTAGCATGAAGAAGCACATCGAAAAGGAGGAGCTAGAGTTGCAACCTAAGAAGGAAACCGTCGAAGCAGATATTCCTCCTCTTCAAGTTATGTTACCGGCCGGCACCACTCCTGAAGAGGTCGAGCCTTCTGTATCCTAAAGTGAAACTGCCTCAATTTCTAAAAGCATCTCTCCAAAGGGTAGGAAGGGCAAAAGGGGGCGAAGAGGAGAGGACGAGGTGGTAGCTCCGGAGAATCCACCCCGAAGAAGCCCAAAAGGAGGGAAATAGCCGTTGAACTAGCTAAGGTAGTTCGTAGCTAGGTAGCTAGCTTCTTTTTGTTCTCCACAATTGTACGCATATGGTCCCCATTTTTGGTTTTTAGTTTCTAAAATAAACTTGTACTTAGTTTCCAAGTATGTGAATAAAGAATATTTCGTTTCTGTTCACATTCTATATAAAATTTGTCTAAGTGTTCGAGCGATTATGTTTCCCCTTCAACATACTTGTAATTCATCGCTCATTGTTCAAGCTGCAATGTCATATAGTCGCCCGTTACTTCGGGCGTCGATCTGACAGATCCATCTCAAGGCCTCCATTTAGTCATGGCCTTAAGTCATATCAAACACTTGGTGCGATCCATAGTGTTATGATGTCATGTTCAGCAGCTAAGTGATTATACTCTGACACCTAGTCTTGGGTTATTAGAGCGAGTTCGTGGATGGTCGGGTCCCATCCATGATGAGTTTATACTCTTCTTGTCAGGTTCAAGCCAGAGTTGGAGAATGAATGGTCGAATCACACTCGTTCGTTTTGTTTATACTCTTATTCATAATTTGATGATCAGAGTAAGTCAATGGGCGGTCAACCACACCTCTTTGATATTCATAATCCAGTCCACACTCCGAGGACTAAGATTGTTTTAGGAAATGGTTGGATTGCATTTCCTTTGATTAATTCCCTTTTCCCCAAGTCCGAGGCAAAATTCAAAGGGTGGTCAGTTGTATCGCGACCACTTTTACTTCACATTCCCATCAAGTCAGGAGACGGAGTCAACAGGTGGTCAATTCACACCTGCTCTCTGCTTTATACTCAGTCTGTCAGATTGTAGGTGAGAGTTAATGGACGAGTGGTCGAGTCATGTTCATTTTTTTAATTCAATTATGGACCCGAGCACTTGGTTGGGCCTAAACCCTAGGCATGTTAGTTTATACTATGCATATGTGGATGTAAGTTGGTCGTATATCACAACTATTATATTTTGCACAAACAACTCATAGATATGGAGCAAACTTCTGATTTTATTGCAAGTTGAAAAAGAAGCGAAATTTTCTGTGTTATTACATAGCTTTGAATTCAACTGCCAAAGAAAATTCTAAATGAAACACAACTGAATGAAACAAAAGTAAATGAAATAGCATCGTAAATGCTTGCTATTCCATGCTCTATGAAGTGTGATGTCATCGACAGTCGCTAGCTTGAAAGGTTTACCTCCAAGCTTCTAATTGATGACATACAATCCTTTCCATTTCGGACCCATGTTTGCGGGAGGCTAGGAAAGATCCATTTCAGGTCAAGATTGCCAATTTTAAAGGTCCTGGTTTAGTTCTAATATTATAGTATTGGGTGATTCGATGTCGATATGCAGCTGCTCTCAAATTAGTTTCTTTACGCTTCTCGTAGATCATATCCAGAGATTTCAAAAGGATAACTCTGTTAGTTCTGGGGAAAGGACTTCAAGTTCTTTAGGAATTACGGCTTTGGAGCCGTAACTAAGGGTGAACGGAGTATGGCCGATCGCGGACTTGTAGGTAGTTCTATATGCCGAATATGCTAATGGAAGTTTGTTAACCCACTTGCCTCTAGCCTTTTCCAAATGCTTGCTCAGAATGGACTTTATGATTTTGTTGACAGCTTTGACCTGTCCATTAGCTTGAGGATGAGAAGCTGCTACAAATCTTTTCTTGATATGATACCAATGATAGAAGTCTTTGAACTCAACACCATCGAATTGGGTCTTATTGTTGCTTATGATTGTTCAGGGAAAGCCAAAATGACAGATGATGTTTCGAACAACAAAATCGATTGCTTTCTTCATGATGATCATGTAAAGGTTCGGCTTTAGCCCATTTAGTAAAATAATCAACTGCTACGATAGCGTACTTTGCACCTCCTTTACAAAACACAAGAAGCCGATGATGTCTATATCCCAAGTAGCAAATGGCCATGGACTGACCATCTGAGTTGTTTCCATCGGGAGGGCTCTCAGAATTTTTGTAAACATCTGGCATTTGTCATATCGTTTAGCATAATGAGCTGCATCTCGATTGAAAGTTGGCCATAAATAACCACAGCAAAGTATCTTCTTTGCCAGGGTTTTCCCTGGTGTGATTGTTCGTCACATTCTCTTTCATGGACTTCTCTTAATACTCATTTGATTTCATCGTTGGTGATACACCGAAGAAAGGGGACGGAGAAACCCTTCTGTACATGACTCCTTCTTGAGGGATGTATACGAAGCTTTACAAAGGATCGGTCGTTTTTTATTTCTCCATTTGGGAAGGATTACTTTTGCAAATAATCTTTAATCAGAGTCATCCACGACTCCTTCTTAGGCTCTGTTTCTAGTACCCATTCAATCTCCATCCAGTCAATGCTTAGAGCACTGAGTAGTTTAACTATAATAAGCCCAGTTTTTGTGCATCCTCGGAACTGGATAACTTGGCCAGCGGGTCTGCTTTCTCAATCTATTGTATAAGGATGTGTGTAATGATGTAATGCTCGAAATCGGTTAGCAGCTCTTGGACCCGGTTGAGGTAAGGAGCAAGCCATGCTCCTTTGGTCTGATATTCTCCTCTGACTTGATACACTACTAACTGAGAATCACAGAAAATTTGTAAAGCTTTTACTCCTAGCTCTCCAGCCAGTTTAAACCCAACTATCAAGGCTTCATATTAGGATTCGTTATTCGTTATAGGGAAGTCAAGTTTAAGGGCGTAGCAGATCAAGCGTTCCTTGGGAGTTACCAATATGACTCCGATGCTAGAATATCGATCGTTGGATGCTTCATTCATGTACATCTTCCATTGGATGGTAGGTTCTTTACAGCTCTCCGAAGATTCCTCTTATGCAATGAATTCGAATATGAAGTCTACCAGTGCTTGTCTCTGGATGGCTATTCAAGGGAGATAAGTGATATCGAACTACCTTAATTCGATGTTTCATTTATGCAGCCTTCCAAACATCTCGAGTCATTGTAGGATCTATCGTAGTGGCTGGTCGGTGAAGACATTAAAGGGATGAGCCGGGAAAAAAGGGCGGAGCTTTCTTGATGCAATCAACAGGTAGTACTTGAGCTTCTCTAGTTTCAGATAGTTGCTCTTAGCACCTGCCAACCACTTTCTAACATAGTATATTGTCATCTGGATTCGATTCGCTTCATATAGCAGTAAGACAATTATAGCATGTACCGACAGTGCTAAATAGATGTACAAGTCTTCACGATCTGGTGGCTTGGACAAGATGGAGGCTCTCTGTAAGTGATAAACTAAAGCTTGAAATGAATCAATACAATCCTACATCCATTCAAAGTTTCTCTTCCCTCTTTCGATTAAGTTGAAGAAAGGAATACACTTTTCGATGGCTCTAGAGATGAATCGGCTCAGGGCGGCGACCTTCCCTTTAGACTTGGCACCTGGTTGATTGTCTTTAGCACATGGATATTCCTTATCACATGAATTTTCTCGGGATTAGATTCAATTCTATGAGAGTTAACAATGAACCCAAGAATTTCCCTGATGCAACGCCAAAACAGCATTTCAGGGATTAAGTTTCATCCCATACTTTTGGAGAACGATGAACATCTCTACTAAGTCATCAATGTGGTTGATTGATTTCTGTGAGTTTATAAGCATATCATCCGTGTATACTTCCATTGATCGTCCAATCTGGTCTTAGAACATCCGGTCGACCAATCTATGCTATGTTGCTCCAACATTCTTTAGTCCAAAAGACATCACAACGTAGCAGTATAGTCCCAGGTTGGTAACGAAGCCGATGTGTTCCTGGTCTGGGACGTGCACTGGAATCTAATTGTATTCGAAGTATGCATCCATGAATGAAAGTAGTTCATGCCCAGCAGTTGAGTCTACTAGTTGGTTGATCCTTGGAAGTGGAAAGCTATCTTTTGGGCATGCCTTATTCAAATCTGAGCAGAGCATGCCGACACTCGTCTGTGGTATGTCCGTAATTCTCATGAAATATATAGTACTTCCCATGCTATCTTTGCTTCTCCGTTGGTTTCTTTGGAGGCGGTTGTCTATACTGTATGGTGTTACAGGTTGATAGATAAAAATTCTTTAGCGACCTATTCAATGGTGTATATATATCGAACGATGGGATCCTTAGCTTCCTTTTCTTAGAATCCTGTCTTCCGTCCCGGCTTCTATCACCGCCTTTCTTCTACTCATTTGGTTTGTTTTGAACATTGATCTAAACTTTTCTGGAACCATCACCAGATCTTTTACTGCCACACTACTCTATACTCTTGATGCTTAGGCCTGCAATATCTCTCTTACTGGTTCACTTTGCCTCCTCTTTCCTTAGAAACTAAGTTTCCTTTGCAAAGAAATGATCCAGTGTGGAAGGAGGCTTTCTTGCTAACCAATGGCCAAATTCGAAATCGGGGTCGACTTCCCTAGTCATTGCCATGAGTATTGCACCATCATTCAAATTACCGACTTCAGTAACAACTATGTTCGACCTTTCTAGAAATTATTTCAATAACTCCCCCGATACCTAGACCAAACTGGAAAGTGACATTACATCCTTAGGGAAAGTCTTGTGCATGTGGAATTGCTCCAGGAACTTCATTGCTAACTCGTCAAATGAAGATATTGACCATGTCGATAGCATGGTGAACCATATGGTCACAACATCTTTTAGGAAAATAGGGAAACACCTACACTTGACTGCATAAGTGGCTTAGGCGGAGTCTATGTGCCATTCATACTTCAAGAGATGCTGCTTAGGGTTGGTATTTCCCGCATAGGCATGTATCATAGGCATACGGAACCTCTACGGATATTTTTCATGTAGAATGTTGTCGGTGAGTGGAGCATTACTTCTGGAGAGTCGTCAATCATTGTTGGTCAAGCCTTGACATTCTTTCACTAGCTGCCTCATTATGGCTGTTAAGTCTGATGTTGAAAAGTTGGTGCCAGGTGGTAGTCGTACTCCATCTCACGTGAACGACCCAATCCATGCCTCTGGACAGTGTCACGTTGCTTTGGCTCCTTTTGCCCTTGATCCATTTCCTGAGTAGCATTTCTATCGCCGTCTCTCAGTTGTGGTTCAACCACATTTGCCCGAGCTCTGGTACTTTGATTAAAGGCGGCACCTCCAGGGTAAGCACCTCCACCTGCATACGATCCCCCTTGATCAAGGGTTCATTTCCGGTCCCCGTGGGGGTTCGGCACCGAACAGTGCCGATCGGCCATGGGTGATCGCCTGATCTCATCCTGACGTTCCAGGTGCATATAGATCTATTTTGTGGCGTCTTCTTTGGTGATAGTCCTCATATGAGGAGGAATTTTCCGATCTGGAATATGGAGTAGAGTCCCTCTTAGTTAATCCACACTGATCTTTCAACCGGTTAATCAGGTCGATATTAGCCTGGATTTGCTGGTTGAGCTGTCGAAGGCTATCCATCAATTCCTTCACTAGGACTTCAAAATCCGCTCTAGTGATATAGCAAGCCAGATTCTAGACGTCGTCGGCTGCCGTCGATTGTACATTTTGATCGACTTATTGAATGCTGCATCGTCATTTCCTTCAACAGCACGGGAAGTAGTAGACTTTCCTCTGGCCATAGCTAATATCTTCCTTTTATATCTTCTTAAAATTTGAGTAGAAACATAAACTTATTGGTAGGAATCTGGATCTATTTAGCGAATATGGGAATCAACTGGTAGATGATGAGATCCAATCAGGTTGATAATTCATTCTCAGCGAAAGCACCAAAATGTTTGTACCAAAAGTTGGCACAAATACCCAATAGATTATGTGTAAATAAATAAATGAAGAAAACAAAATTAAAAAAGAGGAAATGAGAAGAAAACAGGTAAAAAGCAATAAAAAACAGATTTATAATGGTTCGGCGTTGAATTCCTACGTCCACTTTGATGAAATTGCGTTATTAATCACTCGGATTTCTGAGTGCAAGAGGTATCGGATCGGAACCGTCATTACAACGAAGTACCAAGAAAACAACAGCGTAAATATCCCTTAAATGAACTACGAAGCCTGTATTTATAGAGGTAGACGACCGAATACTTTCTTAAAATGTTAACAGCAGTATCTCCATATGTGACGAGGTCGTCCAGAAAATTACGAGGCTTAATTCCCTGTGTATAGCAATCGGCTCCGATTAGTCTTCCTCGCCAAGTGGTAGTATGTGATCCCTCTGATTGTTCCCTCTCCATCTTAATTTCATGTTTCCAAAGTTGTCTGCATAGTTGTCTTCATGTTTTAAGAGATATCTATCGATTATGGTTGAGTTATGTTGATTGATGTCATTTATAGCCATTGTGATGTGATCTGGTCCTACCCAGGGGAGGCAATATTCCCTACTTAGAATGTTTTGTAGAGTCTGTCTCTTGGTTTCTCTTGACCATTGCTTTATATTGTTATCTGCGCTTGATCCATGGACTCTATGATCACCCCTCTAGACTGCTTTTTTCTTGTCATTGAGTCTAACTTGTCCAACCAGTCTGAATATAGCCGGATCAAAAGATTGGATAACGTATCTCATTTAGTCAAAACTTAATAGGGAGTACTCTTAATCAATACACAAGGTTAATTAACATGATCGAAAACTATAATACCGGAAACAGCCCTGATCAGCTCATTTGGAGTTGGGATAAAATACTATACCTCCAAATTGATGTATACATTTTTAGTTTTCTTGGGAACTAAAAATCTTAGTTACTTCAAACACATATGGAAAACCAATATCCCTCCTAAAATCAACTTCACACTTGGATTGTTTTACATGCTAAACTAAACACCATAACCATGCTTAACTCGAAAATAGCCACTGCTATTAATCTGAACTCGATAACACCATAACCATGCTTAACTCACACTTGGTTACGAGGCAGCTTCCCTTCCTCTTCCTTACCTGGATATCTCCCTTTACCGAGGTAGAAAACTTAACGCTATCTTCGATCCCTTAACTGATAAAGTGAGAAACAAGATTATCCGCTGGAATGCATCTCTCCTATCCCAAGCAGGGAAACTAGTTCTCATTAAGTCGGTTCTTGACTCAATGGGTACCCATGTTTTCGCCGCTATGACCCCCACCTCTTCCTTCTTCCGTTCTTATCAGTCTTTGGTCTCGTCCTTCTTCTGGGGTTCCAAGGACGATACCCGCCATCACCACTGGGTATCTTGGGACGCCATTTGTCGTTCGAAGAACGAAGGTGGCCTGGGACTGCGTAATCCTAAGGACCTTTGTGCGGCTTTTGCTTGTAGGCTGTGGAACAGGTTTGGGGCTAACGACTCTTTGTGGGCAACATTTCTCCGTGCTAAGTACTATAGGCTTGCAGGCACAAATTTTTCTGGCACTCCGTCCTATGCTAGTGGGACCTGGAAGCACATGCAGTCGGTTAAATTGTTCTGTGACTCTCACAACGGGCTTACAGGTTGGGATGGTGGATCGTTCTCCGTTGCGAAAGCTTGGACATCAGTTCGCACTTCAAGTCCTATCCGCCCTTTGTTTTCCTTCATTTGGGATTCTCGAATTCCCCCTAAGGTTTCTCTGTTGATGTGGCGTATCCTTCACAATGGGTTGCCGCTCGATGAAAATCTCCAAATGATCGGCATCCCAATCGTCTCCCGTTGTAGATGCTGCAGCGTTGGGAACTCGGAATCCTTGTCCGACCTATTTTTTGTTGGTCTCTCGGCCAGAGCGTGTTGGAATTACTTCGGCAATCTCATCGGAGTTCGTGCCATGGCCACATCTCCCCCAGAGCTCCAGTCAATCTGGTGGGCTAGCGTATCTAGTAAATCTCTTCGTTCGATTGTTTTCAGATTGCTTCCCTGTCTGATCTGTTGGCACGTATGGTGCGCGCGGAATAAGGCAATCTTCGATAATATCCCCATGGACCCCCCGACTATTATAAGGCGTGTCAGGAATGATGTCTTCCTGGCCTTCCGCGGTAGGCCCTTCAGAGGATCCGTGGGCCCCCGCTCAAGGAGACTTGTGGGTCTTCTCTCTATTACCACTGTCCGGTCTACTGCTAGACTGGGCATTGGCTGAATCCTGATCTTGGCGCGATGTCTCTCCCGCCTCGTTCCCATCCCCCCCTCCCAAAATCTCATGAGGTTGCTTGTTTTCCAGGTCCAGGTGTCTGTGGACTATTTCTACGCCTGTTTCTCTATTTGCATGGCTTTGACTGCTTCTCATGGTAATGCTTGGTTGCGGACGTCCCATTATCTTGGTGTTCTTCGGTTCTGGGGCTGCTCATGTGATCTTGGATCTTTCTTCTCTAGTTACTTATCCTGTATCTGATTTGGTTTACGGCTTTCTGTTCCGCTCTGACTTTGTTCCCGCTGTGTTTTGGGATTTTATTCTTTCGCTTATGTCGCTTGCTGGTCTCTGCAGTTACCTGCCAGGCTTGTTGGTAGCTTTTGGTGTTTGTTTTATGTATATATTTTCGGTTAAAAAAAAACAAAAAGTTAATCTAAATATACTTATATACATGGCCCAATCAATAACCATATAAAATTTTAACTTTTGGTATAGATATAGGGTTAAGATATGTATTTAGTTATTTAGTTATATGCCTTCATATTCAAAAATATTTAACCTTAAGAATAGCTCTCACTGTGTATAAATACAATAGGTGGTGATATATGACAACCTTCAGATCTGACGATTGCAGCAATAAATAAATAAATAATAAGTTATTAAGCTAAAATATTCAGGTAATACACGTTCAAAATATTATTTTTCTACTATATGTTGCATGACATAAACAAGATTTAATATCTTGTTTGAGTTATTACTGCATGATCAGTGGGGCTTTTGAATGACCAGTGGGGCTTTTGAATATGATAAAGAAAAATAGCCTGAACATAGTAAACATAAATATCACCCTCTGTTAGACCACCTTAATGTGATAAACAAAAATAATTGCTGCATGATCAGTGGGGCTTGTACAATAATTCAAAATAGCACTGTCCCAGCTGATAACAACAGTTCCAACTAATGACCATAATGCGATAAAGAATAAATATCACTCTTTTTCAAGCTTTTGAATGTGCTCACGGAGCTATGGTCTCGGATTTAAATTATATAGCCTGAACAATAGCAAATATGACATAACATACAAATTTGTTAAATGTCTAACGAATAAAAATAGTTCAAAATAGCACTATTTATATCATAGATATGAGATGAAGAATTAAAGATATTTCAACACTATAGCTAATACAATGCACGAGTACTCATAAAAAGCAATGTAATTAGCTCAATATGTTTACTACTGCTTTGATGATAGTTTACGAACAATTAAATGCAAGATCAGTGGGGCTTTTTACATACATACACATACAGACATACATACACTGTTGTAAAATTTTCAAAATGCTTTGGCTTTAGGTTTTTGGTATGGAAGAGAAAGAAGAAAAGAAGAAAGAAGAGTTTAGTCCCACATTGTAGAAAAATGGAGACTATACTTGTATAAGTATAGCTTTCTCAAGTGGATGATGGGGCCTTGGGGCTCCCGCATGTTTGCTTTGTTGTGAGGAGAGAAGTCATGCAACACCACGCTTGCCGCCGCCGTCCATCCGTCCGACAGACCGGTACGGGTTTGCGAATATTTTTGGATCAAAATAAGAACAGTAACGGGCCAGATTTCAGCCCGTTAAGGACCCAGAACCGAAAAATTTGAATTTGGATAAAGGGCGGGAATTTGTAACGTTTTTTAAACGTTGCAAACTGAATGGACGCGACGTTTGAATTGCAACAGTTTTCTGAACGTTGCAAACGAAAGGTCGCGACGTTTAATTTTTGAATCCATTCGCAACAGTTGCGAACCGTTGCAAACGGTCGCGACGCTTCGCACCTCTTCACGTTTATAAATAACGACGCCCAAAAATAGTTGCATACAGTTCAATATCTTCTTCTTCTTCCTAGAGTGATTCTGCAACACTAGAAAGTGTTGCAAAACGCTGCGCCTCCATTGCTCTGTTTTGTGACGCCTCCAAGGTGTTGCGAAATCAGAAACCATTGCAGAATTGCTCTCTTCTTCCTCTTCATTCTGTTCTCTATAAATTGCATCATCAGATACAGTTTCTGAAGTGTTCTTGGTCAGATCAAAGTCGTACAAACTTTGAATCCGATTACGCTATTATAGGGCTTCATTGAATCCTGAAAGTCGATAGTTCGATAACCCGTTTGTACCTGGTAGGCTAAACTATTGTCTGAAAGAATCTATTCCATAGATTCTTGAAGTCGGAAGTACAGCATTGTTTTTATCTCTATCGCCATCAAATTCGTCTCGAACCGCAAAATCCCCAACAAAATTTTCAGACAATATTCTTCAACCATGGAAGCTCCGAGCGCTCTACAAGTTCTGAATCAGCATCTAACTCGATTGGAGCGTTTTGATGGCAACAATTTCACTCGTTGGCAAGAGACGATGAAATTTTTCCTGGTCACCGTCAAGTTGTTCTACATCTTGGAAGATGACTTGGAAGAAATCCCGAAGGAAACTGATAAGGATGATGCTGCTCTAAAGGCTAAACGTGCAAAGTGCAAAGAGGACGATTTCCTATGCAGAGGCCATATTTTGAATGCGCTATGTACCCCAGTCTACAATGCTCATAGGACCTTGGAAACAGCGAAGGCACTCTGGACAGCTCTGGAGAATAAGTATCGCATATCCGAGGCAAGTAATAAAAAGTTTCTTATTTCTAATTTTTTGGATTTCAAAATGGTCACCAATAAGTCCATAATTGGACAAGTAAGCGAAATCTTACTGTTGGTGAATCAACTGAAAGATGCTGGAATTGATCTCCCTGAATCTTTTGTTGTTGGAGTTATAATTTCTAGACTTCTGCATAGTTGGAATGATTATAAGAAAAAGATGAAGCATGCGGAAACGGATTATAATTTAGACGGTTTACAGCGTCATCTTCGTATTGAAGAAGACTCTCGCAAACGCGATCTAGATGATAATCCGCAAACTGAGTCCCATTCTAAGGCAAATAATGTTGAAATTACCGATAAATTAAAGCCAAAGAATGAGACACAATTTAAGAAAAATCATTCCAAAACTAACAACAAAAAGAAAGGTGCTTGTTATTTTTGTAACAAGCCCGGCCACTATGCCCGAGACTGCCGTCTGCGGAAGAAACAACAAAAAGTGAATGTGGTCGAAGACTCGTTTGTGGCTGTAGTGCAAGAGGCAAACTCCGTTAGTGGCAATGATAATGATTGGTGGTTCGATACCGGAGTAACCATTCACATTTGGAATCCGTAATCTGTTCAAGAGTTACTGGAGCAAATAAGGTTCCAAGCAAAGTTCTGGGAAAAGGCACTATAGAACTTCTTCTCACCTCTGGAAAAGTTCTTACATTAGTCAATGTATTCTATGTACCCGATATGTGTAAGAATTTGGTCTCTGGATACCTTCTTAACAAAGGAGGATTCAAGATGGTGTATGAGTCTGATAAGCTAGTGTTGTCTAACAATGGTAAATTCATTGGACAGGGATACTCTTGTAACGGCATGATGAAGTTGAATCTAATAAAGAAATCTTCTGTTTATATTGTTGATTCTATTAATTATGGCATGGTAGATTAGAACATGTTAATTATAATTCCATTAGGAATATGAATAAATTAGGAGTTAAAATTAAAATATTACATTCGGATCGTGGTGGTGAATATTTCTCAAATGAATTCACCTTGTTTGTAAACAACAAGATATAATTCATCAATGTACTGCCCCATATACACCACAACAAAATGGTGTTGCTGAAAGGAAGAATAGAACTTTAGTAGAAATGGTTAATTCCATGCTTATAAGTTCTAATTTACCTTATAACCTATGGGGTGATGCTATGTTATCTGCATGTTATATTTTAAATAGAGTACCACTTAAAAAGAATAACATTTCCTCTTATGAATCATGTTTTAATAGGAAACCTAACCTAACTAGACTTAAAGTTTGGGGTAGTTTAGCTTATGTTAGAAAACCAGACCCTAAACGACCAAAGTTAGAAAATAGAGCATTTAAATGTGTTTTCATAGGATATTCATTTAATAGTATAACTTATAGATTTCTTATTATTGACACCCTAGAAGTTATAGAATCTGTAGATGTAGAATTTTTTTTGAAAATCAAACTGTTGAGTTCCCATTGAGATCATCTAGTCCAGAACGTAGTATGACTAATGATATCAATGACGATGATTATGCTCCTGCTCAAAATAGCAAGGAAGTGTCAGTACCAGATAATACTACTGAACAACGGAGAAGTAAAAGAGCGAGAATAGAGAAGGACTATGGTCCTGACTTCATTACCTATCTTGTAGAAGGCAGTAAGGATGAAGTCCTTAATGTGACTAAATATGTAATGAACGTTGATGATGATCCCAAAACTTATTCTGAAGCTATGAGTTCCAGAGATTCAAATTTCTGGAAAGAAGCTATCAATGATGAAATGAATTCCATAATGTTAAACCAAACTTGTGTTTTAACTGATTTACCTCCTGGTGCTAAACCTATAGGATGTAGATGGATATTCAAGAAAAAGTTGAATACAAATGGATCCATTGATGAGTTTAAAGCTATATTAGTTGCTAAGGGATATAAGCAAAGACATGGAGTAGATTATTTTGATACATATGCTCCAGTTGCTCGCATATCTTCTATACGCTATTTAATTGCACTTGCATCAATTCATAAATTAGTCATACATCAAATGGGTGTAAAGACTGCTTTTCTAAATGGAGATTTAGAAGAAAAGATATATATGGAACAACTTGAAGGTTTCAAAACCCTAGGCCAAGAAAAGAAAGTTTGTAAATTAGTAAAATCTCTTTATGGCCTGAAGCAAGCTCCCATGCAATGGCATGAGAAGTTTGATAAAGTTGCATTGTCATATGGATTCATTGTTAATGATGCTGATAAATGTATTTATAGCAAATCGGATAACAATGGTATTGTTATAATATGTTTATACGTTGATGACATGCTAATATTTGGTTCCAATATATCCTGCGTGAATGAAACTAAAAAGTTTCTGTCTTCTAAATTCGATATGAAAGATCTAGGAGAGGCTGATGTAATTCTGAGAATTAAAATTGTTAGGAAAGAGGGGGAGTTATTACTAACTCAATCCCATTACATAGAGAAATTCCTACAAAAGTATGGTCATTACGATGACAAACCAGCACCAACTCCTTTAGATCCTAGTATTAAATTAGAAAAGAACACTGGACGTACTATCTCTCAACTAGAGTATTCCAGTGTTATTGGGAGTCTTATGTATGCTATGCATTGCACTAGACCAGACATCGCGCATGCTATAAGTATATTGTGTCGATTTACGAGTAATCTAGGTTTTGAACATTGGAAAGCCATTTCCAGAGTTTTAGCTTATTTGAAAGGAACCATTGAATATGGTTTATCTTATAAAGGATATCCTTCTGTAATAGAAGGATATAGTGATGCAACCTGGAACAATGTAGAATCCAAATCCAAGTCTACGACTGGATGGATCTTTACACTAGGAGGCGCTGCTGTGTCTTGGGCTTCCAAGAAGCAGACCTGTATTTCTGACTCAACAATGTTGTCAGAATTGATTGCATTAGCAGATGCATGTAAAGAAGCGGAATGGCTTAGGAATTTATTAATGGAAATCCCTTTGTGGAAGAAGCCATCTTTAGCAGTCTTGATTAACTGTGACAATCAAGCAACAATATACAATGTGTCTAATAAGACATATAATGGAAAGTCTAGACATGTGAGTCTAAGACATCAAATGGTAAGACAGTTACTCAAAAGAGGAGTTATAACCGTTGACTACATAGAAACGAAGAAAAACTTGGCTGACCCACTTACAAAAGGTCTTCCAAAGGCAATGGTTTCTATAAAGTCACAAGAAATGGGACTAAGGTCTGTGAATGAAGATTGATCATCCTTAACAGAAACCCAACTTATGTCTTGAAAAGGATAGACAAAGTTCAATGGGTACCAACAAGTTAAGCGAATGATTATGGAACACTAAATTGATAATCCCATAATATTTAGTGTTGGATTCTGCAAGAACAAAGGATGGATATACTTCCTTAATAAGTCTAGAAACCTTAAAAGGTGTATCGCAGAAGCACCTTAAGAGACTTACCTATATGAGTATGGAAATCAGGCCGTTTCCTAGGAAAGTAAGACCGCTTTCTAAGTAGATTCATGAATCAGGATTTAAGCACATGGCCATTAACGTGCTGAGCAATACAGAACACTTTACCTAAGGAAATCAACATGTGTGATTGTTCTGGTTTTATCATTAGGGATACTTGGTTCAAGATTCGTTCACCATAGAATCTCGATAAGGCTTTGAATGGTTTACACTAAGTAAAGGTTCAAATCCAAAAGATACCTTTTATTTATGTGTTGATTTTCACGATGATGCAAAACTTGATCTTAGAACTACATAGGCTTGATCCCACTTGGGTATGTAGGAAGTCACTCTAGTGATTCAGCCGTCCTATTTAATTATTTTTTATATTGAAAATTGGGGGAGATTGTTGTAAAATTTTCAAAATGCTTTGGCTTTAGGTTTTTTGTTTGGAAGAGAAAGAAGAAAAGAAGAAAGAAGAGTTTAGTCCCACATTGTAGAAAAATGGAGACTATACTTGTATAAGTATAACTTTCTCAAGTGGATGATGGGGCCTTGGGGCTTCCACGTGTTTGCTATGTTGTGAGGAGAGAAGTCATGCAACACCACACGCGCGCCGCCGTCGTCCGTCCGACCGGACCGAACCGGGCCGGTACGGGTACGGGTTTCGGGTTCGGGTTCGGATCCGAAAATATTTTTGGATCAAAATAAGAACAGTAACGGGCCAGATTTTGGCCCGTTAAGGACCCAGAACCGGAAAATCTGAATTTGGATAAAGGGCGGGAATTTGTAACGTTTTCTAAACGTTGCAAACTGAATGGACGCGACGTTTGAATTGCAACGGTTTTCTGAACGTTGCAAACGAATGGTCGCGGTGTTTAATTTTTGAATCCATTCGCAACAGTTGCGAACCGTTGCAAACGGTCGCGACGCTTCGCACCTCTTCACGTCTATAAATAGCGACGCCCAGAAACAGTTGCATACAGTTCAATATCTTCTTCTTCTTCCTAGAGCGATTCTGCAACGCTAGAAAGTGTTGCAAAACGCTGCGCCTCCATTGCTCTGTTTTGTAACGCCTCCACGGTGTTGCGAAATCAGAAACCATTGCCGAATTGCTCTCTTCTTCCTCTTCATTCTGTTCTCTATAAATTGAATCATCAGATACAGTTTCTGAAGTGTTCTTGGTCGGATCAAAGTCGTACAAACTTTGAATCCGATTACGCTGTTATAGGGCTTCATTGAATCCTGAAAGTCGATAGTTCGATAACCCGTTTGTACCTGGTGGGTTGAACTATTGTCTGAAAGAATCTATTCCATAGATCCTTGAAGTCGGAAGTACAGCATTGTTTTTATCTCTATCGCCATCAAATTCGTCTCGAACCGCAAAATCCCCAACATACACATACATATAGATATACCTATACATATATATATAAATATACATATACATATATATATAATGTGTGTGTGTGTGTGTGTATATAAACCTAGTTTTCGTATCATAACTACTGCTTTGCCTAACAAACTGTTTTCTACAAGTGTACACAGATTGTGTTTTTTTTGTTTTAGTTTTTTGTGTTTTTTTAGGTATCTAATTTGCCTAGATCCATCGGCTTGCCAAATCCCCAAATTAGCTCCAGCTTCTGACATGTACTAAGCACAAAGCTTGCTATCCACTTCATGCATTCTCTTCTCCAGGCCTTAGCTTCTGACATCACACACGATGCAACTCACACATCGTTCTGCACAACCGTGCTTTGGCTCTGCAACCTTCCTCCAGCCACTACAACTAGTACTACATGCTATACATATGCCAGTACCCCTCCAGTTTCAGCTTTGTTTGCGGCCTGCTTCACTTGCTAGGACCATCAGCTGTTCTTAATACATATCCAATCCTCTCAACAATATGTCTTAAGGCGTGGTCTGCTTCGTTAGCTATTCGATCAATTTGGCCTTATCTAACTATCAGCAGTTCATGATCTTTATTCAACAGTTACTCTATTCAACATGATCTATATTCAGTTTGCCTCTCACCGCTTTATCAATAATGTACAAACAGCGCCCACTACTTATCAGTTTCACGCTCCTCACCTTACAGTAGCTACGCCTTCTGCCGTACACCATGACATCTCTAGCTGCAATCTGCACAAACATGAACAATATTCAGTTTTTGCCAGAGTTTTGTATTTATATTATCTGTTTCTGTATCCTTTTAACTTCTTTTTGATCATCGCAATGATGATCTTCGGCTTTTGTAATAGCTTTAAACTAACAAACTATTGTACTTATTTGTTTTTTACGTAATAAAATGTGAGTGCTCTCCTCCTCCTAAGAGGACCACTCTTTCGTAAAAATAAAAATTATTGTTTACTTATTTTTTTTTTAAGAAATGAAGGAGTTGTATTAGAGAATGTGAAGGCATTAATTGCCTTGGAAGTTGTATAGAGTCGCATTTTAGAATATGATAAACTATTTGTGTTTATATACTAAGATGTGGATACTATGACAATTCATATAGACAAAAAGAGCACAAACCATAATAGATGTTGTGTTGCACCAGTCCGCACGCACGCGCCTCGCGGTTAGGGCGGATGGGCGTTTGAAGCATACTAAGATGCACTGCGCAGTTGGCATGTCTGTTTAGACCGAATAGTTTTTATTTCTCTGCCTGTTCAAATTCAAACGGTCACACCGCCTGTTAAAGGATCGCAACCTTTCCAACATGTGCCTTTTATCGAATAGGTACCTCCTTGTGGCTATATATAGGCAGAACGAAATAAGAAATAAATCACCGAATTTTTCCTGCATTCCTTTCTCCTCCAAATTCTGTTCTTAAAACAATCTCTTGAGTTCATCGTTTCTTTGCAATTGCCAGCTCAGCGTTGCAGACATCGGTCCGTTTCATCTTGGAAAATAGTTGCTCGTCGACCCTTCAGCGTTATTGCATTCTGTTTCAAGGAAATAGTTTACACAGGACAAATCTGATCGCTACGTCTTTTACTGCTTATTTGTTAACCACACAAGTACTACTATTAATAATTTTGTGACGTATCCGTGATGGTTTATTGTTATTGCAATTTGCAACATAATTGTAACAGATTCGTAACGCTTTTGTGACGTTATTGTTAGCAATTTGTGTATACAGTTTAGTAACGCTTTTTTAAATAACAATTTCGTAACACTTTTCTGACGTTACGAATAACAATCTTGAAACAAAATTTGCGTATTTTGTTTATCACTAATTAGAGCCACTGTATTTAAGATAATGGCTCAAGACAATAATACATCGGTAGTCAAACCGACCGTGGTCACCACTGAGAATAGAATAAAGGTTCCAATAGACACTTACTTTTTCACATGGTGAGAGGCTAGAAAAATTTACTGGAGTAGATTTCAAACGGTGGCAACAAAAAATGCTATTTTACTTGACTACTCTTAATCTAACGCAATTTCTCGCCAAATAGATTTTATACTTGATTTGGAAATACATCAAATGGATATAAAAACTGCATTTTTGAATAGTGAACTAGAAGAAGAAAATACATGAAGCAACCTGAAGGGTTTTTGAGCCCAAGAAATGAGAATTGGGTATTAGTAAAATCACTTTACGGCGTTAAACAAGCTCCAAAACAATGACATGAGAAATTTGATGAAACTATGTTATTAAATGGATTCAAAATAAATGAATCGGATAAACGTGTTTATATAAAATATATAGATATTGGATATGCCATTGTTTGTCTATATATTGATGATTTATTGATCCTAGGTAATATAAAGTCAACAAAGGATATGTTATCCTCTATATTCGACATGAAAGACCTTTGAATAGCTGATGTAATTTTTGGTGTCAAAATTTTGAAGACATCATAGGGATATGCATCATCTCAATCACATTACATTGCCAAAATACTTGAAAGGTTCAAACAACATAATATAACTATTGCAAAATCACCTATAGATATGAACCAAAATTGGATAAAGAACACTGGTGATGGTATCTATCAGCTTGAATACTCTCGTATACTAGAAAGTATCATGTATGTCATGTGCACTGGGCCAGATATCGCATATGATGTAAGTAAGCTGAGTAGGTATACCAGCAATCTTGGTAAAAATCATTGAAAAGCGATAATTGGAGTTCTAGGATATCTAAAGTATACATAGAACTATGGATTATACTATACTAAATATTCTTCAGCGGTGGAAGGATACATGATGCAAATTGGATAACTGGTTCAAATGACACAAAATCCAAAGTGGATATGTGTTCACATTAGGAAATGGAGCAATTTCATGAAAATCATTCAAACAGACTTGCATAGCAAGGTCAACAATGGAATCAAAATTTGTTGCACTAGATAAATCCGTAAAAGAAGCAGACTGGCTTCAAAGTTTTTTGGAAGACATTCTAAATTGGAACAAACCCGTGCCTCCAATATGCATACATTGTGATAGTAAATCAGCTATTGGAAGAGCTGATAGTACATTATACAATGGTAGATCTAGGCATATTCGTCGTAGACATAAAACCATAAGACAACTTCCCTCTAGTGGAGTTATCATTATAGACTATGTATGGTTAAAAGATAACATTGAGGATCCACTAACAAAAGGCTTGCCTAGAGAGAAATTTCAAATCTTGTCGATGAGAATGGGGTAAAGGCCCATAAACTAAATGTTTCTCTAAAATGAAAACCCTACCTAGTTGATTGGAGATCCCAAGATCTAGGTTCAAAGTGACAACTAAGTTTAAGATAAACTTAATGGCACTGGTATATACTCAAACCATTCCTATGATAAGTTAGTGCATTACTCGTTGGAGAATAGGATAAGTTTTGATACTTTCAATGATGTCTGTACATGGTAATACTAAAGAACCAAGTAGGGAATTAAGAATACCCTTTACAGAATCACTAATGTGAGTGCGAATACGCCGCTTCAAGGAGAATTGTAAGGACAAATTCTCTAAGCACTCATGAGACCAAGCTGGTGTTCATGGCAAAAAAGAACACAAATAGAGAACCAAGGAAGATAAAAAAACACTTACTGTGTGTTGTCTATTTTGGATTTACACAAAAAGACCTACGGTTCAAAGACAACCTAGTCTACTAATTCGCCAGTATATCAAAAAGATAAACATTAGGGAAGTTTAAGGCCTACGTGCTACTTTAATCGATACGATAAATGTATCGCATAATTTTAAGAACAAATTGAACAAATACTCATTCATGTAAGGGATTGTTAGAAATGAATGAGTTGTATTGATGAATATGAGGACATTAATTGCCTTGAAAGTTGAGTAGTCCCACATCTTAGAATATAATAAACTATTTGTGTTTATATACTAAGATGTGGATACTATGATAATTCATATCGAAAAAGAGAGGCACATGCCATGAAGGGTGGTGCAATGCACAACCTGCACACGCGCGCGCCCGCGCCCAAGCTCGAACCCGCACCCGCCGCAACGACGAATGGACATTTGAGGTGTATTAGAGCACTTAGTACTTTGCAGTTGGCAGTTGGCTTGGCGTGGCTATTCAGACCGAATAGTTTTTATTTCTGTCTGTTCAAATTCAAACGGTCGTACCGCTTGGTAAAGTATCACGACCTTTCCAACAGTCGCAACCATTCAAACATGTGCCTTTTACTGAATAGGCACCTCCCCATGCCTATATATAGGCAGAACGAAATCATAAATAAATCATCGAGTTTTTTCTGCATTCCTTTCTGCTTCAAATTTTGTTCTTAAAATAATCTCTTGAGTTTGTCGCTGCTCTGCAATTTCCAGTGAGGCATTGCAGAGATCGGTCCGTTTTAACTTGGAAAACAGTTGCTCGTTATCCCTTCAACGCCATTGAGGGAGTAACTATGTTTCGAAGAAATAATTTACACTGGACTCGGATAAATCTAATCGGTATGCCTTTTACTGGTTATTTGTTAACCGTACAAGTACTACTAGTAACAGTTTTGGGACATACCTGTAACGGTTTGTTGTTGCTGCAATTTGCAACATAATTGTAATAGTTTTGTAATGTTCTTGTAAAATTACTGTTAGCAATTTGTGTATACAGTTTAGTAACGCTTTTCTGACATTTCTAAATAACAATTTCGTAACACTTTTTTGAGGTTACGAATAATAATCTTGAAATGGAATGTTCATATTTTTTTATCACTGATTAGAGTCACTGTATTTCAGACAATGGCTTAAGGCAGCAATACATCGGCAGTCAAACCGATCATGGCCACCGCTAAGAACAGAACAATGGTTCCAACAACCAATGTCGCTTTTTCACATGGTGAGAAGCTAGAAAAATTTGCTGGAGTAGATTCAATCGTCAGCATCAGAAAATGCTGTTTTACTTGATTACTCTTAACCTTGCATAATTTCTCACTGAGGATGCTCCGAATGTGGATGAACTAGAGATTGATGCAACCAAAGTTGAAGCACTCAACATATGGGACAATTTGGACTTCATATGCAAAAACTACATATTAAATGGACTGGATAAAAGTCTGTATAATGTGTATTGCATGGTGAATACTTTGAAATAACTCTGGTCTTTGTTAGATAAAAAGTATAAAACGGAGGATGCTGGAATGAAAAAGTTCGTTATCGGAAAGTTCCTCGATTTCAAAATGATAAATGCCGAAACCATTATGAGTCAAATCCAGCAGTTGCAGGTAATAATACACGAAATCCATGATGAAGGGATGTCCTTGAGCGAATTATTTCAAGTGGCTGCTGCCATCGAATAGCTACCCCCATCATGGAAAGATTTCAAGAATTATCTAAACCACAAGCGCAAGGAAATGGCTATGAAAGATGTTGTTATTCGACTTAGAATCGAAGAGTAAAACAGGAAATCAAAAAAGAAAATGACCAATGCAATAGTGGCAAAGGAAAATATAGTCGAGGCTGAGAAAAACAGCAAGCGAAAATGGGAATACAATCCAAACACAAAGAAACCAAAGAAGTTCAGAGGAAATTGTCATAACTGCGGGAAGAAAGGACATAAGGCCAGCGAGGGTCGAGGTCCAAAGAAAAAGAAAGAACAAGAAAATATCACCGAATGCGTGAAACTCTCTGATGTCGTTTTGAAATGAACTTGTCTGTGGTGATTTATGAATGCAACTTGATTGGCAACTCCAAAGAGTGGTTTGTGGACACTAGTGCCACAAGACATATCTGCGCGAATAAGTGGATATTCTCAAACTATATACTTTCGACATAAGAAGAGCAACTGTTTATGGGAAATTCCTCCACATGAAGGGTTGAAGGAAAAGGCAGAACTATGCTAAAGATAACCTTTAGAAAAGAACTTACGCTAAATGATGTTTTACACGTCCTAGAAATTCGAAAGAATTTGGTTTCTGGTTCACTACTAAGCAAGATTGGCTTCAAGTTAGTCTTCGTATCTGATAACCTTGTTTTATCAAAGAACGGAGTTTATGTTGGGAAAGGTTATGTGAGTGATGGCTTGTTTAAAATGAATGTAATTAATGTTGTACCAAAGGATTGTAAAGCTAATTCTTCTACTTATATCGCTGAATCCTAATATATAACATGCCAGATTGGGCCATGTTAATTTTGATACATTACGAAAAATGATTAACTTAGACTTTATACTTCAATAGATCCATGTTATAAATGTGAAACTTAAGCTGAAGAAAAATTAACTAGAACCTCATTTCATCATGTTGAAAGAGAAACCGAACCTCTAAACTTAATGCACATAGATGTGTGTGACTTAAAATGTGTCAAACTAGAGAAACCGAAGCAAGAACGAGACATTCGATATGTTTAAGCAGTATAAAGCAGAAGTTGAAAATCAACTCAACAAGAAAATAAAAGATTTAAGAAGTGATAGAGGAGGAGAATATGAATTTTCCTTTGAGGAATTCTATGCTGAGAATGGTATCATACACTACACTACACTACATCCCCGTATTCACCTCAATCCAACGGTATAGCCAAACGGAAAAAATAAAGCTCTTAAAGAAATGATGAATGCCTTACTAATTAGTTCTGGCTTGCCAGATAACTTCTAGGGAAAGCTATTCTTTCTACAAATCATATTTTAAATAAAATACCATGAAAGAAAACATCTAATCTCCCCACGAACTTTAGAAAAATACACCACTATCCTACAAATAGTTAAAAGTGTAGGGGTGTCTTGCAAAAGTAGAGGTACCTAAGCCAAAGAAGGTCAAAATTAGACTAAAAACATTCGATTATGTATTCACTGGATATGCACAAAATAGTGCAGCTTATCGATTTTTGGTATACAAATCTGAGGTTAATGATATTCATATAAATACCATAATTGAGTTGAGAAATGCTAGATTTTTCAAACACGTATACCCTTCAAAACAGGATAGTGAAAATTATACTCAAAAAGACCAAGGGAAAATGAAAATTCTAATTCTCTTAAGGATGATGAACAAAATATTGATAATTTTCAGCAAAATAGTATGAATCAACAATTGGAGGAACCAATGAGAAGAAAAAGGTCACGGATCTCAAGAACCTTTGGACCAGAGTTCTACACATTCATGATAGAAGACGATTCATTAATATACAAATAAGCTATGTCCTCCACCGATGCCCCTTACTGGAAGGAGGCCGTTAACTCCGATATCCAATCCATTATGGCTAACCATACATGAGAATTAGTTGATTTACCTCGAGGATGCAAGACCTTGGGTAATAAATGGATAATTAAGAAGAAATTGAAACCTAATGGTTCAATAGACAAGCATAACAAAAATAACATCAATTAGAATGCTTATTGCAATCACATCCAAACTTGATTTGGAAATACATCAAATGGATGTAAAAACTACATTTTTGAATGGTGAACTAGAAAAAAAAATATACATGAAGCAACTTAAAGGGTTTTTGACCCCAGGAAATGAGAATAGGGTATGCAAGTTAGTAAAATCACTTTATGGCCTTAAATATGTTCCAAAACTATGGCATGAGAAATTTGATGAAACTATGTTATCAAATGCATTCAAAATAAATGAATCGGGTAAGTGTTTTTATATAAAACATACATATATTGGATATGTCATTTTTTGTCTTTATGTTGATGATTTGTTGATACTAGGTAATAATAAAGCCATAATAAGTCAACAAAGGATATGCTATCCTCTAGATTCGACATGAAAGACGTAGGAATAGCTGATGTAATTTTGGATGTCTAAATTTTGAAGACATCATAGGGATATGCATTATCTCAATCACATTATGTTGCCAAAATACTTGAAAGGTTCAAACAACATAATATAACAATTGCAAAATCATCTGCAGGTATAAACCAAAATTGAGTAAAGAACACGGGTGATGGTATCTATCAGCTTAAATACTCTCGTATACTAGGAAGTATCATGTATGTCATGAACTGCACTAGGCCAGATATTGCATATGCTGTAAGTAAGCTGAGTAGGTATACCAGCAATTCTGGTAAAAATCATTGGAAAGCGATAATCGGAGTTCTAGGATATCTAAAGTATACACAGAACTATGGATTATACTATACTAAGTATCCTTCAGTAGTGGAAGAATACAGTGATGCAAATTGGATAACTGGTTCAAATGACACAAAATCCACAAGTGGATATGGGTTCACATTAAGAAATGGAGCAATTCCATTGAAATCATCCAAACAGACTTGCATAGCAAGTTCAATAATGGAATCGGAACTTGTTGCACTAGATAAAGCCGTAGAAGAAGCAGACTGGCATTGAAATTTTCTGGAAGACATTCTGAATTGGAAATAACCCGTGCCTCCATTATGCATATATTGTGATAGTCAATCAGGTATTGGGAGAGCTAATACTATACTATACAACGGTAAATCTAGGCATATTCATCATAGACATAAAACCATAAGACAACTTCTCTCTAATGGAGTTATCACTACAGATTACTAAGGTCAAAAGATAACATTGCGGATCCACTAATAAAAGTCTTACTCAGAGAGAAAGTTCAAATCAGGTCGATGGGAATGGAGTTAAGACTCATAAACTAAAAGTTTCTCTAAAATGGTAACCCTACCCAGTTGACTGGAGATCCCAAGATCTAAGTTCAAAGGGACAACTAAGTTAAGATAAACTTAATGGCACTGGTATACAGTCAAACCATTCCTATGATAAGTCAGTGAATTACTTGCTGAAGAATAGGATAAGTTTTGATACTTTCAATGGCATCTGCACTTGGTAATACTAAAGAACCAAGTAGGGAATTACGAATACTCTTTACAAAATCACCTATGTGAGTGCGAAGGCGCCGCTTCAAGGAGAATTGTAAGGCCATATTCTCTAAGCGCTCATGAGACCAAGCTGGTTTTCATGGAAAAAACGAACGCAAACAGAGAACCCAGGAAGATAAGAAACACTTATTGTGTATTGTCTATTTTGGATTTACACATATAGGCTTGCGGTTCAAAGACAACCTAGTCTACAAATTCGCTAGTAAGTCAAAAGGATAAACATTAGGGAAGTTCAATGCCTATGTGCTACTTTAATCGATATGATAAATGTTTCGCATAATTTTAAGAACAAATTGAATAAATACTCATTCATGTGGGGGATTGTTAGAAATGAGTGAGTTTTATTGGGGAATGTGAAGGCATTAGTTAACTTGGAAGATGAATAGTCTCATATCTTAGAATATAATAAACTATTTATGTTTATATACTAAGATGCGGACACTATGACAATTCATATATACAAAGAGAGACACAAGCCATGACGGGTGGTGCAACGCACCACTCCGCATGCAAGCGCGCCCACGCCCATGCCCGAACCTACACCCGTGGCATGGGCGAATATGTGTTTGAGGCGTATTAGAAGCACTTAACACTTTGCAGTTGGAAGTTGATTTGGCGTGGCTATTCAGACCAAACAATTTTTATTTCTGTCTTTTCAAATTCAAACGGTCGCACCGTTAGGTAAAGGGCCCAACCTTTTCAATAGTTGCAACCGTTCAGATAGGTGTCTTTTACCGAATAAGCACCTCCCCGTGCTTATATATCGGCAGAACGAAATCAAAAATAAATCACCGAATTTTTTCTGCATTCCTTTCTACTTCAACTTCTGCTTTTAAAATAATCTCTTGAGTTCGTCGTTGCTCTGCAATTACCAGCGTAGCATTGCATAGATTGGTCCGTTTCATCTTAGAAAATAATTGCTCGTCATCCCTTCAGCGTCATTGATGGAGCAATTTTGTTTCAAGAAAACAGTTTACACTCAACTCAGACAAATCTAATCGGTATGCCTTTTACTGCTTATTTGTTAATTGCACAAGTACTACTAGTAACACTTTTGCGACATACATAAGACGGTTTGTTGTTGTTGCAATTTACAATGTAATTGTAACAGTTTCGTAACGCTTATATAACATTACTATTAGCAATTTGTGTATATAGTCTAGTAACGCTTTTTTGACGATTCAAAATAACAATTTCGTAACACTTTTCTGACGTTACGTATAACAATATTTGTTATTAGTATGAATTATTTCATATTTCAAATTGATTATTATACATTAATTTCTAATTATTATTACTTAATTATTATTTTTTTATTTTTTTTGTTAAAACATTCTCATTGTATTTTATTTTGAAAACCTTTTATATAGTTACGTACTAATAATTAGAAAGTAAAATTAAGTCTGCTGGAATACTGATTAAATCCTCCAAAAATGTCTAAAATAATCAAAGATAAAGATGATCGATTAAGAGTTGTTGAAAATTGACATTTATTACAACTGGTAAACTAAAAAGGTTATAACATATGTCTACTACAACTAGAAGAAAAAAAGTGTTGTGAAAATTAATATTTATTACAGCAGGCAAAAGAAAATAGTTGTAATAGACATATGTTACAATGGGCAAACAGAGAGACAAAAATTAGTATCTATTACAACAGACAAAAAACAGCTGTAATAGATATCTATTACAACGGGCAAATGAAAATCGTTGTAATTGGTATCTATTACAACGATTTTCATTAAAAAGAGTTGTTGAAATGTGCCATCTATTACAACAGGCAAGATAAAACCATTGTAATAGGTTTCTAGTGCAACATGATTTTTTTTACTATTTGTAAAAATGCCTCGTAATACGTATTTTTGTTGTAGTGACATTACAAAAGATTAATAAAAATCCCTAATTTGATTAATTAGGGTTAGTATTTTTTTCTTTGTTGACTCGTATTTTTTTTAGTTATGTAGATGATGAACTCTCTGGGTTTACCTCTTTATTTATAGTCTTCTTCAACTCCTGAGAGACGTTGAATGTGAATGGAGATAGAGAAAGTTTTAAACAAGGTAAGATTGTAATTAAGGAAAGTTTCCATAAATTCCAAATTTGCAAATTAAGAAAATTGTCATATATTCTAAATTGCAAATTAAAAAGTTTTCATATGTTCCAGATTGCAAATTATAAAAGTTTCCATATATTTAAATTGTAAATTATAAAAGTTTTCATATACTTGAATCGCACAAAAAATTCAATATGTTGATAGTACATCGGCGACCGATTAGATAATGTAGCTAGCCGCTATTTTTTCTAGAGGTAAAATAAAGTTCATACCAGTGCATTTGACTTTAGCACAATTCTGACAATAATTCTAATTTAACTAAATAATAGTTTGTTAAAATATACTGTTAATATTTGATATCTTTAGCATTAAATTACGTTGTCATGGAGTAACAATGGAGTTTGGCTGGAATGTTTCCAAGAATGGGACTAGTTAGAGACAATATAACAATAGTTTGGATGGTGAGATTTTAGTGCTTGAAGAGTGTGCAAAAAAATAGATTTAGGTAGCAAGAGACTTGCCACATGATAAAGTAGAGAAGCAAGAATTTACAACAACGGTGGGAATTTAAATAGAAGTATGTGAGCCATGATCAATAGTTGATCTAGAGTGAACATACGTCATATTGCAAAAATGCAACTTATCAATTATTCCTTTGATAGATCCTAAAACAAATGCAAATAATTCCTATCACTCCTATTAGTCGTAAAAGAAAAATGAAACTTACACTTATAACGGATGTTAGAATCACGGGTAAGCATGATGAAAAAAGGACAACCAAACATAATATTATAGCAACTAAAAAACCAAATCACGCCCTACCTAAGGTCAATTTAGACCATGGGTAGATGGTTGAATTGAATCTCGATATAAACATGAAAAATGACTCAAAAATGCAGTTGTCAAGATTTGAACCATATTTGTTGCCTGGGTCAAGAACGATACACTTTACCTACATACAAATACCACATTTCATAATAAAATCAATACTATCATTTATCTAATATTAAGAATGGTCCATAAGATAGTTAGAAGTATGCCCATATGGTAATTATGCAATTTGTTATGTATATTTATCTAACTCTATAATTAATATTCTTCGTATCAAATGTGTTTATTTTCTTTTATATACCTGTTATATTGTGATATATTAGTCAAGCAATTAATTTAAATAGAAAATTCTTTAAATAATATTTTATATTATGATAATTTTATCATGATTGCAACTCTTTGTAATTATTATCACATAACCTCTTCTTTTTCTTGGCCATCGTAACTCTATGTACTCTAGCTTGTAGCTAACTTTCATAAACACCAAACCAAATTAAAAAACGTATTCAAGTGGTGACACTCTAAATTTTGCACCTTTGGGCATAGATTAACTCATAATGGACACAAAATCCAGTCTATGAAATTAAAGTCAGTCTAAGTAATGTATATGTAACGGTTCGACTTTTCGACCCTCGAATGTCGACACTAAATGCATTTACGGTATTCGTATGCTGAACATCTAAGTGTCGGAAAGATAGAAAGTCGGGGTAAAAGTAGAAAAACATAACAAGAAAGAGGGAAAACAACATCAGAATCTTACAGCAGAACGATAATATATGATATCAAAGGAACAGTGCAAAGGGTTATTCTAAATACAGAAATTTTCAAAGTTACCAAACCTAAGTATTATCATCAGCTTGGACAGTTATAACTGCATGTCCTCACAATGCTGATATATATATATATACAATTAGTAATGCAGCGAAAATAAGAATACTACGGTAGGTACACATCCAACTTGTCCCCATAAGCTCCAAAGGGTCCGAAGTTAAACCTTGAAATATACATGGCTTACCCGTGCATTATAAGAAAATAATACCCGGATCAGTCTGATAAACCACTGTGGGAAACTCAAGAAATATATGACAAGTAACAGTAACTTTTGAGACCGTATGGATTTCGGTAATGGTTTTCCACTCAAAGAAACTAACCGTTCATTAGTTTTAACATATAATGATACGATGTATAGAGTGCAGAACATAACGCATACAAAATAGCTACTGTATGAATGCCACAACAATAATAGGTATACAATCAATACCGCTAAAGCGCGTTCACATAATGAATTTTCTGTGGAAATCTCCTCGAAACAAGCCAAATCTGAACTCCATGACCAGGATCAGAAACTTCCTTCCGGGCATCGTATATCTCTAGATAGAATAGACTCTGAAGTAAACATCACTGGCCTTAAGATGAACTGTGTGGCACCAAGTATCAAAAACTCCCATGCACAATATATTGGTAAGCATATTCTAGATCTAGAGTTGATATACCCTCAAAGATAAGCTAAATCCGATATTGTGCATCTTACTCTGGTTTTAGTCATTTTCGATGTCGAAGCTGCATTTGGTATCTTTTACATGAGTCTTCATCACTCGAGCAGCATATGAATCTCCAATTAGATTCCTTCATCTCGAATAGATCACGAATCGCTACATAGATTCGAGCATCTTGAATAGATCTCGAATCTCCACATAGATTCCTGCATAAGTCCTCCGATGAATGATAACGATATTCTCTCTCTTGGAGTGCTCCTCAAGATAGATAATCCCACATGGTAGCATCATTTGAAATGTTAACGCTGACCTTTCCCTTGGACTTAACCATAGGATAGACAGTTCAAACCTATAACATTCCATATCACAATCGCTTCCAGAACATAGACCACGTGTAAATGGTTTTGAAGAGATTACGGGTTTGAGTCATCTTATATAAGTACACTCTTCCCGCTTAACGCACTCTCCAAAATCAATCGATGGATTTCCGGCTAACTCGATTCGGGTTCTCTCAGAAGTAAATGAAAGCTAGAGACATTTCGTACCAACACTCCTTCATGATGGTTCTTACTGGTATGAAATCACAAAGCCTTTCGATAACTTCTTAAGTCATATTTGGTCAGTTTTGATAGTTGACTAATCGACAATCTAGTAAAAAACAGTTGCTTATACAAATCAATATTCGTATACTTAACGTGTTTCCGATATTCCAACTTACTTATTCCTCATTCAAGAGTAAAGCCAGGTAGGTTAGAGCACTAGTTGCATCAAAGCCTTGTCTATACACTTGATTCTCGAATTTCACAAATATATAAGTCTACATTATCGCCTTTATTTGTTAAGCATAGTTATTAATGATTTTCATAAACAATTAAGAAATCAACACGATTAACACATTTCAGACATTTTCCGACTTAACTATTCCTAAACTAAGAGGGAAGCCAGTAGGTTAGAGCTCTATTGCTCATAACCCTACTCGAACATCAATCTTAACTCTCATAAATAAATAAGCATACTTTATCGGCTTTTAGTGTTAAGCGTAGTTAATTACTTTGCAAACAAGTAATTAAACAATTAAGCATTTTTCTACTAATAAATTCTTAACCCCTTTTTGAAAAACATTTATATATATTTTTATAATACTTGGACATATTTATAAAAGGTTTTAGAACATTTATTCAAAATAACAAGTTTATAAAATTCTTTAAAACTTGAGAAGAACATGTTTTCTATATATTTTAACAAAATATCTCTTCTTTAAAATTTCACAACTAATTCTTAAAAATTTATAAAGATCCCAAACCACTTTTAAATTTATCTAATAATAGTTAGTATACACTTGTAAAAATAATGAAACAAAATACTTAAATTTAAATATCTTTTCAAACCTTTGAAATCCACAAATCAAGTCTAAACGGAGAAGTTTTGGTTGTTTTTGAGATGTTACTTCACTTTTTACGATCCAATATTTAATATAAATAAACATATAAAACATTATAAAAATGGCAAGAAACCCCTAAGGATCTCTCTACATTGTTTCATTGAAATCACCAAAAACAAGGCAATTTCAAACTACCTCTATAGCGACTATCGCTTTAAGTGCACTTTTAAATCCAAGTCCAATCTAAACCAAAGTATATTTATAACCTATGTAATTTATTTCAAGTTCTAGTCATATGTCATACAAATACATTCAAGTTCATTCCAAGTACGTTCAAGTCCATATACATGGATCACATGTGTCACTTATTTTCAAAGTAAGAATCCAAATCAATGTTTTAACATATGTTAACAATAATTCAAAAAACTTAAACATAATAAAAAAAACAACATATATACGTTATATTTTACATTCAAATTAAGGTGTTAACCGACATTTAACCTCACTAACAACCAAGATCCAAGAACCCAAGTCAAACTTCCACCTTGCAACTACCTTTCCTTGCTTTTGCACCTATTAAACACTCAACAAACAATGAGAACAAGTATATGGAAGGTAATATTAATATATATAACATAAACTAATATGATATCTATAAGCAAATGTAGCAAAGGTAACAAAAGAAACCATCAAACAATTAATATTCATTTAATTAATTCATAACCATATCAATTTATATTTTACAATGTCAACACTAAATTTATTAAAGCACGTATGATGTACATATACCATTTGTATGCATAACCATACCTGATGGCTCACTTGATCATACAATTTTACTTTCCAACTAGCATCATTCACATGACTACTCTAGTGCAAACACAGATTCGGTTCCTTGATTAAAAACCATCATTCTCTTTGCATAGCCATATACTATGATAGAGAATATTATGATCAATCAAAAATCCATATCTAGGGTTCGCTGACAAGAAATCGAGTGAAAAATCCTAACACAGATCGATATCAATCACCTCAAAATCGTATCTTCGAATCTGGATCAAACAGTTATACGAATAAAATAATATACGTACAAATTACATATTTATTTCAATTTACTTACATTCAATTGATTTACTTTCAATCATTTAGATTCACTTATTTAAGCTCGATCCATTTACATTCATGGTTCACATCCAATTTAAATCAAATTCCATTATTCACATAATTTTTTTCTCCTTTCAATTCAATCTTTGTTTAGCAACATTTCATTCCATATTTAATTCATTTATGGATCATTTTATTTTAACTCTTCCTAAGTTAAGTTTTATTTTATTTTCACCAAGTGCATGTCTCTCAGTACTAATTTCACTTATAAACCATTTCATAAAACGATTATTTAAGTTTATTACAACATTTTATACAATCATTAATGTTTATTTTTACTTCATAACTTAAGTTCACATTCAATTCTATTAAGCAACATTGTAAACGATATTCAATTCGCTAATTCATTTCAGTAGCTCAATTCAATTCATTCATTACATTACTTTATTTTACTAGTTCCCTTTACTAATTTATTTCATCACCATAGTCAATTTTATTTATTTCTAGCAAACAACATTTCAAAACATATTCAATTCATTTTATAACTAAAGTTCATTTCCATTTCACTAATTTACCTTATCAGTTCATTTCATTAATTCTTTAGAAATTGAATTCAATTTCAATTTTAGTTAACCCTTTATTTAATTTGTATAACTTAACTTAAGTTAATTTTATTTTCATATCTTGATTCCAAATTTCTTTTCGTAACATTTATATTCAACAAATTTAAAATTTGTTTTAACTTAATAATTTTCAAAATCTATAAGTTATAAAACTTATTTCTTATCTATACCATCTTCCAAGTTCAAAATTTTATTATCTTATGTTTCTCAAAACATTTAGATAGAAATATTCAAGATTTTAACACCCGGTTTTATTTTCAAATCATTTTGAAATCACACACACACACACACACATAAATCCTTAATATATCAAATTATACCTCTATAATCTAAAACAAAATTGTTTTGTCAAGACAAACTTCAATGGTAAATTACTTAGGTAGCAATCTCTCACTTAGAAACTCGAAAATGAATGCCGATGATGCTACACTCATTACCTGGATTGTTTTCCAACGACTAAAGTGAGTTTAGTGCTTTCTATCTCTTTAATTCCTATTTCAAAATATTTTTAACCAAAATATTTTCAAAATAATACTATTATTATTCTTTTCCAAAGCCTTTCGAAAAATAATCTCCAAAATCAATGGGTTTTAAGTTCTCAACATCTTGTTTTAAATCCATTTTTATTTACAACTAATTTTATAAATATAATTAGGCAAGTCCAATTATAAATCACGTTTATAAGTCATATTTATAAAATATCACTTCTTATGTAATATTATTTCACAAATGTTGATTATTTAAGTATAATCAATATTCTATAATTTATACTAAATTTATTTTCTAACATAACTTATTCACAAATTATTATTTTTCTTGTTCAGATTATAATAATTACAACATTTTATTAGAACAACAACAATGAATGATAACTTCAAATATTATCATTTACTAACATCCAAACATGCCATATATAACTATAATAATTTTTGAAAAATTATTCTATTATATATTAAATATAATTTAGGTAGAATTATTTCATTTACCTACTTTTAAAACAATACTGTGTCATTGCCTTGTCAAGTGTTTAGAAACCCCTATCGATATTGTGGCTTCCCATATATCAATCAGAATTCATAAGCCACTCAACAGGTAAATTAACATGACATAAAACGTTTTTATAATCACTAAAAAATACGATGTCATATATACACACTCAAACTCATCCTAGTGTCTCGCTTACCCTATCTCAAATGAGTTCCACCAAAGCCAGGGTGTTCACTCAACCTAAGCTCTGATACTGCGTGTAACGACCCGTTTTTCCATACAATCCAAACTTACAATAAACCTCACATGCCCAACCCAAATCGAACGGAAAGATGGATAGTTAAAGAAAAGAAGAAGAAAGAAAAAGGGAAGGGAAAAAAACTAAATCAATAGAGAATCTCACAATCGCAGCGGAACAACATATAATATAATATCAGTGATCTTTACAAAAGAGAAACTGTTATATACATGCATCTATTAAAGTACAACAACAATCACAATTATCAGCTTGGATAGTTATAACATCCTATCCTCTCAGTTGCTGATAATATCAACAACAAAGCAACAGAAAATAAACATATATGTGTATACGTCTTGAAGACCTCTAACTCGTCTCCTGAGCTCCAATGCTTTCAAAGCAATCTGTAAATATGCTCGGTCTAACCCGAGCATTATAATGAAATAACACCCGAGTTAGCTTGGAAAACCAGCATGAGAAAACACACCAAAATGGATTTTTAAAGTTATAGAAATCTTTCAAAAATCTGAGGTATCTCGTAAGACCATGCCACACACAAACACTGATTGGTTTTTACCTTACGATAACCAATACATTTCATATGAAATCCTCTAATATTGTAATAGTGTCTAATATACAATTATTTATAAATCATAGCCAAAAATTTTACGTTAATTAAATTCTAGCATACTAGTTCTATAACCAAAACCGAATGCTCGTATTGGAGAATGGATTCCAACTATAAAAGGATAAGGGTCTACCCACCAAATCCGTACACCTCTAGATCAAGTGTACAGAAGGCTATAGCACGTTGGACCACTGCTACTCAAGACCGACACTACCCCCTTCTCAAGTAGCACTGAATATGATCACCCCACGGTTGCAATGAACGTCCACAAAATGGGATCCCGAAGCATACATGATATCGCTTTAGACTTGGGATGATCATACCCTACTTGGGTGCAACCCACTTAGCCCTACCATATTTCCTTGCTTTATTCATTTCTCGGGTGCGAGGCTCGAAGAGGGCCACGCTCTTACAATTCATATAACACTATCCACTTGGAATGCAAACACTGCCCTTCTAGTAACAATGCAATATCAGCATTCATCCATACATGTTCATTCTTTGACTGAACGAAACGATTGAGAGCTTCGTCTCCAATTCCATCATCTTCAAGATGTCTTCACTTCGAATGCTTGCATTGGACCGAAGTGGTTTTCGAATAACAAATTCGATCCCGGTCTCTTCAAAACAACATTCGATAATTTTCGGTAAACTCAACCCCGGTTCTTTAAGAAATAAATAGTCAAAGATAAGATCGAAGATCACCTCCTAACCGTTAGTGGACGGATTTCCTTATCATTATCCTAGAAGAACGAAACGAGATTTACACGCACGTTACAACATCATCGAAGATGACTGTGCCATATAACTCACGTATTTCTTCTAGATATTTTTAAAGTTACATTTGGGTCCAAATTCGATAGTCGGTTATTTAATTATCGAATAATAAACATTCAATGAGGGATTTAATTCCATAGGAAAAACCAACATTTGGCTTAACACCAAGCAACACTAAGCCTCCTTAATTAGCCCTTTTCATTAATAAAAACCATCTTGTAAATGCTTGTATCAAAATACTTTTACAAAATATATTCACAAACCGTTCAATTTTCAGTACTTAAAAAATATCCATATACTTACCCTAATGATATAAGTATAGTTACCAAACACTGAGGAAGATCTCTCTTTTTCCTAATTCTAAAATCATTTATAAACTCCATTTTAAATTTTCTAAACCCTTTATAAAACATTTATAAATTATTTCTCAAGTCATTTCTAAACCCTTTTAAAACCAGGCAATTATTTATAAATTCCTTTTTATAAATCTATCATCCCATTTCTAAAATTCATTTATAAATATCCATCTATTTATAACTCTCTTTAACTTGTAAATAATCTTCCTTCAAATCTTCAAACCATTTTATAAGATTTTCTTATAAAAATCGAAGTATGTTTGCAGAATATATTTATGAATCTCGAAAACAACATAAATGAATAATTATTATTAACTTTTAACCTCTTAAAAATAATAACCAATAATTCAAAACATTATGAATAAAACAATCGTTAATCTTTACCGTATAAATAATAATAAATTACCATAATATTATTAATAATCATTATTATTAGTTTCAAACCATATTGATAATTTAAATAATTAAACTTCCAATTTAAATATTTATAAACAATTTTAAGAAGTATTAACATGGGTAAACAACTTTAAAACATAAGATATTTCCCTGATAAAAATTCATTTATTTACGAATTCCATTTATAATTCTATTTACTTTATGAATCTCACTTATTCATAAATCTCATTTAAAACGTCCATCACCATCCATTTTAACGCTACTTCCATATGGATAAATTCCTTTTACAATCCCTTTCTATTTATAAAATATTGTTTAACATTCAATTTTACCCTCGCCTTCAATTTCCAAAATAGAGTCGACTATTTCTAAAATATCAGTCTGCATCTTATTATATATCTAGCGTTTGATTTATTCTTCAAGTTATTAAACAGTAATCATTTCCTTTAATTTATAGAATCCGTTTATAAATCTATACTTTTTATTATCAAATTACGATTTTACAAATCTTCACTCATTTGTAAAATATTACTTTTATAAATTATCACACTTACAAAGTCTCACATTTGTAATTAATCTCCCATATATGTACATACAAACATATATATACATATATACATACATATTACTTTGTATGAAATGTTTAATAAATATTAATATCAAAATATTTATATTTTCCTTTAAACATATCCCTTAGTTATAAAAGACGAACTTATTTCAAGATTTTAAAAATATTTATATTTTATGTAGATAGTGATTTGATTTCTAATTTTATCAATTAGTTTATTTTGATTTTATAAAACTTGAATTGTGACGTTAACCAAAATGATATCAATTACATATTTTTGTCTGATATCTTATTTGGTATATGATTCACGAATTTGACAACAATTATGAGGTAAGGAAGTGGATGATGACCACACAATGTGGGATCGGTTTTCATTGTTCTTCCTAACCTTTTCTCAAATATGTGGAGCCATGTTATGAATGTAGTTTAATAAAATGATTATAGTAACATAAAAGTTATTCTTCTACCTTAAAGGTTTCATTTCCTAAATAGTTGTTATATTCTACTTCCATGAGATAGCTCTTACTGGTTTTGGAAAGTGCCTATGCTATACAATATGCTTAACCTCTGGCAAGCCAATGTAACATCCCTTGGTAGAATCCGTATATTCTCGTTTCATGCATGTCCTTGATAAAAGATGCATTATAAACATTTCACCCATTAAGCTTTCAAGTTGATTTGGAAATAACAAAATGCGAAAGACAGTGCATTAGAATAGAAATATAACTTATAAAAGTTAGGAAACCATGGCAAGTAGATATAGTACAAAGGTTGGGTTTAGCAGATATATGAAAAAATTCAACTTGATTTTTTTAACTCAAAGAATTAAAATAAGTTGTGGATTTTTAAATGAAATCGTTAAATGATGCACAATGTTTCTGGACTAAGCAATTACATATATAGCTAACAATGCTAGGAATAAACACTTACCACTACTAACTTCTTCACCTAACTACTTTCATGAATCACTTGTACTAGTTCATAGCTATATATGTGTGTGTGTGTGTGTGTGTGTGTGTGTGTTAGATCATACAATTAGGGATCTGGATTAGGGGATTGTGTTCATCGACTTCACAAATTGAGTTGCATTCTTAACCTTGTAATAGCACTTTTAAAGTAACTATTAAGTTGCACCTGCAGGTTACTAGTAAAATTAGATATAGGTGCAAATTCTACCTAGTGATAAATTGCATATTTTAGTTGTAAAAATAAAAGCTTTTGGCATAGTTGCAGGATTAGTCAATTAGATTTGAGTTAGATACATAAGAGAATATCCTATAGCTTTATACCTAGCAGTAAACTTCATACATGATGCAACCAACTATATACATGAACTTATGTTCGTGAACATGGAAAAACTATGTTAGCATATGCGTATACATCATTCATACGATATATTAGTATACATATTGTGAGAAAATATTGGTACAATATGTTTAAAAATAGATCTATAATTAAGCATAGTTATCAAGGTGCGCGCCTAGGCTCTAGAAAGGCGCGAGTGCACCCCACGCGCCTTTTCTGGCGATAAGGCACCACCGCTAGTGGAGACGCACAAAAAACACAAAAGGCATGCCTTTTTTCGAGGCGACGAGGCCTAGCTAAGCATGCCTCGAGTAGGCAGAGTTATTTTGTAGGCTAATCCCTTTCTTCGTCCCGAAACCTGACCTGATTTCAGTTGAAATCGACTTCGCCTTGGTCAATTTGTTTTAGGGTTTTAAAAAATACAAGTCAAGGCGAACATAAAGAACTACTGCTCCCATCGACTCCTCCCGCCACCTACTGCTGCCTTTGGTGCCTATCGCTATCGCCACTACTTGTATAAAAGTCACGCAAAAAAGCACAAGGCACAAGAAACCCAAGTCTCATGCCTTGCGCCTTAGTGCCATAACTACTACGTAATTGAGACAAGCATTAAATGTATTTGAGTTATCTAATGCATCTTTTGATGAATGGATTAAATACAAAGTGCATTAAATGATATTACTCAACGAAGACTAATTATTTAGGCGTGTGATGGTTTTTTAAACATGAAACATATTTTGATGGTGTACAATATATACATATATGCAGTTAAGCTAAACTTATGTTATATATGATTGCAGGCTCTAAAATAAAGATATGTTAAATGAAAAGTTCTAAAACAGTTGTAGGTGCAATGTTAGCTCTACTAAACTTGGGTAATTTATCTTCTTGGTTTGAGTTTAGTATTGCATGTCTTAATATGCGATTCTATACTGGTACGCTAAATAGATTAGGTATATCATTTTATCCTTTTCATTATTGATTTAAAAAGTATAATTTATTTCATCCTGTACGTGTATCACATTTTTTGTAGATTGAAATATCGTACTTCACTGCATTTTTTGCCACTAAAATATTTCATATTACTATTTTATTTTCTCTTTATATAAAAGCATTGGGACCATATTTATGTTTCTCACCACTCAAATGTATGAAATGATTAAGAAAATCATGGTTTTCTGAAATGTTATTGACCTTATGCATTTGATTGGGCTAAATATAACAAAATAGGTTCATGACGAGTCAATAACTTTTCTTAACTTGTAGTATCGATGTTGAAGTTGATTGTGACCTTAGCTAGTTCCTTTTTTGTATATTTTGTATCGTATTGAAGCCAATCTTAGTAAACTGAAGCGAAGTAGCTGCCACATGCGCTTCCTCCTAAATATGATATTAATATATTAAGTCTGTAACGGAATATTCACCATTTATGCAATTACTTCAGCGATTTTCTAAACCTTTTAAATGCTTAGCTACAAATGATTTAGCTATATCTTCTATAATTTTTCCTTTAAAGGAGTGGGAAGAAGCTTTATATAAGCTTATTACCCATTTTACATACGGATAGGCTTTTCTTGAAGTTATTTTTCCATAATTCTTAAGGTCTTGAAGATTTCTGTTCCCGCACACACAAAGCAGATTGCATTTTTAGATAATATCTTTAAAAATTATTAGCCATAAGAAATATGGAGGTTATGTGCTTATGGCTAAATAGTACAGAGTTTTGAAACACGTGTAACATCTTCCTAGACTTTCAAATATATAACATGTCAAAAATAATAATAGCCACATGTACCACTAGATCTATAGTTTTCAGAGTAGGCAAATACCTTAATTTTACCCCAATAACATGTGTCTTTACTGTTTAATTTCATTGTATTTATAATGATTATCTTATTTAATCAAATCAAATAGCATGGTATGTCTTATTCTTGTAAAATGAAAAATAAATAGAAAATAAGTTTGTTTGTTAAATGTGTTCATTAAATATCTCCTTAATTCTCTTTTCGAATACTCAAACCATTTTTCTATGTTATGTTGAAAAATAAATAAGTTTAAAATAAATAATTATGATTTAGTTAATTTTGAAAAAGAAAAAATATTTTTAGGAAATTAGAATATATAAAAATATAAACAATTTTCCAATAAAAGATTCTCTTCCAAAAAAGTCGCTTAAGAGGAGTATAAATAACTCCTAAAAATATAAGTAATTTCGAACACTTTTATTTTTCATAAAGAAGTTCAAATTTTGTTAAGGAAATCAATCGGTTGCCACTACTGCGTGCTAGCATAAGTTATTTATGACTTAAAAACATAACATGGGACACAATGACACATAATTTAGGAGTTAAGAAATCGTCGAGATTTTGAAGAAAGAAATATAGAAAATAAGAGTGAAGGGTCATATTGAAGAATGACATATTTTATGTCATTGAGTTTTCGTTATTGTTTATCCACAATTTTGGTAATAACTTGAAATTAAAATTACAATTAATCTTTAAATTAATCAACATTAATGAGAATTAATATGTAATCGATTTTCAGTTAATTTCTAATTGATTAGTATCGAAGAGAATTAAAATATACTATTATCTAAGATAATTGCTGTGTAATTGATTTTCTTATCAAATTGAATTTCAGTTAAAGAGAATTAATTGTATTTAGTTCTATAATTAATTTTGCGCAACGGTTAGGTCACCCGCATGGTGATTTGGGCGTCTAGGTTCGAGTCCGGAAACTGCCTCTTCGTAATGCGAGAGAAATGCTACGTACATTATCGACCTTCCTAGAGTCCGCTACCGTGCGGGAGCCTCGTGCACTGGGTTCCACATTTTTAGTTCCTTAATTAGTTTGAATTCAAATTATTTAGAATCAATAGCGATCAATTCATTTTGTATAATTCCTTTTGATGAAGAACCTTGAGGTTATTTTAGCCTTATTTGTCAATTGTTGGAAACGAGAGTGAGGGAAGATATTGACGAATGCATCTAATAGATGATTAATATATATGACCTAGGCATCTTTGAGATAACCCTTTGAACTTGTTTTTAATGAAGTGATAATTAAGTGCAACGTGTTTTATACGGGAACGGAATTTCGAAATTGAGCATATATTTGTGCATCAATATTGTCATACTAGAGAACCACATGGTTGGTAGACTAACTTGTTTAACTCAGTGAGTTAAGAACATTTTTAATGCACTATAGGTTCAATGGTAGCAACAACCCCATATTTAGATTCCCTAGAAGAGCGTGTGTCACAAGTGCATTTTTTGTGTTATAATATTATTTGTTGTAGGTTTGATGTCAATGAACCGTCTCTTCACCTCATAGGATAAACAAAGTAAGCTCTTCATTAAGTTTCAAAAAAAGATAACGTGCTTTAAGTTTAAAATTTGATGATTTGATTAAAAATTTCAGTAAAGTACAATGGTTTTACTCTGTCGATGTCATGCTAGCTGAAGTTTGTTAGTTTCTTCCTGAGTTGAAATATTAGGTTATCATTGTTGTTTTTGTTATTTTGATTTGGTTTTACCCTTGAAGGGTTATAATTTAAGAATCCTTTTGAAAAGCTCTTTTTTGAACTTAATTATTTTCGCTACATCTGCATAAATAACGATGTAGGACTCTTTACTTGCTTTCTTTTGACAAAAGTGGAGTTGGAGGTTGAAAATATTTGTTAATTTACATAATTACAATGCTATGTTGAACAATAATATTGTTTGCAATGTAGTATGAATGATTTTGTATACTTATAACAGATTATTTTTGCATATAAAAAATATTGTAGCTTCCAAAGTTATTTTCATACTTCTTCAAGCTAAGTAATGAAGAAAGCACTCATGTTTAAAAATGGATAACAAAATGAAATTTTCCATTATAGTAAGAATTAATTTAGTTAATCCATCAAAATAGCCCTGGTTTCAGTTAAAGTCACGGCTTCGTCTTGATTCCATAGTGAATTTCATTTACAATGAGGATTTTTCTTATTATGATGTTATACATGAAGCTAACACTACAATAAAATTACCCTTTAACAACTGCCAAAAACAATTGTAATAGATCTATTACAGCTGGTATTCACCAGTCTTTATATCCGTAGTTGTAATAGAATGTGAATATTTTACAACGGTTACGTACAGTTGCAGAAGCAGTTGTAAAAATTCTTTTTTACAACTGCAAGTAGCGGTTGTAAAAGAATTATTTACAACTGCTTTCGACTGTTGTTATAAGACTCTTCTGCAACTGTCGACGGTTGTTGTAATAGAATCTTTTACAGTTTCTTTTTGCAGTTGTAAAAGACTTATTTACAAATGTTTACGATGGTTATAATAAATATTCCAACAACTATTTCTGCCTATTGCATTAACAATTTATAAGTTTGTAATAGCTGTAGTAGGATCTACTATAACTTGTGCTTATAGTTGCAACAAATATTTTTACAACTGCTACAAACTACTATAATTCATCTTTTCACAATTGGTATTAACCATTCATGATATTATAATTAAAACCAATATTTCGTAAATAATAACCACAGTCATTCAAATACTTGAAACAACACGATTCATTAACATTTAAAAACAATTTAAGTTTACGTCATTTATGAATTCATAACTTCCTTCCAAAACATAACTAAATCCATAACATAAATCAATATATATATATATATATATATATATATATATATATACACGTACTAATCAAAAGAGATAAATTCTTTCTATCAAACCATAGGTGTCCCAATTGCTTGTCCAATCGTATATATCTGACATAGGCCTAAATAGAAGAGCTTCAAATCCACCACCGCATCGAACTAATCTTTCCAAGTATCTGCTCATTCTTACCTATAGATGCAACAATTTTTCTCTAAGTGATCAACCTAGAAAAAAATCATAAAATGTAAAAAAAAATTAACATTATACTAATTAGTATAGGACTTTTTTGATATATAACGAGAATGTATAACATGAACAAAAATTATGAAAACAAACATATGTGATATGATGCAAAATTGCTTCAATGCACTTCTATCAAAAACTCGAGTAAATCAATATGTGATTTGATAAGTTGTACCTTTTTGATACAAAGAGAAATTTATTTTGGGACTTATATTGATAGATATTTATGAACATTTTTCATACACGCACTCTATGTCCATCATGATATACATATATCCATAATTCATTGCTTTATCCATCATTTTGCACTTCAAACATGCACCTATCATTTCAGTGCATGCTCTTGTATCTTACCGTTTACTGATTACTTTAAGTTTCATCAATTTCCCTCAACTTCTATTAAGTGGTGAGTTATTAGCTATAACGTGTTTGATCAATTGTATTCTAAGTCAAACACTAAACATTAGAATATTGTCCGTAATTTTCATGTCAGGGCATGGCAACGTACAGTTCCTTTATCATCAATTGTATTCTATCTAAATCAAACACTAAACATTAGGACATCATTGATTTTGGACCTTAAAGGTATCAAGTACTGAATAGTACCATAAAATGAATTGTCAAAAGATATGCAATTGCAAATAAGAGTTCAAGAAATCGAAAACTATGAAAGATAAACATAGTTGTTTGGCCAGATAATTTAGTTTTTCTTGTACATAACATGAAGTCGTAATCATTTTTATGTGAATAAATGTTAAATTACATCCAATCAAGTTGTTTTTAGGTACAAAGAAAAATATTTTTAAAATATGTGTTTTATTATGTGATTAGCCAACTTTAGATCATCTTTTAGTGCATAAGGCTTCTTTTAGCCTATGTGGAATCTAAAGTCGGCAACTTGTATATGGTCTTTGCCCCCTCGTTATCAATAAATCAAACATTCATACAATAAAATGAATACAGATAAGTAAAACTTGCATTTGGTTATTAAAAAGTAATTAGTTAGTCCTACGTTTAGCTCATTAATTATGTTAGGAAATGAGAGGTAGATTCAAAATCCAATCCATTGAATCATACCAGCATAAAATGGTTGGGTTGGACGTACAAACCATCAAATGCGTTTTATACGTTGTGTGGCTTGCAAGCGGGGAAAAGTTGATCACTAAAACCAAATAAAGAAAGCACCCAAAGAAACTGAAAACAAAATCATCATGGTTATTTATGTGGAAACATGAATGAGCATTCCCCTGTGGGACAATTTTTATTTGGCGTGGAGCTTACCGACCTTTGCTTCTGCCTCCATACCTTCGCATGCGTAAATCTTGAGCACTAATCCTTTTCCTTATTTGCATCACTATTTATTCGTTTATAAATCATGGAAATATAAGAGTCCAAAATCTAACACCTTTCATTTGATGCATATTAATTAAACAGCATCATTTCATTTCAGATATTGATGTGTTATGGTCTAACCGTATTGATCGTCTTCTATGAGTTGGATTAGTCATATCTAAATTGGTTGAAGACCGTGGTCAGTAACCACCAGCACGTGCTCACACGTGTGTGTGTATACATATGTATATACATATATATAAATATATTGTCCAGTATACGTATAGAATACAACAGCAAGATGACTAGAGAAAGTAGGTTAAAACATGAAATACCTCAAAAAGTAAGGACAGGTCATGTTCTAAGGCTAGCAACAGTAAGTTATATATGTATATTTGTTCTTGTATTCAACCATATACACATTCAACACCACATACATACACCCTGACAAACAGCCGCACGCATGCACACACATCTACACATAAAGAATCACCTGCACTGCTTGAACTGTCACACACATGTAACATTGAATAAAAGCAGCAAATCGAATTTAATAGCCTATCCTACTAGGCAGTTGTCATAAGGCTGATGACGTAATATTTTTTCTTTCAAATGACATAGGCATGCTAAATATGAGGCAAAAAGATTGCTGCTGTCATCTTTGATTTCTCATGCTGCAAGACTAAAGGTGATATAAACGTAGCATGGATAACAAGTTCAAAAACCAACAACACAACACAAGCATATAAAATTCAAAGAGTATAACTTTTAGACATAAAAATGTTCGTGTTTACTCACCTAAAACTTAGTTACCAATCTGCATTTGAAGCAGTGGAAGCGGTATCTCCAGTCAACAAAAGCAGAGGCTACATGATTTTTAGGCAGCTACATGACATTTGTAATGACAATAGATTGTTTGATGGCAGTGCAATTTAGTTCACCATCATCTAATATTGGTAAATTTAAATAAAGATTGCAGTAATAAACAAGATTCAAAAACAAATAAGAACAAAAGAAAACAGGTGGATCACTTATAACGGATAACTTTGGTCAGACTCATCCATATATACATGTTTATGCAAGTCAAAATTCTTTACAAGGAATTCAAGTAACTTAAAGAGTTATAAGTCATAGGAAATCCCGACGATGGGTGGTACATGGTTTATCAGCCATGAAAGTTAAACGTTTATCAACTACTATGTATCGCTCTAATATTAGATTAACTGTTCGATCTTGCTTAACTATTCTTATGCTTAACTATTGGACAACATGCTAAATTTAAGCGATAGTTGATTTTGTGAACCAAAAAGAAATACACAATACTGATGGCCTAAAGCTCAAAGGCCAATTGTACTGCCTACATACATACAAATCATGTTATGTTTGACAAAACAGGTATAAGGAAATACACATTAAACTGTGGTACATCAAGTTGTGACTTTCTATACTAATACAACCATTTTGAGGCATTACAGCAATCACTAAATAGCAGTAATATTGATAGAACCCGTACTGCAGCAGTTACTACAATTTCCATCATACAATGGGAAAAATGAACCCATTAAATACAAAACCCAACTGCGGCTCATTAATTAAGAAAATACATATTGATTTAACGTATATATTGTAACGATCCACATTTATCCAAAATGACGTGAAGTTTTAATATTTAGTTTATAAGAAATCAATTAAAGCTTATTGTATGTTAAAGTGAAATTAATCTTAAAGTGGGGATTATAGTTTTGTAAAATTAAGGTCGCGTTGTTTACTATAGAAAAGGAACCATTACTCAACAGGTTCCGTAAGAATCAGACCCAGAGTACTCAACCTTTTCAACCAAAGTAACACATACATATACAAACATCCTTGATCATCAATTTATAGATAATTCGTAAATAGAAGCTTACCTTCACAAGTATCACAAGTACGGACCTTCAGCACAGAAATATAAAAGAGAGCATATTAAGGCCTCTAACAGAGTAGATCCACATTTGAACTCATGAATTTTAGATCTAGTGGGTTCATCTATTTTTTAGGCATCAGCCTTAGATTCAGTTTCGACTTTTAGTGGATATCCAAGCACAAGCACCAGAGATGTACAGTGCTAGGCTCTTCGATAACAGCAACGATGATTTAACTTGGCTATTTCAATTTCATAACCCCAAATTGATAGCTTCGTCATCGATTCAATCTTGAAGGAGATGTTTTTTGGGAACACGAAAGTTTTTCTTTTCTCTTCGAAAGGAAACAGTGGCAAGGGAAATAAAGGGAAAACAAAATTTTAGGTTATCAGTGGAGAGAGAGGTGGGGAGTGTTGATTATAGATAAAAATTCGAGAACAAAAATTTGGTTTTGGAGCCAAGAGGAATTTGGTTTTGGAGCCAATTTAACATCCACTTGAAGAAGGCAAACTTCACTGTAACGATCCTAAATTTTGAACAATTTAAATTGTGAATATTTAATTAATTTTGAATATTTGAATGATAATTTAAACTGAATTTCCGATATAACAATGAAATTGGTGATTAAATATTTAAAATTTAATCTATACAAAGCTGAAGAAAAATTTAAACTTGACTTTGGAGTTGAAATTGAATATTTAATTTGTAATTGAAATTCAAACTAATGACTTAAGAAAATAATTTGGATACAAGAATTTTTATTTATGTAAATTAATAAACTGATGGTTAAAATTTTAATAACATTCTTTTCTTTAGCTTAAAAAAAAAAAAAAATCAATACAAAATAAAATAAACAAATACACTTAGTAAAAAAAAAAAAAAAAAAAAAAAAAAATTTAACAACATAACTTAAACAAAAATTTACAAAACAAAGTAATGAAAATAATTAGACAAAACAAATTGGATTTAGATAAATAGAAAAAAAAAATAAGAGGAAAACTTGTTTATGGTTTGGGCTTTGAAATTTATACCGGCCCACGTTTGAATACTACTGCCTTTATCTTTAACCCGATTCCCCTTTATCTCACTTTACCATTTTCATTTCTAAACCCTAAACGAAATAACGAAACAAAATGGCGGCCTCTCCAATTTTTTGCTCGTCTTCAAATTAGGGCTAGCAATCAAATCTAGGGTTTTGCTTCTTGCGATTCAAAACAAGGGTATGCGATCTAATCTGGGCTTCGACCTTCGTTCAACTTGGCTTATTTCCCTTCGGCTGCTTCGACTTTGTTATGGTGAGTTTCTCCTCACGATTAATCTTCATGCAAGTTTTTAGATTTGTTTTGAAGTGAATGCTTGATTGCATGCTTTGTTTTGGTGGTTTGTGGTTTTCAGTTGCTCGGTTAAAATTGAATTCTAGACCAATAAGAACAGATGGCTCACTGCATGTTGGTTGTTGGTTGTTCTTTTGCTATGAATTGCTCTGTTAATTTGTTATTTAAACTGATGAGGACAAATACTATTGAATTTAATTTTATTTAAACTGTTAAGAACAGAAGCTACTTAAATTTTAATTAAACTGATGAGAATGGATGTTATAAATTGTATTTTTAAATTGATAAACACAGATACTATAATTTTTAATTAAATTGATGAGAGCAGATGCTATATCCAAACTTTGCTCGTTATGTTTGTGGCTGCATGTGTTGGATTTGGCTTTGTTAAATGAATATTTGTACTGCTTTATGTGTATGTTGTTGTTAGAAAATGCTTGAGAATAGGAAATAGTTGTTGATCATCTCCGATCTTGTTCAGAAAACTGTTTTCTTAAGGAAAACCTGTCAAAAATCCTTTTTCTTTTCCCTTTGTCTCTTTTTGTTTCAATGGATTTTGTTTCAGTAAAACAAGATGGATTTTGTTTTAAACTTGTAAAGGAATCAAAGCAAAATGATTTGGATGCTTAAAATATTTGTGTGAATCTACATATACCCCTTTCACTGGCCATTTGCAAAATGAAATACTGCATCTTGTTTTCTGTGAATAACATCTTTTTTTAACAAAAAAAAAAAAAATTTAAGTAATTTTAGTTGCTTAGTTTATGCCTGTGATAATCATATTGAAGTGGATGATTGAGATGGAATTTCATGTGAGATGTATGTTTCTGAATGTTTGTTTTCTGTTGAAATTTGTCTTGCTTGATCTTGTTTGTTCTAGCATTCCAAGTGTATATCCAGATCAAAATCATAACCTTAGATCCAAATCTTTGTTAAAGTTAAGATTTAAACAAAGTAAATATACAGTTTTAATTTTTATTAAAAATGGAAAAGAATAAAAGGAATAAGTGAAACTGTAATGTTTTCTCTGAAAACTTAATAATAGAAGAACAACTGCATGTGTGTATAAATTAGACCATCCAGTTTCATTAATTCAAGAGTAAATATTGATTTCTCAAACCAATACTTGAATTAAAGGGTATACTCTGTTATATGCATGTTGCACAGTAATCTTGGTTTGCCTGTTTTAGTTTCCAGATTGTTATTATGTTCAAAAACATGACTTCAGGATAAAATTAATATTAGAGTTTAAGTTTTTTTTAAGCATAGTATGTTATATAAGTTAGAATTTAATCTTATCTAATCTTAAAGAAAAAATGTGAAACAAGAATAAAACTGTGATGCCTCTGTACAAACAAAATAGGCAACAGAGCAAATATCTGTAAATAGTGTTTGAATGTTTCAGATTTATTTATTTAAGTTTATAAATAAATTACTTGACTAACAACTTGATTTTTAAAATCATAAAAAGAATTCTTAGTTTGCATTCAACTGAATATCTTTGGTTTAGCCTGAAACAAAATTGGGGTTTGGGTCTGCCAATCTAAGGAAATGTAGATGCCTGAGTTTCTTTTGTTGTTGTGATGATGTTTGGTGTCTGTTAACTTGATATAAAAAAAAAAATCTATGTACTGCATATCTATATAAATGTGTGAATATGCTTGTGTATGCTTGTGTGTTATGCATGATGTTTGCTGTTTAATTTATTTGCCTGTTCTTAGTTCAAACTTTAGTCTAACCTGTCTGTAGCTCAATCAAGTGTTGCATTTTTGATCTCTTGAGTTGTTTCACTGCCATACTTGTAGCTTCTAAAATGTTTAAACTTCATTAGTTAAAATGTTACTCACCTGAATCTTGATGCAGAGCAGAGAAATGCAACTGAAAAACTAGTGCTTGTCACAGAATTCTTGCATGCATGCTACTTGAATCCAGATTTTAATAAAGAAATGCATGTCTGAAACAGTTTGTATTATGCAGATGTGTTCTGAGTAACTGGACCATGATGTCTCTGTATCTTCTTTCCCACATATAAAAATCTGTTCTAATACCATTAACACATAATATAATATATGTTAGTGTTATCAAGGTTCAAAAAAAAAAAAAAAAAAAAAATGATTTGTAGAATCAGGAATCATAGTTTTAAGATGTTGTTCAAATTAAATAATCAAAATGATTTGAAACTCTCTGGAAACTCAGGGTAACAGGACTAGAATTGCACATGAATGAAATACCAACCACATTAAAACATTGTGGGCATGTTCATGTTTACAGATGCTAGTAATTATGTTTGAACTGTTAGGAACAAATGTTATTGATTTCTTTCAAAATTTAAAATTTTGATAAGAACAGATGCTATGTTATCTTGTTGTTAAATTGGTAAGTGCAGATGCTACTAAAATGTTTTGTTTAACTAAGTAGTTGAGGTGCATAATTGTTTTTGTAATAAAGATATGTCTTGAGTATTGCATGCTTCATGTTGCCCAGTCTTCAATTCCATTTTTGTTTGCCTATAAATTTTCATGTGCATGTTTGTTTGACCATCTCTGTAACCATAAAACATGTAAACATCTCTGTAAGCATTCTTTGTTGTCTGCATCCCATATCCCTAATCATTGTGGCACCTCTGTTCATCTCAGTTGCATGCAACATCCTTACTGCTATGTGGGTTTGCATTTCCTCTGTCCTTTGCATATAAATTTCATTTCATGATTGAATACAAGTAGTACATTTGGATACACTTGGGTACGATTCTCTTGCATGTGTAGATAGTGGTAATTAATCTGTAGATATGAATGCATTAGGATCTGCATGCTCTTGAAAAAAAATGTGAAACAACTGTTCTTTAAAAATCTGGTATTTGATTAAGGAAACTCTGTGCTTTGCTATCTAGTTCTAAAACAAGTAGTTCTGTAAAACTTATGTGCACTGGGAATTTTTATGGACTTGTTCCTCTGTATTTTGGTTGCAGAGCAGAGAAAAAAAAAAGGGAAAATTTAACACTTCTGCATATAAACCATTTTAAACTTAGGATTTGAAACAAATGAGGTTTGTTAAGCTTAAAAATCATAAGCATGGAATCTGTTGAAGCTGGACAGTGTAGCATGGGCTTTGCATATCAGTTTCACAGTGAAATGGAATTTCATGTTAAATTCAAATGTTTAATTTTGTTTGATTTTCTAAATAGAATTTGACCATGTATTTGCATGTGGGGTTGTTTTCTTGTTGGCACTGATTGTTGCTCCCTGTTGTTGCTCTCTGTACTTGTTTCCCCTGCAAGAAGTGCATGTTGCTGCCTGCCCCTTATTCCCTGCCATACTTGTTTCACCTGTTGCTTCCATTTTGGGACTGTTTGATATGTTGTATTTTAGTGCATGCTACTGTCTGCACTTGCTTACTTTTGTGTACATATGTTACATAGTGCATATTACTGTCTGCACTTGGGTATATTTCTGAGTTGCCCACTTTGAATCACTTTATTTGTGGTCTTCTGCTTCCATGGTTGCAGCCTGCTCTTGTGGTCCTTGTTTTGGTTATGTGTAGTGATTTTGTATTTGGGGCTGTTTGGATTTGTTGTGCACTGCATAGTGCCTTGCCTTGTCTGTTTTGGAGTTATGCTTGTATACTTGCAGTGATTTGTCTGACTCGTGCACGTGGGTTGGCGAGGCAGTGCACATGGGTATGAGTACACGTGTGTACTGCAGCCACACATGTGTATAAAAATTTGGAATCGCTAATGCGAAAATCTATAATAGGATTTAACTGATTTATTTGTTCACCATAACTGTAACCATTTATTTCAGTTCATTTCAAATTTAATTACTTGAATAAAGATTAATCCTGACTCGAGTGTTTTTGTGTTTTGCATAAACGCTCGGGTCAGACCGAGTATTTTTACAGCTTGAAGATTTTCAGGCCGCGAAGTTAGAGAGAGGGGGGGAATTAAAGCTTTACTTCAGTTTTCAGCAAATGTTTCTTATACTTTAAAATATAAATTGTTTCCGCTGTATAAATTAAAATGTAATGTATTGTAAACTCTGATATTTGTATGTAAAAGAAAAGTTTGTTTATAAAATATGATTACTATTCTGTGATTCTGTAGCTGATTCTGTTTAAATGTTATAAACTAAATAACAATCCGTTATTTTGAACGTTTCTAGTTGGTTTAATTACCGACTAGAGGCGGTCAAGGCGGCGGGTCGTTACAAAGTGGTATCAGAGCTTTGGTTTGCACAAAGCTTAGTTTATGGCGTTTAATATGAATAGTTACTAGAATCACTTTAAATGAAGTGTTTTCAAATCTAAAGAAGTTTAAAATTGTTTTCTTTAAAATAAAAGGTATTTTGAAAATTAGAATTATTTTTGGAAATTCCCCTCTCTAAATTTAGGTTTGCGACCGTTTCTCTTCGGTGAGGTCTCGTTAGACTTGAGTTTCGATCGTTCAGAAACTCATTATCGAATTTTTGAGAGTTATGGAAAATGAAATGTAAGTCAAGTGGATTAATGAATTGGTTTAGATTGACTTAAATCAAATATTTTGAATATCTCCAAAGTAGTAATTGGAAAATAAAATGATATGTCAATTTGATTATAACCAAGCGGATTATTGAACTATAACTTGGAAATTTAATTTTGAATTCTTTTGAAAAATTGATTTCAAATGTTGTGAAGAACGATTTAGTGAATAAATGGATTATAAGTATTTAACTTATAATATGAAATTTTGGGTATATAACTAAGTTATATGAGCTGAATTGAATCAAATTAATAAAGGAGATTATAAAACGAAGTTTTATAAATAGAAATGGAATTTCTAGAGATGTTTGTAAAATCCGCAAACGACTTATTTTGATAAGTAAATTGTTGTAACTTATTAAAGGAATTATATCTATGGTTTTTGAACGGTGAATAAAATATCAAAAGAGATATGAATCTAATGAAAATTCGAAATAGATTTAAATAGATTCAATGATGCATTTGAATTTGAACGGGCATGGAATTAAGTTGAGTGGAAAACTTAGTATTGGGAATTTGAAATCGGTTTAAAACCAATATTTTTGAAGTGTATGTGGAATTCAAACCATGAATTAAGTTAAAGTTGAAAACTTAAATGGGAATGTTTTTGGGAAGAAACATTATGTAAATGAAGATAATTCATTTTGAAATGTGTTAAGAATCGAAAGAATAGATTTCAACACTTGTTGTTGAAATAGACGTTTTCGAGTGGAAAAATGGAAATGGTAGATTATAACATTTGTTGTTATAGTAAATAATTTCAAAAGGGAAATGATTTTGTTTAGTATTGGGATTTACATATCTATTTTTAAATTTGAATCCTTATACTAGTGGTTTTGAGTCGTCGTAACGATGTTTTACGCAACATTCGTTTTGACTCAAATAAAATGTGTTTAAAAGAATGATTTCTTTTAAGAATGAAATATATACTTGATTTTGGTTTAAGTATATTGAATATTTTCTAAGTATTGAAAATAAATTGATTTGTAAATTACTTATTATTGAATAAGTATGGAAATATTTTCCAATATGAAATGAAAGGTTTGAAATTATATCTTTTAGAGATAAAGTGAGAAGTGAATGTTTGAAATTTTATCTTTTGAAGATAAATTGAAAATGAATTTGTGAAATCGATTTGAAATCGTATATTCATAGATACTTTGGAAATGTAAATTCACTATGGAATTTATAAAAGAAAAGGGGAATTTGTTAAAAATAAATATTGATTTATTTTTGAAATGTGGAAATAAATTTACGGATTTGGAACGTAAGTTTAAAATAAATCGGTAAGGATTTATTTGATTAATTTAAGTGAACCATTTGAAGTTTAAAATGGATAAATATTTGGAAATGTTTCCATTTAAGGAAATTGCTTTGAAATTTGTTTTCAAAGATTAAAAGGTGCAAAATGATTTGAATTTGTTTCAAATGGCTAAGTGTGAAATTTTTTATATCTTGTAAAGATATTATTTTTGGGAAATTTGAACAATTAGTTCAATTTGGAAATTTTCAAAGTGATTGAATTTTGAGTTAAATTGAGTTTAACTTTGTCACCCAAAACAAAGTAAGTTGAACTTTGAATTTTAAATGGATGATTTGGATTGTATGTCTAACGTCGTGAATTGACGACATATCAGTTGATTTCTATTAAATATATATCTGTTGGTGGCGGGGAATTTATTCTCTTAGCTTAACACCCTTCTCTGAGACGTACGAGCTCAGAGGTTATATATCGATAGACATCAATTATGTGTTGAGAATTGACGATGTAGCGTGAAATCCAAATCGAGTGTGTGAAGTCGATAATAAATTGGATTGTGAATGTGTATTAGGTTTGATATAACCTTAAAATTCCAAATCGACTTAGAGGAAAATTTTAAATGGATAATGAAATGGAAATTTGTGAAACCTCTATTTGTTATGGGTATGAAATGTTGTGGTTTTCATAACGTATATGTGTGAATACGATTAATTCGAAAACCAATTAGTTTGGAAAAGTAATTGTTGTGGAAAACTTATGTAAGTACATGAGTATGATATGTACTAAATGTGAAGTGAAATATTATATATGTATGTATAATATTATGTTTTCCAAAATTGAGGATATGGAAAGGTACCTTCCATTTATACTGTGTGACTGTGTGATGGTGATGGAACTCGAGATGAGTATCCATTTAAAAAATCGTAGCTACGTAGTATTTCCATTAGTTGGATGACCATTTATATTTCCATTAGTTGGATTGACCATTTGTTTTCCATTAGTTGGATTGGCCCTTTGTCTTCCATTAGTTGGATAGGCCATTTGTTTTCCATTAGTTGGAGTGACTAGCGTAATTTGAGGGGCGAGATGCCTACAGTTACAAGCGATTCCACTGGGATAGTGGCGTAACCGCCGAGTAACTGCAATCTAGAAACCATAGCGAAATTCGAGGGGCGAGATGCCTACGGCCACAAGCGATTCTACTGGGATAGTAGCGTAACCGCCGTGTGGACCGCGATCTATGGCAACAACCATGGCGAAATTCGAGGGGCGAGATGCCTACGGTCACAAGCGATTCTACTGGGATAGTAGCGTAACCGCCGTGTGTACCGCGATCCATGGGGGAATGTGCTTTCCATATCCATTTTTAAAAGAATTTTTAAAAGTATTTTCACTGGGAATTGAAGCAAGTATATTTAGTACTTGGAGATTGTTAGACTTGCGCCTGGCCAGCGTATGCCTAATGTCTTTAAGAACGACAGTAGACTTGTTAAATTTCGAGTTAGCAAGTATTTTCGAACTTTAATAGAAAATCAATTATCTAGAATTAGAATTCGCATAATTCCAACCTAATGAATTAAGGAAGAGGATTTTTGAAGGGTTTTGAAAGTCCACAGCTTTGGAAAAGTTATAATATGTAAATCTCTAATATAAAGTGTTTCAAATTTAAAATCTTGGGTTGTAAGTTGAAAATTTTAGTAAAGATTTTTGTGTCTTGATTGTAGAAAATAATAAACAAAAGAGTTAATTAGCAAAGCTAGCGAGATAAAACAAATAGAATGAATCCTATATTCATTCATCTTTAATAAGTGTTGAACTTGATAAAATTGAGTAAAATATAAATATTAGTGAAATTTTAACAATCATTTTTCCTTACTTGTAATTTCGGGACGAAATTCTTTTAAGGAGGGGAGATTGTAACGATCCTAAATTTTGAACAATTTAAATTGTGAATATTTAATTAATTTTGAATATTTGAATGATAATTTAAACTGAATTTCCGATATAACAATGAAATTGGTGATTAAATATTTAAAATTTAATCTATACAAAGCTGAAGAAAAATTTAAACTTGACTTTGGAGTTGAAATTGAATATTTAATTTGTAATTGAAATTCAAACTAATGACTTAAGAAAATAATTTGGATACAAGAATTTTTATTTATGTAAATTAATAAACTGATGGTTAAAATTTTAATAACATTCTTTTCTTTAGCTTAAATAAAAAAAAAAATCAATACAAAATAAAATAAACAAATACACTTAGTAAAAAAAAAAAAAAAAAAAAAAAAAATTTAACAACATAACTTAAACAAAAATTTACAAAACAAAGTAATGAAAATAATTAGACAAAACAAATTGGATTTAGATAAATAGAAAAAAAAAATAAGAGGAAAACTTGTTTATGGTTTGGGCTTTGAAATTTATACCGGCCCACGTTTGAATACTACTGCCTTTATCTTTAACCCGATTCCCCTTTATCTCACTTTACCATTTTCATTTCTAAACCCTAAACGAAATAACGAAACAAAATGGCGGCCTCTCCAATTTTTTGCTCGTCTTCAAATTAGGGCTAGCAATCAAATCTAGGGTTTTGCTTCTTGCGATTCAAAACAAGGGTATGCGATCTAATCTGGGCTTCGACCTTCGTTCAACTTGGCTTATTTCCCTTCGGCTGCTTCGACTTTGTTATGGTGAGTTTCTCCTCACGATTAATCTTCATGCAAGTTTTTAGATTTGTTTTGAAGTGAATGCTTGATTGCATGCTTTGTTTTGGTGGTTTGTGGTTTTCAGTTGCTCGGTTAAAATTGAATTCTAGACCAATAAGAACAGATGGCTCACTGCATGTTGGTTGTTGGTTGTTCTTTTGCTATGAATTGCTCTGTTAATTTGTTATTTAAACTGATGAGGACAAATACTATTGAATTTAATTTTATTTAAACTGTTAAGAACAGAAGCTACTTAAATTTTAATTAAACTGATGAGAATGGATGTTATAAATTGTATTTTTAAATTGATAAACACAGATACTATAATTTTTAATTAAATTGATGAGAGCAGATGCTATATCCAAACTTTGCTCGTTATGTTTGTGGCTGCATGTGTTGGATTTGGCTTTGTTAAATGAATATTTGTACTGCTTTATGTGTATGTTGTTGTTAGAAAATGCTTGAGAATAGGAAATAGTTGTTGATCATCTCCGATCTTGTTCAGAAAACTGTTTTCTTAAGGAAAACCTGTCAAAAATCCTTTTTCTTTTCCCTTTGTCTCTTTTTGTTTCAATGGATTTTGTTTCAGTAAAACAAGATGGATTTTGTTTTAAACTTGTAAAGGAATCAAAGCAAAATGATTTGGATGCTTAAAATATTTGTGTGAATCTACATATACCCCTTTCACTGGCCATTTGCAAAATGAAATACTGCATCTTGTTTTCTGTGAATAACATCTTTTTTTAACAAAAAAAAAAAATTTAAGTAATTTTAGTTGCTTAGTTTATGCCTGTGATAATCATATTGAAGTGGATGATTGAGATGGAATTTCATGTGAGATGTATGTTTCTGAATGTTTGTTTTCTGTTGAAATTTGTCTTGCTTGATCTTGTTTGTTCTAGCATTCCAAGTGTATATCCAGATCAAAATCATAACCTTAGATCCAAATCTTTGTTAAAGTTAAGATTTAAACAAAGTAAATATACAGTTTTAATTTTTATTAAAAATGGAAAAGAATAAAAGGAATAAGTGAAACTGTAATGTTTTCTCTGAAAACTTAATAATAGAAGAACAACTGCATGTGTGTATAAATTAGACCATCCAGTTTCATTAATTCAAGAGTAAATATTGATTTCTCAAACCAATACTTGAATTAAAGGGTATACTCTGTTATATGCATGTTGCACAGTAATCTTGGTTTGCCTGTTTTAGTTTCCAGATTGTTATTATGTTCAAAAACATGACTTCAGGATAAAATTAATATTAGAGTTTAAGTTTTTTTTAAGCATAGTATGTTATATAAGTTAGAATTTAATCTTATCTAATCTTAAAGAAAAAATGTGAAACAAGAATAAAACTGTGATGCCTCTGTACAAACAAAATAGGCAACAGAGCAAATATCTGTAAATAGTGTTTGAATGTTTCAGATTTATTTATTTAAGTTTATAAATAAATTACTTGACTAACAACTTGATTTTTAAAATCATAAAAAGAATTCTTAGTTTGCATTCAACTGAATATCTTTGGTTTAGCCTGAAACAAAATTGGGGTTTGGGTCTGCCAATCTAAGGAAATGTAGATGCCTGAGTTTCTTTTGTTGTTGTGATGATGTTTGGTGTCTGTTAACTTGATATAAAAAAAAAAAATCTATGTACTGCATATCTATATAAATGTGTGAATATGCTTGTGTATGCTTGTGTGTTATGCATGATGTTTGCTGTTTAATTTATTTGCCTGTTCTTAGTTCAAACTTTAGTCTAACCTGTCTGTAGCTCAATCAAGTGTTGCATTTTTGATCTCTTGAGTTGTTTCACTGCCATACTTGTAGCTTCTAAAATGTTTAAACTTCATTAGTTAAAATGTTACTCACCTGAATCTTGATGCAGAGCAGAGAAATGCAACTGAAAAACTAGTGCTTGTCACAGAATTCTTGCATGCATGCTACTTGAATCCAGATTTTAATAAAGAAATGCATGTCTGAAACAGTTTGTATTATGCAGATGTGTTCTGAGTAACTGGACCATGATGTCTCTGTATCTTCTTTCCCACATATAAAAATCTGTTCTAATACCATTAACACATAATATAATATATGTTAGTGTTATCAAGGTTCAAAAAAAAAAAAAAAAAAAAAAATGATTTGTAGAATCAGGAATCATAGTTTTAAGATGTTGTTCAAATTAAATAATCAAAATGATTTGAAACTCTCTGGAAACTCAGGGTAACAGGACTAGAATTGCACATGAATGAAATACCAACCACATTAAAACATTGTGGGCATGTTCATGTTTACAGATGCTAGTAATTATGTTTGAACTGTTAGGAACAAATGTTATTGATTTCTTTCAAAATTTAAAATTTTGATAAGAACAGATGCTATGTTATCTTGTTGTTAAATTGGTAAGTGCAGATGCTACTAAAATGTTTTGTTTAACTAAGTAGTTGAGGTGCATAATTGTTTTTGTAATAAAGATATGTCTTGAGTATTGCATGCTTCATGTTGCCCAGTCTTCAATTCCATTTTTGTTTGCCTATAAATTTTCATGTGCATGTTTGTTTGACCATCTCTGTAACCATAAAACATGTAAACATCTCTGTAAGCATTCTTTGTTGTCTGCATCCCATATCCCTAATCATTGTGGCACCTCTGTTCATCTCAGTTGCATGCAACATCCTTACTGCTATGTGGGTTTGCATTTCCTCTGTCCTTTGCATATAAATTTCATTTCATGATTGAATACAAGTAGTACATTTGGATACACTTGGGTACGATTCTCTTGCATGTGTAGATAGTGGTAATTAATCTGTAGATATGAATGCATTAGGATCTGCATGCTCTTGAAAAAAAATGTGAAACAACTGTTCTTTAAAAATCTGGTATTTGATTAAGGAAACTCTGTGCTTTGCTATCTAGTTCTAAAACAAGTAGTTCTGTAAAACTTATGTGCACTGGGAATTTTTATGGACTTGTTCCTCTGTATTTTGGTTGCAGAGCAGAGAAAAAAAAAAGGGAAAATTTAACACTTCTGCATATAAACCATTTTAAACTTAGGATTTGAAACAAATGAGGTTTGTTAAGCTTAAAAATCATAAGCATGGAATCTGTTGAAGCTGGACAGTGTAGCATGGGCTTTGCATATCAGTTTCACAGTGAAATGGAATTTCATGTTAAATTCAAATGTTTAATTTTGTTTGATTTTCTAAATAGAATTTGACCATGTATTTGCATGTGGGGTTGTTTTCTTGTTGGCACTGATTGTTGCTCCCTGTTGTTGCTCTCTGTACTTGTTTCCCCTGCAAGAAGTGCATGTTGCTGCCTGCCCCTTATTCCCTGCCATACTTGTTTCACCTGTTGCTTCCATTTTGGGACTGTTTGATATGTTGTATTTTAGTGCATGCTACTGTCTGCACTTGCTTACTTTTGTGTACATATGTTACATAGTGCATATTACTGTCTGCACTTGGGTATATTTCTGAGTTGCCCACTTTGAATCACTTTATTTGTGGTCTTCTGCTTCCATGGTTGCAGCCTGCTCTTGTGGTCCTTGTTTTGGTTATGTGTAGTGATTTTGTATTTGGGGCTGTTTGGATTTGTTGTGCACTGCATAGTGCCTTGCCTTGTCTGTTTTGGAGTTATGCTTGTATACTTGCAGTGATTTGTCTGACTCGTGCACGTGGGTTGGCGAGGCAGTGCACATGGGTATGAGTACACGTGTGTACTGCAGCCACACATGTGTATAAAAATTTGGAATCGCTAATGCGAAAATCTATAATAGGATTTAACTGATTTATTTGTTCACCATAACTGTAACCATTTATTTCAGTTCATTTCAAATTTAATTACTTGAATAAAGATTAATCCTGACTCGAGTGTTTTTGTGTTTTGCATAAACGCTCGGGTCAGACCGAGTATTTTTACAGCTTGAAGATTTTCAGGCCGCGAAGTTAGAGAGAGGGGGGGAATTAAAGCTTTACTTCAGTTTTCAGCAAATGTTTCTTATACTTTAAAATATAAATTGTTTCCGCTGTATAAATTAAAATGTAATGTATTGTAAACTCTGATATTTGTATGTAAAAGAAAAGTTTGTTTATAAAATATGATTACTATTCTGTGATTCTGTAGCTGATTCTGTTTAAATGTTATAAACTAAATAACAATCCGTTATTTTGAACGTTTCTAGTTGGTTTAATTACCGACTAGAGGCGGTCAAGGCGGCGGGTCGTTACATTCACCCTTAATCAAGTCAAATACTAGTACTAATTATAGTGACACTGTGTAGTATTTAAGCCTAATGTTAATTTCCTACGTTATACTACTAAGAAGTGAATTATATATTAAACTCTAAACAAAACCAAACCTTAACCGCTATCTTCATTAAATGAATTTCTACCAAAATAATCCAAAAGTAGAATATATTACTACAATTAATTCATTCAAAAGAAAAAAACAACATCAATGGTAATTATTTCATATTCCAAAATAATTATTAATTATTATTATTATTATTATTCGGCATTAAATTTTAACTTTTAATTATAATTATTTAATTAATTATTATTATTTATAAATTTTTTATTACTAATTATTAATTGCTAGCATTTAATAGTGAATTATTTATAAATTGTTAATTATTAATTAAATATTTAATATTTATTTATTAATGATTGTTAGATTATTAATTGATTAATAATTAATAATTATTAGCAGGAATTATTTCATATTTAAAATTAATTATCAATTTTTATTATATAATAATAGTGATTAATTATTTATATTTATATTTAATTATTATTTAAGTATTATGTATTTAATATTAAGTTTTTGTTGATTATTAATTATTTTTATTTTTATTAAGTAATTATAACTAATGTTAATTAATATTGACTTTTAATTTTTAATTATTATTTTGTTTTTATTTTTAACTTTAATTATTATTTTTCACTATAAAAATTTATTACATATTAACTATTAGTTACTATTATTTAACAACAGTTATTATTTATTATTTATAAATTATTAATTTAATATTTATTAATTATTGATATTAATTAATTAATTATTAGCAGTAATTATTTTATATTTCAAGTTAATTATTATTATTTAATAGCAGTGATTAACTATTATACATTAACATTTAATTATTATTATTATTATTATTATTATTTAAGCATTATTTATTAAAATATTAATTATCAGTTATTAAATTTTTTTATTTATCATTAATTGTTTTAATAATTATCAAAAGTTAACTACCAAATATTAAATATTACTTCTTAATTACTAAAATTAATTCTTACTTAGTATTGATGTTTCATATTGAGTTTTAACTTTTACTATTATTTAATATTGATGTTTAACTTTTAATTTTCATTTAATATAAAAATATTATTATATTAATTATTAGTTACTATTATTTAATAATAATTATTATTTATAAATTATTAATTATTAAATAAATATTAATTATATATTTATTGGTTATTAATATATCAGTTATTGATTATTTTTTATTAGTTATTTAATTATTAATCATTATGTACATGTCTTCGATTATTAATTATTCAATATTCAATAGTAATTTTTGAAAATTAATTACTATTTATTAATTATTAAGTATTAATTATTTAATAATGAATATTAATTATTAATATTAATTATTATTAATATTAGTTATTATTAATTTTTAAGGTTATTATCAAGTATTGTTATTTATTAATTATTTAATAATTATTATTATTTATTAATTATCACATAGTGATTATTTATAATAATTATTCATATTTTTAGATTAATTATTATTATTTAATAGTAACTATTCATTATAAATAAAAAATTATTTATTGTTAATTAGTAAATACTAATTATTAAGTATTATTGTTTAATAATTAATTATTACAATGGGCAACAAAAAAGGTTGCAATAGAAATCTATTACAGCTGACAAAAAGAAGAGTTGTAAAAAATAGATATCTATTACAGCTGGCAAACGAAAAAAATTGTAATAAGCATCTATTGCAACCGAAAAAATGGAAAGTTGTTAAAAATAAGTATCTATTACAACTGGCAAAAAAGAAATATTGTAATAGGCATTTATTACAACTGGCAAAATAAAAGAGTTGTTGAATATAAGTTTATTACAACTTTCTGAAAAAAAGAGTTGTAAAAAACCTTTTTTACAGCTGCCATTTTTTAGCAGTTGTAAAAATGCAGTTGTAATATGGTTTTTTTTTGTTCTTGTGTAATAACCAATATAACATTACTTTACTGTATGTATGTTATAATATTCAACATTTTTCTCCATGAAACATACATGGAAGAAAGGCTGAACTACAAGATGGAAATGTGTGAGATTTATCTATGCAACTACCCACTTATAATTAGATCGAGTTTATCTAAAACAACTTGAAAAATTTCAAGCATCAACACATCGTGGAAACCATTTATCTCAAAGTTGAAGACAATACATAAACTGCATGCGAGTTTCATCTATGCTAGCTTCTCAAATTTCAAATATCTCAAGTATATTATCCTGGAAAATACTTGTGGCATGACTTTGATATTCAAACTTTTAGTCTAGATTCTGTTTTAGTTGCATTTGTGTTCATAGCTTTAAGTTAAAATTTTGTTTGATTTGCATTTGTATAATAGAGTTGACATATTTGTACTTTTTGGATAATAGATTTAAGTTCTATTTGTCTTGTTTCTTTTCTGCAAATGATAGTATATTCTTTTTTTATTGTGTATTGGAAGCTCTCATTTCGTTTCAATAAATGATAGTGTGTTATACTTGTGTCGTGTATTGAAAAGGTCAATTTCATTTTGTATGCAGTTTGTCTTTACAATGTTTTACATGAAAAAATAATAATATGGGCTATGTGTTGCATTTCAAATCAAATATGAATTGTATAGTGAACCGATAGTATGGATTGTATGATGAATGATTTGCATTCCAAATATTTTTAACAATGAATTGAGGGGGTATGTTACTATTTATAGCATTTTGGAAGTATAAAACCTAAGTAAAATGTAAAATATCTCCAACATCATCATCACGGCCTCTCCCATCACTCGTAGCAATGCTTCCCCCCTAACATCACCCCATCACATCTTGGCATGTGCCTTGAGATAGTCATGATTTGGTTTGAAAATATCTTAATACTTATATTATTTTTTTACTTAAGGTAAATGTGTAAATGCACATGGTAACTTCTTATATGTTTGTACATGTTATGTTCAGGTAATATATGTACATATTATGTCTCATTTGACAAACCATGGTTGAACATTCGACTATAATTTTTGTTCGATAAACCGTTGAAAATTCGGAATTTGAATTCCTATCATATTTTTACTTTTCAGTTGAACTATACATACATATATATGTCTGTGTGTGTGTGCGCGCGCGCGCGTGTACGCGTATGTGTGTGCGCGCGCGCATGTAACAAATGTTGAAAAATATTTCTTATTATCTTAGAATAATAAAACGTGCTCGTATGAATTATAAAATCATATAAATCAATAGTCAGACAAGTGTTGCAAAATCCTGCCGTTAAACTGCCAAAGTGCCACGAAACATTTCTTTATAAAACAAGTTTATACATCTATAAAATTATTATAAATCAATTACTATCACTATGTAATAACTAAAATGGTTTATTTATCATTTAAAATAATTATTTGGATATTTAAATACCTAAAATATCAAAACTTTCTTTATATGCTTATTTATGAAAACGATGACATCATCGATGACATCATAATTATTTTTATTTTCAAAAATGAAAAAATATTTTTATTCCTTATTTTTGTTTAAGTGGTTAAATAAGTGTAAGTAAAAAAAAAAATCGTGTGCGACTTTTGATGGTTAAAAAGTTGTTTATCAATAAAACAATTTTTTGGTCACTTTATTGATATTTTTTCAAAGAATATATTTTTGTAAACATTTTTCAGAAACAAGATCATCATTGTTATTTATCACATAAAACATAATTATTTATGTTTAATAAACCTATATTTGAATATTTAAAATTAATTAAATATCCAAAATAAAAATGGTAAAATTACGGATCGTTACATACACTGTCTGTTTTAACTTAAAATAGTTAAAACAACGATGGATTTTCATAAAACATGTTTTTACATTGGAATGAAAGTAGATTTTAAAACTTTAGGTGTTTGTAAAAACTCTCTATAATAAAAAATATATATATATGTATATAAGTAGAAATTAGAAATTTGAGGATGAACGATAAATTGTTGACGTTTCACCCAATTATCAATAATGTTCCGGTTAGAATTCATACTCGCTATATGTGAACTAAACGTACATATTGGCATGCCTAGTGCCTAAACACGTTGCATGTCTGTTTAATTACCTGTAAAAACCATCTTAAGGCAAGTGCAGCTGTTAGCAAAAGCCGAACACACCTTGATCTTTTCTCCAATACAATAACAACAGGCATGGTGTCTCTGTCATATACAGGTAGACATTTTGGCCTGTTTAGTGGAGCTTATGGAAATCGCATTCTGTAAAACAGTCTCAATAATTGAGCTAAGTTGAACATGATTTGACGTCATTCGGTTGATTGAGGTAATCGCTTATTTGAATTATTAACTTTTTTAACTGCATAATGGTACTCGTTAGCCACAGCCTGCACACATATACAAGCAGTAAATCAGTTGAGAACTGTTTTTTGTCACATTGAATGACCATTTTGTGTATCTGAACCATATTAAATACTAAATAGTTTATGCTGGGTAAGAATGCAGTTATGCACCGAGCTTCTGTATTTTATTATTATTATTATTATTATTATTATTATTATTATTATTATTTTGTTTTCTTTAGAATTGGCCTTTCATTCATGACTATTGTTGCACCTACTGGTCTTTACAAGTAACGACGAACTAAAAAAATAACATCACAAAAAATGGGGATCGAAGTAGATACTGCCTTCATCCAAGAAGCAGTTCATCGATGTAACCCAGACATCCCCACCTTAGAAGGCGTCCCGCTCATCGACTTAACCCCTATCCTCACCACTCCCGCTACACTCACCTCCGGTGAACACATCCAATCCTTGGTTCGCCAAGTGGGCTCGGCCTGCAAGGTATGGGGCTTCTTTCAAGTCATCAACCATGGCGTCCCCATTCAAACACTTGACAAGGTTCAACAGATGGCTAAAGACTTCTTCTCCCTTCCTTTAGAAGAAAAGAGACGCGTCAGAAGGGACGAACAAAACTTCATGGGTTACCATGACGCCGAACACACAAAAAATGTTAGGGACTGGAAGGAAGTTTTCGACTTTGCAGCCAGGGACCCTATGCTTCTCTCCGACAATAGGGTCGTCCATAATCGCTGGCCGCAGTTCCCACTTGATATGAAGTAACAACACTAGTCTCTATTCCATTTCCACATACTCTTTTAGGCTTTTTGTTCAAAAAACGCACATCTTAATTTGCTATCTCTGCTTTTCACAAAATTAACGAGCTACTTTCTTTCTTTGCAGGGACGTGTGTACGGAGTACAAGAATGACGTTGAAGTGCTAGCATTCAAGATACTGGAGCTTATCTCGTTGTCTTTAAATCTACCTGCTAAACGGTTATACGGGTATTTTGAAAACCCGGTTAGTTCGGTAAGGCTAAACCATTACCCTTCATGCCCGAACCCGGAGCTGGCTCTTGGATCAGGGCGCCACAAGGATCAAGCGGCAATAACTATTCTCGCGCAGGATGAAGTTGGAGGGTTGGATGTTAGGAGGAAGTCGGATGGTGAGTGGGTTCGGGTCAAGCCCATTCCAAATTCTTATGTTATCAATATTGGAGACTGTATGCAGGTATATTTGGTTTACCTTTGCCATCGTTTGTTTTGCTTTTTTGGTTCTGTATTACCATGAGATATGTATTATGTAATGTATTCCAGATTTTGAGCAATGATAAGTATGAGAGTGCAGAGCATAGAGCTTCGGTGAACTCGGCCAAAGGAAGATTTTCGGTTGCTTTCTTCATGAATCCATCGTATGATGTGATGCTGAAGCCTGTTGAGGACTTGGTAAGCGAAGATGAACCGGCTAAGTATAACGAGTTTAGTTGGGGAGAGTTTTACGAACTCAGAAAGAACAGTAACTTTCAGAAGCTTGGAGTTGAAGATCTTCAGATTGGTTATTATAAGAAGGAAGAGTTTAAAATTTGATGTGCTATGTTTGATCAAATCAAAGTGTGTTTCTTGCTTGTATAATAAATAAATCTCGCTTTTATGCAAATTGAAGATTTCGGTACACAGAGCATAAAAGTGCTAAATGCAAATTGTAGAACGTATGTGAAGATTATAAAGTGCAAAATATTGAAATACTAGTTTATAAATGCATGCCTATTATTTAGTGAAAACTGAGGATATCTCCTTGTTTTTCCCACTTTATTTCTCTTTTTTGCAAGTTATTATAAGTTCATCTTAAATTTTAGTTTCCAAATTTACTATTCTTCCTGCCATCTGTTTCAATTTCATGCTGATCTCTATTTTGCGCCGATCTCTTCGTGGGAATTTTTACTCGATTTCCATGTTTGAATTATTCCATGATCTCAATCTCACGTTAATCTCTTCAACATCAATTTTGTTTGATTTCGTCATTATATTTGTTTTCTTCTTCTTCTATATACTATGATTTTTTGTTGCTTTGAAGTTAAGTCTTTGGTTTTTTGTTTTTTTATTTGACTTAGTTTTTCCTTTTTAGTTTAGGAATTATATTGAATGATGGTTATAGTATATCAAATTATGAATATCGATTTGCTGTTGAAAAATGGGTTCGACATTAGTTTCTTTCCTTTTATTTTTAATTATTTTTCGTTGTTGAATGATGGTTATAACATCATGTTGAATTGAATTTTATTATTTTTTTCATTGCGTTTATTTGTATAGTTGTATTTGTTGGAAATTATTATATTTCAGTTCCGAATCCACTAATATTTATTGAGAAGAAATGAAATTGGTCGTAACCTTTCAAATTGACGCAAGCTTATATTTAAAAAATTCTCTACAAAAGAGGATAAAGAGAATACAATAATACTTGTGTAATTTGAGAACCATACCTCGTATTCATACTATTGTGCTATTTTCAATTTGGCCCATCAACAAATTGAAGATCACTCCGGTCTCTACGCATTCTTTGCATGACAGTTACAACTTTACGTTTTAAATATTTTATTGCTTTATTTGATCACTCTAATCAGGCTTTACATCAAAATAGCGTAACACATACATATGTGGCCCACATGTTGAAATTTTCCAATAATCTCCACCTGGACCACATTCATAATAATCTTAAAAAATGTGTTTAACTTTATGAGCTTCAAAATTCACCATTTATAATACAAGGTGTATCTGAAACAATCTCATCCATTGACTTTATTGATAAAGGATCAATTATTGAATTATGAAATCAATTATTCAATAAACCGCTCATAGTAAAAGGGTCGAATTATTGTCTAAAGAAATTTCATACAAAGATAATTCAAGTAAGAAGCACATTACGCATCTTCTACATACTCAAATCACCAAATATTTCCAACATGTATACTGCAAATATTTGTCCTGCAGAGAACAAATGTTTGTAAAATAAATATTTACATTGTGCATTGCATACATTTACAGTATAAGTGGTCTGTTTTCACTTAAATAATAGTTGCTTTTCATGAAACATGTTTCTACGGTAGGATAAAAGTGAATTTTAAAACTTTATAAATGTTTGAAAAAACTTCCCGTAATAAAAAAAGTAGGTAGAAATTATGAAATGCAAGATGAATGATATATTGTTGAAGTTTCTCCCAATTTTCAATGGATGTTGTTATATAAATTTAAATTTCAGGCTTACTGTTGTTGTCATTATTGTTCCGGCATGAATTCATGCTCGCTATGTGAACTAACACGTACATACTGGCATGCCTAGTGGTTAAACATGTTACATGTTTGTTTCAACAGGAAATTATTGTGAAGAACAAAAAATTTCAGCATTTTAGCATCAATGACAGACCTTCAGTATTTTAGTTTGAAGTACAACTTTCTTTAGGTATCAGTTTTTAGTTATTGATAGCATTTTTTAGATATCAGTTTGTAGTTATCGGTAGTAGTTTTTAGTTATCATTTTTTAGTTCGGTAGCAGTTTTGTAAGAATGTTTGTCCTTATGAATAATTTTGAAATAATATTTGTCCTTTTGAATATTTTTTAGAAGACTGTTTGTCTTTGTGGTTAAAATATTGACGTCTTGTCCTTAAGGTTAAAAATATACGAATTTTTGTCCTTTAAATTAATTCCCTCTTAAATTTATTATACATCGTCACTCTTTATATTAATCAATGAACAATACCATTGTAACCAAAATGAGTTTTATAAAAATACGAATATAAAGAAGATTAAGATTGTTTACAACTCTAGATTTTTAAGTTGAATTCAAGTCGATAGATTTATCTTTATGAACAAGAATTAGTATTGACTAATATAGGGTTACGCCAGATTTATGACAAAACAACATTTCTCCCATTTCCTATTAGGTTCCATCGAATTATCAAATATTCTTTTATCATTAACCATGATTTTGACTAGGTTTTGTGGTAAAGCGACTGTTACAACATGAAAAATCGTTATTGTGCTGATATTATTGATGGAGTTAAAAATATGCTCTAGGGTAAATTATGTAATTTGTTACATGTATGTAACTCGATAACTAATCTTCTTTGAAATAAAAAGCGTTTTTTTCTATTATATACTTGATATAATGTGTCATAATAATTAATTATTTAATATATAGTATATTTAGTAGAACATCATAAATTATATATTTTGTGATAGTACAATGTGTTACAGTCATGACCAATTTATTGCGATGAAATAAACATATCGTTTTAAATACATCCGGTCAAGATGTATCGAGACTGGATAGTGATACATTCGTTGAGACCAGAGTACGTAACGCTCTCTAAATATTAGGCTGTGTATTACTTATGCAGTTAGGGCACCATGTGGTTACATACTGATAGTTATTGGATAACTATGGAATAATGACTCACTTTATAGTTTTCTATTGGTTAATATAACTAAGGTCAAATAGGAATATCGATGTGATAATTTTACATAATTCCCTCGACTTGAGAATGTTGTCAAGCATCAATGCGGAAACTCGGCTTTGATTAAAATTAAATCATGGCACGACGTCCATCGAATAACTATAGTTGGGTCGAGTGAAAGCATAGAAAGTGAAATACTATTCAGGAAAGAGTTCGTCTCCTTGGTTATATGGGGTCAGTATCACGGGATCAACTTAAGTCAACTCAAAGGCAAAGTCTCTAACTACCAACGACCCGTAGTTTAATCACTTTAATTAAAGATATTTAAATTATTTTAAATATTCAAATATAGATTATTTTTCATAACAAGTTTTAAGCGATGAACAATAACAATGAAATTATTTTGGAGAAATGTTCACAAAAATATTTCCTCTTAGAAGATATATCGATAAAATAGCCGAAAATTGTTTTATTGTTAAACAGCTCTATAATCGTAAAATATCACGCATGAAGCTGGATACATACACTTATTTTTATAATTGAACAAGAATATGAAATAAAATAATTTATTTTATTTTTGGAAATTAAATGTATATATGACATCATCAGTGATGCGTTTATATTTAATAATTGATTAATGATTTTTAAATGGAGATTTTAAGATTTAATAATTACTATAATTATTCGAATAATCATTTTAAAATGATAATACGTCATTTTAGTTTATCATATAGTGATAGTAAATCATTTATGATAGTTATGTATGTATGTATGTATGTATGTATGTATGGATCTATGTATGTATATTTGAAGTGAAAAATATAAGAAAATGGACATCGCTTTATTGATATATAAACGATTGTTTAATATTAATTTATATGGTTTTGTAAATCAAATGTGACCATTCTAATTTGTTAATATGATAGAAAATTTATTTTCAAAATCTATTTACATATAAATTTAATTTAAACTATAAATGAAAATGTGACCGGGAATCGGCTTCTCGATTTTCAATGGTTTAAAAAACGAAAGTCATTTCAAGTCGTTCAACATTGTAAATGACACTAACGCATATTTATATGCATGTATACATATCACATACTCACATATACATACATATAAGATATATATATTCTCTAAAAACTTCACCATTAAGCAAACTAAAGTCAAACCCACATGCATAAGGACATGAATGGATGGCTTGGAAGAGAGTGAAGTGATGGAGGATCATGGAGGAGAGGGAAACCCTTGGAACGTGATGGAAAAGAAGGAGGTGGGTGCGCATGGTGATGATGATGGATAATTATGGTGTTTTAGATAATTTTACATTTCTTTAACCTATAAATACAATCCTTCATAATTCTCACACTATTCTTCACATTCCTAAGCTTCTTCTTCTCCTCCATATGCTCTCTGGTGACCTCCTCAAAGTAGAAAAGAAAATAAATTTATATACTTATACACACACACAAAGTCAAACAACCTCCAAACACTAGCCAAACACCTCCTCACACCTCCATTGCTCATGGCCTCCCCATTTCCCACCAAAGTCGAGAGCACTACACCCAAAATAATCATGGCCATGCCTACCCTAGCTTAGGCTAAGCCATATAGAAGAAGGAGGAGTTCGATAAGCTCTATAGCAAGAAAAAAGGAGGAAGTGCTGCCGATCGATCTAGAAAGCTACAGAAAAGTTTGCTGGAGTGGATACAAAAGATGAGCACTCAATCTTAGTTTTATTTAAATGACACTTAAAGTGATGATATACATGCTAAATTAGAGATTAATATGCTGAATATTGGTTGATATTGGATGATAATTTGGTCGATATTATGATTGGTTAAATGGTTTTGATATGGTTGATAACTTGGCTTGATAAATGATAAGAGAAATAGTTAGCAATTAATCGTAGTTAATTAAATGGAAATTTAATCCATAAATAATATGTCTTTGGAGTTTATTGAGCCTTTTAATGGTTTTAAAATATAAAAAGTTTGAAAATGAATATTATAATAATATAATATTATGAAATAATTTAAAAGTGAATATGAGATTTAATATGGAAAATATTTGTTTAAATGATCTAAAATGGTTTATAAATGTTTTATAAACAATAAAACTCAATTTGGAGAAGTTTTGACAAATTATGAAAAATAAGTCAAAATAAGACGCGTCGCGTAACGGCAGTTCGCGTTTCGCACAGAAAAAGCTAAATGAATATATATAGCAGAGTAAAGCTCAGAATTCTGCGAGATAAGAAATTTTCAACTATTATATTCATAGTTTTCAAGAAAAAGAAAAAAAATTGGATTTCGTTTGATAGATTTTGCAATATGAGAAAATCAAGTTTTCAAAATAATCGTGGTTTTGCAGTTCAGAATCCATAAAGGGAATTCCTTTAAAATGATATTTTGAATTCTTTAAAATATGGATAAATTCTATAAATCTTTTAAAATGTTTTAAAAGAGATGTGAGTCAAAAATGGACTTCTAAATGATTGAAAAATTGTTTTGATCAAATAAGCTTTGAAAACACTGTTTGCAACAATATTCGTAGCACTTTTGATAATTTTTGAAATAAGAACTTAAACTTAAGCATTCTTTCCCAAATCTTTTATAAACTTTTAAAATAAATGATTTAATCTTGTCTCTAAAAGTTGACGAGTAGCCAGGATTTTTCTATTCGTGAGATCCGGGTGTAAGGTGCTTAAACTAAGGAGATATTCAGGAGCAACCAGTGCTCTGGCTCATCTGCACTTTTTCCAGAGTGAGGAATGGATGAGGTCAAAATGTCGGAAATGATTCAAGTATAAAAGATTTAAATATTCTAAATTTAAAGAAGTTGGATTGAATAAAGATAATCTTCTTATACTTGGTATTAAATTCCAAGGAGGGAACCCGTACTGTACATGTAAATTTAAAAAATGATTTCATAGTTATTCGATGGATAGTAAAAGTGGAATAGAAATTTGTTATCGAGTAAAATTAATATAATTTCTATGGATCCGTTTTACTCTAATACTAACCAATTTGGATTTATCATCTTAGATAACATGGTTTCAACATATTAAAAAGAAATGTATTTGGAATAGGAAATATTTTGTCAGGATTTAAATAAATGATTTGGAATTAGTTTAATTCCTATATTTAAAATTAATTATTTTGGATTTATAGTAAACTATGTCTTAAATAACATTGTTTTTGACCGTTTTAAATGTTACGATTTGGAAATCTTTGTAAAGATTTAAATAAATGATTTAGAAATAATTTTCTAATTAAAGGATGAAAAAATTTAGGATTATTCCAAGATTCAAAAACGTTTTAAGTAATAAAAGGATTTAATAAATGAGGTATAATGATTCCATATATTGTTAAGAAGATAAATGGAATAATTTAAAATAATATGTCTCTCTGAGATATTTATGAATGAATAAAAAGATGAATTAAATTGAATGATGATTAATTATTACATATGAAATTAACATGTTTTTAATTGATGATTGGTTCGGAGGAACCGGGGTTAGAATTGGGTGTCTCCTATCCGAAAACCACTTCAAACCAATGTATACATTCAAATGTGAAGGCATGTTGAAGATGATGATTTTTGAAGAAGGGAATCTTCATGACGAAGGGTAGCTTGCCACTAGTTCTTCAGAGTAAAATTTACCATATCATATATTTACGGTGACAGTAGTGCTCTGTTATGAAAATCTTTAGTTACAAGAACTAATCACTACTAATCCTGGGGATAATTCCCGATAGGATGTAGTAGTAGGAGCAATTTTGGTTTCGTTCAGTCCCGGAACGAACTTGTATGTACGAATGTCTGAAATTGCATTTCTAAGATCACAACGTTGACTTTTATAAACATACATTTGTTTAGTGGCTGAGATGGCAACTTCTCTTAGCTTACCATCCTTCTCTAAGATGTATGAGCTCAGTGGTTGTACGTTCATGAAAGTCAGTAGTAATCGAAGGAATGACAATGTGGTATTCAAAATAGAACCTGTTATCATCAAAGCGCGGCTTTGCGAAAAGCAAAGTGTGGCTTTGTGGAGCGTAGCCTCAGAAGCCTCACATCTAGGAATGATTCAGGATACTATGTAGTCTAAAGGATAAATTCGGGTTATTACAAGGGAAAGATGCCTCTCTAGGCACTTGTTGCAGTATTGTATGAATGGAAAGGTATGGAGGCAGACATATATCAATAAAGCCACCAATAAATACTTTATTCCATGGTTGTGTTGAAGTATAGTTCGAAGGCGGACGGAGATAGTATAAAGCCACTAGTGCGAACTAGGATTGTTATAACTGAATTTTTGGGTCTAATTGGTCGCTTGTTCTCTATCATGTTGGAAATCCAATTCCAATACGTTGCCTTTTCGATTTTGACTATAGAACCTACTTTTGTAGCTAGTATGCTATCAAATTTAATCAATGTAACAATTTCGACTATTTTGATAGATTATTAGAAAAGTTTTTTCAAAGGAATGTCATTAAAGATAATATCAAATTATTTTGGTATAAAAGCGTTTGGTTATCATAAGGAAAAAATCTGTCCCTATTTGTGTGTGGTCATGGTCTTATAAAATACTCTTCTTTTCAAAGGTTCTGATTGGGCATGATCTATACATTAAAAAACTTCGAGTATCACACTTTGATTTATCAAGCCCGATCCAAGTGTATTTTTTTTTACTCTGGTCAGATCCGAGTAGTTTCAGGTTTAGTTAAAGGCACTTGGAGTTTCCAGAGGAGGAAGATCTTCATCTACGTATGGACGTATTTTATTATCCACTACATCAATTCCATTTCTTTTATTTTTTAGCATTTGTAAGGACAGAAGGATTACAACCGTCCAGGTTGAATCTAGGTTAGAATCTGATATTTTATTTAAATTTTTTTGTTGTAAAGATTATTGTTGAAATCATATATGTTATTCCATTTGCGAGAGATTTTGTTCTATCTTTATTTTCTTTTTCCCCCAATAATCGGCTTTCTGCCACTTGGATTTGCGGCACATGATTTCCGAGGATGTATTAGTGTCGATTTTCGAGGGTCGAAAATCCCATTCGTTATAGAGTAGTATAGTTAATAATAATTGTTATTATTGAACCAAGGATTTTGTACACCTACAAATTTGAATATGGGAATTGTTGGAATTTTGACCAAAACCAAATTTCATTGGTCCTAATGTGATATAGTTTTAATGAAGTGAATTAACGTAAATAATCATCAACCAGCGACTGCTTGTAATAAGTAAAATTAAATTTTACCAAATGATGTATCGGCGATAATTTCAACCAAAATGTCACACCACTAGCTATAATAACAGGTTAGTGTGAATATTTGAATTATTTAATATTAATTGCTAACTGAATTTACACCATTGAATTACACAACTGAAATGATGAATATTTCGAATGAACCAAACAATTTAATTAATTTTTAGTTGTTGAAAATTAATTAATATTTATGAACTATTGATTATTAATTTTTATTAAATTTGTTTGAATGTCATTAGTATTTAATAAAGTGCATATACAAAAGTTGTAAACTCATGTTTTGATATATGATGTCGGTAGAATGTTTTGATTCGAGTTAAATAGAAAAAATACTAAAAAGGGAATTAAATGCATTAAACTAATCAATATTTGTGAAATAATAATTGTTTAAAAAAAGTTTTCCTATTTGATTTGTTCGATTACCGTTAGTATTCAGTATTATGCATATATAAAGTTTATAAACGCACGTATCGGTATATGATATTGATTGGAAATTTAACTTGGTTTTAAATAAAGTTAAAAACTTATTGGATTTTGGAAATTTTCAGACCCAAGCCCAAATGTATTAGTCGGCCATTGCGTGGAGAAGAGGAGGGGTTTTTTGATTTTGAAGTGAAAGGGCAATCTTAAATAAAAGTAAAAGAAACACCATATCTTTATTACACATTTATTTCCTCCTTTAATTAGATATTGCTCTGTTGTTTCCTTTTCTCTCAGAAGATATGATAGCATAATTATTATGGTACAAGAAGCTCTAATTATTCCAAAACTTATTCAAAAAAAATTAAATAGAAATAGGTGTTGTTAGCACCAGAATTGGTAACTAACACCCTTGAGAAAGATTACGTAGAGAGATTAATGAAGAAAATAAATTAAAATAGAGGACTGTATGCTAAATTAACTGGAAAAACAAGAGCATCGGATTTATAGTGGTTCAGCGTAACTACCTACATCCACTTTGAGTTTTAATCTTTATTGCTTTTACAAATGATTGAATACAGATACATTCCGTACAATAATGACTTGAATACAAGTACTAACTGAAAAGAATGAGTCTTTAAATTTGCAGAGTCTCCGCAGTGTTCTCAAAAAAAGATCACTTTCACTGTGTCACTGCCTTTCTATTTATAGACGAAGATGGGTTGGGCTTCCCTCACGGGCCTAGGAACAAGGTATCTCAGCCCATGGTAAGTAGCTTCTGCACACCGGGCTAGGGATGTCGAACGGCAATTGCCGAGCGAGGGACTTCGAACCAGAGAGTGTCGAGCGAGGTTTCATGTCGAACGGCACTCGTGTGCCAAACCGCATATCCAGGTTGAACAATATTCGTATGCCGAGCGAGGAATTCATTCCGAACGGCACTCGTATGCCGAATGAGGCATTGTTCCGAACGAGGCTTGTGCCGAACGAGGCTTGTGCTGAACGAAGCTTGTGCCGAGCAGCATCCCATGCCGAGCGACCAAGTGTCGAGCCACCATAGCCGAGCGCTGATAGTTGAATGAGGGATGCCGAATTAGGCTTATGTCGAGCGACATGCCCATGCCGAGCAACCAAGTGCCGAGCCACCCTAGCCGAGCATTGGTGGTTAATGAGGGATGCCGAACGGTGGCACTTAGATCAATAACCGGTACCTTGTACCCAAGACAAGTTACTGGGTAACATCTTCCCCCCAAAGCTTATCATGTGAATCAGCATTATGCGCTTTGAACCACGAGCAATCCATTTCTTCCTTTAAGCCCTTTGTTTGGCTTCTCAATTGTGGATTCTTACGATCTCCTGAATGCCGAGCGGGGACTGAATGCCAAACCATCGAGATATCTCGACCGGTTCCACTAGTCGATGCTTGTTCACCTCCCCTCTTTCCTGTATAAGCCAATACTTCTCCTTTTTCTCCATTTTACTCTTACTTTCGTTCTACAAAACTTTCGAACGCGTCTCTCACTAGACTTCTACTAGCATCTTAATATTCCTTCTCTTATCGAATCCAATACATTGCCACACATCCTCTCCCAACAACGAACCTGAAAAGTTTTCAATTTCAAATCTAGAATTCCCTAAGCTTCGAGCCATTTTCTTAGGCATGAATTTTTCGCTTTCCCGATTCTCCTGATTAAGGGTTTCGTATGAGACTAGAATTCACAATATTCCTTTTTCCTTTTTTAAACTACAATGGTAGAATTCTTCTTGACGAGGAAGATGAACATAAGGTTTAATCATGCTTTAGGGTTAGATGGAGAAGAGGAAGGAAGAGGGTGTCAGAGGCTTTTAGGAAGTAGGTTCTTGTTGGATTGCCGAGCGAAGGAATAGGAAGTGTGGTTGGCTCAGTAGGAATTGACGAGGTTAGGGAGTATTGGTCGAGTGTGGTGTGCAGGTTGGAGTGACGTTCGACTGGCCATTTAGGAAGGTGTTTAGGTTAGTCGAAGAAGTGAGTTGGAGAAGAACGTAGGCAGTGGCTCGGTATGACTTTCGCATGCCGAACGGTGGAGAGGGAGTGCAGGAGAGAAGTATGAGTTGGGTTTAGTGTGCCGAGCGATGCGGCTTGGTATGACTGCGGCTTGACATGACTCCCGCACATCGAACGGTGAAGAGGGAATGCAGGAGTTAATTAGGAGTTAGGTTCAATGTGCCGAGCAATGCGGCTCAGTGTGACCATGGCTCGGCATGACTCCCGCATGCCGAACGATGAAGAGGGAATGCAGGAGTGAAGTAGGCACTAATAGTCGAAACCATCCTAACTCAAACATAGTTCATGTTGACTTGACTCACATTCTTTGCCTAAATATATGACAAAAACAAGGACAAGAATTTAAGCAAACAAGCATATCAACCAATCTAGACTGATGACTCCCCTATTTCAAAAATTATGACCCTAAATCTAACTTGTTTAAACAAACAATAGCCTTTCACATACAGTGTTGATGCCGTGTTCAAAATTGAAACCATCATACGAAAAACTCTAGGAGACGGTCAGCGATGACGGTCTTCGAAGATGACAGTTAAAAGCCTAACTTTATTTTGTCAGCTTGGTGAACTTTAATTCTTTGACACTTATACTTGAACGATTGCACTAGTTCACACACCACATAGGGGGAGTATTTTTGTCATTATGTCTGATATTGATTGTTTTTCAAGTATAGTTTAAACAGATGTTTCATCAGATCCAACACTCATTAGAGATGTCTAGAAAATCCAGTTTTGCCACAGTCTCGGATAGACCCGCGCCAACTTCTCAACAAGAAATGGTTGGAACCTCAAATCCATCGACAGCTCCTATACAGGATATTCGGAGCCCCACGATCGCATCCGTCGACTTAGCTCCCGATGCCTTAGATGCAGCGATCTTTATAGACAATCCGGTCGATTCTCAAGCTTCGAGATTAACGAAAGAGCTCTTTGTCGCATATGCTCAATACATGGAATTCCTTTTGACGATATGCTGGTTCCATCGGGACAAGATCGTCCTCACTTGCCCCCAGCCGAATATATGACCTGCAACAAATTTATGTGCTGGGTTGGTAGCGTGCCACCATTCAACTCCTTCCAGCATGATGTGCTGCAATATATAGAGATCGTCCCCATCACAACTACATCCCAACAGCCATGCGTTTTTATACGGCATGTGTATTCTCTTCGTGAGCATTCTACTTAGCCTCCCCACTCCCGGTGACATCCGTTATATTTATCGTGTCAAGAGGTAGTCTAACATCCCATCTTTCATATTCCTTGAGCCGCACAACCAGTGCCAAATCCTTACAGGGGCGTGGAGCAAATTCGCCAACTACAAGCAAGAATGGTTTTACGTGCGCTCCCCCTGGTTTCGCAAGGAGATGGCTGGAAGGGTGTAAGTTCCTTGTCTAGATAAATAGTCATGCGCACTAGGAAATGCATTCTTCCTAAACCTTTTCTCGATATTCTACAGGTATCAGCCCGCGTCCCGAAGGCTCGGGGTATTCTGAGGCCGTTGAAGCTATCTGAGTTGTCCCCGCGGGAGACCGGGACATTAGATCTATTATTTCAAATGAACCGCTCTCGAAATTTGGACTGTTTGCGAAAGGTCGCCGAATAAGTCTTCCTCGCGGTGTTACTTCATCTTGATCTACCTTGGACAAAGGAAAAAGTCATGCCAGGCCTTCATCACGTGGTGCCCCTGACACACCTGAGGAAGGCAAGATTAGAAAGGCTAAAGTGTCAAACACACCTGGTGAGAATGTTAGTCCCGCTCGAGAGCCGGTAGTTGAGGTTTATGATATCGAAGTAGCGTCTCCCCCTGTGAAGGGAAAGAAGAAACTGGCTTACAAGTTGAGGAAGAAGGTAGTGAGTGGAACCTCTAAGGTCACAATCACCCCCGTGGAGAGAGAGCCTTCTCTTCAACACTTAGAGAGTTCTTTTAAAGGCTTGTCGGACCTCACTATTCCCGATGATTTGTTTAATTATGGTTTTAACAATCCAAAAGCCCTTAAGCTTCATTCGCCCACGAGAGGCGATGCACGCGCTCAATCCCATGACCAAGGAGAGAAAACTCCTATAAGTAAAGATAAAGAAGCTGGTCCGTCGGGGGAAACACTAGGACACACACTGACACATTCACTTTACTTTGCACTTAAAATTTAGCCATTACTTTATTTTCTGCTAACTTTTCATCCTTTAATTTCTACAAGGTGATATGGGGCGTACTCACGGAGTCAGCCATCTTCGCGGGTCATTTACCTTTCATCATTTTGGCCGGGATTCGTGCTCCGGCAAATTCCTGGATAGATATGACACGGGCGATCGAGAGTATCTCCCCGAAGAATCATCTTATCGAAGAAAACATACAGCCAGTCCTCCTACTTTTGTGATCCTCCTTCTCAATTAGAGCAAGGCAAGGAGAAGTCTACACATAAGGGGTCCCAGTCTGAGGCCCACCGAGATCAACATTCTGGTTCATCTAGTACCGGGCAATCCCGGGAATCCCACAAAACATCTGTAGTCTCTAGGAAAACTCTTCCTCTCCTATACATGATCCTTCGATACCGGAAAGACTTGCTGAGCTCAAGGCCATATTCCTGAAAATATGCTTCGATGGTTTGAAATTTCTCCCGACAATTCATCACATTCCGGGACACGTCACACAAAGCGCCATTGCTTGTAACAGTGACGTTTACATTCAACATGACACATTTGTCCATTTAGCTGAAAAAGTCTCGGAAGTCTCTATTGAGCGTTAACACGAAATCGATCGCCTGTAGCTCGAAGCTATTCACCACAAAGACATCATTAAAGCTCAGGATGAAGAGCTCTCTTCATACAAATCTCAGCTTGAAGCTGCCCAAAAAAGTGATAAAGACACAGCGGAGGCCGTTAATCGTCTGAAGGCGACACATAAGAAAGAAATTGATGAAGCGGTTAAACGTTATGGGGCCTTAGCTTTAGAGAAAGATTCCATTCAAAAGGAGAGGGATGCATTCGCCCAGCGAGTCAAAGATTTGGAAGAGCTACTTCTCAAAGAGAAAGAGGAAAAAACTACTGTTTAAGAAGAGTCGCAATGATATTGCGATGAGATTGTTGCTACGCGACTCCTAAAGGCAATGCTCGACGACGAACTCTCTAAAGTTGAGATGCTGAAGGATGAAGCCCGTGAGGAGGGCAAAAGAATAACATCCACGGAGATTGATTCTCGTCTTAAGGTGGCTACGGAGGCTGGCAGGGAGGAGATCAAGTGCTTGTTCGATTCGCTTATAGTAGAATACAATGCCCGTGGCGTCATGCATCGGGACTTAACTTTTCTTGGCGTGGGTTACCTCGAATCTCTAGCCGAGGCATGTGAAACTTTGATAAAGATCAAAAAGGTTGAGTCGAGGACCGAAGAGGTTGACGAGGAGGCTTTAGTAAAGGAATTTCTCAGGGGGAATGATCCTTCAGACTTGTCTGCAGCGAAGGCTTTCTACAGTAAAGATTACTCCTCGTCGAAAGGAAAGAACGACACTACCAGTCCGCTTGGAACCGAGTCTTCAGTTCCTCCCCTTACTCAATCGACCGGTCGGTCAGTACTTGATCCGTTCGAGCAGCACGTTGGTTACGATTCGAAAGACCCTGGCCTTGACATTCATGCTCTATCTCCCATTCCAGAGGGTGAGACTCCATGGATGGTTGAGAGGCAGCAACATACCGGTACATAACTTTTCTTCTTAAAGTTCAAAAAGCCGTCGTTTTTGGCGAGAGGTTATTGTATTCTAACGTTTGATTTTTGTGATTTTGCATAGGCCGTTCTGATCCCGAGCCACCTTCAAGGAGCGATGTCGCCACAAAGAAGAAGGAGAAGACGAATGAAGCTATTCAAGCAGGAGGGACTCCCGGTCCTGATGCTCAAGTAATTGAGGTGCTTGACCAGGACAAATCTGAAACTTCGTCACCCGTCAAAGAAAGTTATGATGTTAAGATTACATGCACCTCTAGACGCACTTCAAAAGTGAGCATGAAGGAGCAACTTGCAGAAGAGAAAAAGAAGAAAGTTGAGACCAAGGTCGAACCCCAGAAGCGAAACTGGACGATCCATTGAACAGGCTTTTAAATTTCATTCTCCCTAGTGGGTCTAGGCCAATGGAAGTTCCTCTTCCTTCTTTGGATGTTACTTCCCCAGTAAGCAAAGCGCCTAAATGAAAACCATGGGGGAGGAGTAATTTGAGAAAACGAGGAAGGAAAAGAAACCAAAGAAGTAGTTGACGCTCTCGTTCAATGAGAGCTATCGTAGATTATCTAATTATTTTTATTTATTTTCATGGTCAATGTAAATAGACTTTTGACTCCAAGTTTTGGAGGGATTGTTGTGGAACCCCATTTTGAATCGATAAATACAATTTAGTTTCTTTGCCTTTTAAACGACTTTTATTGTTCACCTTATTGTCTAACTTGTTACTATAACTTGACATTCAAAGAGTTACCCGAGCTCCAGTTTAACTCCATGTGACTCGAAAATTTTTTGAGAATCGTAAATCCTCTGTTTCATGCTTTGGGTACTTAGAATATTCTTAGTCTGCACTCTGGGCATTCAAAGTACTCCAGTCCGCACTCTGGGGACTTGAAGATTTTTAATCGTTCATACTTCAGTCCGCACTTTGGGGACTTAGAGTACTCCAGTCCGCACTCTGGGAATTTGGAGATTTTTAAGTCGTTTATACTCTAGTCCGCACTCTGGGGACTCAGAGTCCGCACTCTGGGGACTCAGAGTACTCTAGTCCGCACTCCGAAGACTTGGAGATTTTATGTCGTTTATACTCTAGTCTACACTTTGGGGACTTTGAGTACTCTAGTCCGCACTCTGGGGACCTGGAGATTTTTTTAAGTCGTTTATACTCTAACCCGCACTCTGGGGACTTAGAGTACTCCAGTCCGCACTACGGGGACTTGGAGATTTTAAGTCGTTTATACTCTAGTCTACACTTTGGGACTTAGAGTATTCCAGTCCGCACTTCGAGAACTTGGAGATTTTAAGTCATTTATACTCTAGTCCATAGTCTGGGGACTTAGAGTACTCCAATCTGCGCTCCAGGGTCTTGGATATTTTAAGTCCTTTATACTCTAGTCTGCACTTTGGGACGTAGAGTACTCCAGTCTACACTCCGGAGACTTGGAGATTTGAAGTCGTCTATAATCTATTCCGCACTCTAGGGACTTAGAGTACTCCAGTCCGCACTCCGGGGACTTGGAGATTTCAAGTCGTTTATACTCAAGTCCGCACTCTGGGGACTTAGAGTATTCCAATCCGCACTCCGAGGACTTGGAGATTTTAAGTCGTTTATACTCCATTCCGCACTCTGGGACTTAGAGTACTCTAGTCCGCACTCCGAGGACTTGGAGATTTTAAGTCGTTTATACTTTAATCCACACTCAGGGGACTTAGAATACTCCAGTCCGCACTCTGGAGACTCGGAGATTCTTTAGTCGTTTATATTCCAGTCCGCACTCCGGGGACATGGAGATTTTAAATGTTTGTGCACGTTCGTACGTTAAACAGGATAATGTAACTCTAGTTTTTTGCCCTAGAATTATCATAAACAGAAACATCAACAATTCATAGAAAAGATGGCTTCAAGTCTTTATTAATGAAAACAAACTAAATTGTCTTATTACATGCCGAAAACTAAGAATCAACGAAATAAAAACGTATTGGAAATAATTGCAACAAAGATACAAAAGGAATAGACTAAGTATAATAATGCCGCAGATGCTCGCTATTCTATGCTCGGTGGAGTGTCACTCCATCAATGGTCGCTAGCTTGAAAGTTCCCTCTTCAAGCCTCCGTTCGATGATGTATGGACCTTTCAATACGGGATTCATATGCGATGGGACCGAGAAAACTCGTTTCAAAACGAGATCGCCTGCATCAAAGGTTCTAGGTCGGACATTTTCATTATAATATCAAGCGGCTCAGTGTTTATATGCAGCCGCCCTTAAATCAGCTTCTTCACGTTTTTCATCAACAAAGTCCAATGATTCCAGTACAAAATCCCGATTTGTCTTAGGTTCACAATGAGTTACTCGATGCGTAGGAACTTCTAGTTCCACAGGTATAACAACTTCCATGCCATATGCCAATGTGAATGGAGTGTGGCCAGTCGCGGACTTGTGGGTGCTTCTATAAGCCTAAAGTGCTATTGGACGTTCATCATCCACTTGCCTCTAGCCTTTTCCAAACGCCTTTTCAGTATGGACTTGATTATTTTGTTCACGGCGTCAACTTGTTCATTGGTTTTGGATGAGTAACTGCTGCAAACCTTTTTTCAATGCCATATTTCTGACAAAATTCTTTGGACTTCCTACTTTCGAATTGACTTCCATTGTCTGTAATGATAGTTCGTGGGAGACCAAAGCAGCATATAATGTTTCGTACAACAAAATTAATGACCTTCTTGGTGGTGATCGTGGCTAAGGGCTTTGCTTCTGCCAACATGGTGAAGTAATCGACCGCAACTATTGCGTATTTTGCACCACCTTTGGATATGGGTAAAGAACCATATTATATCAATCCCCCATATTGCAAACGGCCAGGGACTAACCATTTGTGTGAGTTTCATCAGCGGAGCTCTTTGGATTTTAGCATACTTTTGGCATTTATCACATCTCCTTACGTAGCCTGCTACATCCCGATTTATAGTTGGCCAATAGTATCCATAGCGGAGGATTTTCTTTGCTAATGTGTGCCTCCAGTATGGTCACCACATTCTGCTTCATGGACTTCCTTCAAGACTCGTTTTATCTCATTATGGGCAATGCACCGGAGTAAGAGGGCCGAGAATCCCTTCGATACATTATTCTGTCTTGCATTACATATCGCGAAGCTTTACAAATGAATTATTGTCTTTCGCCCTTTCTTTTCAGGCAAGACCCCATGTAGCAAGTATTGCTTGAATGGGGTCACCCATAATTCCTTCTCGTTTTTTGTTTCTAGCACGAAATCTATCTCCATCACATTTATACTTAGAGCATGTAAGGTTTCGATAGGAACTAATCCCGTTTGATGTGCATCACCAGTACTTGCAAATTTAGCCAACGAATCGGCTTCTCTATTTTGTTCACGCGGGACATGGAACATATCATTACACTCTAGATCTACTAACAGCTCATGAACCCGTGCAAGGTATGGGGCAAGTCTCTGTCCCTTTGCTTGATAGTCCCCCCGCACCTGGTACGCCACCAACTGTGAGTCACAAAAAATTTCAACCGATTTTACTCTCAGTTCTCTGATGAGTCTCAAGCCAGCAATCAATGTTTCGTACTCAGCTTTGTTATTTGTAGCCGAAAAATTGATCTTCAAAGCGTAACAAATTGATCGGTTCTCGAGAGTTACAAGAACTTTATCAGCCCCAGAGCTACGGTCATTAGATGCACCATCGGTGTACAGTTTCCATCGAATAGGGGGGATAACATCATGGCTGTTTGGTTCGTCTGACATGGTGAATTCAGCGATGAAGTCTGCTAGCGCTTGACTTTGTATGGCCCTTCTCGGCAGGTAGGTAAGATCGAGTTGACTCAACTTGATATTCCATTTCTAACATCCTTCCGGAAGTTTCTGGTCATTGGAGTACCTGATGCAAGGGTTGATCGGTATAAACACTGATCGAGCGTGCCTGAAAGTATGGACGAAGCTTGCGTGATGCAATCACCAAGCAGTAGGCCGGTTTCTCAATCTTAGGATAATTTCTTTCTGCCCCCGTTAAACGTTTACTAACATAGTAAACAGGCTTTTGAACTTGGTCCTCCTCGCGAACCAAAGCCGTACTGATGGCATGTTGGGATAAAGCCAAGTACACATACAATACTTCATGGTCTATAGGCTTCGACAGCACCAGGGGACTTTCCAAACGTCTTACTAAAGCTCGGAATGCATCCTCACAATTGGGCGTCCATTCAAAATTTCTCTTTCCTTTCTTTATTACGATAAAGAAGGGAATACACTTATCTATGGCTCTAGATATGAATCGACTCAGCCCGGCTACTTTTCTGTTCAGGCTTTGTATTTGCTTTATTGTTTTGGGCACTTGTATACCCCGAATAGCTTGAATCTTTTCCAGGTTAGCTTCAATTCCTCGCGCATTAACAATGAAACCCAAAAACTTCCCTGATGCAATGCCAAAGGAACACTTCAAAGGATTGATTTTTATTCCATAATATCTGAGTATATAAAACATCTCCGCTAAGTCTCGAATGTGGTCGTTTGACTGCCATGACTTCATGAGCATGTCATCCACATAGACTTCCATTGTTTTACCTATTTGGTCTTTAAACATTCGATTCACCAGACGCTGATAAGTCACTTCCGCATTTTTTAATCCGAAAGGCATCACTACATCGCAATATAGCCCGACATCTATGACAAAACTAGTGTGTTCTTGGTCTGAAATGTGCATCGGGATTTGATTATATCCTGAGTATGCATCCATAAATGACAATAACTCGTGTCCCGTTGTTGGGTCAACCAGCTGGTCAATCCTGGGCAAAGGAAAACTATCCTTAGGGAACACTTTGTTCAGATCAGAGTAATCTACGCAGCTTCTCCATTTCCTATTTTCTTTCCTCACTAGCAAAGGGTTAGACACCCATTCAGGGTAGAGGGCACCACGGATGAACCTATTGGCTTTGAGTTTGTCCACCTCCTCTCTAAGAGCAGCGGACCTCTCCGGGTCCATGCCTCTCCTTTTCTTCTTTACTGGAACGTACTTCGGGTCTACGTTCAACATATGACTCGCAATAGCGGGGGAAATACCGCACATATCAGAATGTGTCCAAGCGAAAACATCTACATTCGCTCGGAGGAAATCAGTAAGATCCTCGGTCATAGAGGGGTTGTTTTGTGATCCAATCCTCAGTACTCGGACGGATCATCCCGGCTGACTGGAATGTCAATCTTCAATTCAGCTGGTGCTTTTTTTGCTTCCCAGGGTTCCTCATCGTCAGCTCTTGGATCTGTGTCTCTATAGATCCGATCATGTTGCCCGAGCCAGGAATCGTGCACTACTTGTCATTTGTCAGTGATCCGGATGTGGATGGAGCTATCTGCAGCCTTACCTTTCTCTCTCCATTGGGCTTCTCTCAATTCATCCCACGACCGATTACCTTATCGCCATGCACCACACAAACTCCTTTGTCTGTTGGAGACTTCAAAATTAAACACCATGGCACCAAAACTGCCCTAAATTCTGCCAGAGCCGGTCGACCCAAAAATACATTGTATGGAGAATGAACATCCAAAACAATGAAAGGTAGTATTCGCACCCACCTACGTTCACCTTGCCCAAGTTCAACTGGAAATTCTATATAATCCACTACATCGGTTGTTGCACCATTAAAGCCAAGGATACGTGCTTTAGATGGCTTTGAAACCTTCGTCTCCATCTTCATTTGGTCATATGCCTTTTTGAAGATGATGTTAACAGAACTTCCACAATCAATCAAAATTCTCTTCACAAATGCTGGCCCGATTGTCGTGGATATGACCATCGGGTCAATGATAGGAGCCTCCACCTGGCCAGCATCTTGGCTCCTAAATACTATATCATCTGTCATCATGCACTGCTGTTTAATGGGGGTTCCATCCTCCAAATTTGAACAACACTCATAATCTGCATGCCTTAAGGAGTAAGCATACCGCTCCATTTCCTGCCAGTTCTAGTCTGTAGGATGAGGTCCACCGACTATAGTGTTTATGACTAGTCTACCTACAGTTCGGGCAGGTTCCTCTAGATGATGTGGAGCTTTGCCCACGTCCAGGGTCTTATGTTTCCTTCCTACCTTCCTGCGGGTTCTTGACAAACTCCTGTAATTTTTTCTGTCAAATCAGCTTTTCAATGGCATCATGGAGGTGTCTGCGCTCCTTTGTATTATGTCCATTAGGCTCATGGAAGCGGCAGCACTTCTTAGTCCGCTTTTGTTCCTTCATGGACTCTTTCGGACGTGGCTTTCAATATTGAAAAGTATTACAAGTTGACAGGTGAATATTTTCCAAAGATGCATTTAGAGGTGTGTATTCGTTGCAAGTTGGAATCTTTGGATTCCATCTTCCCGCTTCTCTTTTCTTTCCGGGATTTCCTCCTCCTGACTCTTTAGATTTCCCTGGCTTGTTTCAAACATTGACCTGGACTTTCCCAGAGTTGTCACCTGATTTCTTTACAACGATGTTGCTCTGCACAGTCTCCTTACCAGGCACAAATGCACTATCTCGCCTTGTCCACCTGGCTTCCTTCCTCCTTATAATATGGTGTGCCTTCGAATAAAAATGTTCCAGCGTTGTTGGAGGCTTTCCTGCCAGTCATTCACTGAATTTCAAATCTGGATTTACCCCTCGCATCACAGCCATCAAAATAGGATTCTCTTGGAGCTTGAATCACACTGGACTAGGACATCACGTCCTTGGGACGAGTGGCATGAATCCTAAATTGCTCCATAAATTTCATCGCTAATTCATCAAAGCTGGATATGGACCGCGAGGGAAGTAGAGTGAACCACATGGTGGCAATTCTGGATAAAGTAATTAGGAAGCATCTACAATTAATTGCATCATTCGCTCTAGCTGAATCCACCATCCATTCATACCTCATCACATGCTGTCTGGGATCAGTCTTTCCTTCGCAAGCCGAAATAGTTTTCATATTGAACTTCCTTGGGTACTCGGCATGTAGAATAGCATCTGTGAATGGAGTATGACTCCTGGATATCCCCCAATCGTCGTTGGTCAATCCTTAGTTTTCTCTCATTAGTTGTCTGACCATTCCCGATAGGTCTGGGGTTTGTATGGAGGATAGCAGGTTGGAATCTATCCCACGATACCATTCTGGTTGGTGTCTCCTCCGTTGGCGATCTACCGGACGTGTATCCTGGGGATCACGTTCATTATGACCTAGGTGAGCAGGCCGTCCAGCTTCCATACGTGCTTCAGATCCTAAGTTTCATGTTTCTCCTTGGGTGTGGTTTCCAAGGCGTAAGTGATCTCTAGTTGATTGACCAGTAGCACCTGCTTGTGTTGTTTCAGTTTTGTGGCGTCTACGCCTGAGAGGTTCATCAGACGAAGTCGAGCTATCAGATGAAGAGTAAGGAACAGGGCTACCTCCAGCATTCTGATGCTGTTGCTGAGTAAGCAGAGTCATGAGCTGAGCGTTAGCTTGAATCTGCTCATTAAGTTATTTTCTGCTTTCCATGAGATCTCTCATCAACTCGTTGAACTCCGTTCTGGTGACAACTTCGATTTGATTTTGGGCGGTGGTTCCTGCACCTAGATTTGCTTGCTAATTGCTAGGTCATTTTGCTGTACGCTAGAAGTCTCATTGACATCTGCATTAAGAGAGGCTGATCTGGTACGTAGTCTTCCTATAGTAGACTTATTGGTAAAAACTCTGAGTAGAATCATTGGACGTCCTGTGAATGACTTGGATCTCCTTCGGGGGATTTCTTCAATCCACTAGCTACAAAGCAGATCCTAGCTACCTGAGAATTCTATTATTAGTGAAAGCAACAAAATGTTAGCACCAGAATTGGTCACTAACACCCTTGAGAAAGATTATGTAGAGAGATTAATGAAGAAAATAAATTAAAACAGAGGACTGTATGCTAAATTAACTGCAAAAAAAGAACACCGGATTTATAGTGGTTCAGCGTAATTGCCTAAGTCCACTTTGATTTTTGATCTTTATTGCTTTCACAAATGATTGAATACAGATACAATCCATACAATAATGACTTGAATATAAGTATTAACTGAAAAGAATGAGTCTTCAAAGTTGCAGAATCTCTGTTATGTTCTTAAAAAAGGTCACTTTTACTATGCCCCTGCCCTTCTATTTATAGACGAAGATGGGTTGGACTTCCCTCACGGGCCTAGGAACAAGGTATCTCGGCCCGTGGTAAGTAGCTTCCATGCACCGAGCCAAGGATGCCAGCCGGCAATTGTCGAGCGAGGTTTTCATGCTGAACGGCACTTGTATGCCGAGCCGCATATTCGGGTCGAACGGCATTTGGTGAGCGAGAAATTCATGCCGAATGGCACTCGTATGCCGAACGAGGCATTGTGCCAAACGAGGCTTGGGCCGAACGAGGCTTGTGCCGAACGATGCTTGTGCCAAACGTGGCTTGTGCCGAACGAGGCTTGTGCCGAACGAGGCTTGTGCCGAACGAGACTTGTGCCGAGCGGCATGCCCATGCCAAGCGACCAAGTGCCGAGCCACCCTAACCAAGTGCTGGTGGTTGAATGATGGATGCCGAACGAGGCTTGTGCCGAGAGGCATGCCCATGTCGAGCGACTAAGTGCCAAACCACCTAGCCGAGCGTTGGTAGTCGAACGAGGGATCCCGAACGGTGGCACTCAAATCAATAACCGCTACCTCGTACCCAAGACAAGTTACTGGGTAACATCTCTTGATTGCTGCGGATCTAAAAATTGATTTATTGGATATATGAATTACTCTATCATTCAAAGTGTTTCTACTGGGTACATCCTAAAAGTAATTCTTAACTTTACTTATATATTATTTCCCTATGTTTACATGGCTTTGATTCTCTGCCTCTTCCTTCCATTCATCTATGTGAATTTGTATTATGATATGAATATCTTATTTATTCCCTTTGAATCAGCAATTTTCTTATCATGTTGATATATTTGAAATTTCCATGTTATGCTCTTTGTTATTTATATTATCTATAATACTAATTTATGATTCATCACTATTCTATAGATTTGTTCATTTTGTATGTTTGACTTAGATCAAGATCTATTATCATGAATCTATGTACGCCTATGTCGTTTAATTTTTTTAAATTATTGTTTGAATAAGAAATTGAAACTGTCTCATTTATAAGTCAGATTTCATAATATAAGATTGAAATTTGTACGTTTCTATATAAACTGTTGTGTGAATGAAACTTTGGAAAAATTTCATTAATTAATCAATGTTCATAACATAAGGTTGAGAGTTAAATGTCCTACTTTTAAATTATTTTGAAATAAAGATTGGTAGTGGCAAAAAAGGAAGAATTTAAATTGTTGATTTGTTTCTTATTTTAACAACTAGATCTAGATTAGAAAAATATCTTTAGTTAAAAGGTATTTATTCTAATTTACAAACTATTTGAATATGATTTTGATTTTTTTTTTTATTTCATAACATTGATTTCTTTTATGTGTGTATGTAACATTCACACACATAGATGTGTGTGCGTATTGAAAATGGATTCCTTTATTAATGAATAAAAAGTCCGTAATACATAACACCCCATGTAATATGGACTGCACATACAATTTAATACATCACGAACTGAACAAAAGTATAAAAGGAAAGAAAGGTGAGGCAAGGCCCGATAATGCGTGTGTCCATTTTGCCTATTTCATAATCCCTTTAGCTGCTTCCTTGTAAATTCTTTGATACTTCAACTACCATCGTTAAAATCTATCCCCCATTTCTATAAGATCTGGATGTTTCTAGTGGTGCAACCTGTCTTCGCTTTTGAATTCCGCATATGGTAAGAAATCTCCGCCTGTATTAACTTCGATTTCGTCAACTTATTTGTTTCTATACGCTCAAAGCTTCTTTTATTCCTCTCCTCCTAGATATAGTAGATTGTAATGACTAGGGAACATGATGCAAGCTAGCTATTTTTCTTTGGAGCATAGAGCTGCAATTTGATTAAGCTCACTTCATCATCGAGATTAAGGGAGTTAACATTCGTATCTAAAGTCAGATGTAATTGTAGTAGAGTCCATATATATCTTGAGTGGTTAAAATTGAACAATATATGGTTGATGCTTTATGGTTGTTATATGTATGTGTGTGTAACTCAAGGTTTTCAAAGGGTTTCTACATAAAATATAATTGTAATGTTTTGAATTATCCATTAATTAAAATTAATTTCATATTGTGTACATTGTTTTATTACATATTATAAAGTCTATTCTAATACAAAAAGCTTTTTACATACACACACACATATAAACAAATTTAATCATACTAAATTAATCTTATTAATAAAAAAATCTTGTTTTGGATGACATAGACATATATAATGGAAAAATACGTCTATTGCGGTAAAAATCTCAACACTTTATCAACAAATTCACATTAACCATGTACACTTCTCATATATTGCACTTGAACGTTTTAGACATAGGTGCATTTGATGCACTCGTATAACGTACAAACAGTTTAAAATTAACTTAAACTATGTTTAAAAAATTGTAATAAAATGAAGATTTTTTCAAAATAATTTTAGATTAGATCTAAAATTAGTTTGGGCTCCATAGGCTTAATTAAGATCAAAATAGATTTTTTTTTTAAATTCACCCATTTAACCCGCTTCCAACAAGCTTGATTACAACATTTGTATCAGAGCCAAATAGTCTATGCAGTCTAAATTTGTCATGTTATGGCCAACTAATTATGCTCACTTATTTAGTTGAGTATCTAGAAAAGTAGTGTCTAGGCTATGCTTGTTTAATCAAGTACCCTGCCATGTCTAGCTATCGGGCAGGTTCGAATGGTGAAGTGAGGACAAAGGTTATCCCTAATAGAAAAGCTTCCAATTTGAATTTAGTCCTTAAGTTAATTTTCATAAGTTGTATGAAAATTTAAAAGATATTTTAAATATTAAAAATTAAGTTTAAAATATAAAAGTGAATTTTGTAAATGTTGAAAAATGCATTCAACTTTGTTAAAATTATTTTGAGATATTAGATAATCAATTTGAAGATTTAAAATTTAATTAATATGATTAATTAAAAGTATATTTGTTAATACATATATGTTGATATATGTATAAAATGTAATTGTTATAGTTATTTATTTATCGAAAAATTGTTTATGATAAATCAAATTAATATTTTAAATTAATTAAAATATTTAATTAAATTATTTAGTAAAATAAAATTTATGAAATACAATTAATTAAAAGTTAATTGATTAAAATGTTTACTTATATTAATGTATGCATAAAAAAATTATAAATGTTATAGTTGATTAACTACCTTAAATTGTTTAAAAAAGCAATAATTTTTTAAATTTTTTTATGTAAAATAATATAAAATAATTAAATATGGTTTAATTAATAAAAATTAAAATTAATTAAATAAGATTTAGTTAATAATATACATAATTCTTATACATATGTTAATTAAATTCTAAAAGGTTATAAATAAATTAAACTTATATAGTATGAATATATAGTATAAGTGGAACTGGTAAGAAACCCAAGTTAGATTTAAAGAATAAATACAAATGTATAGTATGTGTATAGTTTTAGATGTGTCAGACGCTTGAAACACGAGGGTATTTCACAATAAATATATTATCCCTAAATCGGTACCACTCAATATATGTATATTAAAGATTATGAATCATTAATATATTTGTTGTTCTCCACCATTTATATATTACTTGCATACTGTTTAGTTGTTGATATTCCTTAACGTAGAGCTGTTATGTGTAGTACCATTAATATATTGACTAAAGGGTGTAAGATACATGCACATATTGTTTATATTCCTCAAGATGCGTGATTTATACCTAGGCTATCGTGAAATGGTATATACTAGTGAAAAATCAATTTTGATTTGTTGATATTCCTCAAGGTCAAAATTGGATTAAGACAAGTACCATGTGTTAGGAGTTTTGTACAATATAACCCATAAGGAGTTATTCAATGGAGGCCTATGGTTTATTAATATTCCTCAAGGTAGGAATCTCAAGGCATGTGAATCTTAACCCCCGCTAAAGAAATTGAAAGATTTCTATTTTTTCTTAGAGTTTTGAGAAACATAAAAATCTCATATGAGCCTTATTAGAAAAATAAAATGGTAACATTTAACCATTCTAATATTGTAAGAATATTTGCTATAAAAGTTTAAAATAATCTTTATTGATAAATTTGTACAACAAATAAAATTTATAAAATGTTTATTAGTTAAATATACATATGAACTACATTAAGGATTGACAGAGAAATATAAAATATACTTATCGTAAATCATTTTGCATGTTTTCACTTCAAAATCCATGCAAGTGTCAATCTACAAAACCACTAAAACATTCATGCATCAATCGCCTAAGAATTTATTTATCTAAGACTGTTATTGTCTGTTATGAGTTTAGAACTCTTAAGAAATACAAGAATATGGGTATTTTATCCATATTAAATCACATATAAATGTTATATGAAGAAAGGTTGTAGTTCGTAATGTGCGAAATTTCGATGGAATTGGTTCATTGGAGATAAGCAAATAAAACATATAGTGAAATCATATATTCAGTATGATTGATTATGATAAGGATTTCCTTTTTAATGGCTTAACCATTGTGGAAAGGAAAGTGAATATTCAAGGATGGATGCAACTTTGGTACGGTTGGGATAAAAAGAGTGAATGGTCATCTCTGCTTCATAAGGGACATCAGAAACGAGAATTGCATAATATACTAAAAGATACTCAATATGGAATGAGAAATTTAATCTCTATTCTAAATTGTGTTATAACATAGAAAACTGTTCTCTATCAATGTAAATTATATGAGTTTAAGATATTCTATCGGAAAATCACGACCATAAACTAGTTATAGTAAAAGAAATAATCCATAATAAGTAGTTGAATGGAGCTTTGTATTTCATACGCTATTATAATAATTACGGAAATAATGGGAGCATGCCATATAATAGTTATTAATGGATGCATCAAGATACAAAAAAAAAATTTCATAAATATACCAAAATTTATTCATGAAATAATAATTAATTTTTGAGTGAAAGTGAATATAGTTTTCTTTTATTATGAATGTTTGAGAATTCATCATGAAATAAATCTATTAGAATAATGGTATTTGCTGCATTAGCTACATGATACATAATTTATTTTTTATAATTATTTTGGAATTAATGACAAAGCACCGGTTTAGCGGGAGCGACATAGGAGTTGGTGAACTCTTTGGTGCATAGAGATGTATGTAGTCGAAAGTCCAATGATGCAAAAATGCGGTTCCATGTATGCCGCTTACTTCACAAATGAATTATCATAAAAATAGACATGTGTATTTGATGCATGGGTAATATGTCTATGATAAGTTCATCGAATAAAAATGGAAGCAGAAAATGTAACATACAAAAGAAACAAATAAAGTCAATTTAATCAGTAAGTGAGTATATAGAATGACTCCAAAAGTACCTAAGAACAAATAAGATTCAACCTCAAAAGTCACTCCTCCATGTGATACATAATAATGTACCGATAAGGAATAATTAAATTTTGTTGGACAAAGAATGAGTGGAGTTGAGTTAAATTCATTCCATAGGTAGAGTACTTAAAAGTAAGCACATAAGTTTAGTTTCAATTCCATCCAAAACAAAGCTAACAAAACAACACAAGATAGGAGTATATGAAACAATCCCAACATATCCTAGGTCAAGGAGTTGATGGGTTGTGTGAGTTGAGAGGCTGCACGTAATATTTACCCATGAGAGATCTTGCACGAACCTCTGCAAAGAAATTTCAGACTAATCAATGTGGATTGACCAATTTATGTTATGAACATAAATTCATAAATTTCAAGAAGAAGGATGGAAGAAAATTAACCAAATTAAGTAGAGATAACACATTCAAATGTCTAATGACAAATCTCACATATTAAAGAGAAATAACAATACCGTTAATGTTAAGAAAAGAACTTCCTCGATCTTAAGTAAGTCATTAGGAGTATTGACTCTATCATATGGCATGATGCGCAAATCCAAAATTCCAAAGAAATTTTCAAAACATGATTTTGATATTGGTACTTGAAAAGATACGATCCATCAATTGCAAATGTGTCTTCAAGAAGAAGTCAATGCAGCCGACTATAAGCCACGTTGATAAGAATCATCGTAAATTTCAAATGTTGAAACTAACTTAAGAGGTGCATTATTCTACGCACTTCAGTTAATTTAGACTTTACTCATAAAACTTATCGTTCGTTATAACTTTGAGTTTTTGTACATATATGTTGAGGCAAAAATTCTAAACAATAATTTAGAATAGACTATTCCCTATAAATAGAAAAATATCTTGAAGTCAACGGGAGCAAAAAATGAGTTTGCGAGTATTGGATATGATCCAAGAAATGATGCATAAGTTTTAGTCGATAAGAATTGGAGTTAAGCAAGTATTTTGATAGAGTAATCAAAGAATTTAATTATTTGTCAAAATGAAAATGCAGAGGAATCATGTATTTGTAAGAAAGAATATCACTGGGTACTGAAATGTTTCTAAAATTAGAAGTAAACAACAAATTTTTGATTGCAAACGACACACTTGTGTTAAATCATTTTAGTTTGGTTGTTTAATATCCAACAATGACTTTGAAAATGACACCTTTATAATCAGTATAAAAGGTTGATGGGATTGTCCCTTATGATATACACAAACACGATATTATAGTTAGTTAATATAGAGCATGTAAAATAGGTTACTGATGCATTGACAATCGTAATCATCATACATGTTATATTGCCTACAATATCACACTTTTCTCATGTAATGCACATATAAAGCAAATAAAAAATTTGAGTTAAGATCACTTAATAATTGTTAGAGTATTCCCTTGTATTTATGAAATACTAGAGAATTGTTGATAAGTACAACGAACTCCGTATGAAGGAGTGCGCAGACTCGAACTTCATCAACGATGTCCAGTATGGTGCGGCAATCCTAAATTCATGTTCAAACGTAAGTTAACAACTTCAAGTTGGAATTGTTCCAAATAATAAGTAGTTGATGATTCAACTAAAGTCTAAGTACGTCGACTTGAACAAGCACTCAATAAAAGACGTATAAATAAGTGGATGAATTTATGAGCTAGGGTGATTTGAAATTTTGAGAATTCCATCGCATTGTTATATGATACAATGCTGTGATATGTTCATATAAGAACCTAGAGCTCATTAAAAATCGAGATACACACTCCAAATAGTTCCACATGATAAAGGGAGCTTATCCGTGACGGAGTTAATTGACAAAGTAGATTAGCATACCCATTTACTAATGGACATACCCGGTTAACTTTGAGAAAACTGGTCGAAGAAGTTGGAATAAGATTCCATGATTGACCCAAGTGTAAGTCGAAGGTTGATAGAGTTAGGGATATGCCCTAGGGGCAATTATGTAATTTGTTACATATATCTAACTCGATAACCGATTTTTTTTGAAATAAAAGGTGTTTTTCTTTCTAATATATACTTGGTATAATGTGTTATATTAATTATTTATTTGATTTATTGTATATGCAATTTAACATCCATAAATGATATGTTATATGATAGTAGTTACAATGTTTTTTCATAAGTAAATCATCACCAAGGTGTTTCGATAGTAATTAAAATTTATAGTATATTAGTTATCGAGACTGAATAGTAGCTACAATTTATAGTATGTTAACTATTTATAAAGAGCAATTTATCCAAATGGTATGTTTTGTGATAGTTGTTACAATTTATAGTATATTAACTATCGAGACTGGATGTGATACATCCATTGAGATTAGAGTATGTAATGCACTCCAAATGTTGGACATTGTGTTGCTCATGGCATTTGAGTTCACCAAGGGGTTATGTGATGATAGTTAACTAAGGAATGACCCACTCGATATTTTCTGTTGGGTAATATAACTAAGGTCAAACAGAGAATATCGATGTGATAATTTTACAAAATCTTCTCAACTTGAGAATGCTTGTGATAACCCGGATTTTTGAACATATGGTACTAGGTAATTTACTGATTTTACCAGTGATCTAAATAAATCCTGATAATATAAATTTCTATTTTAAAGCAAAATTAAAATATGAATGTCACCATTCATATATAAGATATTTATAGAATTATGTAATTTGGGACTTTTATAACTTTCTAATAAGTTATTATTGCTTTATTCAATAAATATTGTAGTAAATCTCTGTGTATTGCAGGTTTAAACAATTTAAAAATAAAATTTAAATCCTCTCATGCTATCAGTATTGGGCTTCGATTCTTGAAAGAAACATGATAATAACAACATAATATAACATCTAAAATATTTTTCAGAGATTTTAAATGTTGTAATTAATCCAAATTAAGGAAAATACAGTGTTATGCTGAAATGGGTTAAAAATAAACCATTATAATTTTAAGTCTGGATTTTATAATTTGATTAGTAAGTGTAAGTGATGAATTTAGGGATTAAAAATATGTTTTTTAATCTTCGGTATGCTGAGTATTTTGAGTGTGAACAGAATTGACTTTATAGTCAAATTCCGGTGATGGTCGATGATCCGGTTGACGTAGTCGATACTGGAGCAAGATCGTGAGAGGGTGGTCATGGGAAAATTAATGACATGATTTTCCAGTTGCCGTGTTGGCCGGACGAGTTAATGGTTGGGTTTGGTTTGCGTTTTTGGGAAGGGTCTGTTCCTTGGGTTATTCCGAAGTCGGGTTAGTGTCGAGTTGGACAAATGGTGGGGGAAATTGATGACGAAGGTCAGGCGAAGGAACTAGCTTAAGAAAGGCGTCCCTGGTGGTCGGAGATGGTGATGAAGGGTGGACTTAGGTGATAGGGTCTGGAGTTTATTGTGGCTGGACTGTTCAAATTCTTATTTTCGTGATGATTTGTCGATCGGTGATGGAAGGCGACTCGGTGAGAGAAAGTTGACTTGTCAATGATCGGAGCTAGTCTTGATGCCAGCCGTTCGACGTGTGCAGGTGCACTGTGTCATGCGTGCAGGTGATCGAAGCATCAGGTTGTAGAAGGTAGGTTTCTGGGGAGGCTTTTGCTCAAGTACTTCGGGAATTCTGTTGATTTTCTCGAGTGAAACACCGAGTTTTATTTGTGTGCGTTTTCTGGATATAAGTTAGGGGTTTTGAACTTAAAGATAGACTTAGTAAAAGAAAAAAATATGATGAGTGATGGGTAGAAACAGGTTTGGTTGTGAAGTATCATGGAGCTGCTCGGGAACTTCTGTGCTAGGCTCTGGTTTCATCTTGGAAAGGAAGTGAATAAGGTTCGGGTTTTGGATTGTGATGTTCGGTTAGAACAAAATAAATAAATAATACATTATAACTTATACAACCTTTGTTTGATAGGTTTGTTTTAAAATGAAATTTGAGTTTTGTAAATTAAGAAATGATTAAAAGTTCAGATAATTTTAAATCCTAAAATTTAACCTTAGAGGTTAAGTTAATAGAATGATTGACAAACTAATGTAAAATTAAAAGGGTAAATGGAATAAAGTATTAATAAATTAAATGACTAATAAGGAATTAAATATGGATTAGATAATAATGAGTATGAAGGAAGTAAATGATAATTTATCGATGAAAATGATTTTCGAAAAATTAATTTGAGTAATTAATTATGGACAAATGTAATAAATGTGAATGGATGATAGTTAAATTAATTTGTGTAATTAACTAAAGGCTAATTACTTATTGTACTCAAAAGTGACAATTAGGGATTGACAAATCAAGGTTAATCAATTAAGGAGTAATTAAGTGATAAGTAATTAAGAGGATTATTACTTAATTATTATGAATATTACTTAATGATGTGATTAAAAGAATAAATTACTCAGTATAATTAAGTTGATGTGGTTAATTTTAGTTAATTAATTCAGTTTAATTAATTGAAAGCGATCATGTGATGTTGAGTTAAATATAATTACTTAAGGTAATTAATGAGTTATAATTATTTAGAGAAGTAATTAGTGGCTAATTACTGGATGTAATTAGTTAAAGGAAATTAATTGATGGGAGGTAATTAAAGGATAATTACTTGGTGGAAGAAATTAAGTGTAATTTACTCAGTATAATTAAAGGATTAAATAAATAATTGTTCAAGGGGTTGGTTTAATTAATGGAGAAATTAAGGAAAGATAATTTCTGATTGGGATTAATCAAGGTTGATTGATGAATGTAATTAAGTTAAAGGTCAATTATTAAATGGAATTTAAGAATAATTAACTAATGGAAGTAATTAGAAGATCATTAATTAATGTAAGTAATGAAAATAGTCAATCTTGCTTATTAATGATTGAATGATGATGAATACTATAAATTGGTGATATCTCCGATATGAATTGTTTTGTGATATGCTATGTTGAATGGACGATGATAATATGATTACTTGTCAATTATGTATTGCTATCTAAAAAGGTCATCTGATAATGGAAGTTGAGTGGTATTTAATTGAATAACTTGAATTCAGATGAAGTTGAATTCGAAGAGACCGGAGTCGGGTATTAGTTAATATCCGAAACCACTTCGATTCTTTGTAATTTGATATGTGAAACTAATAGACTGAAATAGAATGACTTAAGTGAATTTGACCATTTAATCTAAGTTTTGGCACTTAGAAAATGATGTATGAAATAAGTGATGTCTATAACAACTTGTGAAGTTGTAAATTGATATAAGTTACCCCGGGTTTATATAAGTTGCATGCTTTTGTATTCCATGTTAGATGAGTTTACTCACGCTGGTTTCCAGCCTGACCCGGGTATTACTTGGATGTAATGCTCGGGTCAGACCGATTATTACAGATTTTCAAGTAAGGACGTTCTGGAGCTCAGGAGGCGAGATGGAGAGCAGGAACGTATAGAGAGCTTCTGATGTGATATATTATAGTATCTGAAACAGATTGATTTATCTATTTTGTGATTGTAAAGCTGTTGTAACTCTGATATATATTAAAGTGAAATTTGACAAGTACAGTTCTTCTTTGTAAAACTGATATTATTTATTATTATATTTTGATCCGCTGCGAATGTGAGGTTTCCTGTGTTTTGATGTTTCTGTTCCTTCTTCTTCTTCTTCTTTTTCTTTCTTCTTTTCACTAACTATCTGGAATTTTTGTAACGACCCTAGATTTTAATTTAATTTAAATTGATAATTAAATGAATCTTTGAATAAAATTGTAAGATAAATTAATTTAAATGGAAGCGAGTTTCCCCGATTCGACTAGAAAATATATAAAGTCATATGGATTTCAAAATTTGTATATATGTGAATATATATGTATATATTGGATTTTAAATAAATTCTTAAATAAATGATTTTGAAAAATAAATAATATACTTTAGACACAAGTATAAAAATAAATAAATAAATAAATTGATTTAATTTTTTTTATAAATGATGATAATTTGAGTTATATAAAATATATGTGTATATAGAGATATATATGTATATACATTAGATATGAATTGTAAAATTAAGGGTTTGAGTTTATAAAATAATATAAGACAATAAATATTAAAGTAAGATAACAATAAATATTGAAACTAGAAATAGAAAAATAATATGAGATAAATTTTAATAAAAAAAAATAGGAAGTAGAACATTTGCTAAATTCTAACAACATAATAAAATAGAAATTTATTTGTATTATAAAACAAGAAGATTTAAAGAAAATAAAATACATTTAAATATGAAAAGAATGTAGACGAAAATAAAACAAACAAATAAAATACAAAGGACTAAAACAAAAATATGTTTTCATGAACACTTAAACAAACATAGATGCAAAAGCTTGTGAAAGAAAATAAAAAAAAAACAAAAGAAAAAGTAACAAATCAAATACAAGAGCTTGTAAATTAAATCAAGCAAGTTATGTTATGTACATATAGGAGTAAAAACAAACCTGGTAAAGCAAGAATAAAATGTAGGCCGTAACTAAGGAAAACAAGTACAAATATAAGCATGGAATGAAACAAGTAAACAAATACATAAATATGCATAAACAAGTACCAAAGCATTTAAGGCTGGCACAAAGAAGATATCCTACAACATACCTCTAATACACTTCAACCATGCCTATTTTATTAAAATAACATTACCTGTACAAATATTGATATCAGCCTGCATACTTCTCTTTATATACATCAATCTTCATTTTAGTTCATTTCAAAGCAAGTAAAAGAAAGTTTGAAAAAAAAACAAATCAATTTCTTCTTTTTAGTTTCATTCTGCAAAACTGAGAAGAAAGGCAAAACCAGAAAGAAATGAGTAAGCTTTCTTTCTACAAATCTAAAAACAACAAAAGCCAAAGCAATTTTCAAGCATGCATAATCAAGTCTACAATCTGATATCTGAAGCATTTCAAATGCAAAGAAAAATTTCCAGGCCTCTGTTTCAAAACCCATCAAAAGTGAGTAACTTCTTGTTGAAAAAATTGCTTTAGTATAATTATATATGTTGCTTGAATAATGCCTGAAATGTGTATGTTTATATGTATACCTACTTTTGCAATCCTGAGTATACATGATATCAATGTTGGTTTAGCTGGAAGATACCTTGTTTTTAAACTTCAAACTCAGGTTTAAATTCTTAATCATTTTCTCTGGATACATTGATTTCTAGGACTTGGATCAAAATAAGGTCTGACTGTTTGATTACAAAGGAAGTGTTAAAATTTATTTAAACTAAAAATGAAGTAGTTGCTCTGGAAAAACTTAAGATCAATAATGCTTAAGTATTTATCAAAAATTCAATCTTAGTAAATCAATGATTCAGGATCATAAACTGATTACTAAACCAAAATTAGGATTTTTAAAAATTAAATCACATTTTTTAGTAATGAGTTGAGTTTGCACTTCTGGTTTGATCGATTCAGGGATTTTGGGTTGCCTCGGGAAATACACTTGATTGGAGTGGTTGAGGTTTGTTCGGGAGGTAGATGGGTGGTCGGAGAGGCCATGAAAAATGGTCGGAGGCTCTCTCGATCACTGTGGCGATGGTGGCTTTTGATTGAAGTGGGTAAACCTAGTTTTAGCTGAGTGGACTTTTTGGGGTCTGTTCGAGCACCACGAAGCATCGAGTTCAACGGGGGTTTGGGAATTCGTAGATGGATGGTAGGCGAAGTCGTGGCCGGTGGTGGTGGTTCTGTGATGGTCGGGGGAGGAGGAGCGAAGCGATTTTCGTGGATGGGTTTTTGGGTCAGTGGGTTCAAATGGGTCGATTTCGATCTGATCGAAATTTCTTCGATCTGGTTGGTGCTTTGGGGTCTCGCGTGTTCGAGTGGGTGTGTGGGATGGACGCGGTGCTCATCGGTGGCCGGAGGAGCGTGGGTAGGTGCACGGTGCATGTGTGTGCACTGGGGAGGAAGAAAGGGAAAAGACTCGAGATTTGTCTCGAGCAACTCGGGTATTCACTCGAAGTAGTTGAGAGTTGGACTCGAAGCAAAATGACAAAGGACCGGGTAAATTTCTAACACTTAAACAAAAAAAATTTTGAAATTTAGAAGGTTCGAGTAAGTTTGGGGAAAAATTCGAAGTTGTCTTCGGGTAGAACGAAGTTTGACTCGAAGCAGGGCCCGGGTGGTATAAAAACAGTTTTCAAAATTTTAAAACAAAATTCAAGTTTTAAACAATTTTAACTTATTCTTTTAAATAATTGTTTTATTTAAGTATGGGATCGGTTTAAGGTTTAAAAGTAAATTATTTCAATTAAATTAAGTTTTAATTAAAGATTTAATTAAAAGGGTTAATTTATTAAAGATTTAATTTATGTAATTGAATAAATTAATGTGATAAATTAAAAGATTCTTTAATAATTAAAGGTTAATTAAGTACTGATAAAAAAAAATTAATTAATTTGTTGAGAGCTAATTTATTAATGATGGATAATTAAAGGATAATTATTTAATTAAATATTAATAAATGATAAAAATTGATTTAAATCAAATGATTTATCAATATTTAATACAAAGTACAATGTGATTAATTCAGAATGGAAATTAAAGAAATGTATTAGTTAATAAAGATAATTAACTAAGGATTATTAAGTATTGATTAAAGTGATTAATGTTAATAATTAATTGGATTAATTAATTTAGATAATCAGTTATAAATTGTTTAAATGTAATTACTAAATGAAAGTAATTGAGAATTAATCACTTATTGTAATTAATTTTTGGATATTTTGATTTATTAAGGTTAATTAATTAAGTAATTGGTTTAAAGGTTGATTTAAATTAATATGATTAATTAGGTATAATTTAATTAATTAAAGTGTTTGATAAATTTATTTATATCAAATGATTTGTAATTTATAAATAAGATTGAATAATTTATTCATAAGTAATTAATTTAATTGAAATGAATTGAATTACTTAGCATTAAATAATTTATTAATCCTGCTTATAAATGATTATTAAATGCTTGACCTTACTTATGAATGATTATTTTGTATGAAATGCCCTGATTGATTGTCCTATCTGATCTGTGATATTTTGATCTGTTGATTGTGCTATGTATAATTTTATTCATTTATTGATGATACATCTGTATATATATCTGTGATCTGTGAATGAAGATAAGCGTTATAGTTTATATCGCTTATCGGATATATTGTTATATTTGATTTGTGATGATTGAATGATGTTGCACTATTGTGTTAAACCCCTGTACCACACTTATACACACACCAATATGGATTTCACGAGGAAATCGATTAAGTCACAGATTTTTGAAATAGTTTTAAATTTGAATTCAAATGTTTTGGAAATGGATTGGGTGTAAAGTGAAAAGCTTTTGAAATGTAATTTCATAAATGAAATTTATGTTAAATAACTCGATAAAATATGAAGTTGAATAATTTGATTGGAACTTAAATTCAAGATTTGAAATTGAATTCTATGATTTAAAACTAGGGATTAAAAATGTTATACCAGTTATATATATGGGTTAAACTATTTTAAAAGTATTGATTTGGGGATGTGAATAGAATTCAAGGGCTTTAACTCGTGTAAATATAATTGGATTTTTCTGAAACGAAAACTGTTTGTTTTCAAATAATAAAAGCTTTCACATAAGAAATGAATGTCCAATTTGTGTTCAAAAGAATTTCAAGTTTGAGAATGAAGATAATTTCCAAGTTATGAAAACGATTTGAAAGCTATAAGTTGAATCTGGATTTAAAAATTCAACAAGTTAATCGAATTTTGAAAGCTATGAGTTAAATCTTTGATATAAAGATTTAACGAGTTAATCCAAATGGAATAGAAATTGTTTTGGAAATCTATGAATGGATCTTTTTGAAATAAATCTTTTTGTTTAAAGATTTGAAATGGTAATTGGTTTAAACCACTTGAAAGAAAGTTTTGGGTTTTAAGTTGTGACTTAATTGAAATCCCAATATCCATATATTTTTTTGTAAATATTGCGCTCACTGTTCGGTTTAGCCGGGAGAGGACCTTTGTGTCATATATCCCATTCCGAATATGTGATATGTCGTTATGGATAGCATTTGAAGACCGGTGTTGAAGACCGGATATTTTTGAAAGCGAAAGGGCAACTCGTCGAATGTCTTTGCATCGAATGGCCCCGGTATAGAGACTCCATATGTGATGGGAAGTCCGAACGTGATTAGTGAATATCCGGATTGCAAGGACTTCTTTGTAAGTGCCTTCGGTTCTGTTCGAGCCCGGAACAGACTTGTATGGATTGTATGTCTGACATTACAAATTGAGATATAAAGTCGATTTCTTTCAAATATATTTCTGTTGGTGGCGGAGAATTTATTCTTTTAGCTTAACACCCTTCTCTGGGACGTACGAGCTCAGAGGTTATGTAGTTGAATGTTATCAGCGATATATTCCCAATTTGGTAATGTGACATGCTGAGTGTTGCTGTGAAATGATCATTGTGTTGATTATTTGTGATAGGATCGTTTATTTGATCGTCTATCTTGGTGATCATTTCTATGATCATTTGTTGACCCAAAGCATGGCTTTTGTATAAAGTATGTTTTTGTGGACGTGACTTCGTCGAGCCTCACACCCCGTGAATGGTCAAAACAGGAAAGATGCGGCAAGGTTATGAGGGGTAGCGCCCTTTAGGATGTGTGCATTTTCTTCTGGAAAAGGGTGGTATCATGGTATGGAGCCCAGATACTTACTCATGTTGAAAACACTTTATGATTGTGTGAATTGATTGCGAGCGCTCGGTGAAAAAGTCCCAAAGGACCGGGGGATGGCATATTCGGTCAGTTGTTACTCAGTTAGGGGTAACCCGGCCTTGTGTTGGCAGAGATCCGGTTTGGTTCTCGTGGATGTCCATCCAGAGGCATTCTCATGTGGTAATGGGAAGTTCCTTGGCCTGATCATTCGTTGGAAATCCAATTCCCAATACGAAACTTGTACGGTATTAGTTGTAGAACCTGCCATTTACTTATGGTGGTCACCACTGTTTAGATGGTAGCTATAGTAGGCATAGTTCGAAATGTCTATGTTGGCTAAGATTTATATTCTACTTTCGAAATGAATTTTTCCCACATTATGCACTAGTAATAATATCAAATGTCCTTTTAATGCGTATCAAGCATCTTTGGCTATCATAAGGAGAAATCTCCTCTGATTCTGCGTTTGCATTGTGTGTGTGTGCGGGAGGCCTTATGGTAGTCTCATTTTTAAAAAGCATTGCGAATTGACTTTGAAAATCTTTTGTTGAATGTTTTAAAGGATAAACTATTTTTGTTGCTCACACCAGTCCCACGACTGATCCGGAGTTTATTGTTTCTTTCCTAAACTCTGGATGCTCATTATTTTCTACACGAGCAGTCTAGAGTTGGGTTTTTCAGATAGTCAAATGTAGTAGATTATCTGGAGCTATTTCAGGCTTTGGATCACACCGCACTTGCTTATCTTTGTACGTCGTTATTGGGAGTTCGAGCTATTGCTGGATTGATTCTTGGAAATGGAGTTGCAGTTCTCGGAGTTCTCTTTTGAAGACTATCTTAGAGTTATATTGTTCCGCTGCTAGATGTCATCTATTTTCTGTTCCGCTGCTATTTTATTGTATCATATCTCTGATGTATATTGATATGTATTGTATCATCTGTTGTATCAGATATTGTATCAATGCTGTATATCAATGTATTATTCTTTTTATTCCGCTGTGTTGTTTACTTAATGCTGTTATAAGCTCCGGCGAATCGGATTTGAACGGTCGAATCTATGGCATTCGAATACGATTAGAAGTATGGATGTTGATTTTCGAGCGGGCAAAATTCGTCTCGTCACAATTTTCGGGATCGAAATTTCCGGGTCGTTACATTTGGTATCAGAGCTGAAGGTTAAGCGAGAACCTTGGCTCTGGGGGGATTACTCATTAAGGATAGGGTATGTGGTACCTAGAATGGGTTGTGTGTGTGTGTGTGTGTGTGTGTGTATATGAGAGAGCGTACTTGTTATTTTCTTATATAAAGATTTTTAAATGATTTCAAAAGTAAGTGAATCTTATATAAGAAATAGATTATCTATTATATTAAGGAATTGGTTGTAGTATTAATTAAATTAAAAGTAATAGCAAGAATTAAATTAAGAAATAATAGAATGCAACCAAATTGAAATTGGAATTAAATAAAGACAAGTTTGAAATGGATTCAAACTAAAATTGAAATCTTGAATTGGAGAAGTATTTCAGAATAAGATGAATTAGAATTGGTTTAAACCAGAAAATAGAATGAATATTGTGTTTAATAATGGGATGATTGTTTTCAATAAGCAATAAAATGTTTTAAGGAAGTAACCATTTTAAAAGAAAATAATTTGTAAATGTGAAAGGATATAAATAAAAGTGGGTTTTAAATTGTGAAGTCATGAATTCTAAGTTTAAAAATTTGAATTGATTTCAAAATGTTAAAGGAAATAATATTATTCAAACTACTTTGAATATGACCTTATTTTAAAAATAATAAATGTTTGAAAATTTAAAAAAAAAATGAATTAAAAACCAAAGGTGGTTTAAAATTTTTAAGTATAAATAGGTATGTAAAAGAAGTTAATATGTATATATGTGGATATACATAATATCAAAGATGGTTTGAGATAAAACTCTAAATATTGAGTTTTAAATTGGGAATGAGATGTGATACCCAAAGTGATAAGTTTTGAACTTAATAAGTGGGGAGATTATTTATGCGGAGTTTAAAATTTGAAATGGAAGTTCAAGCAGGGTAAGGTTGACTGGATTAGGTGAATTGAGTTTGACTTTGGAAAGGTTAAATAAGTTGAAATGGTCAACCTAATTTGGAAATTTCAAGATGAAATTGGAATTTAACTTGGGAAGTTAAATGGTTAATCTAAACGGGGAATTTGTGTGATCTCAAATGGGTTTGAGATCTGGAAATTGGAGATTGATGGATGTTTTAAAATGGAATTTTATAATTTGGACTCAGAGTTAAATTGTTTAAAAACTTTAAGGGAAAATTGATTTAAAGGAATTAAATCAACATTTGAAGTATTAACTCGAATTTATATAATTCGGGATGATTTGGATTTGAAATTTTAATTAGTTCAAATTGAATTTGATTTGAATTAATTGAAATGGTGATTGAAGATGTATGAGTATAAGATTCAAAGGGAAAATTGAATTGGATTAATTGGAAACGATTTGAAATTTAAGTGGGTTCAATTTGAAATTAGTCCAAGTTGATTTGAATAATTTGGAATTATAATTAAAATTTGAATAATTTGGAATAGTAATTAAAGTTGAATAGTATAAAATTCAAATGGAATTTGAATTGAATTTGGAAAGAAATCAAGAATAATTCAACTTGATTTGGAAATGGAGTTTGAAATTGGAATTAATTCAAACTGGAGTTGAAACGAATTCAAATTGGAACTAGTTCAATTGAAATTTATCTGAATTAGAAGAATTTGAGATCAAATTTGAATAAAGTTAAATTTGAGAAGAAACTGAGGTTAATTCAACTTGATTTGGGGTTGAATCAATTTCAATGGAAATTGAGGTTATTTAAATTGGAATTAAGTCAATTTAAAAGGAAAAGGAAATTTAAATTGAATTGATTGAAAATGAAGATTGGGAAGTGAACAATTTTGAATCTGGACTATTTTTATTATAAATTGTTTTAATATAAACCTATTTTTCCAAGCTATTCATTATATATACAACCTTTCTTTTAAAAGCAAAACTATCTTATACTTGTTTTATAATTATTTTTGAAACTGTTTAACAATTTTCTAACTATTTTATAAACTAATTATTATTTTCGACTACTAATTACTATTTTATAGCTATTTTACAATTATATAAAAATTTCTATGATTATTTAACTACTTTCCAATTATTTTACAATTACTAAACTATTTTACACCTATTTTACAAACTAATAATTATTTTCTAACTACTTATCTATTTTTAAATTTTCAAGCAATTTTCTAAATAAATTGGACAGAGTCTAAATAGTTGTTGGTTAAATACCCAATTGAGATAAGAATAGAGGTGATAATCCAAATGGATTGAAGCAATTGTGAGTAAGTGAAGGATAATCAAAATGAATGTGAATAGAAATGGAATTGATTTGGCTAATAACCAATAAAGATAAATACGTAGGGTGTACGTATGTTATTCTATTCGCATAGTGATTTGGTCCAGATTCGAGCACAGAATTTAGAGATAGTTATATCGATCCGAGTGGGATTTTTCACTCGATTTTCGACGGCGAACCTGGATATGGATTATTGATTGGTGCTGGATATTCTCTATCATAGTTAGGCTATGCAAGGAGAATGACGGTTTCTGATTAAGAAACCAGATCTGTGTCCGCACTAGGAAGTCGGGTGGACGGTACTAGTTCGGAAGTGAAATTGTGTGATCGAGTGAGCGATCAGATTGGTATGGCATACGAATGATATGTGTACATTGTACGGATTTGAATGTAATCGATATTGAAAGGAGTAATCAAATTTGAATATTTGATTTTGGATAAATAAAGTTATATATCTTGGTTATATAAAATGGAACTCCCCTTGTTCAATCTTTTGCCAAGAGAAAAGAGTTTTTGAAAATGTTTGAAGTATAAAAGGTGTTTTATACAAGTTTGAAATGATCCAAAGTTTTAAAAGATTTTATATATCTGAATATATATATAAAAGATTATATGAGGATTTTGGAAAAAGGGTTTTGGGAACCTTTGGATTTGGAAAAGGCTTTTGATTTTTTTGGAAAAATCAATATGAGAATTTGGAAAGCCTAATTTGAGAATTATCAATTTTGGAATAATCGATTTAGTGTAAAGGATCTTTGTATGAGAATATACTAGGTGTATGATTTAAAGATACTATATATATAATATAAAATGTTTTAATGATGGCTCTGGGGAAAAAGACGCTCCCTTGGAATGGACTTCTCAGGAGCACCACCGGGTGGTGCTGCCTTGAGCCCCAAGGGGGGAGGGTTCTAAAGTTGATCCTGTGAGGAGTCCGGACAAACTAGTTCCTGAGGATTATTGGGTAGCGAAAGTCGAGGGCGCTGATGCCTACAGGGGCATTTGGGTTATGTTGTGACGACAGTGTAACTCGATGTCACTGCGATCTACTGTGGGGACCATAGCGAAAATCGTGTGGAGGATGAGTGTCAACGGTCTACACTTGATTTTGCCGGGTAGGCAATGCAACATCGGTAGACCGCGATCTATGGCCAAGTGGAGTGGAGAAGTTTCATTCTTTTGGCAGTGAAATTCGGTGGCGCTGATGCCTACAGTTATATGGGTTTTTGCTGTGATAGCTACGTAACCCCAGTTGTAGCTGCGATCTGTAGCGGGTTCCATGGTGTAATCGAGCGGCGCGGAGGCCTATTGTTATCTATGGGTTTTCTCGGGACGACAACGTAACCATCGGGTTAACTGCGACCATGGATGGGGGTGATGATTTCCAGAGCATTCTCACAAAAGATATATTCTCTATTTTAAAAAACTGTTTTTTATATTTTCAATAAAAATTATTTTCAAGCTATTTTCACTGGATGTTGAAAACGGGTCTGCCAAGCACTTGTAGATTTTCAGTCTTACGCCTGATCAACGTATGACCGAATTTCTGCGAGAACAAGGATGGACTGGTTGAAGCATCAAGTTATAAAATGATATTTTCTATAAAAATTATTTTGAAAATATTATATAGATTTTTAAGAATTTTAAAATAATCAAAGAATATTTTAACTAGTTTTAAAATATTTAATAAATTCTGGTTTCGTTCTTTTCGAGGACGAAAAGATTCAAAGGGGGGAGCAATGTGATAACCTGGATTTTTGAACATATGGTACTGGGTAATTTACTGATTTTACCAGTGATCTAAATAAATCCTGATAATATAAATTTCTATTTTAAAGTAAAATTAAAATATGAATGTCACCATTCATATATAAGATATTTATAGAATTATGTAATTTGGGACTTTTATAACTTTCTAATAAGTTATTATTGCCTTATTTAATAAATATTGTAGTGAATAAATTATTATTATTATTATTATTTAAAAAGTAAATTTATATAAATTATTTATAACTGAGCAATTGGAAAACAATATCTATTTTCTTTATAAAAAAAATTACATATAAATAAAAGAGAAAGTTAAACACATAAAACATAAGAAATATTAAAATAAGTCCTTAATATTGGTAAATGTATAAAACATGTAAAATACAAGTGGAAGCTAATGGTAACATATATAGACATTTGTTAGCTTAATGCTAGCATGATGAATACAAGTGGCAAAACTTAATTTTCTTTTTGAATTTAACTTAATAAAAGTAGAGAAAACATGGTTATGATTTCCTTTTAGTTTAAACATTTTCTTTCACTTTCAAAATATAAGAAATCAAAATCAAACAAGATCAGTTCCAAATCCAAAATCTGAGCAAAGCAAAGATTAAAAACATATCCTCGTGAATAGCCTTAAATCAATCCACTTCTAGAACCAGGAATCAAAGCCTGTAATCCATTTTTCTGAAATCTAATCATTAAGGCCTGCAAGCATTTCTTAAACCTGGGATCTATTCTCAAGCTCGAAATCAAGTTTTAGGTCATTTTCAACAAGTTCCTATAGCATGCAACTGCAGTTCTTAAATCAAATATCTATAGCAACTCAAAAGTTTTAAGAGTTCAGAAGTTTTTTCAAAATCAAAAGCTGTTCAAAGTTTAATCAGTGCTCTGTTCAACTCAAAGACAGGTGAGTAACATTTTCCTTGAAACAGATTAAATAAATAAATTCTGGAATGCATGTGATAAATTGTAAAGGAAGTTGTAATTTGGTTTGCATGTTTGTGATTATATGTTCTATGCTTGAATTTCCCTGTTAGATGTATCTGTATATATGTATACAGACAATCTATGTGTATTGCAGGTTTAAACAATTTAAAAATAAAATTTAAATCCTCTCATGCTATCAGTATTGGGCTTTGATCCTTGAAGGAAACATGATAATAACAACATAATATAACATCTAAAATATTTTTCAGAGATTTTAAATGTTGTAATTAATCCAAATTAAGGAAAATACAGTGTTATGCTGAAATGGGTTGAAAATAAACCATTATAATTTTAAGTCTGGATTTTATAATTTGATTAGTAAGTGTAAGTGATGAATTTAGGGATTAAAAATATGTTTTCTAATCTTCGGTATGCTGAGTATTTTGAGTGTGAACAGAATTGACTTTATAGTCAAATTCCGGTGATGGTCGATGACCCGGTTGACGTAGTCGATACTGGAGCAAGATCGTGAGAGGGTGGTCATGGGAAAATTAATGACATGATTTTCCAGTTGCCGTGTTGGCCGGACGAGTTAATGGTTGGGTTTGGTTTGCGTTTTTGGGAAGGGTCTGTTCCTTGGGTTATTCCGAAGTCGGGTTAGTGTCGAGTTGGACAAATGGTGGGGGAAATTGATGACGAAGGTCAGGCGAAGGAACTAGCTTAAGAAAGGCGTCCCTGGTGGTCGGAGATGGTGATGAAGGGTGGATTTAGGTGATAGGGTCTGGAGTTTATTGTGGCTGGACTGTTCAAATTCTTATTTTCGTGATGATTTGTCGATCGGTGATGGGAGGCGACTCGGTGAGAGAGAGTTGACTTGTCGATGATCGGAGCTAGTTTTGATGCCGGCCGTTCGACGTGTGCAGGTGCACTGTGTCATGCGTGCAGGTGATCGAAGCATCAGGTTGTAGTAGGTAGGTTTCTGGGGAGGCTTTTGCTCGAGTACTTCGGGAATTCTGTTGATTTTCTCGAGTGAAACACCGAGTTTTATTTGTGTGTGTTTTCTGGATATAAGTTAGGGGTTTTGAACTTAAAGATAAACTTAGTAAAAGAAAAAAAATGATGAATGATGGGTAGAAACAGGTTTGGTTGTGAAGTATCATGGAGCTGCTCGGGAACTTCTGTGTTAGGCTCTGGTTTCATCTCGGAAAGGAAGTCAATAAGGTTCGGGTTTTGGATTGTGATGTTCGGTTAGAACAAAATAAATAAATAATACATTATAACTTATACAACTTTTGTTTGATAGGTTTGTTTTAAAATGAAATTTGAGTTTTGTAAATTAAGAAATGATTAAAAGTTCAGATAATTTTAAATCCTAAAATTTAACCTTAGAGGTTAAGTTAATAGAATGATTGACAAACTAATGTAAAATTAAAAGGGTAAATGGAATAAAGTATTAATCAATTAAATGACTAATAAGGAATTAAATATGGATTAGATAATAATGAGTATGAGGGAAGTAAATGATAATTTATCGATGCAAATGATTTTCGGAAAATTAATTTGAGTAATTAATTATGGACAAATGTAATAAATGTGAATGGATGATAGTTAAATTAATTTGTGTAATTAACTAAAGGCTAATTACTTATTGTACTCAAAAGTGACAATTAAGGATTGACAAATCAAGGTTAATCAATTAAGGAGTAATTAAGTGATAAGTAATTAAGAGGATTATTACTTAATTATTATGAATATTACTTAATGATGTGATTAAAAGAATAAATTACTCAGTATAATTAAGTTGATGTGGTTAATTTTAGTTAATTAATTCAGTTTAATTAATTGAAAGCGATCATGTGATGTTGAGTTAAATATAATTACTTAAGGTAATTAATGAGTTATAATTATTTAGAGAAGTAATTAGTGGCTAATTACTGGATGTAATTAGTTAAAGGAAATTAATTGATGGGAGGTAATTAAAGGATAATTACTTGGTGGAAGAAATTAAGTGTAATTTACTCAGTATAATTAAAGGATTAAATAAATAATTGTTCAAGGGGTTGGTTTAATTAATGGAGAAATTAAGGAAAGATAATTTCTGATTGGGATTAATCAAGGTTGATTGATGAATGTAATTAAGTTAAAGGTCAATTATTAAATGGAATTTAAGAATAATTAACTAATGGAAGTAATTAGAAGATCATTAATTAATGTAAGTAATGAAAATAGTCAATCTTGCTTATTAATGATTGAATGATGATGAATACTATAAATTGGTGATATCTCCGATATGAATTGTTTTGTGATATGCTATGTTGAATGGACGATGATAATATGATTACTTGTCAATTATGTATTGCTATCTAAAAAGGTCATCTGATAATGGAAGTTGAGTGGTATTTAATTGAATAACTTGAATTCAGATGAAGTTGAATTCGAAGAGACCGGAGTCGGGTATTAGTTAATATCCGAAACCACTTTGATTCTTTGTAATTTGATATGTGAAACTAATAGACTGAAATAGAATGACTTAAGTGAATTTGACCATTTAATCTAAGTTTTGGCACTTAGAAAATGATGTATGAAATAAGTGATGTCTATAACAACTTGTGAAGTTGTAAATTGATATAAGTTACCCCGGGTTCATATAAGTTGCATGCTTTTGTATTCCATGTTACATGAGTTTACTCACGCTGGTTTCCAGCCTGACCCGGGTGTTACTTGGATGTAATGCTCGGGTCAGACCGAGTATTACAGATTTTCAGGTAAGGACGTTCTGGAGCTCAGGAGGCGAGATGGAGAGAAGGAACGTATGGAGAGCTTCTGATGTGATATATTATAGTATCTAAAACAGATTGATTTATCTGTTTTGTGATTGTAAAGCTGTTGTAACTCTGATATATATTAAAGTGAAATTTGACAAGTACAGTTCTTCTTTGTAAAACTGATATTATTTATTATTATATTTTGATCCGCTGCGAATGTGAGGTTTCCTGTGTTTTGATGTTTCTGTTCCTTCTTCTTCTTCTTTCTCTTTCTTCTTTTCACCAACTATCTGGAAGTTTCGGGATCGAAATTTCTGGGTCGTTACAATGCTATCAAGCTTCAATGTGAAAACTCCACCTTGATTATAGTTAAATCATAGCACATCGTTCGTTATGACTCTAATTTTGGTTAATACTATTTAGACATTTAATTAGATAAATTAAATTGAATAATGTATAGGTTAAGAGGTTAAGATTCGATAATTCAACTTGAGCCATGTCTTAGAAATAAACTAATACAAGTACTTAAAACTTAAGGTAAGGAGGAGGAAAATTAGAAGGGCAAAATAGGAAGATCCTGATTTTTATACCCTAATACCCTCTCATTCTCCAATGATTCATTAATTTGCATCTATAAACTAAACTAAAACCTAAGGAGTTCGGACGACCATTAAAGGGAAGGGAAACCAAAGATTAAAGCTAGGAGATTGAAGATCATGAGCTTAGGAAGTCAACCTTAATCCAAATCTCAACATTCTTAATCAAATCAAGATGAATAATAACTACCATCTCATGTTGTGATAATGATTTCGATTTTAAAGGATAAATCCATTTATTTGCCAGCTATATGCCATGTTATAGTGATTAAATGATTATATGCTTTATGTTGATGATTTAAAGAGATTTAGTAAGAATTTTATGATATATTTAGATTAGAAAACCTATCATATGACATCCACATGAGTTGCGTTTTCGATATATGGTCAAAAAAATTATTTTAGAAGTGGCTCTAAGTTTCATAATTTTCTTAGTAATTGAGGATATATTATGAATTTTCTATGAGAAGAAATAGTTAATTATGGGTTTAAATTATTTAAGGCAATTAAATAATGTTTTTGGATCCGAAATTTATGTATGTTAGAAAACATATTTAATGTGAATTATTATGATTTTTGAGGATTTTTCTTAAGTATTTTACTATAGTTAATAAATTGTTTAAGTTAGAGGATTTAAATGTTTTAAACCTTTTATTAAGGAGGACTTAAGTGCTAATTGTTTCTAATCCAAATTTTATTTCGGCAGCACATTCTAAAAAAGGAATTGATAATGTTTTCTAAACCAATAAAGTTTCAACAAATATTAGTGGTAGGTAAAAATGAATTTCTTTAAAAGTTTAAAATGCAGTTTTTGTTAAATTGCATCTTCGCTACTACCCTTGCTAGCTTCCGACATCATACACCCACACAAAAACACCCCTTCGGTACCCATTCGAAACCAATATACATAGTATTAATTCATTGGTATGTAGTGTGTTGGAGATATGTGAAAACTAGGATGGTGTCGAAGGCATGCATTCGAAAGGGGTGAAGTTATCTTTCAATGCTTTCGAACCTATAGACTTGCCTTTCTTTTAAAGCATGCTTACGAAAGGATTGCCGCTTTGATACCCTAATTGCCGCATTGATATCTTTCTCCTTTGTTAAAGGCTGCCTTTTAAAACTCCTGGACCAATACATGGAAAGGGGAGGTGCTGCACCTATAACTTTTGACATGGTTAAGACCATTTTGCTTTAAGACGTAAGTATACATGTGGAAGCATGTTACTGTTACCATAAGTATTTCGAAAGGATGGTTTTCAAAATGTCCTTTTCTATACTTTGTAGTTTGTTTTGTTTTCAAACTATGGTTTTGAAAGAAATACTTTTAATTGGTTTTGAAGCTATGATTCCGTTACTTTTTACTTGAACCCAATGCTTATGAAAGATATGTTTTTAAGTGTTTCGTAAGAAATATTTCCAAGTGTTCTGAAGGATACGTTAATCAGTTTTGAAAGAGCATGTCTAAGGTTTTAAGTAATGATTTTGAAAGGTCTATTTCCAAATCATTTGAAAGGAAGGTTTTGGCCTTTCGGCCTAATGTTTTCAAGGTCAATGTATTTAACTTATTTTGAAAGAAATGCTTTCATTGATTTCGAAAGGGGTGCTTTCAATGATTTCGAAAGGGAATGTTTAAGGTTTTAAACAGTGGTGTTGAAGGAATTGTTTTGTCTTTATAGCCTAATGTTTTCTAAGCAAAAAGGGCTTTAGCTTATTTTAAAGGGATAAATAACCCTATTGATTTTAGGTTTTCATCAACATTGTTTTATAAAACATATATCGTGGCATAAGTATTTTGAGTAAAGCAAAGGGTGTAATTTCCTTGTTTTAAAAGATATGATTTCAAGGGTAAATCATTTGTAAAGACTGTTTTCAAGGAAATGAAATTTGAATAGGGTGGTTAACCTTATGTATATGAATCAGATACTAGAAGACCGGATGTGACTGGTGTGTGGTCGTGCCTTATACTTTAGCTAGTAGCCTCTAGCTAATATAAGTTCAAAATTCCAGCGTGTAGGGTTTGTTATAGGTAAGACTAAAATAATGTTACATACAAAAGAATACACAGAGTAGAGATAGGTTATTGGTGAGCCCACAAAACCATTAAGATTAGTTGACCCTAAGAGATTCAAGTTAAGGATAGACCATTCTGTATTGTGTCTAAAATAAGTTAGAATATTTATTATGTCTGGCAGGCTCGAGTCAGCCAGTGGTTAATAGTTGGCCTGATAAAACTATAATGTTCGGACAGAAAGTCCTTTGATTACCTGATTTATAAGCATATATGTTATGGTTATTGTTGTTATGATCAGTTTGATTGTAGGATTTTAATTTTCAAACAATATGATTTTAAAAGGATATCAGTGAGGGGAAACCCATTTTGCTAAGCAGCATGATCTTGCTTAATATCAGTAAACCAGGATGTAATAGAATTAACACTATACTTTATGTCTGACTCGAAGTTTATGTTTTCCCCTTAAACTCTCAGATGCTCAAAATTAAATTTGTGTAGATTTAGAGTTAAGGGCTTTTCAGGTCTAGTAGGTTGGACGAATAAGCTCCCGAAGACTTGTAGGAGGCAATGCTGCTATGTAGGAGATATTTAGTATTATTTCCGCTATGATGCATTTATGACCGATATATCTATCTATCTAGTACTCTAATCATCCAAGAGGGCATCTTGATATGTCGCTCTTGGCGAAATTTGTAATAATTTTACTTGATTAAAAATATAGTAATCGTTTTGGGATTATGTAATTGAATATGAAATATTGATTTGAAATCAAAAAAACTGTTCTAAAACCGGTGTTGATTTCATTTCTTATTCACGTGCTTCTGATATTATGATACCATTAACATTATCATATTTTCATCGGAAGTTAATACTATATATGAGTATAACATCTGTAGCGATTAGCTTTGGGCCTAAAAATAGGGGATGTTACAATTTCGTATCGGAGCATAGGTATATAAAAACTTAAAGAAATTTTAAGCTTAAATTGATTTTTGAAAACATATTCTTAAGGAATTAGAGAACGGATTGGGGTATGGGATAACACTATAGTAACGTACTTGTAATTGCTATATATAAGTATACGCTTTATCTCTATTCTTTCATCTCTCTTAGGCTACTCTTATATATTTTACAAAGACTCGAATGCATATTTTAAGATATGGATGCTTGACATGGAAGAGTGAAGATTGGTGGAGAAAGCACCGCAACTAGTGGAAATGCCAAACCAAATACTCGAAGGAATCCCGGTCGAGTACAAGTTGCTAATGTTGGTGTGGGAGCGCCACAAGTTGATGTGAGAGCTATGTATCAGTTCTTCGTCAACATGATGCAAGCTAGGGCTACTTTGGGATTATTTGGAGGAAATGTTAGAGAAGGAAATAAGGAAGCTAACTATTGACCATTAAGCAGAGACTATGCTAGGCTTGGAGGGAAGCCGTTTATCGAGACCGAGGATGCAATTGAAGTGGAGAATTGGTTGCTTCATTGTGAAAAGATATTTTCTGATTTACGACTTAATGATGAGAAGAAAAGGAGATTGGGATCCAGACAATTGCAAGGAGCAGCACTGTATTGGTGGAACAATGTTACTGTAGGAGTAGTTGAAGTGGCCATGACTTTGGCATAATTTAGAAGTAGTTTTGAGGAAAGATTCATATCGAAGATTGCCAAGTCGACTCTGCTCTTCAGTTGGTGCATGAAGACATGATAATGCTTGAGTGTGCTACCAGATTTGAGGAATTATCAAGATACAAATATGATATGGCCGATTCAGTTATCAAAAGGAATGAGAAGTTCATCTATGGATTAAGACCCAAGCTAGCGAAAGCAACTTTACCACATATTAGGGATCCATGGGATGTTGTTGTTGAGATGGCTTAGAGAGATGAGGAGATGCTCGCTTTATTTAATGGTAACAAAGTAGTGGATACTCAAGGTAGGCAGAAGCAGAAGAGAAAGTTTTTCCACAAGAAGGGAGCTTAGTAGAGTAAAGCTGCCAAAAAGGAAAGATACAAGTTATCTGCTATAAGTGTGATAAGAAAAGGCATTTCTCTAATGTATGTCGTTCAGTAAATGGAAATAAGGTGGTCGGGAAGAAGGATATCACATGCTTCAACTATGACCAGATTGGACATTATAAGAAGTAGTGCAAGGAACCAGCCAAGGATGGGAAGAGCAAAGTGTTTGCATTGAAACGAGCATCTCAAGACCAACAGTAGAGGATAAAGGAAAAGCTGTATTGGGAGGTACGATTTTGATTCATGATATGTCAATTAGATTTTTATTTGATACTCGTGCATCACATTCTTGTATATCTCACTGTTTGATCGGTAAGCTTAACCTAGAACCCTTATACCTAGTTACATCCTTAAGGGTTGCGAATCTCATAGGATGGTATTCAACTCTTGGTATGAGATGTAATCACTTAGAGCTTGAATAGTTAGGTAATATATTTGCTTGCAGTGTGCATATGTTTGATTTCATAGGTTTCAAAATTATTTTGGGTATGGATTGGTTAAGTAAGTATGATGCTACGATATTTTTTCATGATAAGAAAATATCACTTCGACGCCCTAGTTGTAGTGTTCGAATTATATACACTGTAGAAAACCCAAATTTAGATTCTTGCACTTTGTTGGGCGTTTTGGATGAAGAAGCCGAGTTGAATCAAGTTTTCATTGTTAGAGAGTTTGCACGTTTTTGACCCCGTGGTAGGACTACTACCGAAACGAGCCATTGAATTTCAAATATATTTGGTACCAGGAGCTGATCTTATGAGTGGACCATCAAATAGAATGACACCTATCGAGATGAAGGAGCTAAATGTGCAGTTGGTGGATTTAGAAGGTAAGAATTTTATTAGACCAAGCAGTTCGCCTTGGGGAGCAGCCGTGGTACTTGTTAAGAAACTGGACGGACCGTTGAGGTTGTGTATCGATTATCATAAGCTGAATGAAAAGACGATAAACAACCGATATCCATTACCTATGATGATGATTTGTTCGACCGGTTGAGTGGAGCCAAGGTATTTTCTCAGTTGGATTTGGCAATAGGGTTCCATCCACTTAGAGCAGTAGAGGATAATATACCTTTGACGGCGTTTAGGACATGATATGGATAATACGAATGGTTAGTGATGCTGTTCGGATTAACTAATGTGCCATCATTCTTCGTGGAATTAATGAACATAATCTTCCTAGAGCATCTGGACAGATTTGTATTAGCATTCATTCATGATATATTTATATATTCCAAGGATGAAAGAGACCATGAAGTTCATCTTAGGTTAGTGCTTGAGACACTGAGGCAGCATCAGCTGAATGCAAAAAATTTAAAGTTTCATTTTTGAAAGAAAGAAGTGAAGTTTCTTGGTCATGTAGTCTCAGAGAAAGGATTGTCAACAGATCGGGCAAAGATCGAGGCAGTGAATAGTTGGAAGAAACCCAAGGCAATGGCTGAGATAAAGAGTTTTCTTGGGTTAACAGGATATTATCGGAGATTCACTAAAGATTTCTCGCGGATAGCAGCATTGATGACTAATCTAACTAGGAAAGAGGTAATATATGTTTGGATCGATAAATGTAAGGAAGCATTCCACAAGTTGAAACATTTATTGACTAATGCCCCTGTGTAAGTTGTTCCAGAGGGGAATCAAGGCTTAGTTGTATGCACGGGTGCATGATGAACAGGATTAGGAGTTGTGTTAATGCAGAGAGGTAAAGTGACTGCCTATGCTTCTTGACAGCTAAGACCACGTGAAGTTAGATATCCAACTCATGATTTGGAATTAGCTGCAGTAATTTTCACATTGAAGGTATGGAGACATTACCTTTTAGGAGAAAGATTCGACCCGTTTGTGGATCATAAGTCACTAAGATATTTATTCTCTTAGAAGGAGTTAAATATGTGACAATAGAGATGGTTAAAGTTCATAGCTACATAGGACTTCGCTATTGAATATACCCGAGAAAAGGAAACAAGGATGTAGATGCACTTAGCAAAAAACATCAGAATGTAGTGTTGTCAGTGATAGCTGAGCGGAAAGATTCAAAAGCATTGACTAAATGAAGAGTACAATATAGATCTGAGGCTAGTTCTAGTCGAGAAATCACCATGTTATCATGTTTAGAAGTTCGACCGATAATGATCGAAAGAATTGCTTCTGAACAAGGTGAAGATCCATTATTTGCCAAGCAGATCAGAAGGTTAAGGAATGGAACAGAGAGCAATGACTCGAAAGATTTCAGTCTTGACCAAAATGGGTGGTTGAGAAAGAGAGGACAACCATGTGTTCGGAGTATGGGAAAAATTAGGAAGTTCGTTCTTAGAGAATTCCATCGTTCGAAGTTCGCTGTTCATCCGTGGGGAACAAAGATGTATTAAGATGTAAAGAGAAGTTTCTTCTAGGAAGGTATGAAGTGAGACGTAGGCTTGTGGTTGAGGTAGTGTTTGAATTATCAACATGCAAAAGCGGACATCAGAAACCAAGTGGGTTACTTAAGCCTTTGGAAATTCTAGTTTGGAAATAGGATTCTATCTCGATGGATTTCATAGACGGACTTCCAAGGTCGAATAGAGAAAATGAGAGTATCTGCGTTATAGTGGACAGACCGATTAAGAATGCACATTTCATATCCATTAAATCGACTAAGACGGCACTAGATTTAGCTAAGGTATTCATGAGGAATATAGTTAAACTGCAAGGAATTCTTAGTAGTATAGTGAGTGATAGAGATTCCTTATTTACTAGTGAGTTCTGGAAGAATATACAAGATACTTTAGGTACCAAGCTCAGTATGAGTACTTCTTACCATCTACAGATAGATAGGAAAACAGAGAGAGTTAACAAAGTCGTAGAGCATTTGTTAAGAGTTTTCGTGTAACAACAGTTATCAAACTAGTATATGGATGGCACCACTTGAAGCTTTGTATGGAAGGCCATGCAAATCTCCAGTTTGTTGGTTATAGATCGAGGATAGATTAGTTCTTGGTCCGTATTTAGTTAAAGAAGCTATAGAAAAGATTGTGTTAATTCAGACTGGAGTAAAGGAAGTTTAGTCTAGGCAAAAGGGTTATACTGATAAGAGATGGAAAGACTTAAAGTTCTCAGTTGGAGATCATGTTTTTGTCAAGTGTCACTGTGGAAAGGTATGATCAGATTTGAAAAGTTAGGAAAATTGGCATCAAGATTCGTTGGACCATTTCTTATTACAGAAAGGATCGGGAGACTCGCGTATAGGGTAGAGTTACCGAATAGTTTGGTAGGAGTACATAATATTTTTCGTATTTCTCATCAAAGGAAGTGTATTCGAGATCAAAGGACTACTATTACACCGACTGTGTTAGAAGATCTAGTAGTGGAATCAGATATAACTAAAGTTAGAAACCAGTTCATTTAGTTACGAGAGATGAGCAGAGACTAAGGACATAATTTCAGATTAGTCAAAGTCCAATGGAGTGATGATGATAGAGGTTGTACGTGAGAAGTCGAGAGTAGGATTATGGACACTTATCCTGACTTGTTTCATGATATGTTTTACCTTTATATTTGATTATTGGGTTACCTTATCATAATTTCGAGGATGAAATTCTTTAAGGAGGAGAGTCTGTAATGACCCTAATTTTGGTTAACATTATTTAGACATTTAACTAGATAAATTAAACTAAATAGCATAGAAAGTAAAGAGGTTTAGATTTGATAATTAAGCTTGAGTCATGCCATATGGATGAACTAATACAAGTAATTAAAACTTAAGATAAGGATGAGGAAAATTATAAGGGCAAAAAGGAAGAGCCTTATTTTTATACCCTAAAACTCTCTCGTTCTCCACTCATTCATTAATTTGCATCTACAACTAAACTAAAACCTAAGGAGTTCGATCGACCATTAAAGAGAAGGGAAACCAAAGATTAAAGCTAGGAGATCCAACATCAAGAGCTTAGGAAATCAACCTTAATCCAAATCTCAACATTCTTAATCAAATCTAGGTGAATAACAACTGCCATCTCATGTTGTGAAAATGATTTCGGTTTTAAAGGATAAATATGTTTATTTGCAAGTTACATGCCATGTTCTAGTGATTAAATGATTATATGCTTTAAGTTGATGATTTATAGAGTTTTAATAAGAATTTTATAATATTTTTAGATTAGAAAACCTATTATATAACATACAAATGAGTTACTTTTTTGATATATGGTCAAAAACACTATTTTAGAAGTGGGTTTCAAATTTTATAATTTTCTAAATAACTATGGATTTATTATGAATTTTCTATTAGAGGAAATGGTTAATTTTAGATTTAAATTATTTAAGGCGGTTAAATAATATTTTTGGGTCTAAAATTTGTATATGTTATAAAACATATTTAATGTGAACTATTATGATTTTCGAGGATTTTTCCTAAGTGTTTTACTATGGTTAATAAATTGTTTAAGTTAAAGGACTTAAATGTTTTATTAAGGAGAAGGGCTTAGGTGTTAATTGTTTCAAATAATCCAAATTTGATTTTGGCAGCAAAATAAGAAAAAGGAATTGATAAAGTTTTCTAAACCAATATGATTTTTACAAATATTAGTGGTAGGTAAAAAAGGTATTTCTTTAAAAGGTTAAAATGTAGTATTATTAAAATTGCATCTTAGCCACTACCCTTGCTAGCTTCCAACATCATACACCCACACAAAAACCCCCTTCTGTACCCATTCGAAAACAATATACAAGGTATCAATTCATTGGTATGTAGCGTGTTGGAGATAGGAAGAAATTAGTATACGAAGGCATGCACTCAAAAGCGGTGAAGTTGTCCTTCAAAGCTTTCGAACTATAGACCTACCTTTGTTTAAAGCATGCTTACAAAATGGTTGCTGCTTTGAACCCCTTAGATACCCCAACTGCTGCATTGATACCTTTCGCCTTTGTAAAAGACCACCCTTTTAAACTCCTGAACCAATACATGCAAAAGGGAAAGTGTCGTGCCTATACCTTTCAACATGGTTAAGACCGTTTTACTTTAAGACATAAGTATACATGCAGAAGCATGTTGCCGTCACCATATGTCTTTCGAAAGGATGACTTTCGAAGGTGTTCTCTTTTATACTTTGTAGTTTGTTTTGTTTTCAAATTATGGTTTCGAAAGAAATACTTTCAATCAGTTTCGAAGCTACGCTTCCATAACTTTTTACTTTAATCCATTGCTTTTGAAAGATATGTTTTAAAGCGTTTCAGAAGGAATGTTTCCAAGTGTTTCGAAAGATATGTCTAATGGTTTCGTAAAAGGAAGCCTAAGGTTTTAAGTAATGATTTCTAAAGATCTATTTCCAATACATTCAAAAGGAAGGTTTTGGCCTTTCGGCCTAATATTTTCAAGGTTAAAGTGTTTAACTTATTCGTAAAGAGACGCTTTCAATGATTTCAAAAGGGATGCTTTTAATGATTTCGAAAAGGATTGCTTAACGTTTTAAACAATAGTTTAGAAGGAATTGTTTTGGCTTTACAGCCTAATGTATTGTAAGTTAAAAGGGCTTTAACTTATTTTAAAGGATAAATAACCCTATTGATTTTAGGTTTTCATCAACATTGTTTTATAAAACATATATCGTGGCATAAGTATTTTGAGTAAAGCAAAGGGTGTAATTTCCTTGTTTTAAAAAGATATAATTTCAAAGGTAAATCATTTGTAAAGATTGTTTTCAAGGAAATGAAATTTGAATAGGGTGGTTAACCCTAAGTATATGAATCAGATATTAAATGACCAGATGGGACTAGTGTAGGGTACGCCATATACTTTAGCTAGTAGCCCCTAGCTGATATAAGTCCAAAATTCCAGTATGCAAAGCTTTGTAATAGGTAAGACTAAAATTATGTTACACGCCGAAAGGAATACACAGAGTAGAGATGGGTTATTGTTGAGCATGCAAAACGATTAGGATTAGTTCACCCTAGGAGAAGCAAGTTAAGGACAGACTATCCAATATTGTGTCTAAGAGAAGCTAGAATATTTATTATGTTTGGTAGGCTCGAGTCAGCTAGTGGTTAATAGTCGGCTTGATAAAACTATAATGTTCGGATAAAAATTCCATTGATTACCTAATTTATTAGTATATTGTTGTTGTTATTGTATAATCAGTGTGCGTGCAAGATTTTGATTTGCAAAAGGTACGATTTTAAAAGGAAATTTTTGAGGGGAAGCTCGTTCTGCTAAGCGCTGTAGTCTCACTTAATATTAGTAAACCGAGACGCTATAGAATTATTCACACCAGGCTTTATGTCTCACATGAAGTTTATGTTTTCCCTTCAACTTCGGGTGCTCAAAATTAAATTTGAGTAGATTGAGAGTGAAGGACATTTCAGGTTTAGTAGGTTGGACGAATAACCTTCCGAAGACGTGAAGGAGACAAAGCAAGCTAGTACTCCTATCATCCTAGGGGCCATCTTCATATATCACTCTTGGCGTAATTTATAGTAATTATATTCGATAAAAAACCAAGGATCGTTTTAGGATCATGCAATTGAATGTGAAAAATTGATTTGAAATCAGTAAAGCTGTTTTGAAACCTATGTTAATTTTGTTTCATGTTCATGTATTTCTAATATTATGGATACCTTTAACATTACTGTATTTTATCACTGGAAGTTAATACTCTAAATGACTGTAGCATCTGTAGCGGTTCGCTTCGGGCATCAAAATAGGGGATGTTACAGCGTCCATCAAATGGCTATAGTTAGGTCGAGCGAAAGCATTGGAAGTGAAACACCATTTAAGAGAGAATTTGTCTCCACGGTTATATGGGATTAGTATCACGAGGTAAGCTTAAGTCAACTCAAAGTCACAATCTCCGACCAGAGTTGTACCGTTAATAATAATTGTTATTGTTGAACTTGCACTTACAAAGTCAAATGTGGACAATGTTGTAATTTTGACCAAAACCATATTTCATAAATCTTGATGTGATACTGTTTTGATGAAGAGAATTGGTTTATATAATCGTCACCATTAGGGTGCTTCTAATAAGTAAAATTCGGTTTAGCAAAAGACGTCTAAGCAATAAATTCAACAAAATTTCACACCACCAGCTAAGGTAATGTGTTAACGTTAATATTTGAATTGTTTAGTATTAACCACCGACTGAATCTACACCATTGAGTCACACAACCAAAATGATAAATATTGTAATGACCCTAATTTTGATCAACACTATTTAGGACATTTAATCAGATAAATTAAATGAAATAATATAAATGGTTAAGGGAAAGGAAATTTTTAGTGGTTTCAAAAGATTTATTATAAATGATTTCGAAATTATGTTTTAGTCTTTCAACCTAGTGTTACAAGGTAAAGTAGTTAACCTGTTTCGAAAAAGGTACTTTCAAGGGTTTCGAAAGAGATTGTTTGAAGATTTTAAACAAGGGTTCAAAGGTTTTCATCAATAAGGTTTTGGGTAAAGCATATGGCATGGCAAAGTGATTTGAGTAAAGCAAAGGTATATTTTTCTTGTCTAATTATGATTTGAAGGATTAAATCAATTTGTAAGATATGTTTTTCAAGGAAAATTTGAAGGGTGGTTTACCCTAGGTAAATAGCTCAGATATTTGAATACCAGATGGGACTGGCATAGGGTCGCGCCCTATACATTAGCTATAGCCCCTAGCTAATTTAGTCTAAAATTCCATTGTGTAGGGCTTAGTCATATGTAAGACTTAAATGATTTTACACATAGAAAGGAATATACATAGAAGGATGACAGGTTATTGGTGAGCCCACAAAACCAATAGTATCAGTTGACCCTGGAAGAAGTAAGTTAAGGACAAACCATCTAGAAGTGTGTCTAACAGATGTTAGGTTATTTATTTTATTTGTTTGGCCCGAGTCAGCCAATGGTTAGTAGTTAGACAAACAAAAATATATTATTCGGATAGGTAGTCCATTTATTACCTAATTTATGAGCATATATGATATTTCTATTATTGTTTTAATCAGTTTGATTGCATGATTCAGATTTGCAAAAAGATATGTTTTAAAGGGATATTAGTGAGGGAAATCTTGTTCCGCTCAGCGGCATTGTCTCACTTAATATCAAAAATCTGGGATGCAATAATATTATTGACACCAAGCTTTATGTCAGATTCGAAGTTTATTTTTTTCCCTTAAACTCTTGGGTGCTCAAAATTCAAGTTGAGTAGATTGAGAGTTAAGGTTTTTCATATCAGGTTGGATGAATAAAGGTTCCAAGACGTGAAGGAGGAAAAGCTGGCTATATAGTAGCTTTTTAGTTTTATTTCCTCTGTGTTGTATGAAGACGTATATGTCTATTTAGTACTCTGGTCATCCAATGGGACATCTTCGTATGTCGCACTTGGCGTAATTGTTAATAACTATGCTTGATCAAAACCCAGGATTCGTTTATGATTATGTAATGGAATATGAAACATGGTTTTACAATGTAATCACTAACGTTGTTTTTTTGAATAGGTGATTTTGTTTCATATTCACGTGCTTCTGATATTATGGATACCATTAACATTGCCGTATTTTTTCACCGAAAGTTAATACTATAGTTGACTGCAGCATCTGTAGCACTTAGCTTCGGGGCTCAAGATAGGGAATTTACAACTTGGTATCAGAGCATAGGTTTATGAAAAACATAAAAGAAATTTTAAACTTAAAATAGTTTTGAAAACATAATCTTAAGAAACTAGAGAAAAGATCAGGGTATGGGATAACGCTATAGTAACGTACTTGTATTCGTAATATATAAGTATACGCTTTATCTTTATTCTCCCATCTCTATTAAGCTATTCTTCAATATCTTACGAAGAATAGAATGCGGATTTTACAGACATAAGATATGGATGCTTGAAGGGGATAAGTTAACGCTGGTGGAGGAAGAAGCACCACAACTAATGGAAATTCCAGACCAAACACTAGGAGAAATCTAGGTCAGGCATAAGTAACCAATATGGTGTTGGGATACCGCAAGTTGACATAGGAGCAATGTATCAGTTCCTCGTTAACATGATGCAAGCAAGAGTTGTTGCGGGGTTGGCTGGAGGAAATGCAGAAGGAGAAAATCAGAATGCTCCAGTGGATAATAACTATGTTGCATTAAGTATAGATTATGCTAGGATGGGAGGAAAACCGTTTATTAGTACTGAAGACGCAATCGAAGAGGAAATTGGTTACTTTGTTGCAAAAGAATTTTTGTTGATTTGGGACTTAATGATGAGAAGAAAAGGAGACCCGCTTTAAGACAACTACAAAGGGTATCACTGTGTTGGTGGAACATCATTACTGTTGGAGTCAATGAGGAGACTAGGACTTAGGATGAGTTCAGGAGGAGGTTTGAAGAAAGATTTATGTCGGAGATTGCTAAGTCTACTCTACTCAGGAAGTTTGTTGAATAAGAGCATGGAGATATGCCAGTGCTTGAGTATGCAACCAGGTTTGAGGAGCTAGCGAGATACGCATGTTTGATACTTTCATCAAAAGGAATGATAAATTCATTCGTGGGTTGAAGCCTGAGCTTGCTAAGGCAATTTTATTACATATTAGATATTTGTGCAATGTAGTTGTTGAGATGGCTTTGAGGCAGGAATAGATGCTTTCTTATCTTAAAGGAAACAAGGCAAAGGAGGGCAGAACTAGTAAAGGAAGTTTTTGCATAAGAAAGGAACTAAGAAGAGTGGAGCTACTATGAAGGTGAAAGCAGAAATTGTCAGTTATAAGTGTGATAAGAACAGACACAATGCTTATGAATGCCAGACAGGCAAAGGAAAGAAAGCTGGTAAGAAGAAAGGAGTGAGATATTCCAATTGTGATCAGATTGGGCACTATAAGAACTAGTGCAAGGAACTAGCCAAGGATGGAAAAGGTAAGACATTTGCATTGGAACTCGCTACCTCGAGAACAACAATAGAAGAGAAGGAAAAAGCTGTTTTGGGAGGTATACTTTTGATTCATGGTGTATTAGTTAGAGTTTTATTTGATATTGGCGCATCGCATTTGTATATCTCATTGTTTGATAGATTAGCTTAACCTAGAACCCTCATACCTAGTTACTTCCTTAATAGTTAGGAATTTGATAGGAGGATATGCGACTCTTGAGATGATATGTAACCACTTAGAATTTTTGCTAGGTCATCTATTTGCTTACAGTTTGCATGTGTTTGATTTCGTAGGATTCAGAGTTATTTTGGGCATGGATTGTTTAAGTAATTACGATGCTAGGATATTTTTCCATGATAGGAAAATATAACTTGGACCCCTCGATTGTAGTAATCAGATTATATACTCCGTAGAAAACCCTAGTCTTGATGTTGATGCATTGTTGGGTGTTGTGGAGGCGAAAGACGAGTTGAATCGAGTTTTCATTGTAAGAGAATTTGCAGATGTCTTTGAACCGGTAGTAGGATTGCCACTGAAACGAGCCATTGAGTTTTGGATAGGTTTAGTACCAAGAGCAGAATCGGTGATTAGACCACCAAGCAAAATGACTCCTACCGGGATAAGGGAGCTAAAGATGCAATTGGTGAATTTGGAAAACAAGAACTTTATTAGGCCTAGCGGTTTTCCTTGGGGAGCCGTCGTAGTATTTGAAAGGAAACCAGATGGATTGTTAAGGTTGTGTATCGATTATTGTAAGTTGAATGAGAAGACGATAAAGAATCAATACCCATTACCTAGAATTGATGATTTTTTCGACCAGTTGAGTGGAGCCAAAGTATTTTCCCAACTGGGTTTAGCAACAGGATTTCATCATCTTAGAGTGGCAGATGATAGTATTTCTTTAACGGCATTTAGAACCATATATGGATCATATGAATGTTTAGTAATGCCATTCGGGCTAACTAATGCGTCAGCATTCTTTGTAGATTTGATGAATCGAGTTTTACGGACGCACTTGGATAGGTTTATTTTGGTGTTCATATATGAGATTCTGATATACTCTAAAGATGAAGGTGAGCATGAAGTTCATCTTAGAGTGGTGCTTGAGACGTTGAGGCAGCATTAACTAAAAATGAAAATTTTGAAGTGCCATTTCTAGAAGAAGGAAGTAAAGTTTCTTGGTCATGTAGTCTCAGAGAAAGGGTTGTCTGTAGATCCGTCTAAGATCGAGGTGGTGAATAATTAGAAGAGACCCGAGATAGTGACTGAGATAAAGAGTTTTCTTGGATTTGCAGGTTATTATCAAAGATTCATTAAGGATTTTTCATGAATAGTGGCACCAATGGCTAAGACATGGAAAGATATGAAGTTTGTCTAGACCGATAAGTGTCAAGAAGCATTCCAGAAGCTGAAACACTTATTGATAAATGCATCTGTATTAGTTGTTCCAAAGGGGAATCAGGACTTAGTAGTGTACACGGATGCATGTGGAACAGGATTAGGAGCTGTGTTAATGCAAAGGGGTAAAGTGATGCATCTCGATAGCTTAGACCACATGAGGTTAGATATCCAACATATGATTTGGAATTAGCCATAGTAATTTTTGCATTGAAGGTGTGAAGACATTACCTGTTCGGAGAAAGATTCGAATTGTATATGGATCATAAGTCATTGAAGTATTTATTCCCTCCGAAGGAGCCGAATATGAGATAGCAGAGGTGGTTAGAATTTTTAGCCACCTATTAATTTGGTATTGAGGCCACACCAGGAAAATGCAATAAGGTTGCGGATGCATTTAGCAGAAAACATCAGAATGTAGTTTTGACAATGATAGCTGAGTTGAATGATTTAGAAGCATTGACTACATGCAGAGTACAATGGAGATCTCAGATTGGTTTTGGTACAAAAATTGGTATGTTGTCATGTTTAGAAGTTCGACCAGTGATGATCGAAAGGGTTGCTTCTAAACAACAAGAGGGTCCATTTTAGCTTAACGGATCAGAGAGTTAAGGCATGGAACCAAGTGCGAGGACTTGAAAGATTTCAGTCTTAGACAGAATGGGTGGTTAAGAAAGAAAGGAAGACTATGTGTTTCAAATGTGGGTAACATTGGGAAGGAAAATCTAGAATAATGTCATCGTTTGAAGTTTACTATTCATCCAGGAGGAACTAAGATGTACTAGGATATGAAAAGGAGTTTCTTTTAGGAAGGTATGAAGAGGGACGCAGGCTTGTGGGTGAAACAATGTTTGAGCTGTCAGTGGGTAAAAGCCGAGCATCAAAAACCAAGTGGGTTACTTCAGTCTTTAGATGTTTTAGTATGGAAATGAGATTTTATCTCAATGGATTTTATAGACGGGTTGCCAAGGTCAAATAGAGGAAATGAAAGTATATTGGTCATGGTGGACAAGTTGACCAAGAGTGCCCATTTCATTCCGGTTAAGTCAACCAAGACGGCACATGTTTTAGCTAAGTTGTTTATGAAGAATGTAATTAGACTGCATGGCATTCCTAGTAGTATAGTAAGTGATAAAGATTTCTTATTCACTAGCAAGTTATGGAAGAATCTACATGAGACTTTGAATACCAAGCTGACAATGAGTACCGCTTACCATCCGTAGACAGATGGGCAGACAGAGTGAGTTAACAAAGTCTTAGAGGATTTGTTAAGAGCTATTGTGCTAGACTTTAGGGGGTTATGGGAGGACCACTCATACTTAGTCGAGTTTTCGTTTAACAATAGTTATCAGGCTAGTATATGGATGGCACCTTTTGAAGCTTTGTGTGGAAGGCCATGCAAATATCTAGTTTGTTGGTTAGAGACCAAGGATTGGTTAGTTCTGGTCCAAATTTGGTTAGAAAAGCTACAGAGCACATTGAGCTCATTCGATCCATAATGAAGGAAGCTCGGTCTAGGCAAAAAAGCTATGCAGATAAAATAGGAAAAGACTTAGAGTTCTCAATTGGAGGCCATGATTTCATCAAGGGATCACTAATGAAAGGTGTAATTTGATTTGGAAAACTTGCGTCGAGATTCGTTGAACCTTTTCCTATTGTACAAAGGATTAGGAAACTCACATATTGTGTGGAATTACCAAGTAATTTGGCAGGAGTACATAATGTTTTTCATATTTCTCATCTAAGGAAGTGTATTTAAGATCCAGAGACAACTATAGCTCCGACTGTGTTAGATGACTTAGTAATGGAATTTAACTATAGTTAGGGAACCGATTCTTATAGTCGTGAGAGATGAGAAGAGGCTAAGGAACAAGACGGTAAGGTTAGTTAAAGTCCAATGGAGTGACGATGAGAGAGATTTTATTTGGGAAACTAAGAGCAGGATTTGAGATACTTATCTTGACTTATTTCATGGTATGTTTTACCTTTATGATTGATTTTACTGAGTACCTTTTCGTAATTTCGAGGACAAAGTTCTTTAAGGAGGGAAGTATGTAAAAGCCCTAATTTTGACTAATATTATTTAGGACAATTAATTAGATAAATAAAATAAAATAATGTAAATGGTTAAGGAAAATGAGATTTGAATATTAGAGGGTAGCCGTGCCTAATTAATCAATGAATCCAAGCGAAATAAAATGAAATAAGTAAGGGTATAGATAAAAGAAAATTAAGAATAGGTTATATTCTCATACCCTAAGCCCTCATGCCACTTTCATTTTCCACGTTCACAAACAAAACTAAACCAAGTAAGACCGTCCACCATTAGAAAATGATAAAGGGGTAGATAAGCAAGAATCAAAATAAAGAAGCTTAAATCAAATTCATTCAAGATCAAATCTCAAACTCCTTAACAACAAGCTAAGGTGAATATTAGATTACATATCACTGTTTATGATTTTTGGAATCTATTTAAGATCCGAACTGATTTTGCAAATGATTAGCCATGTTTCAATTGTTTAAATGGACATATATGCTTGTTGATGATTTATGCTATTTCATATAGATTTTATGATAAGGATTAACTTGAAACCTATTAAATGACATCCAATTGCCTTGCGTTTTTATATGAAGTCAGAAATATTATTTTAGAGATGAGTTTCAAGTTTCATAATTTTCTGAATTAGTGTGGATTTATTATAAATTATCTAGTAAAGAAAATTGTTAAATTGGGTTCAAAATTAATTTCGACCACTATATGTTAGCTTTGGGTCGGAAATTTAAACATGTTAGAAAACATATTAAAAGTGATTTACGCGAAATTTTGGAAAATTTTCCTAAGTGTTTTATTGAATATATAAAATGTTTTAGGTATGGGTCTTAAATGTTTTAAATGTTTATAAAAGGAGAATCGGCTATTCGCAAACGTTTTAATTTGTGATTTTTTGAAATTTGGTAGTTCTTTAGAGAAGATTTTGAAAAAGAATTGGCAACCAATGACATGTTGACAAACAAAGCAAGTTAGTTAGAAAGAAATTGCTTTAAAAAGTTAAAATTCATTTTCATAAGGTTTTGCTGCTTCGCCACTTATAGCAGCCACCTTTCGACCTCATAATATCGCCTCTATCTATGTCAAAACCTATACACTTGGTATTAGCCTTGGTACATAATGGATTGGAGTTAGGCGAAAGGTATGGAGTCGAAACATACTTTCGAAAGGGTTGAAGTTGCTTTGGTAAACATTGAACCATTTTGGTTATAAATGATATTTTCGAAGGAACCAGCTTTCAACTTGGTCGAATATTTTAAAAAAAAGAACTTCCAGAAGGGGCTACTTCATTTATTTTAAAAAGAAGCTTTCGAATGGGTAGAAACCCCTGCTGTCTTATTCAACCTTTCAAAGTAATGCCTTCGAAAGGGTCCTTTTGTTTTAAACCATGAAGCCGTTTCTTTATGCTTTCGAAGGGGTTGGTTTTGACACCATACACTTTCTTTTGTTTAGGAAAATGATTTCGAAAGAGATGATTTTGTCCCAGTTCTTTTAAGACCCTTTTTTATATTTTGAAAGTTAACTCAAAGGTTTCAAAAGGAATATTTTAAATGGTTTCAAAACTATATTCCACAAGCTTTCGCATGAACCCAAAGCTTTCGAAAGGTTTGTTTAAGTAAAGGACTTTAATGCTTTCAAAAGGTATCTAACGAAGGTTTCGAAGACGTTATTCCCCAATGTTTTCAAAATATTTGCCTTTAGTGTTTGAAGGGAAAGGTCCCAATGTTTTCGAAAGGCAAGTTTGAAATGTTTTGAAAAGAGGATGTCTAAGGTTTTATAAAGCTTCCATAAGGACACTTTCAATGGTATCGAAAGGTCTATTATAAATGATTTCGAAAGGTATGTTTTGGCCTTTCATCTTAGTGCTACATGTTAAAGTAGTTAACCTTTTTCGCAAGGTCTACTTTCAAGGGTTTCAAAAGAGATTGTTTAAAGCTTTTAAAAAAGGGTTTCAAAGGTTTTCATCAACAAGGTTTTGGGTAAAGCATATAGCTTGGCAAAGAGATTTGAGTAAAGCAAAAGTATGTTTTTTCTTGTCTAAGTATGATTTAAGGGGTTAAATCAATTTGAAAGAAATGATTTCAAGGCAAATTAGAAGGGTAGTTAACCCTAGGAAAATAATTCAGATATTTGAATACCAGATGAGACTGATATAGGGTCGCGCCCTATATATTAGCTATAGGTCCTAGATAATTTAGCTAAAATTCCAGTTTGTAAGGCTTAGTCACAAGTAAGATTTAATTAAGGTTACACGAAAGGAATATGTAGAGAAAGAGGATAAGTTATTGGTGAGCCTGCAAAACCATTAGGATCAGTTGACCCTGGGAGAAGTAAGTTAAGGACAGACCATTCAGAAGTATGTCTAACAGATGTTAGAATATTTATTTTGTTTGGTAGGCCCGAGTCAGCCAATGGTTAGAAGTTAGCCAAACAAAATTATATTGTTCGGACAGATAGTCCATTTATTACCTGATTTATGAGCATATATGACACTGCTATTATTGTTTTAATCAGTTTGATTGTAGGATTATGATTTGCAAAAAGATAAATTTTAAAGGGATATTAGTGAGGGAAATCCTATTCCGCTAAGCGACATGGTTTTACTTAATATCAGAAATCCAAGATGTAATAATATTATTCACACCAGGCTTTACATCTCACTCGAATTTTTTGATTTTTCCCTTAAACTCTCGGATGCTCAAAATTTAATTTAAGTAGATGAAGAGTTAAGGTTTTTCAGGTTTAGTAGGTTGGACGAATAAAGCTTCTGAAGATGTGCAGGAGCTAGCTATATAGGTGCTATTTAGTTTATTTCCTTTGCGCTGTATAAAGACTGATGTGCCTATTTAGTACTCTGGTCATCCAAAGGGGCATCTTAATGTAACGACCCAGAATTTTAGTCAACTGAAATTAGAATGTTTAATTGATTAAATATTTAAAAGTTGAATTTATAAGTTAAATGGATTAATTTCAAATATAATGGTTATTTGAATAACGAAATTGGTTAAATAATTGAATATGAATCTAATGCGAATAAAAACTATTTCTAATGTGGATTTAAATTCTATTTGAATTAGAATATAATTCGTAAATTTTTAAAATTGAATTAAAAGTTAATTTATAGAAATTGGAATTCAACTTAGACGAGTAAAATAGCGATTCGAGACATTGTCTCAGAATTGTATGAAACTAGTTTCATTAGATCTATAATAGTTAGTTATTATAGGATTCCAAATTTCATAACAATCGGACTTATGGTTTGGATGTGTGATGCTGGAAAGCATAGAAATTTATTTAAGTAAATTTAATTCAAATAACTCGGTTTGAAAACCTAACTTTCAAATATGATGGAATTGGCTCCTAGTATATATTCCATTGTGTTTAGAATAGAGGTAAAACAACATAAACGCCAGGCGGTACGCTTCGTTTGGATTTCGAAATATTTTTGCATGAATGGTAACTTTTATTGCCTATAAATATAGGACCCCTAGCCCTCAATCTCTCCAAAACCCTACTTAACCAGGGCCAGCCACCTCCACCTTTTAATGGCAAAAAATTTGTCTCCTTCCATCTCAAATCTCTCTCAATCCATAAACTATTATAAAAAACTCTCAACTACAATATCGTAGAGCTCGTTGAATACTACAAATCCAACGGTTGTTATGGAGTTTCGCATGGTGGATCGCCAGAAAACTGGCTGCGTTCATTCAAGTTAGGGCTTGTCATGAGGCTTATTGTAGTGACCGGAGTGGATGTGGTTTCAGGCGGAGATGCGTAGCGTGGAGAGTTTCGATGTGGCGTTGCCGGTTTGACATATAGATGATTGAAGGTGGGCGTGGCATGAGGAAATCGAACGCGAGTTATGGGTTCGAGCACGTGCGTCTATGCCTGGGAGGGATTCCACATAAGGAAGAAAACAAATGAGATTTAAAGTTAATTAATATTTATTAAGTTAATTATATTTTTAATAATCGAATGTTTAAATTTTTTCCATGCAAGGTCCAAACAGCATGAAACAAATTGCGTTGGGTTTGTATTAAGGAGAACTTCATTTTAGAGCTAGTTTAAATGGATTTAAAGCTGCTAGGAATTTTGGATAAAATTAAATGCTCATTTAATTTTATTTCAAACAAAACGTTGCAACGACGACTGTAAGTAATGTGAGTAAATCTCACTCATTTTTGGATAACTGGTTTTAATTTATGTTGTTAAAAATTAATTATTGGTTGATTAGGTGAATTTAAATTTTTTTATCAATTGGATGCTATATTATATATATAAAATATATTGGTAGTTGGATAAATTCCCGCCGATTGGAGCAGATGAGACAGTATGCGCCCATCATTATAGTGGATGACCATTTTTATTGCGATATCCCGCTTCAAAGCGGGATTATTATTTTATGTTATATAACATCTTGGGTGCACGGAAACATGTAAGAGGGAATCCGACTGGATTCCTCAAAATAGTTGATTTTATTTCATATATTGTGTTATGTGACATGATTTGATAATATATTGTAGATTATGATGTGATGTGACTTATTGGATGCTATGGTAGCATCGGTCTTAATTTTGGTAATTTAAACGCTATAAATAATATTTTTGAATTTAAAACAAAAATTCAAAGACGATTTTGGGAATGAAAATATTTATATTAATTTGGGATTAATAAAAAATGAATTGATTTGGATAAAATAAATAAATTTGATTTTATACATTTATTTAGCTATTTTGTAAAGTGGTTTCAAATAGAGAATTCAATTTGAGTATTTTTAAGTAGTGGATTTTAATTGGGATTTTTGGAATATGGAATGGAAGTCGAAATCGAGGCTCGATACGGTTTTGGAATATAGTTCGGATTTTATAGAAATAGATTTATAAAATGGAAATTTAAATAGAAATCGATTTATAAGTGATATTTGTTAAATATAAATCTGTTATTAACAGGGAGCAACCGAAAATTAATTTATAGATATATAAACGATGTTTATAAATAAAGTAAAATGATTATCATTTGATAAGTTGGAAATATATATTCACCATGTGAATTTAAAGTGAGATTCGAAATTCGGTTTAGGGAAAGATAGTGGATTCTTTTTTGGAATTTTTAAATAGTTGTGAAATTAGAAAAGAAAATTTATTTGGGATAAATCGAGAGAGATTTATAAATATAAGAATGATTATGATGAATTTTAAAGATAAATTTTGTTATCAAGAAGTTAAGTTTTGTTTCAAAAAGAGATTCTATTTATTAAACTGTATGGTTTAAAACTGTTTTAGTATTTAAGTATTTCAAAAAATGGATTATTCAAATATTTAATATTTATTGAAATGAATTCAAAATTTTATAATAAGCATTGTAAATCGATTAGTTTTATCTATAAATGAATTGGAAATGAGTTATCGATGTTTATTTAAAGCGTTTTGATGTTTTAAATAATTACTAAATGTGTTTTAAAAATAAATTTTTATTCTTTAAAATACTTATCATATATATAAAGTTTTGAAATGATTGAAATTTATTTTAAATCCTCTCAAGATTGTAAACGTGGTTTATTTAACGGATATGATTTTGATAAGAGGAATCTTTTAAGGAATTTTGGGAGAAAATGGAATCTCCAAAATGTTAAAATATGGGAACTTCGGAAATGAATTCATAAAAGAAGTTATAAATTGTTAGTTGGAATTATAAATAAGTATAATTGTCTTTTTTGGGAAATGGAAAAAAGAAATTTATTAATAATTCCGCTAGATTTATGAGATAAGTTTTGAAATATTTCCTAAGTTTGACATTTAAATAATTTTGGATAATCTGCCTATAAATATTCTCCTAAGTATTGAAAAGAGGGTATTGGAAAATATTTTAAGTGTGAAATGAATGGTATAGGAATACTTTTCTAAGTGTTATGAATTGAATTCAGAAATATTTTTAAGTGTTGAAATGGTTTAAAAGTATCTTGTTATGGACAAGTATTTGAAATTATTTTCAAATGTTGGAACGCTGGAAGAGAGTTAAATATATATATATATATATATATATATATATATCTTTGTAAAGATATTTTGAAATGAATATTTTTGAAAGATTTATAAAATTGGGCCTAGTGACTGCTGTGTAATGTGATAGTTAAATAACCGAATACCAAATCTGGCCAATTTCATTAATCGTTTCAATGAGGCCAGGATCAGATTTAATTATCCAAAAACCACTTCGATTCAATGTGTGCGTTACGAATTATGATATAGTAAAGATAATGAGAGATTCGATTTGTTTAGTCCTACAACAACTTTTATGAATGAATGTTATCATTGCATTGCTTTCCTGGAAGCCAGTGTAAGCATCCCAAATATGAATGCTATGCTTAAGGTAATCGTAGCCTCAAAGCTTATCAATGAGAATAACTGAAAATCAGGGGAGATGCAGCAAGGCTCTGTGGATCTCACCCATTATGGTACGTTGTCACCCTTCTAAATACATCTATATATTTATGGATTGGGTATGCATGAGATCTCAATAAAAAGGGTTGCAAAGCAGCCGGGTTGATGACATATTCCATACTATCCTGGTCAGGGGTAGGCCAGTCTTGTGTTGGGAGGGAATCCCGATTAGATCATCGGTACATTTTCTAGATGTGTATTGTGATAGGTAGTACACCAGTGCCTAGTCATTGTATGGAAACCATTATCCAATAACAGCCTTTACAGTTCTGATTATAGAGCATAGTATGCTGGAATTTAACTAATATAACAATTTCAGTTATTTTAATAAGTATTTGTACTTAGACATTACTCTAATATCACTGGATTTTATACGAAAATGTTTTGGTTATCGTAAGGTAAAAACCCATCATATTTATGTGTGGCGTAGTCTTATAAGATACCTTTGTTTTCAAAGGATTTTGATAACAGTAATAATTCAAATTGAGCATTTTTTCTCACGTTGGTTTTTCGGACTGACTCGGGTATTATTTTATTATAATGCTTGGGTTAGACCGAGTATTGCAGATCCAGGGTAGGATTATATGGAGCTTAGGAGATAAGCTGGAGGATTTCAAACGTATTACACGTACTTGGTTTTTTTTGCTATGTGTGTTAAACTGTATATTCGGTACTTGTAAGGACAAGTTATTATAATTGTCCAAGATTGTTATGTTGACCGTTGTACTCCGATGATTGTATGTGTATTGACAGTTACAGTTTCTTTTTGTATAAAGATCTATATTTATCCATTACATATTGTTCAACTGTGACTTGTGAGATTCTATGTGTTGTTTCTGTTTCTTCTTCTTTCTTCCTTCTCACCCTCTCTCTTCTTTTCCATGACCTTCCGTCATTCTGTACTTTTTGGATCGGACATGTGTGGTTTATTGCCGATTAAAAGGGTACAGATTTGCGGGTTATCGCACTTCATATGTCGCTCTTGGCGTAATTTGTAATAATTATATTTGATCAAAACTCGGGAATCGTTTGGGATTATGTAATGGAATATGAATCATGGTTTTACAATATAATCAGTAAAGTTGACTTTTAATCAGTGATTTTGTTTCAGATTCATGTGCTTCTGATATTATGATTACCATCAACATTACTGTATTTTATCACTGAAAGTTAATACTATAGATGACTGCATCATCTGTAGTGCATAGCTTCGTGTGATGACTTGGAATTTTAGGCAATGTCAATTTAATAATCTGTATTTAAAATTAAATTGATTTGAAATTTTGTTAATAAAATTTGACTTGATTTAATAATCCAATTAAATAAATATTTAATTGGTGAATTTTATCTTTTTAAAGCTAATAAAATGTGTGTGTGTGTGTGTGTATTTATATATATTGTAAAAAGATAAGCTTTGATTTGAAGTTTAATAAACAAATAAAATCTTGTTTTCTCAAATTCTAATACACATTTTGATAATTTGAAAATTTATGATTTAATTTAATATTAAGCTTTTCAAAGCCATTAAATAAATAAACTATATGGTTTTAAACCCTTAAGATAAATATTAATTTGTTTAAATTATATCTTAAGCCTAAGTATAAAATTAATAAAAGATTTATTTTAGTTTTTTTTTCAATATAGCTTGATAAATATAATTTGAAGTTATATGTGGAAGTTTAAAATACAATTTACATATTAAAAATTAATTCATTTAAATAAGATAAGTGATAAGTAATTTATAATTTCTTTTATAAATTATTTAAATTGATAAATGTGTTATTTTCAAATAATATTAATAAATGTATAAAAATAGATAGGTTAATAGAAATTCTATTTTAAATTGTATATGTTATAAATTGGTTTTGAATTAGATTCTTAAATTTAAGAAGGGTTTGAATTTGAATTAATTGTGAAATTCTAAAGGATAAACATTTTTTAAATAAGAATTCATTTTACCTATAATTTGTTTATTTCATTTTCTTTAAAAAGAAATGCACATATACATTTATATATGAAAATAATTCATATATATAAGTATTTAACAAACAAAGAAAAAGGGTTTTATTTACTTTTAAATTAAATAAATAAAAATATGTATATAACAAGTGTTAATATCTTAAGTAACTAATGAGACAAATGTGAACTACTAATCTACTCTAATTGATAAATGTAGTAATATAGGACAAGTGTCATTTGTATTTTTTTCTTTTATTTTTTGGAAAATCAATTACACTTATATAACCATGTTTTCTTCTTTTCATTTCCATTCTTAATTTTCAAAAGTAAAGATAAAACTTCAGCTGAGAATTAAATCATTTTCTAAAACTCCTCAAACCAAAAATCTAATACAAATCCAAATCTGAAACTCTTCCTCAAAAATAAAAATCAACAAGCCTGCATTTTTAAATCTGTTCAAACCTGCATTTTCTTCCATCTGTCTAAAAGCCTGCAAGCATTTTCAAATGCAAATATGTGAAGCATTTTCAAAAATCAAAAGTAGTCTCAACAAGTTTTTAAATTAAAGCATTTTAAAGCAAAGCATTCAAATTTAAAGTTTCAAATGCATCTGGAGTCAAGCCTGCATGCAAGTCTAAACAACAGCAACAAAAGTTTATATCAAATTCAATGAAGATTTGGCATTTCAGTTTCAAGTTTTCCAAACAGTTTTCAGAGTAAAGGCTCTATTCTCATCTGTTTCAGGTGAGTAACATATTTTAAAAAGCTTAGAAATTTGAATAATTGGGTTACATGCTAGTTTATCTGAGATGAAGTATAAATTGTGTGTATATGTTTGAAAATTTCTATGTATATATATGAATGAATATAAGGATGTTTACTGTTGAATCTATTTTTGCCTGTTCTTAGTTCAAACTTAGATTCTAAGCAAAAGAATCCAATATCTTTTGATCTACTTACTGTTAGTATCTAGAATTTAAACAAGACTTGTTTGATTGACTTTAAGATTTAGACTTAAATTTTATTTAAGTTAAGATAAAATGGGAATTGCTCTGGAAACCAAAAAGGAACAGGGGAGTTTGAATTTGTGTAAAATTCAATTATGCAAATTTAACAATTTAGTAATATAAATTGAATTCCTATACTAAATCATGTTTTTCCAAAAGCAAAATCACAATTTTTAAATTAGAAATGAAAGTGCATTTTTGGGTTGACCAGAATTTGGATTTTTGGGAAGTTCTGGTGATCTCGGGGTTCTGGAGGGTTGAAGTTTCTTCTAGAGGGAGTGGAGCGAATGGTGAGGCCAGGAAAATTGCCAGGAAGATGGTCAAAGACCGGTGGTAGAGGGGTTTGTTCATTTTTATTTCTAAACCTAGTTTTGGTGAGCTCTGGAATTTTGATCGGCCTTGTTTCTCGGAGTGATCGAGTGCTATAAGATTCAAGGATATGATAGCTTGGATGTTGAAGAAGGGTTGGACGAAGTTTCAAAGCCTCCGACGACCGGAGGTGTGAGGACGAAGAGTTTTCAGGTTTTGGGGAGTTATGGTTCCAGTTTGGAATCCAGGTTTGGGTTAGCGTACTCGAATTCAAATTCGAGTTAGTGGTCACGATCTGATGATCGTGATGAGCTTAAGGGTTGATCGTCGTTGTGCTCGAAGTTTAGGTGGTGACCGGAGGTTGTCAGAACCACCGTGCATATGCACGGTGCAGTGATTTGTCTAGTGAAGTTTTTATGTTGCATTGATGTTTGGTCTCGAGTAACTCTCGAGTAATTCAAGTGCTGGACTCAAAGTTGTTTGGTATTTGACTTGAAGCATGTGGTTGATGTCTTGGGAAAAATGTTCGTTTCAGATTTTAAACCAGTAGAGTTTTACAAATTTAAAATTGGGATTTAAAATGTGAAGTAGAGACTTAAACTAGATTTAAATGAAAAGTTAAGTTTGGATTCAAATGTTGTTTGAATCCCAGTTTTAAAATAAATTAAAGTTTTTTTTTAAATTTAAATAGTTTAAACAACTTTAAAAGGGTTTAAATAGTTTGAATTTAAAAGTAAAGCTTTAAAATAAAAGTAGAGATTTAACCTAAGTTTAAATCTGGATTCAAATCCAAATTTGAATCAAAATTTTGAAATAAAGGAGGTTTTTAAATTTAAATTGCTTTAAAACCACTTTGAATGTTTAAGGTGTAATTTAAAATATGAATTGTATTTTAAAATGAATTTAGGTTTAAATTCCTTTAAATTTCTTTTATAAAATAAGAAATTCTTTAGAATAAGTTTTAAAGGGTTTTAAATGTTTTTAAACCTTGTTAAAGTTAAGTTTGACTTCTTTTTAAATCTTAAATTTAAAATGAAATTTGGAAACAAATTTAAAGTAAATTGATTTAAATTGCTTTGTTAATGATAATTTAATCATTAATTAGAAATGTTTTTATTTTTATTTAATACAAATTTAATGATTTTTGATTCATTAAAATAGTAAGGTAATTAAATGGATAATTAATTAATTTATTTAATTAAGAAATTAAGGGTACGAATAAATCAATTAAAGTTAAGTAATTAAGATAATCAATATGAAATTAATAATGATTAATTTGAGTAAATTACTTAGGAAAAGTAATTAATGAGTTGTAAGTAGTTAATGAAGGTCATTAACTTAAGATTATTTAATAATTAATTAATGAGATTAATTTTAGTGATTAATTAGATTAATTAATTAAAGATAACCATTTATGAAAATTGGTTAAATATAATTACTCAATGAAAGTAAATAAAAGGAATTAATTACTCAAGGTAATTAATTTAGATAAATTTGATTAGTTTAAGTTAATTAATTAAGTTTAATTAATTTAGAATAATCACTTGATAATTTAATGAGTATAATTACTTGGAGAAGTAGTTAATACATAATTATTAGATGTAATTAATTAAATGATGATTTGTTAAATGAAGTAATTTGAGTATAATTACTTTGTGAAATTAATCAAGCGATTAATTAAAGATAATTAATTAAGGAGTAATTAATTTATTTAATGAAGTAATTAAGGGTAGTTAATTACTTAATGAGATTAATCAAGAGTGATTAATAAATGTGGTTTAATTTAAGAGTAATTAATTAATGTAATTTAAATTAGAACAATTTAAAATGTAATTACGGATCATTAATTTATACAATTAATGATGTAATTAAAGTTGATTAATTAAGATTAATTAACCAATGATAGGTGATTAAAGTAATTAATTAAAGATTAACGTAATTAATTATAATTAATTGATTAATGAAGTAATTAAAGGTTAATTACTGTTTTGGTTAAGGATAATTAATTTGTGAAATTAATTAAAGATAATTACTTGAATGTAATTAAAGGATAATTAATCAAGGGTGATTAATTAAGGTGATTAATTTGAGGATAATTAATTGATTGATTTGTAATTAATTAATGGTTATGTAAGAAGATTTATAATGATGAAGTAATAAATTTATTTTATTTTAAATAATTAAAGATGAAGTAATTAATTTAATTCACTTTAAATTAATTAGAGATGCAAGTAATTAATTTAATTCATTTTAAATTAATCATAGTATGATTAAGTAAATCCTTGCTTATGTATGGATGATATTGATTGCCTTGAATGGTTAGAGATCTCAGAGATGACATAAGTGATGCCGTGTGATATGGATGCTTTGGTTGCGTTGTGATGATAATATGAATCATCTATTTGTGATGATAATATGGAATATCTGATTATGATAATAATGTTGATTATCTATTGTGATGATGTGAATTATCTATCTGTGTGTATATATAATTAAATTGAATTGTTTTAAACTTAAAATAACTTGGACCTTAAAAGATACGTTTTGGATTCGGTGAGACCAGGATCGGGTTTCTAGATTTGGATATTCGAAAACCACATCGATCCAAATTAACGATAGGTCGTGAATCTCAAGTGAAGATGAAGATTCAGAGTTCAAGGATTATCATCGTTAACTCTGAGAGTGATTCCAAAATGAGTGTAACGAGATAATGCCTTCGGTTTCGTTCGAACCTGGAACGAACTTGTACGGATTGAATGCTTTTAAAACATCGTCAGGTGGACGATGAGCATTCTAAGATAGATGTGTTCTATAAAGGTAATCGTGGCATCAAGCCTCATCAACCGGGAATGGCTAAAATAGGGGAGGTGCAGCAAGGCTAAGTGGGTCATGCCCAAGTAGGACGAGATTTTCCCCTATCTAGAAGTCCCTTTATATTCGGCTGTGTGGGGCAGTTGATTTGCGAAAACTGCCGGGGTTGTCTTGTTCGGGACTGTCCAGTAAGGGATGGTTTCGGCCTTGTGTTGCAGGGGATTGGGAGTAATTCTCGGTACGGTGATCTAGGCCCCGTACTGTGACGGGCGGTATCCCAGTAGCCCTGCCATTGTATGGAATCCAAAATCCAATAAGTGCCATCGGTTTTGATCGTATTACCCACTTTTGTGGCTAGTAGCTAGAATTTAATCATGTAACAATTATGGCTATTTCATATTTACTTGAAAATCCTAGACTTTTATAATATCACCGGATTTCCTATCAAATGTTTTGGTTAGCGTAAGGTAATAATATCACCGGATTTCCTATCAAATGTTTTGGTTAGCGTAAGATAAAAACTTTTCCATATTTATGTGTGGGAAGTCTTACGTGACACCTTTCTTTTCAAAGGTTTTTCAAAAGTTAAGAACCTTTAACCTGTTACTCACACCAGACCCATGTCTGACCCGGAGTTTATTCTATTTTTCTTAAACTCTTGGATACTCAAATTTTTACGAGTAGCCAAAGGATTATAGTTAGCTTTGATGAATTGTGGAGGAGCAATGGAACAGGAGGCTTCAGCGTTGTAGATATGTATAGTGTTCCGCTGTGTGTTCTCTGAGTCATTAATTTGTGTTGTATTGAATTGTAATAACTAGACAAGTGTTTATAACTATCTAGTATGTGATGTATAATATGTGTAACTCTAATGGTAGTTGTATACTATGTAATACTTATGTTATTAATATAATTTATTCGTTCCGCAATTAAGATTCTGATGTTGTTTCTTTTTTCTTCTCTTTCTTTCTCTTTTTTATCCCTTTCTTTCTTAATTAATGATGCGTCTTTATGGATAATGGAAGACAGGTCGTGACAGTTGAGCGCTAGGTTGAGTGAGTACCTAGGCTTTGGAGTGATTTCTTTCTTGAGAGAGCGTAATTGTAATTTTGATATATATATATATATATATTTCTACCTATTTGTTGGGTTACCTGTTCGGGGTTTTTAATATAGGTTATAAAGGTAGATAAGGTAGTGGTATGTGTAACTTACTACTACCATTGGTTGGAGTTTGAATGTATGAGGTTGGAAGTGTATCTGTCGAGATTGTAGACCTAATACCGTCTCGGGTGAGCTTTGCTATGGTGAAAGGATTTCACCAATCTCTGAAGGAAACCTGTTAAGGTTCGGAGTCTATTTTTGAAGTTGGATGAGTAGAGTTTGGATCTGTTAGTTGGCAGAAGCGATTAATGGTATCTTGATACCTCAGGAAGTAGTAGCTGTGTGATGAGACGCAGTAACTATGGATTTTTCCGAAGATGTTTCTTTGGAACAAGTTTAAGGAAGTATGTCTGCTTTGGTGATGTGGCTGAGTTCAGCTGGTTGTTTGTGTTTGGCTTTGAGGCTTGAGTTTCTTGAAGAGCTTATGGATTAGGAAGTCTTTGGGCATATTGTCAGCAGTGCAGCTCAGAGTATTCTGTGTGCCAGCAAGAAGGTCTTCTAGTTAGCAGTTTTTCTGGAGGTGGAGTTCAGAAGCAGCAAAGTGGATCCATTTTTTTGATGGATTGGCTAGATAAACTTAAGCTGTTCTAATTGGTATAAAGAGAATAGTTTTCTTTGGAATTAGGCTGGGTTAACCGCAAAAGTGACTTGCGATAGTTTGAATGTTCTTTTGGGTTATTGAAGATTTTTTTGGATGTCTTCAGGGAAGTCATAGGTTTGTCTGTATCTGGAGATTGAGTTTTCTTATCGACTGGATTTCAGGAGTAATTTCGGTGGTTCAGCTAGTTGTAGGATGGTTCCTTGAGATAGAGTTTGGTGAAGCAGCTCGGGTGTTGGTGGAACTTCTGAGTTTTCTTTATGGGTCTCTTGAACCATATTTTTGGAATGTGTTGTACAGTCTATGCTCATGTTCTTCATCAGCATTTTCTTCTATTCCAGATCAGAATTGTGCAGCAGAAGCAGTTTGGGAGTGCAACTGTTTTGTCTTTTTCGGATAGAAGAAGTAAGTTCAGTCTTCTGTTGTTGTGGAGTAGAGTTATGTTCTTGGTTGCTGGTTGATCTTGAGAGGATCATTTTGATGGGTTGTTTCTGGTCTTGTTTGTTTCTTGAGGCATCAGCAAGGGTTGAGCTGATCAGGAAGGATGTAAGTAGCCTAGGATCGTTAGAAGAAATTTTGAGGATAAGAGATGAAGGAATTTGGATTCTGGAGTCGGAGATTTGATTTTGAGTAAGTTTTCTCCAATCCAAGGACCTATCAGATTGGGTAAGTCTGGGAAGCTAGCTCCGAGGTATCTTAGATCTTTTCTGTGTTCTTGTAAGAATAAGTGTTTGGTCCTCTGGGTTGAATTGCAAGTTTGGATAACTGAGATTCGATGTGTTTCACGTATCTCTGAGGGAGTACGTGTATCTCTAGTTGTGGAACCAGCTGTTCAGAAAGGTTTGGTGGTTGAGTTAGACTTGAGTGTAGTCTGATATCCTGCTTAGTTCTGTAGATCTAGAGGAGTAGTAGCTCTGTAGCTTAGTAGTGTTGATTGTTTTGATTCTGTAGGGCGAGTATTTCGGTACTTATACCTGAGAAATTCGAGGAAGTTATATTCAGTATTTTGTCTGAATAGTTAGATTTGTTTGATTGGATGAATTGGTTGCTATGGTTGTTAGCATATGATTGATATATGCATGTCATTTAAAATTTAAAATCTTTGATGGGTTATTAAATTACCTTTGCTTTTAAATTTCGGGGATGAAATTCTTTTAAGGGGAGGAATGTGATGACCTGAAATTTTGGGCAATGTCAATTTAATAATCTGTATTTAAAATTAAATTGATTTGAAATTTTGTTAATAAAATTTGACTTGATTTAGTAATCCAATTAAATAGATATTTAATTGGTGAATTTTATTTTTTTAAAGCTAATAAAACGCTTTCTATTTATAATGTGTGTATATATATTTATATATATTGTAAATAGATAGGCTTTGATTTTAAGTTTAATAAACAAATAAAATCTTGTTTTTTAAAATTCTAATATACATTTTGATAATATATAAATTTATGATTTAATTTAATATTAAGCTTTTCAAAGCTATTAAATAAATAAAGTATATGGTTTTAAACCCTTAAGATAAATATTAATTTGTTTAAATTATATCTTAAGCCTAAGTATAAAATTAATAAAAGATTTATTTTAGCTTTTTTTTAAATATAGCTTGATAAATATAATTTGAAATTATATATGGAAGTTCAAAATACAATTTACATATTAAACATTAATTCATTTAAATAAGATAAGTGATAAGTAATTTATAATTTCTTTTATAAATTATTTAAATTGAAAAATTTATTATTTTCAAAAAATATTAATAAATGTATAAAAATAGATAGGTTACTAGAAATTCTATTTTAAATTGTATATGTTATAAATTGGTTTTGAATTAGATTCTTAAATTTAAGAGGGGTTTGGGTTTGAATTAATTGTGAAATTCAAAAGGATAAACATTTTTTTTTAATAAGCATTCATTTTACCTATAATTTGTTTATTTCATTTTCTTTAAAAAGAAATGCACATATACTTTTGCATATGAAAATAATTTATATATATGTAAGTATTTAACAAACAAAGAAAAAGGTTTTATTTACTTTTAAATTAAATAAAAAAATAAGTAAAAATATGTACATAACAAGTGTTAATATCTTAAGTAACTAATGAGACAAATGTGAACTAATAATCTACTCTAATTGACAAATGTAGTAATATAGGACAAGTGTCATTTGTATTCTTTTTCTTTTATTTTTTGGAAAATCAATTACACTTATATAAACATGTTTTCTTCTTTTCATTTCCTTTCTTAATTTTCAAAGTAAAGACAAAACTTCAGCTGAGGATTAAATCAGTTTCTAAAACTCCTCAAACCAAAAATCCAATACAAATCAAAATCTGAAACTCTTCCTCAAAACTAAAAATCAACAAGCCTGCATTTTTCTTCCATCTGTCTAAAAGCCTGCAAGCATTTTCAAATGCAAATCTGTGAAGCATTTTCAAAAATCAAAAGAAGTCTCAACAAGTTTTTAAATTAAAGCATTTTAAAGAAAAGCATTCAAATTTAAAGTTTCAAATGCATCTGGAGTCAAGCCTGCATGCAAGTCTAAACAACAGCAACAAAAGTTTATATCAAATTCAATGAAGATTTGGCATTTCAGTTTCAAGTTTTCAAAACAGTTTTCAGAGTAAAGGCTCTATTCTCATTTGTTTTAGGTGAGTAACATATTTTAAAAAGCTTAGAAATTTGAATAATTGGGTTACATGCTAGTTTATCCGAGATGAAGTATAAATTGTGTGTATATGTTTGAAAATTTCTGTGTATATATATGAATAAATATAAGGATGTTTAATGTTGAATCTATTTATGCCCGTTCTTAGTTCAAACTTAGATTCTAAACAAAAGAATCCAATATATTTTGATCTACTTACTGTTAGTATCTAGAATTTAAACAAGACTTGTTTGATTGACTTTAAGATTTAGACTTAAATTTTATTTAAGTTAAGATAAAATGGGAATTGCTCTGGAAACCAAAAAGGAACAGGGGAGTTTGAATTTGTGTAAAAATCAAATATGTAAATTTAACAATTCAGTAATATAAATTGAATTTCTATACTAAATCATGTTTTTAAAAAGCAAAATCACAAATTTTAAATTAGAAATGAAAGTGCATTTCTGGGTTGAACAAAATTTGGACTTTTGGGAAGTTCTGGTGATCTCGGGGTTTTGGAGGGTCAAAGTTTCTTCTGGAGGGAGAGGAGCGAATGGTGAGGCCAGGAAAGTCGCTAGGAAGATGGTCAGAGACCGGTGGTGGAGTGATTTGTTCATTTTTGTTTCTAAACCTAGTTTTGGTGAGCTCTGGAATTTTGATCGGCCTTTTTCTCTGAGTGATCGAGTGCTATAAGATTCAAGGATATGATAGCTGGGATGTTGAAGAAGGGTTGGACGAAGTTTCAAATCCTCCGACGGCCGGAGGTGTGAGGACGAAGAGTTTTCAGGTTTTGGGGAGGCATGGTTCCAGTTTGGAATCCAGGTTTGGGTTAGCGTACTCGAATTCAAATTCGAGTTAGTGGTCACGATCTGATGATCGTGATGAGCTTAAGGGTTGATCGTCGTTGTGCTCGAAGTTTAGGTGGTGACCGGAGGTTGTCAGAACCACCGTGCATATGCACGGTGCAGTGATTTGTCTAGTGAAGTTTTTATGTTGCATTGATGTTTGGTCTCGAGTAACTCTCGAGTAATTCAAGTGCTGGACTCAAAGTTGTTTGGTATTTGACTCGAAGCGTGTGGTTGATGTCTTGGGAAAAATGTTTGTTTCAGGTCTTAAACCGGTAGAGTTTTAAAAATTTAAAACTGGGATTTGAAATGTGAAGTAAAGACTTAAACTAAATTTAAATCAAAAGTTAAGTTTGGATTCAAATGTAGTTTGAATCTCAGTTTTAAAATAAATTAAAGTTTAAAAAAAAATTAAATAGTTTAAACAACATTAAAAGGGTTTAAATAGTTTGAATTTAAAAGTAAAGCTTTAAAATAAAAGTAGAGATTTAGCTTAAGTTTAAATCTGGATTCAAATCCAAATTTGAATCATAATTTTGAAATAAAGGAAGTTTTTAAATTTAAATTGTTTTAAAACAACTTTGAATTTTTAAGGTGTAATTTAAAATATGATTTGTATTTTAAAATGAATTTGGGTTTAAATTCCTTTAAATTTCTTTTATATAATAAGAAATTCTTTAGCATAAGTTTTAACGGGATTTTAAATGTTTTTAAACTTTGTTAAAGTTAAGTTTTACTTCATTTTAAATCTTAAATTTAAAATGAAATTTGGAAACAAATTTAAAATAAATTGTTTTAAATTGCTTTGTTAATGATAATTTAATCATTAATAAGAAATGTTTTTATTTTTAATTAATACAGATTTAATGATTTTTGATTCATTAAATTAGTAAGGTAATTAAATGGATAATTAATTAATTTTTTTAATTAAGAAATTAAGGATCTGAATAAATTAATTAAGGTTAAGTTAAGTAATTAAGATAATCAATTTGAAATTAATAATGATTAATTTGAGTAAATTACTTAGGAAAAGTAAATAATGAATTGTAAATAGTTAATGAAGGTCATTAACTTAATACTATTTAATAATTAATTAATGAGGTTAATTTTAATGATTAATTAGATTAATTAATTAAAGATAATCATTTATGAAAATTGGTTAAATATAATTACTTAATGAAAGTAAATAAAAGGAATTAATTACTAAAGGTAATTAATTTAGATAAATTTGATTAGTTTAAGTTAATTAATTAAGTTTAATTAATTTAGAATAATCACTTGATAATTTGATGAGTATAATTACTTGGTGAAGTAATTAATAGATAATTACTAGATGTAATTAATTAAACGATGATTTGTTAAAGGAAGTAATTTGAGTATAATTACTTTGTGAAATTAATCAAGGGATTAATTAAAGATAATTAATTAAGGAGTGATTAGTTTATTTAATGAAGTAATTAAGGGTAGTTAATTACTGAATGAGATTAATCAAGAGTGATTAATAAATGTGGTTTAATTTAAGACAAATTACTTAATGTAATTTAGCACAATTTAAAATGTAATTAGGGATCATTAATTTATATAATTAATGATGTAATTAAGGTTGATTAATTGAGATTAATTAACCAATGATAAGTGATTAAAGTAATTAATTAATGTAATTAATGTAATTAATTAAGGATTAATGTAATTAATTATAATTAATTAATTAATGAAGTACTTAAAGGTTAATTGCTGTTTTGGTTAAGGATAATTAATTTGTGAAATTAATTAAAGACAATTACTTGAATGTAATTTAAGGATAATTAATCAAGGGTGATTAATTAAGGTGATTAATTTGAGGATAATTAATTAATTGATTTGTAATTAATTAATGGTTAGTAAGCAAGATTTATAATGATGAAGTAATAAATTTAATTTATTTTAAATTAATTAAAGATGAAGTAATAAATTTAATTCACTTTACATTAATTAGAGATGCAAGTAATTAATTTAATAAGTTTTAAATTAATCATAGGATGATTAAGTAAATCCTTGCTTATGTATGAATGATATTGATTGCCTTGAATGGTTTGAGATCTCAGAGACGAGATAAGTGATGTTGTGTGATATGGATGCTTTGGTTTCATTGTGATGATAATATGAATTATCTATTTGTGACGATAATATGGAATATTTGTTTACGATGATAATGTTGATTATCTATTGCGATGATGTGAATTATCTATCTGTGTGTATATAGATAATTAAATTGAATTGTTTTAAACTTAAAACAACTTGGACCTTAAAAGATACATTTTGGATTCGGTGAGACCGGGATCGGGTTTCCAGATTTGAATATTCGAAAACCACATCGATTCAAATTAACGATATGTCGTGAATCTCAAGTGAAGATGAAGATTCAGAGTGTAAGGGTTATCATCGTTAACTCCGAGGGTGATTCCAAAATGAGTGTAACGAGATAATGCCTTCGGTTTTGTTCGAACCCGGAACAAACTTGTATGGATTGAATTCTTTCAGAACATCGTCAGGTGGACGATGAGCATTCTAAGATAGATGTGTTCTATAAAGGTAATCGTAGCCTCAAGCATCATCAACTGGGAATGGCTAAAACAGGGGAGGTACAGCAAGGCTAAGTGGGTCATGCCCAAGTAGGATGAGATTTCCCCTGTTTAGAAGTCCCTTTATATTTGGCTGTGTGGGGCAATTGATTCACGACAACTGTCGGGGTTGTCTTGTTTGGGACTGTCCAGTAAGGGATGGTTTCGGCCTTGTGTTGCAGGGGATTGAGAGTAATCCTTAGTACGGTGATCTAGGCCCCGTACTGTGACAGGCGGTACCTCAGTAGCCTTGCCATTGTATAGAATCCAAAATTCAATAAGTGACATCGGTTTTGATTGTATTACCCACTTTTGTGGCTAGTAGCTGGAATTTAATCATGTAACAATTTCGGCTATTTCATATTTACTTGAAAATCTTAGACCTTTTATAATATCACCGGATTTCCTATCAAATGTTTTGGTTAGCGTAAGGTAAAAACTTTTCCATGTTTATGTGTGGGAAGTCTTACGTGACACCTTTCTTTTCAAAGGTTTTTCAAAAGTTAAGCAACTTTAACCTGTTACTCACACCAGACCCATATCTGACCCAGAGTTTATTCTGTTTTTCTTAAACTGTTGGGTATTCAAATTTTTACGAGTAGCCAAGGGATTCAGGTTAGCTTTCACGAACTGTAGAGGAGCAATGGAGCAGGAGGCTTCAGCGTTGTAGATATTTATAGTGTTCCGCTGTGTGTTCTCCGAGTCATTTATTTGTGTTGTATTGAATTGTAATAACTAGACAGGTGTTTATAACTGTCTAGTATGTGATGTATAATCTGTGTAACTCTGATGGTGGCTGTATACTATGTAATACTTATGTTATTAATATAATTAATTCGTTCCGCAGTAGAGATTCTGATGTTGTTTCTTCTTTCTTCTCTTTCTTTCTCTTTTCTATCCCTTTCTTTCTTAATTCATGATGCGTCTTTCTGGATAGTGGAAGACGAGTCGTGACACTTCGGGACTCAAGATAGGGGATGTTACATATATTCTGAATGACTACATGATTTAATTAATTTTTAATAGTTGAAAATTAATTAAAATAATTAATATTTATGATAAATTAATTATTTATTAAATTTGTTTAAATGTGATTAGTATTTAATAAAGTGCACGTATAAAGTTATAAACACGCGTATCGATATACGATGTTAGTAGAATGTCTAAATTTGATTAAAATAGAATAAATACTAAAAAGGACCTTAAATAAATTAAATTAACTAAGATTTATAAATATTATTTGTTAAATAACTATTTGTTTGACTTGCTTGATTACCATTAGTATTTAATAATGTGCATATATAAAAATAATAAATGCGTGTATCGAGCATATGATATCGATAGGAAATTTAAATTGGATCTGATTGGGTTTTGAGAAAATTTCGGACCCAAGCCAACATGTATTGTCCAACCATTGTGTGGAGAAGAGGAGGGGTTTTTGATTTTGAAATTAAAGGGCAATCTTAATTAACAGGACATGAATCACATGTCTTTATTACATATTTATTTCTTTCTTTAAGTAAATACTTAATCATTTTCTCTTTTCTATAGCAGACACCATATCCAAAATTTCATGGTGGCATAAGCTCTAAAAATTCCAAAACGTATTTAAAAAAATGAAATAGAAATAGGTGATTATTTCTTGATTGCTATAGATCTAGAGGTTGATTGAGATCTAGGAATTATTCTATCATTCAAGGTGTTTCTCATTACTACATTGATATTTCTTAATTTTACCTATATATTATTTCACTATGTTTACATGCCTTTGATTCTCTACTTCTACCTTCTATTCATCTATGTGACTTTGGATTATGATTTGAATATCTTATTTTTTCCCTTTGAATCGGCAATATTCTTATCACATTGATATATTTGAAAATCTCCATGTTGTGCACTCTGTTATTTATATGGTATCTACAATACTAATTTTTGATTCATCAATGTTTTATTGGTTTTTTCACTTCTTATGTTTAACTTAGATCTAGATCTTATTATTACGAATTTGTACGTGCCTATGTTGTCTAATATTTAGAAATTATTATTTGAATAAAAATCTAAAATAATCATATTAATAAGTCAGAATTCATAATGTAAGATTTAGTTTTGTATGTTTCTACATAAACTATTGTGTGAATGAAATTTTGGAACAATTTCAATAATTAATCTATGGTTATAACATAGAATTGAGATTTAAATGTTTTATTTCTAAATTATTTTGAGATAAAGATTGTATGTTGGAAAAAGGGAAACTCTAAATTGGTGATTTGTTTATTATTTAACAATTAGATTAAGATCTGATAGGTTTGGCTTAGTTGGTTGGTAGTTCAGATTATGAGATTAAAGATCATGAGTTCAATCCTTGAGATCAACACTTATTTGTGCTGACGAACCGTGTTAAAAAAATGATATAGATTAGAATAATTTACAAACTATATGAATATATTTTTAATTATTTTTTATTTCAAAACATTGGTTCAGTCTTTTTATGTGTGTGTAACATTCATATATATATAAACACACACACACACACACACACACATATATAAACATACACATATAGTTTTATGCGTGTGTATTTAACTAAAGGATTTCAAAGGGTTTTTTATGCAAAATATAGCTATAATTTTTTGTAATACCTTATAAGTAAAATTAATTTCATATTGTAAACATTGATTTATTACAAGTTATAAAGTCTATTCAAATACAAACAACTATGTATATATATAGATATTCTGACATATTAAGTCAATCTTATTAATAAAAAACTTTCTTGTTTTGGACGATCAAGGTATATTTACAGAGGGAAAATGCGTCCACTATAGTGTAAATCCCAACACATATTCAACATTCACATTAAGTACATACAATTCTCATATGTTGCACTTGCACGTTTAGACATTGATGCATTTAATGCTCTCATTATAACATACAAACAATTTAAAACAAACTTAAACTAATTTTAAACAATTGTAATAAAAAGAAGATTTTATTAAAATAATTTTTGATTATATCTATAACTAATTTAGGCTCTATAGGCTTAATCGTTACACAGAGACATTAGCGAATGTACCATATCAGATGGTATTATAACTCCATTTATTCAAATTCCTCATTACACAAAAACAAATCCAACGTAAATATATATATATATATAATGAATTAAAGGAGTAATTAAAAAAGTATTATTGAAGTTCCCATACCATTCAGTAATGCTAGTCTTACTACTCAGAATTCTCACTATACAGAATTTTACACCATTTAACCAATTATTGATTTAAATGGGTTTTATTGAAAACCCTCATTTACAAAATCTTCATATTAAATTTTAAACATCCATACAAAATTTCCATGAAATTTTAAATTATAAAATTATCGTTTTGCTCATAAATCTTTATTTAAAAATCTCTTATTTAATTACAAGGAAATGTATACTAAAACATTCATTCACAAATCCCTTAAACTCCTTTTCAAATTAGTTCATAAACTTTGAAATTATTCCATAATGATAATAGTGCCAAAGAAGTTTTATAATAATTTTCTTTGAACAACAAATTTAAATAATTCCATACTTCAAATAAGGATTTTCAATTAAAAATAATTTTCCAACTCCATAATATAAAATTCCAAAACCATTGTGTTTAAAACGCGCATTTACATTTTAAATCCTTTTTAAACTATTACTACTGAAAAGCAATTCATCAAACTAAAATTATGTTCTATATAACCTTTTAAAGATTTGATGCAAAAATATCTATTTGTAACAATTTATTTGTATAACAAAATCCTAAATTACCTTTCCATAAAAATTCATTTATAACCATATTTTCAAATGCTATTAAATAGATTTCCCATCTATTTAAAAATAATTAAATAATGTATATTACTTCCAAAATTTATATAACAATATTTATATAATAAATCTTCTACATAATAATTTTCATATAATGGATAAATTTCATTCAATTTATTAATACCTCATAATATTATTATTCAAACTTCCAATTTATTAAATCCAAATAAAATTAATCCATCACTTTGAAATAAAAATTTCGAATACCATTATTTTATAAAACCTTTAAACATTTTTATAACCATCGATGCATAAAAATATAATATTCAAAAAATCCACTTATTTAATGAAATCCCAAAAATCGTTATGTTTCAAATAATTCTACTCGTATAAACCTCAAAATTGTACCACTTTTATATTTTTTTCCCAAAATCATACCACTTTCAAATTTTTCATTAATTACAATACCTTCAATATTGAATGAGAAAATCATTCCAAATTTCATCATTTATTTCTAAAATAATTTATTTATTTAAAATCTTCACCTTTTAATTAGTTTACCCACTTCCCGATCAATTACTAGTGCCATCAAAACGTAAAAAATCAATTAATCAAAGACGTACTTAAATTTTACACAATTCAATCCATATCAATAAATAATCATCACCAAACAATAAACAAATTCATGGAAAATAGAATCTCGATCATAGTGGTGAGTTACAAAAAATAGCTCATCCAAACAATGCAAGTAAACCCAATCAACCATTCGATGTCACCGAGCAATTCTGGCAATTTCAATCAAACAACAATGCGCAAAGTATAAGACAATAGTTGTAAGTAAATTTGACTCACCTTGTTTTCCAAGAAAAATCCCCAAAATAACCTTAGCCCATCAACAAAAACCACTATTCCTGACCCCATCCACGTCCCGTTACCGTCCTCCATCATTATCAATATGAACAAACGCAAGCCTTCGGGCTTCTCCACCATCCATTCGTCATCAAGACTACACTTCTGCCACTTCATTTCATCGCCTCCACCATTGATTCCACCTAGTAACGCCAGGTTGACGCCTCTATCACCAAAATCCCATCTCACGACATCGACTCCGGCACCAACAACTGCTTCCATCCCATATCGCATTGCACCCGTCGTCAACCTCAATATTAGTCTCTGTGTGCAGGCTCTCGCATATTCATGCAATCTCTTTCTTTTACCATTTTTTTCATTTCACAATTCACTGTGCATACGATATTTTGGGAAAAATTAGGGATGACGTGATGAAAGTTCTAGTTACTAGTAAGGGATTACTTTGGGAACAGAGAATAATAAGTTTTTGAATGGGCCAGGGTCTTATTTTGTGCTTTAACTAATTTATTTATTTATTTTCCCTTTTCTTTTAAAGAACTTTGTTAAATTTGTTTGCAAACTCAAATTAATTTATACTATATTTTACAAGATATATTTCGATAATTGGACCAATTTATTGAATTCGATACTTATATATTTTTCATTATTTAATCGTATAAAAATTATTCACACTTTAAAATTATTTTATATCGATCAAAACATTATATTTAGTTTTAATATATTATATGCAAGGAAAATATTAATTTAATTCAATTTATCAAAACAATAATATTTTATTAACTAGACTTCAAATTAGTAAGAATTTATTTTCAAAATAATAATTATCAAAAATCAAGTTTATATATTTTAATTTAATTCATATTTACATATTTATTACGGCATAGAAGGCAGGGTTGTTACAGTATATATCAACATTTTTCCTATTTTAGTGGATATTAAAAAATTTCATTATGCTTCATAAATAATTTAATACAATATGAAATAATAAGTTTACTAATTTCAAATTTTGAAGTTAGAAAAATTAAAGGAACATCATTATAAATAAAACCACGATAAGCTTCTTAAAATTTAATATATCCTAAGTGTCACTGGTTAGGTTTAATAAAATAGTGAAAAAAAATGGTTAATATGACTAGTATTACTGTTACCTTTGGTTTTGTGACGCCTTGGCTCTAATGACCAAACTAACAGGGAGATTGTACCGCTCGATAGGTCAGAACAAAGGGTTCAAGAGGAGCGATCTCTTGTGTACACTATTTTGGGTCAATATAGACACGTTACACTACCTGAAAACATTTGAAATAAAATATACTCCATCTCGACATAAAGCAATATATACATATACACATACATACATATATACTTATATTTATATATATGTGAGTTCTGGAATCGAGTAAATCACATATCAGTACATAAATAAGTTATGACATAGATATCGAATAAAATATCACAATATAACAATAAAGATAATATATACTATAACGATAGCCTTTTCGACCTTCGAATGTCGACACTGAATACATCTACGTTATTTATATGCCGTGCACCCAAGTGCCGAAAAGATAAAAAATTAGAGTAAATTAAAATAAACATAAATAGAACAAAAAAAAGAACATAATATCAGAATCTCACATGTAGACTGATAATATATATTATCCCAAACGTGTAGTAAAAAGAGTTACTCCAACATACACGAATCTCGGAGTTACAAAATGACTAAGTACTACAATCAGCCTGGACAGTTATAATTGTCTGTCCTCACAATGTTGAATACATATATAGTAGTGAACAGAAATGAAAATAGGTAGATAGATAGGTGGAGCCATCCAGCTCTTCTCTATAAGCTTGAAACATGAAACCTGCTTTACTCAATCTTTTGAAAGAGTATATGAGGAATTTTGATAAAAGAAATACCACATGTTTGACATATGTCTAGTATGAGAAACTCGAAAATGCATATAAACACATAATGGTACTTTCGAGACCAATCGAATCGCCAAATTGGTTCCCTCTTTAAGGCATCCAAATCAATTGATGTTTACATTAGGTGATATTATAAATAATGTCTAAGGTGTGTAATATAAATACGAAAATATTTGTGTTGCTTGCATCTTACAGCACAATGACATTTGAGTACATTAACCACTAACGTATGTTCTTATATGGATTTTCCATGGAAATGCTTTCATTTTAAAAACTGAAGCGGATATCCACGAAAAGGATCGAAAACTACATTCCAAGCGTTGTATATCTCTAGATAAAATATACCATATGGAAAACACAACTGACCCATGCCCAAATGGAACTTAAGTATCATCAACTCCCGCCAGCAACATATTGATAAGCATACTCTAGATAATCGAGTTGGGGTACCCCTCTGGGTTAGCAAAACTCCTGGATCGTGCATGCTACTTATTCATTTTTCTAATGTCGAGGCTATGTTCGGCACCACCCACATGAATGTTCATTACATGAACAGAATCCACTTCAACGACGATTTCAAAAACTAAACTGTATAATAGTTTTAAAGTGGTATTCGGTAGGTAAACACTTATCTACCTCGGACTCTTCAGAACTGATCAATAAATTTCTAGTTAACTTAATTTCAGTTCTTTTATAAGTAATCAAAAACTAGAGGAATTTCGTACCAATGCTCCTCCCCAGCGATTCTCATTGGTATAAATCTATGAATTCTTTCGCATACTTCCTAAGTTAAGTTTGGTCAAGACCGATGGTCGGCTCATCGACTATTGAGTCTTGATCGCTTGCTTATGTAAATCAAGGTTCATACACTTTACATGTTTTCGACATTTTAGCTTAACTATTCCTCAGCCAAGAAGGAAGTCGATAGGTTAGAGATCTATTGCTCTGTCCCTACCTAAACATCAGTCTTGACTCTCAAAAATAGAGAAGCCTACTTGCTCGGCTTTCAATGTTAAGCATAGTAATACTAACATCCCATAAACAATCAAACAAAGGTCACTACATAAGTGTTACTTTTCATCCCTTCTTCTGAAACAATCGTCTTTTTAAATTATTTGTATAAATAAATCAGAAACTCTTTTAAAATGATATATGTATATGTGTATGTATGTATGTATGTATGTATGTATGTATGTATGCATGCATACATGCATGCATGTATAATAGTTTTATATAATAAGGAAATAGAATTTAAAGTAAGTTAGGAAGGAAAGTGTATAAAAGTTCTTATTTTAATAAAAGAGTTAAAAATAGTTTTATAAACTTATATATAAATGAAATACCTTTAAATTACTTATAAATAGTTATAGAAAAAATCACTTTAAATCGTTACTTAATATCGATTTTGAAGACCTTTACTATTTTACCAAAATAAACAAGTCTTATGGACAGAAAATAAGAACACCTTAGCTTTATAGTTTCAGGTAAATTATTTTTAAAATCTATTTAAACTTCAAACTTCTTTTAAAATACTTGTATATCTTTTATAATATTCTTGCGAAAATATTTCATAAAAATATCCAAAGTAATAATATTTTAAACTTCACCAAAATAATTTTTTATTCCAAAGTCCATCCATAGCGACTATCATTGTACGGACCATAACTGCACTAACATTGTTTTATAAATAAAATAGCTTTAAATGTAATATCCCGAAATTTCAAGGAGTTTAAATGTGATAATCTCTTAATTAAATTGTTTAAAATTGATAAAATTGTTATTTTCAAAAATAAATAACCAAGTAATAATAATATGATGTCTTAATTATGGTTATAGATTGGTTTTTAAATAAGAATAATTATTTAGTTTGTGTAAATAAATTCTAAATTGACTTGTTGTTTTCAAAATTAATAAGTGCGTTTAAAAATATATATGAGTGCATTTAAACTGATAGAATAATTATGTACAAATAATAATGTGTTTGTTTAAATTTGATATTATATTTATTTGAATTGATTTTATATTTGGATTTTTAAACTGACTTTGAATTTGAATATAAAATTTGAATTCAAGGGAATATACATACATCTTAAAATAAAAATAATAATATAGATTGGATTTAAAATATATAGATAATGATTTTATTTAAAAATAAGATTTGTTTTATATTTTTCTCTTTAAAGAAATTTATTTATAGAAATTTGGATATGTATTTATTTAATAAGAATAAATACAAGGGCTTTTTGAAATAGCATTTAAAAATGATTTTAAAATATTTTATGTGATTTTTATTTAAATTATTATTGGTTTTTATTTTATTTTCTTTTAAAGATTGTATTTATATAAAATTTAGAAAGTGTTTATAAATTTATAAATATATTTGTTAATTAGAAATTTAATAAGAAAAGTATTTGTAATGAATATATGAATTAATTAATTAGGAAAAATTAATTTCAAAACCTTTAAAATCTTTTATAAATAATATAGAAATAAATTAGGATAAGTGTTAAGTTATAAACCTCTTAGATAACAAGTGTTAACATAATAATCTAAGTCAAAGACAAGTGTCACATTATTTTAAATTTTCTTTTAATTTTAATAAAAACTGAAATTAACCTATATAAACCCCTATCTCCTCTTCATTTCCTTTTTCATTAAAAATCTAAGTTCATTTCTAAAAGAAAACTAGAATTTTCATGCAATCTTCACTCTTCAAAACCTGAATTCCTTTCTCTGTTCTGAATTCCTTTCTCTGTTCAAATCAGTATCATGTAATACATTCCTCAAATTCAAACACAATCCAATGAATTAAAAGCCCTGTAACTCATTTTCCAAACCAAAATACAAAAGCCTGAAACATTCTTCTCAGATCAAAGCTCAAACCAGTAATTCTCAAGATCAAATGCCTGGAACATTTTCAAAGTTTCCAGAAGCAGCAACCTGAAAAAAGCTTTAATCATCAAAGTTGTTTCAATGTTTAAATCAAAACTGTAGCTCAAACATTCCAGCCTAAAGTAAATCAAAGAAATGAAGCATTTCTGTTTCAAAACCTCCAAGTTCAAAATATTTTGTAAGTTTTCCAGTGTTTCATCAAGTACAAACTCTCTGCATTTCATTAAAAAGGTAAGTTAACATTTTACGTAAAAAAAATTAAGAAGCTAATTATTTGATTGCATGTGAAATTTGTGATGACAACTGTTCAGTATGTATGCATGTATGTAGGTTCCTGTGTATGTATGGTGTATACTTATCTGTTGATTCTAACCTCTCTGTTCTTAGTTCAGAGTATAGGATTTTGATCAAAGTTCAAAATCTTTGAATCAGTTTCTGTTAGTCTGTGAAATTTGAACAATGTAGTTTGGTTTAAGCTAATCCAGGCGTATAATATATATATATATATATATATATATATATATATATATATATATATATATATTCAAGGATTATAAGATTTAAACTATGTTAAATTTGGAAATACAGTGGTGATTCTTAAACATGTAAAATCAATCATTTTAACTTACCGTTTTAAGACAATAACTTTAATCATCCTTTAAAGTTATAGTTTTTAAAAAAAAAATCACAAATTTTAAAGAAGTATTTAATGAGAATTTGGGAGTTAACTGGAATTTAGTTTCTGGTCGTTTTCTGATGATCAGGAAATTTATGGGGATCGGGATTTTGGGTAGAGGTAGGGGAAGCATCTGGTGGTACGACAAAAATAAATGGAAGGTTGTCTGATGATCGTGGAGTCGGCAGCAAGAAGGTTCAGGTTCTAAACCTAATTTTGGGTTGTGGTCAGAATTGAGAGGAGAGCGTCACCTATAATTGATCGAGTGGGTCTTGGTTGAAGGATTTGGTTGCGTAGGTGTTCGGCATGGTGTGGACGAAGGGATTCATCCTCCGGTGGTCAGAGGAGTTCAGGCGATGAGTTTTTCTGGCAGTGGTTAAATTCTAGTTTCAACTGGACAATTCGATCGAGGTAGCTCGATCTTGATTATGGGTTTGATGTGGTTATCTGAATGGTCGAACGGTGGGGGGAGGTCGAATGGAACTTGTCAATGGTGGTCGTTGATGCCAGAAGTTCGCCAATGTTTGGTGCAGGTGCACAAGATGATCGGTGCACCATTGTTTGATTTGGGGTTGTTTGTTTTCTCGAGTAGGGTCTCGGGGTATAGGGTAGTTGACTCGGGGGAAGCTCGCGTGATTTTTGTTTTGCCTCGAGTTGTTTCTGGGGTCTTTTGCAAGCCTGGTTTAACTGTTAAGTTTAACAGTTTTAATATTTAACCAAAACAGTTTTTAAAATTTTTTTCAAGTTAAACTGTTTTAAAAAGAGAAAAGATGATGTTCATGGTTCAAGTACACATGGGTTAAACCCAAAGTGAAATGTTTAACCAGTTTTTAAATTTAAAATAAAGTAAGTTTTAAACTTTAAATAATTAAGCTAAATTAATCTCTTGAAATTCATTTCTTTGAATTGAATTGGTTGTACAAATAAATTTGTATGAATGGTTTTAAATGTTTTAAGTTAAAACCTTAATGTTATTTTCAAACTTATTCTGAAATATAAAAGGGAATTAATAAGGAAATGATTTATCTTAAAACTTAATATAAGTTTGATAATAAATTGAATAATTAAAGAGTGATTTATTAATTGAATTACTTAATGAATAATGATTTATAAATTAACAATTAATGTTTTCAAAATAATTTATAACTTGAAATAAAGGGTTGTTAATTAATAATTAGAGGTAAGTAATTAATGATTACTTTATATTTTAAACTTAATTAATAATTAATTAAATAAGTTAGTTGTTAAGATTAAATGTTTTCAAAGATAATTAAGATAATTAAAGATAATGTATTATCTTAAAGATAATTAAGTTTTTAATGAGTTGTAATTAATTAAGTTAATTAAGAAACTTTAAGTTTAATTAATTTAATTAATTATTAAAAGGGTTAAATAAGTAATTAATTAAGGATAATTTTTAATTTAATTAACTAATAATTATGATGCATTAATTAGTGGTTAGAGATTAATAAATTTGTAATTATTAATTAATTAAGTAATTAAAGGGTTAATTAAACTAGTAATTAAGAAATACTTAGTAAAGTTTTATTAAGTAATAATTGGGTTTTCTTGATTAATAATTAAGAGGTTATTAATCTATTATTCAAGTTAATTAATAATTAATTAACAATTATTAAAGGTTAATTAATTGTAATTAAGGATTGGTTAATTATAATTATGGATTAATTAATTTGTAATTAAGGTTGTTAATTAATAATTAAGTTTTATTAATTAATTATTAAGAGATGATTAATTAGTTAATTAAGGTTAATTAATTATAAAAGTAATTAGAGATTGATTACTTTGTATTAAAGGATTGATTAATAATTAAGGTTTATTAATTAATAGTTGAAGGATAATTAATCTGTAACTGAGGATTAATTTGGTTAAAGAGTAATTAAGGGATGAATTACTCGGTTGTGATTTGTGAGGTGAATGTGATTAAGATAAGTTAATTGATTTGTTAATTAATTAAAGATAGTCACATGGTAGTTGATTAAGTATGCTTACTTAATGAGATTTGATAAGAGTAATTACTTAAGATAAGTAATTGATGAATAAATTACTGGAGGTAATTGAGATAAGGGAAATTACTAAATGGGAAGTAATTTAAATGGATAATTACTTGATAAAGTAATTAAGCATTTATTACTTGGTGTAATAAATCAAAGGGTTTATAAATGTAATTAAAAGTAATTTATTACTGTTTATAATTATTTAACGAAAGCATTTAATTTAAGCATGATTATTTAATGTAATTATAGTTAATTAACTAATGGAAGTAATTAATTAAGGTTCATTAATTAATGTGATTAATGAGAATAATTAAGGATTGATTTATTAAGATTAATTAATCAATAGTAGGTGATTATAAGGTAATTAATTGTAATTACATAAGGATTAGTGTAATTAATTATAATTAATAAAGTAATTAAGGTTAATTACTTAATGGTTTTTAGAATATTTAATTTGTGTAATTGATTAAGGATTAATTACTTAATTAAGGGATAACTTATCAAGATTGATTAATTAAGATGATGATTAATTAATTGGGTTAATTAATGTTTATGTAAGCAAGATTTATTGTGATGAAGGAAATTAATTTAATTTATTTTAAATTTATTAGAGATGAAGTAATTAATTTAATTCATTTTAAATTAATTATAGATGGTGTGATTGATAGATCATTGCTTATGGATGGCTGATTTATATTGAATGGCTTAGTTGCTTGATATCTCTGAAGAGATATGTGTGATATATGATATGGATGCTTTGGTTGCATTGAGATGATAATATGAGTTATCTATTTGTGGTGATAACATGAATTATCTATTGTGATGATAATGTAGATTATCTATTGTGGCATTGTGAATTATCTATCTGTGTGTATATAGATAGTTGAATTGAATTGTTTAACCTTAAACAACTTGGACCTAAAAGATGGCGTTTTGGATTTCGATAAGACCGGGATCGGGTTTCTAGATTTGGATATCCGAATACCACATCGATCCAAAATTACGATAGGTCGTGAATCTCAAGCAAAGATGAAGATTCAGAGTGCAAGGGTTATTGTCGTCAACTCTGAGGGTGATTCCAAAATGAGTGTAACGAGATAATGCCTTCGGTTTCATTCGAACCCGAAACAAACTTGTATGGATCGAATGCTTTTAGACAATTGTCAGGTGGACGATGAGCATTCTAAGTGATGTGTTCACTAAAGGGAATCGTAGCCTCACGCCTCATCAACCGGGAATGGCTAAAACAGGGGAGGTGCAGCAAGGCTAAGTGGGTCATACCCAAGTAGGATGAGATGAACCCCTGTCTAGAGTCCCTTTTTATTCGGCTGTATGGGCGGTTTCTAGCTACAACTGCGGGGTTATCTTATTCAAAACTGTTCAGTAAGGAATGGTTCCGGCTTTGGGTTGCAGGGGATTAGGAGTGATCCTCGGTACGGTGGTCTAGGCCACGTACTGTGACGGACGGTACCCCAGTAGCCCTGCCATTGTATGGAATCCAAACTCCAATAAGTGTCGTACGTTTTAGATGTGCCCAACTATGTTGGAACGTGAGATGTAAGCATTCCAGCTATTTCTGTATTTTATTTGAAAACCCTAGACCCTATTATAATATCACTGGATTTCCTATCAAATGTTTTGGTTAGCGGAAGGTAAAAATTTTCCCATGTTTATGTGTGGGAAGTCTTACGTGATACCTTTGTTTTCAAAGGGTTTTTAAAAATTAAGCAACTTTAACCCGTTTACTGACACCAGACCTATGTCTGACCCGGAGTTTATTCTATTTTTATTAAACTCTTGGGCACTCAAATATTTACGAGTAGCCAGGGGATTCAGGTTAGGTTTGACGAATTCTAGAGGAGCAATGGAGCAGGAGGCTTCAGCATATAGATATATAGTATTCCGTTGTGTGTTCTCTGAGTCGTTTGTCTGTGTTATATATTGAGTTGTATAACTAGACATGTAACGACCCAGAATTTTTATAAATTTAAATTTGAATATTTTATTAATTTTAAATATTAATAAGTGAATTTATTTGTCGAATAAATTTTTATTTGAATTTTTGGATTTAATTGGATTATTAAATCGATAATTTAATATGTTAAATTATAGAAATAATAATAAATTGAGTTAAATATGATTGAAAATAATTTGGAAAATTTTATTTAATCATACTGGAGTTATAGAAATATTTTAGAACTTTTAAAATCGAATTAAAAGTAAATCTGTGAAAATTGAATATTTTAATATTTAATAATCGACTGTAAAATAGCCAATTTTTGAACAGTCTCAGAATTGAACGAGACTAGTTTCATTGGATCCGTAATAGTTAGTTATTACCGGATTTCAATTTTCGTGTCAATCGGAGTTATCGTTTGATCGTGGCAGCTCGAAACGCATCGAATTATTTTTAATTTAAATTTGGCGAGTCAAAATAGCCATTTTTCAAAAAGTCTCGGAATTCGACGAAACCAGTTTCATCGGATCCGTAATGTGATATTATTGTAAAGTTTCAAATTTTAAGTCAATTGGATTTACCGTTTGTCCGGTACAAATTAAAACGCCTAGAAATCGAGTTAAATCGGTTTAATTTAAATTGAGCGTTTATAGCCATAACTCGCACAGATGTCCGAATTAGCTTCCGAAACCTGTTCCATTGTGTCCGGAACGCGGGATAAACCCTAGGTACGCTGGTTACGGCGTCTAAATCGGAGTTCGGAATTCCCGGGATGAATAGTGTTTACGCTTGCTCGTTCCTTATAAATAAGCCTCTACCCTTCATTTAGAAAATAAAAAAAAATATAATATCTCAAACCCTAACCGGCCCTAAAACTGTCAATGGCCAGAAATGCTCCATTTTCATTCATCAATCTCTCCAAATCCATTCACATTCACGCGAAGTGTTCAACACGAAGATTGAAGAGCAAGGCGAGGGCTTTAATTCCATACGGTGATGATCGGAAACAGAGTTGCGTAGAGGGAGTGATGTGAGGCCGTTCGTGGCTGTTCTCGTGCGTGCGCACGCAAAATCTAGGGGGCCGAGCTCAGTAGCCTTGGGGTCGAAGGTGGAGGAGGGGGTGAGCTAGAGGTTGCAACTCCCCGATCGAGATTTCATCGAGTATTGAACGAGCATAATTCAACCCTAGTTCTCAAGTTTGGGTTCGGCCTCTTCAATTTTTGGCTGTAGCATATGCGTGAGTAGAAGATGATGGTGGACGGCCTGATGAAGGGGGGTGTGAAATCCAGTGGCTCAGATTTAATCTAGGTTATAAATATAGAGTATATGTTGAAAATAGTTGATTTAAATTCGTGCAAACTTGTAAAATTCATATCTTTTTCATACGAGGTCGAAAAAATGCAAACTCAGTTGCGTTGGAATCGTATGGACGAGCACTACGCGATGGAGTTGGTTTGGAGTCGTTTGGAGTTAGTGAGAATTTCGGGTAAAATTAAACGCGCGTTTAATTTTATTCGAAATAAAAAGCTAAAACGGAAATTAAAACCAAGGTGAGAACTTCTCACTCAATCGAATAGATTTCGATTTTATTTTAAATAGTTAGATTTAAAATATTTGAATGCATGTTTGAATGATGACTGTAAATTATTGATTGTTAAAATAGACATTATGCGCCGTTAGTAAGCGGATGTTATTTAATATAAACATATACCGCGAATATTTCATAAACAGTGAAATTGGTATTATATATAATATCAATATATATATATTGGCATATGTATATATTGCAGTTGTTGATTTCCCGCATTTTTTGTTTAGCGGATGAGACCCTATTACGCCGTTATTAAGCGGATAATATTTATTAAGAACATATACCGCGATAATTTCGTACTGGAGCGAAATTGGTATTGTGCTAATGTTTTTGGATGCAGGAAACAGGTTGGAGGGATCCAACTGGATTCCTCAACAGTTTTTATTTGATTATGGATATTTTGATATTCGTTGATTATCATATACGATATATGATGGATCGTTGTAGTCGTGATTGACTATTTGGTGTGTAGCATCATTGGACCCAGATTTTGGGATTTTAAAATGATTTTTAAAGTGATTTTGAAAATATACTATATTTTTGGAATTGATCCATTATAAATAAATAAACGTTATAATTTTTAAAGTTATAAAAATTATGGTTTTTGTGAAATATAGTTAAAAAGCTGATTTTTAGAAATACGATTAAAAGTCGATTTTTGAGAAATATGAACTAATGATTTTATAAAATAATTTAAATTGGATGTTGGAATATATGATAAAAGTTTAAATATAGGATTTATAAAATTTGATTATTTTATAAATCGAAATGATGAAATTATAAAGGAATTTAAAGACGTTTTAGAATAATAATATAAACTGATTTATATTTAGAGATTTATAAATAGATATTTATAAATCGAAATATTGACCTTATAAAACGAGTCTTTATAAATGTTTAAATGAAGTGAAAATGAATTTCATAAATGAATGAAATTTGTAGAATTATAAACTGGGAGGTTATAAATGAAATTTATAAATAGTAGATTTATAAATTTGGTGAAATTATGTGAATAATGGTTTTGGTTAAATAAATGAATCTTATAAGTTATAAGATTTATAATTATGAAGTTTAAAGAACGATTTTATAAAATAATCGTTTTATAAGTATTTAACTTATAATATAAACATTTAGTTTATAATTGAGTTATAAACTGAAATATGTTAATAAAGGAATTTATAAAAAAAGAAGTTTTTATAAATAAATAGAAATGGAATTTATAAACGTTGTTTTATAAATCCGCAAACGACTTATTTTGATAAGTTAATCGTTATAACTTATAAATGGAGTTATATTCACGTTTTAGACAGTGAATAATCCTTTAAGTTAAAGTGAATAGAAATAATAGAATTTGTGAACATAGTATATTCACGTTTTTGAATAGTGAATAATACGTTAAAGAAAATGTATTGAATGTGAATGTTTTAAACAGAATTAAAACGATCTAACGATGTTTTAAAGGTGTTGAGATTCGAAACCATAGATTTCAACATTTATTGTTGAAATAGACGTTTTCGAGAAATAAAAGGAAATGGTGGACTATAACACTGTTGTTATAGTAAATAATTTCCGAAAGAAAATGTTTAGTATAGTATTGGGATTTATATATCTATTTAATTTCGAATCCCTATACTAGTGATTTTGGGTTGTTGTAACGATGTTTTACGCAACATTCGTTTTGGCCCAAATAAATATGTTAAGTGAATGATTTCCTTAAAAAAGTGAAATATATACTTAATTCGATTTAAGTATATTGAATATTTTCTAAGTGTTGAAAATAAAAGAAATTTGTGAATTACTTATGAATAAATAAGTATGGAAATGTTTTCCAATATGAAGTGAATAATTAGAATTTATCTTTTTCTGAAGATAAATTGAAATGAATTATTGAAATTGTATATGCATGATATTTTGAAATATAAAGTCATTATGGAATTTATATGTGAAAGTGAAATTTGTTTGAAAATAAATATTGATTTATTTTTGAAGTGTTGGAATTTTATATCTTGTAAAGATATTTTGGAAAATAAATAATTTGGAAAATTATTTGGAATCTGGTGATGTATACATATCAATTGATAGTTCAATAGCCGACTATCAGTATTTCCCTTTGAATGGGTATTTGATGTGAATTGATTGAATTTGAATGCACACTTATTTTTGAATAAGCGCTCACTATTCGGGTTAACCGGGAAAGGACCATGGGGTCGTATAACCCACTCCGAATATGTGATACGTCGTTGTGAATCGCATTTGAAGATCGGTGTTGAAGACCGGATATTTGCGAGAGCGATAGGATGAACTATCGATTGACTCTGCACCGAGTTGCTCCGGTATTGAGTTCTCCATATGTGATGGTGAATCCGATCAGGATTGTGAATATCCGGATTGCAAGGACTTCTTTGTAAGTGCCTTCGGTTTTGTTCGAGCCCGGAACAAACTTGTATGGATTGTATGTCTGACGTTACAAGTTGAGATATAAAGCCGATTCCTTTCAAATATATTTCTGTTGGTGGCGGAGAATTTATTCTTTTAGCTTAACACCCTTCTCTGAGACGTACGAGCTCAGAGGTTATGTAGTTGAATGTTATCAGCGATATATCCCATTTTGGTAATGTGACATGCTGAGTGATGCTGAAATGATCATTGTGTTGATTATTTGTGATAGGATCGTTTATTTGATCGTCTATCTTAGTGATCATTGTGTTGATCATTTGTTGACCCAAAGCATGGCTTTTGTATAAAGTATGTTTTTGTGGACGTGACTTCGTCGAGCCTCACATCCCGGAAATGGTCAAAACAGGAAAGATGCAGCAAGGTTATTAGGGGTTGCTGTAGCTCCCCTTAGGGTATGTGCATTTCCTTCTGGAAAAGGGTGGTATCATGGTATGGAGCCCAGATACTTACTCATGTTGAAAACACTCTATTTATTATGGTGTGATGTTGGATATCGAGCGCTCGGTTGATAAAGGTCCCAAAGGACCGGGGGATGGCATACTCGTGTCAGTTGTTACCCAGTTAGGGGTAACCCGGCCTTGTGTTGGTAGAGATCCGGTTTGGTTCTCGGGGATGTCCATCCAGAGGCATTCTCATGTGGCAATGGGAAGTTCCTTGGCCTGACCATTTGTTGGAAATCCAAAGAAACAATACGAAACTTGTACGGTATTAGTTGTAGAACCTGCCATTTAATATGGTAGCTATTAGTAGGCATAATATAATGGTACCTATGCTGGCTATGATTTATATCTTTACTTTCGAAAGAATTTGTTCTACACTATGCACTAGTAATAATATCAATTGTTTTCTTTTAATGCGTATCAAGCATCTTTGACTAACATAAGAAGAAATCTCCTCCAAGTCTGCGTTTGCATTGTGTGTGTGGCAGGAGGTCTTATGGTAGTCTCATTTTTAAAAGCATTGCGAATTGAATTTAAAAATATTCCTCTATTTTGATTTTAAAGATAAATAACTGTTTTGAGTTCTCACACCAGTCACATGATTGACTCGGAGTTTATTGTTTTCCTTCCTAAACTCTGGGTGCCCACCAATTTCCACACGGGCAGTTAAGAGTTAGGTTTATCAGGATATTCTGGATATTCTGGAGTTGCTGGAGGCAAGCTGGATGGCATGGCGTATTACTAGTTTATATAGTATTTCTTTTTCCGCTGCACTGTTTATTGTTTGTATGATGTTGTACACTCTGATGATATGATGTGATGTAATGAAATGAAATGTAATAACTGATATAGTTCTTTGTTTAAAGATTATTCATTTATCTATTATATGTTGTTCCGCTGCGAATTGTGAGATTCTGTTGTTTCCTTTTTCCTCTATTCTCTTTTTCTTTCTATTTCTTCTATTTTAAAATTTCCTATCTTCTTTTCCCTCTATTTTTCTTTTTCTTTCTTCTTTTTCTCTCTTCTTTCTTTTCTTTTCTTTTTTAAAACCCATAACATCTCGGTTTTCGGCCTTTGATTTCTCGGCAGTCGATAAAGTGAGTGTCGATGTCGGATTTTCGAGAGTCGAAAAATCCGCGGGCGTTACATTTGGTATCAGAGCTGATGGTTAAGCGACAACCATGGTTCTGTAGGGTATTACTCATTAGAGATAGAGTCAGCAGTACTCTAGAATGAGTTTGAGAGTAATAATAGATATGAGTGCGTATTTGTTAGTGAATAAAAAAATTGTTTTATATTGTGATGATTGGTTTATTGAGTGGTATATGAACTTTCGTCAGCACAGCCTCGAAACTGAGCCGAAGGGGTTTCTAAACACTTGAATAGAACAATTCGACACGATATTGTTTTGAATTGGGTAAATGAAATAATTTTACCTTGATTATATTTTATATATAAAGTAATAATTTTTCAAAATTATCAAAGTGTATAAGTTGATTGTTAGGTTGTTTGAATAATCTAAATAAAAGAGTAATTGTATAAGCAAATGAATTATAAGAATTGAATTATAATTAAAGTGATTTACAATTGTGAATAAACTTATATATATAAGAAGTGAAACTATAGGAATATATTTATGAATATGAGTTGTAAATAAAAATGAATTTAAAGTTAAATGAAAATTTACTTTAGAGTTGGAATCTGAATTTATTTACAAGTGGGAATTTAAGTTATGAAAAACAAATGATGTTTGTTAAATGAAATATAACTTAAGTGTTGTTGAATGGAATTGATTTTGGTATCGAAGTAAATAAATCAAGTAGATTAAAAGAAATGTGAACTTAAGTTATGTGAATGAAATTCAACTTTAGAAATTGAATGAATTGAATGTTAATCAATTGAATGTGAATGATTGATATGATATAATGAATATAAGTGATAATTCATTAAAATCTAATGTTATTAGAAGTTGAATAAATTGAATGAGAATGAATATAAGCAAAGGAATTTGGTTATAATTAATATACATTGGTTGATATTGATTGTTAATTGATTGTATATAATTCATTAAGTGTTAATGAAATTAAAAGCTATGTAATTGAATTCAAATGGAAAGTAAATAAATTTGAATAGAATTGAATGTGAATTGGATTTAATTAGTGAATGTAAACTAATTGAATTGAGAATGAATGTTGATAAAATCCAATATGAATGAATCAAATGTGATTAAGTTGAAAACCAATTCATTAAATATCAATAAGAATATGAATGAATATTATTGGTTATGGATGTTAGTTGGATGTAGTTGGTTGATGGTTGAATGTATATTGCTATTGTTGCATTTGCTATGTGACATATATAGTTATTATGTTGCTATATGTTGTATATTGATACTATGCTTTATATACATGATTCTCATGTTGTTTGTTGAGTATTTAGTAGGTGCGGATCGCGTTTGCTTCGCATTTGGAGTTCGCTTTTGCGCTATATTAGCCGTATATGCTTGCTAATAAAATATAAGGTACATATCTCGGATTAAATATCGTACTTTTATACTTTTTCCCTTCGGGATGCCTCATTACTTGATGAGATGTATATTTGTGATATATATACTGTCATTTTTTTTTCGGATCGAGCCGCGCAAAGGAGACTATGGCGAATTTTTCCGAAAATTTAAGGCGTTAGAAAAATTTTGAGAAAAATTGGAAATTTTTTGAAAACTTTAACTTTGTTTTGGAATTGAAAGTTAAACAATAATAGTTGCTTTTGAAATGATAACTAAGTATGATTTGAAAACTTAGTAAAGATTGGTAAGCAGTTTAACTTTAAATTTTGGAAAATTAATAGATTTTGTAACCTTTCTTACTTGTAATTTCGGGGACGAAATTCTTTTAAGGGGGAAAGATTGTAACGACCCAGAATTTTTATAAATTTAAATTTGAATATTTTATTAATTTTAAATATTAATAAGTGAATTTATTTGTCGAATAAATTTTTATTTGAATTTTTGGATTTAATTGGATTATTAAATCGATAATTTAATATGTTAAATTATAGAAATAATAATAAATTGAGTTAAATATGATTGAAAATAATTTGGAAAATTTTATTTAATCATACTGGAGTTATAGAAATATTTTAGAACTTTTAAAATCGAATTAAAAGTAAATCTGTGAAAATTGAATATTTTAATATTTAATAATCGACTGTAAAATAGCCAATTTTTGAACAGTCTCAGAATTGAACGAGACCAGTTTCATTGGATCCGTAATAGTAATTATTACCGGATTTCAATTTTCGTGTCAATCGGAGTTATCGTTTGATCGTGGCAGCTCGAAACGCATCGAATTATTTTTAATTTAAATTTGGCGAGTCAAAATAGCCATTTTTCAAAAAGTCTCGGAATTCGACGAAACCAGTTTCATCGGATCCGTAATGTGATATTATTGTAAAGTTTCAAATTTTAAGTCAATTGGATTTACCGTTTGTCCGGTACAAATTAAAACGCCTAGAAATCGAGTTAAATCGGTTTAATTTAAATTGAGCGTTTATAGCCATAACTCGCACAGATGTCCGAATTAGCTTCCGAAACCTGTTCCATTGTGTCCGGAACGCGGGATAAACCCTAGGTACGCTGGTTACGGCGTCTAAATCGGAGTTCGGAATTCTCGGGATGAATAGTGTTTACGCTTGCTCGTTCCTTATAAATAAGCCTCTACCCTTCATTTAGAAAATAAAAAATATATAATATCTCAAACCCTAGCCGGCCCTAAAACTGTCAATGGCCAGAAATGCTCCATTTTCATTCATCAATCTCTCCAAATCCATTCACATTCACGCGAAGTGTTCAACACGAAGATTGAAGAGCAAGGCGAGGGCTTTAATTCCATACGGTGATGATCGGAAACGGAGTTGCGTAGAGGGAGTGATGTGAGGCCGTTCGTGGCTGTTCTCGTGCGTGCGCATGCAAAATCTAGGGGGCCGAGCTCAGTAGCCTTGGGGTCGAAGGTGGAGGAGGGGGTGAGCTAGAGGTTGCAACTCCCCGATCGAGATTTCATCGAGTATTGAACGAGCATAATTCAACCCTAGTTCTCAAGTTTAGGTTCGGCCTCTTCAATTTTTGGCTGTAGCATATGCGTGAGTAGAAGATGATGGTGGACGGCCTGATGAAGGGGGGTGTGAAATCCAGTGGCTCAGATTTAATCTAGGTTATAAATATAGAGTATATGTTGAAAATAGTTGATTTAAATTCGTGCAAACTTGTAAAATTCATATCTTTTTCATACGAGGTCGAAAAAATGCAAACTCAGTTGCGTTGGAATCGTATGGACGAGCACTACGCGATGGAGTTGGTTTGGAGTCGTTTGGAGTTAGTGAGAATTTCGGGTAAAATTAAACGCGCGTTTAATTTTATTCGAAATAAAAAGCTAAAACGGAAATTAAAACCAAGGTGAGAACTTCTCACTCAATCGAATAGATTTCGATTTTATTTTAAATAGTTAGATTTAAAATATTTGAATGCATGTTTGAATGATGACTGTAAATTATTGATTGTTAAAATAGACATTATGCGCCGTTAGTAAGCGGATGTTATTTAATATAAACATATACCGCGAATATTTCATAAACAGTGAAATTGGTATTATATATAATATCAATATATATATATTGGCATATGTATATATTGCAGTTGTTGATTTCCCGCATTTTTTGTTTAGCGGATGAGACCCTATTACGCCGTTATTAAGCGGATAATATTTATTAAGAACATATACCGCGATAATTTCGTACTGGAGCGAAATTGGTATTGTGCTAATGTTTTTGGATGCAGGAAACAGGTTGGAGGGATCCAACTGGATTCCTCAACAGTTTTTATTTGATTATGGATATTTTGATATTCGTTGATTATCATATACGATATATGATGGATCGTTGTAGTCGTGATTGACTATTTGGTGTGTAGCATCATTGGACCCAGATTTTGGGATTTTAAAATGATTTTTAAAGTGATTTTGAAAATATACTATATTTTTGGAATTGATCCATTATAAATAAATAAACGTTATAATTTTTAAAGTTATAAAAATTATGGTTTTTGTGAAATATAGTTAAAAAGCTGATTTTTAGAAATACGATTAAAAGTCGATTTTTGAGAAATATGAACTAATGATTTTATAAAATAATTTAAATTGGATGTTGGAATATATGATAAAAGTTTAAATATAGGATTTATAAAATTTGATTATTTTATAAATCGAAATGATGAAATTATAAAGGAATTTAAAGACGTTTTAGAATAATAATATAAACTGATTTATATTTAGAGATTTATAAATAGATATTTATAAATCGAAATATTGACCTTATAAAACGAGTCTTTATAAATGTTTAAATGAAGTGAAAATGAATTTCATAAATGAATGAAATTTGTAGAATTATAAACTGGGAGGTTATAAATGAAATTTATAAATAGTAGATTTATAAATTTGGTGAAATTATGTGAATAATGGTTTTGGTTAAATAAATGAATCTTATAAGTTATAAGATTTATAATTATGAAGTTTAAAGAATGATTTTATAAAATAATCGTTTTATAAGTATTTAACTTATAATATAAACATTTAGTTTATAATTGAGTTATAAACTGAAATATGTTAATAAAGGAATTTATAAAAAAAGAAGTTTTTATAAATAAATAGAAATGGAATTTATAAACGTTGTTTTATAAATCCGCAAACGACTTATTTTGATAAGTTAATCGTTATAACTTATAAATGGAGTTATATTCACGTTTTAGACAGTGAATAATCCTTTAAGTTAAAGTGAATAGAAATAATAGAATTTGTGAACATAGTATATTCACGTTTTTGAATAGTGAATAATACGTTAAAGAAAATGTATTGAATGTGAATGTTTTAAACAGAATTAAAACGATCTAACGATGTTTTAAAGGTGTTGAGATTCGAAACCATAGATTTCAACATTTATTGTTGAAATAGACGTTTTCGAGAAATAAAAGGAAATGGTGGACTATAACACTGTTGTTATAGTAAATAATTTCCGAAAGAAAATGTTTAGTATAGTATTGGGATTTATATATCTATTTAATTTCGAATCCCTATACTAGTGATTTTGGGTTGTTGTAACGATGTTTTACGCAACATTCGTTTTGGCCCAAATAAATATGTTAAGTGAATGATTTCCTTAAAAAAGTGAAATATATACTTAATTCGATTTAAGTATATTGAATATTTTCTAAGTGTTGAAAATAAAAGAAATTTGTGAATTACTTATGAATAAATAAGTATGGAAATGTTTTCCAATATGAAGTGAATAATTAGAATTTATCTTTTTCTGAAGATAAATTGAAATGAATTATTGAAATTGTATATGCATGATATTTTGAAATATAAAGTCATTATGGAATTTATATGTGAAAGTGAAATTTGTTTGAAAATAAATATTGATTTATTTTTGAAGTGTTGGAATTTTATATCTTGTAAAGATATTTTGGAAAATAAATAATTTGGAAAATTATTTGGAATCTGGTGATGTATACATATCAATTGATAGTTCAATAGCCGACTATCAGTATTTCCCTTTGAATGGGTATTTGATGTGAATTGATTGAATTTGAATGCACACTTATTTTTGAATAAGCGCTCACTATTCGGGTTAACCGGGAAAGGACCATGGGGTCGTATAACCCACTCCGAATATGTGATACGTCGTTGTGAATCGCATTTGAAGATCGGTGTTGAAGACCGGATATTTGCGAGAGCGATAGGATGAACTATCGATTGACTCTGCACCGAGTTGCTCCGGTATTGAGTTCTCCATATGTGATGGTGAATCCGATCAGGATTGTGAATATCCGGATTGCAAGGACTTCTTTGTAAGTGCCTTCGGTTTTGTTCGAGCCCGGAACAAACTTGTATGGATTGTATGTCTGACGTTACAAGTTGAGATATAAAGCCGATTCCTTTCAAATATATTTCTGTTGGTGGCGGAGAATTTATTCTTTTAGCTTAACACCCTTCTCTGAGACGTACGAGCTCAGAGGTTATGTAGTTGAATGTTATCAGCGATATATCCCATTTTGGTAATGTGACATGCTGAGTGATGCTGAAATGATCATTGTGTTGATTATTTGTGATAGGATCGTTTATTTGATCGTCTATCTTAGTGATCATTGTGTTGATCATTTGTTGACCCAAAGCATGGCTTTTGTATAAAGTATGTTTTTGTGGACGTGACTTCGTCGAGCCTCACATCCCGGAAATGGTCAAAACAGGAAAGATGCAGCAAGGTTATTAGGGGTTGCTGTAGCTCCCCTTAGGGTATGTGCATTTCCTTCTGGAAAAGGGTGGTATCATGGTATGGAGCCCAGATACTTACTCATGTTGAAAACACTCTATTTATTATGGTGTGATGTTGGATATCGAGCGCTCGGTTGATAAAGGTCCCAAAGGACCGGGGGATGGCATACTCGTGTCAGTTGTTACCCAGTTAGGGGTAACCCGGCCTTGTGTTGGTAGAGATCCGGTTTGGTTCTCGGGGATGTCCATCCAGAGGCATTCTCATGTGGCAATGGGAAGTTCCTTGGCCTGACCATTTGTTGGAAATCCAAAGAAACAATACGAAACTTGTACGGTATTAGTTGTAGAACCTGCCATTTAATATGGTAGCTATTAGTAGGCATAATATAATGGTACCTATGCTGGCTATGATTTATATCTTTACTTTCGAAAGAATTTGTTCTACACTATGCACTAGTAATAATATCAATTGTTTTCTTTTAATGCGTATCAAGCATCTTTGACTAACATAAGAAGAAATCTCCTCCAAGTCTGCGTTTGCATTGTGTGTGTGGCAGGAGGTCTTATGGTAGTCTCATTTTTAAAAGCATTGCGAATTGAATTTAAAAATATTCCTCTATTTTGATTTTAAAGATAAATAACTGTTTTGAGTTCTCACACCAGTCACATGACTGACTCGGAGTTTATTGTTTTCCTTCCTAAACTCTGGGTGCCCACCAATTTCCACACGGGCAGTTAAGAGTTAGGTTTATCAGGATATTCTGGATATTCTGGAGTTGCTGGAGGCAAGCTGGATGGCATGGCGTATTACTAGTTTATATAGTATTTCTTTTTCCGCTGCACTGTTTATTGTTTGTATGATGTTGTACACTCTGATGATATGATGTGATGTAATGAAATGAAATGTAATAACTGATATAGTTCTTTGTTTAAAGATTATTCATTTATCTATTATATGTTGTTCCGCTGCGAATTGTGAGATTCTGTTGTTTCCTTTTTCCTCTATTCTCTTTTTCTTTCTATTTCTTCTATTTTAAAATTTCCTATCTTCTTTTCCCTCTATTTTTCTTTTTCTTTCTTCTTTTTCTCTCTTCTTTCTTTTCTTTTCTTTTTTAAAACCCATAACATCTCGGTTTTCGGCCTTTGATTTCTCGGCAGTCGATAAAGTGAGTGTCAATGTCGGATTTTCGAGAGTCGAAAAATCCGCGGGCGTTACAAGACAGGTGTTTTATAACTGTCTAGTATGTGTTGTTTAAGTTGTGTATCTCTGATGTATATAATACTATGTAATGTATTATGTGATTAATAAAATTTATTCGTTCCGCTGTTTAGATTCTGAAGTTGTTTCTTCTTTCTTCTCTTTCTTTTCTCTTTTCTTTCCCTTTCTTTCTTAAAAATGATGCGCCTTTCTGTGGAGAGAAAGGTGGGTCGTTTCATTAGAACTCCACTTCTTACAATCTTTAATACTTCAATAAGTATGTAAAACATTTTATTTGAAAATAAACAAAATATGGAGTTTTTAAAAAGTGAGATAAAAGAAATGGATTTCAAAGTGCATTTATAGCGATTATCGCTATATGGACAATTCTGTATTCAATTCAATATTTAATATAATTCAATTATATAAACATATATGATTCTCAAATTCAAATCATATCACAAAGTAGCATGTAATATCATATGTACTAAATAACATGTCCAAATCCAATGTTCGAACTTTCAAGTATGTGTACTCAATTTAAACCACGCAATTCAAAGCCTTTTAAGGCACAATCACATGCTTTTCAAAGAATATACTTATGGGTTATAACTTTAAGTATTTAAGGTATATTATCATAATTTATAATAAACAAAATCATCAAGTTTTGATCAAATAAACTATCAAGTTTATGGTTTTATTTAATGAGTGAGATGACTCACTTTTAATCCGAGGATGAAGCTTCCACTACCAAGTAATAACATACCACTACTAAGTCTCAACCAAAAAGCGCAAAAAACAAGCTAGAATAAGTACAAGCAAGAGAGGAGGAGGCCTAGGAGTGCATGGCCAATCTTGGATCACCCAGATAGGATATGACCTTGATGGAAATGAAGTGAATAGCTCTAAATTCTTTTGTTTTGAGGTGATAGGAGGTTGTTATATGCTATACTAGGATAATAGCAAGAGTTTGGAGGAGTTTTGACTTTGTTTGAAATACTTTGATTTAAGAAATTTGAGAAGAGAAAGGAGTGCAAAAACTTGGAACTTTTGAGTTTGTGAATTTGTAATCTAAGAAGAGAATCCTCCCATCTATTTATAAGCTTAGGAATTAGTGGAAAACAACCACCAATACCCTCTTAGGTCAACCATCCATTCATGCCTCTTACACACCATGCTTTCCATAAATCACTCCACTATTTCCTCCATAAATCAAGGATCTTCTAGTCCTTCTTCTAGAAGCTATTTGCTTAATTAATTTTCAATAGGATAATGGAAGGCTTAATTACTTGTTAAGGTGTCCATATGTTATCATACAAGTGTACGATTATTCCAACAACTTTTATTTAACAAAAAGTTGACTTTTAACAAAATGGTTTTTCAGCCATATTTTCAATATTTCTTCAAGTTATGTATTTTTGTAAACATATTTCAAAAAATAAATTTTCTACATTTGTTATTAACTAAAAAGTGTCTAACAAGTTTATGAAAATCATATTTCCAATACTGAACCATTTTCCAAAGGTTGAGATATTCGAAGATGAAGTGTTGGAATTTTCGGATCATTATAATTACTATAAAGGTGTATGCCACATGGTGAAAAATATGTCATTATGCACACGTCAGACTATATATAGCAAAAACTGCCCAAAAATATGATATCCATGCTGCACTACTAGTATCACTAACATACAACAGCCAACACTGACAACGCCTTAGAGCTCGTCATGTATAATGAAGTGAATGGAATGTACATGTTGACTTCCTAAGAGGGTTATGGTATGCTTTAGGGGCAATTATATAATTTATTACATATATCTAACTTTATAACTAATCTTGTTTATAATAAAGGTGTAATTTTCTACTAGAGGAATTTTACCATAAGGGCCTTCTTTCATCAAATAATAAGTTTGTAGGCCACAGCTTTAAAATATTTACTTTGGAGGACAAAATTTTGTACACGTTCCCTCAGCCCTTCAATCAGTTACTTCATCCCATCTTCTATTCCATTTTCTCTTTCGCATTGTACGATTTTTCAGAACTCAAAAAAAACCAAAACTAGGTTTTAAAAAACAAAGATTAATTTCTCTTCCCAATATTTCTGCTAAAATGATTACAAACCATTTATCAGAGCTGCATTTCAATTACAATGACTTCAGCATCATCTATTTCAGCTTCATCGATTTCAGCTTAAACTAAAATACTTTCATCGAGCAATCTCTACAATCACCTTAAACTTAAATGTGGAACAAGTAAGCTGTATTTTATTTTAATGTAAATGTTCTAGTTAGATGTTAAATATTCATTCTTACAGATGTTGATAATAGCTTTTATAATGAATTTAAGGTATTTTAGTTCTTGTTATAATTTAACATATTCAACATTTGTTAAATTAAGCATACCTGAATATTCAATGGCAGATGATACTAAACCCTAGGTGTTAAACTGAACAAGTTATTGTTTAGTTATTAAAATAGATAAACGTATCTATTTGTTAATGTAAAAGATTTAGACTACATGTTAAACCCTAGGTGTGTTTCATAATTACTATTACTTATTAGATATAATTTTTTTTACAATGATTTAAAATTATTAGAAAAAATATTCAACTAATTTAAACCCTAGTTCAAAAAGACAAAAGCATTTATGTTTTTATCTAAAACATTAAAATACATAATGAATGCTAGATAATTTCTTATATCAGCTATTACATATAACATAATAAATACTAAATTTATGTCAATCGTAGTTTTCCTGAAGGATTTATGTGAAATAAACATACTTAATCAACTTTTAAGTACAAAAATATTATTCTTCACTCTTGCTAACATTTTATTATATATGACAAGTTTTATGCAGCGTAAAGATGCACACAAGGTCTTCTAAATCAAAGTTATTCATTCGGAAAGCTACTTGCATATTCATAAATGAAGGAGGAACTCAATGCATAAACATAAGACCTGTATGTAGTCCTTTCTGCAATGAACATAGCCAGAGACCATCATTTTCTTTAACTCCATTGGTAACTGTTTTCCTACTTATGTTTCTTATAATACTCTTCAATTTTTATGTACATATTAAATTAGAAGCTTGATACCATATTTTAAATAAAAAAATAGTTAAATTTCAAAAAAGGTTATGACAACTAAAAAAGATAAACCAAATTATATTTTTATATAAATTCTTATACAAATATTGTGGCATTTTCTATAATCTATTTTCCAGTTTCTATTCACCACTTTTATTCGCTATTTTGTGTTATTATTAAGTTACATCTTCTATTTTTAGAGGTAATAATAAAAAGTACAATTTTTATGTCCTCTCCTCTATTTCTAGAAGGTCAAAAACTTTTCTCAAAAAAAAAATTTTTTTTACTACTTTCTATTCACTTTTTCTTTACTGTTTACACATTAGACTCTTTATTCATTCTCTTTGTACTATTTATAAATTAGCATAATTTCAAAAAAACTTCAACTAAATAAAAATGATAAAACATATTGTTAGCACCAGAATTAGTCACTAACACCCTTGAGAAAGATTGTGTAGAGAGATTAATGAAGAAAGTAAATTAAAATATAGAAACGTATGCTAAATTAAATGAAAAAAAGGAACACTGGATTTATAGTGGTTCAGTGTAATTGTCTACGTTCACTTTGAGTTTTGATCTTTATATTGCTTTCACAAACGATTGAATACAGATACAATCCGTACAATAATGACTTGAATACAAGTGTTAACTAAAAAGAAAGAGTCTTGAAAGCGGTAGAGTCTCCCCAGTGTTCTCGAGAAAGGGTCCCTTTCACTGTGCCCCTGCCCTTCTATTTATAGAGGAAGATGGGTTGGACTTCCCTCATGGGCCTAGGAACAAGGTATCTCGGCCTGTGGTATGTAGCTTCTACGCACCGAGCCAGAGATGCCAAACGGCAATTGCCGAGCAAGCTTGGTCGAACCAGAGAATGCCGAGTGAGGTTCCATGCCGAATGGCACTCGTATGCCGAGCCACACATCCATGACGAACGACATACGTATGCCGAGCGAGGGATGCGTGTAAAACCGCACTCATATGCCGAAAGAGGTATTGCGCCGATCGAGGTACTTAGGTCGAGCAAGGCTCTTGTGCCGAACAAGGGGAGGTGCGCCGAACGACTCACCCATGCCGAACGAGGCATTGTGCCGATCGAGGCTTCATGCCGAGCGAGGAGAGGTGTGCCGAACGACTCACCTATGCTGAATGAGGCATCATGCCGCTCGATGTAATTGGGTCGAGCGAGGCTCTTGTGCCCAACGAGGAGATGTGTGCGAACAACTCACCTATTACGAACGAGGCATCGTGTCGAACGAGGCATCGTGTCGAACGACCCTTCTATGCCGAACGAGGCTTCATGCCAAGCGACCCTTCTATGTCGAACGAGGCTCCATGCCGAGCAGCTCATATACGTCGAACGATGCATCATGCCGAGCGAGGGGAGGTGAGCCGAACGACCCACCTATGACAAACGGGGCATCGTGCCGAACGAGGCTTCATTCCAAGCGACCCTTCTATGCCGAACGAGGCACCATGCTGAGCGACCCTTCTATGCCGAGCTTTTTGTTACATGGTCAAGCAACCGGGTAACACTTGCCCCCCAAAATGTATCATGTGGATGAACATGATGCGCTTTGAACCATGAGTACTCCACATTTCTCTTTAAGCCCTTGCTTTCTCTCCTCAAAAATGGACTCTTACGAACTCCTAAATGCAAAGGGAGTCTTGAATGCTGAATGAGGGATTGATGCCGAATGAGGCCTTGGATGCCGAACGAGCCTCTGAATGCTGAACGAGGCATTGATGCGGAACGAGGCCTTGGATGCCGAACAAGCCTTTGAATGCCGAAAGAGGCATTGGATGCCGAATGAGCCCCTGAATATCAAACGAGGCATTGATGCCGAACGGGGTATTGATGCCGAACGACCGAGGTGCCTTGACCAGTTCTACCGGTCAGTGTTGATTCGTCTTTCTTCTTTCCTATATAACCCAACACTTCTCAACTTTCTCTCTTTTAATTTTACCTCCGCTTTAACATCCTTACGAACTTGTCTTCTTTCAGACTATTGCTAACATCTCAACCTTCCTTTAGACTCCCAAGTCCTATGCGTTACCTCTCGACTGCCCTCAACAACAAACCTAAGTGGATTCGACTTTTAAATCGAGCACCTCACTAGACTTCGACCCCTTCTTCTAGGTACGAACCTTTCACTTGCTCGACTTTCTCCAAATAGGGATTTTGGACAAGATTTGAATTCACGGCCTTCCTCTAACCTACGACTAATGGAAGTCATGTGGATATGGAAGGTGGATATGAGGTTTAAACGAGCCTTAGGATTAGATGGAGAGGAGGATGGAAGAGGGTGTCATACCAGTAGGAATCGGTGAGGGTTGAGATGGTTGGTCGAAGGTGGCGTGCGAGTTGAAGTGGTGATCGACTGGCCACCTAGGAGGGTATCTAGTTTGTTTGAAGAAATGAGTTGGAGGAAGATGTATGGCTATGGATTGGCATTAATTATGTATGCCAAACGATGGTGAGAGGGTGTAGGAGTGAAGTTGAAGTTGGGTTTAGCATGCCAAGCGATGTGGCTCGGCATGACCACGGTTCGGCATGACTCCTCGAATGCCGAACAATGGAGAGGGTATGTAGGAAAGTGAAGTAGGAAATAATGTCGAGTCCCTGCAGTGTCGCTCGGCATTAAGTCAGGCTGTAGGCTACAATAATCAAAACCGTCTCAACTTGAACATAATGCACGCTGACTGAACTTACTTTATATGCCTAGACATATGACAAAAATAAGGACAAGGACTTTGGCGAACAGGCATATCGAACTAATCAGGACTAATAATCTCTCTGTTTCAACAACTATAATCGTAGGTTTAACTCGATTTAAACAGATAATAACCTTCGACATACAATGTCAATGCCGAGCTCAAAACAGAAACTATCATACGATAAGCTCTCGGAGACGGTCAGCGATGATGGTATTCGAAGGCGAGAGTCCAAAGCTTAACTTTATTTTTCAACTTTACGACCTTTAATTATTTAGCACTTATACTCGAACGACTACACTAGTTCACACACCACACGGGGGAGCATTTTTGTTGTTATGTCTAATGTTGATTGTTCTTCAAGTATAGTTTAAATAGGTGTTTCACCAGAACCAACATTCATTAAAGATGTCTAGAAAATCAAGCTCCGCCACAGTCTCAGATAGACTCAAGATAACTTCTCGACAAGAAGTAATTGGAACTTCAAATCCATCGACTATTCCTGTACAAGATGTTCCGAGCCTCACGATCACATCCGTCGGCTTGGCTCCCGATGCCTTGGATGCAGCGATCATCCTAGACAACCCGATCGATTCCCAAGATTCTACAATTAACTAAAGCGCTCTTTGACGCATAAGCTCAATACACGGGATTTCCTTTGACGATGTGCTAGTTCCGTCGGGACAAGATCATCCTCACTTGCCCCAGTAGGATATACAGCCTGCAACAAATTCATGTGCTGGGTTGGTAGCGTGCCACCATTTAACTCCTTCCTCCGCAACCTATTACAGTATATCGAAATCACTCCATCACAGTTACATCCAAACAGTCACATGTTCATATATGGCATGTGCATTCTCTTCATGAGCATCCTTTTTCGGTTCCCGACTCCTGGCGATATCCGCTACATTTATCGTTTCAAGAGACGATCGGACAGCCCATCTTTTGTATTTCTTGAGCCATACAACAAGTGTTAGATTCTGACTGGGGCGTGGAGCAAATTCGCCCAGTATAAGCAAGAATAATTCTATGTGCGCTGTCCCCCTGGCTTCGCAAGGAGATGGGTGGAAGGAAGTAAGTCTCTTTTCTGGATCAATACTCGCATTCGGCAAAAATTGCACCATTTCTAACTCTTTTTCTACTTTCATAGACATCAGCCCATGTCTTGAAGGCTCCCTATATTCCGAAGTCGTTGAAGCTATCCGAGTTCTCCCTGCAGAAGAGCGGGACATTAGATCTATTATTTCCAACGAATCGCTCTCTAGATTCGGTCTGTTGGCGAAAGGTCGTCGAATAAGTCTTCCTCCCGGCGTCACCATTTGTGATGTCCCGGAAATTTAGGCAATAATTATTTGATAATTTCTTTGATAATTATTTTTAAATGTGAAAATATTGATTCAATAATTTAATTCAAATTGAAATTCTCTTTTGAAAATTTATAATTATTTAATTTGTAAATGGATTAATTTGATTTAAATTATATTGTAAACTTTTCAATAGTTTGTTTTAAAGATCTATCTTATAATTTTCATAGAAGTAAGTAAGTATTTATTTTATTTTTAAGAATAAATATAGTTTAGATCTTATTTTATTAATAAAAGTTATTTTGTTTTGTTTTATTTTAAAATTCTTTTCTTTTGAAATGTAGTTTCATATAGAATATTATTTTAAAAATAATTAAACAAGCATTAAAATGTAAATGTATAGTTTTATAAAGAAGTGTATATGTTTTTATTTAAAAACTAATGTTAATAAAACATTTGTAACTTGCTAAAACAAATTAGAAATAGTTTTAAGATAATTCAAATACATATACAAATTTAGAAATGGCTTTTAAATATTAACATGCATATGTGTTAATCATTTAACTAATGGAAGAGACACTTGTAAATCATTTATCTTACATAACATAACAAGTGTCAATTGTTTTAATTCTCATTATTTAAAATTTTGATAGGAGAAACATAGCATATGCATTTGAGAACACATTCTCTTCAAAATTGAAAACCTGAAAATCAAATTTTCAGTATAGATCAAAACCAATCTTCAATAAATCTTTTCAAACCAAATACATGTTTATAAATCTGCAGATTTAAAATCTGCATTCATCTTCAAACCTGCAATCTTCCTCTTCAAAATCTCAAACTGCAAATTACTTCAATCTGCAAACCTATCAACTACAAAATCTGCATATCATTTTCTTCATAAACAAACTTCAATTTCTTCAAATCTGAAGCTCAACATCAATATGAAGTCCAATTTAAAATCTGAGCAATAAAGATGGGTCTGCATGCATGTTCAAACCATTCTCATCATCAAGTTAAAAACAACTTCTACAGGCAGTTCAAAACAGTTCCTGGATTGTGCAATTTCATTTCTGGAATGATTGCTCTGCATCAAATTGTTTCTGCATCTTCTAATTAAAAGTGAGTAAACCTTTATTTTTAAAAATAGTTTTTTTTTTTAATTAATGCTTTAGCAAGTAGGATATCTAAAGACTAATGCATGCTATTTTTAACAAGAATCAAATCTGCAGTGCCTTTATTAGTGAATAACTTCACAATTTATAAGCTTAAGTTTCTGTGCATGTGAAGTGTGTAGAAATATGTATGTTTGTGTGGTTTATATTGATAAATATTCTGTATACATATACATAAATATGTATATATATATGTGCTGTTACAGGTATCTGCAAACCTGATGTGTTTTTTAAAAAAAAACTAAGATTATTTAGAATCCATTATCACCTGATTGATATCAACTAGAATTTGTAATATAAACAAACTTTGTTGTTTAGAATGATAGTTATAAATCAAAATTTAACTATATTTAAAATTCTATAGTCTCTGGAAAACAATTATAACAGTAAATATTTCCTAAAAGTAAGTATATCAAACTTTTTAAACATTAAAACAGTTTCAACCAGAATGCATAATTGAATTTGTGGACTTTGGAAACAAAATATTACATTTAATTTCACATGAGAGTGAGCATTTCTGTGAAACAGATTGGGTCATTTTGGTTCATTTGAGTTTCTAGTGAATCATGGAAGCTCTGATTCTTTTTGGAGGTGGGATGCAGAGGGGTTGGTAGGAGTAGATGGTCAGTAATTTATGTCAGAGGAGATGGTGATTGAATTAAGGTTTCCAGGTTTTCAAAAACCTGATTTTTATTGTGCAGTTCTTAGTATCTGCATATGCTCTATGTTGCATTAAGTGGGTTAGGAATTTGGGAGGTTGAGCAGGGAGTGTAAAGGAAGCTATATCCAAGGTTGTGTCGATGATGGTGGCTGGAGGTGGAATTTATGGGTGTTAACAGATTGGTCTTGGTTGCAGGGGAACTCAGGGGAATTATTTGGGTTGTGCAGGGTTTTGACCCGAAGTAGAACTCGGGCAGTTTTGCTTCTGACTCGAAGCAACAGGTGTAGTAACTCGAAGTAAATCAGGGGATTACTCGGGTAGCATGGTTACAGATTTATACAGAGAGCTTTCACAGTTTTTTAAAAAAAAAATGTTGAATGGAAATCAAATTCAAGTGCAGGAGTTTGATTCATGTATAAGTTGAAGCTGAATTCAAATAGAGTTTGAAATTCAAGTTTTTAAAAGATGAAATGTCTTAGACAAGTTTAAAGTTTGGTTTTAAATCAAAAATTAAAACTGTTTCAGGTTTTAAACCTGAAAGTTGCTTTACAGTTTTTAAGAATTTTGAATGAAGCTTCTATTTTAAAGATTGTAAATTGAATCAAGTGTAAGATTTAAACTGAATTCAAATGTAGCTTTGAATTCAAAGTTTTTAAAAGTAAAATCTTAAATTTAAACAAGATTTAAAATTCTGTTTTAAATCAAGAGTTTAAAACAGTTTGCAGGTTCAAATCCAGAGTGAGTTTGCAGTTTTAGATTCTTGAATGAAATTCACATTTTAAAGTTGCAACTTGATTTAAGTACAAGTTAGATCTGAATTCAAATTAAGTTTGAAATTCAAAGTTTTTTAAGATGAAATATTTTAAATTTAAACAAGTTTTAAATTAGATTTTAAATCTATATTAAAAACAGTGCAGGTCTTAGAACATGTAATTTTGCAGTTTGTTGTTTAAATAAAATTCATATTTTCAATTTTACAATTTGATTCAAGTATGAGTTGAAACTGAATTCAAGTGTAGTTTGAAATTCAAAGTTTTTAACAAATGGAAATCTTAAATTTCAACAAGATTTAATTTAGTTTAATCAAGTTTAAAAAAAATAGTTTTAGGTTGCTTTCAAATTCAGACATTAAGCTAAAACAGTTTTGTTAGTTTTTAAAATTTGAAACAAATTTAAATGGTTTAAGGAAGATTTAAATGCGTTTTGAAATTTAATTGAAACTGTTTTCAAGTTTCTTTGAAACTCAGTTTTAATTTCAAAACAGTTTTTAAATTTAAAATGAATAAACATATTTGAATGTTTAAAAGTGAATTTGGAAATAAAAATTTGATTTCAAAAAGTTTAAAACTTGAAAGAATTGAGTTCCTTTAGTATTTGAAAGTATTTAAATTAAAATATGAAGTGTTGATTTAAATTTGAAAGTTGAAAATAATCAATTTATTTTCAATGGTTAATTTATCAAGTAATTTAGTTTTAAATCTTTCTTTATATTTAAGTGATGAATGTTGTTTAAACATTCATTTTTATTTTATGGTTTATAATTATTTTTGGAATTAATGAATCTTTAAATAAAATTTGAAATTGAATTTAATTCTTAGAAATGTATTGTTTTAATACATTTTGAATTTAAATGAGTCATTTGATAGTAATTTGATTATTTTGAAAATCTTTAAGATGATTAAGGGTTTACTTAAGTATTTGATTTTGAATAATGGTTTAGATTACTTTTGATAATTAATCTAATTCAAATTTTCTTAAGTATATAATGAATGAAATGGTGTTAATTAATCATTGGTGATAAATATCTAAGGACAATTAAGTAATTAATTAATGTAATTAATTTTAATATGTGATTTAATTAAGTTAATTAATTCAGTTTAATTAATTTTAATAAATCATTTGATGATTTAGGAAGTAATTACTTAATGTAATTAGTGGAGCAGGGTTACTTAGAGAAGTAATAATGATAATTACTGTAATGTAATTAGTAATTTGGATAATTACTTTCGTAATTAATTAAGGAATTAATTAATAATTAATTAATGGTTAATTAATTTGTTAATAAGTAATTAAAGATAGCTAATTACTTAATTGGATATTAATCAAGGTGATTAATAATTAGATTAATTACTAAATGTAATTAATTTTAATTAAGTAATATTAGAGATCATTAATTATTATAATTAATGATGTAATTAAGGATTGTTTGATTAAATAATAATTAATTAATAAATGATTAATTATTGTAATTACTTATGATTAAGGTTAATTAATTTATGAAATTAATTTAATACTAATTACTTATTGTAATTAGTGATTGATTAATCAAGGATGTTTAATCAAGTTAAATACTTAGGAAGTGAATTAATTAACTGGGTTAATTAATTAATGGATGTTAAGCAAGATTTAAATGTGTAAATTAATTTAATTTAATTTAAATTAATTAAGGATAGTTGTAATTAATTTAATTCATTTTAAATTAATTATAATTGATGGTTAATGAATCTTTGCTTATGGATGTTATTGATTGAATGGTTGTGATCTCAGTAATGAGATTAGTTGTATCTGTATGATATGGATGATTGGTTAAAGTATGATAGTTGTGATGGATTTTTTGGTTGAGATGATTATCTGTTTGTTGATGATACAGATTATCTATTATGATATGAATATGATTATCTATTGCTAGATGTAGTTTATCTATCTGTGTGAAATAGATAATAATGTGATAAGTTAATTGTTTAAAACCCTTAAGTACAACTTGGGCATTAAAATGGCGTTTGGTTTCGGTGAGACCGGGATTGGGTTTCCATATTTGGAATTCCGAAAACCACATCGATTCCAATTAAACGTTAGGTCGTTAATCCAAGTGGAGCAAGTGAAGACTCGAGGTGTAAGGGATATACGTCAGTATAACTCTGTGGGTGATTCCGTAATGAGTTGACAGAATAGTGCTTATAGATTCGAGATGGTGATATAATATGCAAGGGTTATCGTCGTTAACTCTGAGGGTGATTCCAATACGAGTGTAACGAGATAATGCCTTCGGTTTCGTTCGAACCCGGAACGAACTTGTATGGATTGAATGCTTTCAGCACATCGTCAGGTGGACGATGAGCATTCTAAGATTGATATGTCCTATAAAGGTAATCGTAGCCTCAAGCCTCATCAACCGGGAATGGCTAAAACAGGGGAGGTGCAACAATGCTTCGTGGGTAGCCCCCACTGGAGAGCAAGATTTACTCCTGTCTAGAGGTCCCTTTATATTTCGGTTGTGTGGCAGTTGGTGACGAACAATCTGCGGGGTAGTCTTGTTCGGAACTGTTCAGTAAGGAACAGGTCCGGCTTTGTGTTGCAGGGGATGAAGGGAGTAATCCTCGGTACGGTGATCTAGGCCACGTACTGTGACGGGCGGTACCCCGGTAGCCCTGCCATTTATGGAAACCCATTTACCCTACGAGACCCTACGGTTTTGATTGTATTACCCACTTTTGTGGCTAGTAGCTGGAATTTAATAGATGTAACAATTTTGGCTATTTCTTATTTACTTGAAAACCCTAGACACTATTATAATATCACTGGATTTCCTATCAAATGTTTTGGTTAGCGTAAGGTAAAAACTTTTTCATGTTTATGTGTGGGAAGTCTTACGTGATACCTTTTGTTTTCAAAGGATTTTCTAAAGTTAAGCAACTTTTATCCCCGTTTACTCACACCAGACCCCTGTCTGACCTGAGTGTTTATTTTCTGTTTTATTAAATTCTTGGGTACTCATATTATGTATGAGTAGTCAAGTGTTTCAGGATTTCTTTGACGAATTCTGGAGGAGATAATGGAGCAGGAGGCTTCAGCGTGTAGATATATTCAGTAGTTCCGCTGTGTTTTGTTTTGTATCTGTTTCTCTGATGTACTTGAATTGTAAATGCTAGACAGATGTTTATAACTGTCTAGTTTTGTGTTGTATTAGCTGTATTACTCTGATGTATATGATTCTATGTAAAGTTTTATGTGATATATTATAATTTATTCGATTCGGCTGTGAGATTCTGATGTGGTCTGTTCTTTCTTTCCTTTCTTTTCTCTTTTCTATCCCTTTCTTTCTTTTTAACGATGCAACTTTCTGGAGTGTGGAAGTTGGGTCGTTACACCATTACTGGGCCTGCCTTAGACAAAGGCAAAAGTTCAGTGGGGCCTTCAAAAAGTGGTGCCCCCGACACATCTGAGGAGGGCGAGATTAGAGAAGCTAAAGAGCCCGAAGTACCGGGTAAGAATGTCAGTCCCACTCGAGAGCCGGTAGTCGAGATTCACGACATCGAAGTGATGCCTCCCCTGCGAAGGGAAAGAAAAAAATGACTTACAAATCGAGAAAGAAGACAGCGGGTGGAACCTCTAAGGTTACAATCACTCCAGTGGAGAGAAAGCCTTCTCCTCAACGCTTAGAGAGTTAATTGAAAGGCTTGTCGGACCTTACCATTCCTGATGATTTGCTTAACTATGGCTTTAACGATCCGGAGGCCCTTAAACTTCATTCACTCATAAGAGGCGATGCTGGTGCTCAATCCCATAACCAAGGGGAAAAAAACTCCTCTAAGTAAAGATATAGAAACAAAGGGAAACTAGGACACTCACGGACACGTGCACTTCACTTTGCAGTTAAACTTTAGTTATCACTCTATTTTTTGCTAACTTGTCATTATTCAAATTCTGTGCAGTGATATGGGACGTACTCACGAACTCGAGCGTCTTTACAGGTAATCTATCTTTCACCACTTTGGACGGGATTCAGGCTCCGGAAGACGTCGGGATAGAGGTGATAACGGTGACAAGGATTATCACTTCCGGTATTCATCATCTCGAAAGAAAACTTATCATCAGCCTTCATATCATTACAATCCTCCTTCTCACTCGGAGCAAGACAGGGAGAAATCCGGCCACAAGGGGTCCCAGTCCGATGCTCCCCGCGATCAACACTCAGGTTCATCTAGCACAAGGCAATCTCAGGAAATCCACAAGAAATCTGAAGTCTCAGGACCATCTCCCTCTATTCTCATAGCAGATCCATCGATATCGGAGAGGTTAGTCGAGCTTAAGGCTAAGTTCCCCAAAATATGCTTCGATGGTCTGAAGTTTCTTCCGGTGATCCATCACATTTCGGGACACGTCAAACAAAGTGCCATTGCTTGCAACAACGATGTTTACGTTCAACGTAACGTGTTTGTCCACTTAGCTGAAAAAGTCTCAGAAGTCTCTGTTGAGCTCCAACACGAAATCGATCGCCTGAAGCTCGAAGTTATTCATGATAAAGACATTATTTAAGCTCAGGATGAAACATTTCATACAAGTCTCAGTTCAAAGCTGCCCAAAAAAGTGCTAAAGACATAGCGGAGGCCGTTAATCATTTGGAGACGTCACATAAGAAAGAAATTGACGAAGCGGTCCAACGCCGCGGGGCCTTAGGTTTAGAGAAGGATTCTATTCAATTGGAGAGGGATGCATTTGCCCAACGAGTCAAAGAGTTGGAAGAGCTACTCCTCAAAGAGAAAGAGGAAAAAACTGCTGCTCAGGAAGAGTTGCAACAATATTGTGATGAGATTGTTGCCATGTTACTCCTGAAGACAAAGCCCGATGACGAACTCTCTAAAGTCGAGATGCTGAAGGATGAAGCCCATGAGGAGGGCAGAATTGCATCCATGGAGTTTGAGTCTCACCTTGACACGGCTACGAAGGCTGGCAGGGAGGAGATCAAGTACTTGTTTTACCCGCTTATAGCAGAATACAACACCAGTGTTCTCATGCACCAGGACTTAACTTTTCTTGGCGGGGGCTACCTCGAATCTCTAGCCGAGGCATGAGAAACTTTGATAAAGATCAGAAAGGTCGAGTTGGGCACCTGGGAGGTTGACAAGGAGGCTTTGGTAAAGGAATTTCTCAGGGGGAATGAGCCTTTAGACCTATCTGCAGCGAAGGCTCTCTCCTGCAAAGGTTCTTCCTCGTCAAAAAGGAAGGATGACACTGTCGGTCCATCTGGAACTGGGTCTCCAGTTCCTCCCCCTACTCAATCGGCTGGTCGGCCAGTACTTGATCCGTTCGAGCAACATGTTGGTTTTGACCCGGAAGAGCTTGACCTCGACGTTCATATTTTATCTCCCATTCCATTGGGTGAGACTCCTCGGACGGTTGAGAGTCAAAAAGAAACCTGTAAAATCTCTTCTTCTTAAAGTTCAAAGAGTCGTCATTTTCGACGAGAATTCATTATGTTCTAACGTTTGTCTCTTGTGATTTTGCGTACGTCGTTCTGACCCTGAGCCCACTCCAAGGAGCAATGACGCCAAGGAGGAGAAGAAGAAGGCGAGCGAGGCTATGTAAGCGGGAGAGACTCCTAGTCCTGATGCTCAAGTGATTGAGGCGCTTGACGAGGACAAGTCCGAAACTTCGTCACTTGTTGAGGAAAATTAAGAAATTAAGATTACGGGCTCCTTCGAAGACACTTCAAAAATGAGCATGAAGGAGCAACTCGTGGAGGAGAAGAAAAAGTAAGCTCAAATTAAAGTCATGCCCCGAGCTGTGGATCTAGATGATCCTTTGAACAGACCTTTGAAGGTCATTCTCCCTGGTGGGTCTGGGCCACTAGAAGTCCCTTGTCCTCCCTCTGGTGTTACTTCCCCATCAAGCAAAGTGTCCAAATGAAAATGCATAAGGGAGGAGTCATCTGAGAAAGCGAGGGAGGAAAAGAAACTAAAGAAATCGAAGAAGTAGCTGTTACACTTGTTCAACGAGAGTTATCCTAGATTATGTTATTATTTCTATTTATTTTCATAGTCAATGTAGATAGACTTTTGACTCTGAGTTTTGGAGGACTTGTAGTGATTAATAAATAAAATTTAGTTCCTTTGTCTTTCGAACGACTTTTATTGTTCATCTTATTTGATAATTATGATCGAAACCCAAAATCTTGTGAGTTACATAAATTCTAGTTCACTTCCATATGGCTCAGAGATTATTTTGGAAATCGTAAGTACTCTGTTTCATGCTATGGGTACTTAGAAAATTTTTGGTCCGCACTCTAGGGACTTGAAGATTTCAAGTCGTTTATACTCTAGTCCGCACTTTGGGGACTTATAGTACTCCAGTCCGCAATCCGAGGACTTGGAGATTTTAAGTCGCTTATACTCTAGTCCGCACTCTGGGGACTTAGAGTACTCCAGTCCGCACCCCGAGGGCTTGGATATTTTGAGTCATTTATACTCTATCCCGCACTCTGGGGACTTAAAGTACTCCAGTCCGCACTCTGGAGATTTTGAGTCGTTTATACTCTAGTTAGCACTCTGGGGACTTTGAGTACAACAGTCCCAATTCTGGGGACTTGGAGATTTCAAGTCGTTTATACTCTAGTCTGCACTCTAGGGACTTAGAGTACTCCAGTCCGCACTCTGGAGACTTGGAGATTTTGAGTCGTTTATAATTTAGTCTGCACTCTGGGGACTTAGAGTACTCCAGTCTACACTCTGGGACTTGGAGATTTTGAGTCATTTATACTCTAGTCCACACTCCAAGGACTTAGAGTGCTCCAGTCCGCACTCTAGGGACTTGGAGATTTCAAGTCGTTTATACTCTAGTCCACACTCTGGGGACTTAGAGTACTCTAGTTCACACTTTGGGGACTTAGAGATTTTGAGTCATTTATACTCTAGTCTGCACTCTGGAGACTTAGAGTACTCTAGTCCGCACTCTAGGGACTTGGGGATTTCGAGTCGTTTATACTCTAGCCCGTAGTCTGGGGACTTAGAGTACTCCAGTCCGCACTTTGGGGACTTGGAGATTTTGAGTGTTCGTGCACGTTCATACGTCAGGCAGAATAATGTAACTCTAGTTTTTTCCATAGAATTATCATACACGGAAACATCAATGATTCATGGAAAAGATGGCTTCAAGCCTCTATTAATGAAAACAAGCTAAATTGTCTTATTACGTACCAAAAACTAAGAATCAACGAAATAAAAATATACCGGAACTAATTGCAACTAAAATATGAAAGAAATAGACTATGTATAATAATGCCGTAGATGCTCACTATTCCATGCTCGGGGGAGTGTCGTGCCATCAATGGTCGCTAGCTTGAAAGTTCCCTCTCCAAGCTTCCATTCAATGACATATGTACCTTCCCATGTAGGATTCATATGCGAGGGACTAGGAAAACTCGTTTCAAAACGAGGTCACCTACATCAAAGATTCTCGGTCGGACTTTTTCATCATAATATCGAGCGACTCGGTGCCTATATGTAGCCGCCCTTAAATCGGCTTCTTCACGTTTTTCATCAACGAAGTCCAGTGATTCCAGTAAAAGATACCAATTCGTCTTAGGGTCATAATTTAGTTAACCGATGTGACGAAACTTCAAGTTCTACAGGTATAACAGCTTTCGTGCCATATGCCAATGCGAATGAAGTGTGGCCAGTCATGGACTTGTGGGTGGTTCTGTAATCCCAAAGCGATGTTGGGAGTTCATCCATCCACTTGCCTCTAGCCTTTTTCAAATGCTTTTTCAGTATGGACATGATTATTTTGTTCACAGCTTCTACTTGTCCATTGGCTTTTGGATGAGCAACTGCTGCAAACCTTTTTTCAATGCCATACTTTTGACAAAATTCTTCGAACTCCCTACTTTCGAATTGAGTTCTGTTGTATGTAATGATAGTCCATGGGAAGCCAAAATGGAATATAATGTTTCGTACAACGATATTAATGACCTTCTTGGTGGTGATCGTGGCTAAAGGCTCTTCTTCTGCCCACTTGGTAAAGTAATCGACCGCAACTATCGCGTATTTCGCAACACCTTTTGATGTGGGTAACGAACTGATTATATCAATCCCCCACATTGCAAACGGCCAGGAAACCATTTGTGTGAGTTCCGTTGGCGGAGCTCTTAGGATTTTTGCATATTTCTGTCATTTGTCACATCCCCTTACATAGTCTGCTGCATCCAGATTTACAATCGGCTAATAGTATCCATAGCGGAGGATTTTCTTTGCTAACATCTGTCCCCCAGTATGGTCACCACATTCTCCTTCATGGACTTCCTTCAGGACTCGTTTTATCTCATCATGGGCAATGCACCGAAGTAAGGGGGCCGAGAACCCCCTTCGATACATTAGTCTGTTTTGCACTACATATTGTGAAGCCTTACGAATAAATTTACAAATTCAATTTATTCGAACCACTTTCTATTGCAAATAAATTTACAAATTGAATTCACCAATACTATTTATTAACTTAAAATAGCTAAATAAAATTATTAAATCCATATTTAATTCAAAAATCCAAATATATAAGTAATCCCTATATTTAAAAATAAGTTATTAGATTCCAAATACAATTATTTAAATATTTAAAATTCATTGACCAAAATTCTATGTTCTTATGGTGCCTCATGGTTTCCATTCGTTGTTCCATGGTCAAGAGAATGGTTGGATTTTCTAAACTACTAGGCTAGTTGCTGGGTGGATCAATCGATGCATATGCTCTCGGTTTACCCGGTCTCACCATGTTTGTGCAAAACAAATATTTTGTTAGTACCTTAGGTATTGGTTTTGATGACAACAAACATATGAGATCATAAAAAATATGAATACTAATGTTTATCAAGTTATATATAGTATATAGTGTAGGATATTAAACAGGTGTTGATTAAGAAGACTGAACAACATCAACAGCAGACTCAAGAGGTAGATATAGAGATTCAAGATTTATAGATTGAAGACTCATGAATTTGAAAATTCAAGATATCAAGATAAGTTCTAGAGTCTTAGATTATTTTATTGAAGCCTTACTACACTGAATTTGACCATATGTAGAGAAACTGTCCACAACTGGAGAAACCGAAAATCTCATCAAAAGTTGATTCGTCTAAGAAACAGAAAAGGGATTATACTTCAACATTAGACAATTAAACAGATATGGAAGATGCCAATATGTTCTTCACGGCAATAATCAATTAAAATTAAGAAAATTTCAATGAATTGGAGCAAAAATAGGATGTGTTTAAAATTTAAAATTTTCATTGGATTTTTAGTTGCTTTTGATAGGATTAGATCAATATTGGATGAATATAAAATATATATATATATATATATATATATAAAGAAAATTTTACAAAATTATCTTAATATGAATATAATATTGAATAAGAATAATATATATATATATAAATTAATTTTAAATTATTTACTAAGAATATAAATTAGTAATAATTATAGAATAATTAGATATATACATATATAAGCAAATAGCTATAATTTACTCAACTCCACGTTTTTTAAATTTACAGGTTATGTGTCAACATACCCTCTACTCGTATGTCAACATATGTGCGTGAACTTAGAAATTTGAATTTTCATTTCAAATTCAATAATGGATTTTTCATTTCAAATTAAAATTTTGAATTTTCATTTCAAATTCAAAATTTGAACCTTCACCTTTTCACCAACACTAATGTTCTGAAAAGGTGTCTCTTGGCCAGAGAACATGTTATTGATTCTCTATTTAATTATTCTATCTCCATCCATTCATTTCGTTTTCGTTTTCAAAAATTCATTACCTCTCTTATCTCTTTAAACAATTCATCAATGGCTTCCTCAAGCAACACTCCAAAAACCATAAGGCTTTTTAAGAAAACCAAATGCTATCTTTTCAATACAAAAGGAGGCCATTGAAGCCTATATGGAGCATGTTTCTTTCGAAAAAGTCTCTCCCGGAAGATTTGCCAAATTCGATGATTTTCCCTCTTACGATCTTTCTGATCAAAATGAAATTCTTAGTTTAATTGATGCTTCCCAAAATGATCTTGTGTGTTTTCCAAACATAGTGAAAATGTTTTCTGCTAATTTAAAAGGAAAGTTCTATGAAAGAAATGAAGGTGATATACGAAGTATTATCAAAGGCACTCAAACTATTTTGAATTGTGAACTTTAGATCACATTCTCGAATGTAAATAAAGTGGAAAGGTTCTTTCGTTTTTAAAATTGAAAATCAAAATCATGAAGTTATTCACGAATTTTTTTGAAAGTGATGATGATTTTTAGTTTAAAAATAAGACTTTACACCCTAAAGCAAGAATTATGAGTCTATTTAGAAACAAAGCATAAGTCCAAGGATGGGAAATTATAACAATCCAACTCAAAAGGTTTTCAAAGTACTTTTTATAATTTATGTTTATTACAACATAAATTGGGCACAAGTCATTTTGGATGAACTCTTTCTAAGAATATCTCTAGGCACGAGAACACACTCTTTCATGGTTTGTATCTCATTGGAATATTCACATATTTTGGTGTTGACCTAAGAGAAGAGGAAGCCATTCCTCGAAAAAAATTTGATAAGGCCAACTTCTCTCCCATGAACTTTTCAGTCATATTTGAGCCTTACGAACTTTTACGGAGAAGGAAGCAAGATTGGCTTCAGAGGGTGTTTAACGGTGGAATTCCCATCGGATTACAAATTAGTCGAAAATTTCAAATTAAGTTTAACCGCAAGCGCACAGTGTACAATTTTAGTACGTGATGAGTACGAGTCAATCCACAGAGAATTTTTAAGATTTTAAAATTTTCAATTCAATCAAATTAGGCCAAAGTGGGAGGAAATTGTTAACTACAAAAAAGGCTAAAGCTAGAATTGAAATGTGATTTAAAAATTATTGGACTAGAGAACAATTTAGAGATAAATCCACTCTCATATTTTTGTAAATCAATAAACAATAATTTATGATCTCTAGTTTTGATATTAAGTGAAATAATTGTTGCATTTATCGTAAGTATGGTTTATTTATGTTACTAATATCATAACTTAAATCATCAAACTGTAATGCAACAAATAAACCACTTACAAAATCTCATGAAAATGAAGCCAAAGCAAAAGCTATTTTAAGTATGATCTATTTACTATTGTAATTGGTAATATAGATCACCAAATTTTATTTTTACTTTCATATCAAAATCAAAAATCAATTAGCAAATGATGATGTAAATTGTGTTTATGTTGAATAAGAATAGCTCATTTGCAAAAAACAACATAATCTATCAAACCCAATTGTATAAACTTATATCGAAATTCACTTTCATAAAGCATAAATAAAGAGATCAAAAATCATAAAGATGTTGAAATCACATAGAGTTAGGGAGCTTCATTACCCCTAAATTGAAGGGGTTTAGCTACTCATTTGTGTTATCAAATCAACACATGTAAATTTCATCATTAAAAAGCAAAGAATTGAAAACTATGCAAAGGAAGAAAGAGAGATTAGCTACCAACTAATTGCATAAAAACTAAAGCTATACTACTTACTTGAATGTAAATCTAAGCTATAAAAATTAAAAGAAAGAGAGCATAGAAATAAATATTAACAATAAAACAAAGAAAAGCATGTAGAAAAGAGAGGAGAAAAAGGCTTGGAAGCCATTTTTGTTTCACTTTGATTTTTGTTTATAACTTGCTAATTTCTTAAGCAAATATATGAGAGAGTAGAATATATTTACAGATACATAATAGAGCCATTTATACATGCATAAAACCCTAATTCTAATTTTAGGGAGCTTCCCAAAATGCACTTTAGGAAATGTTTCCACCAAGTAACCATTAGCCATTAATTAATCCCTTATTAAATGTTATGAAGCTATAACCTCCACTTAGTTGTCCATTAGCTTCTAATTGTAGATATAGGCAAGTGGGTGGGGTCTTCCAAGATCTTGGACTTGAATTATTTCCTTCTTCTTTCCATTGTATTCAATTGTGCATGCATATATCTTCATGAATTCCTCTTCCATATGCATCAAAATTTCCTATAAAAATCATAAAAAATGTCCAAGTAAAAATTCTTAAATTGTCATATGCACAAAAATGACCATTTTGCCCCTGAATGAAGGTGAATATATGATGATTTGAAAACAATTGAATTTTGGTTTTAAACATGTTAAAATTACCAAATATGATATTTATTTAAATAAAAAGAGATAAAATATGTATGTATATATATGCACATTTACGTGCACATCAAATACCCCCACATTTATCTTTTTATTCGTCCTCAAATAAAGGAAAACTAAGATAAATCCATTTTCATAGGCAGCTCGATTGCATTGAGCGTATGCAATAAGCCGTTAAACCTTTGGGTGTCCCCAGTAGGACAAGGGTTGTCTCGTGAGGGTTTTTAGCGGATACTACCCACAAAATCCAAATGCAAAGTGAAAATATTAACAAAGTGCAAGATTTATTTACAATGGGATGAATGCAAGTTTTTGAAGGTATTTACAAATGAAAGATTTACTTTTAAATAGACACAAATAAGTTAAATATAAGTTTTGGTCGTTATCTTAAAAATTTAAGTCATTTACTCGTCAAAATTTCTAACAAAAATTAAGTTGTTATAACAGATGAACTATAGTTTTGCTGGTTGTTTCGGTTGATAATACAATGTAATTATGAAATGGATCCTTAATTGATTATCAAAGTTTGTCAAAGTGACATTCTCATTTTTTCCAGTAACAAGTTAAATCAAAAAAGTATTAGATTTCAATCGCTTACTCTCTCTTATTTGAAATTTTTATTGATATTAACAATATTTACATATGGCTAACTCAGGTAAACTGAGACCAGATATATTACCTATGCACTGCCTTGCGGACTGATGTGAGGGGAATACAGAGTGTGGCGAGTGAACACTTATCGACTGTAGACGTTATTAAAAAGAATTTTTATATACATACACCTAACTTGGATAAACTGAGACTAGATATACCAATCGTACACTGCCTTTCAGGCTTACGTGACAAGGGTACGGAGCATGGCGAGTGAACACCCAAGTGTGAACACATGACTCTAGGTGTTAAAAATATATACATATATACAAAAGTTTATATATATATAGAAAGAGAGAGTTTTGCAGAAGCATCTTAGCACCATTTAACTTAGAAGATAAAATTGTTATATCCTTTACTTTAAATTTACCACTATTTTAAACAAAGATTTTCAATAAGAACATACTTCACAATTAACACATATGAACCTTCCTATATACTAGTTAAACCATTGTTGTTTGTAATTAAACTTCATTATTATTATTTTTACGACAAATAAATTTTCAAAAATTTCAATTAGTTAACCAAAACTTATACTTATCCCATAGTGTTTCTTCAAAAATAAATCAAAACGTTAAAAAGATTTTTTTTTTAGATTTAAAATTTTTGAGATTTTTTTAAGTTAAAAGAAAATAAAAATTCAAAAATGCCATGAAAAACTAAAAAAATGAAAAATGAGTCCCCTCCTACCATACTAAAGTAGATTGTGTCCCCATAGTCAATGCACGACATAATGAGTGTAACGGTGAAAAATATGCACATATTTACAAAAGAGGGCCAACATTCTTACCAGTCGTAGCTTGGCTCACGAAGGATCATGAGCTCCTCCTCTAGGTTGTGTGGCAATTCCAAGTAAGGTTTCAAATGACGACCATTGATTTTGAAAATCGATCTATCCCTGGGGTTTTCAATTTCTATGGCACCATGTGGAAAACAGTTCGTACCACAAATGGTCCGGTCCATCTTGATTTAAGTTTCCCAGGGAATAAATGAAGTCTTGAGTCGTATAAAAGAACTTTATGGTTAGATGAAAATGTTTTCCTTAGGATTGACTTGTCATGAATAATTTTGGTTCTTTCTTTGTAAATTTTCTCACTTTCATATGCGTCGTTCCTAAGTTCTTCGAGTTCGTTGAGTTGTAGTTTTAGGTTTTCGCCAGCTTCTTCAAGATCAAAGTTTAAGTTCTTTATTGCCCACAACGCTTTATGTATGATTTCAACGGGTAAATGGTAAGCTTTACCGTAAACTAAATGGAATGGGACATCCTAAGGTTAGTTTAAAAGCAGTACGGTAAGCCCAAAGTACGTAGGTCAATTTTTGAGACCAATCTTTTCGAATTTTTGTTAATAGTTTTCTCCAAGATTTGTTTTATTTGTCGATTTGAAACTTTAACTTGACCACAAGTCTTGAGGGTGATAAGGAGTGGACAACTTGTGGGTTATCGAGTATTTCTTCATTAATGTTTCAAAAGAATGGTTGCAAAGATGGGTCCCGTTATCACTAATTATTGTGTGAGGTGTGCCGAACCTCGAAAAGATGCTTTCTTTGATAAATTTCACAATAATTCTATGGTCATTGGTTTTGCAAGGAACAGTTTCAACCTATTTTGAGACGTAATTGACAGTTAGAAGGATATACAAGTTTTCAAAAGAATTGGGAAAAGGTCCCATAAAGTCGATACCCCAAACATCAAAAATTTTGATCGTAAGAATGGGGTTTAAGGGCATGATATCTCATCGAGAAATTCGTTCAAGCATTTGACATCGATCGCAAGTTTTGCAAAACTCAAATGAGTCTTTGAAAAGAGAAGGCCAACAGAAACCACACTGAAGCACTTTTTCCACAGTTTTTCGATGACCGAAATGTCCACTTCACACTTAACCGTGGAAAAACAAAAGAACACTACTGATCCCAATATCTGGAATGCAACGTTGGATGATTTTGCCAGGACAATATTTGAATAATTATGGATTTCCCTAATAGAAATATTTCACTTGGACATGAAATTGTATTTGTCTTGTTTGGACCACGACGAGGGAGTTACTTTAGTGACTAAATAGTTCACTATACCAGCGTACTGTGGTTCGATAAAAATTGAAAGAAGTTGTTCATCGGAGAAGTTTTTGTTGATTGCCAATGAAGATGATGCGTTCAGAAGATGAGATAAATGATCTGCTATGACATTATCGAATCCGTTTTTTCTTTGATTATGAGGTAAAATCTTGAAGAAAAGGATCCAACGAATCAAACGAGACTTAGCATCTTTTTTAGCAAAGAGATAACGAAGCACATAGTGGTTTGTTTACACAGCAATGTGTGAACCTATCAAGTACGGTCGAAACTTTTCGAGCGCAAAAACTACAGCTAGAATTTATTTTTCGGTTGTTGTGTAGTTGAGTTGAGTGTCGTTCAAAGTCATACTCGCGTTGTAAATGTCATGACTGATTTTTTCAATGCGTTGTCCTAAGACAACACCAACCATAAAGTTAGAAGCGTCACCCATTATTTCGAAAGGAAGATCCCAATTGGGTGCGCAAATGATTGGAGCAGAAATGAGTTCATTTTTGAGACGTTCAAAAGAAGAGATACACTTGGAGTTGAAATCAAATGGAAAGTCTTTTCCGAGAAGAGTCGTCCAAGGACGAGCGATTTTGCTAAAGCTTTCACAAAGCGTCGGTAAAAGCCAGTGTGTCCTAGAAGTGATCGAATGTCCTTAACAGATTTGGGAATGGGTAGGTTTGCAATTACGTCGATTTTCGTTTTTTCTACCTTAATTCCTTTATTTGAGATGATATGTCCAAGGACTATGCCTTGTTTGACCATAAAGTGGCATTTTCCCAATTCAAAGTAAAATGTTTTTCTTTACATCGATTTAGAACCAATTTGAGATGATGTAAACATTAGGAAAAAAATCACCAAATATAGAGAAATCGTCCATAAAAAATTCTAGAAAGCATTCAGCCATATCGGAGAAAATGCCCACTATGCATCGCTGGAAGGTCACCAGTGCATTACAAAGTCTGAAATGGCATACGTCGATAAGCAAAGGTACCGAATGGACACGTGAAAGTCGTTTTCTCTTGATCTTCGAAAGCGATTGGGATTTGGTTATAGCCGGAATGAGCATCAAGGAAGCAGTGGAATTCACGGCCGACTAAACATTCGAGCATTTGGTCAATGAAAGGGAGAGGGAAGTGATCCTTACGTGTTGCAGCATTTAGTTTTAGATAGTCAATGCAAACATGTCAACCCACCTGAGTACGAGTTGGAATAAGTTCGCTTGAATCAATCTTGAGAATGGTTAGCCTAAACTTTTACGGTACAACGTGAATTGGGATAACCTATGAACTATCATAGATTGGGCAAATGATTCCGTTGTCGAGAAGTTTAAGAATTTTGTCATGAAACGCATCTTTCATTTTTGGATTAAGCCTCCGTTGCACGTCATGAATAGGTTTGCCATCGTCGATTAAATGTACGCGATGTTGAACAAGAGCGGGACAAATTCTCTTTATATCGGAGATCGACCATCCAATTGCTTCTCTGTTTTTCAAAAGAATAAAAAATGAGGTTTCTTGATCAAGAGAGAGAGTTGCAGAAATTATGACGGGCAATGTTTTGTTATCACCTAAGTATGCGTACTTAAGGTGATCGGAAAGTGGTTTGAGGTCCAAATTTGGAAGTTTCTCGATTGAAGAATTAGGTTGAGATTCAGACTTAACCGGAAGCGATTCAAAATGAAGAGTGTATTTAATCTCGTTAGGAATTTCGTGAAACATTTTTTCATACTCGACTTCGCATTAATCGTTAAGGTCAAGTATCTCATTTTTGAAGTTTTCGTGAATTGCGCTAACTTTCAACGTTCGGTCACAAGATACGTTCGATTGGCTTTCAAGCTTGAAAATATTGAGATCCAAAGTCATATTTCCAAAAGAGATTTTCATCAAACCGTTACGCCAAATGATTTAGGAATTTGAGGTTGCTAAGAATGGTCGGCCTAAAATCAATAGAATTTTACTTGCGGGGTTTTTCACGGGTTGTATTTTGAGAACGATAAAATCAACGGGGAATATGAATTGCCCAACTCGAATGAGCACATCCTCGATTTCTCCCACGGGCTTCTTAATGGAATGATCAGAGAATTGAAGCATAACTTTTGTGAGTTTGATATCTCCTAAGCCTTATTATTCATACACGAAGTATGGAATCAATTTGACACTTCCACCTAAGTCTATTAAGCATTTATTAATCGTTTTTTCTCCAATTGTACAAGAAATTATAGGGTCGCCAGAATCTTTGTATTTGACGGGCATGGATTGAGACAAGACTTCGCTCAAATCGGCGGCTAAGAAGACTTTTTAGGCACATGAGTGTGTCGCTTTTGGGTACATAAGTCCTTAAGAAATTTCACGTACGTGGCGACTTGCTGAATGATGTCAAGAAGCGGAATGTCAACTTTGACTTGTTTAAAAAAATTCCATTTGGTCCGAGTGTTTCTTTGGTCAAGAAAGATGTGGAAATGGAACACGATACTCGGTACGCGGGTCTACTCGAGTAGTAGAAGAAGAATTTTGATTGGCACTCGATTCAATGTTTGGTCCCACGTTCTGTTCGGATTCATTTGTTGTTTTAGAAGTGTCAACAACGGTTTTCGGTAAATAGTTTGGGTTAACAACTTAATTATCGTTTTGTTTACCAGAACGTAGAATTGTGATAGCATTCAATTGAGTGACGTTGCTATATGAACAACATCGGCTTGATTCGAATTTGCGTTTTGATTTCTGGGATTTGGAATTGGCTGGCTTAGGAATGTTCCACGTTGGCATTCACTTATATACGTGGCTAACTGACTCATTTGCATTTTGAGTTTTGCAATTGATTGGTATGTATTTTACACATATGAGGTCAATAAATTTTGCAAATTGTTGTTCGATTGAAGGCTATGCATAGTTGCTTTTGCCAACGTTTCAAAAGTTTTCTCAAGCGAAGTTAAACGTTTATCGTCTGGGGAGGATGAGCAAAATTTGGTTGAAAATTTGTTTGTTGCGGTTGATTATGAGACGGACCCACAATGTATGGTTCCAAATTGTTGGGATGAAAGGGAAGATTCAAAACATTAATTGGAAATGCTTGAAAATTAGAACAAACCGTATACGTGTTGGGATTGTTTTGGTTCCACACAAAATTTGGGTGATTTCTCTAACCAGGGTTGTATGTTGGAGAAAACGGGTCATTTTTTGTTTTATTGAAAGCACTGATTTGTTCGATGGAATTGGTACACTGATCGGGTATATGATTAGGATCGTTGCATTTATAACACATTGTTTGGAAAGCTTAGTTCATTTGATTCGATGAGAAAACGTTGTCGAATTTTTTAATCATTGTGTCAACCTTAGCTTCCAAAGCAAAAGAAGATCCTATCAAGTGTGCACTCGATCGTGAGTAAATTGATTTTTATTTCGAACATTCCAATTGGGACGACTTTTTAGCGAGGTTTTCAAGAAATTTCCAAGCATCTTCATGATGTTGGGCAAGAAAATTGCCTTGGCACATTGATTCGAGCATGGTTCGTAAGCTATTTTCGAGTCCATCATATAAGATTTCGCAAATCGTCCATTTTAAAAGTTATGGTGTGGACATTTTATCAAAAGCTCTTTGAATCTTTCAAAATATTTTCCAAATGGTTCTCCATTGAATTGATGAAAATTTACAATTTCGTTTCGGATTCAACTCATTTTTTCCAAAGGTAGGATTTTTTTAAGAAAGCTTTGATGAATTCTTTCCACGTTTTAATCGAGTTTGATGGTAAGCTATACAACCATTTTTTAGCGTAATCCATAAGAGAAAATGGGGTCAATCGAAGTTTGATTTCATCATCGGAAAGTTGTTGGAGTTTAATGGTTGTGCAAACTTATTCGAATTTAGTCAAGAAAATGTATGGGTCATCGTGCTTGAAATTGCCAAATTTTGAAAGCACGGCAACATTGTTCGAGTGGATTTCGAAATGGTTACCCGTACGGGGGTAATGTGATGCAAGATGGAATAGAAATTTTATCGGGAAAGACTCTATCCATAAGAGTTCGAGGGGCATTTCCGTTCGCCATTTCGGGAGGATCGTTTGTTCGAATTAAACGATGAGTTATTGAATCGTGAGTCCGACGATTTGTTGTTGTGCCACTAGTCCAAGTACTCATGCACAAGTGAAAGTCAAGAAGAGAGAGAAGTTAGAAACCAGTTTAGAGAATGAAAGAAGATTTGAAAAACGAAGTGAAAAATTGTTTTTGCTTTTTTACAAGGAAGAAAACTATTTACCAAGTGAAATTTATTTTCAAAAGAGAAGTTTGATTTTTGTTTTGTTTATGGCTTTTCAAATTTTATATGTTTTTGTTTTTGTATTTTTTTTGTTTTTTAAATTTTCAAATATTTACGTAAAGGATTTTTGTTTTTAGAAAATGGAAATTTGATTTTTTTTCGAATTTCCAATTTTTTTTTTGAATTTATAATTTTTTTGGATTTTTGTTTTTGATTAAAAAATTTCAAAGGAAAGGAACAAAGGATTTCTTTGGAATTATAAACTAAGTTAAGTAAAATTTGCAAATTCTTTTTTTCGATTTTGGATTTTTTTATAAAATATGCATGAACTAATGCAACTAAATGAATGCAAAGGACTTAATTATAATTTTCTGTTCTTAGTAGCTCCTAATCTGAAATTTCATAATCACACTTTTTCTTAAATAAACAGAAATATTTCTCAGCGAGGTAGCGGGCAGGGGTTATGGGTGCACCATGAATCACCGTAGCAATACAACCGAAGGTTTAAGTACCTTCAGAGGAATATTTACGAATCACCTTAATTTTTATAACTGGTTATTAGCCTAGATACCAAGGAATGAAATTGTTCAAATAAAATAATTATGAAGATAAAACTAAGCCCAAGATGAGCTCGCGACACCCTTAGGTCGAATGTCTAACCTTTACTGTTAGTCAAATTCTACGATGAAATACGATTTATGGCAATGGAAGGGTGATGAAATCCCTCACCTTATGTGAATTGGTGTATTGTCCTTAGAAAATAAAATAAGATGAGATCAATGCAAAGCAAAAATTTAACGTGAATTTATAATCCAACTAAAATGAAGTTTGTTTTTGTTTTTGAATTTCTTTTCATATAAATGCAAATGCAAGCAACCAACAATGCAATTCAAACAAAAATAAGGGAAAAGGCACGATACTAGAGCATGCATAATTATTAGCAAATTTTATTTTATTTTAGCGGCAATTTTTAGCAAAGCAAAATATTTAGCAAGCAGGCCAAGAAATTTTATAGCAGTCAATCCTAATTTATCTGCTTTGACAGCCTGAAAATGAGTGAATCAAGATATATACAATATTTTTTTAACAAAAACGAAAAAGTAGAACAAATGAAAATCAAAACAAATCGAACTAAAACAATTGAAAACAAACATATTTTTTTATCAATGAAGAGCTAAAACAAACTAAAACGAAACAACTTGTTATTTTAAGAACTAAAACAAATTAAAACAAAGAAAACCAAGTAAAAAGAAAAAATGCATTCAACCTTAAAACCTGGCCCAAACTACGTACACCCGGCTCATTAATAGAAAACTCAAATACTCTTCCTTTTTTTTAAACGGAGGAACCCTATACACAAAATTAAACTCTTGTTCACCTCACTGGAATTCACCTCAATCCAAGAAAGGAAGAAAAAGAAAAAAATTGCAAAATGGAAATCTTTTTTTGTGTCGGCGGTTCTGAATGATTGAGGATGCGGTTTTAGGGGGAGGTTCATGCGATGCTTAGGATGGTCGAAAGTAGGCAGTGGTTGAGGAGGTGATTGAACTTGCGATGCAATAAGTATTCTCGTTCGAGGTTGAACGATTGCTGAAAGAGCTTGGAATTGGTCGACTTTGGTTCGGCAGTTCGATGAAGTTGCTGAAGTGAGTGGGTTGTTTGGGGTTTTGCGACAAGGCGGTGCTTGGATTTGGTGGTGGTTTTATTGAACTGGTGTTTCAATGTTCGATGTTGTGGAGCAGTATGGGTAGAAGGTGGTGATTGGGGATGGTCGAGTATGGGATGTGAAGTAGGAGTTTGTATGGGAGTTTGGGGAGGAGATCAATGGCAGGGGACGACTGGAAGAATGCAGGGGTTGAATGGCATTTGTGATAGTCAGGTGAGTAGATGTTGCAGTGGTGAAAGGATGGTGAACCGATGAATGTGTGTTGTTGGCAGTTTTGATAGAAGGAATGGAGTGTGAAGTTGTACCCAGTGGTTTCTCCGATGTGTTGAAGGAGGGGCGCTGAATTGCAGCGATGGGTTTTTTTAGAGGAGGTCTTGTGAAATTTCTGCAGTCTATAGTTGTGGAGTTGTTGTATTCGAGTTTTCAATAGGATGTATGAAGTTTGAAAATGCGGTGATTTTTAGTTGACGGCTGTGTGTTGATGTAGGAAAGGGGAAGTTGGATGAAGGTCAGGTGTTGAAGGGATGGTGTCAGAGGAATTGGAATGTGTACGCAAGGGATTGATTGTCAGGGCAGAGGGGAGGTTGACAAAAGTGGTTGGCAGTGGTGTTCGATGAGGCAAGTAATGGAGGGTTAAAGTTATGGCTGTTGTATGGTTGAGAGGTGGAGCAGAAAGAGTTTGATGGCTAATTGTCAGGGCAGCGGGGAGGTTGATAAAAGTGGTTGGCAGTGGTGTTCGATGAGGCAAGTAATGGAGGGTTGAAGTTATGGCTGTTGTATGGTTGAGAGGTGGAGCAGAAAGAGTTTGATGGCCGAAGTATTGGTTTTTGTATATTGCAACGGTGCAGTTTGATGGGTTGTATGAGATTGAAATTATGAAAGAATATTGTATTCATATATTTGTTTTAAACAAACTGATCTGTATTTCATGACTTTGTTTGTTGAACAGCACAAGACTTTATATAGGCAGAATCAGAAAATATTTGTAATGGGCTGCGGGTTGGCCCAATATAATACAACCCGCATTTGATATGATCAAAACATATACCGTGTAACCTCTTCTCAGCTATTACATGTTTCACTTACTCACCCCCCTCAAACCCAAATTAGGTTCAAGATTTGCAAGCGATTCTCATGTCCAGCCGCTAACTTGAAAATTTGAGAAAATTAAGTTAGACAATTAACTTCAGTTGACATCAATAAGCATCTCAAACACAGGTAGCAACAACTTTTCAGAGTACTCTTGTCTTCGAGGTTAAGGTGTGTTGCTTTTTGTTGAATGCTTCAGCACGCTTGTCTTTGAGGTCAAGTTGTGTTGCTGTTTACCGAATGCTTTAGCCGTCACGTGTAGGGCTTTGGGAAGATAGTTCTGAGTTTTAGATCTCAAATTGCTGTCAGCGTCAACGACGTTGAGCTCATGTCTGAAGCGAACGAAACTATGCCTTGACAGAGGCTTGGTTAGTATGTCAGCCTTCTGGTAAGTGGAAGGTACGTAGTTAACTCTCAATTCTCCTTTGATAACTTGCTCTCGTACGAAATATAGATCCAGTTCTATATGCTTCATACGAGAGTATAGGAATGGATTAGCAGTGAGATGGATAGCACTTTGATTATCGCATCATATAGTAGCTCTGCTGTTAAATTTGATATGTAATTCACTTAGAAGAGACTTTATCCACATAATCTCAGCAGTAATGCTAGCTATGCTTAGGTATTCGGCTTCAGTGCTAGATCTTGACACTGTTTGCTGTTTTTTTGCGCACCAGGATATAAGATTATTGCCTAAGAACACAAAATAACCAGTAGTTGATTTTCTATCATCATAATCTGTTGCCCAATCTGAATCTGAATAACCAGTAATGTATAGAGATGGACATGATTGCAGAATTAGTCATTGATTAATAGACCCTTTAAGATATCTCAAAATTCTCTTTACAGTCTTCCATTGCTCATCCAGTGGTCTTTGCATGAATTGGCTGACTTTATTAACACTATATGAGATATCTGGTCTGGTTATAGTGACATACTGTAATGCCCCCACTATACTCCTATATTGTTTGTCATTTAGTATTGGATCACCTCTTTCTGAAAGATGTAGATTGCTTGTCATAGGAGTGGGAAGTGGATTTGCCTTGTCCATCTTGGCTTTCATTAGAATTTCATTGATGTATTTTTTCTGATTTAATGAATCTCTGAATTTGATACTCTTTTAACCTCAATGCCTAGGAAGTAATTCAGCTCTCCCAGATCCTTAATGGAGAATTCTTCCTTTAGGCATTGTGTAATGTTATCAATCTCAGGCTTGCCATTTCCAGTAATGATAAAGTCATCCACATAAATTAGTATGTATGTAACTGTATGATTAAAAAAATTAATAAACAAGGAATTGTCAGATTTTTTTTTTTGATTGTAGCCATGTCTGAATAATGTTCTTCACTTTCTCATACCAGACTCTAGGTGCTTGTTTGAGACCATAGAGTGCTTTGTTAAATTTGCACATAAGTTGTTCACTGCCATTCTTTGTGAATCCATGTAGTTGCTCCATGTATACTTCCTGCAATTCACCATTAAGAAAAGCATTATTCACATCTAATTGTTGAATGGCCCAATTCTTATGCAAAGCAATTGTTAGAATTATTCTGATTGATGTTGGTTTCACAACAAGGGAAAAAGTTTCATTAAAATCAAACCCATTTTGTTGTGAAAAACCTTTTGCCACCAATCTTGCTTTGTGCCTAAGAATTGACCCATCGGGATTTTTCTTAACTTGTACGTCCACTTGCATCCTATTGTATTTTTATTCATAGGCCGTGAAACAAGAACCCAAGTGTTATTTTTGATTAAAGCATTGTATTCCTCGTTCATGGCAACTCTCCAGTTGTCATCTGCAACTGCCTGTTGATATGTGCTAGGCTCACTTATATCTGATTCAATACTATAAACTTTTGGTTTAAATATACCACTTTTTGCCCTAGTTATCATGTGGTGACTAGTGCTTGCAGGAACAGTGGAATGATTTTCTTTAACATTAGTGGTCCCTTGTTGAGTATCAGTTGACTGTTGATCATTCAATACTTGACATGGATCACATGAGTTGTTGCTGTCTGATTCAGTAGCTCTTGGTGATGCTTCATTTTGCTCATGACCTGGTTCATTTGTGAACATGGTGTGTTGTGGGCTGATATCTCTTCTGCCATGGTTATCTTCACTTTGAACTGGTATGATTATCTCTGGTGAAGATACTATAGGAGGTACAGAATATTTTGTATTGTATACTTTCTGAGATGTTTTGATATCTGCATTGCTAAAAGGAAATTCATGTTCATTAAATATCACATGCCTGGATATATACATCCTGCCATTACTATCAAGACACTTGTAGCCTTTTTGATTTATAGGATAATCTAAAAATGTGCATGGTGTAGACCTGTAGTCAAGTTTATGTGAGTTGTATGGTCTTAGATAGGGAAAACACTGACATCCAAACATCTTAAAATTTTGATAGTCTGGTCTAACTTTGGTTAGCACTTCCATAGGACTCTTGTATTTGAGTACTTTTGTATGCAGTCTATTGATCAAGTAGAGTGCTGTAAAGAAAGCATCAAGCCATAATTTAAGTGGCATAGATGCTTGTGCTAATAAAGTTAGACCAGTTTCAACGATATGTGTATGTTTTCTCTCAATAAGACCATTTTTCTCAGATGTGTAAGGACCACGTGATCCTATGTGTGATTCCTTTATTTTGGAAATACCTTCTTAGTGGAAGAAATTCCTTACCACCATCTGTCTGCATAATTTTTACCTGATTGTTTGTCTGCCTTTCAACATTTGTGATGAACTGTATCACTACATTGTTAGTCTCAGATTTTGATTTTGGGAAATAAATCCATACATATCTGGAGTGTGCATCAATAAATGAGATATAATATTTATAACCATAATCGGTACTAATTGGAGCAGGTCCCCAGAGATCTACAGCAACTAGTTCAAGTGTATTGTTATACACTGTCTCAGAGTCTGGAAATGCAAGCTTATGACTTTTGCCTAATTGACAATATGTGCATATATAAGAATTGGGAATTTTATCAACAAGAGTATTATCACATTCACTCAATACATGTTTAACAACATTTATACTAGGATGTCCCAGTCTACAGTGCCATACATCAAATTTTTCACTGTATTTTTCAGCATTTCTTATTTCAGTTACATGACACCAATTACTTTTGCATTCAAATTTTCTTGAGCTTATGACATCAAATTTGTATAACCTATTGTGTTCTCTACCCTGCAAAAGAACTTCATCAGTTAGATTATCCTTTACAACACAGTATTTTGAGTGAAATTCAAAATAGACATTATTTTCTTTAGCAAATTGTGAAACACTCATCAAATTTTTTCTAATTAATAGTATTCTTAGTAAATTTTTAAGATGGAGTTGCCTAGTACCGTTAATGCTTGCATTTCCAGCATGAGATATGTGTACAGACTTGCCATTACCTATATACAGTAATTATTTAACTTTGTATTCCCTGTTGCCAAGATTTAGTTGACTCAAATTGTTTGTCACATGGTTGGTTGCACCAGAATCTGGAAACTAGCTAGCTATCATCTTGAATGTCTTCAATCTTTGCTATGCTATTGTTTGTAATTTCTGACTTAATTTCTTGCTGCATGTTTACCAAATTGACACTGGGATTTTGTGATCTTGCGTTGTTGTTGCTCTGTTGTGCTAGAGTAAAGTTTGCATCAAATCTGAAATAGCACTTGTTTGCAGTGTGACTATACTTCTCCCATATTTGACATCTTGGTTTATTGTTGTTATTATAATTCAATCTACCACTCCTTCCTCTACCTCTATTAGGTTGGTCACCTTTATAATTGTTTGATTGATTTCTGATGTTTTGATTCTTTTCTTGATTCCTATTTCTGCTACAGATGCATAACTGACATTATATTCCAAGTTTATTGGTTTCTTTTGCTCTAATCTGCCCTCGTGTGCAATTAGTATTGACTGAACAGATTGAAGTGAAGGCAGCTTTTCATTAGATGATATTACAGCTACCACAGCTTCATACTCCTCATCCAGACCACTTAGTATACACAATATACGTTCAGTGTCTTCTACTTTGTTCCAGCACAAGCTAATAGATCACATATAGGTTTTTTCCTTTGACGGATAATCTCTCATATTAGCATTTTCTTTTCTTAAGTTCTACACCTGTCTTTTGTATTGCATTATTCTTGCTGCAGATTGAGAGCTGAATATTTTTTCAATTGTGTGCCAAATCTCATGTGCTGTTTGCACCCAACTAATTGTGGCATTAGATTTGCACCTACAGAAGGTAGCCAAGAACCAATCAGACTATCCTGTCTTTCATGAGCAATGTAATCTTTATTGCTGACTAGTTTTCCTTCATTGTCTGTAGAGAATTTTGGTCGGGTGATTAAAGTGCCATGTACGTATTCCTACAAGCCATAGCCCCTTATGTCTGTTTAAATCTGAAATTTCCATAACAGATAATTGGATTCATCTAACTGAATGGTGATGACCTGACTCAGTGGCTTGATGATGGATTTGATCAAATTTTGAGTGTCATTTGACTGATCTTGAGCAGATCTTGAAACTGAACTAGATGATATAGCAGCATTGATGTTTTCATCGGCCATTTTGGCGACAAGGACTTTAAAATGATTGATAATAAGATGAAAGAGGCCTGGAAAAATCAACAAATGCAACCAGAAACAGGGAAATGTAACCAAAATCAGGTGAATGATGAAAATTCTCTGATACCTGTTCCTTGGCACGGCACAAAAGGTAAGATAATCAGAATCTTGAAACTTCTGATGAATCAAGTGCAGCCGATGGGGTATTCGATGATGATATTTCTCTGAGACACCTTCTTCTTGGCACGGCACGGGATTCAAATGATGATAAACACTCTCAAATGATGATTTTTCTCTGATGAGAGCAATTTGCTATTAAGCAGTTTTCTTCAAGGCTCTGATACCAAGATTGAAATTATGAAAGAACATTGTATTTATATATATTCGTTTTAAACAAACTGATCTGTATTTCATGACTTTGTTTGTTGAAGAGTACAAGCCTTTATATAGGCAGAATCAGAAAATATTTGTAATGGGTTGCGGGTTGGCCCAATATAATACAACCCGCATTTGATATGATCAAAACATATACCGTGTAACCTCTTCTCAACTATTACATGTTTCACTTACTGTATGTAATGGTGATGGTGGAATTGTGTAGTGGATTTGTAGAAGTTATGTTTTGGTGGGGGAAGTTGGTAATGCAATGTGGAAATGGAACAGTGAAGTTGTACAAATGTGCCATAGATGGTGAATGACTTGACAAGTGAGGAAATTACAATGGTGGAGGAAGTGATGATAGATGATGTACATGGTAATGTACAAATGTAGTTGCTTGGGATGGTCAAGGTAGAGGATATTTGGTGGTAGTTTATGTTGTCGACTGTGGGGGGATGAAGTTTGAAAATGTTATGTATGTAGGTAGGAGTTTTGATGATTTTGTATTGTTGTTGAAGGTTGCAAGTTTGGAAAGAGGCAAGTAGCAATGTAGAAGTTATTGTACTATGTGAAATGGGATGTTTGACAATAGCAAGAGGAGTGGATAATGTCTGCACTGTGAGGTGGTCGAGATGCTCGAAGCAGCAAGGATGGAGATTTAGTTTGAACATTGATGTGCACTGTTTACTGTAGCAGACAGTGCATAGAAATATGCACAGTCATTTTTTTAACTTTGTAAAACCGTAAATTGAAGCTTAAAATTGTAAATGTAATTGAAATGGAATGCAATAAACAAAAACTTTCTTTTTCAATTGAAGTTGTATGTTTAAAAAAAATGAAATGCAAACGAACAAAATAACTAGAAAACAACAATATACACACAAACAAAATGTCAACACAAACACACAATATTTTTTTTAATTGCAAACAAACACACAAAATAAAATCAAATAAAAAAACAATAACTCAAAGAATAGAAAATCAAAATCAAAACTATTCCCCGGCAACGGCACCAATTTTTAACGGCGGAATTTCTATCAGACTGGAAATTTGCCAAAAAATTTCAAATTAAATTTGTAACGACCGAATTTTTCGATGACCAAAAAATCGACAACAATACGTCCACTTTATCAGATGATGATTAATCGAATGTCAGAAAATTAAACCATTAGGGTTAAAAGAAGAAGGACGTAAAAGAAGAGAAACAACACAGCAAAATCTTACCATCGCAGCGGAATAAAATATAATAGATAATAATTAATCGTGACTCAAAAGAAACTATATTTGTTTTAGACATTACATCATCAGAGTACAATACAATCAATTCAACATAATTCAGGACGATTATAATATCTCGTCCTTCCAAAGCTGAATAAACAGCTAACACTGCACAACGGAAATACGAATCTATGGAAATACGCCTCGTCATCCAACTCGTCTTTTGAGCTCCACGGCAGTTCATCCAGAATCTGTACTCTATAATACTCGGTCTGACTCGAGCATTATAGCGAAATTACACCCGAGTCAGTCTGAAAAACCAGCGTGAGATAACACACTCAATTGGATTATTAAAGTTTTCAAAACCATTTGAAATCAAAGGTATCTCATAAGACCACGCCACAAATAAACATGTTGGGTTTTTACCTCACGATAACCAAATCTTTTCTTATGAAATCCTCTGATATTATAGTAGTGTCTATATACAAATACTTATTCAAATAGCCAAAATTGTTACATTATTAAATTCCATCATAATAGGTATACAAACAAAACTGTAAAGGCACGTAGGGAGAAAAGATTTCAATCAATGGCAGGGCTACTGGGGTACCGTACGTCACAGTACGTAGTAGATCACTGTACTGAGGATCCACCCTGATCCCCTACATCACAAGATCGGAGCTACCTCTTGCTCGATAGTCTGAATAAGTTCACCCCACGGTTGGGATCAGCAACCGCCCACACAGCCGAAATAAGGGACATTTAGACACGGGTGACCTTACCCTAATTGGTTGCTAGCCACATAGCCTTGTGTGCACCTCCCCTGTTTTATCCATTCTCGGTTGATGAGGCTCGAGGCTACGTGTTACTTTTTTAGCACACATACACTTTGAATGCTCACCATCCTCCTGATAATGTTCTGAAAGCATTCGTCCATACAAGTCCGCTCCGGGTTCGAAAGGAACTGAAGGCACTATTCCTACTACATCCATTTTGGACTCACCATCAGGATTAGTAGTGATTAGCCCTTGCACTTCTCTGCTCCATCTTCAACTCCAAGCACTTGTCTTCCCCACGAAAACGTTCAAAGCAGATCGAAGAGGTTTTCAAGAAATTAATCCCGATCATGGTCTCTTCGAAACGATCAGTGCATTGGCCAATATTGATAGTCGGTTATTTAACTATCAAATAACATCCACAAACAACCATCAAGCCTTAATAATTTCCCAAATTATTTATTTCAAAATATCTTCGCAAGATATTTTTCTACACTTCAACCCTTTGAAAATAGTTTTCAAATCACTTTTCTTTTGCGGAATTGATCCCCAAATATTGTTTATTCCCACTGAAAATCACCAAGTATAAATGCATAGATTTTAAAATAATTTAAATCACTTTATCCAAAATATATACTTTAAAACACTTAAAATAAAAACTATTTAAAACACTTTATTTAAAATACTAACTACGAAATTTTCTACAAATTCTCAAGTAAAACATAAGCCAAAACAATTTTTAAAATAAAAATAAAAATTATAAAATTCTATAGAAGTTTTCAAATAAAAACTTTAGTCTACTATCTTTAAAATAAAACTATTTTAAAACATAAATATTAACAATTATCTTTTTAAATTATAGTGCCAATTAACCTTCCAAAATAATTACTACTATAACTAATTTAATAAATACTTACCTTTAAAATTTTAAATAACTTAAATAACAATTTCTCAAAAACATTTTTTAAAAACCACTTTAAAATTTAACTTATAGTTAAAAATCTGCTTCGAAAACATACCTGGCTTTTCAAGGAAATACACTATCCTCTCACACCTTTTAAAATAAACCACTATTTATTTTAAAACAAATTACCCATTCCTTTATAAATTCCTACCAGAATTTATACTTCCAATTATCCATTGATATCTCAATTCACTTTATAAATCCAGTTTATAAATTTCATAGTCTCATTCTCTTTTTTAAGTCAGTGTTTCAACACATAAACAGTTTCCAAATCTATTTTCAAATCTAACTCCATTTTTAAAATAATTCCTTTTACTTTCCCAGATTTATTTTAAAATCCATGAATTTCCATATTTCACTCCTTTATTATGATTTAAAATCTTATCTAAACTGAAAATGCCAATCTCATACATTATTTCAAAGTTCTTCTTTATTACTTCCTAAGCCATTTAATTCCGTAATTTTTTTTAAAAATAAATCTTTTACTCCTTTAAATAATATCACTTGAGTTTAAAAATTTATTTATTGCCATTTATTCAAAAATCTCCTTTACCATACTTGGACATTTATTTATTAGAATTTAAAAATGAACTTCTATACTTTTCCAATTCATTCTTTAGTCTATCCAAAAGTTCTATAATTATTTTACTTAAAAATTCTCTCTTTCATTTTCCTTCAAAAATCCCACCTATATATTTTTGATAACTCAGTATACCCAAATATATTCAATTTCCAATATAGTCTATCTCAGATTAACAAGTAAATCATATCACAGAATATTAAAACATTCTAAATATTTTGAGGAATCCAGTTGGATCCCTCCAACCTGTTTTTCCCAGCATCCACAGATGTTAGCACAATAAAAAAATATCAATCCCACTTCAACGTGGGTAATCACGGTATACGGGGTCATCTGCTATTATGCGGGGCACATAAGGTCTCATCCACTATATAATGCGGGAAATCAATCACTCCAATATGTATATATACACTACTATATATAATATCACATTCAGTCAATTCAATCATTCAACCAATAATTTAAATTTAACTATTTAAATTCAAAAGGTATTCCAAATGAGTGAGATGAACTCATCTTTGATTTTTGTTTGCAGTCCAATCCATCTCGACATGTTTCCTTCACGATTTTTGACCTTTATAAACATTTTCAATTTATTAATATTTGAATTGATCGAACAAATTAATTATCATTCAACAGATTTAATTAACTAATTATTTAAATTTAATAATAATTTTCTTTTAAGAATCCTTTAGTGACTAAAATAATTAAATAAGTCTATTAAACAAATTAATCTCCATTATTTTAAAATTAAACTAGCAAATGAAAATAGCCATATATGTGTATTCATTTTATTTTCTTTTCCTTTGAAACTACATATACTAAAAGTAACCTATATACATTTTAAAAATCTAATTTTTATCAACTTTATAACATTTTTAAAAATCCTTTATTTACCCAAATCTTATATATACATATACATTTCTCGTTTATATATATATATATATATATATATATATATATATATATATATTCAATTCAATGAAATTCCCATTTTCATAAACTTCTCTAGTTTTCCCTGTATAAAAATATGTATGTGAATCTATGTATATATATATATTTAAAACATAATTACTTCATACCTTCGATAATTATTATATTTTATCTGTTTACTGTATATATATTTAAATTGGAAAAAAATATGCTTATATACTTTACCGTTAAAAAAAATTCTTTCTTTATCTATATATATATATATATATCCTTAAATCAAATATAAAATTGTACCTCACTGCTCAGGCCTGAGACCATCGACACCACTGCCTTCAACTTCGTCGAACCATACCTTGCAAGCACCATCACATGTCGTCACATCCAAACGAACGTTGTAGCATCTCTTGTCGACTTCTTCCATCGTGGTCTTTGAATCAACCCACGACCATCCTCTCTCCTTACTTGATTTCGCCACCGCCTTAAATATCTGACGCGACTCCCCAAACGCAGTCGAACTACCTTCTGCCGCTCTCTCATTCATGAGCGTCACCTCTCTATCTCGCGACTTTGCCTCACATCGTAGCTCGAGTTCACCTCGCCCTCAACTTGCGATGCCTCCCACGATCCTGCACCACCACCCAGTTCGGCCGCACCCCAACTTGCTATCATGATCTCCTCTGGCCGCAACTTGGCCTTTCCAGCTACCACGATTCAGTTTGATTTATGGATTGTGAAATAGAAAAGGGGAAGGGATGAGAAAGCACGGTCATTTTAATTTTGAAGCTCCGTGTTCGATTTAAACGATAAAAAGGGTTTTCTTTTTCTTCGATTTTACAAAATTCATTTTTCGACCATCTCGATTTATTTGAGGGAAAAATGGAAATCTCCAATAAGATTAAAGAAGGTAGTGGACACGTGTCTTAAGTGCTGAAGCGTGTTAAAATTTGTCAATTGCATGAGAATATATATACACACACACGCACATATTTAATTTAAATTCAAATTTAAATTGTCTCAATTTACACAGCTTGAAACCGTGAACCCCTATCAAGGCACGACGCCAGACGTTTATAAAGTTATACCCTTATTAAAACATGATGGAAAAGATTTCGGGTCCTAATTTGATTGTATGGAGAAGATAGCTTTTTGGACCCAGTTATTTATGTTAGATTTCCGATATAAATTTCAGCGCGTTTATATATCATACGGTCACACGATAACACCTAACACTATGAAAATTGAAATCCGATCATAATACAATATTACGAATCCAATGGAACTGGTTTCGTCAAATTTCGAGACTGTGCCTCGGAAGGCATTTCTAAATATCAATGCAAACAATAAAATTTTCAAAACTGAACAAAACACTTTCAAACTCAAATTTAAAACTTTTGTTATCTCCAATATTATAAATATAAATTTCCCAAGCCTTTGAAATATTTCCCACTAACTAAAAACCTCAGATTCAACATTTTATCCAACTTTCAATTATTAAATTAAATAATTTGATTGCCAAATAAATAGTGATATTTGAAACTCAAGTTAAATTACCTTTCAAATATTTAAAATAAATTAAATATTTCAATTTCAAATATCCGAAAATTTCGAGTCGTTAGATTCCCTACCCCCTAAAAGAATTTCATCACCGAAATTACCAATTAAGATGAATGCTCCATAACTCGTTAACTATTCCTAAAGCCAAACAATTTCAAACAACTTTCCCAACACAATCCTTTATTAAAGCCAGACTATCACTCTTATTAACTTCCCTAACCCAATTATAGATTACAATCCTTATCATTGACGCAATCATTCCAAATTATAACTCAAAATCAAATTTTAAATTATCAAATTTTCTCAAAATTTTTCTAACTCCGTAAATATTCGAAATTTTTTGCCAACGTCTCCTTTTCGCGGCTAGCTCGGTACAACTACAAAATGCCTTAACGAGCCCCAAAATTTTAAAGAAAGCAAAAAGCCAAGTGGCTAGACTAGAAAATCATCAAATTTCATACAGAAATTTAAACACATACCTATGTCGAGCAAATTTCAATTTACCTTCTAAAATCAAAAATCCCCATTTCCTTTTGCTTTTTAAATACTTGTATATCCTACTTAGCAATCATATCCAATCATAAATCAAAATCATTTTATACATTTCATTCCAAAATTTTCAATATCTATTCCATTCAAGTCCGTACAATGTACACATATCATCCGTATGCAATATCAAATCTGATCGCTCACTCAATCACACAATTTCATTTCCGAACTATTGTCGTCCACCCAACTTCCTAGGCGGACTCAGATCTGGTTCCTTGATCGGAAACCATCATTCTCCTTGCATAATCCTAAACTATGATAGAGGATTTTAGAATCAAAAATCCGTATCCAGGGTTCGCCTTCGAAAATCGAGTGAAATATCCTAACTCGGATCGATATAACGTTCTCGAAATTTTATGCCCAAATCTGGATCAAATCATTATGCGAATAAAATAATATACGTACATCCCACGTGTTTATCTTTTTATTCACATCTATTATTGATTTCCATTTACTTATTTACACTTTCCCATTTCACACTTTACTCAGTCTTCATCCAAATATCCAGTATATTTCCAAAACCGATTTATAGTTAAGAACTTCACCATTCTCTAAGTTCAATATAAATATTTTACACTTTAATATTTATTTTTCCACTTTCATTCATATGTCTATTTCCATTTGGTTTCTGAATCCAATTCACCTTTCATTTTAAATATTGAGTTCAATTTATTTCAAACAATATTCAATTTGTCATTTTTTTAATAAATTCCATTTACTAATTCAATTTAAATCTCAATGGATTTATTTCCAAACTTCAATTATCTTAGTTCACTTCGAATAAATTCTACAACTTTACTTTATAAAGTAGTTTTATTTTAAAAATAGTTAAGCTGTAGTTTTTATTTGAAAACTTGTATAGAATTTCATAATTTCTGTTTTTTATTTTAAAATTATTTTTTGGCTTATCTTTCCCTTGAGAATTTTTAGGAAATTTCATAGATTAGTATTTTAAATAAAGTGTTTTAAATAGTTTTTTTAATTGTTTTAAATATATTTTCGGATAAAATAACTTAAAATTATTAAAATAAAAACTATTTAAAACACTTTATTTAAAATACTAATCTATGAAATTTCCTAAAAATTCTCAAGGGAAACATAAATTAAAAACAATTTTAAAATAAAAACAGAAATCATGAAATTATATAAGGTTTTCAAATAAAAACTATGTCTTAACTATTTTTAAAATAAAATTGCTTTATAGAATATAAATATTAAATTTTAATAATTATCTTTTTAAAATCATAATACCAATCAGCTTTTCAAAATAATTACTACAATAACTAATTTAATAACTATTTACCTTTAAAATTTTAAACAACTTAAATAATAATTTCTCAAAAACATTCCTTTAAAAACAACTTTAAAACTTTTAACTTATACTTAAAAATTTGCTTTGAAAACGTACTTGGCTTTCTAGGAAAATACACTTCTCTTTTACACCTTTTAAAAATAAACCACTATTTATTTATAAAACAAATTACATATTCCTTTATAAATTCCCATTGTGAAATTATGCTTCCAAATATCCACTGATATCTTACTTCACTATACAAACCTCGTTTATAAATTCCATGGTCTTATCCGTCTTTTAAAACACAGTTTTCAAACATTAAATCAGTTTCCAATCGATTTCCAAATTTACTCCATTTTAAAATAAATTCCTTTACTTACTCAATTTATTTCAAAACCCATTAATTCCAGATTAAGCTTCCTTATTATGATTTAAAATCTTATTTAAACTGAAAATATCAGTTTCATACTTTTCCCAAATTTCTTCTTTATTTTTTTCAAACAAATTTAAACCTTGAAATTAAAATAAATTCTTCAATCTTAAAAAAAAATAACACTAGAGTTTAAAAATTAATTTATTCCTATTTATTCAATAAATCTCCTTCTCATACTCGAAATTTATTTACCAGAATTTAAAAATCAACTTTTATCCTTTTCCAATTCATTCTTTAATTTAGCCAAATTTTCTATAATTATTTTTACTTAAAAAATTCCCTATTTTATTTTTCCTTTAAGAATTCAATCATTATCTTTGATAACTCAGCATACCTAAATATATTCAACCAAACCATAACATTCAATATTTTCAATCATCAATATAATCTATCTTGGATTATCAAATAAATCAAATCACAGAATATTAAAACAATCTAAATATTTTGAGAAATCCAGTTGGATCCCTCCAACCTGTTTTCCTACATCCACAGATGTTAGCACAAAATAGAAATACCAATCCCACTTCAAGGTAGGATATCGCGGTATATGGGGTCGTCCGCTATTATGCAGGACGCATAGGGTCTCATCCGCTATAGAATGCGGGAAATCAATCACTCCAATACACACACACACACACTCCTGTATATATATACACTCCTACATATAATATCACATCCAGTCAATTTCAATCATTCATTCAATCATTTAAATTCAACTATTAAGATTAAATGGTATCCAAATGAGTGAGATAATTATTAATATGATGTGATATTATATATATATATATATATATATATGAGTGATTGAATTCCCGTGTTATATAGCGGATGAGACCCCATGCGCCTGCATAATAGCGGATGACCTTTATACCGCGATATCCCGCCTTGAAGCGAGATTGGTATTTTAAATTGTTGTGCTAATACCTATGGATGTGGGGAAACAGGTTGAAGGTATCTAATGGATTCCTCAAATTGTTGGGATTTATTTGAGATGCCATGGTTTGATTGAATATATTTAGGTATACTGAAGTATAAAAAATGTATAAATTGGATTTTTGAAGGAAAAATAAAAGTAGAGAATTTTAAGTAAATCAATTTTAGAGAATTGGATAAATTTAAAAGAAGGATTTTGGAAAGGGTAAAGATTGATTTTTGAAATCCTATTGAATAAATTCCAAGCATGGGAAAAAGATTTTAATAAATGAAAATAAATGGATTTTGAGTAGTATTGTCTAAAAGTTGAAGAATTTATTTTAATTCACATTTTAAATTCCAAATAAAAGTGTGAATATTGGATTAATGGGTTTTGAAATAAATTTGGATAAGAAAAAGTGAGCCGGGTTGGATCGGAGTGCAAATAAAATCAATAGTATTAATTATTTTGAAAGGTTAATTGATACTACAATTTAAAAAGATAATTATTAACATTTATATTTTAAAATAGTTTTATTTTAAAGACAGTAAGCTAAAGTTTTTATTTGAAAACTTCTATAGGATTTCATAATTTTTATTTTAAAAATTGTTTTGGCTTATGTTTTACTTGTAAAAAAATTTCGTAGTTATTATTTTAAATAATGTGTTTTAAATAGTTTTTATTTTAAGTGTTTTAAAGTATATATTTTGCATAAATTGATTTAAATTATTTTAAACTCTAAGAATTTAGACTTGGTGATTTTCAGTGGGAATAAACAATATTTGGGGATTTATTCCGCGAAAGAAAAGTGATTTGAAAACTATTTTTAAAGGGTTGAAGTGTAGAAAAATATCTTGTGAAGATATTTTGAAATAAATAATTTGAGAAATTATTAAGGCTTGATGGTTGTTTGTGGATGTTATATGATAGTTAAATAACCTACTATCAATATTGGCCAATGTGCTGATCGTTTCGAAGAGACCGATCGGGATTAATTTCTCGAAAACCACTTCGATCTGGTTTGAAAGTTTTCGTGAGGAAGACGAGAGCTTGGAGTTCAAGATGGAGCAGTGAAGTGCAAGGGCTAATCGCTACTAATACTGAGGGTGATTCCAAAATGGATGTAGTAGGAGTACTGCCTTCGATTCCGTTCGAACCCGGAACGAACTTGTATGGAAGAATGCTTTTAGAACATCATCCGGAGGATGATGAGCATTCAAAGTGTATGTGTTCTAAAAAGGTAACGCATAGCCTCGAGCCTCATCAACCGGGAATGGCTAAAACAGGGGAGGTGCACACAAGGCTAAGTGGCTAGCAACTAATTAGGGTAAGGTCACCCCTGCCTAGATGTCTTTTATTTCGCTGTGTGGGTGGTTGCTAATTCCAACCGTGGGGTGAACTTATTCGGACTATCCAGTAAGAGATAGCTCCGGTCTTGTGATGCAGGAGATCAGGTTGGATCCTCGGTATGGTGATCTAGACCACGTACTGTGACGAATGGTACCCTGATAGTCCTGCCATTGATGGAAATCCATTCTCCTGCGTACCTTTATGGTTTTATTTGTATACCTATTATGCTGGAATTTAATAATGTAACAATTTCGGCTATTTGAATAAGTATTTGTATATAGACACCACTATAATATCAGAGGATTTCATAAGAAATGTTTTGGTTATCATAAGGTAAAAACCCAACATGTTTATTTGTGGCGTGGTCTTACGAGATACCTTTGATTTCAAATGGTTTTGAAAACTTTAACAATCCAATTGAGTATATCTTCTCACGTTGGTTTTCCATACTGACTCGGGTGTTATTTCACTATAATGCTCGGCTCAAACCTAGTATTATAGAGTATAGATTCTGGAAGGAATGTTGTGGAGCTCAGGAGACGAGCTGGATGGCGAGAAATATCATACATATTTGAAGTATATTCTGCTGTGCAGTATAAGGCTGTATAGTCATCTTTTGTGAGGACAAGTTAATAAAATTGTCCAGTAATTGATTGATTATGATGTACTCTGATAATGTAATGTATAAAACTGATATAGTTTCTTTTCGTATAAAGATAAGTTATTACCTATTATATTTTATTCCGCTGCGATGGTAAGATTTGTTGTTGTTTTGTTTCTATTTCTTCTTCTACCTCCTTCTTCTTTAACCCTAATGGTTCGGTTTTCCATCATTCGATTGTTCGACTTTGATACAGTGGACGTATTGATGTCGATTTTCGGACATCGAAAAATCGGGTTGTTACAAAATTTAACCGCAAATGAACGGCATACAATTTTAGTACGTGGCGAGTACGGGTCAATGTGCAGGAAATTTTTAAGATTTTAAAACTTTCAATTCAATCAAACTAGACCAAAGTGAGAGGAAATTATCAACTGTAAAAAAATCTAAAGCTATAATTGAAATGTGATTTAAAAACTATTAGACCAGAGAACAATTTAGGGATAAATCCAGTCATATATTTTTGTAAATCAACAAACAATAATTTATGATCTCTAGTTTTGATATTAAATGAAATAGTTGTTGCATTTATAATAAGTATGGTTTATTTATGTTATTAATTAACATAACTTAAACCATCAAACTATAATGCAACAAATAAACCACTTATAAAATCTCATGAAAATAAAGCCAAAACAAAAGCTATTTTAAGTATGATCTATTTACTATTGCAATTAGTAATATAGATCATCAAATTTCATTTTTACTTTCATTTCAAAATCAAAAATCAATTAGCAAATGACGATGTAAATTGTATTTACATTGAATAAGAATACCTCATTTGCAAAAGCAACATAAGCTACCAAATCCACTTGTATAAACTTACATCACAATTCATTTTCATGAAGCACAAATAAAGAGATCATAAATCATAAAGATGTTGAAATTACATAGAGTTAGAGAGCTTCATTATCCTTGAATTGAAGGGGAGTAGCTGCTCATTTGTGTTATCAAATCAATACTTGTAAATTTCAACATTAAAAAGCAAAGAATTGAAAACTAAGCAAAGGAAGAAAGAGAGATTAGCTACTAACTAAGTGCATAAAAGTTAAAGCTACACTACTTGCATGAATGTAAATCTAAGCTATAAACATTAAAAGAGAGCATAGAAATAAAAAATAACAATAAAACAAAGAAAAGCATGTAGAAAAGAGGGGAGAAAGAGGCTTGGAAGCCATTTTTATTTCACTTTGATTTTTGTTTACAAATTGCTAATTTCCTAAGCAAATATATGATAGTGTATAAGATATTTACATGTACATAAGAGGGATACTTATACATGCATAAAATCCTAATTCTATTTTTAGGAAGCTTTCGAAAATTCCCTTTAGGAAGTGTGGCCACCAAGTAACAATTAGCCACTAATTAGTCCCTCATTGAACGTGTACGAAGGTTTAACCTTCACTTAATTGTCCATTAGCTTCTAATTGTAGATTAGGCAAGCAGGTGGGGTCCTCCATGATCTTGGACTTGAATTATTTCCTTTTTCTTTCCTTTGTATTCATTTGTGCATCATATAGCTTCATGAATCCCTCTTCCATATACATCAAAATTTCCTATAAAAATCATAAAAAATGTCTATGTAACAATTCTTAAATTGTCGCATGCACAAAACTGATCATTTTGCCCCTAAATGAAGATAAATATATGATGATTAGAAAACAACTGAATTTTGGTTTTAAACGTGTTAAAATGCCCAAGTATGATATTTATTTTAATAAAAAGAGATAAAATATGGATGTACATATATATGCACATTTAAGTGCACATCAGAGCTGTGTAGTCAATGCCCCGCTGTTACCCCGCTATAACCCCATAATATCTCATAGCGGATTTCTACCGCTACGATTTTTCTATATAGCCCCAAAATATAGCCTTTCCGCTTTAATTCCCGCTATTTCCGCTATATCCCGTTATTCCCGCTATATTTTGCTATTTCACCATATCTTCTTTAATAAAATGAATTAGAAAATTGCATTTATACATTATAAAAATTATGAAACTAATTTATTTGATTTAATTTTCAATATATTTTCAGAAATGAAAATACTCTAATATTCTACTAAATTCAATTATTTTATATAATAGTTTTACGTTTATTTAAAGTATATTCGCATATGTTTTTTTGTTTAAAATCATTTATGTATTAATTATAACTCAATTGAATGATAATTTTCATTTAGTTACCATTTATATATTCGTAAAAACATTAAGTACGAGTTTTATATGCTATTTTAGAGCTATCCGCTATATCCCGCTATATCCTCGCTGTATCCCCGCTATGACTTTTTGCACATCTGCCGCTTTAAATCTGCCGAGCGCTTTAACTGCACAACATCAAGGAGGAGCATGAAATTAAAGAAGAGACGGAAGAGGAAGGAGTAGAAATGGAATTGAAGGAGGAGGAAGGAGAAGGAAGACACTTCTCTGGAGAGTTTCGAAAAGCTATCTCATCCAACCACCAAGGAAATTCTCAGGAATCAAGAAAAGCTTCTTAATAACCAAAAGAAGCTTAAGAAACCACTCGCTTCTCTTTCCAACAAAGTAAATGAGTGCTTGGAAAGATTATTCACAAGATTAGTGGAAAATACTCATCTTTATCTACTTCTTCCTAGTTGTATTACCTATGATTTTCTAGCTTTTAGTTTGAATTGTTTTAGTTTTAATCCATGTTTCTTTTGTGTTTATCTTTAAATTTCATGTACTCGTCTATGGTTATTAATGAACTCATGTTCCCTGCTATTATACATTGTTATTGACTCTGGAAAGTCATCAAAATGCAATAGCTTAAGTTTGTTACAAAAATAGGAACTAAGCTGATTTTACCAAATACGGTATATATTTCAACATATGAGTATCCTATATGTCAACATATAACGGGCAGGAACCAAAAAGATTTAATTTTCAAATAAATTAACTACCATCTATTCAACTATTCCAAACGACTTTTGATGATAATATAAACTTATTCACTTTAGAAAAACATTATTTCCACTCTCTTTCTTCTCCCTTTTCATTTACAAGCTTAACTTTTCAAATATTACTTCTACACACGAAAAACTATGTGAGAATCTTGAACCAATCCTTCAGTTGTTAAATTATGTAAGAATCTTGAACCAACCCTTCAATCGTTCAAGAATTTCCTTATTTTTATCATTAGAAATCAAAGACACTTAGAATTGAATCAGATGTAGATGATAAAAGAACAAGAAATGCATTTTGATGCTATTCGATGGATGATTTTTTCCCTTATCAAAGATGAACCAACCAACAATCTGGATAGTACCATCAACAAAGACATTGAAGATTGTGATGCCATCAGAGCAGGTCCAATTTTCGGTTTCTAAGTTGATTGGTTAGCTTTTGAATAATACAAAAGATTTGATTTAAGTTTGTATATTAAAATATTACACTAGAATAAGAAGTATGGATTGGTTTGCATGAATTTATGTAGGACTAGATTTGGTTTGGATTGATTTCTTTGACTTATAATTGGATTCAATTGTATTGACTTTGGATTGGTTTGATTGTGTATATTGGATTGGATTGATTAATCAATTTTTTTTATTATCACTTCTTACTTATCAACCTATAAATACATAGTACTTTAGATGAGGGAGTTTTTGGTTAAATTTTTTGTTGAAGACAAAGGGGAGAAATATATAAAATATCCAGGCATATGGTAAGGGGGGCTTTGTAACTCAGAGGGAGTTATATCGTATTTTATATACATGGTTGTCATCATCAAAAAGAGAAAGATAGAATATATATATAATATTCAGGCATAGATTAAGGGGTTTTTTGTAACTCATATCATATTTTATACACATGTTTGTCATCATCAAAAGGGGGGAGGTTTTTAGTACCTTAGATATTGGTTTTGATGAGAAACCATATGAGATCATATAAAATATAGATACTAATGTTTTACCAAGTTACTTAGTATATAGTGTAGGAAATTAGATATGTGTTGATTAAAAAGACTATACAGTATCAAGAGTAGACCTAAGAGGCTGATAATGAGGCTGATATAGAGATTCAAGTGTCAAAGATTGAAGACTCGTGTGTTTAAAGATTCAAGATATTAACTTATGTTATAGAGTCTTAGATTATATTATTAAAGCCCTAATAGCACGTCTTTGATCTCAGTTTATTACTATGAAAATGTTTTTTTAGATATATTCTCTGATTTTAGTGATTTTCAAATATCCTGGTTTTCCAAAATGATTTTTAGGAATCCCTGTTTTCAAAAAGATTTTTCAAACATCTTTTCGAACTAGCTTTCAAATGATTCCTGATTCATAATTATTTATTTAAAATTTTTATATAGTTTGACATTCATTAAAACTTTAATATTAAATAAATATTCACTTATAATTTATATATTATTTTAAAAAATAAATTCATATTTAGATCCTTTATATATTAAAATATTTCAAATTTATTTTATAAAGTTTTCTTAAGTTTTATTATGGTTAAAACGTGTAAAAACTAAACTCAAATAATTTTACAAAGTATCAAAATATTTTACAAAACTTTATATTTTCAAAACTAATTTTATTAGAAGTTTTTCAAAATTACAAAGGGTATGTCGACATACATAGTTCCATATGTCGACATATAGTCCGTGATTTTCAAAATTCAAATTTTGAATGGAAATGTCTTTCCGTCATATCTCTTCGTGAGTGGACATGACTGTTGTTTCCCTACAACTAGGGTTTCTCTCAACGAATTTCGGTTAACCACTTTCTTATAATTTCTCTTTTCTTTCACTCTCTTGATTTCTAAAAGAAATTTCTCTCAAAATCTTCTCAAATTCAACCAGAATCAAATCCAAAATCTAATGATTTTGTTCTCTATCGCTTACTCTCTGATCTCTCTCATCTCTCTCACTCAAATCAAGATCAAAGTGCTATTCAGGAGGCTATAGGATTATTTGTATTCAAAATGAAGAAATTGGTTTTATAAACTCTATCAAATCATACTCAAATACTCTTGGATGTGCTTGGCATCCCTGAAATCCAAGTGGGCGTGCTTGTGTCCTGTTTGAATCAAGTAGGTGTGCTTGATGTCCTTTTCGAACCGTGAGTGTACCTAGAGCTCAAAAAATTTGGAGGGTGTGTCTCGTAGCCTTGAAATCGAGATTATATAAACTTTGATATTTGAAAAGAAATTTGTATACAAAATTGTACGGGACTGGATGTAAGGTTACTTCGAACCAGTATAAAATCCTGATGTGATCTCTCCAACTCTTTACATTTTACTTTTACTACTTTTATATTTGTCTGTATTTTCATATGTGTTTACTTTTGTGATTGTCAATTTGCATTTTTTAAACCATAATTTTGAAAGAAATTAAAATGATTCTAAAAAACTTATTAAACATTGCCCACCCCCCTCCTCTCTAGTGTTAAATTAGCTTTAAGATCCTTACTTCCGCAAACTAACACATTTAGCACTTATTAGATAAATACTAGATAGTATATTCAAATATATAAATTTTACTAACAAATACATGGTGTAATGCAAATAATAATATAAATACTATCCTAGTGTTCACCTCTTAGAACACTAACTATAACTCATATATAGCATAGAAGTGTTATTCTAGACTCCCTCCCGGTTGCCCAGATCTGGATAACGTCCTAATTCAGACTCTTTTACGGTCAAATATGTTATTATTGCTTATTTATTCTAATCTAGTCCTAACCAAGCTCTGATACCAATCAACGATGCCCTAGCTCTAGGGACCAAGCTATCTGTTGGATTTTATCGAACTATAGCCTAGATCAAAGGGCTTGAGAGGAGAAATCTCTCGTATATACTGTTTTAGCTCAACACGGATACATTACACTACTTGATCCTATTTAAAATAGTATCCATCCTATCTCGGCACAAAGAAATATACACGAGTTACAGTTTTGTGTAAATCACATTCTAGAATAAAAATAAGGGATAATAAGATATCAATAAGATACTGTAGAAAACCAACTAAAGATAATATATACAACAAAAGATGTCTGATACAGGGACGTATCAGAAATATGCCATTATGTACCAGTTAACTTTAACTAAAAATTTACTGCACTACTACAAAAGTCACTAATATACAACAACCAACACTAACAATGCCTCAGATCTCATCATCGACAATGAAGAAAATGGTATTATAGACGTTGACTTCCCAGTAGTAGTTTTGGTAATCCAAAAAAGGGTACTCAAAACATAGTAAAAAAATCCTGACGTATCCTATAGTCTGCTCAACCCGTAAAATAGACAAGCATCCAATATTTAGCATCTTGCTAAAACCACACCTTGGTTAGACCTAATGTGATGTCACAAACATAACAAAATCCCAAGTCAGGCTAGAAACAAGTTATGATGTAACAATGCAATGTACATAGCAAATATGTGGTGTATGGTACATGTACGATATATGAAATAAAAAATATGTCACATTCCATAATATAAACCCACCCACATCCCGTCATATCAAAACAGTGTAAACATCCATGTCATGGCACTATTTAAGGTGACTCATAGCTACTACTCTAATCAACTGGAATATCACATTCTATTCACATTTATAAGTTAAAATCTTCATTTATATCAAAATTACTATTTAAGTTATTCGTTTACGAGATCTGCATTCACTAGTGAATTGTATCATTTTCACTCTACTAGACTTTGCCTCAACACCAAGATATCAAGGCTTATTTCATCCGTATATACATCGACCAGAACTTGTGGATGCCCTAACACGATCTATCTCTTGCATAATGATCTCATTCACATTGGAACTTAATCCTTTGTGTTGAAACATCATCTTATCTCATCTCCATCTGTATGATTACCATTATACTCATTTGCATTATGCTTGCTCCATGATTTTGTCCATGCAACAGATCATTTTAACAACAAAGTGACGTCGGACCCGATCATCGCGATTCAAGTAGCGACTACAAATCTATCTGCTATGATGGATACCAGCATATAGTAGTCTCATCTCGTACCCTTATCATCAAATATCAAATTCTATGAAATATTAGACCTACTTAACATCGTTCATTCACATAATGACGTTATATCCCATTTTTATATCACATATGATGAGTGTCATCATTTATCACATTATATACATACACACACACATATGTCATAACATGGGATGTAAAACATAGTCATTCATTAAATATCATTCATTACTTGAAATAATTAGGCATATCAACACATTTTAATAAAGAGGCCATCATAGTATCACTTGATGAGAATATAGTTAAATACTTTCATATTCAATAGATAACAAACAAAGAGGTCAACCTTTATACAGTACAAATCATGGTGTGATATCAGACTTCATTCATAATATAGAAACAACACCCAATTAATTCATTCACATCATAGTACCCATAACATCCAAGTTCAATCAAGGAAATTTCATTTCATTTACATTAATAGTATTCAATTTTAGCTCTTATATTTGCACTCAATTATTCAAGCATAACATGTTATGAAACACCCAATATGCACAAAAATGATATAGTGTATATGTGCACAAATATATCGAAGAGATATTGAATTTTATACTTGAAAATCATTTATAAAAATTTTCCAAAAGTTTCAGGTTTAAAGCCATATAAATTGATTTCGAAATTGCTTTGCACTTTCAGTTCCAAAAATAAATTTCATAACCCACTTCCATCGATAAATTTAAATAATTTCCAAATAAATTTTTTAAAATGCCATGCAGCTTTACATTTTCATTCAATATTTTCAAAAGTCAAAAGTTTATTAAAATCTTTTTATGAAAATAAAAGGCAATAAAAAATTAAACATATCATACTCTTTCCTGGAGCTTACAGCTGTAGGAATCCCTGGTCGGTTGACCGGCCAGGCATTGCCTAGAGTTGTAAACTTGAGGTCGGAGTATGATTCATCATCGGTATCGGACATGAATTTGGTAGCTGAACGCCTCATCTTAGGTGTTCTTTCTGCTGCAGGTGACAATTTGTTTCAAACCAATCTATATAAGCATCAAAATTCAATTTTTTGCAAAGGGTTTCATGAAGCCATCAACATGATCATATACAACTTCAAACAATCAATACACTACAATTCATATGCCCTAATCTATCAAGTTTTAGATGCGTAATATCATCATGACAGAAGCAAAAGTCAAGCATCTATTTTCATAAATAAATTAACTATGTTATACTCACTTTTTTGAATATACTCAGGAGAACCCGACGGACTGATAAACTCCTGAGGGGAACTAAGTTGTGTTTGTCTTCTTCAACTCATATGTGTAAAAAAAAATTAATAACTCAAGATTGGATGATATGATAGGTAGAATGGTTTGGATCCTCTTACTAATTTTTTCTCCTTGAAAATTACAAGTTCTGATGATATAATTGTTAGTCCGTGAGATGATGGTTTTGATGAGAACAACCTTGGAATAGATAATAAAATATAAATACTAAAATTATAAGTTTAGATATATATGTATATGCAGGATTTGACCATGCAGGTACCAAGAATGAAGACTGTACAGTATAGAGATTCAAGATATCAAGATTGAAGACTCATGAGTATCAAGATTATCAAGAGTTCAAGACTTCAAGAATAAGTATTTTTATTAGGAATTTTGTTAAAACTCCTAGAAAAGCACTGGCATCTTAAAATCCAATTTATTCGTGGAATGGAATCCACTTCAAGCCTGTTAAAGGGATGGAACCCTAAGTAGGATGGAACATATGAGAAATCTAGTGGAACATTGTTTTGTATGCGCTAACTTTTTATTAAAAATGATTTTTCAAAATTATATCTTGTTTTCAAAATGATTTCAAAACCTTCCTTTTAAAAGCGTCAAAAACATCTATCCTGATTTTAAATAATTTTAGCCTCAAAATCATCTTTAATTTCAAAGTCAAATTACTCCTGATTTTAAACTATCTTTTAATATAATATATTTAACTTCTAAATATTTATACTTAGATTTAAATATAAAATTATCGTTAAATTCTATATATATATATATATATATATATATATATTATTCTCTATATTTACTTATGAATTTTAACTATAGTCAAGCATATTTATAAAGTTTAAAATAGTTTTAATATAAGAAAAAGGTTATTTTCAAAGAAAACCAAATCATCAAAAAATGCTTTGGGATGTCGACATACTCATGGTGACCATGTCGACATGGTGTCAGTTGAGTTTAAAATTTAAATTTCAAAAGTAGTGTCTATTCGCCATAACTCTTCATAAATGGACATGACTGTTCTTCTATAAATAGGGGCCAGTTTCAACGAACTTAAACATCATATTTTATGGTTTTTCACTCCTCCTCTTCTTCCACTTTTCTTAATACATATTCTTACCATTACTCTGCCGAAATCTACACTGAATCGAACTCGATCATTCGTAGTTTGATTCTCTATCACTATCTTAACAAGATCCTCAATGCTATTCAGAGTTATAGGCTTTTTGTAATCAACTTAGCGAGAAAAGGTGTGATTGTAGCCTTGAAAATCAATCAAGCGTGATAAGGTGTGATTGTAGCCTTGGGAAATCAATTGGGTGAACTTGTTTCCCGTAAAATCAAGTGGGTGAACTTGTTGTCTGAAAAATCAAGTATCTCTACCCAGACGATTGTGATTCTGGAGGGTGTACCTCGTAGCCTTGAAATCGAGGGTGTAATTGTACAATTGCTTTTGAATCCGTACTCGTGTGCGGGACTGGATGTAGGGTAACTCCGAACCAGTATAAAATCCGGTGTGTTCTTTCCTTTACTGCTTTTACTTTATTTATGCATCTATGTTTGTTTCTGTGATCATATCTGTGTCTGAATATTGCATACATTTGTGTTTAACTTAACAAAAACTCAAAAAAATTTAATAATTCTCTAAAACACTATTCACCCCCTTCTAGTGTTAATCCTAGCCTTAAGATCCGTAATCCGCGTTTCTCACAATTGGTATCAAAGCAAGGATTTCAAAGTTTCATAATCTGATTTTTGAAAAAGCTTTTAAAATGGCTATATTTGTTAATACTAGTTTAGAAATATAAAAATCATCATTGTTTCATGAGTCTGCATATAATAATATTCAAATTCAAGTTATCTACCAAAATTGTTTGATGTGCAGGAATCATGCTTTATGGCTGTTGAGGAATCAATCCACAACGGATAAATTGTGAAGATCAGAAAGAACAAATGGATACTTGATAGTGGATATTCTAGGCACATGACTGGCAATCCAGATATACTGAAAGATATTATATACAAAGACAAAGGACCGGTTAATTTTGGAGACAATTCAAAAGGATATGTGATTGGCATCGGCAAAGTCAGTAATTCTAAAACTCCTACTATTACTAATGTTTTACTAGTTAAGAATCTGAAACATAATCTGCTAAGTATAAGTCAACTATGCGATAAAGGATATAAAATTAAATTTGAAAAGGTAAATGTCACATTGAAGATAATAATTCAACTATTATATTTGAGAGAGTCAGGGAAAAGAATATTTATATTCTTAGCATGAAAATTTCAAATGATAACCTGTGTCTGTTGGCAAATACAAGTGACCCTTGGATTTGGCATAAGAGATTTGGGCATTTGAATTTCAAACTCTTATCTAGACTGTGAAAACATGATCTAGTAAGAGGTCTTCCTAAGATGAATGTTAAAGTAGATAGTCTATGTGATGCTTGTCAATTAGGAAAACTTACAAAAAGTTCTTTTAAATTAAAAGATATGATTTCAACTTCAAAACCTCTTGAATTACTTCATCTTGATTTATTTGGTCCATCTCAAATTCTGTCAATAAATCATAGTAAATATGTTTTGTAATTGTAGATGGTTATTCTAGATTTACATGGATAATGTTTTTGAAACATAAAAGTGATACTTTTGAATGTTTTAAGAACTTTTCAAAAAGAATTCAAAATCAATTTTCTTTAAAAATTATAACTATTCGTAGTGATCACGGTGGTGAATTTAAAAGTGAAAAGTTTGAGGAATTCTGCAATAAAAAAGGAATAACTCACAATTTTTCATTTTCGAGAACTCCACAACAAAACGGAGTAGTAGAACGTAAAAATAGGATGATTCAAGAGTGTGCGAGAACTATGCTTTCAGATAGTAATTTACCAAAGAATTTTTGGGCAGAAGCAGTTGCTACCGCCTGAAATATTTTAAATAGAATTTTAGTTAGACCTTTAACTGATAAGACATCTTATGAACTTCTTTATTCAAAGAAACTTAAAGTATCTTATTTCACAATTTTTGGAAATAAATGCTTTATTTTAAATACAAAAGATAATTTAGATAAATTTGATCCTAAATCCGACAAAGGAATCTTTATCGGATACTCTAATAGAAGTAAAGCATACAGAGTGTTTAATTTAAAAACTAACACCATCGAAGAAACAACACATGTTTAATTTGATGAAAATTTCAAAAATTTTGAAGATACAAATGATGAAGAGGATTTAATCACTCAAAATCAAGAATCAACTGAAACTAATAATGAAATTAATCATCCTATTAAAGGACTAAACTGCTAAAAGATCATCCTATAGAAAATATACTGGGAGATATGTGTTGTTAAAATTAGAAATCAACTAAGTCAAATGAGTAATGTAGCTTTTATATCAACTATTGAACCCAAAAATCCAAAAGAAGCATCAACTGATGATTTATGGATTTTGGCTATGCAAGAAGAATTAAATCAATTTACTAGAAATGATGTTTGGGAATTTGTTCCTAGACCTGAAAATAAAACTATAATTGGAACTAAATGGGTTTATAAAAATAAAATGAATGAACAAGGAGAGATGGTTAGAAATAAAGCTCGATTAGTCGCTCAAGGTTATTGTCAAGAAGAAGGAATAGATTTTGATGAAACATTTGCTCCCGTAGCAAGATTAGAAGCCATTAGGATTCTACTTGCTTTCGCAAATCATAATAATTTCAGATTATTTCAATTGGATGTTAAAAGTGCCTTTTTAAATGGATTTGTAAAAGAAGAAATATATGTTGAACGACCACCACTTTTTGAAAATGATAAATTACCAAATCATGTTTACAAACTTAAGAAAGCTTTATATGGTCTAAAACAAGCTCCAAGAGCTTGGTATGATAGACTAAGATCTTATTTATTACAACCAAATTTTAAAATTGGTAAAGTAGATAATACTCTTTTTGTTAAAAGAAATAAAAATGATATTCAACTGGTACAAGTTTACGTAGATGGTATCATTTTTGGATCAACTAATTTTGAAATGAATGAAGAATTTTCTGAAATAATGACAAAAGAGTTTGAGATGAATCATATGGGTGAATTAAATTTCTTTTTAGGATTACAAATAAAACAATTAGATAACGGTATCTTTATTAGTCAAGAAAAATATGCTAAAGACCTAATTAGTAAATTTGGTTTGACTACTGCAACTGGAAAACCCACTCCCATGGCAATCAATGAGTACCTTAGTAAAGAAGATCTCTCGAAAGATGTAGATCAAAAATTATATAGAGGAATGATTGGATCACTACGATATATTACTGCTAGTAGACCTGATATCATGCATAGTGTTTGTCTCTATGCCAGATATCAATCCCAACCTAAAGAGACGCACTTAAAAGCCATAAAGCATATCATTAGATATGTTAAACACACATCTGATTATGGTTTATTTTATCCTAAAATTGATTCTTTTGACATAATATCTTACTGTGATGCTGATTATTCTGGTTGAAGTACAAGTGGGACTTGTCACTTTTTGGGGCGTTCTCTGATTTCCTGGTTTAGTAAAAAGCAAAACACAGTTTCTTTATCAACAACTGAAGCAGAGTATATTTCTGCTGCTTTGGCTTGTTATCAAGTAATATATATGCAACAAACTTTAAAAGATTATGGCATAAATATCTCGAAATCACCAATTTATTGCGATAATACTAGTGCAATAAATTTATCCAAAAATACTACTCAACATGCTCGAACTAAACATATTGATATCAGACATCATTTTCTTAGAGATAATATAAGTAAGGAAGTAGTTATTCTCGATTATATCAATTCTGAGAACCAAATTGCTGATATTTTAACAAAACCCTTAAATGAATCAATATTTACTAAATTAAGAAGAGAATTAGGTATTTCTTCAATAACTGAAATATAAAATATTAATATCCATTATAATAAATAATTAACACTAAAATAAATCAAATAGTAAAAATATAAAGGAGCATGTCGACATCCCCCATATACTCTTTGAATCTCTTACTAAGCCTATCGCTACGCACCTTCTCCCGTCGCCGACTTGATACCCATGTCGACATATAACGTTTTTTTATTTTTTAAAATTTTTCCCACCAAAATTCAAAAAATTGGTTATATATTCTTCTAATTTTTGAATTTTTGATCATTCTCGCTGTTCTCTTTCTATTCTATCTTCTGAAATAAATAAAATTATGGCATCATCTTCCAAATCAAACATAAAATCAACATTTTTGTTTCCCTCTCCTACTTCTCGTCCATTTCAACGTACTACTCTCGCTCGTGTAACAAAAATGGAGGAGTCTCTGAAGGATGCATTTCAGATGATGACTGAAATTCAAGTGATTCAACTCCGTATGGCAAAGGAACAAGAGAGGCAAGGCAAGATTCTTAGGAATTTGCAAAATTTCTAATGGATAATCAAGCCAACCCTATCTTGATTAATGAAGATTCTTCTCTTAATCAAGAACAAGAGGCCAACGAAGAAGAAGAAGAACCCATGGAAGAAGCGCAAGTGGAAGATGACGACAAAGTCGTTTGCGTTGGAGAAGTGTGCTTTGATAAAGATGGGAATATTGTTGAACAACGTGGAAATTTCTGTTTCCACTATCCGCATTGTTCGATTCGTAGATCTCCTATTTAGTTTCTTTTCTTTCTTCTCCATTGTTGTTTGTGTTTCTTTATATTCTCTAAACGCTTATGTATATACAACTTTATACGTAAAGTGTGATCTTATATGTTTTAATTATAAGTATTATCATGGATTTTAGTTAGAATAGTTAGTAGTAAGTTTTAGTTTTAGATCTAAGTGTTGATTACTTATGATAACACTATCATTATAATCACATATCATAGGTTATTAGATTTAGGGGGAGTTATATAGTTTGGAGTTATAAAGTTTAGAGTTTGTTTTTGTTGATGACAAAGGGGGAGAAGTATAAAATAGGGTAATTTGGGCACAGATTAAGGGGGAGTTATTAGGATAGAAGGCATAGATTAAGAGGGAGTTAATAGGATAGAAGTAATATTTTAGAAACAAAGGTTGTCATCATCAAAATGGGTAATTAGGGCATAGATTAAGGGGGAGTTATTATGATAGAAGGCATAGATTAAGAGGGAGTTATTAGGATAGAAGTAATATTTTATAAACAAAGGTTGTCATCATCAAAATGGGGGAGATTGTTAGTCCGTGAGATGATGGTTTTGATGACAACAACCTTAAAATAGATTATAAAATATAAATACTAACATTATAAGTTTAGATATATACATATATATATATACATATATATGCAGGATCTAACCATGAAGGTACCAAGAATGAAGACTGTACAATATAGAGATTCAAGATATCAAGATTGAAGACTCATGAGTATCAAAATTATCAAGAGTTCAACAATTCAAGAATAAGTATTTTTATTAGGAATTTTGTTAAAACTCCTAGAAAAGCACTAGCATCTTAAAATCCAATTTATTCGTGGAATGGAATTCACTTCGAGCCTGTTAAAGGGATGGAACCCTAAGTAGGATGGAACCTACGAAAAAACTGTGGAACATTGTTTTGTATGCGCTAACTTTTTATTCAAAACGATTTTTCAAAATTATATCTTGTTTTCAAAATGATTTCAAAACCTTCCTTTTAAAAGCATCAAAAATGTCTATCCTGATTTTAAATAATTTTAGCCTCAAAATCATCTTTAATTTCAAAGTCAAATTACTCCTGATTTTAAACTATCTTTTAATATGATATATTTAACTTTTAAATATTTATAGTTAGATTTAAATATAAAATTATCGTTAAATTCTATATATATATATATTATTCTCTATATTTACTTATGAATTTTAACTATAGTCAAGTATATTTATAAAGTTTAAAATAGTTTTAATATAAGATAAAGGTTATTTTCAAAGAAAATCAAATCATCAAAAAATGCTTTGGGATGTCAACATACTCATGGTGACCATGTCAATATGGTGTCAGTTGAGTTTAAAATTTAAATTTCAAAAGAAGTGTCTATTTGCGATAACTCTTCACGAATGGACATAACTTTTGTTCTTCTATAAATAGGGGTCAGTTTCAACGAATTTCAACATCAGATTTTCTGGTTTTTCACTCCTCTTCTTCTTCCACTTTCCTTAATACATATTCTTACCATTACTCTATTGAAATCTACATTGAATCAAACTCGATCATTCGTAGTTTGATTCTCCATCACTATCTCAACAAGATCCTCAGTGCTATTCTGATTTATAGGCTTTTTATAATCAACTTAGCGAGATAAGGTGTGATGTAGCCTAGAAAATCAATCAAGCGTGATAAGGTGTGATTGTAGCCTTGGGAAATCAATTGGGTGAACTTGTTGCCCGTAAAATCAAGTGGGTGAACTTGTTGCCCGGAAAATCAAGTATCTCTACCCAGAGGATTGTGATTCTGGAGGGTGTACCTCGTAGCCTTGAAATCGAGGGTGTAATTGTACAATTGCTTTTGAAAGAAAATCCGTACTTGTGTGCGGGACTGGATGTAGGGTAACTCCGAACCATTATATAATCCCGTGTGTTCTTTCCTTTACTTCTTTTACTTTATTTCTGCATCTGTGTTTGTTTTCTGTGATCATATCTGTGTCTGAATATTGTATACATTTGTGTTTAAATTAACAAAAACTCAAAAAGATTTAATAATTCTCTAAAACACTATTCACCCCCTCCCCTCTAGTGTTAATCCTAGCCTTAAGATCCATAATCCGCATTTCTCACAATAAGAGCGTCCTACTTAAGTTTTTTCTCCTTGAAAGTTGCTAGAAATTGATCAAAATGCAACCATAGGTGATGTTTCTACCATTAAAATAAGTTTTCAAAAAGGTTTAGGTTAAGAAAGTGGATAAGAAGGAAATTTATGATAAGAATAGATGGTTTGAGAAATAGGAAAAGGTTTTGGGACTTTAAATGGACTTTCAGCCCAAACATAAATGAAGAAAATAGGTTTTCTTTTTGCACACTGGGTTATTAACTCTCTTCAACCATTTTAAATCATTTTGTCATTTACAAAAATTTCCAAAAATAATATAATATTTTTTTTAAAATTTGTTTCTACCAAAATAATTTTTCAGTGGTAAAATACTGCTTTTAACCTTTAAAACAATTTTAAAATATTTATTTATTCCTTAATATTATTTTAAAACTCATAAATATTTTATTTCACAAATATAAATTTTAAATAACTTTTGGATTCACGATGCTTAATTGAAATGCCAATTTTAAATCTATATTTCCCAGTTTATCCCAAAAATAACAATAAAAAGTCAAATTTATTGAATTTAATTCAATAAAAAAATCCAAAATAAAATTTTAATCTTATTTACCTAATATTTCAACATTTTATATTTATTTAAAATAATTCTCACAACTCAAATCCGTTTTAAAAATTTATTTCAATATTTAATGCCAATTTCTCTCTTTAATTCCAAAAATCCATTTTACTCATCATAATCCAGTTTAAAACCAAAAATACATTTTATTGTATTTATTTTGTTTGGCTTCACACCGGGACGTTATGGGTTTTGATATTTATTTGCCACTACATTTACTGTTAACAACGATAAATTAGGGCAAACTCAAAACTCATCTTACTCCATCGTCTTAGACCCTTTTTATACCAATAATTATTGTCTTTTGAAAACCCTAGCCACATCCCTCCTCTCTCTCCCAGTATCTACCCTTCTCCAACACCAAATCCACCTCTCACATGCCTACCACTGAAGCCACTCATCCCGTGCAACCTTCACTTGAAGAGGTTGATGGTCTACTAATGTGCATCCTAGAAAATGACATAGACAGCCTAGGGTCTCCTTACCAAGAGTCAAAACTACACAACACCATATACATTGTATGCCTAGCCCTAATTCAAATGAAAGAAACTCGAGGTTTGTCCACAACCATAATCATCAGAACTCCCAAGAGTCATCACTGCCTGATAAGGTAAATAATCCCAACCATAATGTTTGGTGAAATCTTGCAAACGTTAGCCAAATATGGAAGGATGTAATTACAGGTAACCAAATTTCAATTTGTACTCCTTTAAAACCCTACCATCCTCGTGAAGTTAACTATTTGCAGTATGCTAAAATGACTAATGAAATAGTTTAAGATGTATGAAAACAATAGGATAATGTGATTGTAATTTATATTGTAGGCCCTAAACCTCACTATCCTTTTTTCAAGGCTTATATTCACAGTGTATGGAAACCATCGGGTGAATTTATCATTTACTCAAAAGAGAATGGATATTATGCCATCAAATTTTAAAGGAAAGAAGACTTTGATAAATAATTAGAAAGGGATCCTTACTTCTATAATAGAAAACTCATAATGATGAAATAGCGGTCACTGGGAATAATTAAGTAAAGAACTATTGTACACAGTTCCTAAACAATTTATACACTTAAAAAATTGGATTTGCAGTTGTAGTCAGTGGGTTAAAATGGTGGTCACTAGGACATATGGAATCAGAATGGTAATAGGTAAACCTATAAAATTAGATAAATTTACAAAAGGTACAATAAAAAATAACTTATGCTAAAGTTTTGAGCTCATATATAATTAAAGTAATTAATGGCGTCTCAAGCGGATGTAGGAGGGGAGGAGGTAGATGAAGAGGGATGGACTGTGGTGATGGATCGGAGAAAAAAGCAGGCAGCTATGCAGGAGGCTAATCGCAAAGTGCTGGGTAGTGCAAATAATCACATGCTGGATCGGCAAAGGAAAAAATCGACTGTAACATCTCATGCAAGAACAGATCTGAATCGACAAAGGAAGAAGGTGGCTATAACAATTCATACTAAATCAGATCAGGCGAAGGCTACTAAAGCAAATGATGGATCGGGTTTTGCCGTTAATCCCAAGGCACCACCCATAAGTTGGTGTGATTTGGTCAAAGGAAAGAAGCAAGATGATACCATACAATTCTTTGATCCGGTTATTGTTAATGACAGAAAAACAGCTATAATTGAAGAGGAAGAGCTCAAATCTGCAGAGAAAATGTGGTCCAACTCAATTCTTATCTATTTGGTGGGAAAAAGACCATATTATATGTTTTTTAAAGCATATATCTAAAGAATGTGGCTTCCAAAAGGTAATTTTGAAGTTTTTGCTAGAGATAATGGCTTCTATCTAGTTCAATTTGAATTAGCAGAAGATTGTAATAAAATACTAGAAGGAGGACCATGGATGATGGATGGGAAGTTCATTATTATGAAAAAATGGAACAGTTCTATCAAATATGAAAAAGATCTTTTATTATCTATACCTATATGGGTAAGGTTTCCAAATCTCAACTTTGCATATTGGAATCACATATCACTGTGTAAAATAGCTAGCACTATTGGAAAACATCTTGCAATGGATGAGCATACCAAAAAAAGAAGTAGAGTAGCTTTCGCCAGAATGCTAATAGAAGTAGATGCGTCATACAAATTTGAAAATGAAGTTCAAATAAAACTGCCCAAAGGCGACTGTGTTATGCAAAAGGTTGAATACGAATTCATCCCACCAGTTTGTCACAACTGCATATGTTTTGGTCATATGGATAATGAGTGTCCTATATCATTTAAACAAAAATGGATACCAAAATCTACATGCAGTAATCACGAGACTAATAGCATGAATATTAATCCAGCGGACATCACAACTCAACAAACATTCTATGTTAATTCACAAGGAGTAGTGCATCATAATGCAGAAATTATCACAGTTGATGAGTCCAATGTCCAAGATCATACAATATGTAATAAAGACAATAATTTAAGCATAGAAAAAGACATATCTCCATCAGATTCAAATGCTCTAAATGTTGAGACAGTTCAGACATCTTCAAAGGAACCGGCAGTTGCAATTGCAGCCTCGCCATCAACAGTATGTGTAGTATCTGACTCACCTTTAAAAACTAGCATGGCTGCTACAATTGCAAAGGGTCACAATGCTCATGTTTCTGAAACACCTCACATTCATAACATTGAAGAAGGACCATCTATGAGTATAAGAACTCTGGATCCTAATGCAGTGACGTCATCGGCAAAAGCCTCAATCATTTCATCATCATCGGAGATATATAGTACCAGGTAGTTGTTAAATCATACTAAACCTGCTTCAAATAATTCAAATTCTCAAATTTCTGATCTAACAACTGTAGTGCTTAATACTTTTCAGGTGCAGAAAGGCATGATAGACTCGAAGGTGGATGAATCTTCTCTATCTCAATCATGTATCAATCCCACCTACCCTTCAAATGATAAACCTCCCAATATTTTGCCCACAAACCTCACATCCATCAATCCTGAATTTGAAAAAGAAATTGCAGATATGAGAAGCAAGAATTCGCATGACAGGAGAAAGAATAAAGGGATATTTGATAGTGTGACTCCCACTATAAGGACAAGGAGTCAACCAAATTCATCCAAATAATGTCTATCCTGTGTTGGAATGTGTGTGGTCTTAACAAGGCAGCACATATTTTAGAGGTTAAAAATATTGTGTGCTCTCATAAGCCATCTATTTTCTGCTTAGTGGAAAATAAATTGAGAAGAAATAATCTTCAGCAATACATAGAATCTTGGGGAAATACATGGACTTGCGTAAACAACATTGAGTATCATCACAAATGCAGAATTCTCATCATGATAAATTCAGATATTTGGAGCAGCTGTGCAATTTCTATGAGTAAACAGCACATCACTTGTATGCTTAACAACACTGCAGGGGCACAATGCATTATCACTGTTATTTATGCTTTAAATCTTGAATCAGAAAGGGCAAGTTTATGGAGACAGTTGGAAAAAGAAGCTAACATTTTTAGCACACCTTGGTGCATCATTGGAGACTTTAATTGTGTTAGGCTCTTGAATGAAAAAATGGGAGGGAATAAACTGACCATCAGAAATATTCAAGAACTTAATAACTTTATCAATTCTACAGGGGTTAATGAAATCAGTATTTCTGGAGTTAAATATTCATGGAGATCAGGGCCTCAGAAAAACATTGCTTCAAAAATTGATAGACTTTTCTGCAATATAGAATGGATGAACATGTTCAAAAATTCTCATGCAAAATATTTAGATCTATCAACAAGTGATCATGTTCCTATCATGTTCTACTTTAATTACATTCAAACATATGAAGGTCCCAAACCATTCAAATTCATGAATCACTGGATTATATGTGAGGGGCATAAAGAGACAGTTGAAAAATGTTTTATTTTCCCTGAAGGTAATCAGTTATACAACCTTATCCAGATGCAGAAAACCATCAAAAAGGAAATCAAAAATTGGTGCAAAGGAAAAAATGATTTACAATCACAAGTACTAAAAAGCAAGCAAGAGGTCAACACTGCTCTGCAAATATTAGAATCAGATCATAATTCCTTGAATGCACATAATTTGCATGAGGCTCAAATGAAAATGGCCAAAAGTATGGAGTTGTTTGCAATTGATAACAAACAAAAAAACCAAATGTCAATGGATCAAATGGGATGATAGTTGCTCTAAATTTTTCTTTGCAAAACAAACAACCAGAAAATTTGTCAACAGCTCCCACAATATTCTAAAAGAAAATGGAGATGTAGTTAATACCCAAAAAGAAATGGAGGAAGAAGCTGTTAAATTTTTCTCCAATATGTATAGCAGAAGCAATATGGAGAATCAGTTCCCTAATATCACCCCAAAAAGGAAACTAAATGATTGGGGAAAAACATTTCTTAATGCCACTTTTGATGAAAAGGAAGTAAAAAGAGCCATTTTCAGTGTGCATAATGACACAGCCCCTGGCTATGATGGTTTTAATGCCAATTTCTACAAAAGACATTGGAATGAATTAAAGAAACCTCTTCTTGAAGCTATGCAGACTTCGTTTGACAATGGTAGAATAGTGAGAGAAATTAATCACACCATCATATCCTTAATCCCAAAAGTTAAAACCCCTCAATCAGTTTCAGATTTCAGACCCATAGCCTGTTGTTCCATGTTATATAAAATCCTATCAAAACTTCTATGTGACAGAATGAAGTTTGTGCTTGCAGAGCTAATATCTGACAACCAAACAGCATACTTACCAAACAGACAGATAAAAGATGGGATAATAATTGCACATGAACACATCAGAAATTTCAATAAACATGGCAGCAACAAAATGTGCATAAAGGTAGATCTTAAAAAAGCTTATGATTCAGTAAACAGATATTTCATTCTGCACATGATGAAAAGCATGGATTTTCCAGCCAAATGGGTAAAAATTATTCATGAAATGATATGCACCCCTAGTTTTTCATTTTCTATTGAAGGATATCATAAGGGATATTTTACTGGTAGTAATGGATTAAGACATGGAGACCCATTATCCCCTTATCTTTTTACTTTATGCATGAAATATTTCACTTTGTTGATGGATGCAAAGGCTGCTAAAGGTAAAATAGAATCAGTTATCAAAAACAATTCCACAATTACACATTTAATTTATGCAGATGACCTCTTAATTTTCACTAATGCAACTGCTACTGGAGCTAAAGCTATTAAAAATTGTTTCAAGAAATTACAGAGAGTTACTGGTTTGGAAATGAATAATCTCAAAACCCAAGTGTTTTTCAACAAGTTTTGCAATAACAAGGATCAAGTGCTTAACATTCTGAATATTCAAGAAGGACAATTACCTGTCAGATACCTTGGGCTACCCCTATCAGTGACATATATTAAACAATCAAACTGCAAACAACTGATTGATAGAGTGCTAAAAAAGATGCAAGGTTAGGAGTGCAAATTCCTCACAGTTACAGGAAGAATTGAACTGATAAAGGCTGTTATATATCCTATGGTCTGTTTTTGGATGCAATGTTTTATGCTTCCTAGCTTAACTATTCAACAAATCAATCAATTATGCAAACAATTCATCTGAAAGGGTAAAAAGAGCAGTGTTCCATGGGAAACTGTTACAAGTGTTAAATCTGAAGGTGGAATGGGGTTGAAAAAACTATCTGATATAAATATCACTTTCTGCATAAAAAGAATTTGGGAGACACTTAACAGTTCAACATTCAGTGCAAGGTGGTTAAATGAGAGATACGCCAACAAAGAAACACTGTGGGAATCTAATTACAATAACAATTTCTCATGCACTTGGAAAAAAATGTTATACCATAGAAGAGATGCACAAAAAATAATTGACAGAAGAATTGTGGATGGGAAATCTACAAGTTTATGGTTTACTCCATGGATAAATGGTTCAACATTATTAGAAAAATTGAGGCAAGAAACTTTATCATACTCCAGAGGACAAAATCATAAGGTAAATCATATCATATCTGGAAATACATGGAGAACTGAGAATTTATCATACCTTGGAAACATAAGCGAAGATATAAGACAAGTTCCCATTCATCATGACAAAGCAGAAGACTATTGGTTTTGCAAAAATAGTAAAAATGGCAATTCTCCTTTCATAATGCATGGAACAATCTTAGAATTAAACTTCAAGAGATCAATAACCACAAAATCATATGGAACAACATATCCCTTCCTAAATTGAATGCTTGTCTTTACAGAGCCAGTTTCTGTTTTCTACCAACAAAATATAAATTAAAAAGGCAAGGAGTGACTGAAGATTCTATCTGTGTTTTATGCAATATAGAAGAGGAAACTTGCAGGCATTTATTTTTTAACTGTTCTTTCTCCAAGCATGTGTGGTGTTGGATCAGAATTATGATGGGTGACCCTACAACACATAGTAATATTGACACATCTATCTCAGACACCATTACCTACATAAGTCAAAAGTTTGCAGCCAACAACATTAAGAGGGATATCATTATAGCTGCTCTTAGCTCAGCCATATGGTTCATTTGGAAGAGCAGAAACTCTAAGATCTTTAACAATGACAACGCAGACAAAATTGCAGTTTGCAAATCCATAAAAAAATATGGTTCGTGACCTAATCATCAACAGATCTAAGTTCTTTTCTCACAGTATGGTTAATACCGATGACATCCTAGTTAAATGGGAAATTTTACCTTCGCATGCAGACCTTACCTCTCCCATGATCCCTAATTTCCCAACCACAGCATCATCCTCAAGGTACATGATTGATAGAGAAGACGATGAAGCTGAGAAATCTATTATGTCCAGACGCACTGAAAGTAGCATCACCATAGTTGGAAGAGAGGAAAATTTGCCAGGCAGAGAAAACGAGCCGCCATGAGGAAAAAAGCATCGCTTATTTTTCGCAGTGTGTTTAGGGTTTGGTCGAGAATGTGTTGGGCCGCATACATTTTGAATGTATTACTTGTATATATTGTGTTTGTATTGAATCTTCAATATCAATAAAGCTTTAGACCTTTTTTCAAAAAAAAAAAAAAACTTATGCTAGGGTTTTAGTCAAAGTGTCAAGCTGTTTTGACTATCCTAAACAAGTTCTTGTACTTCATGAATTTGATTAATTAATTATGCTAGATATTGAATACCAATGAACCCTGGATGTTTGAATTTCCATAGCTTTAAACTTTTGAAAATGTTTGTCCATTCACTAAAATCTAGGTTCCAAAGTAAGACAATAAAGGTAAAGTTAACGAGATGGAAATAGATAATGACCTACAGAATAATATGTACAATTCTCAAGAGAATGGATTAGAAATTGATATGCAAGGTCATGCACGCACTTAAATGAGCAATAGATAAAAGATACATAAGTAAGAAGCTCATATAAATCCTTTAATTCAGCAAGTAAATGAAGACCATTAGAAAAATATTACAATCCAAGTTGACAGTTGATAATCCAAGATTAAACAAGAAAGTTCAGTCCCAGTTAATGCAATTCAAATTCCTATGAGTGATGATCAAATGGAAAATAGTATAGACATGCAAACTAACATAGACAGTAAACAAGTAGATATAAATGTAGATACTACAGCAAAAACAATTGAAAACATGGCAACAGAGGACCACATTGTTATCAGTTCTGATCAATCGCTCAATAGCAAGTATGTTACTATATCTAAATCCACTAGGAAAGTCCGATCTAAGGACCTCTTTTGAGTTCAAATTTCCTTTACCTTTGGAAGTGACTGATAACCCTGCCTAGAATAATTTGATCAGTTAATTAAAAGCATAAAAAAGAAAGAAAAATCTAAGGTGACAAGGGCTATTGCTTCTCCTGAAAGAAATAGTAACCCAAACTCTTCATTAAAAATGGAATTCCTTGTATGGAACATAGGAGGAATGAATGCCCTTTAAAAAAATGAGATATTACAATTCAACTGTGGTAGATATTCTTTTGTAGGACTATTAGAAAATAAATTAACTTGGTTTTATGGCCAAATTTGATGGTAAATAGAGGTTTTCTCATAATATAAAGAATGACCATAAAGTAGAATATTAATTATCTAGGGTTCTACTCAATGGTCTAATATCGTTACACACTCTAATGACCAGTTCATTTCCTGCATACTTCGTAGTGTTGGTGGTTTAAGCTTGATTTCTACTACTATGCCACAAAGTGAATAAGAAATAAGTGATCACACAATATGAGGTAGATTTTCGATTATCTCACTTTTACACACAACATATAGGAAATCATCTATTGTCTTAAGAGCCTCTGAAATGTTTTAACTATTGTCTGAATAGTCCATGAAATCTTTATGAAAATGCTTGTCATTTGGACAACATTTTATCCGTCATATGATTTAAGTTATCAAATTTTTTAGTTTGGCTCCATCTTTTCCCTCTGAATTATTTCGTGGTCGCTTTTTATTTTTGTTTCCCTCTTTACATTTTTGTTCCCCCTTTTTATTTTTTTCAGACCATATCTCGATACAATGCAAATTGTCGTCTCCTTCTCATCTTCAACTTAGGTTTTTATGAAATTAAAGTCATCTGCTTCTCGTCTTGTGCGAATCCGATACTCACTCACTCTCAATTGGGTTCTCTCACGTCTTTTGGAATCAGGGTTCCTAATCGAACTCGATTGTTACTGACTGGTACATGATTTTTTATTATCATTTGATTTTGCTGGAATTCGATCTACAATTATGTCGATGATGATTTGGGTGCTTATATAGGATTGATTTCCTATATTTTAATTTTGAGATTTTTATTTGAAATGTGTCTCATGCTTTACCGACTTGTTCTTTGTGTATATGCTTCGAAACTTTGAACCTGTACTGCACTTTAGTTGTTGATATGTGTACTGATCTTTACTTTAGCTATGGACTTCTCTACTGGTTTAATTTTCTTGATCATCATGGTATGATTTGTGGCACTGTCCTATATTATTTGTGGCACTGCCTTGTTCAATTTGCAGCATTTGCTGTTTTAATTTGTGGCACTTGCTTCTTTTAATTTGTGACAAGCCAGTGCGCTATTTTGACAAGCCGGTGCACACTAGTGGTGCCTTGTTTGTGCACTTTGATGGTCCATATTGCTTTTGCTATGATAGTGCATGTTGCCTTTGCTGGTCCAATTGCTTTTGATGGTTTCTTGTTACGCTGTCTTGATTCATCCATACATGTTGTTGGTTTGTGAGTTGTTTGTATATACTTGTATATACTAGTATATACATGAGTGTGAACCAGTTTAGTTCTAAACCATTTTGAATTTCTGAACCATGTTATTGAGTTGCCTTTCTACTCACCATGTACATATATACATGTATATGCATATGAGTATATATGTATATTAGTGTGCCTGGTTATTTGTTTGTATATTTGACTTTGAAAAATTCAATCTTCTCTTGATCTGCCACACGCTTTAGCTATTTTGAGATATATATATCTGTGTGTGCATATATGTACATATATGTACTTCATTTGATAGCTCACGTGTACACTAAAGCTCTACTTGCATTACCATATTTGAGTTCATGTGTACACTTGAGTTCCACTTGCATTACCACGTCCGAGTTCATGTGTACACTTGAGTTCATGTCCGAGTTAGTGTGCACTTAAGTTCATGTGCACACTTGTCCCTGCCTTGTACTTGTTGTATTCTCGATGGTTCGCACTTCCATGTATATACATACATATACATGTATGTATATATATGTGAATGTCTGTGACACTGCCTTATTTTAATTTATGGCACTTGCTTGTAAATTAGTGACAAGCCAATGCACTGCCTTGACAAGGCAGTGCACACTAGAGATGCCTTGTTTATGCACTTTGATGGTTCATGTTGCTTTTGTTGTGATGGTCTATGTTGTTATTGCTTTTGCTAGTCCATGTTGCTTTTGCTGGTTTCTTGTTATGATCTCTTGGTCCATCCAAAGATGTGTTGATTTGTGAGTTGTTTGTATATAGTTAGATACACTTCTATATACTTGAGCTTGACCCAATTTGAGTTTCTGAACCATATTGATTGTTTGTTGCTTTTGCTGGTCCAGTTCTGTATACACTCGTATATACTTGAACTTGTATATTACACTTGTCCATGTTGCTTTTGCTGGTCCAGTTCCAAACCATATTGAGTTTTTGAACCATTTTATGTGCATTTACGCTTTTTGTTTTGCCTGAGCTTGTTTATATGCACTATCTTGAATTCAGTTCTGAACCATTTTGAGTTTCTGAACCATTTTATGTGCATTTGCACTTGTTGTTTTGCTTGAGTTTATTTGTGTACACTATCTTGAATTCAGTTCTTAAACATTTTGAGTTTTTGAACTACTTTATATGCATTTGCACTTGTTGTTTTGCCCGAGCATGTTTATGTGCACTATCTTAAATTCCTACCTAGTTGTCTTGTATACATTTCCTGGATGTGCAAGTGTGCATTTTCATGTACATACGTACATACATATGTATATATGTATGTGAATGTTTGCTAATTCAGGTGTTATATGTGTGCACACTATTGGTTAAATCCTTTACGACTGTTTTGTACTTGTACTTGTACTTGTATATGTGCCTGGTTTGTTTTGATTGTTTTGCTGCCTGGTTCAAGGTAGTGTTGAGATAGTTTTGATTGTTTTGCTGTCTGGTTTGTACTTCTATATATATGCACTTAAGTTGAGCCCAAGGAGGCTTGCGGTTGACCTTGTGTACATTCGCACTGTGTTGAGCCTTCGGCCTTGACCTTTGCAATAGTCCACAGATTTAATCGGTGCTTGGCCTTGTGATATTGTAATGACCCGTAATTTTCGATAATTAAAAATGGTTAGTTTAATAAAAATTTATGATTTAATAATAAGAATATAACCGGAATAAAATATAATAATATTAATTTAAGGTAATTAACAACTGCCTCAAATGTGATTCTAATTAATTAAAATGATTAAAAGTCATAATTGGTTATAGATTGTAAACTACTTATAATAAGGTGTGTATTAATTGATAATTGGATTTAAAGAGTAATTGATAATTTAAATACTGATTTATTAACTAAATAATGTGTAATAGATTGAATTAGATAAAATTTGTGTAATTTGATTGTTATGACATTTGTTTGTAAATAATAAACTTACAAATGTTATTAAATGTAGAAATGGTGACAATTGTTATTTGTTACCAATTTAATTAATTTTTTCAAATAAATTGTAAAAAAATGTTACATTAATGTGAGTTAATAAAAATATCTGCAAATTGGGAATGTAATAAAATGTTCAGAAATGTCAATTACACTCATAAGACAATAAATTGACTTAATAATAATAATGAAACCAAGATAAATGAAGTTGTGGGATTTTAAATTATAATTAATGTCAAAATCAACAAAGGTTCAATATGCTGCAACTAATATGGTAAAAGACGATAATTGTAGAATATTTGTGTAATAAGATATAAACAAATGTTAACTATGTCCATAGAGTAATAATTGATTTTGGATAAAAATATTGAAATCAAAATTTAATCAATTTATTGGAATCAATTATAAGTAATTGGATTTAATTATAGTTGAAATTGAACACTGTAATTAGTGTAATAACAAACACTGAAATTTTATGTAAACTTATTTTAAATTATTATATAAGTCTAAGTAATAAAAAATGATGAAAATTTGTTAGTTTATAAATATTGAATTAAAAGGTGATGAATTAATTTAATATTACATTATTTAGTTAATGTGAAAATAGATATTTTGGCTACTATCTTGGATTTCGACGAAACCAATTTCATCGGATCCGTAATGGTGAATTTGTAGGATTTCAAGTTTCGTAGCGATCGGACTTGTCGTTTGATAGTACGGGCTCGAAATGTGTGGAAATCAGTTTAATTAAATTCAATTGAAATCAATTTGAAATAAGCTGATTTCAAGCTAACTTTTTCATACGATGGAATTAGGACTTGAGTCCTGTTCCACTGAATTTAGAAATATCGAAAACATCTATTTTAGTATATGAGATGACCCATATCCATTTCGGAAAGAAAATGGGTTTGGGTCATTTATCGTTCAACTTTCAAATCGATCTACCCCATTCATTCCTATTTCTGATATGCCTATATATAGCCATTTGTAAACCCTAGCTATTTCTTATTCCATTATTATGTACGTACAAATTCTATCTGCTTCTCTCTTTTCAATGGTAGATAAACCAATTCCCAATTCCAAATTTAATTGCAAATCAAAATCAAATAAAAAAATCAAACTCCTCCAAACCCTATCAAATTATATATCGATTCGAAGCTCTTGATGAGAACAAGCTAAATCTACAGCTGTTTTTTCAATTTGATTCTCTGTGTGTCTTGAATTTGATGGTTTATTTATGGCCCTCCATTGGGTAGGAGCTTGATCGTACGGTGGATCTACGTCCTTAGGCCGATTAGAGGGCACGGGGGTGTTGCGGTCGTCGAGTAGTTTGCATCGGTGGGTTCGTTTGTGTTAGGGGGTCACTTAGCAGCCATGAGTGCCAACCCTAGTTGGCGGTGGCGGAGGATCTTCTTGGCATCGTGGGCTTGTGCGCGGCCTCTGGAAGGTCGGCCTAGTGTGGCGGTGGCGAGGTCGGTCTCGGATCTGGGGGGCATTGGTCGTAGCGACGGCGAAATCGATCGATGAGCGGCGGCTTCAGTAGTTCAGGGTCGAGACTAGGGTTGAGCGCATTAGCAACGAACAGGCAGGTGACGTGGTAACTAGTTTCTTTTTCTTTTTCTTTTTCTGATTTTAATTTAAATATTTGAATTCAAACGTTCTAACATGCATAACTTTTACGTACGAGGTCGGATTCACGCGCGGTTTGTTCCGTTGTGATGGTATCGAAATTTCGGACATTTTGAGACAAGTTTGGTCAAACTTTAAGATTGTTCAATTTTGAGCCTTATTTTTAATTTCAATTCGATTTGGAATCAAAGGTGAGCATTTTAACCCACTCACAATTACTAAACTATCTTATGTTAGTTAAATCAAATCTATGAGGTGATTTGAAATTAATTGATCGATGTTTGGTATGTTTGAATTGTCATTCTAGTTAAATTTGACGTTTATTGCATTTAATCATCGTTTAATTTAATATTGAATTTAAATTGTCAATTTAATGTCTGTTATTGATTATCAGTTATTTAGTGATGTTTATTGATCGATTTGGATGATGATTGTGATGGATATTTGATTATTGATATTGTATGACTGAATGATTGTATTTTATATTGTTATAAACTGCAAATTCCCTCTGGGTTGAAATGATACATACCTGAATGATATATAGATTAGAGAAAAATCGTTATGGGTTGAAATGATAGACTAGAGCAATTTTTTGGATTTTATTCAATTCGGGATTATGGTTTGAAATGATATATAACTGTAAAATTATAAATTATGGATTGGAATGATAAATAACCATATCACTTGATCCTAGGGTAGAAAATTATATACGGACACCGGGTTGGTTAAATTAAATGATTTGAATCTTTAAAATTTTGAATTTAGTTAACTGGTATTTTAAAATAGAAACTGATTTATATAAACTGAATTATTTTCGAAAGTCTAAGCATAAATGTTGAAATTGGAATTGATTTAATGACTTGTTCAAAGGATTTAAATTGTAATCTCAACATTGAAGTGTCAAATATAAATGAATTATCGAAATTAAGATATTGAAAATATTTCGATATAACTTTGAAATCTGTTTTAAATTAATTTAAACTAATTTAATCAATTTAAAACTTTTTTAATTTATTTAATCTATTATAACCTATTTAATCCATTTTAATCTATTTTGACCTATTTTAAACTAATTAAAATTATTTAATCTATTTTAAATCTATTTAATATAATCTAAATCTATTTAATCTATCTTAAATTTATTTAATCTATATAAAAATCTATTTAATATAATTAAAATCTATTTATGTAATCCAAATCTATTTAATCTATTTTAAACTTATTTAATCTATTTTAAAATCTACTTAATATAACTTAAATCTATCTAATCTATAATTAATCTATTTGAAACATTTTAAACCTAATTAAATCTATTTAATCTATCTAAATCAATTTAAATCTAGTTAACCAAATTTAACTCTATTTAAAATATTTTACTATTTAAACTATTTTAATTTATTTAAACTATTTTTAAACTATTAAACTATTTATGCCTATCTAAACTATTTTCTAAAATTTCAGACCGTGTGAAAAGAAAGTATTTACATTTAAATTCTTGATGATAATACAACCTAAGTTGGGTTTTGAAATTGATACTTTTCTGCGAACTGACATATTTGAGTAAATATGATAATTAGGAATGTGGATCTAATTAACCTATCTTTTCGATAATTTCATAAGTCAATATGATTTTTGAAAATGGATATGATTTTGAAGTGAATATTGTTTGAAATCGAATATGATATTTTGATAATTTGTGAATTGACTTTTGAAATGTAAAAAAACCATCCGGTGTGAAATAAGCGTTTGATTGTTAAAGAGAACGGGATCGGATATTGTCATACTCTCTGCCAATACCGAAAACCACTGTAACAACCATGTACGTGGTGGAGACTTCAAAAATAAAGTATGACGATTTGGCGAACCATTCTGTATGAGTTATTTACGTGACCCTGACTCCTGTAAGTCAGCTTGATGTGGCCAAAACAGGAGCTACGCCAAGCCAAGAGGTCATTCCTCCTATCGGGCACATTTCTTCAATACCATTCTATTAATTTATGATTAATTTGGTGGCTACCCCTTTATTTTGATTTGGAAGTGTGTTCCGAGGTGGGCGGTAGTAGCTGCTATGCGTTACCACCTGTCCAGATCCGCTATTGGAATATCTACCTAGGGCATTGCCTCGAGTGCCTTGTCGCATGCCCTATCGCGCCTTCTACGAATTTGGTTTATACCATAACTATGGAGTGCCCTCTAATAGCCCTCCAGTTTACGGAAGAATTACGGTACTATATAGACTGTGGAATATATATAAATGTGTTAAGAGGGAAATGGGTAATGCCTTAATGCTATTTTAATATTTTTACTTTACTGTAGACATATTATAGTAGCATGTTGTACTACATAGTAGATAGTTTAACAGATCCTTAGAAGATGTAAATCCCGAACATCTCTTAAGTATCTGCACTAACATTAGACATTGGATAGAGATGTCAAACCCCGTAAACATCTCTGACATCGTCACACTCATATTTATTGACTGTTGATTTAACTTACGTAAGATCTTTTAGTTCTGACTCGAGTGTTTTGTCTTTTCAATTCGCTTGGGTAAGTCTGAGCTTTTCAGTTTATCGAAGACCGCTTTTGAAGGATGAAGACAAAGATTTTGTACTATTATTATTTATTTTATTTATTCCGCTGCATCATGTTGTTCTGTTGCATTTATTTATTTATTCTTGATAAATGTAACTCTGATGTGTGTTGTAAAAGAAAATTCAAACGTATTTGTAAAACAGCTTCATGAACTGTTTATTTTTTTATTATATTTTGTCATTCCGCTGCGAGATTTTGTATTTGTTTTTTTCTTTCTCAGCTTTTTCTCATTTACCCCCAATAACAATCTGTCATTTTGTATGGTTTGAGTCGGACGTGTGTGGTTTATCGTCGATTTAAACTGTCCAAAAAGGCAAGTCGTTACATATATTCATAGTGATACACTGTGCATATCATAAGTTGTCCGTGCATAATATATATGTCCCTATTCAAAACATAAAGAGAAAACAAACCCATAAACTGAGGAAATATTTATATTCAAATTCAATTTTATTTTTTAAGTTTAGGTTTGTTTCATTTTCCATTTTACTGCATTGGTTATTTGTCAAGTATAGGAGATGACTGGATACAAACTGGAGCTAGCAAATAAAGATTAACATCAAAAACAAACTCGAGTGAGTGTGAGTAAAAAAAATCTTATATATGAGAGTGTAGAGAAATGTAGTATACATGGGAGTGATAGTGAAAGTTGTATTGTATTTGAAATGTAAGTAGAGTGATAGTGCAAGTTGTATTGTATTTGAATTTGATTTGGAATAAAATATTTGTTCAAATAATACAGCGATTCATTTATTTCATTCTGCAAATATTTATTTCATTAGGTGAACAATTATTCATATCATCAATATTTATATGTTTTGTAATAGGAAATTCTAGAAATGGTACTACAACATCAGACAACATATGGTTATTTTATTGTTGTTATGTTAGTGCATATCAGATGATGGGGCATATCTATGGTCTACTGTATAATGAGACGACACGAGATTTAACGACAGATATATATGCAATCAAACAGCGGGGAATATATGTTGTCTGATGCGTTTTTCCCCATAGTGCATCATATATGCTTTTAAGACTACCGACCAAAGAACTGAATTATGGCAGTACATCACGGATATGACAAAATTTGTTAATATTCCTAGGATAGTGTTAGGAGATTTCAATGCAGTTTTATCAAGTCAAGATAGAATTAATTAAGGAATTTAAAACTCACTGGTGATATTGATTTTATAAATTGTATTATCACTGTAAATATCGCTAAACAAGAAATTACAAGCAATGTTTTCACTTGAATAGGTGAACTAATTATTCTATTAATAGAAAAATTGATAGATTCTTTGTTAATAATCAATGGATTGATAAATTCACTGAACTTGGAATTAAGTTTGGCATCACCCCTAGGTGATCATACTTCCATATCAGTCAAGTTTACATCGAACAATTTTGTTAATACCGGAATACCTTTTAGGTATAACTATTCATGGTGCATGTATGATTACTACAAATGTATAACGAAACATGCTTAAAGTCTAAATGTTCAAGGAAGCCTTCTTTTTATTCTTCTTGGTAAACTAAAAGCATCTAAAGCAGCTCTGAAATCAGGGCAAAAAACCAAGGGTAATGGTCAAGTTCTTTGTGATAAAATAAAAGAAAAGGCTAATGCATTATATGATTAACTTGTACACAAACCAATGGATGAAAATATTCCACTACAATATGCACAGAAAACAGGCCAGCTTTCAAATCTTTTGAGAAAACTAGCTGCTGGAAACAACCAAAAAATGAAATTAAAATGGTTGGCTTATGGGGACAAACAACCCAAAAATTTCACAGTAAAAAGTCTATCCCTAAAACAAGAAAAGGGGGAGGTACACTCTAGGTTCAAACGACAATTTAGTTTCAGCATTAGAGAGAAATGCCCTAGAAGCTATTTCTTACTTCTCAGATTTATTTAACTCATCACATGTAAAGTATCAATTTTCAGGCATTACTTGTAAAATATTATCATATAATAAAAGAGAAAACTTGAATAGTCCATTTCAACTAGAAGAAATTAAAGTAACCCTTTTTCAAATTGATGATAATAGTTCATCAGGAACTGATGGCTTAAATGTAAAAAATACAAAATTCACTAGGAGCAAATTAAAATGGATTTATAGGAAGTTAAACTTGGAATTCAAAATTCATGTAAAAATATTAGGGAAACTAACCATTCTTTTATCTATCTAATTCCCAAAAAAAAGCCAAATCTAAACATCACTGGTTATAGGCCTATATCATTATGTAATGCTATATAAAAGATTCTAGCTAATCTTATATGCTACAAAATGGAAGGCTACATGAATGAGTTAATATCAACAAGGTAGAATGCATTTATTCCAGAAATGATAATTATTGAAAATTCATTGATGGCTTATGAAATGGTAAGAGGATTTAATAGGAAAAATTCAAACAAGTTATGCTTGAAAATTGATTTACATAAAGCCTATGATAAGAAAAACAGGGAATTCGTTAATTTTATGCTGATTTGTATGGGTTTTCCTTCAAATTTGCTAATCTCATCATGAGCGCATTTTTGCCCCCTTTATTTTCTATTTTAGATAACGGATCCCCTTTTGGTTTTTTGAAAGTAATAGGAGATTAAGACAATGGGAACCCCTATCCCCTTACTTATTCTCAAAAGCTATGGAGTTTCTTACCATCATGCTTGATTTGGAACTGCTTAAGGGTAACTTATTGCAAATTTATCAAGTGGATCCTATTGTTACTCATCTCTTATAAGCTAATGATATTTTAGTAATGTGAAAAATCTACTGTAACGAACGGGATGTTCGACCTTTGGAAAATCAACATTAATAGATCCTTAGTATTCACATGTCGCATCAAGTGCTGGAAAACCCGATCATTAAGGGAAAGAAGAAAATAAAGACAGAACAGAATCTTACACGAACGGAATGACATATATTATTAATAGCAAAATCTTTTACAGTGGAAATTTTAAATATAATATCATATTCTAACCTTGATTCAGCCTGGACAGCTATAAATCATCTGCCTTTTCAAAAGCTAAAAGTAACAAAACAAATACAATGGATAATAAAATACGTTCATATATTGATAAAGATCTACAACTCTCCTCTGAAAACTTCAAGCATTCTCAGCTAAACCTGAAACTACTCGGATCTGACCCGAGTATTAAAAGTACTTGGATCAGGCTTGATAAACCCGCGTGAGTCATGATTTATAAATATATTTGATGGTGCCATAGATTGACTTTGTTGTCAAACAAAACCGTTTTGAAAAAAAATAGTATCTCATAAGACCATACCGTACATAAACACGAATGAGTTTTCCTTATGATAATCAAAGAATTTAATACGCCTTTCGGCCTTATCTTATGCCCTGACTAAACCTCCTTGGACGAACTTTGCGGAGGAACCATTAGGTTTTCTAGGCAATGGATTCCCATCAATGTTTGCATTACTCAACCCAAAATTCTCGCTTCCAATTCGTCCACACCTGCTTGCGTGGATGCTTTCCTCTATGGTGGAATGTGCCCCTACCGATGCATTTCGACATCCCACAACTTCGACAGATCGCTTAGCCCCGTTCATTTTCGGCGCAAGAGCGCTCGATCAATGAGCTATTACCTACTCTTTCAATGGTGGTTGCTTGTAGGCAAACCTCCTAAATGTCTCTACACAACTACCTCCTTTATCATTGAGCAGTCATTTAGGGACCTTGGCTACTGATCTGGGTTGTTTCCCTCTCGACGATGAAGCTTATCCCCCATCGTCTCATCGGACCTTGGTACTTGTAATTTTGGGGTCATATTTAGTATTTAGAGTTTACCTCGATTTGGTACTGCTCTCGCGGCCCACACCAAAATAGTGCTTTACCTCTAGATGTCCAGTCAACTATTGAGCCTCAACGCATTTCGGGAAGAACCAGCTAGCACTAGGATCGAGTGGCATTTCACCCCTGACCACAACTCGTCTGCTGATTCTTCAACATCAGTCAGTTCGGACCTCCACTAAGTTCCACACATGCTTTATCCTGGCCATGGATAGATCACACAGGTATGGGTCGATAAGCAGTGACAATCACCCTACAAAGACTCACTTTCGCTATGGCTTCGGTGGGTACCCTTAACCAAACTACTGCCAATGAGTCATTAGCTCATTCTTCAACAGGCACGCGGTCAGAGATCACATTCTCCCGCCACTGCTTGGGAGCTCACGGTTTCATGTTCTATTTCACTGCCCGATGGGGGTTCTTTTCACCTTTCCCTTACGGAATTACTTCGTTGTCGGTCACCTAGGAGTATTTAGCCTTGCAAGGTGGTCCTTGCTGATTCACACGAGATTCCACGTGCCCCATGCTACTCGGGCCAGAGAGTAAGATAGTGATGCTTTCGACTGCTGGACTCACGCCATCTAGGGTGCAGCACTCCACTACTTGCCTAGCAGCACGATGCTTGTATTGCTTTGCAAAAACCCCATTTTCATGGTTTAGGCTGCTCCCATCTCGCTCGCTGCTACTATGGGAATCGCTTTTGCTTTCTTTTCCTCTGGCTACTAAGATGTTTTAGTTCATCAGGTTGTCTCTTGCCTGCCCATTTGATATTATTTCTAATGACGTTTCTTTCAAAATCCTTTCCCAATAAATGTATATAAACCTAGCCTTACCATTATTAAATTCCAACAAGGGGTAGCTGAATGTTTGCAAGGCATTACAGCTATTTTAGGAAAACAACCAAAACCGTAAAGCTCGTAATGGAATTAGATTTTCAACATGATAGGGAATTAGTGGCATTTTCCTTCCTTTGTGGATTTTCCACATATAGAAATCATAATGCCAGGTGGCTTTTCGTAGAGGACTCATACACTACTGTATACCTTGTTTTGCTACACTACTACAAATCCGGTGGCTTTTCGTACAAGGGCTCACACACCACTATACCATAAAATATCAAGGGCCCAGACACTACTGGCCTCTAGGCAACATATGCTCATTTCTTTCCGCATCCGCAAAACCGATAGCCCGAAATATATGTCTTGTAGACCACATAATTACCATATCATTAGTGGGATGTGAGGCTTGAGATGCTACTCTCAAGCTTTCCATAAAGCCAAGCTTTGCTTTTCATAAAGCCACGCTTTGCCTTTCTTATAAAAGGTTCCACTTTGAATGTCACATTGCCATTTCTATCAATACACTATTAATTTCCACAAATGTACAACCTCTGAGCTCGTATATCTTAGAGAAGAGTGTTACGTATAATAGAGTTACCTCTTAAACTGCCAAACAGATGTACGTTTGTAGAGATTAATGTACGTGGTTTTGAGAAATGCAATGTCAAACGCTAATCCATACCATTTGTCCAAGAACAGGACAAACCGAAGGTACTCTCCTATTACATCCTGTCGGGAACACCCTTAGGATTAGTAGCGAGTAATCCTTGCATCAATGATTTTCATAACAAAGCATTACTACCACCATATATACATAATATGAAATTGCGGGGCTGGTGGCAAGCAGCCCTTCATCATGAAGTTCTTCGACTTCAAAATCACAACATGTCTTCACTTCTTAACGTATATATTGGTTCGAATTGATTTTCAGATAGGAATCACCCAAATCCGACTCAGGTTTCTCCGAACTAATCATCAATAAAAAGATGTCAAGTATATAGGTGATTATCAAACATCATCCAATTGATTAAATCTTTTCATTTATTCAATTATCTTTCAGAGATATATTCTTTTCAACTATTCCATATCTGTTGTCAATAGTATATGGGATCAATAAGCCTAATTTATCAATTTATCTGGTTAATTAAACCTTTTTTATCTTGGAATAATTTCCATATCATTTTACCTTTTACTTGGGAAAACATTTCAAAATCATTTATTCAAATGTTAACAAAGATTTCTTAATTTCAAACCATATCTTTTAAATGGGTCAAAAAAATGTTATTTAAGACATCGTTTACAATAAACTAAACCAATTGGAATTGAGTAGAAAAGGATTTATAAAAATTATACTAATTCTACTTGATATTAAATTCAGTATCCAACCTTTACTATACATCAAATAATGGTGAAATCACCATTTAAATTCACGTGGATAGTACGGGTTCCCTCTTGGAATTTTTACACCAAGTATAAGAAGATTATTTCTATGCATCCAAGTTGTTTAGATTTGAAAAATTAAATCGTTTATACTTGTCTCATTTTTGATATTTCGACCATATTTATCCCTCGCCCAGGAAAAAGGCCTAGTGAGCAAGGACACTGGTTGCTCCTGAACATCTACTTAGTTTAAAAACCTCACATTCAGGTCTCAAGAATAAAAAAATCCAGTCTACTCATCGGCTTTTAGAGCCAAGATTAAATCACTTAATTATGACAGCTTTTCTTTAAATCATGTATTTAAACTCTTTAAAATAAATTATAAAACCTCCACATTATCTTTAATGTACTTAATTATTTATTTGAAAATATTTATGAAAGATTTGGAAAAGAATGCTTAAGTTTAAAGCCATATTTCAAAAGTTAACAAAAACTGCTGCAAAGCGTAATACGAATAATGCTTTTTAGGCTTATTTGATCAACTTTCCTATCATTTAGAAATCCATTTTTATAACTCAAAATCTCTTCAAAATATTTTAATATACTTATAGAATTTATTCCATATTTTTTAAAAATTAAAAATATCCTTTTTAAAGAGACTTTTCTTTCTGGTTTTCGAACTGCCAAACTGCGACTATTTTGGAAACTTATTTTGCTCATATTTCAAAATCTACTAAATGAAATCTTGTGTTTTCTATTGTTTGGAAACTATAATTATAAGAGTTCAAAATAAAATTATTCCAAAGAATTCTGACTCAAATTCCATTGTACAAATGGATTTAAACCATTACGGTGCGAAATCATAAACTACCGTTACGTGACTCATCTTATTTTGACTTATTTTTCATAAATTTTCAAAAATTCTCCAAATTGAGCTTATTGTTTATAATACATTTATAAACCATTTCAACTAACATTTTCCATATTAAACCTCACATCCACTTTTAAACTATTTCATAATATTATATTATTATAATATTCATTTTCAACTGTTTATATTACAAAATGATTAAGAGCCTAAATAAATTTCATACACATATTTATATGGATTCATTTTCCATAAATTAACCATGCTTAACCACTTAACCATTTCTTATAATGATTTCTCATAATTTATCTCAACCGAGTTGTCAACCATATAACCAACCATATAATTGACAAATTTCCAACCAAGCATATACATTAACTAATTAAACATGCATACCATCATTTTAAGATTTAAATAATTAAATCTAAACTTGAGTACTCATAATTTATATCCACTCCACCAAATGTTTCCCATAGCTTGCTAAAATCAAACAGGTAGAAAACCGGCAGCACTTCCTTCTTTTTTTCCTCACTCCCGAGCTCTCGAACTTGCTTTCTTTCTTCCTAAAGGGCTCGGCCTTAGCCTAGAAGGGTAGAAGCTCCCAGCTTTGATGGGGATGGAGTGTGGCCGTGAGCTACAGGAGGTGATTGCAGTTGGTTTTGAGGAGTTTTGATATCTTTTTTATATGTATATAATTTTATTTCTATTTGAAGATATTTTTCTTCATAATTTTCCTAAGGAAGAAGCCATTAAAATGCTTGGAATTAAGGAGAAGAAGAAGTAGAAAGTGTGAGAAAATGAAAGGGTATGGAGGTGTATTTATAGGAATAAAACTTGAAAAATTTCTTCCATCGTATCTCCTACACCATGTGCCAACCCACTCCCATGCCTTCCCATCATTTTTCACCTTAATTCCCCATGTGCCTCTATCACTTCACATCATGGCATGTGTATTGACATTAAGGATGCTTAAGAGTGAAGTGTAAGAGAAATGCAGGATATTTGTTTCATTTGTATATATGTATGTATGATTATTTGTATGTGTATGTGCATGTATGGCATGCATGTGTATGTATATATATATGTGCATATTTATATTATAAGGTTGCAAAAACTTAAAACGACTTCTATTTGTTAAATCCTTACGAATTCCGATTCTGATCTCCGGTCATATTTTCACTTATAAATTAAATTAAATATAAATATGAAAAAAAATTAAAACTAATTTCTCATCATTATAAATGAATTAAAGTGATCACATTTGAATTATAGAGCCATATAAATCAATAATAAATCATTGTTTACAAAAAGTGCTATTATATCCATAAAGCGATATCGTTTTTCCTTCATATTTTCAAATCAAGTATATATTTTGTAAAACTATTACAAATAATTTATTATCACTAACTAATTAAAATGAATAATTATAATTTTAAAATAATTATTCGAATAATTATAATAATTATTAAATGGTTGAATCTCATTTTAAATTTATAAATTAATTATTAAATATGTTGACATCATTGATGATGTCATAAATATATTTTATTTTCCAAAAATAAAATAAATATTTTTATTTCATATTCTTGTTTAAATAGATAAGTGTATGTATCCAGCTCCATGCATGATTTCTTATGATTGTAGAGCTGCTTATCGATAATATGGTTTTCGGTCATTTTATTGATATTTATCCAAAGTATATATTTTTGTAAATATTTATTCAAAATAAGATTATCATTATTAGTTATTTTTCACAACATCTTAATCCACATTAAACAATCTTATATTTGAATATTTTTTAAAATAATATAATTTATCAAAGTAATCAATTTACGAGTCGTTACATACTTCCCTCTTAAAAGAATTTCGTCATCGAAATTACACCCAAAAAAAACACAGTAATACTTACCCAAAACATTATGTTATAAATTCAATTCTGTATGACATACACAGATCATCCTTATGATATATTTGATTCAATATACTATTCAAATCCACAACTTTTATTTTTGAACTAGTACTGATTCCTTAATCCTCTAGTGTGGACTCTGATTAGGCTCTTTGATCAAAAATCTTTGTTTTCCTTACATAGCTCTCAACTATGATAAACATAAGTACCCAATCAGAAATCCTCATCAATTTTCATCATTAAGAATCGAATGATAAAACCTTCTTCGGACCGGTGTCAACACCTCAAAGTTCTGTACTTGGATCTTAGATCAAAATTTGTGTGACAAAATGAATTATATACAACATACGTATTTATTAACCTTTCAAAATATTTTTATGAAAACATTTCACAAAACTTTAATTTAATTCAAACCTTTTTATAAAGATACGTATGTATATTTATCTTGCAAAGAACACTTTTATGAATACCTTGATAAAATTAACAATCACTAATTAATTTATTAATGATCCACGTTATCTTTTTAAATTTGACCGGTGCTTATTATCTTTCAAGAAATCTTTGTGGAAATATTTCATAAAATTTTAATTTCGATTTGTCGCTTTTGTAAAGCCGTTTCTTTATAACGTCCCTTTAAGCTTTTTATTTCCAAATATCTTATTAAATTTGTCTGATAGAAGAAATGCACAGAGCGAATAATCCAAAACGAGATTCATTAATTAGCATTACATTTATACACCCACTCCTAACCTTAACCTTTATCACATACTTAAAGGATAATCAGATTACAAAACATAGATACAAAGATTGCTATATATGCTATTCTTCGACACTGGCTAAGGTCGACAGTGCTTTGTTGTAATGACCCGCTATTTCAAACCATTCGAATTGACAATAAAACCACACATGTCATATTTGAATCATTCAAAACAATAGATTGTTAATTTAATAGGGGTAAATAAAATCAATCACAAAATCACAGACGCAGAATAGCAGAATATCTCGCAGCAGAATAAATAAAACATAATAGTTCATGAAGCTACTAAATACAAAGTCTCAAAACAAATACACAATATCAGAGCCTGAAAGCAAATACAACTAGAAATCCAAATACATAAGTTCGCTAATACACAAGCAAATGACTGAAGGGAAATAACTGAAATAGGAAATAATAGATAAATAGCTAAATCTCTATCAGATCTCTAGCTCCAAAAGGTGAATCCAATGCTGTGATACTCAGGCTAACTCGAGCATAAAGTAAAACAAAACACTCGAATCGGGACTAACATACTTATATAAGTAAATTAACTCAAGTGAACTGTTCAACAAAATACATTAGTAACTCAAAGGATGCTTGGGATTGCCCATCCTTTAAGAATCCGTTAAACTATTTACATATATAGTAATATAGTTATATATGTAATGGTTGTCAGTAAAGTACAATATTGAAAATAGCGTTGAGGCGATACTCATATCTCCTTTAATACATTTTTATAAATGTCATAGTCTATACAGTACTATAAACTCCACCAACCGATGAGCTATCAGTGAGCACTTTATAGGTATGATATAAACCAAAATCATAATGGGCTCGATAAGGCATATGAAAAACCACGCGAGGCTAAGCCCAGGGTAGGATTCTACTGTTTCGCGGAACCAATCTGGTGGTAAAGCATAGCCGCAGCTACCGCCCACCTCGAAGCAACACTCCCATAATCAAAGGTACGCACCAATCAATCACAAAGTATAAGGCATGGTTTCGAACAATCGTGTTCGATCGGAGGAGCGACCTCACTTGGCCTGGTAATGGCTCCTGTTTTAGTCATATCAAGCTGACCCGAAAGTCAGGGTTACGTTCTTACCTCATACCAGTAGCGTTTGCCAAATCATGCTACTTCGTTCTGGATTCTCCACCACGTACACAGTTGTTAAAGTAGTTTCAAAATTAGCAGAGAGTATTATAATATCCAACCTTGATCTCTTTAACAACCAATGGTTTTATTTTTCACACCGTGGTCATTTTATAAACAGGAAAATAGACATAGGGAAGAAGTCGCAAAAAAATTCATCTCAAGGGCAGAAAGTTTCCTTTTTAGTCTGAAGGACATTTTTAGTGTAAACAGAAAATGATAGTTACAACCATCATTCTGTGATTTACACTAAAAAGTGTCCTTCAGCCTAAAAAGTAAACTACTTGTCCCTAAAACTAAATTTTTCTATAACTTTTTCCTTGAGCCAAAAATCACTTCTTATAAACCATTAAAATAATAAATCTTAAATTATAATTTAAATCAATAATAAAATATTTAACTCAAATTATATATTAGATTTGAAACATTTATTTTACAATTCATATTAAATCAAATTAATTCATTCCAAAAATCATATCCTTTAAACTTAAATAAAATATTATTTAAATTTAAATCTTTCAAATCAGATTTAATTACAAATTATCCTCTACTTAACTTCTTAAATTTTATTTATTAAATGTATATATATAAATTCTATATTAATATATTAAAATAAAACTATATTTATTAGATTAAATTAAACTATATTTATAAAACTAAATTAAACTATATTTATTATATTAAATTAAATTAACATTATATTAAATTAAAATTATATTTATTATATTAAATTAAATTTTAAATTATTTATATTATATATTTAATACTAAGTAAAAGTATAAGTTAAAATCTTAAAATTACAGTTAAAAACCATATATTAGCTTATAACTTAAAATTTAAACACATAATATAATTTATTTTACAAATATAAGTTTTTAAATAAAATCAAATTTATTAAATCATACATACCTTATAATTTTAGAAAATAATTTAAAAACCGACCACGGTGTCCGTATATAATTTTCTATCATATGGTCAAGTGATACGGATATATATCATTTTAACCCACAATACTTTAAATTTTCGACTATATATCATTTCAACATGCAATCCCAAGTAAAATTCAAAACCAATAAAATCGCTCGGGTTTATCATTTCGAACCATAACGATTTTTCCTAATCTATAAAATCGTTCTGATATGTATCATTTCAACCCATGGTGATTTTCCTAACACAACTAAGGGAACTTGCAGTGTGATAACAACATATGTAATAAACATTACATTAGTCACATATCATATCACATAACGTAACAAAAATCAAATTTTCATTCCAATGACAATTCAAGTGATATTAATTCACTTAATAATAAGTATGTAAGTCGTAAGTGATTGCTCGCCTTTCTTCGTAAATGAAAGAGACACCTATGACTACGAAACAAGGCACAAACAAGCATGACTAGCCAATTCACCAGCACGAACAAACACGAACAAATTTTTTTCTTCTTTCTTTCCTTTTTTTATATAGAAGAGGAGAGAGGCAAAAGAGGGTTCAGCCTATTGGGTTTGGGCTCGACCCAGGGTGGGCGGGTGTGACCGAAAGGGGGTGTGTGGGTGGGATTGGGTATGGCCGTGGGCATGTGTGTGTGGGTGTGGGTAGGGGTGTGGCTCGGCTTATGGGTGTAGGGGAGGGTGCGGGCTTGGCCGTGAGGAGGACGGTGGGTACTGCGGCCTATGTGTGGGTTGTAGGCATGTATGCGTGGTGTGGGTGTGGGTAAGCCTTGGTAGGGTTTGGCCGAGAGGAGTAGTAGGTGGAGGATTGGGTGGTGGGGAAAGGGGTGGAGAGAGAGGGGGGCTTGGGTTAGGGCTTTAGGAAATTGGGAGAAGATGGAGATGGAGGAGATGAAGCTACTGTAATTTTTCTCAGGTGAGCAAATGAGGAAGAGGAAGAGAGAAACCAGAAATGAAAGTACATACTTTTTCATTTTTTAACAGAAATATCCGTTCAGAAATGGTATGTATCCATTTAGGTGACCTCTTGGATTCTAGCCCAATGGATCAAGCCCAACCAAATCAATCCAAAACCCAAAAAAATAAAACAATATAGGCGAAAACACATAAATATTCGTGCGTTTTTACATCGAAAAAAGCAAATTAAAAGCTGTAGGAATCAAATTTAATGAAACGAAAAGTGGAGTGGAGATTAGAATTCAGTCTAGTACCATAAAAAGAGAATTAATTTTGAAATTTAAAATTTAATTTTTTTTCAACCAAAAGTTAAACTTTGACCAAATTTGAATTTACAGAAAATTTTCCTTTTTATTGAATTCGGAAAAATATATTACTCAACATCCCAAAACTTTATTTAAATGCAAACTTATAAAATATAACTTAAATCCAAATAACAATTAATTTAAAATAGTTCAAATTCGAGAGACGTTACACTTTCCCCCACTCAAAACTTTTTATCCTCGAAAAGGAACGAGACATGAAAATAGAAACAAAGAAAGATAAGATAGATTTAATGAATAGTACCTAGAACAAACAACTCCAGATTCGAAGCACACATGCTCTTCTCCGTCTCCCAGGTATAATCCCGATCATCAGTACTCCACTGCACCTTGACAAGGTTGACTGACTTCCTCCTCAACTGCTTCGTACCTCGATCAATGATACAAATTAGCTTCTTCTCGATGGTGAGATTCGGCTCAACGCCCAAATTATCAAGTAAAGCAGATTGAAAAGTCAAAGAAAGATCACGAAGATACTTGCAAAGATGCGAACCATGGAACAGATTATGCACTCCAGACAGCTTCTCAGGCAATTCCACTCAATAAGCTAAAGGATCAACTCTCTCGAATATATGGAAAGTACCAATGAATCTAGGAGTTAGCTTTCCTTTCCATCTAAAGTGAATCATATTCTTCAACGGCGAGATCTTCAGAAAAACCTGATCACTCACCGCAAATTCCAAACTCCTCCTTCGCGTATCAGCATACTTCTTTCGCCTATCCTGAGCAATCCTCATCTTCCTCTTGATCTCCTTAACCTTCTCGGATGCATCCAAAATCATATTAGGACCTAGAACCAAACGATTATTAGATTCAATCCAACAAGATGGAGAATTACAAGATCATCTATAAAGAGCACCGAACGGGGACATCTTGATACTAGCCTGAATTCAATGGATGGGATTAAATTGATTTGCGCTTGCGGTTACCTTTATTAAAAATTAATATTATTCCCGATGGCTGTTATTATAAGTGAATTCAACAAGATGGAGATGATCTTTCCAAGATCCTCCATAATCAAGAACACAGGCACGAAGAAGATCTTTTAGAATCTGATTCACTCTTTCCGTCTGACCGTCGGTCTACGGATGGTGAGATGTGCTAAGATTCAACATAGTACCCAATGTTTCCTGAAATGCTTTCCAAAACTGGCTGGTAAATATGGGATCTCTATCACAAACTACACCGATCGGAACACCATGAAATCAAATAATCACTCTCATATAACTCTCAGCTAAACTGGAAGCGGTGCAGTTTGATCGGAATGAAATGAGCTTAATTGGTCAGTCCAGCAACAACCACACATATACTCTTATCACCCCTTCAAGTCCTCAGTAATCCATTAACAAAATACATAGAAACCCGTTTCCACTTCCAATTGGTAACATCAAGGGGTTGCAATATTCAGTGGTCTTTTGATGATCAGCCTTAACCTGTTGACAAGGGGCACATCTACTGACATAAAGATAGATATCTCGCATTATACCACTCCACCAATATAGCTTCTTCATATTCCAGTACATTTTCGTCGCGCTGGGATGAATAGAAAGTCTGAATTGATGATTTTCCCGTAGTGACTCTTACCTCAATCCATCAACATCCGGAACACAAATTCGATTATTAATCCTCAAAATTCCTTTATTATCAATCTGTGCTCCCACTCCATCTTGGTTACCACCTTCTCTATAACGAACATTATCATTAATAAGCCTTAGGATCGTATCTTCATCTTGCTTAGCAACAATACGATCCATAAGGGTGGAAGAATCAATCAGCTAACATAACATCACCTTCTTCCGGCTCAAGGCATTGGTTACTACATTAGCTTTCCCTAGAGTATAGTTGATGTTGAGGTCGTAAGAAGCTAGAAAATCGAGCCATCTAACTTGCCTGTGGTTCAAATCCTTTTGGGTGAAAATATACTTCAATGATTGGTGATCCGTAAAGAGCTCAAACTTAGTTCCCGAAAGATGGTGCCTCCATAACTTCAAAGTAAACACTACAACAAGCAATTCCAAATCATGAGGTGCATAATTGGCTTCGTCAGTCTTTAACTGACGATTGACATAAGCAATAACCTTCCCATTCTGTATCAAAATAGTTCTCAAACTTTGTGACGGCACGGATTTTTCGCATTCGAAAATCGACATCCATACTTTACAACGTACTCGAATGCCGCAAATTCGACCGTTCAAATCCGAGTCGCCGGAGCTTATAACACATCAAGTATAACAACACGGCGGAAGAAAAAGAAATGAATATCATATATAATTCCAAATGAATATAATATCCAATGATACAACAATGAAATATCAGAGACAAATGCTACAGCAGAAAACAAAATGAACAAGCAGTGGAACCAAAACTCCAAACAGCAACTACAACTCAAATACAATGCTCCAAAGCCAACTCCAAAATCACAAGCACGAACCACCATATCGTTTCACCCAGATGAGCAAGTCTCGTCCATGAATTCAAAGATTTCAATATCCAAAGTCTCCAAAGAAAACCAAAGAGAAAGCTGAAAGCTACCAAGCCGATATCTATTATCTGAAAAACCCAACTCTAGACTGCCCGTGTGGAAAATTGTGGGCACCCAGAGTTTAGGAAAGGAACAATAAACTCCGGGTCAGTCATGGGACTGGTATGAGCAAACAAAAACATTTTTTTAAAAAAAAACAAAAAATATATTTTAAACATTGAAATCCGCGATGCTTTTTGAAAATGAAACTACCATAAGGCCTCCCGCCACACCACACAATGCAAGCGCACACTTGGAGGAGATTTCTCCTTATGATAGTCAAAAATGCTTGATACGCGAAAACCTTTTGATATTATTATTATAAGTGCACAGTGTAGAAAAACCCTTTCGAAAGTATAATATTAATCTTAGACAGCATACGTACCATTATAGTATACCTACTATAGCTACCATATTAGATGGCAGGTTCTACAACTAAAACCGTACAGGGCGCGTATTATTTCTTTGGATTTTTCAACAAATGGTCAGGCCAAGGAACTTCCAATTGCAACATGGGTACGCCTCTGGAGGGACGCCCCGAGAACTATCCTTCGTTCTCTGCTAACAAAAGGCCGGCTACCCCCTTCCCGCGGAATAAAACTTAAGATATGCCACCCTCGGTCCTTTGGGACCTTTCATCTGAGGGCCCTCCAACAACAATATCACACGGTAATAAATATTAAGTGTCCACACGAGTAAGTATCTGAGATCCATACCATGATACTCCCTTTTTCAGAAGGAATGGTCATACCCTAGGGGCGCTACCCCTGAAACCTTGCTGCATCTTTCCAGTATCGACCATTTCCGGGGTGTGAGGTCCTGATGCAGTCTCGTCCACAAATCTACGCTTTTCACAAAGCCTTGCTTTGATCAACAAATGATCAGCAGCACTTCGTATGCCACATTACCAAATTGGGAATGTATCACTACTAACCATCAACTACATAACCTCTGAGCTCATACGGCTCAGAGAAGGGTGTTAAGCTAAGAGAATAAATCTCCGCCACCAAATAAAAATGTATTTGATAGAAACCAATTTTACATCTCAAAGTGTAATGTCAGACACACATCCATAGAAGTCTGTTCCGGGTTCGAACAGAACCGAAGGCACTTCCGAAGAAGCCCTTGCAATCCGGGTATTCACAATCCCGATCGGACTTCCCATCACTTAGGGAATCTCTATACCATAGCTACTCAGTGCAGAGATAATCGATAGGTCATCCTATCATTCTTGCAAACACCCGGTCTTCACCATCGGTCTTCAAATGCTATCCATAACGTCGTATCACATATTCGGAATGGGCTATATGACACAAAGCTTCTCTCCCGGCTAAACCGAATAGTGAGCGCAATATTTAAAAACATATGGATATGGGATCTCGGTTAAATCACAACTTAAAACCCAAAACCTTTCATTCAAATGGTTAAAACAAATCACACCATTTCCAATCTTTCAAAAAAGATTCATTTCAACAACCTTCAATGGTTTAAACAATTTCCACACTTAAATCTTTTAAATAATAGATTTATCTTAAAGATCCCCTTTCAATTTTTAAAGCAAGATTCATCAATCTTTCACAAAGATTCATTCATAGCTTTTCAAAACAATTCAATTCCAAATTGGATTAACTCATCGCGTCTTTAAATCAAAGACTCGTTCATAACTTTCAAAGTTATTTTCAAAGATTCATTTATAACTTGGAAAACTATTTCAATTCAAACTTGAAATTTCTTATGAATTGGAAATTCATTTCTTATGTGAAAGCCTTTATTATTTGAAAACAATCAGTTTTATTTCGGAAAACCCGATTTCATTTATACAGGTTAAAATCCTTGGGTTAATTCAAATTCCCAAAACAACATTTTTAAAATGGTTTAAATCGATATAAGCTTGTATACCCCTTTTTAAATCATAAATGCCGAATACGAAATTCAATTCCAGATATTGGAATTATTCAAATTCCAATTTAAATCAAATTATTCAAATTCCAAATCTCTATTAGTTATTCAAAATAACTTTCTTTCTTAAAACACCTTTTCAAAGCTTTTCATATTAAATTAATTTATTTCCAAAAAATATTTGAATTTAAAAATTCAAATTCAAAGCTTATTTTAAAATCTGTGACTTAACCGATTTCCACGTGAAATCCATATTTGTATGTGTATAAGTGTGGTCAGGGGCTTTACACAATAGTGCAACAATAATCATCACATCACAGATTCAAAATATAGAAAATTGATAAGCGGTATAATCTATAACACTTATATTTGATAAGCGGTACAAACAAATCGTAACGCTCATCTTGCACTCACAAATCATAGGTATATATCACAGATAATAAATTACATTACAGATAATTAATTTCATCACAGAATAAATTACATCACGGTTCACAAAACAAAATAATACATAATACACATCATCACAAATCAGGGAGATCAATCAATTCAAAGCACTCCATAGAATCCTAACATCTATGAGTAAGATTAATTAATTATCTGATTTGTTTAAATCGGATTAGTCACTAATCTTGGATTACTTAATGTTAATTAATTACAAACCATTTAGTTAATTATCCTTAATGAATTACAATAATTAATTAACCCTTGCTTAATAATCATCCTTAATTATAATTAATTAACCTTTAATCAATTTATCACATTAATTTATTAATCCTACTTAATTTAAAATAAGTAATTATCCCTAATTACTTAATTAACTTTTTCCATAAATTGATTACTTTTATTAATTAAGTAACCTTTAATTAATTAATTATCTTAATTACATTAATTAATTACCCTTAATTAATTAACCTTTAAACACTTGGTTTAATTAAGCTTTAATCATCAATTATCAATTCTTAATTACTTTCATTAAGTAATTATTATATTATTATTTCTATTTAATTAATTATTCATTAATTACTTGAATAATCAAACCTAAATTATTAACAAATTTTCCTTAATTTCTTTTATTAAGTAATTCACTTCAAGTAATTAATCTCCTTTAACAAATACATTGATTTTAAACTTTAAAAGTTAATTAACCATAAAAACACTCTTTATATTAATTACTTTAATTTCTAAATCTCCAATTATTAATTAATTAAATCTTAATTATAACTAACTATCCTTTAATTGATTTTCTTAATTATTAATGAATTAGTCTTAATTACAAATCATTACTTACTTGATATCATTAATGACATACATCAACTCACTTTTTAGTTAAAAAATTGAAACCTTAGATTTTTTTATTTCTAAACCACTCATGAAGTTTAATTTAAGGTAATTCATTGCAAATATAAATTCAAAACTTTTAATTATTACTTTCTACTTACTAAATAAATCATTATTTATAAAAAGGAATTTGTTTCAGAAATTTATTTAACAAATTCCCTAAAGTTTCAAAACTAGAAAACATAAGAATTATCAGCCCACGCGAGTGTTCCCTGAGCTAAACCCCATCATACTCGAGCTCTCCTTCGAGATCTCCAGAAATTTTCCCGAGTGACCAAAATTTTACGTTTTAAATTTTTTTCTAAGTATTTCGCTTAACACCAAACCCTACTCCGAGTTCAGCTTCGAGACGATTGATGTTCCCTCGTGCTGGAACACGAGAGTTCTTCTTCCTCCATCATTCTTCTTCTCCCCAATCTACTGATACACCCAACCCACGCGTGTAGAGTACACGACGTTCTGGCTACCTCCGATCCATGCCGAAGCCACCTACAAGTCAACTATGACCATCACAAGCTATCCGACCCCCCAGCTTGAAGAAAATGATGACAGAACAAAATCAAGCACTAAGACCCAATATGTAGTTCGTAACTCAAGCTATAACAACCTCGCCCAAACGCCTCCGACCACCGAAGCATCAACAACTTCGGTCGCACCTTCAACAACCTCTCAGCTAACATCTATCTGAATTTCATCAAGCTCGATAAACTACGGACCCCACACGAGCACGAGAACCGTGCTAACCAGAAACTTCACCTTAAACCATATAATCTCATCGTGCCTCCACCATGGTTATCAATAAATTAAACGAGTATTTTTCCTATCATCCTCGAACTACAAGTCCCCCTTGACAAAATTTCAAGCTCCAATTTGGTCTCAATCAATGGCAATTGACCGAGAAACATTTCCCGTTCACCTCGTGATTTCGCCTTAATTTCGCAACTATAAATTCTGGATTTTGTTGTAAAAATCATCACTTCCAAAATATTTTTAGATGATGCAACCTAAATTCGAGTTCTGAAATTCGAAAATGATGTAAAACTTTAAATTCCTACTGTTATTCCTACTTCCAGGCACCAACCTTTCATTTTTAATTTGAAATGCACTTTTAAAAATGGCATTAGGTTAATATAATCGAAATTTTCTTGAAGCTTAACATCAATTATTGGAAAGAAAGATTTCTTGTTTCAAAACCCAGTGAAGTAAAACAGAACCTACTTCCTATGTACAGATGAATGCACTCAGATATATAAACATGCAGGCCAATATACACATCATTCAACACATTCCATTATCATACTTCAGGATCATCAAGATAAAATCAAAAATAGATGGTTTGCTCACCTTTTTTTTGGAAGCAGAGCACATATCTGAAATGCTTTTCTGGTTTTTATTGGATTTTGCAGATTTGAAATTTGTTGCATGCAGCTTTCTTTTGATTTGCTTGCTTAGTTGAATCCATTTCAGGTTTTTAAAATGCTAAAGTTTTTATTTTCTTCTCCTCTGATTTTAAACTCCAGGTTGAAGACATTGAATCACTTTGTTTGCTTTAATCTTGTTGCTTTTAAAACCAAATTAGAACTGCATGCATGATCTTGATTCCTGGATTTTGAATTTGCATGCCTTGCTTTGAGATGCATGTAGGCTGACTTTGTTGCATGCTTCTAGGTTTTAGATTAAATTTTCAAAAAAAAAATTGATCTGAGGTGATCTTTGTTTCAGGGTTACCAGTTTTTTTTTCTTTCAGATTTGATAAGGAAGAAGACCTAGTTGAGAAAATGAAGGAGCCTTGTTTTGTTGTCTTTTTAATTCATATTCATAAAATTTAATTCCAAGAGAAAGAGGATGTTGCCACTTGTTAATCCTCATATTACATTTGTAAACATTTGTTATTTACCTTAACACTTGTTAAAAATAACAATTTTATGTTTTAGACCTTCTCTTGAAATTTATTTAAAATTTGTGTTTATATCCTTGTTAAACTTAAATTTGTTTACATTTTTAAACCCTTATGTAAATTTATTTATAAATCATGTTTTCTTATTTATTTTCAAAGGAAAATTTCAATTACTCATGAATAAAAAATTTAATTCTTAATTAACCCTTTTAAAAATTTAAAATTATATTCAAAACTCATTTTTAAATTAAAATGCTTAGTTTAAATAAAATTAGAAACAATTTCTTTAAAATCTCATTTTATAAATTTACCAACCAATTTTACATATACATTATATTCTAAATTTAGTTTTATAATTACTTTATTCAAATCTTATTAATTTTTCAAAAGATATGTATACATTTGATTTTTAACCTTTTAACTACTTTCTATGAATTTATTTATATCGATTTCAAAACATAATTTCCAAATCTTCATGTTATAGATACAGAATAATTTCTTAAATTCTGAATCAAACTCTATTTATATTTCAAACTATTGTACTTTTAAATAAGTATTTATTCATATATATAAATCAATATATATACATATTTATTGGGTTAATTTTTTAGAAATTTACCATATTGAATTCAAATATATTTTCAAAATACATATTACATATGTATGTTATATATTTGGAAACAAATCTCTATAAATTTTAAAAGATAGAGTTTTTCTTTCAAACCCAATTTATTCAAAATATTTATTTTCAAATCCAATATTATCTCGAACTACTATTGTTATTAGTAAATATTATTTGAATTTCAACTCATAATTCAAATTAACTCACCATTAATTCACAATTAAATTCAAAAATTAAATTAATTACCAATTCAAATTTAGCATAAAAATCAGGATCGTTACAAACTTTTTCGACTAGGATCAGTGTAAACTGTTAATCCCCCACTTCCATTTTGAATGGTAAGTACTGGTGCAGAAGTAAGCTTGCGCTTCACACTTATCGTTCTATATAAACTTGGCATTCTTATAAGTCAAACAGTAAGAGGTGCTGCAATCCGAGCAAAATTCTCAATAAATCATCGATAATAACCAGCAAGGCCTAAGAAGCTACGAATTATGAAGGAGCCTTAGGTTTTTCCCAATCCTGAAACAGAATAGGGTGGTTGAATTCAAAGAAATATAAGATAATTAAATTACAAAGGGAGAAAGGTGGATAGACTTACATTGATCGTAGCGATTTTAACTGGATCTACCGAAACTCCATTTTTAGTAATATTATATCCAAGAAATTGGACTGCATCTTTCCAGATGCATTTCGAGAATTTAGCTTTCAATTGATGACTCCTAAGGGTTCAAGGACAAAGCTCAAATATGGTTCATGCTCTGCCTCTGACTTAGAAAAGACTAAAATATCATCAATAAAAACCAGAACAGCTTGTTAAGAACATCTCGAAAGACGCAATTCATAAGATCGACGAAGAAAGCTGCAGCATTAGTCTAGCCAAAGGGCATAATTAACCATTCATAGAAGCCATTCTCAGTTCGGAAAGCGGTTTTGGGAATGCTTTCCTCAACTACTCCAAGCCGGTGAAAACCGGGGGCAAGTTCAAGCCGAGAGAAAAATTTAGCTCCACGAAGCTGATCGAACGTATCACTGATTTGAGGCATAGGATATTTGTTTTTCATGGTAAGCTTATTCAGCTCCGTATAATCAACACACATCCTTAAAGAACCATCGGACTTAGTGACGAAGACCACAGCTGCTCCCCATTCCGAATAACTTGGCCTAATCAAACCCTTGGAAAACAAATCTTTAATTTTCTTCCTTATTCGACCTTCTCTCTAGATGTCATCCTTCTGGGAGGAAGAACTACTGGCCGAGCTCCAAAAATAAGATCAATACGGAATTTGATTTCCCGCTGAGGAGGTAAAGAAGTGACTTTATCAAATACATTAGAAAAGAGTTGGATAACTAGAGTAGAATCAAGATCACAAAGATGAGAGTCAAGAGAAAAGATATAAATGCCAACATAATCCTAAGGCATATGGCATTCAATCATCAAAGGATTACCCTTATCATCAACTAAAGAAACAGTTCCGGCTTTGCAAGAGATAACAGCTTCATATTTCTTTAGCCATTCATCTTCAAGAAAAATGTCAAAAGCATCAAAACCAAGAATATATAAGTTGCCAAATGATGCCTCTTGTAAAGGAGTGTCACCCCTTTACAAATCCTACTAAGGCTCACGGGAAAACCAATAGGATTAGAAACACATAAGGATTCAGTTGCATATTCGGGTGAAAAAATGTGCTCAAACTTATTACAGAGGTCAACGAAGATGAAACTATAAGATGCACCGGTGTCAAATAAAACACAAATAGGATGAGAATGCAAAGTAAAGGTACTCTGAAGCGTACCCTTAGTGTCATCATCGGTAGGAGTGAAAGAGGTAACTGCGAGGATTCCAGATGCCTTGCCCTTCTACTGAGTAGGACAGTCCTTCTTGAAGTGGCATGGCTGCAAGAAAATATGACATAGATCACGTCTAATCATCTGAACTGGTGGGACATAAGCTCCAACTAAACTAGGACATCTGTTGGCATAGTGTCCCTCGTAATCACCTTTGAAGCAAGTAATAAAAGATAGATCAATAGGCTGTCTCTAAGAAGAAGATCCTAAACCTTGAGTCTTCTTTGACCAGATTTTGAAATTTTGAAATTCAGTCTAGTATCACAAAAAAAAGAATAAATTTAAAGTTTAAAATTTTCAACCAAAAGTCAAACTTTAACCAGATTTGACCAAAATTTGAATTTTCAGAAATTTTCCCTTTTCATTGAATTTGGAAAAATATATTACTCAACTTCCCAAAAACATTATTTAAATTCAAATATATTTAAATTTAAAAATATAACTTAAATCCAAATGATACTTAATTTAAAATAGTTCAAATTCGAGCGTTGTTACATTTATCCTTAGCACTTAAGTCAACTGATCCTATCTTTTTCTTTGGACAATAGATCCAGAAATGTCCTTATTCATTACATGAACTGCAAAACCATGTATTATTACTAATTAAAGTAGCAAAGTAGCAACTATAGGGGGTGCCGTTCGAAGGGTACCTCTCTTAGCCTTCTTTTCTCCTTTTTTTAATGGACACTCCTTGAATATATGGCCTAATTCTTTGTGGCGATAGCAACTCCATTACTTCCCTGAGGAATTCTTGGTTTCTTCTTTGTTCTAGGGCAGTCATTTAGAAAATACCATAGAGTCATTTAGAAAATACCATAGCTCTTTACACACTTAAACAACATATATCATCCCAAACAGGTTTTTCTTTCTCTTGTTTCTTTATTTACCTATCCTTACACATAACTACATAGTGTCCTTCTTTTAAACAAACAGTAGATGCAATCATAAGCTCTTAGTTTTCATTTTTTTTTTCCTACTTCTCATGCCGCACATGCTCTTCGTGCTTGCTTTGGAGTCATCAAATACTCATCCCTTGGAATAAAAAAATCCATCTTGCCCCTAAACGATATATAAAAATACCATCAGAAGTTTTATACCATTTGTTTCTTGACCTAAAATTCTTTTTATCCAAATAAATTGATTCAACTAGTTCGAATTCGAACTGTCCTTGATCCTCCAATGGTAAGGAGCATAATTTACTAAGTGTACGATACCTTCCGCCCAAGCCAACATTTGATTGATACTTAGAACATTATTCCAATCATCACAAAATAGATCAAGACCTTATTCATTGAACCTTCCAAAGGGAAGGTATCTTATAATTTCCAGAAACATCTATATTCTTTTTGTATATAAAATATAATCCCTTTTAAAAATAGTGTGTCGATTTTTTTTTATGTATTTAGAAATCCTTACCGATTATATGCATGCATAGACCAGAATTCATAAACCACTCAATAGATTAATCACCACAAAACATCTTTATATCTAATAACAAATACACGTTCATATATATGCACTCTCAAACTCATTCTAGGTTATTAGTAACCCTATTTCTAATGAATTTCTCATTCTAGGGTGTTACTAACCCTACCTATGAGTGTTACCCAATCAAAAACTTGGTGTTCACTCAACCTAAGCTCTAATGTTAATGTAACGAACGGGATTTTCAACCCTCAAAAATCGACAATAATACATCCTCGGTATTCACGTGCCGCATATTCAAGTGCCGGAAGACCGGATCGTTAAGGGAAAGAAGAAAGTAAGGACCGAACAAAATCTCACACGAATGGAATAATATATATTATTAACCGCAAAATCTTTTATAGAGGAAATTTTAAATATAATATCAGAGTTTAACCAAGATTCAACATGGACATTTATAAATCCTCTGTCCTTACAAATGTTGAAACCAACAAAAAAATACAGTGGAAAATAGAATACATTCATAAATTGATGAAGAACTCCATCTCTCCGCTGGAAACTCCAAGCATTCTCAGCTAAACCAGAAACTACTTTGATCTGACCCGAGCATTAAAAATACCTAGATCGAGCTTCATAAACCAGCCAGAGTCACGATTTATAGATATATATGATGGTGCCATAGATTAATTTTGTTGTCGAGCATAACCCTTTGTGTAAAAGAAAAGTATCTCATAAGACCATGCCGCATATAAACAAGGATAGGTTTTTACCTTATGATAACCAAAACACTTTATACTTAAATCATTTGATATTATTTCTAATGACATTGCTTTAAAAATCCTTTCCAAGTAAATATATGTAAACATAGCCGAAATTGTTACCAATATTGAAGACCAACAAGGGGGTAGCTGAATGTTTGCAAAGAAATATAGCTATTTTTTGGAATACAACCAAAACTGTAAAGCTCGTATTGGAATTAGATTTCCATTGTGATAGGAAACAAGTGGCTTTTCCTTCCTTTATGGATTTTCCACATATAGCAATCATAGTACCCTGTTGCTTTTCATATGGGGATTCATACAGTATTATACATCTCGTGTTGCTACACTACTTCAGATCCAATGGATTTTCGTACAAGGACTCATATACCAGTATACCATAAAAATTCGAGGGTCCAGACACTACTAACCTTTGGGCAATAGATGGCCTTTTCTTTCCGTATCCTAATAAATGATAGCCTGAAATATATGTCGTGTAAACCATAAAATTACAAGTATCATTACTGGGATATGAGGCTTGAGAGACTATGCTCATACTTTCCACAAATCCATGCTTTGCCTTTCTATTAACAAGTTCCTCTTTGATTGTCACATTGCCATTTCTAACAACACGCTACTGATTACCACAATTGTTGAACGTCTGAGCTCATATGTCTCAAAGAAGGGCGTTAAGTATAAGAGAATTACCTCCTACACCACCAAACAGACGTACATTTGTAGAGATCAATGTATGTAAACACTCATCCATACCAGTTTTCCATGAACATGACAAACCGAAGGTACTCTTCTATTAATTTCTGTAGGGAACCACCCCTAGGATTAGCAGTGAGTAGTCCTTACATCGATGATTTTCATAACAGAGCACTACTGCCACCATATATATATATATATATATATATATATATATAATATGAAATCGCATGACAAGTGGAAAGCACCCCTTCATCATGAATATCTCCGTCTTCAAGATCACTATCTTTAACATGTCTTCACTTCCAAACTTATAAATTGGTTTGAAGTGGTTTTCGGATAGGAATCACCCAAATTCGACTCCGGTTTCTTCAAACCAATCATCGATAAAACGATGTCAACTGTATATGTGATTATCAAATATCATCTAATTTATTAATATTTCCATTCATTCAATTATCTTTTAGAGATATATTCTTTTCAACTATTCCTCGAGAGTATATGAAATCATTATGCATCATTTATCAAATTGTCTAGTTAATTAAACCTTTTTTATCATGGAATAATTTCAAAAACATTTTACCTCTTACTTAGGAAAACATTCCAAATTATTTATTCAAATCATAACAAAGATTTTCAATTTCAAATCATAACTTTTAAATGGGTCAAAAACAATGTTATTTAAGACATCGTTTACTCTAAACCCAAATCAATTAGTATTGAGCAGAAAAGGATCCATTGAAATTATACTAATCCTACTCGATATCAAATTATGTATTCAACCTTTACCATCCGCTGAACAACGGTGAAATCACCTTTTAAATTCACACGGACAGTGCAAGTTCCCTCCTCGAAATTTAACACTGAGTATAAGAAGATTATGTCTATATAATCCAAGTTGTTTAAATTTGGAAAATTGACTCTTTTATACTTGTCTCATTTTCGACCGACTATGTATATCTCTCGCCCAGGAAAAAGGCCAAGTGAGCCAGGGCTCTAGTTGCCTAAACATCTCCTTAGTTTAAGCATGTCACATTCTGATCTCACGAATAGAAAAATCCAGTTTACTCAACGGCTTTTAGAGCCATGATTAAATAATATATTTAAGCAGCTTTTCTTTGAACCATTTATTTAATCTCTTTAAAATGAATTATAAAACCTCCACATTATCTTTTAAATACTTAATTATTTATTTGAAAATATTTACAAATGATTTAGAAAAGAATACTTAAGTTTAAAGTCATATTTCAAAAGTTACTAAAAACTGCTGCAAAAAATCCTACTAATAGTGCTTTTAAGGCTTATTCGATTAAAATAGCATTTCTATCATTTAGAAATTCATTTTTATAACTCAAACCTCTTTTAAAACATTTTAATGTATTTATAGAATTTATTCCATATTTTAAAAGAATTAAAAATATCCACTTTAAAGAATTTTCCGTTTTTGTCTCCGAACCGCCAAACCGCGGCTATTTTGGAAACTTGTTTTGCTCATATTTCAAAATCCACTAAATGAAATCTCGACCTTTTTTTTGTTTGAAAACTATGACTATACAAATTCGGAAAATTCTTGTTCCAAAGAATTATGATTCCATCGTATAAATGGATTTAAACTATTACAGAGTGAAATTGCAAACTACCATTACGCGATGTGCCTTATTTTGATTTATTTTCCATAATTTGTCAAAACTTCTTCAAATTGAGTTTATTATTTATAAAAAATTTATAAAACATTTCTACTAATATTTTCCAAATTAAATATCATATTCACTTTTAAACTAACTCATAATATTATATTCTTGTAATATTCATTTTCAACCTTTTTATATTTCAAAACTATTAAGAGGAAAAATAAATTACATACACATATTTATATAGATTCATTTTCATAAATTAACCATAGTTAATCACTTAACCATTTCTTATAATGATTTCTCCTAATTTATCTCAACCAAGTTATCAACCATATAATCAACCAATTTTCAACCAAGCATATAAATTAACTAATTAAATATGCATATCATCATTTTAAGTTTTAAATAATTAAATCTAAACTTGAGTACTCACGATTTATATCCACTCCACAAAACGTTTCCTGTAGCTTTCTAAAATCGAGCAGGCGTAAATCCAGCAGCGCTTCCTTCTCTTTTTCTTCACTTCGGAGCTCCCAAACTTGCTTTCTTTCTCCCTAAAGGGCACGACCTTGGCCTACAAAGGCAGATGCTCTCTGCTTTAATGGGGATGGAGTGTGGCCACGAACTATAGGAGGGGAAATGATGTGATTGCACTTGGTTTTGAGGAGTTTTGATCTTTTTTTACATGTATATAATTTTATTTCTATTTGGACATATTTATCTTCATAATTTTCCTAAGGAAGAAGGCATTAAAATAGCTTGGAATGGAGGAGAATAAGAAGTAGAATGTGTGAGGAAATGAAAGGGTATGAAGGTATATTTATAGGAATAAAACTTGGAAAATATCTTCCATCACTCTCCTACACCATGTGCCAAACCACTCCCCTCCCTTCCCATCATTTTTCACGTTACTTCCCTCTCCCCATTTGCCTCCATCACTTCACTTCAAATCATGGCATGTGCATTTACTTCAAGGATGCTTAAGGGTAAGTATAAGATAAATATCATGATATTTGTTTCATTTGCATACATGTATGTATGTATGTATGTATGTATGATTATTTTTATGTGTATGTGTGTGTAAGACATGCATGTGTATGTATATATGTGTGCATATTTATCTTATAAGTTTGCAACAATTTAAAACAACTTCTATTCATTAAATCTATGAATTCCGATTCCGATCACTGGTCATATTTTCACTTATAAATTAAATTACATATAAATATAAAGAGAATATGAAAACTCATTTCTCATCATTATAAATGAATTAAAATGATCATATTTTAATTATAAATCCATATAAATCAAAATTAAATGATTGTTTACAAAAAGTGCTATTATATCGATAAAGTGATATCAATTTTTCTTTATACTTTCAAATCAAGTATAAATTTTATAAAACTACTATAATAATTTATTATCACTATATAGATAATTAAAATGAATTATTATCATTTTTAAACAATTATTCGAATAATTATAATAATTATTAAATCATTAAATCTCAATTTAAATTCATAAATTAATTATTAAATATGATGACATCATTGATGATGTCATAAATATATTTTATTCTCCAAAAATAAAATAAATAATTTATTTCATATTATTGTTTAAATATATAAATAAGTGTATGTATCTAGCTCCATGCGCGATTTCTTACGATTATAGAGTTGTTTATCGATAAAACGTTTTTCGGTCATTTCGTCAATATTTATCCAAATTATATATTTTTGTAAATGTCTATTCAAAAAAAGATTACCTTTATTATTTGTTGTTCACAACACCATAATCTATGTTAAACATTCTTATATTTGAATATTTTTAAAATAATATAATTTATCGAAGTAATCAATTTACAGGTCATTATATGTACTATAGACCGCAAATACCACCGAAGCACTTATGAATGTAATGCAAGACATAACTAGACCGGTCATGAATGATAACAAATCCAATCTTTTCTTCAATAAAGCAGCAGGTAATAAGCACATAGTTGCTGAAATTATTAAGGTCGACATTGATAACTTACCAATTATATGCCTTGGAATTCCTTTATCTCACAATAAATTAAAGGCTAGAGATTTTAGACCACTTATTGAAAAAATTAACAAGAAATACAATTGCTAGAGTGTAAACACCTAAATATTAGTGGTAGAATTGAGCTAATTAAAGCAGTAATCTATCTAATAGCCATTTATGGATGCAATTTATTAACTACTAGCAAGCATAATGCATAAAATCAATTCCATATGAGGTAATTTTATTTGGAAATCCAAAGCACAAAGGATATGCCGGGATGATGTGTGCAAAACCAAACTTGAAGGTGGTCTTAGAATTAGAAGGCTTGATGATGTAGCTAAGGCAATAGAAATTAAACTGGTTTGGAAATTCTTTCAAGGTGAAAGCCTGCAGGCTTGGAGGATGTATAATAAATACTGCAATGAGTGGAATTTCTAGATTGTGCAAACAGATAACAATACATCACACGCTTGGAAAATTTTATTGAAAGCTAGACAATGGTGCAAGTGTTTCATTGATAAAAAAATATTTAATGGATAAGGCACAAATATGCAGTGTGATCCATGGATTAATGACACCTCATTAATGTTGGAAATTGAATGTGCATTAATGAAATAGTGCATTGGAAAATGAAGTATTTATTGTCTTGGAATATGAATAGTCCCACATCTTATAATATAATAACCATCATATTATATATATATATATATATATATATATATATATATACTAAGATGTGGTCTCTATTATAATTACAACGAGACAACAAGAGAGACATGAGCATGGCCATCTTGGCGAGTGGTGCAACGCACCACCTCGCACGCGTGCGCGCCCGCGCCCGTGCCCGAACCCGAACCCGCACCCGCACCCGCATCCGCACGCGCGGCGTGGGCGAATGGGCGTTTGAGGCGTCTTGTAGGCACTTAGCACTTTGCAATGTGCAATTGGTATTAGGCATTCGGGCTACCGGAATTGGTTCCCGTCACACTATATTTTTAGGAGCCGAAACAGTTTGAATTCAACAGTAACAACTGTTTGAAATGACACGCCAATTGGTAAAGGGTCGCAACCTTTCCTAACGGTCACGTACTACTCCTATAAATAGAAGATCCGAGAATTTTGAATATTATTATTATTCTTTTTCTCTGATCATCTTCTTCTTCCTCTGTGCTCTGTTCTTGCCACACATCTTCACTTGAGTTTGCCGTTATTCTGCATCGCTTGCGCGGCCCTGCAGAACCTGATCCGTTTTACCTTGGGAAGCAGTTGCTGGTCAATCCCTTTGCGCCACTGTGGGGGAGCAATTCTACTTTAAGGGAACAGTATACGATACTGGACTCGGACAATCATCATTCTACCACGGAACTGCATTAGCGGTACGTATTTGCTTCTTTTTACCCTGTTTCGTAGCACTAGATTCTACGATTGTGAATCAGTGTGAATACAGACAGTAAGGAACAACAATCTTAAATCAGAATTGTGTTAGTCTTACTGTTCTTTTTCTTTCAGGCGATGGCTCAAGAAAGAAATACTTCGGCAAACATACCCGTCATGACCACCTCTCAAATTGCACCAATGGCGGCACCGACCATGCCATTCTCGCATGGAGAACGGCCAGAAAAGTTTACTAGTGTCGATTTTAAGCGGTGGCAGCAAAAAATATTGTTTTACTTAACCACGTTAGGATTGGCCAAATTTCTCTCAGAAGATCCTCCTGCGGTCGACGAATTAGAGCCCGACCCGATCAAGGCTGAGACACTCACTGCTTGGAAGAGTTCAGACTTCATATGTAAAAATTACATACTCAATGGACTGGATAACAGTCTATACAATGTCTACTGCACAATGAAGACATCGAAGGAACTCTGGATATCTCTGGATAGGAAATACAAGATAGAAGATGTTGGTATGAAGAAGTTCACTGTCGGCAAATTTCTAGATTTCAAGATGATAGACTCCAAGACAGTTATCAGCCAAATTCAAGAATTACAGGTCATTATTCATGAAATACATGACGAAGGAATGACTCTGAGTGAATCATTTCAAGTAGCAGCCGCTATAGAGAAGTTGCCCCCATTGTGGAAAGACTTCAAGAATTATCTGAAGCATAAACGAAAAGAAATGTCAATGGAAGATTTGGTTGTTCGACTCAGAATTGAAGAAGATAACAGAAAATCCGAAAAGAAAACATCTAACACTATGGTGGCAAAGGCAAATGTGGTCGAAACCGAAAAGAACAACAAAAGAAAAAGGGAAAACAACCCGAAAGTAAAGAAGTCAAGGAAGTTCAAAGGAAACTGTCACAATTGCGGGAAGAAAGGACATAAGGCAAGTGAATGTCGACGTCCAAAGAATCAAAACAAAACGAAAGACCAAGCCAATGTTGCGGGGCTAGAAGATGTCTCCAAAATGAATCTGTCCGCAGTAATCTCAGAATGTAACTTGGTTGGCAACATGAAAGAATGGTTCTTTGACACTGGTGCTACGAAACATATTTGCAACAACAAGTGGATGTTCACCAACTATAAACCAGTGACGCAAGAAGAGCAACACTTTATGGGAAACTCCTCCACGTCAAAGGTTGAAGGCAAAGGAAGAATAGTCCTTAAAATGACATCCGAAAAAGAACTTACTCTGAATGATGTCCTACATGTTCTAGATATCCGCAAGAACTTAGTTTTGGGATCATTGTTGAGTAAGAATGGTTTCAAGTTGGTCTTTGTTTCTGATAAATTTGTCTTGTCTAAGAATGGAGTATATGTAGGTAAAGGATATGTGAGTGATGGTCTATTCAAGATGAATGTAATGATTGTTGTACCAAAAGATATGAATAAAATGGATTCTTCTGTTTATATTGCTGAGTCATTTAATATATGGCATGCTAGACTAGGCCATGTGAATTTTGATACTTTGTGAAAAATGGTTAACTTAGATTTTATACCTAAGTTTACTGTAGATCAAAACTATAAATGTGAAACATGTACTGAAGCAAAGTTAACTAGAACTTCCTTTCATCATGTTGAAAGGAATACCGAGCCGTTAGATTTAATACATACTGATATATGTGATCTAAAGATGTGTCAAACCAGAGGAGGTAAAAGGTATTTTATTACCTTTATCGATGATTGCACTAGGTACTGTTATGTGTACCTACTAAGAAGCAAGGACGAGGCCTTTGAAACATTTAAACAATATAAGGCAGAAGTTGAAAATCAACTAAACAAAAAGATAAAAGCCTTGCGAAGTGATAGAGGTGGAGAATACGAATTTCCATTTGAGGAATTTTGCGCTCAAAATGGTATAATCCATCAAACAACAGCGCTGTATTCTCCTCAATCCAATGGAATAGCAGAACGTAAGAATCATACCCTGAAGGAAATGATGAATGCTCTGCTTATTAGTTCTGGATTACCAGACAATTTCTGGGGTGAAGCGATACTTTCAGCTAATCATATACTGAACAAAGTATCTCGCAAAAAGACCTTTAAGTCACCACATGAACTGTGGAAAAACAGACCTCCATCTTACAAATACTTAAAAGTGTGGGGGTGCTTAGCAAAGGTAGAAATACCTAAGCCTAAAAAGGTCAAAATTGGACCCAAAACTATAGATTGCATATTTATTGGATATGCTCATAATAGTAGTGCATATCGATTGTTGGTGCATAAATCTGAAATTGATGACATTCATGAAAACACCATAATCGAATCTCGAAATGCAAGATTCTTTGAAAACATATTTCCACTAAAAGAATCCAATGGTACTAGTATCCAAAAGATTTCAAGAGAAGAAGAAACTCTTGAACATCATGTTGATCATGAAAATGATCAAGAGGTAGAGGAACCAAGAAGGAGCAAACGACAAAGGACATCAAAAACCTTTGGACCTGATTTCTATACATATATGATAGAAAATGAACCTCTAACATATAAACAAGCAATGTCATCACCTGATGCTCCTTATTGGAAAGAAGCTTTCAATAGCGAAATTGAATCCATTTTACAAAACCACGCATGGGAACTAGTAGATCTTCCTAAATGATCGAAACCATTAGGGTATAAATGGATCTTTAAGAAAAAAACTTAAAGCTGATGGCTCAATTAAGGCCCGACTGGTAGTCAAAGGATTTAGACAAAAGGAAGATCTAGATTACTTTGATACTTACTCACCAGTAACTAGAATAACATCCATTAGGATGCTTATTGCTATTGCTTCTATACTGAATTTAGAAATACATCAAATGGATGTAAAAACTACATTTCTGAATGGTGAGTTAGAGGAAGAAATATACATGCAGCAACCTGAAGGGTTCTTAAGCCCAGGAAATGAGGATAAAGTGTGTAAGTTAGTAAAATCACTTTATGGTCTCAAACAAGCGCCAAAACAATGGCATGAAAAATTTGATGAAACTATGATGACAATTGGATTCAAAATAAATGAATCGGATAAATGTTTCTATATGAAGAATACAGATATGGGATATGTCATAGTCTGCCTATATGTTGATGACTTCTTGATAGTAGGCAATAATAATGCCATAATCAAATCAACAAAGGATATGTTGTCATCCAGATTTGATATGAAAGATCTAGGACTGGCCGATGTGATTTTGGGCGTTAAAATTTTAAAGACGTGAGAAGGTTATGTATTATCACAATCACACTATGTGGCCAAAATACTTGAAAAGTTCAAACAACATAATATAACTGTTGCTAAATCGCCAGTTGATATGAACCAAAATTGGGTTAAAAATACTGGTGATGGAATCTACCAACTTGAATACTCTCGAATACCGGGAAGTATAATGTATGTAATGAATTGTACTAGACCAGATATTGCATATGCTGTAAGTAAGCTAAGTAGGTATACAAGCAATCCTGGTAAAAATCATTGGAAAGTAATAATAAGGGTTCTAGGATATTTAAAATATACTCAGAACTACAGCTTGCATTACACTAAATATCCTTCCGTAGTAGAAGGATATAGTGATGCAAATTGGATAACTGGTTCAAATGACACCAAATCCACAAGTGCATATGTATTTACCCTAGGAAATGGAGCTATATCATGGAAGTCTTCTAAACAAACGTGTATAGCAAGGTCAACAATGGAGTCAGAATTCATCGCTTTAGACAAAGTCGCTGAAGAAGCAGATTGGCTTAGAAGTTTTCTAGAAGATATTCCGAATTGGAATAAACCTGTTCCACCAATCTATATACATTGTGATAGTCAGTCAGCTATTGGAAGAGCTAACAGTACACTATACAATGGTAAGTCTAGACATATTCGTCGTAGACATAAAACCGTGAGACAACTACTCTCTAATGGAGTTATCACTATAGACTATGTAAGGTCGAAAGGTAACATTGCGGATCCACTAACGAAAGGCTTGCCTAAAGAGAGAGTTCAAACCTTATCGATAGGAATGGGCTTAAGGCCTATTGACTAAAAAGTTTTCCTCAACGGAAACCCAACCTAATTGACTGGAGATCCCAAGATTTAGGTTCAAAGGGACAACTAAGTTAAGGTTAAAACTTAGAAGCACTGGAAAAAATCGAACATTTAGACATTCCTAAGATAAGTCAGTGCACATACCGCCGGAGAAAAGGATAAGCTTATCTTTTAATGATGTCTATACTTGGAGCTATAAAGAACCAAGTGGAGTATTGCGGAATACTCTTTATAGAATCACCTACGTGAGTGCGAAGGTGCCGCTTCAAAGAGAATCGTAAGGCCAAATTTTCCAAGCACTCATGAGACCAAGCTGGTGTTCATGGCAAAAACGAACACAAACAGAGAACCAAGGGAGACAAGAAAACGTTTATCACGTGTTGTCTATTTTGATTTACACAAAAAGCTTACAGTTCAAAGACAACCTAAGTCCGCTGATTCGCCAGTAAGTCAAGAAGATAAACACTAGGATAAGTTCAGGGCCAATGTGCTACTTAAACCAATATGATAAATGTTTCGTAAACCTTAAGAACAAGTAATACGCATTCATGTGGGGGATTGTTGGAAATGGAATGAGCATTAATGAAATAGTGCATTGGAAAATGAAATATTTATTGTCTTGGAATATGAATAGTCCCACATCTTATAATATAATAACCATCATATTATATATATACTAAGATGTGGTCTCTATTATAATTACAATGAGACAACAAGAGAGACATGAGCATGACCATCTTGGCGGGTGGTGCACTTTGCAATGTGCAATTGGCATTAGGCATTCGGGCTACTGGAATTGGTTCGTGTCACACTATATTTTTAGGAGCCGAAACAGTTTGAATTCAACAGTAACAACTGTTTGAAATGACACGCCAATTGGTAATGGGTCGCAACCTTTCCTAACGGTCACGTACTACTCCTATAAATAGCAGATTCGAGAATTTTGAATATTATTTTTATTCTTTTTCTCTGATCATCTTCTTCTTCCTCTGTGCTCTATTCTTGCCACATATCTTCATTTGAGTTCGCCGTTATTCTGCATCGCTTGCGTGGCCCTGCAGAACCTGATCCGTTTTACCTTGGGAAGCAGTTGCTGGTCAACCCCTTTGCGCCACTGTGGGGGAGCAATTCTGCTTTAAGGGAACAGTATACGATACTTGACTCGGACAATCATCATTCTACCATGGAACTGCATTAGCGGTACGTATTTGCTTCTTTTTACCCTGTTTCGTAACACTAGATTCTACGATTGTGAATCGGCGTGAATACAGACAGTAAGGAACAACAATTAATAGATAATCTGGGGTGTTGATAATTTTCAATGGTAGGTAGCCACAACATGAAAGTTTTCTACCTACTCACTGATAATGAGTGGAGTGGAACGTTAGCTTGTTTGTCTACCACTATGAGCCAAGCAATTCATAAAATTAAAATTCATCATCAGGGAAAAAATATTTTTGGTTTTAGTTAACAAATAGCGACAAAAAATTTGACTTCTTCTCCGTTTGGAATCAAGTAAGAGCTAAATCTGTAGAATTTAATTGGCGTAAAATGATATGGAACAACAAATATGCTCCAAAATTGTCACTGTGTGCTCTATTAGTAAGACTAAACAAGCTTAATACCAAAGACAAAATCATTAAATGGAACAATTATACATATCAGATATGCCAACTATGCTACACACAATTGGAAAATGGAGATGTCTTATTTTTCAGATGTTCTTATGGTAAGACATGTTGGAAAAACATCAGAAACAAACCGAGCATCTCATCAATCAATTATGATGATATTACCCAAATGTTTGACTAACTAGCTAACATTGATCAAGGCTCACAGATCCCAAAACAATGATTAGTGTTGCAGTTACTGCCCTTATGTGCCACATATGGTGTGAAATAAACACAAGTATTTTTAAAGGGATTCAAATGGCTACTGAAGTCACATTAACATTATTACTTCAGGATTGCAAGGATTTATTCTCTAACTCAAACATCATAGCAACAGATATCAAAGACAAAGAACTTATCTTTGCGGAATTTGGCATAAAATATGAACCAACCCATAGGATAGTAGTTTTGTCAACAAGCTTTTTCCCCACCAAATCAATAGCTCTTTCGAAATTGCAACTCGATCTAGACGACTTGTTATAGATTGAAATTAATGAAAGAATTAATATCAAGCTTAGCCCAATTTTTGAAGCTGACGTTCCAAATTTCTTCTTAGATCTGAAGTGGTTTTGTTTTCCTTGTTCAAAGAGTTGAAATGAAGAACAGATGCATTGAATTGGTTAAATGTGAAGACCAACAACTGTGCATTGATGTTATCAGGCAGTTAATTTAATGCATTGTTTCCGAGCGCTTTAAATGCATAACCTGAGATACTAAAGCTTTGTGGCATCCAAGGCACGAGAACTTTCTACTCCAACACATGACTCTCCAGGAACCGTGGTACCTTTCAACAAATACAGATTTCGGAACACATCTCATTTCATAAGAACTAGTGCACCTCTCAAAACCTTTAGACTATCTTTTTCGATAGTTACCTTGCATCCCAAAGATGCCAATTGTCCTAAAGAAATTAAGGACTTCTGAAGACCAGGACACCTGTTAACGTGCATATCACTCCGTCAAACATTCTGATCCTTACTGTATTTTCACCTATTGCTCTACAGCTAGCATCATTATCCATAAGAATAGTGCTTCCCTCTCGCCTAAAGAAATATTTGAAGTAATCCTCATTAGACGTCATATGGAAAGACGCCCCTGAGTCCAGCACCCAATGGTCTGAGACATCTGATACTACTGCAGATAACACATCGTCAGATACAGACTTCTCCACCGCAAATGATGAAAATCCGTCTTCTTCCTTCTTCTCAAATCTGGACAATCCATTTTCTAATGTACAGGTTTCTTGCAGATAAAGCACTTCCTGTCCTTAGACTTTCCTCTCTTGTCATTACCGGGCATCTTAGACTTGGAACACCCTTTAGAGTGCCAATTCTTCTTATGATCTCTACCTCTTTCAACAAACAGGCCGTGACTACTACTTCCACCTCTACTTTCTTCACTTATCTCCTTCATCTGATCTCTCAAGCCCTTAGATGGAAGGTCCGACTTCACATCTTCCACTGTCACTATGTCTCTAGTGAAGATAAGGTTGTTAACGAAATTTGTGTATCGCTCCGGAAGAGAACACAAAAGAGTCATTGTCATTTGATCCTCATCCATCTTCAAGTCAACATTCTTCATCTTCATCACGAGATAATCAAAGAAATTAAGATGCTCTTTCACTGAAGTACCCTTTCTCACCCGCATGGTGAAAAATATCTTCAGCAATATCAGACAGTTAGTCAGAGATTTCTTCAAGTAGAGATTTTCTAGCTTGGTCCAAATGCCCCTAGCAGTAGTCTCACTGCTAGTCTCTAAGATAACATTCTCTCCCGTAGCTAGTTGTAAAGTAGTGAACGTCCATTTCTCCATCTCCTTTCTTTCTGCGACTGAGATGTCAGCCGTCAACTACTCAGGGGCAAATACTACCGGAAGGACTTCATTCCTCATTATAACAGTCTTCATCTTCCATTGTCACTTCTCGAAGTCTTTATCCTCATTCCATTTCTCAATAGCTAACGCGATATACATCCCTCTAGTATATGGTCTATTAACAACCGGAGTCGTTTTATCTCCTGCCATAGCATCTAACACTCCTCAATCAACCTTGCAGCTCTGATACCAGATTGTTGGCAAAAATCTCTTCAGATAATTAGTGTAAGGGAACAAAAAAATCCAACGCAGTGGAAAACAACCGAATCGTGATTGTAGTGAGATGAAATAAACAGAGATAAACACCAGAACAGACAGTCATAAATCAATGCAGTGTAGAAAAATAAATAACACCAGTATTTATAGTGGTTCTACTACCGCGAGGCAGTGTACGTCCATTTGGAGAGAGGAGATTTTATTAATCACTGAAAGATTAGAGTTACAAGATTGATTCACTTTTGGAGGCTATACATAAGAAAATTTTATAGTACAGACAAAATTCTACATAGTTTCAGCTTTCTAGAATGACTGCCATGTTGTCCAGAAGCTCTATTATTCATGAGTGAAGAAATGAGGAGGAGGAGCTTCTATATAGCAGCTCGGGTTTTTGGTTCGACAAACACCAAACATGGCTTGGTCCGGCAACATCACTTGGCATTTGGTTCGGCAAAGGTCCAGTCTAGACCGGCATGCTTTTGGTTCGATGTGTACAATCTAGACCGGCATCATCACTTCAGTTTACACCGCTATGCCCAAATACCGAACAAGATATTTCGTTCGGCATCACCAAATCAGCGAATGAAAACTTTGGTTCGGCAACACTCCTCGGTAAATCATTGCTCCAATTCAATCTTTCACCGCAACCTTCAATTAACCGAACGAGATTTTCAGTGCCGCTCCAATCATCAGCGAACTACCGAACGAATTAGTTCGTTCGGTCTCCACCCTACATTACTTCAGTTCCACCGAACCAAAATAATGGTTCCGTAATTCTTCCTGAAACTTGCTTCTAGGGTTAGAGCCTCTTCCTTCGGCGATGCTTCTGCATTGGCTTCTTCCCGAATTCACGTATCAATTTCTAGCCATATTCAAATATCAATGTATAAATTAGCACAATTAGCTTATAAATAATATTTACGCGGTTAATATGCGCAAGCTATGCGTTCATATGTATAAGTATTGCTACAAAGGAATATCTATATGAGTTGAGTGAACAATACAACGGAACTTCATAACTATTTACCGAAAACCGAGCTTCAATTTCAGGCTGGGAAAAAAAAGGAAGAATTTAGATGCGAATACCATCTCAACAAATGTTTATTCTTTGATTTGTAATAAGATGTGAGAAACTTTGCCAGCCCAAAAGGTAGAGTAATGGTCCAATGCTACAGAGTTGTTGAAGCAGCTAAAAAGCTAAAAAGCGAAAGAAATAATTTGTTGCAATGAGCTGCAATAAATCCAAAGTCCTTTGAATCAAGCAGTCACATCGCATACCTGACGTACCGATAACTTGACATCTTTAAAACGTGAGCAGCTACGTAGAAGGAAACATGTAACGCGCTACATGTTCATAATCACTTATATCAGAATAGCGTCCATATTCATGCAGCCTCTGCCCAAGAATCGTCTAGATTACCACCAGATACAGCTTGATTTAGTAGTCTGGATTCATTTCTCTTCAAATCCAACAACCAAGCCAGGGCCATATTTTATTTCTACCCTTACAAACTTTTTGTAATCAACTCGTTCAGGACAATTGTTCGAAATTGACTTATGCGCAGTCATTTGATTCTTCAAGTTGTTATAGAATATTAAACTTAGTCCCTATTTTGTTGCTTTAAATGTAAAACAGACCCCTATTTATATTTTATTTTTTAAATTTGCCACCTACTTCTTTAACATTGTATCTCGTCTGACCCGACCACATTCTGTAGCTGCATTTCATGTGATTGCATTTATTTTGATTGACCATAACATTAGTATTATTGTTTTAAGTACTATAATTTGTTTTTAAACTATGCAGTAATAATTGCATTTGAATATTTTGACGCATTTATGTGATATAATAATAATCTTGGATATTCATCAATTTTAATGTAGTTATATGTGATACAGTAATCATCTTCGCTGTATTCTATAACTTTATTCAATTTTAATGCAAATTGTAATTTAACTGCATTAAGAAAATACAGTTCAATTTAAACGCTTTACAAATGCAATTATAATTTAACATCATTTTTTAATTAATTCAAATGCATTTATGTGATGAAGTAATAATCGTGACTGCATTTGTTAATTTTATTGAATTTCAATGTACTTTATAATTTAGCCACATTAATACATTGCAGTTATAATTTTAACTGCATACCATACCAAGTATGAAATTGACTTTTAGTGCATATTTATTATTTTTGAACATAATGATTTGGATGATGCAATTATATTTGCATTTGACGATACAGTTTTATGTACATTATTTATTTTTATGAAAATGTTACAATTTTTTTTGAAAAAATAATCAACGATGGGATATTTACATATGTATAACATATGTTATTTAAAATATTATAAACTTTTTAATTTAATGATGAAAACGATTCATTAATATAATATTTCTACAAAGACTTATTACATTTTAAATATTGAATTCAAAACAAGACTTGTTATATCAATATGGGTACGAGAACAGCAGATGATTTGTAAAAAGAAAAAAAACGCTCAGAGATCTAATTTATATAAAAATATGAAGGATGATATTTTGTATATTAAAATTATTTGTATTGATTTCTAGATCCCTTGAAAATGACATAAGCCCGAATCTACTTGAACAGACTAACAAAACAATGAAACTTGGCACAGTTAAACACGTCACCCTACTACCTCGTACATCCAGATTAACTATGTCCAGATTCATTAGATGGTGTTAAAACATGATAATTCACTGTTCCTAGAATTATCATTCTCATGTCTAGCCGTATATACAGTAGTATAACTGCACAACGGTGGAGAAACCAACCGTTGTGTTATTTGATATCAAAGTAAAAGTATTTGTTAATTTTTTACTTTATTATTAATTTGATGAAAAATTAACTGCATTATAGAGTAATTGAAAATGTGTAAATCCAGTTGATACTAAAGACCTTCTATCAATGTATTGATATGAACCACATACAGAAACATACACATATATGTATCAAAATAGATCAATATACTATTAATTTTGAGGTTCTTTGTAGCTCTAACTTAATACTGAATTTGAAAAAAAAAAACAAATATCACCTTAATATATATCATCATATTTGCGAATATTTAATTAAAGAAGATGAAAAATGCAAAATTTGATGTAATAAATAAATCTCATAATATTAAACTACGGTGTTTAAATAAATTACCTAAAAGTACCATTGTTATTTAAAAAACCAACATTGCTGAAATAAAAATACGAAAAAAAAAAACTAACATTACTATGCCATTGTTGATATTACTTCTAACAATAAGCTTGATTCGGCCACATAATCAATAACTGATTAAGACATGACATTGATCTTTTGTTTTTTCCATTCATGTACTCAATGTGGGCAACATCAACTCTGAAAAGACGAGGGATTCATAACAGCTCCTTCAGTTTTTGTTCGTATATATCTTTACCTTCATCATTCTTAATCTTATAAAGGTCATCAGCACTGCAACCTATGATTTCCTCTGCTGGTTTATTGAAAGCAGTAATCTAAGCTTCAACGGATGGATCATTCATTTACATTACCATAATATATCTGCATTGAAGAAACATATTATTACGTATATTAACGGTTACTATAAATAATTAACTCTTAAATTTTTACCTCAAAGCACAAGTACTTTCATTCTATTGGCATGCTTCACACCAATAGCCCGATCCTGTAGCTTCAATTATCTTTTTTTTCAACTCTTACAGACTTGATACCACAATTTTTGACTCTTAATGTAAGTTATGTAAACAAACACGCTATAGAATGTATGGAAAAAATAAAATAAACAATCAATGGGAAATATTCCTCTACAATATAGTTCGAAATGATACAGACAAAACTTGTCATGACCCAGTGTTGGATCATTTATTATATGAGAAAGTATAACCCTATCGTAAGTGGCAGATGTGATTTTTGCATTTTCGCCTTCACAATTCTAGTAACTTCTAAACTTTTTAGCTTCTGTTATGTCTAGATTTATAGATAAACTGATTTTACTCAATGTTGATAAAGATAAACTTGTAGTAATATTGACTAATCTTAAAAGAATGATGGCATGACAAGGGTTAAAAAAATTAAACAAGTTTTACCTTGAAAATCTCCAACTTTTACATATTTAATAGCTACTATACGAGATTCATCAGCCATTTCTAGTAGCTCAGCACCGACTTCCATAGCAAGTTCTCCCCATAAGGTCACATTAATGGTTTTGGTTTTGTAAATTAAATCTAAGCATAAATATTTTGATTGAAAAAATTAATTGGTTTCATATGTTTACTTACGAATCATATGCAATGGTTATATCACGTTTTGGAATATTTTCATCGTTGATTTTTCTTCGAACGCCATTGATTGATGAGACACTTTGAACAAGGCCGATTACATCTAAAAGATACTTATGTTAAGCAAACATACAATAATTTATATAAAAAAATATGGATGTATTACCTACAGCTTCCTTTCCTGTAATATATTTTTGAAGTTGGTTAATCTTTACAAAGTTATATACGATATCGGGTATACTAGAGTTCGCATCATCCACCCATTCGACTAATGAGTATTCATTTATAATCATCTCGTACTCGGTTTTTTAGTGCTAAATTCTTTATTCGCAAGCTTAAGAGTTCCTTTAGAAATATAATAAACTTTTTCATATTCAAATACAGGAGAGTACTTGTCTGCAGCTTTATTAGAAATTGTAGCTTGAATTTGGATACCGTCTGAATTTGAAGAAAACAATTGTTATAATAATAACTTAACAATTGCACAGCTACAGAAAATATTTTTGAAAGCATTAGGATAAAAAAACTTACATCTTCATCGGTGAGTTCTATACTAAACATGCAACCTTCTCCTTTAATATTTTTATAAGATCTCATATTGTCTTTATTTGTCACTCGAACTTTGATTTTCCAATTACGATGGTATGGATTTAGTAGCGCAAGAGTGTTATCTGGGTTTTTAACCCAACAGGATCCAGCAGAATACAGAACAATCCCATCACATTGGGATGACTTAGAACATAACCAGAAAGGCTAAGGCAAGGAGTTGACGAGAGCTAAATCACATTACTAAAGCAACAACAAAATTCAATTGAACTAAGAAGCTAGCGTCGGTTCAATCCAATTAGCAACGATACTACGCAAACAACTACGATAAAAGATTATGAAAACATCTCCGAGTCCAGACTCTAGAAAAATCCTAATTGCTTAGCTCATCAGCGATTAATACTTCTACTCAAACCATCAAACAAACCAGATATTTAACACTATCAAAAGGAGGCAAGACTTGGTCCGCAAAACGAACCAAGTCAATGGGTTGCCAGCGACCCATGGTTTTGGCTCGTTTTGCGAGCCAAAGCCCCCCTAGGTCGCCTGTAACCTACTTACAAGCTGATGAAGACAGACCTGGTCTCTATAATTACCATCCCACCTACAATACAAAGAAGATCTTGTCCGGATTAGTGGCTGAAGCTCTGTTGGAATTATTCTTCACTCTCTACCTCCTTCACAACAATCTACAAAGGAATTCACTGTGATTGTCCAATAGATTCCAACTCTAGGGATTCAATCTAGTTAAAGATAATCAAAGCCTTGTAATCAAATATCTCTTATAACAATAATCAATCTATAAGAAAATTATAAAGTGGACGTAGGCTTCATTAACAGCCGAACCACTATATAAATTCTCTAACTTCTTTCTTTTACTATTCTTTTCTTATGTTTGTGATCTATGACATTGCTCTGTCAGAACAGGGCTGGTGCTTACACACTTGATGCAGAGTGTTGATCCATTTTTTGGGTTAACATTTTGGTGCTTTCACTGAGAGCCTTAAACAAGATCTGAAAATTTGAAGTTCGAATCCGAGATTCAAAGAAAATGAAGAGGCCTAACAACAGATCTAAAACTGGAGCAAGTCAACCGGGACTTGGGCGCGGCCAGGAAGTGTCCTCAAATTTTCATCAACCCAGCTATGTGATTTGAGAGGAGATGGAAAGGATGATGAAAGAGATGCAGGATGGACTCTTAGCTAGACAACAGGAGTTGGAAGACGGATTCTTCCAAAGGATGGAGTAACAATGGATGCTGGATCTGCAGGGAATAGGAATCAAACTCCATGGAACAATGCAGGGATTGCTGGATTTGGATTGGAGCAAGGTAGAGCCTTGCCTCCACGCCCAGAGCAACCGACACATGAGGGCAGCGCTAGAATCGACATGCGAATCAATGCCAATGCCAGCGACTGTTGAAACACTAGGGAGTGGTGGCACGGGAGCTGATCTGAATACTAGGATGCGACCGATAGAAGGACATGTACCAGAACTTCCTCAAAGGAATGGAGGAATGAATGAAGTAGAGTTGCAAATTAGAATATAGGTATATTGCCGAAATGGTCCATCCCGGGATACCCCCAATGGGGCTGGGGGGAAAAGTATTAGAAGCCCACATTGGGCGGTGAAAACAGAGTTGCTGAATTAATACGAAGATTCATCAAAGGAGGCCCCCCAGATCATGGTCTGGAAGATGTGAACAGAAATCCATTTACTGCTAATATCCGAAATTCGAGAAATCCTCCATATTTAAAGCTTCCGACACTAGACATGTATGGCGGGAAGACAGACCTAACGATTCATATGATGCGATACATCCAACATATGGAGGTACTAGGTGCTTCCAAGGAAGTAATGCGGCGATGCTTCCCCTTATACTAACAGATTTGGCTGCAATGTGGTTCAGAAAATTGGAAAATGGGTCCATAAGCATATGGATCGACTTAGTGAGCAGGTTCTTGAGACAGTTTAGGGTTCATGTCTCACAACCAAGGAATGTACTTAAGCTCTCAAACGTAAAACAAAGACCTGGAGAATCCTTGAGAAGTTATTTAACATGATTCAATGCGGCGGCGGCCGTGGTAGACAAACCCAACCCATCTTTTATCCTAATGGGGGTAGTATCTGGAGTCACGAATAAGACTGATTTCAAAGCCGCATTGAAAAGGGACCTGCCAATGGATCTTGTAGAATTCTACTACGAAGCTGAGAGATACCTGCTTCAGAAAGACGCCGAAGCTGGGAATGAAGATGTGGATGCTGAAATAAATGTCGTCGAAGGCAAGGGACCATCGAGTGCTGGAATTGGAAAGACAATGGGAAAAGCAAAGCCGACGACGACATCAAAAACCTAAAACGACAGAGAAAAGAGCCAAGATTCTCTTCATACACCAACCTGACTGAAACCCCAGAGAAGATATACCTGGATACTAGAGGGCAGAACCTCTACCGAAGGTCACCTAAGAGGGAGCCCACTGACCGAGAGAAAAGATCTGAAAAGTTTTGAATCTTCCATGAGTTGATTGGGCATGAGACGAATGAGTGTCGACACCTTCACGATCTGATAGAAGAACATGTCCGGAACAACCAACTACCACAATATGTGAGGAATAGAACTGCGGTGGAATTGTCGGGACAACCACCTTTTTCGGCAAATGCATCAAGAAACGCTTAGGGACAAACGCCATGACAAATTATCCCATGATCCGGGTAAACAGGAGTCAGATTCTATTCCAATGCTTTGTTTAATCATTTCTTTTCCCGCACTTTTCTTTCGGTATGTAGAAGATAATAATCAAAGTCCGCTTACACGTGTATGGGATCCCGAATAGTCCCTGGGCACGCACTGAGTCGGATGCCTGAGAGAACTTAGGACAATAACAATTGAAGGCCTCTTATATGTGTACGAGATCCCAAACGGTCCCTAGCACGCTTTGAGTCGAATGCTTGAGATGAACATTTAGGACTCTTGCTTGTTTAATTTCTGTTTATTTTCTTTGATTTGAATATTTGAATTTTAATAACTGATATTAATCACCTTAGAGTCCCACCATGGGACCGGAGCGCAAGGTGCAAGTCTCCTTGCCAGAGAGCGAGTGGATGGACTTGTACGATATTGATTGCCTTAGAGTCCCATCATGGAACCGGAGTGCAAGAAGTAAGTCCTTTCACCAGAGAGTGAGCGGATGAGCTTACTTAATCCCCCTTGATTTAACAAACAAACGTTCCAGGAAAGGTCATTCCCTTAACTCAATACATTAAAAGGTCCAGAGAGATCACGCATTAAACTAAACATTATACGATCCAGAGAGATCGCATATTAAACTAAACATTAAAACGATCTGGAGATATCACACGTTAAAATAAACATTAAATGGTCCGGAGAGATCACGCATTAAACATAAGTGATCTAGAAAGATCGGACCTTAAAGTCGATTTGGTTTTGCAAAAAAAGGATCTGAATGCCTTACAAATAGAACAAAACGGATAAATGCTGGATGAACACATGATGACTTTGATATATGATGTGATACAATTTGATTTTGATATATGTTGTGACATGATGTGATTTTAATATATGATGTGATATGATGTGATTCTGATATATGATTTGATTTGGATATATGACGTAAAAATTTTGAATGAAAAATAAAAATTTATGGTGATGTAATCCCGAATGAACATGGGACAATTAAAGATGTGCAATGTAATTAGAGACATGTGATGTGGTAACCCCGAATGAAATCGGAATGATCGTGATTTATATATTACACTTAGGCAAAGTCTAGTGTATTAGGTTGTAGCAAGTTTGGAACAGCTTATGATTGGCAAGAGAATTCGAAAGAACTGGACGATTCACCAAGACTAAAGCTGCTGGAAAGCTCAACAACCAAAGACTTATTACAATGACTTGTTCTAGTGCAAATCACACCTTTCATTCAAAAGGCGTACTTTGGAGGGTAAATGTTATTTGGGTTTTTAACCCAACAGGATCCAATAGAATACAGAACAATCCCATCACATCAGGATGCTTAGAAGTTAACCAAAAAGGCTAAGATAAGGAGTTGATTAGAACTAAATCACATTACTAAAGCAACGATAAAATTCAACTAAACCAAGAAGCTAGCGTCAATTCAGTCCAATCAGCAACGATACTATGCAAACAACTACGACAAAAGACTATGGAAAAATCTCCAAGTCCAGACTACAGAAAAATCCTAAGTGTTTTGCCCATCAGCGACTCATGCCTCTGCTCAAACCATCAAACAGACAAGATATGGAAAACTATCAAAAAGAGGCAAGATTTGGTCCGTAAAACGAACCATGGATTTGGCTCGTTTTGCGAGCCAAAGCCCTTTTAGGTTGCCTGTAACCTACCTGCAAACTGATGAACAGCGGCCTGGCCCAGAAGTTTTCCGGTCTCTATAAATATCGTCCCACCTATAATACAAAGAGGATCTTCTCCGGACTAGTTGTTGAAGCTCTGTTGGAATTATTCGATACTCTCTACCTCCCTCACAACAATCTCCAAAAGAATTCACTGTAATTCTCAAGTGGAATTCAACTCTAGGGATTCAATCTAGCTAAAGATAATCCAAGCTTTGAAATTATAAAGTGGATGTAGGCTTCATTAACAGCCGAACCACTATAAAAATTCTCCATCTTCTTTCTATTATCGTTCTTTTCTTATATCTGTGATTTGTGATATTGCTCTGTCAGAGCAGAGCTGATGCTTTCACACTTGATCTGGGTGTTGATCCATTTTTGGGTTAACAAAGAGGAAAAACATTTCTAGCCAAATCCATTTGAGTAATAAAGCTAACATTGATTAATGTATCATTAAGAAACAGACATAATATAAAATTAAACAAAGTGAGCTCAACAAGATTATATAAATGATATGCCACAATGTCAGATTAAGTGTATGAAATTATACAACTATTAGGGGAATTGAAATCATCCCCCACCACTATCACATTACTCGTCAAGTTGGGGAATCCCCGCCCAATTAGGGGCGAGTCCCCACGGTTATCCATCCCCATGGATTAAATTTCCATCCCTAAAGATTATCCAATTTATTCATGCTTACTATAAACATGAATAAAATAGGATAACCTTGCTATAATTGTACTTTTCTTTTTCCACTACACGCGACATCATCTGTTTTTAATGTAAGTTGGAATTTATCAATCTACTTGTTGCAAAAAAAACATAAAAACGTAGACCTAACAAACAAACAGATAAGCAAAGAAGCAAGCAACACTTGGAATTGTAGCAGGTGGGAGTTAGATATCCCAACCTATATTGTTCTAGCAATTGTACCCTTGATGGGTACATTCACAATGAATTCTTTCTTCTTCTACTATTGATTGATACTTTGAAGGTTGAACTTATTTTTCAAGGTCAATATTGTACCATCTATGAAATTTCTCACATTCCAACTATTCATTTGAAAGCTTCATCATAAAGACATGCATGGAATCTCGTTTTTAATTATTGAAGGGCCGATGCTTTTTAATTTATTTTGATTTGATTTGATATATGCTAAATGCTATCCCTATTTTCTTGCATATTCTCTTATTTAGTCATTGCATTTAGAATGTAAGCATTTTACTAGTTTAGCCAGGTAACATGAAACATTTTCATAGGTTGCAGGTAAGGTTCAATAAAACTATTTTTAATCATAATACTGGAAATCCAAATCCAAGATCTGAATTTAGAAAGAACAAATTAAGTAGACAAACTTGGATCTCATGAATAAATATCTTCAATTTCTTTATATATATTTAGAAGAAGAATATAACAATTGAATAGAAATGTGCATTGTTTAATTAATCGACGGAATAAAGCATTTACCAGTTGCTTGTAGTGACATGCATTAACTTTAAGTGAGAACTGAATTTGCCATGTTTAATTAAATTCCTCATCAAATATCTTCTGCTAAAAACCTTAAAATTACTGTACTATTGTTAACATTGTTAATTATGACTTCCACATGCCATTATTAATATAAAAGCACATCACATGTCCACACATTATAGATGTGCTTTTTGCCATTCTAATACACCAAATAAACAGCATTTCAAAGAAACAAAATGCATCAATTAATCTGGTAAAAGGAAAGAAAAAGTGTACTGAATGTAAATAATAAAAAAACATAATAGTTAAGTCAAATATAGTACCAAAAGATGTGAAAACTATAATAGTCAAAGCTGAATTTTAGTTCGATCCACTTTGTATGAATTCTAATATTTGGTAGCACAACTATAAAGTGCTACGAAGTAGGAAATATAAGTTGCATAAAATAATTTGTTGAACTAATGGGAACTAGATGAAGCTGTGTACCAATCTTATTAATTGACTTGCTATTATTATTTCCACGCCTAACTAATAAAAACCGCATTTTTGCTCATTCTACTGAAACCGTGAAGTCCCACATGCCACGACGTATCAATCAAATAATATTAGTACATAGACACATAACCCATCCTTTAATGGGCCCACTTAAATTAATTGAGTATCATGTCATTTGTTCATGCTAACATCGATGAAAAATTAGCTATTATAATATGAGATAACGTATAGCTTAATTATTATGATGACCAGATAGTTCATACTGACTTCCTGTAACGGCCTGTCATTTCTGACCATTCAAATCGACAATAATCCACACATGTCGGACTTAAATTGCTCAAAACAATATATTGTTATTTATATTTGGTAAGACTTAGCATATACAGTGAATAAATCAATCACAGAATCATAGACACATAATAATACAATAATAAAAAGCGGAAATAGATAAATAGTAGTTCATGAAGCTACTATAGAACATCAGAGTCCAAAGCTAATACAATAGAAATCTCAAATATAAAGAAGTTTCTAATACAAAAGCAAATGACAAGTCTGAACATAAACAACTGGAAATAACTGAAAAGCTGAACGGATAAAGAAAGATCTCCAAGCAAATCACCAAGCTCCAAAAGTGAATCTCAAATGCTGTGACACTCAGGCTGACCTGAGCATAAACCAAAACACAAAATACTCGAGTCAAGATTAACATTCTTATACAAGTAAATCAACTCAAGTGAAATGCAATATAACTTAAAGGATGTTTGGGATTCCCATCCTTTAAGGATCCGTGAAACAATCTACATACATACTACAATACGCTACATACATAATGTCTACAGTAAAGTAAAATATTAAAATAGTGTTAAGGTGTTACTCATATCCCCCTTAACATATTTTATATAAATGTCATAGTCGATACAATACTATAAACTCCACCAAACCGGTGGGCTATCAGGCAGCACTCCATAGATACGACACAAACCAAACTCATAGTGGGCGCGATAAAGCTTAAGATAAGGCACGCGAGGCAATGTCTAGAGTAGGGTACTACCGTTTTGCAGATCCGGACTGGTGGTAACGCATAATAGCTACTACCGCCTACCTTGGAACACACTCCCATAATCAAATCGAAGGTGGACACCAAATCAATCACAAAGTAACAGATATGGTACCGAAAAAGCATGTCCGATCGGAGAAGCGACCTCACTTGGCCCGGCATGGCTCATGTTTTACTCATATCAAGCTGACCCGCGGGGGTCAGGGCTGCGTTCATACCTCATATAGACATTCGCCAAACCATCCTACTTCGTTCTGGATTCTTCACCATGTGCATAGTTATCAAAGTAGTTTTCGGTATTGGCAGAGAGTATAACATTATCTGATCCTGGTCTCTTTAACAACCAAACGCTTATTTCACACTATGGTCATTTTCATTTCAAACAATTCACACTTCATATCAAAATATCATATTAATTTAAAAATCATATCACTTTCGAAAACATTATTCACTTTAAATCATATTCATTTCCAAAATCAACCAAAAAATAAGTTAAACCATCATATCAATATATTCACATTTAAATCCATTAAATCTAAATCATAACAGTTCCAACTTAAACAGTTTGAATATTGAAAGTTGTTTATATATTAGAATAGTTATACATAAAAAAATAGTTTATATTTAAAAATAGGTTACAGATAAAAAATAGTTTATATGCTAAAATATATATATATTTAAAATTGTTTATAAATTTAAATAATGTATATTAAAATTGTTTATATACCTAAAAGAGTTTATATCGAAAATAGTTTCAAATTAGAATTATTTCTTCCAATTTCACAAATTAATTCAAGCCAACTTTAGTTTCAAAATTCAATTTAAATCAATCTCAGTTCAATAATTTCAATTAAAAAGGTTAAAGGTTCAATTCAAATTCTCATTAAAACCATTTTTAATTTATATTAATTTCAAACCCAGATTTAAACTACAGATTTAAAACACTTCCAATTCAATAGGTTTCAAAGTTTTAATATTTGAACATTTACATCATTCAATTTGTTAAATTTCATTTATATTTTAAAATTCAAGTTTAATTTTATTTAAATTTGAAAATATTCACTTAATCATTTTTCTATAAAATTTAAATAAAATATCAAATTACAAATTTAAATCAATATTAAACATTAAATATCAACTTTATTTAAATTTGAAATTATTCATTTAATCACCTTTAATCAAAATCTAGTTATCAAGTTAAAAAAAATCATATCTTTAAAATCTCGAAGCAATAAGTTCGAATCAATTCTTATTTAGATTCGATTCTTAAACAAATAAAACTTCAAATCAATTTCAATTTATCTTCCAACCTATATTAAAGTTATTGCAAATTCTGTTTTTAAAATATTAATATAATTTTAAATAAATACTTAAACATTTTACATGTATACTAATTAAATTAAATTTTATTAAATTTTATTATATTGAATTTTATTAAATTAAATCTTATTATTAAATTTATTTTATTAAATCTTATTTTATATATTTAAAAATAAGAAAATTATAAGAAAAATCTTAAAATTTACATTTTCAAAACTTAACTTACAAATTTAGAATTTCCAAATATATATTTAAAAAATCTAAATTTACACACATATAAACATAAAAATCCGTATATTATATTTTAAAAATCAATATTTATTAAAACATATATATTTTCCCTTTTCAAAAATTTGGAAATCATTTAAAAATGGACTAACAGTGTCCATGTATAGTTTTCTATCCTACGGTCAAGTGATACAGATATTTATCATTTCAATCCGCAATAATTTAATATTTACAGGTATATATCATTTCAACCCGCAATCCCAAAATTTCAAAATCAATAAAATCGCTTGGATTTATAATTTTAACCCATAACGATTTCCCTAATCTATAATATCGTTCGGGTATGTATCATTCCAACCAATCAGGGTTTCTTAAACTAACAGGGAACTTGTAGTGTGAAAATATAACACAATAAAAAAAATATAACATATCAATTACAAGCATGGATCGTAACTAACAATTTAAAATATAATATATATACAATGTGTTATGGTGTCATATGCCAATTAACATAGATAATCAATTTTAAATATTAACATATAATATTCAACGATCAAATCGCTATCCAATTCAAATTTAACAACATACTTAAATCGTCATTTCATGTGAAATAAAATATACTAAGCATGTGAATGTTAATCGTGAGTGATCGCTCACCTTTCGAGGCTAAAGAAACTTGACGACGCAATGTGATACGAATCCAAACAATAAATTCCAAAGCAAAGCAAAGCGACCTCGAGAATTCGATGAATCAAATATATATACATATATATATATATATATATATATATATATATATATATATATATATATATATATTATATAAGAAGATGAGGGGAAGGCTTTGTTGCACGTGCATGGAATAGGAAGGTGAAGAGGATCCTTCTTGGAGTTCGGCTAAGCTCAGGTGGCTAGAGGGCTGTGGGACCAGGTGCTGCAGTGTGGAAAAAAGGAGGGGAGACTACAGGGTCGGAGGCTGTGTTCGGCATGTGCTTGATGTGGATGGCGAGGGAGGCTATGTTCGGTGAAGGGAAGGCAGCTGCTGGGTGGAGATGGATTGCTGTGTTCTGCGTTAGAGTGGAAGGCTGAGGGTGCCCGACGCAGTCAGGTGGAAGGGAGGCTGCATGGAAGGGAAGTGGAGTGTGAATGTGGTGGCTTCGGCGTGGCTGAGGGTGTTGTCTCCATGGCAGGTTGTTAAGGCGTTGGGAGGTGTTGTGATGGAGGTGGATCTTGTGTGGTTGACTGGGGAGGAAGGTTTTGCGTAGGGCTGTGGAAGGTGTAGGGTGGTGTTTTGGTGGCTGAAGTGGGGAAAGCAGGCTGCTTGGGTTGTGGGAGAAGGCTAGGCGATAGGCTTGTGTGATGGGCGAAATGATGATGTGGCTGAGAGGCGAGGGAGAGATGGTGGAGGCATAGCACAGATGTGAACAATGGTATTTTGGTTTGAGCCTGAAGAGGATGGAAAAGGAGATAGTAGGAAGAAAATGGTGAGCAGGCTTTTCCCAAGAATGCAAACCTTATTCATTTTTTTTATTTTTTTATAAGAACAGAATAAATAGAGTGGAAAGAAGCAGGAGAGAAAGAATGGACGCAAATATATATATATCAACCAGTGGAATAACAAATGTAAAGACTTGAATTCTAAAAATATTTATGGCTAGTGGCTATTGGCCTTACTAGATGGACAAACGAAAAGAAATAGAAAGCCCAAAAGGCTCAAACGGGTACCGATACGGCTAACCGTTTCTCCGACTACCAGACACCGAAATACAGAAATGAATATACTGCAGAGATCAGCACGATGAGATAAACAAGATGTTATAGAGATATCAGGGACACGACCTATCTATCAAAACTCGATTTTTGCTACCAAAACTGCTGCTTAAACATCGAAAATACGATAAACAGAGCTACAGCAGCCCAAATTTGGCGAAACAAAATATGACGTCTCACTTAGAATATGATAAACATTTTTTTCTTATATAAGAACATTTAGATTTTAAAAATATTTTAGTTCCATCAAATTTAAATGATTTTAAATTTTTAATAGAAATTTTACAACCAAACAAATTCTCATATTTTCCAATAAAAATCTGACACTTGCTACATTTAAATAGACATGTTCCAAATATAAAATTTTCGTTGCAAAATTTTAATTGTTTGTTTCATTAAAAATTTAGTAGTTACGCTATTAAATAGTTAAAATTTCCGAGTCGTTACACTCTCCCCCACTTAAAACTTTTCGTCCCCGCAAAGTAACGAGATAGGAGAATAGAAGCAACAGAAAAGAAAGACAGATTCGAAATACATAGTACTAGATACAGTAATTAATTCAAAACCATATAAATTTCATTTTCGAGTGTTAACATTATACATCTCATTACTTACGAACATCCATTCATTATTATCATTCTAATTAACTCGCTTTCAATTCATTTACATACAAATCTAATTTATTACCTGCTTAGTTTCTTAAGTTCATGTTTATTTACTTAAATAGCATTCTCATTTTATTATTCAATTAATTTCACTTAACATATCTTGCAACATAGCTTAAGTGTATAAACATTTATTATAAACACTCAATTTTATTAATAAATTTCCTTAACAAAATTTCATTTTTGGACATCTTATTACTTTCATTTATATTATATACTATTCAATTACATATTCTCATTACATTCAAACTTTTTCCAGGTAAGTTTTCTTAATGTTTACGAATGTAATTAAGCACTATACAAATTTACCTTTTATTTACCACATTTCTATTAAGCAAAATTTAGTTTGAACAATTTTATTACTTAAGTTTTCCCTTGTATAACCGTCGATTACATATTCATATTACATTTAACATTTTGAATATTTTAGTTTAGTTATATATGGTTTAGAATGCAATTGAGTATTATACAAATAAATTATTATCCTAGTTTAGCTGTTTCAAGTTGTTTCAATTCCATTTCTCATTTTAGACACTCTGATTATTCAATTTTTTTGCTTCACTTCAATAATTGAAAACCATCACTTAACATAAAACTTAAGAGCTAAATTTTCGGTTTCATTTTAAACCATTTTGATATATATATATATATATATATATATATATAACATCAAATCATACTCAAGAAATTCATATCAAATGCATTTTCCAAAACAAAAGTGTAGCAAAGCTACTAAGTGGTCTTCCCACTTTGAGACTCGAAAATGAATGTCGATGATGATGCAGTCATCATCGAAATTATTTTCCAATAACATAAGAGGAGAGTACTGACTTACTTCTTTTAAAATTCTTTGGAAACAATTTCCATCGGAAATACTTTCAAATAATATTATTTTTTCCAAAACTTTGAAAACCAAATTTTGAAGAGCACCGAAGATTAAATTCTCAAATCCTTAGTTTAAATTCATTTCATTGCAAATCAGATATATAAACCATGTTTATAAAATTTCATCTCCTTATAACATACAATAATAGTTAATAGTTGAGGAATGTTAACAAAACAATAAATGATAATCTAGTACCATCATTTCTAACAACCAATTCATTTAACTATCTAATTTCAGAAAATTATACTTTTATATATAAAATATAATCATACATAAAATTATTTCATTTACCAATTTAAAAACCAATATTGTGTCAGTTTGCTCTATTCAGGTGTTTTGGAATTCTTATTGATAGCGTTAGCTAGACGAATCGATCGAAACCCAAAATTCAAACTTAACAACTCAAACAACACAATATAAAACATTTTTATATCAATTACAAATACGCCCTCTCATAGGATGATTCAACGATGGATTTTAGAACAAGGACAGAGATTCAAATTTAGAGGGACCCTAATCAAAGAGAATTCTAGCTACGAAGATAGGCTCGAAAGGAAGATAAGATAATTAAATTATAAAAAAGGAAATATGGATAGACTTATATTAATCACGACGACCTTAACCGGGTCAATTGAGACTCCATTTTCAGAAACAATGTACCCTAGGAATCGGACTTCATCCCTCTAGAAATGGCATTTAGAAAATCTGGCTTTCAACTGATGACTCCTAAGAGTTTCCAGCATAGAGCCCAAATGAGATTCATGAACTTTTTCTGACTTAGAAAAGACGAGAATATCATCAACAAAACCAGGACAATCTTATTGAGAACATCGTGGAAAACGCGATTCATGAGATCGATAAAGAAGGCAAGAGCATTGGTCAATCCAAAGGGCATGACTAACCATTTATAGAAACCATTCTTAGTTTGGAAAGCTGTCTTGGGAATGCTCTCCTCAACTACATGAAGCTGGTGAAAACCGGTAGCAAGATCAAGCTGAGAGAATACTTTAGCTCCGTAGAGCTGATCGAACATATCATTTATGCGAGACATATAAGAACAAAAGGTCGAGCTCCATGGATAAGATCGATGTGGAATTCAATTTTCCACTTGGAAGGTAGAGAAGTGACTTCACCAAAACATCACGATAATCCCTGACTATCGGGGTGGAGTCAAGATCAATTGTCTAAGAATCAAGCAAAAAGATAAAACTGCCTACATAATCCTGAGGCCATCGACATATGATCTCAAGAGAATTACCTTGGTCATCAACTAAATAAATGGTTCAGGCTTTGCAAGAGATAACTGCATCATAACGCTTTAACCAATCACCCCCAAGTAAGATATCAAATGCAACAAAACCGAGGACATAGAAATCTCCAGTGGATCGATGCCTATTGTAAAGGAGTTTCACCCCTTCACAAATCATACTAAAGTTGGCGGGACCACCCATGGGATTTGTCACACATAAGGATGAAGTTGCAGATTAAGGTTGCAAGATGTGCTCAAATTTATTATAGAGATCAACTGAAATAAAGCTATGGATGCTCTAGTATCAAAAAAGAACACGAACAGGAAAAGTCAAGAATGGATTTTAGAACAAAGGTAAAATTCCAAAATTCAAAGAGGATCCTGACTAAGAATTTCAAGCTTGAACGAAGATGATTCTATCATTAATTCTACTCATTCTAGGATATTACTACCCTATCTCTAATGAGTTTTACTCCATATGCTAAGTTTAGCCTAAACTAGAGCTCTGATACCACTTGTAACGGCCTGTCATTTCAAACCATTCAAATTGACATTAATCCACACATGTCAGACTTGAATTACTCAAAACAACGGATTGTTATTTTTATACTTGGAAAAACTTAGCATATATAGTAAATAAATCAATCACAGAATCAAAGACACAGGGTAATACAAAAATAAGCAGTGGAAATAGATAAATAGTAGTTCATGAAGCTACTATAGAACATCAGAGTCCAAAAGCTAATACAACAGAAATCTCAAATACAAAGAAGTTTCTAATGCAAAAGCAAATGACAAGTCTAAACATAAACAACTGGAAATAACCGAAATAACCAAAAAGCTGAACAGATAAAGATAGGTCTCCAAATAAAGCTCCGAACTTCAAAGGTGAGTCTCAAATGCTATGACACTCAGGCTGACCCGAGCATAAAGAAAAACACAAAACACTCGAGTAAGGATTAACATTATTATGCAAGTAAATCAACTCATGTGAAATGCAGTATAATTTAAAGGATGTTTGGGATTCCCATCTTTTAAGGATTAGTGAAATTATCTACATACATTGTACAATACGCTACATAGATAATGTCTACAGTAAAATAAAATATTAAAATAGCGTTAAGGCGTTACCCATATCCCCCTTAACACATTTTATATAAATGTCGTAGTCTATACAGTACTGTAAACTCCACCAAACCGGTGGGCTATCAGGAAGGATTCCATAGGTATGACACAAACCAAACTTGTAGTGGGCACGATAAAGCATATGACAAGTCATGCGAGGCAATGCCTAGGGTAGGATACTACCGTTTTGCAGATCCGGACCAGTGGTAACGGATAGCAGCTACTACCGCCTACCTCGAAACACGCTTCTATAATCAAATCGAAGGTCGCCACCAAATCAATCACAATGTAATAGATATGGCATCGAAAAAGCATGTCCAATCGGAGAAGCGACCTCCTTTGGCCCTACTTGGCTCCTGTTTTAGTCGTATTAAGATGACCCATGGGGATCAAGGCTGCATTCATACCTCAAATAGACGTTCCCAAACCATCCTACTTTGTTTTGGATTCTCCACCACATGTATAGTTATTAATGTGGTTTTCGGTATTGGTAGAGAGTATGACAATATCTGATCCCGGCCTCCTTAACAGCCAAATGCTTATTTCACATCGTGGTCACTTTCATTTCAAACAGTTCATACTTCATATCAAAATATCATATTCATTTAAAAATCATCACTGTTGAAAACACTATTCACTTTAAATCATATTCATTTCTATAATCACAACCACAAAATAGGTTAAACCATCATATCAAAGTATTCGCCCTTAAATCCATTAAATCTAAATCGTAACGGCTCAAACATAAACAGTTTGAATATTGAAAGTAGTTTGGAATAATTATAAATAAAAAATAGTTTATATTTAAAAATAGGCTATAGATTAAAAATAGTTGATATACTAAAATATATATATTTAAAATTGTTTATAATTTAAAATAATATATATTAAAATAGTTCATATATCTAAAGAGTATATATCGAAAATACTTTCAAATTAGAATTGTTTCTTCTAATTTTGCAAATCAATTCAAATTAACTTTAGTTCCAAAATTCAATTTAAATCAATCTCGGCTGAACAATTTCAATTAAAAGGTTAAAGGTTCAATTCAAATTCTCATTGAAACCATTTTTACTTTATATCGATTTCAAATTCAGGTTTGAACTACAAACTTAAACCACTTCCAATTCAACAAAGTTTAAATATTCGACATTTAAAATCACTCGATTTGATAAATTTCATTTATATTTCAAAATTCAAATTTAATTTTATTTAAATTTGAAAATATTCACTTAATCACTTTTCTATTACATTTAAATAAAATCTCAAATTACAAATTTAGACCAATATTAAATTTCAATTTTATTTGAATTTGAAAATATTCATTCAATCACCTTTAATCAAAATAAAGTTATCAAGTTATAAAAATCATCTTTAAAATCTCATAACAGTAAGTTCAAATCAATTCTTATTTAAATTCAATTCTTAAACAAATAAAATTTCAAATCAATTTCAATTTATCTTTCCAACCTCAATTTATTAAAGTTACTAGCATGAACCCGTGCTTCGCACACTGTTATTTGTAGAACGGTTGATCCTGCAATGTAAATGCAATAAAAAAGGTGGCTGTTTATAACAAATCTATATAAATCATAGAAAATAATAGAAAGCTATTTAATTCTATGAAAAAATACATTTTTAGTCCATGATAATATTCATAATCTCACTGATTCTTTCTCAGAAAATATTAGAAAAGTGACGCAACTATTTTGAAGATGTAAAATTGAAGGTCAAAAATAATATTTTTTGCGTATGAGATTAAATTTTTAAACAATTAAGGAAAGAGAGACAGAAAAGTAATGATAGCACTAGTTTTCTAATTTAAAGCAAACATCTCAAATTAGAAAACAACAAACAAAATCGTTTTAAGTTCAAAGAGTACTGCATATTACATAAAAAATTAAACGTTAAGCCACCTTATCCCTACGATGGTGATGATGAATGAAACAAAAATCATAGAAACTACTATTGAATTTCGATTGTAGAATTACAACTCACTAAAGCATTATTAACGTGGTACTCATAAAAAAAAATTCTTCATGTGAATGATACTTCTACTTATCTGTTAGAAGGACATTAGTCGATCGAATTTACCAATATCTACTTCTTTGTGCAATCTATTAAGTTGGGATAATTAAAACATTAAGTTTTAATAACAATAGAAAACATGTTATCATATCATATCATTTCATCAAAAAATTGGTTATTTGATAAGAATTTACATAAATATATCCTACATTAAAATGAATATGTGAAGTACGATAATTTTTGAAATGTAATTGAAACTAAAACTGGCAGTTAACTATTTCATACATGCAACCATTTATTATCCTATTAATGAAGATACCTTATTTTCTGGAATGACATTATATATTTTAATCTGTTAGAATTGAGTACCTTGGAAAATTAAGTGTCATTAAGTATTAGTGAATAATTGATTTCTACTCAAACATATGGTGTTTTGGTTCATGAATTTTGAATTGAGAAAGTCTTAACTGATTTGGTAATAATCAATTTTTAGCTCAATAATGATTCATGAATTACTTTTCTCCTCGATGTTCGGTTTGTTTCATCAAAAACTTTTAATTTGCACGTGTTGGATCCTTCAAGAACATGAAGTCCTAAATCTAAGTGAATTATTACAAAACGTAAACAATTAAACATAGAGAGAAAATGACAAATAGCTTGTCTTATGATGGTTTCCTACATATACTTTTACATAGCAGACATGTACATTGGAATTTAGTACATCTTCCTAAATTTTAAGCTCATAAATCCATATAATTTCATTGAAAGCTTGACCATCAATGTAAAAATAGGTTCCAATGCATTAGAATGTTGATATCTATGTAGTATCACAAATGTTTCTGGTATCACTATGCATCACTAAATTGGTATCATAACGGAACCATTAACTTTTTAGTGATGATCATTTTTCCATATGAGCTTTTGATGTTGCGAATTAAATTAGCAATGACGTAATGATGTCAAAAACCCATTAGAAAACTATAGGTTTATAGTAGTATGCAAACGAAAAACCACATTACACTTATAATTCTAACATACAAAATTTAAAAAATGAATCCCTAACAATTAATGTTCTTCTAACATTATCGTGAAGCAATTCGATATACCCATAAAAAAAATCTGGTGATCCTAACCAAATGTAAATTGATAATTAAATGAAATCTTCGACTTAGTAGATTACTAATCTTCGACATATTTAAGAGAAAAAATGCATTTGTACATACACTATACTGGTTTATTCTATGTTAAATATTTCCAACCATTTTCTGTCAACCATTAAAGAATTTGGAAGGACAAAACCGTTTGACACCGAAAATTACGATCAGTAATTTTGCATACTAATATGTTAGAAAGTCATGAATGTAAAAATAAGAAAAATCACATAGATAAAAGAATGATGCATTATAAACTAAAGTCATCACTGCATAGCTTAAGTAAATAAACAAAATATCCATCGTCGATAATTTATGTAAATCGGGTCCCTTTCCTTTGGTATCCCTTATCAGTAACTGCTATTCTTATACCCATTTTAATAATCCACACTTATATAGATTTCAAATATTCAAAACACAATAACATTTTCTAGAAATATCAGATTGACAAACAGTGTTCACCATTAAATCAACATATTTATGATCTTTTAAATGATATGTGTTATTTATATGTAGATGTTCAATCTTTGATTTTATTTGAAAAATTATTGCCTTTCATATAGATATTGTATTTATAACCGCATCATTCAAAATGCAAATATAATTACATCGTTCAAATCAGCATGTACAAAATTAATAAATATGAATTTAAAATCAATTCATATTTGGTGTGCATTTAAAATTATGATTATATTTTCATAATGCGGTAAAATTACTATCGTTAACATCAAATAAAATCATCTACTACAGCTAAAATTAGCATTGCATCACACAAATGCAGTTAAAATATTCAAATGCAACAATAATTGCTTAATTCCGCAACTATTGCAAAATAATAACCGCTTTTTCTTAATGCATTTAAATTTTAACTACAATAAGCTCGAATAAATCATTGAGTACAACCAAAATTACTACTGCACCACATAAATATAGTTGAAATATTCAATTGCTACCATGCATAATTCAGAATTGTCAATAAATTATAACTGCATTTTATTAATGTAGTTAAATTTTAATTGCATTAAGATTGAATAAATTCATGAAATGTAGCCAAATTAAATTTATTGCTACATCACATAAATGTGGTTAAAAATCTTCAAATATAGTTAAATTTACTCAAAACTTATTGGTAAATTATAATTGCATTTTCTTAATTTCATTAATTTATAACTGTTTTAAAATTGAATAAAATCATCAAATATAGTCGCAATTAAAAAATGCTAATGTCGTTAAATTAATTCAAAAAATTCCTATAAATTATTACACCATTTTTTGATGGGGTTAAATTGTAACCGCATTAAGTTTGAGTAAACTAATGCAGTTACAATTTTCAAAGACAACCATAATTGTATAATTCAAAAAAAATTCCTTTCAAATATGTTAAAAGATAATAAGTGCATTATAATAATCTAGGTAAAACTACTTTGTAATGGTTATGATCGTCCATAATAGTGCTGTTACAGAAACGCTGTATATAGCGGTGATACAAAATAATTGGATTATATAAATGCAGTTAAAACTGCTATATAAAATTATGTTTTTAAAAAATTATTTTTAGCTATCGACAACGGATATCATTGGAAAGCATATTAAATTTGAGGTTTCATTGTGAAAACGATTCTTAAATCCAATTAATGTAGAAAAAGTTATTACATTTCAAAGTTTGAAATAGAAAGAAATTAAAAACGTGACTATTCATTTCACAAAATATGAAGAAGACCTGTGTGCTCTTGAAATCTAACTCAGTAATGATAATATAGTATAGATTACAAAATATTTTTTTAAAATATTAATATAATTTTAAATAAATACCTAAACATATTATATATATACTAATTAAATTAAATTTTATTATATTAAATTTTATTAAATTAAATATTATTAAATTTATTTTATTAAATCTTATTTGATATATTTGAAAATAATAAAATTATAGAAAAATCATAAAATTTACATTTTCAAAACTTAACTTGTAAATTTAAAATTTCCAAATATATATTTTAAAAATCTAAATTTACACACATATAAACATAAAAATCATTATATTATATTTTAAAAATCAATATTTATTAAAAACACATATATTTTCCCTTTTCAAAAATTGGGAAATCATTTAAAAATAGACCAACGGTGTCCGTGTATAGTTTTCTATTTTATGGCCTAGTGATACGGATATTTATCATTTCAATCCGCAGTAATTTAATATTTACGAGTATATATCATTTCAACCTGCAATCCCGAATTTTCAAAATCAATAAAATCGTTTGGATTTGTTATTTCAACCCATAACGTTGTCCTTAATATATAATATCGTTCGGGTATATATCATTTAAACCCATACGGGTTTCCTAAACTAACAGGGAACTTGCAATGTGAGAACAATACCATAATAAAAAAACATAACATATCAATTACAAGCATCGATCATAATTAACAATTTAAAATATAATACACACACAACGTGTTATGGTGTCATATGTCAATTAACATAGATAATTAATTTTAAATATTAACATATCATATTCAACGATTAAATCACTATTTAATTCAAATGTAACAACATATTTAAATCATCATTTCATGTGAAATAAATTTTACTAAGCATATGAATGTTAATCGTGAGTGATTGCTCCACTTTCGAGGCTAGAGAAACTTGACGACGCAATGCGATATGAATCCAAACAATAAATTCTGAAGCAAAGCAAAGCAAAGCGAGCTCCAGAATTCTATGAATCAAATATATATATATATGTATATATATATATGTTAGTGTGTGTATATATATGTATATATATATATATATGTATATATGTGTAAAGAATGAATCTGAATGAATCTATTTTAGTTACAATGTATTTCTATTTCTGTTGGGCTGTGTATATTTGCTAAAGCCCATTATTTGCTTTCTCTTGCTTTGCTACACTTTCCTGAAATAGGAATCGTGGCCTATAAGTATTGTACTTGCTGATTATCATGATACACACAATGAATAAATTCAAATCTATTTTTCCAAACTTCTCTCTAAAACTTTTACATGGTATCAGAGCGTAAAGATCCGTTCTAAATCCTTCTTCTTCTAATCCAATTTCTTAATTAGGGTTATGGCGGAAAACAAAGCAATCTTGGATGTAATGCCTGTAACGTCTAAAATTACAGATTATAAATTGTGTGATGAGAATTATCTGGATTGGAGTAAAACAATTAGGTTGTATTTACGAAGTATTGACAAGGAGAATCACCTTAAGGAAGATCCACCAAAGGAAGATTCAATCGAAACAAAGGATCAAATTTGGCTACGAGATGATGCTCGCCTATTTCTACAGATTCGAAATACAACTGATAATAATGTGATTAGTCTTGTTAATCATTGTGGATTTGTGAAAGAACTAATGGATTATCTTGAATTTCTTTACTCCGGAAAAGGAAATATCAGCAAGATGTATGATGTGTGCAAATCTTTTTATAGATCGGAAAAACAAGATCTCTCTCTTATGAATTATTTCATGAAATTTAAAAGAACTTATGAGGAGTTTAATCTACTTTTACCTATGAGTTCAGATATCAAGACTCAACAGCAACAGAGAGAACAGATGGCAATCATGAGTTTCTTAGGAGGATTGCCAAGTGAATATGAATCTGCAAAGTCACAAGTATTATCTGGATCCAATGTGACTTCACTACAAGAAGTATTCAGTCGAATTCTAAGGGAAGAAAGTTCAAGTAATGCACAAACTAATGTTGCACCTAATTCTAGTGCTCTTGTTACCCAAACCAATTCAAGTGCACAGAACAGATATGTACAAAACAATGCACAATGGAGACCGAATCAAACCGGATATGGAAGAGGTGGCACACAACCTGACAATAGATCAATGAATCCAAATTTCTGCACCTTTTGTAAGAGGAAAGGGCATAAGTATCAACAGTGTTGGAAACTACAGGAAAGACAAAAACAAAACAATGGACAAACAAAACAGACAGCAACTATTGCAAAAGCTAGTGATAATAAGCATGTTCTCATTTCTGCTGAAGAATATAACAAGTATGCCGAGTACCAAAATAGCTTGAAGGAGTCTACAGAATATCAAAACCCTACTATATCTACTGTGGCTAAAACTAACAAATGGATTATAGACTCTGGTGCTACTGATCATATGATTGGTAATCCATTATTTTTATCAAATTTTCAAGGTAAAAATAAATCTCAAAATATAACCCTGGCTGATGGTTCTCTTTCATCTGTTCATGGATCTGGATCCATAACTCTAAATCCTTCTATTACCTTAAAATCTGTTCTACACACACCTAAGCTTGCTTTTAATCTTCTCTCTATTAGTCAAATAACAAAGGAACTTAATTGTTGCATCACGTTCTATCCTAATCACTGTGTGTTTCAGGACCTAGAGACCAAGAAAATTATTGGTAAAGGACAAGAGCTAGGTGGTCTTTACATGTTTGATGACTCAACCTCTATTGCATGTACAAGCATCACTCAAGCTCTCAAAACTCACTATCAGTTAGGACATCCATCTCTATCAAATCTAAAAAATTTGTACCCTCAGTTCAACTCCATTAAACATATTAATTGTGACTCTTGCCAATTTGCAAAACATCACCGGTTAAGTTCAAGTCCAAGGATCAATAAAAGAGCAAAGGCTGCATTTGATCTGGTTCATTCAGACATCTGGGGTCCATCTCCTATTATTTCTAAACCTGGATTCAGGTATTTTGTAACTTTTGTAGATGATTACACTAGAATAACTTGGTTATTTCTTATGAAAAATAGGGCTGAGCTATATTCTATTTTCTGTAACTTTTGTAATGAAATAAAAACTCAGTTTAATACTAATATCAAAGTATTAAGGAGTGATAATGCCAAAGAATACACCTCTGGAATATTTCATGAGTTTATGAATAAAAATGGTATGCTACATGAATCATCTTGTGTAGATACTGCACACCAAAATGGAGTTGCAGAGAGAAAGAATAGACATCTTTTAGAGACCACTAGAGCATTGCTATTTCAAATGAACATGCCAAAATTCTTTTGGGCAGATGCTATTGCTACTGCATGCTTCTTAATAAATAGAATGCCATCTAGTGTTTTAAATGGTGAGATTCCCTATAAAGTTTTGTTTCCAGATAAACACATTTATCCTGTTGAGCCTAGAATCTTTGGATGTGTTTGTTTTGCTAGAGATGTACGGCCTCAAGTGTCTAAACTTGACCCAATGTCCATAAAATGTGTGTTTGTGGGTTATTCAAGATTACAAAAGGGATATAGATGTTATTGTCCAAGTCTGGATAAATATGTGGTGTCTAGTGATGTAACCTTTCATAAGGATATACCCTATTATCAACCTATGCTAAACCAAAGTAAACCAGTGGCAGATGATGATCCAAGCTTCCTTATATATTCTACTCACACACAAGATACTGACAATACTGAACACTTGCAAGAACCTATGGATAATAATATAATTCCTACCCCAATCCATGAACCTATACCTCAATTTAATCCAGAGATTGATCTACCTATTGCCCTAAGGAAAGGAAAACGTCAGTGTACTTATCCCATAGCTTCTTATGTTTCTTATAACCATTTATCACCCAACACTTGTCTATTCATAAAAACTCTTGATACTACTTCTACACCCAAAACTGTCAAAGAAGCTATCTCACACCCCAAATGGCATGAAGCTATGATAGAAGAATTAAATGCACTAGACCTTAACAAAACATGGGATCTGGTTCCATTACCAAAGGATAAGAAGCTAATTGGGTGTAGATGGGTGTTCTCTGTAAAAGTTAACCCTGATGGATCAATTGCCAGGTTCAAAGCAAGGTTGGTGGCAAAGGGTTATGCACAAGTTTATGGTGTAGATTATTTGGAAACCTTCAGTCCAGTAGCCAAACTAACTTCCATTAGACTATTCATCTCTCTTGCTGCAACACACAACTGGGAATTACATCAACTAGATATCAAGAATGCCTTCTTACATGGTGATCTTCAAGAAGAAATTTACATGGCTCAACCACCTGGATTCATTGCTCAGGGGGAGGAAAAGATGGTATGTAAGTTAAGAAAAACATTGTATGGTCTTAAGCAATCTCCTCGAGCATGGTTTGGAAAATTCAGTCAGGCTTTGGAATCATTTGGTATACATAAAAGCAAATTTGACCATTCTGTGTTTTATAAAAATTCAGGTGCCGGTATTATTTTGCTTGTTGTTTATGTGGATGACATTGTTATTACTGGAGATGATATCAAAGGAATTCAGTCTTTAAAGAATTTCATCCATACACAATTCCATACCAAGGACTTAGGTCATCTAAAGTACTTTCTTGGAGTTGAAGTTATTAGAAGTACAAAAGGTATATTTTTATCCCAAAGAAAATATGCTCTCGATCTCTTGACAGAAACTGGGAAACTTGGTATTAAACCAAACACTACTCCAATAATACCAAATAATGATCTATCTAACAGTGGAGAACTTTTCAAAGATCCAGAAAGATATAGAAGACTTGTTGGTAAGTTAAACTACCTAACTGTCACAAGACCAGACCTGTCCTATTCTGTAAGTTTGGTGAGTCAGTACATGTCCTCTCCTTGTGTTCATCATTGGAGAGCTTTAGAACATATTTTAGGTTATCTTAAAGGCACCGCAGGTTTTGGCATATTATATACTAATCATCAACATGCTACAATAGAATGCTTCTCTGATGATGACTGGGCAGGGTCTAAGCTTGACAGAAAGTCTACTTCTGGTTTTTGTGTTTATGTTGGTGGTAATCTTGTGTCTTGGAAAAGTAAAAAACAAAGCATAGTTGCAAGGTCTAGTGCTGAATCCGAGTATAGAGCCATGGCTAAAGGAGTGTGTGAAGTAATGTGGCTTGTTCATCTTATGACAGAGATTGGTATAAAAGTTGAGAAGCCAACTTTGTTGAACTGTGATAATCAAGAAGCTATATATATTGCTTCCAATCCCGTATTTCACGAAAGAACCAAACACATTGAAGTTGACTGTCATTTTGTTCGTGAATTTTTTTACAAGGATTGGTAGAAACAAAGTTTGTTAGGACTGGTGATCAAGTTGCAGATATTTTAACTAAAGCTCTAGATGGAACTCGGATGAAGATATTGTGTGACAAGTTGAGCATGATAAATCCATATGCTCCACTTGAGGGGGAGTGTAAAGAATGAATCTGCATGAATCTATTTTAGTTACAATGTATTTCTATTTCTGTTGGGCTGTGTATGTTTGCTAAAGCCCATTATTTGCTTTCTCTTGCTTTGCTACACTTTCCTGAAATAGGAATCGTGGCCTATAAGTATTGTGCTTGCTGATTATCATGATACACACAATGGATAAATTCAAATCTATTTTTCCAAACTTCTCTCTAAAACTTTTACAATATGTATGTGTATATGTATATATAAGAAGAGGAGGGGAAGGCTTTGCTGCACGTGCACGGAATGGAAAAGGGGAGAGGATCCTGCTTGGTGTTCGGCCAAGCTCAGGTGGCTGGAGGGCTGTGGGACCAGGTACTGTAGTGTGCCAAGGAGGAGGGGAGACTGTAGGGTCAGAGGCTGTGTTCGGCATGTGCTTGACGTGTATGGCGAGGGTGGCTATGTTCGGTGGATGGAAGGCGGCCGTTGGGTGGAGATGACATGCTGGGTTCGACGTTTGGGTGGAAGGTTGAGGGTGCTCGGCCAGGTCAGGTGGTAGGGAGGCTGCAAGGAAGGGAAGTGGAGTATGAAGGTGGTGGCTTCGGCGTGGCTGAGGGTGTTGTCTCGATGGCAGGTTGTCAAGGCGGTGGGAAGTGTTGTGATGGAGGCAGATCTAGTGTGGTTGACAGGGGAGGAAGGGTGTAACGACTTGATTTTTCGACTTTCGAAAGTCGACATCAATAAGTCCACTGTATCAAATGCCGAATAATCGAATGCTGAAAAACCAAACCGTTAGGGTTAAAGAAGAAGAAAATAGAAGAACAAATAGAAAACAATAACAGAATCTCACATTCGCAGCGGAACAATATATAATAGATAAATGAATAATCTTTGAAACAAAGAATTATAACAGTTTATACATTACATCATCAGAGTCATACACAACACAACAGCGGAAAAGGAATAACATATACTAGTGATATGTCTTGACATTCAGCTTGCCTCCTGATCTCCACAACATATCTTTCTGACTTCGCTCCAGAACAACTGATAACCTAACTCTAGGCTGCCCGTGCAGAAAATTATGGGCACCCAGAGTTTAGAAAGGGAACAATAAACTCCAGGACAGTCATGGGACTTGTGTGAGATTTTAAAACAGTTATTTGCACAAAAGGAAATAAAAAAGAAATCCACTATGCTTTTGGAAAATGAAACTACCTTAAGGTCACCCCCCACACACACAATGCAAGCGCACAATTGGAGGAGATTTCTCCTTATGATAGTCAAACATGCTTGATACGCAAAATATTTTTGATATTATTATTAGTGCATTGTGTGGAAAACATTTCAAAAGTATAATATTAATCATAGCCAGCGTACATGCCATTATAGTATGCCTACTATAGCTACCATGTTAAATGGCAGGTTCTACAACTTAAACCGTACAGGGCTCGTATTGAATGATTGGATTTCCAATAAATGGTCAAGGCTAAGGAACTTCCTTCACCGAATGGGCACGCCTCTGGGGGGATGCCCCAAGAACTTAACCAGCTCTCTGCCAACTCTGTAACTAGGCAACCAACATTCACGAGTATGCCACCCCCCAGTCTAGACCGACCTTTATCTGAGGCACTTCTCAACCAACAACCACTAAGTAAATAATTTGGGATCCATACCAGAATACCACTTTAAAATCCACACAAGGTAAATATCTGGACTCCATACCAGATACCACTTTTTATCTGGAAGGAGATGTACATACCTTGAGGGGAGCGACCCCCATAACCTTGCCGCATCCTCCCTGTTTCGACCATTTCCGAGGTGTGAGGTCCGACGAAGTCTCGTCCATAAAGCTACGCTTTTCACAAAAGCCATGCTTCGATCAACAAATGATCAGCAATACTTAGCATGCCACATCACCAAATTGGTAATATATCACTAATAGCCATCAACTACATAACCTCTAGGCTCGTACGTCTCAGAGAAGGGTGTTAAGCTAAGAGAATAAATTCTCCGCCATCAACAGAAATGTATCTGATAGAAACCAGCTTTATATCTCAAAGTGTAATGTCAGACACACATCCATACAAGTCCGTTCTGAGTTCAAACGGAACCGAAGGCACTTCCTCCAATGAAGGAAAGAAGCCCTTTCAAATCCGGATATTCACTAATCACGTCCGGACTCCCCATCACAAAGGGTGATATAAATCTCTATACTGAAGCAACTCGGTGCAGAGACATTCGACAGTAATCCTTTCTCTTTCGAAAATACCCGGTCTTCAGCACCATCTTCAAATGCAATTCCATTTTGTCGTATCATTATTCGAATGGGTTTTATGACACAAAGTCCTCTCCCAGCTTAACCGAATAATGTGCGCGTATTTTAAAAATAAGTGTTACATTTAGATTTCAAGTAAATCACAACAAATTCCTACTTCGATCTTTTTAAACAAAATATTCATCAGAAAGATTCGATGTGGTTTTCGGATAATCATTTGGAATCCGACCTCCGGTCGCATCGAAATTCAAATGCCGTTTAAAGGCCAATATGGAAAGTCGGTTATTTAAATACCAAAAACATTCACAACAATCACCAGCTTTTAAATAATTTCCACCAAATTATTTATTTCAAAATACATTCGCATGACATATTTTCTCACTTCAACCCTTTTGAAAACAAATTTCAAACCACTTTTCTTACGCGGAATAAATTTTCAAATATTATTTATTTCGATTGAAAATTTGCCAAGCCCGAATACTTTAAAATAATTTAAATCACTTATCCAAAAAAAATATACTTGGGAACATTTAAAATAAAAAAAATATTTTTAAACGCTTTATTTAAAATATTAGTTTTGAAATTTTTATACCAATATCTCATATAAACTCAAGTCCAAACTAATTTTAAAAATAAAATTATTTGATAGAGTATAATTATTTAAATAACCATTTTCTAAATCAAATATCAATAAAATCTTTAAAATAATCACTTCTATAATTAACTTAATAAATATTTACTCTAAAGATTTAAAACAACTTAAGAAAATAATTTCTCCAAAGCATCCTTTTTAAAACCATCCTTAAACTTTCAGTTTGTATTAATAAGCTACTTTGAAAACATTCTCGGCTTTCCAAGAAAAATACACTTTCCATTCTAAAATGGTTCATTTAAATCAATTAATAAATCCTTCTTAATTTATCTCAAATTTACATTCCAAATTCGCAAATTTTCTATCTATATTTTTTTCAAAATAAACCAATATTTATTTTTAAAATAAATTTCCCTTTCCTTTATAAATTCTCGTTGTGAATTTAAATTTCCAAATATCCACTAATATACGATTTTCAAATTGATTTTCAAATCTTCACTTTCAAAACACCAAATCAAAGTCCAAATTGGTTTCCAAATTAATTTTCAAACACCAAATCAAATTCCAAATTGATTTTCAAAATTTATTTCAAACACCAAATCAGTTTCCAAATTAATTCCCAAAATTTATTTCCTTTTAAAATAAATTCCTTTATTTCTCCCAACCTATTTAAAATCCGAAATTTAAATAAATTCTTTACTATTAAACAATATTACTTAAAATCCCTTTATTAAAAATATTTTTCCATATTTTGGAATTAATTCGATAAGATTTCAAAAATCAACCTTTATACTTTTAGATTTCTTCTTTTAAATTTATTCAATTCTCTAAAATGAATTTACTTAAAAGTTTCAACTTTAATTTTCAAAAATCCAATTATATATTTCTGGTATCCTACGATACCAAAAATATATTCGGCTAAACTATAGCCTTCAATAAATTTCAATCACCAATATAATCATTCAAAGATTATCAATAATAACATCATAACATATACAAATAAATTCAACAATTTTGAGGAATCCAGTTGGATCCTCCAACCTGTTTCTCTTCTTTCACAAATGTTAGCACAACAATTAAATACCAATTCCACTTTAAGGTAGAATACCGTGGTATATGGGATTATATTATATCAACCGCTATTATGCGGCGCATAGGGTCTCATCCGCTATATAGTGCGGGAAATCAATCACTCCAATACACACACACACACACACACACACTATCACATCCAAACAATCAAAAATTGAAATTCTAATTATTTCAATTGAGTGAGAAGAATTTGCATATGCATGCAACCCATTTCAAATCCGGCTTGATCCTCTACGATTTTTTAAACCTTGCAAAACAATTATATAATTCCAATTAATATTTAAACTAACTCGAACAATCCATTTATTTATTTTGAATTAAATTTAAATTAATTTAGAAAGCTTTATTCTTTGCTTAATTTGAACAATTTAAAATCAAATCAGCAAATAGCCTACAGTTAAATCCATTTATCAAGTGTTCATTCAAAAGGATACTAACATATGATTCTAACAACAACCAATCTTCAAGCAATTCATAATCACAAAATTTATATAAGTAAAGTTTGTATTTGGACAAACTAACTCATCCATATTTCAGTTTCAAAGTCAGAATCAAAAGAAGGTAGTTAACTCGCTTATCTACTTACTGTAATTTTCAATCAATAAGGAATCGATATGCTCACTGTAATTCAATAAAATGGTAGATTATATTCACCTATAATTAATTATTCTAATTCAAACTCATCAAAGAAAAGGGACTAGGATTACACTCACCGAAAATCCAAGAACCCTAGCTTCTTCCATTGTCTCAAACCTTCTCTGCATCGTTCCTAGCCATAGCTAACAACCATCGTCCACCGCAATCCAGCCATATCGCCATCGATGTCGCGAGCATAGGCGCTCTTATGCATCGTCGCACCTTCATCCTCAGCTTAATCGTTGCGCCTAAACCCTTACCACATTGCACGGCTACAACGCGAGACCCAAACCCTGATTCGCCGATCGAACTCCCAAAACGAACCACCAGCTCGCCACTCGATGCACAACCACCTCACGAATCATCCAAACGCCACCACCTCGCCTGGTCGCCGAGTCTTAATCGAGAGATCCCTTATATATATATATATATATATATATATATATATATATATATTATAGGAATTCGAATTCAAGACCGAGGAAGGTAAAAGAATGGAGTAAGTGGCTTCAACCGCTTCGGTTTTTTTGACATTGATTATATATTATTATTTTTAATTAAACCGAGGATCGGCCATTATTCGATTTGAAACGAAGAAAAGATTTTTTTTGTTCGTTCGATTTATTTTTTCTTTTGATTCGTAAATTTTTTTTCGTTTTAATCTAGAGAAAGGCTTGCTGCAATAAAAATGAACGCATGTATAAAAGACAATACGTGTTGAAAGAGGTAAGCAACGTGTTTAAAAATGTCTGATGAGATAATATTATGTTAAACATATATAAATATTTAATTTAAATTCAAATTCAAATCGTCTCAAAAATGCAACTTAAAATCTCGATCTCCAATCGAGGCATGCCGCTAGGCGTTCATAAGGTTATACCCCTATTCCGAACGCAATGGAAAAGGTTTCGAGGCCTAACTCGATCGTATGGAGAAGATAGCTTTTTGAACCCAGTTATTAAGTTAAATTTCGATATAATTTTCAGCGCGTTTGCTTATCGTACGGCCAAATGATCACCCCAAACGCTACGAAATTGAAATCCGATAATAATACAATATTACGGATCCAATGAAACTGGTTTCGTCGAATTTCGAGACTATGCCTTGGATAGCTATTTTTAAATATCGATTTAAACGATATAAATTCCAAAACTAAACAAAACACTTTTAAACTTGATTTTTAAAAGTTCCATTGTCTTCAGTATTATCAATATAGATTTGTCAAGCCTTCAAATTATTTTTAACACGCTTAAAACTGAAAATTCAAATTTTTACCCAATTTCCAATGATTAAATTCAAAAAATTTAATTGCCAAATTTATTCTGATATTTGAAATTCAAGTTAAACTAAAATTCAAATATTTAAAATCAAATATTACATTTCAAATGTTCAAAATTTCTGGGTCATCACAGAGGGTTGGTGTGGAGCTGTGGAAGGTAGTGTTTCGGTGGCTGAAGTGAGGAAAGCGGGCTGCTTGGGTTGTGGGAGGAGACTAAGCGGTAGGCTGCGGTGATGGGCAGAAGGGTGATGCGGCTGAGAAGCGAGGCAGAGATGGTGGAGGCGGAGCACAGGTGTGGACGATGGTGTTTTGGTTCGAGCTCAGAGAGGATGGAAAAGGCGGTGGTAGGAAGAAGATGGTGAGTAGGCTTTTCTCAAAACAAATGAATGCAAACCTTATTCATTTTTTTAATTTTTTTTATAAGAACAGAATGGAAAGAAGCAGGAGAGAAAGAATGAACGCAGATATATATCAGCCAGTGGAATAACAAAAGTCAAGAATTGAGTTTTGAAAATATTTATGGCTAGTAGCTATTAGCCTTACCAGATGGACAAACGAAAGGACACAGAAAACCCAAAAGGCTCAAACGGGTACCGATACGGCTAACCATTTCGTTGATTTCGCTGCGTACCGACCACCGAAATACAAAAATGAAAATACCGTGGAGATCAGTGTGATGAGACGAACAAGATGGTACAAAGATATCAAAGACATGACCTATCTATCAAAACTCGATTTTCACTGCCAAAACTACTGCTAAAACGCCGAAAATAAGATAAACGGTGTTAGAGCAGTCTAAATTTGACGAAATGAAATATGACGTCTCGCTCAGAAAATGATAAACATTTTTTTATTATATAGAAATATTCAGATTTCAAAAATAATTTATTTCCATCAAATTTTAACCGACTTTAAATTTTAAATTGAAATTTCACAACCAAACAAACTTTCATATTTTCCGATGAAAATCTGACACTTGCTACATTTAAATAGACATATTCCAAATATCAAATTTTCATTGCAAAATTTTAATTATTAATTTCATGAAAAATTTAGTTAGTTATTAAATCGTTTAAAGTTTTAGGTCGTTACACATTCACTATGATAGTTCAATATATATTAATTATTATACATAGTTAATTTTACCACGATTAATCTAACTGTAATTAATTTTAATGGTAATGTGTCATAGCCAAAAAATACTGCAAGGCTAGGATTATTGAAAAGAAATTAAGTAGGGAGTTTAAGTACTTTGTGTAGCCAATAGTAGGGGGAATGTAAGTACTTTCAACATCACTATAACAATAAAAGTCTTCTAGTTTACCATTGAAAAATCGAAGAAAATAAAACATAGCGAAAACATAGACGGATACATAGTTGATTCTACCTTGGCTACAACAGGGTAACTAGTTAATTCATATCATTTATACTCCTAAATAATAAACAAATTAAAAGATGAATATAGCCCAATAAGTTCAACGAGTAAAAATTATGTTTTTTACCTTTGTTTTTCTCGTCAATACAACATTTCAGAGTAGCTACTAATTTTAAGCATTTTTTACATTACAATGTACATAAAAGTTTTAAAATTTGATATATTGGTTAAATCTATTACATTTATAGCTACAGTAGTATATAGCAAACAAAGCTGAAAATATAATAGTATACAGTTGAATAGCTTGGTGGTAATTAATCATATGTAGGCAAGAATGAAAACTTGAGTGTAGCGGTTGAAAACATGAAAGCACATATGTCCAACAAAAAATATATATTAAAAATGATACCTCTATACAGTGCTATCATCTAAATAACAATGAGGAGTATTGGTTTTTATAGCAGCTGTAAATAGAGATGGGTTCATTTTATTTAGGCAGATTAAAAAATATCTCTGATAAATTCAAGTTTAAATTCGCATATAGATTTTGGACCAGGTAAAAGGTGTTTACCTAGTTGAAATTGCAGAGTCTTTTTCTCCTAATTCATTGCCAGACTGATGCATTACTTATTTGCTTGCAGAAGGAGATGTGGGTCCGAAAACCATCTTCTGGATCATAGTTCTTTGTTTGTGATGCATAAATGATATCATCTACTACACTACTAATGCATTTAATTTCTTTTTCTTCGACAAGCAGATGTGGGTCTAGAAACTAGCTCTATGGTTTATAAATTCTATATATTAATGATTGCTTGCCATCTAGCTCGCTTGTCCATCAGTTGATTTTTTAGAGCTTCATACATTATCAGTTTGCATAAAAAACTTTGTAAACTCAAATATTCAATGTGCACTATTTAGCAAAAACAAATTTGAACTTATGGATTTAAACCATTTAGAAATAAAACCAATATTTGTCACTTTCTATATCAAGTAATGTCAGCTACTTAATATATTTCTCACGATGAATATATATATCTATACACACACATAGAAAATGAATTAATGGAAGTTACTGTGAAAGTACTTGTTAAATTGCAAATCTTTATTGGTTTTTTGAACTTCGGCATAAAATAGTACATTCATTAGTATAAAATTTGACAGCGGACATCTTTATTTTTCAAGTATTTGTGAAAATACGGCTTAGTATTGATAATATGTTACACTAAAGTGTTTTATATTAGTGTTAAAAAGGCACAAATAATTTATTTTTTAACTTCTGTTTTATACTAACATCTATAAAATGTGCAAGATTGCTTTCAACAAAATAAAATTTAAAGAGCTATTTCTTTTGCTTTTATAACACCCTTTTACTTAAAATTGTATGCAAGGTTTCAAATATTAGCTTCCAAATGAGATATCAGATTGACTTCTCGATCGCGGGTTGAGATTTTAACATCTCTTTTGAGATAAGGGTCAAACTTGTAAGTAATTTTTAAACTTTCATCTCACCCAAATGCAAACATTATATTGAATGATGTTTTATGGAATGGCAAACATTATACTGGATTATCATTATTAACGGATGTGCAAGGTTCAAAGGCATCAAAAAACATCAGCACATATCAGCAGCCAATGTATTGTGCATGATTCATTTAGTTAAAAAAAATATTGATGCATATCCATAATTATGTCAATGTCAAGTCACCACTACTTAAGTTACCGTTAAATAAATCCCATGATCTACACTGAAGTGCAAATATATTGTTATGTTTTAGATGTGTTATTGAGTCCACACATATACAGCATTTGAGTCTATTAATTGACAACGAAAAGCATATGTAGTGCATATTAGTATAGTAGGGGAAAATCTATACAAATTGAGAATTAGTATTGTATCACTACTCATGAATAAGTAAACCATAAAAATTCATGGTATCCAACTAATTCAATATATTAAAAACATAGTCGGGTTAAAAATTATGCATTATTTCTTCTACATAATCATAATTAGTTATATTAAAGACATAGACTATATGTGTAAATAATTAAAATATCAAATGTCTTCATTTGGCTACTCATGAGCAAGTACCAGTAGTGCTAGTTTTTGCTTTATTGTCCATATAATTGAAGAAAAACATAACTTTCCTTGCTAAATTATGATAAGATAAATCAACTCAAAAGATTCGAACTCATTGCATTAATATATATTGAAGGAAAAAATACTACAAATTTTATTTAAAGCAAGGGCATACTGGCCAAATGAATAGCTGACTTCAGTAATGTATAATAACACTACAATACTGAGCTATTGCCTATACATACTATGAAAAATTGAATGTAAATATAAATCTAGTCAAACCTAAAATGTATTGATAGGCCCTCACAATAACAAGTAAAACATACAAACATTATAAAGTTAGCATGTCTAGCAATACGTCATGATAATACAATGTCCTGCAAGTATAAACATTCTTCCCAAAATGTTATGAATAAGTAAATAAAAGAAAATGCAATTATATAGAAGAATGCAATTAAATAGAAGAATTCGTTGAAAAAGAAGGTAAAAAAGAAAAGAAAAGAAAATTAAGATATGGGATGTTACAACATAGTAGTAATAAGCAAGCTCACATATACCAACCACCGTTGTCACTCAATGTAGACGCTATATATAGTTTAAACATAAATTGAAAATCAAATGTTTCACTATATTATATTTGATATAGTTTTCAATTCTCAAATATGTTCTTGATAGCTTTCTTGTAGGCTTAGAAACCGTGAAGCTTGATCTTCTCCTTCTTTATGATGTCAGCCTGCATTTCATAACATGGAACTTGAGTTATAGTTGCACAGCCAGTAAAAATCACTGAGATTTTAACATATAAAACAAATTTGGGTACCTGAACAAGGAATGTCTAAATGTTCTTCCTCTGGTCATCTTGCAATTGAATAACCTGCATAAAGATAAGCATTAGGAATTAAGTGAGAAAATACATGCAAAGGAGCTATATTTTGAAGAAAAAAAATCATACTTGATCATGTGCACACATTTTATGTTGTAAATTTCATTAAACAAAAATGCAAAAGTATCTATTTTAAGTAAAATATAATTTATTGCATAATTAAATTTGACATGTTAAAATATTGGAATAAGATATGTTTTTGCAAAGATCTTTATGATATGCGGATCACTTCTGCACTTGTATATGTGTGTGTTTATATAAACCCCTTAATTAGTTTCCACGCTTAGCTCCTTGTTTTCAACCACGTGTTTCTATCAATATATATTTGTTTTTTCTCTTATCACTTCATATTAGCAAGCAAACTAAAACACATGCAAAAAAGAAAAACATGGCTTACGATTGAGATCAAGTGCAAAAGTACTAATATTTCATGATATGATAATGTGTAGTTAAGAGTGTTTTACCTGGCCGAGTTTAGGATCCTAAACCACTGTACCATTATAGAAGAACTACTTCTTGAGGTCCTTAAGAATCTTGCTGTAGCTGAATCCTTTTTCAATCCTTGAACGGTTGTCAGACTCTTTCTGCCATTGCGCTGCTATATGAGAACGTGAACATAATCTTTTGTTTCGGCACCAGAGTCCTCGGTACTAGCATCACCAAAAGGATATACAGAAAAAATATTACACCAATTGATACTGGTAAAGCATAGTTTTTATTTCTTAACAAATTACAAATGTTATAGGCGAATTTGCATACCGAAAGTATTTGGAATTTGCCCCTCAAAATCAGACATGAATTCTTTTGAACTTCAAATATAATGAACCGAAACTCTTGATATTGATAAATATTTATAGAATAATATTTGTTTAAAGAAGCCAATATATGTAGATGTCATTCTTCATGTCATAAAAGTGGTTCTCTGATAAGTAAAAACATCAAAGAAATGCATATTTGCTATATGCAAACTACACATTCAGTATTCACGATTCATATGCATTGTTATTTACAATGACATCATATATCAAACACATTTGAGAAAAAATCAGAAAAATACATTCACGATTACTGGAACATTGCAATCATATATAAGAAATTTAAAGGGAATTTTTTTTGTAAAGATCATTATGTTTTTGTGCAACTCAAAAGTCCAGTTTTGACAATGATTTGTTGCGTTTTAAAATAACCATATATATATTTACAAGCGTAGTGCCAAGGGCACCGGCCTTTCTTCTTAGGGCACCTAAATTTCATAAAAAAAACTCTTTTTTTTACACTCTAGTCGGTGGGCAATCATGGACCAAATAGTGCCACAGTTGGTGGTTTAGAACTCACCACGGGACCGAAGCAGAAAATTTGGTGCCTTTAGCACCGCATAAACCTTTTGCAAGTGCATATGAAATCATTCATGTAATGCCCATTAACTAACAAATCCAGCTTCAGTAAAAAAGATTGGTAATTTACACAAATTTAGATCATAGTTAACAACTTGTGAAAATCGATCCGACCATTAACTACTTAACAAATATTTGATGCAAATTATAGCATTAATACTGCAGCCAGCTAAAAGGATAAAATACATACATATTACAATTCTTGGGTTTTAAACTATCAAACACTTATAATATCAGGTCAAATGTTCTAATTCAAAATAAAACATAAATCTCAGCATTAATTTTTGTTAAGTTTCATAAATTGCTAATTTTAAACAAAAGAAAATTTTTATTTGAAAATTTGAAAATAATAATAGTTGTTTTTACTTACGATTTATTCAAGAGAGATTGCATTCAAACGTTCTTCCTCTAATAATCTAGAAGGCGAGCCTTTGGATTTTGCAATTTGTGCAAGTCTTTTAAAAGTGAACATAGGACTCAAAGCAAGATCCTCTAATATTCTAGTTCTTGATAATGCAGCAAACCTTAAACCAAGACTTTCTCGATCGTTGATATTAATGATTCCTTGATCAAGTGTAAATCCGCCGCATTGCACAATGGTACGAACTCTGGAGCAGTTCTTCAACAAGGAGAATCCAGCAAAATACGTTTAGTACGATTAGGGTCAGTTTTAAAAGACACAAAGAATTAGTGATTACAAGCAAATGGCAGTGGAAAGTGTGCAAATTAATCATTTTAGCAAAGCACCTAAGACTAGTAGTGGTGTTGATATCAAAGATGCCTGAATGCATGGATAGAGATTATGGATGTTCCGTATTTTACAAGCTTTATTCTATAATCATATTAATAAAACATATTCTAATAAACTTTGTACTTATAATGGCAAGTTACAAAGTCAATATTATGCTAATGAATAAATCATGCATTCCTTTTTCTCCATAAGAAGTTAGAGCATCTCCAACAAGTTTGAGTGCAAATATTATATTATATGTGCTTACAAAATTTAAGCATATGAAAACTCCAACGATGTATGGGTTCAACCGCTTGTTCAACAAGCGCCTGAAGCTCAGGCGCTTGTTGAACAAGCGTTTAAGCTTTCAAAGTGCTCAAGCACTTGTTCAACAAACGATTGAATTTCGGGCGTTTGTTGAACAAATATCTAAAGATAGCGTCTATATCAGCCGCTCTTTTACACTATTTACTTCATTAATTTACCTCAACCTCTCTTTTACAGTTTTCTTTTTTATTCATCGAGATGTCGAAATGTCGCCACGACCCTTCAAAATTGTTAAACGGACTATCCTTTACATGACTGATGTCAATGCCGGTATAGCTCTATCATTTCAGATGCTACAGTGATTGCAGATGATCTACGAGTATTACACGAGTAACCCCCAACCAAAGCGCATCAACTTACAGCAGTGCTAGCGATGCCACGAGTTTAATTTTAATACGTAACTTTTAGATTAACATGTCTGTCACATACTATGAATGTTATTGGTTTGCTTAAGTTTACTATTAACGTTAAACAATTACTTATCTAGGTTCATCACATATATAGTTATGCGCGGTAGTTGGCATGGATGAACTACTGAATATTATTTCACATTACCTCAACTGATTTGGGATAGACTATACGCATCACATTTTGGTTATTTTCTAGAGTATTACCTATCTCTACACACGTTGATCGTTGCATTATAGAGGCCCAAACTGAGAGATGGTGGCGTACCATTTATATGTTTCATTTTTCAGATTTTGAGTTGCGATTAACTCTTTTAGATTTATATATGTTGACTGGTACAGAAGTAGGTCGACTAGACCACGCTTAAATATCCTTTGATAGTTCCTTTAAGGATCTTGAGTCATATTCTACTTATTTATCAGGTTTTGCCGATGGCGAGGTTAGAAGAGGAGCTGTTACACTTACATGTCTACAGTGGTGTATAGTAGATTATAGGTACGTTGAGGAGATGCACATTCCTATTATTTGTGCCATTCTATTATATATATTTGGTTATGCGTTTTTCTCAAACAATACATGCACAATTAGATTTGGTTACCTGGTTGGATTGGTAGACGTTGATGGATATCACATATACGACTATGGTACTTCCATCCTTGGATATCTATATGTAGCGTTGGATACCTATACGTCATAGTAGTACCGACAGATGTATGGTTTTGGTACATCCTTCCTTTTTTGTTACTACTAGTATACAACCAACATGTATCCATAACTCATTGTTGAAGCGAACACTACATCCTATATTCACTTCCTCAAATTACGTCGTTGGGGGAATGATATGCATATGCCCCATGCTATACAGGGGGTGCATAATGAGTTGATGGAGGCCATATATCATATGGATATGAGGCGATGCGGCAACATTATCATTTGTCCCTGGTAGGAGTTTATTCAATTTATGGAGCCCATTAATGATCATGCCCTCACTTTCCAGTTTGCACTTTCGAGACGTAGGTTTTCTTTCAGGTTCCTACATGTCCTTTCATATGGTATTTAGGGGAGCGGTGTCGGTTGTAGTTGTTTGGTATAGTTCACATTTCTTTTGATCTGCTTCCATGGGATGATATATATGGATCTATTCAGGCTCGCTTGGCTTATATTGCTGATATAATGGCCGCAAGATGGGTAGATGGTGAGCCTTTTACTGTACCCGGAGATTTTGATGCATATTGGACTCAAGTTACCCCTATGTGCTTACTCCTCACCTGATTATATACGAGGTTTGAACTCCGACCATGTTGGCTTGCGTATCTCTTCTGGTATAGTTCTATTACCAACAGCTACTTTTGATCCTACGTTATCTCCATACACACAGCCTCCCATGTTCGATCCCCCTCAACATGCATTCAGAGTATATAACTTGCAGGGTGAGGTCGTTTACGTACGACTTTAAATTTTCATATAATTCACTAGCAATTAATTCCCTATATATGTATAATTTTTCTTTCTTACATCGTAGTTTACTCGGTACATGGATCATGATAGAGGGGTGCTTGCTGCATTTGAGCGTATGATGCTTGATTATACTTGACTTATGTGTTAGGGTTATCAAATTCGGATACATGAGTACCGGACTCTGATTTAGTAGCTTCAGTAGTAGCAGATGCCGCCATTAGAGCCACATGACTTTGATGATGTCAATGATGATGGTGACGATGTTGATGATAGTAGTAACAACAAGAGAAGTTGTATCGGTTCCTATCATATAGACTAATGTTGTTTTTTTATGTTTATACATGTTTTACTGTTTCATGCATGTATTTCAGACTAGTATATATGGGATGTTGATGATGATATTTATATATGCTCGTGCATGTATTCTTATTCTGTTGGTGGTTCTTATTCTCTTGATGTTGATGGTTCTTATTCTATTAATGGTGATTTTTTTATGATGATATTTTTTACTATATCCATAACATGAATAACAATACTTATGAAGAAATAGTTGTGAAGAAACAAACAAACTTGATTCATATGACGTGGTTTATGAACTATCTATTTAAATGAAAGTTTTATAGTGAAAGTTCACAACATATCAATGGAAAATGAAAGTTGAGCTCCACAAGATTATCCAGTACTAATCAAAGCGTAAAAAGGAGCCGACCGTAGACATATGGAAGAGGAGACTCTTAAAAATATAAAAAAAGTATTATGTAAATGAAAAGATACTCTACAACAATGCAGTAATGTAAAAATGTCAAATGATGAATGAAAGAACACTAAATGGAGTTTTCCGTGGATGTAGAATTTCTTGAAATCTGAACCACGTAAATCTTGGTACTTTATTTATTTTTCGTATCTTCTATTCTATTCTTTGAGTTTGATTTTGATTAAAAAATAAATTGAAAGAGGCATTTTAACAAACAGTTGAAATTCTACTATAAAATTACATAGGCATTCAGCAATATAATTTCTACTTAAAAAGAAGGCAAGCTAAATATCGTTCAAGCTTGCACGTCCTTAGTTATAAGAGCATTCAGCCCTATGATTGCTACATAATTAGTTGAGTGCTGTGAGATGAAAAATCTTACAAACAATCTTTCTTCTACGAAGCAGTTTGAAGCACTTCTTTGAAACATGATCCAATCTGAGATGCCAAAGTCAGGTGGCATCCAAACCTAGTGAACTGTCAACTCCTACACACGACTCTTCAGGAACTGTACATTCTTTTAGCAGATAAAGATTTTAGACCATTACTCCTTTCATCAATACAAGAGCACTATGTGTCACCTATAAGCTATTCGACTCTGTCATAATCCGGCAACCCAAAGATGCTAGCTGATCAATGAAAGAAGAAATTTCCTTAAACCTAAAACATAACAGACTCCAGTGATAGTGCATACCATGCCATCTTGCTTGCAAATACGTACTGATCCTCCTAATGACTTGCAAGTAGCATCGTTCTCCATTAATATAGAACTTCCCTTCTTACTTCATAAGAATAAAAATACTCCTTCCAAGGCGTCATGTTGAAAGATGCCCCTGAATCAAGCATCCAATGGTCTGATACATCGAAAACAGATATAGCCAATACAACATTAGAAATAACCTTCTCCACTACAATAATGAAGAATGATCCACTTAATTTCTCTTACTCAATTCTTGACAATCTTTCTTCCAATGGCCAATGACGACACATGTTGTTTTTAGACTTTCCTTTCGAACAACTTTCAGGCTTCCTCAACTTGGAACTCCCTCAAAAATTATTTTTCTTCCCATCATTTCTTTCTCTCTCTATGAATAACCCTTGACTACTACTTGCTTTCTGTGAAGATCCTTCTCCTTGACTCTCGGAAATCAACACTAATACATCTGCGGTATTCACGTGTCGTAAATCCAAGTGTCGGGGAGGCATATTTTCAGGGATAAAGTAAAGTAAAAGATAGAAACAAAAATTCTCACCTTACATTAAATAGATAAATAGTACATACTATCACCATCAATAGGGTACATCATAGTTTTTTATGCATTAACCCAGCTAGGAACCATTATAACTGCCTACTTTCACACTTGCTGGTATTGACTAAATTTGACATAGTGGAAAAATAAAAATAGATAGATAGATAGATACCTCCATTGGGTGCTCCCGCTGCATGCTCCAAAAATCTCTTCCAGCATGCTCCACTTCCAAAATGCTCTAAATAAAATCCTAACTACTTGGCTGCCCGGGAAAATAGAGCGCCTAGAGTTTAAAGGGAAAACAAAATAAACTCCGGGTGAGTCATGAGACTGGTGTAAGAACTCAAAATGCGCGTTTTGAAACAAAAAGGTATCTCATAAGACCATGCCACATATAAATATGGAACAGGTTTTTACCTTATGATAACAAAAACATTTTACGTCAAAATACTTGATATTATTTTTAATGACATATCTTTAAGAACATTTGCAAATAAACATATTAATCTTAACCTAAATTGTTACCATTATTAAATTATAGCATACTAGGCTGTACAAACAAAATGACAAGCACTTATTTGAGAATAGATTCCATATAAATGACCACGTGAAGGGACTACCTTCCGACAATACAACTCTTGAGGAATGTATCGAGGTCAATAGAACATTGACACCTCTAACAACACAAGACCAGCCTACCTTTCTCATTAGATAGTACCGAATATGTCATCACCCCAGTCATTACCGACCAATCTGAGACGTCTTCTAGCATATACCATAATAATTCGAACCTGAACATCATTGCGGGTAGAAATTTATCTAGAAGGGGACGATCATACCCTAATGGTTGCGAACCACATAGCCTTGCCGCATCTACCCGATTTTGGCCATTTCTGGGTGAGAGGCTCGAGGTAACGGTTATCTTTAACATAGCACATCATCTTTCTTTGAATGCCACACTTCCATTCCATTGATCTCTATTGACTTCCACAAACATACAATCTTCGAGCTCATACGTCTCAGAGAAGAGTGTTAAGCTGAGAGAAGTTTCCTTCTCGCCACCATGCAAATGTATATTTATAGAAGTCAACGATGAAATATCAAGAATGCAATGTCAAACATCCATCAATACAAGTTCGTTCTGGGACTGAACGAAATCGAAGGTACTCTCTTACCACATCTTGTCGGGAATTCACCTTAGGATTAGTAGCGATTAGTCCTTGCATTGGATATTTCATAATGAAGAAACTACCGCTACTATATGTATATTGGGATTTTATCCCTAAATGATCAACAAGCAGTCCTTTATTATAAAAATCCAAATATCATATTTATATCTTCACTTTGAATACATAAATTTGTTCGAAGTGTCTTCGGACAGGAATTATCCAAATCCGACCGCGGTTTCTCTGAATAAATCATCGATAAAAGAGGTCAAGTGAATAGGGAACCATTCTTCAATTAATTGATTTCTTTTTATCAAAATCTCTTTTAGGGATATACATTTATAAAACATTCTTTCCGGTATTTACGGAAATATTAAACCTCCCTTATAAAATCGCTTGACAATCTTTTAAACTTCTTTTACTAGGAATCAATTTGAAATTGTTCCATTTTGTATTTAGGAAGATATTGATCCAATTAAACCAAATTTTCCATCCCCTCAGTCGGGCCAGTCCAGATGGTCAGGGAGAGCAGAAAACTAGTTTTTCAAACTCAAGGCACTATCTCTTTGACACCCAAAAGGCGGTCAAGTTATTTGATCGACTCTAAATCTTTAATCATTCCAAAAATTCTTCAAAATATCTTTAAAATACTTCATAAAACATTTCAAAAATAATTATAAAAGATTTGTAAAAGAATTGTTGTGTTTAAAGCAATAATTCAAAAGTTATAGAAAAAGTGTTGCGGAAAAGTGCTGCGAAAAGTGTCTTTTCAGCTATTGATCAAAACAACTTTTTATTATTTGAAAAATTATTTTTATTGCTCAAATTGATTTTCAAACATTTTAAAACATTTATAATATTTATTCCAAATTTTTAAACAATTTTTAAACATCATTTTTAAAGAAATCCAGTTTTGGATTCCGAATTGCAAATTCAAGATTTTTCCAAAACTTGTTTTACTCATATTTCAAAGTCTACTTTTGATTTTCTTTCTTCATCGGAAAAATATGGGTTTAATAGTTTATAAATTTCTTATCTCGAAGAATTTTGAATTATATTCCAACTTTTACACTTGTTTGACTTTTATAGCCCAAAATGACGAACTATCGCTACACGACGCGCTTATTTTTGATTAAATTTTCTATTTCTTTTCAAACTTCACCAAAACAATTTTAAATGTTTGTAAAACATTTCAAATATATTTTAAACCATTTTTAAGAGATTTAACAATTCCATATACACCATTTCATTAGTTCAAGGAAAGTGATTTCCTTTGTGCTTATCGACATGTATATTCGTGACTTGCATATATGTTCAACATTCATTTGAAAACAACCAAACTTGATGAACAAAGCATATTAAACATCCATTTGCAACATCATATCATCATCCAACATATAGTATAACAGTTTAGGAGTTCTCGCTTTGGATTTTAAACGATTTACTTAAAATTCGCTATAGCTCTGCTATTCGAGTTCTGAAGCTCGCTATTCTTTGGATTTTAGCTCCTTGATGCCTCAATCAAGTCTTTAGAAGGCAAAGGGGTGCATTGCCTAGGTAGTAGCAGTGAGTGGGCTCGGTTTAGGGTGAAGTGAAGTGGAGTTTGTGAAGAACAAAGAGAAATGGGAAGTTTTACTATATATACTATATATTAAATTTTTAATTTCTTTTTGAAATAATTTTTGACAATATTTCTCTTAGGATGGAAGACATTATAGAGAAGCAAAAGCTTGAGACTATGAAGTAGAAAATGAATGAAAAAGAAGAGAAGAGGCTAGGGTATTTATAGAAAAAAAAAAGAGTATAAAGGAAGACATGTACATATCACCTTTGCATCACCATTTTAAGGCTTTTCCTACACCTTTCCTCTTCAAAGCACGGCAAGAAGTCCCCTCATCTGCACATCACTTCCATCTTCTCATGTGTACATATGTTGACTTATAAAGGTTTAAGGAGTAAGTTTGCTTAAAAATCTCTTATATATTTTTATATTATAGTTTTATTTATATATTTTGGTGTATATATATTTATGTGTATGTTGCATGTATGCATATGTGTATGTAACATACTCCTACAACTTTGCATGACTTCCACACGTTGTATCGTTACAAATTCTGATTCCGATTTTCGGTCATATTTTCTCTTTTAAATTACTAAGCATATTTTTGTAAAAAAAATTGAATTTTTTTCTATCATTCTTAACTAATAAAAATGATCATATTTTATTAATAAAACCATATAAATTAATAATAATATTTGTTTACAAAATCATTGTTATATCGATAAGGCTAAATGATGATTTATTTAAAGTGGTTTATTTACGGGTCGTTACAGACTCCCCTCCTTAAAAGAATTTCATTCTTGAAATTAAGATAAGAGAAAACAGCTCAAAAGAATATATATATTCGATATGATGGAACATATATAAAAGTATGAACAAGTGACTACACCACAGGCGGTGACTATAATGATAAAGTTCATTTTTTAATTCTAAACTCAAGATACGCCTTTTTCGTTCTATCCTATGTTTCCCAAGTGCAATCCTCAACATCTCTACTCTATTGAACTTTGACATATCTTACCACCTTCTTCCTTAATCGTTTCTCATCACGATCAGTGATTCGAATAGGCCATTTGATAACTGCTAAATTTGGTTCCACCTCCAAGTCTTCCTGAGCAGCTGTTTCTATGATTTGCTCTGGGTTATGCATATGTTTCCTTAAATGAGACACATGAAAAACATTGTGCACTCTTTCCAATCTTTTTGGCAGTTGCACTCGATAAGCTAGTGGGCCAATTCATTCAAGAATGGGAAATGGTCCAATATATCGAGGTGCTAACTTTCCAGCTCTTCCAAACTTGACCACTTCTCTCATCAGGAGACTTTCAAAAAGACTGAATCTCCAACTAAGAATTCTAGATTTCTGCGCCTTTGCTCCGCATAACTTTTCTGTCTTCTCTGGGCATCCTTTAGCTTCTTTCTAATTACATCGACTTTCTTGAAGCTTCTTGTATCATATTAGGACCAAGTACTAACCAATCCTCGATTTCAATCCAACATGCTGGTGACCTGCATGGACGACCATATAAAGCTTCACATGGTGCCATGCAGATACTAGCTTGAAAACTATTGTTATAAGATAACTCTACCAAATGTAGTTGATTTTCCCAGGAGCCTCCAGTTCTAGAATACATGCCCTGAGAAGATCTTCCAAAACGCGGTTAACATTCTCTATTTGTCCATCAGTTAGAGGGTGATAGGCAATGCTTATATTCAGCCTTGTTCTCAAAGCTGTCTGTAATGCTTCCCAAAACTAAATAGTAAAAATTGGATCCCGGTCGCTCACTATATTGCTTGAAACTCCATGCAATCGTACAATCTCCTTCATATATATATATATATCCACAAGGCTTGCAACGATCCTCGTTGGCTTAAATGGAATGAACTGTGCACTTATAGTTAATCGACCTATGATAACCTAAATGCTTTCATTCCCTTTCCTCGTTCGAGGTAAGCCATCAATGAAATCCATTGATATTTGATCCCACTTCAAAGCTGGAATCTTCAGAGGTTGAAGTAACCCTGCAATTTTCTGTTGGTCGTTCTTGACTTGTTGACAATTGGCGCATCTGCTAACATAAATGGATATGTCCCTTTTTATACTTCTTCATCAAAATGTGCGCTTCATATCTCTATACATTTTGTTAACTCCCGGATGAATGCTGAGTTTGGATTTGTGACATTTGGCTATCACCTCCTGCCTAAGATTTTCTACATCTAGAACACAAATTCTCCCATTCAACCGTAATACTCCGTGGCTATCTATTTCAAAGCTTGAATTTCCTCCTTCTTCGGTTTCCTTGTTGAACTTTTCAAATTGTCTATTTTCTCTTTGTTTACTGGCTATTCTTTCTAGAAGAGCTGGAGTTACTACCAAACAAGAAACAACAACATACTTCTTACATAACGCATCAGCTACTACGTTGACTTTCCTTAGTGTGTATAAACTATCTATATCATAATATGAAAGAAATTCCAACTAACATTGCTGCCTCATGTTTAAATCCTTCTAAGCGTTAAAGATTTATGATCCGTAAAGAGCTCAAACTTTTCACCTAGTTAAAAGAGGAAATTCTATTTACTAAGGTCAATTCAAAGTTTTATTTAAATAAACTATGAAAACTTCTTACCCAGCAAATAGTGCCTCCATATTTTTAATGTAAACACCAAGGCTAATAATTCTAAGTCGTGTGTTGCATAATTTTTCTCATAAACCTTCAGTTGTCTTTCTGCATAAGCAATCACCTTCCCTTCGTGCATCAGAACAACACCAACTCCTTCTCCACAAGCATCAATATAAACGGTTAATCATTATTTCCATTTATGACTGTTAGGACTGGAGTGGTTGTTAATCTCCTTTTGGGTTCTTTGAATGCTGCTTCACATCTAGGAGTCTAGATAAATTTAGCATCCTTCATGGTCAACGTCGTTAGGTGGTAGGAAATCTTTGAGAAGTCTTGAATGAATCTTCTGTAATTTTCTGCCAAACCTTAGAAGCTGCGAACTTCTTTAGGAGTCTGTGGTTGCTTTCAATTTAAAATAGCTGCAACCATTACAAGATCTACTGAAAACCCCGTTCCTTGATACTACATGTTCAAGGAACCTTACCTTCTCCCATAAATGACATTTTGAGAATTTGACTTTAAGCACATTATTTCTTAATATCCCTAACACAATTTCTAGATGCCTTTCGTGTTCTTCTTCTATCTTAGAATAGATAAGGATATCATTGATAAAGACTAACATGAATTTATTGAGTACATCTCTAAATATTCTATTCATAAGGTCTACGAAATAAGCGGATGCATTTGCTAGCCTAAAAGGCATAACCAACCACTCGAAGAAAGTGTTTGGACCATTAAATGCAGTTAGATGGATGCATTCTTCTGAGATTCTCAACTGGGAATCCTGTGGCTAGATCCATTTTCAAGAATACCCGAGCACCATGTAACTGATCAAACGAGTCATCTATTTGAGGTAGAGGAAACTTCTTCTTAATCGTTTGTTTATTCAGATCTCGGTAATCTACGCACAACCTTAGAGATCCATCTGACCTGGCCACAAAAAATACTGCTGATCCCCAACTTGAACAACTCGGCCTCATCAATCCTTTCTTTAATAGCTCTCGAGTTTGGTTATCTAACTCTTCTCTCTCCTTCGAAGCCATCCTCGGTCTCGTTGTTTAATTGGCATTGCACTAGAAATTAAGTCAATACGAAATTCAGTTTCTCAATGTGGGGGCAAACTTTTTACTTCTTTAAAAATGTTTAGGAATTCTTTAACAACAGGTATGGTTCCAAATCCTTCCTGGGATGAGTTTAATGCATAAAGAAAACTTCTCCTCCTTGGACTAGGATCTTCGTAAGATATTTCTATAAACTTTCCCAACTTTATTTTCACGAAAACTATACTTTTTGTGCAATCTAGAATAGCTTCATGTTTAGTCAACCAATCCATACCGAGTAAAATTTTAAATCCAATAAAATCTAAGACAAATAGGTCGAAAGGAAATTGATGGGAAGAGTGGAAAATTTGGACTTTTTCATAATTCATGCAAAGGTTAGTAGTGCTGCCTATAGGATTCATCACGCAAATAAGGGAATCAACTGTTTTAGGTTCAAGTTTTAATTCTTCTATAGTTTTCTTAGCAATAAAACTATGAAAAGCTCTTGTATCAAACAATACTCTAACTAATATATCTTCAATAAAAATATTACCTTTCAAAACTCCCTTGCCCTTCACATCTTGAAAGTTTCAAGGCTTATCCTTTATTGCATAGACTCGGGCTTGCTCTCCCTTCCTCATGATCGGACAATCCTTGATCATGTGCCCCAAATAATGGTAATTATAGCAGAGGTTATTTTGGACCACAGGAGAGATGGAATCCCGGAGCATTGGACTTCTACAATCCTTCACAATATGGCCCTTCTTCTTACAATCATAACAAGTGTATCCCTTAAAGCGGTTTCCTTGAGATTCTTCTCCAAGTTTTTTTGACAACGGCTTTTCCCCACCATTATTGAACTTCCCTTCTTTCATTTGTTGGGGTTGTTGTTGGTCTGAACTTCCACCGGATTCTTCTTATCTAGCGTTTCGTAATGAAATCCCATATCCAATAAATCAATAAATGGCCCCTTAACATTGGCAGCCATCCTACTTTGGTACTTCTCATTCATCCCTGAAATAAACTTCTCATTTTTCTTTAAAGGTGTGTCGATTAGACCTGGCCCAAAACAAGAGAATTCTTTGAACTTATTCGTATACTCCTCAAGTCATTTTGTCTTGCTTCAAATCCATAAAGCTTCTATAAGACGAGATTTCCAGACACTGACATGCACTGCTCTTCTAAAACCTCCTTAACTCTTTCCCAAGAGAAAGTGTCCTCTGACTCACTTAGGGTAATGGACTCCCATCAACCCAAAGCCCCTTCCTGTAACTGCCATGAGGCCAAGAACCTCTTTTTCTCATTACTGATATCCAACACCTTAAAGATCCTTTTGCATGATTTAATCCAAGCTTGAACTTTAATGATAGATTTTGTACTCTTGAATGGTTTTCTCTCTAAGTTGGTATAATTCTTGCACTAAGTGGCAAAATTAACCGGGAGTTGTACGGGAGCTATTTCTTCTATAACGGCGGTTGGAGCTCGACTGTTAGTTGTTGTTGTGCCGCTATTTCTCCGTCCTCGTCCTCTACGAGTACTTATGTCTTACCACCTGAATTTAGTAAGATAAATTTAGAATATAAGGACGAAATTATCTTTGGGAATGAGTATATAGCACATATTTAATTTATTTAGGTAAGGATTCTAAACGCGCACTCGCAAAGATTAAAATCATTCTAGGGAATTACTAACCTTATCTCTAATGAGTTATACCCCACCAAAGCCAAGGTTCTCGCTTAACCTTCAGCTCTGATACTAAATGTGAAGACACGTCTCCTTGAGTCTCGAAAATTGACACTAATACATCTGCGGTATTTACATGCCGTAAATCCAAGTGTCGGGGAGGCGGATTTCCAGGGGTAAAGTAAAGTAAAGTATAGAAACGCCAATTCTCGAATTAAGTTAAATAGATAAATTGTACATACGATCACCATCACTAGGGTGCATCAGAGTTTTTTTATATGCACTAACCCAGCTGGGAACAGTTATAACTGCCTGCTCCAACACTTGCTGATATTGACTAACTTTGACATGGCGGAAAAATAAAAATAGATAGATAGATGTATCCATCGGGGGCTCCAGCTTCATGCTCTAAAAATCCTTTCCAGCATGCTCCTCTTCGAGAATACTCTAAACAGAATCCTGATTACTTGGCTGCCTGGGAAAATAGGGCACCCAGAGTTTAAAGGTAAAACAAAATAAACTCCGAGTCATTCATGAGAGTGGTGTAAGAACTCAAAATATACGTTTTGAAACAAAAAGGTATCTCATAAGACCACACCGCAAATGAACACGGAATGAGTTTTAACCTTATGATAACCAAAACATTTTACGTCAAAATACTTGATATTATTTTTAATGACATATCTTTGAAAACGTTTGCAAATGAACTTATTAATCTTAGCTGAAATTGTTACCATTATTAAACTCCAGCATATATATAAATGACCAGGTGAAAGGACTACCTTCCGGCAGTACATCTCTAGAGGAATGTACCGAGGTCAACAGAACATTTGCATCTCTGCCAACACAAGACCGGCCTACCTTTCTCACTAGATAGTACCAAATATGTCATCACCCCAGTCGTTGCCGACCTATCCGAGACGTCTCTTAGCATACACCATAATAATTTAAACCCGAATGTCATACTTGGGAGAGATTTATCTAGAAGGAGATGATCATACCTTATGGTTGCAAACCACACAGCCTTGCCGCTTCTACCCTGTTTTGACCATTTCCGGGTGTGAGGCTCGATGTAACGATTGCCTTTCACGTAAAACATCATCTTCCTTTGAATTCCACACTGCCATTCCATCGATCTCTATTGACTTCCACAAACATACAACCTTCGAGCTCGTACGTCTCAGAGAAGAGTGTTAAGCTAAGAGAAGTTGTCTTCTCCACTACCAAGCGGATGTATATTTATAGAAGTCAATGATGAAATCTCAAGAATGCAATGTCAGGCATCCATCCATACAAGTTTGTTCTATGGCCGAACGCAACCGAAGGCACTCACCTACCACATCCTGTCGGGAATTCACCCTAGGATTAGCAGCTATTAGTCCTTGCATCGGATATTTCATAACGAAGAAACTACCGCTACCATATGTATATTGGGATTTTATCCTCAAATGATCAACAAGTGGTCCTTTATTGCGAAAATCTCAAATATCATATTCATGTCTTCACTTTGAATACGTAAGTTGGTTCGAAGTGTTCTTCGGACAGGAATTATCCAAATCCGACACAGGTTTCTCCGAACCAATCATCGATAAAGGAGGTCAAGTGAATAGGGGATCATTCTACAATTGATTAAATTCTTTTATCGAAATCTCTTTTGGAGATATACATTTATAAAATATTCTTTTCGGTATATACGGGAATATTAAACCTCCCTTATAAAATCCCTTGATAATCTTTTAAACTTCTTTTTATTAGAAACCAATTCGAAATCGTTTCATTTTTATTTAGGAAGATATTGATCCGAGTAAACCAAATTTTCCAACCCCTCTGTCGGGCCAGTCTAGATAGCCAGGGTGAGCAGGAAACTAGTTTTCCAAACTCAAGCCTAGACACTATCTCTCTGACACCTATAAGGCGGTTAAGTTATATGATCGACTCTAAATATTTAATCATTCCAAAAATTATTCAAATTAATTTTAAAACACTTCATAAACCATTTAAAAATGTTTATAAAAGAATTGTTAAGTTTAAAGCTATAATTCAAAAGTTATAGAAAAACTATTGCGGAAAAGTGATGCCGAAAGTGCCTTTTTAGCTATATTGATCAAAACGACATTTTATTATTTGAAAATTAATTTCTATTACTCAAAAAACTTTTCAGACATTTTTAAACATTTATAAGATTTATTCCATATTTTTAAACAATTTTAAAACATCATTTTCAAAGAAATCCAGTTTTGGATTTCGGACTGCAAATTCAAGAGTTTTTCAAAACTTATTTTACTCATATTTCAAAATTTACTTATCAAAATCTCAATTTTCTATCTCGTTCGAAAACTATGGAAATAATAATTCAGAAATTCATAGCTCGAACAATTCCGAGCTATATTCCAACTTTTACACTTGTTTGATTTTTATAGCGTCAAATCGCTAACTTCTGTTACACGACGCGTTTATTTTTGATTAAATTTTCTAGTTCTTTTCATACTTCACTGAAACTCTTCTAAATGTTTACAAAACATTCCAAATACATTTTAAACCATTTTTATGAGATTTAACAATTTCATATACACCATTTCATTAGTTTAAGGAAAGTGATTTCCATTGTGCTTATCGACGTGTATATACGTGACTTGCATATATATTCAACATCCATACGAAAAAAATCAAACTTGATGATCAAAGCATATGAAACATCCATTTGTAACGTCATATCACCACCCAATATATAGTATAATAGTTTAGAAGTTCCTACCTTGGATTTTAAACGATTTGCTTAAAAATTCGCTATAGCTCCGCTATTCGAGTTACGAAGCTCGCTATTCTTCGGATTTTAGCTCCTAGATGCCTCGACCAAGTCTTGAGAAGGCAGGAGTGCACGACCTAGGGTGTAGCAATGAATGGGCTCGGCCTAGGGTGGAGTGAAGTGGAGTTTGTGAAGAACAAAGAGAAATGATAAGTTTTGGGATTGTTTTGTGGAGTTTTATTATATATAAGTATATATTAAAATATTAATTTATTTTTGAAGTAATTTTTTACATTATTTCTCTTAGGATGGAAGCCATTAAAGAGGAAGCAAAAGCTTAAGAATATGAAGAAGAAAATGAATGAAAAATAAGAGAAGAGGGTATGGTATTTATAGGAAAAAAGACGAGTATAAAAGAAGACATGTACATATCACCTTTGCATAACCATTTCAAGGCTTCTCCTACACACCTCCCCTCCTCCAAAGCTCGGCAAGAATCCCCCCTCCCCCTCAAATGTGCACATCGCTTCCATCTTCTCATGTGAATATATGTTGACTTATAAAGGCTTAAGGAGTAAGTTTGCTTAAAAATATCTTTTATTTTTTTATATTATACTGTTATTTATATATTTTGGTGTGTATATATATGTCTATATTTATGTGTATGTTACATGTATGTACATATACATGTATATGTGTATGTAACATACTTCTACAACATTGCACAACTACCACACGTATCGTTACAAATCTCGATTTCGATTTTCGGTCATATTTTCTCTTTTAAATTACTATGCATATTTTTGTAAATAAATTTTGAAATAAATTTTTCTGACATTCTTAACTAATAAAAATGATCATATTTTATTTATAAAACCATTTAAATTAATAACAATAATTTCTTACAAAATCTTTGTTATATCGATAAGGCTAAACGATTGTTTATTTAAAGTGATATATTTACGGGTCGTTACACTTTTACAGTTTCGCTCATAAGCTTTATTTGATCTCTCATCACTTCACTCAAGAGACCCATCTTCACATCTTTTAATGTCAGCATGCTTCTTCCATAGATCAAGCGGTTAGTGAATACTGTGTATCGCTCCAGAAGAGAGCACAATACTACCATAACCTTTTACTCTTCATCCACATTCAAATATATAGCTTTCTTCTTCATCATCAAGTCATTGAAGAAGTTAAGATGTGCTTTCAACGAAACCTTCCTACATTTGGTAAGTGAAGGAAATCTTCAACAAAAGTAGTCTATTCGTGAGCAACTTCTTCATATAGAGATCCTCTAATTTCTTCCACAAGCTTCTAGTGGTAGTTTCACTATTAATCACTGGGATGACATTCTCACCCATGGCCATTTGGAGAGTAGTAAAGGCTCATTTATCCATCTTCTTTCTTTCCAATTCTGAGATATCCACTGGCAATGATTCTGCATAAAACACAACCCGATGAACACGATTTCTTCTTACTGCCGCCTTCATATTCCATTGCCACTTCTTAAAATCATTATCTTTATTCCACTTCTCTATATCCAATTGCGAAACAGGTGCTACTTATGAACCTTATTGTAGGGGGAATACTCCTGGATAGGTCTAACCTCACTTCCCTCTCCATATCCTGGCGTTTTATCGATCATCCTCTTGCCCTAGGTTTCAATAACAACCTTCAAAGCTCTGATACCAGACTGTTTAGGTTGATTTACAGTCATTTGTATGAATCTACCTTAACATATAGGCTAGAGAATAGACTTTGAATATTAAATCAATGGACTCCGCTTGAATCTCTATTCAATTCTTCGAAGGAGAGAAAGCAACTTGAAATCACTACACTTGGTTGCACTGATTTTATTTGAATTTGTGTTTTTTAATACATGAATCAATGAAAGAATGGGAGAACATTTTTGGCCAGCAATGAAAGGGATAATGGCTACGCAAAACCCTAGAGGAGAATTGTAGAGAAGGGAGGCTAAGATTGTTTAAATAACATGGGAAAGAAGGGGTTTAAAGATGAAAGCATTTTTTTTTTTTGCAATTTAACACTCTTTTGGAATCAAATTGCAAGCCTTCATCTAGAAGTAACGATCGTCGACATCAGCCCCTATATGGGACTCAATCCACCTCAAGCCAGACTAAATAATTTACATTAAATCAAATTTAAACGTGCCGATATCGTATATCGATAAGTGCGTATACATCTTTTATAGACGCATTATTTTTAGTACTAATCAATGTAATTCAAGTAAAATTTATAAATAGTATTTCATAAATATTTATCAATTTAATTAACTTACACAAATTATTATTTAATTAAATTAGGAGGTAGATGGAGGATTCACATTGCGGTTGGGTGACTCCTAAGTGCAAATTTGATCAACGACTAATATCGAACAATTTGAACATTAATGTTCACACGCCACCTTAATTAGCTAGTGATGTGACATTTTGGCCAAATCGCTTACATAGCTTTAGTGAAATCTAATTTTACTTATTTTAAGCGTTATTCAGTAGTGGCAATTATTTACACCAATTCTCCTCATTAATATTATATCACATTAGGACTTCTTGAATTTGGTGATTGTAAAAGTTAAAATATTGTCTATATTCAAGTTTATAGTCAAAATACAAAGTCCTTGGTTCAATAATAACAATTATTATTAACTGAATTGCTCTGGACTTTGACATTGAGTTGACTTAAGTTAATCATGATACTGGCCTCATATAATTAAGAAGAGGAATTCTCTCTTGGATAGTGTCTCACTTTCAATGCTTCAATTCGACCCAACAATAGTCATTCGATCGACCTCGTGTCACAGTTTAACTATAATAAAAGCGGAGTTTCCAGACTTAAGCTCAATGGTATTCTCATGTCGAAAAATTGTATAATATTGTAACATCAATATTTTCTATTTGACTTTAGTAATATTAACCAATAGAAAACTATCAAGTGAATCATTATATAGTTGTCCAATAGCTGTCAGTATGCAGCCCCTTGGTGCCTCCAGTAGTCATGAGTAATATATTGTCTAACATTTGACGAGCATTAAATACTCTAGTCTCAACCAAGGTATGATTTCTGGTCTCGATACATCTTGGTTAAGAATATTCAAAATGGTATGTTTAATTTTATTATTATAAATTAGTCATGGTAACAACACTTTGTAACTAATATCGCAAAACATACAGTTTGTGGGTTTTCTATTAAATATACTCTTGATTAAATTATTTAATTAACATAATATATTATATCAAGTATATAATAGAAAGAAAACACAAATAAGATTGGTTATCGAGTTATATATATATATATATATATATATATATATATTATAACAAATTACATAATTGTCTTAGGACATACCTCTAACTCTATAAATTAACACCATACCGTAAGGTTTAGTAGATTGATTGCCGTAAAGCATTGTAGATAACGTACCGTAAGGCTTAGTTGATTGAGTGATATAAGGCTTAGTAGATTGAGTGTCATAAGACATTGTAGATAACATACCGCAAGGCTTAGTTGATTGAGCATTGTAAGGCTTATTAGATTGATTGTCGTAAGACATTATAAATAATGTGCTGTAATGCCTAGTTGATTGAGTGTCGTGACGCTATGTAAATTGATTTTCGTAAGATGTTGCAGATAATGGATCCTAAGATGTAGATAATTAATAGATAATTAAGTGTCGTAAGACTAAGTAGATGATGAGTCAAAGACGAATGCTTAAGGGAGAAGTGACGGTTCCGCTATGCATTTAATGTCGCTGCCATGTACCGTTATTCGATTGGGCCTTTTGAAAAGTGCATTCTCTCTTACAGTGCAAGGATGATTTGTTTACTGACTTGGCAGCTTTAAAAAAATACTATTTTTAAATTAACCGCTTTGATCGTGTGGCTGAGATTTTCTTAGCCCTTATTTTATCATGTTGGATACCGTTTCTTCTTCCGTATTCATTTTACCTTTGCCATAATCTTCTTGCTGCCATCAAAGCTCACATAAAACATAAGAATTTTATCGCTTCATTAGAAAATTTTGTTATTTTTTTGGCTCTTCCTTTACATGGAAAGAATTTCTTATGTCTTTACTGAATTTCGATTTTATTTACATAGGCACCTTTACATTGTGTTGAGCATTCTTGCCACATGAAGATTTCTAGGTTTGTTGTGTAGTGTAGGCCATTATTTTGAATATTTTTGCTTTATGTTGAAATAACGATTTATTTGCAATTACCATTTTGGAATTAATCGGTCATAGTCTATTTCCCAAGATGGTTTACACGCCGTTTCTTTGAACCCACAGTGAATTTTTTGGATGTTTTGGAAAAAATTCCATTTTTATTTGAATTCAAAGCATCATATGTAACAAAAATAGGTGCAACAAACTCAATTTAATGAGTAAAATTACTAATTTTCATATATTCAATTTAGACATATAACACAATAAAACAAAGGAAAAAAAATTAATAAATCATTTCATAGGCCATAATTGCACTGGTATTGTACGGTATTGTTTCAAACTGTCATAGTTACATTTCGAATTGCCATAAAAATATAAAATGATTACCAGCAATTACATAACATCATTTTTAACGGTCATAATGACTTGCTTAATTTACAGAGGTACAGCTGCCATTTCTAATGACATTAAAATTAAATCATCAGAAAAAGGTATTTGCGTAGTACTTTTGTTATATAAAAATAAATTATGTGACAGGGGCATTTTCATTATTTCAAATATTTAAGATATTCTCATTGTCTACAGCTTATTATTATTATTATTATTTATTAATATAATTATTATTTGAGAAACAGAATAGTATTCAGTCTTACACATGGCATTGCATAGAGTTGTAAATTACTAATGCAATGAATGTTCGGTTGGAGTGTGACAATGATTTTGGTGCTAGAAAGATTACATGGTATTCAAAGGATATTTCGCTATCTAATCAATTTAGCATACTTAAAACGGACAGTGAGTAGAATAGTTGCAACATTAGGATTTGTTCATTATAAACTTGCTGCTTGAATCTGAATTTGATGATGTGCAAATGGTTTGTGAAAAAATATTTTACACTACAACAAAAATACCCTGCCGTAACTGTCAAAAACTGTTGTAATAGGCCTATTACAATTGAGACTCGTCAGTCTTTATATTCACAATCGTAATAGAGCGGATTATTTTACAAAGGGTGTAGATAGTTGCGGGTGCAGTTGTAAAAAAATCTTTTTACAAGTGTTTTTGGCAGTTGTAAAAGACTTATTTACAAGTACTTTTTAGCAGTTATAAAAGACGTTTTACAGCTGATATTTGCATTTGTATTAAAGTTTATCTCAACAGTCAGTACCTGCTGTTATAAGACCCTTTTACAACTATCGATAGATGTTGTAATAGAATTTTTTCCAACTGCTTCTTGCAGTTGTAAAACGCTTTTTTACAACGATATAGGGCAGTTATAATTAATATTTTAACAACTATTTTCGCCAGATGTGTTAACATTTTACAACTGTTTATAATGGTTGTAGTAGAATCTACTACAACTACTGAAGATAGTTGCAACAAATATTTTTACAACTGCTACAAACAACTATAATTCATCTTTCGTAACTGCTGTTAACCGTAAATTTTATAATATTACAGTTAAAACCAACATTTCATTAATAATAAACACAATCATCCAAACCAATTGAAACAGCACGAACCATTCACATTCAAAAAAATCAAAGAAAATTCAAGTTTACACCATTTAAGAATTCATAACTCCATTATAATACATAACTAAATCTGTAACGTATATCAATAAAAGTACATATACGTACTAATCAAAAGAGATAAATTCCTTATGTCAAACAATAGACGTCCCAACCGTTTGTCCAATAGTATAGACATATGAAGTAGGCCTAAATAGAATAGCTTCGGGATCTACCACCACATCGACCCAAACCTTTCAAGCATCTGCTCCTGGTGGTACATGATGCGCTAGAACAGTAGGATCGGTAGATGCAATTATTGCTCTTGCGACAGCATTCCTTTGCCAACGCAATAATTTGCACTTTCTAAGCTGATTTTGAAATTGTATGTTACCACCATTTGCGACGTTGTTGCTACTTCGATGTGCAAACAAAAATTACAAACATTTAATTAAAACCACTTGACACATAACATAGATTTTAAGTCAACAATATTTTCAAGTCAAAAAGTGGCTACAGAAGCATCAACATACATAGGCTCTGAATTAATTACAAATAAATTACAGTAGTGGATATACCAGCATCTGCATTTGACTATTAAATTGCTGTTGGTGGGTTTAACCTGCTTGGTGGCTTGGTTATTTGATTCAGGTGTAAATATTATTATAATTTCATTTACATGACACCAGTATATTCGTAATTTTATACCCTGTGCAAGATTTGTCATTACATAAATTGATTATCCAACACGTATATCTCTAAAGTTACTTAGAAAAGGTTAGTCTAGCTTGAAAGAAAAGAATTCAACGTATAGCACTTGTTGCATCCAAAATTGTACTCTAGCTTTGGCACGGACCATAAATGAACCCTTCATTTCTGCTGCTTGCTTTTCTCTCTTTATAAGCACTGTCATTGTTACTTGTTACTGTTATTATGTTGCTGTGCTGAGACTAATTGGGGTGTTTCTTAGGATATCTTTAATGTTATTACTTGAAATTCTACGTCATGATGGCGGTGCAATATATAAAACATTGAATTTTCTTTCTTCTCTTTTCAGTAATTGATGCAAAATTATATTGAAATATCTATTTTAAAAAGAAATATGTTGTTTATATACATCGGCAATTTAAGGCGTGTTATCGGTTTTTTCCCTTTTCCATTGTCAAATGCACCGGGCGTCTGTTCGTCCCCGAAATTTGGAATCTAGTACTGTCATTTATTGAAATCTAATATTGTCTGAACTAATTATTTAACCTTTTCAAACCATTTTAATGAATTTGTATATTGAAAGGGATCTTTTTTCAATAACATCACAAGACAAGATAAATTTACTTATAGAATCACTCATTTGTAAAATATTAACCAAAGCAACAATCTGACACTATTCCAAGTTGTTTCTTTGTTTATTTCGATCCTATTTTATATGCTTATAGTGGAAGATAGCGATAGTTAAGTTTGGCCAAACTATACAGAAAATTGTATGGATTTTTCTTTATGGGTCATGAATGAGTGTAACTTTGTTTTATATATACAGACGATGTAATATGAGAAGAAAACTTTGCATTTCATATATGCTTAAGAATATAGAGTTTGTACATGGCAAAAAGGAAAGGGTAACGGGTAACTTAAAAGTTGATATTCCATCAATTAGTTACCAATTTTTCATGACATAAATAACTATCTACCAGAATGAAAATTAGGACCAAAATAATATAAATATGATGTGAGTATGAGTGTTATTTGTGTGTGTGCGTGTATCTTAAATAATCTTGTGTTTGCTTCTTCGGACTCTACAAGTTAAAACAACCCCCTACGTTTCAACTTTGACTGCGAACTTCGTATCCAACTTCCAGTATGTGTCTAATGCTACGACTAACTACTTCACTTATTCTTTGAACATGCCTATCATTTCCAGGTTTGTAATGGATTTATCTGGGCAGATAAACCAGTTAACTTGGGTTGAAGACGCTAATCAATGGATTTTGTTCTGGTCTCAGCCTAGAAAGCAGTGTGCAGTTCATGCATTATGTGGAAAGAAAAGCTTTGGTAAAAAAAAAAATATAAAAAGAATTTCTTCGGCTTTTTAATGAGTAGAACAGTGTGCTAGGAAATATCGTTATCTATCTATCATCTATATCTACACCTTTTTCGCTATTTTAAATAAATCATTCGTACTTTTCCTTACTAAAAAGTTTTACCTGCTATTATAAGACTTCACAGGTTGGGAAATTATTTCTAAATGTCTTATAAAACTCTATTTGTTGCACAAACTTTTGGTATACAATGCTCAGATAAGCAACAATAATATATCATATATGCCATTTCATAATTTCATCTAAAATTCAAAAACCAAGTCTACTTAATTTATAAGAAATATCTACGGCATATTACCACGAGAAGTCACAGGTTCTTCCGCTACATTTTGTTCACCATTGATGTTCTGTTAAAAAAAATGTTAGACACGCACTAATAAACTTTTAAACGCATATCAATTACTCGTTACACCTTGAATCAATTATAACTTACAACATAAATAAATCAGAGATCTCTTTTCATTTGAGCTTGCAAGGTTTTAATTTTATTTTCCAATTCACGTACTTTTTTTTGAACTAATCGTACGAACTTCGAACTGAGTTGGTGTAACCCCAAAACCTAGCCCCTTATTCTACCTCTATGTTCATGACCAAAGATCTTCGACGCTCCATCTTCTGATACTGTTCCTTGAGAACTTTGAGTGTTTTTATACTCTTTTATCTTAGCCTACAAATTCAAAAATATCCATTTTCCATATGTCGCAGCATTCAATGTAAGGTTCATATATTGGAGACAATTCTGAAAATACATGCCAATTAAAATATATCAAATCCAACTTGCTAGAAAAAATAAATCAATTTGATCACAGAAAGGGTACAATGGAGTCAAAATGAAAAATGGGAAATAATTTGATATACTATCTATCATTACTACGTAATCGGCGATAGCAAAATTTGGTGGTTCTTCATTTTCCCTTGTGTGGCCTCTGCACCACAAATTCATTCTATTGATATTTGATGAGCAACCTTCAAAAAAAAGAGCTTAAAAACTAAATACTAAACCATATTGGATAAAAAAAATTATACTGATAATGAATGAATTTTATAAGTTATTTTTTCTTACCATATAATCTGCTAGTCGTGCATACCCTTTTTGACTCATAGTGTGCAGAAATGTATTCATTGCTCGTATGGCTTTGTATTTATTGCTTGTCGACTATGGAAGAGAAATTCATTAAAATTCGGTATAATAAAATGAAATGAAAATTTTTCAATTGTAGCGATTAAAATAAAACAAACTACCTCAAACTCTTCCGCTAATATCTCGTTGATAAAATCATTCCACCCTTGAGCACTTTTAATATTATCTGGTTTTAACAAGTCTAATTTGTCGGAAGCGTCGTGACTCCTTGCTGCAACTTTTATAGCTTTAACTAGCCATAACTTTGACTCTTTCCATCGCAGTCCCAACATATAAAGGAACATATCCTGGTATATGTCATCCAACTTGAATCTTGCCTATACAGTATGAATAAAATCTAAACTGCATAGTTATATTATGTATTAAAAGAAAATTCAAAATTGCATAGTTGTTGAATCCTTTTATTTTGATTTATCTAAGATATTGTTATGTCTCTATTGATAGTTTGTTTGACAATTTATAAACAAAAGAATGTTAAATTTTGGCGACACTATATGGAGAATTTTAGAAGTCGGAAGTAGCTTCGTAACGGAGAAAACGGTTCGTAAATTGGAGCTCGGAGGTGGAAGTGATAAGGGAAAAGGTGAAGTGGGCTAAATTGACAGGGTTAGAAGTCTGAAGAAAAATTCAGACGTCTGACCATTCAGCAAATCTGCACCAGACCCATTCTAGAGAAAGAGGTCAGACGTCTTGGTCAGACGTCTGAGTCTGTGCAGAATTGGTTTCAGAACTTTTAGTCAGACGTCTGACCAAATGGTCAGACGTCTGAGCTGAAGAGAAACTTTTCCAGTAAAGTCAGACGTCTGACCATTTTAGCCAGACGTCTGAGGCCACTTTCCGCCTGTTTTTCATGCATGGACTTGGCGTGAAGATCTGTGATATCTGTAGGAGCAATTTCGGAACATTGCCTAGGGTTTCTGTTCTTCTATATAAGCTAGCTTTAGGTTCCAAATCTGTATGCATGCAAGAGATTAGCCTCCACAAATTAGGGTTTATCAAAACCTAATTTTCTTCAATTCTCTTCTCCACATATCAATTTCTAATTATAATTTTGATCATTGTATTCAATCTCTTGTACTCTTTTCATCAACATTAATAAGAGCTCTCCCTTAAAGTGGATGTAACTAACACAACGTTAGTGAAACCACTATAAATCGTTGTGTGATTTATTTTTCATTATTGCTTTGATTTCTATATTGCTTGTTTGGGATTGTGATTGTTTTTGGATTGATTGATATTGGAATTGAGTTATTGATTGGTTGTTTTTACACTTTCTATCACAATCCCGTCTTCCGCTGTGCTTGTGGGGTTTCGATTTGAGTGGTCTTGAGTTGGAATTCCGCCCCAACATTTGGTATCAGAGCTTTGGTGTTGGTAGGTGATTGCAGATATACCTGAATCAAGTAGTAACTCAAGCAGTTCCTCAATGGGTAATCCAAGTGGTGTAGCTCCTTATGTACGTGGTTCGTACGCAGCTTCAGGATTACAATTGGTAATAGACAAGTGGAATGGAAATAATGATTTTGAAAAATGACAATGAAATATGAAAGCGGTTCTAAGGGCATCGGGTAGTGTTTGATACACATTTATTGCCAACGGACATCTCGGATGTAGAGAGAGAGAGAGAGGAGTTGGAAGAGTAGGCATTCACTGCACTTCAACTTGCTATGGGAGAGAATGTTATTTCTGAAATTAATGGTGAGACAACCGCTAAGAGTATTTGGGACAAGTTGGAGGAGTTGTATATGAAGATGTCACTGAAAATCGGTTGATCTTATTGCGAACATTCTTCACCTATAAGATGAAGGAAGGTACTTCGCTAAAGGTGCACTAGAACATTTTTGGTGATTTGCTAATGAAGATGAAGGCTGTAGATTTGAAGATTAAGGAAGAGTAAAAGGCGATGATATTGTTGTGTTCGTTGCCAGATCGCTATACAGATTTATCAAATAGTTTGATCTATAATACATTGACTCTTAATGATATCAAGACGGGTCTTCTTAGCGAGAAGTTGCGAGATCGAATGAAGAAGTTAGGTGATGGAAGTAGTGGTGCTAGCAATGGTCATGGTTTATTTGTGGAGAAGGAGAGGTATGTGAAGAAGGAGAGTCGGGGGCGTTCTAAATCAAGGAACCCTGGTTGAGAGGAAAATCGAAGGAAAGAAAATTCAAATGCTATATCAGTAGCAGTGGAGAGTGGAGTTGGTGAGGGAGATGTAGATGTTTTATCGGCGGTAGCATCGGATATTTTGGGTAACAAATGGGTACTCGATTCGGGGGCGTCTTATCATATGATGCCAAATAGAAATTGTTTTTCTTCTTACATCGACAAAGAAGGAAAATCAATTGTTATGGGAAATGGTGCTATTTTTAAGTCGAAAGGTATTGGTTCCGTGCAAATTCAGATGTTTGACGGAGTGGTTCGTACTCTCATTAATGTGCGCTATGTTCTGGGACTTAGGAAGTCTCTTATCTCTTTGAGGCAGCTGGATTCTTTATGTTGTAAGATCACTATTGAGAGTGATAGCTTATGGGTTTCGAAGGGGGCGCTTGTGGTGATGAAGGGTGCAAGGACTCATGGTATTTATTTGCTTCAACGAGTGACCGTAGAAGGTGAAACTTGTATAGGAGTTGATTGTTCTCGTGGCTTGGATGTGACTAGATTATGGCATTTGAGGTTAGGTCATGTCTCGGAGAGAAGTTTGGATGTTCTTCGGAAGAGGGAGATGATCGATGGGGAAAGTTTCAACAAGTTAGAGTTTTGCGAAGAATGCATCATGGGGAATCAAACTAAAGTTTCATTCAGTGAGGGCATGATTCGAGAAGGGTTCTTGAGTATGTTCACATGATGTTGGGGGACCAGCACCTGTAGTTTCTTTAGGTGGAGCTCGCTATTATATTTCTTTTATAGATGACTTTTCTCGAAAAGTTTGGGTGTATGTAATAAAGGCCAAGTCGGAGGCATTTGCAAAGTTCAAAGCATGGAAGGCTCTTGTTGAGAATGAGAGTGGTAAGTCTTTGAAGATTCTAAGATCTGACAATGGCGAAGAGTATGTTTTCGGAGAATTTTCGGAGTTTTGCAAGCATCATGGTATTCGGAGGTATTTTACTGCATCCGGAGATCCGCAGTCGAATGGTATTGCGGAGACGATGAATCGTACTCTACTTGAAAAAGCTCGATGCTTGAGATTGACATCGGGGTTGGTGAAGGAATTTTGGGCTGAAGCTTTGTCAACCGCAGTGCATATTATTGATAGAATTCCATGCTCAGCTATTGGTAACAAAATTCCGGAGGAATTCTGGAAGGAAAAGAGCAATTACTTGAGTTATCTTCGTCTGTTTGGTAGTCCTGTTTATGTGCATGATCTGGGAAACGATAAGCTTGAACCTAGAGCTTTCAAGGGTATTTCGTTTGGTTATACGGATGGAGTAAAAGGCTATCGGATTTGGAATCCGGAAATGAAGAAGGTAATGAATTCTCGTCGTGTTACTTTTGATGAGTCGGCGATGTTCAAGGAGAATGTGAGCTCATCGGATGTTTCGGATTTGGTTCATATTGAATCAAAGGAGAAGGAAATTATTTCCACATTTTGTCCAAGGAGTAGAGAGAGTAGAGTAGTTGGAGATGCTTGTGAGAAAGTAGCGGTTGATGTTACATCACATAGTCCATAGGATTTCTCTATTAGTGTTGGTGATGTACATGATTCTAGAGCAGATTCGGTTCAAGGTGGAGCCAAAGGGAGTTTGGATGATGATATTGCTACTCGGGTTGGTCGTCGTACTATAAGACCACCCGAAAGATATGGTGATTGGAACTATCTTAGCTTTTGTGACAATTTGGAGTATGCTCTTCATGTAGTCCAAGATGAGCCGATGGACATTGATGACGTCATGGAGTCGAGTGATAGCTCGAAATGGATTTGTGCCATGGAGGATGAGATGCAATCATTGTTGGAGAATCAAAGTTGGGATTTGGTTCCACTTTCTAAAGAAAACCGTGCTATTGGGTGCAAATGGATATACCAGATGAAGGACGATGGGAGATACAAAGCTAGGCTAATGGTTAAGGAGTTTGCATAAAGGAAGGGAATGAAGTATGATGAGATATTCGCACCGATTGTGCATCATACTTCTATCCGGATATTACTTGCTATTGTTGCTATTCACGACTTGGAGTTGGAGCAACTTGATGTGAAGACCGTCTTCTTGCATGGGGACTAGGATAAAGACATCTACATAGAGCAACCAGAAGGTTTTGTTGTGGATGTAAGTCAAATTTGGTTTTCAAGTTGAAGAAATCACTATATGGTTTAAAGCAATCACTTAGACAATGGTACAGGAGGTTTTATCATTTTATGCTTGAAAATGGTTTTGATAGAAGCATCAAAGATGCTTGTGTTTATTTCAAGAAGTTGAATAATGATTGCTGGGTTTATTTACTCTTGTAAGTGGACGACATGCTCATTGCTTCTAAGGATAAGAATGAAATCAACAATCAAAAACTGTGTCTGAAATCGGAATTCGAAATGAAGGATCTTGGAGAAGCAAGAAGGATATTGGGCATGAAAATAGTAAGGGATCGAAAGCATTTTGAGTTGAAACCAACTCAAATGGAGTACATTGAGAAAGTACTTTTGTAGCGACCCAATATTTCGACGCTCAAAAAACGACATCAGTACGTCCACTGTATTAAATGCCGCACAATCGAATGCCAAAAAACCGAACCGTTAGGGTTAAAGAATAAGAAGATAGAAGAAGAACAGAAACAATAATCGAATTCTCACATTTCGCAGCGGAACAACATATAGTAGATAAATGAATAATTTTTAAATCAAAGAACTATATCAGTTTTACATACATCACATTAACAGAGTTCACAATGACACCACTCAACACTAGGCATTTACAACAACCAATCCATATAAAAACTGAACTTGCAACAATCCCAACGCAGCGGATGCTATATAATATAAGTGATACGTCTCGCCATCCAGCTTGAACTCCAGATCTCCACAGCATACTTCTTGACTTTGCTCTCGAATAACTAATAACCTGACTCTAGCTGCTCATGTGGATAATTATGGGCACCTAGAGTTTAGAAAGGAAACAATAAACTCCAGGCCAGTCATGAGACTGGTGTGAGATCTTAAAACAGTTATTTTTAACAAAAGGAAAACCAAAGGGAAATAAAAGAGATTCACAATGCTTTTTTAAAAAATGAAACTACCATAAGGCCTTCCAGCACACACACAATGCAATCGCACACTTGGAGAAGATTTCTCCTTATGATAGTCAAACATGCTTGATACGCAAAATCTCTTTTAATATTATTATTAGTGCATAGTGAAAAACGTTTGCAAGTATAATATTAATTTTAGCCAGCATACATACCATTATAGTATGTCTACTATAGCTACCATATTAGATGGCAGATTCTACAACTAAAACCGTACAAGGCGCGTATTGGTGATTGGATTTCCAGCAAATGGTCAGGCTAAGGAACTTCCTATTGCCATATGGGTATGCCTCTGGAGGGACGCCTCAAGAACCGAACCGGATTTCTGCCAACACAAGGCCGATTTACCTCTGTAACTAGGTAACTACTGACACGAGTATGCCATCCCCCGGTCGTAACCGACCTTTATCCGAGGATCCTCAACACCAATAACCACAAAGTAACAAATTTGCAGCATTCACATAGGTTAAATATCTAGGCTCCATACTGTGATACCTCCTCTTTTCAGAAGGAAATGACATACCCTCAAGGGGCGCTACCCCCAAATAACCTTGCCGCATCTTTCTTGTTTCTACCATTTTCGGGTTGTGAGGTCCGACGAAGTCTCGTCCACAAAGCTACGCTTTTCAAAAAAGCCACGCTTCGATCAACAAATGATCAGCAGCAATTCGTATGCCACATTATCAAATTAGGAATGTATCACTAGTAACCATCAACTACATAACCTCTAAGCTCGTACGTCTCGGAGAAGGGTGTTAAGCTAAGAGAATAAATTCTCCTTCACCAACAGAAATGTATTTGATAGAAACCAGCTTTACATCTCAAAGTGTAACGTCAAACACACATCCATACAAGTCTGTTCCGGGATCGAACAGAACCGAAGGCACTTCAAAGAAGCCCTTGCAAATCCAGATATTCACTAAACATGTCCGGAATACCCATCACAAAGGGCGATAAAATCTCTATACCAGAGCAACCCGGTGTAGAGACATTCGACAAGTAATCCTTTCGCTTTCGAAAAATACCCGGTCTTCAACACCATCTTCAAATGCAATCCCATTTCATCGTATTATTAATCAGAATTGGTTTTATGACATAAAGTCCTCTCCTAGCTAATCCGAATAACGAGCACTTATTTAAAAATAAATGTTACATTCAGATTTCAAACAAATCACAACAAATTTACACTTTGATCTTTTAAATAAAATATCCATCACAAAGATTCAATGTGGTTTTCGAATATCCATTTGGAATCCGACCCCCTGTCGCATCGAAATTCAAATGCCATTTTAAGGCTAATATTGATAGTCGGTTATTTAACTATAAATTAATATTCACAACAATCACCAGATTTAAATAATTTTTTCAAATTATTTAATTTCAAAATATCTTCGCAAGATATAATTTTAACACTTCAAACCATTTGAAAAAAAAAATCAAATCACTTTTCTCCTTTCAATCTTTTGAAAACAAATTTCAAATCACTTCCTTCGCGTGAAATAAATTTCCAAATATTTATTTAATTCCACTGAAAATTTGCCGAGTTCAAATACTTCAAAATAATTTAAATTACTTATCCAAAATATACTTGGAAACAATCAGAATAAAAAAACTATCTTAAAAATCTTTATCTTAAAACATTAGTTATGAAAATATTATACTAATATCTCATATAAAAATTCAAGTCCAAACTAATTTTAAAACAAAATTAGTAGATATGGTATAAATATTTAAATATCCATTTTCTAAATCAAATATCAATTAAACCTTTAAACATTCACTTCTACAATAAATCAAAATAAATCTTTACTTTAAAGATTTTCAAAATAACCTAAGTAAATAATTTATCCAAAATGTTCTTTCCTTAAAACTATCTTTACAACTTCAATTTATATTTCGAAACTATATTGAAAACATACTCGGCTTTCCAAGGAAAGTACACCTTCTATTCTAAAAAGGTTCATTCAAATCAATTTATAATCTTTCTGGATTTATTTTAAATTTACATTCCAAATCCGTAAATTCCTTTCCACACTTTTAAAATAAAACAATATCTATTTTTAAAACAAATTTCTCTTTCTTTTAAAAAATTCCCATTGTGAATTTAAATTTTCAAATATCCACTGATATACGATTTTCAAATCGATTCTCAAATATTCACTTTCAACACCAAATCAATTTTCGAATTTATTTCCAAATTTATTTCAATTACCAAATCCAATTTCAAATTGATTTCTAAATTTATTTCAATCAAGAAATCAATTTTCATATCGATTTTCCAAAGGTTTATTTTTAAACACCAAACTAATTTTCAAATTGATTTCTAAAATCTTTTCAAACACCAAATTTAATTTCCAATTTAATTTCTAAAATTTATTTCCCTTTATCACTTGCAAACTATTTAAAATCCATATTTTAAATAAATTCTTCAATTTTTGAATAATATTACCCGAAATCCATTTATTAAACATTTATCCCATATTTTGAAATTTATTCAATAGGATTACAAAAAATAAAACTTTATCTTTTTAAAATTGCTTCCTTTAAATTTATTCAATTTTCAAAAATAAATTTACTATAAATTTCAACTTGAATTTCAAAAATCCAATTTTATTTATTTCTGGTATCCTACGATACCAAAAATATATGCGGCTATACTATAGCCATCAACGACTTCAATAACAAATATAATCATACACAGATTATAAATAATCAATACACAACATATGAAACAAATTCAAAAATTTGAGGAATCCAATTGGATCCCTCCAACCTGTTTCCCTACATCCACAGATGTTAGCACAACAATTAAATACCAATTCAAATTCGAGATGGAATATCGCGGTATATGGGATTTATAAAATATCATCCGCTATTATGCGGCGCATAGGGTCTCATCCGCTATATAATGTGGGAAATTAATCACTCCAAATACATATATAACACCAATTTCACTTCGAGGTGGAATATCGAGATATATAGGTTTAATATAATATCATCCGCTATTATGCGGCGCACAGGGTCTCATCCAATATAACTAATAATAATTTATCATCCAAGCACACAATCAAAAATATTAAATTTAACTATTTAAAATTAAATCGAAAATTCTAATTGAATTAGAAGATCTCACCTTTGATTTGCAGCATATTTTCATTCCAGTTTGTTTCCTTCATGTTTTCAAACCTTATATAAACAATTTATACAATTTATTGATATTCGAAATAATCGAACAATCAATTTCTATTTTAAATTTTAACTTACCAAAAAATTATTTTAAACCAAAAATTTTCCTTTTTGTAAATTATCTTCTAGTGACCAAACAGTTAGATAAGTTTTAACATCCACAATATATTATTTTATTTTATTTTATTTTTTTGTAGTTCACCTAATAAAATTTTCTCTTACTGTTTATTTCCTAGCCTACAAATATATACAAAGTTAAAACCCAAACATTTTTATACCTAAAATATATATAATATTTATTTTTATTATTAATATTTATAAACAGAAATTACCAGTTAGCAACCAGGCCTCGAATGACGCCTGCAACCCATCGCCATCTCCACTTCAGCTCGTCCACATCGTCTCACGCTACCACCAGACCTCGAACTCCTCCCATTGACCATCGCGTCAGCAAACATCGCCGACATCACTGCCTTCGACTATCATCGTCGAACCCCAACCTTCACAAACTTGAATTCCCAATCACGTGCCTCCCATTCCCCTCGACAATCGCCATCGCGAAATTCCAGACTGTGACATCGATGCCACCGGAAATTGATTCGACTTCCCCTCGCATGCGCGAGCGCGAGCCGCCGAGCTTCCATCGCTGACCCTAGAATTGAGCAACATGATTTGATTTCTATTTATTTTTTCTAAGGAAAGAACACGGCCATTTATTTTGACTTGAGCGAAAAAAAGATTTCGTTTGTAAATGAATTTCGTTCGAACGAGACTGTGATATTTTCTTTCATTCATTTTTTTATATTCGTTTTGCTTTTGAAGAAAAACAACGTGTGTCTTAGAATTAGCCAACTATTTGAAAATTAATGCCAGGTGTTAGAGGAAAGAAGAACGTATGAACTTTGTCTTGTAAAACAAATATTATAATTTAAACTTAAATTCAAATTGTTTCGATTTCTGCGGCTAAAAATTTTGATCTACAATCGAAGCGTGCCGCTAGACGTTTATAATGTTAGACCTCTCTTTCGAATGCAATGGAAAAGGTTCTGAGTCCAAATTCGAACGTACGGAGAAGATAGCGTTTTGAACCCATTTATTATATTAAATTTTTAATATAGTTTTCAACGCGTTTGCTTATCGTACGGTCAAATGATCATTCCAAAACACTACAAAAATTGAAATCCGATAATAATACAATATAATGGATCCAACGGAACTAGTTTCGTCGAATTCTGAAACTGTGCCCTGGAAGGCTTTTTTTTTAAAATATCGATTTAAACGATATAATTTAAAAATTGAACAAATCATTTTCAAGTTCAATTATGAAGCTTCCATTATCTTCAATATTATCAGCATGAATTTTCTAAGCCATCAATTTTTTTTTAACAAGCTTAAAATTGAAGATTCAAATTTTTACCCAATTTCACATTATTAAATTCAACAATTTAATTGTCAAATTCATAGCAATATTTAAAATTCAAGTTTTAATTAACTTCCAAATATTTAAAATCAATTAAATATTTTGATTTGAAATGTTCAAAATTCTAGGTCGTTGCATTTTTTCCCCTTATAAGAATTTCGTTCCGAAATTACTAGTTAACAAGAATGATCCTTAACCCGTTTATTATTTTCCCGAAACAAAATGGTTTTATCAACTTGCTAAAACAAATCTTTTGTTAATGAACCATTTCACTTTAACTAATTTCCAAAAATCTCTCATAGTTCCCAAACAACATTGTTTACTTCACAATTCAAATTTTTTAAACTTTCAAAATTTTCCAGCTCCCAAAATTTTCAAAAAATTTCGCCAGCATCTCCTTTGTGCGGCTAGCACGGTACGACTACAAAATGGCACCACGGGCCCAAGATTCAAAAAAAACGAAAAGCCTAGCGGCTGGATAAGAAAATCATCAAATTTCATACTAAAATTCAATTACATACATTTTTGTCGAGCAGTTAAGTTATCTTCGAAATCAAAATCCCAATTTATCTTTTTTCCTGTAACACACCTGTGTATCCTACTAGCCAAAATATCCAATTACAACATCCAAATATCATTTTGCAAATTTCTTTAAAAAAGTTTGAATTTTTATTTCATTCAAATCCATACGATGTACTTTTATCATTCGTACGCAATTATCAAATTCGATCGCTCACTCGATCACACAATTTCACTTCCGAACTAGTATCGTCCACCTGACTTTCTAGTGCGGACACAAATCTGGTTTCTTGATCAGGAACCGTCATTCTCCTTGCATAGCTGTAAATTATGATAGAGAATTTCTAGAATCAACCAAAAATCCATATCCAGGTTCGCCGTCGAAAATCGAGTAAAAAATTCTAACTCGGATTGATATAATTATCTCGAAATTCTGGATTAAATCGCTATGCGACTAAAATAATATACGTATATCCTACGTATAAATTCCAATTGATTATTAGCTTTATCAATTACTTTTATTTTATTCACATTGATTCACTTATTCACAATTACCATTTCACAAATTTCCAGTTAAATCTTCACTCAATCATTAATTTAGAATATTTCCTCAATTCACAATTACTTAAGAATTTTGCCATTTATTTCTTAAGTTTAATATAAATATTCAATACACTTCTTATTCGTATTTTCAATTCAACACTTCGGTTTACCTATACTTTTATTTAAACTGGATTTCGAATTCCATGTGAATTTAATTCATTTCTAACCATGTTTTCGTTGTTTATCACAATCAAATTCAATTCCAATTCCAGTTCTATTTGCTTACAAATTTGAAATGATTTCCACATGCAATTTCACTTTCATTTAATTGCAATTGTAAATTTATTTATTCATTCACAATTTTATTTCCCACCTTAATAAATTTTGTTCCATAACTATTTTGACCAGATTCCAGAGTCTTTGCAACATTTCAAAATCATTTTTGAAATCAATTCAAATTATCTTTTGAATTTTCCAAAACCAAACCCAGCTTTTCAAACAATTTTCATTTTTAAAATAATTTGGCAGCGATTCCTTTTTGGAAACTCGAAAATGAACATCAATGGTGCTACAGTCATCATCGAAATTATTTTCCAACGACCGAAAAGAGTTTAGTGCTTCCATCCCTTCAAAACACTTTTCCAAAACCTTTGAAAACCATTTTCAAATTCAAAAGAATTTAATTTTTTCCAAATCTCCAATCTTTTTCAAATTTCAAAACTTTTCAAACCCTTTTAATTCCTTTCAAAACTTTTCTCTGGGATTCCATTTCAAATTACAAATCACATTTACAATTTACATTCTCAAATTCCATTTGTATATGAATTTTATTTCTCACCTTTAAGTTATAATTTCAATTTCTAATTTAATAATCTGTGATAATAATTAATATTATCACTTCCTAACTACCAAGCAACCATATAGTTTACAGAAAATTATTTGTTTTCTATACAAAAAAATAGTTTGGGTAAAATTATTTCATTTACCCTATTTTTAAACAATATCGTGGTGAATTATTCTGTACAAGTGTTTAGAGATCCCTATCGATAGAGTTGTACAGATTATACCGACCAGAATCCATATACCACTCAACAAACCAATCATCACAATATAAAATAATTTTATATTCACTAACAAATTCGCGCTCATATCTATTATTACACTCAACTCATTCTAGAGTACTACTGACTCTATCTCTAATGAGTAACACCCGCCAGAGCGAAGGTTGCCGCTTAACCAATTTCTCTAATACCTAATTGTAACGACCCGATTTTTCATCGTCCGAAAATGACATCAATACGTCCACTGTATCAAATGCCGCACAATCGAATGCCGGAAAACCAAGCCATTAGGGTTAAAGAAGAAGAAAATAGAAGAAGAACAGAAATAATGATCAGATTCTCACATTTCGTAGCAGAACAACATATAATAGATTGAATATCTTTAAATCAAAGAACTATATCAGTTCTATATACATCACATTAACATGGTTTACAACGACACCATTCAACATTAGGCATTTACAACAACCAATCCATATTACAACTGAACTTGCAGCAATCCCAACGCAGTGGACATTATATAATATAAGTGATACATCTCGCCATTCAGCTTGAACTCCAGATCTCCAAACATACTTCTTGACTTTGCTCCCGAATAACTGATAATCTGACTCTAGGCTTCCCGTATGGAAAATTATGGGCATCCAGAGTTTAGAAAGGGAACAATAAACTCCAGGTCAGTCATGGGACTGGTGTGACATCTTAAAAATAGTTATTTTTAACAAAAGGAAAACCAAAGGGAAATAGAAGAAATTCGCAATGCTTTTTTGAAAAATGAAACTACCATAAGGCCTCCTGGCACACACACAATGCAATCGCACACTTGGGGGAGATTTCTCCTTTTGATAGTCAAACATGCTTGATACGTAAATCTCTTTTAATATTATTATTAGTGCATAGTGGAAAACATTTGCATGTATAATATTAATCTTAGCCAGCAAACATACCATTATAGTATGCCTACTATAGCTACCATATTAGATGGCAGGTTCTACAACTAAAACCATACAAGGCGCATATTGGTGATTGGATTTCCAACAAATGGTCAGGCTAAGGAACTTCCTATTGTCATATGGGTATCAATTTGCAGCATTCATATAGGTTAAATATCTGGGCTTCATACCATGATACCACCTCTTTCCAAAAGGAAATGAGATACCCTCAGGGGGCGCTACCTCCAAATAACCTTGCCGCATCTTTCTTGTTTCGACCATTTTCGGGTTGTGAGGTCCGACAAAGTCTCGTCCACAAAGCTACGCTTTTCACAAAAGCCATGCTTCAATCAACAACACTTCATATGCCCCATTACCAAATTGGGAATGCATCTCTAGTAATCATAAACTACATAACCTCTGAGCTCGTACGTCTCAGAGAAGGGTGTTAAGCTAAGAAAATAAATTCTCTGCCACCAACAGAAATGTATTTGATAGAAACTAGCTTTACATCTCAAAGTGTAACGTCAGACACTCATCCATACAAGTCCGTTTTGGGGTCGAACGGAACCGAAGGCACTTCAAAGAAGCCCTTGCAAATCCGGATATTCACTAATCACGTCCGGATTCCCCATCACAAAGGGTGATAAAATATCTATACCGGAGCAACCCGGTGTAGAGACATTCGACAGGTAATCCTTTTGCTTTCGAAAAATACCCGTTCTTCAACGCCATCTTCAAATGCAATCCTATTTCATCGTATCATTATTCAGAATGTGTTTTATGACACAAAGTCTTCTCCCGGCTAATCCGAATAACGAGCGCTTATTTTAAAAATAATTGTTACATTCAGATTTCAAATAAATCACAACAAATTTACACTTTGATCTTTTAAATAAAAGGTCCATCACAAAGATTCGATGTGGTTTTCGAATATCCATTTGGAATCCGACCCTCGGTCGCATCGAAATTCAAATGCCATTTTAAGGCCAATATTGATAGTCGGTTATTTAACTATCAATCAATATTCACAACAATCACCAGATTTAAATAATTTTTCCAAATTATTTATTTTCAAAATATCTTCGCAAGATATAATTTTAACATTTCAACCATTTGAAAACAAATTTCAAATCACTTTTAACCTTTCAATCTTTTGAAAACAAATTTCAAATCACTTCCCTCACGTGGAATAAATTTCCAAATATTTATTTAATTCCACTGAAAATTTGACGAGTTCAAATACTTCAAAATAATTTAAATTACTTATCCAAAATATACTTGGAAACAATCAGAATTAAAAAACTATCTTAAAACACTTTATTTTAAAACATTCGTTATGAAAATATTATACTAATATCTCATATAAAAAGTCAAGTCCAAACTAATTTTATAATAAAATTAGTAGATAGGGTATAAATATTTAGATATCCATTTTCTAACTCAAATATCAATTAAACCTTTGAATAATCACTTCTACAATAAATTAAAAAAATCTTTACTTTAATTTTTTTCAAAATAACCTAAGTAAATAATTTCTCCAAAATATTCTTTCCTTAAAACCATCTTTACAACTTCAATTTATATTTATAAACTATATTGAAAACATACTCGGCTTTTCAGGGAAAGTACACCTTCTGTTCTAAAATGGTTCATTCAAATCAATTTATAATATTTCTGGATTTATTTTAAATTTACATTCCGAATCCGTAAATTCCTTTCCACACTTTTAAAAATAAAACAATATCTATTTTTAAAACAAATTTCCCTTTCTTTTATAAAATTCCCATTGTAAATTTAAAATTTCAAATATCCACTGATATACGATTTTCGAATCGATTCCCAAATATTCACTTTCAACACCAAATCAATTTTCAAATTGATTTCCAAATTTATTTCAATTATAAAATTAGATTACAAATTGATTTCTAAATTTATTTCAATCAGCAAATCAATTTTCATATCGATTTCCCAACGGTTTATTTTTAAACACCAAATTAATTTTCAAATTGATTTCTAAAATCTTTTCAAACACCAAATTAAATTTCTAAAATTTATTTCCCTTTATCTCTTCCAAACTATTTAAAATCCATATTTTAAATAAATTCTTCAACTTTTGAATAATATTACCCGAAATCCATTTATTAAACTTTTTTCCCATATTTTGGAATTTATTCAACAGAATTACAAAAAATAAAACTTTATCTTTTTAAAATTCCTTCTTTTAAATTTATCCAATTTTCAAAAATAAATTTTACTAGAAATTTTCAACTTGAATTTGAAAAATCCAATTTTATTTATTTCCGGCATCCTACGATACCAAAAATATATTCGGCTATACTATAGGCATCAACGACTTTAGTCACCAATATAATCGTACAAAGATTATAAATAATCGACACACAACATATGAAATAAATTCAAATATTTGAGGAATTCAGTTGGATCCCACCAACCTGTTTCCCAGCATCCATAGATGTTAGCACAACAATCAAATATCAATTCCACGTCGAGGTGGAATATCGCGGTATATGGAATTTATAAAATATTATCCGCTATTATGCGGCGCATAGGGTCTCATTAGCTGTATAATGCGGGAAATCAATCACTCCAAATACATATATAATACCAATTCCATTTCGAGGTGGAATATCGCGGTATATGGGTTTAATATAATAGCATCCGCTATTATGCGGCGCATAGGGTCTCATCCAATATAAATGATAATAATATCATCCAAGCACACAATCAAAAAATTTAAATTTGACTATTTAAAATTAAATCGAAAAATCCAATTGAGTGAGAAGATCTTACCTTTGATTTGTGATTCATTTCCATTCCAGTTTGTTTCCTTCATGTTTTCAAACCTTGTATAAACAATTTATTAATATTTGAAATAATCGAACAATCAATTTCTATTTAAAATTTTAACTTACTAAAAATTTATTTTAAACCAAAAATTTTCCTTTTTGTAAATTATCTTCTAGTGACCAAACAGTTAGATAAGTTTTAACCTCCATGATATATTATTTTATTTTATTTTTCTGTGGTTCACCTAATAAAATTTTCTCTTACTGTTTATTTCCTAGCCTATAAATATATCAGCGTTAAAACCCAAATAGTTTTATACCTAAAATATATATATTTATTATTATTATTATTATTATTATTATTATTATTATTATTTAGACACAGAAATTACCAGGCCTTGAACTACGCCTGCAACCCATCGCCATCTCCACATCAGCTCGTCCACATCTTCCTCACGCTACCACCTGACCTCGAACTCCTCCAATTGACCATCGCGTTGAAAGTAACTAATAAGGCTAGCTATTACTTAGGATCGTGTAATATGGAATATAGTTAAATCTAAATACGAAAACAAATTATAATAACAAAGAAAATAAAAATAAAACAAGCACACCAGGAATTTTTATACTGGTTCGAACTTCCCGTTCTATGTCTAGTCCCAGACTTCTTGGAATTTCAACTACAACAACTCTCACTTAACCCAGAGGAACAGGTTTACACTGCCTAAGCAACCGAACAGGACTTTACCCACCTAAGCAACCGAATAGGACTTCAATACAAATAACAAAGGTATCTGACTATAGTGTGTTCTTAAATAACATTGATAAGTCAACTGAGTACAATCTTCCTATAATCTTCTCCTTAATGATATATAATGATGTGCTTTGAGAAATGTGGAAGATAAAGTGATCAAAGATCAAAGTATGTAAGTAATTTGAGTGCAATTTTAAAGTTTCAGAATAGATGAGAATTCAAGAGTGCTAAAAGTAAATTCGTTTTCTGTTAATTGTTTGTTGAATTCTGTAATCTATTTATAGTGTATAAAGAGTTGCAACCATATACGAAAAGTTATATTGAAAAGAATAGGCGCAACCGTTGATTTTGAAAACGTTTCTCTTTGATGAAGAGAAGTGTCTATTCATGAAACAGCTGTTGAGAAATATTCAGACTTTTGAATAAAATAATCCGGACTTCTGAATTGAGTTGAATCGCAAATAGCAAGGAAATAAGCTATTTCGGACCTTATTTAGGCGTCTGAATATTTTCATTCAGACGTCTGAATATTGTGAAACAATATTCTAGTTTCAACATTTAGACATCTGAATAAATTATTTCAGACACCTGAATTTAGCCTGTAACAAAAAGTATCATAGCTCATTTGGTTAGAGCATTTGCCTCCTAAACTAGAGACCCGGGTTTGAGTCCCGCTCCATGCAATTTTTGGAAACTTGATTTTTTATTTAAAATATGAATGTATATGTGTGTATACCATTTGGAGAAGATTTTAACATTTGTAAACTCTAGACACGACACTATATGACTAATAATACTTTGTTTGTCACCTTCGTCTTGTCTCTATCGTGTATATCTCTTCTTGTATCTTCATATACATTCTTTCATCCTTTTTTGTACTGTGTTCTTCATTTTGAATGTATTTTTTACCTCTTTTTGATGCTCATGTACTTGCAATTAGCTTAGAGATTCTTTGGCATAATTGTATAGTTGTTGTCATTAAAATCCAATAATTGATGTTCTAACATTCTTCCCCTTTTTTTTGATGACAACTATACAATTTTTAAAAAAATATTCGTTATATAAAAAATAATATTAATAGGTTTAAAGCTCCCCCTAAATATAACATCTCCCCCTAAGTATAATAGCTCCCTTTATTAATATGCATATGAATTTCTCTCTCTTTGTCATTATAAAAAAGAATGAGGGAATATAATAAATTTTATAAAATATCTTGTGAATAGTGTGATAAACTTTATATTAATTATGAAGGAAAAACAGGTTTTACCACATTTGTTGAAGTCCATATTTCATTGTAAGCACGTGATTCTATTAAATGTATGGAACATTCTTTAAAATTCCAAAATCTATCCTTTCCCTTTTGTTTCTTCGAGTACCTACAAAAATTAATAATAATTTTCGGTACCCACTACTATGTTAGGGTCCGAAGGGTTAGGTCTTTGGAACCATACCCATTTGGGTTTGGTTGAACCTTTAAAAATATAATTTTCATTACAAATCACATTCTTATAATAGTTGCTAATATAAAGTTGTTTATCATGATCAATCATATTAGCTGGAATGCATATCTTAATACTACTAGTCATTAGCTTAGTACTTGAAGAATAATTTTTATCATTTCTAAACAGAGTACTATTATGACTATAACTGGTTTTAAAACTATCTTGGTTACGAGTACTAGCACTAAAGTTAGTATACATGAATGCATATTTAGTACTATTTTTACTTTTAGCTTGTTTATAGCCTAAACCGCTTTTATCATTGTGAGCTTTTGAATTCTTAACATAACCTAATCCCTTCTTATTTGAAGCAGGTTGAGAATTTTCAATAATCCTGGATAAATTTTCTCTCCCTTTATTAAAATCGAAAACATTTTTAGTAATGTCGTCAAGCTTAGTTTTGAGACTAGTGTTATCTAACTCAACAATTTTAATTTTTGTTTTTAACTCATGATTCTCAGAGGCTAGAGCATTATTCTTTCCTTTTTGAGCTTCTATTTCTTGACTTAATAGAGCAAGTTGAGAATTGTCTGAATCTTGAATTTTCTCAAGCTCTTCTTCTAATATTCTCTTCTCGTCTTTAAGCATATCTCTTTCGAATTCTACTTTCTTCTGATTTTTTAGAGCATCCTTATATTTTCTTTTGAGATTTTTTAAAGTGTCTAGAAGTTATGAATTTATTTCTATCATATCATCAAAAGTTAGATCACTAACCTCGTTATCTTTTGCCATGAAGCATTTGTTTGTTTGCTCCTTTGATTTTCTTCATTGCTCTTCCTTTTTTATTGCCTTGACTAGATCTCTTTATAGCCATTTATTCTAGGATGTTGTTACAATCTCTAGAATCCCAGGCTCTGATACCAAATGAAAGTAACTAATAAGGCTAGCTATTACTTAGGATCGTGTAATATGGAATATAATTAAATCTAAATGCGGAAGCAGATGATAATAGCAAAGTAAATAAAAATAAAACAAGCACACCAGGAATTTTTATACTGGTTCGAACTTTTCATTTTACGTCCAGTCCCAGACTCCTTCTGGAATTTCAACCACAACAACCCTCACTTAACCCGGAGGAACATGTTTACACTGCCTGAGCAACCGAATAGGACTTCACCCGCCTAAGCAACTGAATAGGACTTCAATACAAATAACAAAGGTATCTGACTGTAGTGTGTTATTAAATAACACTGATAAGTAAATTGAGTACAATCTTCCTATAATCTTCTCCTTAATGATATATAATGATGTGCTTTGAGAAATGTGAAAGATAAAGTGATCAAAGATCAAAGTATGTAAGTAATTTGAGTGCAATTTTAAAGTTTCAGAATAGATGAGAATTCAAGAGTGCTAAAAGTAAATTCAATTTCTGTTAATTGTTTGTTGAATTCTGTAATCTATTTATAGTGTATAAAGAGTTGCAACCATATACGAAAAGTTATATTGAAAAAAATAGGCGCAACCGTCTATTTTGAAAACATTTCTCTTCGATGAAGAGAAGTGTCTATTCATGAAACAGCTGTTGAGAAATATTCAGACTTCTGAATAAAATAATCCGGACTTCTGAATTGAGTTGAAACGTAAACAGTAAGGAAATAGGCTATTTCGGACCTTATTCAGACGTCTGAATACTTTCATTCAGACGTCTGAATATTGTGAAACAATATTCTAGTTTCAGCATTCAGACGCCTGAATTAATTATTTCAGATGTCTGAATTTAGCCTGTAACAAAAAGTATCATAGCTCATTTGGTTAGAGCATTTGCCTCCTAAACTAGAGACCCGAGTTTGAGTCCCGCTCCATGCAATTTTTGGAAACATGATTTTTTATTTAAAATATGAATGTATATGTGTGTATACCATTTGGAGAAGATTTTAACATTTGTAAACTCTAGACACGACACTATAAGATTAATAATACGTTGTTTGTCACCTTCGTCTTGTCTCTATCGTGTATATCTCTTCTTGTATCTTCATATACATTCTTTCATCCTTTTTTGTACTATGTATCTTCATTTTGAATGTATTTTTTTATCTCTTTTTGATGCTTATGTACCTGCAAATTAGCTTACAGATTTTTTGGCATAATTGTATAGTTATTGTCATTAAAATCCAATAATTGATGTTCTAACACGCGTCAGCCAACATCGCCGACATCACTGCCTTTGAGCTTCCTTTGACTATCATCGCCGAACCCCAAACTTCACAAACTTGAATTCCCAATCACGAGCCTCCCGCTCCCCTCGACAATCGCCACCGTGAAGTTCTAGACTGCGACATTGATGCCACTAGAAATTGATTCGACTTCCCCTCGCGTGCGCGAGCGCGCGCCGCCGAGCTTCCATCGCTAACCCTAGAATCGAGCAACACAATTTGATTTCTATTTTTTTTCTGAGGAAAGAACGCGTCCATTTATTTTGATTTGAGTGAAATAAAATTTCGTTTGTAAATGAATTTCTTTTGAACGAGACTGTGATATTTTCTTTCATTCATTTTTTTTATCTTCATTTTGCTTGTGAAGAAAAACAACGCGTGTCTTAGAATTAGCCACCTATTTGAAAATAAAATGCCAAGTGTTAGAGGAAAGAAGAACGTATAAACTTCGTCTTGTAAAACAATTATTATAATTTAAATGTAAATTTAAATTCAAATTGTTTCGATTTCTACGATTAAAAATTTCAATCTCCAATCGAAGCGTGCCGCTAGGCGTTTATAATGTTAAACCCCTATTCCGAACGTAATGGAAAAGATTTCGAATTCAAATTCGATCGTATGGAGAAGATAACTTATCGAACCCAGTTATTAAATTATATTTTCGATATAGTTTTCAGCGCGTTTTCTTATCGTACGGTCAAACGATCACTCCAAACACTACGAAAATTAAAATTCGATAATAATACAATATTACGGATCCAACGGAACTGGTTTCATTGAATTCCAAAACTGTGCCTAGGAAGGCTATTTTTGTAATAATTTCAAAACTGAACAAATCATTTCCAAATTCAATTCTGAAGCTTCCATTATCTTCAGTATTATCAACATGAATTTTCTAAACCATCAAATTATTTTTAACAAGCTTAAAATTGAAGATTCAAGTTTTTATCCAATTTCACATTATTATGTTCAACAATTTAATTGCCAAATTCATAGCAATATTTAAAATTCAAGTTTTAATTAACTTCCAAATATTTAAAATCAATTAAATATTTTGATTTCAAATGTTCAAAATTTTGGGTTGTCACAGCTTTGCCAGTTTAGCATGGAGAATACAAAGGCATCAAATATACCTTTACATTTGCATATGAAGCTTTCGAGTAAATGATCACCTATCGTAGAGGAAGACAAGGCTTATATAGAAAACGTGCCATATGCAAGTGCGGTTGGAAGTCTAACATATGCGATGGTGTGTACAAGGCGCGATATTGCAAATGCCATCGGCATGGTTAGTCGATATATGGCTAATTCAGAGAAATCGCATTGGAAGGCTGTGCAGCTTATATTGAGATACCTTAGAGGCACATCATCTCATGGTCTTGTTTTTGACAGTAGTAAGGCGATGGATTAAAAGTTGGTTGGTTATTGTGATTCGGACTACGCCGGTGATAGGGATCGAAGAAAATCAACTTCCGAACATGTCTTCACACTTGGGGTACAACCATAAGTTGCAGATCTAGATTGCAGACCGTAGTTGCTTTATCCACTACAGAGGCGGAGTTAATAACCGCGGTAGAGGCGGTAAAGGAGGCACTCTATTTGAAGCGATTATTGTGTGACTTGGGATTCAGACATGATAGTATTGATGTTCGATGTGAGGTTCTATCTTCTTGGTAAGTGCTAGTCTTTGTGAGATAGCTTAGGATTTGGATGTTTTCAACATTTCATTAGCTGGCGGGGGTTTGCCTGAGCTCATTGGTGGAGTGCAATGGACGGTGGCTTTGCCGAACCTCATTGGGAAAGCATTCATGTTTGGTTGAAGGCAGAAGAAGTGACAGTTTGTGTTTTCGGTTGTCAATGATGGTATGGTACCATTGGAGTTGGAGATGGATATAGTGTCGAGGTGGAGTGTTAAATTTTGACGACACTATATGAAAAATTATAGAGGTCAGAAGTAGCTTCGTAAGGAGAAAACGGTTCGCAAACTGGAGTTCGGAGGTGGAAGTTATAAGGGAAAATGTGAAGTGTGCTGAATTGACAAGGTCAAACGTATGACGAATAATGCAGGCGTCCGACCGTTCAGCATTTCTACACCATACCTATTCTAGAGAAAGAGGTCAACGTCTAAGTCTGTGCAGAATTGATTTCAGAACTTTTAGTCTGACATTTGAGCTGAAGAGAAACTTTTTCAATAACTCAAGTAAGATGTCTAACCATTTTGGCCAGACGTCTGAGGCGATTTCCGCCTATTTTTCACGCGTGGACTTGGCGTGAAGATTTGTGATATCTGCAAGGGCAATTTCGAAACTTTGCCAAGGGTTTCTGTAATTCTATATAAGCTAGCTTCAGGTTCTAAATCTATGTGCGTGCAAGCCACTGCAAGATATTAGCCTCCACAAATTAGAATTTATCAAAACCTAATTTTCTTCAATTCTCTTCTCCACAAATCAGTTTCTAATTAGAATTTTGATCATTGTATTCAATCTCTTGTATTCTTCTCATCAATATTAATAAATGCTCTCTCTGAAAGTGAATGTACACTAACAAAACGTTAGTGGAACCACTATAAATCGTTGTGTGATTTATTTTTCATTATTGCTTTGATTTCTATATTTTTGTTTGGGATTGTGATTGCTTTTGGATTGGTTAAGATTGGAATTGAGTTATTGATTGATTGTTTTTACACTTCTTATCACGATCCCATCTTCCGCGGTGCTTGTGGAGTTTCGATTTGAGTGGTCTCGCGTTGGAATTCCACCTCAACAAAGAGATCATATTACAACTAACATTTAGAGCCCAAAAGATTAATAGGATCGATCCTGGGTTCAAATAAAATCTTAAATGAATTGACCATGGTAGATAAAATTCAAATTAGCCACTAATAGGATCGATCCTAGGTTTAAACATATTTACAACTAAAAAAATTCAAATTATTATTTACTGTCTGGTGAATTCAGATATAAATAACATATATATTGCATTATTACATTTCAGAGGGTAAAAAGAACACTGCACATAAATATTAAGTAACTCTAATCACCAACAGCAATTCACCTAGTAACTAACTATGCAATTTAATATATACATGAAGTCACTTTAATTTAAAGCAAGCTGTTTCCTACAAGTTTCAACTCTCTATTGGTTTTTCTATATATCATGTTACTGCTCATTCGGTATGTTTCGAAAGGTTAAAAAACTAAACTTAAAATCGAAGTATTTTTCTACATGTCATTTTTTTTAGCTCTATACAGATTTGTCGTAACTAAATACATGTGCCAACTAGTGTGTAACATGTAGGTTGCACACGATAATATTATTAAAAAATATTATTTATATTTTAGTTATTTCTAAAAATATATTTTTATCATGCAATATATGATAAATTTATTGTGATATATTAATCATAAAATAAAATGCATTATGACATTCAAATATAAGGTTGATGGTTCAGTACTCGCTAACTACATATCTTTGTAAAAATTAATGTTCTAACTCAAAAAATTTATAATTAAAATTGCTAATACTGTATATAGAAATAATTTAAGTTATGTGACATATATATATATAAGCGAATACGTAATTTCACCATTTTCTTAATATAGATTGTTGTATATATATATATATATTGAATTATCATCTTTCTTGAAGGATTTATAAATGGATTAATGAACTTTAAATAAATTTTTATTTGAATAATTTGAATTAATGATCGACATAACTAATTAAATATAAGGAGTTAAATGTAAAGAAGTTAAAATTGGGTAGAGCTTTTTACAAATTTGGAATTGAGAAGGGCATAGACCTTATGGTTAGTTTACCTGCATGTGAACTTTTTTCGAATCAGACGTGAACTTTTATTCATTTTTAAGTTTTCATTTTAAATTTTTTTATCCTTGTAGTTGACCATAAATTTCATGTTCTTATAAAAGGGTCATACTTACAACCTTGATAGTTACAAAATAATGTTATGTAGCATTTAGTTGAGTTATGAGTTGGATATGTTTTGATAACATGTTGAAGGTGAGAATATTTGTATAATCTAATTATTGTCGGTTTAATCTGTGTGTTTACATCATATCGTTGTAAAATATAAATTTAACTTTTAAAGGTTGTTAAAATGAAATTATATTATGTAATGTATGATATTTTTTTAAGATAAATGAATTAGACTAAAAGAGTTATTTGTTATCCCGCTTTTTGGCAAAGCCGTGATACCAAAAGATCGATCGGAAACAAAAGACACCTCGTCACAAAGATTGGTTATACACCGCTTCACTATGGATATCGATGAATTTTTTCTGAGCCCGGATCAGGCTACAATTGATAGGACATGACAAGCAAAACCATGAAAGCCAGTGTTTCACATTTCAGGTTAATCGGAGTTCGTATGAACGAGATATGATCGATGCATGTTAGCTAAAATACGCTGTTCGTATCCATCAAATAGTTGAGGAGATGTCCATTTCGAATCCATCGGATTCGTATCCATCAATATTTTTTTTGTTCGAATCCACGTACTTCGAATCGATCATGTTCGAATCGATCAAATAGGCATCGTCTCAGCATGTTCGTATCCATTGAGTTTAGAGCAGTTCAAATCCATCTGATTCGTATCCACCAGGTTCGAATCGATGACGTTCGCATCGATCAACCCACACCGCTTCGCATCCATCGATGCACCATCCATAAACCTTAATTCGTATCGATTCCATAAAAAAGGCATTTGGTCGAATCCATCAGAGAACCTTGGTTCGTATCCATCAGCTGTTCTCACTTCATATCCATCCCAAATATGCTTGTTCGTATCGATCGAATGAAGACAACTTCCATCGATACCAACAAGGCCACCTCCATCGATACAAAGTGGGCACGCTGCGAACCGATGCAGAGTACACGTTATTAGTGGATTCGAGCAATGCAACGGTCATCGATGCAAACGAGGCGAAACTCATGGAGTCGAAGCGGTCAACTCGGACCAAAAGGCGGATCGATGCGAGATGTGCGTGTCACGTCGTCTCGAAGGCACGTGCGTCCATCGATTCAAATACATGGATTCGAAGTGATCGAGTCGAAGCGAACAGCCAACCTAGAAACTCCAACTCGTATCGTTCATATCTCCCAAACCACAGATCCAAATGCTACGAAATTTTCACAGCAGCTTTCATACAAGGTAAAGATTGTTCTTGCCAAGTTTCAGCTCGATTGGACTAATTTTTGATGGATACGAAATCATTTCGTATCGATCACAGATCGAGTCGAAACTTGGTGGGGTCGGTCGCGTGGGCCCACTCACGTGCTAGAAGAAGTCTCCCGAAGTTTGAGCGAGATCTGAGCCTCCTACGCCTATGAATAACACCCTGAAGCCTTTAGAAAAGGGATCTTTTGGCCATTGAACGTCCAGACTCTGCCAGATTCAATTCTACTCTTCGTTACCGCTGTTGTAATCAAACTTCAGAGCTATTATCAACTGTAATCCGCTGTAATTGATTGAAATCATTAAGTGAATCAATAAAATCATAAGCTTCAGAGTGGACGTAGGCAAGATCGTTGAACCACTATAAATCATGTGTTTCTGATTGTTATTGTTGAATTGCTGTGTTTGATATTGCTTAGATCTGAGTTTTGTGTTGATTATTGCTGATTTGTGTTCATAAACGGGTGCTTTCACGATATTGGGGTTTGGACCAATTTTGGTGCAAATACTTTGGTGCTTTCACTGAGAAGCTGATTTAGGAGAAGTTGAATTTGAAGATTTAAGAGTTCAGATCTAAGGAACTATGACAAGGCAAACGAGTAGAAGGCAGAGGCCAGAGAGAAGTCAACATGAGGGAAGTCAAGAGGCTTCTTCAGGAGCTAATCAGGCATCGATCTTCATCACCAGGGATGAGATGGAGACGATGATGAAGAGGCAAGAAGAGTTGATCCAGAGTTTGTTTCAACAGATTGGGCAACTTGGAGCACAGAACCGAGGAGTAGATAGAGTCCAGAACGGAGCAAGACCATCCGGCGTAGCACCTGGATTAGGAGGAACACACTTGGAGCACGTTGATCCAATCCCCCAGAGAGAGATAGAGGCATCTGAACAACCTGGAGGTAGAAGAAGGATGAACGCTCAGCCGGGGGGCATATTCCAAAAGGCTCTCATGGACTCGGGGGGCAGGTCGACAGCAGTGAACGAGGATTACAACTAGGAGACAATGATAGATTGGCGGAGATGGTCAGACGGGCCATGAGAGGCAGATTAATGAACAGAGATCTTAAAGACGTGAACAGGAGTCCCTTTTCTACTGTAATTAGGATGGCTAGAAACCCACCAGAGTTCAAGTTACCATCAGTGGAGATGTACGATAGGAGAACGGACCCCGCGGTCCATCTGACAAAGTATATGAGACACATGGAAGTGCTGGGGGAATCATAGGAAGTTATCGCCCGGTGCTTTCCATTATATCTGACGGATATCGCAGCATTATGGTTTAGGCAATTGAAGAGCAGCTCCATAGGAACATGGGCAGATTTAACTGAGAGATTCACGAGGAAATTTAGGGTTCACATTGCAAGACCCAAGAATGCGATGAGTTTGGCAATTTTGAAGCAGAAAGCTGGGGAGTCTTTGAGGAGTTTCCTGATGCGATTCAACGCGGCAGCAATATCGGTGGATCGACCAGATCCATCCATGATTATGATGGCAGCTGTGTCCGGAATAGCTGACGGCACAGAATTTAAAAATTCATTGACTAAAGATCCGCCTATGGATCTTGGAGAATGCTATCACGAGGCAGAAAAATTCTTGCGATTGGAAGATGCGAGTGCAGAAAGAGAAGAAAATGATGAACTCAATGTTTATGCGGTTAAAGATGGAAATCCCCTGAGAAAGGTACTGAAAATAGCAAGGGGAAACGAAAGGCTGAGAGTAGTTATAACAGATCAATGCGACCACGAAAGGAACCAAGGTTCACCACATACTCAAAGCTGAATGATAGTTTGGAACGGATCTATCAGGATACCAGAGAGCAGGTTTCGTATCGTAGACCAATGCGAAGGGATCCAACTTCTGACGAGAGGAAATCAGATAAGTATTGCATATTCCATGAACTGAACGGTCATAACACTAATTATTGTAGACATCTGAAAGACGAGGTGGAAGGGCACGTCAGGAACGGTATGCTACTTCAGTATGTGAGGAGGCCAACTCCGACGGTGGAGCCAGAGCGACCACCGTCTACATCAGCTAGAGGTGACCCTGAGCCGGCACAACATTTGATTATCAATTGATTGATTGATTGAAATAATGATGAACAAGTCGTAAACCTCTCACTAGCACGGTTAAATCATTTACACATGTAAGCGATCGCGCACGATCCATAAGCATGCTCTGAATGACTACCAACCGCATCATAGTAAGAGTTTACGCTTTGACATCTTCGTCTTACTTTTTGCTTTGATTTTGATTTGAACATTTGGATTTACTTTGTTTGGACATTTCTGTTATGGAATTCGTATGATCATTGCTTTGATATTTACAATTATGTGAAAGAATTTACTTGTATGCCCGTTGGACCACGAACGGTCCACGAGCACCTCTTGTATGGCGACGAACCGCCAAAGTTTTTGATTCAGAAACTCCCCCGAACATGAAACCTGGCATTGATAATACTAAGTCCTCCCGGGCACACATAATTCGCCTCGAACGACACACGATTGCGAACGATCATAATTTGCCTCGAACGACACCCGACCGCGAACGATCACGATTCACTTATTATGATACCCGACCTCGAACGGTAACATTTCGCCTCGAACGGCACACGATCGCGAACGATCACGATTCGCCTCGAACAGCACCCGACCGCGAACGGTCATGATTCACTTACTATGATATCCGATCGCGAACGATCACATTTTGCCTCGTGCGGCAATCAATCGCAATTGATCACAATTCGCCTCGAACGGCACCCGACCGCGAACAGTCGCAACTCACCTTACATGACATTCGATCGCGAACGATCACACCCGACCTCGAACGGTCACAATTTGCCTTGAACGCCACCCGACCTCGAACGGTCACAATTCGGCACCTGATCGCGAACGATCACCGTTTGCCGCGAACGGCATCCAACCACGAACAATCCCCTTGCATCATCTGCCACGAATGGCATCCGACCGCGAACGGTCCCGTATCACCATTTGTCGCGAACGGCATACGACCGCGAACAGTCCCATTTCATCTTTTGCCACGAGCGACATCCGACCGCGAACGGTCTCTTTCCACGATTTGCCGCGACGGCATCCGACCGCGAACGGTCCCGTTTCTCCATCGACCGCGAACGGTCCCCTTCCTTCCTTTGCCGCGCACTGCATCGACCGCGAACGGTCCCGATTCACCTCAAATGGCATACGATCCCGAACGATCGTCATTTGAGGTCATATGAAACTATCAAGTTCTTTACAGGTTGTTGATAGGATATGAACATCCAACTCATGGCATTACAAAACACATCTTCCTACTGCAAGACATGTTTTGGGGGGCAAATGTTATCCCACTTTTTGGCAAAGCTGTGATACCAAAACATCGATCGGAAACAAAAGACAGCTCGTCTCAAAGATTGGTTATACACCGCTCACTTTGGATATCGATGAATTTTGTCCGAGCCTGGATCAGGCTACAATTGATAGGACATGACAAGCAAAGCCATGAAAGCCAGTGTTTCAAATTTCAGGTTAATCAGAGTTCATATGAACGAGATATGATCGATGTAAGTTAGCTAAAATACGATGTTCGTATCCATCAAATAGTTGAGGAGATGTCCATTTCGAATCCATCGGATTCGTATCCATCAATATTTGTTTTGTTCGAATCCACGTACTTCGAATCGATCAAATGGAATCGCCTCAGCATGTTCGTATCCATTGAGTTTAGAGCAGTTCGAATCCATCTGATTCGTATCCACTAGGTTCGAATCGATGACGTTCGCATTGATCAACCCACACCGCTTCGCATCCATCGATGCACCATCCATAAACCTTAGTTCGTATCGATTCCATAAAAAGGCATTTGGTCGATTCCATCAGAGAACCTTGGTTCGTATCCATCATCTGTTCTCACTTCGTATCCATCCCAAATACGCTTGTTTGTATCGATCGAATTGAGACAACCTCCATCGATGCGAACAAGGCCACCTCCATCGATAAAAGTGGGCACGCTGCGAACCGATGCGGAGTACACGTAATTAGTGGATTCGAGCAATGCAACGGTCATCGATGCAAACGAGGCAAAACTCATGGAGTCGAAGCGGTCAACTCAGAGCAAAAGGCGGATCGATGCGAGATGTGCGCGCCACGTCGTCTAGAAGGCACGTGCGTCCATTGATTCGAACACATGGATTCGAAGCGATCGAGTCGAAGCAAACAGCCAACCTAGAAACTCCAACTCGTATCGATCATATCTCCCAAACCACAGATCCAAATGCTACGAAATTTTCACGGCAGCTTCCATACAAGGTAAAGATTGTTCTTGCCAAGTTTCAACTTGATTGGACTAATTTTTGATGGATACGAAATCATTTCATATCGATCACAGATCGATTCGAAACTTGGTGGGGGCGGTCGCGTGGGCCCACTCACGTGCCAGAAGAAGTCTCCCGAAGTTTGAGCGAGATCTGAGCCTCCTTCGCCTATAAATAGCACCCTGAAGCCTTCAGAAAAGGGATCTTTTGGCCATTGAACGTCCAGACTCTGCCGGATTCAATTCTACTCTTCATTACCGCTGTTGTAATCAAACTTCAGAGCTATTATCAACTGTAATCCGCTGTAATTGATTGAAATCATCAGGTGAATCAATAAAATCATAAGCTTCAGAGTGGACGCAGGCAAGATCGCCGAACCACTATAAATCCTGTGTTTCTGATTGTTATTGTTGAATTGTTGTGCTTGATATTGCTTAGATCTGAGTTTTGTGTTGATTATTGCTGATTTGTGTTCATAAACGGGTGCTTTCACGATATTGGGGTTTGGACCAATTTTGGTGCAAACACTATTATTATTATGTATACATTTATGTTATGTGATTTATATATCTTCGTATATCCGAATAAAGAAGAAATAAATTTATTATTTTTCTCGTATACATGAATATTGTATATATTGAAATCCTCTTATTTTTAGGATCTATTAGATGGATTAATAAATATTAGTTAATCATATTTATATTTATTTCAATAGTTTAAATTTTAGATTACACAATTAGTTAAATATTTAGACTAAATGTAAAGTATTAAAAGATAATTGAGAAAGGTTTCTAATTAATTGTAAAAAAATTAGGTATTTGAAGTTAATAGAATTTTACATTGCGATATATGATAAATTCATTTAATAAATAAATTATAGAATAAATTTGTTATTGTTATTAATGTGTACGATTTTTATGTTGTAACTTATACATATTTGCATCTAAATCAACATTTTTTGCCAATTTGTTATGCGCATATAATATACATATTGAAAATTTCATCTTTTAAGATTTATTAATAAGTATTAGTTGATTAAGTTTATCAATTAGTTTAATTTTAGATTATATAATTAATTAAATGTGTTTACTATAATGTAAAATTTTGAGAAAGAACTGTGAAATATTTGTAAATAATTGTAGATTCTTTTAATAATAGATATTCAAATGTAAAATAGTGTGAAAAGTTTAGTAGAATAATTGTAAAATAATAATCATAGGATTTTTAAAAATAAAGTATCCATTTAGAGAGAATTAAGGAGAACACAGATAACTCTTAGAATTAACGAGAGAGCTTCAAATTCTTCTGTTTTACTATATTTAATAAATAGATCAGCCCTCAATTTGTTGTCGACTTTCTTCCAATTGCTAATGGGCATAGATACCATCTCGCTTGCTAAAGTCTCAAAATACGACGATAAATATACGAAATTTGGACTAATGGGTTGATTTGGATCATTGAACTCAATTTCAACCTTGTCATTTGGTGTCAAAGAAAATAATCTCATCATTGTTTTTCCTCTTTTTCTCTCAGTTTTGACCACGTTCGTCTCTACGAACGAAGAATCTAAATTTGTAGGTAACGCAGATCTTTGGGGATTAGTAGGAGTGATATGTGGATGAAAGGTTGATTTATGAGGATCGGATGATTGTGTGGTAGTGATGTTTTGAAGGGGAGTTGAATCATGAGGATTGAACGTGTGTGGTGTAATAACGTTTTGGAGGGGAGTTGAAGCAATAGGATTGGATGAGTGTGGTAGTGACGTTTTGAAGAGGGGTTGAATCATGGCAAGGAACGATGGGTGGAAAAATTCCACCATGCTTGCGTGAAGATTTTTTAACATTAGCATCCACATCCTTAAGAGTACAAGCAACTTCGACTTCAACATCTTTCATTTTAGAGATTCTAATAACACCGTTAGCCTTAGTTAGACCACGAGCAGCTGCAAGTGCAGCAAGACTTTGCTTCTTCAATCTTTTTTTTGCTTGCTTTGAGCTTTGAAATTATTTGAACAAACATAGCTCACTAAGAGTGTACAACATACATGGAGCGTAAAATAAATATAAACGTCCTATTTGCATGTTAAATTTTGAAAAGTCATAACACACATATATGTGAAATTTGTGTAAGAGTAGGAATACGATAAAGTTGCGTAGGGTTTTAAGTATTCATGTGTATACATGTTGCAGCTAGCAAAAGCATGCATAATCCGTGACAAGTGTGTAGATGGGAAATTGATCGTAGACTGTGTTACAGTTGGATGTTATACAGGACTTGTGTTGAAATAAGATACAGCAAATAAAATTGCGTGTAAATGTAATGTACGGAGGCTGGGAAGTATTGTTCCTTTGCCTTAGTGAAATATAACTGCAGATGTGTCAGAGTGGCCAAGCAGCACGGTATTTCACATATTTAATTCAGTCAACATGTTATTTTAACCAATTTATAGGTATACATATACAAGTGAAAATTTTCCTAAAAGCGAATTAGGAGTCCAGGCATAGAATTAGTGCATGCAGGTAATTGTGAGACTCATGAAGCAAATGGTAAAACGTCACGTCCTTTAAATAATAATAAATGTACTTGTAAAAGTAGAGGATTAAGAACTGAACTACTCAGGAAGCATCATTCCCCGGAAACATAACAAATTATGCAATAGAGAAAAGGGATCATAGTTTTCATGACCGTGTCGTGCCTCGAACCGTGATAGTTGAAGGTTTAAGGTTTCGACGGTTCAACCGGTCGAACCATCGAAACCGTGAAATTTATTTTTTGAAAATTTACACATTTAAATACAAGATATACACAAAAGTATTAAAATAAAAGTGCTAGGTAGACATATAACAATTGCAAATTATCTTCTAAATTTATATTTGTTTGCAAATTAACAAATCATAAGTGTACAACATATCTTAATTAGCAATAAAAGTCCAACATATTATAAGTTCGCATACATCAATTATAAAACATAACAATTCTACGTGCTACTTTACAACTTCACAAAGATAAATTTCATTCAATTAAAATATGTACGCACTAAAAACAAAAGCATCAATGGAATTGCAGGTAATAAGTTTCAGTTGTTAGCTTAAGCATATTAGCAAGTTTCATTCAGGTTGCAAGTTCAATTTTCAGTTTCTGTTCCATGCAGCGGTCGGATCCGGGTTATTTGCAGCGGTCGGACCCGGGTTATTTGCAGCGGTCGGACCTCGGTTTTGAGGTTCAACCTACGGTTTACGTTTGCAGCGGCTCAACTCCTCTCCGGACCCTCAAGTCAAACGGTCCGTGGTTTTTCACGGTTCAACCGCGGTCCGGCATGGTCTTTAAAACACTGAAAGGGATAAAGTAGCTTTGGACGCCTCGTTTAGAAGGTAGAAAACTTCACTGAAAAACACCATGTCATACCATTAGTCCCTGATCATTTTCTACTTTCCCTTGAACTATCTTTATTGTTTCTATATCCATTAAAAATTAAATATGTACAGCTGCATAATTTTTGGTAGACAGTATTTTAGTATGATGTTAAAGCATGCTCGAACAGAATTTTATTTACCTTACCCGAGACCTCATAAAGTGCACTCTACATGCATGTTAAAACATGCTCCGGCTTATTTCCTGGCGAAACAGCAAACGGTATAATGCTAAATATAAATGTATGCTAAATAATTTATGTTTTAAAGCAGTGAAACCCAGTTACCTTCTACCAAAATTTGAAACTAAAGTAAAAGTAAGATGTAATAAACATCAATTCAACAACCAATATAAATACTATAGTGGAACATTGGCAAATATGGGACACTGGTCGATTGAATGGTGCAGTGTAACATGCAATCAAAATATAGCATACAGCTGAGGTGTATATAGATCAATCATTATGCCTCTACCACTATATATGCGCGTTTTGAAAAACTGATATATGACAACAAACAATGAGATTAAACATCAACAGCTGCTACAACAAGTTCAATTAAGATAGTTGAAATACATAATATACAAAGTTCAAAACAATTCTCTCTCCTCGATGTTGCTTGTTCTTACCCATGGATGCAATAGGTTCAAGCTTCTTTTTCCAAGTGATCAACCTGGAAAAAAAATCGTAATATGTAAAAAATTAATATCATACTAATTAATATAGGATTGTTTTGATATGTAACGACTATGTATAATATCAAACAAATATGTAAACGACCATGTACGATATGGTTTAAAATTGCTTTGAAACACTTCCATCAAAAACTCGAGTAAATCAATATGTGATTTGATAAGTTGTATTATTTCGAGCCAAAAAGAAATTTATTCATGGGTTTACATTTCGAAAAGGAGATAAACTTTTGAATCAGATATGCAGAAGGGTATTTTAAAGAGTTACTTAACCCAAATTAGAACAAAGGTCTTTATTTCATGTTTAGACTATACATATGAGACATAACTACATAACTAAACACCTTAAGGCATATGACTACATATAAAACAAGATATCAACAATGAATGCTTATTCATACCAAAATGTCTTTATGTAACTTTCATCTCCATTATCAACATCTCTATCGTTAAGTTGCGACTAAACTAGTGGTTTACTAGTTGAGTTTTCCTCCTCGTATTTTTCCAATTTATGAAAACCTGCAGAAGGTGCTTTCAATACCAATTTAAAGAACTACTTTCTCTAGAGAATAACATTTGTACAGCTTATGTTGCTAAGATGAAAGAATCGCTTGCAAATTGATTTTGGAAGTGATGTAAATTAACTAATGTATATCTATCTTCAACCTTAACTCCACGATAAATATTTTCCTAATCGCACTTGGACAAAGCAACTTGAAATAGACGTTAGTCCAATAACAAAATCTCACGCAAGATGCCAAAAAAATAATTTTTCCAATGGACCCGTCTGCACGAATATATAGTATTCGCCTCAATGGGAACACCGCTATTTTCCTTAGAATTCTCGTAGTCTTTAGTATAGAAACGTCGTCCATTGACAATAACCAGTATAAGAAACTACTTGCGACCGAGACCCATACGAAAGCCATTTTATTATTTTACTAACATCTGAAACATTTCTCTCATCTTTAACCTGGACATATATAATGTTGTATATAACATATATGACGATAATATGTGCATATATGAAGCTTAATTGTTTTAATAAAAGAAAAAATAACTATTTCAACCTTTTTTCCAAACCAATAAATAAAAGTCTCTAAATGCAGTTTTGAAAATTCCACATAATCTTGTAAAAGCCAAGGGTGCAAACATTTCAACTCCTCCTTGTGCATTCTGGATACGCAAAGGTACAAGTTAAAATTTAATTTTGTTCATATAGAACGATCATGTTGAACTTATACTTGGTCTATGTATGGCTCCACTTCATCCGTATTGAACAACATATGCCGATGAGCAGCATCAATAACCTCATCAGAAAGTAACATGGATTTTCCTTTGGAAATAGGACGTCCATCGAGTATGGAATCACTTTGATGCACTTCGTTCCGATCTTTTCTTTCTCCAAATTCATACCCATCTTCAATATATCTAGCACAATACTTAATGCATTCTTCAATAGAATAACACTCAACTATGCACCTTTCAGGTCGAGCTTGATTTTTAACATAACGCTTTGTATTTTCGTATACCTATAATCAAGATATGAGCATAAAATGCTTTTATAAGTGCATATTCTATTAATTACATTAAGTATTCACAAAAAATTTACCTCTCAAATAGATACTCCACCAGTATTGTACCGGTCCACAAATTCTTGCTTCCCTCCCCAAATGTACTGTCAAGTGAATCATGATGTCAAAAATGAATGGGGAAAGAATCTCTCAAGGTCACATAGTGTTAATGCGACTTGATTCTCCATGAATGTTAATTTATCTCTATCAAGCACTCTTTGGCTTATGTCATTGTAAAATGAACATAATCGCAATAATGCATTCCTTGTACCTACAAGTAAAAGCCCTCTCAATGCCACAGACAATAGTTGTTGTAGCAAAACATGATAATCATGGGACTTAAGACTTGAAATTTTATCCCGTTTGCAAAAAAATTTCCAATATTTGAGCTATACCCATCAGGCACCTTCAAATTCCTTATCCTATCGTAAAAGATCTTTTTTTCTTGGTCTGTTAAGATGCACGACACAGCTGGAAGTAATACTTTACTTCCAACATCTATAGGACGCATATTCTTCCTTATACGCATTACTTCCAAATCTTGACATGAAGTAATTTCATTTTTTGATTTTCCTTTGATATCAAGTAATGTACCAAGAATACTCTCACAAATATTCTTCTCAACATGCATAACATCTAGATTGTGACACAAAGGAAGTGCTTACGAAAACTAGAAAAATGTATATAACAGATTGATAGTAAAATACTAATTACTAGACATGGATAGAAAAGGAAAAGACATTTATTTTTAACTATAATTTACCTTCCAATAAGGCAAATCAAAAAAATGGACTTCTTTTTCCACATTTGGATTCCTTTATTCTTCATATCCCTCCGCTGTCTTTTGCTACCGTCTCTCTCTTCCTCCTTTCATTTTATCCCCCACTCATTAACAATATCTTTGACATCGTCGAAGATTTGAGCACCGGTATGTATTGGAGGCATTTGTCTATTTTCTATGGTTCCACAAATAAGTTTTTTCGGTTGCGATATTCAAGGTTAGGTGCAAGAAATCGTCTATGGCATAAATATGCGGACTTTTTACTAAATGGTAGCCATATCGAACATGTATTAATGCCACAAACAGGACATGCTTTCTTACCTTTTACAGTGCAACATGTTAAATTTTCATAAGCTGGAAAATCATTTATTGTCCACATCAGAATTGCATTTAGTCTAAATTCGCTACGATTGTATGCATCATACACTTTTAACCCTTTATTTCACAATTTGTTCAAATCTTCAATAAGTGGTTGCAGATACACGTCGATATCATTTCCTGGTTGTCGTGGTCCAGAAATTAATAAAGATAGCATCATATTATCTTTATGCATACAAAGTCACGGAGGGAAGCTATGAGCAATAAGAAACACTGGCCAGTAACTATATGTTAAATTCCAATCACCAAAGGGGTTAAAGTCATCACTTGTAGGGCTAAGCCTCTAATTTCGTGAATCATATGCAAAGGAAGGGTACATTCTATCAATTGTGGACCACTGAGAGGAATCTACCAGATGTTGCGGTTTGCAATCTTTTCTTTTATTACTGCTATGCCATCTTAATTGTTCTGATGTCTTCGGGTACATGAACATTTTATTCAACCTTGGTGAGTGGAAAGTATCTCAAACCCTTCACAGGTATTTTGGGTTGATTTCCATCTTACCTTGTCTTGTTCTTTTTATCAACGAGATTTGCCGCATTTAGGACAAAAATCCCTATGTGCAAGCTCTTTTTTAAATAGACAACAATCGTTTATGCATGCATATATTTTCCTATAACCTAAATGATTTAATCAACTTCTTTGTTGCGTATTTGGAATCGGGAAGCTTGTTTTCCTTAGGTAGCATACTTCTGATGAGCTGCAAGAAATTTCAGCTGCCTTCAGCATTTTCTTAATCCCTTCCCTATGTTTACTGTTAACATGATACTCATTCTCCTCGTCATCAATTTCTGCATCTAAGTACATTCTGTATGTATCAGCTACTTCGTCGACTTCATTTCATGAATGATGTGCTTCTCCATGAAAGATCCATACATAATATGTTGGATCAATTCCGAAACACACCAATGTGTCACGACGTCTCTTGGAGAATGCCAAATAATGTTTCTACATTGACAAGCACCTTTGTCCAAGTGGTTAATTGATTCGGCTTTGGTGCAGGATGTCACAAGTTCGAAACTTGCTTTCGAACGTTTATTTGACATGGAATATGTTGTTCCAATGATTTGTTGTATATAAAGTACCAGTTCCAAAAAAAAAAATGTTTTTACATTGGCGACACCGGCATTTTTTTTTTTGGATTACCCTCACTTTCTGAATGCTTATGTACGAAATTTCGAACGGCTTGCCTATATTCCTGTGTCATTCTACAAAAAAAATAAACATGTCATTAATAAACCCTAAATAGTAATAAATACGAAACTATTAATCAAAAATTATGAAACCTTGGCAAATTAACTCATTTTTGTCCATATCTTGTGTGGATCCGATTGGACGCACATGCAAAAGAAACTAGTAAGTTTTAAATAGTCCCTTCTTTACATGTACTTCATCAACAAATAATGGTTTATCATTTATTTACATGCAAAAAAGGACTTGCGCTACACTTTAAAAAAAGGAAATTGCATGGGATGCAAATTACTAGATAGACAATCAAGATACTTGATGATATTCGAATAATATCAAGAAAAATTCAAACAACTAATGAAATTTCATAATCTCTTAAAATCTCTTAGATTAAACTAGTATATGGTTTATATGAACTCAAACTAGAATTCATATCTATAGAAAATCATATTTCAAATCCTCTTAGAATAAACTAATTTATGATTCATACAAACTCAACATAAAATGCATCTTCCTATTTATATTTGCATGTTATCCTTAGTTGAGTTCATTTGATGTTAATTAAAACAATAGCGAAAATTTGAACGTGACTAATATTGTTTACTGAACTACGTGAAAATGTATGATACGTTATCAGTAATCAAAAGCTTATAATGATAATTATCATTACAGTATTGGTAATGTATATTCTCTAATATAATACAACAAAAATGAGTAGTGTGATGATATAATAGAAAAAATAGTTATAAACTTATTACTTTGTTCAATCGAACATATTTATTTACATAAATTTGAAACAGATCTTATGAATTTATATAATATTTGAACTTCTTCCTCAATAATTTCTTTTATATGTTTAGCTAAAAATTAATTAATTAATTAATACATGATTGTATGATAAATAATAAACTAATGGGTACTATTCTTTTAAATGGTAAAGACTCGTTATCAACCGCTATCAACTTTTACTAGCCACAAACTGAAGTATCTGTTTACCTAGATGCATTGATTGTTAACGGTATGATTTTTCTACTGCCAAATAAATTGGCATGAGACATGTTTTAAGTATGGTTGGTGGTACATAACCAAATCTACTATATATTAGCCTATTTAAAGACAACAATATGTTATATAGGTAACTAAGTAAATGCAATTGAGTAATTACTTCAAAAACTACATGATGAAAACATCAACATATTATATTCATAAAAAACACATGATATATGAAATTTGTGCTAACAAAAATAAAATATAAATAATAATATACATTACACATATATTTCTTAAACAAAACACAAAAATAAAATGCCTTGTTTTAAATTATGTAGAATATTCTCTTTATGTTCAACTCATAACTACAGCTATGTTTGCATGTTTTTTGTACAAATAAATAAAGATAAGATTCAAATATTGCGATCGAACAAAATTTTTATCTAAAATATTTAAAAAAATGAATATATAAATAAATATACACAAATTCTCCAAAAAGCAAAGTGTATCAAATATTTTCTATGAAAAAGTCAAAGAATATCCGGTACATTCAGAGTTCTAAAAAAATTTGTGTAAAACAGTTCGGTTCTTTCTAAAATAAATTTGAAACTTATATAAAAATATAGGAAAATCTGGATGATTCCTAACACATCGAAAAGATCAACAACAAATCTTATACATGTTTAGATTCGGTTGATTTCCAAAATTTCCAAGTACACAAAAGCATCAAACTTTACTTTGTTGGTTGTCAAATTTTGAATTTAACTTAAGTTTGAATAAATCCAACTTTACATAATTAAGCAAATATTACACATTTCAAGATCCAAGCAATCAAACTAATCATTTACCATCATCAATTTACAGCATGTTTAATTCATCCCATCATTGTAAACACATTAAATCCTAAAACAGCCAACAAGCTAAGATCAAAAAATTTCATCAAATTTATTAGACTAAATCAATCATAAATATACAAACAGAAAAGTACAAACTTCTAAAAAAGGGGGAAAATTAGTTGGAAATCAAAGAAAGATCTGCTAGCATCAACTAGGGTTTCCTGGATGTAGCATCCATTAAAATCAATTAGGGGGAAATAAGTAATACAGACAAAAATACCCCAACTTTATGTAGCAAATTTCTTCATTTGTAGATCGATTAACATCAGTTAGGTGATAGGAAAATCAAGGAAAGTTGGACACACTTCAATATACCTATAACTTCATCGATGGCAAGGCAACGGCGGTGAGCACACGGGCCGTGAGCGCAACGGTCGAGAGCGGCAATGGCGGTGAGCGGCAACGGCAGTGAACGGTAACGGAGGTGAGCGAGCCGGGTTTAATTTCCTAAATGGAAATGGCAGAGGGTAGCAGGATGAGGTTAGGTTTTAGGTTTAGGAACAGGAATAGAAAATTTTGCGGCCAATTTACTTTAGTTTAATGTAAAATGAGCGATCAAGGAAATAGAGGAAAATTGAAACTTTTTAGAGCAGAAAAATAAGTAGAGAGACGACTGATTCACACAAATTAAGCAGTTGTTACCAATCAAATATTACGGCTACTGCACAAGTAAAATTGTTAAAAGTGTCTTTGGTACAACAGCAAAAATAAACAGTTGTTATAGATTACCTCTTCCAACTGTTCGTTTGTGTTGGTAGTAAAGAAAAGATTGTAATATGGTTGTTTTGTTGTAGGTAAAGGAGTGCAGCAAAGATGCAAGGGTTCTTGATAGCTTCTGGATGTGGAAGCTTGTATAGCTTTTGATGCGAAATGAGCGGATGAGTAGAATTTTCGTATTTTGTCGTCATCGTAACCTCGTATTGTGGTACGCAGAACGTCGGATTTTGAAATTTCCTTGGGGATAAATTTTTAATTTGGACCAGTTTCAAAAATTAATTGCAAATTTAGATCAGCTTTGTAACTTATTACAAAAATATACCACTTTAGCCACATCAGCACCACACGTACTGGAGTCATTTCAAATGCCGCTAGTACGATTTTTTTTAAAGATAATAGGCGATATTTCAAATGTCACAGCATTTCAAATGCCTCTAGTTTGTGACATTTGAAATGTCGTACAGAGTTTTTTTTTTTTTTTAAATAGATTGGAGAATTTGAAATGCCGCGAACTATTTAAGGTAGAAAGTAATGAACTGACGATATTTGAAATGCCGCCCTTGCGCGTGACGCTTATGGCAAAAAATAGTCTATTTTTGTAATAAGTTGTAGAACTGGTTTAAGTTTGTAATTGGTTTTTAAAACTGGTCCAAATTAAAATTTTATGAAAGCGAAGACCAACAAAATACAAGACCTGCTTGGACAGCCTAACAAAAAAAAAATCTGGCGTAATTAAGTACGTCACCCTACTACCTCGTACAATCAGATTAACTACGTCTAGATTCATTATTTGACGTAAAATTATGATTACAACGTCCGGATTCATTGTTCCTACAATTATCGCTCTCGTGTCTTGCTATATATATAACCATCTCAACGCCAAGAGATCATATCTGCACTAGGAAATTCAGGCTTGAAACACACGGTGAAAAACAAACAAAAAAGGAAGAAAAAAAGAAAATGGTACTACAATTCGATCCATCGTTCATCCAAGAAGCCCCGCATCGCCCCAACACCACCATCATACAAGCCGACAACATCCCAACAATCGACCTATCCCCTATTCTCACCGGCGCTGACCACATCCCAAACACTTTGATCAAAGAAATAGAAGACGCATGCCGAGACTGGGGATTTTTCCAAGTGGTGAACCATGGCGTAGCACTTGAGAAGCTGGAAGCCGTTAAGAGGTTGGGGAAGGAGTTCTTTGAACTGCCAATGGAGGAGAAGATGAAGACAAGGAGAGATGAAGACAATCCTGCTGGTTACTATGATGGGGAAAATACTAAAAATGTGAGGGACTGGAAAGAGATTTTTGATTTTATGGTGGCTGAACCAATGTATATTCCTGTTACGGGGGAGCCTGGGGAGAGTAGAGTCTATGAGATTATGAATAGGTGGCCGGAGCACCCTCTTGGATTTAGGTAATCAATACTCCTAATATTTTAGATTAATTTTACACAGTTACATCAGAACTAAAATCTCATACCCAGCACAAGAATTTCCTACTAAAACTGTAAAAACAGTTTACATTTAGCATTTACCTACATATTCCACAATAATTTTCAGACGCCATTACTAACTTTCATCAGCTGTTAACGTGCAGAGAAGCTTGCCATGAATACAAAAAAGCTGTAGAAGAATTACAGTACAAACTCCTCCAACTCATATCTCTCTCACTGGGCTTACCACCAAACAGATTAAATGAATATGTTACGTCGGATGACACGACCAGTTTTGTCCGAATAAACCGCTATCCTCCTTGCCCGAATCCTGATCTTGTTCTTGGAGTGGGCCGCCACAAAGATGCTGGAATATTCACTATCCTGGCCCAAGATGATGTTGGTGGGCTCGAAGTCAGAAGAAAGTCTGATAACAAATGGGTTCTTGTCAAGCCCGTGCCGGATGCATACATTATTAACATCGGTGACATTGTTCAGGTACGCATTTGTTTCTACATTTTCTCTACTGACAGAAGATCTTAAAATAAAATACTTCCACTTATTATGAAATATAATGTAGGTTTGGAGCAATGATAAGTATGAGAGTGTGGATCACAGAGGCCTGGTTAACTCTAAAAAGGAAAGATTTTCTATTCCATTTTTTGTGAATCCGCCACATCACACAATGGTACGAACTCTGGAGGAGTTCATCACCGAAGAGAATCCAGCAAAGTACGTTGAGTACAATTGGGGTCAGTTTTATAAGACGCGAAGAATTAGCGACTACAAGAAAATGGCTGTGGAAAATGTGCAAATTCATCATTTTAGCAAAGCACCTAAGACTAGTGGTGGTGTTCATATCAAAGTTGCCTGAATGTATGGATAGAGATTATGGATGTTCCGTATTTTACAAGCTTTTTCCTATAATGATATTATTGAAATATGTTCTAATAAACTTTGTAATTATAATGGCAAATAATAGAGTCAACGTTGTGCTAATGAATAAATCATGCTTTCCTTTTTCTCTCTCGGTAAGTAAGAAGCGACTCATGTTAAATTTAAATTTTTTGTACAGCCGTATGAGGAAAATTTTACACGTTATATGTGCACTATGCTGTGATATGCATGCGACGTGCAAAAGCTGCAGTGGCAATTGGAAATTGACGTTGGATAACTACAGCAAAACTCTTTTGTTCCCTATCCCTTATTATTTTGACATTCTTCTATTTGTGTATATCATTGTTTCTGTTAGTGAGTGGTTAAGTGCATATAGTATGAATGACTAAACAAACTAGCATACTTACGCACATGTGCCTAAGGTTGTGGGTATGGGTGTGTATTTAAATATGCTTCTAAATATTCGATGGTAAACCTTGAAGAAAAAAAAACAATTAAACGTTAATTTGATTGTACAACATCCCACCGTGCTTGAGAGTTAATCATTGGCTTTACACAAAAAGAGACGTCGACTGTTTTGACACTTATTCCCTGTGATTAGGGTAGGAACTGTCGAAACTTTATTTGTCTTAACTGTTGTTCATAATCTAAGAAGTATCCCAAATAAATTCAAGCATATGCTTAATCTTTTAATGTCAATCTTGGTGATTTAATAACCTACACCTATGTCCTCTTCTCTCTCAAGCATCCATGGCTTCCATGGATATTCAGATTAACCCAATTTTCTATTTGAACCCTGATCTGCATTCCAAGGATTCTTCTTCTTCCCTTCTCAATTCTCCAACCTCTCCACCTCCTCCCTCTTTCTCAAATCTTAAGGATAAAACTCCGGATCAATAAAATGATGGTTTTCAATTGGTTAAAAACCGTCGCCGTCGCAATCTAGGGAAACCTCGAAGGCATTTTTAGAGGCCAGTAACTCAAGAAACATTTCATAGGTCAAATTAACCAAGATCTGTAGCAAAAGGGTCAAATCATAATCAAAGAAATTCTCAGATTCAGTTTCACAACAGACCAGATAATGCCTTAAGAAGTCTCCCTAAAGAATCAATAAGTAAACCAGCATCTTTTTGGGCGGATCTTGTCAAGAAAGGAGGGGTAAATTCATTTACAGATTTGAGTTTTCACGCTCCAATGAAAATTGGAGACAAAAAAATTGTTGTTTTAAACGAGGAAATCAGTCGAATAACCGAGGAAAAAGAGAAAACTCAATAGCTGCTTATGTGTTTGGTCCAAGACCCTATTATCACCATTTCAGGGAATTCGTTCACAAAACATGGAAGCCAGCAGAAAAATTCAAAATATATACAAGAAATATTTTTATCATCAGATTTGCAATTGAATCAGATTGTAGCGAGGTTATACAAGGTGGTCCTTATTTTATTAATGGTAAGCTCATTATTCTGAAGAAATGAGACAAGAAAATGATTCTTGACCGTGATCTGCTGTCCACATATGCAGTTTGGATAAGATTACCAGAACTCAACCTCAGATTATGGGACAAAGAAGCTTTTACGGCGATAGCTAGTGCTGTAGACACCAAAATTAAACTTGACGAACCTACAACAGATGAAACAAGACCCAGCTGTGCCAGAATTCTGGTGGAAATCAAAGATAGTGATATCCTTCCAGAATTCGCCTATGTCAGTTTACATGATGGTGAAAATATCATTCAAAAAATAGAATACGAGTGGATTCCCCCTAAATGTTCGAAATGTACTTGCTTCGGCCATCTCACGGAATTATGCTCATTAAAATTCGTTTGGAAAGAAAAAGAAACTTTGAAAACTAATGACATCCCAAGAAATTGTGCTTCAGAAGACTCAAGAACTGTTAAAAATCTTTTTTTTTCAAGAAATGTTTGCTGAGACAAATCAAGTTTCATTGCCTCAACATGAAAATCTAGATAATCTAATCTTAGCTTCAAGTAAATCTCAATCTTTCGGTAGGAAGAAAAAAACCAACTTAAATACTGAGTTTGAAAATGATGATATGGAAATCATTCATATTGATGAGCAAATTGGAAGACCTCTGCAAGCTATTTCATAGAATACAAACAATAATGGAAAAGAATTTGATGTCGCCAAAGAAACTAAAAGGCAGCATACTGAAGCTGCTGCTATAATGATTTCAAATGGCATAAACATGGAAATCATAGAGAAAGCAACTTAGAATTCAAGAGATTTTAATTTACAGTTCATGGATCAACCCCCCTTTAGGAAGATCCAAGTTTAATTACAGACAATTTTATTTCAAATAATTCAGGAATTTCAACTGTGATATCAAAAAAATATCTGCACAAGTAATCGAAGCCCTCTGCAGCTTTAATTAAGAATGCTAACTTTCTACTTTCATCATCTTCCTCCCTTGTTAACAACAAAAGGAAGAACGCCGAGAAAAAGAGCATGAAAGAAATACTAGACAGTGACAATGATGAAACTTCTACAACAAAAAGCTTTGAGAAAAAATACATCATCAAAAATCCAGATTGGAAAGAATTCCTAAAAGTACAAGGGAAAAAAGAATATAAGAAAAGAGGAGGGTGTAGAATATGCTAGTGTATCATTTTTGTTTGATGATAATAAACATATGTGTGTGTGTATACACACACATGTTTAAATGTATTTGTCATTGTACTATTTCATTTTTCCACATAACTAAATAAATATTTGTTGAATAAAATAAATAGCTCAGAATTCATATTTAAACAAATGTTTTATTCAAACGGATAATTTATTACAAATTCAAATAGTACAAAATTGAGCTCTTACTACATTTACACATTTTCAATTACAATACAAGTCTCACTATATGACACAATTTTCACCTCACTATATATTCACTCTTTACTCGTATTTTGATCTTCAACTTTGTTTCAGCCTGTATCCAACATCTGAACTATCTGCCAAATAAACATCAACGTAGTAAAATTGAAAATGAAATATTTTACGGTGTACAATGAAGTGTGTGTTTGAAAATATTGTTTGTCTCGGTTATTTGGGTTGTTCGTCGTCATTTTTCTTTTAATTCATCATAAACGAACAACTTGTGACATGCATAGTGTATTACTGTACATGTCATAATGTCGTGCACGCCGATATACACTTGCTTGATAAAATTGCAAGGACAGGTGAGCACAAAGTCAAACCCAAGCAAAAGCTGGATTCAACTCAGGTGCAATATAAAAATAAAACATCACATAATGCACAAGTACAAGGATGCAAATCATGAAACAAAAAGCAAATGAACAGTACAGAATCATATAAAAAGTGCAGACCAATCATGTGCAACCACAACAACTAGCACAATACAGATCAGAGCATGTGGAACCACACATAAAGCAACAGCCAACATACATGAAGATACACATGTATGCATATATATGAATATATACATACACATGTCAGTTTAGTACACATGAAATCTCAAATCAAGACATGTACAAAGGATAATGCATGTATGAGCAAGCAGTTCACATATGTATACAGTGAATGCAACCAGAGCACTTGAAGTTAAGTGGCAACCAAACAAGAATGAAGCAAACAGCAATACAAAGCATTCAAACAAGGTCAGGCACCAACATGAATGGTCAAAGCAGTGTGAACATACATATAAACATGAGGACCAAACCAGATCATAAAATGTACAAGTTCAATGCATATGAGCAGGAGCAATGAATCAAGCTACATGCAAGACTGCAACAACACAGTTGTCAACACAAAGAAGCAGATCATTGGAGATCAATATGATTGCAAACACTTAAGTAAATAGACCAGTGAAAGGCTAACAAGACATGAACACATATCAGATCAGAACCAAAGTGTACTAGACCACACTACAGCAAAAAGGCCCCTACAATAGCGCCAAAAAACGCTATTAAAGCCTATAATAGCAGTTTAATAAACACATTATAACGACATGTTATTAAAAATAGTGAACAATTTAAAGCGCATAATAAGCACTATAAAAAGTATTAATATAACAGCGCAAATAATTCGCTATTTTAAACATTTTTATAGCGGCAAATTATGTGTTATTGATTACTATAATAGCGCTATTTGTCCGCTGTGAAATTTGTTATTAGCCACAAAATACTTTTTTTTTCTAAGATAGCACTAATAATTTGCTAAAAAGTATTAATGGCAAATTATGAGAACTGTATACGGATATGTTATTGTGGATGTTGACTTATCGCAACATCAATATGCCGCTACAAAAATTCAGCTACAATAGCGCTTATACTCCGTTATGATATGTTCTTTTATAGCGCTTACTGACCTATTATTCTTCATTCTTTATAACGCTTTTTATAATACTATAGCGCTTTTTCTGTTATGCATCTGTACTACCGACAGATTTAATAGCGGTCATTCGACGCTACTAAATATTTATAGCGGTTTTCAAGTGCTATGATTTAGTTTTAGAATTCAAAAAATTTCTGCATCGCATTCATAAACTACAGTATTAAATATCAATATCAAAATGCACAATAATAATCATTTTAAACATAAAATCATTTAAATAACGCAAAAATCATAAAAGATAATAAATATAGAGAAGTAAACATTACATTAAACATATCAAATATTCAAACACATAATATCTTATAGCTTAAACCACATAAATCAAAACGTAGTAGCAAATATTTTAAGCACACCCAAAAAATAGTAGCAAAGTTTAACAAAAAAACAAGTACATATTTGGTTGTTTGCACTAAAAAGAAGACCACAACTTTCGTATCCTTCTTTCACACACCTGCAAACAAGATAAATATTTACATTAGGAACGAATATTGTCAGGAAATCAATTCTATGGCTTCGATGACGACAACTATACAATGAAAATCGAATATGCATATATATCTCTATTCACAGGTAATTATTAAAGTAACATCACCAAAGAGACAAGAACAAGACTCAAAGAAAGTATCAAAAGGTTACAAGTCGATAGAATCAGAAGAGCAATGACATAGACACAAGAAAAGCAACATGCACAAGTTTAGACGTCTGAATGAATCTTCTGGATCACAAACCAGACAGAATCAGACATCTGATTAATGTACTCGGACATCTGAAAAGCTACTGTATAAAAAAAAAAAATAAGAGCCAGACGTCTGAGACATATTTCAGACGTCTGATTTTGAACTCGGGTGTTGACATTCAAAGTACAACTGTCATAATTGAAAAGACACTTTCGATCCTCTTCGCTGCAACTCTTCATCACCATCAGAAGCGACTATAGAACACGTGTTAATGGATGCAACTACTCAAGGAATCTCTCTACCGCTATAAATAGCATCAAGAATCCAAGAGAAGATCCCATTGTACTTACTTATGCTCTTTACTCTTTTAGTCTGATATATTCTTGATCTCTAATAATCATATATTTGTATTTCACTCTTCCATATATACATAATTCTTCAATCAATATTCTCTAGATATATATTGGAAGCATTTGTACTTAATAGTCAATATTCGTGTTATAGAACACACACTTGACAAGAACAAGCTTTTGTAACCAAGCCTATTCCTCCGGACGAAGAGAGGGTGTTTGATAGTCGAATTCCGAAGAGAAGCTTCAGGACTGGACGTAGGACGGAAGGTCCGAACCAGTATAAAATCTTGGTGTACTTATTTTCATTTACTTTGATATTATCATCTACCAAGTTTATATTAGATACATCATATAGTTAGTCACTTATACTTGTATACATCACTTATACTTGTATGTATACACTACACGATCCATCATATACACTTTCAATTGGGATCGGGGCAAGGTTTGATCAAAGAACAGTAACACGTTTTTGAATCACTTTAATATGGCAAGTATTTTTCAAGAAGAACAATCCACAGCACGACCTCCATTTTTTAATGGATCTAACTATGCATGATGGTCAACACGTATGAGAATTTTTATGGAAACTAATGGTCTAGAAACTTGGTCAGCCACACAAGATAAATATGAAGCACCTACTACTGCTATGAACACATGGACCGATGCACAAAAGACCTTAGCATCAAACAATGCTAAAGCTATGAATGTTTTATTTTGCTCTGTAGATAAAAATGAATTTTCACGTGTCATGTTATGCACAACTGCATTTGACATTTGGCGTACCTTACAAATTACACACGAAGGTACAGCAAAGGTCAAGCAAACTAAGATTTCAATTTTGCAAAACCAATTCTCGTCATTCAAAATGAAGCAAATTGAAACTATTGTTCACATGTATTCTAGTTCAAACTATCCAACATGATCTTATGGAATTAGGAGTTAAGTTTACTGATTTTGATTTAGTTTCTCGAATACTCAACTCTTTAACATCGGATTGGGAAAGGAAGGTATTAGCTATTGAAAAAGCTAATGATCTCTCTACTCTCAAAGTTGAAGAGTTGAGAGGAAATTTAATGTCCTATGAAGCTAATTTGCAGGCACGAAAAGAATTAAATTCGGAGAAGAAGAATATAACATTTCCAGCAACAAAAAATGATGACTCTGATTTAGATGAAGAAGAGATAGTCTCATTGCCAAGAATTATAATAGATTTAAGAAATTTAGAAAGATGACCAAATTCCAAAAAGAAGGGAAGTCCAACACAACAAACATATCTCAAATCAAGTGCTATGAATGTGATCAATATGGTCATATGAAGAAGGTTTGCCCTAAACTCAATAATGATAAAAAGAACAAATTTGAAAAATTCAAAAAGAAGGCTTTCAAAATAACATGGGATGACTCGGATTCTTCATCATCTGAAAGTGATAGCGATAGTGACGAACAAGCGAATGTGTGTTTTATGGCACAAACTAATGGAGTATGTCCGGAACTTAGCTATGACGAATTATTAGAACTTAGTATGGAATTAGATGATAAATTTAGACAAATTAAAAAATTGAACAAAGAATATATAGTCAAAATAAATAGATTAGAATTTGACGTAGGAATGTTAAAAGATGAAAAAAATTATCTTAGAAGAAGAACTAGAATTATCTCAAGAGAAAATTAAAAGGATAGAAAGTGAGGCTATTTCTATTGATTTTGAAAACATTAAAATAGTGAAGGATAATTTGTTAAAAGAAAATATTAATTTGAAAAGCAATATTGAATTATTGAAAACTGAAAATTTAGAATTGAAAGAAAAATTAGAAAAAATTACAAATAATGTGTCAAAATTTAATAAAGGAAAACAAGATTTGAAAAATCTTATTAAAACTTCAAAACCATCAGGCAATAGAAATGGTAGGATTTAAAAATATTTCTAAACAAAAAGGGAATAATCCTAAAAAATTTAGTTATAAAAAAACTCAAAGTTTACCAACGTTTAATATGAATACCAAAAATATGAAAATTTGGATTCCTAAGACAAATAATAATTTGATTAGACAAAAACATATTAATAATTTCTTAGAGAATGTAGTCTATAATAAAAATTATATTTATAAAGGTACCAAACCATCTTGGGTATGGCTACCTTCGCCTAACAATTAGGACCCTAACAAAATATATGAGCACCAATTAAAACATCTTTTATTTTGCATGTACCCAAAATAAAAAATAAGAAGAAATGGATACTAGATAGCGGATGTTCCAAGCATATGACCGAAAATTCAAAAATGTTATCAAATATAACATACATCGATAATGGAACGGTAACTTTTGGAGATAACTCAAAAGTATATGTCGTAGGCATTGGAGAAGCCATCAACTTTGGTATTTCTAACTCTCCTATTATTTCAAATGTTTTATTAGTAGAAAATCTAAAACACAACCTACTAAGTATTAGTCAATTATGCGATAAAGGTTTTCAAATAAATTTCGAAAAAGATAGATGTAATATTTTCGATAATAACAAACAACTTGTATTTGAAGGTTTTAGAAACAAAAATATTTATGTATTAAGCATGAATATAAATAAAAATTCAAATTTCTATTTAACCGCCAAACATGATGATCTATGGTTATGGCATAAACGATTTTGTCATATCAATTTTAAAAATATTAATAAATTGGCAAAATATGAGCTAGTTAGAGGTCTACCTAAAATAAATTACAAAGTAGAAAATTTATGTGACGATTGTCAAATTGGAAAACTAAAGAAAAACTCTTTTAAATCTAAAAATAATATTTATACAAAACAACCATTAGAATTATTACACTTAGATTTATTTGGACCAACACAAATACGATCTATAAATCACAATAAATATGTTTTCGTAATAGTTGATGATTTTTCAAGGTATACATGGACTTTGTTTTTAAAACATAAAAGCGATATTTTTGGTATGTTTAAGATAATTGCTAAAAGAATTAAAACACAAATGGACTTGAAAATTAAAAATATTCAAAATGATCATGGAGGAGAATTCGAAAACGATCTATTTACTAATTTTTGTAATAAGAAAGGAATAAGTCATAATTTTTCTTTTCCTCGCACACCTCAACAAAATGGTGTCGTAGAAAGAAAAAATCGAATGTTACAAGAATGCGCACGAACATTATTAAATAGTAGTGGTCTACCAAAACACTTTTGGGCTGAAGCTATTGCTACAGCTTGTTATGTATTAAACCGAGTAACTATACGTCCTATGACTAAACAAACTTGTTTTGAAATATTTTTTGGAACAAAACCTAAAGTATCATATTTTAAAACTTTTGGTTCAAAATGTTTTATACTAAATACAAAAGATAACTTAGGAAAATTTGACCCCAAGGCCGATGAAGGTATCTTTGTTGGATATTCGGATCGTAGCAAAGCATATGGAATTTGTAATAAACGAAATAATACCACTGAAGAAAAATTACATGTTTCGTTCGACGATTTTTTTTTAATCATCATACTAATGATGAAAAAGAAATTATTCCACTAACAAATTCTATTAATAATGAAACAAATGTGCAAAATAACACTTTGATATCATCCCCTAAAATTCTTAAGAATCATCCAAGAAATAATATCATTGGAGATCTCCATTCTAGAGTAACTAGAAATCAACTTAATCAAATAAGCCATATAGCATTCGTGTCAAATTTTGAGCCAAAAAATTATAAAGAAGCTTTAAATGATAATTTTTGGATAATCGCTATGCAAGAAGAATTAAATCAATTTGAACGTAATAATGTTTGGGAATTAGTACCAAGACCTGAAGAACAATCGGTTATAAGAACAAAATGGGTATGTAAAAACAAAGCAGATGAGAATGGAAATATTGTTAGAAATAAAGCACGTTTAGTTGCTCAAGGCTATAATCAAGAAGAAGGTATCGATTATGACGAAACCTTTGCTCCAGTAGCTAGATTAGAGACCATTCGTACATTACTCGCCTTTGCAACTCATCACAATTTTAAATTATTTCAAATGGATGTCAAAAGTGCTTTTTAAACGGTTTTATTAAAGAAAATGTATATGTAAAAAACCCCCATTATTTGTTCACGAAAAATATCCCGATCATGTTTTTTAAATTACACAAAGCATTATATGGATTAAAACAAGATCCACGAGCATGGTATGAACATCTTAAAAATCATTTAATTACATCTGTTTCTGAATAGGCAAAATAGATACAACTTTATTTATTAAAAGAGAAAATAATGATATTTTAGTGGTACAAATTTATTTTGACGATATCATTTTTGGTTCAACCAACGAAAATCTATGTAATCAATTTTCAAATATTATCAAAAATGAATTTTAAATGTCACATATGGGAGAATTAAATTTCTTCTTAGGTTTACAAATAAAACAACTTGAAAATGGAATTTTTATTTATCAAGAAAAATATTGTAACGATCTATTACGTTGTTTTGAAATGGATAAAACTTCGAGCAAACCAACACCAATGAGTACCACTATTCACTTAGAAAAGGATGATAAGGGAAAAGATTTTGATGAAAAATTATATCGTAGCATGATTGGTTCTTTACTGTATTTGACGGCTAGTCGACCCGATATTATGATGAGTGTATGTCTTTGTGCTCGATTCAAGCAAAACCAAAAGAATCGCATCTAAGAGCTGTTAAGCGTATTTTACATTATCTATTTAGTACTAGAGATTATGGTTTGTTTTACCCTAAAGAATCATCGTTTGAACTAATTTAATATAGCGATGCGAATTTCGGTGGTTGTAGAACAGATCGTAAGAGTACTAATGGAACTTGTCACTTTATCGGACAATCATTAGTTTCATGGTTTAACAAAAAGCAAAATTGTTTTTATTTACCTACTTGCAAAGCCGAATATATCTCCGCAGCTCTAGTGTGTGCACAAGTGATACACATGCAATAAACACTTACGGATTTTGGCAAAATTGTCAACAAATCTTCAATATATTGTGATAAACAAGTGCTATAAATTTATCAAAAACCATGTTAATCATTCACGAACTAAGCATAGAGATATACGACATTATTTTTTACGAGACAATGTTGAAAAAGGAACTATTTCATTAGAATACATAAATCCAAAAATCAAGTAACAGACATCTTTACAAAACCACTGAATGAACAAACTTTTATTAAACTCCGACGGAATTTAGGTGCTCACTTCATGATCTTCTCCCTTAAATAATCATTGCTTCATTTAGGCTATGATCAGTCATTTATTTTACTATCCACAAATTATAGTTAATAACTTCTGAACCTTTAATTTTTTAGATAGTTAGTTTTTCTAATAATAATTTTTTCAATTTATATATAAACAGTTATATAACAAGAAAAACTATAAACACACGATTCATATTCTCTTCAAGAAACAAAATATAACCATGTCTTCTGAGAACTCTTATATATCCATCTCGACACCTACGACGGATAGCCCGGTTGATACACCTCAACAGCTTCCTGCACCAAAGCAGGAACCGACGTATAAGTGGTCCTCATATCACACGGGATTTACCCCCGATAGCAAGAAGACCAAAAGATCTCTGTTTGTTTCTCCCAACACAAAGGAGAAAATTGATGAAATTCATCACTATCAGAAACAACAGATAGATCTACAACGAGAACTATATTTTGAACAAAAAGTTACAACACAACGGCTAAGCTTTTTGGAGCAAGTAGCAATGAAGTTTTGTACGTCAAGGAAGAAAGATGTCCAAGAACCACTTCCAAAACCTTATAGTTCTTTGGATCCCTCGTCTTCGTATCATACTCCTTCGGACCCTTCACCAAGACGATATTCTGGCTCCCAGAGAACTCAGAACGTGAAAATATATGGTCTCCACTTAAACCATGGAGGGATAACAAGTCAGGAGATCATAAAGCTCCATCGCCTTCAAAATAAATTATATTTGTTATTTGTATCTATGTTTATTTACACAAATAATAATATTTTTTATTCATAAAATAGATAATCGAAAAATAAGCAAAACCATCAAATTTTAGGCTATTTTTAGAAAAACTGCCTATTTCAGACGTCTGACACTCTGATATACATCTAATTTTTAAGCAATGTGCATATGTCAGACGTCAGATATACCCCCCATACGTCTGAAAATTTACCGTCTCTTCGAAATAAAATTCAGAAAAATCCAGACGCCTGAAATTAGACCCAGACGTCTGAATTAGTTCTCTGCCACAAAGTTTTTTACAAAATTGACCTATTCTAGACGTCTGATTCTTAACCCAGACGTCTGGTATAACTCTCTGCCTATCAAATTATACAAATTCAATCATAACAGACGTCTAACCCAAAAACCAGATGTTTGAATTTATCTACAGTACTCAATTTTAGGGCAAACCAGACGTCTAAAACTCAATCGACACTTTAAATTAGCCCAGATAACGTCATTTTTTTCTTTTATCTCAAAATTTTTCAAACCTCTGATTCCTCTAGTGATGATTTCTTTTCAAAAGCTTCATCTTTTCGAAATCAAATCACAATGCCTTCTCGAACTAAGAATCCCAAGATTTCCAAAAGAAAACAAGACCGACCAACATCATCTTCAAATCCTCAAGTTTGCTCGGATGATCAAATTGAAAGATGGATGAATAGAGCACCACATTCAATCAAGAGGTATGAAGATATACAAAAGAAAAGGCTTCACACAGGTCCAATCAATAATTTACTTAAATTTTCAATTATGATTTGGATGAAATGTGCGAGAATGCCGAATTAGAAACCTTGATTTCATTCACTCCTAATGACATCCAAATCGATCAATTGGCGATATTTCTATTCTATGCAAATTTGGATAGCACTTCAGTGTGGAACACTAAAGGTGAAGATAACTGGCTTTGGTCTAGTGTGTATGGAAACACGATTAGACTAACTCCTGGCATAATAGGTAGAACCCTAGGATGCTCTGACACGGGCAAAGATTTATACAACATTCCTGATATGTGCTTCTAGCCACGGAATAGTATAACTCATCAAATTTGGGAGGATGAAATGCCAAAATTTGACTCCAAATATCTACGTCTAAAAGCTCGACTCCTAACTCGAATGATAATCAATACCATTGTTCCACGTACGGGAAGCCACGAGCAAATAACTGAGTTAAAGCACAAAGCTCTATGTGCTCTATTTAGTGGAACAATGGTGAATTGGGCCAAATTCATCTTCGACGCGCTCAAAAATTTCTGAACTCGATCACGACCATCAATTATTTACCCAACATATATTATGAGACTTCTTCGTGCACATAACATCCGGTCCTACCTATCGACCTTCGAAGAAATCTCACTAAAATATGCTTCCACCAAATTTCTCTCTCTTATGCACCTGCCTGAGATTCCCCTAGAATTTATATCTTTCGAAGATTGGACGCACAATCGTCAATCTAGACGTGTTGAGCCTCCACCTCAACCACACATTGAACCATCTCAAGAGGAGGAACAACGTCAAGAAGCAACTCCACCTCCTCCTGCACCATTTGATTATCCAGGACAGGATGAGATTATGGAGACTCGAATGGATACAAATCCAAATGAAAGTGTTTGAGATCTCACTCTTAGAAATCAATATATATTATCTCAAAATCAAAAACTTTTGGCTAAGCGTATTGACAACTTCGAAACATCATTTGCTACACGCCTAACCACAGTTGAAGAATCTCTTTCGACTGTCCTGTCGGTTCTCAAAGAAGTACTACAACGGGTTCGCGGTCCAACACTACCATATGAAGATTGGCCAACCCCAGTACCCTCTCCTCCCGCAAAACATTCCAAACTTTCTGAGGATGAACCTTTCAAGCAAGCTTTGACATCTCCTACAAAGACTAGCATTTCTTAAAAAGAAGAAACAAAGGAAGATGATCAAGATAAAGCTTCTTCAAAGGAATCATAGATTTTAGGACTCATAGATTTGGGTTTTTTTTTTGGATATCAACTTTTGTAAATTTGACAAAATCCATGTATGCAATCACTTTCAAATTATTAATGAAAATTTCCTTTCTGTTTGACTATTGGTTATATTATTTATAATTCTTTTTGATAATGCCAAACGGTAAGAAATATAAGTATAATTATAAAACATTGAGAATAAGCATATACTCAGGGGAGATTTATAATTTATATACAAGTACGTTGAATAGTTGTCATCATCAAAAAGGGGGAGATTGTTAGGAAATTGATTCTATGGCTTCGATGACGACAACTATACAATGAAAATCGAATATGCATATATATCTCTATTCATAGGTAATTGTTAAAGTAACATCACCAAAGAGACAAGAACAAGACTCAAAGAAAGTATCAAGAGGCTACAAGTCGATAGAATCGGAAGAGCAATGACACAGACACAAGAAAGCAACATGCACAAGTTTAGACGTCTGGGTGCACTAGTCAGACGTCTGAATGAATCTTCTGGATCACAAACCAGACAGAATCAGACATCTGGTTAATGTACTCAGACGTCTGAAAAGCTACTATATACAAAAATATAGAAGAGCCAAACGTCTGAGACATATTCCATACGTCTGATTTTAAACTCGGGTGTTGACATTCAAAGTACAACTGTCACAATTGAAAAAACACTTTCGCTCCTCTTCGCTGCAACTCTTCATCATCATCAGAAGCGACCATAGAACACCTGTTAATGGATGCAACTAATTAAGGAATCTCTCTACCGCTATAAATAGCATCAAGAATCCAAGATAAGATCTCATCTTACTTATGCTCTTTACTCTTTTATGATATATTCTTTTTTGGCAAGGCCAGCCGGTTTTATAGTGGACCGTCCACTTTTTATTACGAACGTAATAAAAATTGAAGTACAGGAGCAAGGTATAAGCACCTTAACTACTAAAGGAAATAGAAAATACAGCACAGGTACATGACAGCAATGTCACGATAACTAAAATAACATATAAACCTAGCACTCCTCCTTGGAGGGAGAATCACCAACAACTGAAGTCACCAAAGAAGAGCTCAAAGGGCAGACCCAGAAAGACCAGCAAAAGGGCGGAAACGGAGAGCAAGTCTAGGGTCATAAACCACATCATCAGAACAGTAGATAAACGATCGATCCCAGGAAGGGTCAGCAAGCATGATAGAATTAGAAGTTGCATCCAAACCGTCCATATCAAGAACTATAGAATCACCAGATTGTTTGTAGCGTAGACATCGAAGATCTAGTTGATTATCAGAAACAAACCGAAAGAAGGATTCATTTTCCGGGTTATACCTCATATCAGAAATGGGATCAATCCAACACCCTTCAGCCTCATCCCATGCTACCGGAGGTAGCAGCGAGGTAGGGTCAGGAGCAACAAGTGGGATGACAGGAGCAGCACCAGGAACCACAGAACCAGGCGGAGAAACAGGCAAAACAAGGGGCAAAAAAGGATCACTCAGAACTGGCATCGCAGCCACAGGTGCAGGATAAGGGTGAGGGGGCGGGACTTTGGGAACCCAGATCCTACGACGGGGGCGCGGCAATGGTAACTTAGGAGCAGCCGCAGATGCAACAGTATGATGGCAATCACTAGTAAGGTGTCCAAAAGAGTGACAGTAGGTACAAATATCTGGAACCCAACCATAACGAACCCTGACTTCCACAATATGGCCGACAGCTAGCTGAACAGGAATAGAAGTAGGGAGAGGCTTAGAGGGGGAAATTTCGATAAGAGCCTTCGCATACATCAACTTATCACGCTCCACGGTGTTAGAGTCAAAACATTTCAGCTTACCAACATTACAAGCTAACCAATTCAATCCAATAAGAGGCTGAAGGACTGAGGGAATGTGAGAAAAATATACCCAAACAGGAATAGAACAAACTTGCTCACGAGCACACGCCGCAGTAGGAGACCAGGGGGTAACAATAAAAGGCCTTCCATCAACGATAGAAGGCTCAGCTTCCAAAACAAGCCGTCGATCCTCAGAAGAGGAAAACTTAAGGTAATACATCGTATCAATTAGTTTCACATGCAAATTTCCACGAATCTTCCATGCCCTGCGCAGAACCATCGCCGCATTTGTTAGCCGGCAATGCGGATCCAGAAAAAAACCGACCAAATAGTCAGACCAAAATTCCACACCGGCTTGCAAAACACAAGGGGGAGGAATCATCACTCCATCTACCTCAACCAATTCAAATTCAATCGGGATGTAGGCACCAGCATTACGGGGCAAGGACGAGAAAAGTGAAGACCACGATTTTGTGGGTTGTTTCGTAGCATTAGTATCACGGCTTTCATCAACTGTAGGAACAGTGGGAAGTTTTGCATCAGTGCAAATAACAGTGACAGTAGGATCAGATTTCTCAGGGGAATAAACACAAACACTAGGTGTGCCAAGTCCACTACAAGAAATATGAGCAGAAGCACACCCCTGAGCTTGGTCAGACACTCCAACTACCCCACTAGAAACGTGTTCACCAAACAAGGAATTCTTTCCCACTGGACTGCTCAACTCAAGCTGGCTACCAAGAACTTGCGCACACGCAACAGAGGGAGGCACAACAGCACGCAAGGACTCACACGCAACCACAACAGAGGGGCGAACTGGTGAAGCTAGCAAAGGAGGAAACTCGGAAGGCGAGAGGAGGGCAGGGGGACGCACAGACATTAGCAATAACGGCTTGAAAAAACGGCCAGACCGAGTCGTCGAAGAAATTGGGGGGATCGAAACTAGAGGAGAAGAATCGGACATAAGAAACGAGGTGCAGACGAGGAGGATCGGCAGAAAGGGGGAGAAACGCGGATTAGGGCAGAAGAAACTCCAGTCGCAAGAAACTCCAGTCGCAAGCAACCATCAATTGTATCTTATGATGAGATACATAATTCTTCATCTCTAGCAATCAATATTTTATGATATATTCTTGATCTCTAGCAATCATATATTTGTATTTCACTCTTCCATATATACATAATTCTTCAATCAATATTTTCTAGATATATATTGAAAGCATTTGTACTTAATAGTCAATATTCGTGTTATAGAACACACACTTGACAAGAACAAGCTTTTATAACCAAGGTTATTCCTCCGGGCAAAGTGTGGGTGTTTGATAGTCGAATTTCGAAGCGGAGCTTCGGAACTAGACGTAGGACGGAAAGTCTGAACCAGTATAAAATCTTGGTGTGCTTATTTTCATTTACTTTGCTATTATCATCTATCAAGTTTATATTAGATACATCATATAGTTAGTCACTTATACTTGTATATATACACTACACGATCCATCATATAAACTTTCAAATATGAATAAAACACTGACGAAATTTGATTTGTATATAGCACAGTACAATATATGTGCATAAAAAGCTGATAAGTTGAAACTAAGGCCTTTTTTAACTTGACTGCAAAATACATCGAAACCATAGAAAATCAAAGCAATCTTAAAGAATTTGAAATGAAGTGACAATAACAAAACCAAAATCATGGGAAGAACAATTCAACATAAACAGACTAACTAAAAAGATGCATACACAGTAACACAAGGAAATAGCGTCGAAACTTCCTATCATGCTTGAATCCTGCATCCAATAGCACGGAAATATTTAGGAGCACTGAAAGTAAAACAATTGGTGGTAGTAGTTGAAATGTGACTCTAAAAATTGTAAGTACTTGAACTTCTAAAATTGGTGGCAGTAGTTAACTAAAATCATTGTTTCAGAATGAAACAATTGTTGTTCATTGTTAATTCATAATGATACAATCTGTCTCTAAATGTCGATTTCTATTTGTCTCAATGTATCTCCAGATTCTCAACTGCTCATTCCATTTTTATTATTATGAATTAATCCAATGAACTGAATTCAATGTGTGATTGAGACAACACTATTTGGAGACAGGAACTCCACTCTAACTAAATTAACATTATTCCTACCAGTATGTATGGCACGTCCGTTGGACGTGTGTAAAGACAACCGTGAGTTAACTTCTTTTTAATGTAAAATAGTACACACAAAACATGTCTTATCCTACAGCCGCATTAGCTTACCGGTTCAGATTGCATACTCATATTATCATTTCGCTGCTATTCCTGCATGACTATATTATTACGGTCTGTTGACGTGAACAAAGAAAAATGTCACCATTTGTTCATAAAATGTTTTCTCTACTACTTTAACCGGGCTTGAGAGTGTCATCACTAAGTAATAGGTGATGGGGGAGTAAAAAAAAAATTAGGGATCATTTTATGTGATACATGTTCTTGTAATGATCATAAAAATTTTAAATTATTGTTGTTATATATTTGATGTAAACGTAAGTTTCAAATTTGCGCATAAATTAATACATGGTTAAGAAAAGTAACTGAAATATAAGTGAAATAATGAAGTCCCTTGGTAAATGTAGAATGACATTACTCGGTGCTATTTTGAAAATGATATTGTGTATACTAATTTGTACATTTCCTACAATAATGCACAATCCCATAAGGGAGAAACACAAAAGTTCTCCAATCAACGAACTTTTTCCTTACCCTTTTTTTGAAATGTGATTATATTTGTGCATAGTTGTTGCAAACATAACCATTCATTTACATTCTAGAAAAATATAATAGCAACATCAAGTTTTCCATAAAAAAAAAGTAGTCTTTATAGAAAGAAAAAATGACTAATATAAAAACAACAATGGTTACAAACATACCGACCCAATTCATTTTGCACTCACAAACTAAATTGTACATTTCCTATAACCTCGCACATACCCATAAGAAAGAAATGCAAAAGTTCTCTAATTAACATTTCCATGTTTACTAATATATTATTCCGACGTTAGCTGGAAATGTAAATTTGGTACATGGGTCAAACAATATGTAACAGTGTCTATTTATTCCCGTCAAACAATAAGCACCATCAGTTGGAAGTTTTTGAGTTCTTATCGGAAATGTACTCATTAAATAGATGAGTCTTTTAATGATTATTAGTAATGTAATCCTAAAAAAAGCATGTAGCTATAACATAAGTAATAATTATTTAACTTGTGAAACACAAAGATCTGTTGTGTCCAATCCTTGGCTGTCATATGAACAACATCAAACCAAGATCATTAGAAAATAGGAAGTAGAGGTTTTAGAGTCAACGTTTATCCAACCACAAACACGAATTAAGCAAGCATATATAAATAATAATATAAATGCATGCTGGAAACGTGGATTTATAAATGCTACCTGAAAATGTGAAATTGCTTATTGAATGCATACTTACCAAATTTGCGTTTGGAATGCTATCTACAAATGATATAAACATTACTATTACGTTAATTTGTAAGCATCTAAATGCTAGTTGGAAATGTGAATTTGGTATGCTATTAAAGTAAACCTGAATTAGAAAAAAGAAATACCAAAAAAATGAAAATAAATACGGGGTAATAGGATATAAACCATCATTGTAAGGTTTTCCCAGTGGTGATCATTCAGGGGTTAAATTTGTTTCTTTGGAACATGTGCTTGTAAACAAATGATATATGTTGGTCTCATTCTTAAAGTAGGAGTCCATAATGTAGGAGTAATAGCATTAGTTAAAACTGAACTTGTAATAGGAATAGAATCATCACTAAATTATGTTTTAGTTTTCTCCATAATGACAACGATAATGACAACAACAATGGTCTATAAATGCCCAATGCTTGATGACTCAGTTTCACTATGCATTTTGTAAGATATAGATTGAAGAATATAACCGCACTTTCCATTTATATCCAACATGGTATGGACAAACAACTTTAGACTGTATCTTTCTTTACTCTGGCTAGATCCGCATAGTCAAGGGTACTTTAGACTGTTCCTACTACTATTGTCAACTGAGCAGTAAAAATGATAGAATGCAGTACCAAATTCTGGTATGTACAGAACATATCTAGACAGAGATAGCAAAAGGAAGTCAAAAATCCTAATATCTTTGACTAAGTCTATTATTGTCTATATCAACCAAGTAGAATATCGAAAGAATAAGAGAACCAAGAAATGAGTGAGTTTCTTTCCTAGTGTTACTTACCGAAAAAACCATTAAACTAATATTGCGTTCTTGCAGAATTTGTATAAGACCATATAAGTCTTTTTTTTTTTTTATAATTCTAATAAGCATGAATCAAGAGAAGTGGAACCAAAAATCTGAATAGTCCCATAGCCAAATCTGGAACATTATTTGCACTTATTTTATATATAACAAAAAAAATTATTCAGCTTGAACTTAAAACAACATATCCATACATGAATAATATAAACAGAGAGAAAGTCATGTTGTTTATTCCAAAATTACCTTGTCTATTCCAAAAATATATTATATTTTTGAATATAATATAGTCAGTTGCGTTAAAGTAAAACTAATAAAACCCTTAAATACATAACAACCACTAAAACACATAAATACATAACAATCACTAAAACGTATTCTATTTACCCTGTGCTTTGCCCACTAAAAGTGTAGTATTGGTTAAATTGCTACTATAAATAAATAAATATATAAAGCATGCACACCATAATGCAACAAACAATGCAACGTCAGGTTCTATAAAGTTGCAATATGTTACATACTATAAAAATGTGGAAAAAAATTGCAAGAATATACATGCAAGTTCATGACCAAGGTGGTAATTCTTACCAAATGGCATGCTAATAGTTTCCACGTATTGCAGTGTTGCATATCCTAGAATTCAATCTATTCATGCCTTTTGTATTTATACAACTATTCCTTGTATTAGTAGCACTGCATGAAGCTTATCAATAAAACATAACCATATCCATAGTTTACCACGCAACTCGATACATAAAGTATTCAAAAATATAGCAGTTCAGTCTAAAAGGAAATCACTAAAGTAAAACAATACCTCATTGTATTCCTTATCAAACCAACACTACAAAATATCTACACAAACTCACTCTGAAAACATAAAGATCTAAATGATGTATCTCTACATAAATTCCACCACTTCACTCATTAATATATAAGTCTAGAACATAAATGTTATAGCTCTTTATTATTGTAGCATTATGCATTGGACAATTTTGCACGAAATCAAAAGGCTTACCTTCGCTAAACTGACCCAAGACCTACTCAAGTTTCTGCTACTGCTGCAAGCCTTCCCCAACAATTACTGCTTGTCCGAGTTCAGAAACTTCAACGGCATCGGCCCTATCTCCATGTCCAGATGCAACCAATTCACCCTGAGCCTCGCGGCTGGTACGATCAAGATCAATTTGGACTGGGCTGATACGATGATCATGAGAAACATGGTGTTTGCATACCCAGTTGCTGTGTATGAGGTGGATGAGGATCTACTGCTTTAGGCTGTGTTCACCGTGCAGCCTCCTTTGGTCCTAATTCCCGCTCTTGAGAAAGTGGTTTTTCCAGTAGTTGATTCAGTATCAGTAAGGTGCGGTTGGAGTTTGATTTCTTGTACAAATGAACATCAAAGTAGAAAAAAAAGAAAAAACGTAATTATGGTGCAAGAAAATGGGGAAGATAAAAGCGATGCTAAGTCACAATAGTAGTTGGATTTAGTGCAACAGAACGTGCAAAATAAGAAGTGGGTAGCAGAAAGGACAATATGAACATCAAGGTCCATACTGATAACAGTGAACTGAATATTTATAGCATCTAGTGTTTCTTGCTTAACCGCTTGCTCATTTAAATCCATATGTTATGTGAAAACCTAAGAGCAAACAATATAGTCGGCATAATACATGAATGCATTGTGATTGTATATTTATCTTCTACGGTATTTTCTCATGAGCACATATTTCAGCAATACCTTATCTGCAATTAAAAACAAAATAACTTCCACATATGCATTTACAGACCTAAAGTATTCGAAATATTTCAAAGAAAATCAGAATTAAACTGATTAAAAATAAAAAAAAATACGATTGGATTAAATAACCATGCCGCCATCCAACTGATTATATACTGATAAGCAAAAAATATAAACAAATCGACAATTGAAAACATTATGCTTAGAATTAATTAAGTACACATGATCAAGCATAACCTCATTGGCTAATTTTTTTACTTCCAATAATAGCAGCTGGTAGTTTCAATAGGGAATAAAGCGACAGTAAATGAGAAGCATAACGGAGTGGAAAAGCACTTAGTGAGAATCGATGCATCTGAGTCTTTGATTATTATTTTTGTTTGGAAACAAATTTCAGAGAGAAGTGTGTGAGATTGAGAATAGAAATGTATTCTTGACGAATAGAAACGGAACTTTAAACGTGGAGTGGTTGACGTGTAAGATAGGATACCACAATTACAAATACATCCTCTGTTCTTTTATTTAGATTAAGGGTTTTTCTGTAACTTCAAATGCTTCATTTGGATGTTTTCTCATTATATATAGATTTAAACGCAAGAAACATAGTATAATTGGGTTATTATTGTATCTTGATTATTTATAGTGCAATATTTGATTACTTATAATGCAAAATAATTGTAACTTTACTGAAATTGAATCTGCAACCGATCATGCTCTCGAATCAAATGTTAACAATTCAGCTTCTGTATTGGAATTTAATACTAATGAGGATAAGCCAACAGATTCAACATCTGTTTATGCATCTAGCATTCCTACTCCAAAGCTATGGGCCAATGATATTAAATCTAGTTTATCTTTTCTTGAAAAAATAAAAAGGTTAAAAAAATACTTGTAAACAACATGCAAAGGAAACAGTCAATTGCCATAACTCAATCTGAAGTTGTGAATCCTGACTTTAACAGTCCGCAATATTATAAAGTAGCATCCGAGGCATGCTTTACAATGACATCACATCATCGAAAATCATGGTATTCACAAGTATTTGGAAATTCATCTCCACCATTGGAACGTATAAAAATGACTCAATATGTGAGGCAAACCAAACGGGTCCTTGGTTTTCCTCTAAGTTATATTATTCTAGTTTCATTGTAGGACCATTGCTAAGTTCATTCACAACACCGGCTGTCCAACTACATGGAGAACAGATTTCTTACAACCTCAAATTGCAAAGTTACATGATAAGTCATTTTTTGTGGAATGTACAACACTAAAGTGGAGGGATAAAGGTTACCTTATGAAACTGTTGGAATTCTGTTTGTTGGGAAGAGATGAAACTTGTGATGTTAGTTAAAAATCAGTCAAAATACAAACAAAATCATTATTATCAAACTTGTAGTGATTACAATAGAAAGAAACTTAAGTGATTAGTAAAGATTAAATAAGAAATGCAAACCAGAAAGCTGCCTTGTGGAAGAGGTTTGCATGTACATAGCCTTTTGAGCGGATTTCCATTTGAATCCTCATTCTTAATTTCTTCAACCTGAAACAAAATCATTAAGGCATATTCAAAAAGCATATTAAATCATATTTGGTGCATAAATCAACAAAGTAGTTACCTTCTCTCCGTATACAGACGACACATTGCATAGCATTTCCGAAAAATTATTATAATTGATCCCAAAACTACTGGAAAAGAAGTTCATTCTTCTATTTCGTTTGAGTACCCTGTACAATGAGATTTTCTCAACAAAAAATGAAATAAGACACTTATTGTATAATACTTATTTTGCAAGATCTGATAAAATAGAGACATGGATTACAGTTAAGCTTAATGTTAAACAAAACAGGTTTCCTATCACAACAGCTGTTTAGTAATTTCACTGTTATAGTGTTGTATCTTGCCTACCATGTAGAGCAGGCAAATTCAAAGTACAGAAATATAACCTAAAGCATTTATTTCAAATTATTCAACAGAATTAAAAGAAAGAATTTAAGACTTTCATATTTTTGTAAAATTTATATTTCCCAGCTAAGCAATGAAATCAATATTACTGGAAGATACGACATTCCTAAATTTCTCACTACATTTGCATCTGTGGGCAAATATAGTATGAAATATGATAGGACTGAAGTCGGAACTTGATTCGATATCATTGAACGTTATATATGATGATCAAGAAAAGAAATCTTTATGGGTAGAGAAAAAGGAAAAAAAAAGGAGAGGGAGGGGGCTTAATGGTAAAATGGGTATACATGGAGATATAAGAAACCATCATTCTCGCCGGAAGTTAAATTTCAAATCTGGTTTATAGTCCAGCAGACGTCAAGAACAACAATAACATTAAAATCCATGAATTTATCAGTTTTACAACATTGTTTCCTTTACAACTCAACGGCTAAAACACTTGGATGCTTATATTCCCACTGTGTGATTATTTGCGAAACACTAGAATTAACATTGGAACATAAGAATATGACTAATAAGTGAAGCAATTATAATATATTAATTCCTTTTTTTTAAAAAGGAAAAAAAAATTTATCTTCAAGAGATAAAAGGCACTGGAATTCTTAACTACCTAAGTATTCAAATTTGGTTGAGTGGTATGATTTACAACTTCGATTTGCGTAACCAGGGTTTAAACATATCAGTTTTGGGCCACCCTTTGTTCAAATTGCTTGGTAATATTATACTTGACATAATCATCAGTGGCAAATGGATTGGATTTTTTTTTTCATTTTCCTTTTCTTTTCTTTTTTTTTCAAAGAGAAAAGTTGTCGCCAATTCTTGATATGAAAGGTCGGTATTTGTTTCGTGTCCAATGCCTAATTCCATAACGTGTTGTTGTTGCTGCTGGTGCTGCTGTTGTTTTAAGCTCAGTTAATTTGTATAAAACTTAGTTTATTTATTGTTATTATTGCTACAGGAAGTTTTGGCATGTGCGGTACATGTGCATATGACAAACCCTTACACAGTGATATAAAATCAATAAATTTTAATTTTTTATATAGCTTTGATATATAAAAGTTCAAAATTATAAAAAAAAATACTGTGAAAATTACGCTGAGATTGAAATTTGAACTTGTGATATAATTTACGTATCAATAATTTCTGTTGCAACTTGCAAATAGATGTTATATCGAGCAGGATTCGAATTCTAATTAAATTTTAACATTTTATATAGCTTTAATAAGTAAAAGTTCACAATTATAATAAAAAAATATTGTGAAAATTATGTTAAGGTTAGAAATTGAACTTGTGAAATAATTTATATATCAAATATTTAGTTGAAAATAGATGTTTTTGTTTTGAATGAGATTCGAACTTCCAATCTCTTATTTATATATAAAGGCATTTTGGGAAATTCGTTCGGACCAAAAGTTGCAGCTCTATTTCAATTATTAATCAAGATTTCCAGTTGAAAATATATATTATTTTTGTTTTGGCTGGGATTTGAACTTTTCATTTCTTATTTGCGTATAAAGATATTTTGGAAACTTCGCGGTCGGATCAAAAAGTTGCAGCCCTATCCAATTACTAATAAGGATTATGATTGTTTTTGTTAGTAGTATTATCGTAAACTAATTAGTTAATTTGCATAGACATTATTGTTCAAAATTGCTATTTTGAGTAACCTTTCATTCAGTATCTCCTTTCTTGTATTGTCAAAAACAATAGACATTCTTTCGCTTTGATTCAATTAGTCACAAACATGAATCCGACAAACTTTATTGCATCTGAATGGCATTTCCAATTCAGCTCAATTGTAAGGGAATGAAATATTTTTCAGAAGATCCATTACAATAACAAAAATTTACAGTTTTTCCAACATGCATATTTCATTGATATTTCACAGAGTAATCAAAATATTTGCGTAATATAATAACTATTTCAGATCCTTAATCAGATATAATGTTATAATCAAGCGAATGGTGTTACGTTAAATGCAAATTTTAAAACAAATGAAATACATTTCAGTTTCATACGTGTGTTATTGGTCTAGTATACCAAAACAGTGAATAATCAATTATAAACTTGTCGCACAAGTTTATAACTCAGATTTCCACTACACTGGAATTCTGTAGTAATTATTATAACAATATGAACGTTGTAAATAAATTACAACAACAATATTATACTATTTTGAATAAATAGTATAACCAGAATAACAGATAGAATATAGAATATTGTATATAAATATACAATCAGACTGCAATTCTAACCTGATTATGACTGAGGCTCGTCGTAACGATTTCCTTAAGAATTTTATTTCAAAATTCTCCCAAGATGCGACAGACGTATTCTGCTCGAGATTATAATGAGTATATCATTCTGTGATAAGAACAGCAGTTAGAAGAGAGGAGATATTCGAATCGGAAGTGAGTGAGGAAAGTGATCAGTTTTCCTCCTTATTTATAGTTGGTTCGTAGCCCTTCGAACGGTCGCGTCTGCACCCGTTTGTCCAAACGGTCGCGCCCGTTTTTGCTGCTGTTTATCGGTTGCGCCCATTCATTTTGAATAGGCCGCATCCATTCGCCAAAATCGCATCTGTTCATCAAAATTAAACTGTGCCTGCTAATGGGCCGCATGCCATAACGGGTCGCATCCGTTCAGAAAAATGCTGCCAACAGGTCGCACCTCTTCAGGCCAAAACCCGCGTCCGTAATCACCCGCCCGCTTCTGTTCAAATCGCAGGCCCAGCCCAGTTTCAGACGAAGCCCAAAAAACGTTAAACAATGGCCTAGCAAAAAGAATGGTCATTTTAGACCTGAGCCCGGTTCGGTTCGGTCGGTCGGCGGCGGCGCGCGCGTATGTGATGGAGATGCATGATCTTCCTCCTCACAACGAAGCATACATTTGGGAGCCCCAGGCCCCCAACCTCCTCATGAGAAAGCCATATATAAACCAATATAGCTTCAATAATTTGGCGATGTGGGACTTTGTATATTTCATTCATTTAATTTGTTAAGGAATACCAACAATCCCCCACATGAATGATAATATACATATCCCCCACACAAAGCGAAATATCACAGAGTATATATGGAATAATGCTTTATCGTGGATAAGTAGATATTTCACTTTGAACTTTCCCTAGTTAAAACTTATCGGATCTACTTGGCTAATCGGTGAATTATTTCATCTTGAACCGTCGGCCTTTATTGTATATCCAGACAATAAGTTTTACAAAGCATTGATTCCCTTCTCATCCAATCTCTTGGTTGTATTCATTTTGGTCCTGAATAATTTTTGGTTCTGCGAGTGTTTTAGAGAATAAAAGCCTTTTAATATTCTCATAGAGCCGACCCAGCTCACACTAACATAGATGATCGCAACCATTAAGAGTATCCTACATATACCCCACTTGTTATTTCCAAGATATGGTCATCATTAAAAAACATAGTTTTAACCTTTAAATACTTCTGTAGGCATGCATTTATGTTGTGCACCATAGGAATGGAGTTGGACTATGTCCATGCAAATGCATTACGTCTTGAGTTATTCAGAATTGGTTTGCCTATTGATCCTAGTCCGTGGGATCTCCAGTCGCTAGGATAGGTTTCCGTATAAGATAACTCTTTGTGGTTTAGGCTTTTAAACCCATTCCCCTCGATGCGTAGTCAATTTTATCTCTTGATAAACCTTTAGTAAATGGATCCGCTAGGTTATCATTGTTCTAACATAATCTATGGAAATAGTTCCATTTGAGAGTAACTGCCTAACTGTGTTATGGCGTCGACGAATATGTCGTGACTTTCCATTATACACATAATTGTGCGTTCTGCTTAGCGCAGCTTGGTTATCACAGTGTATGCATATGGCCGGTACAGGTTTAGGCCAAAATGGAATATCTTCTAAAAAGTGACGAAGCCATTCTGCTTCTTCGCCTGCTTTATCTAATGCAATGAACTCTGATTCCATAGTGGATCGAGCTATGCATGTTTGTTTAGTAGATTTCCATGACACTGCTGCCCCTGCTAGGGTAAAGACATAACCACTCATTGATTTTGATTCCTCTGAATCTGCAATCCAGTTTGCATCACTATATCCTTCTAAGACGGCAGGATATTTTCCATAATGTAAGGAATAGTTAGTGGTATTTTTTAAATATCCAAGCACTCTCATTAGTGCTTTCCAGTGTTCCTTCCCTGGATTGCTTGTATACATGCTCAATCGACTTACTGCATAAGTTATATCTGGTCTTTTGCAATTCATGAGATACATGAGACATCCTATTACATGAGAATATTCCAGTTGCATTACACTCTCATTAGTGTTTTTATGCAGTACTTCTGATGGATTAAAAGGTGTATTTACTCCTTTAATTCCAAAATTTTGAAATCTTTCAATGACTTTTTCTACATATTGTGATTGAGATAACTCAATACCATTATGTGTTCTTATTATTTTTATTCCCAAAATAATATCTGCAACACCCAAGCCTTTCATGTCGAAATTGTTGATCAACATTTTCTTTATGGTCTCAATTACCTCAGTATTTGGACCGAATATTAGCATATCGTCCACATATAGACAGATCATCACATATGATTGTCCAAGTTGTTTATAATAAACACATTTGTCACATTCATTTATACGAAAACCATTTCTCATCATGACACTATCAAATTTTGCGTGCCATTGCTTTGGAGCTTATTTTAGTCCGTATAATGATTTGACTAATCTACATACTTTGTTTTCATTTCCTTTGGAAATAAATCCCTCAGGTTGCTTCATGTAAATCTCCTCATCGAGATTTCCATTTAAGAATGCTGTTTTTACATCCATCTGATGAATCTCTAGATTATAGATGGATGCCATTGCTATTAGCATTCTTATAAAGGTTATTCGTGTTACCGGCGAATATGTATCAAAAAAGTCTACTCCTTTTTTTTTGACGATATCCTTTGGCTACTAATCTGGCTTTATACTTGTCGATAGAGCCATCTGCTTTCATTTTCTTCTTGAAAATTCATTTGCAGCCAATTGGTTTTATTCCTGGTGGAATATCAACAATTTCCCAAGTTTTATTACTTATAATTGAATCAATCTCACTTTGGATTGCTTCTTTCCAACATGAAGATTCAGAAGATGACATTGCATCCTTGTACGTTTGAGGTTCGTGTTCTAACACATAAGTGAAAAAATCCGAACCAAATGTCTTGGAAGTCCTAGCCCTTACGCTTCTTCTTGGTTCAACTTCCTCAATCTGATGATGAGTTTCATCTTCACGAGAATTGCTTAATTCTTCTCTTGTCCTTTTAGGGACATTATTTCCTTCATTCCTTTTGTGTGGAAACATGTCTTTAAAGAATGAGGCATTTCTAGATTCCATGATTGTATTTACATGAATATCAGCTATATCAGACTTGAATACCAAAAATCTGTAGGCACTACTATTTTGGGCTGACCTAAGATAATAACAATCTACTGTTTTTGGTCCAAGTTTGACTCTCTTGGGAGGCGGAACTGGAACTTTTGCCAAGCACCCCCACACTTTGAGGTATTTAAAACTTGGTTCGTGTCCTTTCCATGTCTCATATGGAATTGTTCCTGTTTTATTGTGTGGAACTTTGTTTAATATGTGATTAGACATATTTAAGGCTTCCCCCCCACAAGTTCGTCGGTAGACCAAAAGTTAAAAGCATAGCAGTAATCATGTCTTTTAACGTTCTGTTCTTTCTCTCGGCTACGCCATTTTGTTGTGGTGAATTTGGAGCTGTTGTTTGATGAATTATACCATTTTCGGCACAGAACTGTTCAAATGGTGATCCATATTCTCCACCTCGATCAGATCTTAGTATCTTGATCTTTTTATTTAACTGATTTTCTACCCCAGCCTTGTATTTTATAAATGCTGTTATTGCTTCATCTTTACTATTTAAAAGATATACATAGCAATATCGCGTATAATCGTCAATAAAAGTAATGAAATACTTTTTCCCACCTCTTGTAGGTAGTGATTTAAAATCACATAAATCTATATGTACCAAACTTAATGGTTCGGTGCTTCTGTCAACAGATTTAAATGGTTGTTTGACCATTTTTGCTTCTACACATGTCTCACATTTGTAATTCTTATCTACTTGGAATTTTGGAATTAATCCCAAGTTTGATAATGTTTTCATTTTGCGGAAATTTATGTGTCCCAATCTATCATGCCATAGTAAAATTTCGTGCTCAAGCAAATAAGAAACTTCAATTTTATTAATAGCACAATCAGAATACATATTTTTATTGCCGACAACGGCTACATTTGCCTTAAATAGGCCATCACATAAATATCCCCTTCCTATATACATTCCAGCCTTGGACAGAACCATCTTGTCTGACTCGAACACCATCTTGAATCCCTTCTTTGATAGGACTGCACCAGAGATGAGATTCTTGCGTATGTCTGGAACGTGGAGCACGTTATTCAACTTAACAGTTTTTCCAGAAGTAAACCTGAGGATTACTGCGCCACTGCCTTCGATCATGGAAACTGCAGAATTACCCATATAGAGTTTTTCTTCGTGATCGAATTTTTGATATGTAGAAAACATGGATTTGTCAGAACAAACATGACGAGTAGCGCCTGTATCTACCCACCATTGGTTAGGATTCTGAACCAGATTGCATTCAGATACCACCGCCGAGAAGTTGGACTCGTCTACTTCCATGTTATCCACTATATTTGCCTCTTTACTGCGTTCCTTCTTGTGTCTGCAATCTTTAGCGGCATGTCCAACTTTTCCACAAACCCAACATTCGCCATTAAACTTTTTGGTTCTTTGTTGTCTTTTGGTTTATTGTCTTGAGCTTTCCTTTTCTTATGGAAATTCTTCTTTTTGTTTTTGGTCTTTTGACCCTTCAGCCACAAATGCCTCCTCGCTTTGTTTTGTTATTCCACGGCTATCTGCCTCAATTTTCAATCGAACTATGAGATCCTGTAAAGAGATTTCCTTCTTTTTATACTTTAGATAATTGCGGTAATCTCTCCATGACGGCGGCAGTTTTCCCGTGATGGCTTCAACCAAAAACGATTCTCCAACCTTATGGCCTTCCGCCTCGAGTTCGTGAATGATGATTTGTAGTTCATGCAGTTGAGCAGTCACCAGTTTGGAGTCAACCATCTTGTAGTCCATGAATTTGTCTACAATGAATTTCTTAAGACTGATATTCTGTGTCTTGTACTTTGTGGTAAGTGCATTCCAGAGTGTTTTTGATGTCTTTGAAGGCTGATATACTTTGTATAGCACCTTGTCGAGACAATTCAGAATATAGTTTCTGCATAAAAAATCGGAATGCTTCCACGTATTCACCTCTGCTTCCTTGCCTGGTACAGGAATCGGTTCCTCCTCGTCGAGGTACTTTTGCAGACCGAGTGTGGTGAGATAAAACAACATCTGATTCTGCCATGTCAAGAAATCATCACCATCTCGCTTGAACGGTTCAGGTCTGTTGTGAGTAGCATTCTTTGAAAATTCTACTGTTGCCATCTCAGTTTTAGTAAGAAAACAGTAAAATTCTTAAGATGTTATTGGTCTAGTATACCAAACAGTGAATAATCAATTATAAACTCGTCGTACAAGTTTATAACTCAGATTTCCACTACACTGGAATTCTGTAGTAATTATTATAACAATATGAACGTTGTAAATAAATTACAACAACAGCGTTATACTATTTTGAATAAATAGTATAACCAGAATTACAGATAGAATATAGAATATTGTATATAAATATACAATCAGACTAGAATTCTAACCTGATTATGTCTGAGGCTCGTCGTAACGATTTCCATAAGAATTTTATTTCAAAATTCTCCCAAGATACAACAGACGTATTCTGCTCGAGATTGTAATGAGTATATCACTCTGTGATAAGAACAGCAGTTAGAAGAGAAGAGATATTCGAATCAGAAGTGAGTGAGGAAAGTGATCGGTTTTCCTCCTTATTTATAGTTGGTTCGTATCCCTTCGAACGGTCGTGTCTGCACCCGTTTGTCCAAACGGTCGCGCTCGTTTCTGCTGCTGTTTATCGGTTGCACCCACTCATTTTGAATAGGCCGCATCCGTTCGCCAAAACCGCATCTGTTCGTCAAAATTAAACTGCGCCTGCTAACGGGCCGCATGCCATAACGGGTCACATCCGTTCAAAAAATGTTTCCAACAGGTCGCACCTCTTCAGGCCAAAACCCGCGCCCGTAATCTTCCTCCTCACAACGAAGCATGCATTTAGGAGCCCCAGGCCCCTAACCTCCTCATGAGAAAGCCATATATAAACCAATATAGCTTCAATAATTTGGCGATATGGGACTTTGTATATTTCATTCATTTAATTTGTTAAGGAATTCCAACAACGTGTTCTGCTAATTCATAATTACTCGTAGTTATGTTAGGCTCCATGCATATGTATGATTTAGCTTTCTCATTTATTTGCAATTAAAAAATTAACCAATACACAAAATACACAGTCAATAAGTTTTTCCAAGATCAACTAGAAAATAAAGGAAAAAAACACTTGATCTTTTTTACTTTCCATGTTACAGTTGATATACAAGTTAACTAGGCATATTTTCTTAAGATCAGTGAACCAAATGAAGTAAACTTTGATGGATAAGTTTAATTCTAAAATTGTCACTAAATACACTGTAAAATAAAGTCGAAGTCGTTTAATTAGTCAGCAAAATTGTAATATTCATGGCATAATATTAAAACAAAGTAATTTATTTCAGGAAAAAATGCATTATATTTCAAGGGAAAACTCTTTTATTTTAACAGACCTATTAATTGCTACTATTTATTTTCACAATACTTTCATATTCAAAACTGCTGCAGACTTAAAACTTAAGGGTATTAATTTCATGCAGTGTAAATGTTGTATATTAAACCTTTAATCTATTCAACACCTTCAGTTACACTACAGCTTATTTTATTATATCTGAACAACTTTGCACCGGGGCAACTAATCAAACTAACTTACATAAAGATTTAAAAAAATGAATAATGCAGAGGAGAACGACTATGCAAATTGAAATCCGTAATTACTGGCAATAACATGATCTTCAAAGGTTGAAAGTATAAAATAGTGCTTTAAATGATTAATAAAAGTGAGGTAACCTGCTGCTACATCCATCAAGCATATACGGTTTTTCCAGCTTAAATGTTGTTTAGTGCATCGGTGTCCATTGAAGAGCCTGAAGCATCAGGATTACTAAATATCTATTAGTCGTAACTACCGAAAAGTGTTACGAAACTAACTGTAACTTCAATAACAGTTACAGAATAATGCAGAAGTAGTAACGGCAAAAATTGTCACTAATTTGTCAATTAATTTTGATAAATTGTAACACCAAAATGCGTGACTAGATCTGTATGAAAGATATTACCGACTAAAGTGTCCGACTCCAGTAGAAACTGTTTCCTTGAAACAATACTGCTGCCGTACGCAGTTTTACGGGTGTCAGCAATTTGTTTCGCAGGATGAAACGGACCAGCCCCGCAGCGTGGTGGTTGCAGACGGAGCGGAGATGAACTTTGTCCTCATTCTCCTTTTGTTTGATATACTATGTTGGATTGTAGTATATATAGAGGAATTGGTGCAAATATTCTCCGATGTGGGACTTTGTGTAATGCTTTCTTCTTCCAAATTTCTCCACTAACTCATTCATTTCTAGCAATCCCCCCACATGAATGAGCAGCTGTTCTTAGTTTCACAAACCATATATCGTATCGGTTAAAGTAGCACAGTGGCCTTGAACTTTCCTAGTGTTTACCTATTTGAATTACAGGCAAATCAGTAGACATAGAATGTCCTTGAACTGTAAGCCTTTTGTGTAATTCTACAATAGATAACACACGAAAAATGTTTCTTATAATCCTTCGTTCTCTGTATGTGTTCATTTTTTCCTTGATCACCTGCCTGGTCTCATAAGTGCTTAGAGAATTTGACCTCATAATTCTCTTTGAAGCGGCGCCTTCGCACTTACGTAGATGATTCTATAAAGGGTATTCACAATTCCTCAAGTACTGACATCATTAAAAATATCAATAGTTATCCTATTTTCCAACAAATAAAGCACTGACTTATCATAAGACTGGTTTGTGTGTAACAATGCCGTCAAGTTTCTCTTAAACTTAATTGTCCCTCTGAACCTAGATCTTGGGATCTTCAGTCAACTAGGTGGGGTTTCCATTAAAAAAACTTTTATTCTATGGGTCTTAACCCCATTCCCATCGATAAGATTTGAACTTTCTCTCTTGGCAAGCCTTTAGTTAGTGGATCCGCTATGTTATTTTTTGACCTTATGTAGTCTATAGTATAACTCCATTAGAGAGAAGTTGTCTTATTTTTTTATGTCTGCGACGAATATGCCTAGATTTGCCATTGTATAGTGTACTATTAGCTCTTCCAATTGCTGACTGATTATCATGATGTATACATATTGGAGGCACAGGTTTGCTCCAATTTGGAATATCTTCCAAGAAACTTCGAAGCTAGTCTGCTTCTTCTGTGGTCTTATCTAGTGCAATAAACTCTGATTCCATCGTAGATCTAGCTATACAAGTCTGTTTGGATGATTTCCATGATATTGGTCCATTTTCTAATGTGAACACATATCCACTTGTAGACTTTGTATCTTATGATCCAGTTATCCAATTGGCATCACTGTATCCTTCCACTGTTGAAGGATAGTTTGTATAGTGTAGACCATAGTTTTGTGTATACTTTAGGTATCCTAGAACTCTGTTAATGCTTTCCAATGATGTTTACCAGGATTGCTGGTAAATCTACTCAGCTTACTTACAGCGTATGCGATATCTGGCCTAGTGCAGTTCATAACATACATAATACTTCCTAGTATACGAGAGTATTCAAGATGGTAGATACCATCACCAGTGTTCTTTACCCAATTTTGGTTCATATCTACGGGTGATTTTGCAATAGTTATATTATATTGCTTGAATTTTTCAAGTATCTTACCGATGTAATGTGATTGGGATAATGCATATCCCTGTGGTGTTCCTAAAATTTTGACACCCAATATCACATCAGCTAGTCCTAGGTCTTTCATACCGAATCTAGAGGATAGCATATTCTTTGTAGATGTTATTATGGCCTTGTTATTTCCTAGGATCAACAGGTCATCAACATAAAGACAAATAATGACACGTCCTAAATGTGTGTGTTTCATGTAGACACATTTATCTGATTCATTTATTGTGAATCCATTTGATAACATAGTTTCATCAAATTTCTCATGCCATTGTTTTGGAGCTTGTTTAAGGCCATAAAGCGACTTTACTAATTTGCATACTTTATTTTCCTTTCCATAGCTCAAAAACCCTTCAGGTTGCTTCATATATGTTTCTTCCTCTAGTTCACCATTCAAAAATGCAGTTTTTACATCCATTTGATGTATTTCTAAATCAAGTATGGATGCGATTGCAATAAGCATCCTAATTGATGTTATCCTCGTCACTGGTGAATATGTATCAAAATAGTCCAGTTCTTCCTTTTATCTGAATCCTTGGACTACAAGACGAGCTTTGTATTTGTCTATTGAACCATCAGATTTCAATTTCTTTTTAAATATCCATTTATTGCATAAGGACTTGCATCCATGAGGTAAATCAACTAACTCCTAGGTATGGTTAGCCATAATGGATTCTATCTCATTGTTAATAGCCTCTTTCTAGTAAGGGGCATCGCCAGAGGACATAGCTTGTTTGTATGTCAATGGATCATCTTCTAACATAAAGGTATAGAAGTCTGGTCCAAAGGTTTTTGAGGTTCTAGACCTTTTACTTCTTCTTGGTTTCCCCACTTGTTGATCAACACTAATTTGCTGAAGGTTATCTTAAGTATCCTCAAGAGAATTGGAGATTTCATCTTCCCTTGGTCTCTTACGAGTATCACTGTCAGCGCCCTGCTTTAAAGGGAATATATGTTTGAAAAATCTTGCATTTCTCGACTCAATGATGGTATTTTCATGAATATCATCAATTTCAGATTTTTGTACTAAAAATCGATAAGCAGCACTGCTTTGTGCATACCCAATGAATACACAATCAATTTTTTTTGGTCCTATCTTGACCTTCTTGGTTTAGGTATCTCTACTTTAGCAAGACACCCCCACACTTTTAAGTATTTATAGGATGTCGGTCTATTTTTCCAAAGTTCGTGAGGAGACTTGGATGTTTTCTTTCGTGGTATTTTATTTAAAATATGGTTTATCGAAATAATAGCTTCTCCTCAAAAGTTACCTGGCAAGCCAGAACTGTTTAATAAAGCATTCATCATTTCTTTAAGAGTTCTATTTTTCCATTCGGTTATACCGTTGGATTGAGGTGAATATGGTGTTGTAGTTTGGCGTATAATGTCGTGCTCAACGCAAAATTCTTCAAAAGGAAATTCATATTCTCCTCCTCTATCACTTCTTAAAGCTTTAATTTTCCTGTTGAGTTGATTCTCAACTTCTGCTTTATACTATTCAAACATATCGAATGCTTTATCCTTGCTTCTAAGGAGATACACATAGCAGTACCTAGTACAATCATCAATAAACGTAATGAAATATCTTTTTCCTCCTATAATTTGACACATTTTCAAATCACATACATCAGTGTGTATAAGATCTAGAGGTTCAGTTTCTTGTTCAACATGATGAAACGAGGTTCTTGTCAATTTTGCTTCTGTACAAATTTGACATTTATAGTTGGAGTCTATGTTACATTTTGGTATACATTCTAGATTAATCATTTTTCGCAGTGTATCAAAATTCCCATGCCCTAATATAGAATGCCATATGTTAGAAGAGTCAACAATATAAGCAGAAGATTCACTTTTATTCATATCAATGTTTGGTACAATAGTTGTTACATTTGCCTTGAATAAACCATCACATACATATCATCTTCCTACATACACTCTGTTCTTTGATAATACAAACTTATCGGATACAAAGGTTAATTTAAAACCATGCTTGCTAAGTAAGGACCCTAATATCAAATTCTTGCGGATTTCTGGAATGTGAAGAACATCACTCAAAGTAAGCTCTTTTCCAGAAGTTAGTTTCAGCACAACTTTTCCCTTACCTTAGACCTTTGATGCAGATGAATTACCCATGAAAAGTTGTTCATCATTAGTTGCAGTTTTATAAGTTGTAAACATCCACTTATAAGCATATATGTGTCGAGTGGCATCTATGTCTACAAACCATTCCTTTGAATTACCAATAAGGTTGCATTCTGATATTACTGCACATAAATCCATATCAGAAATGCCTTCTGTAACTTCAGCCGTATTTGCTTCTGATTTCTTCTTTTTGGGAGCGCGACATTCAACTGCTTTATGCCCCTTCTTTCCACAGTTATGGCAAGAATCCTGGAATTTCTTCTTCGACTTTTGAGGCGCATTTTCACGTTTTCTCTTGTTAGGTTTATCTGACTCAACAATATTTGCTTTGGCAGCCATATTCTGAGAGATCTTTTTCTCAGAGTTTCTATTATCTTCCTCAATTCGCAGACGAACTATGAGTTCTTTAATTGTCATTTCCTTGTGCTTATGCTTAAGATAATTATTGAAGTCCTTCTACGATGGAGGAAGTTTCTCAATGGTTGCGGCAACCTGGAAAGATTCGCTAAGTATCATCCCTTTCTTGCAGTTGACGGATGATCAGCTGTAATTCTTGAGTCTGAATGATCACAGTTTTTGAATCTACCATTTTGAAGTCGAGAAATTTGCCAGTGATGAATTTCTTTATGCCTGCAACTTCAGTTTTGTACTTTCTGTCCAAGGCCGTCCAGAGTTCCTTGGATGTTGCAACAGTACAATAGACATTATAGAGGCTATTATCCAGACCATTCAGAATATAGTTTTTACACATAAAGTCCGAATTTTTCTAGAAATTTACGGCCTCCACTTTGATTGCGTCGGTTTCCATTTCGCTAAATTCAGGAGCATCTTCGGTTAGAAACTTGGCGAGGCCTAATGTTGTTAGATAAAACAACAGCTTCTGTTGCCAACGCTAGAAGTCCGTCCCATTGAACTTTTCTGGCCTTTCTCCATGAGACAGTGCCATTATCGGGACCAGAGACGCTGGCTGAGTATTTGTCACCGTCTACGTTGGTGCAGTGTTATTGTTGTTGCTATTTTGAGACATCGTCGTCTACAACAAAAAATATTGTTTCAAGAATGTTAGTCGCAACTACCGGAAAGTGTTACGAAACCAACTGTAACTTCAATAACAGTTACAGAATAATGCAGAAGTGGTGACGACAAAAAATTGTCACTAATTTGTCAATTAATTTTGATAAATTGTAACACCAAAATGCGTGACTAGGTCTGCATGAAAGGTATTACCGTTAAAGTGTCCGATTCCAGTAGAAACTGTTTCCTTGAAGCAATACTGCCGCCGTACGCAGTTTTACTGGTGTTTGCAATTTGTTTCCCAGGATTAAACGAACCAGCCCCGCAGCGTGGTGGTTGTAGACGGAGCATGGGCGAACTGAAGAGATTATAGTACTAGAACAGAGATATTGTAGAAAGAAGAAACAGAATTTGAGAGTAAACTGAATTAATAATTCTCAGATTCTGGCCGTCTATTTATAGACTGGAGGAGGTGCCTATTCGGAGCAGTCATAACTGTTGGAAAGGTTGCGACCCTTAAACCAACAGCAGTGACCGTTGTGTGCGTGCGTCTAGAAGGAAATAGCCGCATCTGGTTACCGTTCAAACGAACAGACACATCCGATTTAAAAATAGCCATTTGGACGCATGCAGGCCCAAGCGGCAGTCGGTGGCCCATTTAATCACGAGACCCCAAGAGCCCAAGGCCTTATTTTTGACATATTTAATATTAATATGAAGGCCTATATGCCATATTGCCTTATCCCTTCCACACTTTGTCCTCGTTCTCCTTTTATTTGATATACTATGTTGGATTGTAGTATATATAGAGGAATTGGTGCAAATATTCCCTGATGTGGGACTTTGTATAATGCTTTCTTCTTTCAAATGTCTCCACTAACTCATTCATTTCTAACGATATCCACTTCATAACCCTCTCCATGCTCCCATACTATAACGGTAACATATTTAACATTATTATCTTTGCCCAAATAATGCTTTTTGGATGCCACTTTGCATGCATGTATCTTTTTGTATGTAAACATGTACCTATATTGTAACATTGTGTCAGTACACGTTTGTGATTTTTTCTCTTTTTTTTCCTGGTGGAATGAAGCTGTTTGACTCTTAACTAGTTTATATATAGGCAAATTTCTACATGTCATGGAACATACTCTATTAATGTACATAATTATATCTAAATGATCAAAACAAAACACTATATTAATATGAACCACATAAAACTACATTGTTTTCATGTGTCGCTGTAAGGATTTATGAAAGAAAAAAAAATTATCTTGAGTGTAAGATATTGTTTGAAGGTCTAACCATGTTTAGCATTTACTCTTCCTGTAAAATTAAATGGAACAAACGATAAGTTCACAATAGGAAATAATTAGTATATATAATACATAAAGAATAAATAGCAACAACGGATACAATATAGACTTTGATAGCTCAGACTCAAAACAAATCAATGAATTTTTTTCATATGCAGAAAAAGCTTGCAAACTCTTTACATGTAGACGTTGCTAACCTTAGACAGAGCCAAAGTTGACTAGCTTTCTAGTGGTGATATCTCTAGCAAATTTTTCTATGCCAAAATGTCTAGTAGAAAATATTGTGATGACATTGGAAACTGTTAAATGATAATAGGATTATTATCAATGAAGCTACACAGTTGAAAATGGAAGCTTCCAATTATTTTTCTGATCTTTACAATTCTAATAGTAACCCTGTTATATTTCCTAATTATTCCCAAATTTTTGCTGCATGATAATAGTAATGATATTATTCTTTCCCCTATTAATATAGAAGAGATTAAGAAAACTATTTTTTCTACCAAAGATGACAAAAGCCCAGGCCCTCATGGCTTTGGGGCTAAATTTTACAAAACTCATTGGTTATAGTTAAAGAGTTTTATTTTTGTGGTAGTTAATGAGTTTTTCTCCTCTGGCAAGCTTCTAAAAAGTTTCAATCATACTTTTATTACATTAGTGCCTAAGATTAAAAACCCAAACTATCTTGGTGATTATGGACCAATTGCTTGTTGCAAATTCTTTCATAAAATCATTGCTTCCATTTTAAGTAACGGAATAATTTTTTTCTAAAATATCTTATTTCTGAAAACCAATGTGCTTTTATTCCTAGAAGATACATTGCTGAAAATACTCTTCTAGCTCATGAATTACTAAGAAATTTTAATCAAACTGGGAACAAAAGAATATGCATTAAAATTGACTTACATACAGCATTTGATAAAATCAATAGCAATTTCATAATTTATATGGTGGGTCAGTTAGGTTTCAGTGAAAAATTCTACAACCTTATAAAAGAATGCATTTGTAATGTATCATACTCCATTCTTATAAATGACTTCCCCTGTGGGTTTATAAAAAGTAATAGGGGAATTAAGCAAGGATATCATTTACCTCCTTACTTATTTACTATAGCCATGAAATATCTTACATTACGAATGGATAGGGAGCTACCGATTAAAATTTTAAAACCTATTAATTCAATTTCCCCCCGTGTTACCCATCTGCTACATACTGATGATTTATTAATTTTCCTAACAGCTAATGTACAAAATGCTGTGATTATTAAGAAATTATTTTCTAATCTTGAAAATTTTGCAGGTCTTCAAATTAATGACAGTAAGAGTAAGATATATTTTAATAAGTCATGCAGCAATATTCAGGAAATTATTAGTATTCTCAAATTTCAGCAAGGTGATTTACCAATTAAGTATCTTGTGCTACCTCTTAGTTGTAATAAAATCAAAGACAAAGACAATGTCAAGCTTCATGAAATTATCCAAAGTAAATTAGACAGCTGGTCTAGCAAGCTTTTATCAATAACAGGTAGAATAAAACTCATTCACACTGTCATCACATCAATTGTCATATATTGGATGCAATCACAAAATATTCCAGTCAAAACAATTGAGAAAATTGAAAACTTATGTGCTAATTTTATTTGGAGTGGAAAGCATCACAAAGTTTTTTCGAATATTATCACCAACACAAAAAAGGCTAGTGGCTTGGGCATTAGAAACTTCAAAGACGTAAATGAGGCATGCAACTACAAACTATTTTGGAAATTATTAGAAGGCAACTCTCTTTGGGCAAAATGGATGAAAACCAAATATGTCAAGAATAAGAGCTTTTGGAATATTACTGTGGAAAATCACCATTCTCATACTTGGAAAACTATATTAAATTGTTGAGAAACAGGTACAAAATTGATTGAAAGAAAGTTCAAGGATGGCAAGCAAACAAGTCATTGGTTTGATCCATGTATTTATGGAAAATCTCTAATTAATTTGCTTGGATGGAACAATCATTATCAATTTGGAAATGTTAATGCAAAAGTGGATAGTATTAAATTCTAAACGGAAAACTCAGCTACAACCAACAGCTTATATTTTCAGTGCTTCTATTAGTAAAATGGAAATTGATTCAAGTCTTGATGAAGACAAATGGATATGGAAACTGTCTAAAAAAGGGAAAATTTCTTTTAAAAGCACATGGGAATATATCGAAGGTATGGATTTGGAAGTTGATTGGTTCAAAACTATTTAGAATAATGCAAATTGTCCCAAAATGGCTAATTGCACTTATTTTGCAATTCCGAATCGTCTGCTAACAAGAGATAGACGTGCTAAATGGGAAAGAAATTTAGTAAATACAAAATGTCTTCTATGTCAGAAAGAGGTTGAAAACACAGATCATCTTTTCTTTGATTGCTCTTATTCTAGACATATTTGGTTTATTGCCAAAAATAAATTAAATCTCAACCAGCAATTAGCACTCTAGAACATCAGAGACGACATTGAGGAAATTCAAACTATTTTCATGGGAAAAAAAGAATTTTGATAAAGCATTCGTTATTCTAACGACAACAGTCTAATTCATATAGATGGAAAGAAATAACAGATTCCATGAAAACACAAAAAAAAGACTGTATGCATCTTTGGAAATCCAATATCATTCTTCAAAAGTTCAAAAATCTCCATAATCATGGTATGCAAAGCTAAAGTTTAAATAAATTAGACAATTATTATATTAGGATTGAGGACTACTTACAAAAAAGCAAATTCTCTTATGAGAATTTGTTATACGTCTAATATACCAAAACAGAGACTAATCAATAATAAACTCGTCTCACAAGTTTGCAAATCAGATTTCCACTACTTTGGAATTCTGTATTAGCTATTTTTAACAATAAGTATGTTGTAATTAATTACAGCAACAAGCTAACAACTATAGTTATAATAACCATAGTGATAAATCAAACGTTATATTATTTAAAGAAATAGTACAACATAGAAACGAAAACGATATATATATAATATATATATAAAATATATATATATATATATATATGAAAATCAACTAGAAATCTAACCGGTTGAAGAAGGAAATTTCGTCTGAGGCTTGCCGTAATAATTTTCTTAAGACTTTATTCAAAGTCTCCTAAGATACAACAAATGTAAGCTGCTCGAGATCGTGATGTGTATGATCCTCTAGGTGATAAGGACTGGTTATGATTTTAAAAAAATGAAGATAAAGAAGAGATAATTCAGTTTTAAAATTGAGTCCATTTTTTAGGTAGTAAAAATATGACACAGCCCAATCTCATTGGACGCGCACCCACATTCGACCCAACCCGGTTCAGTCGATCGGACGGGCGGCCGCCGACATGCGTGTATTAGTCCATGGCCATATAGGTCCTCCCCCTCGCAAAAAATTTCCTGACCCTAAGGGCCAATATAGGGATTGAGAGTACACAATATAAACAAGAAAATAGACTTATTTTTGGCGACGTGGGATATATCTCATTCACTATTTTTGAGAATTCTAACAATCCCCCATATGAATGACGATATATGTCTCCCCCACACAAAGTGTAATATCACATAGTTCATATGAAAATAATGCTATATCGAGGATAAGTATATATTTCACTTTGAACTTTCCCTAGTTAAAACTTATCAGATATACTTGGCTAATCGGTGAATTATTTCATCTTGAACCGTCAGCCGTTATTGTATAACCAGACAACAAGCTTTACAAAGCATTATTTCCCTTCACATCCAATATCTTGTTGTGTTCATTTTGGTGCTAAATAATTTTTGGTTCTGCGAGTGTTTTTAGAGAATAAAAGCCTTTAATATTCTCGTACAGCCGACCCAGCTCACACTAACATAGATGATCACAACCATTAAGAGTATCCTACATATACCCCACTTGTTAGTTTCAAGATATTGTCATCATTAAAAAGCATAGTTTTATCCTTTTAATACTTCTGTAGGCATGCATTTATATTGTGCACCATAGGAATGAAGTAGGACTAAGTCCAAACAAATGCATTACGTCTTGAGTTATTTAGAATTGGTTTGCCTATTGATCCTAGTCTCTGGGATCTCCAGTCGCTAGTATATGTTTTCGCATAAGATAACTCTTGTTGGTTTAGCCTTTTAAACTCATTCCCCTCGATGCGTGGTTAATTTTCTCTCTTGATAAACCTTTAGTAAATGGATCCACTAGGTTATTATTTGTTCGCACATAATCTATGGAAATAGTTCCATTTGAGAGTAACTGTCTAACTGTATTATGACGTCGACGAATGTGTCATGACTTTCCATTATACACAAAGTTTTGCGCTCTGCTTAATGCTGCTTGGTTATCACATGTATGCATATGACCGGTACAGGTTTAGACCAAAACGGAATATCTTCTAAAAAGTGACGAAGGCATTCAGCTTCTTCGCCCGCTTTATCTAAAGCCATGAACTCTGATTCCATAATGGATCGAGCTTGCATGTTTGTTTAGTAGATTTTCATGACACTGCTGCCCCTGCTAAGGTAAATACATAACCACTCGTTGATTTTGATTCCTCTGAATCAACAATCTCGTTTGCATCATTATATCCTTCTAAGACGGCAGGATATTTTCCATAATGTAAGGAATAGTTTGTGGTATTTTTTAAATATTCAAGCACTCTCATTAGTGATTTCCAGTGTTCCTTCCCTGGGCTACTTGTATACCTGCTTAATCGACTTAATGCATAAGCTATATCTGGTCTTGTGCAATTTATGAGATACATGAGACATCCTATTACACGAGAGTATTCCAGTTGCAGTACACTTTCATTATTGTTTTTATACAGTACTTCCAATGGATTATACGGTGTTCGTACTCCTTTAATTCCAAAATTTTGAAATTTTCCAATCACTTTTTCTATATAATGTGACTGAGATAATTCATTTCCATTAGGTGTTCTTACTATTTTGATTCCCAAAATAACATCTGCAACTCCTAAGTCTTTCATATAGAAATTGTTGATTAACATCTGCTTAGTGGTCTCTATTACTTTAGTATTTGGACTGAAGATTAGCATATAGTCTACGTATAGACAAATCATCACGTATGATTGTCCAATTTGTTTGTAATAAATACATTTATCACATTCATTAATACGAAAACCATTTTTCATCATGACACTATCAAATTTTTCATGCCATTGTTTTGGAGCTTGTTTTAGTCCGTATAATGGTTTGAATAATCTACATACTTTGTTTTCATTCCATTTGGATATAAAACCCTCAGGTTGCTCTATGTAAATCTCCTCATCGAGATTTCCATTTAAGAATTTCGTCTTTACATATGTTTGATGAATTTGTAGATTATAGGTCGATGCAATTGCTATTAACATTCTTATAGAGGTTACTCGTGTTACTGGTGAATAGTTGTCGAACAAGTCTACACCTTCTTTTTGACGATATCCTTTGGCTATCAATCTTGCTTTGTATTTGTCGATGGAGCCATCTGGTTTCATCTTATTTTTGAAGATCCATTTACAGCCAATTGGTTTTATTCCAGGTGTAAGATCAACTATTTCCCAAGTTTTATTACTCGGAATTGAATCAATTTCACTTTGGATTGCTTCTTTCCAACACGAGGATTCAGAAGATGATATTGGTTCCTTGTATGTTTGAGGTTCGTGTTCTAACATATATGTTAAAAATTCCAAACCAAAATGTCTTGGAAGTTCTTGCCTTTACGCTTCTTCTTGGTTCAACTTTCTCAGTTTCAAGATGAGTTTCATCTTTATGCGATTTACTCAATTCTTCTCTTGTCCTCTTGGGGATATTATTTTCTTCATTTCTTTTGTGCGGAACCACATCTTCAAAGAATGAGGCGTCTCTTGATTCCATGATTGCATTTACATGAATATCAGTTATATCAGACTCGAATACCAAAAATATGTAGGCACTAGTATTTTGGACTGGCCTTAAATAGTAACAATCTACTGTTTTTGGTCTAAGTTTGACTTTCTTAGAAGGCCGAACTGGAACTTTTGCCAAACACCCCACACTTTGAGGTATTTAAAACTTGGTTTGTGTCCTTTTCATAACTCATATGGAATTGTTCCTATTTTATTGTGACGAACCTTGTTTAATATGTGATTGGACATATTTAAGGCTTTCCCTTACAATTCTTCGGTAGGCCAGAAGTTAAGAGCATCGCATTAATCATATCTTTTAATGTTCTATTCTTTATCTCGACTATACTATTTTGCTGTGGTGAATATGGTGCTGTAGTTTGATGAATTATTCCATTTTCGGCATAGAATTGTTCAGATGGCGATTCATATTCTCCACCTCGATCAGATCTCGATAACTTGATCTTTTTATTTAACTGATTTTCTACCTCAGCTTTGTACTTCATAAATGATGTAATTGCTTCATTAGAAGATATACATAGCAATATCATGTATAATCCTCAATAAAGGTAATAAAGTACATTTTCCCACCTCTTGTAGGTAATGATTTGGAATCACATAAATCAGTATGAACCAAGCCTAGTGGTTCAGTGCTTCTATCAATTGTATGAAATGGTTTATTGACCATTTTTGCTTCTACGCATGTCTCACATTTGTAGTTTTTATCTACTTAGAATTTCGGAATTAATCCCGAGTTTGATAATTTTTTCATTTTTTGGAAATTTATGTGTCCTAATCTATCATGCCATAGTAAAATTTCGTGCTCAAGCAAATAAGAAACTTCATTTTTATTAATAGCATAATCAGAATATATAGTTTTATTGCCGACAACGGCTATATTTACCTTAAATAGACCATCACATAAATATCTTCTTCCTATATACATTCCAGCTTTGAACAGAACCATCTTGTCTGACCCAAAGACCATTTTGAATCCTTTCTTTGATAACCATGGACCAGAGACGAGATTCTTGCGTATGTTTGGAACATGGAGCACATCATTCAACTTGACAGTTTTTCCAAAAGTAAACTTGAGTATTACTTTGACACTGACTTCGATCATGGAAACTGCAGAATTACCCATGTAGAGTTTTACTTCCTGAATGAATTTCTGGTATGTAGAAAATATAGATTTGTCAGAGCAAACATGACGAATAGCGCCTGTGTCCACCCACCATTGGTTAAGGTTCTGAACCCAATTGCATTCATATATAACTGCTGAAAAATTAGACTCGTCTACTTCCATGTTATCCACCATATCTGCCTTTTAGTTGTGTTCCTTCTTATGTCTACAATCTCTAGCGGTTTGTTCTGCTTTTCCACCAACCCGACATCGCCATTTAACTTCTTGGTTCCCTTGTTGTTTTTGGGTTTTTTTCAGGCACTTTTCTCTTCTGCGGGGATTTCTTCTTCTGGTTTTTCTTGAAATGCCCTTTGTTCTTTGACTCTTCTGCCACAAATTCCTCTTCGCTTTGTTTTGTCACTCCGCGATTATCAGACTTAATTTTTAGTCTGACAATAAGGTCTTCTAAGGAAATCTCTTTTTTCTTATGTTTCAGATAATTGCGGTAGTCTTTCTAGGATGGTGGTAATTTTTCGGTTATCGCTTCAACAAGGAAGGATTCTCTAACTTTATGTCCTTCTGCTTTAAGTTCATGAATTATGAGTTGGAGTTCTTGCACTTGAGTAGTTACGGATTCGGAGTCAACCATTTTGTATTCCATAAACTTATCTACAATGAACTTCTTCAAACTGACATTCTATGTTTTGTATTTATGTGCAAGTGCAACCCATAAGAATTTTGTTGTCTGGTGTGGCTGATAACTTCATATAACACTTTATCTAGACAATTCAGAATGTAGTTTCGGCACAGGAAGTCTAAATACTTCCATAAGTCAATTCCTAGAAAAACAACTGCTTCTTTTTCTCTAGTTTGTCCTTTTTCAGGCTTTGGTTCATCCTCCTCGATGCACTTCTGCAGCCCTAGCGTGGTGAGATAAAAAAGCATTTGATTTTGCCATGTTATAAAGTCATCACCATCTCCTTTGAACGGATCAGGTATATTGTGAGTAGTAGCCTTTGTTGATAGTTCAACTATTGCCATCTCTGTTTTAGTGAAAACAGTAAAGTCTTAAGATGTTATACATCTAGTATACCAAAACAGAGACTAACCAATAATAAACTCGTCTCACAAGTTTACAAATCAGATTTCCACAACTTTGGAATTCTGTATTCGCTATTTTTAACAATAAGTATGTAGTAAATAATTGCAACAACAAACTAACAACTATAGTAATAATAACTATATTAACCAAATCTGTAGTGATCGCTCCAAGACACGCCGATGACACTTTCCCTAAGATGTTATTTTCCAACGCCACTCGTTTGAACAAACAAATGGGTGCTGTGAGTTTAGAAAAATCATCTTCTAAGATGCAATGGAGCCGAGATAATTATTTTCTTTAATTGATTGCAACGGTACTGTTGAAATCGATCCAAACTATCTTCTAAATTAACTATTGTGATAAAAGGATCGAGTTTGCGATCTATAGTATCATAAACCGGAAATAGTTTTGAAAGAAATAAGAGGGAAGAAGAGAATGAGAAACTTGAAGTTGCAACGCTTTTAGGCGATTCTGATATTCAGGAAGAAGAAAGTGTTGAAAAAATTTCTGATGTCGCAGATTTCAAAGAGAAAAAAAGTTATCTAAAACATCTTTTGGGTGTTGCTATTTATAGTTATGAAGAGAGAGGTCTTTCATTTGAAACGTCGCGTCTTCGGCCAAATGATACTTCTCTTCGTTTGAATTTTCGAACATCCCTCCATTTCAACTGTCGCCTTTTCACCTTTTCTGCATTTTAATTTGAATGTTGGGCTTCTTAAAAGGTTTAAATCTAGTCCGTTTTAACTAAAACAATTCTGTCCAAAGATATAATTCGGATCCAAAACCAAACCCGATCTGATCGGGTATAAGGCAACGACACACGCTTGTGAGGTGGTTATACAAGCTTCCCTCGTAATAGAGCAAACATTCGAATGCCTAAAAGGCCCAACCTTCTTTTGAGAAACCTAAATTTAAATAAATATAGTTCCTACTATTCTAAAATATGGGACCGGTACAAGATTTTTTTTTCCACAGCATGAATGCACAGCGTTTTAATAAAAATGCTGCGATTATCTAGATGGAATTATTAAAAGAAAAGAAAAAGAATCCCTAAAACGATGCTGCATATTAAGACATCCAGCGGGAAAATAAAATATGTCGCCTCTCTCGTAAATAGGTCAACATCGACCTCTCTTCCCACATATCCCTATCCCAAATTAAAGTAAAAATTGAACTCTTATTTCTCTTTCACAAATCCAATATTTATCTCCATAACTCTTGTTCCCCTCTTATAAACAGCCCCACCACCGAGCCCACTGCCACTGACTTATCAACACCAACTTCTTGAATATCACGAAGAATTCCTTAGTTTTTAGCACCTTTTGGTACATCATCTCCGTTACAGACAAGAGGGACGAGAACAACACCGATGCTGCAAGTATCGGTACGAACCCAAATGGGTGCCTTCTTTTTGGTATGTTCGTACTGGAGTTGTCGTGGTTGGGGTTGACTCCAAGGAAGGCAGTGGAGAAGGTAATGATGATGATGGAGTCGAGGACTAGGGAGGTGAGCTTTTTAGGAACCGAGGAATAAGGAGAAGATGGCATAAAGGCGAGCTGGGTGATGAGATGAGGAAGAAGCTGGAGACTGGGTGGTAGAGGAGGTCGTAGGAGTACATGAGGTTGTCGAGAGAGGAGGCTATGTCGATTTGGATGTAGGGTAGGATGAGTTTCTTGAGTGGGGGAGAAGAAGAGTTATTGGAGGAGGAGAGGAAGAAATAGGAAGAGGAAGGATGGTGGGAGCAGTCGTAGGTCAATGCTGCGGATAGTCATGTGCTACTTCCTCTTTTACTGTATTGGAATCTGCTTAGAGAGTGGCCACTGTTTGACCAGAAAGGATAATAAATTTGTTATGGCTATCTATAATGAAGTAGATGATGGCTAATTGTAGGTTCTAGTAAAGTTTGTTATACTTGGGAAAACTTTTTTATCTACACACTTGTTTTGTTTACGTATTCATATAAATTGGCAGTGCACAATCTACAAGAACTGATTATGTTTACAAGAATGAAAATTGTTTATAAGTATAATCATTGAGAATTTGGCAGTTTATTTAGAACAACTAGTTTATAAAGTAATATTGAATCAAGCAGCACTCGTTGATGAAAATGAAGGAAGCCAAAAATTATTTACTTTGGGAAGCGATATTGTTAGGAACTGGAGATAGTGGTTTTGGTGACAACAACCTTTGTAACTTATTTTATTATAACTTATATACTAACACTATTGTTTAGATATATATGAATGTTGTTATGCAGGATATATATATATAAGGCATGTACTGATTATTAAAGACTGTACAGTATAAAGTCAAGAATGAAGAAATCAAGTTTCAAGACTCATGAGTATCAAGATCAAGATTTTAAGATACGTGTCTAGTTTTTTTGTTAAAACTTCATAATAGGATGGAAATCTTCATTCCGAATTTCATTTGGGATGAAACCCATTTCTACCTTCTTAATGGCTTACAAACCCACGACAAGTAGCTTACAAACCTACGACAAGTGATTTACAAACCCAAGAACATCCTGGTTTTGTACAAGTTCTCGAGTCCTGATGTGATGAGATATTCTACAGGAAGAAGCTTGCAAAACTACTTCAAAATGATTTTTCAAAATGATTTTCAAAATTGTTTTTCAAAATGTTTTAGCCTTAAAATAATCTTTTCAAACGACTTTAAAAAAAAGATGTTTTAGCCTTAAAATATTCTTTGTTTTTTGTTTTAAACTTTGTTTTTACTCCAGAGTAGTTTTATCGTGTTTTCCTTTCAATACCATTTTCAAAACAAATTTTACATTGTTTTTAACATAGGATGTCGACATCATGGGACACCCTATGTCGACATGGTGGCCGTTGAATTAAAGTTTCAATTTTCAAAAGAAGTGTCTATTCATTTAAATCTCTTCACGAATGGTTATGACCATTGGTGCTTTATAAATAGCCTTCACAAACGAATTTTTTAACCATCTAATTTCATATTTTCTTCACTTCTTCTTCTCCACAAATCCATATTCTATAATTTTAATATTTTTAAGATCATGCCAAAATTCTGTCGAATTCTTAAGTGAATCAAATTAGAATCTCATTCTTGTTTGATCCTCTGCCCTCTCTCAAAGATCAAAGTGCTATTCAGAGTTATATTATCAATTTGTAATCAAAAGTTTATCGAGTCTCTCTATAAGGTGTGGTCGTGCCTGAAAATCAATTGGGTAGTCTTGAGTCCTATAAATCAAGGGAGTTTGCCCCGGACTCGTGAGACAGAAGGGTACCTCAAGGCCTTTAGAAATTGAGGAATGTAATCTCGACATTGGTATAATAAAAATCTGTATGAGGTGGTTTGCCTTGGTACATGACTGGATGTAGGGTAACTCTGAACTAGTATAAAACCCATGTGTACTTTACCTTTACTATTTTTATTTACTTTATGCATCAGCGTTTGATTCTATGATTGTTCTGTGATTAAATTCTGCATTTGTTTATGTTGTAATTTTAAATTAGTCCATAGAAGTCTTAGAATCCATTAAACACTATCCACCCTCCCTCTAGTGTTAAATTAGCCTTAAGATCCTTAATCCGCACTCCTTTTCAATTGGTATCAAATCCCAAATTTAATCAATTAATCACAATAAATATGTTTTTGTAATTGTAGATGATTATCCTAGATATACTTGGACAAGTTTTCTTAAACTTAAAAGTGATTCTTTTGAATTATTTAAAAAATTTGCTAAAAGAATTCAAAATCAATTTTTTATAAAAATAAAGACTATTCGTAGTGATCACAGTGGAGAATTTGAAAATGAAAATTTTGAGAATTTCTATAATCAAAAAGGAATTACTCATAATTTCTCTTTTCCAAGAACTCCACAACAAAACGGAGTGGTAGAACGTAAGAATAGAATGATTCAAGAGTGTGCTAGAACAATGCTTTCTGATAGTAACTTACCTAAAAACTTTTGGGCTGAAGCAGTCGCTACGGCTTGTTATTTATTAAATAGGATTTTAGTTAGACCATTAACTAATAAAACACCATATGAACTACTTTACAATAAGAAACCCATAGTAGCTTATTTTAAAGTTTTTGGTAGTAAGTGTTTTATTCTTAATACAAAAGATAATTTAGATAAATTTGAACCTAAATTCGACAAAGGTATCTTCATCGGAGATTCTAATAGAAGTAAAGCATTTAGAGTTTATAATTTAAGAACTAACACTATTGAAGAAACAATGCATGTACCTTTTGATCAAAATTTTAAAGATACTATACACATAGAAGATGAAGAAGATTTTATAACTTTAAACAATAAACCTAATGAAACTAGTTGCGAAATCATCCAACCTAATTAAAGAATTAAGCTATTAAAAGATCATCCTACAGAAAATATACTAGGAAATATTGAATTTATAGTTAAAAACAAGAAATCAACTAAATAGTATGAGTAATGTAGCTTTTATATCAACTATTGAACCTAAAAATCCAAAGGAAGCATCATCTGATTATTCATGGATTCTTGCTATGCAAGAAGAATTGAATCGGTTCACCAGAAATGATGTTTTGGAACTTGTTCCTAGACCCGAGGATAAAAGTATAATTGGAACAAAATGAGTTTACCTATATATAATGGGAATACCCCAAATGAAGCTTTTGAAATATCTATAATAACCTTCTACTTTTTCTACCATGATAAGGACGTTTATGTAATTTCTATGATGCATGTTCTATATCCATTTACCGTTTGCTTGGTCCTTCGATCTATCCATCGTGGTTCGCCTCTTTCCTCTCTGCCAGATTACGAAACAATATCTCGCTTTTATTCGTTGCGATTCGCCTCCTTCCTCAACGCAAGGATCCAGGTTATTTTCACTGTTCTAAATTGTTGATTTCGGTACCTTTATGTTAACTCCACGTCAAAATTAGGGTTTGTTACTCAAATTATGCACCATTATGTTCAATTTGTGTTGTTAGATTTGAAACTCTAAGTGACATTACAAATATTGCCCATTTTTGTCTCGGGCTAGCTACTAGATTTTTCTGTGGAATTCGCCTCCTTCCTCCCCAACGCAAGAATCCAGGTTATTTTCACTGTACCTTTATGTTAATTCCACGTCAAAATTAGGGTTTGTTACTCAAATTATGTACCTTTATGTTGATTTTGTGTTTGTTAGATTTGAAACTCCAAGAGACATTACAAATATCGCCCATTTTTGTATTAGGCTACCTGTTTGCTTTTTCTGTGGAATTGCAGAGCCAGATTTCAACTATCCATCCCCGTCGCTGCACCCGTGTTAAATATTTAGTTATTGATTATAATATTTCCCCTGAATTCACTTTCAAATTTTATTCATCTTTGTCAACTGTTAGTGGGTTATGTTAAGTATATGCTTCTTTTTAAGAGTAATTGTTGTATTGCCAAGTTAATTTGGTTAACAAAAGGTGAATTTTGGTTAACAAACAAAAATTCAAAAAGCTCATAATAATCTTTCAGCAGTTAGTTTTGTTTTAGTTCCCTGAATTTGTTAGTTTAATATTTAATGTTCCATGTTTGATAATATGTATCTTTATGATATGTGGTTTTCAGTAATTTTGTCGACTATTAAAAAAAAAGTTTTGTTTTTAAGTCCTTTTTTAGGTTATAGTGTCATTTCTAAGCTAATCAGTTGCCATGCGAGTTTGTATGTTGAGTTAGCATTACCAACTTTTTTAAAATATGTGGATGATTGGCCTTTTATTTATTTTCAAAATGCGAACTATTTCATTGTAGTTTAATGTAGTAATGGGACATATGCTCATTAATTTTTTTTCCAGATAAGTTGTTAGTCTTTTAGCTTTATTCTACTCAGTTTTGTTCGAAGTGAACATTTTTTATGATAACTTTGTTGCTTGCTGTTTAGCTTTTGTTTTAGATGATTGATTAGCTGCAAAAATGATTATGCATACATGCTCTTAAAAAAAAGGAGTTTGCTGAAAATACAGCCAGGTACCACCTATAAGCCATTAAGTAATAGTTTATGTACATTTTAGTCGGTAATCAAACTACTTTAGAGTTGTCATTTGTCAACTGTTAGGGGGTTATGTTAAAAATAATTAAATCATCTGTTTTACAGTGTTTTCATGCCTAGGTTATCTATGTGTTCTACTGTGATGTTCATACTACCTACTACAGCAATGAATTACAAACTATATGTACTTCCATTTCGATTTAGTCTTTTATGAACTATCATGTGATTGTCTAATAATGATGTTCTACTCATGATAGTGATGCGAATGTTTTAATTCTTTGGTCTGCTCATTTTTTTGTTATTTTCTAACTTTTTAGTTTGGACTTATTTGCATTCATAAATATACTTTCCCTTATTTATTTAACAAATCAGATTAATTTTGAGGGAAATGCATATATTTATGGATGTGTATATTTATGCATATACACACATTTTCCTTCATGTGCGTGCAGTCAAATGTATATACATGTATGTGTCTATATAAGAAATATTGGTCAATAGATTGTAATAGCCCCAACTTCTTTCTTACTCTCTATTTCCCTCAACGGCATGAAAGATGCGACTATAGCGTATTACTGCCCAGTTGAAGTACACGTATGTACATACACATACTTCTGTATTCACTAAATTTAGTTTGTTATTTTTTGTAGAAAATTTATTTCAAGCACTTTATGTGCTGCCTGAATTTATTTCAACTCTATGGATGCTTGGTTTTCTTCATATCCGCTTATTTACTTACAGATAATTTAGGAAAAATTAGTTACTATTACTTATCAAACCAGAGGAAATTGTGAAAAAGTTGCATTCGAATTTGTCAAATTATTTCTTCTTTCCTTCCTCATAAAGGTATGCTTATTCTTTTTATTTTTATTGAATGCTTAACTTTGTAATCAAACAAATATTTCTAATGGTTATGTTAGCTATTCATGCGAAATCATTCGTTCGTTATTTTTCTAATTGAATAGAATCCAAAATTTAGTATATGCTTGTTTTTGTGAGTAATTGTTCTATTGCCAGGTTAATTTTGGTTAACTAGAGGTTAATTTTAATTAACAAACAAAAATTTAAAAAGCTCATAATAATCTTCCAACAGTTAGTTTTTTTTTAATTCCCTAACTTTTTTAGTTTAATATTTAATTTCTAAATTACTGCTGACGCAATTTAGAGGTGCAGCAAGTTATTGCCAAAGCAATTTAGAAATCGTGTACATCCACATGTTAATATCATGCATCCTTACTAAATTCCAAACATGTTTTTGATACGTGCTTCATTGTTCCATGTTTGATAATATGTATCATTATGATATGTGGTTTTCAGTAATTTTGTTGACTACTATTTTTTTTCAAGGCCTTTTTTAGGTTATAGTGTCATTTCTAAGCTAATCAGTTGTCATGTGAGTTTGTATGTCAAATTAGCATTACCAACTATTTTAAAATATATGGATGATTGGCCTTTTATTTATTTTCAAAATGTGAATTATTTCATTGTAGTTTAATGTAGTAATGGGACATATGCTCATTAAGTTTTTTCCAGATCAGTTCTTAGTCTTTTAGCTTTATTCTGCTCAGTTTTGTTAGAAGTGAACATTTTTCTGATAACTTTGTTGCTTGATGTTCAACATTTGTTTCTGACGATTGATTAGCTGCAAAAATGATTGTGCGTACATGCTCTTACAAAATAGGAGTTTATTGAAAATACAGCCAGGTACTACCTATAAGCCATTAAGTAATGGTTTATGTACATTTTAGTCATTTTACCTGATAATTGTGTTTTCGGTGAGAGTGGATAAATGCAATTTGTTTCCTGATAACCTGTTTATTCATTATTTGGTAATCAAACTGCTTTAGATTCGCCCTTTGTCAACTGATAGTGGGTTATGTTAAAAATAATTAAATCGTCTGTTTTACAGTGTTTTCATCCGTAAGTTATCCATGGTACCTACTATGATGTTAATACTACCTACTATAGCAATAAATTACGACATATATGTTCTTCCATTTCAACATAGTTACCCATCCAAGCCATAATTTCAGTAATCAGGTTATCATTACTGAAAAGTCTTTTGACTCAATTCATTTATCAAGTAGTAAAATTCATTGTTACCTATTTTTGAGAGAATACAAATAAATTTAGTAGGTTAGAGAAAACTGAAAGCCTACATTAACACAAAACATTTATTTTAAATTTGTTTACAATTCAAGAACAATTTTGAAATTCACAGATAAAAAAAATTAAAATTTTTCATCTAATTTTGAGAGCGTACAAATAAATTTAGTAGGTTAGAGAAAACTCAATGCCGTGCACTTTTCAGATGAACAATTGTTAGTATAATGTCGAGTTGTCTATGTTCAATTAATATATTTTTTTGAAAATCATTATGTTTGATTAAAGTCGTCAACCACTACATCAACACAAAGCATTTATTTTAAATTTGTTTATAATTCAAGAACAACTTTGACATTCAAAGATAAAAATATTACGATTTTTCATCTATTTTTAAGAGCGTACAAATAAATTTAGTAACGTTAAAGAAAATTTAAAGCCGTGCACTTTTCCGATGAACAATTGTTAGTATAATTTCGAGTTGTCTATGTTCAATTAATATATTTTTTAGAAAATCATTATGTTTGATTAAAGTCATCAACCACTACGTTAACACAAATCATTTATTTTAAATTTGTTTACGATTCAGGAACAACTTTGACATTCAAAGATAAAAATATTAAGATTTTTCATTTATTTTTGAGAGCGTGCAAATAAATTTAGAAGGTTAGAGAAAACTCAAAGTTGTGCACTTTTCAGTTGAACAATTGTTAGTATAATTTCGAGTTGTCTATGTTCAATTAATATATTTTGTACAAAATCATTATGTTTGATTAAAGTGGTCAACCACTACATTAACACAAAACGTTTATTTTAAATTTGTTCACAATTCAGGAACAACTTTGACATTCAAAGATAAAAACATTAAGATTTTTCATTATTTAACATATTAGCCTATATTTTTACTTAACCCACAATTTTAATCAATTTTTTTTTACTACATGAAAATAGTGAACAATACGTGGTTTGAGGTTTTCTTCGTTTGCGATCTTTGGTCTTTAACCATCTCACAGTTTTTTATCAAGCTGTGCACATAGGAGTACAATTTTTTTATATAATAAATCAAAGGGAGAAGATAGTGGAATGGAAGTCAAAGATGCTTTGATAGGATTTTTGATTAGTATTGTGTTTTTTTCATTTTGAAACTAAGATATATGCCTGTTTGCTAGACCAAGTTGGATCTGGAAGGTACTAGGATGATAGATATGATACATTTCTAGATTTCTTGAATGTTGTACTAATATTTATTTTGGTGTGGTTTTCAATCATAATGGTTAGATTATATATCCATGTACAGGAATACATTAAAGAACCAACTGATAGCTTAGGAAGCCAAATGAAGAAGGAAATCAGAATGTATGTACTCACAAAGAGAGGCTTTCTCACAATAGTTACTGTTCTCACTTGCTTAGCATGGGCAGAGTAGCATGCAAAAAGATAATGGATGAACTGGAATGACTAGAAGTTGTGTGGTGTTTGAAAGCATGCACAAATATATACAAAGTTATAACATTCAAATTGCATCAAATGACAATCATCACTTTTGGTTCAATATATTTTGTAAACTATGGTGTGCAAAATGCAATCAACTCACAACTTTAAGATGATACAGATGATACTACTACTGCTCCTTAAAAGCATATTAGTGAATAATGTTTCTTTTTGTTATTGTGCTGATGTCGAATTGTACTTTACTGTATTATGTGTTACGGTTGAGATATGCTATTTGAACAAATAATCTTTTAAGTTCAAATGACTTAAGCTTCATTGGGACTACTGCGCCTTGTTGTGTCATGTTACAAAAAGGGTTTAAGTGCGGTATTTTGTATCATTGTATTGGTTTTGTGAGTTTAAGGGCTGTGTTGTAATAGGGAGAATACATATTCACATAACTACGCGTATTTGCAGTTGTGTTTGGGTAAGTGTGTGGATTGCGTGTGTTGCCAGTGCAAGGAAGGTGAATGTATATTAGGCGTGTGTATATTATATGCATACACGTATCTCAGTTGTCATTGCTAGGGGTTGTATGGTAACACATGGTAGGTACAAGAGTAACTCTTCCATCTTCTTTTTTGTTTTTCAGAAAAAAAAATACAATGACCGAATACAGCTAATAAAGAGTAGCCGTCATGCCGGCTGTAAAACAGAACAACCAGGTCCACAAGCTTCTAGCTACAGTACAAACTTCTACGTACAACAGCCTTTTATTTTTAAACAAATCACAAAAATTGAATGAACCAATATAGCTAATACAGAGTAGCCATCATGCCGACTGTCAAACAAAGCAGGTCCACAAGCTTCTACCTACATTAGCATATTATATATAGCATATCATATTTAAATGGGTCCACAAACTTCTATGTGCAGCAGCCTATTATATTCAAACAAAGCAAAATATACTTATTCAAGCTGTTCTACAATCTAGGCATGTAATTAGGAAACCATCCATAAAAGTTATATCAACTGACCCATTATTTTTGCCGATTTTACTGTCCACGTTTATGTTACTAACTTTCACTTCCTATAATTTAATTATATACGTCTATATAAACTATCCAATATCTCTTCTCCATTGTAGACAAAATATTAAGCTATATATTTTTCGTTCATTATCATGCCTAAGGTAATTGATAATAATTTTATTTTAGTTCGTTATAATGCTTTTCTCTCTTTTTAAATTTAGTTACTATATGTTGTACTATAAGGTAAATCTACAGGTAACCAAACTGATAATTCAATATGCACTCGAAAGGAACAACTAAAGCGAGCAGGAAAGCAACACTATAATGAGTTGGTACAACATTCAAACGCCTATCGGTTAAAATAGAACCATTCAATCAGTCATCAGAAACTTCCCTGCCTACTACAGTTAAACTGGAAAGCAAAGACAAAGCTTTTAGCTAAACTATTATTGTTCAAGAATCAGAAGGAACCATGACTGTTCAAGAATCCAAAGTAATTATGGACCAACCATCCATGGTCGATGACTGGTGAACCATTTGCAAATGCTGTGGTAAATAACAAACTCACATTTTAATTTAATTATCCATATAACATACATTTATTTCATGATTCTATCTTTTACAGATTGAATGTTGCAAGAAATTTAACAAGTGAAGATCAATGTTTCAACGTAACTTTCAAAGATTTATGCTGGATGTTTTTGTTTTCATGCATTTTTATTTATTTATGTACTGCAATCCCTTAGGCATTATTGCACAATAAAGTTAGCTTTGTAATTTTATGTATTTTCATTTCAAATGACTTTTTCATGGTAACCTTTGTAATAAAACAAAAGATTTGTCCATAAGCCCTAACAGTATAATGGAGGGTATGCAAAGACAAAACAATGGGGTAATTGTTATTGTATAGGTTAGTATGAAATTACTGCAAAATGAAAAGGGTTTTGGGGTGTTTATATATGGAGTAAAGAAGAGGAGGCGAAAATTTTCACGTGACAAGCGCCTAAGATAAAATTGGCGGATTTAATTAGAAGTCAAAGCAGGCAGGTGGAAAATAAATCAAAATAGTTTTGTGTGGTGCCATGCTACTAAAATGTTCTTAGAAAATTGTTCCTTAAAATAGACACTATAAAATAGTAAAGATGTAAAAAAAGGTTTGTCACTTTGATACGTTAGAAAGAATTGTGTAAAAGGTGCATACTTAATCAACTTAACGTGCCTATTAAGTTGAAAAACTGAAGTTGGATTGCAGAAATATTTACAAATACGTAACCAAAGTCAATTATGAATTTACAACCATGCCTAACACACTCCTATAATATTGCATATTGGCTCCTTAACCAAATATATTAGCTCCTCAACTCAACCAAGTGTGACAGACGACAAATGATTAAGTAATGAAATGTTTAATCACGTGAGGGTTCTTGAATATTCAACCTGACCTTTTGTTTATCGATTTAAACATAATGATAAAGTCAGACACATTATTGAAACATTGGGGAAGATATAGTACTTTTCGAGCTCAGAAACTTATCTATATATATGTCATTATGCACTCAATATATATAAATAGATATCAAATTAATTATGCACTGCTTCTTAGAAAGTTCTACCAATTTTGTTTAAAGTTGAATGCCACTATTTTTCATAATATCCCCAAATGGATGATGAGCTCAGATTTTAATCGCGTGTTTGACTGAAAGGCTAAAATGTAATCTATTTTTAGAACAAAAAATTGTAGCCTTTTTTTAGACATAAAAACATCTTATTTTTATTCACTAATTCACTTCAAGCTGTAACGTGTACGTCCTCATTCTAAATGTACCTACCACATATACATATTGCATAGGTGTACCTACACAATAACTGTAGTATACATATTTCTAAATGCTATTTATTTACAAATTAACCCATAGTCAAATACTTGCATTTTATTATTGTGAATATATCATCTTTGATGGATATTGACATGACTATATATGTCATTATTCTATAGGTTTTACATATATGAAAATGGCAACCATACGTACATGAATAGAACTAGGTTGTTGTGTAAAAGCTTACCCTTGAATTGAAATGGTTGATGTGATCCATTACTAACGGTACAAAGCATATTTTTGACGGAGTCCAATAATACCTGCTATAGTTTCTCATCTCTTACCCATTCAAAGCATATGTTATTATTACTCACACGTTATCTTTCTACATATAAGTAAATTGTTCAATTTTATATCTTCATAATACAATTATTTTCTAAGCTAACCAAACAACCTCATATTGAACTTTACTGAATTGCTTTCATATTGCTCGGTTTATTATTATGGCTAAAATATAAAGAGAAAGACGACGTAAGAGCCAACGGCCTAGAAGTGAACATGCAAGAGAGCAAACTATTTCAAATAGAAGGTCCCAATCAACTGAAAACTCTCATTTGAGTCAACCAGGTATTTATTTTATTATTACAATTTTACCTACAACTAAATCCAAATGTGTTACAGACTAGATTTTTTTCGCATTCCTACGATCAACCACTACCATTTTCGCAAATAATCTTTCTGTTGGAGTTAAACATGCAAGCCTTTGTTTTATTACTACTCTACGTTATATACTTAATGAAAAAACACTATATTAGCTTTTGAAAATCTATACTATAATATTATTATTGAGTTAGATTTCAAGAGCACACAGGCCTTCTTCATATTTTGGAAAATGAACAGTCATGTTTTTAATTTCTTTCTATTCCAAACTTTGAAATGTGATAACTTTTTCTACATTAATTGGATTTAAGAATCGATTTCGCTATTAAATCTCAAATTTAATATGTTATCCAATGGTATCCATTGTTGATAGCTAAAAATAAATTTTTTAAAATCATAGTTTTTCGGATTATTCATATTATTAAAGTTATTAAATCTGTTTGACTTTATTTCTTTTAACTAATCTATGTCCTTGATTGTTTTGAAAATTTCTGGCCACTGATTCTACTTTCACAAATTGTAGTCAAGTCTGGTGAAATCCGACATTACCAAAATATAACAACAATGTTAGATGGAATTAGTAATGGAAGCAGAAAGCTCAAAAGCATTAAATACAATTATATGCTTCTTATTATATTGAATTTTCTTTGACTGTAAAAGAAATACAATGATATTCTTCACATTAAAATAAATGTTGTTGAATAGTGGTTGTTAGTTCCAACACTTCAGACATAAAGTATGTATGCTTTAGATTTAGCATATTTTTCACAAGAATCGTTCAAAATAGAAATAAATCTCTTTATCCTCTAATCTTATCATTATACAATAATATGATGCTGCATAATGTGTTCCTAGACATAGTCAGTTATGGGATCATCATCAACACTTGAGTTCTCATGAATCATGTCAACGTTGCTTTTGACATTTTTAGATCAATGGTCAAGTGTAAACCAAATGTTGTTACCTGCACTGCTCTTATAGATAGTTATTACCGAAGCAGCAAATGGAATCAACGACTTCAAGTACTAAAGGAAATGCTTGATAAAGATATCTCACCAAATGAAGTTACATATAATACAGCTGATGCATGGAGCAATAGCTGATGCACACAATAAATTTATATGTGTATTGTGTGGAAATTTTATCTTTGAAATTATTTTTGCTCGATATTTTGCGATTGTTTATCAAGCACCAGTACTATCTGCATTACTGTTTTCAAAATTTATGTACAAGTTTTAGACAAAATGCAAACTTATTTGAAAATTGATAAAAAAGATCACTATTTCTTAATTAATGAATCATATAAATCATTTAAATATGTTATGATGATAAGAGGTTGAGTGCGGTCTGTATGCGAAGCACGTGTTCGCACTAGTATCTATCTAAAATACATTTTAAACATATTCATCTAAACTATACTTTGTATTTAACCTTTGATTAGCATTACATAATTGGTTACATAAAATTAAATATACATATATGGTCAAATATTGGGTGCACTGGAAACAAACAAAAATAAAATGTCAGAACTAAGCTAATGTTATTCCTAGTTAATGCATGCAACTTAATTTTCTGTACATTAAGTCATTGCTGAAGAAAAAACTATCAGCATCCTATTTGTTTACAAACAAAACGCAACTTAAATTGAGAACACAAATTCAATCCCCTAAACTATAATGTGTACACTCTATATATAACCCATCCATAATATTAATGCTTATTAATGCTTTCATTCTATGTATGCATAGCCGCCCTTATTTGTTATCAACATTTCTTCGTTATTTATTGTATATATAACCCACGCTTAATTCACACTAAATTATTCTAGCATTTATTTTACGTCAAAATCAATCGATGTCAGGTGGAATGCACCCATATGAAGAAAGATATCTAGGAGCATGACTAAATTTGTGATAATATAGCATAAATTAGCAAACAGTAATGGATTCATAGCTCCTACTTTTTGTCATGAATTGAAGATAATGCGTTGCATACCATCAAACACAACATCTTTTAGATCATTTGAACACCTGTATACATTCATATGTACATATCAGAAATTCATCACAAAACTAATAAATCATAGTGATTTTAGGGAGAGAGTTGCGTGTGCTTCCAACATGCTATTTGACCGTGAAGCCTCTTCGGAGTTAAAATTGCACACAACAATTTTAAAGCTTGTGACTGGCTTAATGAAGTTAAAATTACACACATCCCATAAAGTCTTAATGAAAAGCATACACGTGAAGACTGCACTCATAGTACACTGACAGGCACACGTATATTTAACATGTCATGGAAAATTAAGTTTAGTTTGATTGCTATGGATAATTAAAAATAGAAAACATATAGCTTCATTTCATTATATTTAAAGAATATAGGTAGTCATATATTGCACGTGAATCATCAAATTAAAATACACCTTTGTCCTCACTTGCATAAATGGATGTGCACATTTCTTGCGTTCCCTAAAACCCAGTTAAAGAACAACTTAACAACGGACGTATTAAAGGACATTTGTGTGCATGTCAATTAATGGTATTATACGCTACTTACATCTAGATAGTTAAAAGATGTATTCTTTAAAATGAACTTATATGTTACGTAAATTTAAAAGATGTACATTTTTAACTTAGCTCTACCTGCATTATTATAATTATTATCAATACCATGACATATACGTACATCCATACATATATTTTAACATACACAATACACACACAATTTGTACGTACATACATATGTAATAAAATTGAATCATATTCCATAATCTCCCTGTTATCCTACATCTTCTGGATTTAAATCTTACCATCTTATCTAACAGTCTAGCATAGAACTTATTCCAAACCATAATCATGGCATCTTTGCTGTAGCCTAACTCCAGTATACTACTTTATCCTCAATCAACTTCGTCGAAATTTTTTGACGCAAGAATTTTCAACAAACTCCCTTTTACGTTGTAAACTTTGGAAGCTTATTAGAGGTAGAAAATGGGTTGAAAGTTAAAATATGGATCATGGCTGTAGTTAGGGATATTGCATGAGAACGTGGCTACAAAACATTTATAATGTAACAAAATTAAAAAGGATATTTTAGACATATCAAAAGCTTCATTTTCTGCTCTATTTTTAATTACTTTCAGCTGCATATGGTATAATGGAGTGTATGATGGACCTTAGGCAACATAAATCAAATTGAAATAAATATAAATAGTATAAATTAATAGTTAAGAAAGATGAAGTTTATTTTTCATTTGTTGTTTCAACTGCATATTATATAAAAAAACACGATTCAAACTATATAGAACATTTATTATTTCTTTTAGGACAATCAATCATAGAAGAAAGAGGACAATCAACTAAAATATGTAGAAGGCCAAGGATTCTAACATCTTATGTTCCCGGTATTTTTTTTAATTTAACTACTCGCTTTCTCTTTTACGTTGTATTTTTGACATTCTAATCATTCCAATGATGGTAATCATTTAGGCTCGTCTGAATATAAAGAACACATGATAACTCGATCCATTTTCATGATAAGCTATAATTGTGGTCGAAATTTTATTACTACACGGTATTTTCACGAGCACATGCTACCAGCTCCAACCTACTGCCCATTTTGTGGCTCAATGATATTCTTTCATGATACATTGGAGATTTGCTGTAAGAATGGTAAAATATCCATTCAAAGACCAACAACACCTCAACAGCTACTGGATTTGTATATTGATCAAACCGAAGTTGGTACGCATTTTAGGAGTAACATAAGATCTTATAACAATGCTTTTGCTTTTACATCGATGGGTGCTGACATTGATCATAGCTTAGCTAATGCAACAAATGGAGTTTATTCATATTGTGCACAAGGCTCCGTATATCATAGCATCGTTAGTTCTTTACTTATGGATGGAATGAGACCAAGATATTTGCAGTTGTATATTTATCATACTGACCACAAGATTGAAAGTAGACAACACGATAATGCAGCAATGAGGCCAAACCTACTTTTGATATTAAAATATATTTTAGATATCCACAATCCTTTTGTACAAGTATTTCGACATTTGAGCCAGCAGGATGATATACAAAATTGTAGAATAAGAATAAAAGAGCATATAGTAAATAAACACATTCATGAGTTACCAATCACGTCACAAGTAGCAGGTATCATTATAGGAGATAAAAGATACCAATTTGAATAATAGGGACATTATAGTTCAAACAAGAAGTGGAAATTTACAAAGGGTTCAAGATACTGCAGAGTTTTATGATCCATTACAATATCCACTTTTATTACCATATGGTGAACATGGATGGGATCTACACATACATGACAATGGAGCCACAACAATAAGTTGTAGAGCTTATCATTCTCATCTTTTGCAGGTGAATAACATATCATTTACCTTAACTTACTTCTATTTTTATAATCATTACTGATTTGTTTATGTGTTTAGATACGACCAATGAAGATGTCACTAATTTTGCATGGCGGTTGCCTATTGCAGCAGTTTGTGACTGATAATTATGTTAAAATAGAAACTATGAGACTAAGGTACCTCCGTAACAATAAAGATACTATTAGAGCTAAATTATATCAAGGTTTACAAGATGCTCTAACTTCTGGAGAGACGACCGCCGGTTAGTAATACTTCATAACCAATTATTTATTATGTTTCTTTAACTTCATATGCAAAAATTATATATTGTAATTTTTTTCTCATTTTACTATAACCTTTGGTAAATGTTGGTGTTCGAAAAATTCTTCCATCATCTCACACCGGTAGTCTTCGAGATATGCATAATCGATATCAAGATGCAATGGCAATAGTGCGAGGGTATGGAAAAGCTGATTTATTTATTACTATCATGTAACAACCCGTTGAAATTAATAATATTTAATAAATTAAATTAATATAATTTCTAATTTGTTTAAGAATAAATGTAGAAATTTGGTATAGTAGTTGTAACCTAGTGTAACAATAAAATTTTATGACAATAGATTTGGATAATGTAATTTGTCACTTTTTGTTAAAAGTAAATTTTAAGAAATCAATAAATGTTGAATTGAGAATATTAATAAAAAAATATTAACTAAAATAAGATTCATTAATATAAAATCAGTAGTGAAGATGTCACCTTTGGTTGTAATAAAGGTGAATGCTATTAGTGGATGTCAACACTTAATAAAATTTATTTAGAATAAAAAGAATTTAAATGCATGTTTGAATAGAGTATTAAATTGATAGATTAAGCGTAAGTAATTAGAATTTAACCCTATAAGATATGGAACTGAATGTATGAATATAATTTTGTAGAAATAGTTAATTAACAACTTATTTGTGCATACCCAATTTAATATAAATAACAAAAGGGCAAGCACTTGATGTGCCTAAGTATTAATATATTGGAACTATAATAAAATAGAGAGTTTGGTAGTAAATAGAAATAAAAAGACCGTTATTAACTAGTAAATTAATAAATGGATTCTAACAATAGGTAGTAATTAATGCGTGTATATTGGGCATTTGCGGATTACCAATTTTTCTACCTATTCATATAATTTATTTATGTAAATCTAAACCTATGGCAACATTTTGTTAATAAATGTTGGAAGTAAATTTGAATATATCAAAGGATAACAAGTGTTTAGGTTAACCATTTATTTTATTTAGTTAAGAAGGGAAATAGATTGAAATAAAGCTAATTTAATTTTTTTGGTTGTTAATGGGTATAGTTAAATAAGGAGAAGTTATAGGAAATAAAACGCGCACTAATGAGATGTAATATAATTCCAAAGTTATTTATACCCACAAATAGGTTAATTACTGTATAGAAAGAGTCTAAATCAATAAATGAATTTATTAAGATTACATTTATAATTTTATAACCTTTATGCTGATTTAAGTTCAATTAATTTATTTGATTAAATAGTGCAGTAGCGTAGTTTTGTGCGGTAGTTGAAATAGCTAATTCTTTTAGGTGAAGTTAAGGCTAATTCTATGTATATATTTGACCTATTGTTGATATAGATTCTAGGAAGCAGGATCTATTAATTAAATGGAGTATTAGGTTCAAAAATTGCATTTATCGCATAAATAAAGAGAATATAACGGTTAAAATTGGCGTTATTGAAATTAAAAAGGAATGGGGGAATAATAATTTGAAATCATTGCAATAGATATTAATTTAAGGTTACCTTAAATAAATTAAGGTAATAAATGGAGGATAGTGTAAATATCTTTATAATACGATGATTTATGTAGTTAAGGTAGTTTTGATTTGGATTTTTATAAGATGTAATAAATGCAGTTTAAATTAAGGCATTGACGTTTGGGTATTTAAGAAGTGATAAACTAAAATTTATTTATTTATTTGAAAATTTGAAATCCAATTTGTGGATTTATTGCAAATAAGTGAAATTTGTGTTTAACCATTACATCGATAGGAATAAATTAAATTTAAGGTTATATTAATAAAATTTGGACTAGAGAAATGATATGAATCGGTTTTAGAAGCCTTAAATATAAAATGGGAAGTAGACGAGATTTCACGTTACAACCATTTTTAAAAAATCCTGATGTATGTAGAAATATTTATGAAATATAACGTAAACCAATGTTGAATCAAAAGAATAGAGTCAACACTTATTTATTCATTTAATGTGATATAACTACGAGTATGATTTATTGCAAATTACATGGAAATCTAATATATAGGACATTACTAAAAAGGAAGAGTAGATAAAATTTATGATAAACATATTTGTATACGGAGGTTATTGATTTAAGGAGAAATTGGGCAAGTTTTATGTATTTGGGTTAAGTGCAACCTTTAATAGATAAATTTAGTGCAATTAAAGAAATTGACAATTAATATTTCGATAACCTAAAATTTGATGGGATAAGAACATTTGGGTAATGAAGGGATGACAAATATTAGCTATGATTCTAGAAGGAATTAAATAGATAATGGGAAGATTAAAATCAGGTTCTAAGCAATAATCATTAAATAACAGAAGTTTAGGAGTAAAGTGAGATAATTGAAAATTTTAATCATTCATATAAGTCATTTGTTTATTAATATGAGTTAGCTAATAAATTTAACTTGGGCAATACCTATATATTGGAAACACATTTGTAAAGTGTGATTAATTGAATTTGGTGAATTGGGAATGAATCCAAGGTTATAGGAATTGATGTAATACTACGCAAATAAAAGGTAACTGCATAAAATCAATGTTTCGTAATAAATTGTAATTGATAATTAAGTAGGAATGAGTTTGAATTTGACAAAAAGGAAAATTTATTATTTGCTTACCCATCTATTCAATCTATTAAATTTGATCGGATCCATTTGCAATTAAACGAATTTATTTACAAGTTAGTATGTATTTAGCTGATAACTATAAACCAATTAGGGCAATTGGGTATATATATATTACCAGTTAAGTTATATAAGATAATGGTTGACTTAATTAAGGGAGTTTATGTAATAATTTCATTTATTTTGTAAGTGGAAATAAAACGTTAATGATAACAAGTATTCAAAATTTACCATCTATTTAGTATATTAAGTATAATTGATAATCAACTGCAGCAAGTAATAAATAATAAATACGTAACATTAAATGAAGTAATATTTGAAATTTAATATTTAGAAACTATGTAAATATAAGTGCAGATGAAATTGGAGATATTTACTTATTGAAATATGAATCCAATGATAAACCAATCTAATTGACAATAAATAATGGAAAGTAAATTTAATTAAATTTTGGAAATTTAATATATATATACAGTTATAAACCCTAGCTCCATCCTATTGTCATTTGCTGTATATTCATTTCTTCATCTCCTTCTCCTCCTCAAATGGTTGCAAAACCTAGATCTACTTCAATCCAAATTTCAATGAAAATGCAAACACTTCAGAAAAATTCCACAAAAAAATATATGTTAATGTTCTCGAGGCACGTAATCTACTGGTGCAATTCGTTTTCTGTTTTGAACATTCGTTTGACCAGAATTAATTCAAACAGTCCGTGACCATTCATCATCGTCGTCGCAAACTTCGTCGGATCGTCAAACCTTTTCTGGGTTTTGTAGAGTGGACGATGGGGATCGCATCTATATGGTTTGTGTGTCGTTTTATTTATTTTCAATTTTGAATTCAATCATCATTTTTCGCTATAACTTTCTCATACGAAGTCGGATTCACACGAAATTTCTTTTGTTAGGATCGTAATTTAATTCCGCATTTGATGACGCTGGTTTGGACGAATTCCGAGAAGGGCGAATTTTTGGGTTTAAATCGAATTTAAATTCGATTTAAATTCCAAAGGTGAGTGTTTAAACCCACTCACAACTACTAGAAGCTTTTATGTTTGTTAAACTAATTTTAGAAATGAATAGAAATTTATTTATGAGTATTTGGCATGTTTATTTTATTCATATCTGTTGAATTGCATTTATTTAATTTAACTGTTAATTTAATTAATTTATTGCGTATAAATTTACAGTTAAAATTTATTTGTTTGTATATGAACTGCTAGTTAACAGTTATATAATTTATTACTGAATATAGACTGTAGATTAATAGCTGTTAAATTTAATTTGAATAAAATTGCCAGTATTACCTGTTATGTAGTACCAAAAATAATATTGTTATTGATTGATACTGATTGATGATTGCGATTTGGATGATGGATGATGTTGATGAATGGATGTTTATTGTATATCATTAAATTGCAAATTATCATGCATATTTCATTTCATTCGGGATTGTGGTTTGAAATGATATACAACCGCAAAATTTTATATCTTTTAAATTGCGGATTGAAATGATAAATATCCGTATCACTTGACCATAGGATAGAAAATTTTATACAGGCACCGCGGTATATATATAACTATTTAAAGGTGATTTCTATGGTTTGGATGGAATACGGTTTATAATAATCTTAAATTTTATATTGTATAAATATTATTCTTCCTATATATACATATGAAGTTGAAAATTTTGAAATTAAAAGGTGTATAAATCTCTTTATTAAAAATGGAAAAAAATTTAAGAAAATGGAGTTTGATAATTTATATCATATGTTTAAATGTTAAGTTTGGAAATTTTAAGATATGATATTTATAATTGGATTTTTTTCCAAGATAAATTGAAATGAATATTCTAGTATAATTTGAATTGAAAAAAATATATATTTTATTACTAGAAATTGGAGTTCTTATTTATTTATGGATTTTATGTGAATATTCAAGACTAAATAATAGAACATTTAATTTGGTTGAAGGAATAAATTCCAACTTTAGTTTTGAAATATTAATACTCCAAATGGATATATATATATATATATATATATATATATATATATAAATTGAAGTGGTTTTGGAACTTGAGAGAGATAATACAAATTTTGGTTTAGACTTTAATAAAGAAATGTATTTGTAAAGCCATGAGAACTGTTTTCTTTACAAAGTAACATTTAAGTTAAACCTTTTAATTCATATACCGTTGAATATCCAAACCATTCAAGTTTTAGAAGTTATGGTTTTAAATTATGATTTTCAAAATACTATGCTTTGAAAATATTTGATTTTCAGACGATATGAAGTTAAAGCATTTTGATTTTGGAAAAGAATTATATTTGGGATAAGTGATAAAATATGGTTTTGGGTTTTGAAATGATATCGTATTCATGGTTATGAAATGGAATGTTTATTCTGATTTTTAAAGTACAACCTATTTTTAAATGACCGCGGTGTTATAATAACGATGGGTTGGCAAAGAGACCGGGATCGGATATCTGACATACTCTCTGTCGATACCGAAAACCACTTTGACTAACCGTGTACGCGGTGGAGATTCCAAAATGAAGTAGGTGGTGGTGACGTTTCCTGTAAGGTAAATACGTGGACCCGACTCCCGTGAGTTGGCATAAGGTGGCTAAAACAGGAGCGATTCTCAGGCCAATGAGATCATTCCTCTGATCGGACCCTCCTCTTCGATATTATACTTTGATTTTGGATTGATTCAGTGGCCACTTCTATATTTTGATTTTGGAGAGTTAGTCCGAGGTGGGCGGTAACTGCGGCTACGCGTTTCCACCAGCCTGGATAGCAATTGGTATATCTACCCTGGCATTGCCTAGTTGTGCCGTGTCACCTACCATACCGAGCCTTTACTACGAGTTTCTATTTGTGTCGTACCTATGGAGTATCCTCTGGTAGCTTCCCGATCAGGAGGTATTACGGTACTGTATAGACCATTGGCATTATTTGTGTTAAGGGCTATATGGGTAACCCCTTAACGCTATTAAAAAGTAAGTTTATTTTATAAATAGACACTATTATAATAGCGCAATATACTACATAGTAAATAGTTTAACGGATCCTTAGGAGATGTAAATCCCGAGCATCTCTTGAGTTACTGTACTCATATTTATTTCTGTTAATTTAACTCACATAAGATCTTTTAGTTCTGACTCGAGTGTTTTTGTCTTTTCAAATTCGCTCGGGTCAGTCCGAACGTTTCAGGATCGAAGACTTTAGCTTTGAAGGACGAAGACGAAGGAGTCGTATTATTATTATCTATAGTATTGCACCACACTCATACTGTTCCGCTGCATTGATTGTATTGGTAGGTGTAACTCTGATATTTATTGTATAAAGCAAATTAAGTGTTTGTAAACTGTTTTGAACTGTATATTTATTATTATATTTTATCCTTCCGCTGTGAGATTCTGTTTTGTTTTATTTCTTCTCTGTTTTCTTATTTACCCCATAACAATCCGCCCTTGCGTATGCTTTGAATTGGCACGTGTGCCGGTTTAAAGTGTGCGAAAAGGCGGAATGTTACAGTTGGTATCAGTGCTTTGGTTTAGCGATAAACCTTGGCTTTGTGGGGTTTGACTCTTTATTAATAGGGTAGTAATACCCTATGGGAGTCGTTGAGTGTATATATATATGAGAGAGCGTATTTGTTAGTATTAATAAAAGATTTTGATATTGTGTTAATCTGTTCCGCTTTGTATTTATAAATTCTGGTTGATGCATGGGACGCTATGTCATCAATAGGGATTTCTAAACACTTAATAGGACAGACCGACATAATATTTGTTTTTAATATAGGTGAATGAAATAATTTTGCCTATTATATTTTCCATATATAAAAATATTTTTATAAAGATATATTTTGGTTGCTATATTTGGGTGTTAGATAATAAAAATATTTGTAATGAATTAAAGCTAAGTTGAATTTTAATAAATCAAATTAGAGATTTTAGAACTTAAGTCCGGGATTTTTGAAATCTTCTTTCAAAGGATTTATGAAATATAATGATTTGGTTTATAAATATTTTCTTATATAAATATTTAGTATAATTCGAAAGAATTGGTTTAAGAGGATTTTGAAGAAAATAAGTTTGTACTTTCCTCTCTGTCGCTGGAAAATAATTTCGGTGATGACGGCTGCATCATCGACTTTCATTTTCGAGTTTCGAAGGGAAAGGCCACTGTAGTAAGTTCTATTGCAGATTTGTTTGAAATTATTTAAAATTTTAATTGTTTAAAGGTAATTAGAGATATAAAAGTTGTAAGAAATTAATTATCTATTATTTTAAAGTAATTTTGGAATTTGACCCGGTATTAATTCTTGAATTTCCATTAATTAGTTGTAAAAAAAAAATTTGAGGTTAGTAAAATAAAGGTTAAGTAATCAATGAATTAAAAGGGTTGAGATTAAACTTGTATAAGTTCTTTTGCTTTTTCTTTAACATAAATAACTTACCAAGTATAAAAAGTTGAAATGTAAATTAAGAGTGGAATAGAATATTATGCAAGTAGAATTTTTGAAAATAATGAAGTATTCAATAAATTACTGTTATAAATAAGAATTTAATGGTATTAACTTAAGTGATGATTGGAATTTTACTAAAATTAAAGGTTGTATTATTAATAGGTGATTTTAACCGTAAGAAAGTAAAAATGAAATTCCTTAATTTCTAAAGTTTGATTGTAGGGTTATTAACTTAAGTACGCCTTAATTTCCCCTATTCTAATATAATAGAAAGTAGGAAAAATGTAAATGACTGCAATCCATAGTTAATGAATGAGTAAAATCTTTCACTTATAGGAATGCAAGTTATAAGGTTAATAAATTAAGTGTAAGTAGAGGGTTACTGTAATTAAATATAATGGAAACTTCAACATTAAATAAATGAATGAGATTAAAGGTAAGTTGAAATTGTAGGTTATAAAACAAATATATATTAATTAAAGGAATGAAAAGAAACTTGTAAATTTTCACTTACATTCTTAAAATATATATAACTTACCATAAAATAAAAGTTGCAATTGCTAGTAAGAAAGTGTAAAGGGAAATCTTACAAGTGAAGCTTGAGGTAATTAAAGTATTCAATTAATTGCTGTTAAAACTTAAGCTAAATCGGAAATTTTACTATATAAGAAAGGTAAGTAGAATAAATGGGTGATATAAACTTTAGTCAATAAATTGGAACAAATATGATAATTTTGTAATAAATGAAAATGAAAATTGTAAGAAGTAAAGGGATCACTCCATAAATGAAAGAAAGAAAATCAAACCATTGAAGCATGAGATAAATGTATAATAAATAAATTTGGGTGTTGGTTTGAATTGTGTTGTTTGATTTATGTTGTTGGGTAAGTAATTTGAAGTGGTTAAATGAATAAGTATCTATCTTTGTTCCATCTAAGACTGTTGAGTAAAGGATGCACTTGATAGTTAATTTCATTTCATACAAATTTCAAGTTTGAACCCAAACAACTATTTGTTTGATGGATTAAATGGTTGCTTTGTTTGTATATGTATGTTGTTTGTAAGGTTGATGGTTGTTGAATTGTTTGGTTGATTAATGATTGAATCCACTTGAATAGTTCACTTTAAAATAAATAATATTTGAAATAAGATGTACTGTTTTATTCTTCCTTCTCCCTTCTTTTTCCTTTCGGGGACGAAAAGTTTTGAGTGGGGGAGATTGTAACGACCCGTTGAAATTAATAATATTTAATAAATAAAATTAATATAATTTCTAATTTGTTTAAGAATAAATGTAGAAATTTGGTATAGTAGTTGTAACCTAGTGTAACAATAAAATTTTATGACAATAGATTTGGATAATATAATTTGTCACTTTTTGTTAAAAGTAAATTTTAAGAAATCAATAAATGTTGAATTGAGAATATTAATAAAAAATATTAACTAAAATAAGATTCATTAATATAAAATCAGTAGTGAAGATGTCACCTTTGGTTGTAATAAAGGTGAATGCTATTAGTGGATGTCAACACTTAATAAAATTTATTTAGAATAAAAAGAATTTAAATGCATGTTTGAATAGAGTATTAAATTGATAGATTAAGCGTAAGTAATTAGAATTTAACCCTATAAGATATGGAACTGAATGTATGAATATAATTTTGTAGAAATAGTTAATTAACAACTTATTTGTGCATACCCAATTTAATATAAATAACAAAAGGGCAAGCACTTGATGTGCCTAAGTATTAATATATTGGAACTATAATAAAATAGAGAGTTTGGTAGTAAATAGAAATAAAAAGACCGTTATTAACTAGTAAATTAATAAATGGATTCTAACAATAGGTAGTAATTAATGCGTGTATATTGGGCATTTGCGGATTACCAATTTTTCTACCTATTCATATAATTTATTTATGTAAATCTAAACCTATGGCAACATTTTGTTAATAAATGTTGGAAGTGAATTTGAATATATCAAAGGATAACAAGTGTTTAGGTTAACCATTTATTTTATTTAGTTAAGAAGGGAAATAGATTGAAATAAAGCTAATTTAATTTTTTTGGTTGTTAATGGGTATAGTTAAATAAGGAGAAGTTATAGGAAATAAAACGCGCACTAATGAGATGTAATATAATTCCAAAGTTATTTATACCCACAAATAGGTTAATTACTGTATAGAAAGAGTCTAAATCAATAAATGAATTTATTAAGATTACATTTATAATTTTATAACCTTTATGCTGATTTAAGTTCAATTAATTTATTTGATTAAATAGTGCAGTTGTTTGCACCAAAAATGGGCAAACACCCTTCGGAAGTTTTTGAAGAGGTAGTAAATAAAGAACTTGAATTGGAAATAGGGACTATCTAACAAAAACTCCAAGTCACGGAAAAATAAATTGCGCAGAAGACAAGGATTTAGAGTGGTTCGGCTATGCGCCTACGTCCACTATGAAGTTTTTTCACTTTATTTCTTAATACTTGAAGATTACAAGTGCTTTTCCGCAAATTACAGCGGGAAATGGACTTAAATTCCAAATTGACAGCAATTGAGACAGCATGGAGTGATCCTGGCAGCGTTTAGACTTGTTCTTCTTCCCCAAATTCTCCGACCCCCTTTCTGAATGACCAGGGGGCTCTATTTATAGGTGTGGAAGGCCAAAATCCCGCCTAAATCATGGAGAGACTGCTTGGCACGTGACGGGGGGCCCACAGGCCCGCGTCCTTGAAGTGCGTGCCTAGTTTGGGATCGATTCAAAGTTAACTTCGAATCGATCAAAAAATTGTCCAATTGCGATGAAACTTGGCGTGGACGTTCTTCATCATGTAGACAAACTTCTGTAAAAATTTCATGGGATTTGGATCAGTAAATTGGGAGTTATGATCGGTTCGAAATTGGGTGTTCGGCATGCTGTTTGGTTCGAATCGATGGAATCGATTCGTTCGAATCGATGCATGGCCGAAGCGAATACTTCGAATCGATTGGGGCGCGCCTGTCTTCGAGCCGATCCATGTTCGTGCTAGCTTGGCTGCTTTGTTGGATTCGAAGGTCGTCTTCGAATCGATGGAGTGGATTCGAAGTTGTCGAAGTCGATGGAGTCGAAGGTGAGTGACGGAGCCGAAGATGATGGATGGATTCGAAGGTGAGCGATGGAGTCGAGGCTGTGATGGGTTCGAAGCTATTAATGGATTCGAAGCTGTGGTGGATTCGAAGCATAGGAAGGACTCGAATTTGTGATGGATTCGAAGTGGGGAGTTACTTAGATGGATTCGGATGTCGCCTCTTCCTATGGGTTCGAATATGATGGGTTCGAAATAGATGGCTTCGAACACGATGGTTTCGAACACGATGGGTTCGAATATGATGGGTTCGAACCGAGCAATGTGCACCTTCTTAACTTGAATCTATCATAACTTGAGCATATGACCTCGGATTGACTTGAAATTTGAAACGCGGACTTCTATGATCTTTCTGGTCACGTCCTATCAATTGTAGCTCAATCTGGACTCGGACAAAATTCATCGATATCCATAGTGAAGAGAAGTGCAACCAATCTCTGAGACGAACTGTCCTTTGTTTTTGGCCAATCTTTTGGTATCACGGCTTTGCCAAAAAGCGGGATAACATTTTGCCCCCCAAAGTACGTCTTGTGGGAACATGACGTGCTTTGAATAGCTGCCATTTCTTTCTGAAAAATCATTGCTCTCTTTTTGTTGAGACTCATATACCGTATTGCCGTAACCTTGCCTTGATATGATTGATTACTGTGCGACTGTGCTTAATCGTTGGCTGTCGTTGCTATAACAGGGTGAATATTTGGTCCCTGTGCATGTTCAAAATTGAACGTTAGTTCGTTATGTGTGCACATACATTAGCTCCGCCCTTATTAACGTCGTGTGTCCATGAGTCATGTCGGTCTTTGTTTGCTGCCGAACTCCGTCCCGGTTTTCTCCTGAATCGATTTTAGATTCAAGCCAAAGTGTTGCTAATTAGTGGTTTTTGATGGGTTCGAAGCTTAGAAGGATTCAAATTCCTGATGGATTCGAAGCTTAGATGGATTCGAATCAGTGATGGATTCGAGGATTCTGATGGACTCGAAGCCCTTGATGGATTCGAAACTTGGATGGATTCGAAGTTTCCCATGGATTCGAAACTTGGATGGATTCGAATCAGTGATGGGTTCGAAGACTCCGATGGATTCGAAACTGGGATGGATTCGAAGTTTCCCATGGATTCGAAACTTGGATGGATTCGAATCAGTGATGGGTTCGAAGACTCCGATGGATTCGAAACTGGGATGGATTCGAAAGTGGTCGTTCGAATCGATGGGAGTCGAAGTGACACTAATCTCTCTTGGAATCCGTATAAATACATGAGGTTGACTTCATTTTCACTTTTTACCTTTTACCATTGCTTTAGCTGCTTCTCTGAATCGATTTCCCAGAGCCAAATCAAACGTGCTTTTTCACGAATCGACCAAATTCCTTCTAGCTTCCATTTGTAATCAAACTAAATCAGGTAATCAAGGGGTCGATTCGGTTTTGAGAATGATAGATTAATCTTTTTTTTTTTTGGCATTGATTCGACCTCTTCTTCTGGAAATTTTTGGAGAGTGTCGAGGTTTGAACGAAGTAGGCCGACTCCATGGAACTGAGGAATGCAAACCTTTGAGCCGTGCCGATCAGGGGTGCGCGCTTTGAGCTGGTTTCGAATGTGTAGCTTCGAACCGATGATTGCAGGAGAACACAACAAAAAAGGCGTGCGGTGATGGATTCGAAACAGTGGCATTCTGATCGATTCGAAGGAGCTCACTACTGATCGATTTGAAGCAATGATACGTTCATCGATTCGAAGGAGTTCAACTCCGATGGGTTCGAAGCTAGGTGGGACTCCGTGGATTCGAACCGCCCTTGATGGATTCGAAGGAGCACGATTTCGATGGATTCGAAGCTCCGTGGATTCGAACCGCTCTTGATGGATTCGAAGGAGCCCGACTTTGATGGATTCGAAGTCAGGTGGGGCTCCATGGGTTCGAGCTGCGCTGATTCGAGGTTCACCGATCTGACTCGTGTCGAATCAAGTCGATCGATTCGAACGTTCTTGCTTCTAAACTACGACCACTTTTAAATCAAACTGTTAACGAACTCACCAAATTTTTAGCATATTTGATTCCGACGAGCTTCGTCCTTCGCATGATCAAAGTTGACCTGACCTGCCTTTTTGAGCTCGTCGATGGCACCGTGACTTAAACGAATTCACACTTGAATTGGTCAGTAGTATCCGAGGGACGCGAAAGCGACGGTCAGTGATGACGATCGTTTTCGTTCTCTGATTCAAAAGCCTAGTCGTTCAGACACTGTCTTTTTCTCTTGTAAAATTTGTTTTAGTTATGTATTTGCATTGCACGGCATATACATATGCTCCACACCGGGGAATATACGGGCTTTCTTCGTTTTTAACGCTGCTTTTTCGTGAGTTAGTTAGTTATGGAGTCTTCGGGTTCTGAACAACAAGAGTTACAAAGCTTGCCTCCTCTGATGCTAGAAATTCCAGAGATCATTCCTGAAGTAACAGATCCTGCTCCGGACGAATTGCCGGAGGCCTTATTTATAGAGGATCCCATAGATTCCGTCCGATCTAATATTTCTGGAGCATTATTGGGTCGGATATGTTCGAAGCATAGCTTATCCCCGGATGATGTTTTGCTACCGGGAGTTGATGATAGGCCTCACAATCCACCCGAGGGCTACACTGCTTTTTATCGCCACGCTTGTGCGGCTGGAACTCTCCCCCCGTTTAACCAATATATCAGGGAGATGCTATCGTTCATTGGAATCGCTCCCGCACAACTTCACCCTAACGGACACGCGTTACTGAACAGTGTTTTCATCTTATTCATGGACCGCCTTTTTCGTCCGCCTAGGCCAGCTGAGATTAGACATATATTCAACTTCAAGAGCAGGGGTGATAGTCCATCGTTCACCTTTCTGGAGGCAGTTAGAAATTGCCAGATTGTGACGGGAGCCTGGACCAGACTCAGTTACTTTAAGAATGAATGGTTCTTTGTCCGATGCCCCCCAGGATTCGCTAGGCGATGGCTGTCCAGACGTAAGTATCGTAAATCGGGTTAGCCTTCTTTAATGGTCATTGTCAACACTTGAACTGACATTAGGTGTTTTTTTTTTTTTTTTTTTTGCATCTATCATATCAAGGCCAGACGATGGTCGATACAGAAACGTCATCCGAAGTCTACAAGAGGTTCCGAGTGACCTGCGGCACATTGACTTGGTCTTAACCGATGATAACTTAAGGACGCTGGGCTTAATTGAGACGAACCAGAGTATTGTCGTCGAAGGGTTTGTGAAATCGGCCCCGAAGGCAAAGAAGAGGACCAGTGTAGCGACAAGAGGAATGGGCGATGATGAGAGGACGCCTACTGACACCGGGCTAGCGGCTGATTTTCCCCAAGCAGGAAAAAAACGGAAAGGCAAGGCCGTTGTTCCTAAATTTGCGAGACGGAAGTCTGTAATCGTATCTCGCTTGATTTCTGGAATTATTTCTTCTGACTCCGCTCTTTGTCCATCAGGAAACATTTTCACAGGACTGGATGACGTTCCCATCCCGGAATGCGTTTCTCTTTATCACAAGTCCGGGTTGGTTGAGCTCCGGGAAGCGTTAGACATAAGCGGGCTTTTACCCATTAGTGCAGTCGAAACCTCTGGTTGGTCGGGGGCTTTGCACATTTGCATACACTCTCATGACACTACATGACTGCTTCACTCGCCCTATTGATTTTTCCTGGTACTTAACTGAACTGTATCTCTTTTCCAGGTAACATGGCTGCTCGTCAGACTACATTGGACAAACTCCGGAGAGTGCATCACCCCTCAACCTATTATGAATCTCGTCGTGGAGGCCCCGATCGTGATCGTGACCGGAGGCAATATGGCCAGGTGTATTATGCAAAGGATCATCGCCGTGGTAACTCCAGCCAGGAACGATCAGACAGAGATCGTAGGCATCGCTCCCCATCTCGATCTCCTCCGCAATCCCGAAGTCATGTCCAGGTATCCGAGCCTCTGCGACATCAATCATCTTCGCAGGTTTCGAGGCCTGAGCCACATCATTCTCGAACCGGGGTCGCAACGTCTATGTCTGGGGAGGAGACCCTTATTGGGTCTTCTAGCGAAGGGGCCATCAGGCTTGCACAACTGAGGAAAGATTTTCCAGAGATTTGCTTTGATGCTTGTATTTTTCCTCCCAATCTTAAAAGAATTCCCGATGATGCCGCGACTTCGGCGCTCAACTATACCCGTGACTTTTTTTCTCAGTACAAAGAATGGTACAAAGCGGCTGTTAAGGCTTCCAAAGCTGCCTTTGACCGGGCCCAAATCATTGAGAAGCTAGAGGCCGACTTGGCTCAAAAGAGTCGCATCGTCGACATACTCCAATCTGAGGCGGAATCTTCCCGCAAGGCCGAGGTTGAGTCGTTACAGAAGGTTGATGAGACATTATCTGAAATGGCGAAAATGCAACAGGCACATTGTACTTTAGTTGAAGACTTAGGCCATCGATACAAGAACGTTGAATCTGAGCGGGATGCGACAGTGAAGGAACTAGAGGAGCTAAAGGCTAGGTTCGCTGACATGAATAAAGAAAAAGACGACGCGAACGTGGCTGCGCAAGAGGCGTGTGAGCAGGCTGTATCTTTTCGGGCCGAGCGCGATGCGGCAATTGCAAGGGTTAAGGAGGTTGAATCGGAGTTGGAGGAGAGAGTCCAAGCAGAGAGGTTCAAGATGGAGGCCGAATTCGATGATCTTTTGGACACATATAATGCCAATGTATTGGAGCATAGAAATCTCTCCTGGCTAGGGGATTACTCGATGTCTCTCTACAATGCTTGGAAGAAATTAGTGGAAAACAAGAGGATGTCTTGCCCGGATTCGGTATTAGATGAGTTTGAGCTTGAGTCACGTCTGCTCAGCGAGGATGAGAGGAGGACCCTTCATGAAGCAATCATTTCTGTTGAAAAAGAAAGGCTTGTCGTCCATCGAACGGAGGTTGGCGAAGGTTCGGGTATCGTGCACCATAGCGAGAATACTGAAGTCCCTGTTTCGACTTCACCCGAAGCTGCTGCCGTGGTTGATTCACAAGCTATTCCCGCCTACAATCCGGACCAACCGGAACTGTCTTCGGGCAAGACGCTCGTCCCCGAGCTTGTTCAAGCTCCAAGGCAAGGTAAAGTAGGTATTTCCCTTTACGTCTTAAAACATTGATTTTCGAGGGAATTTCTTGGTCTGATAGCTCTAATTTTGGTTGTTTAGTGACCGAGAGTGTCGCACCCGTGCTCCTTGTCCCTTCGGCTTTACATCCTACACGTGGAGTTATTGTCACCGAGGCGATTTCAACTGCCGCCATGGTTGGTGATACGGGAGAAGGAGGCTCAATATCATTCGATGTTCAAATGTTTGAAGAGCTATTTGGTCATCCTCTTGACCCCATGCCCGACCTCTCTTTTGTGACGAGCGGAGCTGCTCCAGTTTCTGGTTCGATCGTGACGACCACCGGCGTTCCTAGCGCAGCTCAACTGTCTCGAGAGGAGGAGATTTTAGCAGAGATAAGTGCCGAGATGGCCAAGGCAGTGACAGTTGGTCCCGGTGGTGACGCCGTTCCTTCAAGCTTATCTTCTCTAATGATGATTTCTCCTGGTGGCACAGTAACCGTCTCGAGTGTTGCTGAACAAGTATCCGTTACTGCTCCCATGCCCCTGGCTCGTCCTTATAAAAGGATCTCCATCCCTTCCAGTTCTGAGGAAGATGTTGATATCATGCCGGAACCGGAGGATGTTCCAAAGAAAGGCAAAAAGTCTCGTAGGAAGCCAGGCAGTGGGTCTAGCGGCTCAACTCCGAGGAAGAAACACCGGAGGAAGAAAGAGTGAGCCCCTCGCTTTGTCGTGAGATTTACAGATAACAATTCTTTTGCCTTTTCTTTTGTTCTTTCTTGGGCCATGTGTATGTATGGATGCGGCCTCCACTTAATTGAAACATCTTTACTTGCCATGTAATCAAACTTGTTTTTGTTGGTTGATGAAATGGGAAGTTACACTTTCTTCTTACCTGAATGCCTTGTGTTGAGTCACAAGCTTTATGAAAGTTTTGATTTCTGACAAATAAGGCGATTGATTTCTGACAAACAAGGCGATCGACAAAAACAAGGTCAATAGAGCTATATATGGTACTCTAGATTATAGGTCGATTATTTGTTGTTGTAATAGTAATAAATTTGTTAAAATCTATCCTCAAATAATCATGCATATCAAGGGAATCAATATATATACGAATAATTTATAAGTTGCATGCAGTTGCACAATTCAATGTGCAATTTAACAGGCACCGGTCGACCGGTCAATATAGGTGCGGTCGACCGTTCCTGTGTAAATTGCACAGTGAACGTGCACACATGCACATAACGTATATATATATTTGAATTCCTGTCTACCGGTCTATTTTTGACCTGTCGACCGTTTTTAAACAGAAAGCAACTTTTCCAAAAGACACTTCTCTTCTCCAAAGGTTGCATCTCCTATCTTTCATCAATGATCATAACTCTTAATGGCAACTGTTCACAAAGAGTTACAACTATTTTTCTCTATATATACTCATCTAAATCATTGATTTAAACACAAGTTTTTATAACGATTTCATATATTCTTTTAATCTAATCTCTGATCTCAATACTGTATTATAAAAGCTCTAAATTATTTATTGAATCTTTGAAACTATTTCATATCCTTTGATTCAATAATATACTTTCCTTAATCTTTTCAAAACATCATATCGCATACTTTGAGGATAAGATTATAGGAAGGGTGTACTGCTAGTGACAAATCCGTGTTTTCAAGAACACAAGTTGTCAACAACAATTGTATTTGTTCTTTTGTTGAAGTCCTCTGTGTTGTAAGAGGCAAGTGTTGAAGTCCTCAATTTATTAGAGGCGTGAAATCCCGTTCGGTTGTTCGGGTATTGTAAACCTGTTCCTCCGGGTGAAGCGAGGTAGTTAATAGTGAAAATCCAGATAGAAGTCTGGGACTGGACGTAGGACGGTGCTCCGAACCAGTATAAAAATCTCTGGTGTGATTTTTCTATTTTCTATTTACAATGCTATTATCATCTATTTCCGCATTTGTATTGTAATCCATATTACACGATCCGTGTATACTATATTAGCACATATAATTGTATACACACCGCACTTTCAATTGGTATCAGAGCACGGTCATCATATAACCGTAACACAGTTATTTGATATATTCTTGTAATATGGCAAATAACGCAAGTACTAGCACTCAAAACACCACTTACACAGAAGGGCAATCGACACAAAGACCTCCATTTTTCAATGGTCTTAACTATAGTTATTGGGCAACACGTATGTCATTCTTTATGCAATCAAGTAGCTATGATGCTTGGAATGCTACTCAAAGAGAAATAGTGAATCCAACAACTGATTATTCAGAATGGACTGTGGCTGAGAAAACGGCAGCAGCCGTAAATGCAAGAGCAATAAATATGTTGTTCTGTGCATTAGACCAAAATGAATATAACCGTGTTAGTATCTGCACTACTGCATATCAAATTTGGCAAACGCTAAAAATCACTCATGAAGGTACTAACAAGGTTAAACAAGCCAAAATAGCCATGCTGAAAAGTCAATTTCAAAATTTCAAAATGAAACCAAATGAAACAATCAATGACATGTATTCACGGTTTCAAACTATTCACCATGCACTTATTGGGTTAGGACAAAAGTATTCTGATTTTGATGTTGTTTCAATAGTCCTACATTCTCTGACTAATGAATGGGAAGGAAAAGTATTAGCAATTGAAGAAGCTAATGACCTTTCCGTCATGAAGCCAGATGAATTGATAGGAAATTTAATGTCCTATGAAGCAAATTTGCAGGCTAGAAAAGAACAGAAAGAAGAAAAGAAAAATGTAGCATTTCATGTTGAGAAAGATGAAAATGAATCAGATTCTGAAGATGAAGATTTGGCGTTCATTGCTAAAGGTTTCAAAAAATTCCTAAAATATCGAAAAGCCAGTCGCTACAATAAAAGGAAACCTGGATCAAATAAACCATCTTCATCTGCTATAGAATGTTTCAACTGCCATAAAAAGGGACACATGCAGAAGGATTGTCCAGAACAAAAGAAAAAGTCAGAAAATGACAAATTCAAATATAAGAAGGACAAATCAAAGAAACGAGCCTTCTCAGTAACATGGGATGATTCAGAGTCATCTTCATCAGAAAGTGAAAGTGATTCGGAGAATGAACAAGTAATGTTTGCTTTATGGCAACAGAAGATGAGGTACAAATTCCTACATTTGATGAATTACTTGATATTAATGCTGAATTGATAGTCAAATATGAAGACTTAAAACGTCAATTAAAAGTAGTCAAAGCAGATTTAAGTAGAGCAGAGTTTGAACGAGATATGTTAAAAGATGAGAAGAAAATATTAGAAGAAGAACTTGAAAATATTCAAGAATCATCATCTAATGTTGACTCTCAAATATCTCTTTTGAGTCAAGAAATAGAAGCTCAAAAAGAGAAAAATAATGCTCTCACTACTGAAAATCATGAACTTAAAGCAAAAGTCAAAATTCTAGACCTAGAAAAAGCTAGTTTACAAACAAAGTTTGATGACATTACTCAAAATGTTTCTAACTTTAACAAAGGTCGAGAAAATTTGACTAAAATCATTGAAAGTTCACAATCTATTTCAGATAAACAAGGTTTGGGATATAACAAACATGAAACTAAGAAACATCTTAGAAATAAAAGGAAGAAGAAAGTACAAAAAACTGAAGCTAAGAAAAATCTTAGTTTATTATATTTCAAACCAAAACCAGTTGTGAAATTTCAAAAGAGAAATGTCAAGACTATCAAAATATGGGTTCCTAAAACAAATAATAATTTGATTAGGAACAAATACATTCAGCAATTCATGAATAATGTACATTTTAATAACAATTATATATATAAAGGGGATACCGGACCCAAATGGGTTTGGACTCCTAAGACCTAACTCTTAGGACCCTATAAAATGTGGGTACCATGAACTTAATTCTATTTTTTGCAGGTCCCACTGAAGAAAAGAGGAAAGTGGATATTGGACAGTGGTTGCTCAAAGCATATGACGGGAGACAAGAGCTTATTAACAAATATTAAATACTCAGATGGTGGCTCAGTCACTTTTGGAGACAATTCAAAAGGTTATATCATCGGCAAAGGCGATGTGAGCAATTGCGGTACATCTAACTTACCTCTTATTACTAATGTCATGCTAGTTAGAAATTTAAAACACAATTTACTTAGTATTAGTCAGTTATGTGACAAGGGTTTTATAATTTCCTTTTCAAATAATAAGTGTAGTATTTTAGATAAAGACCATAATTTGGTTTTTGAAGGTTATAGAGACAGAAATATATATATTCTAAATATGAATATTAATCATAATTCAGATATGTGTCTTGTGGCTAATGACAATGATCCATGGCTATGGCACAAACGTTTCTGTCATATAAACTTCAGAACTATTGACAAGCTAGCCAAAAACAATCTAGTTAGAGGACTACCCAAAATGAGTTTTAAAGTTAACAACATTTGTGATGCATGTCAATTAGGAAAATTGACCAAATCATCGTTTAAATCCAAGAAAGTCATATCAACATTACAACCACTTGAGTTACTGCACATGGATTTATTTGGACCTACTAGAGTTCAATCAATAAATCACAGTCAATATGTGCTTGTAATTGTTGATGATTTCTCTCGTTATACATGGACAATTTTCTTAAAAAATAAAAGTGATACTTTCGATCATTTCAAATCTTTCGTCAAAAGAATTCAAAAATCAAAAGGGATTAAAGTTAAAAATATAAGAAGTGATCATGGCGGAGAGTTTGAAAATAATGAATTTGAACATTTTTGTACAAAGAAAGGTATATATCATAATTTTTCGTTTCCCAGAACTCCACAACAGAACGGAGTAGTAGAACGAAAGAACCGAACTTTACAAGAATGTGCAAGAACATTATTGAATGGAACCACCTTACCAAAACATTTCTGGGCAGAAGCTGTCGCAACTGCCTGTTATGTTTTAAATCGTGTGTCCATAAGACCTCTTACCAAGAATACTCCTTATGAATTGTTTAACAAAAGAAAGCCCAAAATCTCATACTTCAAAGTTTTTGGTTCCAAGTGCTTTATTTTAAATACGAAAGACCAGCTTGGAAAATTCGATCCAAAAGCCGATGAAGGAATATTTGTCGGTTATTCGGAACGAAGTAAGGCCTATCGGATATTTAATAAACGAACCAAAACTATTGAAGAATCACTTCATGTCTCTTTTGATGAAATTTATCAGCATCCTCACACAATATCAGATGATGACGAATCAATAGTCATTGATAATCCAATCATCTCAAATACTAATTCTGACTCAGAAGTAATTATTGAGAATACTCCTCAAGTATGTGAATTACAATCACCACCAAGAATATTAAGAGACCATCCGGCCCAAAATATAATAGGTGAAATAACATCACATGTCAGAACAAGGAGTCAACTCAATCAAATGGGTCATGTCGCTTTTCTCTCAAATATCGAACCCAAGAATCCAAAAGAAGCTGCTACAGATGATTACTGGATCATTGCCATGCAGGAAGAACTAAATCAGTTTGAGCGCAATGACGTTTGGGAACTTGTTCCGAGACCAACTGATCAGTCAGTAATTGGTACTAAATGGGTCTATAAAAATAAGGCTGACGAACAAGGAAATATCACCAAAAATAAAGCAAGATTAGTAGCACAAGGATACAATCAGGAAGAAGGTATCGATTATGAAGAAACTTTTGCACCAGTTGCTCGACTAGAAGCTATTAGAATTCTATTATCTTTTGCTTGTCATCATAATTTCAAACTTTATCAGATGGATGTCAAAAGTGCTTTTCTCAATGGATTTATCAAAGAGAATGTCTATGTCGAACAACCTCCTTTATTCGTACATGAAAAATATCCTGACCATGTGTTCAAACTTAAGAAAGCTCTGTATGGTTTAAAACAAGCACCTCGTGCTTGGTATGAACGATTACGTAGCTATCTTATTAATTCAGGATTTGAAATAGGCAAAGTCGATCAAACTTTGTTTATTAAACATTCTCGAAAAGATATTCTGGTTATCCAAATATATGTAGACGATATCATCTTTGGTTCAACAAACGATAAACTCTGCAAGGAATTTGCAAGTATTATGACCAAAGAATTTGAAATGTCTCATATGGGAGAACTATCTTATTTTCTTGGACTTCAAATCAAACAACTTTCAAACGGTATTTTTATCAATCAAGAAAAATACTGTGAAAATCTTATCAAACGCTTCGGATTACAAAATACATCTGGTAAACCAACTCCTATGAGTACAACTACACATCTTGAAAAAGATGAAAGTGGTAAGAATGTTGACCAGAAATTATATCGAAGCATGATTGGTTCTCTTCTTTATCTTACAGCTAGTCGTCCAGATATATTAATGAGTGTTTGTTTATGTGCTCGTTTTCAAGCCAATCCAAAGGAATCACATTTACGAGCAGTGAAACGTATAATTCGTTATCTTAATAATACCAAAGATTTTGGTCTTTTCTATCCAAAAGAATGTCCATTTGAATTAGTATCATATAGTGATGCTGATTTCGGTGGCTCACGAACAGATAGAAAAAGTACAAGTGGTACATGCCATTTTATTGGAAAATCACTTGTCTCTTGGTTTAGTAAGAAACAGAATTGTGTTTCACTATCAACATGTGAAGCTGAATATATATCAGCGGCTCTCGCTTGTACTCAAGTACTATATATGCAACAAACACTTCAAGATTTTGATATTCATTTATCAAATTCTATTATATACTGTGATAACACAAGTGCTATAAATCTTTCTAAAAATCCAGTGAATCACTCTCGAACTAAACACATTGATATCCGTCATCATTTTCTTCGAGATAATATTGAAAAAAGAAATATATGTCTTGAATATGTCCATACTGAAAATCAATTAGCAGACATTTTTACTAAGCCGCTGCTCGAATCTAATTTTATTAGATTACGAAGAGAGCTTGGTTTAATTTCAATAAAAAATCTTGACTAAGCAATTACTAATGTACACCTTCTCTTTTGGTTATTCTCTTTAATTATAATTTTTTGTTTAAACTAAACTAATGTCTTTTCTCCTAGTAACCGTATCTTTTACTTAACCTATTTTTTATATTAAATATTAGCCATTGCTTTATTTAATGGTTAAAATCTATTTACTCATTTTATAAATTCAGTTTTAAAAACAAAGCTATTTTTAGATTTACAATAAAATTTCTGCTTATATTTTCGTGGTTAAAAGTTATCATTAACTCACATCCATAAAAGTATATATAAGAAACTTATATATATAAGCTTGCAAAAAAATTTTATTTTGTTCATCTTTACTTCTTATCTAACCATAATACTATATTCAACTTACACTATGGCTCATATTTGTGACAAATGTGCTCAAGAATCTCACATTTCTATTACAAGCTCTGAGTCGGACGAATATTATTCTCCTACTACTCCAAAACAAAAATCGAGCTGTCATCATCAATGCTCTTATATGTCTGATAAAACTCCAAATTCAAAACGAGTTAAAAGGACACTATTCTATTCTCCTCGAACCAAAGCTCAAATTGATGAGATACACCACTACCAAAAACATCAGATAGACCTTCAGAGACAACTCCATTACGGGCAAAGTCAACTTTATCACGAGCAACAACGGACATCGGCACGATTGTCTGTTTTAGAAAAGTTGGCAACATTTTCTGCGGTTCCAACAAACATGACGTACATGAACCAATGCCGTCTAGGCCATCAACATCTAAAAGTCCTAACTCATGGGATCGGAACTATGAAAAGAATGAAGGAGCTCAGAAACAATGGAGTCCATGGTCGAATCGTATTGAAGGAAACAACGATAATTCTAATGACGAACTTTCTCATTAGATTTATATATAGTTGTTATATATTTATCTATCTCTTGTATAATGATGGTTATATTTTGTATTATGTATAAAATATAATATATATATATATATAGGTTGATATATAATAAAAAACTTGAAAAAGAATCCTATATGCACAACAGACCAGAACCGGTCGACCGCACATATTATTGCCGGTCGACCGTTTGCTCTCTGGTTGAAAATGGTCGACCGGCCAAAATTTGTAGGTCGACCGGTTACGCATTTTTCAGTTTTTTTATATATAACCCTATACGTTACTTTACCCTCTACCCTCATTCACTCTCTACTCAAACTATTCTCTATCCCCAAATCACAAACCCTAGTTCCCATTCTTCAATTCCCAAATCACAAATCCTCCAACAATGGCTCCTCCTCAAAAGAAATCAAAGAAAGGAGCAATCTCTGAAACTTCATCTCATACCATCTCCGTCAAAAAATGGCTTCAAACTCCAATTGCTATAACACGATGGAATCAAATGACAAATTACAAGTTTCATCCGGGATCTTTCATCAAATTTGATGATTTCACGGCTTACGGAGTTCGAAGGTTAGCCGATAATGCCAACATTACTCCATTGATAGATTTTTCGGCAAATAGTGTGGAGATAAATCATTTAATGATTAAATTATTTTACGCCAACATGAATCTTGATGAATATCAACCTGATAATCCAAACGGCGTCATCTGGTCTATGGTCTGTGGAAAACAAATTTTTCTTACTCATGCTAGAATTGCCTCTATACTTGGCATACCAAATCGAGGCGAAGAATTTTCATCTACCTTCTGCGAAGTTTTCACTCGAAATAGTACAAGTCATCAGTTTATAGAAGACAATAGTGATGGCACTAAGTCTATTGGACTTCGACCGACAGCAAGGTTACTTCATCGGGTCTTGATGCATTCTCTTTTTCCTAGACTTGGAAATTATGATGCAGTGTACAAAGAAAACTTCAAGGCACTCTATGCTATCTATGGTGAAATCCAAATCAATTGGGTTCACATGCTTTTTGATGAAATTCTCAAGGTAAATAATTCAACCCGGCCTCATTTCTTCTATAATGAATATATCATGAGACTTTTGTTAGCTTGTGGGGTCAATCCTCCTGATTCTGCAACTTCAAACACCAAAATGCATTGATTCCATAACCATCAAAAGAATGAAGCTTCCTCCACCTTATCTTGAGATTATGCCTTTTGAAGAATGGCAACAACGAGGACCGAGAAAACAAAGAGCAACTTCCTCTCGACCTCGTCCCGATGAGGTGAAACTTTTAAGATCAAAGTCATCAACAAAAGAATCTCTTGAAACCATTGCGCGTAATCAATTTCTGCTTGAATCTCGTCTCAAGCGTATGGACTCTAAAATTGATAAGCGCTTCAATAAAGTCAAGTCGTTCTTCGGTATGCTATGGGACGCTATATCATGTTCCTCATCCACCTCTGTTCAAGCACAAGATCCAGGAAAACGTCCTGCTGCTCCAGTTTTCACATGGACATCATCTGACGAGGGCGAATCGTCTAGAGGGAACAATGATGAGGAGGAAGAGGAAGAAGATGAAGATGATGATGATGACGACGATGACGATGATGAAGAGGAGATTCGATCTGCTTCATCCTAGATTCTATTATGTTTTAGCTCTTTAAAAACATTTTTCGACACTTGTACTAAATAGTGTCGTTATTTATGCTTTTCAATTAACATTATGTTCTGTAGTAAACTCTGTTATGTCTTTGATGTGTTAATGATTTATTTTTCTATGCTTATCATATTCATTCTACGCATATCATATTCTAGTGATCTGTTACTCCTTTTTGTCGATGACAAAGGGGGAGAAAGGGCTAACAATTGCTTGCAGGAAAGAAATCACATACTCAGGGGGAGATTTAGATTTGCAGATATATATATATTGTCATCAATCAAAAAGGGGGAGAATGTTGAGTCACAAGCTTTATGAAAGTTTTGATTTCTGACAAATAAGGCGATTGATTTCTGACAAACAAGGCGATCGACAAAAACAAGGTCAATAGAGCTATATATGGTACTCTAGATTATAGGTTGATTATTTGTTGTTGTAATAGTAATAAATTTGTTAAAATCTATCCTCAAATAATCATGCATATCAAGGGAATCAATATATATACGAATAATTTATAAGTTGCATGCAGTTGCACAATTCAATGTGCAATTTAACAGGCACCGGTCGACCGGTCAATATAGGTGCGGTCGACCGTTCCTGTGTAAATTGCACAGTGAACGTGCACACATGCACATAACGTATATATATATTTGAATTCCTGTCTACCGGTCCATTTTTGACCTGTCGACCGTTTTTAAACAGAAAGCAACTTTTCCAAAAGACACTTCTCTTCTCCAAAGGTTGCATCTCCTATCTTTCATCAATGATCATAACTCTTAATGGCAACTGTTCACAAAGAGTTACAACTATTTTTCTCTATATATACTCATCTAAATCATTGATTCAAACACAAGTTTTTACAACGATTTCATATATTCTTTTAATCTAATCTCTGATCTCAATACTGTATTATAAAAGCTCTAAATTATTTATTGAATCTTTGAAACTATTTCATATCCTTTGATTCAATAATATACTTTCCTTAATCTTTTCAAAACATCATATCGCATACTTTGAGGATAAGATTATAGGAAGGGTGTACTGCTAGTGACAAATCCGTGTTTTCAAGAACACAAGTTGTCAACAACAATTGTATTTGTTCTTTTGTTGAAGTCCTCTGTGTTGTAAGAGGCAAGTGTTGAAGTCCTCAGTGTATTAGAGGCGTGAAATCCCGTTCGGTTGTTCGGGTATTGTAAACCTGTTCCTCCGGGTGAAGCGAGGTAGTTAATAGTGAAAATCCAGATAGAAGTCTGGGACTGGACGTAGGACGGTGCTCCGAACCAGTATAAAAATCTCTGGTGTGATTTTTCTATTTTCTATTTACAATGCTATTATCATCTATTTCCGCATTTGTATTGTAATCCATATTACACGATCCGTGTATACTATATTAGCACATATAATTGTATACACACCGCACTTTCACCTTGCAGTATTTGTATTGTATCCGCTCAGTATTTATATAGCTTCGTGTCGTGATTTAATGAATGAGTCGGATTCTGAGTATGTTATCACTTAAGCCAGCGATTAGCACCCAGCTTTTTGCCCCTTAGTTGCGGGGAATAATACTCATATTCTGGTGGCTGATTGCGTTTATTGTAAGCCCTGAGCACATGCCCCCCCCCCCCTTCTGGGGATTCATGACAATTTGAGATTGATAATCTGTCCTGCATTCCAGGAATCTGAGGGTTATCGATGTCTACACTCCATTCCACGCTATGGGAATTGGGAGTTGATATTGATATCTCGGCCCGTATTTCGGGAACTTCGAATTATTACTTGTACTTTGATTTGCGCTTCGGGAATCTGGATTAGATGTTTATACTCCAATTTGCACTCTGGGAAGTTGGAGTCCGTTCGCGTTCTGGGAACGATTTATCGGATGTCTATACTCCAATTCACACTCTGGGAAGTTGGAGTCCGTTCGCACTCCGGGAACGATTTATTGGATGTTTATACTCCAATTCACACTCTGGGAAGTTGGAGTCCGTTCGCGCTCTGGGAACGACTTATCGGATGTCTATACTCCAATTCACACTCTGGGAAGTTGGAGTCCGTTCGCACTCCGGGAACGATTTATTGGATGTTTATACTCCAATTCACACTCTGGGAAGTTGGAGTCCGTTCGCGCTCTGGGAACGATTTATTGGATGTTTATACTCCAATTCACACTCTGGGGAGTTGGAGTCCGTTCGCACTCTGGGAACGATTTATTGGATGTTTATACTCCAACTCACGATCTGGGAAGTTGGAGTCCGTTCGCATTCTGGGAACGATTTATTGGATGTTTATACTCCAATTCACACTCTGGGAAGTTGGAGTCCGTTCGCACTCTGGGAACGATTTATTGGATGTTTATACTCCAACTCACAATCTGGGAAGTTGGAGTTAGTAAAAGGATTGTCGTGTATCAATCCCTGTGAATGCTGGTATTGTGTTTTGCCCCCGAGCTCGGGTCTCATTTAGTAAGTGACTGGTCGTATCACAGTTACTCCCTATTTAGATAAATCCCACCGTGTGATGGAATTTAGCTCTTCGTGCAATGTGATATTATGTGCTATTTTCAGTGAACCACAACTTTTGGCTCGAAGAGATGGCGTTTTATTGCTGAAACAAAAGAAGCATGACAACATTAGTTGCCTTATTACAAGTTCAAATTTCAAGATGCAAAAAACAAAATGCTAAGGAAGAAATTGATAGAAAGATAAATGAAGCCTGTCAGGTGTAGTAGTGACGGAGGCTTCCGCTATTCCAGGCTCTTGGTAAGGTGAGACCATCAACAGTCGATAACTTGAATGTGCCATCTCTGAGTTTTTGTGAAATCATATACGGCCCTTCCCAATTTGGGTTCATGTGCGAAGGAACCGGGTAAATTCTTTTGAGTACCAGGTCGCCGGGTTCAAAAGTCCGTGGGCGGACCTTGGCGTTGTATATTCGAGCGACTCGACTTCGATATGCAGCTGCCCTCACGTCGGCTTCTTCACGTTTCTCATCAAGCAGATCTAGGGATTCAGCAAGTAATATAGCATTCGTTTTCGGGTCGTAGTATGTCACACGGTGAGAGTGAACTTCCATTTCGACCGGGATAACTGCTTCGGAGCCATAGGATAGAGAAAAAGGGGTGTGTCCGGTCGCGGTTTTGTGAGTTGTTCTGTATGCCCACAGAGCCATTGGTAGTTCATCGACCCATTTGCCCCCGGCTTTCTCCAATCTCTTCTTCAATATAGACTTGATAACCTTATTGACGGCCTCGACCTGACCGTTTGCTTGTGGGTGCGCTACTGCTGAGAATCTCTTATGGATGTGAAATCGCAGACAGAAATCCCTGAATTCAGTACTGTCGAATTGGGCTCCATTATCGGTGATAATAGTATGCGGGAGACCAAATCGGCAGATGATGTTGCACACCACGAAGTTGATCACCTTTTTTGTTGTTATCGTTGCAAGGGGCTCAGCCTCAGCCCATTTGGTGAAGTAATCAACCGCAACTATGGCGTACTTTGCACCCCCTTTAGCTAAAGGCAATGCACCGATTATATCCATTCCCCACATTGCAAATGGCCACGGGCTGACCATTTGGGTTATTTCAGAAGGCGGGGCTCTAGGGATCCGAGCGTGTCTCTGGCATTTATCACATCTCTTGGCATATTCCATAGCATCGCGGTTAACGGTAGGCCAGTAATATCCGTATCGAAGTATTTTCTTGGCAAGCGCTTGCCCCCCAGTGTGATCGCCACATTCTCCTTCGTTCACCTCACGCAACACTCGCTTGATTTCGTTATGCGCATACACCGGAGAAGAGGAACGGAGTAACCTCTCCGATACATAACTCCGTCTTGAATGACAAATCGTGACACCTTTCGAAGAATCTGTCTTCTTTCACTTCGTCGTTCGGGCAGTGTGCCATGCTTAATATAATCTTGGTAGGGAGTCATCCATGATTCCTTCTCGGAGGTAGCTTCTAATGTGGATTCATTCTCCGTTCGATCAATGCTCGGAGAGGATAATGTCTCGACAGGGACGAGTCCCAAGTGTTGAGCTTCGTCTGTACTTGCCAGCTTTGCCAATGAATCGGCTTTCTGATTGTGCTCTCGGGGTATGTAGAAAATGGTATAATAATCAAACTGATCCAGTATTGCTCGGACCCGGGCTAGATAAGCGGCTAGCCTTCGATCCTTGGCTTGATATTCACCCCGAACTTGACATACCACCAACTGGGAATCGCAGTACATTTCCACAGCGATAATTTTCAGGTCTCGGGCCAACTTCAACCCGGTGAGCAAGGCTTCGTATTCAGCTTCGTTGTTGGTTGCCCGGAAATCAAACTTTAAGGCGTAGCAGAAGGATCGGCCCTCGGGGGCCTCAAGCACAATCCCTGCGCCCGAGCATCGATCGTTGGATGCGCCATCAGTGTATAGTTTCCATATATCTTCGGGGGAGTCACTAGTTTCGGGTAAGTCTTCAGGAACAGTGAATTCGACAATGAAATCTGCTAAGACTTGACCGTTTATGGCTCTCCTTGGAACATATGCGATGTCGAATTGACTCAGCTCAATGTTCCACTTTAGTAACCTGCCAGACGTCTCAGGTCGTGTGAGGACCTGTCGTAACGGTTGGTCGGTGTATACAATGATAGGGTGAGCCTGAAAATATGGACGGAGCTTCCTCGAGGCGATAACTAGGCAGTATGCCAACTTTTCTAGCCTTGGATAATTTCTCTCGGCCCCGGTTAATCGTTTACTGACGTAATAGACTGGTTTTTGTGTTCGGTCTTCCTCTCGAACCAATGCAGCACTAACAGCGTTTTCAGATACAGCCAGATAAAGGTATAATTGCTCGTGATCAACAGGTTTTGAAAGAATCGGTGGTGTGGAGAGATGCTGGATTAGCGATCGAAACGCGCCCTCACATTCCGTAGTCCATTCGAAGTTTCGTTTCCCTTTTCGGATCAGATCGAAAAAGGGTATGCATTTATCCGTTGATTTCGAGATGAACCTGCTCAGTGCTGCAACCTTTCCGTTGAGACTCTGAACCTGTTTTATGGTCCTCGGGGTTTGAAGATTCCTAATTGCCCAGATCTTCTCGGGGTTGGCCTCTATTCCCCGGGCGTTGACGATGAATCCAAGGAACTTTCCGGAAGCAACCCCAAAATGACATTTTAACGGATTTAGCTTCATCCCATATTTCCGGAGGACATTGAACATTGACTCCAAGTCCTTGACATGATCAATGGAGTATCGTGATTTTACCAACATGTCATCCACATAAACCTCCATGGTTTTCCCGATCTGATTGGCAAACATCCGGTTGACTAAGCGTTGGTAAGTGGCTCCGGCATTCTTTAAACCAAAAGGCATGACCATGTAGCAGTATAGTCCTAGGTCAGTTACGAAGCTTGTATGTTCTTGATCGGGCACATGCATGGGTATCTGATTGTACCCAGAGTAAGCATCCATGAAAGACAATAATTCGTGTCCGGCCGTCGAATCCACAAGTTGATCGATTCGAGGAAGTGGAAAACTGTCTTTTGGACAAGCCTTATTTAAGTCAGAGTAGTCGACGCACGTTCTCCATTTTCCATTCGGTTTGCGGACAAGTACAGGATTGGATACCCATTCCGGGTATAAAGCATCTCGGATAAACCCATTCGCCTTCAACTTATCGACTTCTTCTTTGAAGGCGGCAGATCTCTCTGGATCCATACCGCGTCTCTTTTGCATGACCGGGATGTATCGCGGGTCAATATTTAAGGTATGGCTCGCGATGTTCGACGAGATTCCACACATATCGGAGTGCGTCCAGGCGAATACGTCTAGATTCTCTCGGAGAAATTCGACCAATTCCTGTTGTGCTTGTAGGTTTAGCTGAGACCCAATTTTCAATATTTTCGAATCGTTATTGTCATCAATTGGAACATCGATCGTCAGCTCGGCTGGAGAAGCTTGATTTTCTTTGGATTCATCATTATCTTCAGTGTCTCGAGGGTCAAGATCCTTCTGGAATTGGTCGTGGTGCCCGGGCCGAGGCCCAGGCGCTAATTGTCAATCGTCGGCAAAGCGGACGCGGAGAGATTCCCCCACGCCCTTTCCTTTCTCCTTCCTTTGCGCTTCTCGTAGTTCAGCAACATAACAGGCTCTCCCGGCAGCCTGGTCCCCTTGAATGACCCCAATCCCGTGGTCAGTAGGGAACTTTAGAGTCAAACACCACGGGGCAATTGCTGCCCTAAATTCTGCAAGGGCTGGTCGGCCCAAAAAGGCATTATAGGGTGAATGGATATCCAGGACAACAAACTGTAACATTCGGACTCTACGGCGTTCTCCGTTTCCCAATTCTACTGGCAATTCCACCATCCCGGTGGGTATATTAGCACTTCCATCGAAGCCGTGGATCCTACATTGACAAGGCTTTAGATCTTTAGCTTCCATCTTCATCTGATCATATGCCCCTTTAAACAAGATGTTTACTGAGCTTCCACTGTCTACCAGGATCCTCTTCATCCAAGCAGGACCAACCTGTGCGGATATGACCAGTGGGTCTATGGTCGGGGCTTCGACTTTGTCAGCATCTCGGTTTCTAAAGATGATATCATCCGTCATCGTCTTCTGTTGTTTAGCCGGAGCCCCTTCATCAAGTGTACTACAGCTTTCAAAACTTACGTGCCTGATCGAATTGGCGTATGATTCCATTTCCCTCCAACTTCGATCCGCTGGATGAGGGCCACCACTGACTGTATTTATGACCAACCTTCCGCTTGTACGGGCGGGCTCTTCCTGTTTTTCTTGGTTCTGCGCACGATTTTGGTTTGACGGGCCCACACCACCGGTTTGTGGTGCTCGCACAAATTGATCCAACTTCCTCTCTCTGATTAGTTTTTCAATAAGGTCTTGCAGATGCCTGCAGTCATTGGTGTTGTGTCCATAGCTTTCGTGAAATCTACAAAACTTCCCTGTTTGAATCTGTTTCTCCGATGATAATTTCGGGGTCGGCTTCTTATATTGCATTGCATTACAGGTTTGTAGATATACGTTTTCCAATGTCGTATTCAGTGGTGTATAGTTTTCAAACATTTGCGCCCTACGTCGGGGGCCACGGTTCTGATCCTGCTTCTTATTCCTATTATCGCCATTCCTTGGCTGGGTTTGCTTGTTCTGAATATTCAACTGCACCCTTCCTGAGCCCTCTCCTGACTGTTTAACCGCCACATCGCTTTGAATCCCCTCCTTGTTGGGCCTTGCATCGTCCTGCTTCCTAGATTGTTTCGCATCCTCACGCCTTAGGAATTGGGCGGCTTTGGAATAGAAACGATCCAACGACGCGGGAGGTTTTCCAGCTAGCCAGTTTCCAAAATCAGAGTCGGGGTCAATCCCCTTAGTAAGAGCCATCAAGATTGAATTATCATTGGGGTTAGTGATTTCTGCGCAGGCGGCGTTGAATCTTTCCAGGTATCGCCTGAGTGTTTCCCCAGGAACTTGAGTGACACTAGATAAAGTGTTTACGTCTTTAGGCCTGGCGATGTGCATACGGAATTGTTCGATAAACTTGGTTGCCAACTGGTCAAACGAGGAGATAGACCGTGGTGGTAATCGTGTAAACCACATTGTCGCAATCCCCCCAAGGAAATAGGAAAACTACGGCACTTTACTGCATCATCAGCTCTTGCAGTAGTCATTGACCACTCGTACTTTAGAATATGCTGGCTAGGGTCGGAGTGTCCTTCATACATGGGCAAAGCCGGCATTCTGAATCGCCGGGGAGGCTCAGCATATAATATGTCATCGGTGAACGGGGTGTGACTTCGAGAGATCCCCCAATCGTCATTTGTCAAACCTTGACTTTCGCGAACCATTTGGCGGACCATAGCTGAGAGATCAGGTGTTGCTGTATTTGAAGGGTGTCGAGCCAAAGTGTGGTCGGGCTCCACAGTGCGAGGTGGGATCGGGCGCTGTCGACGATCCGAATCTCGCCTCCTTGGCTCGAGATCTTCTGGGATATTCGGTCCTGGGACACGTTCCTGTGGGTGGTAGTTTGGACTGGAGTGATTTCGGGTGTCAACTCCTGTGCCAACTGCGGTGGTTTGGTTATCTGCGGTGTGCTGTGGCACAGTGCCTCCTCGAGAGGAGGGTCCCGTATGAAAACTGGCAGAGGGGCCAACTCTTATTTGCCCTACAGTTAATGTCTACCGGAGGCCAGAAGCATGCGCATGATTTCCGTCTAGCCTGGGGCGCGTAGATCTGCCGTTATAGTCGGATGAGGCAGAGCTTTCCGCGGAAGAATGCGGAGCGTGGTCCCTCTTTGATCTCCTTCGCCCTTGGTGGTTTAGTTGGTTAGCCAATTCAGCATTGATACGTAGCTGTTCAATTAGCTGTTGTCGGCTTTTAGTTAATTCCTGCAGTAATGTTTGGAACTCCTGTCTTGTAACCGGACCCGACTGATCCGCTTGCCCAACGGCATCCTGATTGGCTGACTGTAGCTGTGCGGGATTCTGCCTATCCTGACCTTCTTGGTTACCAATGTTGGAAGTGGTTCTCGTACTAACCATCCTGTAGGTTGGATTCCTATCCTAGATGTTGAGCAAACCTGAAAAGAATGGGTGGAATCTGAATTTGAAGTCTGGATCTCCCTCTTAGATTTGTGCAATCCGGTATCGAAGATAGATCCACGGAGCGGGAGAAAGAACTGGTTCTTTTTCTTTCTCAGTGAAAGCACCAAAATGTTTGCACCAAAAATGGGCAAACACCCTTCGGAAGTTTTTGAAGAGGTAGTAAATAAAGAACTTGAATTGGAAATAGGGACTATCTAACAAAAACTCCAAGTCACGGAAAAATAAATTGCGCAGAAGACAAGGATTTAGAGTGGTTCGGCTATGCGCCTACGTCCACTATGAAGTTTTTTCACTTTATTTCTTAATACTTGAAGATTACAAGTGCTTTTCCGCAAATTACAGCGGGAAATGGACTTAAATTCCAAATTGACAGCAATTGAGACAACATGGAGTGATCCTGGCAGCGTTTAGACTTGTTCTTCTTCCCCAAATTCTCCGACCCCCTTTCTGAATGACCAGGGGGCTCTATTTATAGGTGTGGAAGGCCAAAATCCCGCCTAAATCATGGAGAGACTGCTTGGCACGTGACCGGGGGCCCACAGGCCCGCGTCCTTGAAGTGCGTGCCCAGTTTGGGATCGATTCGAAGTTAACTTCGAATCGATCAAAAAATTGTCCAATTGCGATGAAACTTGGCGTGGACGTTCTTCATCATGTAGACAAACTTCTGTAAAAATTTCATGGGATTTGGATCAGTAAATTGGGAGTTATGATCGGTTCGAAATTGGGTGTTCGACATGCTGTTTGGTTCGAATCGATGGAATCGATTCGTTCGAATCGATGCATGGCCGAAGCGAATACTTCGAATCGATTGGGGCGCACCTGTCTTCGAGCCGATCCATGTTCGTGCTAGCTTGGCTGCTTTGTTGGATTCGAAGGTCGTCTTCGAATCGATGGAGTGGATTCGAAGTTGTCGAAGTCGATGGAGTCGAAGGTGAGTGACGGAGCCGAAGATGATGGATGGATTCGAAGGTGAGCGATGGAGTCGAGGCTGTGATGGGTTCGAAGCTATTAATGGATTCGAAGCTGTGGTGGATTCGAAGCATAGGAAGGACTCGAATTTGTGATGGATTCGAAGTGGGGAGTTACTTAGATGGATTCGGATGTCGCCTCTTCCTATGGGTTCGAATATGATGGGTTCGAAATAGATGGCTTCGAACACGATGGTTTCGAACACGATGGGTTCGAATATGATGGGTTCGAACCGAGCAATGTGCACCTTCTTAACTTGAATCTATCATAACTTGAGCATATGACCTCGGATTGACTTGAAATTTGAAACGCGGACTTCTATGATCTTTCTGGTCACGTCCTATCAATTGTAGCTCAATCTGGACTCGGACAAAATTCATCGATATCCATAGTGAAGAGAAGTGCAACCAATCTCTGAGACGAACTGTCCTTTGTTTTTGGCCAATCTTTTGGTATCACGGCTTTGCCAAAAAGCGGGATAACAGCAGTAGCGTAGTTTTGTGCGGTAGTTGAAATAGCTAATTCTTTTAGGTGAAGTTAAGGCTAATTCTATGTATATATTTGACCTATTGTTGATATAGATTCTAGGAAGCAGGATCTATTAATTAAATGGAGTATTAGGTTCAATAATTGCATTTATCGCATAAATAAAGAGAATATACGGTTAAAATTGGCGTTATTGAAATTAAAAAGGAATGGGGGAATAATAATTTGAAATCATTGCAATAGATATTAATTTAAGGTTACCTTAAATAAATTAAGGTAATAAATGGAGGATAGTGTAAATATCTTTATAATACGATGATCTGTGTAGTTAGGGTAGTTTTGATTTGTCACTTAAGATGGAGGATTTTTATAAGATGTAATAAATGCAGTTTAAATTAATGCATTGACGTTTGGGTATTTAAGAAGTGATAAACTAAAATTTATTTATTTATTTGAAAATTTGAAATCCAATTTGTGGATTTATTGCAAATAAGTGAAATTTGTGTTTAACCATTACATCGATAGGAATAAATTAAATTTAAGGTTATATTAATAAAATTTGGACTAGAGAAATGATATGAATCGGTTTTAGAAGCCTTAAATATAAAATGGGAAGTAGACGAGATTTCACGTTACAACCATTTTCAAAAAATCCTGATGTATGTAGAAATATTTATGAAATATAACGTAAACCAATGTTGAATCAGAAGAATAGAGTCAACACTTATTTATTCATTTAATGTGATATAACTACGAGTATGATTTATTGCAAATTACATGGAAATCTAATATATAGGACATTACCTAAAAAGGAAGAGTAGATAAAATTTATGATAAACATATTTGTATATGAAGGTTATTGATTTAAGGAGAAATTGGGCAAGTTTTATGTATTTGGGTTAAGTGCAACCTTTAATAGATAAATTTAGTGCAATTAAAGAAATTGACAATTAATATTTCGATAACCTAAAATTTGATGGGATAAGAACATTTGGGTAATGAAGGGATGACAAATATTAGCTATGATTCTAGAAGGAATTAAATAGATAATGGGAAGATTAAAATCAGGTTCTAAGCAATAATTATTAAATAACAGAAGTTTAGGAGTAAAGTGAGATAATTGAAAAATTTAATCATTCATATAAGTCATTTGTTTATTAATATGAGTTAGCTAATAAATTTAACTTGGGCAATACCTATATATTGGAAACACATTTGTAAAGTGTAATTAATTGAATTTGGTGAATTGGGAATGAATCCAAGGTTATAGGAATTGATGTAATACTACGCAAATAAAAGGTAACTGCATAAAATCAATGTTTCGTAATAAATTGTAATTGATAATTAAGTAGGAATGGGTTTGAATTTGACAAAAAGGAAAATTTATTATTTGCTTACCCATCTATTCAATCTATTAAATATGATCGGATCCATTTGCAATTAAACGAATTTATTTACAAGTTAGTATGTATTTAGCTGATAACTATAAACCAATTAGGGCAATTGGGTATATATATATTACCAGTTAAGTTATATAAGATAATGGTTGACTTAATTAAGGGAGTTTATGTAATAATTTCATTTATTTTGTAAGTGGAAATAAAACGTTAATGATAACAAGTATTCAAAATTTACCATCTATTTAGTATATTGAGTATAATTGATAATCAACTGCAGCAAGTAATAAATAATAAATACGTAACGTTAAATGAAGTAATATTTGAAATTTAATATTTAGAAACTATGTAAATATAAGTGCAGATGAAATTGGGGATATTTACATATTGAAATATGAATCCAATGATAAACCAATCTAATTGACAATAAATAATGGAAAGTAAATTTAATTAAATTTTGGAAATTTAATATATATATATATATACAGTTATAAACCCTAGCTCCATCCTATTGTCATTTGCTGTATATTCATTTCTTCATCTCCTTCTCCTCCTCAAATGGTTGCAAAACCTAAATCTACTTCAATCCAAATTTCAATGAAAATGCAAACACTTCAGAAAAATTCCACAAAAAAATATATGTTAATGTTCTCGAGGCACGTAATCTACTGGTGCAATTCGTTTTCTGTTTTGAACATTCGTTTGACCAGAATTAATTCAAACAGTCCGTGACCATTCATCATCGTCGTCGCAAACTTCGTCGGATCGTCAAACCTTTTCTGGGTTTTGTAGAGTGGACGATGGGGATCGCATCTATATGGTTTGTGTGTCGTTTTATTTATTTTCAATTTTAAATTCAATCATCATTTTTCGCCATAACTTTCTCATACGAAGTCGGATTCACACGAAATTTCTTTTGTTAGGATCGTAATTTAATTCCGCATTTGATGACGCTGGTTTGGACGAATTCCGAGAAGGGCGAATTTTTGGGTTTAAATCGAATTTAAATTCGATTTAAATTCCAAAGGTGAGTGTTTAAACCCACTCACAACTACTAGAAGCTTTTATGTTTGTTAAACTAATTTTAGAAATGAATAGAAATTTATTTATGAGTATTTGGCATGTTTATTTTATTCATATCTGTTGAATTGCATTTATTTAATTTAACTGTTAATTTAATTAATTTATTGCGTATAAATTTACAGTTAAAATTTATTTGTTTGTATATGAACTGCTAGTTAACAGTTATATAATTTATTACTGAATATAGACTGTAGATTAATAGCTGTTAAATTTAATTTGAATAAAATTGCCAGTATTACCTGTTATGTAGTACCAAAAATAATATTGTTATTGATTGATACTGATTGATGATTGCGATTTGGATGATGGATGATGTTGATGAATGGATGTTTATTGTATATCATTAAATTGCAAATTATCATGCATATTTCATTTCATTCGGGATTGTGGTTTGAAATGATATACAACCGCAAAATTTTATATCTTTTAAATTGCGGATTGAAATGATAAATATCCGTATCACTTGACCATAGGATAGAAAATTTTATACAGGCACCGCGGTATATATATAACTATTTAAAGGTGATTTCTATGGTTTGGATGGAATACGGTTTATAATAATCTTAAATTTTATATTGTATAAATATTATTCTTCCATATATATACATATGAAGTTGAAAATTTTGAAATTAAAAGGTGTATAAATCTCTTTATTAAAAATGGAAAAAAATTTAAGAAAATGGAGTTTGATAATTTATATCATATGTTTAAATGTTAAGTTTGGAAATTTTAAGATATGATATTTATAATTGGATTTTTTTCCAAGATAAATTGAAATGAATATTCTAGTATAATTTGAATTGAAAAAAATATATATTTTATTACTAGAAATTGGAGTTCTTATTTATTTATGGATTTTATGTGAATATTCAAGACTAAATAATAGAACATTTAATTTGGTTGAAGGAATAAATTCCAACTTTAGTTTTGAAATATTAATACTCCAAATGGATATATATATATATATATATATATATATATATATATATAAATTGAAGTGGTTTTGGAACTTGAGAGAGATAATACAAATTTTGGTTTAGACTTTAATAAAGAAATGTATTTGTAAAGCCATGAGAACTGTTTTCTTTACAAAGTAACATTTAAGTTAAACCTTTTAATTCATATACCGTTGAATATCCAAACCATTCAAGTTTTAGAAGTTATGGTTTTAAATTATGATTTTCAAAATACTATGCTTTGAAAATATTTGATTTTCAGACGATATGAAGTTAAAGCATTTTGATTTTGGAAAAGAATTATATTTGGGATAAGTGATAAAATATGGTTTTGGGTTTTGAAATGATATCGTATTCATGGTTATGAAATGGAATGTTTATTCTGATTTTTAAAGTACAACCTATTTTTAAATGACCGCGGTGTTATAATAACGATGGGTTGGTAAAGAGACCGGGATCGGATATCTGACATACTCTCTGTCGATACCGAAAACCACTTTGACTAACCGTGTACGCGGTGGAGATTCCAAAATGAAGTAGGTGGTGGTGACGTTTCCTGTAAGGTAAATACGTGGACCCGACTCCCGTGAGTTGGCATAAGGTGGCTAAAACAGGAGCGATTCTCAGGCCAATGAGGTCATTCCTCTGATCGGACCCTCCTCTTCGATATTATACTTTGATTTTGGATTGATTCAGTGGCCACTTCTATATTTTGATTTTGGAGAGTTAGTCCGAGGTGGGCGGTAACTGCGGCTACGCGTTTCCACCAGCCTGGATAGCAATTGGTATATCTACCCTGGCATTGCCTAGTTGTGCCGTGTCACCTACCATACCGAGCCTTTACTACGAGTTTCTATTTGTGTCGTACCTATGGAGTATCCTCTGGTAGCTTCCCGATCAGGAGGTATTACGGTACTGTATAGACTATTGGCATTATTTGTGTTAAGGGCTATATGGGTAACCCCTTAACGCTATTAAAAAGTAAGTTTATTTTATAAATAGACACTATTATAATAGCGCAATATACTACATAGTAAATAGTTTAACGGATCCTTAGGAGATGTAAATCCCGAGCATCTCTTGAGTTACTGTACTCATATTTATTTCTGTTAATTTAACTCACATAAGATCTTTTAGTTCTGACTCGAGTGTTTTTGTCTTTTCAAATTCGCTCGGGTCAGTCCGAACGTTTCAGGATCGATGACTTTAGCTTTGAAGGACGAAGACGAAGGAGTCGTATTATTATTATCTATAGTATTGCACCACACTCATACTGTTCCGCTGCATTGATTGTATTGGTAGGTGTAACTCTGATATTTATTGTATAAAGCAAATTAAGTGTTTGTAAACTGTTTTGAACTGTATATTTATTATTATATTTTATCCTTCCGCTGTGAGATTCTGTTTTGTTTTATTTCTTCTCTGTTTTCTTATTTACCCCATAACAATCCGCCCTTGCGTATGCTTTGAATTGGCACGTGTGCCGGTTTAAAGTGTGCGAAAAGGCGGGATGTTACAGTTGGTATCAGTGCTTTGGTTTAGCGATAAACCTTGGCTTTGTGGGGTTTGACTCTTTATTAATAGGGTAGTAATACCCTATGGGAGTCGCTGAGTGTATATATATATGAGAGAGCGTATTTGTTAGTATTAATAAAAGATTTTGATATTGTGTTAATCTGTTCCGCTTTGTATTTATAAATTCTGGTTGATGCATGGGACGCTATGTCATCAATAGGGATTTCTAAACACTTAATAGGACAGACCGACATAATATTTGTTTTTAATATAGGTGAATGAAATAATTTTGCCTATTATATTTTCCATATATAAAAATATTTTTATAAAGATATATTTTGGTTGCTATATTTGGGTGTTAGATAATAAAAATATCTGTAATGAATTAAAGCTAAGTTGAATTTTAATAAATCAAATTAGAGATTTTAGAACTTAAGTCCGGGATTTTTGAAATCTTCTTTCAAAGGATTTATGAAATATAATGATTTGGTTTATAAATATTTTCTTATATAAATATTTAGTATAATTCGAAAGAATTGGTTTAAGAGGATTTTGAAGAAAATAAGTTTGTACTTTCCTCTCTGTCGCTGGAAAATAATTTCGGTGATGACGGCTGCATCATCGACTTTCATTTTCGAGTTTCGAAGGGAAAGGCCACTGTAGTAAGTTCTATTGCAGATTTGTTTGAAATTATTTAAAATTTTAATTGTTTAAAGGTAATTAGAGATATAAAAGTTGTAAGAAATTAATTATCTATTATTTTAAAGTAATTTTGGAATTTGACCCGGTATTAATTCTTGAATTTCCATTAATTAGTTGTAAAAAAAAAATTTGAGGTTAGCAAAATAAAGGTTAAGTAATCAATGAATTAAAAGGGTTGAGATTAAACTTGTATAAGTTCTTTTGCTTTTTCTTTAACATAAATAACTTACCAAGTATAAAAAGTTGAAATGTAAATTAAGAGTGGAATAGAATATTATGCAAGTAGAATTTTTGAAAATAATGAAGTATTCAATAAATTACTGTTATAAATAAGAATTTAATGGTATTAACTTAAGTGATGATTGGAATTTTACTAAAATTAAAGGTTGTATTATTAATAGGTGATTTTAACCGTAAGAAAGTAAAAATGAAATTCCTTAATTTCTAAAGTTTGATTGTAGGGTTATTAACTTAAGTACGCCTTAATTTCCCCTATTCTAATATAATAGAAAGTAGGAAAAATGTAAATGACTGCAATCCATAGTTAATGAATGAGTAAAATCTTTCACTTATAGGAATGCAAGTTATAAGGTTAATAAATTAAGTGTAAGTAGAGGGTTACTGTAATTAAATATAATGGAAACTTCAACATTAAATAAATGAATGAGATTAAAGGTAAGTTGAAATTGTAGGTTATAAAACAAATATATATTAATTAAAGGAATGAAAAGAAACTTGTAAATTTTCACTTACATTCTTAAAATATATATAACTTACCATAAAATAAAAGTTGCAATTGCTAGTAAGAAAGTGTAAAGGGAAATCTTACAAGTGAAGCTTGAGGTAATTAAAGTATTCAATTAATTGCTGTTAAAACTTAAGCTAAATGGAGTATCCTCTGGTAGCTTCCCGATCAGGAGGTATTACGGTACTGTATAGACTATTGGCATTATTTGTGTTAAGGGCTATATGGGTAACCCCTTAACGCTATTAAAAAGTAAGTTTATTTTATAAATAGACACTATTATAATAGCGCAATATACTACATAGTAAATAGTTTAACGGATCCTTAGGAGATGTAAATCCCGAGCATCTCTTGAGTTACTGTACTCATATTTATTTCTGTTAATTTAACTCACATAAGATCTTTTAGTTCTGACTCGAGTGTTTTTGTCTTTTCAAATTCGCTCGGGTCAGTCCGAACGTTTCAGGATCGAAGACTTTAGCTTTGAAGGACGAAGATGAAGGAGTCGTATTATTATTATCTATAGTATTGCACCACACTCATACTGTTCCGCTGCATTGATTGTATTGGTAGGTGTAACTCTGATATTTATTGTATAAAGCAAATTAAGTGTTTGTAAACTGTTTTGAACTGTATATTTATTATTATATTTTATCCTTCCGCTGTGAGATTCTGTTTTGTTTTATTTCTTCTCTGTTTTCTTATTTACCCCATAACAATCCACCCTTGCGTATGCTTTGAATTGGCACGTGTGTCGGTTTAAAGTGTGCGAAAAGGCGGGATGTTACATATCACATGTAATGTTAAGTGGTTAGAGATTACACAAGAACTACTACCCGGTCAACAAGAACAAGATAGACTCGATTTAACAACAAGGATATTTCGTGCAAAATTAGAACAACTAAAACATTACCTATATGAAAAACGCCTATTAGGTAAAGTCATTGCACATGTGCACGTCATTGATTTTCAAAAGAGGGGTCTACCTCATTCACATATATTAATTATTCTACATGAAAATGATAAGATTAACAACCCTGACGATTATGACGCTTTAGTGAGGGCTGAAATCCCAGACAAAGATTTGGAACCAGAATTACATGCTGCAGTTATAAAACAAATAAAACAAATGGTTCATACTCCATGCGGTCATTTCAACACTAATGCCACGTGCATGAAAAATAATCAATGTAAGAAAGGATTTCCAAAGTCTTTTGCACTTATAACTTTACAAGGAAGTGATTCGTATCCGATTTATAGAAGACGTGATAATGGAATAAAAGTACAAAGAGGTGGACCAATAATTGACAATCGTTGGGTCGTTCCTTATAAACCTTATTTACGTTTAAAATATGATTGTCATATAAATGTTGAAATTTGCTCCAGTATTACATCTGTGAAATATTTTTATAAATATGTTTATAAAGGGTCGGATCGTGTTTTTGTAAACGTATCTTCTAACACAGACGATGAGGACGAAATTTCTCAATTTGTTAACGCTAGATGGGTTTGTGCACATGAGTCAATATGGCGAATATTTAAATTTCCACCAACTTCTATTTCTCATTCTGTTATAGGACTCCAAATACATCTTCCAAATACAAAACAACTACAATTTAGAGCAAACAAAAACCTAGAAACTATTTTGAGTGATGAACATAGATCTAAAACAATGCTTACAGAGTTTTTCACTAAGAATATTAACGATGTAAATGCACGTCAATACTTATACTACGAATTTCCTGAAAAATATTGGTGGGAATATAAACATAAAGAATGGATATATAGACGAAATAATAGCAAGGTAATTGGTCGAATTTATGCAGTATCTCCTACAGAAGGTGGTCGATTTTATTTACGATTACTTTTAAACCATGTTAGAGGTCCGGCATCTTTTACGCACTTACTTACCGTTAATGGAACTCGGTATAACACCATTAAAGAAGCCGCAGAACATAGAGGTTTACTTGAAAACGATAATAGTATAAAGGAATGTTTACAAGATGCTTCAAACACACATGCCCACCGCATTAAGAAGATTGTTCATCACAATTTTACTTATTGTGAGCCTTGCATGGTGCGAGAACTATGGGATGAGTTTTTACCATATTTAATTGAAGATTATCCCTTTACGCATAACATTAACCAAAATAATATATACTTAATAAACCGATGTCTTTTCGACCTTAATAACCTCCTAAAACCATATAACAAAACTATTTTTGACTATGACATCCCTCATAACAATTTAGATTTTTCCCACCACTATAATAGTTCAACCACTATTTTAGAAGAACAATCTATAGAGATAGCACAAACCGATATAGATTCTATAAATAACTTAAACAAAGAAAAAAAATAAAGCATTTCAACTGATCATGCATTCAGTGAAAGAAAAAAATAACTCAATTTATTTCATAGATGGTCCAGGAGGTACAGGAAAACGTATCTTTATAAAGCGATTTTAGCCCATATACGATTCCAAAGCCTTATCGCTATTGCGGTTGCTACCTCTGGAATTTCTTCTCTAGCGTTGCCTAGAGGTCGAAATGCACTCTAGATTTAAAATTCCTATCAAATTGGATTCTTCGTCAACATGTCACATTCCTAAACAATCTGGTAATGCAAAACTATTATGTTTGGCCACTGTTATACCATGGGATGAAGCAACAATGGCTCATCGTTATGCATTTGAAGCCTTAGACAGAACGTTAAGGGACCTAATAGGTATAAATACACTATTTGGTGGGAAGATTATTATATTAGGTGGTGATTTTCGACAAGTACTACCCACTATCGTAAAAGGTACTAGAGCTCAAATAGTCTATTCATGTATAGTACGATCATATTTGTGGACAAGTGTACATGTAATTCATTTAACACAAAATATGCGAGCGATAAACGATCAATCATATGGCGAATTACATTTACATATCGAAAATGGAACAGAACCTTATGTACAAGATGATCTTATTAAACTCCCAGACAATATTGTTATACCCAACCCTAATGCAAGTTCTCTATGTCGTTTAGTTGAGGAAGTCTTCCCTACCCTCTATGAAAATTTAGGTAACACTGATTATATAATGAATAGAGCAATACTAACACCAAGAAATGAAACAATGGATGAGATAAATAATACACTCATACATATGTTTCCAGGAGAAGAACATGTTTATTATCCTTTTGGTAAAGTTGAAGATGATACTACTAATTTGTATCAGCCGAAATTTCTAAATTCCGTTGCTTTAAGTGGCTTGCCACCGCATAAACTAACACTCAAAGTAGGATCACCAATAATCGTACTTAGAAATATAGACCCAAAAATTGGATTATGTAATGGAACAAGATTAATATGTCGTATCTTCCATAAAAATCTCATTGACGCAGAAATTACAGTTGGTCAATATCATGGTACAAGGGTGTTTATTCCATATATCCCCCTAAAGCCTTTTGAAAATATTAACATGCCCTTTAATTTAATTCGCAAACAATTCCCAATTAAATTATCACTTGCTTTAACAATTAATATATCACAAGGACAAACCATTCCTCATGTTGGAATTTATCTTCCAGACCACTTTTTTGTCAAGGTCAACTATATGTGGCGTTGTCTATAGGAGTAGCACGAAACTCAATAAAAAATTTAGTACACAAAGGAAAAATTCCACGTAACAAGGGAACTCACACTAGAAATGTTGTGTATAAAGATGTTTTATTGTCGTATAATCAAAACTTAAACTAATTAGAATTAAGAGTATCTTTTCTGCCAAACTTTTTTAATATACATTATTCATCTTCATAATATCACTGAGTAATGTCATTCTATAATTACCAAAGGGACTTTATTATTTCACTTGTATTTCAGTTACTTTTCTTAACCATGTATTAATTTATGCTCAACTTTGAAACTTTCGTTCACATCATAATATATAACAACAATAATTCTAAATTTTTAAGATCATTATTTATTACATAAAATGATCCCTAAAAAAAGTTTTTAACCCTGCCATCACCTATTACTTACTGATGCCGGTCTCAAGCCTGGATAAAGGAGGAGAGAAAACATTTTATGAACAAATGGTGACATTTTTCTTCGTTCACATCATCAGACTGCAATAATATATTCATGTTTTGTAGGTTACATTAAAATGAATTTAACTCACGGCTGTCTTTGCACATGTCCAACGGACGTGCCATACAGACTGGTAAAAATAAAATGAATGAACTTGGTGAGGTCATGAGAAATAAAGCTATTTTAGTCGTGCAAGGTCATTGTCAAGAAGAAGGAATTGAATATGACGAAACCTTTGCACCCGTAACAAGACTAGAAGCTATCAGGATTCTACTTGCTTTCGCAAACAACAATAATATCAAGTTATATCAAATGGATGTTAAAAGTGATTTTTTAAATGGTTTTGTAAAAGAAGATGTTTATGTTAAACAACCTCCACTTTTTGAAGATAATAAATTTCCAAATCATGTATATAAATTAAAGAAAGCTTTATATGATCTGAAACAAGCTCCTAGAGCCTAGTATGAAAGACTAAGATCTTATTTACTACAGTCTGGTTTTAAAATTGGTAAAATAGATACAACTCTTTCTATTAAAAGAAACAAAAATGGTATTCAACTAGTACAAATATATGTAGATGATATAATATTTGGATCAACTAATAACATAATGAATAAAGAATATTCACATATAATGACTAAAGAATTTGAAATGAGTCATAGGGGAGAACTAAATTTCTTCTTAGGACTCCAAATCAAACAATTAGTAAAGGAATTTTCATTTTTAAGAAATATATGCCAAGGATTTAATTAATAAATTTTGATTGACTACTTCTGGTGGGAAACCAATTCCAATGACAACTAATGTAGCTTTAAGTAAAGAAGATAAATCAAAAGATGTTGATCAAAAATTATATAGGAAAATGATTGGTTCGCTACTTTATATAACAGCAAGTCGTCCTGACATCATGCATGGTGTCTATCTCTGTGCAATATATCAATCTCAACCTAAAGAAACTCACTTAAACGCTATTAAAAGAATTTTAAGATATGTAAAACATACTTTACATTATGGTTTATTTTACCCTAAAAATAATGTATTTGATTTAATTTCATATTGTGATGCTGATTACGCTGGTTGTAAATCAGCCCGAAAAAGTACAAGTGGAACCTGTCACTTTCTAGGACATTCTTTGGTTTTTTAGTAAGAAGCAAAACACTGTATCTTTGTCAACAACTGAAGCAGAATATATATCTGCTGCTTTGGCTTATTCTCAAGCTATACATATGCAATAAAATTTAAAAGATTTTGGATTCACTATGACTAAATCTCTAATTTATGGTGATAATACTAGTGCAATAAATATATCTAAGAGTCCAACTCAATGTGCTAGAACAAAACATATTGATATTAGACATCAATTTCTTAGAGATAATATAAGTAAAGAAGTCATAACTCTTGAATATTTTAATACTGAAAAACAAATTGCTGATACATTAACCAAACCATTAAATGAACAAAACTTTACTAAATTTAGAAGAGAATTAGGTATATGTTCATTAACTAAAATATAAATTATAAATAATACAAGTATAGTTAATAATTAATAAAAATAAAATTTTCTCAAAAATTGAACTGGGCATGTCGATATGACCCAATCCCCAATGTCGACATACTAGCCGTGATTTTCAAATTTAAATTTCTCTCTAAAATTGGTTATTAAGTTACATATTTATATATTTTGACTTCTACTCCTTTTCTCTGTTCTATTCTCTGTAAAAAACTTCTAAAACAATAAATTAATGGCTTCCACTTTTAATAATGAACCTTCTTCACCCACTTCTCCTCATTCTGGTCCTTTTCGACGAACCACACACGTAAGAGTCATCAAAGATGAAAGATTTGCTTCAAATGATGACGGAGATTCAAGTAAGTCAACTGCAAATGGCAAGTGAACAAGATGGGCAAGGCGGAATCGTTAGGAATTCACATAAATTTCTTATGGATAACCATGCCAATCCCATTATCATCGAAAAATCATCACGAGCCATGGATTCTGAAGAAGAAGAGCCTCTAGAAAAACCACAAGAGGATCAAGAAGAAGAACATCCTCTGTCGAATCTAGATGTTCATATGGATGAAAACGATTGTGTGATTTGCGTTGGAGAGGTCCTTTTTGACGCTAATGGGAACTTGGTCGAACAATTTGGAAACTTTGCTCCGCTACCCAAATTGTTCGGTCCATAAATTACCAATAGTTATGAGTCGTCATTAAGCGTTTTATTGTTTTATTGATTGAATATTAGTTTGTTAATTTGTATATAAGTTTATCTTAATTAATGTTCTTCTAAAAATAATATCGATGTATAGAAACATGAATTCTAGTTAGGATGCTATATTTCATATGTTATTATGTCATATGTTTATTTATCTCATTTTCTATTAAGTTCAAGGTCTATAGGATATTTTGGTTGATGACAAAGGGGGAGAATTTATATAAAATTATAGGCTCGGAGTAAGGGGGAGTTATTGGAGTAAGGGGGATTTGGGGTTTTGATATGATCGAAGTGGTAAGTATATTTTATAAGATTATTATCATTAAAAAAGGGGGAGATTGTTAGGAACTGGAGATAGTGGTTTGATGACAACAACCTTTGTAACTTATTATATTATAACTTATATACTAACATTATTGTCTAGATATATATGAATGTTGTTATGCAGGATATATATAAGGCAGGTACTGATTATTGAAGACTGTACAGTATAAAGATCATGAATGAAGAAATCAAGTTTGAAGACTCATGAGTATCAAGATCAAGATTTCAAGATACGTGTCTAGTTTTTTTATTAAAACTTCATAATAGCATGGAAATCTTCATTCTGATCATTTGGGATGGAATCCATTTCTACCTTCTTAGTGGCTTACAAACCCACGACAAGTAGCTTACAAACCTACGACAAGTGGCTTACAAACCCACGAACATCCTGGTTTTGTACAAGTTCTCGAGTCCTGATGTGATGGGACATTCTACAGGAAGAAGCTTGCAAAACTACTTCAAAATGGTTTTTCAAAATGATTTTCAAAATTGCTTTTCAAAATGTTTTAGCCTTAAAATTATCTTTTCAAATGACTTTAAAAAGAAAGATGTTTTAGCCTTAAAATATTCTTTGTTTTTTTTTCAAAACTTTGTTTTTACTCCAGAGTTGTTTTAACTTGTTTTTCCTTTAAATACCATTTTCAAAACCAATTTTACATTGTTTTTAACATAGGGATGTCGACATCATGGGATATCTCATGTTGACATGGTGGTCGTTGAATTCAAAAGTTTCAATTTTCAAAAGAAGTGTCTATTCATTTAAATCTCTTCACGAATGGTTATGGCCATTGGTGCTTTATAAATAGCCTTCACAAACGAATTTTTTAACCATCTAATTTCATATTTTCTTCACTTCTTCTTCTCCACAAATCCATATTCTATAATTTTCATATTTTTAAGATCGTGCCGAAATTGTGTCGAATTCTTAAGTGAATCAAATTAGAAACTCATTCTTGTTTGATTCTCTGCCCACTCTCGAAGTTCAAAGTGCTATTCAGAGTTATAGGATCAATTTGTAATCAATTTTTTTATCGAGTCTCTTTATAAGGTATGGTTGTGCCTTGAAATCAATTTGTTAGTCTTGAGTCTCATAAATCAAGAGAGTTTGCTCCGGACTCGTGAGACAAGAGGGCACCTCAAGGCCTTTAGAAATTAAGGAATGTAATCTCAACGTTGGTATCATAAAAATCTATATGAGGTGTTTGCCTTTGTACAGGACTGGAGTAGGGTGACTCTGAACCAGTATAAAATCAGGTGTGTTCTTTTCCTTTACTGCTTTTTATTTACTTTATGCATCAGTGTTTGATTCTGTGATTATCCTGTGATTAAGTTTGCATTTGTTTGTGTCATAATTTTAAATTAGTCCATATAAGTCTTGGAATCCATTAAACACTATTCACCCCCCCTCTGGTGTTAAATTATCCTTAAGATCCTTAATCCGCATTCTCTTTCAATGATATGCTAAATGATGCTTATAACGGATTTGGTGAAGTTTGTGCTGTATATGCCAAGACATTTTACTTCAGTTGGTCTTATGTTTATTCAGTTTTTTTCATTTAAAAATAATAAATATCTACTTAGTTCGATGTATCTAATGTTAAAATATAACGCTTAATTTCATGTATCAGGAACCTTGCTTATGACACCTGGGAGGAGAAAGACTATTTGGAAAATCAATAATGAGCAACTTAAACAAGTTTAAGTTTAAATAATTCTTAAATCTGTGACAGTTTTGTAAAAAATGAAATTTTCATTTATGTCTAATATATCACTTATTTACCTTGTCTTTAGTTATTTCCATTACGATGCAAGAATAGCTATTCATGTTTTTCATGTGATTTTGGTGAAATAACAAATCATGTAAATGTTGAATAATTTTTTTGCTCCGATATGCTTTGTAGAAATAGACAATGGTTATCAAAAGTAGTTTTCAGAAAATTTTATTATCAATATTAGGAATATTTTAGTCAAAATGTTAGTCTACTAAAGATAGTTTTTTGACCCCTTACCAAATATTGAGAGTTGAAACTTGAAGTATCTGTTGAATACCACTAATAATCGGAGATTAGACTCTCCTTTTTATATAGAAAAATTGAAATAACTCCTAAGATACATACCTCCTAAGTTTTCTAATTAAGTGATTACTAATAAATCAATGAAGCTTATATATTTGTATGCTGAGATTTACACTCTAATTCGAATATTTGCATTTCACCAAACTGTATTATTTGTTTGTTTGTTTTCTCTCCCTTTTTTCTTAAAAAAGAAAAAGTATTTATGGTCCTATAAGCTGTCGATTCTGCCAACAAGTTTTATGTAGCACAAACCCATAATTCCTTAGAGTAGAGTAATTCCTTATAATTTACTTTGCTAATTATCTCTCTTCCAGAGACAATTAAAAGGATTAAAAGCTCTATCTTTCTCAGTGTTCTTATTGCTTGATCATTCTTGATTTCAGAGGTAACAGTTAAATTTGGATTTTGTACCAACCTTTTAATTTGATTTATGTAGAAAGTTTGCTAAAGCTTTGACTAAATAGTACTACTTCTTGGAAGAAATACTTATCTACAATATTTGACCTACAAAATCTGTGGATTATGGTGATTTCTCAATTGTCCTCCTTTTGGTTCTCTAATCTAATTATTACATGTTTCTCTTTATATATTTTCAAGGTCTTAGCTTCTTCCACTTCTTATTTTAGTTTACCCAAACAAGAAAGGAAAAAAAGGCTCGGAGGCAAGCAGGGAAGACTATTCCAACAAGTAAAACCATAACGACATAGCCTCTACTGATAAAGAATTCATAATAGGAAGCCAGGAGGTAAATGCAAATGAAGAAGAAGATGAACACCACCCTACTTCCTTTAACATGAAGAATTTCCTCTAGCATGATGGCGGTTCCGTTTGTGATGCTTGGTTTAGTTGTGCCTCCAATCAAAGTTTGTATACACTATACACACATCTTATTAGCTGTTATCCAGATAATAAAATATGAAATTCAGTCAAGTACTGTCTCTAACTTACATATAATGTTCTAGGTTGCTCAAGTATTGTTGACACTACCATACTCATTCTCACAGCTTGGTATGATATTTGGAATCGTCTTTCAGTTGTTCTATGGAATTATGGGAAGCTGGACTGCGTACCGTGTACTCCATGTTGAGTACAGAAGCAGAAAAGTAACGGAAAATGTAAACTTAAAAAACATGATATTCAATGGTTTGAGGTTCTTGATGGATTGCTAGGACCCTACTGGAAAGCACTTGGTCTTGCCTTCAACTATTCTTTCCTCCTCTTTGGATCTATTATCCAATTAATCGGTTGTGCCAGGACATGTGTGATTTATTTAACTAGCTCTCTAAACACTGGTCATGCTAGTAGATTGCATTCAAGGGCGGCCCAAAGAATCGGTTGCCCAAGCCCAATGTGAATTTCTTTGCCCCTTACTGTATAACATGTCAATTTTTTTAAATTTTCTTTTTTATATATAAGCATAAAATCACATATAAAACTATAACATAACAAAGTACCAACTTTTTATACAAAAGTTGCCACATTAAGTGGGCTGCAATACTTATAGTCTCAAATAGTTTACAAAACAGTGTATTTAATTTTTAACTAAATGTATCATGTTTACAAACTAGTGTATCTAGTTAAGTGTACAGGCAAATCATATTGGGTTCTGCCTAAATGTTTGCGGGTAGACATACACACACTGCAGGAAAAATAGTACATCAATGTAAGTATCAGTTCCTAAATAATTATTAGTTTTTTAGCTTCGGCTTTCAAATTTCAATTCCTAAACGATTATTTACAGAAAACTAGCTGTTTATAACTAAATACTAATAAGTTATTAGCTTCAGGCATTTTCAATGTTAATGAAATCTAAAGCAGTAAAAGGGCGACTCAATTTTAGAAAATTAGACAACTCAAAACAAGAAATTCGCATACTTAATTAGCAGTGGCAGTATAAAGAGACTGTAGCAGGACTTCAAATCAGCAGTAGAAAATATCGTGTAGGAGGCAAGGATGAGCCGACGATGGCAGAAGGAATAGCCGAGTATGCAGCGATGATTATTTAGAAGGCGTTGATTTTTGAAACCCTAGTTTTTTTGGGTTCAAGCATCGCCAACATGGAGAGTGCTATTGAGCTGTAACTTCGAAGTAAAACAGATTTTTCCTGTTACCTGGCCCAGTGGGCTGCCCCATCCCAGGGGCTTGGTGGGCTTGCCCCTGGGCCGGCCCTGATTGCATTTGATTAAATTTGTGTTATTTTTCAGAGAGCAGCAACATATACTACGTAAGCTTGCTATGCAATAACCTTGTTCATTCCTTTATTCTACAACTAAAGGATATAGTCATTTCTTGGGCTTGGTACGACCACGTACACTGCCTGGTACATAACCATTGCCGTTGTAGTTCAAGGCTAGGTTCACTAAATATTTTCTTTCCTAATTCCTACATTTGATATAGTTAGTTATTATTTTCTCTGTGTAATCAAGAAGATTTAATAATGGTTTGAACGGGTGGCTCATTCAGGCCCTAAAAAGCCGGTGCGTACTTTGCTGGTGCCACCAATATTCTCTATACCTTTGGCGGCCATACAGTAACTGTGTAAGTATGATACTATACTCTTGTTCTTTCACACATTTTTTTTGGAAAAGTATCGACATAAAATTTTAAGTTATTAACTTGATAACAATAATATATACATTAAAAAAACTTGATGTTTCATTGATAATTTATAAAATTGATTGATGTTCTTTTAACAATAGCCACTTAGATTTATAAATTCACAATTTGCACAAAATTCAAATTTTAATATAAGGTATTTTTCAGGCTTATCTTTTAAGTAATTCCCACAGATCAGTTCCACGTTCATAACAATAAATTTGATGTGAATAGCATCAGATGTATCAATTTCATATTTTATTGTAGTATGATTAAATGAACAGAAGCATCTGATCAGTTAGAAACTCGAATAATGGAAGCTTTCAACAATCAAATTCGAAATGTAATAAATCTACCAAGAAGCAGTAATATGACTACATGTTCTTGATTTTGTAATAAGTATATGTGAATTATATCACTGTTGGTTTTATTCTACTCCCTTAAAACGTCCAATTTTCTTTATACCAACGAGCTCATGTATGTGCTCTGTCATATCCATATATGAAGGGCAACCTTCCTCCATTGCTTTCACAGCCTTCCCTGCCATTTCCTTCACTTTCTTTCTCAATTCATTATTCACCATCACCTCATTCACAACCTTTACCACTTCTGCTGCCTTTACAAATGACCTCCTTTCTTCTTCGTGGCTATATACTTTTGCGCCTAGGGACACTTCAACATTAAGAACATCAACCAAAAGCCTCTCATTTATAAACTGCTTGAAATCAATTATTTCTTTCTAATCAAACTTTTATTGTATACTAGTTTCCACTCCTTCCCAAAAAGAGAATCGGATATTTACTTGCATGTCAAGAACAAGATCAGTTTGGACATTAAAAATAATATCACACAAATGCAATATGAACCAAGGTATTAAAGTCCGGCCGGCACACCGAAGTTCCGGCCATCTCGGCCCGGTTCCGACGTGGACCGGACCGGAACCTGTACAGAAAACCGATTTCGGTTTTCTTCCCAAAAAAAAAAGCGGAAAAGAATAAATCCAACAGAAAACTACAACTCGTACAGCAAATCATGTGAAGCAAATCAACAGAAGATTGAAACTTTGTTCGAATCAATCAAAAATCTTGTCTGCCATTTACAAATTCCAATCAACAAATTCACGTGAGTAAGATTCGATTTTGCTCTATAAAACCAGATATAATTCATACTAAATAGACAAACAAATTAACCTCTTCGCTTCTGCTTCTGCTTCATCTGACATTGTCAGGTCCTTGTTCGAGCTTGGCAACAACGATTGATTTTTGCAGCTTCAATCTTCCTTGCGATCGCGATTAATTTTTGCAGCGTCGATCTTAGCAACAACGATTGATTTTCGGCAGCATCGATCGGCGACCAGGTATTTTTTTTCTTTCGTTCATTGCGATTTGCGTGTGCTGATTAGGGTATAGAACGGGACTTTGAGGAAGATGGTTGAGATAGAATAATGGACCGGGTTGAGGAAGTTGGGTTTATAAATAACGGTTTAAAGGAATTAAAGGTATTAGCGTAAAGTTATTAAAATATATGCAGTAAAATGGGGTTAAGGTATTAATAATGGGGTTGAATAAGTTTTTAAACATTAAATATATGGCAAATGTAAGCAGTAAAGGTATTAAAGTATACGCAGTAAAATGCATTAAACATTAGTCTGCCCCATCGTTCATTTAGGTAGCTGATTATCGAACAACATACGCGGTAAAAGTATTAAAATGTATCAGCGTTAAGTGATTAAACGTTAAATTATTTTGTTTCTTATTTAGGTGGTTGATTATGGCAAATCGTGACATCGTTTGGAATTATTGTACGGCCATTATTGGTGAAAAAAGAAAAAAAATGTAATTATTGTCATAAAATAATTTCTGGTGGTGGTATAACACGTATGAAAGAATATTTAGCAGGACAAACAGGCGACGTGGCAGTATGTTCGACTGTTCCCAGAGAAGTCAGGAAACTTATACGAGAACATCTGAATAAAAAGAGAAGCGAGCGAAATCAAGGGAAGCTCGAAAAACAACGTGTGCAAGAAGAGTTAATGAGCATGCCCGAACAACAAAATGAATATACCGACAGTGATGAAGGTGAAGATGACAGAGAGCTAAGATACGCCTTGCAAGAAAGTAAAGAAAGTTATATGAACTCGGGTGTAGGATCTAGTGGAACAGGTATACGATCTAGCGGACTAAAGCGCAATGACCGTTCTAAATCAATCAGAATAGATGACGATTTAGCAACACGGGCAGCTGGAATGATTGATCCCTATGTACAAAAACGAGGAGGTAGAACTCAACCTTCTATTAGAACTGCAATAAAAGGCATTAAAGATGCCAAAAAACACATAGGTCGTGCAATATCAATTTTTTTTTACTTTAGTCATATCCCACACAATGCTGCTAATAGTCCTTACTATGAAACTATGATAGAGGCCATTCAAGAAGCTGGTCCTGGAACTAAAGAACCCACAGCACATGAATTATCAAAAACATATTTAGATTTAGAGTGCACTGAAATCAAACAACACATCGACACTTACTCCAACTTTTGGGATGAGTATGGTTGTATGTTGATGTGCGACGGTTGGAGCACACAAAATAGAAGAAAAATCATAAATTTTCTTGTGTATTCTACCCAAGGAACTGTCTTTCTTAAATCTGTAGATGCTACCGACAAATTTCGAAGTGCCGAGTATATTTATGATCTAATGGATAATGTTGTTTATTTTATTGGAGAAGATAGAATTGTGCAAATAGTAACTGACAATGGAGCAAATTACAAAGCTGTTGGCCAACTACTGATGGAAAAAAGAAGAAAACTACATTGGACACCATGCGCAGCACATTGTATCAATTTGATTCTTGAAGATATTTCAAAAGAAACCGAGGTAAAATCGATAATTTTAAATTGTCAATCAATAACAGGATTCGTATACAATCATGGTTGGTTGCTTACCATAATGAGAAAAGAAACCAATAATAAAGAGCTGATTCGGCCAGCAGTAACCAGGTTTGCTACTCACTTTATTGCATTGGAATCCATATACACACATAAAGAGAATCTAAGAATAATGATTTTTTCGAGGGAGTGGAGCGCAAAGATTCCTAAACTCGGTCCTAAAGATAAAAAAACTGCAATTTTTATCTATAATTTGATTCACAGTGATAAATTTTAGGCCAATATTGCTGCTATAATTCTCGTATTTGGTCCACTTGTAAAAGTTTTAAGAATGGTGGACAATGATGATAAAGCAGAGATGAGATATCTATATGAAGCAATGGATCGAGCGAAGTAATCAATTAAGAAAAATGTTGGTGTAAGACAGTGTCAAAAGTGGTGGAATATAATCGATAAAAGATGGAAAAGACAATTGCATCGACCTATTCATGCAGCAGGTAATTTTTTATAATTATTTCACAATTATAATAGTACATATCATGTTAATATTTCTTTGAAATATCAAATTGTTTTAGGTTATTTTCTCAATCCTCATATACAATACGGAGATAATGCAACAAATGATGATGAGGTTCTAAATGGATGGACAAATGTTCTTGAAAAAATGGTGTCTGACATTGTTACGCAAATTGAAATTTCAAAAGAGGTAATATACAAATTATTTAAACTTAATGTTTAGTGCAAAGAATAACTTGGTTTATTATGAATGATTCGTAGGTTGAAAAATATAGACTGAAACTTGATGTATTTGTTTCTACAAAAGCGAAACGTGCAGTTAAGTCGTGTCTTCCAGCTATGTGGTGGTAAATAATTGGTAGGGAAGCTGCTCCAAATTTAACACGCATAGCTATGCGTATTCTTAGCCAAACAGTTTCTTCTTCAAATTGTGAAAGAAATTGGACAATATTTGCAATGATTCACACGAAGTTAAGAAACAGAATAAAAATGGAGAACTTAGAAAAATTGGTATTTGTACATTATAATATGCGATTAAGAGTACGACATGCTAAACGCCAACAAACAACCGACCAACTTATTGATTTAGATTACATCTTTCATGAGGAGGATCCACTTGCAGAATGGACTAGAGAAGCTGAGAATCCACTACTTGATAATGCAAGCGATAATCCTTGGTCGGACAATGATAATGTATCTGCAGAAAATATTGAAAATGATAGTTTATCAAATGATGATTCAGGCAATGCTGGTGGTGACTGTATTGGTTCTAGTGGTTATGGCGTTGGTTCCACTTTTGATGAGTCTCAAAGACATATCCAAAATTATGAAGCAGATGACTATAGTCGACGAAGAGACAGAAATTTGAACGTTGTATATGAAGATCAAGGGGATTATGATGACAGATATACTTCTAACAATGTCCCCAGTTTTAGGTATTCTACATCTGACTATACCGGAGGTTATTCGTATTGTGGGTTAAATCAACCGTATGCTGCTGAGCCATCAAGTAGCCAAGATGAACCCTCACCCTTTGATAATATGATGACGGCATTTTTAAGTTCGGATCAGATACAACAGTATGCTTTTCCAGCATATTACAATCCGACACTAGATGAAGAGATCGATGGACAAAATTTATATGATGTTCAGAGAAATAGCTTTTGGTATTAAATTTTTATGTTGTATGTTTTGTAACTTCTATGTGACTTGAATAATTTAGTGTAATTGATTATCAGTATTACATATTTATTTGCGTATTTATGACAAAAATGTACCGGAATTCACAAACCGGATATAAAACGAAATTTTCGGAAATCCCGAAACGGGACCGAAATTTTGAATTTTTCATATGACCGGAACGGAAACGGAAACCGGAACTTCGAACCTTGATATGAACTACATACTAAATCTTCGTGTATTTGAAACAATTATGTTGTATAATCTTTAATTATGTTGAATTTAACTAAGTGAATCATATGTATATTACATGTATACAAGTGGTGTTGTCTAGATTTGCGAACAAAGCGAGTATATTATTTGCAGTTCTTTTATGGATGTCGTTATTCTTTTGTGGCATCCTAACATAAAAAGTTTATAAATAACTAGTTAGCTATGTTTTATAAAAATTAAATGAGTCTATAATAACAATAAATTAACTAATTTATAAAAATTAATTAAGTTTTATAAATAGTCAGTAAGTTTATAGAAATTCAATAAGTTTGTAAAATATAACTATGTTTTATAAAAATACAAATAAATAATAATAACAACAAATTTTATAAAAAATTAACTAAGTATAATAATAATAAATAATTTTAAGAAAATTAACTAAGATTTATAATAATAATACTAATAATAAGTTAATTAAGATTTATAATAATAATAATAATAATTAAACAAGTCTATAATAATAATAATAATAATAATAATAAATAATTTATAAAAATTAACTAAATTTTATAAAAATTCAATAAGTTTATAAAAATTCAGTATGTTTATAAAATTAACTAAGTATTATAAAAATATAACTAAATAATAATAATAATAATAATACATTTTATAAAAAGTTAACTAAGTATAATAACAATAAATAATTTTATAAAAATTAACTAAAATTTATAATAACAATAATAAGTTAAATAAGATTTATGATAATAACAATGATAACAATAATTTAAATGAGTATAATAATGATATAATAATAATAATTATTATAATAATAAATGAACTAATTTATAAAAATTAAGTAAGTTTTATAAAAAATCTAGTTTATAAAAATTAACTGAGTATAATAAAACTAATAATCATGTATTGTAATGTGCAGTGTGATAAATAATACATGACAGAATAACAAAATCCCATTAAGAAAATAAGTTGCTTATGAGATATATTCAAAAGTCATAAGCAATAAATCATTGCTTCACACATTTCTATTTATAGGTCATTTGTATAAGCTTCATATAAAGAACCGTTAAACATTAAAATTGGAATAAGTTGCTTATGACTAGTTATGGCTGCTTATGCACAGACCCTGCCCATGGAGAAGCCCACCAAGCACAATTTTGAAAAAAATAGTATGGTATATATGTATTTATACAAAAATGGGTATGCTTGTAAACAAAAGTGGTTATGGTTAGTAAGTTATGTAGAATTTGGTTATGATGAGCAAGGATCATGTCTTTTAGTTCGTTATAATATCTACTTCAAATCTTTTTTGCAAAGAAGACTAAAATTTTGTTTTTGGGCCTGGACAACCACATCTCTTGGTCGGGCCTGCATGTGCCTTTTTTTAATCTTATGATTTGTCGCTCCAGCTCATGATCCACTTTGTGAAGTATTGGCACTATAGTCATATGGGGACAAAAAACTTTTGTTAAAATTCAAGCACTAACGTGAAGAAAATTATTAAAGCAGTACTAAAAAGTATAGGTGCTTTTGTCGCAGAGCCACAACAGTGAAACTTGCTCAAACTAAGTAGTTTGTGATGTTTGACTGCGCGTGTCTTAGTGTATTATTCTTTAAAACATCCTATGTTCTTGTATTACTCATTTTAGACAACTTTATTGGAAAATAAGTAAGGAGGAAAACTATCTTCCTTTAGTGGTTTACTATTTGGGATCAACAAAAAGAAGAAAAAGAAAGACTGATGCTCTTATTACTAGAGCTTACAGCGTAGGAATCATTAAAAATAAAAACTTAAAATCCATTAAATTAAAATACCCTTGTAAACCAGATAACAAAAATTTGTTGTTCAAAAATATAAAAACATAAAAAATGTCATCAGTATGTCTGTAATTATAACTAGCAATGCTTATGGTTAATCTCGTGTTATAAGAATGCTTGATAACCTTTTAACAGTGGCGAAACTAGATATATTTTGTGGTGGGCAACTAACCCCGATTTCTTGTAAAAATTATAAGTAGTGCCCATTTATTTCGATTCATTTTATATTATATCTTTGAGAAGTCTGTTGATTGTAGTACAATCAAAATATATCTAGAGTATTTATATGTTCCTTTTAATATAAATTTGCGTAAATCTCTATCTTAGTCCATTTCAAATACTGATTAAATAGAGTATTTATGCATACGTGATTTTAAATACGGATTAAATTTTCAAATTTACATGTAATCTTTGTCTAGTAGTTTATCAATGGCTTTGGTTATTGTGGTTCCTAAACTTTTTAAACAGTTTATTGTCTCATTGATTGATTTTTTTTGGTGTAAACTATTAAGCTTCAAACACGAGTTTGGAAAATCAGTTTCTACATATATGGTACTTGATTGAGTATTTTAGCGCTTCAATACCAAGGCTCAATGCGGATGATGGTGTTACTTAGTTGTTTACCTTTCCACTAACTATCTGATTAGGTATTACAAATTTTATTTTGTTCCTATGTTTATTAGAAGTTTCTAATTTTGTTGTTGTTGGGTTATAAAGAAAATCCACATTAAATAAGAACACCATAATATTTAGCATTCGGTGAATACAGTAAATTTTTCAACCACAAATGTTTGAAGAAATGGCTATAGTTCTCCATTCAACATGCTTCTGTTAGTATAAACAACAATTAGGAAAAGGAAGTTCACGTTGTTTAACTGCATGAAAGTGATTAGATCGACCAAATGCATTAGGCATATTCGATTGTGCAATAAAGATAGCAAAATATCAGTTTCTCCAGTAATGGCAGAGGAGTTGATTAACTATGACATATATTAGAAGGATATTTAAACTCGCCTTCATGTATATTATAACTTCACATTTAGCACACATTAACTCAAATGCAGCAGTATATAAAGAATACGATAAATTTTCTAGGATAATTCTAGTTACATCAATGAATATTTTGAATTTGGGAAACCTGTAAAATATATTACAGTGGATAATAAAAACAACCAATCTATTAAACTTCAAAAACCTCTATAATGAGTTACAACGAATAATGAAAACATGCAGCATTAGATTTATTTTAAAGAAGTGGATGGTTGTAAAGCTTGTTCTTCACAACAATTTGATTGTAACTTCTATGGCTTAAAAGGTGCAAAAACCTCTACCGAGTTATGGCCTCCAAAACCAAAAGAATTTGAAATAGCTACAATAAAAAGAAATTAAATACAAGCACAAAATTTGGCATATTAGAAAAGCTAAAATTTTGTTTTGAATAATACGTACCGACATTTACATCATGTTGCTTCTTCACATTCGACACTGTGTCAATTATGACTTGTTCCTCCAAATTCTGCATATGATTAAATGAAAATGCATAAAAAATAAGTTTCTCTTGTCTATGCTACATACTGAAACTGCAACTATATAAAATAAAGGAAAGTGCTATACATATTGGTTAATAGTAGGATGAAGTCGGCCTTGTTAATAGCTTTGATTATAGCAATAGCCTTTAATCCACTTGCTGCTCTAAGGTAGCGCCCAGTCATCGACTGAGAAATATATAAAGTTTTTTTTTCACTTCTATGCATTTTATTGGACTATTATTTCAGTGGATATTTAAATAATAATAACTTACTTTTGTTCCGTTCATTTTTAGCTCAAACGTGTCCTTGAAAACCTTCTTCATAGCATTGAACTCTGCCAAATCTCCAAGCAGTGTTGATGTTGCATAAAAATTTGCATAGTTTACCTAGAAATCAGTGCTTTATAAAATAATAATCCAAAAACAATAATTCAATCAAGCTACATAATAAACCTCATTATTCCAAAACAAGTAATGACTTACCTCTTCAAGGGAGACACCAGCATCTACCAAACTCTTTTCTATGCAAGAAGAAACACTGAGTCCGTCTTGGTATTTGGATCTATCATGTTATGAGCATCATATGTTATAGCTCCTCCTAAATATTCTGCAGTTACTGCTGCTCCTCTCTTTTTTGCATATTCCAAGCTCTCCATAATCTTTTATTTATTTTTATGCACACATATGAAATTAGAAAAATAAATTAAAAGTGTAATTATATCATTTAATATCAATGGAAAAAAGAGTTTGTAGCCTCCTTTTTATTAATTTAAGTTTATAATTCTAGTGACTGCCTTTTAGATGCTATAATTTCATTTGTCACAGTTTGTATTGCTAGTGAATGTCATTTAGATGTTAAACTTTCTTTGTGGATGATATGATAAAATTGTGATAATCTAGTATAATTACCAAGACACCAGCTCCTTCACCCATGACAAACCCATCTCTATTCTTATCCCAAGGCCTAGTAGCCCTTTTAGACTCATTGTTTCTTTGAGACGATGCTTTACAACAATAAATCCACCAATCCCCGCAGGCAAAATTGCAGCCTCTGTCCCTCAACCACTATAATATCAGCTTCTCCTCTTCTTATATGGTTTGCTGCTGCAAGCAGTAGTTTGTAATTGCACATCCATTAGAGAAAGCGTAGTTTGGACCCATTAGTCTAGTGTCTATAGCTAGCAGTGCAGAACCCATGTTTGGGATTTAGCATGGAATGAAAAATGGAGAGATTTTCTTGTAGCCTTTTATCACATAGGATTGCACTCCACTAGTGAAAGAATTTATTTCCACCCATGCCAAAGACTATTAGATCACCAATTCTTGTTCTATCCATCTACGAGAAAAGGTTAGATTTTTTATCATATAATGTATAAATAAAGATAATAACAGATCTGAAGACATAAGAGTATGTTACAACTAGATATTCAACCCGGCCCATTCTGCATCATTCAAAGCTATGTACAGAGTACCGAAGGATATGCAAGCCCATATATATGCGGCCTAATCTTTTCTTTTAAATATAGAAGCTGCATCATCTTATTATGTATTCAAAATACAAACTAAGATTTCTGTAAATCTTTTTAAGAATATCAATTCAATAAAAGTATTCAGTTCTTTTATCTTGGTATCAGAGCAAGAGAAAAATCTGCTTAACAGCAGCAACAAGGTTAACGCCTTGCCGTTGATTTCTCAGATCAAACATCATCACTGAAATCAGGCTGCGCACCTAAGATATCATCAGAGAATTAAGTTTCTCATCATCTGATAGTTAAAGATCGGTCATACCTGTGTTAATATCAAGATTCTCATCAGTTTTCTCAACTGATTTTGATCTGTGCCATGCCTTGAAGCAACTGTCAGTATTCTTCATCACTCAGTTGGTTCAGGCTGCATCAGAAGTCTGCATCTTCAATTCTTGCAACTTTCTTGATTTAAAGATCCTCTCACGGCAGTTGCAAGAATCTACCTGTTCCCTCATAACCCTGTTTCAATGGCTGATGACGAGTCATCACCTTCATCTACTGCAAGAAACACTGAATCAAGATCTGCAACACAAGAGTTGATTAAAGCATTAGTCAAACCACAGAGCCAAATTATTAATGTTCAACTAGATGAATCAAATTTCTTACTCTGGAAATTCCAGATTGAAACAGCTATTAAAGGCTATGGTCTTGAAGATTATGTTCATGGAACATTAATCACACCACCCAGGTTTGTAACAGATAAGGATGGAAAATTAGTAAGCAATCAAGATTTCATATCACATCAAAGACAAGATAGCCTAGTAAGTTCTTGGCTACTTTCTACAATAAGTTCCAACCTTTTACCATAATTAATTGGATGCATATCAGCAAATGAGATCTGGTCTACTATTGAGCAAGTATTCAATACTCAATCGGCAGCAAAGGTCATGTTTTACAAAAGACAACTGCAAAGTTTAAAGAAAGACACTCTACCAATGAGAGACTATTTGTCTAAAATCAAAATGTTATGTGATCAACTAGCCTCTGAGGGCACAAAATATCTGATTATGAACAAATATTGTCAATTCTAAATGGCCTAGATGAGGAGTATGAAGCAGTTGTAGCAGTAATTTCTTCTAAAGAAACTACCCCCACAATTCAGTATGTTCATGCTACTCTTCTTTTCCATGAAGGTAGAACAGAGCAAAAGAAATCTACTGGTTCAGATTTCACAGCCAATTTTATCAGTAACAGTAGAAACAGGAATCAAGGAAAAAATAACAACATCAGAAATCAATCCAACAGCCAGTGAGGTGGTCAGACAAACAGAGCAAGAGGTAGGGGTGGCAGGCAATACAACAACAATAATAGAATTAGATGCCAGATATGTGAGAAATATGGCCATTCGGCAAGCAGATGCTATTTCAGATATGATAGCAATTATGTGCCACAACAACAAAGCAATACAAAGAACTATCAACCAAATGCTAACATGATCAACACTCAACCAAATCAGAGAGGCCAGTCAGAAAATGCAGATTGTGACACAGCAAAAGTAGAAGATATACATGATGACTGCTGGTACCCTGATTCAGGTGCTACAAATCATGTGACAAATGATCTGAGCAAGCTAAACCTGGGAAGCAGAGAGTACAAAGGTACACACACTATGCATATGGGGGATGGTAAATCCATTAAAATTACACACACTGGAAATGCAAGTTTCATTGGCAAGAAACAACTTTATCTCAATAATCTTTTGAGAGTCCCGTTAATAAGAAAAAACTTACTAAATGAATCCCAGTTTGCAAAAGATAATAATGTATTTTTTGAATTTTATCCACAATATTGTCTAGTTAAAGATATTCTACAAAGGAAATTTTATTGCAGGGTAGAGAGTTTAGAGGATTGTACAAATTTGATGTAGCCAAATCAAGAAATTCTGGTCATAGGGAAAATGTTGTAATGTTTCTGAAATTAAACGTAATAATGACAGTAAATTTTTTTATATGTGGCATTACAAACTAGGTCAACCAAGTGTAAACATTGTTAAGCATGTGTTGAACAAAAATGCAATTTCCTTTGAAAATATCTCTTTACCATATGTTTGCACACACTGTCAACTGGGAAAAAGCCACAAACTTGCATCTCCAGACTCACAAACTGATTATAGTATACCACTAGAACTGGTAGCCATAGATCTATGGGGACCAGCACCCATTAGCACTGATTATGGGTACAAATATTATGTCTCATTTGTTGATGTTTACTCTAGATATGTATGGATTTATTTTCTAAAGTCAAAATCTGAAACTTACAAGGCAGTGCAACAATTTATAATTCAAGTTGAAAATCAACTAAGCTGCAGTGTAACAATCATACAAACAGATGGTGGAACTGAATTTCACCGTCTAAAAGAATTTTTCTCAAAAAAAGGAATAGTCCATAGAACAACTTGTCCATACACGTCCGAACAGAATGGTTTAGTTGAGAGAAAACATAGACAAATAGTTGAGACTGGTCTTACTTTACTTGCTCAAGCATCACTACCGTTAAAATTTTGGCCTGATGCTTTTTCTACTACTGTGTATTTAATAAATAGATTGCCTACTAAGGTCATAAATTTCAAAAGTCCAATAGAAAAACTGCAGGGAATTAAACCAGATTACCAGGCTTTAAAGATTTTTGGTTGTCTATGTTTTCCCTACCTAAGACCCTACAACAAACACAGACTAAGTTTCAGATCATCACCATGCACATTTCTGGGATATGCCACAAACAAGAAGGGATATAAATGCTTAGATGACAAAGGGAAAATCTTTATATCTAGACATGTCGTGTTCAATGAAAATGTCTTTCCCTATAGTAAAACAGAGATGAAAACATCACAAAAAATTTATAATCCAAAAGTATCAATACCTGAGCTACCAAAATACTCAGATTGATGCTCAATCTCATGCAAGCACAAGACAGAATACTCAACTCACTACCACAGTTGAGGGTAGCAGTGGCTCACAACACACAATGATCAGAGATGAACCAGGTCATGAGCAGTTGGGATCTGAAGTTCAAGTTCAAGATGCACAGCATGACTCTGACATTCAGTCAGGCAACCATCAATCATTAGATGATTTACAATCATCTAATGACAATGAAGTCACAGGTGAAAGCAGCATTCAACAACCTGCAACAACTGGCCATCACATGATAACAAGGGCTAAAAGTGGAATTTTCAAGCCAAAGACTTATAATGTTGTCACAGATATCATAGAACCAGCTACTTATTTTGAAGCAGTGCAGAATGTAAAATGGAAAACTGCAATGCAGGAAGAATATGATGCACTGATTCAGAATAAGACCTGGACTTTGGTTCCTTTGCCATCCAACAAAAACATTGTTGGATGTAAATGGACATACAAGCTTAAAAAGAATCCTGATGGTTCAATCTTTAAATATAAGGCAAGACTCGTAGCAAAAGGTTACTCACAACAAAATGGTTTTGATTTCAGTGAAACATTCTCACCTGTTGTGAAACCTTCTACTATTAGAGTAGTTCTTACAATTGCCTTAAGTAGAGACTGGACCATCAAGCAACTTGATGTAAATAATGCATTTTTGAATGGTACTTTGCAGGAAGAAGTATACATGGAGCAAGCACAAGGTTTCAAACAAAAGGGCAATGAAAAACTTGTGTGCAAGCTAAACAAAGCAATTTATGGACTCAAGCAAGCACCCAGAGTTTGGTTTGACAAACTGAAGTCAACACTAATCAGTCTTGGCTACTCATCAACTAAATCTGATAACTCTTTATTTACAAAATTCAGTAAACTTGAAATTACATACGTACTAATATACGTTGATGATTTTATTATCACAGGCAACGGCAATGCAGAAATCAACATGCTTACTGAATATCTCAATAAAGAATTCTCAATCAAAGATCTGGGGTGTCTAAATTACTTTCTGGGAATTGAAGTTAAAAGAATATCTGCATCAATGATCCAACTAACTCAAGAGAAATATATATCAGAGATACTTGTCAGAGCAAAAATGGATAAAGCAAATGCACTATCTACACCAATGGCAAGCAATTTACATCTATCCAGAAACAGAGGTGAAGCAATACAGAACAGTACACATTACAGAAGCATTGTTGGAGCATTGCAATATGCAACAATTACAAGGCCTGAAATTGCTTACAGTATAAATAAAGTCAGTCAATTTATGCAAGACCCACTGGATGAGCATTGGAAAGCAGTAAAAAGAATACTAAGATACCTAAAGGGCACACTAAAGCATGGATTAATCCGGGAATCATGCAAAAACTTAAACATTAATGGTTATGCAGATGCAAATTGGGCCACAGACCCAGATGATAGAAGATCTACAACAGGATACTGTATATTTTTAGGTACAAATCCTATATCATGGTGCTCAAAGAAGCAACCTACTGTTTCTAGGTCTAGTACCGAAGCTGAGTACAGAAGTGTGGCAAATGCCACAGCAGAATTAATATGGATAAATTCACTTTTGAGTGAACTCAGAGTTAACACTAACAGTAAACCTACAATTTGGTGTGACAATCTCAGCACAGTTCTACTCAGTGCAAATCCAGTTCTACACAGCAGAACTAAACATATGGAGATTGATCTTTACTTTGTTAAAGAACAAGTTACGAGCAATAAACTGAATGTGAGCCATATACCTGCATCTTACCAAATTGCCGACATCTTGACAAAGCCATTGTCCAAGAAATTTTTTCTTCCTTTCAAGCAAAAGCTCAAAGTTTGGACTGTCGGCAATGGATAGCAACCATAAAGCAATATGATGAGCCAAAGATCAAAACTTTACTTTCCGTTGTACAAGCAGAAAGTAAAGATCAACACTCTAAGCATCATCCTCAGAAATCCCAGAGTTCATCAGATCGTCACCTCAAAAACAACAAAGGGTATAAGTTCAAAGCTAACATCTCAATATATGAGCTCAACAATTACAAAAGCAGGAGAGAAGACTCACCAGATCTGACTAACATCTGAAGATCTCTCGAATTTCTGTCGCATTCTCATCTCAAGCTAGGCTCAATCAAGGAATTTCATCAATACAAGTTATCATTCGAAAGTACATCTCAAATTAATTTTCAAATAAAGATAAAAACAGAAGCTTTGACAACTTATCTGAGAATCAGCCTTCTGCGTTTCAAAAACCCATCTAACCAAGAGATCAGTGATGAACATAGCAGCATAAAAGAGAGTTGACGACAGATACAGAAGGAACGATGCCTTTATTTACGAAAATTTTATCAAATGACTGAGTCGGCGGCGCCATTATCTTTCATCTCGCAAACCCTAGTGGCTGAAGGGTTTAAGGGGGCGAAATAAAGATAATAACAGATCTGAAGACATAAGAGTATGTTACAACTAGATATTCAACCCGGCCCATTCTGCATCATTCGAAGCTATGTACAGAGTACCGAAGGATATGCAAGCCCATATATATGCGGCCCAATCTTTTCTTTTAAATATAGAAGCTGCATTATCTTATTATCTATTCAAAATACAAACTGAGATTTCTGTAAATCTTTTTAAGAATATCAATTCAATAAAAGTATTCAGTTCTTTTATCTTGTATATTTAATCATCTTATGAAAGTATATCAAAATTCCAAAGAAGCACGCACCTACACAACACATTTTAGGTTTTTGTAGGAGATTTTTGTCTCTCTTGCACCTCTCATTTGAAATTGTTTTGATCAGATGAGCTATGTTAGTTTGGATTTTTTTCCTTTTTCGTATAGTGACATCTTAATTTAAGCATCAAACCATGTGAACTTAAGATTTTTATTCAAGTGAGAGTTTCTGATTTATGAATGTAGTGTGTGCTAACTGTAAAACAGCTTTCTCATTGCTTACATTTTTCAGCACTTCAGTTCCTAGATTGGCATCATCAATAGCTCTTTTACTAGCGAACAAATAGTATCTCTATGCATCATCCAGCCTTCTATCGTTCTTCCCATCAATGTATCCTTTGCTTGAAAAATCACGAATTGACCTCCAAATTTCATAGGGTAAGTAGAAGTGTCAAATCTATCTATTAAACTAACTCTACTTGCTCCTTCCAATAGCTTATCATAGAATGTGTCGATGTCATTGCCAAAAATAGAGATAAGGCCTTGAGCAGTAGTAACGATTCTTTTCTTTGGATCGGTCTCTCTTTTAGAGAAAAAAATATTGGAGATGCCATTGCCCGAATCTTCGGGCATCTTAGAGCTGTCAATAAATAGAACAAGTCATTTAAGTTTGTACTATTCCCATTTTCTCGCCTAATTAGATGGTCTCCAAACTATGGTTATGTATTGTTTGAAGTTAGCATGAATGATTTTTAGGTTTTTAAGGCATTCTAACATATGTTCTACTAGTTACCATGCATCAACACTAAATGTGTATTTGTTAGATCATCCCCAATAGGATCGTATCAATGACTGACTCACCCTCAACGAAAAGTAGACCGCATGTTATGTATATGTATCAAAAATCTTTATACTTGGTTTAGTTTGTTTGATTTTTATTTTTTCAATTCCAGTGGAAGATAAAATCTCAAAAGTTTTAGCTGCGTTCTCCTAGAAGTTCACATACTGTATAAAATCTGCTTATAGTGGCATAGATATATATTAGCAAGCTGATAAAAACTTGAAGAGTATAAAGTTGAACATGTAGGGTATCCATTAAATTTTAAGTTGTTGCATGATGATTTATCCAGCTATTAAATGTTAATCCAATATCAAAAATAATAGAAATGGTTGATATGTTGGAGATTTTTGGATTGATAAATGAGGTAATACATTTGACTACACATTTGTTACTTTATTAAAATATATCATCCGCTTTACATCATTTGTAGTTTTATTTATGATCATATATCATGATGTGGTACAATTGTTATGCAATTACTACATGTAAAAGCCATCGGTGCATATTCTGACTTTTATAACTTTTGTTTAGGTTTTGTTACTAATGAGAAATTTATCCATGAATTTGACCAACCCTGATTTTGATGACCATGTAAATTAATTCTGAATGCAGATGCATTTAGTACGATATATTATGTATCTTAGTATGTTCATTTTTTTGCTGTACGTAAGATAAATGGAGAAATTTGTTAGCTTAATTTTAGAAATTAGTTTAATCATTCAACCAACTATTTTTTCCACATCATCATTGCTTATAAAATGTTCAAATTAATATTGGAAAATTTCCTTTAGTCCTATTCTAGACTTGGGCATATTTGGAAAACCATCATGAATTCTGCAAACCTTTATACAGATGTATACCATATAAATTTTGCTCGATTCTTGTTTTCTTTCCTATTAAACGACACAATTTTATATTTTAAGTACATTTTTTTGAATCGCCAAATTTCACCTCACTAGCCTACTATAGCGCTTACAAAAAGTGTACTGTGACTTGTGTCATATTGCAATGCTCTCTATATTTGTGTATGGAGTTTATTACGCATTTAGTTTCATATTTATTAAATAATATGTTGTAATTATTATTTTAGCAATGGGCTATCATATTTCAATTTGGCAAAGAATGCAGCTAGCATCATACGGAGTGGATGGTGAGGATGTCGGTCTCGTGGATACAATTGATGAGACGGATCCATTCATGTATCCATATTTTTATATGCTGTTAATTTTGTTACATACAGTTGCATTAGACTAACTGTATATTCAATTTCAGGTTCAACGCTGAATAAGCGATAGTGTACTTATGCTAGTAATGTGGTAAATTGGTGCACGCTTCGTCCTTTGTGTACATATGAGTACTGTTATCCGATAGAAAATGACGTCCCTCGTTTGTTGGATGATAGTGTCGTTTCAACTGAAAGAATCGTATTAAATTTAGGCTGTGTTTCACTTGGGTTGTTTGGTTGATAACTAGGGACAGGATTTTCTACTATTTGAGCTAGTCAAATTAGCTTGAACTTCCCTTATTTGATGCTAAATAAATTCATATTTGTTCTCTTCTACCACTGATCTCTAATTGCTTTTTTTCATTATAGGCATATTGGACATTTTAAGGAGACGAGCTTGAACTTTCCATTATTATTTTTCTCTTTCTGCAAACTCTTTTTGTAAGATTCTATGTCTCTAACATTTTTGCTTAAAACATTGTTCATGAAATATTGTATACGATTGAATTTTATCGTGTATGAAATTGATGTAGCTTTGATTATGTTTAATCTTCCTGGCTGCTTATAATATCATATTATATCTATTAGTGTTTTATAAATGTATAGTTTCCTTTTGAATATATTATTCATAATTGTTTTAAAACTGCTACCGTATGTATAAAATGTTGCAAAAAAATTGATATACCGCAATGTTTCAAAAGGGTAACAATAGGTGTAACATGTTGAAAAAAAGTGATATATCGTAGCATTTTAAATGAGTTTGCGTCGTTTAATAAACGCTGCAAAATTAATTCACTGCAGCGTTTTGTAAAAGCTTCGGTAGCCTTCTTTTTAGCAACATTTTTACGCTGCGTTATTCCCTGATACTATTGCAGCATGACATTACGCATCGTTCTTTGAAACGCTGCTAATGTTTATGACAGTATTTTTAAAATGCTGTGAAATATCTTTTTTATTATAGTGGATTATTCCCAATCCTCCCTCATCTTCTCTTTCTATTCTTTTTATTTAAAAAACAAAATAACTCTCACAACATATTTTATAAAAAAAAAAATTCACTAACAACATTAATATAAGAAGACCCCATGTATATATTTACATATGGTATAATACTAAAAAACAACAATGATCGTATGTATATGAATCATTTAAAATTTGCATTGAACATTTTACGACAATACATTGTATCTACATGAATCATTCAAAATTTGCATTGAACATTATTTTGATCAACGTGCTTGAAGACTTACTTGCAAGAGAAAAATATCCTAAGGCACAATGCTGTCAAAATGGGTATTTATTTTCAAGTTTGGTTACGTCGACATTTTCTGATCCATGAAGTCTTTTCTCCTCCGAGACAAGAAATTCACAAGCACGATGAAGCTGGTAAGGGTAATCTTCGCCAAGCCACACTAAATTCCTATGTTTGAGTACATTAGCATGGTAGAGAATGAGGAGAGGGTCGAACTCATTCACCACATCTTCTCTCACTTTGTTCGTGATCGTTTATGTCTCACGTTGAATGAGCATGTCGACATCTTTAGCTTTTTTAATGGCCACATCTTTCTTAAGCCTAACATAATCCAACTCTTTGCAAGAATCTTGAGCGATCTTTTGAGCATCATCTCTATCTTTAGTTGCATCTTCGAGCTTAATCTTGAGCTCGGCTATTTCCTTCAAGGCGGCGGACACATTTTTTTGAGCCGTGTCAAGCTCAAGCGTTATCCCTTGGTTCTGGTGATGCAACACTTGAACCATATCGAGATGGCTAGCTTTCATCTCCTCCGTAGATTTCAAGGCAGCGTCAGCTTTTACTTCGGCTTCGGTTAAGGCGGTTCTCGAGGCCTCTAGTTCATTTGTCAAAGCTTCAATAATTATTTTATCCATGGCATCTTGTTGCTTAAGTTTCTCTATCTCTCGACGGAAACCTTTGATATTTTTCCACGGCCATCATCCATTCTCGATATTGCATATAAATGTTACTAACGCAATTAATGGTCATTCTTTGAACATCGTCTTGAACCTTCTTCAGATTAGGAGGAAATAAAATCCATCAAGGCATAAGTTTGGGAATTCCTCTCGATGTTTGGCCATACGGACATTTGGATTAGTTGGGAAATCCTTAGAAATAGTTTCAACCCCTGTACTCTCCTTACAGGCCTGTGAACGACAATATGTTTGCCATGGCGGTAGCGATCGCTCGGCCGCTAAGACTGAGATGGGACTAAGGATCTTGGAGGCATCAGAGTCATAGGAGGACCACAAGGGGGATAAGTAGGAAAGTCCCTATGTTCAGTTGGTTTTTCAAGACCTCTTGGAGGATAGGATCTTGATCTCAATCTATGAATGTATCGAGCAGGCCTGTCCCTATCATCCCTCTCTTGATAACCGTGATATAGCTGGAGCAATAGCTAATCATAATATTCATGACTGTCGCGGTAAGTGCCGGATCACGATCCCGATGATTGATGTTGTACATCCCGAAAAGATTCAAACATGCTCCTTTTCCTCACCATTGTTTCTGCAAAGAAAAGTTAATAGCAATTAACTTTGAGTACTCGGAAGTATAATTAAGTATAGTGCAGTGTTGGATGTGCAAGTGTGTGTAAGTGTCCTAGTGACCAAGTGTAGGAGCTTTGCTCAACGGTGTAACCTCCCCTCCGGAAGTAGTGATCTTTGAACTAGTTCTGATAGGAGACTATGATCCTCTAATGCTCACGTCAGTAAAATGATAAGCGTCGAGATCAGGAGGAATTGGTAGATCGGACAAAGGATCTAGCAGTACACTCATCAACGGCTTAGTTGGATAGGAAAGATGACTTCTTGGAGGCTTGCGTGCAATCGTTTTCCCTTTTCTTTTAACCATGACTGGGGGTTGAGGAACTTGTGAGGGTCCGACACCAACCCCAAGATCAGGACTATCATCTGGCGACCAAGTGCGTCGTCACTACGTCTTCAAGCGCCGATATCAGCAGACTCTTGGATGCTCATGACTAGGAGCACCATGGGTCTGGTTTGAATATCTCTTTGGCCTGTTGCGGCCTGTAATCTAATCCCAACCGGCCAGGCAGTTTTGGTTAGCCCCACACCGAGGCCCTCCTCTATCAAGCCAAAAGTGATGAGACGTTAGTCCCTGAGCAAAAATTCAATATTTCTATCCTTGGCCGGAGCGTTCTTCAAAATAGAGACTGCCTCTTCATAAACATCGCTACTGAGTCGGGTAACTACACCTGAAAATGAATAACATCGATATAATGCAAGTCTAGATATGTTTTCCTTATCATATTATGAAGTTGGTCAGAAACACTTACGTCTCTCTATCCATAATCGAGATATTCTGGGAGTAAAACAAACGAATAACCATTCGCTATTGAAAGAACTTAATTTGTTCCAAGTACTGGCCAAAATTTGGCATTTCTTCGTCGATTCAAGAAAAGTGAATGATAGACTCCTTGTCCATAGTTTAAAAGTGAAAAGATATCGGATGTTTCGGTAGTGGGCGAATGGTTTAGAAACTCCATGAATACCATGTATGTATAATTGAGAAGCACGCAACTGTTTGGGTGGAGTTGCACAAAAGCAATTCTTAAATAATGTAAGACCCCCAGAATATATGAATTGAATGGCGGGATGCTTCCTTCCCAGCACATGAATTTGTTTCATGCCGTGTGACCTTCAGGAGGTCTATGAGCCCTATCGTCTCATAACGGAACTAATAAATCACTAAAAGGAATACCATGCCTTATGCAAATCCTCTGGAGAGCATCTTCTTTAATATTTGAAGTTATTGAATCAGGAGGATTTTCAAGAATGATTGCATCTTCTAAAGCATTGGGTGCTGGTTCGATAATTTCTGATGAAAGGACAGGACCAATCTCGGAAAGATTAAGCTGAAAACTCAAGCCTTAAGGCTACCTTGAATTATGACTAAGCGGTGGGCTATTAGACTCAGTCGTTGAGCTAGATTCTACGTCTGAATTCGCCCTATGAGAGGAAGATCCGACTAGCATGATTATAGTATGTTCGAAGCACCTAAATTCCCTTGTTATCAAACTTAATAAAAATCATAATTATAAAAAACGACTTGTGCCCCCCAGTGCATTGTGAGTGTAAGTGCTATGTGATAAAGCGCTAATCAATATAATAACGAGTTATGCAAAACTGAAGGCAAGAAGAAACGACAAGACATAGAAATTTGTTCAAAAGACAGTTGTTAGCCAATGGTAATCAAACGTTGTCAGAGCTACGGATAAGTTTTGATATGGTAGTTAAAGTTCTTCATTCATGGCGCTTATTCTAAGGCAACATGCTATTAGCCATGGAGTTCATGTCGTGTGATAGTCATGTTTATGTTTAAGTGTGTACAAGAAACCAGATCTAGTTACTTGGTTTGAGTTCATGTTCATGCTATTAGTCATGTTCTTATGAATGGTTAAAAGCACTAAGTGCGAGCATAAGCTGAACGTTCTAGTGATGGTTGTAGTTCGATCATTTCTAATATTCTAATGGTCGAACTTTCTGGAGTCAAGTATATGCCGAACGTTCCATAGAGCGACCATAGCCGATCGTCCTGCAAATTGAACGTTCCTCAAGTTATCACATTCGACCATTTCGAACAATCCTCTAACTCCAACCATGCTGAACTCCACCGATCGTCCATGAGCGATCGTAAGAATCATTCTCAGCTCCACCACTCCATACCTTTCATCTTCTCGTTATCATCCCCATACAAGTACGATCGGCCAGATAATGGTAGGTCTTGACCTCTTCCAGGCAAACAACCTCACCTCTATTGAGCACGTTTTCAAAAAAATGGAAGAAGAAAACTTATACTATATCAACGGTTCTTGATTCAAAATTGTTTTAAAGTTATGCGGAAAATTCAGGTAATGTTTTACCTATGCTCAAGATCTAAAAGAGGGAAGATTCAAAAACAATTCAGAATCCAAGTGTGGAGGAAGAGGATACTGCTGTGAGGATCGGCAATGGGAAGAAAAGGCACTTATCTCGTTTTAGAGCTTAAAGCAAAAGGTGTGAAAGTAAAGTAAAGAAAGAAGCTAATTGTAAAGCCGTATATAGAGATAGATTTTATCCGATCATTTTCATCTTATAGGATTTAGCTGGTCGTTCTCACTTCAGAGGGCTACACCTATCGTTTCATAACCAATGACCATACTGATCCATCTTTGATTTGTGTTTTCATCGATCCGTTCTTAATCCAATCTACCAACCATTACATTGCATGCCAATCTATCCTAACGTCGATCAATCGCTTTTCTTAGTTATTCATACGTTAGAACGATTACTTTTTTACCTGAACCACAACACTCGGTTCGATGATCAAAGACGGTTTGAAAAAATGAATGAAAATGGTGATGAATGAAAATATGATGAAGTAAGTGAAAAATGTGGTGAATGAAAGATGGATGAAAAATGGTCATAGAAATTCGATTACGTATGCGAACATTCAGAAAATCATGAGAGTTAGTAACGACCTGTGGACATTAGAGCATGACCTAAGGTCCACAACATAAACGTGTATGAATATGCACGGAAACAGGTTAGAATTAAGTTCAACTTCTAAAAATCAGTAAAAGTTCACAGTCAAACCTGGATCTGTCAAATTTAAGATTGGATTAGATAAAAGAAGGTTTGTAGGTCCTACGTGACCAAATTTTTATACGCAAAAAGAATACAACTCCAGATTTATATTGTTGACAGATGATAGAGGAATAGTAATCAATCATGAAGCTGAACGGATTCCATCACAATAATTCATACTTGTTACGATTCAAAGCACGTCATGTTATTCACAAGACATACTTTGGGGGGCAAATGTTATCCCGCCTTATGGCGAAGTCATGATACCATCGATTCGACCAGGAACAAATAGTTGGTAGCTTGAAGAGCTAGCTATATATAGTACTATAAACAATAATCGAACATATTTGAACCAAAAAAAAAAATCAAAGTATGGGAAATATGAAGTCACTAGCCTGGCTCTGTGAAGTTATATCTCAAGTTTGGAATTAAGCGAAGTCTGTGTACACAAGCTACGGATGAGACAACGACTTGTTTGGGTCGACCAAAGAACGATCAAGGAAAATATCTCAAATTGTTGGAGAACATTTTATAGCTTAAGAACCATGAAGCTAATCCATATATGACTTCCAAGACATTAGCAGAGGGGTAAGCGAAGCATCCCGTGACGATTGCACATCCTAAAATGAAGATGAGAGGGAGGTCGATCGATATAGATCGATCGTTATTGATGGGTTCAACCTAACGATCAGCATATTTCGATGTATGTTCTATCTTTGAATTAAAACAACGTATAGCCTGCAATCTACGACCCAGTATGAACCCATATCCTAGAAGCAATATCAGAAAGCCTTTAGCATCCTCCAAAAACGATCGTGATTTGTTTAAAGAAAATAAAAATGATCGGCTATGTTTGTTCTGATCATTATTGATCATTGAGTTAATGTAGCCAATCGATATGGTGGGCTTTACTAGACCTAGAGGGTTTCCTTGTAAAGTTTCAGCCCGATCCATGCGCTTCTCCTGCTATAAATACTACATGCATAGCTTCAGAAAGTGGGACTTTTCATCTTCTTCTTCCTACTCCAGAGGCTCTGCCATTTTTATGTCTTGAAAACTTGTATCAATGATTCTATCTGATCCAAATGTTCTTAAATTGTAATTTAGTGAAAGATTAATAAAAGTATGAAGTGGATGTAGGCCAAAATTGCTGGATCACTATAAAATCTACGTGTTCATTTATTTTTATGCTTTGTTCTTTTGATTTCATTCTTTATTCAATATCCATAAGATTCTACGGGTGTTGATGCCCATTTTTGGCGTCAATATTTTGGTGCTTTCACTAAGAAACGAATTCTCAACTCGATTGGATCTTGTTTTCTACTAGGAATTTCCATGTTCGCGAGATAGATCCAGCTTTTAGTTGATAAGTTTCCTATTCTACTCAGATTTGAAAGAAGTCCAAATGGAAACTACTTAACAAGGCCGGGAAATCATGTCTGCAACCTTGGCCAAAGGAGGAAATGATGAGATCAGTAACAAGCAACCATACGGTTCATGAATATCTTTGCTTTCTCAAGTTTTAGTGCAAGGAGGAACAATCGGCAGTTGGCTATAGACTATATGAATTAGGAAAGCAGTTGTTCGCTACGAGTTCAGTCGCTCCAACATCCTACCCGATCGTTCTTTGCAACGGTCCATATCAGTCATTCCACCAATATGATAGAGGCTACTTGCAAAAGACAAAAGCAGAAACCTTAGTTAATACATGGCAGTATTAAATAGGTTTTCAAATTTAGCCATGCATCTTTTTTACAATATATATACTCATATGGCTTATTAAGGTTCCTGGATACTCTAACAAAATGCCTCAAATTTCTTTCCTTCCAAACAATAAACATGAATTGCTTGAGCACTTTAAGCAACAGGGAACCTTTAACAGTTCTCCAATGAGTTGCCTTGACAACATTGTATCACTCAACCAGAGAAATTTGAAGGGGACTATGCACTACAAGAAAACGTAAGATTTCCTACGGTAGGCAACCATCGGCATCCATTGAAAACTGACGCAAAAAATCATCGCAAGTTTTCCCATCGCCGCATAGTTTTTCCTATGGCTTCTAACAACGTCCATCGTAATCTTTCTTACGGCTACCAATAGATAGCCGACGACTCTAAACGGCCATCTAAGACACATGGTTGTTCAAGAGGTAGCAAAAAAGCCGCCAATAGCCGTCAGAAGCCATGGGAAATTTTCGACCTAAAGGCTGTCGCCAGCCGTCGAAAGCCATCGGAATTGCTGAAGCTTTTTGCCAGTATTCTACTACGTTCTAGCATAATATACACAATCTAGAAACATAACATAGTCACACACAAGCATATATCGAACTCAGATATTCAAGATAATATCAAATCATATAAATATACCCAAATCACATAAAGAAATTAAATCAAGCATAACTCGCATAAAATGAAACCAACCAACGCTTCGTTAACATAATTTACATATATGTCATTGTACGAAATGTACACCGTCGAACATCAACTCCCCACCATCAACTCACAAATGCCAAAATTACCATCATTAAATGTACCATCAAATAATATACCAACATCTCAAAGTATTCAACTGCACCAACCCAATGTATCATCAAATAACACTAAGCAATGACGCAAAGCAAATAAACGTACATATCACTTCTGTCAATCACCTTCAGAACCTTCGCAACCAGATGAAGATGGAATGTGGCCTGCTGCATATACTCAGCAACACGCTGGTCCAACTGTTATGTCATCTCAATGGCCTGCCGACAGTTGTGCTCCTCCAACTACGCCACCCTAGCTCTCAATTCTTTGATCTCTAGTAGATCAATCTGAGCTCTGGTTTAGCTGGCTCTCCTCTATCTACCCTGCAATACTTATTTAATTTAGTAAAAATTCAATTACTATTATCTTAATATAGAAGTTGTAGCATAATAATTGAAATGTTATATCTATAAATTCATTACTGAAACTAAAGCGATGTAAAGTTGTTTAGAACTGAAAAGATTGTTATATCTAAATATATTATTCATTACCGCTTGATTACCAAAACCGTAACGCCTGTTTCGTGAAGATGGATCCAAGATTGACTCAAAAATGACATCCTCCTCGTCCGTAGTTAGCTGCTTTTGACCAGTTTCTTCCAGAAGTTTCTGCCTTTGTTCCATAAATCATGCCTGGATGAACAAATAAAAATACATTTGAAATTAATAGCATGATATCTTAATTCATTATACTTTAATAATTAAAACAATTACTAATAGTATATAAACTAAAATATGCTTACATGGCTCTTCCACGATTTATCATCATGCCATGTGTATGAAACAGTCCCGCTTGGATTTACATGCTCGACGGCATGAGTATGGGTAAATACATCCATGTATGATATGGGACCCTGCGTCTCAGCTTCCTGAAATTGATTATTTTATACTATTATTGTATATTAAAAATTATACAGCACAATAACTATTTACAATTCACATTTAATAAATTAACAACTCCTAGCGATATTGTTGGAACGACTTGTACCCTCCTCATGAGTGACAGGATTTTTGTTCCTGTTTGTAGAGTTTCTCAACGAATCTGCCTGTACATTTAAATAAGTAATACATTATTTACTTATCAAATATTTTTTGATATTTACATGTCAATCAAATAATTAATCAAAGATTAGTACACTTACCTTCACTTCGTCACTATCCCAATGCACCAGCCATCCGCCCAACACACTCGCTTCCATCCAGTTTGGCTTCTCTCTTTTATGCTTCACAGCCGATATTGAATTACAGTAATTCTTCCTCATCTTCCGCATACAATAGTGTCGTACCAGCTCATGTCGTCTACTTAGACGTCGACTGCGGCCTGCATTTCATGATCAACAAGCGAAAAATAATTAAACAATATAAGGTGAACAATAAATAAGCGATAAAAAAATTAAGAATGGAAAACAGAAGATTATACTTACAATGAAATCCTGCCATATACACTCCATGATGTGGGAAGGGATATTATCCCACTTGGACCAACAAGCCATCATCCTACTCTTATATGAATCTCTCGAAACTGATAGAACTACAGCTGATGGTTGTAGGTCGAATCTCTTGTGTTAAATAAAATACAGATTATTATATCTTACACAAAATAATTATGATGTTGAAATAAATTTAATACTTACCCCACCTCTCTAGGCACTAGATACATAGCAGAAAGCTGTGGCGGCTGCGATGGACCGCTGCCATCGCCTCTGGATGAATGGGATGAGCTCCTCCTTTTGGACGACTGATATATGTCACAAACACAACATTTTAAAAGAGAATAATAGCATAATAATGAAATATACTGTATAATAATGACATAAAGTGCAAAATATACCTGATTCAAATTGGGTCTCAAATTCCGACGGTAAGCAGAATATATGACATTTTAACATAAATTGCTAAATAAATGATAGAAATGGTAATGACATGAATGAGGTAAATGATGATAAGAAGATTCAGTTTCATAAATGATATAATTAAATTACATAACTTGCAAAATAAATGTCATCAATTGCATAAATTGCATAATACATCATAATTCAACATAATATTTAATCAATCCTCATCGCCTTCTGATTCAGATTTGGTCTCAGGTTCAACGTTATTTTCCTCTCTAATCTCAAATGCTTCTGCCAAAATGTTTGATTCATCGTTCAGAGGTCCAAATCAATACGATCGTCTGTTGTTATTATTTCATTGCGTTGCTCAAGATCTGCCAGATAAGCTTGTTCATTTGGAATATTCTTTCCATCAAAAGTAAATCTTGCCTTTGTTTTAAAAACTACTAACCAATCTGCTTTATCTCTTTTTAGAGACAGATAAAGAGCGTAATAAACTTGTAATACTTGTTTGGTTAGTACGAAAGGATCGCACTATTGATAATGCGATATGTGCTTTAGTTCAATAAGATTATAATACTTGTGCACATTAATTCTAGAACCTAAACATTGCTAAACCAATTGCATCTAAACAAAAAACATCCTCTGTGGTTAGTGAGAACTATGTCAGTTGCAAAATTTCGGTAAAACGCCATAAAAATCATTTATGTGATTTTCTAGATCATCACTACCTTTAACAAATACACCTGTGTTATTAGTTAATTTTTCAGTACCGTATTCTTTGGTGTTAAATTTATATTCATTGACGAAATATATTGAATATGTCTTGACATTTCTTTTTGGTCCCAAGGCAAGATGTTTCAACCCTCCGTCGACCATGCAATTTCGCAGTTCATAAATGTACTTTGAAAACCAATCATAAAATTCTTTACTAAGATCTCCACGTGGATGTTCTCTTTCATAAATATTGCACATATGAATAAAATATTGCACTAAATTCTATACGTGCATGCATTATTGGAATGAATAAATCAAGAATTATTATTTCATATTACCTAACAAATGGAGCAATCTCAGCACAGTTAAGAAGAATATAAGTGTGTGTTACATGAAGATCTCTATCGTCTAACCATACATCTACACATTTTCCAAAAGGTCGACCATGCTGTCCAAAAATAGATAACATTGTTTAAGAGGACTCTTGTTCGTCGTCGTCATCATTATGTGGAACACTTTCAAATGATATGTTCACATGGTGTAAGGACCCGTATTTTTAGCATTTGATTTTGGGATGATTGACTAATTTTAAATTTTGAAATAATAATTTATAAGTCCAATAGATAAATTTTCTAATGTTTAAAAAAAATCCGAATATATAAATTGGTTAAACTATGTTTAAATATAAATTATAAATTTCTAGATATGATAAATTTTATAGATATATGTATATAAACTCCAACATTTAAAATTTATGATAGAGTATCCATATATGTATATAGGCTTTATGATGTTTATATATATATATATATATAAGTTATACATGTGTATATATGTTTATGAAAGATATTGTTATATGTATATAAATAAGTAAAGATGTACATAGTACATATAAATGTGTAAGTATGTATAGTAAACATATAAGTTTGTATATGCAAAAACTTATGTTATAAGTTTAAAATAATATGTATGTATATATATATATATAAGAATAAATACTTGTGAATAGCTTTGTATATGCGTATAATATAATGTACATGTGATAAATTATACAAGAAGTATTGAACTTAGGCATGTTATATATATTTGTTAGTAGGCTAAACATGTTCATATGGTCAAAGTAGTATACATATACATACATACATACATACATACATACATACATACATATATATGAATGCATATATATACATGGGGGAATATCATCATGACAAACATTAAATTCAAGCATACAAAACTTCAATCAAGCACATAAAATAGCAAATCAACTTACAAAATCAAATCATCCTTCAAATGAAATCAAAAGAAGACAAAAGCAAAAGAAAATAAAATTATAGGAAAAAAGGGCTGTATAGGTATTCATCTCGGCCTTTTTTTGGCTTGCACTGTACATTTTTCCATTCCTATATATATATACATATATATACATACATACATATATATATATATCAAGTAAATAAAACAAAGAAAAAAAAAGTCTGCCATTTTTGAAATTTATAGAAGGCTAAGAACTCAAGGCTTTAGGAAGTAAATCAACAAGAAGCAGTATTTTCTTTTCAAAGGCTGGTGAGTGAAACTTCAAGTTTTGCTTACTGTAAATTTTGAATACATCCATGTGTTTGTAAAATTGGAAGAACTCTTGTATTTGACCATTATTCATGTGTTAATGATTTTCTATGTTGCATATATGTGTTAAACCATAATTGAACACCCTGTAAACTAAAAACATGATCAACAGCCCTGTTCTTTGAATAAATTTAATAGCTTGCAACTTTAAAATTCCTTATCTCCTTATCCAATTAGTTTGAGGCTATGATTCCAAAATGAATTTTTTTTGTTTTTTAATGGTTTATTTTAAAATTAGTTTCGTTTGATATTATAAAGTGTAGGAGTAGAAAAATACAAATTATAGCAGATAGCTTATAAATGGCCAAAAATCGAATATCATAATTAAATCTTTGGTTTAAATAACTGTGTTTGTGATTGGAAATGCTGATTTTTGAGAGTAGTTTGACGATTTTTAGTCATGTGTTGAGTGAGAAAAAGAGAGATGACCAAAATATATGTATTGGTTGATTTTCGATGGCCCAGGTGGTGGAAAGGCTTGCCATTGGTGGTGGAGGTAGTTTAAGCGGTAGGGAAGCTAGGAAAAATGCTGCAGCAATTTATCAGTGTGTTTGGCGTGGGGTTCAAATTGTTTTTGGGTTTTGGGTTCGTCCTCTTTCGTGTTCGGTTCTGAGTTAACTGTGGCGACGAGAGGTGGTTATAGGCATGCGGTATGGGGGGAAAGCAAGCGAAGGTGGCGGCAAGTGTTTTGGCAAATTTTAGTGGCCAGTGGCGGAGTGCGGTGTCGTGGCGAGGTGATTGGGTGAGGTTGTTTTTGTTCCAGTTTGGTGAGGAGGATTGAATTTGCGTATGGAAGCATGTTCGTGTTTCAGGTGTATGGGCGTGGATGATGGGGTCATGGCGGACCGAAGTAGGTAGTCGGAGGCGAATTGTGTCGACTTAAGATAGTGTGCATGTGCACACGTCTCGAGCACCCTGGTGTGTTCAAATGGTGAAAGGAGGAAGAAAGAACTGTAGTGGGAAGAAGAAAGGGGGACGGATTGAATGCGTGGGCCATGTTTCGGTTTGGGCCTGGTTTGTCTTGGGCCGAAGTGAATTATGTAATGTTTTAAAAGAAAAGGCAATTGAATTAAGATTTATATTAATAATCTTTAAATTAAAAACATTGTTCTCCTTTCTTTTAAATCAAAATGGACATGATAATTTTTTCAGTATGGTCCTACCACCCATATTTTAATCTAAATTAATTTTGTTAATTTTCTTTGATATAGATTTAAATTTATTATAACAGTGGTAGTGGATAATTAATTAAAGTCTTGTTTGATTTAACCTCATGTTAATAAGTAAATTAGTTATTAATTTAGTTGTTTAATCTTAGTTAACCAATAATAAATTTGTTTTTATAATTTCTTGTTCATAATTAATTTGGATTAAAAATATAAGTAGATTCAGTTAATTTAAGTTGATTAAATTCTGATTATGAATTGTTTATATTAATTATTAATCATTAAATTAGTTAAAGATCTACTTTGGTTTGATTGCTCTTGAATGTTTATTTCAACTGTCCTTTGTCTATGCCATTAAGTAATCAAATGAATCGAAATGGTTAAGAATAAAACGTTGACACGTTTTATTGGAAGTAACTTATGTAACAAATTTCCATATTTGATATTGACATTCTGAATATGAATTGTTTATTCAAATAACTTGGCCTTTTAAAAATTTAACCATTTTGAGTTCGAAGAGACCGGGATCAGATATCTGCATTATCTGGGACCATTTCGATCCAATAACCACCACGAACCTTTACGGTTTTGATTTAAAACCTAGTATGCTGGGTTTTATTTAGTGTAACAATTTTCGGCTTTTATTAAGTATTTATTAGTAAACACTATTATAATATCACCAGATTTTCTATAAAAGAATGTTTTGTTTAACGTAAGGGAAAAACCTGTCGCGTTTAGTTGTGACGTGGTATTACGAGTTACCTTGGTTTTCGAAGGATTTTGATAACTTAAGTATTTCAAATTAAGTGTGTTTACTAACGCTAGTTTCCAACCTTACTGGGATGTTACTTTATTGTAATTCTCGAGTCAGACCGAGTATTATAGATTCAGGTAAGGTTGCTTTGGAACTTAGGAGACGAGCTGGATGGCAGAGATGTATTGCATGTATTTGATTATATTCCTTTGTGTATTGTAGGCTGTATATTCAGCGTTTAAGGACAAGTTATTATAACTATCCAGATTTATATATTGATGATTGTACTCTGACAGTTTGTATGTATATCAACAGTTACATTTTTTCTTTTGTACAAAAAGCTGTTATTGTATATTACTTTGTTCCGCTATGTTTGTGAGATTCTGTGTTGTCGCTGTTTCTGTTTCTTCTTCTATCTCTTTCTTCTTAACCCTAATAACCTGGTATTTCCGGCACTCGATTGTTTGGCACTCTATACAGTGAACGTATTAGTGTCGATTTTCGAGGGTCGAAAATTGCCTGGTCTTTACAGATGGTCACTGAAATAGTAAGAGAAAAAAAAAGCTTCTTCTTCGATGTATGATTTACAGATCAAACCTTAAACTCGTGTTTTGCGCCTCACCTTTTTCTTTAAATGATTCAAGTATCTTTGAAAAATTAATTTACATTGACTTTAATTTTCGAATGTAATTAAATTAATAGGTAACATATTAATCATACCTCTCAAATGGATACATCATACATATTGCATAGGACCTCAAGTCGTACTTTAGATGAGAGATGAACAGGTAAATGTACCATTACATTAACAAACCCAGTGGAAATATTTTCTCCAATTTGCAGAGCAATATAGGAATATCTTCTTCAAGTTTACGTAAAAATTGCACTTTTAACATAATCGAACAAAGCTCTTTGTAAAACACACTAAGCTCCGTTATTACCTTTCAAAATTTTAAGGCCAATAGTTCTTTGAATAAAACGAGTAATAAATTTTTCATTATTATGTGACAGTCGTGGCTTTTCATTTCACTCAATCTGCCGTTTTAAAATCAAAACATCTACGAAGATTTGATGAAATCCCAATAGGAAATCTTAATCCTTCCACCCATTTTAACACAACTTGAACTTGATTATTATCTAATTCATCACATGCTTTGGGTTTTTTATTTTTATTTGGTTTTATATGAAGCTCGAGGCATTTGCATAATTTTTGTATATCATGTCTTGATTTCAAATCGTCCTTAGCCTTCTCCTTGACATTAAAAATTGTGTCAAAACATTATCAAATACATTTTTCTTATTGTGCATGATATCAATATTATGACGAAGCAGAAGATATTTCCTATAAGACAACTCCCAAAATATACTTTGTTTGCACCAATTTTGAATAGTTGATTTACCTGCAATTTTTATTTGTACTCCAGTTTCATGTATCTTTGGATAGTCCCTTACAAATCCATATATGTCTTCGCTTGACCATATCATTGGTGGTTGACTAGTTTCTACTCTATTAGCTAAAAAGTTTTTTCTGTCTCCTTTGAAGGGATGATTGACATGGAGAAAACACCGATGGCAGTCAAACCATGAAATTTTCTTACCATTCGGTAAAGAAAATGCCCGTGTTTCTTCTACGCAATAAGAATAAGCTAGACGACCGAATGCACTCCATCTTAAAAGCATTTCATAGGCAGAAAAATCACTTATAGTCCATAAAAAAGAAGCAAACATATGAATTTATTTTCCTTTGAAACGTCATATGTTTCTACTTCTTCGTTCCACAGCATTTTTAACTCCTCAATCAATGATTGCAAATAAACATCAATTCCTTATGTTGGATCGTTGAGGCCAGGAACGAAAACAGTAAGAAACATATATTGAGTTTTCATACACATCCGAGGAAGTAAATTATAAGGTGTGATGATAATGGATCAAGATGGATATTTAGCACCAAATTGAGAAAATGGTAAAAAACCATCCGTACATAATCCAAGTCAAACATTACGACTCTCCACTGTAAAAATGGGATAAGTTTTATCGAAATATTTTCATGCTTCTCCAACGTCTGGATATGTCAACGCACCTTCTTCCTATGTTCTAACGTCTGAAATATTTTCATGCTTCGCGGTGTTGCGATCGCTGCGGCGATGCGTTCTCACCAGTCCGGATCAGGCCAACGGTAGTTTCACTACCTTGGGTATTGCCTCATGTGCCTTGTCATACTTGTATCCCTATATACGCGACCACTACGAATTTGTTTTGTGTTATACCTATGAAGTACTCCCTGATATCCCACCAGTTTACGGTGGAGTTTACAGTGCTGTATAGACTATGATGCTTATAAAATGTGTTAAGGGGGATAATGGTAACACCTTAACACTATTTTGATACTTTATATTACCGATAGACATTATCTATTTAGCGTACACTACTACCTAGTAGATAGTTTAACGGATCCTTAGAGGATGGTGATTCCAACATCCTTTGAGTTACCTGTATTTCAATTGTTATTTCACTTGAGTTGGATTTATTAATATGAGAACATTAATCCTGACTCGAGTGTTTTGTGTTTTGCTTTACGCTCGGGTCAGACTGAGAGTACCAGCTTTCGAGGCTTATCTTTGGAGTTGGAGCTTCGCCTGGAGATCCAGCTATCTATCCAGCTTTCAGATATTCGATGATTCCAGTGATGTATTCTGGTTCTTATATTTGACTGTTGTATTCGAGACTTCTGTTGTAACTTATTTAACTCTGATGTATCTTATATATTTATATAATAGCTTCATGAACTACTATCTCTTTTACTTCTGCTGCATATTACTACTCTGTGTCTGTGATTCTGTGATTATTTATTTATTGTATATCTGAGTTTTGCCAAATTTTAAAATTAACAATTCGGTATTTTGAATTATTCAAGTCCGACATGTGCGGATGCGAATAGTCCAAATAGCGGGTCGTTACAGTTGGTATCAGAGCTTTTGGTAGCTCTAGGCAAAACTTAGCATATATGGTAAATGTATTTATAGAATCACTCCCACTCGAGTTTCAATCTCTTCCTTTTGACTCAATTCCATTGAATTTTGGAACGTTCCCTCGGTTCCAAATTCATTCGTGTCCCTCACTATTCGATTTCTTTCAATTTTGGAGCACCCCATAACTCCACTTTGAATGATCTTTATAAGGAATTGGCGGTCTCGCCAAGCTTCGAATTATTTGTAAATGGGTGAAATTCCTTTATAATAGGCATTGATTTACCGGAGATTTCTGTATCCTCGGTTTACGATGCTATCTATCTCCTGCTATACCTGAATTCTATTTCTTGAGATCGAATGTTGATTTACCTCGGAATTCTGCATCGATCTTATTCTTGAAGTCACGGTCGACCGGTTAAGGTTGACCGTGAATTAAAATAAGCTTATCCATCTTCCGATTCTGTTAATAGAATCATTTTATCCTTTCTTTCGAACTTGAATTCGAATCAAAATTTTCTTTGATTGAGTCCATTAAATTTGAAACTCTATCCTTCTTTTGAAATTCATTCCTGTATAGTCGAGCAAAGAAATGTATTTGTAAACCAATATTAAAAATGTTATATATATATATATATATATATATTGTGTTGTTTGAGTTGTTGATGTTGACTTGGGTTTTCGTTCGATTCGTCTGATCAACGCTATCGATAGAATTTCTAAAACACTTGAACAGAGCAAACTGACACAATATTGTTTTCAAATTTGATAAATAAGATAATTTTGACTGATTATATTATATATAAGTATAAATTTTTCTGAAATTAAACTGTTAATGAATCTGTTGTCCGAAATAACAATATTTGATTTTCATTTATTGTTTTATAAACCAATGACTATTTCATAATATAAATAAATAAATTTATAAAACTTAGTTATAATTTGATTTCGAATTTGAAGTGAACTTAAAATTAGAATTTGAGAATTTAATTTCCGATGATTTCAATTTTGATTTGAAAGTTTTAAAGTGTATAATATTTAAGATACTTTCAAATAGAAATCGTTTCAAAGAATTTTAAAATGTTTAAAATCGGTGCTCTTCTCTTTGTCGTTGGAAAATAATTTCGGTGATGACGGCCGCATCATCGACATTTATTTTCGAGTTTCGAAGTAGGGAGACTATTCTGTAGCCTTGCTACGGTTTGTTTTGAAAAATAAAATTGATTTGAATTTCTAAACATGACTTGATTTATAATATATATTAAAGATTTTAAATTTGATTTGATATATTATGATATATATATATATATTTATTTATTTATTTATTTTTATCTCTGAGTTTTTTGAAATTAATTGTTAAATTTTTTATTTAAGGATGATTTTCAATGAAACCAAAATTTTTGACTAAACACTTATAACTTGAAATAAGTGAATTGTAAAAGAAATTTATTTGGATAATACTAAATTGCATTATATATAACTTACCATAATTTTCAATAATTGACTATGTAATTGAATATTATACAATATGAATGATATCAAAGGAATTTCTAAATAAATTTGAGTAGTCATATAAATGCAAATGTATTCATTATATATGTGATAAGATATAATAAGTAAAATTATTTAATAATAATTTGTAATAAAGAAGAATTAAATTTGTCGAATAAAGTATGATTATAATAAATGACTATTCAAATTTATGATCTTTGAAATCGTTGCTATAAGAAATTGGATAATATACAATATAAATTGTCTTTATAAATAAAATGCGAGTGCGTATAATAAATGTTTTTCACTTAATTTTTATTTATTAAATGTTTATGGAGATAAATAGAATAATAAGTTAAGTATATAATAGGTGTGATTAATAGAAGAAAAAATTTGTTTTGAAAATTAATAAATAGAATTGAATCAACTTAAAGGGAGTATCTTGAATTAGTCGAATTTTAATTGAACTTCATTTGAAAGAAACCTTTTGTATCTAACATTAATGAATGAGAAATCAAACCAATTTAACGAAAACCTTGAATTTAAAAACAAATTGTTGAATATTAATTGAAATTTATATGGTTTGGACCAATTGATTATTTGTTGTTCATTCTATTTTCTTCTGGTTGTTTCAATTCTCCAACCTCCTTCCTTTTCGAGGACGAAAAGTTTTGAGCGGGGAAGAATGTAACGACCCGTAGATTTAACCAGTTTTAATAACGTGTTTTTTGAATTTTTGAAATCTTAAACGATAAAATTTTGAAATATAAATTTGATATTTGGAATGCGTCTAATTAAACATAGCAACTGGTAAATTTTCGTCCGAAAATATGAAAATTTATTTCGTGCGTAAAATTACTTCAATTTAATTAGTTAAAAAGCGATGAAAATAAAACGTTTTCAAAGCCAAAATATTTTTACATAGAAAAATTCTAAACCATCTTTTGAGCAAGTTGTCAGTTTGTAGTTTTTCAAAATTCGGACATCTTTGGCTCCGTCGATCTTATTTTTCTGCGATTTTTATGCATTTTCCGCTAGTAGAAAATTTCGAATTTTTATAATCAAATCGTACCACTGATATCCGTATACCGTTTTGACCGTTTTGTCGTACTGATTTCTACCGTATATTCGATTGTCAAATTCGGTGTCCGTTGTACGTTGCACTTTGCGAAACGCCTTTCGTATCGGTACACGTTTCGTGTCTTTTGGGTTCTTGTGCCTATTCAAATTTCCACCGTGTAAACCCCGGTCCTTAGCTTTTATTTTTCTTGATATTCTGAAAGTCCGTTCGCCCATTAACTTCTTAACCTCTTCCTATTCTATTGTTTATCAGTGCCTTCAATTGAATACAAAGGCAACAAAGTTGCTTTTACATTTAATAACAACCTGTACACATTTCCTTACTTCTCTTCACCAGACCTACGCATTTCTTTGCCCAAGCTCAACCTCCCTTGTTGTCCATGCAAGCTAATGCCCTTCCACCCTACTACACCTCCGCCTCTTCCATTTCCGAGCCATGTCAGCAACCACTACTCCCTACTTCCCTCGGCCTAGCTCCCTCTGGCAGCCCTGACAACCCATCTTCCTTCTCTTGTCTAACTCCTTCAACGTGCATGACCAACATCTCCTCACGTCGACCGAAGCAACGACCCTCACTTCCTCCAAGCGTCGGCCGCGACAGCCTTCGGCCATCCACCCGACATCAAAGCCGACATCTCCACTTTCTCCTTCCGAGCACACACGTAGTCCTTTCCCCGCCATCTCACTCCCCTGCTCACCGCAGGTAGCTCCCCTCGGCCTCACCAAGCGCCAAGCCTCACCCACGTGTCTGCCCTCCTTCCCTTGCCTGTAAAGCATCGCAACACGCTTCCATCGAGCTTAGCTTCCTACCGTGATCAATCCTCCGCCCCACAGCCCACCGCTCGCTCATGCATGGTATGCTAATATTATATATATGTTAAGTTGCATAAATTTTGACTATAGATCCCTTTATAGATTAATATATAGATATAGTTGAAGGGTTTTGGTTTGGGTTCTTTCATTTTATAATTCATGTTACTATATATTTTGTATATGACATATATCTTACCTGTTACAGCAAATTTTATAAAACACATATTATTTCATATTTTGATCTTAAAGTATGTTGTGACATTAGTCTGATGTTAATATGAGGTAGCTTTATAATCTATTTCATATAAGAGCTTAGAAACTATATGTTTTATATATATACAGATTTTGAGTATAAGATATATTGGATTATAAATGTAAGATATATAAAACTGGTTGTTGGTTACTAAACATGCAGGTCCATTATTATATATATTAGTTTGGTTTTATGAAAATGTTGGTTTATAAATTTATACAAGCTATATATTGTGTAGCGATTTCAAGTTAAGCTTTAAATATATGGATATTATATATATATATATATATATATATATATATATATATATATATATATATATATATATATACATATCATCTTTTCATGATATATGTGCGTTTTCCTTTGATTGTATATATATATATAGTATAGAGATACTGTTGCATTCTTTGTTTTGGGCGACAGTTAGATATTATACTGGGTTGAATAATATTAAAAAAAATCGGTAATATATATACAAGTTTATAAGATATTAGTTATAATAAGTTGTATATATACATCGATTATTTTAGTTGGGCATTACCTGTTGATATATATGCATAGGTGTTTAAAATGATTGTATGAAATGGGTTTACATGCATGTATCTTATTTTTACTATAGTGTATTGTAAGTTAGTCTATGTTATATACTTAATAAAGTTACTCTGTTATGTATTTTATATTAAACTGTATGCATTTATATCAATATATTGTAGAGGTTACAAAGGCTATAACATGTATGGTCTTAGTGTTTTCATATGGAAGTATGTATTTTATAGTGAAAAGTTATAACTGTTGTTCGTATAAGGTTGTATATACAATATTATTATAGACCTGAGGCTTATACATTAGTTTGTAGATAAAGTTTTGTAAGTTTAAAATATATGTATTTCGTCTAACTGGTATTTTTGCATATAGTTGTTAGGATTTGGGTTTAATTTACAAACGATGATTTTATTTGATATATACATTTATTATTTTATTTTGTCTTAAAAAAAGTTAATTTATTATTAATTTCAAGGAAGAGGAATATATATATTTAGTTAGATTTATATCGACTGATTCTAACTGCTTCGTAAATTCTCGTATCAGCTTTATTCGTTGAATTCGTGTCAATCTAGCTTTGATTTGGAATCCGTGCTTGGATTTGCAACTCATCTCATTCTCGTGCCTCTAGCCTCGAAAGGTGAGTAATCACTCACGATTAATATTCTTTTATTTATTAAATTTGACTTCAATTGAAACGATAATTGAAATATGCTGCTGTTATTTATTGCACTGTTATTTACGTATCAGTTCACCTGTGACATCTGACACCATTATATGTTAATTATGCAATGATAATCCAGTTTGGTTAATAAATGATTGATTGTTTGATGTTGTAATTGGACGTTAAATTGTTAATATAGTAAGTGATAAAAAAATTGAAATTGGCGTAGGATAGTTAACAATTTGAAATTGACATGTGTTGAATTTGATTAGTAAAATTTGTATAATATGACCCCTTTGAATGTTAAATAAATTGACACGTAGAAATAGTGTTAATGACAGCTTGAACCATTTAAATGTAGTTGTATAAATTGATGTAGTTTGAAATTGAATAATAAATATCGTGAAGAACCGTATAAATATTGATGTAATAATCTTTAATCTACATGAAATGATAGTGTAGATTCTAGAAATAATTATATTAATTCGCACAAATAGCAATGCGAATTAATACGATTATTTCGGGATTATTTGAATTGATTATTGGATTGTTATTGATTGTTGTTATTGCTTGTTTATTTACTTTGACACCATCCCAGTTATCACACTGCAAGTTCCCTTTGTTATGTTTGATTTTTGAATTGGAATTGGAATCAGGTTGAAATGATAAATACCAAATGAACTTGACTTAGGAATAGAGAATTTAATAAATCCGATTGGTCAATAATTTGATTTTAAAAATAAAATAATGATTTTTATTCGAGTAAAGAATAAGTTTTGAAATAAAGTTGGAATTTGAAGTTTGATAGGAAAATGTAAAGATGGAATATGAAGCAATATTAACATAGTAATTGCTGAAAGGACGTTGTTTGGAATTTAATTATTTAATAATTAAATTTGGAATTATTAATAAATAATTTGGAATAAGTAATAATTGAGTTTTGGAATTATTAAGTTTGAAATCATTTAATAATTAAATTTGAAATTATAATTAAGTTTGAAATTATAATTAAGCTTGAAATTATAATTAAGTTTGAAATTATTAAGTTGAATTTATAATTAAGTTGAAATGATTTGATGATTTAGTTTGAATTCATAATTAAGTGGAAATGATTTAATAATTAAGTTTGAATTGGTAATCAAGGTTGTAATTATTAATTTTTGAAATTATTACTAATTAAGATTGAAATTTTTAATAATTGAATAAATTTGAATTATTTGATAATTGAATAAAAATTTGAATTCTTTGATAAGAGCAATTGAACTTCGGAATAAGTAAATTTGAACTTCGTTAATAAATGAAATTTGGTTTCTTAATTATTAAGTTTGGAAAATTATTTAAGTAACTTAATAAGTGAATTTGAACTTCTCAAATATGTGAAAGTTAGTTTCTTTATTAATTGAGTTTGAAATTTGTAACTAAGTAAATAATGAAATGGAATTGAATTTCTTTAACAAGAAATAGAATGTGTTTTATTGAAATAAATGTAAGACTTGTAATTTAGATGATTTGATTTGACGAATTTAATTTAATTGAATTTGAAGTTTTGATATAATGAAGTTGAACTTAAGAAACTGATTTAATGAATTGGAAATTTAATAGAAATCGTTTTGAATAATAATTTAACTTAATGAATATTGAATGAAATCGATAAATGAATGTACATTGATTTGAGCATTAAATTAATTTAATTTAAATGATTTCGGAATGAAATTTATATACGAACTTGAATTAATATTTTTATAGATTAAATAACTATTGAAATTGAATTGTAAGACTTTGAAATGGTTATTTGGAAGTTTTGAAACGTAAATTTTGGAAATTGATATTGGAAGACGAATAAAATGTTGATTGATAAATTCTAATTGAAATTTAAATTGATTCGGTTTTGAAATTTATTAAATGACCAATCGGTGTAATAATTACGAAAGTTATTAAAGAGACCGGAATCGGTTATGGATATACTCTCTATCTAAACCGAAAACCACATTAATAACTGTACGCGGAGTGGTGATCCAGAATGAAGTGGTTGAAATGATGTACGTGATGACTGAAGAAAGAGAACGATAATGGATAGCCTTGACACTTGTGTCAAATTTGAAATGACTAAAATCAGGAGCCGTGCCGGGCCAAATGGGGTTAGCCACCTTGAGCGGACACACTTCTTCGTAACTACTACTCATTACTTGTGATTGATTGGTGCACCCTCGTACTTTCAGGAGTGTTGTTTCGCGGTGTTGCGATCGCTGCGGCGATGCGTTCTCACCAGTCCGGATCAGGCCAACGGTAGTTTCACTACCTTGGGTATTGCCTCATGTGCCTTGTCATACTTGTATCCCTATATATGCGACCACTACGAATTTGTTTTGTGTTATACCTATGGAGTACTCCCTGATATCCCACCAGTTTACGGTGGAGTTTACAGTGCTGTATAGACTATGATGCTTATAAAATATGTTAAGGGGGATAATGGTAACACCTTAACACTATTTTGATACTTTATATTACCGATAGACATTATCTATTTAGCGTACACTACTACCTAGTAGATAGTTTAACGGATCCTTAGAGGATGGTGATTCCAACACCCTTTGAGTTACCTGTATTTCAATTGTTATTTCACTTGATTTGGATTTATTAATATGAGAACATTAATCCTGACTCGAGTGTTTTGTGTTTTGCTTTACGCTCGGGTCAGATTGAGAGTACCAGCTTTCGAGGCTTATCTTTGGAGTTGGAGCTTCGCTTGGAGATCCAGCTATCTATCCAGCTTTCAGATATTAGATGATTCCAGTGATGTATTCTGATTCTTATATTTGACTGTTGTATTCGAGACTTCTGTTGTAACTTATTTAACTCTGATGTATCTTATATATTTATATAGTAGCTTCATGAACTACTATCTCTTTTACTTCCGCTTCATATTACTACTCTGTGTCTGTGATTCTGTGATTATTTATTTATTGTATATCTGAGTTTTGTCAAATTTTAAAATTAACAATTCGGTATTTTGAATTATTCAAGTCCGACATGTGCGGATGCGAATAGTCCAAATAGCGGGTCATTACATAAGAGGTGTAGTTACAGAAGATGCGTATAATCTTTGAAGCTTAGGAGTGATGGGCAAATGCATATGTTTGTATGGAACTTCCTTTCCTTCTTTTTTCTTGCTTTTTACTTTTTTTGTTACATGTTCTACACTTCCAAAGAATGGTGTCCTCTTTTCAAAACAATATGCCATTTAAGCATGTATCTATTTTTTGATAAGGTAAATCAAAAGCCGACATAAGTTTTTTAACTTCATAGTGATTTTCACACATTAAATTATCGGCGGCATATGTTGTTTTGCAGCTTGTACAATAGTTGTAAATTCGGCTTCGGTGATGTTGTATTTTGACTTCATCGCAATGTATTCTGCAGTTGCTGATAGCTGAGTGCCGCTTTTACAACCATCCCAAAGAGGTTTCTTAGCAGCATCCAATAAATCGTAAAAAAAAATTACTTCAATATATGGTTCTTCAACATTTACATCGTCTTCATTAACTTCAACCGTAGGAAATATTGACCGTGATGCATCTTGAAGCATATTTTCTATACAATTCGTCATAACAATTTCGTTATCAAACTCCTCTAATTCGGACTCTGTAGGAGTATGTGCTGCAACTTCTCGATGATGATCCCAAACATAATACTCCGATACGAAACCGTTTTTACATAAATAAACTTTCACAATATTTGGTAACAAATATTTCAAATATTTACACCTACTACACGGGCAACGAATTTCTACATCGTTTCAGTTATTAATTAAAGCGAATTCAACAAATACGTCTATACCATTATAAAAATCTTCCTTTATTGAGCCTCTCAGTACCCTTCATTGATACATTCATCTCCTCTGATCAACAAAATAATCGATCATTTTTCCTATTTAAAAAACCATGTCACAAATTCAAAAATAAATATTGGCCATTTTTCGAAATGACGTTTTACTTTTAATGTATTGATGCATAATTTTATATGCGTCAATTTCACCCAACTTAAGAATACAATATTGAAATGTTGGTTTATAGTTTTCTTTTTTGCTAGTCAGTCATCCTACTTCCCATTATAAACATAGTAAACACTTACATTCCGTAAATTATTTCGTTTTAAACGATTCAACAAAATTTCGACAACACTTCCCCTTTGTTTCCTGCATTGTACAGAAATACATGTACATAGGAAACAAAAAAAAATGACGGTGAAATTTTATGAACCGTTTAACATGAAATAATGTACGAAATGTAATTATTTACTGTGTTTATAACTTGTCCAATACAGGGACAAATCTAACAAGTATTGTACCAAATGAATATAAATGTACATTTTATGACAAAAACGAATATGTATATAACGAGCATGTACAACACTTGTTGGACATGGCCAAAAACTCTTTAAAGGACGGAATAAAAAAGTAGTTTATACAAAAATTAATTTTTTTTATAGTTTGTTTCTTACTTATAATATAATATATTATTATCTATGAATGGTTGAAAATTTACTAATTTTATATATTTCAGAAAATTATTAATTTATCACATTATTCCGCATATTTTATCGAATAATGTTGCATCGATATTCCGCGTTCTTCATGGTTTCTTGACTTTTTGGCTCCTTTTCTCCTGAGCATATTGTTGTCATTTTCTAATGCAGTCAATTTCTCTTTGAGACTCATGCATTCATATTTATACAAGTGAAGATGTTTAGAAGCAATGGATATGGATGATTCTAACTCCGACTGAAGTAGAATGTATCTCTGTTTTTGATAAGCAACTTGTTTTCAAGTTCTATGGCTTTTAGTTTGAGTACAGAGGGAGAATATTTCATTTAAAACAAGGCAATTCTAGAAATAACACATATTGGTTTACACATACAGAAATTCACAAATTATATCTACTCTTCACAATTTCAAGCCAACAAATGAAATAGATATTCCATGAGATACTATAAACCATCATCAGGCTATTAGAAACAATTAGAGTCACTAATTAGCCCTAATTTAACAACCTAAGCAAATCTAGATTTAGAGTAAAAATTAGATTTTTCGCAAAAGTAAGAGAATATATCTGAGATTGAAAGTAATAGAGAGTGATTAAGCAGTCGTGCAAGATCCGGAAGCTTGAATTGGGGGTTTGGAAGCAAGAAATTGGGTTTTAGGGGTTTAAACATTTTTTTCGTTCGTTGAAACGGGGAAGAAACGTATCAGATGAGACCTGCATATTGTGAATTTTCGACGGCTTCTAACCGCGGCCGACGGCCCGTCGAATGCCCTCGGAAATGCTCCGTCGGAAGCCGTCGCCATTTGCTGTTGGTATTTCAGTCTTTTCTAGTAGTGTGAAAACTAAGACAGCAAAGACGATTTTTCCATATATAGAAAGTATGCTGGCGGGTGAAGAAAACATGAGAAGTATTTTCGAGGGCAACCTTTCACAAAACATAGGAAGAATTATTTATCAAACCCTTGAAAAAAAATTATCTTGGGTATGGATGACATTGTTAATAACTTTCCATAGGAGGAAATTCTCCTTAGGGATTGAGCTCGAGTTCCAAATTCTCAAGTGCCAAGGAATGGATATCCCTGGTGAGAAACCAGAGATGGCTTTGTACAAAATGGCAATAGAGCGTGCCTTATCACACCACAAGGCATGCTTAAATGTTGAAGGATATGCACTATTTCCCAGCCCATGTAGATCTGATCAGAGGAGAACTATAATAAGGTAACAAAACAAAATTGTTGTGAAAATAGGACGACACTTTGTAGATGTTGCAATACCAGTAAGGTGCCTCAAGTTTGAATCTAATAAGATGGACAAATTTTTGCCTTTAGCAGGCCAAGGGTCATGCTAGAAAGAGATATGGCTTTTATTTGTATGGATGCACTAGAAAAGTGGGAGGAAAACATGTCTCAACTTATGTATGCATCTCCAAATTCAACTGCAATCAAGAGGGACAACCATGGTCCAAAAAAAGAGTTTCTAAGTAAATTGGCCTTGATCCAGTCAGCCCATAAGTTTGGTTTAACATTAAGCAGTTTGTCAATTAAAGTTGAATAGACGGCCTTGTTCTAAAGCTTAATGTTTGTAGTACCAAGACCCCCTAGATCATAAGGGCGAATATATTTTTTAAAAAGAAATAGGGATTAACTTTGATGAATGAGAGTTACCATGCCATAAAAATGGTCCAGAGCTGCTTTAATCATATTGATTAGTTTGAATAGGAGAATGAATATCCTGGCATAACATAAACATATTGAGGTAGCTATGGACTTGATCACAACCAACCTATCAACAGTAGATAATTTTGAACTAGGCCAACAAGATAACCTATCAATAATCTTATCATAAAGTAGCATGCTTTGGCTAGTGGAGATTATGGAGGAAAGGAGAGGTACTCCAAGGTAATTGTCATTAATAGGTAAGCCATCAAGGGATGATAACCACAAATGATCATTGGTAACAGAATTAGAAACCCCAGCAGAGAGCAACTTGAACTTATTTTATTTATAGCTAACCAAATAAAATTGAAAAAATTATCCGAAGTAAGTGGGACACTGCTCACTGATTTAGAATTTGGCTTGGTGAATGAAATGAGGTCATCAACAAACATTAAACAAGATATTCTAGGAGACCTGCATATGGGTTGTAAGTCTATTTCTTTTTAAATCACAGCCATGTTGATCATGCATGTTAGGAGCTCCATTATGTAAATGAATATGTATGGGGATATGAGATCTCCTTGTCTAATACCTTGTGTAGAAATATCCAAATATACTACCATTTATAGATAAGGAGCGGGTTACTGTGGATATGACAGTATAAATCCATCCTAAAAAAGGAAGAGGAAAATTCATGACATGAAGGATGTTAATTATGGAACTTCATTGGATTATATCAAATGCTTTTTGGATATCAAGCTTCATAAGGCATCTAGGGGAGACATTTTTCCTGGTGTAAACTCTCACCAATATTTGACATAGAAGAATATCATCAATATTAGACCTGGATTGGAGAAGAGCACTCTGGTTAGAAGAAATGATAGGGCCCAGGGAATGTTCGTGTAAATTAATTATATTAATATATATTATACATATATTAATATATACTATATTAATTGATCATATAAATTAATTATATTAATATATATTATATAAATTATATTTTGTATTTTGTAAAATTAAATTATGACCCAACCTACTCCTAGCAAAAATGAAAAAGAAAACATTTTATATTTAAAATTATTTAATTATAAAATGAAAGTTAAATAGATTTAAAAACTGATTTTTAGATTATAAAATTATATAATAAATATTCAAAATACAAGAATATCATTTAGAATTCTATTAGAAATTTGAAATTCAAAATAAGTTTCAGAATTATTTTTTTATATTAGTATTATAGTAATATCCATATGGATATTTACTTAATATATATATATATATATTAAAATTTTAAAAAAAATCTGAGCCATAAGCATGACTAGGTAAATACATATTTATTATGAATATATTTTTTGTTTTTTAACATTTAATCTATATTTATTATTATATTATTATACATACATATATATATACACTAATATTTAATATATATATACACACACACTAACATTTTATATATATATATATATATATATATATTAATTTTTTATATTTATATATTGTTTTCGACTTTAAATAATTAAAAAATTCATTATATAAATGTTATAAATGGTTTAAATATATTTATATTGTTATAAATATATATAGTTAATATTTCATGCTTATCTTTATATATAGTTAATATTTCATGCTTACCTTTATAATTATATAAATACATATTAATACAAAATTATTTAAATAGAAATTATAGTTTATATGTATGTATGTATATGTATGTGTGTGTGTGTTTGTGTATTGACATATATTTGAACAATATATTTGTATATTAGATGAGCTAACATGCTTGTTTTCTAGCACCTATACACACACATGTTATATCTTGCATTGATTGATATATATATATATATATATATATATATATATATTATGTATATATATTATGTATGTATGTATGTATGTATGTATGTATGTGTATGATACACACACATAATACAACATAAATTAAATAATATAAGATCATTTTATTAACTTATATAAAATAAAGAAATTCAGAAATATTCTAAATAAACTAGACTTTACAGGTCCAATAAAGGTCCGAAATGTAACGACCCAGAATTTTTATTAATTAAAATTTGAGTATTTAATTAATTTTAAATATTAATAAGTGAATTTATAAGTCAAATAAATTTTTATTTGAATTATTGGATTTAATTGGATAATTAAATCGATAATTTAATATGTTAAATTATGGAAATAATTAAAAATTAGGTTAAATATGATTAAAAATGATTTGTAAAATTTTATTTTATCATATGGGAGTTAGAACGATATTTTAGAACTTTCAAAATCGAATTAAAAGTTAATTTGTGAAAATTGAATATTTTAATATTTAAATCGACTAGTGAAAATAGTCAATTTTTGAACAGTCTCAGAATTGAACGAAACCAGTTCCATTGGATCCGTAATAGTTAGTTATTACCGGATTTCAATTTTCGTGTCAATCGAAGTTATCGTTTGAGCGTGGCAGCTCGAAACGCATCGATTTATTTTTAATTTTAATTTGGCGAGTTAAAATAGCCATTTTCCAAAAAGTCTCGGATTTCGACGAAACCAGTTTCATCGGATCCGTAATGTGATATTATTGTAAGGTTTCAAATTTCGTGTCGATTGGATTTACCGTTTGTCCGGTACAAATTAAAACGCCTAGAAAATCGCTTAAATCGGTTTAATTCAAATTGAGCGTTTACAGCCATAACTCGCACAGATGTCCGAATTAGCTTTCGAAACCTGTTCCATTGTGTCCGGAACGCGGGGTAAACCCTAGAAACGCTGGTTACAGCGCGTAAATCGGAGTTCGGAATTTCCGGGATGAATAGTGTTCGATTTTTCTTTATAAATAGCACCCACCTCTTCATAATTTAGAAAAAATAAAAAAACCCTAATCAAACCCTAGCCGCCGTTCACCCCAATGAATGGCCAGAAAACACCCAACTTCCACCTCGATTATCTCCTCATCCGTCGACAATTAGCCTTAGGTCTCTACTAGAAGATTGAAGAGCATGCCAAGATCCATCTATCCAACGGTCATGATCGTGTTTGGAGCTTCGGATTGGCGGAAAATTGGGCTCAAAGGCCTGGAGTTCGGCCTCGAACTGCGTGCTACAGGGATGGCCGAGTTCAACTTGCTTGGGGCCGAGTGTAGCTTGTGCGAAGGGCTTCAAGATGGCGGTGGTGTGATGGAGTTTAGTCGAGTGTAGTGAGAGCAAGAATGAACCCTAATGTCGTGCTAGTGGGTTCTATGGTACGGCTATTTCCTGTAGGTATGCGTGAATTGGAGAAGAAGCAAAGCACGGTGGAGATGCAAGCTTGTGAGATCTAACGGCCTTGATTAGGGATAGGTCTGAAAATAATTAATTTTGTTGTAAATTAGTTAATATAAAATCGTGTAACTTCAAAAATACATAACTTTTTCATACGAGGTCGAAAAAATGCAAACTCAGTTGCGTTGGAATCGTATGGACGAGCACTACGCGATAGAGTTGGTTTGGAGTCGTTTGGAGTTAGTGAGAATTTTGGGTAAAATTAAACGCGCGTTTAATTTTATTCGAAATGAATCGCTAAAACGAAATTAAAACCAAGGTGAGAACTTCTCACTCAATCGAATCAGTTTCGATTTTATTTTAAATGGTTAGATTTAAATTATTTGAATGCATGTTTGAATGTTGATTGATATCTATTGATTGTTAAAATAGACATTATGCGCCGTTAGTAAGCGGATGTTATTTATTAAAAACATATACCGCGAATATTTCATAAACAGTGAAATTGGTATTATATATAATAGCAATATATATATATTGACATATGTATATATTGGAGTTATTGATTTCCCGCATTTTTTTTAGCGGATGAGACCCTATTGCGCCGTTATTAAGCGGATAATATTTATTAAAAACATATACCGCGATAATTTCGTACTGGAGCGAAATTGGTATTGTGCTAATGTTTGTGGATGCAGGAAAACAGGTTGGAGGGATCCAACTGGATTCCTCAACAGTTTTTATTTGATTTCATATATTTTGATATTTGATGGATTTTCATATTGATATATGATATCGTTGTAGTCGTGATTGACTATTTGGTGTGTAGCATCATTGGACCCAGATTTTGGAATTTTAAAATGATTTTTAAAGTGATTTTTGAAAACATACTATATTTTTGGAATTGACCCATTTTAAATAATTAAACGCTATAATTTTTAAAGTTATAAAATTATGGTTTTTGTGAAATATAGTTAAAAGATTGATTTTTGAAAATACGGGTTAATGATGTATAAAATAGTTTAAACTGGGATTTTTGAATTTATTGTGAAAATTTTAAATATAGGATTTATAAAATTTAATTATTTTATAAATCAAGAGAATGGTGAAATTATAAAGGAGATTAAAGATGTTTTAAAAGAATAATATAAATTGATTTATATTAAGTGATTTATAAATGGATATTTATAAATTGAAATATAGACATTATAAAACGAGTTTTTATAAGTGTTTGAATGAAGTGAAAATGAATTTCATAAATGAATGAAATTTATAGAATTATAAACTGTGAAGTTATAAATAAAATTTATAAATAGTAAGATTTATAAATTGGTGAAGTTAATTGAGGAATAGATTTGGGTGAATAATTGAATCTTATAGGTTATAAGATTTATAATTATGAAGTTCAAAGGAACGATTTTTGCAAACAAATAGATTATAAGCACTTAACTTATAATATGAACTTTGAGTTATAAACTGGAATAGGTTAATAAAAGAATTTATAAAAAAAAGAAGTTTTTATAAATAAATAGAAATGGAATTTATAAACGATGTTTTATAAATTCGCAAATGACTTATTTTGATAAGAAAATTGTTGGAACCTATTAAAGGAGTTATATTCACATTTTTGAATAGTGAATAATCCTTTGAATTAAAACGAATAAAAGGATGAGATTTCTTAATGAAGTTTATTCACATTTTTGAATAGTGAATAACACGTTAAAGAAAATGGTTTGAATGTGAATGTTTTAAATAGAATTAAAACGATCTAACGATGTTTTAAAAAGGTGTTGAGATTCGAAACCATAGATTTCAACATTAATTGTTGAAATAGACGTTTTCGAGAAATAGAAGGAGATGATGGACTATAACACTGTTGTTATAGTAAATGATTTTCGAAAGGAAATGTTTTGTATAGTATTGGGATTTATATATCTATTTTAATTTCGAATCCCTATATTAGTGATTTTGGGTTGTCGTAACGATGTTCTACGCAACATTCGTTTTGGCCCAAATAAATATGATTAAGTGAAGGATTTCCTTAAAGAATGAAATATATACTTAATTTCGATTAGAGTATATTAAATATTTTCTAAGTATTGAAAATAAATAAAATTTGTGAATTACTTATTTAATAAGTATGGAAATGTTTTCCAATATAAAGTGAATACTTTGAGAATTTATCTTTTTGAAGATAAATTGAAAAGGAATATTGAAATGAATAATTGAAATCGAATATTCATAGATATTTTGGATTGTAAATTCTCTATTGCATTTATAAATGAAATTGGAAAATGGGTTTAAAAATAAATGTTGATTTATTTTTGAAGTATTGAAATTATATATCTAGTGAAGATATTTTTGGAAAATAAATAATTTGGAAAATTATTTGGAAACTGGTGATGTGTGCATATCCAGTGATAGTTCAATAACCGACTATCAATATTTCCTTGAATGGGTAATGGATGTGATTTGTTTGAATTTGAATGCCACACTTATTTTTGAATAAGCGCTCACTATTCGGGTTAACCGGGAAAGGACCATGGGGTCGTATAACCCATTCCGAATATGTGATACGTCGTTGTGAATTGCATTGAAGATCGGTGTTGAAGACCCGGTATTTGCGAGAGCGATAGGATGACCTGTCGATTTACTCTGCACCGAGTAGCTACGGTATAGAGTTCTCCATATGTGATGGTGAATCCGATCAGGATTGTGAATATCCGGATTGCAAGGACTTCTTTGTAAGTGCCTTCGGTTTTGTTCGAGCCCGGAACAGACTTGTATGGATTGTATGTCTGACATTACAATTTGAGATATAAAGCCGATTTCTTTCAAATATATTTCTGTTGGTGGCGGAGAATTTATTCTTTTAGCTTAACACCCTTCTCTGAGACGTACGTGCTCAGAGGTTATATAGTTGAAGTTATCAGCGATATATTCCCAATTTGGTAATGTGATATGCTGAGTGATGCTGAAATGATCATTGTGTTGATTATTGTGATAGGATCGTTTATTTGATCGTCTATCTTAGTGATCATTGTGTTGATCATTTGTTGACCCAAAGCATGGCTTTTGTATAAAGTATGTTTTTGTGGACGTGACTTCGTCGAACCTCACACCCCGGAAATGGTCAAAACAGGAAAGATGCAGCAAGGTTATGAGGGGTAGCACCCTTTAGGGTATGTACATTTCCTTCTGGATAGAGGTGGTATCATGGTATGGAGCCCAGATATTTAACCTAGGTGGTTACTGCGAATTTATTACTTTGTGGTTGTTGGTTTTCGGGATCCCGTGAGAAAGGTCGTTTACGATCGGGGAATGGCGTGCTCGTGTCAGTAGTTACCCAGTTAGGGGTAACCCGGCCTTGTGTTGGCAGAGTTCCGGTTTGGTTCTCGGGGATGTCTTTCCAGAGGCATTCTCATGTGGCAATGGGAAGTTCCTTGGCCTGACCATTTGTTGGAAATCCAAAGAAACAATACGAAACTTGTACGGTATTAGTTGTAGAACCTGCCATTCACTTATGGTGGTCACCACTGTTTGGATGGTAGCTATAGTAGGCATACGATAATGGTCGTATGTTGGCTAAGATTTATATTCTACTTTCGAAATAAATTTTTCCTACACTATGCACTAGTAATAATATCAAATGTTATTTTAAATGCGTATCAAGCATCTTTGACTATCATAAGGAGAAATCTCCTCCGATTCTGCGTTTGCATTGTGTGTGTGTGCGGGAGGCCTTATGGTAGTCTCATTTTTAAAAGCATTGCGAATTGATTAAAAATATTCCTCTATTTTGATTTTAAAGTTAAATAAACTGTTTTGAGTTCTCACACCAGTCACATGACTGACTCGGAGTTTATTGTTTTCCTTCCTAAACTCTGGGTGCCCACCAATTTCCACACGGGCAGTTAAGAGTTAAGGTTTATCAGGATATTCTGGATATTCAGGAATTGCTGGAGGCAAGCTGGATGGCATGGCGTATTACTAGTTTATATAGTATTTCTTTTTCCGCTGTTTGATGTTGTATGTTGTTGTACACTCTGATGATATGATGTAATGTAATGTGATGTAATGTAATAACTGATATAGTTCTTTGTTTAAAGATTATTCATTTATTATTATATGTTGTTCCGCTGCGAATTATGAGATTCCTATTTTGTTCTATCTTCTTTCTGTTCTATTTCTCTTTTTCTTCTATTTTAAAAAAAATTAAAATTTTCCGTTTTCTTTTCCCTCCATCTTCTACCTTTTTCTCTCTTCTTTTCTTTTTCTTAAACCCATAATTATTCGGTTTTTTGGCAACGAAAAATCGGAAGCGTTACATTTGGTATCAGAGCTTATGGTTAAGCGACAACCATGGTTCTGTTGGGTATTACTCATTAGAGATAGAGTCAGCAGTACTCTAGAATGAATTTGAGTGTAATAATAGCTATGAGAGCGTATTTGATAGTGAATATATGAAATTGTTTTATATTGTGATGATAGGTTTGTTGAGTGGCATATGAACCTTCGTCAGCACGGTATGTACAACTATGCCGAAGGGGTTTCTAAACACTTGAATAGAACAATTCGGCACAATATTGTTTTAAATTGGGTAAATGAAATAATTTTACCTAAGTATATTTTGTATATGAAGGAATAATTTTTCAGAATTATTGAAATGTGTATAAGTTGATTGTTTAGTTGTTTGAATAATCTAAATTAAAGAATTAATTGTATAAGTAAAAGAATTATAAGAATGGAATTATAATTAAAGTGATTGCAATTGTGAAATAAACTTATATATATGAGAAGTGAAATTATATGGATATATCTATGAATATGAGTTATAAATAAAAATGAATTTAAAGTTAAATAAAAATTTACTTTAGAAATGGAAATATAACTTAAGTGTTGTTGAATGGAGTTGATATTAGTATCAAAGTAAATTAGTAAAATTAAGTGATGAATATAAACTTGAGTTATATAAATGAAATTCAACTTTTGTAATAGAATTGAATGAATGGATTGAATAGTAATCAATTAAAATAATTGATATGAAATAATGAATGTAAGTGTTAATTCATTAAAATCTAATGTTATTGGAAAGTTGAAAGTTTGAATGAAAATCAATTAAATTAAACCAATTGTAAGCAAAGGAATTTGGTTGTAATATATATACATTGGTTGTTATATGATTGTTAGTTGATTGTATAAAATTCATTTAGTGTTAATGAAATTGATTTAATAAAATTGAAAGCCAAAGTAATTGAAATTCAAATTAGAAGTAAATAAATTTGAATAGAATTGAATTTGATTTGGAAGTGAACCAACTTGAATATGAATTAGCGAATATAAGCAAATTGAAAATGAATGTTAGTAAATCCAATGTTAATGAATCAAATATGATTAAATTGAAAACCAATTCATTAAATATTAATGAGAATATGAATGAATATTTATTGGTTATGGATGCTAGTTGAATAATAGTTGGTTGATGTTTGCATTTGTTGCTTTTGTTTCAGTTGCTATATGTTGTATATTGAGATTATTATCTATATGCATGATTCTCATGTTGTTTGTTGAGTAATTAGTAGGTGCGGATCGCGTTTGCTTCGCATTTGGAGCTCGCTTTCGCGCTATATTAGCCGTATATGCTAGCTAATAAAATATAAGGTACATATCTCGGATTACATACCGTACTTTTACATTTTTTCCCTTCGGGATGCCTCATTACTTGATGAGATGTATATTTGTGATATATATACTGTCATTTTTTTTTTCGGATCGAGCCGCGCAAAGGAGACTATGGCGAATTTTTCTGGAAATTTAAGGCGTTAGAAAATTTTTGAGAAAATTGGAAAATTTTGAAAACTTTAACTTTGATTTTGGAATTGAAAGTTAAACAATAGTAATTGTTTTGAAAAGATAACTAAGTATGATTCGAAAACTTAGTAAAGTTATTGTAAGAAGTTTGATTATAAATTTTTGGAAAATTAATAAATTCTGTAACTTTTCTTACTTAATAATTTCGAGGACGAAATTCTTTTAAGTGGGGAAGATTGTAACGACCCAGAATTTTTATTAATTAAAATTTGAGTATTTAATTAATTTTAAATATTAATAAGTGAATTTATAAGTCAAATAAATTTTTATTTGAATTATTGGATTTAATTGGATAATTAAATCGATAATTTAATATGTTAAATTATGGAAATAATTAAAAATTGGGTTAAATATGATTAAAAATGATTTGTAAAATTTTATTTTATCATATGGGAGTTAGAACGATATTTTAGAACTTTTAAAATCGAATTAAAAGTTAATTTGTGAAAATTGAATATTTTAATATTTAAATCGACTAGTGAAAATAGTCAATTTTTGAACAGTCTCAGAATTGAACGAACCTAGTTCCACTGGATCCGTAATAGTTAGTTATTACCGGATTTCAATTTTCGTGTCAATCAGAGTTATCGTTTGAGCGTGGCAGCTCGAAACGCATCGATTTATTTTTAATTTTAATTTGGCGAGTTAAAATAGCCATTTTCCAAAAAGTCTTGGATTTCGATGAAACCAGTTTCATCGGATCCGTAATGTGATATTATTGTAAGGTTTCAAATTTCGTGTCGATTGGATTTACCGTTTGTCCGGTACAAATTAAAACGCCTAGAAAATCGCTTAAATCGGTTTAATTCAAATTGAGCGTTTACAGCCATAACTCGCACAGATGTCCGAATTAGCTTTCGAAACCTGTTCCATTGTGTCCGGAACGCGGGATAAACCCTAGAAACGCTGGTTACGGTGCGTAAATCGGAGTTCGGAATTTCCGGGATGAATAGTGTTCGATTTTTCTTTATAAATAGCACCCACCTCTTCATAATTTAGAAAAAATAAAAAAACCCTAATCAAACCCTAGCCGCCGTTCACCCCAATGAATGGCCAGAAAACACCCAACTTCCACCTCGATTATCTCCTCATCCGTCGACAATTAGCCTTAGGTTTCAACTAGAAGATTGAAGAGCATGCCAAGATCCATCTATCCAACGGTCATGATCGTGTTTGGAGCTTCGGATTGGCGGAAAATTGGGCTCAAAGGCCTGGAGTTCGGCCTCGAACTGCGTGCTACAGGGATGGCCGAGTTCAACTTGCTTGGGGCCGAGTGTAGCTTGTGCGAAGGGCTTCAAGATGGCGGTGGTGTGATGGAGTTTAGTCGAGTGTAGTGAGAGCAAGAATGAACCCTAATGTCGTGCTAGTGGGTTCTATGGTGCGGCTATTTCCTGTAGGTATGCGTGAATTGGAGAAGAAGCAAAGCATGGTGGAGATGCAAGCTTGTGAGATCTAACGGCCTTGATTAGGGATAGGTTTGAAAATAATTAATTTTGTTGTAAATTAGTTAATATAAAATCGTGTAACTTCAAAAATACATAACCTTTTCATACGAGGTCGAAAAAATACAAACTCAGTTGCGTTGGAATCGTATGGACGAGCACTACGCGATGGAGTTGGTTTGGAGTCGTTTGGAGTTAGTGAGAATTTTGGGTAAAATTAAACGCGCGTTTAATTTTATTCGAAATGAATCGCTAAAACGAAATTAAAACCAAGGTGAGAACTTCTCACTCAATCGAATCAGTTTCGATTTTATTTTAAATGGTTAGATTTAAATTATTTGAATGCATGTTTGAATGTTGATTGATATCTATTGATTGTTAAAATAGACATTATGCGCCGTTAATAAGCGGATGTTATTTATTAAAAACATATACCGTGAATATTTCATAAACAGTGAAATTGGTATTATATATAATAGCAATATATATATATTGGCATATGTATATATTGGAGTTATTGATTTACCGCATTTTTTTGTTTAGCAGATGAGACCCTATTGCGCCGTTATTAAGCGGATAATATTTATTAAAAACATATACCGCGATAATTTCGTACTGGAGCGAAATTGGTATTGTGCTAATGTTTGTGGATGCAGGAAAACAGGTTGGAGGGATCCAACTGGATTCCTCAACAGTTTTTATTTGATTTCAGATATTTTGATATTTGATGGATTTTCATATTGATATATGATATCGTTGTAGTCGTGATTGACTATTTGGTGTGTAGCATCATTGGACCCAGATTTTGGAATTTTAAAATGATTTTTAAAGTGATTTTTGAAAATATACTATATTTTTGGAATTGACCCATTTTAAATAATTAAATGCTATAATTTTTAAAGTTATAAAATTATGGTTTTTGTGAAATATAGTTAAAAGATTGATTTTTGAAAATACGGGTTAATGATGTATAAAATAGTTTAAACTGGGATTTTTGAATTTATTGTGAAAAGTTTAAATATAGGATTTATAAAATTTAATTATTTTATAAATCAAGAGAATGGTGAAATTATAAAGGAGATTAAAGATGTTTTAAAAGAATAATATAAATTGATTTATATTAAGTGATTTATAAATGAATATTTATAAATTGAAATATAGACATTATAAAACGAGTTTTTATAAGTGTTTGAATGAAGTGAAAATGAATTTCATAAATGAATGAAATTTATAGAATTATAAACTATGAAGTTATAAATAAAATTTATAAATAGTAAGATTTATAAATTGGTGAAGTTAATTGAGGAATAGATTTGGGTGAATAATTGAATCTTATAGGTTATAAGATTTATAATTATGAAGTTCAAAGGAACGATTTTTGCAAACAAATAGATTATAAGCACTTAACTTATAATATGAACTTTGAGTTATAATTGAGTTATAAACTGGAATAGGTTAATAAAAGAATTTATAAAAAAAAGAAGGTTTTATAAATAAATAGAAATGGAATTTATAAACGATGTTTTATAAATTCGCAAATGACTTATTTTGATAAGAAAATTGTTGGAACCTATTAAAGGAGTTATATTCACATTTTTGAATAGTGAATAATCCTTTGAATTAAAACGAATAAAAGGATGAGATTTCTTAATGAAGTTTATTCACATTTTTGAATAGTGAATAACACGTTAAAGAAAATGGTTTGAATGTGAATGTTTTAAATAGAATTAAAACGATCTAACGATGTTTTAAAAAGGTGTTGAGATTCGAAACCATAGATTTCAACATTAATTGTTGAAATAGACGTTTTCGAGAAATAGAAGGAGATGATGGACTATAACACTGTTGTTATAGTAAATGATTTCCGAAAGGAAATGTTTTGTATAGTATTGGGATTTATATATCTATTTTAATTTCGAATCCCTATACTAGTGATTTTGGGTTGTCGTAACGATGTTCTACGCAACATTCGTTTTGGCCCAAATAAATATGATTAAGTGAAGGATTTCCTTAAAGAATGAAATATATACTTAATTTCGATTAGAGTATATTAAATATTTTCTAAGTATTGAAAATAAATAAAATTTGTGAATTACTTATTTAATAAGTATGGAAATGTTTTCCAATATAAAGTGAATACTTTGAGAATTTATCTTTTTGAAGATAAATTGAAAAGGAATATTGAAATGAATAATTGAAATCGAATATTCATAGATATTTTGGATTGTAAATTCTCTATTGCATTTATAAATGAAATTGGAAAATGGGTTTAAAAATAAATGTTGATTTATTTTTGAAGTATTGAAATTATATATCTAGTGAAGATATTTTTGGAAAATAAATAATTTGGAAAATTATTTGGAAACTGGTGATGTGTGCATATCCAGTGATAGTTCAATAACCGACTATCAATATTTCCTTGAATGGGTAATGGATGTGATTTGTTTGAATTTGAGTGCCACACTTATTTTTGAATAAGCGCTCACTATTCGGGTTAACCGGGAAAGGACCATGGGGTCGTATAACCCATTCCGAATATGTGATACGTCGTTGTGAATTGCATTGAAAATCGGTGTTGAAGACCCGGTATTTGCGAGAGCGATAGGATGACCTGTCGATTTACTCTGCACCGAGTAGCTACGGTATAGAGTTCTCCATATGTGATGGTGAATCCGATCAGGATTGTGAATATCCGGATTGCAAGGACTTCTTTGTAAGTGTCTTCGGTTTTGTTCGAGCCCGGAACAGACTTGTATGGATTGTATGTCTGACATTACAATTTGAGATATAAAGCCGATTTCTTTCAAATATATTTCTGTTGGTGGCGGAGAATTTATTCTTTTAGCTTAACACCCTTCTCTGAGACGTACGTGCTCAGAGGTTATATAGTTGAAGTTATCAGCGATATATTCCCAATTTGGTAATGTGATATGCTGAGTGATGCTGAAATGATCATTGTGTTGATTATTGTGATAGGATCGTTTATTTGATCGTCTATCTTAGTGATCATTGTGTTGATCATTTGTTGACCCAAAGCATGTCTTTTGTATAAAGTATGTTTTTGTGGACGTGACTTCGTCGAACCTCACACCCCGGAAATGGTCAAAACAGGAAAGATGCAGCAAGGTTATGAGGGGTAGCACCCTTTAGGGTATGTACATTTCCTTCTGGATAGAGGTGGTATCATGGTATGGAGCCCAGATATTTAACCTAGGTGGTTACTGCGAATTTATTACTTTGTGGTTGTTGGTTTTCGGGATCCCGTGAGAAAGGTCGTTTACGATCGGGGAATGGCGTGCTCGTGTCAGTAGTTACCCAGTTAGGGGTAACCCGGCCTTGTGTTGGCAGAGTTCCGGTTTGGTTCTCGGGGATGTCTTTCCAGAGGCATTCTCATGTGGCAATGGGAAGTTCCTTGGCCTGACCATTTGTTGGAAATCCAAAGAAACAATACGAAACTTGTACGGTATTAGTTGTAGAACCTGCCATTCACTTATGGTGGTCACCACTGTTTGGATGGTAACTATAGTAGGCATACGATAATGGTCGTATGTTGGCTAAGATTTATATTCTACTTTCGAAATAAATTTTTCCTACACTATGCACTAGTAATAATATCAAATATTATTTTAAATGCGTATCAAGCATCTTTGACTATCATAAGGAGAAATCTCCTCCGATTCTGCGTTTGCATTGTGTGTGTGTGCGGGAGGCCTTATGGTAGTCTCATTTTTAAAAGCATTGCGAATTGATTAAAAATATTCCTCTATTTTGATTTTAAAGTTAAATAAACTGTTTTGAGTTCTCACACCAGTCACATGACTGACTCGGAGTTTATTGTTTTCCTTCCTAAACTCTGGGTGCCCACCAATTTCCACACGGGCAGTTAAGAGTTAAGGTTTATCAGGATATTCTGGATATTCAGGAATTGCTGGAGGCAAGCTGGATGGCATGGCGTATTACTAGTTTATATAGTATTTCTTTTTCCGCTGTTTGATGTTGTATGTTGTTGTACACTCTGATGATATGATGTAATGTAATGTGATGTAATGTAATAACTGATATAGTTCTTTGTTTAAAGATTATTCATTTATTATTATATGTTGTTCCGCTGCGAATTGTGAGATTCCTATTTTGTTCTATCTTCTTTCTGTTCTATTTCTCTTTTCTTCTATTTTAAAAAAAATTAAAATTTTCTGTTTTCTTTTCCCTCCATCTTCTACCTTTTTCTCTCTTCTTTTCTTTTTCTTAAACCCATAACTATTCGGTTTTTCGGCAACGAAAAATCGGAAGCGTTACACGAAATGACCCAAAAAAAATGGATTCACCCATTACTTCCTCCGTAGGTAGGCCTAGTTCCAACTTAAAGATGCTTAGGCAATGGCTAATAGTGTTAACAAAGTATAAAAACAATGAATTTATAAAAATTTATTATACTAAACCGTTTATACATATTCTTATGCAAGGAAGCAAAATATCAAATGACGTAAAAGAAACAAGGCATGCACAGTAAGAAGAAAATTTTGATTGACTACTACATTATTGTAGCAAAATAAATACTCTAAAAATTGAAACATATAGGGTAAATCCCTTTATATACTCCACCTTGGATAATTTTCACAACATGAGATTTCTTATCCATCCTGCACCTAACTTTCATCCATCTAATTCAAGACACACCCAATGCCACATCATGCATGGATTATTCATTTTACTGCTGTTTGCAGTATTGACTGCTATGGAAGTTCTTCACTACTTGTCCTATTTAAGGATGCGCATTTTATGTTTTAAATATAACTATAAAAAGGAATCAAAGGAAAGATAACTTACACAAGTACCAAGCTAACCAATAAAGCTACAGAAATCGATGTGCCTAATATTAAGGTTCCTGCAAGTGCAAACTTCAAGTTGTCCCTTACATGGTTCCATGAAAACTCACTCTATTATCAACTCTGTCACATTACTTATAGTTTAGCTCTGTTTGGATATATATATATATATATATATATATATATATATATATATATATATATATATATATATATATATATAGTTCTCATTATCATGACAAATCTAAAATTAGCAGTTATGTGCACGAAAAGATGATCATTTTGATGTTTTATCTTCAAGTCTGAGCCAAATAGAAAACAATCATATAGAATCTTATATTTTGTGTTATAACTAACGCTAAAATATCACTACAAGAAAGGCTTCGATTAGCGACGAAGGGGGCGACGGTTAAAAAAAGCGGCCGTCGCTAGCCGTCGTAAATCGGAATATACAGGTCCTGACCGAGAGCACAGATTTCATTCTCCTCCTTCCCCAACTCCGTCGCCCCCCCGTCACCCCAGCCGGCGTTCCAACCCTTCAAAGCCTACAAATCACTCAAATTTATGTCGGTATGCTCCTAATCTCTTGTTTGAATGTAAATTTGATGTTTTTAGGTTTAATTTAAACTCTAATTCAATTATGATTTGTTGTACAATTTAGATTTGTTGTTAATTTGAGTATTAGTAGTGTTGTTAAATTAGGTATTAGTAGTGTTGTATGTTGATTTGGCAGATTAATTAGTTTATTACCATGAACTTGAATTAAGTACATATTAATTATTTCATCATGATGAAGTTGAATAAATGGTTGATGTAGATAATTAGTGTTGGCGATTAACATGGTTAGTTGTTTTAGGTGAAAAAATAGTGTATATTAATGATTAACTTGGTTATTGATAAATTTACATGAAAGTATTTCATAGTTTATGAAATTGATAAATTACAAATTTAAGTTGTTAAGTAAATTTAAATTGACAAATTTTTATTTAATAATTAGTTTTTTATTGTTTTCTAATTATCTATTAGATAATTAGAATTTGTTGTTTTCTAATTATATTCATTGATAATTGTTTTATTTACCCTGTTGATTGAGCGACGGCTAGCGACGATTAGCGATTGCCATTTTGATAATTTTAGCGATGAATCGCGACGGCTAGCGACGGACAAAATGCAAAAGGTTGTATATATTGTAAAAAATAAAGTTTGTACAAAAAATTAAAAAATGAATACGAGAACATTAAAAATTCTACAAATATATAATTTATTTGAAAAAAATTAGGAAACGACTTTAAAAACAACTGATATTGTACTAAAATCGATTTTGTAAAGAAATTGAGAAATGAATATAACAACAACAAATATGTAGTAGTGAATTTGTATAATTGTTCTGTGATGATATTGTTTTTCTATAGCAGATATGTCTGGCAGGAGACGGAGTGGAGGTGGTGGTGGCACACCATCCCCATCTCCCGGTGCAGGTGGTAGTGGCACTGCACCAGACTTACGTCCGATTGCAGAAGTTGTTCCTAGAAGTGCTGGGTAAGTATCAATTTTATTTATAGTATAAGTTTTAAAATCCACTAAACATGTATATCATAACTTTTGCAGTGGATTTGAGGTGGAGCCATCAGATTATATTTTACAGGTTTCGAGGAAGGCTTTTCAGAGCCGGATGCATGGTTATTGGCCTCGCTGGGACGACATCCCCCCTCATGTCAAGAACGCCATACAAGCGGAGTTACTTGTAAGTAGTAGTTTGAATTTCAGTTGTAAATTAATATAATCTTTATAACTTAAAATTTACAGGCTGCAGTCCGCGTCGACCCTGATGACTTGGACATTTTTTTAAATCACTGGAACAAACGAATGAGAAAAAATTACAGGGATACACTGTCCAAGGCCAAAAATTCAGGAAAAAAGCCAAACTGGATGGGCGAGGGTGTATGGAATGATTTTCTTCAGCTTTGCAACAGTCTGGCAGTAAAAGTAAGTAATATATGTTTGCTTTGTTATTTAAATCTAATATAAATCTCGCAAGATATATACGTGATAATTTATCTTAATTTGTAGGAGCTATCTGCGCGGAACCGGACAAACAGGAATAAAAATCCTGCATTGCACCGTGGTGGCTCCAAATCCTTTCAGGAGCATAAGAGAGAGCTGCTAATTAAATTTATAAACCGTGTTTACATTTTATTACAATATTTTATAATCAGATTAGCAATAATACTTATATATTTTCAGGCCGCAAGATACAACCGCGAGCCCACTATGGCCGAGCTGTTCAAGGCCACGCATGCCGTGGAGAGGACCGACGAAGAGGGCAATGTTTCGTACGAGTGGACGGATGACAAATCACAATCCGTAATGGTAAATTAATTTACTGTTAATAACAATATTTTGTCTTATTGTATTTTCAAAATTTTGAAATTCGGTTTTTATCGTGTAAAACAATTGTTTGTAATCGCAGGAGAGGTACGAAGCAGAGCGGGCTCATGTAGCACAGTCCACTGGTCGGGAAGAGATTACGTTAGAGGAGGAGAACCATATTTGGGATGCTATTATTGACCCGCCTTCTCGGACCAGTCGACGGTATAGCTATGGAAATGTGGAGGTAAATTTTGACATGTACTAATATATAAGTTTAACAATTTTAATAATATTATATATATGCTAATATATAAATAATTATAAATTATTTTATAGGCCATGAGAATGCAGAGTGCATACAGGAGGTCGCAGCAAGAGGCAGAGATTGCTCAGTTGAGGGCGACAGTTGAAGAAATAAATGATTGGAGGAAGAGTTTCTTTGAGCAACAGCTGGATGAGCGGATTGCGGCCTATTTGCAACAGCATAGGAGGATGCCTGGAGAGGACGGCAGCGATGGCGAGGAGTAGGTATGTTTGTTTGCTGATAGTTTGGTATATACACATTTTGGTTGGTATGGTGTATATATATTTCAGGATATTATGTACATATATTTTGATGACTTTTAGTTGATGGATTTGGTTGGATATTATGTATATATATGTCGGGATATTATGTAGAAATTTCGGTTTACTATTTACATATTCCGATTATTGGATTTGAAAATGATATTTGGTTGGATTTTATATTGTTTGAATGTATAGTTATGTTATATGATGGATATATGATGGTTATACTTGATGACTATAGTGTATAGTGGTTTGGTTCAGATTGGTTGAGGTGTATATGGGCTGTGCATATGCACTGAAAATTTACCCAGTTTTGCGACGGCTTGCGACGGCCAGCGGCGGTCAAATTGCACAGATTAGCGACGGCTTGCGACGGCTAACGACGGCCAAATTACACAGTTTAGCGACAGCGAGCTACGACTAGCGACGGCATTTAAACGTTGGAAAAATTTCCATGTGGCACATTTGCAGTCGCTAGCCGTCGCTATTTTGGTGACGGAGCCGTCGCTACACTATTGGGCGACGACATTTATAGCGTCGGCCAGCGACGGCCGGCGACGGCTAAAAGCCGTCACTAACTGTTGCCGTTTAGTGTATGTTTGCATACAATATTAGCACTTGTATTATAAATAAAGAAGTTATAGAAATTATGATAAATATCTTTAATTACAGATCATATCATAAAGATGAAAAAAATGTCTTATCAACAAATATAAAATTAAGAATAAAATTATGAACTCGCAATTATTCTTGAGATTTTCTTCCCAAAACCACTTAGGTACGTATACTCAAAAAATTATTCACCTAACGTCTCAATCTAAGTAGCCTTGTAAACATATCATCTTCCTAAAGAATCTATGGAACTTGAAAGCCAATACATCAGAGAAAGACACTTCTAAAAGAAACGAGCTCATTGGTTTCAGATAAGAGTGACATGGCTAAAATTGGATTCAACTGCACTAAAATAGGGCTTCTACTAGGTAGAAGAATTAAGGCTTCAACAAATCGTAGAGTTGGAAAAGGAGTGGGGAGAAAGTGGAATGAAGTGAAATGGGCATGGAAAAATGAAACAAAAAGAGCTAAGTGTGATTAGTGATAGAAGGAAGGAGGGGATTAGGGAGGAAAGCAGGTAAGAGGAAAATAGGCGGAGTAACGGGTGGTTTAATAAAATTATATGCTACGTAAACAAAAATAATTGTCGCCTAAATGAAAACAATCACCGCATTCCTTTTGTTATTGTTTCCATCTTCAGTTGCGGTTATGTCTTATTTATTTTTATGTAAAATGGTTAGTAGTAGCAATTGTGAACGAGATGCAACTAAACAATGCAATCGGTTACATCTTTTCTTGTAGCATATTGATTATTTTGTACCTGAACGGAGAATAAGGTCAAATAGACTCCTAAACAACGGTGCCAATAATTTGAAGGGATCTTAATAAGAAATGGATAAATAGCAAATACCTTTGCTTCTTGTGTATATTCAAAAATGTTTGATCCTAATTGTATATTAAATGCCTTTATGTCGATGACATGTTGATAACTGATACAAACATGAATGTGGTAAACTGTACCAAAACTTTCTTATTCTTCCAATTTTAGATGACAGATTTGGTAGAGGATGAATTGATACCAGGGATTTGTTAATGATTTTTCGGGATCACTACACAATTAGATTTAGAAGAGAAAGTAGTGAAGAAAGCAAACAAAATTAATTCCTCAAAAAACAATTTTTTTTTATTAATTCAACCAAGAAAATACAAAATAGACTTAAAATTGAGAAGAAATCTCAATCTTAAACACCCAACAAAATACACTTTTTCCCATACCTCTTATGAATTCTAAACATATCTATTTACAATAGACTTGATAAAATATCTTATTTAAGAAGCTATTGAATACTTTCATTAATAATTCTCAGGTAGGTAATTTTTTTTTTTTCATGAAAAAAGAGTGTACTCTAAAATAACAATTTGTTCTTCATTTTTTCCATTTATACGCAGCATCTGTATCTTTATGCCATGCTAGTCTTCGAAGCTATAGCCACTTTTTTCGATCTAGTTTATGTTCTATCATTATTACATATTTTGGAGCAGCAACCACGACTATGGTATTCTAATATTTCTCTTATTTCTCTTCACATATATAACGGTCTCATTTTTCTTTGCAAAGTAACATATCAGTTGCATTTGGTTTTGTAATAGATCACTGTTATCCCATTTTTTGGACAAAGCTGGAATATCAACGTTGAGCGCGTCTCGACCACGATCGAGCTAAGAAGAAGCAACCAGCAAGCGTACATAAATCCGGAATTCCACTAAGATCTTAAGCTCATTCGGTGGTGCAAGTTGATCACATTCGGTGGTGCAAGTTATGTTCATTCGGCAATACAAGTTAATGTTCATTCGGCATTGAAGGGTAAATGTTCATTCGGCATTGAAGTACTACGTTCATTCGGCATAAAGGCTCGTTCGGCCACCGAACCACCTCAGCAACCCAATGCCGGACCAGCCTATAACCGGACCACCTACCCACCGAACTAAACTTCTTCAAGCCCGTTCGGCCTCCCCCATGCATGCCGAACCAAGGTCAACACTCCACATATCCACCGATCCAACTCCACTACCGAACCACCACATCAACACCGAACCATCACACAACCCATCTCCATACCGGTCCAACCTATGACCAGACCAACACCACTCCAAGCTCCATGCCGAATGAAGCTCCGCCGAACCAAAGTTGCCAGTCCAGATTTCGCCAGTCCAGATTTCGCCAGTCCAGATTTCGCCAGTCCGGATTTCGCCAGTCCAGATTGCTTCGGCCCAAGCCCGCTAGCAGCTATAAACATCCAAGACCCCTGCCCCCAGCCTGACTCTATAAATAGAGGGGCAGGGGTACAACAATGGAGGAGGAATTTTTGGAGACAAGTTTGAGAGCTCAAGCCTGGAAGGAACTCTCAAACAACTTTAGATACTTGTAATCAAAGCTTTGTACTTGTAATCTGAAGAAAAAAGGAGAATAACATATAAAGTGGACGTAGGCACGTTCTTGCCGAACCACTATAAATCTGTGTGTCTTTTACATTTTAGTCCTTGCTTTTCATACATTTGCATAAATCACCCAAATCACTAAGAACAACATAAAATCAACCAACTCATACGACTTTGGGTGTTTGCGGCCATTTTTTACGCAAACATTTTGGTGCTTTCATTGAGAGGAACCAGCTTCCGCTACGCGGATAGAAGTTGAATTTGGAAATCTAAGAGTTCAGATCTAAGAGTTATGACGAGACAAACAAGTAAAAGGCAAAGGCCAGAGAGAAGTGAACACCAAGGAAGTCAAGAGGCCTCCTCAGGAGGGAATCAAGTGTCGATCTTCATCACTAGGGATGAGATGGAGGTCATGATGAGAAGACAGGAAGAGATGATACAGAACTTACTTCAACAAATTGGGCAAATTGGAGCACAAATCCAAGGAGCAACTAGAGTTCAGAACGGAGCAGAACCATCTGGCGCAGCACCAGAGCTAGGGGGCAACCCCCAAGCAGCAGACGACTATCAATCAGGCGTCGATCCCGCATGGGGGCACCACACTTGGAGCCAGTTAATCCAATCACAGAGAGTGAGATAGAGGCCTCTGAGCAACCAGGTAAGGAATGAACGCCCAGCCAGGGGGCAGGTAAAATTCCCTCATGAACACGGGGGCAGGTCGAAAACGATGAACAAGTCGCAAAACTCTCACTAGCACGGTTAAATCATTTACACATGCGAGCGATCGCGCACGATCCATAGGCATGCTCTGAATGACTATAGACCGCACCATAGTAAGAGTTTACACTTTGACATCCTCGTCTTGCTCCTGCTTTGACTTTGATTTGAACGTTCCTACTGTGGAACTCGTATGACTATTGCTTTAACATTTACAATTCCATGAAAAAATTATTTACTTGTATGCCCGTTGGATCGCGAACGGTCCACGAGCACCTATTGCATGGCAACGAACTGCCGAAGTCTTTGATTCGAAAAATTCCCCCAAACATTGACTCCAACACTGATAATATTAAGTCCCCCCCGGGCACACTCATTCGCCTCGAACGGCACCCGACTTCGAACAGTCACAATTCGCCTCGAACGGCACCCGACTTCGAACAGTCACAACTCGCCTCGAACGGCACCCGACTTCGAACAGTCACAACTCGCCTCGAACGGCACCCGATCGCGAACGATCATAACTCGCCTCGAACGGCACAACTCGCCTCGAACGGCACAACTCGCCTCGAACGGCATAACTCACTGTTACACCTTACCTCAAATGGCTTGATCGCGAACGGTCGTCATTTGAGGACCGCCACTTGACCGCACACTGTCGCACCTTACCTCGAATGACTCGATCACAAACGATCGTCATTTGAAGTTAGGCGCTTGACCTTGAACGGTCGCATTTCATCACAAATGGCTCGGTCTCGAACGATCGACGCGTGGACTTACAGACTTGACCGCGCACTGTCGCACTTTACCTCGAATGACTCGATCACGAACGATCGTCATTTGAAGTTAAGCGCTTGACCTTGAACGGTCCCCACTCGACCGCGCACTGTCGCACTTTACCGCGAATGACTCGATCCCGAACGATCGTCATTTGAAGTAAAGCGCTTGACCTTGAACGGTCACATTTCACTGCAGATGACGCGATCCCGAACGATCGACGCACGGATTTATGCGCTTGACCGCGCACGGTCGCACTTCACCGCAAGTAACTTGATCACGAATGATCGTCATTTGAAGTTAGGCGCTTGACCATGAACGGCCGCGCTTCATCCCAAATAGCTCGATCCCGAACGGTCGTCATTTGGGGCTATATAAAATATCAAGCTCTTTACAGGTTGTCAACAGGATATGAACACCCAGCTCATGGCATTACAAAACACGCCTTCCTACCGCAAGGCATATTTTGGGGGGCAAAGTGTTATCCCATTTTTTGGACAAAGCTGGAATATCAACGTTGAGCGCGTCTCGACCACGATCGAGCTAAGAAGAAGCAACCAGCAAGCGTACATAAATCCGGAATTCCACTAAGATCTTAAGCTCATTCGGTGGTGCAAGTTGATCACATTCGGTGGTGCAAGTTATGTTCATTCGGCAATACAAGTTAATGTTCATTCGGCATTGAAGGGTAAATGTTCATTCGGCATTGAAGTACTACGTTCATTCGGCATAAAGGCTCGTTCGGCCACCGAACCACCTCAGCAACCCAATGCCGGACCAGCCTATAACCGGACCACCTACCCACCGAACTAAACTTCTTCAAGCCCGTTCGGCCTCCCCCATGCATGCCGAACCAAGGTCAACACTCCACATATCCACCGATCCAACTCCACTACCGAACCACCACATCAACACCGAACCATCACACAACCCATCTCCATACCGGTCCAACCTATGACCAGACCAACACCACTCCAAGCTCCATGCCGAATGAAGCTCCGCCGAACCAAAGTTGCCAGTCCAGATTTCGCCAGTCCAGATTTCGCCAGTCCAGATTTCGCCAGTCCGGATTTCGCCAGTCCAGATTGCTTCGGCCCAAGCCCGCTAGCAGCTATAAACATCCAAGACCCCTGCCCCCAGCCTGACTCTATAAATAGAGGGGCAGGGGTACAACAATGGAGGAGGAATTTTTGGAGACAAGTTTGAGAGCTCAAGCCTGGAAGGAACTCTCAAACAACTTTAGATACTTGTAATCAAAGCTTTGTACTTGTAATCTGAAGAAAAAAGGAGAATAACATATAAAGTGGACGTAGGCACGTTCTTGCCGAACCACTATAAATCTGTGTGTCTTTTACATTTTAGTCCTTGCTTTTCATACATTTGCATAAATCACCCAAATCACTAAGAACAACATAAAATCAACCAACTCATACGACTTTGGGTGTTTGCGGCCATTTTTTACGCAAACAATCACTACAGTAAGGAAACCTGTAACCCTTCTGTTGTCCTATTTGATATTTACAAAACCTTTGTTGGTCAACACACCACTGGACTACAACTTATTACCGTGGGCATTGTACTGAGACTGCTTCCTGATTATAATGATGCAAATTCTCATAAGGCTAAAATCAAAGTCTTCATTAACATGGAGATGAAAATGACAATCAGATAACTTCAAGAAAAGAGGTCTTTAGTTCGAGCTTATCACCAGGTAGGTTGTAGAGACAGTGGTTGTTGATGTATAGGTCTATTGAATTTGTCAAATTTTGCGATTCTAGTGTGTCGAGCTTTTAATGATTGATCTTTAGGGCAAAAGCCATCAGTAATGACGTTGAATTTGATGGAGAAGGCGAGTTTGTTGAGAGCGTTCCAGTTGGTGATAGCTCTTTGTAGGAATTCAAGCACATCTTTATAATTATGAATGTTTCCACCAACGCAACTCAGACCATCTCCCTTTCGCCAATAGAAATGCTCTATTAAAATTCTTAAATGATTACATAGCTGCCGAAGGCTCCCTCCAGAGAAAGAAGCAAACAAACTGGACGAAATCCAGTAAAGACGGATGATAAAGAGAATGGCGAAAACGATAACCGGAATATCCTCCGCCCAAATCCAAGCATAAGATAAGGAATAACAGTCCCCATATCAAACCTATATAACCAAAACCTGCAACCAAAAGCCACTAAATGAGAGGAAAAAAAGGAGGGGAGACTAACGGAGACGAGAAAGCCAGAACCACCTGGCTCAGGAACGGACATCATCCAATTCCCGCCCTAGTGGAAGACTGAAAACAGAAAATAGATAGTAGGGCCACTAGAGGACCCGAACGGGAGCTAATCGATCCCTTGAAAGGTCTACCACGAAAAGCTAAAAAAACATCATTTCTAATCCGGCGAATAACGAAAGTGGGATCCATGGGAGTTTCCTCAAAAATTGCCTTATTCCGCGCACACCAGAGGTGCCAGCAGATCAGACAAGGAATCAAGCGGAAGACAACAGATCGTAGAGATTTACCAGAGGATCCGTTCCACCAGGTCAACTGTAAATCCTCCGGCGAGTTGTTGCTACCTCGGATCCCAATCAGATTTCCGAAGTAATTCCAGCAGGATCTGGCTGTGAAACCAGAGAAAAGTAAATGATCCAAAAATTCCGAATTCCCGGTGCCGCAACATCTACAACGGGATACAAAAGGAATTCCAATCCGCTGAAGGTTCTCATCTACTGGCAATCCCTTATGAAGAGTTCGCCACATGAACAGAGACACTTTAGGTGGGATTCTCGTGTCCCAAATGAAAGTGAAAAGAGGGAGAACGGGGGATGAAAGACGAGCCGAACTCCAAGCTTTCAAGATGGAAAACGACCCACCATCCCAACCGGATTGGCCGCCATGAGAGTCAGAGAAAGGTTTGACCGATTGCATGTGCTTCCAAGTCTCACTAGCGAAGGATGGAGGTCCGGAAAAGCCCGCAGAGGCCAGACTATGGTACTTGGCACGGAGGAACTTCGTCCAAAGTGAATCGTTAGCCCCAAACCTGTACCACAACTTGCAAGCAAAAGCCGAACAAATATCCTTAGGATTTCGCAATCCAAGCCCGCCCTCATCTTGGGACGACACACCACGTCCCATGAAACCCAGTGATGACGGTGGTTGTCAACCTTCGACCCCCAGAAGAAGGAAGATGCCAAAGATTGGAAAGATCGGAAGAAAGAGGCGGTAGGAGACATCGCTGCGAAGACATGGGTACCCAGCGAGCCTAACACCGACTTGATTAGAACCAATCTTCCTGCCTGAGAAAGAATCGAAGCATTCCAACGAATAATCTTTCTCCCAACTTTGTCCGTTAGAGGATCGAAAAGGGCGTTTAGTTTCCTGCCTCTGTAGAGAACAATACCCAAGTATGGAAGAGGTAGGGAAGCCGCCCTGAAGCCTGTAAACGAATGGACCCAGGAAACCCTGGAATAATCAATATCTTTCGCATGAACGAAGCAACTTTTCGAAGAGTTAACGAGCTGGCCCGAGCATCGCTCGTACTGATGGATAAATCGAATCAGCTGACGAACAGACGTCCGGTACCATTGGAGAAAATGACAATGTCGTCCGCAAAGGATAAGGAGGAAACGAGCGGGCACCTTCTCGGAAGGCCAAATCGGTGAACCTGACCGAAAATCGTTAAGGTGTGGATCCCTCGAATAAAAGTCTCAGACGCAATCACGAAAAGAGAAGGTGATAAAGGATCACCCTGACGTAGACCCCTTCCAGCCTTGAAGAAACCATTGGTTGATCCGTTAATGAGAACGGAAAACCAACAGTTAGAGATTAGCCTCCAAACCAAATCGATAAGAGTTTCTGGAAACCCAAAGGCACGCAGAACTCTAATGATGAAAAACCACGACATACGATCATAAGCCTTCTCCATATCGAGTTTGAAAACAACATTAGATCCTCTAACCTTCCGGTCAATCTGGAAAATCAGTTCCTGGGCTAACAGGATGTTATCAGTGATCAGACGACCTTTAACAAAGCCAGCCTGAGAGGAGGAGATGATACGATCCAAGAACGGAGCCAAACGATTGGCCAACACCTTAGAAATAACTTTGTTAGAGAAATTACACAAGCTGATCGGACGAAATTCCGCGCATGACCGAGGGTTATCACACTTCGGAATTAAAACCAAGTTGGTGGAAGACCAACTAATGGGAAGAATGCTGCCGGAAAAGAATTGCTGGATAGCCAAGCAGAAATCCGGCTGAATGATAGGCCACACACTCCGATAAAAAGATCCGTTGAAACCATCTGGTCCACTAGCACTGTCCTTGCTAAGAGAAAAGACGCATGCACGGATTTCCTCCGGAGAAGGCGGAGCTACCAAATCGTCGCTCCCCTTTGAAGGGACCAATCTGGGGATGAAGGAGAGGATATCCATATCCTGATCCGCCACAGAAGATGAACCCAGAAATGATTGGAAATGAGACAAAATGATCTCCTTGACTTCCGCCGGGGACGAAGCCATAGAAAGATCCGGTCTCAAAATTTCACGAATGGAAAGAAGGTTGACTTTCTTGCGAATGGTAGAATGGAAATATTTGGAGTTCGAATCCCATTCAACCACCCATTTTACCCTCGCCTTTTGGCGAAGATAGGAGTTTTCGATACGAAGCTCCGAAGAGAAAACCAATTGAGCCGAGGCCCAAATCTCCTTGTTTTCGGCCGTTGGGTTCTCGTCGAACAAAGATTCGGCAAGAATAAGTGACTCCTCTGCCGCCCGAACACGGTCGAAAATGTTTCAAAAAACAAGGGAATTCCAGTTCTTAAGGCTAGCCTTAAGACGTCTCAGCTTTTGATAGAAAGCTCCCATGGGAGTAGTTGAGATAGGAGAAGACCACGAGTCCTCCACTACCTGAAGAAAGGAGTGGTGAGAACACCACATACTGAGGAAGCGAAAAGATGAAGGCCCCGAGAGAGATCGCGGAAAGCATCGCAAAACCAACGGGGCATGATCTGAACAGGCTCGATGAAGATGAGAGGTTGAGAAAGAAAAAGGGAGATTAAGCCAATCAGGAGAACCAAAAATTCTGTCCAACCGAGATAGGATCCGGTTCGGTCCCTCCTGGTTGTTAGACCAGGTAAAAGCCGAGCCCACAAAAGGGATTTCAGATAAACCGGAGCTCACAATGAACGAATTGAAATCAGAAACCGAGGAGCGATTGATGGCCCCCCCCCCCCCCAGTTTCTCAGCCTGACTAGCGACAACATTAAAATCTCCACCCACGACAGAGCAAGAAAAACCCACCTCTGCTAGATGAAGAATATCATCCCATAGGGATAATCTCTCCATCCTATCGCACTTGGCGTACACCGCCGAGAAAAGAAAAGGATGAGGAAAAAGGGAAGTAGGACACACCACAGAGATAAGCTGGTCCGAGTCAAAAACAGGGCGAACAACACAACCTTTGGACCAAAGAATCCAAACCTTACCCGAAACATTGGATACAACACCGCCAAACCCAAGCGACAGGACAACCCTGGTAATCTCTCCAGACCCCACAAAAGGTTCTAACAGAGCCACCAAGCAAACGGAATGTTTCCGGACAATGCGCTTCAACCTAGCGCAAGAAGCCTCATTGCCAATTCCACGAACGTTCCAGAAAAGAAAGTTCGACATGACAGCCGGAAAACAGAGGAGAAGAAGACAAGCAAGTGAAGGAAAATCAAACCCAACTCAAATAAGATACAACGATGAAAAAGCAGACCGATCTGTCTGCTCAGTCGCCGCTATAGAGCGAGTACGGATAGTGCGTGGTGTGACGTGGGGACCTCTCGTTCTACGACGAGAGGGTCTATGAACACGGGAAGCCGAGATCCGGGGGATGGACTCGCCAGAGTCCTGAGATGACTCTAACGAACCCGTCATCCTAGAAGAAGATCTGGATGGAGCTGAGTTCTTAGTTAGGCGAGTAAGGCGATCATTAATGATCGCAATCTCCGCTACGCTAAGCATCAGAATGGTAATCGATAAGGAACAAGAGGACGAAGGAAGGGAGCAAAGAGAAGAACAACAACCAGACGATGAGACAGAGGACACCCCGACAGTCGGGAAGAGTCGGAAATATGTAGGGCTGCTGATAATACGCAACCCATGGTGCTGTAGGAACCTAACTCAAGCCGGACTGTCACTGATGAGACAGCCCCGCACGACAGGTGTGGTTCGCACGACAGTCCTGACAGAGAGATCAACCGAGCGTATCGAAGAAAGCTGGCAAAGTTCCCGGCTGTCCGCATAGTGATCCGAATCAGTGACCACTATGCGACCAGACCAAGAATATCGCCCGAGCCACTCAATCCTGGCTAACTGAATTCTCCGTAATGACCACAGAAGACCAGCCAACGAATGAAGACACAAGAGAGCCATATACGACACAGAATCGGCCTCGCAATGACTCAAAATCAAATACCAACTAAATGACCCGCACTGACCGCTCCATACGAAGCGCTCAATGCCTACAGGACCTGTCATGTCACCAGTCCAGGACTTAGCAACAATGCCAGCAAGCACACACCTATGCGTGCCATGGCTCATAAGCAACATAGAAACACCATCAGCCCAAAAACAAACAGTAACTACTAAACCTTCAACATGGAACAGATAAGGAATCAATGGCGAATAACTCACCTGCCAGCTCAACCCACAACTTACCTGAGGAGCCCTCTCTAGACTCTGATCGAAAGAACCAACCACCATGTGCTCACTAGCCAAGACGGCTGTCAAACATGGGGGAGCAACCTTAAGAGACGACCAAGCCCCACTCTGATAGTCGATATGCCGACCAGACGCTGAGAATTCCCAAAAATTGACACCCAAAACAACGCTGTCTACGGCCAAAGCACACGGCCCACAGAGATCAGAAGAGTGCTGAAACAAAGGCAAGGAATCAGCGAGCACAGGGCTACATGGGGCGTTGAAATCCCCATCAGCCTTTACACCATCCATGAACCCAACAACGCATACCAACGAAACCGCCGACACCGGCTCTAAGCTGACAGAACACTGCAGAGACGAAGACAAGGAATCAACGTGCTTAGGTCGATTTGGGGCGATGAACTCCCCATCTACCTTCACACAATCCAATAACCCAAAATCGTAAACCACCGATCCCACCGTCACCCGCTCCTCCCCACAAGGCATCATGTCACACGCCGCAGAAAATCTCAACAATGGCTCGAATTGGGCGATGAAATCCCGCCTCGAACCATTCCTTCATAAGCCAAGACTAGGCGGAGGCAACATATATTCTTCAACCAGAGAAAATCGAGTAGGTAATTTGTTGTCTTTTTTAATGCAATAAAAGAGGCAACTAATCTCTCTACCAAATACGCAAAATCTCTAAAAGATACAATAAATCACCTATCAAAATCTACCAAATTTATAAAATAGGCAATGAATTTGAGTCATAATTCCATATAGACTCAAATATCTCCAAGATCTACATATATATGAAATATTGTACCACCAAAATCTAATAATCTCCACCTTGGTACCATATTCCACAAATGTTATCCAAGCTCCTCTTAAAACCTAAGACTCCAAACTATGCATGTCCGCCAATCGAACATGCACATTATCAACAGATCAGAATTGCTTGTAATACCACAAAGGCCTCCAAGTAGGCTTTGTGGTTCTCCGTTGTTGGCTCCACTTTGATTCAGATAGACTTGTCTCTCTAACTTCACCAGTATAAGAATTTGCAATCTTTAAGGTTTTTTCAAGCAATGAATAAATATTATTGTTTTTCCTATTCGCGCGCAGCACCTCCCTATTACCCTTCCAAACCCTATTTACTCCACGTCGAGTCGAGAAATTACAACATTTCCCTTCCAACTGAGACAAGATTCCTTTTAATTTCTGGGATATGCCTAACCCCTATAAGCATCACCAAACTTCCAGTATCCATCTTCAACATGACAGAACCGGACCTTGAACTTGTAGATCTCCACCCCTTGCGGATTCCACCTTGCATGCTTCCTTCTTATAATCAGTGAATGCTTCCATTTGATTGCAAATGTGGAAACATGCACCAGAATCTAGCACCCACTCCCCTCTCATAATCATATCAACACAAAGAACATCATTGCTAATGCCAAAGTTTACCTCCTCATCACGGTCTACCTCCAGCTTATTTTTGCTTCCTTCTTGAGTTTTCATCTCTCTTTATGCTCTCTTAATTTATTGCAAAATTTCAGCTGATTGCCTAGTTTTTCACAGTAATAGAAAATGAAGTCTCGATCCGTATTTGTTTTGAATAAACGTCTTTCTCTCTTTGCAAAGTGGACCTCTGCCAGTGGATTTGTACTTTTCTTTTCTTCGGTGGTTTTTCCTTTCGATGAATTTATCCTCTGCATCTCCTCATCAAGAAGGCTGCTAACCACAGTCTCCATGGAAACAACATTACTAGAATTTGAATTGTTCAATGCAAGTACTAGAGTTTTCGAACTTTCAGGCAATGAGCTCATTAATATTAAAGCTTGAGTTTCGTCATCAACTCTGAATCTTATCCGCCAATTGGTTCAAAATTGCTTGAAAGCTGTTGAGATGTTCGCTAATCGATTCGTCTTCCTTTAGTTTTAAATTGACCAACTTTATCATCAGGAGCGCCTTATTCATCGTAGAATTTTTTGCATAAATTCCTTCCAATTTCTTCCATATTCCAAAAGCAGAGTTTCACAAGCAACGATATGAAACACAGAATTCTCCATAAAACATCAAATTGCTGCAGCTGCCTTCCTATCCAAAATTTCCCACTTTGCCTCAGTTATTCCGTTTGGCTTTTCTCCTTTGTTTTCAAGGGTTGGTGAAGATCATTAAGATAGAGATAATCTTCCATTTTCGCCTTACATAACTCCCAGTTCCTTCCATTAAGCTTTTCAACACTTATCTTTTCCATAGCCAAAGACTCTTTCAATAATTTGTGTATTTGGCTCTGATATCACCTGTTAATGATTTTCTGGGATCGCTACACAATTAGATTAAGAAGAGAAAGTAGTGAAGAAAGCAAACAAAATTAATTCCTCAAAAACACATTTTTTTGTTGATTAAACCAAAAAAATACAAAAGAGACTTAAAATTGAGAAGAAATCTCAATCCCAAACGTCCAACAAAATACATTTTTTCCCACACCTCTTATGAATCCTAGACATGTCTATTTATAATAGACTTGATAAAATATCTTATTTAAAAAGCTATTGAATACCTTCTTTAATGCAATAATAGAGGCAACTAATCTCTCTACCAAATACGCAAAATCTCTAAAAGATGTAATAAATCACCTTTCAAAATCAACCAAATTTATCAAATAGGCAATGAATTTGAGTCATAATTTCACGTAGACTCAAATATCTCCAAGTTCTACATATATATAAAAAATATTGTACCACCAAAATCTAACAGCATAAAAATAAGAAAATCTGAAACTGACTTCTCACTAAGTCCCATTACATAGAGAAAAACTTAAAAAGGTTAAATTATTTTAATGTGACACCCGTCTGATCTCCCTATAAGCATGGCATGCACCTTAAGAAGAAAAAAGGACCTAGTGTGTCATAGGATAAGCATGCAAAAGTTATTGGAAGCATAACGTTTCTTATAAACTATATCAGACCTAACGTAGCCTAAGAAGTGACTCGTTTAAATAGGTACACTTACAACCCCCATGATGAAAACTAGGATGATCTTCGTTGTTTAATGATGTACCTTATGTTACAATTGATTAGCATTTGCATTTCAATAAATTCCTGCTATACTAAAAGGATTCTGTGATGCAAATTGGATTACCGACAATGACGAAGTTAGCTCTAACATCGGCTATGCGTTTATTTTGGATGGAGGTGTTATATCATGAAAGTCCCTTAAACATACGTGCATAACACGATCTACCATGGAGTTTGAGTTTACTGCTCTTGAGTTGGAAGGTCAAGAAGCCAAATGGTTGAAAATTTTATTAGTAGAAATTCCACTCTGGTAAAAACCGAAAGTTATGGTTTCTTTACATAGTGATTCATAGGCTGCAATTGGAACTGCAAAGAATAACATGTGTAATTGAAAGATAAGGCATATCCATGTCAGTTACAAAGCGGCCAAAATACTTTTGAAGAAAAGAGCGATTTCATTAAATTATGCAAGATCAAAAAAAGACTTGGCGCATCCATTCATTAAAGGGTTGCCAAGAAAGGTCACCCTTAAATCTTACCTAGAGTAGAGGAAAATGTGGTGAATACTCATTATCAATCAAACAAACCTAGATGATTCCTCTTTCCCTTCCTATACTAGTGTTTATGAGTTGATTTATCTAATGAATGCATAACCAATTTTGGTAGTGCTTTTTGGTTGCACTTGATGAATTCATTTGTGAAAGCTTTAATTTTGAACTTTATCTTCATCATTGATCCATAATCAGTCGTACTTTTGTGATACACTTGCTGGATTTTATTTACTTATCTATGGTCGGGTTTATTTCCCTTATCGAATCAAAATCCATGTTGGTGGTGCTTTTAAGATGCACTTGATGGATTCTATTAGCATTTTTGATATTTATTCGTGTTAAATCCATATTCAATTTTGGTTGTGTTTTTGAGACACATTTGATGTATTAATTATTATTAGATTAGGCCTAATTATCGAATTCATAACTAAAATTTGTGTTTTTGAAATGTACTTGATGAATCCTATTATTTGACTTAAGGGTGAGTTTCATGTTTCTAATAGACTTATATGGTTACACCAAAATAGGCAATTCATAATATGTACAAGCATTACGAATAATTCCGATAATACTTTTTAGGTGTTACCAATGACTCATGAGAAATGGAGTGGACAAATTCGTTGCACTTATAAGCGTTACTAAACTACATCTTTTACTGTATTATTTAGTCACTAAGAAGCGTTGCAAAACGTAGATTTGGTAACAGCTATAAGCGTAACTAAAGATAAGCATCGTAACACTACCTACCATTTGCTTTGTAACATTTATAAGAATATAAAATTATGATTTTTCATAATTTCTTGCACTACTAATATCAAAATTCTTTTAGCAAATGGAGTACAATATATCATAAACAATGATTTCCATATATCACGTATCTCATCATATATAGATTCCATGCAAAATTTAAAACACTCCGCAGCAAATGCAGTTAATGTATCAATGATTTTCATGTCTCAAATACCATGATATCATATTCAAATAATACTACAACATAAGCTACAAAATTTCTAATTTTCACTTAAAGTTTAACTTAAGATTAACATAACAATTTTAAGATCATCCACTCCAAATTCTAATGGTTTTGCAAATTCTTCAACTTCTAATGCGACTATTCAAAGCTTGCTCCTTTACAAGTTCCTGCATTTAATATAAACATCCAATAAAAACTTTTAACTTCAAAATTAAAAGGTTAAAAACTTAGTTACAACTCAAGCCTACTTTTTGTGTATTCATGAATTCGTAAACTGTGTTTGCGCATGTGAACCGAGTTTACAAATTTGGCTAGCACTTGCAAACCCAGTTTGCATTGGTTTGCAAAACTGAGCCTGTAAACTCAATTTTGCAAATTAAGCATCCAAGCTCGGATTGCTAACTCAGTTTGCAAACTGAGTCTGTGAAATCAGTTTGCAAAATTGAGTTTGCAGAACTGAGTGCAAACTCAGTTTTACAAGTTTCTGAGTTTGCAAAACCGAGTGTTGCAAAATCGAGCATGCACATGCACACTCGGTTTGCAAACCAAGTTTGAACTCATTTTCTAAACCGAGTTTGAACCCAGTTGTAAGCGCAAATTTAGTTTGTATTTGCAATTGTGTTTGCAAACTCAGGTGATACGGCTAGATATCACTTTTTGCTCAGCTTATACATTTCTTACCTGCTTCCGTATGCAATAAATATTGCTGATGTATACAAGAACAACATGACAATCATATTCATATTAAACATAAAGGATACCGAGCTGTGACTCCCCATCCAAATCATTCCAAACAAAATATGTGAACTTACATACATATAAAATAAAGTATCTTACACTATATAAAAGATAATTTTAATTTTTAAAACATTTTTATTATTAACTTGCTTAGAAAAATATTTTCTTGCTTAGAAAAATATAATAAACCATTTTAAACTCAATTTTTTCCCCTCTATCTCACCCTCAAAAAGTACACATTAAACAAAATGTATAAAAGTCCACCTATTCTGAGCGAACAACAATAAACTAAGAAACCAGCAAGTGAAACCATGATACATGCAAACACATATCGTGTGTTTGTATAATAAAAAACAAGTGTATAATCAATGATAATATTTACTTTATTCTACTTATTACTCTATTCATTTTTCTTGAATACACATTTTGTTTTGCATTGACATTCAATGTATAAAACTAGCATTAATACTTTTGCACAACCTCATATGGGTTGTGATGAAAATACTACTTCATTATACATTTTTCTTTCACTATACTTTGACTTCTATCATATTTGTATATTACACTTCATTAATAGTGTTATACAAAAGGATTTGTTATTAAATTAATATTGTGATTCTAAACGGTTTATTAAATCTTAAATAGAGTTAACCATAGTTAAAAATATTGATAACTTAATAGCAATGTTTTTTATTTATTTGTTTTAAAAAAAAACTTAGTAATGGTAGTATCTTTTATAAATTTTGCAAACAAAAAGTGAAAAAATGCATCTACTTAGATATGATTATCAAAATGTTGTTGTATGCAGTTCAAAACTGCAATTGTAACCGTGGGTATAGTAAGGCATCCATCTCTTGGTGGCAATGAAAGATCACCATCCACCATTGATTAATACAGAATATTTTTATAGAAGTAATAATCTTCCACTATATACAAATCAATAGTGGTTTAGCCGTACGCTTTATATTATTAGTTTTCTTATGCATGTAGTCATATAAATTAGCTTTACTTCCATTTTATAGTCAGGTGGCAGTTGTTATGTACTTGTATCTATTTTCAACCAAAAGGTGCAATGAGACCACAATGCCACTACTTAACAAATTTTATCGCCACAGATGATTACCCAACCACAGATAATTCCATCACTCATTAACTCGTTAACGATCACTAGTTCTTATAGATACTCTTATTAATAATGCTTATGATAATATGACTAATCAAATTTCTAAGTAATGCTAAAGTTGAAGGCTATGATGGTACGTCGGACTGTTTTTACACTCCTTTAAGGCGAGACAATGATTATAACCCACGAGCGTTACGGCACGCGCTTCGCGCGTGATGGTAACATTGAATTATTTTTTTATAAATTGTATTTATTTAATATATTCAAAAGAAATTTTTTTCCACACATATTTAGTCATATTTTTATGTTGAATTGTATGTAGGTAATTTGAAATTTAATTCTAAGTTGTAATATCTAATTTCTTATGAGTTTAAATTTTTATTTTATTAATTAATAAAAAAAAATTAAAAGTAGTTTATTTGCTAGATTCTATTTTTAAGTGATATCAAGACTTAGTAAGTATTTGTAGCGGAAAATTTGAATTTATAAAATAAGCTTAATTGTTAGATCCTAATTTTAAGCGATGCTAAATTTTAATAATATCTGTAGACTTACATATAAAGGGCAATTTAGGAAGTTTGCGGTCGGACCAAAAGTTTGCGCTCCACGTCAACTATTAATAAAGATTAGAATATTAAGTTAAATTTGTTAGAAGACTAAAGATATTCCTTCAACGGTTTATTGTACCCAACTATTTATTATAAAAAGTATAGGCCAACTTCATGCTAAACATAATTTAGCAAAGACGATTAGCTAGATTCGACCAAATATGTTGTTGGTGCATAGACCTCTATCCAAAGAAATATATAGTCATTGTTATCTCAGTTACCATATTAATAGCATAACTGCAACCATCCATATTCTCTACTAGTATACAATAAAAAAAAGAAAATGCTTGATAAACTTTTTTATTTTAGTGTTTATAAATTATAATAGTCCCGGTTTTGAATTGTTTTAAGTACGGTGAATGAGATATATAAAAATTAATGACTAAATTTTTTATTTGCACAGGATCATGTTATCCATATAGAAGAAAGTCGTCGAGTTTGAATTGTCATGAATGTGTGCGTGTGCATGTATACATACATACATACATACATATATTACTTTTGTATTTTTATTTCAAAATTATCTATTCCACATATTGTCAAGGTCGTTAATACTACAGATAAAACCACTCGCATGGACAAGAGTTATTAGTTAAATACCATTGAAGTCAAAATGCACACTATTAGTCTTTACTGCAAAAAAATCACCTTTCACCACTTTCAATCTGGGATAGAAGAAAATATAAGATGACGAACACTACTAAATATCAAGCTATGCAAAGTGTTGTATAGGCTATTTTCATAGGAATTTAGTCACTAAATTTATTTTTAAGCATAATATCATATGAAACAACTTGTTAAGAGATTATCATGTTGCTTAGGGAAACTAACAATATCTTTGAGAAAAAATTATTTCACTAAATGGTTCTTAAGTGAGAATATTAAGTAATAGTATGAAGACAATAAAATGATTACATTTCGCTATTCAAGGAGATGCTGCATGATTTTTAATGATTCGTTTGTTGAAGTGATGAAGAAAGAAACCTTATTATGTGGCAATCTAATCTTTACAAAGACTAACAAAGTTAGGATCAATAAATGATAAAAAGGAAATCATAACTGCATTAAAATTCAGGGTCCGAGAATCCTACATAACGACAGCAATATGATGATAATTGTTGATAAGATTGTATGTTATACTTTAGATCAGAAATAACCTAATAACAAATGAGAAGCCAACCAAATATAGAAGAGCAGGATCAAAGCATTAAGAAAATGTGTGCTAGTGTTATGAATTTAAAGAATAGACTCATTATAAAATCGAATCAATTTAGACTATAGCCATTCGAGCAATAAGAGAACTACGTCGATTAGTGTAAGATTAGGAACCATTATTATTATTGCATTTGCATTAGTTATTCCAATTTTAAGGCTAAATACATATGTACCGATATTTATGTTGGGAAATGTACTATCTCATGTAATCAAATTTCAATAAGAACTTCATAATCATTTAGAGAAACTGCTTCAGGCATGTTGTTGGATAGTTACTGAATTGGAAAAGTCCTAACTCATGAAGGAGAAGATATTATCAGGTATACAAATAGAACCAATAAAACTGCATGAAAAAAACCATTAGAACAAAATTTTCAAAATCTAACCTTTAGTTTGTTAAAAACAAACTAACAAAACAGTACGCATAGGGAATTTCTAATTGTAAGGAAAGAAAAATGTTAAGAAGGTTTGCAAATTTTGAAAGTAGAAAAAAACTTATTATTTTGAATAATTTTCAGTATAGAATTAGAGATTAAGCAAAAAAATAGTAATTTTCTAAACTTTCTTTTATAGTTTAAACTCTAATTCCAACTTAACAAACAAAAAGATTAACTTTGTTTAATAGGAATAAAGTCCACGTATGGTTTAACATGTTTCAGAAATAAATAATAACCTTGTTTCAGGAAGCATAAAGTAAAAATAATATAAATAAATGAACTCATGTGCCCAACACAAATATTGTTGCATGTTTCTAACTCATGCTTTGGACACAATGCTTAATTTAGAATTCATGAAAAATGATTTAACAAGTTAGTAAAAAAACAAAGGATAAAAAAAATGCATGTTTAATTGAAATGAAACCTAAACCAAAATCAGAATATCTTTAGTAGAATACCTCTACACTCTAAACTTGATGAAAAATTTATGCATAGAAACCCATATTGCCATATCGACATGTTAACATGGATATGAACTAGATAAACATTGAAACTTCAGTAGACCTTGCAACCTTTTGTTTTAATTGTTAATTAGTTGTTAAAATCCGAACCAACACTAAATAAGCTCATATAAAGATCACAAAGAAGATCCAAATAAATATCATTTATCCAGTTCCTAGGTAGTCTGTTCATCAAATATTGATCTTTTCTTGTGCAAAACAAAAATCTTAGCTTAATGAATGTTATTTCCAACAGTTAAATAATTGAAAATAAGCATTAGAAAGCTACTTGAAGGTATAATATTTAAACAAAATTCAGTACCCAAAAACCTAAAGTAAAACGATCTAGTTATGTGTTTCCATAAAGTATTATGGAAAATATAGAATTAGCAATTTCAAGCGATCCTAATAGTTAAGTGAAAATTAACCTGTTAAGAATGAACAAAATTTTAACTAATTAACAATTTCAGTCGATAATTTTAGGAACCAACAACGATCAACGATCAAGTAAACTTTTGAATTCAAGTAATTGAATTAGGAAATTTCATGAAGAGTTAGAGACTAAGTGAGAGGTTCTTACAATGATTTACAGTGGCTGAGCTAAATGCAGAGACGTTGAAATCGGTATCGGTGGCAGGCTTTGAATCTAGGGTGATCCTGACCCTAGGGTTTTTTTCGATGTCGGAATTTTGTAAGGAACCCTAGGGGTCACATCATGTGGCTCTGTCCCTACCTACGTGTTGCCGCTTGGAGATCCAAAAGTGCATGTTGCCTCCTAGAGATGTAGAGGTTGCGTAGGTTGTGGGTACACTAAGCTCGTGAATGGTAGTTAGTCGAAGAAAGGAATTTGATGTTGAGGCGGCAATTGTAAGCTAGATCATAAATAGCGGAAACCCTAGATGAGGGAAATTCAGAAAATATCAGCCCGAAAAAGGGGAAGAGGTAAGAGCGTTGCAAACGGTAATATAATTCGAAATTATAGAGCACGCCACTTGATTATGATTTATTTACCTTTTTACCGAGTAACATAAGTCACATAACGCCCTTTTGTGTTAGAAAATTAATATAGCATTGTAATATATATATTAATAATAGGGATTAATATGCTAAAGAAAAAAGAGCATTATTGTAATCTGTACTACATAAGCAGTCTGTAGATATGGAGTTTGATTGTATTATAAGATCTATCTCAATTCAATAAAATTGTTCTCCAATAATGGTCTTCATTCTTTTTATTTTGTAACACGTTATCAACACGAAAGGTGTTTTTCTTTTATTTTATTCTCTTGCTGCTCCATTAGAAGAAAAAAAGTTGAGTACACAAACTTTCTGTATGCTACATTCTCAATATTCTGCATAGGAATGCGAATTAATTATTGTTCTCAACCTGTTCACCTTCAAACTTTCCAACTTCTCAATAAGTAATTATATATTAATTACTATGACCATTCCACTTATGACCATTTCAATTCTAAGGCTATTCATATTCAAAATCCTACCATATATTAGTGCAAACGAGTCTTGTATAATATATCTACATACGTTCTATTTCTTATTTCCTTTAAAACAGCAAGCAGGTAAAGGAATTGTTCTTGCATTTCTTTATAAACTTGTTACTTTTCCTCTCTGCAAAAAGGTAATTGTCGATATCATGTTTTTTTTGATAAAGCTGTCAAGTCGGCACATGCTAGTTTGGGGTTCGCTTTTATATTTTTCATGTCTTTTCTTGTATCAATCTTATTTTAATTCTTTGGCTTCTAAATTCAATATTTATTTATTTTCTTTGCGGATCTATTGCCAAATAAAAATCAAAAGTTTGGAATGAAATATACGCAAAAGCTGACTTTTCTTTCTTATATGATAAATACATGAAAGTTGCAAAATCCAAATGTTTGGTTTTGTTGATACCTTTTTTGGGGTATAGTTGTTTGATACCATGAATGAAGACTTTTCATTTTTTTTACCTTTTAGTTGGAAACAAACAAAAAGTGAATGTTGTTGTGGCAAATATTTTCACCTTATGCAGTTTATTTTATGAACAGTTCACAAATGGCAAACATCGCCAAGCTTGAATTTAAAGCTTTGGATATATCTGAAGACAACTACTTATCATGGATACTGGATGCTGAGATTCATTTGCAATCTCAATGCTTAGAAAATGCCATTAAAAATGGCAATACTATGTCCCAGCAGGACAAGGCAAAGACTCTAATATTTTTAAGACGCCATATCCACGATGATCTAAAAACAGAATATTTGACTGAAAAAGACCCTCTCCACTTATGGAACTCCCTGAAGGAGCGTTATGACCACCAGAAAACGGTCATACCTCCAAACATTAGGCAAGAGTGGTTGAACCTGAGGTTTTAGGACTTTAAGTCTGTAAGAGAATATAATTCTGCAATGTTTAGAATCACTTCTAAACTGAAATTATGTGGACAAAAGGTGGATGACACACAAATGCTTGAAAAGACTTTCTCAACATTTCATGCCTCGAATATACTCCTGCAGAAGCAATATCGAGAGCGTCATTTTACAAATATTCTGAACTCATACAATGGTTACTAATTGCTGAGCAAAATAATGAATTGCTTATAAAAAAATCGGTCCTCAAAACCAACTGGTTCAACTGCATTACCTGAAGTTAATGCTAATTTTGCCCACTCTGGAAGAGGTAGGGGTCGAGATCGAGGTAGAGGACATGGTCGTGGACGTGGATATAACTCTAGCAGAGGCGGTTATGGTGGTTTTAAAGGTAACAAAACCACCAATTTTAAAAAGCAACAAAAGAAAATTGAGCCTGCAAAAAACAATGATTCAGCTTCAGAAAATAAAAGGCATTATGATGAAGTTTGTTATGGATGCGGACGATCTGGTCACTGGTCACGAACATGTAGATCATCAAAGAAAACAGTTGAAGAATATCATCGCTCGAAGAATATTGAGGCAAATAATGCCGAAAAGTTACCTGAAAACACTAACATGAAGTTAGATGATTTCTTCGAAGATGACAATGGAAATTTCATTAATGATGAAAATCTAAGTGCAATGATCAATGATATGACTGAGTTGATCAATTAGAAATATCTTGAAGTTTGTTATGTGGCTTTCGTTTTATTTCATTATCTTGCATCAATAAATCAGTTTGAAGTTTGTGTTCGTTTACTTGTATTTCCCTTTACAGTACTAGTTAAAAATAATGTGTAATGTGGATGTTGTTTTTAATCAGTAATCTATTTTAATCATATTACTTTGTTTTTTTACATTACATTTATTTATGCATAAATTTTTTTAATCATTGACTAATTATTGTCTTTAATTCTTAAGGTATGAAAAGTCATTTGGGTGATGATATATGCTTACCAGATAGTGCAACTACTCATACAATTTTGAAAAATCAGAAGTTTTCTCTAAACTATCTGAAAATTTCTCAGCCAATGTCTCCACTATAGCTGGATCTGCTAATATAATTGACGGGTCTGGAAGAGCCCATATAATATTACCAAATGGTACGCATATCTTTATTCATAATGCATTATACTCAAGCAACTCTAAAAGAAATTTGCTGAGTTTCAAAGATATAAGAATGAATGGATACCATATTGAAACTATAAATGAAAACAACAAAGAATATCTTTGTGTTATTTCTAGAATTGAAAGCCAGAAGCTTATCCTAGAAAATTTTGGTACAATTTCAACTGGTTTATATTTTACAAAAATTGGCATAGTTGAATCTCACTCTATAAACATGAGCCAGAAACTCACAAATACAAAGACATTGATTCTTTGGCATGATCGCTTGGGTCATTTTGGATCAACTATGATGCATAAAATTGCCAAAAACTCAAATGGACATGATTTATCAAATCGATTGAATTTACCAAGTGATTACTTATGTGCCCCATGTGCACAAGGAAAATTAATCACTCGACCTTTATATAGTAAAATCACATCTGAATCTCCAACATTTCTGCAAAGAATTCAAGGTGATATATGTGACCCAATCCACCCTGAATGTGGACAATTCAAATATTTTATGGTATTGATTGATGCATCAACTCGTTGGTCACATGTCTGTTTACTTTCTACAAGAAATTTGGCATTCGCCAAGCTACTTGCTCAAATAGTAAAATTGAGAGCACACTTCCCTGATCATCAAATTAAATCAATTCGACTAGATAATGCTGGAGAATTTATTTCTCAAGTATTCGATGATTATTGTCTATCATTGGGAATTGAAATTGAACATCCAGTAGCTCATGTTCATACTCAAAATGGTCTAGCAGAATCATTAATTAAGCGTTTGCAACTTATTGCAAGACCATTGCTTATACAATCAAAACTATCTGTTTCAGCTTGGGGGCATGCAATTTTGCATGCATCGAAATTGGTTAAAATTAGACCAACAGCTTATCTCAACCAAATATTTCACATTTACGAAAATTTGGTTGTGCTATGCATATACCTATTAATCCCCTACTACGTACTAAAATGGGTCCTCAACGACGGTTAGGAATTTATGTGGGATTTGATTCCCATCGATAATTCGTTACCTTGAACCTCTTAAAGGTGATGTCTTCACTGCAGGATTTTCAGACTGTAAATTTGATGAGACAATATTCCCGCCGTTAGGGGGAGGAAAGACCGTTCCAGTAGAACGGCGTGAAATATCATGAAATAATCCATCTATGTCTTATTTGGATCCACGTACCACACAATGCCAATATGAGATACAAAGAATTTTGCATATTCAAAATATTACAAATCAACTGCCAGATGCATTTAGTGACACTGTAAAAATAACTAAATCTCACATTCCAGCAGCAAATGCTCCAGCAAAAATGGATGTCCCTGAAGGATCAAAAGTAAATATAGCAGCAAATGAATCTAAAGCAAGACAAAAACGTGGTAGGCCAATTGGTTCAAAAGACTTGGCGTCTAGAAAAAGAAAGTCTAATGTAAAATCATCAATTAAGGAACCTCCTGAAGAGGTTATAAATGGTCAAAAAGATCACTCAAATGAAAATCCCAATTCTCCTACAAGTGTGGAAGGAAATATTATCTCAGAAGAGATAAAAGAAGATTCCAACGATAAAATGGTACCTAATAATAATGAGATCTCAATATTTTTACAAACTATGGAGAAATATGGGATCGAAGTAAAATAATAATTGATGGTGTATTCTCATTCGCAGTAGCTAATGAAATAATTGAAAGTCATAACCATAATGAGAATAATGAGAATGACGATAATGAACCAAACAACATAAATGAATGTCGAAAAAGACACGATTGGCCAAAATGAAAAGATGCTATCCAAGTGGAACTAGATTCACTTCAAAAACATGGTGTATTTGGACCAATAGAGAAAACACCAGAAAATGTTAAACCAGTAGGTTATAAATGGGTATTCGTTAGAAAACGAAATGATAAAAATGAAGTCGTGAGGCACAACGCACGACTTGTCGCACAAGGTTTCCTGCAGAGACCAGGTTTTGACTTTAAGAAAACTTACTCCCCTGTTATGGATGTCATAATATTCTGATATTTGATAAGTCTTGTAGTTTCTAAAAAAACTCGATATAAGATTAACGGATGTTGTGACAGCTTATCTTTACGGTGAATTAGATACCAATATTTACATGAAAATTCCAGATGGATATAAATTGCCCGAAGAAAAATCAAAGTCCATGTACTCATTAAAACTAAGACGATCACTATATGGTTTGAAACAATCTGGAAGGATGTGATATGACCGTCTTAGTAAATATTTGGTAAAAGAAGGATACGAAAACAATCTCATTTGTCCATGTGTCTTTCTACAGAAATCGGTAAAGGGATTTGTTATCTTAGCAGTTTATGTTGATGACATAAATTTGATTGGGACTCCAGAAGAGATTGATGAAACAATAAATTATTTAAAGAAGGAATTTGAAATAAAAGATCTTGGCAAATCTAAGCACTATCTCGGTCTACATATTGAGCATAGTACCAATGGCATATTAATCTATCAATCAAACTACATTGAGAAAATTCTAAAGCGTTTTCAAATGGATAAAGCATGTCCATTTAGTACGCCGATGGTTGTTAGATCTTTAGATATTAAAAAGAACCCTTACCGTCCAAAAGAAGAAGATGAGAATGTGCTTGGCCCAGAAGTGCCATATCTTAGTGCCATTGGTGCATTATTATATTTGGCCCAATGCATAAGACCAGATATTGCATTTTTAGTAAAACTTCTAGCAAGGTACAGTTCAAAACCAACAAAAAGACATTGGCATGGTATAAAACATATCATGAGATATCTTCGTGGAACGACAAATTTGGGTTTGTTTTACTCTAGCTCAGGCAATAATCCAAATCTAGTTGGCTATGCTGATGCAGGTTATCTTTCCGACCCACATAAAGCAAGATCACAAAATGGATATGTGTTTAATAACAGCAATGCAGCAATTTCATGGCGATCTACAAAACAAACATTAGTAGCAACATCATCCAATCACTCTGAAATACTAGCACTACATGAAGCAAGTAAAGAATGTATTTGGCTGAGATCATTAATTGAGCATATTTGAAAAAGCTGCCAACTTCCATCAATAACAGAAGGGTCTATTTATGAAGACAATGCAGCTTGTGTAGCTCAAATTCAAGCGGGTTACATTAAGGGTGATAGGACGAAACACATTTCTCGTAAATTTTTCTTCACACATGAGCTACAAAAGGATAATAAGATAGAAGTGAAACAAATCCGATCCCTAGAAAATCCGACGGACCTATTCACAAAGGCGCTTCCAAAATCAACATTTCAGAAGTTGGTGTACAAAATTGGTGTGCGTCGGCTACATCAACAAACTAATTGAATAATGCATTATAATTCAGGGAGAGCATATGAAATACGCTATAATGTATTCTTTTTCCTTCACTAATATTTTTCCACTGGGTTTTTATTAGTAAGGTTTTAATGAGGCATTATCTTGATCCAGAAGTATCAACCCTCGTAGCAGCATTATAAAATATATGTTACTTAAAAATGAAATCATGTTGCACTCTTTTCCTTGTTTATGATTTTTTTCCACTGGGCTTTTCATAACAAGGTTTTTAACGAGGCAATTACTCTTATCATCTTTACATACACATATTCAAGGGGGGGGTGTTGTAATATATATTAATAATATGGATGAATATGCTAAATAAGAAAGGGCATTGTTGTAATCTGCACTGCATAATGAGTCTATAAATATGGAGTTTGATTGTATTGTAAGATCTATCTCAATTCAATAAAAGTGTTCTCTCTCTAATGGTCTCCATTCTCTTTATTTTGTAACATATAGAAAATAATTTATTTTTATTAACACATTTTTTCACCATCATCACACTTTTTTTACCGTTGGTCATTCATAACATTATGAAGTGTTTGAAATTAAGAATAAAAATGTTGCAAAATCCTTGTTTTGGTGTAGTGGTGGTGGAACTAAAAAGACATACTTGATGGACTCTCCTACTTGAATGTGAAGTTGGAGCTCTTTCTGTAGAAGGTTTATTCTACCTCTTTGTAGCACTCATGAATTTGTAAGGTAAGCACACGACCAATAAAAATTATATTTATCACGGAGTTTGCATAGTGTAGTACAAGTTGTGATGTTATAATCAAATCTTGTAGTTCAAGAGAAATTCACTATATAATCTAAGTTACAGTCTCGCTTCTTTATGTATCAATTCTATAGAAGGTTTTAAAAATGATATTTATCATGGAGTTTGCATAATGCAGTACAAGTTGTGATGTTTTAATCAAATCTTGTAGTTCAAGAGAAATTCACTACATAACCTAAGTTACAGTCTCGCTTCTTTATGTATCAATTCAATAGAATGTCATTGGTACATGGGTACAGAATTTTTCCTTAGCTTGGGTCATTGTTCTGTCCTATATTTGAAGTTTTCTTGTAGTTTGTGTGGATTGTTGGATAACTACAACAAAATTATTTTTTGTCCCACATCACCTATTGTTTTGACATTCTTCTATTTATATACATTGTTTATACTAGCATTTGCTCAAGTGCAAAAAGTATGGATAGCTAGGCAAGCTCTTACACTTATGGTACGTGTCTGTGGCCTTGGCGTATGGACATACATGACGCTTTGATGACACATAGCACTATACATTATATCATAATAATTGGTTGGATTCACTTGGCCTCCATTATTGTATTTCTCCTCTTGTTATGATCATTTTAGATTATATCCAAACTTAAAAAATAAAAAACATGAAAGACATACCTCCTCATTTTCTTAACTGTTGTTATGGTTAACTGAAATTAAATTTACATTAAAGCTTTATCCTCTCGTACGACCGGAGGTTTACAATTTATATTTTTTGAATTATGGGCTACACTTTCCGCTTATGCCTATTTATTGGTTATTCATTTGATAGAAGAAATACAAAATTCAAACACCACACCTTCTACATTTTCTAAGACTCTCGAGCAAAGGTTTTCTTTATTTCTCAAATTCTGTAACCTTGAGTATGCAAATTTTAATATTGTTGTAGTAACCTTAAGAGCGAATGACAATCATTAATTCTATCATAGTCATGTCGAATTTTTCCTTTCAAAGTAGTGGCCCATCTACGGCACAACATTTCTCTTCTTCCTCTTTTTTGTTTCTTTTGTAACAAATTGAACAAAGAGTAATGGCCCTTTCAAATTGATAAATTAACCAGCTTATAAATACCTATACCATGTTATAAATATGATATACAATTCACCATCTAAAAACAATATATATGAGACCATTGACTATTCATTTTAAACAATCATCGCCATTCGTGAATAGTCACCTCTTTCATGTGTGCATATACATATATTTCCATACCATGTGAGATTGTAACTTCAACTTTCCTAATAAATACTTCTTTCTCCTCGCATCGTTAGAAACAATCAAGTGTTTTTATTTCGGTTTGATTCAAGTAATCACAAACTTGAATCAAACAACTCCATTGTATCATGAGAGAGATTTTCCAATTTGATTCCATTACAACAGAGGAAGAAAACATTTCTTACAAGGCAACGGTTCATGTCGTGCCTTGGAGTTCTACATCATAAATAATCGCCTAAATTATTTTTCAACGGTGGTTACTACACGAGTTAAGCATTCAATGATAGGTATGGATTGAAAAATTAGCAGTATACTAAAAAAGTTGTTATCATTTTAATTAATAAAAATAAAGAAAATGAGTAATATGGAGCCGAGGATTGAATGGAGCTAAGAAGAACTAAGTAGTTAATTAAGAGAAAAATGAGTAGATTTTGTCTTGTTAAAGTTTTTATAAAACAAAATCATGTTAAGTTATGTTGACAAGCTCATTTTTTAAGATTTTGAATTAATTGGAGTCTCTTTCAAAGTTGGTAAATTCTATTTATACACCATAAATTGCTTTACATACACCGTTAAATTTTTAATATAATTTAAGACAAAAACGCAACTATTTAACAAGAAAAAATTAAATTAACGAGAAATTCATATTCTCTTTATCCAAATTGTGTATGATCAATGTAATACCTCACATAAAATAAGTAAAATTTCTATATATCATCAACTGAATTGAATTTAAATTCCTTCCGAACATCAAATTCCACTATACGCTTTTAACTTATATTCTTAGAAAGTTTGGATACGGAAGTTAAAATTTAGTGCTAAAATATTAAGATTCATATTTTACAAAATTATTCTCTATCATTTAACTTAAACTAAATCAAGTTAAATTTAATATCAAAATTTTAATAGTTTGACATTCAATATTAAATTCAAATTTCTGTATTAAAATAACTAAATAAATTTAAATTTAATTGCAAGTTTTGAAATTGAAATTTGCAAAAAGTGAATTTGTGGAATTTTGATTAGAGTTCCTTGGTTTGATTGATGTAAGAGAGCGTGAGAGAGAGAATCAATGAAATGAGAGAAGTATATTTTTTTATTTTACAATAATGATAATTTTGTAATATATATGGTGTATGTTAAATAAAATTTGGTGCGTACGCACGTAATAAAATAATTGGTGTATAAACATTAATTTATGGTCCAAAAATAGAAGGCCCAAATTATTTGTATCCCAATATTTTCCTTCCACATCCCAAAAAAACATCTAAATTCCTAAACTCCTTGTTTCACCTTTCGCACCCCATCATTTTACTATTTTGCCCCATTTTTAACTTTTATTTTTCGACAAATTTTTTTCATACATCAAAATCACCTAACATACATCGTTATTTTACTAAAAATAATGTATGACCAAGTTACCCTTCCTCTTAACTGCAATTTTAGTCCTTTTCTCATAACCCATCCAATTAAAACATTAAAATCAATAATATTTGATAAATTTTATACAATTTTGATGAAGTTAAATAAAACCTAAAATACAAATTAAGACAACTCTCACAGCTAACTATTCCAATTCATAAGTGTTTACATTTTTTCCTTCTAAAATTAGAGTTGATTCTAATAAAATTAAGAATATTAGCGCCAAAAATTTAAGTTTATTTTGTTGAATTTTAACTAAATATATTGCAAGAAATTCCTAGTGTTTGCAAATGAATTTTAAGGTTTAAAGAGGGAAGAAGACGAAGATGTAAAAAATGGTAATTTTGTAAAAGTTATGGTGTATGTAAAGCAACTTTTGGTATATACTAATTCATTATATTTTCTAAGTGATTACAGGTGTATGAATAAAATTAGCCTTATTTTTATTTGGTTTCCACCAGGATAGACAGAAAGTTTGGATCATAACAACACCCATATCCAAGTCGGGCGTGAGTATCAAAGAAAACTACATTGACTACAGATGTGAGTTTAACTATTACTATCGTTTGGGCCTAACATGATATTTTATGGTAAAAGTCACCCTTGTCGACGATAAGCACGTGATATTGTTGTCATACACGCCCACTACAGACGATGGTTTTGTACCATCCACATTCGCGATAAATGGAGGTGTTGTTATCGCCCACGCTTGCGACGGACGAGTGTGATTGAAGCGGTTTTAATTTTTAATTCTAAATCTGAGTTTGATTAACTAGCAATATGGTACGTGCTTCGCACGTGACGATGACACGCACTTTGCATGTGAATTGTATTTTTTACAAATTGTACATGTTTAACTCGTTTGAAAAAAATACGATTTGCATAAATATTTAACCGTATTTTGCGTTGAAATGATATGTAGTTAGTTCTAATTTTACTTTCTAAATTGCAACATCCATTTTTTTGTTAGTTTGAATTTTTATTTCTATTATTAATTAATAAAGAATTAATTTTATTTTTTATTAGTTTGAATTTTTATTTTTGTTACTGGTTAATAAAAAACGACTTTGAAAATAAAAATTGTTAGATCCTAATTTTGAGTGATATTAAGATTTCGATAATATCCATAGAAGGACGTTTTGAATTGATATTAATATTTAATAATATTTGTAGAGGAGCATTTTTGGCATTTCACGTTGATATCAAAAAAGTGTGATGTATTACAACTATTATTAAAGATTTTAACATTATACCCAGGGGCCAAAAATAGTATAAAATTAGAATTTAATTGTTAAGAAAGGTCGGTGGTGTGAAGTGAGAATAGCGTGGTACAAATACAATCAGTCAAAACAGTTTGCCTTCAAAGTATTTCGTAGATTAGGAGATGGCCAAAATATAATCAGCCTAATTCAGCGAAAGTTGCCAAAGAAAAGCGTTGGAACCAAATTTGTTCTGCTTCAGTATTAACAATCATGTCTTCTTCCTCTAATCTTTACCCTCTATCTTCGTTTCAATTCTTAACGCCCAAATCACCATCAAAATCACACATAAAAACGCTCATATCCCCTACTTATCAATTTTTATCGAAACCCAGAATCGAGAATTTCAATCCGTGCTCAAAACTAAAAACCAAGTTAGTTCCATTCGCAACCAATTTAAAGCACGTGGGTTTCGGAAATCAAGAAGAGCCGTCAAATAAATTTGATCTTTTTAAAAATGAGCGCAACTTGTTTGCTAAATTGCCACTTCCAATAAAGAACTTTCCTTGGGATAAAATGATTGAGAGTTTCCTGCGACTTGCTGTCGATATTATCTTTTCTGTTATTAAGTATCTGTCAATACCAGTATTAGCAATTTCACAGTTAAGTGAAATGTCTTATTGCGCACATGAGAAGAAGCTGGGTGTTGTTCCGATTATGTTTGTTGTTGGGTTTGTTGTTTGTGGAGTTTTAAATGATGTTGAAGCTGAATTCTCTTCGGGCCTCAAGGTTTGCACAACATTTTCACTTTTATTTATTTATTTATTATTATTTTTTGGGTGCAAACTTTTCGGTTTGTTACCAGAATAGTATAAGTGTAAACAACTATTTAGACGAGAAATTTCTCATTTTTTGTACCATATTCATTAGTAGTGTACTACTATATATGTGTGTTCACATTATGTAAAGGGGACATAAGTATGATTTGTTTCAAAAAGACAATTTAGGGAGATTTCAGAAAAACTTGGACACCTCTGCTGTCTGCTATTTGTATTATTAGTAAAGGAAAATACAGAAAATGCAAATTATGTGTAACGCTCAATGGATAGTAGCTGAATAATCAAAATAGACTTTTATATTTCCAAATATGACACAATCTCTTTTCTATATACTTTTTTTTTAACAAGAAAATGCTTACTGAATATTATATACATGGCTTGAGTTCTAAATACTAGAGATGCACGGTTTGGTATGACAGTGGGTATTGAGAATACACATCTTCCAAAAATGTTTAATCGGGCATCTTATTATTTCCAGGAAGGAAGTTTTCCATGGCATTTGTTTCTTAATGCAATAATATTTGCATTACTGAAATTGCCTGGCCCTTATTATCCATACTGGGGTCGCTTGTTGATTCCACACTTTGCTAATGGTGGACTGTGGGCTAGTGCTTGGTATGCCTTTAAATGGTATAATGGGTCTCGAAGGGCACCTCTTGGCAGTGAAAACTGATGCGTGCTTTAAAGGTATTTATGGTTTTCTCTTTGAAGAGATAGCTCTGTTTTTGTGTGTGTGTACTATGAATAGTATACTAACAACTATGTATTAGGTCCTACTTTTTTGAGATAATGTATTCTTCATGTTGATTACTAATAACAGAGTGGGGACTTGCAATGTTCTTCATTTGTTCACTTTAAAATTCGTAGTTGGTGAATAAATGAAAAGGTGCACAAGATATATCTTAGAGCTACAAAACCCCCGTGAATGCATAGATTGTAAGCTATTACTAGTGGTAAAAAATATATTACCGTTCTTAGTTTGTGCCTCCTTAGTAATAAATTACATTGAACTTTTCAGATAATGGGTTCATGGCATTATCTGAGGCGCTATACTACCAAAATAATTTGGTCTCCTTTTATATTTTGAAGAACTACATGATAAATTAGTCATTGATATCATTGATAAGATCTTCCTTGCCTCCCAAAGGTATTTATGTTTGATATAGAACTTGGATCAGCTGATTAATTTCGGAAATCGATAACTTATAACTGGATGTGATGCAAATTAAAATGAGTTATTTTATCCGTTTGAGAAGGGAAGAAAGGAAAGCAAACATTTATACGCTTGCGCTACGACCTTCTATCCAGATATTAAGAAATTTGCTCATTTTGGGCTTCATTTTGATGCTAATCCAGTGACAAATTTGAGTATACTCGATTATCAGCTGATAATAGCATGGGCTGTTTTACTTTATCACTCACTAATCAAGAACCTAGAATTCAGTTAATAATGTCGATTATATGTTCGAACCATGCTACGCAAGTTTCAAACCTGTGACATCTCCCACCAAAGTCGAATCATAAGGTGATAAATATATAAGGGAATTCATGCAGGCAACATGATTTTAAGTGAGTTTTTGTTTACACTGATATCATGGGTGCGAATGATACTCTTTGTTGTTACGATCCTCCACATGCTGATGCTAACAGATCATCGTTGATAGTGAAGCTGCCACTCAAGAAGAATGAGAACTAATCACTCACAAATTATGTCAAACAGGTTGTATGCATTGTGAGTTGTTGGGTTATGCCATAAAGCCCAATTATTGTGTGAGTATATATACTTTTGACGTGTAACGAAATAAAAGATATGAATGAGAAAATATACTTTACATTTTCCCTCCAAAAGTTTTGAACTCTCTCTTCCCTCTCAAAATTCAAACTCATCTTCCCTCCTCTCTTATTTCTCCACACCACCATGCCATCGAAGCAATCAAAGGGAACTAATCTCCCATAGATTCGGACCACGAACTCTGTGATGATAAAATTTCAATTCGATCCACTTTAGAAAAACTTGAGATCCAATTGCAGAAACAAGAATTACTGAATACTCAATTTTTGAACCAGATCGCAGCTAATAGCACTCAAATCAATTCCTCTATTCAAGAGTTTCAATCATCACTGCAATTGATTTTCGATGAGTTGAAGGAGTTGAAGCAAACTAAAGAGAATGCATCCAAATCTAACACTGAATCAATTACATCTGCTGGTATTTTGGGTTCCAATCCTACAAATGGTACTGGATCTATCTTTGTTTATCATTCTCCAATTGATACTAATGATGCAATCCTACAAATGGTATTGGATCTATCTCTGTTTATCATTCTCCAATTGATACTAATGATGTACCCGATCAAGTTTAGGTAAACAAGAAACATTCTCGCTCTCAATCTCATAATTCTCCCCCGTTTCATCAGAAATCCATGAAATTAAAATTTCCAGTTTATAACGGTTCTACTGACATTCTGGCTTGGATCAAACAAATTGAACTTGTTTTCAGATATTACAAATTGCCTAAAACCGATAAGGTTCAGATATGTTCATTCCGTTTACGTGAAGAAGCATTACAATGGTATCTTTGGTTAAATGTTGATAATTATTTTTGAATGGGAAGTTTTCAAAGAAGAAACAATTACCAGATTCAACTCTTTTGATTTTTAAAGACCTTTCGAAGCATTATCCTATATTAGACAAACTGCATCAGTTATAGAGTATTTGAGTAAACTTGAACAGCTTAAGCCTTTTAGACAAATTGCCTCCCAAATATATTTTGGACAGATTTGTTGGGGGGTTAAAATCCGAGATCAGATATGAAGTACTTGCTAGTCAACCAAAAACTTTGAGAGATACAATTTCCTTGGTAAAAATTATTGAAGAAAAATACTTACAGTTGAAGAGACCATTTAAACCTTATTCATCTTCCTCCATTTACCTTCCAAATTCAAATAAACCTCCACAAAATAACACTTCGCTTGCAACCAAGCCATTCACTTCCAAACCAACTCCCGAAGCTCCATACAAGTTTGGCCAATATTCTCCTGCAAAAAAATTAACCCCAAATGAAATTATGCATAGAAGAAGTCAAGAATTATGTTATGCTTGTGATGAAAAGTGGTTTCCAGGCCATAAATGCCTAGTTAAACAAGTATCTGTTCTAGAAGGAGTGCTACTAGGTTCAGATTTTTCTTTAGAATATGAAACTGAAGTTAAAGATGAAGAAACAGAAGACTTACAATCATTAGTTTCGTTAAGTGCCATTAGTGGCGTTACTACAAATAACACCATCAGATTACAAGGTTTTGTTAAGTGCCATCCTATCTATATTTTGATTGATTCCGGCTCAACACACAATTTTTTGAATAATACATCAGCACAGAAATTGGGGTTAGACGTTGATTTTACAAAATCGTTTGATGTTCATATTGCTAGTGGAGAAAAATTGCAGGGTCAAGGCAGTTGTTCTAATGTCCTGATATCTTGCCAAGGCACCAACATGTGTAGATTTTCTTTTATTGCCTATGGGTGGTCGCCAAATGGTACTGGGTGTACAATGGATGAAACAACTTGATGATATTGCTTTTAACTTCAAGAAACTTCAAGTTCAATTTCAGCAAAAGGGGAAAATTACCACTTGGCAAGGGTTACAAAATAAAGAAGCAATTTTAGTATCTGCACATACTATTGCAAAGGATATTACTTACAATTACTTGAGCTTCATGATCTAGATTTCTAATATTTCAGTTGAGGACTCACCTTTGAAATTATTTTATAAAGCACCATCTTCAGCTCAATCTATAATTCCATCAGATTTGCAAGCAATATTGAATGAATTTCCTGTGGTATTTTCCCCACTTTCTTTCATCCCTCCTCCAAGACAATGTGACCACAAAATTCCCTTATTACCACACTCAAAGCCAATATGCCTGAAGCCATATAGATATTCCTTTCATTTTAAGAACGAGATTGAGAAAATAGTTCAAGACATGCCGGAGACAGGCAGAATCAGACCAAGCTCAAGCTCTTATGCTGCACCTATTGTAATGGTAAAAAAATCAGATGGTTCATGGAGAATGTGCATTTACAATAGGGAATTCAACAAAAATACCATTAAAGATAAGTTTCCTTGCCACTCATAGATGAATTATTAGATGAGCTTGCCGGTTCAGTTTTTTTTTTTCAAATTAGATCTCAAATCTAGGTATCATCAAATTAGAATGTTTGATGAACTCCCCAAGGCCAATATAAATTTATGATGATGCCATTTGGCCTTCCTAATACTTCATCAACCTTTCAAGCATTAATGAACACTATATTTAAACCTTATCTCAGAAAATTCATTCTTGCATTTTTCGATGATATTCTTATTTATAGCAAATCGTGGAAGGAACATTTGTTACATGTATCATTAACACTACAAGTCTTGCATGCAAATCACTTGGTGGTTAAACTTTCTAAATGTCATTTGCTTAGACCAAGACTGCATACTGGGTCATATTTTCTCTCAACAAGGAATTGCAGTGGATGAAGAGAAGACTTTAGCAGTCAAACAGTGGCGTAGCCCAAAAAATATGAAAGCATTAAGAGTTTTTTAGGCTTATCATGCTACTATAGAAAAACAGTGGCGTATCCCAAAATCTGAAAGCATTAAGAGTTTTTTAGGCTTATCAGACTACTATAGAAGATTTGTAAAAAATTATAGGGTCATAGCCAAACCACTTACTAATCTGTTGAAGAAGAACGCATTTCACTGGAATGAAGAAGCTTGACTTGCTTTTGATACTCTTAAGCACTGTTTAACTTCCCCACCTGTCTTAGCCATGCCTGATTTCTCTCAACAGTTTACAATAGAATGTGATGCTTCTGGAGTTGGCATTGGAGCAGTTCTACTTCAACAAGATAAACCAATTGCTTTCATTGGTCAAGCACTTAAAGGCAATACTTCACATTTATCAGTCTATGAAAAAGAATCATTAGCATTAATGCTTGCAACAAAAAAATGGAGCCAATACTTGTTAGGTAGGAAATTCATAATCAAAACCGATCATAAGAGTTTGAAGTATCTACTTGAAACAAAGCTACAATCATGTTTACAAAGCAAGTGGTTGGCAAAGTTATACGGGTTTGATTACACCGTTGAGTACAAAGCTGGCAAAGAAAATGTGGTTGCAAATTGTTTATCTAGAAGAGATGATATTACTGAACATGCCATCACAAATGATATGCATCTTGTTGCAAAGTTCTTGGTTACAAGACCTTAAGGACAAAATTTTACATGATTCTTACTTTTTAGAATTAGAGAACAAATTGCAAACTGGTGCTATTAACAGTTCAAAGTATAAAAAAAATATTGATGGCCTGTTTTTTATAAAGGAAAAATTATTGATAATCATACAGATACAGATAATATTATCAAGCAAATTTTGTTGCAAGAATATCACTCAACCCCCTTAGCTGGTCATTCAGGCATTGACAGAACCCTAAAGAAACTTAAGCTAGTTTTTTTCTTTCGGCAAGGCCAAAATTCTAATGTACAGAAATTTGTGCAAGCCTGTGATACATGTCAAACAGTTAAATATGAGAATGTGCAGTACCCAGGGTTGCTACAACCACTTCCTACTCTAGAAAGAATTTGGAAAGATATCAGTATGGATTTCATTATTGGGCTACTTAAATCAACAAATACACTGATTTATGTGGTAGTAGACAGATTAAGCAAATATGCTCATTTTTCCCTCTGGCACATCCTTACACAATAGTCCAGGCAGCAAAGTATTTTTTGATGGAGTTTATAAACTACATGGCCTTCCTAGATCACTAGTCAGCGATAGAGTGCAATTTTTACAAGTAATTTCTGGTCTGAATTGTCTAAAATTCTGGGTTGTTCTTTAGCTCTGAGTTCTGCCTATCACTCACAATCTGATGGTCAATCTGAGATTACAAATAAAAGCTCTTGAATGTTATTTAAGGTGTTTCTGTAATCATAAACTCCGTGAGTGGGTTAAATGGCTTGGTCTTGCTGAATTCTAGTACAACATCACTTGGAAAATGCCTATACAATTCACACCTTTTGAAGCAGTTTATGGTAGACCACCACCGTCCTTATTATCTTATATTCCTAAATCCGTTAGTCTATCAAGTTGATGAAGAATTATTTGGCAGAGATATTGCACTACAGTTGCTTAAATATAGTATAAACAAGACTAAGGAAAGGATGACTAAGTATGCTAATAATAAATGAACTGAAAGGGAGTATCAAGTAGGAGATTGGTATATCTACGACTTCAACCATACAGATAGATTAGTGCAGAATGCCAAAAAACTGCTAAGCTATTTTCTAAATACCTTGGTCCATATGAAATTGAAACAAAAATCAGCTCTGTTGCTTATAAACTTAAGTTGCCACTTTCTTCTAGGGTGCACCCGGTATTTCATGTTTCACAGTTGAAAGCAAGAGTGGGTTCAAACATCATAATTTAGAAAGACATACTTGATTCCAATGTTGAAGTACTTTGTGAGTCTGAAACAATTTTAGCACGTCGTCCTACTCCAAGTAAAAAGGGAACCAACCATCACCGAGGTCTTGGTTAAGTGCAAGAATCGACTATTGGAAGAAGCAAGCTGGGAAGATTATTGGAAGTTGGTTGCTAGATTTCCGACATTTGACCTTGAGATAGGGTCAAAATTTGAAGGACGGGGCAGTTGTTACGATCCTTCACATGCTGATGCTGACAGATCATCGCTGATAGTGAAGCTGTCACTCAAGAAGAATGAGAACTAATCACTTACACATTATGTCAAACAGTTGTATGCATTGTGAGTTGTTGGGCTATGTTATAAAGCCCAATTATTGTGTGAGTATATATACTTTTGACCTGTAACGAAATAAAGGATATGAATGAGAAAATATACTTTACATTTTTCCTCAAAAAATTCTGAGCTCTCTCTTCCCTCTCAAAATTCAAACTCATCTTCCCTCCTCTCTTATTTCTCCACCCTACCATGCCTGATGCCTCCGAAGGAATCAAAGGGAACTAATTAGGCCTGTCAACGATACTTTCAGATGTGGATAGTGTCATATCTACATCCACATCCACATCCGTATCCTAAACCATTTTCAAATATCGGATATCTGCATCCGCGGATACGGTCGGATATCGGATAATTATCATATCCGCTAATAACCGATAAATCATGAAATATAAATAGAAAATTTTAGTCTTAGCTTGAATTATTTTCAACCCCATTGATTATAGAAGTGTTAAAAACAAACAAATATGATGATGAAAAATGGTTTTGAGCAGTTAATATGCATTAAATGCATATAATACAAACTACTAACTTAATAAAATAATAAATATATATCTTTCACTGTACTAAAATACACCTAATTTAAACTATAATCTTGACAAAAATCGAACGGATAATTTTTGAATGCGGATGTCTTTATATTTATATCCGCATCCGTTTTTTCGGATGTCAGATATTTATCATTTTTTGAATACGGATGCAGATGAATTTCAGATTTTTCGGGTATCCATGACAGCTCTAGAACTAATTTCCCACATTTGTTTATAACATATGGATATGATGAGATTGACTTTTTTACTTTCCATATTGTAAATCTAGTTCCTATGATATAACTATTAGTAAAATAACAATATGAATTGTCAAGACCACTAATTAAAGTGGCAATTGGTATTGGCGCTTTAGACTAAAGTTCCAGAGGTCATAGGTTCAAACATTCAAGACGTCAAAAATGAGTGTATTGTTTGAAAAGGTACTGCTTTCATTAAACTAACAATATTAATACAAATTCATTACCATAAATAACAATAACCGAAATGATAAATCCAAATCTTTCAAATCAAGTGCAATGATTAAAATTATAAATTTGTAACATGTCAAGTGGCTCGCATTGTTTAACATATAAAATTTAAGAAAAACAAGCAAATTTCCACAAACGAACATTATATTGAACATTGTCATCAAAATTCTTAAAATCGCAAATCTTGCGATTTAAAGAATATTTTTCTCAAATATTTTCTATGATATGATATAATGATACCGTGGACTCTTTCTGTAGATGAAATAACGGCTTAAATATTTTCGTAGTAATCATTACAGACTCTTCATTTCTACCTTCCATCCACATGGGTGATGATGTCAATGAATATTGATTTATTCTGCAAATAATCACCTAGGCCTATTTTCCATGGTCCTCGTGGATTCTTTAAAATCCACCCATTCATTCTTTATTTGTTTTAATTTTTTATTAATGAAAAAGTGAGAATGAATGGTAGAGATATATGTGGTCCATGGGTATCATATAAAATAGGACTAGGCGATTTGCATTTGATTTATGTATATTAGCAAAAAAAAATTTGTGATAACAAGTATACCTGAACAAATAGTTAACTTGAATTCAATATTAATAAAATAGGACCAGGCGATTTGCATTTGATTCATGTATATTAGCAAAAAAATTTTGTGATAACAAGTATACCTGAACAAATAGTTAACTTGAATTCAATATTAATAAATAGAATTGGTTTGAATATTTATATTAACAAATATTGAGTTTATTTAATTTTATTTGTTTATAGCAAGACCATATAACGTTAACAAATGATTAACTTGGCCCTTGGGGCACATAATTCTGACATAGTGTTACTGATTGTTAAGATGTGTCCAGTAACACATTTCCATAATCCAAAATGCATGTCTAAAATTGATACTTGTTTAGAAACATAATAACAGATTTTAGTCAACATGAACATTACCATATTGTCTGAAAATAAATTAACGATAACCATAATTTATTTGTGTGCATAATATCAATTATTAAAACTCACTAGATGATATTGCATTATGCATATCATTGAAGATGTTTGAAATTATGGGATGTGGATTTATAGTTAGTTAAAATTTGGTATTGTCTACATTTGAACTTTATAAAAAAGATCCATGTCCTTCTCTTATTCATCAAATATCTTTCATTTGTCTTTTTGTCCACAAAATTTCGGACATGAAACAAACTTTTGTTCGATCTATTTGCTATTTATATCATCTTCACAAAAAATTGGATTATTGGAACATTTTGAAAATTTTAACTCCTTGAATACTGCATTTTAAATTGACATTAAAAATATAAAAAATTCAGGGCCCCACGCTGTTTTATGATTTTGAATGAGTTAAAATTTCAAAATGGTATAAATTTTGTTGATAATGATCTTGATTGCAATAAGATGTCTATAAATATCATATACTATTGAATTTTTTTATGGAAGAAATTCATATGGGAGATTCTAGGTGATCTGAAATTTGGGGAATGTGGATTGTTTCCATACGTGTTTGTCTCTTCTATTTATAAAAGAACTTGATTGCATATCCTTCAATGGCGTCTTTATGAAGTTCCAAAGATAAAAATTTGGTCCTCTTATTTGGTTGTAGTCCATCGTTGTTGTCAAACCTCATGCCAATCACTGAACCACAATGACATAGTGTTTGAAGGAATTCATGATTGAAATTTTTGATTAACTTCTGAATATTTATCGGTTGATATTATGTTAAGCTTGGGGTAAAATGATGCGGTAGACAGACGGAAACATGAGAATAGGAGGGAGAAGATGATGTAGTAAAGATATTGATAGCTGTCAGTTGGAGGGGGATGGAAGAACTGGCATTATATGCATACTGCATTAGTTAGCTGATGTGTTTAGTGTATGTACATATATGGTTATGCAGAGACAATGAAGCTGGTTTAAAAGATTGTATACATGAATATGGGCATTGGCAGTCTGAATGCAGAAATATGTGTGTGTATATCGAAATCTGTGACAGTGGAATAGCAAAGCATATTTAGGAAAATGAAATTAAGAATGCGGCATAACATCAATGTAGTAGTTTGAAATTGCAAATGCATGAAGTTTAGAAGGGTTAGTGAATGAAATCGTGAAGATAGTGTCTATAGTGTGCACAAAATTTGGTAGTTATGTAACTTAAGTAGGTAGATTATGTGAGGGATGAAATTATTGTATGTGAGATGTGGGGTTTACTTGTCATGCATTTTGCCAGTGGTTATATGCATGGTTAAGGAAGCAGGAGAAAATATCGGAAAATGTACCGTGCAATATGGTACATAAACAGGCAATCTAGTGGCAGTAACAATGGTGAGGAAAAGGAAAAGAGTAACCGGTCATAATATGTATAAATGTTACAAAAGCATCGAGGTTTCCAAAGTCTGAATGGAAATGTTTGTGGGAAAGAGAAATCGGGCCACACGTGGTTAAGCAAATGGTCACTCGGTTGAAGATTGGTTGGAGAGAGGGGCGGAGGTGTGCGTCCATGGTGATTTGTGAGGGAGATGGGGTTGTGGAGTTTGAGGAGTATTCTGGGGCAATTTTGTTGTTTGAACGGTCAGAAGAGCCAGATAGTCATGAGGAACGGTCTTTTGCTTTTGGGGTTGGAGTTGGTTGATAAACAGAGTAATTAAATTGTTGAAGTTTTTGTTTTTCTCATTAGATTAAGTGACAAAATATTGAAATGGAGGAAACCTGTGGAGTATTATTGTTAATAGAGTGATATCCGCAACAGACATTTATGTCCTCATCATTTAGTCTTTTGTAACACTTTGATATACACAATTGGAGTTGACAAATTAATGGAATAATTTATTATTCACTGTCATACTTTGTTACAAGTCTCTTTCTTACATCTACATTAAATTCCTCAATTGATTACTACAAAAAAGTTAGTGTTTATCGATGCTAATAAGGCGTCAGCGCGGCCTCGGTGAATAGTTTTTCAATGCTGCGTTAACATCATATACGACGTCGATAAACAAAACGTTGGAAATTTTTTATCGACGTCTTGGCGTTGTCTTCCGTGGAGTATGACGTGCCATATTTTCGATGACATTGTGACGTTGTACAATAGGTCGACGCCAATTAAAATTATTTGCCGACGCCATACCAACGCCTTACGATGCCCATTTTAAAATGCTAAAATTGAATTTTTCAATGTCTTATCTACGCTATTCCGACGTCATAACTGAAGCATTTTTGAAGCATTACCACTGCATTTTTTACCTCAATCACAAATTCATATTTATATATATTGTAACAATCCATAATTTTTAATAATTAAAATTGTTAAATTGATAAAATTTTGGTAATTTAATATGAAGAAAAATAAACTTTGTAATAAAATAAGAAAGGAATGTTAAAGTGGAAATGCATATTTTATTCATAAGGTAATATAAAAGAATGAAACTTATCCGAATGAATTTATTTGAGAATTCAATCATAATAAATGTACACATTTAACAAATTCAATATAATTAAGAACAACTGTTAATATAAAGGAAAAAAATTAATTAAATCCATCAGGTCATTGTTTGATTTCTTGCCTTTTTCTACATGGCCTCTTTATTTCTTGCTTTAGCCATACAAACTCTTTTCCTAGCCGTGTATTTCTCATTTGCAAATCATGTACAAGAAGATTTATTTCTCATTTCAAAACTCCTCATTTTCATTTGTATTTAAGAATAAAACATATATACGTTTCTTTCTCCTTAAGTTATGCCTTTTCTGTTTCTTAGCATTTACTCTCACTTTGCTTGCCATCCAAACCATCAGTGTATCAACCCAAAAATTTTAATAAATGTTTTATTTATTTAATTTAGATAATTTTGTTATTTAAAATATAAATTTTGGTGTGTATTAGAATTCCATACATAAATTAATAGAATATTTTCCGGAAATGTGAATTTTGTCAATATGGTCAAACTTTGACTTTTAAATTTAAAAATTTAAAAGTTTGAAAATTTGAATTTTATCTTTTATTTTGTAAGTAAATAAAAATTTAAAAATATTGTTTTTCGTTTCGTTGAAATCTGATTTATAAGGCGAAAGTTATGTCTTTTTAACTATTGTGTGTAATTTGCTGTATTTAACAAAATTGTTTACTTTAAATTATATAAATAATATTTTATTTGATTATGTAATATTCTAATTTATGTTTTCAGGGGTAAAATAACTTATTTTGTATATATTTTGGTTTTAAAACATTTTAAAAGTGTAATTGACATATTCCATCGTCAGTTGTATTTTGTTTACAATTTCTAATTTTCAACTTCAATTAATTTTAGAAATTGTTTATTTATTTTTATATTTTTCTTAAGAACTTATTTTATTCTCATTCTCACTTTATTTTGTTTCTCAAAAATTTATTTTAAACCATTTTTAAGAAGAGTTGTAATTTCCCAAAGTTAAGTGGATTGTGTTTGCAATTTTCTTAAGCTAGTTTCAATAAATTAAACTATTTTCTTTATTTATCTTTCTATTTTCCTAAAATATAATTATTTATTTTCTTTTTCACTCTATTTCAGTTTGTTTTATTTTATTCACTGATTTTTATTTGTTTTAAGGTGTGGTAGAAATTTTTCCAAAAGCTAGTGGTATTGTTTGTAAATTTTTAAGCCTGTTTCAATTTAATAAACTATTTCTTTAATTCTTTTCCATTTTTTTTCTTGGAATCATTTATTTATTTTCTACCTCAACTTATTTCTCAAAATCCATAGCCGTTCATTACATGTAGCCTATCAATTCACGTGAAGATAGGAAGAGTTCTCATTTTCCACTTATTCTTTTTGTTAAATAGGAATCAAATCCCTTCATTTTCTCTTGCCGTTTTAAACATTGATTGTTTGACCGTTTCTTCCACTTGATTGCCGTGAGTTTTCTCACTTTATTTCTCACGCAAAAACATCTTCACTCATTTTATTTCTCACGGTTAGGAATATGGTAGCGGCCTCCTCTTTTTTTTCTACTTTTTTCTTCTTCTTCCAAACTTTTATTAAACTGTATATATTTGTACAACATTTTGTTCCACTTTTGTTTTCTTTTAAAATTGGTTATATACTTTTTAAATTAAGTAATAAACATTGTACAAAAAGAAATAAATTTTACGTTTCTTTTAAACGTATATACATCAGTTTCTTAGTTAAATGATAAATAAATCAAATGGATGTAAACAAATCAAATTTTGAATTAGGTTATAAATAGTGTATAAATAAGCTATTAAATTACACGTTTTAATTTATATGTTTATATTCGTTTTGTATAATTTATTTGATGTTTTAAATGGTACGTTATTTGGTGAAATATTCTTTAGCGTATATTTTACTAAATATACAAGAAGCGAATAAATAAGAAACGAATAAAATTTAAATACGTTACTTTTGTTATAAATTTGGACGTATGTTTCGATTAATTATTGCATCTATAATACGCGCTCATTAATTTCTTACCGCAGCTAATAAAAATCAATTCAAACCGTGCCTTACCATTCGCGTGTAAAAATATTCCCTTTCCGTTGCTTCCTTATATTTGATAGAAATAAATGCCTTATTTCATCTTGATGTTTCAAACAAATTACTTGCCTTGTCATTCGCGTGCGTGGATATTCTCTTTCCCCTTTTCTTCTTTGTAATTGATAGTAATAAATTTCTATAGCCGTTTCAAAAATCAAATTGTATTTTCTTGGCATTTTTTCCACCTAATCAACGCAAATACCTCCCTCTTAAATACTAAACCCGCGTACACCATTCCCTTACCACATCATTTTAGTTTCATCTTCTTCTCGCGCGAGCTTCTCCCTTCAGGTAATGGCCGCATACATTTTTCTTTTATTTTATTTCTTCTTTCTTGTTTTTCTTTTGTTTCCATTGTTCCGCTCCAACAAGGGCTGAGCCACTTGTGTTCATATTATCTTATTCAATTTTTCCAGTTTGCTTTATCCAAATTTGATATTCGTATGTGTGTGAGCATACTTAGTTTTTATTTATTTTGTTTTAAGATCTGAATCTAGTTGTCGCATCCTCTAAAATCTGATCGTGCTTTCTTTGCGCTTTTCGATGTGGATATCGTTATTTTTGAATGAAATCTCCAACGTCGTAGAGGTGAGTATTCACGCTTGACAAACGTACTTATAGAATTGTAAATTAATAACAAGTGAAATTGTAGAATGGTTATATTTTATTTTACTTGTCTGTGATATAAATTTTATGATGTTAAAACCCTGTTATAAAATTTTCACATCATTTGTTATAGTATATGCTGTTATAATGTTTATTTATTTCTGTTTATCACACTGCAAGTTCCCTGTAGAATAGAATTATTATGGGCTGAAATGATAGGCCTGAACGATATTTATTTATTTATTTATTTAACTTGGGATTGCGGGTTTGAAATGATAGAACCCGGATTTTTCTTTGTAAATTACGGATTGAAATGATATATTATCCGTATCACTTGACCTAGGGCAGAAAACATTATACAGACCCGTGGCTATTTTGTATATATTTTTCTGAGAATTTTAAGTATTTTTAAATGTGTATATTATAATATTTTGGTTTAAACTGAATTAAAAATGATTTTAGTGATTTTTCTACAAGTTAAATATTTAAATAAATAAATGGTTAAGTTGGAATTTGAAGTATAAATTTTATGTTGGAAATTTTGATGGAATTCAAGTTAAGTAAATAAAATATGATAATTTAATATAAATTGGAATTTAAAATAAATTTATAAAGTGTTATTGAGTTTCTATGAATGGTTAAAGAAATGAATGCTTAAAAATGAAATTTGAAATATATCTTAATTTAAAAATGGAAGTTGGTTTAAGAATAAAAGGTAAGTTAAGAAATAAATTGAAAATTAAGTTATATTTTAAATTAGTAATTAAAATTTATTGTTAAGTTGATTTTGAATACAAAGAATAGAAAATTGTGTATTTGACTTTAGTAAGTGAGGCCTTGAGAAGTTGATATTTATTTGTGAAATTTACTTTATAAAAATCATAAAATTTTGGGTAATTTAAATGACTATTTCAAAGTGGAAAATATGATTTTTTTTATAAGTTAAATTGGTTTAAATGAAGTTTAATTATTGATGAAGTTTTATTAAAGTCTGAAATTTAATTAACTTTAAATCTGTTGTAAGGGATATTGCAGCACTTTGTAAGTGCCGTAGTTGATGCAAATGAACTAAATACTAAAATTAAGGGCTATCGCAGTACTTGGTAAGTGCCGTGGTTGCGAAATTTAAACTAAACCCGAGTAAATAAAAAAGCTACAGTAGCACTTGTTAAGTGTTGCAGTGGCTGAAATTGAGATTTTGGATATTGGATTCGTAAATATAACAACTTCACTTTAAAAAAAAGTTAAAATGAAGTATTTTGACTTAGTATTAACTATTTTGAAATTTATAACAATGGGTAGAAATAACGTTTGGGTGTTAAAGCGACCGGGATCGGAAGTTGTCATACTCTCTGCCAACTCCGAAAACCACTTTAACAACCGTGTACGCGGTGGAGATTCCAAAATGAATTAGGATGGTGGTGGCGTTTCCTTTGAGGTAAATACGTGGACCCGACTCCCGTGAGTTGGCATAAGGTGGCTAAAACAGGAGCGATTGACGGGCTAATGAGGTAGCACCTTTGATCGGACACATCCCTTCGATATTATACTTTGACTTTTGGATTGATTCGGTGGTCACTTTTGATTTTTTTTTTGATTTGGGGGTGTGACTCGAGGTGGGCGGTAGCTGCGGCTATGCGTTACCACCGGCCCGGAAGCATAATTGGTATATCTACTCTGGCATTGCCTAGTTGTGCCGTGTCACCTACCATACCGAGCCTTTACTACGAGTTTCTATTTGTGTCGTGCCTTTGGAGTATCCTCTGGTAGCCTCCCGATCAGGAGGTATTACGGTAATGTATAGACTATTAGCATTATTTGTGTTAAGGGTTATATGGGTAACCCCTTAACGCTATTTTAAAGTAAGTTTATTTTACAAATAGACACTATTATAATAGCGAAATATTACTACATAGTAAATAGTTTGATGGATCCTTAGAGGATGGGCGATCCCAAGCATCCTTTAAGTTACTTTCCTTTATATTACAGTTCACTTGAATTAGCTTACACTGTATAAGTATGTATGTCCTGACTCGAGTGTTTGTGTTTATTTCTTACGCTCGGGTCAACCTGAGTATCAGTTTGGACTTCATTTTCTGGAGCTAGGACTTCGGAAGATCATCTTATCGAGCTGCTGTCTATTTTCTATTCAGTCGTTTATGTTAGCCTATGTAATTGAGACAAATGAATTTAGGATTTTCTGTGATTGTTTCAAACTGTATTTGGTTTTTAAGACTATGTGATAGTGGCTTCATGAACTACTATTTTCTCTACTTCCGCTGCATTTCTTACTCTGTGTCTGTGACATGTGATTATTATTTATTGTATATTCTGAGATTTGCCAAATTTTATTCACAACGCGGTATTTCGAACAATTCAAGTCCGACATGTGCGAATGCGAATGGTTGAAAATACCGGGTCGTTACATTTGGTATCAGATCTTTGACTCTAGGCAAAACTTAGTATGTATGGTAAATTTATTTACAGAATCACTTTCATTCGAGTTTAAATCTCTTCCTCTTCGATTCGAATTTCCTTTGAATTTTGGAACATTTCTCCGTGGTTCCAAATTCCGTTCGTGTCCCTCACTATTCGTCCTCTTTTGATTCTGGAGTGTCCCATAACTCCACTTCGAATGATCTTTGTAATGAGTCGGCAGTCTCGTCAATCTCAAATTGATTTGTAAAAGGGGTGAAACTCCTTTACAACAGCATCAATTCACCAGAGATTTTATATCCTCGGTTTGGATGTTAGTATCTCTTATTGTTCCGAACTGTATCTCTTGAGATCGAATGTAGATTTACCCCAGAAATCCACATCGATCTTATTCTTTAGTCATGGTTGACCTGTTAACGTTGCCCGCGATTCATATAAGCTTATCCATTTCCTTATTCTGTTATTTAATCATCAAATCTTTTGTTTCCAACTTATCTTCAAATCAAAATTCTCTTTGATTTGAGTCCATCAAATTTGAATCTCTATCTTTGTTTTGAAAAATTTACTCCTATATTTGGAAAAAATCTAATATTATATATATAAGTATAATGTTTGGAACTTTTATAATTAATTTAACTAGTTGTCAAGAGATAATAGCCTTTGATTTTATTTATGGTTTTGTAAACCATGGGTTTTGTTTCATATAAATAATCGAACTATAAACAATGGTTATAAATTAATTTGGAAATAGAAATGAATTTATAACAAGAACTTGAGAATTCAATTTCCGATGGTTTCAAACCTTGTGTTTAAAGTTTTAAAAGGATATATTATTTAAATTATTTTCAAATAGAAATTTGTTTCCAAAGAATTTTAAAGGTTTAAAAACCAGTGTTCTTCTCTTTGTCGCTGGGAAATAATATCGGTGATGACTGCATCATCATCGACATTCATTTTCGAGTTTCGAAGTGAAGAGACCATTCTGCAGTCTGGCTACAGTGTTACCTTGAGAATTTAATTGATTTGAATCTCTAAAATATGACTTGATTTATAATATATAAATATATGATTTAAATTTGATTTGACATATTATGTACATTTATTTATCTCTAAATGGTTTGAAGGGAATCAGAAATTTAATTCTTAAATTTTATGTTGAAGAATAATTTCAATTATAAAAAGAAAATCAAAATTTTGAATAAACAATTCAAACTTGAGATAATTGAATTTGAAAGTTTTATTTGTATAATACTCAATTGCATTTCAATATAACTTACCTTGATTTTCAGAAGTTAATAATGTAAATGGATAATATACAATATAAAAAAGATTTTATAAATAAAATTTGAGTGGTTATAATAAATGTTATACACTTACATTCTAGTTACAAAAAGATTAACAGAGGTAAATAGAATAAAAGGGCAATGGAATAATTTACAATATAAAATGATGTTAAAGGAACTAAGAATAAATTTAAGCAGTTGTAATAAGTGTAAACATATTTAACATAGATGATAAAAATATACCGAGAGAAATAAATTTAATTATAATTAGGAATAAAAAAGAAATTTATTTATTGAACACATTTTTGAGTATAACAAATGATTTTCAAACTTATGATTTTAGAAATTTTTATTTTAAGTTAATTGGAAGATGAAGTAATGAAATTTGAAATAGTTAAATTTAACTTAAGTGAAATTAAATAGATGAAATCAATTATTAATTTAAAATTGAATTTGTATGGTTTAGATTAATGATTCTATTTTGAGTTTCAATTTAGTTTTCTTTCAGGTTGTTTCTATTCCCCTACCTTAAGTTTTGAGTTGGGGAGAGTGTAACAACCCATAAGTTTTTAATAATTAAAATTGTTAAATTGATAAAATTTTGGTAATTTAATATGAAGAAAAATAAACTATGTAATAAAATAAGGAAGGAATGTTAAAATGGAAATGCATATTTTATTCATAAGGTAATATAAAAGAATGAAACTTATCTGAATGAATTTATTTGAGGATTCAATCATAATAAATGTACACATTTAACAAATTCAATATAATTAAGAACAACTGTTAATACAAAGGAAAGAAATTAATTAAATCCATCAGATCATTGCTTAATTTCTTGCCTTTTTCTACATGGTCTCTTTATTTCTTGCTTTAGCCATACGAACTCTTTTCCTAGCCATGTATTTCTCATTTGCAAATCATGTACAAGAAGATTTATTTCTCATTTCAAAACTCCTCATTTTCATTTGCATTTAAGAATAAAACATATATACGTTTCTTTCTCCTTAACTTATGCCTTTTCTGTTTCTTAGCATTTACTCTCACTTTGCTTACCATCCAAACCATCTATGTATCAACCCAAAATTTTTAAAAAATGTTTTATTTATTTAATTTAGATAATTTTGTTATTTAAAATATAAATTTTGGTGTGGATTAGAATTCCATACATGAATTAATAGAATATTTTCCGAAAATGTGAATTTTGTCAATATGGTCAAACTTTGACTTTTAAATTTAAAAATTTAAAAGTTTTAAAATTTGAATTTTATCTTTTATTTTGAAAGTAAATAAAATTTTAAAAATACTGTTTTTCGTATCGTTGAAATTTGATTTATAATGCGAAAGTTATGCCTTTTTAACTATTGTGTGTAATTTGCTGTATTTAACAAAATTGTTTACTTTAAATTATATAATTAATATTTTATTTGGTCATGTAATATTCTAATTTATGTTTTCAGGGGTAAAATAACTTATTTTGTATATATTTTGATTTTAAAACATTTTATAAGTGTAATTGACATTTTTCAGTGTCAGTTGTATTTTGTTTACAATTTCTAATTTTCAACTTCAATTAATTTAAGAAATTGTTTATTTATTTTTATATTTTTCTTAAGCACTTATTTTATTCTCATTCTCACTTTATTTTGTTTCTCAAAGATTTATTTTAAACCATTTTTAAGAAGAGTTGTAGTTTCCCAAAGTTAAGTGGATCGTGTTTGCAATTTTCTTAAGCTAGTTTCAATAAATTAAGCTATTTTCTTGATTTATCTTTCTATTTTTTCTAAAATATAATTATTTATTTTCTTTTTCACTTTATTTCAGTTTGTTTTATTTTATTCACTGATTTTTATTTGTTTTAAGGTGTGGTAGAATTTTTCCCAAAAGCTAGTGGTATTGTGTGTAAATTTTTAAGCCTTGTTTCAATTTAATAAACTATCTCTTTGATTCTTTTCCATTTTTTTCTTGAAATCATTTATTTATTTCCTACCTTAACTTATTCCTCAAAATCCATAGCCGTTCCTTACATGTAGCCTATCAATTCATGTGAAGATAGGAAGAGTTCTCATTTTCCACTTATTCTTTTTAATAAATAAGAATTAAATCCCTTCATTTTCTCTTGCCGTTTTAAACATTGATTGCTTGACCGTTTCTTCCACTTGATTGCAGTGAGTTTTCTCACTTTATTTCTCACGCAAAAACATCTCCTCTCATTTTATTTCTCACGGCAGGAATATGGTAATGGCCTCCTCTCTTTTTTCTACTTTTTTTTCTTCTTCCAAACTTTTATTTAAACTGTATATATTTGTACAACATTTTGTTTCACTTTTGTTTCTTTTAAAATTGGTTATATACTTTTTAAATTAAGTAATAAATATTGTGCAAAAAGAAATAAATTTTACGTTTCTTTTATACGTATATACATCAGTTTCTTAGTTAAATGATAAATAAATCAAATGGATGTAAACAAATCAAATATTGAATTAGGTTATAAATATTGTATAAATAAGCTATTAAATTACACGTTTTAATTTATACGTCTATATTCGTTTTGTGTAATTTATTTGATGTTTTAAATGGTACGTTATTTGATGAAATATTCTTTAGCGTATATTTTACTAAATATATAAGAAGCGAATAAATAATATATGAATAAAATTTAAATACGTTACTTTTGTTATAAATTTGGGCGTATGTTTCGACTAATTATTGCATCTATAATACGCGCTCATTAATTTCTTACCGCAGCTAATAAAAATCAATTCAAACCGTGCCTTACCATTCGCGTGTAAAAATATTCCTTTTCCGTTGCTTTCTTATATTTAATAGGAATAAATGCCTTATTTCATCTTGATGTTTCAAACAAATTACTTGCCTTGTCATTCGCGTGCGTGGATATCCTCTTTCCATTTTTATTCTTTGTAATTGATAGTAATAAATTCCCATAGCCGTTTCAAAAATCAAATTGTATTTTCTTGCTATTTTTTCACCTAATCAACACAAATACCTCCCTCTTAAATACTAAACCCACGTACACAATTCCCTTACCACATCATTTTGGTTTCATCTTCTTCTCGCGTGAGCTTCTCCCTTCAGGTAATGGCCGCATACATTTTTCTTTTATTTTCTTTCTTCTTTCTTGTTTTTCTTTTGTTTCCATTGTTCCGCTCCAACAAGGGCTGAGCCACTTGTGGTCATATTATCTTATTCAATTTTTCCAGTTTGCTTTATTCACAATTTGATATTCGTATGTGTGTGAGCATACTTAGTTTTTATTTATTTTGTTTCAAGAACTGAATCTGGTTGTCGCATCCTCTAAAATCTGATCGTGCTTTCTTTGCGCTTTTCGGTGTGGATATCGTTATTTTTGAATCAAATCTCCAGCGTCGTAGAGGTGAGTATTCACGCTTGACAAACATACTTATAGAATTGTAAATTAATAACAAGTGAAATTGTAGAATGATTATATTTTATTTTACTTGCCTGTGATATAAATTTTATGATGTTAAAACCCTGCTATAAAATTTTCACATCATCTGTTATAGTATATGCTGTTATAATGTTTATTTATTTCTGTTTATCACACTGCAAGTTCCCTGTAGAATAGAATTATTATGGGATGAAATGATAGGCCTAAATGATATTTATTTATTTATTTAACTTGGGATTGCGAGTTTGAAATGATAGAACCCGGATTTTTCTTTGTAAATTACGGATTGAAATGATATATTGTCCGTATCACTTGACCTAGGGTAGAAAATATTATACAGACCGTGGCTATTTTAAATATATTTTTCTGAGAATTTTAAGTATTTTTAAATGTGTATATTATAATATTTTGGTTTAAACTGAATTAAAAGTGATTTTAGTGATTTTTCTACAAGTTAAATATATGAATAAATAATTGGTTAAGTTGGAATTTGAAGTATAAATTTTATGTTGGAAATTTTGATGGAATTCAAGTTAAGTAAATAAAATATGATAATTTAATATAAATTGGAATTTAAAATAAATTTATAAAGTGTTATTGAGTTTCTATGAATGGTTAAAGAAATGAATGCTTAAAAATGAAATTTGAAATATATCTTAATTTAAAAATGGAAGTTGGTTTAAGAATAAAAGGTAAGTTAAGAAATAAATTGAAAATTAAGTTATATTTTGAAATGGTAATTAAAATTTATTGTTAAGTTGATTTTGAATACAAAGAATAGAAAATTGTGTATTTGACGTTAGTAAGTGAGGCCTTGAGAAGTTGATATTTATTTGTGAAATTTACTTTATAAAAATCATAAAATTTTGGGTAATTTAAATGACTATTTCAAAGTGGAAAATATGATTTTTATAAGTTAAATTGGTTTAAATGAAGTTTAATTATTGATGAATTTTTATTAAAGTCTGAAATTTAACTAAGTTTAAATCTGTTGTAAGGGATATTGCCGCACTTTGTAAGTGCCGTAGTTGATGCAAATGAACTAAATGCTAAAATTACTTAAGGGCTATCGCAGTACTTGGTAAGTGTTGTGGTTGCGAAATTTAAACTAAACCTGAGTAAATAAAAAAGCTACAGTAGCACTTGTTAAGTGTTGCAGTGGCTGAAAATGAGATTTTGGATATTGGATTCATAAATATAACAACTTCACTTTAAAAAAAAGTTAAAATGAAGTATTTTGACTTAGTATTAACTATTTTGAAATTTATAACCATGGATGGAAATAACGTTTGCGTGTTAAAGAGACCGGGATCGGAAGTTGTCATACTCTCTGCCAACTCCGAAAACTACTTTTAACAACCGTGTAGGCGGTGGAGATTCCAGAATGAATTAGGATGGTGGCGGCGTTTCCTTTGAGGTAAATACATGGACCCAACTTCCGTGAGTTGACATAAGGTGGCTATAACAGGAGCGATTGACGGGCTAATGAGGTAGCACCTTTGATTGGACACATCGCTTCGATATTATACTTTGACTTTTGAATTGATTCGGTGGCCACTTTTGATTTTTTCATTTATTTTGGGGTGTGGCTCGAGGTGGGCGTAGCTGCGGCTATGCGTTACCACCGGCCCGGAAGCGTAATTGGTATATCTACCCTGGCATTGCCTAGTTGTGCCGTGTCACCTACCATACCAAGCCTCTACTACGAGTTTCAATCTGTGTCGTACCTATGGAGTATCCTCTGGTAGCCTCCCGATCAGGAGGTATTACGGTATTGTATAGACTATTAGCATTATTTGTGTTAAGGGCTATATGGGTAACCCCTTAACGCTATTTTAAAGTAAGTTTATTTTACAAATAGACACTATTATAATAGCGAAATAGTACTACATAGTAAATAGTTTGACGAATCCTTAGAGGATGGGCGGTCCCAAGCATCCTTTAAGTTACTTGCCTTTATATTACAGTTCACTTGAATTAGCTTACACTGTATAAGTATATATGTCCTGACTCGAGTGTTTGTGTTTATTTCTTACGCTCGGGTCAGCCTGAGTATCAGTTCGGACTTCATTTCCTGTAGTTAGGACTTCAGAAGAACATCTTATCGAGCAGCTGTCTATTTTCTATTCAGTCGTTTATCTTAGCCTATGTAATTGAGACAAATGAATTTGAGATTTTCTATAGTTGTTTCAAACTGTATTTGGTTTTTAAGACTATGTGATAGTGGCTTCATGAACTACTATTGTCTCTACTTCCGCTGCATTTCTTACTCTGTGTCTGTGACCTGTGATTATTTATTTACTGTATATTCTAAGATTTTTCAAATTTTATTTACAACGCGGTATTTTGAACAAATCAAATTCGACATGTGCGGATGCGAATGGTTGAAAATACCGGGTCGTTACATTTGGTATCAGAGCTTTGGCTCTAGGAAAAACTTAGTATGTATGGTAAATTTATTTACAGAATCACTTTCATTCGAGTTTGAATCTCTTCCTCTTCGATTCGAATTTCCTTTGCATTTTGGAACGTTTCTCTGTAGTTCCATAATTCGTTTGTGTCCCTCACTATTCGTCCTCTTTTGATTCTGGAGTGTCTCATAACTCCACTTCGAATGATCTTTGTAATGAGTCGGCGGTCGCCAATCTCAAATTGATTTGTAAAAGGGGTGAAACTCCTTTACAACAACATCAATTCACCAGAGATTTTATATCCTCGGTTTAGATGCTAGTATCTCTTATTATTCCGAACTCTATCTATTGAGATTGAATGTAGATTTACCCCAGAAATCCACATCGATCTTATTCTTTAGTTATGGTTGACCTGGTTAAGGTTGCCCGCGATTTATATAAGCTTATCCATTTCCTTACTCTGTTATTTAATCATCATATCTTCTGTTTCCAACTTATCTTCAAATCAAAATTCTCTTTGATTTGAGTCCATCAAATTTGAATCTCTATCTTTGTTTTGAAAAATTTACTCCTATATTTGGAAAAAAAACTGATATTATATATATAAGTATAATTTTCGGAATTTCTTATAATTAATTTAACTAGTTGTCAAGAGATAATAGTCTTTGATTTTATTTATGGTTTTGTAAACCATGGGTTTTGTCTCATATAAATAATTGAACTATAAACAATGGTTATAAATTAATTTGGAAACAAAAATGAATTTAAAACAAGAACTTGAGAATTCAATTTCCGACGGTTTCAAACCTTGTGTTTAAAGTTTTAAAGGGATATATTATTTAAATTATTTTCAAATAGAAATTTGTTTCCAAAGAATTTTAAAGGTTTAAAAATCAGCGCTCTTCTCTTTGTCGCTGGGAAATAATATCGGTGATGAATACAGCATCATCGACATTCATTTTCGAGTTTCAAAGTGAAGAGACTATTCTGTAGTCTGGCTACAGTGTTACCTTGAGGATTTAATTGATTTGAATCTCTAAAATATGACTTGATTTATAATATATAGATATATGATTTAATTTTGATTTGACATATTATATACATATATTTATTTATCTCTAAATGGTTTGAAGGGAATCAGAAATTTAATTCTTAAATTTTATCTTGAAGAATAATTTCAATTATAAAAAGAAAATCAAAATTTTGAATAAATGATTCATACTTGAGATAATTGAATTTGAAAGTTTTATTTGTATAATACTCAATTGAATTTCAATATAACTTACCCTTATTTCCAGAAGTTAACAATGTAATCGGATAATATACAATAAAAAAAAGATTTTATAAATAAAATTTGAGTGGTTATAATAAATGTTATACACTTAAACTCTCGTTACAAAAAGATTAACAGAGGTAAATAGAATAAAAAGGGTAATGGAATAATTTACAATATAAAATGATGTTAAAGGAACTAAGAATAAATTTAAGCAGTTGTAATAAGTGTAAACATATTTAATATAGATGATAAAATTATATTGAGAGAAATAAATTTAATTATAATTAGGAATAAAGAAGAAATTTATTTATTGAACACATTTTTGAGTATAACAAATGATTTTCAAACTTATGATTTTAGAAATTTTTATTTTAAGATAATTGGAAGATGAAGTAATGAAATATGAAATATTTAAATTTAACTTTAGTGAAATTAAATAGATGAAATCAATTATTAATTTAAAATTGAATTTGTATGGTTTAGATTAATGATTCTATTTTGAGTTTCAATTTAGTTTTCTTTCAGGTTGTTTTTATTCCCCTACCTTCTTCCTTTTCGAGGACGAAAAGTTTTGAGTGGGGGAGAGTGTAACAACCCATAAATTTTTAATAATTAAAATTGCTAAATTGATAAAATTTTGGTAATTTAATATGAAGAAAAATAAACTTTGTAATAAAATAAGGAAGGAATGTTAAAGTGGAAATGCATATTTTATTCATAAGGTTGCAGTGGCTGAAATTGAGATTTTGGATATTGGATTCGTAAATATAACAACTTCAGTTTAAAAAAAAGTTAAAATGAAGTATTTTGACTTAGTATTAAATTTTTTTGAAATTTATAACCATGGGTAGAAATAACGTTTGGGTGTTAAAGAGACCGGGATCAGAAGTTGTCATACTCTCTGCCAACTCCGAAAACCACTTTAACAACCGTGTACGCGGTGGAGATTCTAGAATGAATTAGGATGGCGACGGCGTTTCCTTTGAGGTAAATACATGGACCCGACTCCCGTGGGTTGGCATAAGGTGGCTAAAACAGGAGCGATTGACGGGCTAATGAGGTAGCACCTTTGATCGGACACATCCCTTCGATATTATACTTTGACTTTTGGATTGATTCGGTGAGCACTTTTGATTTTTTTTGATTTGGGTGTGTGGCTCGAGGTGGGCGGTAGCTGCGGCTCTGCGTTACCACCGGCGCGGAAGCGTAATTGATATATCTACCCTGGCATTGCCTAGTTGTGCCGTGTCACCTACCATACCGAGCCTTTACTACAAGTTTCTATTTATGTCGTACCTATGGAGTATCCTCTGGTAGCCTCCCGATCAGGAGGTATTACGGTACTATATAGACTATTGGCATTATTTGTGTTAAGGGCTATATGGGTAACCCTTTAACGCTATTTTAAAGTAAGTTTATTTTACAAATAGACACTATTATAATAGCGAAATATTACTACATAGTAAATAGTTTGACGGATCCTTAGAGGATGGGCGGTCCCAAGCATCCTTTAAGTTACTTGCCTTTATATTACAATTCACTTGAATGAGCTTACACTGTATAAGTATTATGTCCTGACTCGAGCGTTTGTGTTTATTTCTTACGCTCGGGTCAGCCTGAGTATCAGTTCGGACTTCATTTCCTGGAGCTAGGACTTCGGAAGATCATCTTATCGAGCTGCCGTCTATTTTCTATTCAGTCGTTTATCTTAGCCTATGTAATTGAGACAAATGAATTTGGGATTTTCTGTGGTTGTTTCAAACTGTATTTAGGTTTTGAGACTATGTGATAGTGGCTTCATGTACTATTATTTTCTCTACTTCCGCTGCATTTCTTACTCTGTGTCTGTGACCTGTGATTATTTATTTACTGTATATTCTGAGATTTTCCAAATTTTATTTACAACGCGGTATTTTGAACAATTCAAGTCCGACATGTGCGGATGCGAACGGTTGAAAATACCGGATCGCTACATATATATTTGATATATTTGATAGATAATCACCATAATAGTACACTATAATATCCAACGATATAAAACTAGTAAATACAATAATATCGAAACAATATCCAATAATAACATTCAATAATATCCAACGATAACATTCAAACAATATCCAAACATCTAAATAATATCATCCAACAAAATAATATCCGAACATAATATAACTAGTCTGCCGTACATTAATATCCAAACGTAATAAGGTCCAAACAATAATATCAAACACGATAATATCCAGCAAAATAAGATCTATATCCAACAAAATAAAATCAAACAAGATGAAAACTAACCACTCTCTCGCACACTACCCATTATTATCATCGTCATCATCAAAAGAAATACCCACATCCGGAAACTCGCACAAATGCGTTGGTAAGTTTATTGAGCTTTTTCTCCAGCTTACCAACATGTCACTTCAATCTTCAGTTTCTTCTTCCACATCGGTAAATCTTGCATCTCTATCTAATGATTATCTTTACATTTATTGAATAAACTTGTTTAATTTTTTATGAAAAATTTATGCTGTAAAGTAATAATATATTTGCTTAATTTACTGAGCGATTTAACTTTTATATTTGTTTAATTTATTGGGTAATTTAACAAAATCCGTATGTTAACTCAAATAAACTTATTTAATTCATTGAAACATAATATATTTGTTTATTTATTGAATGATTTAACTTATATAATTTTTAATTTATTAGACGATTTAACAAAATTTGTTTTTTAACTTGAATAAATTTGTTTAATTTATTAAAACAAAATGTATAGTTTAACTTAACCATATATTTGTTTAATTTATTGAGCAATCTAACTTATATATTTTTTTAATGTATCTGGTGATTTAATAAAATCTATATTTCAACTCAAATAAATTTGTTTTAATTTATTGAAATAAAATTTATAATCTAACTTAGTTATATATTTGTTTAATTTATTAAGCGATTTAACTTATATATGTTTTTAATTTATTGGGTGATTCGATAAAATTTATATTTTAACTCGAATAAGTTTATTTAGTTATCGAAACAAAATTTATAATCTAACTTAAAAATATATTTGTATAATTTATTGAGTTATTTAACTTATATATTTATTTGAGAGAAATTTTGGCATACATCCTTATGATTATAAAAAATTTGCACTAGGTCCCTTTTATCTATCTTTTATAAATTACATCCCTATTTTTTTTTTCAAAAAGGTAAAATTCATGGGGTATTTGAGCATTTTTACTAACTTTAACCTACGTTATTATGATATACGTCTACACCTCATAACCGTCGTAATACACGTCGGAGTGACCGCTTTTAAATTTAAAAAAACAACAGAAATAAAAAAGAAAGAAATTCAAAAAGATGATGTAGAATTAGTTTTTAAAAGGGAAGGATGTAAAACAAATAAGTTTTGAAAACAAGGACATGTCCATAATTTCCACTTTATTTAATTCATTATGTTATTTAACAAAATCTATATTTTAACTCGAGAATTTTTTTTTAATTTATTGAATCAACATTTGTTATTTAACTTAAGAATATGTTTGTTTAATTTATTAACTCATATATTTTAACTCAAACTCAATTTATTTTGAAACGACAATTCATAACATTTAATATAAAATGAGAATTAAGTTAAATAATTATATTAAGCATGCGTATAACACACACATATGGTTATTGCGATTTATATCCAATGTATACATAAATATAGTATGTTATACATACACACATGTGTGTGTGTGTATGTTGTGTGTATGTATGTTGTGTGTATGTATGTATGTGGTTTGTATACATATATACTTAATATCATCATATATAACGAACGTTTAAGCTGTTACTTTTGGAATCTTGCTGTAATTGGACTTACGATCCACCATTTTGGCAATAGTTCTACCGAGTGTGTGGAATACCTCTTCGTCCACTTCTCTTACTATCTCCACGCCTTGACTCTGAAGCTCCTCAATCCTGCCCTGTCTCCCAATTCTTCAAGAACTTCACATAATCTCATAGGCAAGGGATGTATGCTTTCTGCCATACTTGCGCATATCATACGTCCATTCTGTTATTTTTTGGCTAATGCCATCATCCAAGCCTTTTTCATAGTTTCTTCAGAAATGCCCTCTCTAAGTAAATTTCTTCTGTAAATGCAAACTAAATATATTATGAACAAAATGACACACATATTTATATACTGTGTTGTGTAATAAAATTATTTCATCAAAATTCAGGAAACATGAATTTCTTTACGTCATCGGGAATGTCACCAGATGAGGGTTTGCATATTGTGACCCGTGTAAGCAAGCCTTTGCAGATGGTATCTGTGTACTGCTACTGGTGAAATCATAACTGTATGTACATACATAGGTATGTATGTAAATGATTGTATATACACGCGTGTGTGTATTAATGTTAGTGTGTGCGTGATTTCAACCGTAATATTCAAACAAGTAGTTACGCGTCTTCATCCTAGTTCTCTCTGGAAGACACCTAGTCGTTGGACGGAGGACCGATAATACCAATATGAGCATTGCTGGTCTGAATAAACAGAGATATCATATGTGCATCGACATAACCATGATTCGACGAGTGAGAGCTACCCTGACCTGATGAGGAGCCACCATGACGCAATAAGGAGCCATCCTGACCTGATGATGAGCCACCACGGTTGTGTACTCTACGACGTTGATTTGACATATCTGTGATAATAATAGGTAAACAGATGTATACAATATAATAAAGTATAGGTAACTTATGTTTTACAATGACATGCAACCAGAGTAGAGATTAGAACAAGTTTGTATTATATTGCATTATAAATGAGTGTATATATATGACAATGAGATTATCAACTTCACCTTTAAAAATGGAAAAGGTTTGGTTTCAATGTGTATAAGTCCAAATTAAAATAAATGTACATTTAGTTGCCAAGATAAACAGAGAAAAATTAAAATGACGTACATATATAAAAACAGTCTTTCGGTAAATTATACATAAGTTACTAAGTGTCAGCATCATGATCAATACCATCGTTTAGAATATCATCATTATATTCATGTTCATTAACTTCAACATCATCATCATCACCACCAACCTCGACATTATCGTCTAATTCAACTCTGTCAAATACTTCATTGTTAGGTGGTCCTATATCAACATCTTCTGTTATTTGGAGTATTTCGTTGTCATTCAGATCATTTTAGTACGACTGATCATCGATTATGATCATATACCCATTGAATGCCATTTCGCTTTTATTTTAACGACAACCTACTAGTCGTCCTTGTTATTGTTCATGGAAGGATAAGACACGTAATAAACTTTTGTTGCTTGCGTTGCTTACACAAATGAATTGTTTTCTTTGTATCCCCTTGTGGTTTGTCTCAGCAAGGGGATAATCTTTATGTATATGACATACTTTACATCTGGAGTAGTATCAAACCAATCACATTTGAATAAAAATGTTTTAAGCTTCGGTATTATAATGAGATCAATTATTTTCTATAACACTCCATAATAATCTTGTAAATCATCACCATGGTCATTGCCTTTAACACATGCTCCACTGTTGTAAGTTGTTTTACTAACTACAAATTCTACCGTGTGAAATTTAAAGCCGTTTACGTAAAAGATTGGGCATTTTTTGTAGCATTGGACCAAATGCAAGAGTTGTAACAAAAATCGCTGATTTTATTTTCAACATCTCATTACATTAAATTGATACACATTAATATACATAATAAACTATTTCTAACTAAGTTTATTCAACAATTATGCATGCTTACATACTAAAAGCAAGCCTCAAATCCTTTACTAGGTTGAACCCTTAGATTTCTTTGCTCAACTATTAAACAATTGATATTGTCAAGATAAACATAAATATAATAAATAACACAGTATTGACAATAAATAAATAAAATATAGTTTTACCTATTAAGATCTGATAATTCTTCACAATTTAGTACCATTGTTCTAGCTATGACAAACTTTTTAAGTGTTTGAAAACTTCCATCTTTACATTTACTAGAAGTACATCCACATTTTTGAAAAATGGAAAAAGAAACGTTAGATGACTCATCCATAACATCATCATTATGAGGACCACCATTAGAATTCAGCTTAACATAGTCTTCGAAATAATAACTGAAAAATATGGATGTTTCTTCAATAATATATGCTTAACATATTGAACCTTCAGCACAATGCTTTTTGTTTCACCTTTTTAAAGATGACCAAGATACCTTTGTACGAAAAAGTTATCCATTATACGTTCAAAATGCTGATTTCGAAAATGAATATATAATTCATACTTGTATTTTACGTACTTTTCAAAAGGATACATCCATCTATATTACATTAGTCCTCTCTTAAGCTTTAGTTGGTAAATGTTCCATGCAGTTGAATACTTCAGAAGGAAATATTTTCTCCAATTTACATAATAATTTAGGTATATCCATTTTCAGTTTTTTCAATTTAATTTTATTAAGTGTGGTCGAGTGCAACTCTATATAAAACAAACCGAGCTCGATAATAGGCATCCACACATTCAGCGGCAATATCTCCTTAAATACTATAGTGAAAAGAGTCTAAAAATACATGACAACCGTGACACTTCATATCCGACATTTGAAGATCCTTCATATCAATACATCTTTTCATGTTAGAGGCAATCTCATTTGAAAACCTCAAATTTTGAACTCACTCTGATAGTTATTGTCAACATTTATATTACAACTCATAACAAACAAGACGTTTGAAATTTGGTCGTTTGTTATCAATATTGCTTAGGACAACTACAATATAACGCAATATCCTTTCTTAACTTTAAATCATCTTTTGTTTTTTCTTTCACCTTCATTATCGCTTTATAAAAGTTCTCGAAAATATTTTTCATTTTATGCATTACGTCTATATTATATTGAAGTTTATGATTTATTTTCAATGTGGTAGCTCCCAAAATATACTTTATTTACACCAATTGTGATACTCTCCTTTATCCGGAATTTTTGGCTCTCTTCCTTCTTATGTATTTGGAATAACCTTGCAAGGGCTCGTATAATTCATCGCTACTCAAAAATGGAAGGTGGCTCTAAAGTAATAGTTATATCTCGTTTGAAGTTTTTTTATCAAATCTAAAACGATCGTTTTATGTGCAAAAACCACGATGTCCATGCCACCAACACTGTTTGCCATTGTTTGCAAGTCGAAATGATTCTGCTTAATCATGCAGGTAAGATAAGTGAATTTGCCGCTAGTATTCTATCTAAAAAGCAACCCATACAATAGAAAAATCGTTTAATGTCCACAACAAAGAAGTGAACGTTTTAAAGTTCTTTTTTCTACAAAAGTCGTATGTAACAACACTCTATTTATTACTTTTCTCAACTCTAGGCCACAACTAGACATTTATCCCTTTTTTTGGATTTTTTGATCCAGAAACAATTACAGTTAGAAACATGTATGGATTCTTCATACACATCCAAGGGGGGAGATTGTAATGTGTTAGAATAACTACCCACGTTGAGTAAGGCTTACCGAATGAAGCTATTGAGGGTAAAACCATGTGTACACAAATCATGTCTAATATTACGTAATTCTTTAACAAAATCAGGATGTGTCATGTCAAAATGTTTTCAAGCTTCACCGTCTGAAGGATGCAATAAAACACCTTTATCTCGTTGTCGTTCGCTATGTCATTGTATGTGTTTCGAAGTAGAAGCAGATGCATATAACATTTGCAATCTCAGTGTAATCGAAAAATAATGCATTCTATTGAAAGGTATACCTTTACCACTGGTTTTTGTCGATTTATATCTAGGTTGTTTACCGAATTTACACAATATCTGATTTTATCTTCCTCTCAGGAAATCACGCATCCAGTTGGATACATGTCAATTTTATCACACGACAATCGAAAGGCAGAGACCTCTCTTTTAAGGGGTACCCGTTCTCCACCAATTGTTAGGTGGAAACATTTCTTTACACAAGCTAAGAATTGCGTTCATTAGGTTTTTGATGCATTGTATTCGATATTTATAGTTATTAATTTAGATATCGTTGATAGATGTGTTATTTTACAACCTTTATAGAGTGATAGTTTTAATGCTTCTAACAAGTTGAAAGACTTTAACTTTCGAGTCCATATCTTCCTCCAAACCTGGTTCATTGGTCCACATACTCGGTCCAACAACATCATAAATCATTTTAATCGTTCTATTATCTAGATCCACATTTTCTTTAATAGAGGTTAATTGCAATCTACATTTATATTTACGATCTTCTCTTATGCGACATGTTATTTTTCTCCATGATTTATCCACATAAGATAATCAGACATAAAACCATATTAGTGTACATGAAATATCACATTATAATACTCTATACATTTTAGGCAACAATGTTTCAAATACGGACACCGGACTTCTGTCATATTTGTTTTATTACAAGATGTCACTTTCATAAGGCATTCACATCATTTCTAGAGTGCAACGGTACGCTCCTCTTTTTTACCTTTCATGTACATCCAAGTCCGATCTGTCAAATAATCCATCTTTTATACTCATCACGTAAACAAAAATTGTATTATTTTTCACACTATAATATTTAATTTTTTAATAAAATCAAACATTGATAATAACATTTCTATCATTTATTTAATGAAACCAAATATTAATAACAAATATCTCATTATTAATTTAAATAACATTATTAATTTTAAAAACACTACTAATTTAAATAACATTATTAATTTTATTATTAATTTGAATAACATTATTAATTTTATTTAACTTTTAATAATATTATTAGTTTAAAATACATTATTAATTTTATTATTAATTTCAATAAACTTTTTAATTTTATTATTAATTTAAATAGCATTACTAATTTTATTAATTTCAATAAGACTATTAATTTTATTATAAATTTAAACAACGATATTAATTTTATTAAATAACATTATTAGTCTTATTATAAAACAATTTTAAAGTAATGAAATTCACAAATAATTTCAAAGCTATATAACCTAAAGATTTCTACACTTATTTTAATGGCTGACCATCTTAATCCCATTACAAACTTAATTATATTTACGTTTTGTAAATCATCTCAAATTGAATGAGTTACAAAATTTCGTCATCATTTCCCATTATTTCCCGTATTATACGCAAATGATTGTACACAGGAAACAAGAAGCAAGTTCTTTTAAAATTTTATTAATCGTTCGATTTTTAATATTGATTTTCGAAAATCATTGCGTTAATAACTTATCCAATACTGGAACAAATCTAACAAATAAAGTATTAGACGAATATCAATTTATGTTTTGGTTAAAAATGAATATCTATATAATGATCATATATGGTACTTGTCAGACGGGGGCAAATTAAACATCTACAAGGTTTCATTAATAAAACCATATATGTATCAATGAATTTATCAAACAACTCCATAACAATGCTAATAATTAAATCATATATGAATGATCATAATAATGAATTTGATCCAACTACCATTTGCCAATAAATTTGTAACAACGAACCTATATCATTTACAAACCTAATCAAATCATAGCATTAAACGAAAAATGAATCAGATCATTAAATCATATTGACGAAGATGGAGTGCTTGCTGCGATGTTGCTTGTAGCGGTGTTGTTTGCGGTGGTTGCTTAAGGGCTGCCTACGGTATTATGAAGTTGAGGTTTTTGCGGCCAAGTAACAACCCGCCTTTGTAATACCCGAAAATCAGCGCCTCACATCAACGCCTAATTTTCAAATACCCAAAAGATGGATCATCTGGTAAACTTAAAAAAAATTCTATAACAAGACATAATGAAATGATCTCACAACAGAATGATAATATATAATATGCCGAATATACATGAACAGAATATGATGAACAATAGAAAAGAGACCGCATTAGTAGAAGTAACTGATATGCATATATCAACACAGAGTTAGAACATAATATCCGATACAATAAGTCCCCTATAAAAATAAATCGACAACGTACCACTACAATATCAAGTGTGTGTGTGTAAAGGTATCGTCTTCGCCTCCAAGGCTCTAGCTGGACCGCTCTGATAGCATATCCCCAGAATCATTTAACACCTAAACTAGTCAATCGAGTACTCGAGAGTTGTCATGACGTAAACATTAAAAGGAAAAATACGAGTTGGACATAAAGCTTGTTGTGAGGGGAACTATCTCTAAATACTATATACTAAAACTATGTACATATATAAAAAGGAAGCTAATAAGATACAGTGCATCCTCTCCAACAACATGGCTTAGGGTAATCCGGACTGCCAATAAATAATTAAAGCAAACCTATCTAAAAGATAGGAATCCATACCATAACCTGCTCTTCTCCTGTAATCAACAAGTCAACACAGCTAATATAATGTGACTGCTACATAATAATATACAGTGACACAAGTAACTCAACATATAAAGGTAGGGTAATCATAATATGTGTCTATCATGAACTACATAATAATAGTAAGAACAATACCATAAAATGGAAGACAACCAAAAAATACAAATTGATACTCGTCATTAATGATGGGTGAAGTCCACTACAGACATCTACTACGATCCAATGATTCCCTTCTAGTGTTCAAGATAAATTGAATCAGTACCTAATTGTACTATAGATCTTGAGCCACATCCTCGATGATGGTTCTCATGCAGATCTTACTATACCCCTATAATGAACTTTGATGATATATGACATACTCTGTATACTTGAAACCCAGTCCCATAATAGACATAGTCAGTACCTAAATGTACCTTAGACCTTAAGCCGCATCCTCAGTGATGATTCTCATGTAGATCTCACTATACCCCTGAGCTTTGTTGATATATGATCTACTCTAAATACTTGAGACCTATGCGGATCACACTGTACTCCTGTAATGAGCTTTGGTGATATATGATCCCATAGTAGATGATTGTCATCATTCCCCCAAGACGACATGAATTTCTTAACAAACTCTTATAATGTCCCTACAAAAAGAATGACGGGCGTATCCCATATAATATGTCATGGAGATCACAAAAGAACACCAATGTCGTACAAATATATTTATAAATCAAACATAACATATCGTAATCAAATATGCCAATCACAAACGAAGACTAATATCACTCAAAGTCATACAGAGGAAATCAGGTATGTCTATAAGCAATATGCTCTAGATATGGGTATTACCACCCAACCCAACCACTGATCGGTGGACCGATCATTTCCATCGGTCCGTGCTTTGAGCTGGGCAATAATGCCTAGCTGAAGCATGATCCAAGGCCCGATTTTTGCTTGTTTCGTCAAGCCGCCGTCTCCATCAAGTCGCTTGACCATCCCGCCATGTCGTGGTTGAAGTTTGGTGCCTTATGGTTTAGTCTGCGTGTGACTCCTTCGAGTGTTCGGAAGGGATTATCGTGTCGTGATGAATCCTTTTCCCGATTGTTTAACTACCAAAATGCGATGTGCATCTTGCCAACCCAACACCAGATCGCCTTGTTTCATTATAGATGTGTATTTATATGCGTTACACCTAATACATACCAATTCACATGCATTTATATTTATACTTCACAATTCACGTTTCGAGCTTCACTAGATCGATTACTCAACCCGGTATCGTCTTATGCAACTTAGTACATATAATAGTCTCTATGGATGCAAGAGATACTCACGACGTGCTTATACACACATATGTTCTTACATAACATATATTTAAATAAACAATTCGATTGTTTAATGATCAAATCTTACTTTTATTCACTAAATCTTTTCAATAGAAGTTAAAATATCTTCTTCTACTATTTTATAAAATCGTGCAACTATATTATATAATACATACTAGCTTATAAATCATTTAAAGCCTTCTAGCTTACTTTTAAAAATCATACTTTTTAACTTCTAATTAGTAATAAAATATATAATAATATTTCTATCACCACCATAAATATAAATTAGAGTTTAATTAACTTATAATCATGTTATAAATTAATATCAACTCTATTTAACTCGATTCAATGTGAATATGGCACAATATTCATATATACGGGATCTTGATCAATTATCCCGAATATCTATGATAAAATATATATGATAATATTTCTATCAATAATACAATCAAACGGGGAGGGGGGAATAATCACCTATATATTATTCTACCACTTCTAGGTAATGTTTATCCATATATAATTATGGTATTTATACTAAATATAAATTCAAAGTTATAATTTCCTCACCTGAACCTTAAATTATCAAGTGTTTGAATTCGATCCAAGCCTATACTATATTGTAAATAATCTTGCTACGAGTGGAGTGGCAAAGATCGCGTCTCGATTGGACTTCATATGCACGAGATACAAATTTTATAAGGAATGAGATTAATTAGAATAATTAATTCACTTAATGAATCATCTAATTACCTAATTTCCTTAATAATCCTTCTCCCCAAATTGATATGCACGGTCATGCACAATCCTGTACATAAGAACCCAATACTACACACCATCTCCCCTCCTTTTCTCCATGCACACACAATGAATCGAAGAGCCTCTATTCACATCACGCTCCCCTTTGCATGCACATCACAACCAACTTAATTTCTTGAAACTTGTCCATTTCAGGCAATTTACGACCTAAAGCCCCTCCTGTTTTAGAAAAATTCAAAGCGCCTTCTTTGCACGGCTAGTTCCAAAAAAGTCCCAATACAACATACACACACATCTCATATCTGAGGCATCTAATTTCTGAGGACATACATTACCCAAGTCAACACTGCATATCTTAAGCGAATATCATCCTAATAGCGCATAGTTGCTTCAACGTACCTAAACATGTACTCAGCAAAAATATGATTAAACACAACTGCAACATAATATCATGAATTTAAGCACGCTAGATCATATATAGCAATAATCTCAAATAAAGATGCTATACCAAACCATGCAAATAGCATCTCAAACAAATGCGTTACAACAAACTATGCAAGAAGCGCATCTAATGCAACAAGCATCTATAATCAGCATGTCATAACAAACTATGCAACAAGCATATTTAATGCAATAACATGATATTAAAGCATGCACAATCAGGTGTAGTAACTGATACCACCATAACCATACATGACTATCAATTGGAGAGTAAGCACAAAAGAGTCCGTACCCAAAATACCATCGACTTCGAGTCACATCAAAAGGCAATAGACTCGTATAGTTCTCACATCTACCCCTAAAATGGCCATGGATGACATGTTGTCTACCTTAGATAGTTATCGTTATCACTTTCCGAAAATACTTTAATAGGTAATTATAACTAGCACATTAGCAACCCTACACACAACAAGCAGCACCATACATCGATAATTTACAAGCATATACCAAACATACAAAGAAAGCAACAAGTAGCAATACAAATCAATAATGATTAATAATCAAGCAATAGTAAGCAACAATAAGCAACAACAAGCAATCAATAAGAGGCAACAATAACCAATCAACAAGCAACAATAACTAGCATACATACTACCAACCATACAAAACCATCAACAACAATAAATCAAAATCAACTAATAACAAACAAGAACAAGCATATAAAACAATGAAACGTACCAAAGAGTTTACATCGACATGCAGGGTGACTAACAATAGTCGAAACATGCATGGCAAAGTATGAACACCAGTGGGCCCGCTCGACATCCAAGATAGACTAAATGTTTAAGTGGTGTAACTCCTTTCATGAATACAATACTCGAAAGACTATTACCCCCCCGGCTGCGGGAAGGAAAACTTACACGATATGTAGGATCATCGAGTCTCAAAACTCTTGAATAAATCCAATGAACTAAGTCTCACTCATTCCTTTCCTTCCGAACAGAACTCATTCTAGAAAATGAAATTTCAACTAATTAAATCATCATTTAAGGACGATTTATAAATTCGTGGGATCGCTTGGGTTCTAATTCATCTCACCCGCACAATGTTGACAAGGACAATATACTAAGTGTGCTACGATGATCCCCTAGGCAAGTATCATATCGCCACTTAGAAGATTATTCAAATCACCACAAAACTAGTCGAGAAGTCCTTTCCCGAGCTATCGGAAGCATTCCAAACTATACTATACTATAAATAATTTTACAATGAATAAAGATCATGCAAAATAATATATGATACACGATCTAATCCTTTGTTCGCTCACACAATTTCTTTGTCAAACCAGGGTCAACTGCTTGACTTCTCTTATGCGAACTCTGTTCCAGTTCCTTGATTCGACCAACGAAACTTCCTCGCATGACTACAATCAAGCTTCAGAAATCCTTAAGTCACCTCAAGAATCCGAATCAAGTGCTAGTCTTTAAGAATTGAGTGAAAAACCCTTTCTAAATTGGTGCAAATCACATAGAAACCCCGAAAGTCTATAGGATCTTTATAAATAATGCAACTTATATACACACACATACACATGTGTGAGTGTATATTACTAGCTATGTTAAGCCGAGAACAATAATTTAATATAAGATAAATAATAAAAATGATCACACCAAATATTTTATACTGGTTGGGACCACCCATCCTATGTCTATTTCCGAAGCTCACCTTCGGTATTTCCTTTAACCAGCTAACCCTCGCTTCGTCCAGAGGAATAGGCTAATAAAAAAGTATATCTCTGAAAATATTATGTTCCAAATAACATAGTTTTTGACTGATAGTACAAATCTTCCAATGATCTTCTTTGAGTATGTGAATGTGAATGCTTTGAGTTGTAGGAAGTGGTATAACCAGAATTATATTTTGGTTATAATAGCCTGAGAGTATGTAAGAAATGTATGCACAAAAAAAGTGATAAGAAATCAAGAGAGAATAGATTTAATTAATTCATTTCAGTTAATCTCTAAATCTTAATCATGGTAGTATTTATAGATTCAAAAGGATGCAGATAAAGAGCTATTACTATTAGATAAGCTCTATTCATTTTAATGGCTACAAACTGTTGATGAAGAGGTAATTTTTTTGTTCAACAGAAGTGTCTATTCAAAAATATGCATTTTTTAGATGACAGATGTCTATGGTAAAACCTCAAACGTCCGTAGCTTCAGAAATTTATTTTCTCGAGTGTTTCCTCAAATGTCTGTGTTTTTACCTTAGATGTCCATGGTTAGTAAATGCAATTTTCTACTGTATTGTGAAGTATTTGAATTTGTTGTGATCATGTGTGCATATATACTAAAGGAGAAATTAATGACATTTTATCTAAAACTCTTTTGTAGAAGAATAGCCTTACAACTATAGTATGTTCGATAGATCTTCGTTTGTCTTCGAGTCTCAAAATCTTTGAGCATGATGTCTTCTTTTAGTATATACCTGTAATATTGATAAAATGTGTGTGTGTGTGTGTGTGTGTGTGTATGATTGTATAGTTGTTGTCATTGAAACATAAACTGGAAATTCTAATATTCTCCATTTTTTTGATGATAACAACTATACAATCAAAATGGAATAATTATTATATTTGTTTATTCATAAAGTAAGCTTTATCTCCCCCTATATATATGCATAAATTCCTCCCCTTTGTCATTATTAAAATGGAATGAATGATATAAGATATAAACATATATGTGAAATAGACATTTAATAACATGTTATAGATAAGCATGAATAATTAAAAACTAAATAAGTAAGTTCAAATAGAAATAGAGACTAATGTAGCAAGAGGTAAATAGTTTAATAGACGAGCATAAGCATAAATGATGGAAAAATAAAAAATTTACTAAAAAAAGCTAATTGTACTGATTGGAAGAGTAAGATAGGCCTCCATAATTTTCACAGTATTCCAAATAAGATGAAGAATCCTGTTCGTATGTGCCTGGCCATTGTGTTTGGTCATTGTATCCCTCATCTTCTTGAATGGAGAGTTCTTGAAACGCCATGTACGATTGATGTTGAAATTGCAGAGTATTAGATACGTACATACCATCACTGTCTTCTTCTTCCTCCTCGGGTGGCTCTTGCACAATAGTTTTTCCTCTGTTGCCTTTGTCGTGAGAAGTTCCTTCGGAATAAGCTTGAGAGCGATAAACCGGTGTATGTGTTCGAGGGGGTGATGTAGGTGAGGGCGAGTATGATGAGCGAGAAGATGATCTGCCATGGACTTTTCTCATAACCTTCGCTAAATTGGAAACAACTTTTTCCAAAGTTCTTTCCATTTTAGTCATCCTTGTCGAAAAGGAACATTCTAAACCAGTCATCTTTTATTCAAATCCCGCTGGTTGGTCGTGATTAGCTTTTGATTTTTAAGCGTTAAATCATGAAAAAGATTTGTTTTGCATTGATTCAATGCGAGCTTCTTATATTTCAAAATCCGAATATATTAGGTAGCGTGATTAGAGGATGTAGGTTGTTATAAAGGATGAAGAGAGTAAGTCTGCCGAGGAGCAGTAGTGGGAGGATTACCATGATGCTCTTGTTGTTGCTGTTGTAAGGACCATTGTTCAAGAGAGATTATTGGGGGTGGTCGTTGGGGGAATGTGCATCAACGATAAAAACCGTATACCGCTTTCTTCAATGGGTATTTCTTAAAAATGAGAGATATAGAAGGGTACCCTAAAAGCATTTAATAAACGCATAATGTATGGAGTGTAGATAATAGTGCGTGATGATGAGACCAAAAGCTTTTAATTTCATAATGAATGAATCTAGCCCAATTTATTTTTATTCCACCAAAAATAGCATAAAGAGCTTTGTGATCGTTGTCGTAGATTTGTTCATGAATACCTAGACGTGAAATTATCGTATTTATTATCATACGATTTAATAATTTAGCTTTTGGACGTAAGTAGACGGATTTCCACTGGGGCATCCTATCTTCCCAAATAAGATGAGTTACTTCATCTCGTGACAAGTTTCTATAGTTAAGAATTTTTTCCAAATTGATTCGGGACGAAGAACAATTAAGTATATATCCAATGGTGTTGACATTAATTTTTAAAACACGTCCCACTTGTCCATAACCAACCATCATCATTCTTAGGAGTCCATATATCACTACTACATAAATTGATGTAGAAAAGAAAGATAGCTAATTGGTCGATTTGTACCTCATTTTCGTCAGAAATGATTAAATCGCGACATTCAGAGGTGACATTACGTTCTTGAATGCTATATTGTCCAAACTTGCATAATCTATAGAAAGGCCGGGAATGAAGCTTCTTTTGTTTTAGCTCGTCAAATCACCTGTTGGCAATTATGCTATTGCAAAGCCATTTTTGAATGAGAGCATCATTAACTAAGGGATTGTGAGAAGAGGATGATTGACCTTTCTTGGAATGTTTATTAATCAGAGTTTTTGGTTTGGGAGCCATCAGTGAGCAATAGAGATTGGATGGAGGCTAGGGTTTTGGAATTGGGAAGTAATTTGGAGGTAGAAGGTAAAATTGGAGAAAACTTATATATATATATATATATATATATATGACTGCTGGAGATAGGGTTTCAGAACAACGACATACGTCTATGGGTGCAGAACAGATGTCTGTGCTTTTAGTTAGGAATAAATAGAAATATATAATAGAAGTCTATGAGATTTCCACAGACATCTGTGGTTTTAGAAAAAATAAACAAGGAGATATGACATAAGTTTGTGAGTTCCCACAGATGTCTGAGGTTACAGGAAACGTTTTTCCCGTAACTTTTGACAAACATTTGTGATAGTGTCACAGACGTCCTTGGTATGTATTTTTCTAAAAGTATACTTAAAATTTAACATCAATCATTTTTATTGAAATATCAAGAGAATTAAAACAATACACATATCAAAAATTACAAAAGAAACATATTTTGAAAAAGTCCTTAACATAAATTTAGATTTTATCATAGGGGTCGGAGTTTTTAATTTGTTGTATATCCCATAAATTCAGTTCAACCTTTGTATCGTCAAATAATGGCTTTAGGGGAGACCAACTTGGATGAGCAGGAGTGTTAATCCAATCTTGATTTGATGGTCCTGGCTTGCATAGATTTCTTGGAGTAATGTTATACGTTTTTGTAAGAGTTTCTTTTAATCGAGGAGATTTCTGATGTATGCAATTTTTTATTGGTGAATGACCACAAATTGTTAGAATACATTTTTCGATAAAATTTAGATGAGATCCTTGACGTCGTTGCTCATAATACATTTCACGTTGAACTCCCATCATTTCTTGTTGATAGTGATATATCTTATCGACTTTGTCGGTAAGAGATGTTGATTGCAAATCAATTGACCGTTTGGCTTTCTTTTCCTACGGCGAAAAGCCAGTGTGATACGTAGGTGATGCAACAATGTTTAGAGAGGCTGAGCGAATTGATGGAAGTGTGTATTTAGTTAGTGAAACATAAGTGCTATTTGATGAGGGTGATTTATAGTCGATAGTTGAATATGTAGAGTCGTGATCGAAAGACTTTTTTGAGTAATATTTGTCTTAATAAACTATTTGTATTTAGAAGGAAAATAAGCTGATTCATAGGAGAAAGTTTTTACTTACTTAGAAGTTTGGTTGTGGAAAATAAGTTGAACCATATAACTTTTAACAGAGGGTAGTTAAGTTTTATGTGGTTTGCATTAATCTATGTCTATAAATTTTGTCCAGTGTAGTTTTATATGAGCTTTTCATTCCAAAACGTTTTAAGTCTACAAAACTAACCCTACAAATTTAGTTGACCAATTCATTGTATGAACATATTCCTAGATCTCGTCTTAATTTAATAAAAGTTAAAATATCAGCTATTTGATTTTCTATATTTACAAATTCCAATGATATAATTTCTTTTTCAACCTTATCCCGTAGAAAATGGTGACGAATACCAATATGTTTTGTTCGAGAATGGTTAATAGGATTTTTTGATAAATTTATGGAACTTGTATTATCACAATATATAGAAGATTTTGTTATGATTTTACCGAAATCTAGAAGAGTTTGTGGCATATAGATTACTTGTGCACATGCTAAAGCCGCTAAGATATATCCGGCTTCACACGTCGAGAGAGAAACACAGTTTTCTTTTTACTAAACCATGAAACTATAGATTGACCAATAAAATAACATGTGCTACTTGTGTTTTTCTATTTGTTTTACAACCGTCGAAATCAGCATCACTATATGACATGAGTTCGAACGAGCTTCATTTTGGGTAAAAAAGTTTGTAATCTCTGGTAATTGTTAAATATCTTAAGATTCGTTTTACCGCTCGATGATGTGATTCTTTTGGCTGTGCTTGAAACCGAGCATATAAACATACACTCATCATAATATGTCCTCTACTAGCTGTTAAGTATAACAGAGATTCTATCATACTTCGATATAATTTTTGGTTGAAATCTTTTCCATTTTCATCTTTATCTAAATGTAGAGTAATATTCATTAGAGTTGGTTTACTTGATATATTTTCCATTTCAAAAGGTTTTAATAAATCTTGACGGTATTTTTCTTGATTTATAAAAATTTCATTTTCTAATTGTCTTATTTGTAATCCTGAGAAATAGTTTGATTCTTCCATATGTAACATTTCAAATTCATCTTTCATTTTTTAGGAAATCAGTGCATAATTTTTCATAAGTGTATCCAAATATAATATCATCAACGTATATTTGTATGGAAAGAATATTAGTATTTCCTTGTTTTACGAATATAGTGGAATCAATTTTACCAATTTGAAAACCGGAACTTTGTAAGTGAGTTCTTACCTTTCATACTAAGCACGAGGTTTTTCTTTTAATCCATATAAGGCCTTTTAAGTTTAAATACATGATTAGGATATTTCTCGTGAACAAATAAAGGAGGTTGTTCAATATACACTTTCTCTTTTATAAATCCATTTAAAAATGCCCTTTTTACGTCCATTTGGAAAGTTTAAAATGACAATGACATGCAAAAGCTAGTAATGTTCGTATTGCTTCGAAATGTGCTACAGGAGCAAATGTTTCATCATAATCAATTTCTTCTTGATTATATCCTTGAGCTACTAATCTTGATTTATTTCACACAATATTTCCAATTTTATCCGCTTTACTTTTCAAAACTCATTTCGTTCCAATTCTGATTGATTGTCTAGTCTTGGTACAAGTTCCCAAACATCATTTGTTTCAAATCGATTAAGTTCTTCTTGCATTGCAATAATCCAAAAATCATCTTTTGATGCTTCTTTATAATTTATCAGTTCAAAATTTGATATAAATGCAATATGAATCATTTGATTTAACTATTTTCTTGTTGATATTCTTGTATTTATATCTCCAATAATATTATTAATAGGATGGTCTCTCAATATTCTAGGTGATGATCTTATCATATTATCATTATTTTTATTAACATTATTTTTATTATTTTCATATATAAGTATTCTATTTTTATTTATAATTTCTTCATCATCGTCATTTTTATTATCTTTAAAGTTTTCGTTAAATGAGACATGAATACTTTCTTCTATAATATTTGTGTGTTTATTAAAGATTCTATATGCTTTGCTTCGATCTGAATAGCAGCAAAAATTCCTTCGTCAGCTTTAGAATCAATTTTTCCTAGATAATCTTTAGTGTTTGATATGAAGTATTTTGATCCAAATACACAAAAATATAATACTTTCGGTTTCTTGATAAAAAATATTTCATAGCATGTATTTTTAGTCATTAGTCTAAGTGTTACACGATTTAATACATAACAAGTAGTAGCAACGACTTCGGCTCAAAAGTTTTTTAGTAAGTTATTAATATTTAGTTGAGTTCGTGCACATTCTTGTAAAGTTTGATTTTTCCTTTCTAGAACACCATTTTGTTGTGATGTTTGAGGAAACGAAAAATTATGACTAATTCCCTTTTTGTTACAAAAATTTATAAATAGTTCATTTTCAAATTCACCTCTGTGGTCACTTCATATATTTTTAATTTTTAATTTCATTAATTTTTTTATTTGTTTAGCAAATATTCTGAACATTTCAAAAGTGCCACTTTATATTTTAAATATAATGTCCAAGTATATCTTGAAAAGTCAACAATAATTACAAAAATGTATTTATTATGATTTGTTGAATGCACTTGTGTTGGTCTGAATAAATCTAGATGGAGTAATTCAAGAGGTTGTTTTGTGGAAATTTCCTTTTTAGATTTACAGGAGCTTTTCTTTAATTTACCAAATCGATAAGCATCGCACAGGTTTTCAACCTTGCATTTGACTTTAGGTAATCCTTTAACTAATTCATTTTTAGCTAGTTTGTTGGTATTCTTATAATTTATATGACAAGAACATTTATGCCATAACCATGGATCATCATGATTCGCGCCTAAGCATAAATTTGTGTTGTTTTTGACATTCATGTTTAATACATATATGTTTCAATTTCTAAATCCTTCAAAAATTAAATTTTTATTTGATCAAAAATATTGCATTTATTTTTTTTGAAATCAATTTTAAATCCTTTATCACATAATTGACTTATGCTTAATAAGTTATGTTTCAAATTTTCTACCAATTGACAAATCCATTTGAGTTATCTCTGAATGTTATAGTGTCACCATCGATATATTTTTATTTAATAACATACTGGAATTTCCTATCATGTGCTTAGAACAACCGCTATCGATTATCCATTTCTTTTTATTCTTTATTTTAATTTTGGGTACCTCATCAGCGTTAGCCATAAAACACACACTTGTTCTGGGTCGCTTTCACTATCAAGTAGACGAATTCGAATCATCCCATTTACTTGAAAATCTCTTTTCTTTTTCTTTAATTTCTCAAATTTACTTTTCTTTTTATCATTATTAAAACGACCAGTATTTTACTCTACAGAAAAGACGCATCATTATTAAAAAAGAAAGGGATAGAAAAGAGAAAAGATAGAAAAGAAAGAGCTAAACAATATCAGAATCTCACAGCGGAATGAATAAAATATATTAATCACATAAGATATTACATAGTATCATATACATCAGAGTTATACAGCTTATGCATCACAAACTAGACAGTTATAACACCTATATATTATACAACTCCAGTACAATACATACTTAATCACAGAGATACAACACAGCGGAAACTCTACATATCTACATACGCTGAAGCCTCCTGCTCCATATCTCCTATAGAAACTCGTCAAAGCTAACCTGAATCGCTTGGCTACTTGTAAAAATTTGAGTACCCAAGAGTTTAATAAAACAGAAAATAAACTCCGGGTCATACATGAGTTTGGTGTGAATAAACGGGGTAAAGTTTCTTGACTTTGGAAAAACCTTTGAACACAAATGGTATCTCGTAAGACTTCCCGCACATAAACATGGAAAAGCTTTTACCTTACGATAACCAAAACATTCGATAGGAAATCCAGTGATATTATAATAGTGCCTAGGGTTTTTAAGTAAAATATAGAAATAGCTGGAATGCTTGCATCTCACGTTCCAACATAGTTGGGCATAATCAACACGTACGACACTTATTGGAGATTGGATTCCATACAATGGCAGGGCTACTGGGGTACCGCCCGTCACAGTACGTGGCCTAGATCACCGTACCGAGTATCCCTTCCGATCCCCTGCAACACAAAGTCAGAACCATCCCTTACTGGATAATCCCAAACAAGACAACCCCGCAGTTGTTTACAACCAACTGCCCACACAGCCGAATAAAAGTGACCTCTAGACGGGGGAAATCTCGTTCTACTTGGGTGCTACCCACTTAGCTTTGCTGCACCTCCCTTGTTTTAGCCATTCCCGGTTGATGAGTCTTGAGGCTACGAATACCTTTCAGAACACATATCTTAGAATGCTCATCGTCCTCCAATGACGATGTTCTGAAAGCATTCAATCCATACAAGTTCGTTCCAGGTTCAAACGAAACCGTAGGCACTGTCTCGTTACACTCATTTTGGAATCACCCTCAGAGTTAACGGCAATAGCCCTTGCACTCTGAATCTTCATCTCGAACTTCACTTGAGATTCACGACCTATCGTTTAATTTGGATCGATGTGGTTTTCAGGTATCCAAATTTGGAAATCCGATCCCGGTCTCACCGAAATCCAAAACGCCGTCTTTTGAGGCCAAGTTGTTTAAGTCTAAACAATTTAATTTATTATCTATATTCACGCAGATAGATAATTCGCATTATCACAAATAGATAATTCACGTTATCACAATTCAACCAATGCATCTCATATCACCAAGCAACACATATCACATATCAGAGATATCAAAAATCCAAGGCATTCGACACCATTCAATAATCTATAAGCAAGATTAATCAACCACACATCCCTAATTAGTTTAATTAACCACCAATCAATTAAATTAATTACTTAATTAATTTTAAATCCTGCTTATTTAACATTAATTAATTACAAACCAATTAATTAATTATCATCTTAATTAATCATCCTAGATTAATTATCTTTTAATTACATTAAGTAATTATCCCTTGATTAATTACACAAATTAATTATTCTTAACCAATTATATTAATTAACCTTTGATTACTCCCATTAATTAATTAAGTATAATTAATTACATTGATCCTTAATTAATTACATTAAGAAATTATTCTATAATCACTTATATTGATTAATTATTCTTTAATTAATCACATTAATCAACCTTTAATTACTTTCATTAATTACATTAATTAATGGCCCTCTAATTACTTTCATAACTTAATTACAGTTTTCAAATTAATTACATTTAACAAGTAATCTTTAATTAATCACATTCATTAATCAACCTTGATTAATCACATCTAGTAATTAACTATCCTTAATTACTTATATTAATTAATTAACTCCTTAATTAATTATACTAATTAACTCTTTAATTAATTACACTAAGTGATTAAACCTTAATTACTTTCACTAAGTAATTATCCCTCAATTACTTTCCATTAAATAATTCCCCTTTAATTAATTACATTAAGTAATTACCCATTAATTACTTACACCGAGTAATTACACTTATTAATTATATTAATTAATCATACTTAATCAATCATCAAGTGATTATCTTTAATTAATTAAACTAGTTAATTAACTTTAATTAGTCACATTAATTTAATTAATTACATTGAGTAATTAATCTTTTTAATTACTTCCATTAATTAATTACTCCTTAATTAATTACCTTTAATTACTTAGATTAATTTAACCCTTAATAAATCAAGTAATTAACTATACTAAATTAACTAAACCAAATATCTTAAATTAATCTCTTAATCACTAGTAAATGATCCATAAATTACATTTATTAACTATTCATTAATTACCTTCATTAAGTGATTAACTTTTAAATTAATTTTACAAATTAATTCATTTTAATTAATTACACCCTTAAAAAATTAAAGATAAGTTCTTTTTCTTAATTAAATACTTAATTATTTAGTCTTCGTTAGAAAACATTTAGGAATCAATTATATAATTAAAAATAAAATTTACTTAAAACAAAACATTAAATTTTAACACTTAAAGCTTTGAAAACTTGTTCAAACTTGTTTAATAAATTAAACGAAATAGTTATTCTTGAAAACTTAATTATCATATCTTAAAAAAACATATTCATTTTAAGAACTTGGTTTAAACTTCCTTTTTAAACATATTTACTTTAAATCCACCATAAAACTTGGATCATTCTTTCTTAAAAACTTGTTTTATTTTTAATTAGCATTGAAAATTTGTTAAACATTTTCTTTACCTTTTAAAGCTTGATTTTCCTTTACTTTATATAAAACTGCTCATGATTTATTTTTGAAACACAAAGATCTGGAAGAAAGAACGATAACAATCCAAGCAAGATGAACCAAAACTCGAACACAAGCCCGAACACAACACGAGACACTCGCAAACACTACAGCTTCGAGTCGAGCACGAGGCAACTTCGAGAAAATTCCCAAGCCGACTCTTCTTCCGCCAAAGTCTCAAACTCCACCCGACACTAACGTGCACCATGCACGTGCACAATGCTCCAGCCACCGTTGTTCAACGCTGCGTCCCTCCTCTAGCCGATGACCATCTCTACTGATGACCTGACCACCCAGTTCCACCAATCTCGACCGAAAACAAAAATGGAGCCATCGAACGAAAATCTAGAACCAACCCCCACAACACAACTCCTCCCCAACGTCGAACCGGACCATCAAAGCTCATGCCATCATGTCCAAAGCAGCACTACGTCACCATGCAACCATCCCTTCCCTCGCGATCGAACATGAGGCATCAACGATGACCCAAGAACCTTGTCAGTCATGTCGACAAAAACCCTCCAACAAACCCTAGTTCGTCTATTCCTGAACTCCTCGATGACCTATAATTAAGTGATCATTTTTCCAATGATCACCGTCCCTCCTACTACGCCCAGCAACAATTATGTCGGCCACCTCTCCGCCGTTCGTCGAAATTTGATGAAAAACCGTTGTTAGGTCAACTCAAAAATTCACGTTAATCTCTCACTTAGAAATCCAGATTCCTATATCAAAATTCATGATTTTCAAAGAAAATCAGATTGTAAGCTCCAAACATGATTTCCAAATTTCCAAATTTTGACTTGCATTCGATTTTTACTGTAACTTATCATTTTAAGATTAATTACTTAATATAAACTATTGGAATTATTTTTAAAAATCATATTACACTATTACAATTATATTCTCTTCAGAGATTATAGCCCTAAATAGATTATATAAAGAGCAATTTGATTTAATTTGAATGAGTTAAATCCTATAGAACAACAGAGTCATATGTATATATTATACAGACATGCACAGTCTTTTATATACAGAGTATTACAGGTAAGAACAATCATGCTAAACATATTTTTATTATTTCTTTACTAGTTTATCACATGAGATTAAGTAATCAACTAGATTTAAACTTTGAAAAGTTCTTTTACTCACCGGTTCTTAAAGAAGAAGACAGGTTTCATGCTTTAAATCTGAGACTGGTATTTGAAACAGGAGCTTGTTTATGAATCTTGCTGGATATTAATCTGTTACTTGATGTTGATTTTGAATGCACTTTTGTTTTTGAGTTGGAATTTGAAGTTTGAAACTGAAGCTTGAAATATGGTATTGCATGTTTTGAATTTTCTTTTGAATTTGGATTTCAGTTTATTATTTATTTTGAAAGATGAAGGGAAGATTTTGAACTGAAAAATGAAAGCCAGCTTATCACTCCTTTTTGTTATATAATTAAATTTTTAAAAGAAAAAAAATTGGATTGCCACTTGTTAATACAAATTATACAAATGTCATTGCATGCTTTAATTATTTTACAAATGTTAAAAATAAGAATTTTATGTTTAAACCCTTGCTTTGAAAATCTCTTATGCTTTTGTATTTATGCAAATATGAATTTATAAATATATTTATTTATATATTCCTTATGTTTTGAATAAATTAATGTATTGTATAATTATATGTTTTTATATGGTTATGGATTTTATTTTAAACTTTTATGTATTTACAAATCATATTATCTCATGATAAATTTAAAAGAAAGAATCTTTAAAACAAAAGAAATGAATTTTTAATAAAATCTAATTTTAAACTTAAGATAAAATATATTTTAAGTAAATAAACATTTACCTTAAGTGTTTTGAAAATATATAATTAACTTTTAAATAGCTTTGATAAATTATTATATTGAACTTTAAAACAAATTTTCCAATTACAATACATATACATATATATATATATATATATATTAAAATTAGACAACATATTTATATTATCTTTGAAAAACTATTGTATTATTTTTAATCTAAAATAAGGCTTCTAATCACAGTATATATACATAGATACATATACACACACACACATACACATTAAATTAGAAAAATATTTTTATTAAATTCAAACCAAAACTTTCCTATTAATAATATATATAATGTATATTCATTAGAAATAGAAAACATTTTAATATCAGCCTTGAAAATTTATTACATTGAATTTTAAAACATAACTTCAAATCACAATATATACATACATATATATTAAATTTTGAAAACATATCTTTAATAAATTAAAACCAAAGACTTCCTATTTAAAATATATATACCAATATATACATTATAAATAGAAAACAATTTTATTAGCTTTAAAAGATAAAATTCACCAAGTAAATATTTATAAAAGAAGATTATTAAACCAATTTAAATACTTATTAACAAAGATTATTAAATAAATATTGCCCAAAATTCCGGGTCACCACATTCCTCCCCCCTTAAAAGAATTTCGTCCCGGAAATTTAAAAGCAAAGATAATTTAATAACCCAGAATTTTTTTTATTTTCAAACATCAAAGCAAAACATACACCAACCATAAACTAAAAACGATAGCAACCAATTTATTTTAACAAAGAAATCTAACTAACTAACTATCCCGACACAAATCAGGATAGATCTTCCTAACACTATCTAGAGTTTCCCAGGTACAATCACTTGGATCCTTGCTCTACTAAATCCAAACTACCTACACTACTAGAACATTACTCCTTCTCATCTAGATCTATAATCCAAATAGAATATCATACCACAGTCAAGTCGTGCTCAACTACCAGATCCTTCTGAACTGCTGATTCCATAGCCAGTGATAGATCTTACACGTATTCCCTCAGGGATATGTGAAACACAATGTAAATCCCAGTCATCCAAACTAGCAATTCAATCCTATAGGCCAGAACACTTATCCTTACAAGAACACAGAAAGGTCCAATATACCTCGGAGCTAGCTTCCAGGCTTACCCCATCTTATTGCTCCTTTTACCGGAGTAAACCTCAACCAAAAACAAAGTTTTCAACTTCAAATTCCAAATTCCTTTGTCTCTTATCCACATAACTCTTCTGATGAACCTGGGCCGCCTACATCCCTTCTTGATCAGCTCGACCTTCGTAGATGCCTCTCAAAACAAATCTGGACAAAGAACAAGACAAATCTCCGAATCCTATTCAACATGATGGTCCTCTCAAAATCTGGCAAAATCCGGAATACAAGCTCTACTCTACAAACATCAGTAGACTTCGAACTAACTTCTCCCATCTGGGATAACCAAAACAGGTGCATTAGATATCCCAGCCTTCAGATCTCGAACGAACATCCCGTAGGAGTCTGCAGTAACTTCACTCTTTCACAGTTTCTACCTTGCTTCCGCTGCGTAACTCTGATTCGGAGATGATGAGAATGCCGTTGATGAACACGAGCACATACTTGTCCAACACATTCCAAAAAACACAGTTTCTTAGATCCATAAAATCTTAGTGACCTATCTGATTCGGTCACAAATACCACAGCAAAAACTCAGCTAGAAAACTAGATCTAATAGAGAAAACACAGAAGCTTTAAGAAATCCTGAGCTGCTTCACCAAACTCTCTCTCTCTAGGAGCCATCCTCCAACTAGGTTGAACCACCGGTATAGCTCCAGGAACCAAGTTGATACATAAACTCATTCTCTAATGTGGACAAACCTTAGACTTCTTTGAAGATATCTAAAAAAATCTCTAATAACCCAAGAGAATACTCAAACTATCGCAAGTCACTTTTGCGATCTATCCCGATCAGTTCCAAAGAAATTGTTCTCTCTTCGCAAATCAGAACATCTTATGCTTGACTAACTAATCTATCGAAGGTCAAATCCCTCAAGAACACCTCTCCGGTCATAAGAAGCTGACGATCCACTCTGCTGCTTCTGAACTTCATCTCTAAGACACTGCTTAGCCAGATGACCTTCATGCAAGCACTCAAAACACTCCGAGTTGCATCGCTGCCACTGATGCTAGAGACTTCTTATCCATAAGCTCCTTGATCCTTAAAGAAATATCAATCAATTCTTCAGAAGAGCCTTCAAGATGGCAGACATCTTCTCAATAAATTGGGGCCTCAAAACCAAACACAAACACCTTGCTGAACTTAGTCTCATCACCGATGCGGACAAACTCCCTTGCTTGAGATCCAGAAAATTCTTATGCAGCCGAGTCTTCCCTGCGGTAGGTACAAACTGCTCCTTAAAACTTCCTTAACTTGTTCCAAAAGAAAACATCTTCGGAAACATCCATAGATACTGCGTCTCACCATGCAGCTGCTCCTTCCTGAAGTTTCCAAGATACCATCACTCGCTTCTACTTAACCGATAGATCCAAACTCTGGAAAATCCGCTCACGCGAGCGCAACCAAACTTTCACTTCAAAGATGGAATCCGAACATTTTAAAAGGTTTTCTTCAGAGATTTGGTGAAATCCTTACACCATGCTACAAAGCTTACTCGAGGCGGTATTGTGTCTACAGCCTCGGCAGATACTCTTCCAATCTCAACACTCAGACTCCTTCCATTAGTGGTAGTCGTGCTACTCACACCACTACCCCACCTACCACCAGAACTCATATTGGGAAACCCGAACAGGTAACCCAACAAATCAGGTAGTTATATATACATACATACATACATACATATATATGCTCTCTCAAGAAAGAAATCACTCCAAAGCCGAGGTATTCTCTCAACCTAGCGCTTTGATACCAACTGTAACGACCCTTCTTTTACTCCATAGAAAAGACGCATCATTATTAAGAAAGAAAGAGATAGAAAAGAGAAAAGATAGAAAAGAAAGAACTAAACAATATCAGAATCTCACAGCGGAATGGATAAAATATATTAATCACATAAGATATTACATAGTATCATATATATCAGAGTTATATAGCTTATACATCACAAACTAGACAGTTATAAAGACCTGTCTATTATACAACACCAGTAAAATACATACTTCATCACAGAGATACAACATAGTGGAAACACTATATATCTACATACGCTGAAGCCTTCTGCTCCATATCTCCTCCAGAAACTCCTCAAAGCTAACCTGAATTCCTTGGCTACTCGTAAAAATTTGAGTACCCAAAGTTTAATAAAACAGAAAATAAACTCCGGGTTAGACATGGGTCTGGTGTGAGTAAACGGGTTAAATTTGCTTAACTTTGGAAAAACCTTTGAAAAACAAAAGGTATTCTGTAAGACTTCCCGCACATAAACATGAAAAAGTTTTTACCTTATGATAACTAAAACATTCGATAGGAAATCCAATGATATTATAATAGTGCCTAGGGTTTTCAAGTAAAATACAGAAATAGCAGAAATGCTTACATCTCACATTCCAACATAGTTGCGCACAATCAAAACATACGACACTTATTGGAGATTGGATTCCATACAATGGCAGGGCTACTTGGGTATCGCCCGTCAAAGTACGTGGCCTAGATCACCGTACTGAGGATCCCTTTCGATCCCCTACAACACAAAACCGGAACCATCCCTTACTGGATAATCCCGAACAAGACAACCCCGCAGTTGTTTGCAACCAACTGCCCACACAGCCGAATAAAAGGGACCTTTAGACAGGGGAAATCTCGTCCTACTTGGGTGCTACCCACTTAGCCTTGCAGCGCCTCCTCTGTTTTGGCCATTCCCGGTTGATGAGGCTTGAGGCTACGATTACCTTTCAGAACACATATCTTAGAATGCTCATCGTCCTCCACTGACGATGTTCTGAAAGCATTCAATCCATACAAGTTCGTTCCGGGTTCGAACGAAACCGAAGGCACTACCTCGTTACACTCATTTTGGAATCACGCTCAGAGTTAACGACAATAGCCCTTGCACTCTGAATCTTCATCTCGAACTTCACTTGAGATTCACGACCTATCGTTTAATTTGGAACGATGTGGTTTTCGGATATCCAAATTTGAAAATACGATCCCGGTCTCACCTAAAACCAAAACACCATCTTTTAAGGCCAAGTTGTTTAAGTTTAAACAATTTAATTTATTATATATATTCACATAGATAGATAATTCACATTATCACAAATAGATAATTCACATTATCACAACTCAACCAAAGCATCTCATATCACCAAGCAACACATATCACATATCAAAGACATCAAAAATCCAAGCCATTCAACACTATTCAATCATCTATAAGCCAGATTAATCAACCACACATCCCTAATTAATTTAATTAACCACCAATGAATTAAATTAATTACTTAATTAATTTTAAATCCTGCTTATTTAACATTAATTAATTACAAACCAATTAATTAATTATCATCTTAATTAATCATCCTAGATTTATTATCTATTAATTACATTAAGTAATTATCCCTTAATTAATTACACAAATCAATTATTCCTAACTAATTATATTAATTAACATTTGATTACTCCCATTAATTAATTAAGTATAATTAATTACATTGACCCTTAATTAATTACATTAATTAATTATTCTATAATAACTTATATTGATTTATTATTCTTTAATTAATCACATTAATCAACCTTTAATTACTTTCATTAATTACATTAATTAATGGCTCTCTATTACTTTCATAACTTAATTACTCTTTTTAAATTAATTAAATTTAACAAGTAATCTTTAATTAATCACATTCATTAATCAACCTTGATTAATCACATCCAGTAATTAACTATCCTTAATTACTTACTTTACTTAATTAACTCCTTAATTAATTATACTAATTCTTTAATTAATTATACTAATTCTTTAATTAATTACACTAAGTAATTAATCCTTAATTACTTCCACTAAGTAATTATCCCTCAATTACTTTCCATTATGTAATTCCCCTTTAATTAGTTACATCCAGTAATTACCCATTAAGTACTTACACTAAGTAATTATACTTATTAATTATATTAAGTAATCACACTTAATCAATCATCAAGTGATTATCTTTAATTAATTAAACTAGTTAATTAACTTTAATTAGTCACATTAATTTAATTAATTACATTGAGTAATTAATCTCTTTAATTACTTCCATTAATTAATTACTCCTTAATTAATTACCTTTAATTACTTAGATTAATTTAACCCTTAATAAATCAAGTAATTAACTATACTAAATTAACTAAACCAAATATCTTAAATTAATCACAATAATTAATTAATCTCTTGATCACTAGTAAATGATCCATAAATTACATTTATTAACCATTCATTAATTACCTTCATTAAGTGATTAACTTTTAAATTAATTTTACAAATTAATTACTTTTAATTAATTACACCCTTAATTAATTAAAGATAAGTTCTTTTCCTTAATTAAATACTTAAATATTTAATCTTCATTAGAAAACATTTAGGAATCAATTATATAATTAAAAATAAAATTTACTTAAAACAAAACATTAAATTTTAACACTTAAAGCTTTGAAAACTTGTTCAATAAATCGAACAAAATAGTTATTCTTGAAACTTAATTATCATATCTTAAAAAAACATATTCATTTTAAGAACTTGGTTTAAACATCCTTTTTAAACATATTTACTTTAAATCCATCTTAAAACTTAGAACATTCTTTCTTAAAAACTTGTTTTATTTTTATTTAGCTTTGAAAATTTGTTGAACATTTTTTTTACCTTTTAAAGCTTGATTTTCCTTTGCTTTATATAAAACTGCTCATGATTTATTTTTAAAACACAAAGATCTGGAAGCAACAACGATAACAATCCGAGCAAGATGAACCAAAACTCAAACACAAACCCGAACACAACAAAGACACTCGCAAACACTTCAGCTTCGAGTCGAACACAAGACAACTTCGAGAAAATTCCCGAGCCGACTCTTCTTCCCCCAAAGTCTCAAACTTCACCCGAGACCAACGTGCACCGTGCACGTGCACAATGCTTCGACCACCATTGATCAACGCTACGTCCCTCCTCTAGTCGACAACCATCTCTACTGACGACCTGACCACCCAGTTCCACCAATCTCGACAATAAAAATCGAGCCATCGAACGAAAATCTGGAACCAACCCCCACAACACAACTCCTCACCGACGTCAAACCAGACCATCAGAGCTCATGCCATCGTGTCCAAAGCAGCACTATGTCACCACGCAACCATCCCTTCCCTCGCGATCGAACACGAGGCATCAACGATGACCCAAGAACCTCGTCAGTCACATCGACAAAATCCCACCAACAAACCCTAGTTCGTCTACGCCTGAACTCTCGACGACCTATAAATCAAGTGATCATTTTTCCAATGATCAACGTCCCTCCTACTACCTCCAGCAACAGTTACGTCAGCCACCTCTCCACCGTTCGTCGAAATTTGACGAAAAACCGTTATCAGGTCAACTCAAAAATTCACGTTAATCTCTCACTTAAAAATCCAGATTCCTATATTAAAATTCATGATTTTTGAAAGCAAATCAGGTTGCAAACTCCAAACATGATTTCCAAATTTTGACTTGCATTCGATTTTTACTGTAACCTATTATTTTAAAATTAATTACTTAATATAAACTATTGGAACTATTTTTAAAAATCATATTACACTATTACAATTATATGCTCTTCAGAGATTATGGCCCTAAATAGATTATATAAAGAGCAAATTTGATTTAATTTGAATGAGTTAGTTCCTGTAGAACAACAGAGTCATATGTATATATTATACAAACATGCACAGGCTTTTATATATACAGAGCATTATAGGTAAGAACAATCATGCTAAACATATTTTTGTTATTTCTTTACCAGTTTATCACATGAGATTAAGTAATCAACTAGATTTAAGCTTTTAAAAGTTTGTTTACTCACCGGCTCTTAAAGCAGTGGACAGGTTTCATGCTTTAAATCTGAGATTTGTATTTGAAACAGGAGCTTATTTATGAATCTTGCTGGATATTAATCTGTTACTTGATGTTGGTTTTGATTGCACTTTTGTTTTTAAGTTGGAATCTGAAGTTTGAAACTGAAGCTTGAAAGCTGGTATTGCATGTTTTGAATTTTCTTTTGAATTTGGATTTCAGTTTTTTATTTATTTTTAAAGATGAAGGGAAGATTTTGAACTGAAAAATGAAAGCCAGCTTATCTCCTTTTCTTTTTGTTATATAATTAAATTAAAAAAAAATTGGATTGCCACTTGTTAATACAAATTAGACAAATGTCATTGCATGCTTTAACTATTTTACAAATGTTAAAAATAAGAATTTTATGTTTAAACCCTAGCTTTGAAAATCTCTTATGCTTTTATATTTATGCAAATATGAATTTATGAATATATCTATTTATATATTACTCATGTTTTGAATAAATTAATGTATTATATGATTTATATGTTTTTCATATGGTTGTGGATTTTATTTTAAACTTTTATGTATTTACAAATCATATTATCTCATGATAAATTTTAAAAGAAAGAATATTTAAAACAAAAGAAATGAATTTTTAATTAAATCTTATTTTAAACTTAAGCTAAAATATATTTTAAATAAATAAACATTTACCTTAAGTGTTTTGAAAATATATAATTAAATTTTAAATAGCTTTGAAAAAATTATTATATTGAATTTTAAAACAAATTTTCCAATTGCAATACACACAAACACACAGATATATATATATATATATATATTAAAATTAGACAACATATTTATATTAGCTTTGAAACACTATTGTATTATTTTAAATCTAAAACAAGGTTTCTAATCACAATATATATATATATATATTAAATTAGAAAAATACTTTTATTAAATTCAAACCAAAACTTTCCTATTTATAATATACATAAATATATATTCATTAGAAATAGAAAACATTTTAATATCAGCCTTGAAAATTTATTATATTGAATTTTAAAACATGACTTTAAATCATAATATATACATACATATATATTAAATTTTGAAAACATATCTTTATTAAATTAAAACCAAAGACTTCCTATTTAAAATATATATACCAATATATACATTATAAATAGAAAACAATTTTATTAGCTTTAAAAGATAAAATTCACCAATTAAATATTTATAAACGAAGATTAATAAACCAATTTAAATACTTATTAACAAAGATTATTAAACAAATATTGCCCAAAATTCCGGGTCATCACAATTATTGAGTTATAGTCAAAATTTTCACACTAATAGCATTTAATCGATGTTTGATTTGAGGAGTTTGCTTTGCCACTATTTTGAAATTTGTCTTCTTCTTGAACTTTTTGAATTTGTTGTAGTTCTTGACAAAAAAGACAATTTCCTCTTCATCTAAGTCTGAATCTTTGTTACTTGCTTGGAATGTTATGTTTTTCTTTTCATGATTTTGATCCTTTCTAACCTGCAAGTTAACTTCATACGACATCAGATTTCCTATTAGCTCTCCGACTTTAAGTTGAGAGAGATCATTAGCTTCTTCATTGGCTAAAACTTTTCTTTCCCATTCATTTGTCAAAAATTTTAAAATTCGCATGACTAAATCAAAATCTGTGAATTTGACTTCAAGTGCCATGAGATCGTGTTGAATAGTTTGAAATCCTGCATACATATCAATAATTGATTCACTTGTTTTCATTTTGAAAGATGAAAATTGGTTTTGTAAAATTGAAATTTTAGTTTGCTTGACTTTATTTGTTCTTTCATGTGTGATTTGTAAAGTGCACCATATATCATATGCAGTCTTGCTAAGCATGAAATGTAAAACTCATTTTTGTCAAGTGAGCAAAACAATACATTCATAGCTTTGGCATTGTGAGATGCCTCTTCTTTTTATGCATCAGTCCATGTGCTCATATCAGTGTTAGGTGCTTCATATTTGTTTTAAGTTGCTAGCCATATTCCCAACCGACTGGCTTCCACAAAAATTCGCATACGTGCTGACCAATAAGCATAATTAGAACCTATATATAGTGGAGAATGAGCAGTTGATTGACCATCTTGAAATGTGCTTGCCATTTTAATGATTTTTGCAATTACGTGTTACTGTAAATTGAAATGACTTTGCCCTGATGCCAATTGAAAGTCTATGGGATCTTTATAAATAATGCAACTTACACACACACACCCACACGTGTGTGAGTGTACATTACTAACTATGTTAAGCAGATAACAATAATTAAATATAAGATAAATAATAAAAATGATCACACTAGATAATTTATATTGGTTTGGACCTTCCATCCTACGTCTAGTCCCGAAGCTCCCCTTCGGTATTTTCTTTAACCAACTAACCCCCGCTTCGCCCGAATGAATAGCTAATATAAAGGTATATTTCTGACAATCTTGCGTTTCAAATAACATTTTTTTGACCGATAGTACAAATCTTCCTATGATCTCCTTTGAGTATGTGAATGCGAATGCTTTGAGTTGTAGGAAGCGGTTTAACCAGAATTATATTTGGTTATAATAGATTGAGAATATGTAAGCAATTTAGAACAAGAGAGTGATAAGAAATCAAGAGAGAATAGATTTAATTAATTCAATTAAGTTAATCTCTAAATCTCAATCATGGTAGTATTTATAGATTCAAAAGGAAGCAGATGAAGAGTTGTTAATATTAGATAAGGTCTATTCATTTTAATGGCTACAACCTTTCGATGAAGAGGTAATTTCTTTTTGTTTAATAGAATTGCCTACTCAGAAATATGCAGCTTTTCAAATGATAGACGTTTGTGATAAAACCTCAGATGTCTGTAGTAAAACCTCAGATGTCTCTGGCTTTGGAAATTTATTTTCCTAAGTATTTCATTAGACGTCTGTGGTTTTACCTTAGATGTCTGTGGTTAGTAAATGCATTTTTCTACTATATTGTGAAGTATTTGAATTTATGTATGATCGTGTGTGCATATTTACTCAAGGAGACCTTAACAACATTTTATCTAAGACTCTTTTATAGTAGAATTACCTTACTAACTATAGTATGGTCGATAGATCTTCGTGTGTCTTTGAGTCTCAATATCTTCGAGCATAATGTCTTTTTATAGTATATATGTGATAACCTGGATTTTTAATATCTGTTAATTTGATAATTAATCAATTTTAAACCATTGAAATACTGATTCCAGCTGATTAAATAAATAAATTGTGATAAGTAGAAGTATTTAAATATATACAGTTTATATACGTTGATTTTTAATTTGAATTTGAAAATTTCAAAAATAAACAGTTTAAGGTAAAATTGAATATAGAAATAATATACATATGATTTTATTTGTATATAGTTGTTATATTCATTTAATGATCATATTAAAATAAATAAAAGAAAGAGGTTACTAAATACAAATTTGATATAAAGAGTTTAAAGGAAAAATATTTAAATTATAAATAAATATATAAAGTATAATTAGTATATTTATATAACCATAACAAGTGTACTTGGGATTTTTATATCATCTTCTTTAAAATAGACAAATATAAAATATATATATATATATAATTAAGTAAATTAATTTAAGATTTATAAGTGCAAAGAGATAATATGATAAATATGTATATTTTAAAATGCAAAGACATTTATAAATATAAAAGCTAAATTTAGAATATCATATAAATTCACATAAGAACATATAAACATGTATTTATCAATCAAGAAAATGCATTAACAAAATACTAATACAAAGAAAAAAAAAATTATGCATGCATATTGACAAGGGTTGATTAAAGAAATATAGATGTACAAGTGTAAGATTTATAAACAAGTGGCAACCTTAAGATTTTCATGGGAAGAGAAAAAAAATTAATTAAAATTAAGAAACCAGGTTTCTTTTGGTACAGCTAAAACCTGAAAAAGAAAAATGATGAAGAAAACGGCAACTAACCCTGTAAAGTTTCAATCTGAAGCAAGGGATCGACCTCAATCTAAAACAAAATTCAAAGTTGTAAAAAAAAAAAAAAAATCAAAACTGCAGTAAACATTTCTCAAGTTCAAACTAAAATCATGTAATCATCTTCCAAAAATTTACGCCAAGCCTGTAAGTATTTTTCAGAAGCTTGTAACCTTCTCAAATCACCAAGTAAGGCAGACCTGAAGTATAGTGAAGCTCGGCAATTCAAGTTTATCAGTTTTCAAATTAAAGCAATGCAAAGTTTTCGGGATCAAACTAAGGCATGCAAGCTTCAAATCCAGTTTTTAAAACTTCTGCATTTTTCAAAGGTGAGTAACTCTAATACTTTCTGGTATATCTCAAGGTTGCAAGTGATAATCCATGAAATAAAATGTGAACTTTGCTACGCATGTTGTTTTAAAACGATTTTAAGTGTATATAACTATCAATAATTATATATGTGACTGGAAACAGTGGATAAACTTCAATCCAAACCAAGTAAACTTAGTCCGGGTAGTGAATGTTGAAATAATATTTGAAGAATGTTTTACATAAATATTGCCTGATGATTCTAAGATGAATGGATGTAAATATACATATAAGAATTTATTAGTTTAAAAGCCAATCAAAATTTAGTTTAAGTAGCAGATTATAAAAGAAGGCCGTTCTCTGTTTTTAAAGAACAGGTGAGAACACATCTAATTTTAAACTTAAGTAGGTTAGATTTGTTGCTCGAGTAATTACTGTGATATTAGTTTCTGCATGTGTAGATAGTTGTATAAAAAATTGTAGATATGGATGTATCCTGCATGCCTGAGAATGATGCTTCTCTGTTCATATCTGGATACAGAGGTTTGAAAATAATCAGAAATTTCAAACATCCCATCCAAACACTTTGTAGCTTATGGTTTTTCAATTGAATTAGTTGAGTTTAAACTCTATTTTGATTATGGAAAAAAGTTTAGATAATATAAGTTAGGAAGTATCTGTAAATAAGAAATTGCATAGGAAAACTTACATAATGCAATAAATCAAATATTATGTTATATTGATTCATCTATATATATCGAATCATCAATGAGAATTATGAATTTTAAAACAAAAATCCAAGTTTATAATGTTTAATTGAATGAGAAATTTGGGTTTTACTGGAATATGGGTTTTGGGTAATTTCTGGAGGCTGTAGCAATTGGAGTGGTCGGGATTGTTACTGGAGGTGGAGGAGGTAATGGGGGTTTAGGCAAAAATGGTGGTTTAGGCTGTAGGTAGCTGTGGCGTTGGCGGTGATCGGAAAGTATATCAAGCCCTAGTTTTAGGATGGGCTCGAGTGTGTGGTCTGTGCTTGGCCTCAGGGTGATCGAGCGTGGCATAACTTTAGAAATAGGTGGCGCTGGGGTTCGGCAAGGTGTGGCCGGAGGGTATTTACTTCTAGTGGACGGAGCGTTGGGGGCGAGGCAATTGGCTGATGATGTTTTGGGTTGGTTTCAGCAGAAATGCTCAATGTTAATTCGTGGTGAGTAAGAGTGATAGGGAGGTTGATTTGGGTTGCTGTGGTGATGAATGAGATGCCGGAGGCGATGATGTTGGTCGGAGGAGACCGACGTTGACGTGCATGTGCACGGAGTACTAGGAAATACTGGTGAGGTTGGGTTTTTATGCAGTAGTGGTTGTGGTGTAGTTGTCTCGAGTTTTTCTCGTAAAGAATTGATTTTTGCTCGAAGCAAACTGCACGTTGTCTGTGATGGTAGCTGATAGTTTGAGTAAAGAGGGTTCATGAGATTACACGAAGCACACGGTAGAGTTGGTCGAAGCATTTAGAATGTGAACTCGAAGTAGAGATAGGGAGGTCTCGGATAGTTGGTTCCAGGTCATTAAAACTGTTTATATGCAGTTTTTTTTAAATTGAATGAATTCAAATTGTAGAACAGGAATTTGATTCAAGAGTAAGTTGAATCTGAATTCAAATGAAATTTTGAATTCAAAGTTTTAAAAAAAATGAAATTTAAATTTTAAGCAAGATTTAAATTGAGTTTTTAATTACCCAAATTACTCACTTTTACTTTATTAAACATTTTGAATTTTAAATTTTAAAATGGAAATTGAATTTAATTTAGAAATATATTGTTTTAAATACATTTGGAAGGTAATAAAGTAAATGAATTATTTTAGAAATAATTAAGATAATAAAAGAATTTAATTAAGGAATTAATTACTTATTGTAATTAACTTTGATAATGTGATTTTTTTAAGTTAATTAATTTAGTTTAATTAATTTAAGTAAATCATTTGATGATTTAATGAGAGTGATTACTTAAGTAATTAATGGAGTAGGATTACTTAGCGAAGTAATTAATGAAAAATTAGTGGATGTAATTTAATTAAGGGAAATTACTTGATGAATATTAATTAAAGGATAGTTACTTGAGGGAAGTAATTAAGTGGTGATTTCACAGAATAATTAAAGGATTAATTAATGAAATTAATTAAGGGGTTGATTTAATTAATATAATTAATTAAAGGAAGTTAGTTACTAAGGCAATTAATCAGGGTGGATTAATGAATATAATCAAGTTAAAGATCAATTATTAAATGTAATTAGAAGAATAATTAATCAATGAAGGTAATTAAAGGTTAATTACCATGAATGGTTAAGAATAATTAATTTGTATAATTAATTAAGGGTTAACTACTTAATGTAATTAAAGATAATAAATCAAGGGTGATTAATTAGAGGATAATTAATTAATTGATTTGTAACTTATTAATGAATAAGCAAGCAAGGTTTATTGGGATGAAGTAATTAATTTATTTTAAATTAATTAAAGATGAAGTAAAATTAATTTAGTTCATTTTAAATTAATGGTGATTAATAAATCATTACTTATGTAGGGATAGATAATATGGATTGCTTGAATGGTTTGAGATCTCTGATTGAGATAAGTAATGTTGTGTGATATGGATGCTTTGGTTTATGATATGTTTAATTTAAACTGGGATGTTGAGGTTATCTATTGATGATAAATTTATGTGACCCCTATGTTCAAAGTTAAATTGTATTTCACTTGAATAAATTAAGCTAAGTTGGCAATGGTTTCGAAGAGACCGGAGTCGGGTAATTGTAAATACCCGAAACCACTTCGATTCTATATAGATTTGATATGTGAAATCAATAGGCTGATATGGAATGATTTAAGTGATATGGACCAATTAATCTAAGTTCTGACACTTAGAAAATTTATGTGTGAAATAGATGATGTCTATAATAACTTGTGAAGTTGAAATTGATATAAGTTACCCCGGGTTTATATAAGTTGTATGTTTTGGGATATTCCTTGTTAGATGAGTTTACTCACGCTGGTTTCCAGCCTGACCCGGGTGTTACTTTGATGTAATGCTCGGGTCAGACCGAGTATTACAGATTTTCAGGTAAGGACGTTTTGGAGCTCAGGAGGCGAGCTGGATGGCTGGAACGTATGGAGCATTTATCACTATGATATATTATTGTATAGTTAGGGCATGTTTTTTAAAACTATCCAGTAAATAGTAATGGTTGTAACTCTGATGTATATAAATATAAATTGACAGATACAGTTTTCTTTGGTATAACTCTTACTATTATGTAATATTTTATTTTGATCCGCTGCGAATGTGAGCTTTCTTTGTCTTGTTTCTGTTTCCTTCTTCTTTCTCTTTCTTCTTTTCTTAACTATCTGGAAATTTTGGGATTGAAATTTTCGGGTCGTTACATTTGGTATCAGAGCTGAAGGTTAAGCGAGAACCTTAGCTCTGGTGGGATTACTCATTAAGGATAGGGTAAGTGGTGCCCTAGAATGAGTTGAGTGTGTATATATATATATATGAGAGAGTGTACTTGTTATTTTCTTATATAAAGGTTTTAAAATGACTTCAAAAGTAAATGAATCTTATATAAGAAATAGATTGTCTATTATATTAAGGAAATTGGTTGTAGTATTAATTAAACTAAAAGTAATAGTAAGAATTAAGTGGTAATAGAATTACAACCAAATTGAAATTAAATTAAAGACAAGTTTAAAATGGATTCAAACTGAAATTAAATCTTGAAGTTAAAAAAAAATTTCTTCAGAATAAGATAATAATGGATGGTTTTAGAAATGATAATTTTGGTTATTATCATAAATAATTGTTGTGTTTAATAATAAAATATGTATTAATGAGTAAGCAAAATGAAATGTTTTATGGAAATAAAACATTTAAAATTGGAATTGAAAATGATCTGAATTGTGAAAAATTTAAATCTGGATTCAGAATTTGAAAATTGTTTCAAAATAATATGGAAATAATAAGTAATATTATTTAATGCATTCAAATGAAATGGACCTATTTCAAACAAAAGTTGTTTGAAAATTTAAAGAAATTTGTTTTGCAAACCAAAGGTGGTTTAAAATTTTAAAGTATAACTTGGTATGTAAAATAAATTTATATGTATATATGTGGATATACATAATATCAAAGATGATTTGAGATAAACTCTAAATATTGAGTTTTGAATTTGGAATAAGATGTGATACCCAAAGTGATAAGTTTTTGAACTTAATAAGTGGGAAGATTATTTATGTGAAGTTTAAAATTTGAAAAGGAAGTTCAAATTGAGTAAGGTTGACTGGATTAAGTGAATTGAGTTTAACTTGGGAAAAAGTTAAATAAGTTGGAATGATCAACATGATTTGGGAATTTCAAGATGGAATTGGAATTTAAGTTGGGGAGTTAAATGGTTAATCTGAATTGGAAGTTTGTGTGATCTCAAAATGGGTTTGAGATCTGGAAATTGTGTATTGATGTATGTTTTAAGATGAATTAAATGATATCATCCTATTATTTTTAAAAATCCTTAAGTTGTGAATTGGATTCGTTTAAATGAATGAGAAATGGAGTATGGTAATCCATTGTTGGGATTAAAGGGTAAATTGATTTAAGGGAATTAAATCAACATTTGAAGTATTAACTCGAATTTATATAATTCAAGATGGTTTAAATTTGGAATTTGGATTGAAATGAGTTCAAATTGAATTTGATTTGAATTAATTGAAATTGTGATTGAAGATGTATAAGTATAAAATTCAAATGAAAATTTTGAATTGGATTAATTTGGAATTGTAATTAAAGTTGAATAGTATAAAATTCAAATGGAATTTGAATTTAATTTGGAAGGAAATCAAGAATAATTCAACTTGATGTGGAAATGGAGTTTGAAACTGGGATTAATTCAAACTGGAGATGAAGCAAATTGAAATTGAAACTAGTTCAATTAAAATTTATTTGAATTAGTATAATTGGAGATCAAGGTTGAATAAAATTAAATTCGGAAAGAAACTGAGGTTAATTCAATTTGAATTGGGGATTGAATCAATTTCAATGGAAATTGAAGTTATTTAAATTTGAATTGGGTCGATTTAAATGGAATTGGAAATTTAAATTGAATTGATAAGAATGGAGATTGGGAAGTGAACAGTTTTGACTCTGGACTATTTTCAATATAAATTGTTTTAATATAAACCTATTTTTCCAAGCTATTTATTATATATACAATCTTTCTTTTATAAGCCAAACTATCTTATATTTGTTTTACAATTATTTTTTTGAAACTGTTTAACAATTTTCCAACTGGTTTACAAATTAATTACTATATTTCAACTGTTTTACAAAACTAATTACTATCTTACTATTATTTTGCAATGGTCTAAAATTTCTGTAATTATTTTAACTATTTTCTAACCATTTTACACCTATTTTACAAACTAGTAATTATTTTCCAACTACTTATCTATTTTTAACTTTTCAAGCTATTTTCTAAAATTTCAACTGGACAGAGTTTAAACTGTTATTGGTTAAATACCCAATCGAGATAAGAATAGAGGAATAATCCAAATGGATTAAAGCAATTGTGAGTAAGTGAATGAAAATCAAAGTGAATGTGAATAGAAATCAAATTAATTTTGGTTAATAACTAATAAATATAAATACGTAGGGTGTACGTATGTTATTCTATTCGCATAGTGATTTGATCCAGATTCGAGCACAGTATTTCGAGATAGTTATATCGATCCGAGTGGGATTTTTCACTCGATTTTCGACGGCGAACCTGGATATGGATTGATGATTGGTTCTGGATGTTCTCTATCATAGTTATGACTATGAAAGGAGAATGACGGTTTCTGATCAAGAAACCAGATCTGTGTCCGCACTAGGAAGTCGGGTGGACAATACTAGTTCGGAAATGAAATTGTGTGATCGAATGAGCGATCAGATTGGTATAGCGTACGGATGATATGTGTAAATCATACGAATTTGAATGAAATTGATATTGAAAAGAGTAATCAAATTTGAATATTTGATTTTGAGTAAACAAAGTTAAATATCTTTGTTTTATAAAATGAAACTCCCCTTGATGAATCTTTTACTAGAAGGAAAGGATTTTGAAAATGTTTGAAGTATAAAAAGAGTTTTATACAGGTTTGAAATGATCCAAGGTTTTGAAAATTATATATATCTGTATATATATGTACAAAGGATCTTATGAGGATTTTGGAAAAAGGTTTTGGGAACCTATGGATTTGGAAAGGCTTTTGATTTTTAGGTAAAATCAATATTTAGTTTGGAAAGCCTAGTTTGAGAATTATCGATTTTGGGATAATCGATTTTGAGTAAAGGAGCTTTGTATGAGATCATAGTAGGTGTATGATTTAAAGATACTATATATGTATAGTATAAAATGTTTTGAAAATGGCTCTGGGGAAAAAGGCGCTCCCTTGGAATGAACTTCTCAGGAGTACCATTGGGTGGTGCTGCCTTGAGCCCCAAAGGGGGGTTCTAAAGTTGATCCAGTGAGGAGTCCAGACTAAACTAGTTCCTGGGGATTGTGAGTAGAGTATACCATAGCGAAAGTCGTGTGTGTCGCTGAGAGCCAAGGTCTACGTTTGATTTTATATCGGTAGACCGCGACCTATGGTATAACATAGCGGAAGTCGTGTGTGCCGCTGAGAGCCAACTGCCCGCGTTTGATTTTATATCCGCAGACTGCGACCTATGTAGGAGTGGAGGAGTTTCGTTTCAACAGCGAAAATCAGAGGGCGGCTGAGAGCCTGCAGTTACATGGACTTTTGCTGCGACGACAACGTAACCCTGGGTGTAACTGTGATCTGTTGTGTAGGAATCCATGGCGTAATCGAGAGGCAGCTGAGAGCCTGCAGTTACATGGACTTTTGCTACGACGGCAACGTAACCCTGGATGTAACTGTGACCATGGATGGGGGTGATGATTTCCAGAGCATTCTCACCAAAGATATATCCTCTATTATCAAAAATTGTTTTCTATATTTTCAATAAAATTATTTTCAAAGTATTTTAACTGGATGTCGAAAACGTGTCTGCCAAGCACTTGTAGATTTTCAGTCATACGCCTGATCAATGTATGACCGAATTTCTGTGAGAACAAGGATGGACTGGTGGAAACATCGAGTTATAAAATGATATTTTCTATAAAAACTATTTTGAAAATATTATATAAATTTTTATGTGATTTAAAATAATCAAAGAATATTTTAACTGATTTTAAAATAGTTAGTAAATTTTGGTTTCGTTCCTTTTCGAGGACAAAAAGATTCAAAGGGGGGAGGAATGTGATAACCTGGATTTTTAATATCTGTTAATTTGATGATTAATCAATTTTAAACCATTGAAATACTGATTCCAGATGATTAAATAAATAAATAAATTGTGATAAGTAGAAGTATTTAAATATATACAGTTTATATACGTTGATTTTTAATTTGAATTTGAAAATTTCAAAAATAAACATTTTAAGGTAAAATTGAATATACAAATAATATACATATGATTTTTTTTGTATATAGTTGTTATATTCATTTAATGATCATATTAAAATAAATAAAAGAAAGAGGTTACTAAATACAAATTTAATATAAAGAGTTTAAAGGAAAAATATTTAAATTATAAATAAATATATAAAGTATAATTAGAATATTTATAAAACCATAACAAGTGTAATTGGGATTTTTATATCATCTTCTTTAAAATAGACAAATATAAAATATATATATAATTAAGTAAATTAATTTAAGATTTATAAGAGCAAAGAGATAATATGATAAATATGTATATTTTAAAATGCGCAGACATTTATAAATATAAAAGCTAAATTTAGAATATCATATAAATTCACATAAGAGCATATAAACATGTATTTATCAATCAAGAAAATGCATTAACAAAATACTAATACAAAGGAAAAAAAAAATTATGCATGCATATTGACAAGTGTTGATTAAAGAAATATAGATGTACAAGTGTAAGATTTATAAACAAGTGGCAACCTTAAGATTTTCATGGGAAGAGAAAAAAAAATTAATTAAAATTAAGAAACCAGGCTTCTTTTGGTACAGCTAAAACCTGAAAAAGAAAAATAATGAAGAAAACGGCAACTAACCCTATAAAGTTTCAATCTGAAGCAAGGGATCGACCTCAATCTAAAACAAAATTCAAAGTTGTAAAAAAAAATCAAAACTGCAGTAAACATTTCTCAATTTCAAACTAAAATCATGTAATCATCTTCCAAAAATTTAAGCCAAGCCTATAAGTATTTTTCAGAAGCTTGTAACCTTCTCAAATCACCAAGTAAGGAAGACCTGAAGTATAGTGAAGCTCGGCAATTCAAGTTTATCAGTTTTCAAATTAAAGCAATGCAAAGTTTTCGAGATCAAACTAAGGCATGCAAGCTTCAAATCCAGTTTTTAAAACTTCTGCATTTTTCAAAGGTGAGTAACTCTAATACTTTCTGGTATATCTCAAGGTTGCAAGTGATAATCCATGAAATAAAATGTGAATTTTGCTACGCATGTTGTTTTAAAACGATTTTAAGTGTATATAACTATCAATAATTATATATGTGACAGGAAACAGTGGATGAACTTCAATCCAAACCAAGTAAACTTAGTCCGGGTAGTGAATGTTGAAATAATATTTGAAGAATGTTTTACATAAATATTGCCTGGTGATTCTAAGATGAATGGATGTAAATATATATATATATATATAAGAATTTATTAGTTTAAAAGCAAATCAAAATTTAGTTTAAGTAGCAGATTATAAAAGAAGACTGTTCTCTGTTTTTAAAGAACAGGTGAGAACACATCTAATTTTAAACTTAAGTAGGTTAGATTTGTTGCTCGAGTGATTACTGTGATATTAGTTTCTGCATGTGTAGATAGTTGTATAAAAACTTGTAGATATGGATGTATCTAAACCTGCATGCCTGAGAATGATGCTTCTCTGTTCATATCTGGATACAGAGGTTTGAAAATAATCAGAAATTTCAAACATCCCATCCAAACACTTTGTAGCTTATGGTTTTTCAATTGAATTAGTTGAGTTTAAACTCTATTTTGATTATGGAAACAAGTTTAGATAATATAAGTTAGGAAGTATCTGTAAATAAGAAATTGCAGAGGAAAACTTACATAATGCAATAAATCAAATATTATGTTATATTGATTCATCTATATATATCGAATCATCAATGAGAATTATGATTTTTAAAACAAAAATCCAAGTTTATAATGTTTAATTGAATGAGAAATTTGGGTTTTACTGGAATATGGGTTTTGGGTAATTTCTGGAGGCTGTAGCAATTGGAGTGGTCGGGATTGTTACTGGAGGTGGAGGAGGTAATGGGGGTTTAGGCAAAAATGGTGGTTTAGGCTGTAGGTAGCTGTGGCGTTGGCGGTGATCGGAAAGTATATCAAGCCCTAGTTTTAGGATGGGCTCGAGTGTGTGGTCTGTGCTTGGCCTCAGGGTGATCGAGCGTGGCATAACTTTAGAAATAGGTGGTGCTGGGGTTCGGCAAGGTGTGGCCGGAGGGGATTTACTTCTGGTGGACGGAGTGTTGGGGGCGAGGCAATTGGCTGATGATGTTTTGGGTTGGTTTCAGCAGAAATGCTCAATGTTAATTCATGGTGAGTAAGAGTGATAGGGAGGTTGATTTGGGTTGCTGTGGTGATGAATGAGATGCCGGAGGCGATGATGTTGGTCGGAGGAGACCGACGTTGACGTGCATGTGCACGGAGTACTAGGAAATACTGGTGAGGTTGGGTTTTTATGCAGTAGTGGTTGTGGTGTAGTTGTCTCGAGTTTTTCTCGTGAAGAATTGATTTTTGCTCGAAGCAAACTGCACGTTGTCTGTGATGGTAGCTGATAGTTTGAGTAAAGAGGGTTCATGAGATTACACGAAGCACACGGTAGAGTTGCTCGAAGCATTTAGGTTGTGAACTCGAAGTAGAGATAGGGAGGTCTCGGGTAGTTGGTTCCAGGTCATTAAAACTGTTTATATGCAGTTTTTTTTTTAAATTGAATGAATTCAAATTGTAGAACAGGAATTTGATTCAAGAGTAAGTTGAATCTGAATTCAAATGAAATTTTGAATTCAAAGTTTTTAAAAAAATGAAATTTTAAATTTTAAGCAAGATTTAAGTTGAGTTTTTAATTACCCAAATTACTCACTTTTACTTTATTAAACATTTTGAATTTTAAATTTTAAAATGGAAATTGAATTTAATTTAGAAATATATTGTTTTAAATACATTTGGAAGGTAATAAAGTAAATGAATTATTTTAGAAATAATTAAGATAATAAAAGAATTTAATTAAGGAATTAATTACTTATTGTAATTAACTTTGATAATGTGATTTGTTTAAGTTAATTAATTTAGTTTAATTAATTTAAGTAAATCATTTGATGATTTAATGAGAGTGATTACTTAATGTAATTTATGGAGCGGGATTACTTAGCGAAGTAATTAATGAAAAATTAGTGGATGTAATTTAATTAAGGGAAATTACTTGATGAATATTAATTAAAGGATAGTTACTTGAGGGAAGTAATTAAGTGGTGATTTCACAGAATAATTAAAGGATTAATTAATGAAATTAATTAAGGGGTTGATTTAATTAATATAATTAATTAAAGGAAGTTAGTTACTAAGGCAATTAATCAGGGTGGATTAATGAATATAATCAAGTTAAAGATCAATTATTAAATGTAATTAGAAGAATAATTAATCAATGAAGGTAATTAAAGGTTAATTACCATGAATGGTTAAGAATAATTAATTTGTATAATTAATTAAGGGTTAACTACTTAATGTAATTAAAGATAATAAATCAAGGGTGATTAATTAGAGGATAATTAATTAATTGATTTGTAACTTATTAATGAATAAGCAAGCAAGATTTATTGGGATGAAGTAATTAATTTATTTTAAATTAATTAAAGATGAAGTAAAATTAATTTAGTTCATTTTAAATTAATGGTGATTAATAAATCATTACTTATGTAGGGATAGATAATATGGATTGCTTGAATGGTTTGAGATCTCAGATTGAGATAAGTAATGTTGTGTGATATGGATGCTTTGGTTTATGATATGTTTAATTTAAACTGGGATGTTGAGGTTATCTATTGATGATAAATTTATGTGACCACTATGTTCAAAGTTAAATTGTATTTCACTTGAATAAATTAAGTTAAGTTGGCAATGGTTTCGAAGAGACCGGAGTCGGGTAATTGTAAATACCCGAAACCACTTCGATTCTATATAGATTTGATATGTGAAATCAATAGGCTGATATGGAATGATTTAAGTGATATGGACCAATTAATCTAAGTTTTGACACTTAGAAAATTTATGTGTGAAATAGATGATGTCTATAATAACTTGTGAAGTTGAAATTGATATAAGTTACCCCGGGTTTATATAAGTTGTATGTTTTGGGATATTCCTTGTTAGACGAGTTTACTCACGCTGGCTTCCAGCCTGACCCGGGTGTTACTTTGATGTAATGCTCGGGTCAGACCGAGTATTACAGATTTTTAGGTAAGGACGTTTTGGAGCTCAGGAGGCGAGCTGGATGGCTGGAACGTATGGAGCATTTATCACTATGATATATTATTGTATAGTTAGGGCATGCTGTTTAAAACTATCCAGTAAATAGTAATGGTTGTAACTCTGATGTATATAAATATAAATTGAAAGATACAGTTTTCTTTTGTATAACTCTTACTATTATGTAATATTTTATTTTGATCCGCTGCGAATGTGAGCTTTCTCTGTCTTGTTTCTGTTTCCTTCTTCTTTCCCTTTCTTCTTTTCTTAACTATCTGGAAATTTCGGGATCGAAATTTCCGGGTCGTTACAATATACCCATAGCCTTGATAAAATGTGTGTGTGTATATATATGATTGTATAGTTGTTGTCATTGAAACATAAACTGGAGGTTGTAACAAACCCTACACTCAAATTAGTGATTACGACGTGGTACGTGAATGGATCAATCTTTAGATAATATTTCTTTCGGCATATGGGATTACTCCAGTCACTTAAGGTTTACCAACACAAGGAAACACGCTTCATACATGAATGACTTTTAGGAAAACGAATGACTTTTTGGCAAAATCCTACAAGTCATTCGCTCGGTCTTTGCTCATTACTGGACATCCATCGAACTCTACTTGGATGCAAATCCAAGCCACAGTTCATTGATCAACCCAACTCTACTTTAAAGTCCGTGCATCAAGTTCGAGTGGTAGTACTCTCGGTCGCTTCATCCCAATTTTGCAACTAAGGTTACTTATACAAAGTTCATCTTTATCGAAGAATTTACCTACTACAAATGGTGTCAATTTTAGACTATTTACCGTGTAACTAGCAATATATAAATATACCACTAACGTATCAGAAGGAATATAAGTGAGTTCCCCAAAATAGAGCATACCTCACTACATAATCTCCCTATTTTTTTCCTGAGCAATATGTTTGTTAGGACCCCGTAATGCCCGTAAGGTATAAGTCATCATCATTTACTCACCCATCGAAAATGTATGATAATCCTTTTTCAAGTGATAAAGCTAATCGCAGTTGAAGTACTTACGCTTCGCTTTAGTTGGATGATATCTCATGGAGAAATGCCATCATATGCCACGAGAGTGACATACTAGGTTAGTTTTCTTCTTCCTATAAGCTCGATCTTCCCTTGTATCATGGTTTTTGAGGTTCGGTTGAAGCTTTGATTTTCTTCTACTCTCGCTATCTATAACGGTACCTCATGGGTGCTCTTATAAAGGAGAACCACCCCAACGACACTTTCTAAAGTGACCAACAAGACTTTCTAAAGTGGCCAATGAGACTTTCTAAAGTGGCCCCTAACAAGGATAAGACTAAGCAATGAAACCCCAATTGATGCTTTAAGACCCAAGGCACCTTTGCCCACACCAACGGAGTATCAACCATCTCAATCCCTAAATACAAAAGATTGAATTGGTCGACACTCTCCTTCACTATCAAGCTACCCTACACAAGATGGATGTAATGCTCAAGCTACACGTCCTTCTTGGTCTCATAAATGAATTGAGAACCAAAGCGACGTCTGAATTCATTCCAAGTCATAGGCTAACTCATTAACTAGCCAAACATTATTATTATGTCTCACCGATCTAAAGCCTTCCACGCTAGCTGCTAGGAAGTAATCCTCTAGGTCCATATTGGTGAAAGCCCTCTCAAATGAATAGGTCTAAGCCTGTGTTTCAGAAACAACCTCCGAACCCAGATATGGATTACACCAATGTAAGGAATTCCCACACAACTTCGGAATTCTAAAGATGGTGGAGTAAGAAATACTGGTACCTCAAGGGCTACACCAGCCCCAACCCCTACGGCTACTGCTAGGATGTTAGAAAGTGATAGAGCATCCCGTGTGGTCGCCTAATAATCTCTGAACTAATCAGGCATCTCAACCTTCCTATTTGTAATTGCTCGTGTACGCTCATAAAGATAGCCTGAATGAAAATACCTTAGCAATTAGCGATAGAAATAAATCAAAGCCTAGATGACCAGTGGTGTTTGCGTTATTATAAACCAGAAAAATACAAGTATGCTCTCTCAACGTATCTCCTACCGGATTGTCTAACTCAATCTTTGCACTTGCTTAATTGTTCTTCGCGCCTGAATATCTCATATATCCTGAATCTTTTCTGGATTAACTTTAATTCCTCGAGCATTGACAATAAAGCCCAAGAACTTCCCCGACACAACACTGAATGAGCACTTCAGAGGGTTGATTTTCATGTCATAGAATCGAAGGATATCTAACATCTCCACCAAGTCTTGAATGTGGTTGTTTGGTCGTAATGACTTCACAAACATATCATCCAATAGACTTTCATTGTCCTCCCAATCTTATCCTTAAACATTCGGTTAACCAGACGTTGATAGGTTGCTCCAGCGTTCTTTAATCCGAACGACATCACCACATAACAGAATAACCCAACATCTGTCATAAAACTGGTATATTCCTGATCTGGGACATCATCGGGATTTGGTTATACCCCGAGTAAGCATCCATAAAGGAAAACAATTCATGCCTTGTAGTTGAACCAACTAGCTGATCAATCCTTGAAAGTGAAAACTATCTTTAGGACATGCCTTGTTCAAGTAAGAATAGTCGATGCACGTCCTCCACTTTCCATTTTCCTTCTTCATCAGCACAGGATTAGATATCCATTCAGGATAAAGGGCGTCGCAAATGAACCCATTGACTTTAAGTTTATCCACGTCCTCTTTAAGAGCAATGAACCTCTTTGATCCATGCCTCGCCTCTTCTGTTTCGCTGAAACATACTTCGGGACAATGTTCAATACATAGCTCGTAATGGCAAGCGAAATCCCACACATGTTAGAATGAGTCCAAGAGAATACATCCAAATTCGCTCTGAGAAAATCAGTAAGTTCTCTCATTATTGAAGGGCTGAGTTGCGATCCAATCTTCAACACCGGGATGGGTCATTGTAGTTAATAATTATATCAATCGTCAGCTTAGCTGGCGCTGCCTTGGTCTCCTTGGGCTCCTTCTTATCGTCCCTTAGATCTATATCCCTATAGAACTGACCGTGGTGCCCAAGTCAAGCCTTAGGCGCCCTTTATCAATCTTCAGTAACTTGGACGCGGACAAACTTGTCCACACCATTTCCTTTCTCTTTACACTGAGCCTTTTTCAGCTCGGCCGCATAACAGGCACATCCAGTCGCCTGATCACCATGCACAACACCTACTCCATTATCAGTTGAGAATTTCAAAGTCAAACACCATGGGGCAAGAGCTGCCCGAAATTCACCCAGGGTCAAACGACCCAGAAAAACATTGTATGGCGATTCAACATCCAAAACAATAAACAGTAGGACTCGCACCCTCCTGCGTTCACCTTTCCCCAACTCAACTGGCAATTTGACAAAACCAACTACCACAATCGCCACACCGTTAAAATCGTTTATTCAAGCTTTAGACGGTTTCAAATCTTTGACCTCCATTCTCATATGATAATTGGCTTCCTTAAAGATAATGTTTATACAACTTCCACAATCAATCAAAATTCTTCTTACCAGAGCAAGGCCAATCATGGTTGAAATGACCATTAAATCAATAGTTGGGGCCTCTACTCTGTTGGCATTCCTACACCTAAGCACTGTATCATCAGTCATCATCCGCTGTTGCTTGGTCGGAGTTCTATCCTCCGTATTTGACCAACATTCAAAATCCACATGCCTCATCACACTGGCATATGCTCCATTTCCTCCCAACTTCTATTCATGGGATGTGGTCCACCAACTATCGTGTTTATTACCAATCTTCCTCCGGTCCATGTAGGCTCCTCAGCCCTATGCAAAGCTTGCCCTTGATTGTGGTTAAATGTCCCCTATCCGCCATCCTATAGATTATTCAAAAATTGATGTAACTTCTTCTCCCGAATCAATTTCTCGATAGCATCTTGGAGATGTCTACACTCGTTCGAGTTGTGCCTATAACGTTTATGGAACTGACAATACTTTCCAGTTTGCTTTTGTATCTCTGTTGACTCCTTCGGACGCGACTTCTTATACTAAAAAGTATTAAAAGTGGACAGGTAAATATTCTCTAGAGATGCATTAAGAGGTGTGTAGCTGTCATACATAGGAAACCTAGGCCTTTCGGGCACCCTATTCCGATCTCGATTCCCTTCATTACTTTTCTATTGATTCGGATTGTTTTGAACATTAACCTGAACTTCCCAGAAGTCTCTTCAGACTGCTTTATTACGATGTTGCTTTGCACTACTTCCCTACTAGGCCCCGCAGCATTGTTCTTTCTAGATAATCTGGCTTACTCCTTCTTCATAAAATGGGCTTTGTTTGAGTAAAAACGTTCCAGCATGGCTAGCGGTTTTCTAGCTAGCCAGTCATGAAATCGAATTCCGGGTCAACCCCTCTTGTCACGGCCATAAGTATTTGGGTTACCGACTTCAGTGGCAGCAACATGAAATCTCTGCAAGTTGGTCTTCAGTGATTCCCCCAAAGCCTGGTTTACACTAGATAATGACATCACATCTTTGGGGGCGAGTAGCATGGATCCGAAATTGCTCCATAAACCTTGTTACCAGTTCATCAAATCTTGAGATTGATCGCGGGGGAAATCTTGTGAACTACATCGTGGCGATCCTAGAGAGAGTTATAGGGAAGCATCTACATTTGGTAACATTATTCACTCTTTCTGAGTCCATTAACCGTTCATATCCCATGATGTGCTGCCTAGGTCGGTTTTCCCCTCATAGGCAGGCATCGTAGGAATGCTAAAACTTCTAGGATACTGCACATGTAAAATACTGATAAGTCCGGTGTCTGGGCAGGGGCTGCCAAGTGGTGGTCTAACTATAACCAGCTATCAGACCATCACCGATAAGTCCGGTGTTAGGATAGTGGTGCCAAGTGGGGGTTGCAGTCCACCTTATGTGAATGTTCCAGTCGATGTCTACGGGCCATCTCACGCCTCCTTGGCCTATCATCCTCCAGATGCGCACCATGAGTATTCATCTGCATCGTTCTTGAGAGGTAGTTGGTTAGCATCCAAATGTACTCCAGCATCCAAGATTCCTGACCCATCTCTGACATGGCTTCCCAATTGCACTTGGGGGATAACCTCTCTGGCCGAGGGATCGGCACCGATCCGTCTTGGCAGGTCATGTTAGTCTGCCAAGAGCTCCTCTGATGTCCCCATTCACACCACTTCAACTCTGCAATGCCTTTGCTTGTGATGTTCATCTGATGAGGCTGAACTATTCGACATCGAGTAAGAATCAAGATCCCTTCTGGCGCTTTGACGCTGCTTTGAGCAATCTGGTTCATCAAGTTGGCATTAGTCTGGATTTGCTAGTACAACTGCCTACGACTCTCCATCAACTCCCTCATTAGGTTGTTGAATTCAGCTCCAGTGATGAAATTGGCGGAATTCTAGACTTCAGTAGGCTCCATATTCACATTAGCAAGCTGGTTACTTGGAGCTCCTTATTAGGTGTTGGCTATTTTGTTTGCATAAACATTTTAGGAAGTCGATCTGGTATGCCTCAACATTTTGGATTTCTTTGTTTAGATTCTGGTAAATCTAAATAGTACAGCAAGCTTTTGGAGATGAATCTGGATCTCCTTCGAGGGATTTACTCAATCCAGTAGCAAAAAAAGGGATCCTAACAGTCTAAGAATCCATTTGTCAATGAAAGCACTATAATGTTTGCTACTAAATTGGCCACAAACACCCAGAAATAGGTTTAGGTAGTGAAACAAATGAAGAAATTAAATGAAAACAGAGGAAAATCACAAAATAACCAGAAAAACATAGCAAAAAGTAGAAACAAAAAGATTTATAGGTTTGGCATTAATTGCCTATGTCCACTTTGAATATTATCTTTATTTCTTTTCAATTAACTTGATTACAATTACAAACAGCAAGAAATAGCAAGAGATAAGAAAGGAATGGAGGAAGTTGATCACAATAATGGTGGTATCTAACCAACAACATAAGAGTCCCCGGAATGGCCCTTTATGCTTGTATTTATAGATGAGGGCGACCTCCAATTTGACTGGAACTTCGGCAACAGGACGTCCTCGAGCATATGGGCCCACCATAGGGAGGGCTAGGCCCAACTCTCAATGGATAGGGATCTGTACCGATCCCTCCATATGTTGAGTTTGGGCTAGCGATCCCTATGGTAGTTCCCTTATGCTCCAACTTGATGATGCTCGAAAAATCATGGTGTTTGGATATGTGGAGCTCTAGTTCTTGTTAACCTTTTGTTCAAATCTCAATATGATCAATGGAATGCCTATCCCTCCAAGTAATATCGTCGACACTCTTGATTCCTTAACACATACTGGTCCATATATCCTGAGAGATGTATGCCAATCCATCTCTCACGAGCACAACATGTCGATCCATCTCTCATGAGCATACCATGCCAACCCATCTCTCACGAGGCATACCGTGCCAATCCATCTCTCACGAGCCATACCATGCCGATCCATCTTTTGTGAGCAATGTCGATCCATAATTCCTGAGAGATGCATGCCGAACTCTATAACGATCTTTAATTATGACGATCCCTTCTTGACTCCATCTACACTAACCATCCACCTAACTTATCACGCCGATCCATATAGATTCTCAAATACATGCCGATCCATATACTCTCTTCATACTATACCGAACCCTATGTCATCTCATCCACATCCCCAAACTACTATAACAATCCCTATCTCGCATGAGCTAACGTCCATTTTTCTAACATCCCGCGTTGTCCATCTATCAATTCAGTCCAAACCGGGCTCCGTATAACTGTCCGGACTCTATATCTTGGTCATGCAGCGTTGCCTCATGATCATCCTTCTCATCAACAGTCAAGTCAGGCCTACGCGATCAGCCCAATATAGCCGAGTCAGGGTATCGGGTACCCTATATATATATTTATATATATATGATAGTACTCTATCGATAGTACAATCAAACAGGGGGAAATAATTACACACACAGATATATATATATATATATATATATATATATTATTCTACCTCTTCTAGGTAATGTTTTTCAATATATAATTATGGGATTTATATTGAAACATATATTCAAAGTTTTAACTTCGCTCAACTGAACCGTAAATTCTCAAGTGTCCGAATCTAGTCCAAGCTCGTACCATTTCATAGAAAATCTCACTATGAGTGCGACAACAAAGGCCGTATCTTTATTGGGCCACATATGCAAGAGATACGAATTTTATAAGAGATGCGATTAATCAGAATAGTTAATTCACTTAATTAATTATCTATTTACCTAATTACCTTGTTAATCCTTCTCCCTAAATTGATATGCATGGCCGTGCACAATGCTGTACATAAGAACCCAAAACTGCCTACCATATTACCTCCATTTTCCATGTACACATAACAAATCGAAGAGCCGCCAATCACATCGTGCTTGCCTTTGCATGTATATCACAACCGACCCAATTTCTTGGAATTCGACCATCTCTGGCAATTTCGACCTAAAGCTTCCACTGTACTATATGTTGCATTTCACCCTGGCTGGTCAGAGTTGTAGCCATCGACGTCCAAGGGTTCTAGCTACAACGAGAAGAACAGTGGTGCTATCAGGTCCTCTTGATTCCCCTTCAATTCTCGTCAAACGAAAACCCTAGCCACCGCATCGAACACGACCATCTCCCAAAGCATTGCCTCACCTTTCAATTTCACCATGGATGTGAATCTCTTTTCCCCATAAGTCTAACGGATCTAACCCTATTGACTTTCATGCCTATAGGTCACAAAATTGAGCCAAATCAAATACCCACTTAAGACCCTTATTCGATTTGAGTAGAGAGGGAAAAAGGAGAAAATTAGCCTGGGAAAAGTAGTGTATGGTGACGTGTGAGTATATATGTATATATATATATATATTATATTTAATTTCTCAAACAAATCGCCACACGTTATGAGATCGAACGATTACACAACATATCATATTGCTACCTAACTCGTCGATGACCATTACCCCTATTTTTCAGTTCCCGTGGTACGAATTTCATTGCTATTCAAGATAGTGCACCAGGATAATAATTTCACGCGCTTCAAGATTGTTTTTTGGCCATTGGATCGTCTGATTCCAAAAATTCTTCAACCGTATGTCTCATAATGTAGTTTTCATTTTAGAAACACAAACCCTTAGTCGAGATCCCATAGGACGAATACACATGTATTTCTATAATTACGTGTAATAACATGTAAATAAAAAAATATCGTGATTTCCAATATAATGATATTTACACTCATTTGATTCGCATCGTTGATCCGGACTCAATGGAGATGGTCTCAAGTTCCAATTCGACCATATGTGAAAAACATATTATGGACCTTTAATACAATAATAATTCAATATTTAAATTAATAATTTAAATATCCAATCATTAGAAATGAAGGTTGTTATAGGCCAGGGGTGGGTACTTCCAACCAGAGTAGGGTGCTTGCGGATGCGACTAGGGGAGGGTTAGGCGTGGAGAAGGGTTAGGCGATGGGGGAGGCTAGGGGATTCTTACGACGGTGCTTGCAATTAAGGATGAGGGAGGGCTAGGGGATCGACGTACAAAAGTTATTTTGTTTTTGAAATGAAATTGGCGAGCGGGCGCGATATCGTATCAATGCTGCGTTGACGCCCTTTATAGGTATTGACTAAAAAGGCATCAACTAGGCATTGGTACAATGTCGTAGGAATGATTTACTTATGATACACCGATGTTGCGTCGATGCTATATTGTTTACACTTCCATGACATGGTAATTTCAAGTTGGTAAATAATCACTTCCTACTAGTGGATTTATGAAAATGCATACTGGATATTAGGGGCTACAATGACTAAAACCAAAGGAATTATGAGCTCTCCTCACAAACACATGCATATACACACATACATACACATATACACATATGTGTGTGTATGTGTACAAACATAATATATATAACATAAATGCACACAAAAATTGTGCTACAAAGTTTGGTCCGAGTATATTAAAACCCGCACCGAGCAAGGTTACAACAATCAAAACCCGAGTCCAGCCAAACTCAATGGGTTTCTCATACCCAATACCCGAGCTCGACCTTCGGACTTTCCAAGACTGTTAGGTAATAATTATATACCCAACCCATTAAATTTATGCTAAAACTGTACATTAAACTAGCACTTTTTTGTAAAAAAATATATACATAAATAATGATAATTGTTTGAATAAAAATGACACAACACCCAAAAGATTAAGTAGAGAATAAAAAGTGAAGAAATTTAAATGAAAAAAAGCAGAAAAGAACTCATAATAATTTATAGTGGTTCGGCTAATCTTGTCCTACGTCCACTTAGTGATTTTATTGATTATCTTACTGATTATAGGTAAGAGTTCTTACGGATCAGTGTAAATCTGATAATGATTACAGAAAATTAGAGTAAGGAAAAGCAAGAGCCAAATGATCCTTAGAAATGAGCCCTGACCCTCTATTTATAAATGTAGGAAGCCTAAAATCTCTCTCCCATGATCTTCACCTTGTTTTCCATGCCATAGATTAATTCTCCAATAAAGTAGATGGACAACTCAGCAATAATCGCGAATTGGTATCGTTTCGACTTCTTGGATCGGTACTGATCCATAATTCCTTCATATGGATGGCCTTGGTCTCTCTCCCATTGCTAACTTGTATCTAAGTTCAAATAATGGATCTATTGAAGAATAGAGTTGCTAATTCAAATGTTTATAGAGATTGACAGAGAATTGCATGGGATCGACAAAATAATACCTGAAGTAGGCTTCTAGCATCAAGTAGAGTGGAAAGGCAAAAGTTTGGAAAATTTGGAGGGTGCAAGTTGGATCAGTACCGATCCACCACTTTGGTGGGTCTAGTCTTTTGGTTGTGTGCTTGTCTTGTGGCTTTTCTTACACTTGGTTTCTGGATTTTTGGGCTATTTATTTGGGCTTCCTGCTTTAATAGTTTCCTAGTTTGATTCGTCCAGTCTGTCCGAACATTGCCTGATCAAAAGGCTAGATAATACTTGCCCTCAAAAGGACATTTTGTTTTAAACATTATGTGCTTTGAATTGAGACAAGTCTAAATTACACCAAAGGACTCCACTCTGTGCTTTGAATGGTCATTATCCTTCATGCAGATCGTTTATGTGAGGAGTTATGTTTATAACTATTCGTTGCGACGCTTTTACCAACATTTAGCATTATAACACGGGAATACGATTTCACGATCCCTTATTCCAAATTAAGCAATTTTTAACTAGTTCCTCTCATGGACTTTCCCGGTTTGAGTCTGATTTTCTTTAACTCTGGTCGTTCAGGGTTGGATATGCATGCACACACGTATTCACGTGCATGTTCTTAAGGAGCTTCATTGTCATATGCTTGCAGATTTGTAAGCTTACATAGATCATCATTATCATCGTCATTTTCGTTTTCATTTTTTTTTTAATTTTTATTGCAAGGCTTGGTACCGACCCAAGAACTAGGATTGGTACCGATCCAAGACTTAGGGAAGTCCTCCCTTTTGTTGCCTTAAGAATCTAGTTCTTGGGCTGGCTTGTTTGGCCCCTTTGTTTTGTCCAATCTTTGTGTGTATTTTCCTAAGTATTTGCAAAATGTGCTTTCCATTCAATGTGCTTACGATCCGCCTCTTTTCATGATTATTGCTGGACTAAGTCATTAGCTTGTTCCCCTATTTGTCAGCTTTTCATCGTCCTGGTAAACGTAAAGCAATTTTTGGGACACCTATCTCCAAGTGCCCATACATGACCATGTTACTATTGGAGCTTGGTCGAACTTCGATCACCTATGAAGATAGCTTAGGTATTCCTTTTATGGGGACTTTGAATGCAACTGCACTTGCCTTCGGGCATTCGATTGACATGAGTTAGCTTGAACGGAAAATTTTGCATCCTTCTACGGGATGCAAGTTTCAACTGTGCCAAACAATTGATCAGGATTTTACAACCTAAGATGGTGTTCGGGACTTCCCTATCCAGGATGTTTACTTACGATTGTGCCAAACTTCGGGCATCGATCGAGATTCACTGATGAGATCCCACCCAACTCCGGACGAGGACCTTTTGCCTTGTCTACCCCGGGTAAAATTTGAATGTTGTTGTTTTGGACTACACCTAACTTTGGGCGATGGTCAAAGCTTGGGTACGATCTTGCCTTACTCTGGGCAAAAATCTTCGTCCTCGCCATCCTTTGGGTAAGACGTTGGCACTCTGCAAACTTTAGGGATGAGTTATTGGATGGATGGTCTTGTCATGTCCATTTTGATTTACCGGTCTTGCCATCCTTTAGGAAAGACATTAGCGCTCAGCCAAACTTTGGGCATGAGCTAATAAATAGACGATCATGTCACGTCCATTTTGGTAAGCTTGGATAAGATCTTGCCTAACTCTGGGCAATGATCTTTGGCCTCATCATCCTACGAACAAGATATGGGCATTCCGTCAAACTCTATGCTTGAGCTAATATATTGAAAATCACGTCATGTCAGTTTTGTTTTATACTCTTACCCCCGTATCAAGAGGAAGAGCTGGGGGATCGATAGTTAAATCGTGTCCTATTTGATTTATACTCCGGCTCCCACACCAAGGACAAGAGTTAATCGATGGACGTCAAATCATGTCCTACTTGGTTTATACTTCTGCCCCCACATCAAGGACATGAGTTAGCTAGCATCCATCTCCGACATCAAGAATGGTTAAACACCAAAGGTACAATCATGGACCGTGGAAATTTCATTGGCACCTTACTTTGAGTACTCGCATATCTGTATTATACACATGCAAATTCATTCGAGCCAGTCATATTTCATGATTCTTAAGTTATGTAAAGATAGTGACATAAATCCAGAGAACCATATTTTTATTGAAGATATGAAATGATAGGTTATGTCATATTACATGGGTTTCTTCAATTATATGTGAATTTATTTCTAAGTGAAATAGCGTCGTAAGTGCCTTCTATTCTATACCTCGGGAGTGAGATCCCATTAACCGTCGCTAGCCTAAATATGTCATCTTCAAGCTTTTGCTCTATTGCATACATGCCTTCCCCTATCAACCCCAAATTCATAGGACATGGGAAGGTTCGTTTGAGAACCAGGTCACTAATCTCAATGATCATCTTCCTACCCTTGGTGTTGTAATATCAAGTGACACGGTTTAGGTGCGCAGCTGCTCTCAAGTCAGCTTCATCGCATTTCTCATCGATCATATCAAGAGATTCCAACATGAATCACTCAGTCATCCATAGATTATAGTGAATCACTCAATGAGAAGGTACTTCTAGTTCAGTCGGAATTTAGCCTCTGATCTATAGGCTAAGGCGAATGAAGAATGGCTAATTACTGAGCTGTTGGTCATGCGATAAGCCTAAAGTGCTAATGGAAGTTCATTAACCTATTTCCCCTTAACCTTTTCGAATCGCTTCTTCAAAATGGACTTGATAATCTTATTGACGCTTCAACTTATAGATTCTCCTGGAGGTGTGCCACCATAGAAAATCTCTTCTCTGTGAGATGTCGGTGGCAGAAATCCCTAAACTTGGCACTGTCGAATTGGGTTTCATTATCGGTAATGATTGCTTGTGGAACTCCAAAACAATAGATGATATTCCAGACCATGAAGCTGATTACTTTATTTATGGTAGTTGTGGCTAATGGCTCCGTCTCAACCTATTTGGTGAAGTAATCAACTTCAACGATGGCGTACTTCACACCACCTTAAGATATTATCAATACACCGATAATATCAATTCTCTAGACTGCAAACGGTCAGGGACTGACCATTGAGTAATCTCCATCGCTGGGATTTTAGAATTTTAGCAAACCTCTAGCTCCTATCACACTATCTAGTGTACTTAGCCGCGTCATGGTGGACAGTTGGCCAGAAGTACCTATAGCTGAGAAGCTTCTCCGTCGGGTTTTTTCCACCCAATGTAGTCGTCACAGGCCCCTTCGTGAACTTCTCTTAGGACTTGTTTGGCCTCGTCGTTGGCGATACACCATAGCAGTGGGACTGAGAAACTATTCCTACAAAGTACTCCTTTATGTATGATATATCTTGAAGCTTCATGAAGGAGCTTTCATCACTCATTCCTCCTGTCTAGAAGGATTCATTTGTGCAAGTAGTCTTTTATCAGAGTCATCCATGACTCCCTTTCAAGATCAGCCTCCAAGATCCAATCGAAATCCATTTGTCAACGCTCGAAGCTGACAATATTTCCACCGTTACCAAGCCCATGAGCTATGCATCCCCAGAACTGGCTAGCTTAATCAGTGAGCTGGCCCTCGCATTTTCCTCTCTAGGAATATGCAATATCGTATAATATTTAATGTGATTGAGCAGCTCATGGATTTGGTTTAGATAAGGAGCTAGCCTCGATCCTTCTGCCTGAAACTCTTTTCACACTTGACACACCACTAGCCAGGAACTATAAAAAATATACAAAGTCCCTTGGCAATCTTGAGTCCCACAATTAAGGCTTCAAGAGGATGGGGGATCTCTCCAAATGATCCACCAAAACCCAAAATGCATCTACATACTCCTGCGTCCAAGCACAGTTTCTTTTTCCCTTTGGACTTTTTCCCTTCTTAGTTATGTCAAAGAAAGGGTTGCATTTGTTAGTGGCTCTAGAGATGAATCGACATAAGGCGGCGACCTTCTCGTTCAAGCTCTGGACCTCCTTAACTGTCTTCGGGGACTCCGTGTCCCTTAACGCCTTTATCTTTTCCGAATTAGCTCCAATACCATGGGAATTCATAATGAAACCCAAAATTTTTACTGATGTAGCACCAAAAGAGAATTTCAAAGTGTTGAGCTTTATCGCATGTTCTCAAAGAATGCCAAACATATTTGCCAAATTGCCAATGTTGTTTCTCGAACGTCGTGACTTCATAAGCATGTCATCCATATAGACTTCCATCGAACGCCCGATATATTCTTTGAACATTTTGTTTGCCAGGATTTGGTAAGATGCTCCGGCATTTTTCAACCTAAAAGGCATGATAAGATAACAGTAGAGTCCTAAATTGGTTTTGAAGCTCGTGTGCTCCTAGTCTGGTATATGCATTGGTTTTTGTTTGTATGTAGAGTAAGCATCCATGAATGAAAGCAATTCATATCTGGTTGTTGAGTCCACCAACTAATCTATCCTTGGAAATGGAAAGCTATCCTTTGAGCATGCCTTATTCAAGTCAGAATAGTCGACGCATGTTCTCCATTTCCTGTTACCTTTCTTCACCAATACTGGATTGTATACCCATTCCAAGTATCAGGCATCGTGGACGAAGCCATTGTCCTTCAGCTTATCCACTTCTTCTTTGTGTGCAACGAATCTCTCTAGACCCAAATTGTGGCACTTCTATTTCAAAGGAACACACTTAGGAGTTACATTTAATGCATTTCTCATTATCTCTGACGAGATCCCACACATATTAAAGTTACGTCTAGGCAAATACATCTAGGTTCGCCCAGAGAAAACTAACCAACTTCTTCATCTTCTTGACACCACGTCGTGATCCGACTTTCAGGATCTGTGTTGGGTCATCCCGACTGACCGGGACATTAATCTCCATTTTGGTTGGAGCTGCTCTTCCACCTTCCATATCCTGGTGGAATCGACTATTCCGCCCGAGTCAGGACTTAGGAAGTGGTTGCTTTGCGTCCAAATCCTAGATATAGAGATTCCACTCTACACCTTTTCTCTTTCTCTCTCCGCCTCGCCTTCCTTAGCTCGGGGATATAACATTCACGGTCAAGCACTTGATCTTCGTGCACTACTCCCATGCTATTCTCCTAGGAAATTTAAGCATCAAGCACCAAGGAGTTATAACCTCTCTGGATTCAGCTAGGGCCGGTTGGCCAAAAAATGCATTATAAGCGAAGTAAATATCCAACACCACAAATGGAATAACACGCACTCTCCTACGGCTATCCTATCCAAGTACCATCGGCAGTTCCATATACCCAACTACCTCCATAGCTATCCTATTAAATCCCCGAGTTTGAGATTTACATGGTTTCTATTCCTTGCCCTCCAGAAGCATCTGGTCGTAGGCTTTTTGAATAGAATGTTGACTAAACTCCTATAGTCAACAAGTATCTTTCGTACAATAGAAGGCAAATCGTGTGCATTACAACCAATGGGTTAATCGTCAAGTCTTCCACATCATCAACATATCCATTTCAAAAAACAATGTCATCTATCATGGTTCTGAATTGTTTTACCAGAGCTCCATCCTCAACCGCCACACAGCTCTCATTCTCGGTATGCTTCAAAGTGCCAACATACCTGTCCATCTCATTCAAACTCTTGCCGTTTGGATAGGATCCATTGATGGTTGTGTTAATTACCAAATGTTTTTCAAGCTGCCTAGGCTCCTCACCGCTAGGCCCGACTTGCCTTCATTGGGATGTTGATCCATGGAGATTGGAATTTCTGCACCGGCTATCTTGCGGAGCTTTCACAAACTGCTACAACTTCTTCTTTCGAATCAGATCCTCAATTATATCGCACAAGTGTCTGCATTCATTGGTATTATGAACTTGGGTCTCATGAAACCTGCAAAACTTGCCAGATCTCCTCTCCTTCTTAGTTGATTCCCTCGGAGTCGGCTTTCTATATTGCTCGGTACCTTGAGTTGCCAGATAGATATTCTCGATTGAGTTATTCAATTCAATATAATTATTATACTTAGAAATCATGGGGTGATTCCTATTATAGGGCTTTCGCTTTCTTGCCTCATTATCATTCTGTTTCTGACCATCGTTCTTATTGCAAACATTTACATCCACATTCCCAAAACTTTCTTCGGACTATTTTATAGCAATGTTGCTGTATATTATTTCAGTTGAACTCCTAGCCTCACCTCTTCCATGATAATTGTGTGTCTCCTCCGAATGCAGGAGTTGATTAGCCTTCCTATAGAAAATATACATCGTCGATGGGGGTTTCATTTCCAACCATTTCCAGAAGTCGATATCAGGATGAATCCCTCTTATCAATGCCATCAACACTATTCCTTATTGGGATTTGCTACTTCCATCACAACTGTATGGAATCGATTCAAGAAATTCTTTAGTGACTCTCCCGTTCCCTGGAAGAGGTTTGATAATGGCATCACATCTTTTGAACGTAAAGTATGTAAATGGAATTGCTCCAGAGTCTTTCACGACAACTCAGTGAAAGGCATTATGGATCTCGGTGGGAGTCAAATGAACACATTTGTTGCTACTTCCCCCAGGATAATTGAAAAGCAACGACATCTCACAGCATCTGATGTTCTGGTGGAGTATATATGCCATTCGTACTTCATCAGATGCTACCTTGGATCTATCTTTCCACCGTACAGTGTCATTGTTGACATTACAAACCTCCGTGGATACTTTACGCGTAGAATTTTCTCAATGAACGGATTCCGACTATGAGAAGTACCCCATTCATCATTACTTTTAAATCGGTTTTCATTTACAAGTCTCTGGACCATACCTTCCAAATTCTCCAAGTCTATAGGTTTAACTAAACGGCGGTACTCAAGGTCTTCCCTGAGTGTTCGTCCCGGCAAACACTCTTGGGTGGGCTCTCCAGACTCCGAGAGATCCATTCATCCAGTATTCCTCCCTGTTTCATTCCCATGTGTTGTACCCGTAGCAGTAGCTCGATATTCAGCATTCCGATTATCCATAGCATGGTAAGAAGTCAAATCCACGCTGCCATCCAAAGGCTGAGCTCTAGATCCACCATTAGTTGGATTAGAACCGACCCGTCCACTTGGATCGATACCAATCCACAAACCCATCACAAACCCAAGCCATGGTTTTGTCTTCATCCTTGATATGATGCCCCAACAGTGTTTTTGAGTCCTCTTCTTCTTTCTATCCCTCCATCTCTAGTAGGATAATGAGGAACTTTCATATTCTGAACTTGGATGGTCTATGTCCCTCCTGCTCCTCTTACGAATGTTCTTAGTTAGTTCGTTTAGTAACCTCAAGCTCTGCTGCATCTGCTGATTCATCTTATTATGAGACTCCTAAAATCTATCTTTATCTGTTTGATTATACGATTCATTTCCACCCTGGTCATGACATCAGTTGGACTTTAGATCTTTGGTTGTTCTAGTTGGGTAGCTCCATCCATACGGTGAGTATCTTGGTTCTCGGCATCATTAGTAGCTTTGGAAGTATAACACATTCTCTCATTGATAGGGCTATGATGAATAACCACTCTTAGATTATTGAAAATAGGAATAGTAAAACCGTAAGGTTGGAAAATTGAATCTATCTCTCAAATATATGAAGTCCAATAGTAGATGATGGATCCAAGTAGCCTGAGAATATCGTTCTCGATATTTGCACCAAAATGTTTGTATCAAAAATGGCACAAACACACAGAAGATTATGTAAAAAATATAAAGTGAAGAAACTTAAATGAAAACGAGTAGAAAAGAACACAACAATTTATACTGGTTCAACTAATCTTGACGTATGTCCAATTAGCGATTTTATTGATTATCTTGCTGATAATAGGCAAGATGTAACGATTGCGATTTTTCGTCGCTCGAAAACCGACATCAATACGTCCACTGTATCAACTGCCGAGCAATCGAATGCCGGAAAACCGTACCGTTATGGTTAAAGAAGAAGAAAGAGGTAGAAGGGGAGAGAAAAAGATAGAACAGAACAGAAAGAAATAGCAGAACAATATCAGAATCTCAAAATCGTAGCAGAACAACATATAATAGATAAATGAATAATCTTTAAACAAAGAACTATATCAGTTATTACATTACATCATATTACATTACACTACATCATCAGAGTGTATAACAACAAACAACAACAAACAGCGGAAAAGAAATACTATATACTAGTAATACGCCATGCCATCCAGCTTGCCTCCAGCAACTCCTGAATTTTAGAATATCCTGATAAACCTGACTCTAGACTGCCCGTGTGGAAATTGGTGGGCACCCAGAGTTTAGGAAGGAAAACAATAAACTTCGAGTTAGTCATGTGACTGGTGTGAGAACTTAAAACAGTTTATCTTTAAAACAAAGAATAAGATAATTTTTTAAAATAGATTCGCAATGCTTTTTAGAAAATGAGACTACCATAAGGCCTCCCGCACGCACACACAATGCAAACGCGGAATCGGAGGAGATTTCTCCTTATGATAGTCAAAGATGCTTGATACGCATTAAAAAGAAACATTTGATATTATTACTAGTGCATAGTGTAGGAAAAATCATTTCGAAAGTAAAGATATAAATCTTAGCCGGCATAGACATTTCGCACTTATGCCTACAATAACTACCATGTTCAATAGCAGGTTACCGCCACATTCCATGGCAGGTTATACAACTAAAACCGTTCAGGGTTTGTATTGTTTCTTTGGATTTCCAACAAATGGTCAGGCCAATGAACTTTCCATTGCCACATGGGTACGCCTCTGGAAAGAGGACCCGAGAATCTAACCGGATCTCTGCCAACACAAGGCCGGGTTACTCCTAACTGGGTAACTACTAACACGAATATGTCATTCCCCAATCGTAACATATCTATATCCGAGGATCCTCGATTTCCAACAACCACAAAGCAATAAATTTGCAGCAACAACATAGGTTAAGTATCTGGGCTCCATACCATGATACCACCTCTATCCTGAAGGAATGACATACACTAAAGGGGCGCTACCCCCTAATAACCTTGCCGCATCCTTCCTGTTTTGACCATTTCCGGGGTGTGAGGTCCGACGAAGTCTCGTCCACAAAGCTACGCTGTATATAAAAGCTGTGCTTTGATCACAATGCTCAACAGCACTTCGTATGCCACATTACCAATTTGGGAATGTATCACTAGTAACCGTCAACTACATAACCTCTAGGGTGTTAAGCTAAGAGAATAAATTCTCCGCCACCAACGGGAACATATTTGATAGAAACCAGCTTTACATCTCAAATTGTAACGTCACACACACATCCATACAAGTCCGTTCCGGGATCGAACGGAATCGAACGGAATCGAAGGCATTTACAAAGAAGTCCTTGCAATCCGGGTATTCACTAATCACGACCGGACTTCCCATCACAAAAGGTAATAAATTTCTATACCGGGGATCAGCCGATGCAGAAATATTCGACGGTAATCCTTTCGTTTTCACAAATATCCGGTCTTCAACACCGATCATCAAATGCAATTCATAACGACGTATCACATATTCGGAATGGGTTATACGACCCCAAGGTCCTTTCCCGGCTAACCCGAATAGTGAGCGCTTATTTTAAAAATAAGTGTGGCATTCAAATTCAAGCAAATCACAACAAATACCTATTTAAAGGTAAATATTGATAGTCGGTTATTTAACTATCAATAGGTATGCTCAACATCACCAGATTCCAAATAATTTTCCAAATTATTTATTTTCCAAAATATCTTTACTAGATATACAATTTCCACACTTCAACCATTTGAAAACAATTTTCAAATCACTTTTCACCTTTACCACTTTTGAAAACAAATTTCAAACATTTTCCTTACGCGGAAATACTTTCATTTCGACATGGTTCATTTAAACCAATTAAATAAATCCTTATCGATTTACTTTATATTTACGTTCCAAATCCGTAAATTAATTTCCACACTTCAAAAATAAATCAACGTTTATTTTTAAACAACTTTCCCTTTCTTTTATAAATTCCATAGTGAATTTACAATTCTAAAATATCTATGAATATACGATTTCCAAATCGATTTCTAATATTCATTTTCAACTTATCTTTAAAAGATAAAATCTCAAAATATTCACTTCATATTGGAAAACATTTCCATACTTATTTAATAATAATAAGTAATTTATAAATCCATTTCAACACTTGGAAAATATTCAATATACTTAAATCAAAATTAAGTATATATTTCATTCTTTAAGAAATCATTTTCTCAAACATATTTATTTGGGCCAAAACGAATGTTACGTAAAACATCGTTACGATGACCCAAAATCACTAGTATAGGGATTCAAAATTAAAATAGATATATATCCCAATACTATATAAAACATTTCCTTTCGGAAATCATTTACTATAACAACAGTGTTATAGTCCACTATTTCCTTCTATTTCTCGAAAACGTCTATTTCAACAATAAATGTTGAAATCTATGGTTTTGACACTTAATGCATTTTAAAACAATTTCAAGTCGTTTTAATTCCATTTAAAAGATCACTCCCTAAAACATTCCTTTAATATATTATTCACTGTTCAAAATCGTGAATATACTTTACTAACCAAATTCAATATTTTCTACACATTTTATTTCAAGGATAATTCGCTATCTGAAATCGCGAATATATCTCCTTTAATAACCTACTATATTCAATTTATCAAATTCAATTGATTTCGGATTTATAAACAATGTTTATAAATTCCATTTGTATTTATAAAAACTTCAATTATAAAATCTCTTTTATAAATCAATTCAATTTATAACTCAACTTTATACCCAAAAATCCGATTTATAAGTTAATTACTTATAAATCTTTTATTTTACAAAATCTATTCATTTCATAACTTCACAATTTATAAATCTATAAATTTTATTCACTTGTGAAATCCATTTATACTTCATTTTAACACTTAATAAAACTCGTTTTATAATTCCTATATTTTTAATTTATAAATATTAATCTTAGAAATCTTTTATATAAACCGTTTATAATAATTCAAAAATCTCAATTTAAATAAACCAATCCTTTTAATAATTTACAAAACGTTATTTAAAACTTATAACTCCAAAATCTACTTAAGTACTATTTTCCAAAAATATAACTTTTATAACAATAAAATTATAATGTTTATTTATTTTAACTATTCAAAATTAAATAAAACGTATACTTTCAAAAATCACTTTAAAATTCTTTTTAAAATCAAAATCATTATTTTGAAACTTCAAAAATGGATCCGATGATGCAACAACACCAAATAGTTAATCACGACATCCAAATATCATATATCGATATGATAATCAACAAACATCACAATATCTGAAATCAAATAAATACTGGTGAGGAAGCCAGTTGGATCCCTCCAACCTGTTTCTCTGCATCCACAAACATTAGCACAATACCAATTCCGTTCCAGTACCGAATTATCGCGGTATATAGGATTTATAAAATATTATCCGTTTAATAGACGACGCAATAAGGTCTCAACCGCTATATAATACGGGAAATGAACTCCAAGTACATAAATAATACCAATTTCACTATACGGTGAAATATTCGCGGTATATGTTTTTAATAAATAACCTTCGCTTAATAACGACGCATAATGTCTATTTCAACAATCAATAGATAATAATCATCATTCAAACATACAATCAAGAAATTTTAAATATAACTATTTAAAATTTAAATCGAAACAATTCGATTGAGTGAGAAGTTCTCACATTGCTTTCAATTCAGTTTCCGCGTTTTATTTCGAATAAAATTAAACGCGCGTTTAATTTTACCCGAAATTCTCACTAACTCCAAACGACTCCAATCCAGTTCCATAGCGTAGTGCTCGTCCATACGAACCCAACGCAAGTTGTTTCGTAATTTTTCGACCTCGTACGAAAAAGTTATACAGTTTTAAGGTTATACAAATTTAATATATAATAAATTAACAATTTCTTTTTATTTTTATAACCTAAAAATTCCAGGGCCGCAAGATCCAAATATGAAAATCTGGGCCGTTGAAATCACCTTCTCCTTCCCCAGGTTGAAAAACGAAACCGAACCCATTGCTCCGGCCGTTTCCATCCATGTCGCACCACGTACGAACCCCTCTAGGTCGATCAACTACGACCACTTCGAAGCCACGGCCGAGCCCTACCTTCAACTGCAACCACTCAAAGCCTGGCCTCCCCCTGCTCGAGATTTTGACCCACAAACGCGGCCACTTTAATCGAGATTTGCCGTCGATTTGCTGCATGGATTTCGATCACAGTCGTTGAAATCGTAGAGCTCGTGAAGCTCTACAAGTTTGCTGTTAAATGTTTTGCGAATCGATACGTGGATTAAGAGAAAATCGAGGAAGAAGAATGGAGCAATTTCGGCCATTGGTGGTTAGGGCCGGCGGCTAGCTAATAGGGTTAGGGTTTGAACAATTTGTGAAGAATATGGTGCTTTTATAGAAAATTTCTCGAATTACTATTCATCCGGAATTTCCGAACTCCAAATCTCGCACGGTGACCGGCGTTTCTAGGGTTTACCCCGCGTTCCGGACACAATGGAATAGGTTTCGGAGGCTAATTCGATCATCTGTGTGAGTTACGGCCATAAACGATCGATTTAAATTAAATCGATTAAACGAATTTTCTATGCGTTTTGGCTTGCCCCGGACAAACGGTTAATCCTATTGACACGATATTTGAAATCTTGCAATAATATCACATTACGGATCCGATGAAACTAGTTTCGTCGAAATCCGAGATTGTTTGAAAAATGGCTATTTTAACTCGTCAATTAAATATTAAAATATTCAATTTTCACAAATTAACTTTTAATTTGATTTTAAAAGTTCTATAATGTTATTCTAACTTCAATATGATAAAATAAAACTTTACAAATCATTTTCAATCATATTTAACCCAATTTTCAATTATTTCTGTAATTTCAACTATTAATTTGTCGATTTAAATTATCCAATTAAATCCAATATTCGAAAAAAGATTATTCGACTTATAAATTTCACTTATTAATATTTAAATTCAATTAAATATACAAATTTTAATTAACAAAAATTCTGGGTCGTTACATACTTCCCCCCTTAAAAGAATTTCGTCCCCGAAATTACCAAGTAAGAAAAAGTTACAGAATCCATTGACCTTTCAAAACTAACCATTCAAATTGGATTTTTCAAATCTCTTAAGTGTTTAACTTTTCCAAAATTCATAGTTAAACTTCTTAAAAAATCTTTACTAAGTTTTCAAATCCAAACTTAGTTTTCAAAAATTTCCCAATTTTCTCAAAAATATTCTAACGCCTTAAATTTTCGAAAAAATTCGCCAGAGTCACCTTTGCGCGGCTCGATCCAAAAAAAAAATGACAGTATATATATCACAAATATACATCTCATCAAGTGATGAGGCATCCCGCAGGGAAAAAAGTGTAAAAGTACGATATTTAATCTGAGATATGTACCTTATTTATTATTAGCGAGCGTATACGGCTAATATAGCACGAAAGCGAGCTTCAAATGCGAAGCAAGCGCAATTCGCACCTACTAAACACTCAACAAACAATGAGAATCATGCATATATGAAAATAGTATCAATATACATCATTTAGAAACATAACAACTATATATGCCAACATAGCAAATGCAACAAAAGCAACAAATGCAACCATGAATCAACTATCATCCAACAAATTCATAACCAAATAAATATTCATTCATATTCCCATTAATATTCATTGAATTGGTTTTCCATTTAAATCACAATTGATTTATTCACGTTGGATTTTATAAATATCCATTCATTCATTTTTTTCAATTAGTTCATATTCACTAATGTACTTTCAAGTTAGTTTACTTTCCTTCTGAATTCAATTCTATTCAAATTCATTTACTTCCAATTTGAATTTAATTACATAGCTTTTGATTTTGCTAATTTTCTTTCATTAACACTTAATGAATTTTACACAATCAATTTACAACCATATAACAACCAATGTATATTTAACATAACCAAATTATTAAATTTACATTTCTTTACATTGATTTGGTTCAACACTTTTTTACTTTCGATTGGTTTATATTAAATTGATTTTCATTCAATTATTCAACTTCTAATAACATTAACTTTTAACGAATTTACACTTACATTCATTATCTCATATCAAATTTTTTTGTTGATTCACTTATACTTCCTTTAATTAACTCCATCCTTTAAGTTAAATTTATTCTATTAAAATTCAAATTGTATAAGTTATCAACTCATTTATCATTCCCATAAATATTTTAAATAGGGTTCCAGAGTCTTTTCAACCTTTCAAAACCATTTTTGAAATCAATTCAAATTATCCTTTGAATTTCAAAACCAAATCCAAATTTCCCAAACAACTTCCATTTAAAACTACTTGGTAGCAATCCCTCTTTTGGAAACCCGAAAATGAACACCGATGATGTCATGATCATCATCAGAATTATTTTCCAGCGACCGAAAAGAGTTTAGAGCTTTAACTTCTCCAAAACAATTTTCCAAAATATCAAATCCTTTCAAAACACTTCTCTGGAATTTGGTTTTTAGATTATAAATCACATTTATAAACCCTTTTCTTATATAATTTCACTATTTATATATAAGATTATTTTACAATTCTAGATCATTTTAATTATAACTTCATACTTATAATTCATTAGCCTATACATTTTTTTTTTAAAATTGGTGTTTTATTTAAATTATTCAACAACCCAACAATAAATTATATACTTTAATAATTCTTAAAAATTATTCCTTTATATATAAAATATAATCAAGGTAAAATTATTTCATTTACCCAATTTTAAAACAATATCGTGTCGAATTGTTCTATTTAAGTGTTTAGAAACCCCTTCGATACAATTGCGTAGATTGTGCCGACGAAGGTTCATATGTCACTCAACAAACCAATCATCACAATATAAAACCATTTAATATTCACTAACAAATACGCTCTCATATCTATTATTACACTCAACTCATTCTAGAGTACTACTGACTCCATCTCTAATGAGTAATTCCCAACAGAGCCATGGTTGTCGCTTAACCATATGCTCTGATACCAAATGTAATGACTGCGATTTTTCGTCGCTCGAAAACCGACATCAATACGTCCACTGTATCAACTGCCGAGCAATCGAATGCCGGAAAACCGTACCGTTATGGTTAAAGAAGAAGAAAGAGGTAGAACGGGAGAGAAAAAGATAGAACAAACAGAAAGAAATAATAGAACAATATCAGAATCTCAAAATCGCAGCGGAACAACATATAATAGATAAATGAATAATCTTTAAACAAAGAACTATATCAGTTATTACATTACATCATATTACATTGACATTACATCATCAGAGTGTATAACAAAAAAAAAATAACAAACAGCGGAAAAGAAATACTATATACTAGTAATACGCCATGCCATCCAACTTGCCTCCAGCAACTCCTGAATTTTAGAATATCCTGATAAACCTGACTCTAGACTGCCCGTGTGGAAATTGGTGGGCACCCAGAGTTTAGGAAGGAAAACAATAAACTCCGAGTCAGTCATGTGACAGGTGTGAGAACTTAAAACAGTTTATCTTAAAATAAAGAACAGGATAATTTTTTAAAATAGATTCACAATGCTTTGTAGAAAATGAGACTACCATAAGGCCTCCCGCACGCACACACAATGCAAACGCAGAATCGGAGGAGATTTCTCCTTATGATAGTCAAAGATGCTTGATACGCATTAAAAAGAAACATTTGATATTATTACTAGTGCATAGTGTAGGAAAAATCATTTCAAAAGTAAAGATATAAATCTTAGCCAGCATAGACATTTCGCACTTATGCCTACTATAGCTACCATGTTCAATAGCAGGTTACCGCCATATTCCATGGCAGGTTATACAACTAAAACCGTACAGGGTCCGTATTGTTTCTTTGGATTTCCAACAAATGGTTAGGCCAAGGAACTTCCCATTGCCACATGAGTATGCTTCTGGAAAGATGACCCGAGAACCTAACCGGATCTCTGCCAACACAAGGCCGGGTTACCCCTAATTGAGTAACTACTGACACAAATATGTCATTCCCCGATCGTAACCGATCTATATCCGAGGATCCTCGATTTCCAACAACCACAAAGCAATAAATTTGCAGCAACAACATAGGTTAAGTATCTGGGCTCCATACCATGATACCACCTCTATCCAGAAGGAATGACATACACGAAAAGGGCGCTACCCCCTAATAACCTTGCCGCATCCTTCCTTTTTGACCATTTCCGGGGTGTGAGGTCCGACGAAGTCTCGTCCACAAAGCCACGCTTTATATAAAAGCCGTGCTTTAATCACAATGCTCAACATCACTTCGTATGCCACATTACCAATTTGGGAATGTATCACTAGTAACCGTCAACTAAATAACCTCTTGGGTGTTAAGCTAAGAGAATAAATTCTCCGCCACCAACGGGAACATATTTGAGAGAAACCAGCTTTACATCTCAAATTGTAACGTCAGACACACATCCATACAGGTCCGTTCCGGGATCGAACGGAATCGAAGGCACCTACAAAGAAGTCCTTGCAATCCGGATATTCACTAATCACGACTGGACTTCCCATCACAAAAGGTAATAAATTTCTATATCGGGGATCAACCGATGCAGAAATATTCGACGGTAATCCTTCCGTTTTCACAAATATCCGGTCTTCAACACCGGTCATCAAATGCAATTCATAACGACGTATCACATATTCGGAATGGGTTATACGACCACAAGGTCCTTTCCCGGCTAACCCGAATAGTGAGCGCTTATTTTAAAAATAAGTGTGGCATTCAAATTCAAGCAAATCATAACAAATACCTATTTAAATGTAAATATTGATAGTCGGTTATTTAACTATCAATAGGTATGCTCAACATCACCAGATTTCAAATAATTTTCCAAATTATTTATTTTCCAAAATATCTTTACTAGATATACAATTTCCACACTTCAGCCATTTGAAAACAATTTTCAAATCACTTTTCACTTTTACCACTTTTGAAAACAATTTCAAACATTTTCCTTACGCGGAAATACTTTCATTTCGACATGGTTCATTTAAACCAATTAAATAAATCCTTACCGATTTACTTTATATTTACGTTCCAAATCCGTAAATTAATTTCCACACTTCAAAAATAAATCAACGTTTATTTTTAAACAACTTTCCCTTTCTTTTATAAATTCCATAGTGAATTTACAATTCTAAAATATCTATGAATATACGATTTCCAAATCGATTTCTAATATTCATTTTCAACTTATCTTTAAAAGATAAAATCTCAAAATATTCACTTCATATTGGAAAACATTTCCATACTTATTTAATAATAACAAGTAATTTATAAATCTATTTATTTTCAACACTTGGAAAATATTCAATATACTTAAATCAAAATTAAGTATATATTTCATTCTTTAAGAAATCATTCTCTCAAACATATTTATTTGGGCCAAAACGAATGTTACGTAAAACATCGTTACGACGACCCAAAATCACTAGTATAGGGATTCAAAATTAAAATAGATATATATCCTAATACTATATAAAACATTTCTTTTCGGAAATCATTTACTATAACAACAGTGTTATAGTCCACTATTTCCTTCTATTTCTCGAAAACGTCTATTTCAACAATGAATGTTGAAATCTATGGTTTCGATAATTAATGCATTTTAAAACAATTTCAAGTCGTTTTAATTCCATTTAAAAGATCACTCCTTAAAACATTCCTTTAATATATTACTCACTGTTCAAAATCGTGAATATACTTTACTAACCAAATTCAATATTTTCTACACATTTTATTTCAAGGATAATTCGCTATCCGAAATCGCCAATATATCTCCTTTAATAACCTTCTATATTCAATTTATCAAATTCAATTGATTTCGGATTTATAAACAATGTTTATAAATTCCATTTCTATTTACAAAAACTTCAATTATAAAATCCCTTTTATAAATCAATTCAATTTATAACTCAACTTTATACCCAAAAATCCGATTTATAAGTTAATTACTTATAAATCTTTTATTTTACAAACTCTATTCATTTCATAACTTCACAATTTATAAATCTATAAATTTTATTCACTTGTGAAATCCATTTATACTTCATTTTAACACTTAATAAAACTCGTTTTATAATTCCTATATTTTTAATTTATAAATATTAATCTTAGAAATCGTTTATATAAACCGTTTATAATAATTCAAAAATCTCAATTTAAATAAACCAATCCTTTTAATAATTTACAAAACGTTATTTAAAACTTATATAACTCCAAAATCATACTTAAGTACTATTTTCCAAAAATATAACTTTTATAACAATAAAATTATAATGTTTATTTATTTTAAAAGTTCAAAATTAAATAAAATGTATACTTTCAAAAATCACTTTAAAATTCTTGTTAAAATCAAAATCATTATTTTAAAACTTCAAAAATGGATCCGATGATGCAACAACACCAATAGTCAATCACGACATCCAAATATCATATATCGATATGATAATCAACAAACATCACAATATCTGAAATCAAATAAATACTGGTGAGGAATCCAGTTGGATCCCTCCAACCTATTTCCCCGCATCCACAAACATTAGCACAATACCAATTCCGTTCCAGTACGGAATTATCGCGGTATATGGGATTTATAAAATATTATCCGCTTAATAGACGGCGCAATAGGGTCTCATCCGCTATATAATGCGGGGAATCAACTCCAAGTACATAAATAATACCAATTTCACTATACGGTTAAATATTCGCGGTATATGTTTTTAATAAATAACCTCCACTTAATAACGGCGCATAATGTCTATTTCAACAATCAATATGTAATAATCATCATTCAAACATACAATCAAGAAATTTTAAATATAACTATTTAAAATTTAAATCGAAACAATTCGATTGAGTGAGAAGTTCTCACCTTGCTTTCAATTCAGTTTTCGCATTTTATTTCGAATAAAATTAAATGCTCGTTTAATTTTACCCGAAATTCTCACTAACTCCAAACGATTCCAATCCAGTTCCATAGCGTAGTGCTCGTCCATACGAACCCAACGCAAGTTGTTTCGTAATTTTTCGACCTCGTACGAAAAAGTTATACAGTTTTAAGGTTATACGAATTTAATATATAATAAATTAACAATTTCTTTTTATTTTTATAACCTAAAAATTCCAGGGCCGCAAGATCCAAATTTGAAAATCTGGGCCGTTGAAATCATCTTCTCCTTCCCCAGGTTGAAAAACGAAACCGAACCCATTGCTCCGGCCGTTTCCATCCATGTCGCACCACGTACGAACCCCTCTAGGTCGATCAACTACGACCACTTCGAAGCCACAGCCGAGCCCTACCTTCAGCTGCAACCACTCAAAGCTCGGCCTCCATTTGCTCGAGATTTTGACCCGAGAATGCGGCCACTTTAATCGAGAATTACTGTCGATTTGCTGCATGGATTTCGATCAGAGCCGTTGAAATCGTAGAGCTCGTGAAGCTCAACAAGTTTGCTGTTGAATGTTTTGCGAATCGATACGTGGATTAAGAGAAAATCGAGGAAGAAGAATGGAGCAATTTCGGCCATTGGTGGTTAGGGCCGGCGGCTAGCTAATAGGGTTAGGGTTTGAGCAATTTGTGAAGAATATGGTGCTTTTATAGAAAATTTCTCGAATTACTATTCATCCAGAATTTCCGAACTCCAAATCTCGCGCGGTGACCGGCATTTCTAAGGTTTACCCCTTGTTACGGACACAATGGAATAGGTTTCGGAGGCTAATTCGATCATCTGTGCGAGTTACGGCCATAAACGATCGATTTAAATTAAATCGATTAAACGAATTTTCTATGCGTTTTGGCTTGCCCTGGACAAACGGTTAATCCGATTGATACGAAATTTGAAATCTTGCAATAATATCATATTACGGATCCGATGAAATTGGTTTCGTCGAAATCCGAGATTGTTTGAAAAATGGCTATTTTAACTCGTCAATTAAATATTAAAATATTCAATTTTCACAAATTAACTTTTAATTTGATTTTAAAAGTTCTATAATATTATTCTAACTTCAATATGATAAAATAAAATTTTACAAATCATTTTCAATCATATTTAACCCAATTTTCAATTATTTCTGTAATTTCAACTATTAATTTGTCGATTTAAATTATCCAATTAAATCCAATATTCGAAAATAAATTATTCGACTTATAAATTTCACTTATTAATATTTAAATTCAATTAAATATACAAATTTTAATTAACAGAAATTCTGGGTCATTACACAAGAGTTCTTACGAATCAGTATAAATTAAATAGCGATTACAAGAAGTTCGAGCAAGGAAAATAATGAGCCAAATATTCCTTAGAAAGGATCCCTTCCCCTCTATTTATAGACATAGGAAGCCTAAAATCTTGCCCTAATGATCTCCACCTCGTTTCCATCCATCCACCAATTCTCCAAGAAAACAGGTTGATAACTCAGCAATAATCATGGATCAATACCGATCCAACCTCCTAGATCGATACCAATCCATAATTCCTTCATTTAGATGGTCTTGGTCTTCTTGTCTTTGCTCGATTTGTTGTTAGCTTCGTGATTCCATAATGGTCTCACGGTTACTAGCTTATTTCTTAATCCAAATGACGGAACTATGACAGAATGGAATTACTTATTTTGAGTGCTCATGGAGATCAATAGAGAACAATAAACAACACTTGGAACAGGTTTCTAGGACCATGTAAAGCAGATAGGAGATGCCAGGGCAAGTTTGGATGAAGGAATGTGGATCAGTACCGATCTAAGGGGTTGGATCGGTACCGATCCACCCTTTTGGTGGATTCTGGCATCTCATCTCTTGAGTTGGTTTTGTCTTTACCTTATGGTTCTTTTTGTGCTTGGTTTTTGGATGTTGGACTATCTCTCTAGGCTTTCTGCCTTGGTAAACCCAAGTTCGATTCGTCTAGTCCGTCCAAATATTGTTTAACATCCCCCTACTTGGAGGCCTAATACTAAAGGCTACAGATGCTGCGGTCATCCGTAGTTATTAATCCTGGACGACCAAATACGAAGGTGTTAGATTCATTGATACATAGAAACACATGAATATGGAAAAAAATTTAAACTTCAGACAAATTCACATTTCATTTCAAAACATTCCAATTCATTACATTATCCCATAATCGCAATTCACGTTCAGAGAAAATATATTTATTACAACATACCAAGAGCAACATATGAAGATGCCCCCTTGGATGATCAGAGTATATACAGGCAATATAACAACTTTGTCGTTAGAAACAACACAGCGGAATCAAAAGAAAAGAGAACTCTAAATAGCTATCATGCCTCTTGCACATCTCTGAAAGCTTATTCGTCTAATGAGGTACCTGAAAACCTCAACTCTAAAAACTACTCAAAATCAATTGAGTACCCAAGAGTTTAAGGGAAAAACATAAACTTTGAGCCAGGCATAAAGGCTGGTATGGATAATAATCCACCATCTCAAATCATTTAGATATCTACTGAGACCACACTGCTTAGCGGAATGGGATTTCCCCCCACTAGTATCTCAAAATCTTTATAAAACCATATACTATGCTCCTGCATCCAAAATGGTTAAAACAATTTAAAACAATATAATATGGTGATATGCAAAACAACTGAATTAATTATAGATTACCCATCCTCATTCATTCTGATTATCTGTCTCAATTATAGTTTCTAAGATTGCTATTAATCTATTAGTTTTCATGGGCTGACTAATAACTGGTAAAATATTTAAGGATGCCCTTTCCAATTACATAGTTTTCATGGGATCACTAATAACCTATTCGTAAGTCCAATATCTATACTCTTATCCTAGTTTTCATGGGTTGACTACGAACCTATTGGCGACCCCAATATCCTTTCTTCTTACCCTAGTTTTCATGGGCTGACTTGGAACCTATTGACATCTGTCAATATCTTAATCCGGATATAGTTTTCATGGGCTAACTACAAACTTATTGGCCTCTACTAGTATCAAATCATAGTTTTCATGCACCTACTACGAACCTATCTTTCCGACATCTTCTTTTATACATGGGATAACTATAAACCTATTAGTCCCTGCCAACATCTTTCTTTTATATTTTACCATCCTACATTATGGTCTTCCTGACCTCCTGGATGCAATTCTTCTCATTCAGGAGTTAACTTAGCTGGTTATTCCGCGCTTCTCCTAAAATACAGTTATAGGAATCAAAACAATGTGAATATGTTTATATTGCAAGAAACAAACATAATGCATAGCAATACCACTCCTGTGTGTTTAATATAATATATGGTTAATCCCTTTAACCTATTATTTTATCAAGGAAAGCTTCTTCTCAAAACCAATTACAAAAACTCCTTTAATTTAGCCATGGGTTTTTCCTTTAAAAATGAGTTTGGGTTACAAAACCTTTCGACACCTTCAAAACCTTGCTTTCGACTTCATAGGATGACCTCCAATGAAAGCATTAAAATCTATCTTAAAATCATTAGGCTCCTACCTTTATAAAACTTTAAAATCTTTCTTTCAGAACCTTTCAATTATGTTAAAGTATTAACATTTAACGTTATAATCATAGCTTCAAAACCAGTTCAAAGTACTCTTTCGACACCATTGGAAGTAACCCTTCTGAAACAATTGAAAGTCCCTCTTTCGAAACCATTGAGTTTATACTTAAAATATTATTTGGGGTCAAAGTAAATATAGGCGGAAGCATCTCTTTCAAAACCATCCTTTAGCATATAAAATCATTGTAGAAAACATGATGGCGTCGGCACCATCCTTTCGAAAGCATAAAACATCTAGGTAAAATAATGGAAGGTTGGCGTCGAGACCCCTTTAGAAACCACTAACCCCTTTCGAAAGCTACAGGGAGTGGCTTATACTTATAAAATAAAGTACCTTTCGACAATATTGATATCTTCAATACCATCGAATGGCAGCGGGGCTTCGACTAGGTCGGAACCCCTTCTTTCAAAACATTCTTTCATAACCCATTCGAAAGCAAACTTATGTTATGGCACCCCTTTCGAAAACTTTTTAAAACCTCTTTCGAAACCATATGCTTCGACTCCTTCGAAGGCTAAAACAAAACAAAGGCAGGCGCTTCTCTTTTGAAAATAAAACCAAGGCAGCGACTCCTTCAGAAGCTATGCTTTCGACACCTTATGTTTCGCCTTTCCCTAATCCACTACGTACCATCTTTATGATACCTTGTGTATTGGTTTTGGCTTAGTAGGTTTCAACTAGCTTGAAGGCGAAAGCTTCTGCGTCGAAGGATACTTCCTATAATAGGCGAAACCCTATTTTTTGAGTAAACCTGGTTTAATACTACTTAAAGTAAACTTTTCTCCAACTAACCTACCACGTGTCAACTCCAGATTGGTTGCCTTAACTTTTCCAAATTCTTTACCAAAATAACTGCCGCTAATTTCAGATCTACACCATGGCTAAGTTAATCAATTAAACCCTGTTATTAAGCAAAATCAATTTTGCAAAGAAGTCCCTCTTCTTAAATAATTTAATTTGCATAGAAAATCACTTTGAAAAAATCCCCAAATTTTTTAGAAACTCACTTTAATCATGTTATCTAACGTATAAAAATTCTAGACCCAAATTCTTAATATATTTTCCAAAATAAATTTATAAACCCAAATAACCATATTTTCCTTTGAAAATTTATGATAATCTTTCCATAGCTTGGAAAATTATCAAAATTGAAACACAACTCTAAAATCATGTTTTACATAACATAAATTTTTTCATGGAATTTAAACATCAACACATATCGGTTTTACCCTAAAACTGTGTAAAATTTCCTTTAAACTATCTTGTTTAAATTCAAAAAATCAAGATTCAAGCATATTATCATCCAATTCATCATAAAAACGAATTTACTCTTAAATTCGAAAACATATGATTTAAACCAAAAATGGAGATGGAAATTTATATTCACCTTGATTAAGATAAGGAGATTAGATTGAGGCTGATTTCCTCTAAGCTTGATTTTCTCTATCTTTTAATTGAATTCCTCTTCTTCTCTTAATGGTTGGCCTTCCTTTAATCCTTTTGATTTGCGTTTTTCAAAATGACTTGAATGAGGATCAAATGATAGGAACAAAAATATATAAGCGTAAGGGTTATGGGTCGCGAATTTCCTAAAATAACCTTATGTAATTTAATTAACAAAAAACCATTCTTAAGCCCATTAATCATTTTATTAAGCACAACCTTATTATATTTATTCAAATCTAAACCCCCTTATCACTTTACATTTATATTATTCTATTTAATTTATCTAATTAAAATTCCTGAATAATGTTATCAAAAATTAAGGTGTTACATATTGCCTTGTCAAAATGCCGAGTAACAATAACATACACACTAGGTAGCGATGAACTAAATGTGTAATAAAAGTAAGCAAATATATCTATATACAAGCAAAAATGTTAAATGAATAACATACAAACCATATTTTCGTACTGTGAAAACTAATAATCGAATCTTACTCAAACTAGTCCGTGTTGTGATGAAATCGAACTCGATGCTAATAGTAAGTAGTCGGGTCTGGTTAATTAGAGCTAAATACATACCAGCATTAACTAGGCGGGTTTGGGTAGGGTTTAAGCCAAAATCCATACCATTGACAGACCTTCACACATGTGTATGTATATTGTTAATGAGTTTTATCTCAAGTGACATGTGGTAAGCTATTCTAGATAAAGGTTTTAGACCCCAAAGATACTAAAATGAGCGCTCAACATCTTTGGGGTTCGAAACCTCTATCTAGAAGGCTTACCACATGTCACTTGAGATAGTAGTCTTTGACTATATATATACACATATATACATACACATACACACACATACATATAGATACACACACATAAGATAATATTTTCTATTGGGATAAAAGTTGGTAACATAATTGGTGACACAACTGGTCTCAACCATTGGATTGCTTTTCGATTTCAACCTCAAAAGTGAACACAATGTAACCCAACGATCAAGATCTATTATATCACATTTGGGATTAAATAGTAGTCCATACATATGTATGTAAGCGTATATGTGTATGTATCTATTGGGATACATTCATATACACACACACATACAAACAAACACACACACACACACAAACACACACACACACACACACACACACACACACACACATATAAAATATTGGGATACAAAAAGGTGACACATGAGGATGCAGTGAATCTCAACCATCTTATTGCCCCTAAATTCAACCCCATGTTTGAACATAATGGAATCCAATAGTCCAGATCTATTATGTCATTAATTGTTATATTTTATGTCTAAATAGTCGATCTCATATATATATATATGGCATGTTCCACTGCACCCATTTACATTCTTAAGATTTTTGTGCTCCATGATTTGAAATAAAGGAAAATTTTGTGTACATGTTCCTACGTGCTTAAATATCATCTTCATAAATATTTGTTTAATTTGAATGATCCTAAAATATTAAGAATACTATTTCAAATTTATAGTTAAGATATATGTTTTAATAGTAGATATTGACTTAAGATTTTTAACATTCAGAAATTTCAAGATGATCTTTTTGGGTATTTAGTGGATAATTTCAAATATAAACAATATAATATTCACATTCAAATTTTTTATCCAACATTTGATCCAAGTGATGTATTGATGGAATTGGGATACGAAATGATAATGGAATGGATCTTGGACTTGAAGAAGATTAACTTGGAAGAGCTAAAAAAAAAAGTTAGGGGTCTTGGCCAATATAAATGGATTTGTACCAGTCCATCAAAAGATAAAAAATGCCCTTGTTCGACCTGTACTATGAACATGTATGCTACTACGAAGAAAAAGACAAGTTCAGAAGATTGGGGATGGATCAATACCAATCAACTGAAATTAGAATTTTGCATTTGAAGACCCAAAGCATGAAGACTTTAGAAAACATGGAGGAAAAGTCAACTGGACCAAGTCCGTGGAGTAGTACTGTTCCATAGATGGACTGGTATATATCCATCAAATCTACAATTTGGTCTGGTGTGACATGTTCTTCTTCCTACCTTCTCCGATGTATGTATTTAACGATTCAAAATGAGATATGTAATTCTATCGGATGTATTCAGCTATACATAACAAACTTCATTGCGTAGAAAGGGACTTTTATGGATTTTTTAGATGAAATGCAGCCAAAACAAGATTTGATCTTTGTATCATGATTCCCTTAGAACTTTGGTTTCCATAGCAAGGAATATCAATAAAAAACTATAAATTAGATGTAGATCAATGATTGGTCAAACCATTATAAAATTTACTAGCATTTTCTGTCATTTCAGCCGCTCTTTGTTTATTTTGTTGTGATGACCATGGGTGTTACATCCTGCCTTTTTGTACGTTTTAAGCGGACACACATGCCAACATAAACCAAAAAGAAGGGCGGATTGTTATGGGGTAAATAAGAAAATCACAGAAAAGAAGGAAAAACATAACACAGAATCTCGTAGCGGAATGAAAAAATATAATAATCAAATAAACAGTTCATGAAGCTGGTTTACAATGACATTTGATTACACTTTTACAACTCAAATCAGAGTTATACATAAATCAGGAAATAAACAAATAATGTAGTAGAACACAATAAGCAGTGGAATAATAATAAATAGTAATAATATACTGAATCTTTGTCTTCGTCCTCCAGAAATTAATCTTCAATATAATGAAAAGCTCAGACTGACCCGAGCTAATGAAAACAAAACACTCAAGTCAGAACTAAAAGATCTTATGTAAGTCAAATTAATCAAAAAAAATGTGAATGCAATGGCTTCAAAGATGTTACGGGGTTTCCATCTTCTATCAAGTGTACGACGTGAATATGTGTATTTAAAAGGTTCGAAATATCAATCTTAATCATCTAAAGTTTGAATTAACTTAAACCCTTCAAATAATTAAGTTCCAAATAAAATCCAAATTCAAGAAATTATATGATATATGTCATTTCAAACAGTACCTAAAAATCAACATTTTCAAATCAATGAAAACCATTCGGGTTTATCATTTCAACCCATAACGATTTTCCCCTTATCTATAAGATCGCTTGGGTTTGTATCATTTCAACCCATAATGAACTTGCAGTATTATAACGATAAAAAATACAACATCCATTCATCCAATATCAACAATCAATCTTCAATCACAATCATCATCCAAATCAATCAATACACACCAATAGATAATAAAAATCAACAACAGGTGTTAAACTTGCAATTTAAATTTAATAATAAATTAAATAATGATTTAATTCAAATAAATTCAAATTAACGGAGATGACGATTTAAATATACCAAACAGCCTTAAATAAATTTTCAATCACATCATAAATTTAATTTAACAAACATATGGAATTTTAGAAGTTGTGAGTGGGTTGAATCACTCACCTTTGAATTTAAATCCAATCTAAGTCCAAAATTCAAACAGTCTTCAAATTCGTCCAAACTGGCGTCAAAATATCCGGAATTTCAATATGATCCCAACAGATGAAACCGTATGCAAATTGGACCTCGTATGTGAAAGTTATGCTAGTTAGAATATTTGAAATCAAAAATTAAATTAAAATGGAATAAAATTTACACTTCTCTTATTTTATTTCCATGTCACGTATGCGTAGAACTCACCTTCCTCTCTGACCACTATCGAACAACGAGACCCAATGCGCAGTCAACATCACCGTTGATCGCCCATAGCTCGGCCTACGCGCCGCCTCTGACCACGACAGGGCCACCAAATCCTTCGCCTCATCGAGCCGCACTACCTCCTAGCTCCACCGTTCACCAGCTGCAAGCCGTCGTCGTCGAAGAGCCCAAACCCTAATCGAATTTCGCAAATAATCTAGCCGTCGATTTGGAAAACGGCCGGCATGGATGGACTACGTATTGCAATCTCCACCCATTCGTACCAACGATTCGACGATCGGTCGACGTTAACCAACGATCAACAAACGACTGAGAATAGTTCTCCCAGTTCCGCCCACACAGAGACTTAGATCAAAAAATGAATCACATATTTGACTTGCGCTCGTCGAGAGCTTCTAATTGATATATAATATGATATAGTTTGAGGAGTTTTAATTTTTGATTTGGAATTTGGTTTGAAATTGAACTGGAATTTGTTTGTCATCCATTGGAATGAGGGTTGAGAAGAAATGTACTTACAGGCAAATAAAAATAAGAAGTGGCTAGGGTTTATAACATGCTATTTATAGGCAGATCGGAAAAATAGAATGAATGGACCACATTGATTTGGATTGGAACGATAAACGACCCAAAAAGCCCGTTCTGCCTAGGGAACGAAAGTGGGTCATCCTATATATCAAAATAGATTTTTTTTTCAATATTTTTGAACTCAATGGAACAGGTTCCAAGTCCTAATTCTATCGTATGAAGAAGTTATGTTAAAATCAGCTTATTTCAAGTTGATTTCAATTGATTTTTAATTAAATTGATTTCTAAGCGTTTCGAGCTCGTACGATCAAAAGGCAAGTTTGATCGCTACGAAACTTAAAATCCTACTATAATTCACCGTTACAGATCTGATGTAACTAGTTTCGTCAAAATCCATGTCAGTTGCCAAAATGGCTATTTTCACACTAACTAAATAAATTAATACTAAATTAATTAATCATCTTTTTAGTTTAATATTTACTAACTAACAAATTTCATCATTTTTGATTACTTGGACATTTATAATAATTCAAAACAAGTTTGCACATCAATTCAGTATTAATTATTTCAGTAATTACAGTGTTCAATTTCTATTGTAATCAAATCCAATTAATTATAATTTAATTTCAATAAATTGATTTTATTTGATTTCAATCTTTATACTCAATCAATTATTTTACTACATACATAGTTAACATTATTATATATTTTATTACATTAATATTTACCATTTTTATCTTACTTTCATTAACATAATCTCTAATTACATTTAATTGTAATAAATTTGCTTATTATAATTTATATTCCAATAATTTGATCAGATTTGATTCAAATTTTTTTATTCAATAATTGTCATCTTATATACAAAATTAACATTGGTTTACGTCTTAGTACTTTAATATTTTCAAATTCATCTTAGTTTCAATTAATGTAATATTTAAATTCATTTTTAATCACAATTAACTTCCAATTTAATTCAATGGACTAAATAAATAGGTAACTTATAATAACTGTTACCGTCAGCTTTTAGTTACATTATAAGTTTGTTATTTACAAACAGATGTTATAATTGCTTCCCTACCACTAAATTTCATACAATATCATTAACCATATAATATTTCATTAGTTAATTAAATATTTACATTCTTTCCTATGTTCGCTTGATAACCAAGTACAACCTTACACTATTTCAATTAATTGAAATTCCATTCAATTTGTCAATAATTAGCTTTAACTAACATTGTTGCATTTCATTTTAGTATTCATTTCATTATTAAGTTAAAAAAATTATTGCTTCCAATTATTGACTCACAAAACCTTATTATATTAACAAATTTAATTATCGAAAATTGCAGATCGTTACATTCTCCCCACTCAAAACTTTTCGTCCTCGAAAAGGAAAAGAAGAGAAAAGAAGGAATTAAGTAATTGATATATCTTATTCAAAATATTAACTTTATAAACAATTAATTTACATAATCTAAATACTTTAAATAAAATACATCAATTTAAAATAATTAAATCCTTTTTATTCAAGTTAATAAAAGTATGAAAACATTTAAAAAAATTCTACGTCCAAAATTCACGAAAATTTCGGCAGTCTCCTTTTGTATAGAGAGGCTCGGGAGAAATCCTAATATTAAAATAACAATATATATATTATATATTTTCAAAATAACATATCCCAACAGCAGGAATAACAATATAATATCACTAGAAAACTGTAATTCGAGAACGTACCTATTAGTCAAGCAAATAACATTTATTTATGAAACCAAAACCAGTAGCTATTGTTTCCATACCTGTATTCCACTCATATGATCCAAAGAGGTTAATAATTATATAGAAGTGAAATGATTATATTGGTTTAAATTAATAACAAACAATAAACATAACATAACACAATCACTTTCAGCCAAAAGCATACTATCATCACATAAAATCAAAATAAATCAATACAGCATAATAACAATCTTTTGCAAACAAGCATACAATCTTCACAAGGGATCAAAGTAATAAACCATTTCTGAAGTTACAATGATTAAATTTAATATAGTATTCATTTTATTATTTACTTTAATTATCAATAACTTCAAACATTAACTTAAGTTCATAATTCTTTGCTTAGAATCTTCACTTTCTATTTTATTTTATTTAGTAGCACTACAATTATAACTCATGTTTATACTATTTTCATATTAAATTTCTTCTTTATAAAAGTAAATTTCATTGAACACTTTCATTATTTAAGTTCTTTTTTCTTGTATAAAATTCCATTACATATCCTTGTTTAACATTACAACTTTTAGTATTCTAGTAAGTTATATATATGTTTCTAAGAATGTAGTTGAAATTTACACAAGTTTATCTTATTTCGTTTTAGTAAATAAATGTTCAATAGTTATCATTTCTTATTTTCATATCCTTTTTGTTTACAAGTTAAAAATTTCAAATTCCTTGTATATTTCATTTATAACTTAGCATTTAATTTCTTACTTTCAATTTTAAAAGTTCCAATTATTAAATAGTTAAAATTTTATTCCATTACAATAATTGAAATTATAATTTAAATTTACTTTAGTTTATTCTGCTGGGTTTTTTTTTCTTCTCATTATTTACTTTTCCATTCATTTATTTATATAGGTATCAATCACTTACATAATTTGTTTTTCATTAAGGATTTAAGCCATTAATGAATCATTTCGAAAATATATCTTAAGCTTCTACCATCTTACTTAAGTTTATAACTTAACTCTATTATTGAATAAAAATTTAAGTTTTTTTGGTATTCACCCTTGAAGAGAAACGAAATATTTCAATATATCTAAAAATTCAATTAAAAAATTTAACCTTATTCACATAGTAAAAATATAAGATATATTTTAAAACATCCTCATAGCATTATTCCACGATTTTTCAAAAGTCTAAAACAATGTTGGGAATTTACATCAAAACATTATAATAAGCTTAAAATAAAGTTCCTTAAATTCGAAAATTTATTAGACTCGTATTTTTCTAAATAAGTATAAACTCAAGATTATTAAACTGAAACTAATAGTATAATCCAATCTTACATTAAATTTCTAAATCAAAGTATAAAATTTTATATCTTCATAATAAATTTTAAACACTTGTTTAAAAATTAAAATTCAAATCATAGAGAAACATTTATTATGATTTAATATAAAAATTCAACAGTAAATAAACCAATAAATTTACTATTAGTACTTTAAAATCAAGTAAATATTTCAAATTATATTTCCAAAATAGAGATTCAACTATTTTTTTGTCAAGTATATTACTATAAATAAACTTCGCAAATCAAGTTTTTTCCATTTATATAATATCTTTAAATTATACATTCAAAGAAACTGTAATATCCCGGAATTTATGGCAATATAAATTTAATAATCTGTGCTTAAAATTAAATTGATTTGATAATTTTTGTTAATAAATTTGAATTAATTCAATAATTTTCTTTTATTAAATATTTAATTAGTGAATTAATTTTAATAAGTTAATAAATTATTTTCTATCTATAAAATGTATATATATTTATATATATTTTAAATAGATGAGTTTGGTTTTAAATTTAATTAGTGTAGCACATTTTCTAATTTTAATATTTTGAAATTGGGAAATTATGATTTATCTAATTTAAGCTTTTCAAAACTATTTAATAAAATAACTATATGATTTTTAAATATATAAGATAAATGTTTTATTTGTTTAAAATGTATTTTGACTTAAGTTTGAATATTAAAATAAGTTATAAAAATGTTTGTTTTATTCTTTTTTTTAAAAAAGCAATTAATAATTATGATTTGTAAATTGAATATGAAATTTAAAATACAATTAAAATATGAAACATTCATTCATTTAAATAACAAATAGGTTACAATCTCTTTTATAAATTTATTTTAAATGATTTAAAATATTATTTTCAAATAATTGATTTGTATATTGTTTTTATCTATAATTATAATTGGTTTATTCTTTAATTATTATCTAAACATAACTAAGTGTTAAAAACTAATTAACTAAGTTAAACTTTCATTAACACTTAATTAAATATATTAATTAATTAAAATGGAGGATATCGCCAGCACGGGGGAGGATAGCAAGAGATGCCACCTTCTGATACCGAAACCACCTCCAAGAAGCAATGCTCAACCCAAATAAATCGAGATCTAGCAAGAGCCCCAAAATCAGAGAGGGAGAAAACCCTAATTTCAATCGAGCTAACTCCGGTGAAGACAACAGAAATTGGGCCGATGGCCTCCGCCAGCAAGGCAGCGCCGACATCGGCGAACGAACGGCAACGGCGCACGAACGTCCCCGAAAGAACGAACTCCCCACCGCCTTCCAAAGATGACAACATAACCATCGGTCAAACAACACAATACCGCAGCGAATTAGAGAGTAGCCTCAGATTAAAAGAGAAATTAGAAGAGGAGAGAAGCAAGAAAAATCGGAATGACTCAGAGAATAGCGGCCATTATTGCAATTTTGCAAAATGACTCAGAGAATAGCTTCTGTTTTCTGTCGAATGTGGGTTGATGCCTCGCGGGGAGGAGGCTTTGGTGGTGGGATCAGTGTGTTGTGGCACTGACTATGGTAGTGTTGTCTTGTTCGAAGGGGATCCCATCTCCCAATTCGCTCCTTCGGTCACTTTCTCTGCTGGCTATGAAATATTGCCTTGTGAGGAGGAGTTGATGGCGGTGGGTACGGCTGTGTGTGATTTAGGCTTTGGTGTGATTGCATTGGATGAAGGGGATTTCACCACCCCTTCGAATCAGGTTGTGATGCATCCCTATCTTGGCCCTTTCACAGGATTTCGTAAAAAGTCGGATGGATCTGTCGGTTTCTCTGTGAATTTATTTGATTCTTTGCATGTGGGAGTGGATTTTTGTGAGGTTGGTGTTGGATTGGGTGTTGATCTTGATTCTCAGATCGATGGGGCTTTTGTAGGCCCAACCAAGGTGGATGCGGTGCTTCCCCTAGCTCCTACAATGGTGTCTCGTGTTGTTTGGGTGGGTTTGGAAGTTGATTCCTGTCCTATTGTTTTTGGTGATGGTTGGTGCTGTTCTTTGTGTGGATCTGATCGGCTTTCTTTCTCTGGTGGGTCGGTTTCTCCCCGTTTCGAGGGTGGTTTGTTGCTGGAGCAGAAGGTGGGTGGTTGTTCCACTGTCCCATCGGACGAGCAGCTGCAGGTATGGTTTTTTTTTGGGCGGTCAGGTGAGTTTTTCGTTGATGCATTACTTCTTGCCCGTTGATTATGGGTTTATTATAGTATGCTGGTTTGGTTCTGTGGGCTTGTACTTTGTATTTCTAAGCCTAGACGCGCTCCGGCGTGTGCTCCCTGACGCTGATCCCCTAGTGGTGATTGATAGCGTGTCAGGTCCCTTCGTCTTTGTTATCTCCGATTGGAACGAACAGAGTGGTTTTATCTTTTGGCTTATTACTTTGTGCCATAGCGAGGCCTGGTCAGTGTTGTTGATGGCTTGTTATAGTATGTCTTCTTTGGTTGGTCCCCTATGGTCTCTACGGAGAGATTACCCTGCCTGGGTCGACTGGCTCAGGTGGTGTTCCAGTCCTAAGTGCATAGTGTATCCTGTTATGGTCCACTATGTGGGCAGCCTGGAATGTTACCAGTCATTTTCGACTCGTGAGGGTGATATCTCTACTAGGGCCATCTTGCGAACCTTACCTGTCTCGCGGGGCTGTCTCATGAGTGACAGTCCGGCATGGGTTAGGTTCCTACAGCATCGTGGGATGCGCATTATTAGCTCCCCTACATATTTTCGTTATCCTTTATCTGTTTCGGATTATCTAGCTTCTCCGCCTATTTATTGCTCTTTCCTTTGTTCTCTTCCCTCTTCTTCTTGTTCCTTATCGATCGTCATTCCGATGCTTAGTTCTGAGGAAATAGCGGAGATTAATGAGCGGCTTTCTCGACTTACCGAGAACTCTGATCCCTCCAGAGCCTCTTCTTCTTTTCCTGGTTCGAAGGAGTGTTATGGTGCTTCTTCGTTGTCCGAGCCTAGGCGTCAGCCACGACGCCGAGTCTCTCGTATTGGTTCGAGTGGCGCTTCAGCCATTCCCCGCACTATCCGTACTCGCTCTATAGCGGCGACTGAGCAGATCGATAGGTCGGCTCTATCCTCCTTGTATCGTATCTGATTTGCATCTGTGTTGTCGTTCTTCGCTTGTTTCTTTCTCTCTGCTTGTTGCTGTCTTCATGTCGAACTTTCTCTTCTGGAACATTCGTGGAATTGGCAATGAAGCATCAGCTGCTAGACTTAGGCGGATTGTCCGTAAGCATTCCATTGGTCTGGTGGCTATTTTAGAACCTTTTATGGGTTCTGGAGAGATTACCAAGGCTGTTCTGTCGCTTGGTTTTGGCGGTGCTCTGTCTAATAATTCGGGAAAGATTTAGATTCTTTGGTCCAAAGAATGCGTAGTTCGCCCAGTTTTTGACTCGTCTCAACTTTTATCTGTTTTGTGCTCTTCTCCCTCTTTCCTGCAACCGTTCATTTTTTCGGCGGTGTACGCCAAGTGCGACCGGTTAGAGAGATTATCTCTTTGGGATGACATTTTGTCTCTAGCTGATTTTGGTTGCTCGTTTTCAGTGGTGGGTGGTGATTTCAATGTTGTCGCTAGCCAGGCTGAAAAATTAGGTGGGTTGCCTGTCAATCGGCATTCGGTTTCTGATTTCAATTCTTTCATTGTGAGATCCGGATTATCTGAGTTTCCTTTCGTTGGCTCTGCTTTTACTTGGTCTAACAACCAGGAAGGCCCGAATCGGATTCTCTCCAGGTTGAATAGGATTTTTGGGTCCGCTGATTGGTTTAACCTCCCTTTCTCCTTCTCTATTTCTCATCTTCATCGTTCTTGCTCTGATATGCGCCTATGGTTTTACGATGCGCTTCGCGGTCATTGTCGGGACCTTCTTCTTTCAGGTTCCTTAGCATGTGGTGTTCCCACCATAGTTTTTTACAAGTGGTGGATGACTCGTGGTCCGCTCCCATGGTGGCTGCTCCCATGGTGGCTTTCTCTCGGAAACTGAAGCGTCTTAAGGTCTGTCTTAAATCGTGGAATTCCCTTGTTTTCAAGAAAATTTTCGATCGTGTGCGAGCGGCTGAAGAGTCCCTGATTCTTGCTGAATCTTTGTTTGACGAGAGTCCTTCAGCCGAAAACAAGGAGAGTTGGGCTATCGCTCAATTGGCTTTCTCCTTGGAACTCCGCATTGAAAATTCTTACCTCCGACAGAAGGCGAGGATCAAGTGGGTGGTTGAAGGTGATACGAATTCCAAGTTCTTTCATTCTACTATCCAAAAGAAAGCTAATTTGCTTTCAATTCGTGAGATTTTGAGAACGGACCAATCTGTGGCTTCGACTCCGTCTGAAGTAATAGATGTTATTGTTTCTCACTTCCAATCTTTTCTTGGTTCTCCTTCTGTGTCTGAATCGGTTTCGGACATCCTGTCTTTTATTCCTCGGCTTGTTGCTTCTGACGGTAGTGACGTTTTAGCCTTCCCGCCTTCGTCAGATGAGATTCGAGCCTGTGTCTTTGCTCTCAGCAAGGATAGTGCCAGTGGACATGATGGCTTTAATGGGTCCTTCTTCCGAAGTACCTGGCATATTATCCAAGCTGATCTTTGTCTGGCTATTCAGCATTTCTTTTCCGGAGGAACTCTACCCATTAGCTTGTCATCCACCAATTTGATCCTTATTCCGAAGTGTGACAATCCGAGGGAATGTTCAGAATTCCGTCCGATCAGCCTTTGTAATTTCGCCAACAAAGTGATTTCTAAGGTTTTGGCCACTCGTTTGGCTCCGTACCTTGAACGCATTATCTCCTCCTCTCAGGCAGGTTTTGTAAAAGGCCGTTTGATCACTGATAACGTCCTTTTAGCTCAAGAACTTGTTTCTCAGATAGATCGCAAGGTCAGGGGTTCTAACATTGTTTTCAAACTTGATATGGAAAAGGCCTATGATCGTATGTCTTGGTTTTTCATCATCAAAGTTCTTCGTGCCTTCGGTTTTCCTGAAACCCTTATCGATTTGGTGTGGAGGCTCATTTCCAACTGTTGGTATTCTGTTATCATTAACGGATCGGCCAATGGTTTTTTCAAGGCTGGTAGAGGTATCCGTCAAGGCGATCCTCTATCTCCTACCCTTTTCGTTATCGCGGCCGAGGCCTTCATTCGTGGCATCCACACATTAACTGTTTTTGGTCAAATTCAGCGTTTTGGGATTCCGAGTGGATGTCCGCTTGTCTCCACCCTGTCATTCGCGGATGACATTGTCATTTTCTCCAACGGTAATCGGTCTTCTATTCGTAGCCTTTCTCATTTCATCCAGCTGTACGAGAGGTGTTCGGGCCAACGGGTCAACTCGTCGAAGAGTTGTTTTGTTCACGCGAAGGACATGGTCCAATCGCGAGTTTTATGGGTTGAGTCCTTCACCCGTTTCAGGGCAACTTCTCTTCCTCTTCCTTATCTGGGAATAGTTCTATTCAGAGGAAGGAAACTTAACGCCCTATTCGATCCTCTGACGGACAAAGTTAGGGGAAAAATTATCCGTTGGAATGCGTCTCTCCTGTCCCAAGCAGGCAGATTGGTGCTTATCCAATCGGTTTTATGCTCAATGGGCACTCATATTTTCGCCGCTATGACCCCTACTTCTTTCTTCTTTCGTTCGTTCCAATCTTTGGCTTCCTCCTTCTTCTGGGGTTCTAAGGGCGACAATCGTCGTCGTCATTGGGTGTCGTGGGATGTTATTTGCCGTCCTAAGAATGAGGGTGGGTTAGGATTGCGCAATCCGAAGGACATCTGTTCGGCTTTCGCTTGCAAGTTGTGGTTCAGGTTTGGGACGAACGACTTCTTATGGGCGAAATTCCTCCATGCTAAGTATCGGAGACTGGCTTCTTCGGGCTATTCCAGTTCTCCATCTTACGCCAGTGAGACTTGGAAGCGTATGCAATCGGTCAAACTGCTCGTCGATTCTCATAACGACCACATCGGTTGGGATGGCGGTTCGTTTCCATTCTGAAGGCCTGGAATTCTTCTAGAACCCATTCTCCGGTCCTTCCCAATTTTGCCTTCATTTGGGACGTTCGTATCCCTCCTAAAGTCTCTCTCCTCATGTGGAGAATGCTCCATAAAGGGATTTCGGTGGATGTGAATCTTCAGCAGATCGGCATTTCTTTTGTTTCTCGCTGTCGATGCTGCGGCAATGGGGAAACGGAGTCGGTGGAACATTTGTTCTTCGCTGGCTGGTGTGAAAGTTCCTGCTGGAATTACTTCGGTTATTTATTGGGTGTCCGTGGTTCCATCTCCTCGTCGCATGAATTACTGACTTCTTGGTGGTTAGGAAGTTCAGGTCGATCCCTTCGTTCCATCATCTTCCGCTTGATTCCTTGTCTTATTTGCTGGCACATCTGGTGTGCGCGGAATAAGGCAATATTTGACGAGTCTCCGATGGATCCCCTCTCCGTTATTCGGAGGGTAAGAGATGATGTTTTCTTGGCTTTTCGCGGTCGTCCTTTCAGAGGGACAGTCAATTCTCGTTCTGAACGCCTTGTGAACCTATTATCTATCTCCTGCTCTCGGTCTTCTAACAGAGCGGGAATTGGTTGATTGCCGTTCTGGAGACTGGTAGTTCTGCCTTCTAGTCTCCTTCTTGTCCGTCTTCCCCAACCCCCCCCCCCATTATTTTATTATTACTGTGTGGCTATTGCTTTCAGGAATTGCTTTCCATAGGTGGTCTGGTCTCTATGTCCTATCTCTGTTCGAAGCTAGCTTTAGGAACTCCGTAGCTCTTGTCGGACTTTCTGTCTTTCAGCTGATGGGATGTTGGTCGATTCTTTCGTCTCTGTCGGAGGGTCTTCTGATGGGCTTGCCAATTCTTTACTCAGTTTTCTCTCAATATCGTCATCGGGCGGTGGCCTTGCCGGAGCTTGATTTCGATGTTGATGGGGGGGTGGGTTCCTGGAGCTCTTTGGGTGTCAAGTGAGCCTGATGCTAGAGGTCCTATGCCTTTGCCTTTCACTCGAGTTTTTTTTGGTTTCCCTGTTTAGGTTTAGTTGTCCTTTCTATCTGATTTTGTTTATCCATTTGTATATCTTTTTTTTTGATGTTTGGTTACCTGTCAGGCTTGTTGACAGCTTTTGGTGAAGTTTATATATTTATTGTTGTGAAAAAAAAAATTAATTAATTAAAAGATACATGTGTTAGATGTTTAAACAAGGTAATTTACAAGTGTTGTAACTTAAGACAAGTGTCAAATTTGCATTTTTATCTTTTCTTTAATTTTAATTTATCATAAATAAAGTTATATAAACTTACAATTTTCCCATTCCTTTCTTTTCTCATTTTCATTTCATAAACAAAGAAAATCTGTAGCATTTTCCAGATTTTCAGATTTAAATCAAATGAAACCTGAAATTCACTCTTCATACTCAAAATCCAAACACAAACCATCTTAAAAAAAACATCATGCACAACAAATCTGTTCCAAAAGCCTGCATTTCCCCTCTTCAAAAAGCAAACCAATAAAACATTTTACTACATACTAATCAAAAGCAAATATGCATTCCATTTTCAAGCAAGCTACCTGCATGCAAAAATTAAGGCCTGCATTAATTTAGAAATCAAGGAAAGCTTGCATTCATTCAAAATCTGAAGTTTAGCTACCTGCATGTAAGATCTGGAGACAAAAAGCAAGTTTTATGATGATTTAAAGGCTGTTCAAAAAGTAGGAAGCTAAAATTTTAAAGCATTCAAGCAAGTTGAAAAAAAGATGTTCTGCATGTTCAAAATAATCATGCTCTGCTCATCAGGATTTAAATGGTGAGTAACTTTACATTTTAATTTTAAGTATGAAATATAGTTGTTTGATTTATCTGTGGAAAATAAGTAGAATTTCATATATATATACTGTTAAATATTGCTGTGTTTATATAAGTACTGATGTGGTGCATGTTGATTTCCTAAGTTCTGTCTGCACAATGCAAGCTCATATTGATCAAATCTCTTTTTCTTTGATCTGGTTGATTATTATGACTTAGAAATTTAAATGAAATTTGTCTATTACATGATAAAGTAAATTTTAAAAATTTATATAAGTTGAATAAGTTTTTGTTTTGCCTGGAAACTTATATAACAGAGCTAAAATTTGTAAAGGTGAAGAATTTAAACATTACAAATCAATATCTCAGGATTATGAATGAAAACTTCATACAAAATTATGATTTTTAAAAGTAGAATTACAATTTTTAATACCATATCCGGAGAGCAGTTCAAACTTCTCTGTATTTTATATTTTGGGCTAGTACAGTTATTTTTGTGTTAGATTGAGTTGAAATTGTTCCTGGAGATGGTGGAGATTACAGGGATGTTGAGAAAATTATGAGATTAGGTTGCAATTCATTTTTGATGTTGTAATTGGGATTTAAAATTTTGAACCCTAGTTTTTACGGAGTTACAAATTTTTCTTGAATTCGACCTCCTCTGTGGTTCGCGTTTCTTGGGGTTTTAGGGAGTGGAGGTTGGAGGGTTGTTGAAGTCATCGCCGGAGTTACAGAGTCAACCATGGCCGGTGGCGCGTGGACGAGGGTGTTGACAGGTTGGATTGTTTGGTTCTGTGTTGTTCCAGGTTTGGAAATTTGGTCTCGATCTTGAATTCATGTAAATGGTGTTTGGGTTGAAGTTTGGATGGTCGGAGTTGATGAGTGACGATCATGGGGAGGTCTTGTAGTTGGCCACCGATGGCCGGAGGTGCTGTGCAGGTGCACAGTGCAATGATGGACATATGGGTGATGTTGTTGGCTTCAGTTTTGGTTGCCTTGGGATGGACTAGGGAATTTCGAGTTTTAACTCGAAGCAGATAGGTGTCTGACTCGAAGTCAGGTTAGGGGAGGCCCGAGCATTCTGTGTTTCAGGTTTTTCAAAATAGAAACAGAACCTGTTTCAGTTTTTAAAAATTTAAAGTAAAGTTTTAAAATGTAAACTAAAATTATAATTAAGTTTAAAACCTGAATTTAGAAAAGGATTCAAATAGTTTAAATCTGGGTTTTTAAAATAATTTGAATTAATAAATTCTGGTTTGGTTTTAAATAAAAACAGGAAACCTGTTTCTGTTTTTAAAATCAGAAGAGAAGTATAAAATGTAAACTGAAATTTAAACTGTGTTTAAACTGAGTTTGAATATGAATGCTAGTAGTTTGAATCTCAGATTAGAAATAATATAAGTTTTTAAACTTAAAATTTGGTTTTAAAAACTTTTAAGTTTAAAGTATATTGGTTTTAAATTTGAGCTGAAAGTTTAAAATTTGTAAAATAGGAATTTAAATCTGAATTGATTGGAATTTCAGTTTTAAAATAAAACAAGCTTTTAAATTTAATTTATTTTAAATATTTTAGAAATGGTTAAATGATTTGAATTGTTTTTAAAAGGAAGATGTAAAATGTAAACAAAGCTTTAAAAATTTAAGTTTAAATCTGTAATTAAGGTTCAAGCTGTATTTCAGTTTTGAAATTAAAAAGTAATTTTTAAATTGAATTTGTTTTAAAATAACCTGGAATGTTAAGTGTGTTTTTAAATTGATTTGAATTTAAATTGAATTGGGATTTAAATTCTTTAGAACTTATTTTATAAAGTGGATGTTTTTTTTACATATGAGATAAAGGTTTTGAATTGTTTTTTTAAAACCTTGTTTAAGTTAAAATTTGTATTCAATCTAAAATCTTAAATTTTAAAATGAAGTTTAAATGGAATTTAAAGTAAATTTAAAAAAACAATTTGTTTTTAAATGCTTAATTAAGTAAGAAATGTTTATCTAAAAGATAAATGGAATTTGATGAATTGGATTCATTAAAAACTTTAGTTAATTTAAAATGAATAATTAATTAATTAATTAATTAATAATATGGATGATTAATTAAATAATTAAGAATTTTTAAATTGATTACCTAAAGACTTAAGATTAACTAATTAAGGTTAATTAATCTATAATTAAGGATTGTTAATTAAATTTTAGTTAGTGATTAAGATTAATTAATCAAGTGATTAAGGATTAATTAAGATTGTAATTAACACTTAATTTATTAATAATTAAAGATTAATTATTTGGTAATTAAATATTAATTAAATTGTAATTAATAATGGTTTATCTGAATTAGTTTCTTAATGAAGTAATTAAGAATTGTTAATGAAGGTCATTAACTTAAGATTATTTTACAATTAATTAATGTGATTAATTTTAATAATTAATTAGATTAATTAATTAATAATAATCATGTTTGAATTGTTTAAGTTTAATTACTTTATAAAAGTAATTAATAAATTAATTACTTGATGTAATTAATTGTGTTAATGTGATTAGTTTAGATTAATTAAGTTAAATTAATTTAAACATTTGTGGATTGATGAATGATTACTTTATGTAATTAATAGGTTTGTAATTACTTAGGGAAGTAATTAATTGATAATTACTGGATGTAATTTAAAGATGTTTATTTATGAAAGTAATTTAGATTAAATTACTTTGAAATAAATCAAGGGATTAATTGAAATAATTAATTAAGAGTAATTAATTTATGGAATGAGTAATTAAGGGTAGTTAATTACTGGATTGTTATTAATCAAGGATGATTAATATATATGTGGTTTGATTGTAGATTAATTACTTAAGGTAATTAATTTATATAGAGAGATTTATTAAATTCATCATTAATTAATAAAATTAATGGTGAATTGATTAATTAGGAAATAATTGATAAATGAAGTAATTAATTAATAATGGATTAATGTAATTAATTTTAGTTAATTAATTGATTAAGTAATTACAAGTTAATTATTTGCAAAGAGTTAAGTATAATTAACTTGTGTAATTAATATTAAAGGCTAATTACTTATTGTGATTAGGGAATTATTAATCAGTAATGATTAATTGAAATGATTAATGAGATGGTGATTAATTAATTGATTTGTAATCAATTAATGGTTAAGCTAAGCAGGATTATAATGATGAAGAAATTAATTTAATTCATTTTAAATTAATTAGAGATAAGTAATTAATTTAATTCATTTAAAATTAAATATAGATGGTGTGGTTATTGAATCATTGCTTATGTATGAATGATTGATATTGGTTGCCTTGTACGGTTTGTAATCTCAGCTATGAGATGAGTAATGTTATATGTTATGGATGCATTGGTTGCATTTTGATGCTGATATGGATTATCTGTTGATGATAATGTTGATTATCTATTGTGTTGTGAATTATCTATCTGTGTGTATATAGATAATGAATTGAATTGTTTTAAACTTTAAAACAACTTGGCCTTAAAAGGCACGTTTTGGATTTCGATGAGACCGGGATCGGGTTTCCATATTTGGATATCCGAAAACCACATCGATCCAAAGTAACGTTAGGTCGTGAATCTGAAGTGAAGATGAAGATTCAGAGTGCAAGTGTTATCGTCGTTAACTCTGAGGGTGATTCCAAAATGAGTGTAACGAGATAATGCCTTCCGTTTCGTTCGAACCCGGAACGAACTTGTATGGATTAAATGCTTTCAGAACATCGTCAGGTGGATGATGAGCATTCTAAGTGATATGTCCTATAAAGGTAATCGTAGCCTCAAGCCTCATCAACCGGGAATGGCCAGGGGAGGTGCAGCAAGGCTAAGTGGGTCATGCCCAAGTAGGACGAGATTTACCTCTGTCTAGATGTCCCTTTATTTCGGCTTAGTGGTGCGGTTGCTGATCACAACTGCGGGGTGGTCTTGTTCGAAACTGTTCAGTAAAGAATGGTTCCGGCTTTGTGTTGCAAGGGAGCGGGCGTACTCCTCGGTACGGTGATCTAGGCCACGTACTGTGATGGACGGTACCCCAGTAGCCCTGCCATTGATGGAATCCACAATCCAATAAGTGCCCAAGGTTTTGATTGTATTACCCACTTTTGTGGCTAGTAGCTGAAATTTAATAAATGTAACAATTTCGGCTATTTCTTATTTACTTGAAAACCCTAGACCTATTATAATATCATCGGATTTCCTATCAAATGTTTTGGTTAGCGTAAGGTAAAAACTTTTCCATGTTTATGTGTGGGAAGTCTTACGTGATACCTTTTCTTTCAAAGATTTTTCAAAATTAAGCAAGTTTAAACTGTTACTCACACCAGACCCATGTCTGACCCGGAGTTTATTTGTGTTTTCTTAAACTTTTGGGTAATCAAATTTTTACGAGTAGCCAATGGATTCAGGTTAGCTTTGATGAATTGTGGAGGAGCAATGGAACAGGAGGCTTCTGCGTGTAGATATTTAGTTTTCCGCTGTGTTGGTATCTCTGAGTGTTTTCTGTATTGTGTTTGAGTTGTAATAACTAGACAGGTGTTTATAACTGTCCAATATGTGTTGAATTGTCTGTGTAACTCTGATAATTGTTGTATACTATGTAATACTTATGTTATTAATATAATTTATTCGTTCCGCTGTTGAGATTCTAGTGCTGTTTCTTCTTTCTCTTCTTTCTTTTCTCTTTTCTATCCCTTTCTTTCTTAAAGATGATGCGATTTTCTAGGAGTAGAAAGTCGGGTCGTCACAGAAACTTATATAAATTTTTCTTGAAATATTCGTTTGAAAACTTCATTTGCAAATCAACCATCTTTAATACCTCAATACTTTTCAAATTTTCATTTGTAAAATTCCTTGATTCATTTATAGATACCATTTAAATATTTTAAATAACATCTTTATAAATATATGTAAACTATTTGAAATAATTATTTACATCATTACTTATATTTACAAGGAAGCTATTAAAACCTTAAATCCATTATTTTTAAATTTATTAGTTTTATCTCAAGATACATTTCAAACATTATTAATAAATCAATAATCATTTATTTTAAATACGTTTTATCTAATTAATAACTTCTCAATTATTTACAACACCAATACTTTACTATTAAACCATCTTATATATAAATAAACAATATTTAAACATTCTAAATTATTTAGAAAGGAATAATGATCATAATATCCTTTATATAATACTTTATCAAAATACTTTTATAACTCGATGTGTTAACAGGTTTATCCTCGTTCTAGCAGACTCTGGCCATGCGTTGATCAGGCGCAAGGGTAGAATTCTCAAAGTACTTAGTAGACCTATTTCAACACCTAATGAAAAATGCTAAAAAACAGGTATGTGAAGTACCGCTCAAAATCCAATGTCAAATGATGATAATACGATAGCAGTGGCCCGCTGTCGATCCAGTATTTACGCAAAGGACACAAAACTTTCCAGAAGATCCTTCTACCTTTTGGATTCCAAAAAAATATCGTAGTCGATTCGTAAACTACAGGATCGGTTTCACCCTAGAATGGGGTGAATAGGGTGATACTATTAATTATAAAAATTATTGCGGAAATTTATAAAATATTTTCAACACAGATATATCAGAATAATTGCAACACAGATAATAGCAGAATAATAAATGTAGAAATAGAACACACAGATTTACCCAGCTTCGGCAAAACCCTGCCTACGTGCTGCCTCCAAGGTTTCTACTAGAAATTAAGCAGTCAGACGCCTACACACGTAAACTCATAACACCTGCTATCAACTAACCTTAACTCTACGCTCAAAACCCTACCACAACTTAGCCACTGAGTTGCGAATTCTTGAACTACACCACTGTAGTTCGTCCCCTAGTCACATGACTAGCTGTTTAAAAGAAAAATACAAATTTAAAAACAATTATACACAAAACCCTAGTTTATAAAACTAAAGTCCAATTTAATAAACCGGCCCAAATGTGAAGTTAAAAGGAAATCTCCCTTTCTGTTATGTAATCTCGACCCGTTTTCTTCTTCGCTTGTAATTTTTTTTTGCTCATTCCTTTGTTCCTTTACTCGAAAATTAGGGATTTTGTTAATTTCAAGGAAGCTGATTGATTGGTGGTCGATTACATTTGCTATTCCTCAGTTTTACGTCGGCACTCGACCATCTCTTCACTTTGCTCACGGTTCCTTCAATTTGAGTCGAGTTTATCTATTGCGAAAATTGGTATGTTCGTTCCTTCTTCGATTTATACTATAGTCGACTTTATTCGAGTTCCTAATTGATATTATGATCTGTGATATGCTTGAACTCGAATGGATTATTGCCGATGATGTTTAACATTTATATAGGATTCGAATTCCTATTTTCTCGTTCGTATGGAATCATTTGAATTTGTCAATTATTTTTGCTTGAATTCGTCTCGGCCACTTGATTATGATTGAATGATGGTGATTCTTTCGACTTTTTCAATTCGTATAATTTCACTGGCTTGGTCATCATGGGTCTATTAGTTTGCTTGATTAACGTGGCTCTGACTTTGCTATGACGATGATTTCTTTCATTTTTTTGACTTGTTCATCGTGGTTTTGAAACTGTTGTCTTTGTTGGAAACTATGTATGTGACTGGTTTGCTTTGTGCTTGTTTTTCCTGTCCACTGCTTGACTTGAAGTCTGGTCTTCATGTAGCTTGTCTGCATTGCTCGGTTCAATAATTCTTTGCTCTATTTACTTAAAAATATGTATATACACGGTGCACTTGATTACTGCAATTGCTTATGTAGTCTTATTCACAACTGCATATATGCTGTTTCCTTAGAGTTCACCACTTGTGTACATACATTTTCTCCTCTGGCCACTTGTTGTTCACTGGTCTATGTTATCACTTTAGTCCTGAAATTGTACATTTTCATTTTGACCTGAGGAGGTTTCATTGTGTAGTGAGTTGATGTGCACTGTGCTTCGAGTCTTGAAATTTTCTGTTGTATATCATTTTGTACTTGCTATTGCATAAGTATATAAGTGCATACTGTTTTTGTACCGTGTTGCATTGTGTTTGGTTCGGTTATGTTCACACTGCTTTGATCTTGTCTCGGCCTGTACTTGTGCATTGCATTTTCCACTGCCATGTGCTTCAATATGCATGTGTTAGCTTTGGGTTTCACTGGTCTGGTTAAGTCTCATACCACCTGTGCATTTGTAGTTGAAGTAGTATTGTATTTTAGTTTGGACATATGGTTCATTGTGTAGCCTGGTTTTGGTTTCTTGATGTAGTCTTGCTGACTTTGTTCCTTGCCTGGTCGACATGTATATATGCATGGAGTGTCTAGTCTTCGTCTTCATGCGAACGGCTTGAACTTTGGTTGAGGCTTGACTTTTTTGTGTCTTGACCATTTCATTTGAATCTGCACCTGTATTGAATCCAGCTTATAGCTTGGGTTTGAACTTGTGCTTGTGTCGTGACTTAATATTTATTTCACTTGAGTTGAACCCGGCTTTTGATTTGGGTTTGACCTTGTGCTCACCCGTCCCTGCAATCTTATTAAGTGTATATTGGTGTGCACGGCCTTGTGGCATGTACAGTGATACACTGTGCATGTCAAGAGTTGTTCGTGTTTGATGAATTCAAATTTAAATGATGACAAACAACCCAAATAACCGAGGCGAATAATAATTTCAAAACTACATATTATTTTACACTACAAAAATATTTCCTTTTCAATTTTACTATGTCAGTATGTATTTTTGCAGATAGCTTAGATGCTGGATTCAATCTGGAATAGAGTTGAAGATAAATACGAGTGAATGAGTGATAGTTGGTGAGGTGCTAATGTAAATAAAAAATGTGATGTAGTCAAATTTGTATTGTTTGAAAATTGTGTGTATAGTGAGAGCTCAAATTTGTACTATTTAAAATTGTAATAAATATTTACTTGAATAAAATATCTATTTGAATTTAAATTATGTGTTATTTTTTCTATTCAGCAAATATTTATTTAATTATGTAAAAAATAAAACAGTACATTAACAAATACATTTAAATGAATATATATATATATGTTTATTATCATCAAACAAAAATCATATATTACCATATTCAACAATCTCCCCCTTTTGATGATAACAAACATATATTTAAGATTTTGAATTTAGTAAATGTATTTGATCATTCAATTTGCTCCCCCTATTTGAATGCACTCTCTCCACACAAAGATCCCCCTTCATATACGCATGAAAATAAATATTCAAATGAGCCTAGATGCATATAGAAAAATATTTGACCTTTATTTGCCAAAACTTAACTTTTCTCTCCCTCTTTTGTTATCAGCAGCAGAGTAGCAGTGTTAGAAAATAGAGATTAAGTGATAGACATTAATACACATCAATACCTAATCAAGTATAAATATAAAATTTCAATAAAAAATCAAACAAAAATCATAAATACTTTGATTGACGCATATTCCACTTTAGAATGATAGAGATGATGTCATCATATAAAACCATATAGTTGTGTCTATTTGTGGTATATTTATATCGGGAATTTGAATATCTACTAACAATGCATAACCGTTAGGACTTTTAAACGAGATTAGTAGTATTCATAATTTTTTTAATAAAAAAATGAATTCAAGTATCTTCTAACCATGCATAACCGTAAGGACTTTTAAATGGGATTACAATCAACTTGTCTATTTAATCACTTAATTTTGATATGCATTCCATACATACATAACCGTGAGGACTTTTAAATAAGCATGGAAGCACATAATCACAAATCCTAAGTAATTCACCCATGCATAACCGTAAGGACTTTTTAATGAGAGTGAATACTTTGGATTTTTTTATTGCTAAAAATACAATAAAATAAAAGCACATAATTTCCCGTTTAAATACCACATACTGACATACTATATTGGATTTTGATGAGTGATGGTCGATAGAACTATGATAGGAATAGAGATGGTCATGGAAATTTTTACCAACAAAAAGTTTTATATCTCTTGTTTAAATTTCTAAAGAAATTTACTAATTATACCATCTCAAGTTATAATATATGATTAATATCAACACTCATCACTATTTTAATCACTATTTAACTTTTCGATAATTAGTATGGGATCAGATTAGTTAATGTAGTCATTTAAGATCAAATCCATAAGCAATTATCAAAATTTTAAAATGACTAATCTGAAACAAGGTCAACAAAAAAATGATTTTCTAGAAGGGGTTTTATAAGAAAAATGTCTGCTATTTGAAAATTATTTGAAATGAAAAATAGGCAGATAGTTTTTTTGAAAAACGATGCAGCTACTGAATGTCTCAACATAAATCAAGTTCCACTAGTAATTTTTCTATCAACTAGATTACCAGTGTAATCTACATCTGAATTTTTCTTTCACTCGAGATTATCATTAGTTGAATGTTATAGACCAGATCATGAAGTGTGCAAAAAAATATCTAAAAATCATTTATAACAACTATTAAATGAGATTGACTTGAAGCCGTGCAAGTTTACATATAGTGACCATCATGTGTATCAAGAGCAATCATCAATCATCATCAATAGTCCAAATAGTTCAAAGATGATTGGTTAGCAATTTTGCATAAGTCAGATTAATCATCAACAATCATTTCTTTATCACATAACTGGCTGATTTAGATTATGGTGCAGAATATCACATTTAATATATCATTCAAAATAATATACCATCACCTGTTTTACCTTTACGATAATTTTTCGTTTTTGCTCACCGTGATTCTGTCACCTTTATACTAGGCAAGGAACTTTGATTTGTTGCCTGTTGTGTGTCTGGAACAGCCAGAATCCAAATAACACTGATGTTGTTCCTTAGCCTGCCACCATACCTACACGAGAGAATATTTTTGTGACCTATTTGTTTTTATAGGTCCATGATTGTTAGTGGCAAATGGTTTTGAAAAATAATTTTACGGAGACCCAAAGCTATTTATATATGTTCCTTTCGGAACCAAGATTTGTTTAACTTTAAGGGATTTTATATTTGTGCCTTTTGGAACCCAAATTGGTATGTTTTAACGTGTTTGGGTCTATACCAATAATTGTTTTGACCGTGTCCAATTTTTCTACAAATTGTGCACTCAAATTTGACTTGATTAATTTTTCTTCTAACGTGCTCAGAGTGAGTATATCCAAGTCCTTGTCTATCAATACTGACTGTTTGTTTTCCTATTAGCATATTCAATGATCTTTCAATTTTTAAATTTTTTGCTAAAGTTGTTGACAGTTATTGGACTTGCGTTTTGAGGGATACATTTTCATTCAATAATTATGTGCACCTTTTAATAGAATTTTCTCTTCGAGTATTTTCACTTTCTTTCAAAATCATAATTTAATTTTCAAGTTATTTAATTTTAATTTCTGATTTTTTAAGTTTCTTCTTTAAGTGATGGACATATATCACACTTAGGGCTACTACTTTGATAGTTTTTGACTAAATGGTCAAGTTGTTTATTTGATTCTATCAAAGTATCTCTTTGTGATTCAATTTTAGCGTATTTCTCCCAAAGTCTTTCAAAACAGTCATTTACTTCGTGGAAATATATAAGTAATTCTGAGTGAGTGAGTTTTGATACCTCGCTTGGCTCATCATCATCACTATCAGTTATATCACCTCGAAAGCACAGATTTGCTTCTTACTCTCATTGCTAGTGCTTTTATAATCATTATCGCCATTATTCCACGTGGCTGCAAAGCTTCTCCATTTTGATTTCTTTTCTTGGTCGTGTCAATTTCAAGAACACTTGAGCTTGATGTGTCCAGGTTTATTACACGTGCGACAAATGATTTCTTGCTCTTCTGGGTTGTCTAGTGCTTTGACTATTCTGCTGTTCAATTTTTGATTTAGAGCTGGATTTCTATATTTACGGTTCCACTTTTTGAATCTCTTCATTAGTAACGCCAGCTCAGCTGCTCCATCATCATTATCATCACCACTGCCTTTTACCAATCCTGCCATGCATGTTTTTTTAACTGATTCGATTATAGGGGATCTCTCACAGTTGTTGACTTTTGCACAATATATTGCATCAAAAGTATTCCAGATTTTCTGTGTGCTTTCACAATGAGAGATAAATTTAAAATTATCTTGATTAATATGAGAATATATTATATGCATAGCAAGAGAATTAATCGAAGTAATTTTATCTTCTATTATATCAAACCCATTTTCAATAATATCCCAACATTTAATATTAACAGATTTTAAATAAAATTCCATTTTTAATTTCCAATTGAAAAAATCTGTTCCATCAAAAACAGGAGGAATAATATTGAACTGAACCTTAGCAAAAGCATTATTAAAAGAAGCCATTTTTTTATAAATTCAAATTTGAAAAAAATTTGGTCTTTGAAAAAATCAAACTTTTTAAAACAAAAATGACTTTTGTTCCTAGTTCTGATACCACTTGTAGGAACGATTTCACCCAGGGAGGTGAATAGGGTGATACTATTAATTATAAAAAATATTGCGGAAATTTATAATAAAAATTCAACACAGATACATCAAAATAATAGCAGCACGGATAATAGAATAATAAATGTAGAAATAGAACACACAGATTTACCCAGCTTTGGCAAAACCCTACCTACGTGTTGCCCTCAAGATTTTTACTAGAAATTAAGTAGTCATACGCTTACACACGTAAACTCGCGACACCCGCTATCGACTAACCTTAACTCTACGCTCAAAACCTTACCACAACTCAGCCATTGAGTTGCGAATTCTCAAACTACACCACCGTAGTTCGTCCTCTAGTCACACGACTAGAAATTACAACTGTTTAAAAGAAAAATACAAATTTAAAACAACTTAAAAACAATTATACACAAAACCCTAATTTATAAAACTAAAGCCTAATTTAATAAACCGGTCCAAATGTGAAGTTAAAAGGAAATCCCCTTTCTATTACGTTATCTCGTCCCGTTTTCTTTTTCGCTTATAAAAAAATGGTGCTCGTTCCTTTGTTCCTTTGCTCGAAAATTAGGACTTTTGTCAATTTCAAGGAAGCCGATTGATTGTTGGTCGATTACAATTGCTGTTCCTTTGATTTGCGTCGACAGTCGACTGTCTCTTCACTTTGCTCACCGCTCCTTTAATTTGAGTCGAGTTTATCTATTGTGAAAATTGGTACGTTCGTTCCTTCTTCGATTTATACTATACTCGACTTGATTCGAGTTCCTAATCGTTGTTGTGATCTGTGATATGTTTGAACTCGAATGGATTATTGCCGATGATGTTTAACATTTATAAAGGATTCGAATTCCTATATTCTCATTCATATTGAATCATTTGAATTTGTCAATTATTTTTGCTTGAATTCGTCTCGGCCACTTGATTATGATTGAATATGGTGATTCTTCTGACTTTTTCAATTCGTATAATTTCACTGGCTTTGTCACCATGACTCTATGAGTTTGCTTGATTACCACGGCTCTGACTTTGCTGTGACGATGATTTCTTTCATTTTTCTGACTTGTTCATCGCGGCTTTGAAACTTCTGTCTTTGTTGGAAACTGATACGTGACTGGTTTTCTTTGTACTTGTTTTTCCCTGTCTACTGCTTGACTTGAAATCTGATCTTCATGTAACTTGTCTGCATTGTTCGGTTTAATAATTCTTCGCTCTGTTTACTTAAAAATGTATATACATGGTGCACTTGATTACTGCAATTGGTTATGTAGTCTTATTCACAACTGCATATATGCTATTTCCTTAGAGTTCACCACTTGTGTACGTACATTTACTCCTCTGGCCAGTTGCTGTTCACTGGTCTGTGTTATCACTTTAGTCCTGAAATTGTACGTTTTCAATTTTACCTAAGGAGGTTGTATTATGTAGTGAGTTGATGTGCACCGTGCTTCGAGTCTGGTCATTTTCTGTTGTATATCATTTTGTACTTGCTGTTGCATAAGTATATAAGTGCATAATATTTTGTACTGTGTTGAATTGCGTTTGGTTTGGTTATATTCATACTGCTTTAATCTTGTCTCGGCCTGTACTTGTGCATAGCATTTTCCAGTGACATGTGCTTCAATATGCATGTGTTAGCTTTGGGTTTCACTGTGTTTGTTCTGCATCGAGTACATGTTGTTTCCATTCACTTGAATTCAATTGCATTAGTCTTGTTCAGTCTCGTACCACCTGTGCATTTCTAGTTGAAGTGTCATTTATTTTAGTCTGGACATGTGGTTCATTGTGTAGCTGGGTTTTGGTTTCTTGATGTAATCTTGTTGACTTTGTTCACTGCCTGGTCAACATGTACATATGCATGGACTGTCTAATCTCTGTTTTCATGTGAACAACTTGAACTTTGGTCGAAACTTGACTTTTTTGTGTCTTGACCATTTCATTTGCACCTGTGTTGAATCCAGCTTATAGCTAGGTTTGACCTTGTGCTCGTGTCGTGAATTAATATTTATTTCGCTTGAGTTGAACCCGGCTTTTGATTTGGGTTTGACCTTTTACTCACCTATCCCTGCAATCTTGTTAAGTTTATATTGATGTGCACAGCTTTGTGGCATGTACAGTGATACACTGTGCATGTCACAAGTTGTTCGTGTTTGATGAATTCAAATTTAAATGATGACGAACAACCCAAATAACCGAGGAAAATAATATTGTCAAAATTACATTTTATTTTACACTGCAAAAATATTTCCTTCTCAATTTTACTATGTCAGTATGTATTTTTGCAGATAGCTCAAATGTTGGATTCAATTTGGAATGCAGTTGAAGATAAATACGAGTAAATGAGTGATATGTAGTGAGGTGCTAATGTAAATGAAAATTGTGATGTAGTCAAATTTGTATTGTTTTAAAATTGTGTATGTAGTGAGAGCTCAAATTTGTATTATTCAAAATTGTAATAAATATTTATTTGAATAAAATATCTGTTTGAATTTAAATTCTGTGTTATTTATTTTATTGAACAAATATTTATTTAATTATGTAAAAAATAATATAGTACATTAACAAATACATTTAAATAAATAAATATATATGTTTATTATCATCAAACAAAAATCATATACTAGCATATTCAACATAAATAAGGGACATCGACCCCTACTTCAGTAGTACGCTGCTGATTCAATGATTTACGCAATGGATTCACTTCCTTGCCGGAACATCCATAAACAACATATCCCAGGATCGAAAGCGCGTCCATAGGGTAAAATAAAGAACCATTTACCTTGGAAAAAAATTGAGGAACTCATGAGTTTAAGTCCGGACAATCATATTAGTTCGAATCCATTTCTGATTCACCTAAGTCTGTTAGGGTTTATCGGTCGAATCCATTCCTAGATTCCCGAAGTCTATCTGGGTCGAAGCATATCATACTATACTTCTTCACGGAGAGTACTTCCCCACACCACTTACTTCAAAATATAATATACCATATGTAGTACCCTTTCAAAATCATAGCTTCAAATATCGCATTTATATAAATTCCATTATATATAAGAATTCATTTTAGACAAAGTACTTTCCAAAATCAACAATCTTAAATATATAAAATCATTCTTATATAAATTCCGTTATATATAAGATTTATCTCTTCTAGTCGAATACATTCCAGAATCAACAGTTTCTGTAACGACCCGTTAAATTCAATGATATTAAATGAGTCAATTTGATATGTTTTCTAATCTAATTTAAATTGAAATAGAAGTCTTAGGATTTTTAATGGAGTAAATGTAGGGGTTAGCTAGTAACTGTAATTAAAGGTAAATAATTTAAAATGTTTATATGACATAGATTGAAATAACGAAAATTTGTGTTTGTGGTTATAAGTCATAATTAGTTGATTAAAATGGTATTAATGAAATAATAACTGAATTGAATTGCAAATATATAAACATTAGAAAAATTTATTTGGTGGATTAAATTTGTTAAAGTTCATAAGTTTTGTAATTAATTTAGTAGAAACTTTAAATTATAAACGAAGATTGAAATAAACGCTAAATTTAATTATGTAAATGGTGACTTAAGACCTAGTTATAGGAATTGGAATATAATCCAATTTGAATTAAGTAGAAGAAGGATTTGATTAATATGTAAGTTATTGTTCAAGGTATTGAATAAAAATTGGAAATCCAATTATAATTAATGATAATAACGTTAGTATTAGTTAATAAATATATTTCAATGCAGTACCCAAATGAATGGAATAAAATGAATATATATTGAATAGAAATGAAATGTAAGGTAAATGACGATTGTGTAAAATCAGTACAAGTTGGAAATGCATAAACCTTAATAAACATTCCAATTTAATAAATTTATGCAAATGTGGGACTTAGTGATAAGCGTGTAATTATGGGTATGATAACAATTAGTATAAAATTCCTATTTCAGTGGCATGTTGCAATGGGTGATTTAGTTTGGGATTTTTATTAAATTTTGATGGAATTATTTAAGGTTTACAATAACAGAAGTTTAGGAGTAAAGTGAGATAATTGAAAATTTTAATCATTCATATAAGTCATTTGTTTATTAATATGAGTTAGCTAATAGAATTTAATTTGGGCAATACCTATATATTGGAAACACATTTGTAAAGTGTAATTAATTGAATTTGGTGAATCGGGAATGAATCCAAGGTTATAGGAATTGATGTAATACTACGCAAATAAAAGGTAACTGCATAAAATCAATGTTTCGTAATAAATTGTAATTGATAATTAAGTAGGAATGGGTTTGAATTTGACAAAAAGGAAAATTTATTATTTGCTTACCCATCTATTCAATCTATTAAATTTGATCAGATCCATTTGCAATTAAACGAATTTATTTACAAGTTAGTATGTATTTAGCTGATAACTATGAACCAATTAGGGCAATCGGGTATATATATTACCAGTTAAGTTATATAAGATAATGGTTGACTTAATTAAGGGAGTTTATGTAATAATTTCATTTATTTTGTAAGTGGAAATAAAACGTTAATGATAACAAGTATTCAAAATTTACCATCTATTTAGTATATTAAGTATAATTGATAATCAACTGCAGCAAGTAATAAATAATAAATACGTAATGTAAATGAAGTAATATTTGAAATTTAATATTTAGAAACTATGTAAATATAAGTGCAGATGAAATTGGGGATATTTACATATTGAAATATGAATCCAATGATAAATCAATCTAATTGACAATAAATAATGGAAAGTAAATTTAATTAAATTTTGGAAATTTAATATATATATATATATATATATATATATATATATATATATTGGTGAAATTAATGAAATTTGAGGATTTCTAAATTTAATTCGACAAGTTAAATTTTGTTTAAATTAGTATAGGTGATTGAAAATTTTATAATAATAAGAATCATCAATTATCAAAGAGAAATGGGAAATTGGATTTAATTGACTAAATTTTTATTTATTTAATGAATATAAAAATAGCCATTTTGGCCACGGACTCGGATTTCGACGAAACTAGTTTCATCGGATCCGTATCGGTGAATTATTATAGGGTTTCAAGTTTCGTATCGATCGGACTTGTCGTTTGATCGTACGGGCGTGAAACGCCTTGAAATCAATTTTAATAAAATCAATTTGGAAATTTTGTTTTCAGCATAACTTCTTCATACGATCAAATTTGGACGTGAAACTTTTTCCATCGCGTTCAGAATATTTTAAATTACCTATTTGGATATATAGATTTAACCAATTCGGTTCCGGAGGCATAGCAGACTTTTTGGGCCTTAGTTTGTTCCGTACGTTCATCTATCTAGTCTATCTTCTCTAACCCAACCCTACCTATAAATATACTGTGATAAACCCTAGCCTCCTTTCTATTATCATTTGGATGTACGTTCATTTCTTCATATCTTTCTCTTCCTCAATGGTTGCAAAACCTAGATCTACTTCAATTCAAATTTCAATGAAAATTCAAACTCTCCAGAAAAATTCCACAAAAATATATGTTAATGTTCTCGAAACACGTAATCTCATGGTGTAATTCGTTTTTCGAATGGAGTCATCGTTTTCTCAGAATAAATTCAAACAGTTCGTGGCCATTCATCAGCGCCGTAACAAACTTCGTCAGATCGTCAAACGGTTTCTGGGTATTGTAGAGGGGACCGAGGGGACTGCATCTATGCAGTTTATCTGGTGATTCGACGGTCAGATCGTTGGAGATTTTCGATTAGGGTTTCGGCCCTAGGGGAGATAGGCGGCGGCGGCGAGCACCAGGGAGGACCAGACTGTATGGGGGGGGGTGCGGCTAGGCATGAGGAGCTCGATAGTGATGATGGCGCGGCGTATGGAGGCCGGTGGTGGAAGCAATCTTTGGTCAAAGCTCGGTCAAGGCTTTGTTTGATGGGTTCCAACGGCGAGTACGTGCGTTCGTACGCGTGAAGAGATGAAGGGTTCCTGTTGCTGTGCGTTTCTCCTTAGGGTGACGTGGCGCATATATTTGTAAGTGATGATTGTGTGTCGTTTTATTTATTTTCAATTTTGAATTCAATCATCATTTTTCGCCATAACTTTCTCATACGAAGTCGGATTCACACGAAATTTCTTTTGTTAGGATCGTAATTTAATTCCGGACTTGATGACGCTGGTTTGGACGAATTCCGAGACGGGCGAATTTTTGGGTTTAAATCGAATTTAAATTCGATTTAAATTCAAAAGGTGAGTGTTTTAACCCACTCACAACTACTAGAAGCTTTTATGTTTGTTAAATTAATTTTAGAAATGAATAGAAATTTATTTATGAGTATTTGGCATGTTTATTTTATTCATATCTGTTGAGTTGCATTTATTAAATTTAACTGTTAATTTAATTAATTTATTGCGTATAAATTTACAGTTAAAATTTATTTGTTTGTATATGAACTTCTAGTTAATAGTTATATAATTTATTACTGAATATAGACTGTAGATTGATAGCTGTTAAATTTAATTTGAATAAAATTGCCAGTATTACCTGTTATGTAGTACCAAAAATAATATTGTTATTGATTGATGATTGCGATTTGGATGATGGATGATGTTGATGAATGGATGTTTATTGTATATTATTAAATTGCAAATTATCATGCATATTTCATTTCATTCGGGATTGTGGTTTGAAATGATATATAACCGCAAAATTTTATATCTTTTAAATTGCGGATTGAAATGATAAATATCCGTATCACTTGACCATAGGATAGAAAATTATATACAGGCACCGCGGTCTATATATAACTATTTTAATGTGATTTCTATGGTTTGGATGGAATACGGTTTATAATAATCTTAAATTTTATATTGTATAAATATTATTCTTCCATATATATACATATGAAGTTGAAAATTTTGAAATTAAAAGGTGTATAAATCTCTTTATTAAAAATGGAAAAAAAAATTAAGAAAATGGAGTTTGATAATTTATATCATATGTTTAAATGTTAAGTTTGGAAATTTTAAGATATGATATTTATAATTGGATTTTTCCCAAGATAAATTGAAATGAATATTCTAGTATAATTTGAATTGAAAAAAATATATATATTTTATTACTAGAAATTGGAGTTTTTATTTATTTATGGATTTTATGTGAATATTCAAGACTAATTAATAGAACATTCGATTTGTTGAAAGAATAAAATCCAACTTTAGTTTGAAATATTAATACTCCAAATGGATATATGTATATATATATATAAATTGAAGTGGTTTTGGAACTTGAGAGAGATAATACAAATTTTGGTTTAGACTTTAATAAAGAAATGTATTTGTAAAGCCATGAGAACTATTTTCTTTACAAAGTAACATTTAAGTTAAACCTTTTAATTCATATACCGTTGAATATCCAATCCATTCAAGTTTTAAAAGTTATGGTTTTAAATTATGAATTTCGAAATATTATGCTTTGAAAGGATAATTGGCTTTCAGACGTATAAATTTTAAAGCATTTGGATTTTTGAAAAGGTTTATATTTGGGATAAAGGATATCATATTGTTTTGGGTTTTAAAATGATATCGTATTCATAATTTTAAAATGGAAATGTTTATTCTGGTTTTAAAGTATGAGCTATTTTTAAATGACCGCGGTGTTATAATAACGATGGGTTGGCAAAGAGACCGGGATCGGATATGGACATACTCTCTGTCGATACCGAAAACCACTTTGACTAACCGTGTGCGCGGTGGAGATTCCAGAATGAAGTAGGTTGGTGGCGACGATTTCTGTAAGGTAAATACGTGGACCCGATTCCCGTGAGTTGGCATAAGGTGGCTAAAACAGGAGCGATCGACGGGTTAATGAGGTCATTCCTCTGATCGGACACTCCTCTTCGATATTATACTTTGACTTTGGATTGATTCAGTGGCCACTTCTATTTTTGATTTTGGGGGAGTTTGTTCGAGGTGGGCGGTAGCTGCGGCTACGCGTTTCCATCGGCCCGGAAGCGTAATTGGTATATCTACCCTGGCATTGCCTAGTTGTGCCGTGTCACCTACCATACCGAGCCTTGTACGAGTTTGGATTTCTCCCGTAGCCCGTGTGGTATCCTCTGGTGGCTTCCCGATCAGGAGGAACTATGATATTGGATGGACTACTGGGACTATTACGTGTTAAGGGGAATATTGGGTCACTCCTTAACGCTATTAAAAAGTAAGTTTATTTTATAAATAGACACTATTATAATAGCGCAATATACTACATAGTAAATAGTTTAACGGATCCTTAGGAGATGTAAATCCCGAACATCTCTTGAGTTACTGTACTCATATTTATTTTGTTAATTTAACTCACATAAGATCTTTTAGTTCCGACTCGAGTGTTTTTGTCTTTTCAAATTCGCTCGGGTCAGTCCGAGCGTTTCAGGATCGAAGATCTTAGCTTTGGAGGACGAAGACGAAGAATCCGTATTATATTATTTATAGTATTGCACCACACTCATACTGTTCCGCTGCTTTGATTGCATTGGTATGTGTAACTCTGATATTTATTGTGTAAAGAATAACAAGTGTTTTGTAAACCATTTATGAACTGTATATTTATTATTATATTTTATCCTTCCGCTGTGAGATTCTATTTTGTTTTTATTTCTTCTCTGTTTTCTTATTTACCCCATAACAATCCGCCCTTTAGTTATGTTTTGAATTGGCACGTGTGTCGGTTTAAAGTGTGCGAAAAGGCGGGATGTTACAGTTTCAAAATCACTTGTACTTATATAAGGTCCATCTTATACAAGAATCAAAATTTTCCAAAATCAATTTCGCTGTATGAAAAGCCATATGGGATTGAACATCTTTTCTTTATAAAAGGTTTTGAATTTAGAATATTTTTGTATCAAAAATCGTTTTGTAAAATAGTTTTGTATACAAAATGGTTGTGTGAAATAGTTTGTAAATAAATAATTTGTAAAATAGTTTGTAAGATAGTTTTTATAAATAAGATAGTTTTTAAAATAGTCTTGTAAATAAAATAGAATAAATAGTTTATATAAGAAAAATAAAAGAAAATAGTTTGAAAAAAGGGTTTAAATTAATAGTAGTTTTGCATAGATGAAAATTCCAATTTAAATTACAAAGATATCCAACCCAACAACTTTCAATTTCAGCGTCAAAGCATATTAATAATATTAGAACATAAGAAGTACGTAAGTCATCATTTCGCAAAATCACATTCGATCGCTCGCTCGATCACACAAGTTTGCTTTTGAACTAGTATTGTCCATTCATCTTCCCTAGTGCGGACTTTGTATGGTTTCTGGACTAGAAACTATTATTCTCCTTGCATAGCCACATATTATGATAGAGAATTCTAGAATCAAACCAAAAATCCATATCAAATACTCACCATTAAGAATCGAATGAAAAATCCTAACACGACGTGTTGTGATTCACATAGAACTTGTGTACTCAAATCTGGATCAAATTAATTTTGCGAATAAAATAATATACATACAACTTATGTAATTATTCCAATTCGTTTCATCACAAATTGCATTCCAATTAAATTCATTTTTAATCTCATTGATTAACAAAAATATCACTTCATACTTTAATATTTGTTTCATGGAATTTCTCCATTTAATGTAAAATATTAATATATTCATTCTCATAATATTGCTTATATTTCTCTTCAATTTAAATTACATTCATTTCAGATATTATATTTCTCATTTAATACTACATTTATTTGCAAATCATTTCATAAGGAATTTTCTTAAGTTTATAACCAATTTATAAAAGCTTAATTTCTTTTTTATAAGACATTGTCTGTGTTTAATGTTATCACAACTTTATTTATAACCATTTATTGCAACTTCCATTTATTTCATAAACAATTTCACAAGGCATGACTTTATTTATATTCATTTCATTTTTTAGTTCACCTTTACCTTTCAATTTATTTATGACACATTTCATAATTGTTAACTAAGTTCACCATTTCAATTTTTAAATATTATTACATTACATCACCATAATGTATATAATAATTCTACTCAACTATAACAAATTAACCTTGTTTCATTTGCTTTCAAATTAAGGTTATCGAATTCAACATAATTTCTAAGTTTCAACTCATATATTAATTTAGAAGTTTTGACTATCCAAAATATCCAAATATTCCACTTTATTTCAATAGTTGAAACTATCAGTCAACAAACAACAAAATTCACAACAATATTTCAATTCCATAAAAAAAAATCCAAATTATTCATTTTATTCTCTTTAATACACTATTGTTGAACTAGTGTTTAGTCTATTAGTTCAATCAACAATAATTAGCAAATGTTATAATTTGATTAAATACAACTAGTCAACAATGATAATAAATAGATATTACCATTTCATAAAACAAACACATTACAAATAACTATATTGGTAATAGAAATTTATTTCTTTATATATAACATATAATATTAGGAAAAATAATTTCATTTCAAAACTTATGTAAAACATTTTTGTAACACTAACAAATACGCGAGTTACCCAACAGGCTAAGGTATGTCTAAACCAAAACTCTGATACCAATTGTCACATCCTGCCTTTTTGTACGTTTTAACCAGACACACGTGCCGACTCAAACTATACAGAAGGGCGAATTGTTATAGGGTAAATAAGAAAATAATAGAAACGAAGGAAAAACAAAATATAGAATCTCGTAGCGGAATGACAAAATATAATAATCAAATAAATAGTTCATGAAGCTATTTTACAATGACATTTGATTACACTTCTACAATTCAAATCAGAGTTATACATACATAAGGAAATAAACAAATAATGCAAAGGAATATAGTAAGCAGTGGAATAATAATAATAAATAGTAATAGTATACTGAATCTTCATCTTCGTCCTCCAAAAAATAGTCTTCAATACACAGAATAGCTCAAACTGACCCGAGTGTAATGAAAACAAACACTCGAGTCAGAACTAAAAGATCTTATGTAAGTCAAATTAATCAAAATAAAATATGAGTGCAATAGCTTCAGAGATGTTACGGGGTTTCCATCTCCTTTCTAGTGTACGACGTGAATATGTTTATTTAAAAGGTTCGAAATATCAATCTTAATAACCTAACTAAAACAAATCCGAAGTTTGAATTAACTTAAAGCCTTCAAATAATTCAGTTTCAAACAAAATCTAAACTCAAGAAATTATGTGATATATGTCATTTCAACCAGTACCTAAAAATCAACATTTGCAAATCAATGAAAACCATTCGGGTTTATCATTTCAACCCATAACGATTTTTCTCTAATCTATAAGATCGTTCGGGTATGTATTATTTCAACCCATAATGAATTTGCAGTATTATAACAATAAAAAATACAACATCCATTCATCCAATATCAATAATCAATCATCAATCACAATCATCATCCAAATCAATCAATACACATCAATAGATAATAAAAATCAACAACGGGTATCTAAATGGCAATTTAAATTCAATAATAAATTAAATAATGATTTAATTCAAGTAAATTCAAATTAATGGAGTTGACGATTCAAATATACCAAACGGCCTTAAATAAATCTCTAATCATATCATATATTTTAATTTAACAAACATAAGGAATTTTAGAACTTGTGAGTAGGTTGAAACACTCACCTTTGAATTTAAATTAAATTTAAATCAAATTTAAGCCCAAAATTCGAACAATCTCCGAAATTGTCCAAACAAGTGTCAAAATGTTCGAAATTTCAATACGATCCCAGTAGAAGAAACCGCGCGTGAATTGGACTTCATACGTGAAAGTTATGCTAGTTAGAATATTTGGCAATCAAAAAATAAATTAAAACAAAATAAAGCTTACACTTCTCTTATTTTATTTCCACGTCACGTACGCGCAGAACTCATCTTCCTCTTTGACCACTATCGGACAACAAGACCCAATGCCCAGTCAACATCACTGTTGACCGCTCATAGCTGGGCCTACGCACCGCCTCTGACCACGATATGGCCACCAAATCCTTCGCCTCATCGCGCCGCACTACCTCATAGCTCCGCTGTTCACCAACTGCAAGCCGCCGCCACTGAAGAGCCCAAACCCTAATCGAATTTTTCCAATGATCTAGCTGTCGATTCAACAAATGGCTGTCATGGATGGACTACGTATGGCAATCTCCACCCATCCATACTAACGATTCGACGATCGGTCGATGTTGATCAACGATCAACGAACGACCGAGAATAGTTCTCCCTGTTCCGCCCATAAAGTGACCCAGATCGAAAAAAGAATCAATGATTTGACTTGCGCTTGTTGACAGCTTCAAATTGATATATAATATGATATAGTTTGAGAAGTTTTAATTTTTGATTTGGAATTTGGTTTGAAATTGAACTGGAATTCGTTTGTCTGCCATTGGAATGAGGAGTTGAGAAGAAATGTACATACAGACAAATGAAAACAAGAAGTGGCTAGGGTTTATAACAGGCTATATATATGCAGATCAGGGAAATAGAATGAATGGACCTGATTGATTTGGTTTGGAACGATAAACGACCCGAAATGCCCGTTCTGCCTCCGAAACGAAAATAGCTCATCCTGTATATCAAAATTAATGTTTTCGATATTTTTAAACTCAATGGAATAGGTTCCAGGTCCTAATTCCATCGTGTGAAGAAGTTATGTTAAAATCGGCTTATTTCAAGTTGATTTCAATTGATTTTAATTAAATTGATTTCTTGGCGTTTCGAGCTCATACGATCAAACGACAAGTCTGATCGCTACGAAACTTGAAATCCCACTATGATTCACCGTTATGGATCAGATGAAAGTAGTTTTGCGGAAATCCGAGTCGGTGGCCAAAATGGCTATTTTCACATTAATCAATTAAATTAATATTAAATCAATTAATCATCGTTTAATTCAATATTTATTAACCAACAAATTTCATCAATTTTGATTACTTGGACATTTATAATAATTCAAAACAAGTTTACACATCAATTCGTTGTTAATTATTTCAATAATTACAGTGTTCAATTTCTATTATAATCAAATCTAATTAATTATAATTTAATTTCAATAAATTGATTTTATTTGATTTCAATCTTTATGCTCAATCAATTATTTTCGTACATACATAGTTAACATTATTATATATTTTATTACATTAATATTTACCATTTTCATCTTACTTTCATTAACGTAATCTCTAATTACATTTAATTGTAATAAATTCACTTACTATCATTTATATTCCAATAATTTGATCAGATTCGATTCCAATTCTTTTTATTTAATCAATTGTCATCTTATATACAAAATTAACATTGGTTTACGTCTTAGTACTTTAATATTTTCCAATTCATCTTAATTTCAATTAATGTAATATTTAAATTCATTTTTAATCACAATTAATTTCCAATTTAATTTGGTGGACTAAATAAATAGGTAACTTATAATAACTATTACTGTTAACTTTTAATTACATTATAAGTTTATTATTTACAAACAGATGTTACAATTGCTTCCCTACCACTAAATTTCATACAATTACCATTAACCATATAATATTTCATTAGTTAATTAAATATTTACATACTTCCCTATGTTTACTTGATAACCAAGTATAACCTTACACTATTTCAATTAATTGGAATTCCATTCAATTTGTTGATAATTAGCTTTAATTAACATTGTTACATTTCATTTTAGTATTCGTTTCATTATTAAATTATAAAATTTTTGTTGCTTCCAATTATTGACTCACAAAACCTTATTATATTACAAATTTATTTGTCGAAAATTACGAGTCATTATAATGGGATTCAAACCCCTGCTGCCCCGGGAAGCTAAATCACGCACTAACGACTGTATTAAATGACCTTTATGTTAAATTTCTTAAAGGGATGTTACATGCTACCCCCTCAAGAGCCTAACCTCCTCATTAGCTTATCATTGGACACCATCTAAGCATTGTGTCTTATAAATACTACTCCGATTGACATCCACAACATTATAATACACAATTCAAATTGATACCGAGTGTAACGATCTACCTTTTACGATGCATCGAATATATAAAGATCAACATATATACTCAGAATAGCATAGTAGATGTACCGTTGGATAAATTAAACAAAACTCTACTCTAAATTTTGGCATGGCCTTTGCACAACTCATGGCGAAAAGAACAATAAAATTGGATAATTATATAATAGTGCACGAAGACACGGTCAATGCACAAAGTCATAATAGTCAAATGCATAAAGTCATGACATAAATATAATATATATGTATAGAGGACATGTTATGTATATAAAATTAATAAAGCCACAATATGTAAAAAAATCACTCTACATAAACTCCATACATATGGAGCACTAAATAGATACATCAATATAGTACATAGTATCATACATGAATAGAAAATCCAGTACATATAGTCATACATGAACTACTCATAAAAATAGGCACATATCCATAACCCAAAAAGTCCAGCTCTCCAGTTAGATTGTCCCCAAAATCAACCTGACACTTAGATTACTCTGCTAAGAGCAATCACAAGTCCAAATAGGAAATAAAAGAGAAACAAGGGCCAGACCAAAGTAAAATGAGGTGAGATAGCCTTGTAATATTGTAATTAAATACGCATATACATCCTTGCATGCAACAGGTTTAGTGAAATATCAATTATTAAAACTACATGTTCTAACTATATAAGGCATTAATGACATGAATTGACGGGTCCAGGGGTAATACTGTACTCTATAATCAATGGTCTCATAAATACCCCAATCATAATAAAAACTCAAAATATAAGGCTAGTACATCCATAACAGTACTATATATCCTAGCATCTATAGATCCTAAACACCCCCTCCCTTTGTGAATCCTAGACAAAAAATATCCTAAGTTAGTTCTTCCCAAATATCCATAGTGGAAATCCGTAAACAAAAGTGTCGTAAATCTCCAAATCCTGGTCAACCCCAAAATACAGAAAAATTTGACCATAATGATGCCATTTATCCATGCACCCCTATACTCAATGATCCCATATGAACATATATGTGTGATAACTAAGGCCAACGCTATATGAATATTTGAAACCAATATCGGTATGATGAATTTCCACTACCACATAGAGAATACTTTGGAGCCAACTCTTACAGTTGACTCCGAGTCATAACTAACTCATGTAGGTCCTATATCAACACCATGTGCTACAGACAGTATATTTCCTACTCTTGAAAGGCATCCCAATCTCTCTCCGCCCCTGCTCTAGGATCTCATCTGCAGGTTGTGACTGCTCTATGATGCAATGGACTCACTCATTAGCATCATATCCTTCTGTTTGCCTACACCAATAACTCAGAACCATATACGTATGCCAGAAACTGCATAAACATTCCTACACATATACCCAACAACAGTAGTCTTACCGTTCTTGTGTAAATCATCTGATGTTTCCTTGTATTACTTCGAACTCCGTTGAATTATCCACACTTTACCAAGTCTAAAGGTTCACCATGCTTTTCCTCAGAACAATTCCGAGGCATTGCCATGCTCCGACCACGGCCAGGGCTAGGTTCAGTCCATGCCATAGCTTTTGTAGTGGCCTACGTATACACTGCTGCAGGCAACAATGCTATGTGCACTGCTGCGATACGACAATGCACCACACTCCTGAGTGTAATAAGGCACTACTGTAGTGAAACAATGCACTACACATTGCACTTGCAGTGGTGATAGGCCAAATTTTTGCCACAATTCTCTATCCGAGAGCATTGTCGTGGTTCGACCATAGCCGGAGCGAGACTTGGGCTCCTCATTCTTTCTTTATTTTTTTATCCTTGTTGCAAACCTTTTTTTTGTGTATAAAGCAACTTTTTCACTCAAACTTCTTTTAGCCTAAAATCCTAAATTTAAATTATTAATCCTAACAACTCCCTTTCATTTAGCCTCCAACTAGTTAAGCAATTCATTTTCCATCTTATAATACTTTTATTTGTTTCGTATCTCTCAAATCAAGCTAACAACATTTCTTTATCCAAATACAAATCACCCTTAATTTACATACATACTTGTTTTTTTAAGTCATTTCATTCTATTAATATCACTTTAGATTACTTCATATATTAACTTCTAGAATCCAATATCAACTATTTGAAATTAAACATCAAGTGTACAATTTTTTTTGATGCTTTCTAACTTCCCCTAACATCCAATTCCATTTATTATATCTCTACTGACGTGTTTCTAAATGAAAATCATCATTCTTATAAAAATTATATTTTATATTACTTTTATCAACATGAGCTCAAGCTTATGCCTTTTGAAAGCTATCAGAGCAAGTGTTTTTTTCATTTAGAAGTCCTAACTTTTACTGTACCGTCTTTCATACTTTTTACTCATTTTCTTTTACAATAGCTAAGTGAGTTTATAATCATTCAAAGTTCATTATAACCACTTAACATCAAGTTAACGGTTTCTAACCCATTCAACATTATATATTAAATTGCTATAATTCTTAGATGCTTGCTACTTCATTAAAATCACATTTTAGGATCATTACATTTCAACTTCACTATTATGTTTATTAATGACAACTATAATCATCCTATAAGCTATTAAGTCCTACGTACATATGCTGTGACACCCCACCTCTATACCCACGCTAGCCAAGGATACTACGGGGTAATTCCGTCAACTACCATGGAGAATAAGACTGTTGAGGAGCGACCATCCGTGTAATTGCTTTGTCCAAGCACCAATATGTTAGATAGTACAAGGAAGTCCGACATGCTGATACAAACTCAAAGCTACTACAGAGTGGCTATATATATTCTTTTGTGTAGCACTTGTAGATATTCTTTTGTCAAATTGTGGATCTTGTTAGACCACTACTCTGATGTACACTTTCATGTGCTATATTCATATCTTTTTCCGCCTTTGTGATATGGATATCTGTGACTGATTTGTGTTATGTTTATTTCTATGTTTGTGTCTTTGTGATGCCCCACCTCTATACCCATGCTAGCCAAGGACACTACGGGGTAATGCCGCCAACTAGCACGGAGAATAAGGCTGTTGAGGAGCGACCATCCGCGTAATTGCTTTGTGCGAGCACCAATATGTCAGATAGTACAAGGAAGTCTGATATACCGATACAAACTCAAAGCTACTACACAGTAGCTATAAATATTCTTCAGAAACAAACATAACACAAATCAGTCACAGATATCCATATCACAAAGGCGGAAAAAGATATGAATATAACACATAAAAGTGTACATCAGAGTAGTGGTCTAACAAGATCCACAATTTCACAAAAGAATATCTACAAGTGCTACACAAAAGAATATGGATACATCAATGAGTCTATATCTCAAATGTATACAACAAAAATTACTAATCTAAATAGTTAGCCAAAAGTCAGGGTGATAATCCCAGATGTGAAGTCAGGCAGAAGCACCTGTAACATCTCGGTCCGACCCGAGTATTATTTATAAGAAAATAATAAACGGATCAGTCTAGCTATAAATATCAGATAAAATGATATAGAATAAGAGATATGACATAACATATGATAACCATAAAGCCATACTGTGATAAGTATGTAATTGAAAATCAACAAGAGATTAATCAATATCACCAGTATCTTCTCAAAGATAAAAAGGTATGTCATACTCAATATCTTCGATCACAAAAAGTTAATGACACACAAATTCACCAATGCACAAATATTAATAACACATATCAATGTAAATCACGAAATTCAGTGAAACACAAATTCTAGAAATCATCAATGGAAATCCAGAAATCACAAAAAGGGGGGAGGCCTATCACAAAACAGGAGCATGAAAACTCACCAACACGTGTATCACAAAATGGAACGCTATTCCATGGTTTCTAACCATTAATTTTGAGCCGAAGCTCCATAAAACAGCCCAAAGACCATGGGTCGCTACCCCACCAAATTGAGCCGAAGCTCCACAGAAACGGGGTTTAGTCTCCCTCGTAGACAAAGAGACAAAGCACATTTGCTAGTCTAAATCACAAAAATGATCATCAACGATCATCAAGAAGTGTCAATTACAGTAAGCTAGTAAATGTAAAAGCTTAGCTTCATGTCCCATAACCACTAGCTTAACTTTAATATTTACGAACAAATTGTAGATCTCCACTCAAAAATTATCACAAGAGATTCAATCGAACAAGTCCAAAAATTAACCGACAAAGTAAACGCAAGCATTTCATACCACTTGTTTTACGAAGCCATTTAATTAGATTTCTCATACGAGTGAGGTAAATGTTTGTATATTTTTAAAATGACAAATCACAAAAATGATCGGAGAAACGATCAATCATAAAACTTCACATACGAAGACGTGAATGAAATCCAAAGAATTCGATTCCAAATTCATCAAAGTGGAAATACTCTTGCGGCTCAACAGCCACGACTTACGACCTATATAAGTCAACACAAGAAACCAACGGCTCAAGAAATAGCACACGGCTTAAAAAAGGGGCAACTTAATGGTGCGACCAAGCTGCAAACGACCTAAGGAGTGGCACGACCTAAGTATGGCGCGGCCCAAGTTGGTTGCGACCTAAGGTGGGCCGACCTAACTGCAAGGCAAGAAGAGTAAAGTGAACGACCTATGTGGTCAGCAACCTAAGGAGCTAGCGGCACAACAGGCCGAACGACCAAAGTGATGCAACGACCTAAGAGGAGAATAGGCCGAGCGACTTAAGGGTTGGAACGACCTAACAGGCCAAGCGACCTAAGGTATAGCACGACCTAACAGATGTGCGACTTAACAATGCAAGCAGGCCGAGCGACTTAAGTGGGGACGACCTAGCATGGCGCGACCTAAGGAGCAGAAGAAGGCCGAGCGACCTAAGGCACTAACGGCATAAATGGCCGAGCGACCTAAGGAGCAGGCGAGCTAGCTGTAGGCCGAGGGGATTATACGGTGCAGACCGAACGACCTAACGACTAAATAAGGCCGAGCGACCTAATGGTGGAGCGAACTGTAGGGGAGCGACCTAAATGCAGGCCGACCTAATGTGCAGGCCGAGAATCCTTCATGTGCAGGCCGAGAATCCTTCATGTGCAGGCCGAGCGACCTAGGGGTTTGAAGTGCAAAAACTCTCCCAAATTGCAACCGATCGAGCGCGGACGCTAGGGGATTATACCCATAGGCTACCTGGTCGTATTGGATCCTCGGTGCATCACCAAAAACGTGTTTAAACATCAAAGATTGGATTTTTAAAGATTTGAACCCAAAGCACTAAAAATTGGAATTTTCACCAATTCAATCCAAACCAAAGGCAAATGCACTTGAATAAGTGTTAGGAATTCATACATAACAATCAAAGATAGTTATAGACAAAGATGTGAGGTAAAAATCTCACCTTTACACAAGATTAATGAAGAAGAAGCTTGCAAGGAAGAATCAATGGGTTCTCTTTGAATTTGGAGTTAGATATTGGATTTGCAAATGAACTTGAGCTTAGAGTTTTAATTTCCCATTCCTTCCTCCATTTTTGATGAAGCTTGAGTGTTAGGAAATGAAAGTAAAGTTATGAAGAGAAGGGGGTTAAGTTAGAGTTAATAGTTTAGGCAAATGGGCTAAACCAAACCCAAAACCCAAAGTGAAAAAGTAGCAAAATTCCACTAACTCCAAACACATCAGAGTTTATACTTAAAAAGATCGCAAACGGTGTTTTGGACCCAATGGGAGTGGTTCCAAGTCCTAATTCGACCGTATGCAAAAAGTAACTTTTCGGACTAAAATCCGACTAACGATAAAATATTTAAATATTAAAATTGTAAAATATGCGGGTTGTTACCGACTCCCCTCCTTAAAGAAAATGCGTCCTCGCAATATTTAAGAAGAAAATATAAGGTAACAACCATGAAAGCTTATCAACACAAAATAAATTTGAAATAAGAAATTCACCTCAAAGAGCACGAGAAAGTAAGTCTGGATGTGTTCGCTCGATGAATTCTCTAGATTCCCAAGAGCAATCCTTAGGATTTGAGGGCTATTGAACTTTAACAAGTGGAACATCCTTATTTCGAAGGCGCTTGACCTCCGAAGCAATAATACGGATAGGATGTTGCTCATAAGTTAAATTAGGCGAAACTTCTATTTCTTCCACAACACCGGGCTCAAGAATAGAATCGGAATCTCGAAGGCACTTTCGTAATTGAGAAACGTGAAACACGTCATGAATAGCAGAAAACTGAGCTGGTAATAAAAGGCGATAAGCCACGGAACCAATACGTTCGGTGATGGGAAATGGACCAATATATCGAGCTGCTAACTTTCCCGATCGACTGAAACGTACAACACCCTTCATAGGTGAAACACGAATAAACACAAGATCTCCCACAGAAAATTCTAATTTCCTTCTCCGGTTATCGGCATAGGATTTTTGTCTACTTTGGGCTTCTTTCATCCTATGACGAATAAGGTCAATCATCTCTGTGGAATCACGAATAAAATCTGGACCTAAAACCAGCCTCTTACCGGCCTCAAGCCAACAAGAAGGAGCTCGGCATGGCCTTTCGTAGAGTGCCTCGAAAGGAGCCATACCAATACTACATTGGAAGCTATCATTATAGAAAAACTCAACAAGAGAAATATGATCTTCCCAACTTCCACCAAAATCAAGAACACATGCATGAAGAAGATCTTCAAGAGTTTGATTCACATGCTGAATTTGTCCATCGGACTGAGGATGATAAGCAGTGCTAAAATTAAGCTTCGTTCCCAAAGCTTTTTGAAGACTATTCCAAAATCCACTAGTAAACAAGGGATCTCGATCACTAACAATAGAAGTAGGAACTCCATGTAATTTAACAATCTCTTTAATAAAGAGTTTGGCCAAAAGTGGAACGGTTCGATTGGACCAAACATGAATAAAATGGACGGATTTAGTAAGTCTATCAACTATCACCCATATGCTATCATGACCTGAGCGAAAACGGGGAAGGCCATCTATAGAATCCATGGAAATTTTATCCCACTTCCAAATGGAATTTCTAAAGGTTGCAATAACCCACCAGGCCTTTGGTGTTCGGTCTTAAAGAGTTGGCAAGTCATGCAACACTTAACAAAGTTAGCAATATCAGATTTCATTCCCTCCCAATAATAAAGTTGCTTCATATCCGCGTACATTTTACTACTACCGAGATGAATGGTAAATTTCGAACGATGAGAATCTTCTAAAATGTCTTTACGAAGATTACCAATATTTGGCACGATAAGTCTACCAAATTTTCAAATGCCGCCACGAGAATCAATGTCAAAGTCTTTCAAACCTTCAATATCAATTTTATCCCTTAGATTTTGGCCAAGAAGAGCCAATTCGAGATCTAGCTTTTGAGCTTCAAGAATGCGGTCTAAAAGAGAAGGATGAGCCTCAAGGCTACATAAAGCGAGAGATGAACATAAATCGAAAACACAATCTCGAATCTCACAAGTGGATAGAATTTCGAGATCATTCCATTCGGATATCATCATAGAAACAACCGCTTGTTGCTTACCACTAAGTGCATCGGCAACACGATTTCCCTTTCCGGGGGTATAAAGGATATCAAGATCATAAGCTGCAAGAAATTCGAGCCAACGTTGTTGACGCAAATTAAGTTTCTTTTGGGAAAATAGATACTTCAAAGATTTATGATCGGTATAGAGAACAAATTTCTCTCCCAAAAGATAATGACGCCAAATACGAAGGGGAAAAACAATAGCCGCGAGCTCTAAATCATGAGTGGCATATCTAGTCTCGGCAGCTTCAATTGCCTAGAAGCATAAGCAATAACATGTTCTTTTTGCATAAGAACGGCACCCAAACCAACGCGACTAGCATTGGTATAAACAACAAAATCTTGATTTCCTTAGGGAATAACAAGAATAGGAGCATCAAAAAGGAGTTCTTTTAATTTCTGAAAAGAAGCTTCACATTTGTCCGACCAAATGTATTTAACTCCCTTCTTTGTCAAGCTAGTAAGAGGCATGGAAATTTTGGAAAAGTCCTTTTGTGAAACGGCGGTAATAACCTACCAATCCAAGGAAACTACGAATTTCCGTCACACTCTCCGGTCTCTTCCAATTTTGAATCGCTTCAATCTTTGAAGGATCCACGGAAATTCCGGATTCGGAAATAATATGACCGAGAAACTTCACACGAGATTGCCAAAAGTGGCGTTTAGAGAATTTTTCTTTCAATTGATTGCTCCTAAAAGTTTCCAACACAATCTGAAGATGATTTTCATGCTCCTCCTCGGTTTTAGAATACACAAGAATATCATCAATAAAGATGAGAACAAACCGATCGAGGAAGTCTTTGAAAACTCTATTCATAAGGTCAACGAAATAAGCCGGAGCATTCGTTAAACCAAATGGCATAACAAGCCATTCATAAGATCCATAACGAGTACAGAACGATGTAAAAGGAATACTATCCTCTGCAAAACGAAGCTAATGAAAACCGGTAGCTAAGTCTAATTGTGAAAAGACTCTAGCACCACTAAGTTGATCAAATAGATCATCAATCCGAGGTAAAGGATATTTATTCTTGATAGTAAGTTCATTAAGCTTGCGATAGTCAACGCAAAGCCTAAGTGTACCATCGGATTTCTTCACAAAAATAGCCGAAGCTCCCCAAGGCAAGGAACTAAAGCGAATAAATTGCTTCGTCTCCAATTCTGATAATTGTTTGCGCATCTTCTCATTTTCCTTATTGGACATACGATAAGGAGGACGAGTGATAGGTTGAACTTTAGGGATGAGATTAATTCTGAACTCAATTGCTCGCTTAGGTGGTAATCCTAAAACGGGCTCAAATATGTCGGAAAATTCACGAACAACGTGAATAAGAGAAATAATATCCTCTTCATCATCATTATCGTCATCATGAGGATTTAAAGAATATAAAGATGCAACCAAGCTGGAATCCGAATCTTTAAGATCAATAGAAATCTGCTTAACAGATTGAGGATGTCGAAGATGAATAGTCCGCTCAGGACATAGGATTTGGGCTTCATAGCGGTTAAGCCAATCCATTCCCAAAATCATCCCAAAGCCTAAGTAGCGCATAACATACAATCGGCTCGGAAAGAAAAATCACACAAAATAATCTCGACATCTTTACACAATAAACTGATCGTTGCGGATCCACCAACCGGATTCGCAATTCTCAAAGAAGTTATTAAACACACAACATCCAAAGAAAAAGTATCAACAAGTTCTTTCGATATAAAAGAATGGGACGCACCCGTATCAAAAAGAACTCGAATAGGATGATCACGAAATAAAATAATGCCATCAAAGATAGAATGAGAAATACCTTGACCACGAGATGTGTTGCCAGGGGCATGAGCAACATTAAGTTTTCCCTCCTTCCTATTTTGAAGTTTGGGACAAGAAGATAAATAATGATCCGGGCTTTTGCAATAGCGACAAGCTCGGGACTTTGAACACTTGTTTGCATAGTGGTCCTTAGAACCACAATTGTAGCATTGCCCACTACGAGAGGTAGGAGTCTTCGCCACCGAAGTTGTTTGCTTCCCTTTCTTATTGGGATAAGGACCTCTGGACTTATTAGGCCTTTTCTTGTTGTTGAAGTTCGGTTTGGCACTCATAACTTCAACGTCACTCTCTTTATCTGCCTCCTCGAGTCGAAGAGCGATATCAACGAGTTGGTCAAAAGAAACTTCTAGCTTTAGAAGCAATGGCTTCTTGAGATTTTTATTCAAGCCATAGACAAATCTTTGGTTCTTCTTTAATGGGGTGTTTATGTATTCAACCCCGTATTCAGAAAGTGACTCGAATGATGCGACATAGTCTGTCACAGAGGATTCACCTTGAACAAGGTCAATGAAACGGCGAGCCAAAGTCGCCTTCTCAGCTTCTGGCACAAATTTTAATTCGAAGCGTTCCCGCAATTTCTCCCAAGTAAGATCCACTTCAACTATTTCAGAAATAGGAAGCTCATACCAATCTAATGCTCTTTCTTGGAGCATGCTAGAAGCCACTTGGACTCGATGAAGGTCAATAAGATTCATGCGAGAAAAGATTCGATCGCACGATCTCAGCCAAGCCTGGACTTCAATAATGGTTTCGGAACCCTTGAATGGCTTTCCACCCAAATTGGTATAATCGCTGCACAAATGTGCAAATCCAGACCTAGGGTGAGTAAACTCCGGATTAGATCCGGCTGCTTGGGCATTCCTTACTAGATCAAGAAGCTGCTGGGCAGACATAAATACTCCATCTTGGGGAGTAGCACAAGATTAACCGGCGCTGGGACGGCCAGGTCTAACCATTTCTCTTCCTTTTTGAAAGAAATAAAGAAGAAGGATAAGGTTATTCACCAAAAGAATATCAAGCAATCTTGATAGATAAACAAGGAATCATAAAGAAAATAGGATGAATCGGTACGAAGACTCGAATTAAATCCTAAAGCACGACTCCTAAGATGGACTTAGGACGATGATCCTTTCTAGATTATTCTACACTGTTCCGAAGATTGGCTCTCATACCAAGCTGTGACGCCCCACCTCTATACCCACGCTAGCCAAGGACACTACAGGGTAATGCCGTCAACTAGCACGGAGAATAAGGCTGTTGAGGAGCGACCATCCGTGTAATTGCTTTGTGCGAGCACCAATATGTCAAATAGTACAAGGAAGTCCGACATACCGATACAAACTCAAAGATACTACACAGTGGCTATATATTCTTTGGAAACAAACATAGAAATAAACATAACACAAATCAGTCACAGATATCCATATCACAAAGGCGGAAAAAGATATGAATATAACACATGAAAGTGTACATCAGAGTAGTGGTCTAACAAGATCCACAATTTCACAAAAGAATAGCTACAAGTGCTACACAAAAGAATATGGATACATCAATGAGTCTATATCTCAAATGTATGCAACAAAAGCTACTAATTCAAATAGTTAGCCAAAAGACAGGGTGATAATCCCAGATGTGAAGTCAAGCAGAAGCAACTGTAACATCTCGGTCTGACCCAAGTATTATTTATAAGAAAATAATAAACGGATCAGTCTAGCTATAAATATCAGATAAAATGATATAGAATAAGAGATATGACATAACATATGATAACCATAAAGCCATACTGTGATAAGTATGTAATTGAAAATCAACAAGAGATTAATCAATATCACCAGAATCTTCTCAAAGATAAAAAAGGAATGTCATACTCAATATCTTCAATAACAAAAAGTTAATGACACACAAATTCACCAATGCACAAATATTGATAACATACATCAATGTAAATCACGAAAATCAGTGAAACACAAATTCTAGAAATCATCAATGGAAATCCAGAATTCACAAAAAGGGGGGAGGCCTATCACAAAACGGGAGCATAAAAACTCACCAACACGTGTATCACAAAATGGAACGCTATTCCATGGTTGCTAACCATTAATTTTGAGCCGAAGCTCCATAAAACGGCCCGATGACCATGGGTCGCTACGCCACCAAATTGAGCCGAAGCTCCACAAAAACGGGGTTTAGTCTCCCTCGTAGACAAAGAGACATCGCACATTTGCTAGTTTAAATCACAAAAATGATCATCAACGATCATCAAAAAGTGTCAATTATAGTAAGCTAGTAAATATAAAAGCTTAGCTTCATGTCCCATAACCACTAGCTTAACTTTAATATTTACGAACAAATTGTAGATCTCCACTCAAAAATTGTCACAAGAGATTCAATCGAACAAGTCCAAAAATTAACCGACGAAGTAAACGCAAGCGTTTCATACCACTTGTTTTACGAAGCCGTTTAATTAGATTTCTCGTACGAGTGAGGTAAAGGTTTGTATATTTTTAAAATGACAAATCACAAAAATGATCGTAGAAACGATCAATCATAAAAATTCACATACGAAGACGCGAATGAAATCCAAAGAATTCGATTCCAAATTCATCAAAGTGGAAATACCCTTGCGGCTCAACAGCCACGACTTACGACCTAACATAAGTCAACACAAGAAACCAACGGCTCAAGAAATAGCACACGGCTTAAAGCAGGGGCAACTTAATGGCGCGACCTAGCTGCAAACGACCTAAGGAGTGGCGCGACCCAAGTTGGTTGCGACCTAAGGTGGGCCGACCTAACTGCAAGGCGAGAAGAGTAAAGCGAACGACCTATGTGGTCAGCGACCTAAGGGGCTTGTGGCACAACAGGCCGAACGACCTAAGTGATGCAATGACCTAAGAGGAGAATCGGCCGAGCGACTTAAGGGTTGGAACGACCTAACAGGCCAAGCGACCTAAGGTATAGCGCGACCTAACAGATGTGCGACTTAACAGTGCAAGCTGGCCAAGCGACTTAAGTGGGGACGACCTAGCATGGCACGAACTAAGGAGCAGAAGAAGGCCGAGCGACCTAAGGCACTAACGGCATAAATGGCCGAGCAACCTAAGGGGGAACGACCTAACTTGTCGCGACCTAAGGAGCAGCCGACCTAGCTGTAGGCCGAGGGGCTTATACGGTGCAGACCGAACGACCTAACGACTAAACAACACCGAGCGACCTAATGGTGGAGCGATCTATAGGGGAGCGACCTAAATGCAGGCTGACCTAATGTGCAGGCCGAGAATCCTTCATGTGCAGGCCGAGCGACCTCGGGGTTTGAAGTGCAAAAACTCTCCCAAATTGCAACCGATCGAGCACGGACGCTAGGGGATTATACCCATAGGCTACCCGGTCGTATTGGCTCCTTGGTGCATCACCAAAAACGTGTTTAAACATCAAAGATTGGATTTTTAAAGATTTGAACCCAAAACACTAAAAATTGAAATTTTCACCAATTCAATCCAAACCAAAGGCAAATGCACATGAATAAATGCTAGGAATTCATACCTAACAATCAAAGATAGTTATAGACAAAGATGTGAGATAAAAATCTCACCTTTACACAAGGTTAATGAAGAAGAAGCTTGAAAGCAAGGAAGAATCAACGGGTTCTCTTTGAATTTGGAGTTAGATGTTGGATTTGCAAATGAACTTGAGCTTGGAGTTTTAATTTCCCATTCCTTCCTCCATTTTTGATGAAGCTTGAGTGTTAGTAAATGAAAGTAAAGTTATGAAGAGAAGGGGGTTGAGTTAGAGTTAATAATTTAGAAAAATGGGCTAAACCAAACCCAAAACCCAAAGTGAAAACGTTGCAAAATTCCACTATCTCCAAACACATCAAAGTTTATACTCAAAAAGATCGCAAACAGTGTTTTGGACCCAATGGAAGTGGTTCCTAGTCCTAATTCGACCGTATGCAAATAGTAACTTTTCGGACTAAAATCCGACTAACGATAAAATATTTAAATAAAATATTAAAATATTAAAATCGTAAAATATGCGGGTTGTTACATATGCTATTAAGTCCTACGTACTTAATTACTTGCTAACTTACATAAAAACTATATTTATCATAAAGACTTATAAATAATCTATATATGTGATTATTTATTTAGTATAATTAGATTTCAATTTCAATTTCTTATAAAGTTGTAAATATAAACATATGTGAATATAAGAATTTAGTAATTTATATAAAGAAAAAGATTTAAAATCACTTTTCTTTCATACTTGAAATAAATTTAGTCTGTACATATAAATTTAAAATTGTATATGCAAATATTTAAAACTAAATCTATAAATTTATTACCGTAAAGGTTTAAACCATAATTTATAAATAAATTAGGGAAGAGGGTTTAAACATAAATTAAAGAGTTATGACAAATGTTAAAACATGAAGTATAATATAAAACAAGTGTAAACAAGATTACATAAGAAATTAACAAGTGTTAGTTAGATTTAACAAGTGGCAAGATGCATTGTTTTTCTTTTAAAATTTATAATGGAAATAAACATCATAATTAAAAAGTAACAAGGCTTCAACATCGTCATTTAATCAAAAACTAAGAATTAAAATAGAAAAGAAAACCTAGAAACAAATCAAACCAGAAAAAAAATCTGAAAAAGAAATCAACATCAAGACCAAAAATAGAATGGAAACTAAAATTCAAAAAGCATCATAAATCTGAAGTATCATCACAAGCAAGCTTCAGGATTCATTGCAAATCAAACTACAACCTGGAAGCCTGATCAAGAACAAGTTAGACCAGAGCAATCAAAGCAAAGTTTAGAAGCTTTCAGTCTTGAAACATAAGCAAGATCAACTTAGTTTAAGCAACAAGCGCACATATTTAAGTTTCAACCTGACATCAACCAAGCTTTAGATTCAAAGAAAAAATAATATAAATTTCCAGATCTTTCAAACAAAAAATGATATCTCTGTTTAGGTGAGCAAACCATCATCTTATGATTGAATCTGTTTACTTTTTTATGATAAATATACTTGAAGGTATTATGGGTTATATGATGCCTGCATATCTGTGTCCGTGTATATATATAATGTTGAAATGCATGCCTGTATATATGTACAGACATATTTCTGTCAGATAATAGGATAATAAAAATTCAAGAAAAATTGACATCTCAAAATCTAAAAAAAATTAGGCAATGATTTTTAAACAAAAGTTGGTTGTATTTACCTATTTCAGATTTTAAAATCATTTGGAAGCATCAAATGCAAACGATATCACTAGAAATATGGAAAAAACAGTAAAACTCAAAATGTCCTAAAATTTGATTATCCAGTTTCCTCGATTTGATTATATATATTGATTCGTATTTAAAAATGATGATTTTTGTGGGAAACATCAGGATTTTTAAGCTAGTATTTCGAGAGAAATTTATAGATGAACAGAAAATACAAAACTGGCAATTTCCGATGATCAACGTTGAACTAGGGATCGGGTCTGATCATGGTGATAGCTGGGAGGATGGCGATTATAGGAAAAATGATGGGTAAATTTATAGATCATCGTGGAGGTGTGAGTTCATCGAACTAGGGTTCATCGAACTAGGGTTCATCGGCTTTTTTGGTTGGTGTTATGATCGCGGCAAATTCATCAATATCAGGGCACCGGAATGAATCGCACGGGTGGAAAATGGCATATGGAGGATTAGCGATGCTCTAACCAGAATTTCTTGGTCGTTGATGAACGGAGGCGCCGAACGATGAGGTTTTAGATGGTCGGGTGTGTTCCAATTTTGGGTTCACAGGCACCTTTTCATTCTCGTATTCGATCCGAGGTTTTGATGATCACAATTGGGTAGGGGACCAACATTGACTTGTCGACGATTTGAGACCTAGCCAAAGATAGCCAGTCCGGCCGTGCACATGCACACTTGTAGTTTGGCTGTCTGGGAATCATGGAATCGGGGAAGAAGGGTTGCTTTCGGGTTTGAGTTGAAGTAAGTAATGATTTTTTTGGGAAAAACATAGAATAGGATTGGCATAGGGAAACCAGAAGAGGGGCTCGAGTGGGAATCGGGTTAGACCTGAAGCAGGGTTTTTTTTGAACAGTTTAAAATTTTATGAAAGCAAGTTTTTAAATTTTATCTAGTTTAAAACTATTATATGATAAATGTTTAAAAATTATTTCATTAAAGGAATTTATAGTTTGTTTATCATAAATCAACTTAGTATAAGAAACAAGCACACATATTTCATTAAAGGAATGTTTAAAAACTATTATATGAAACTTAAAAGTATTTCGAGAGAAATTTATAGATGAACAGAAAATACAAAACTGGCAATTTCCGGTGATCGACGTTGAACTAGGGATCAGGTTTGATCATGGTGATAGTTGGGAGGATGGTGATTATTGGAAAAATGATAGGTAAATTTATAGATCATCGTGGCGGCGTGAGTTCGTCGAACTAGGGTTCGTCGGCTTATTTTGGTTGGTGTTATGATCGAGGCAAATTCGTCAATATCAGGGCACCAGAATTAATCGCACCGGTGGGAAATGGCACATGGAGGATTGGCGATGCTCTGACCAGAATTTCTTGGTCGCTGGTGAACGGAGGCGCTAGAACGAGGAGGTTTTAGATGGTCGGGTATGTTCCAGTTTTGGGTTCACAGGCTCCTTTTCATTATCGTATTCAATTCGAGGTTTTGATGGTCGCAATTGGGTAGAGGGGCCAACGTCGACTTGTCGACGATTTGGGACTTGGCCGGAGATGGCCAATCTGGCTGTGCACGTGCATACTTGTAGTTTGGGTATTTGTGAATCATGGAATCGAGGAAGAAGGGTTGCTTTCGGGTTTGACTCGAAGTAAGCAATGATTTCCTCGGGGAAAACGTAGAATAGGGTTGGCACGAGGAAACCAGAAGGGGGCTCGAGTGGGAATCGGGTTAGACTCGAAGTAGGGTTTTTTTGAACAGTTTTAAATTTTATGAAAGCAAGTTTTTAAATTTAAAATTTAAACTTTAATATGATAAATGTTTAAAAATTATTTCATTAAACGAATTTATAGTTTGTTTAACTTAAGTTTGTTAAGTTAAATAAGTTATTTTTAAAATTTAATTATATGATTTAATTAAGTAGTTAATTATAAAAGGTAAATGTTTTAAATAATGTTGATGATAATTTAGTAATTAATAAAGATAAATGGTTTATCTTAATAATGTTTTGATAATTTAAGTACTTAAAGGTTTTTAAAATTTAGTTAATTGTTAATGATGTTTTACTTTATTTAATAAGGTTTAAAGATTGTAATTAAGTGATTAAATAAGAATAATTACTTTGTGTAATTAAAGTGAAGTTAATACTTTGGATAATTACCTTTAAGGATAATTAATAAATGTGATTAGTTAATTAATATAATTTGAGGTTAATTTGTTAATGTTATTAATTTATTAAAGGTTGATTAATTTATGATAAGTAATTAAAGGTAATTAATTACTTAAAGATAATTACTTAATTAAAAGTAATTGATTAATGATTAAAGTGGATTAATCGAGTGATTCAAGGATAATTACTCAGTGTAATTAATTTATGATATAAGCGATTAGGATAATCACTTATTGTAATTAATTAAGGATAATTAATTTAATGGTAATTAATTAAGAGTTAATTAATTTATTAATTGATCAATTAAGGGTAACTAGATCAAAGGATAATTAAATAATTAAAGGTTAATTATTTAATGACTAAAGGTTGATTTATTTATTAATTAAGGTTGATTAATTAATAATTAAAGGTTTATTAATTTATTATTAAAAGTTAATTTATAAAGGATTAAAGATTAATTAATAAAGGATTAAAGGTTAATTAATTAAAATGATTTGTAATTAATTAATATTAATTAACCAGGATTGGTAGTTTATTCATAATTAATCGTATTTAAATTAATCAGATGGTTAATTAACCTTAATTATGGATGTTTGAATTGTATTGAATGCTTGAAATTGTTTGATATCTCTGCTATGTGATGCTTTGTGATATGAATTGTTTTGATTTGAGCTATGATGAGTGCAATTTATTTATCTGTGATGAAATTATATAATGTATCTATGAATCTATGAATGGAAGATAAGCGTTATAGATTATACCTCTTATCGTTACTGCTGTGATTGAATCTATGATGATTGATGATGTTGCACTATTGTGTAAAACTCCTGGATTACACTATACGCACACAAATATGGATTGCACGAGGAAGTTGGTTAAGTCACTGATTTTTGAAATGGTTTTAAAGTTGAATTTTGAATCCAAATGGTTTTGGAAATAGAATTGGGTTAAATATAAAATGCTTTTGAAAAGGAGTTTTAAAGATAAGAGTTATTTTGAATAACCTGATAAAGTTTTGAAATTTAAATAGTTTGATTTAAATTCAAGATTTAAAATTGAATTCTATGTTTGGAAATTATGGTTTAAAAAGGTTATACAAGTTATAAATGTGTTTATATGGGTTTTAAACCATTTTAAAAGTATTATTTTGGAAATTTGAATTTAACCTAAGTTTTATACCTGAAGGGCTTTAACTTGTGCAAATGCAATCAGATTTTTCCAAAACGAAAACTATTTGTTTTCAAATAATAATAGCTTTCATACAAAGAAAGGATTTCCAATTTGTGTTGAAAGATTTCAAGTTTGGAATGGAATTGAAATAGTTTTGAAAGCTATGAATGAATCTTTGTGAAAGATTTTTGAACTTTGTTTTGAAATTGAAGAGGATCTAAAAGGTATATATTTTCTATAAAAGATTTGAAATAGAATTGTTTTGAAAGCTATGAATTGAATCTTTGATTTAAAGATTGCATGAGTTAATCCAATTTGAAAGAGAAATTATTTAGAAAGGCTATGAACGAATCTTTGTGAAAGATTGGTGAACTTTGTGAAGTGAATCTTTTTTGTTTAAAAGATTAAAATGGTAATTTGTTTAAACCATTTAAATAAAGGTTTTGGGCTTTAAGTTATGACTTAACTGAGATCCTAATATCCATATTTTTTTTAAATATTGCGCTCATTATTCGGTTTAGCCGGGAGAGGACTTTGTGTCATATGACCCATTCTAAATAATAATACGACGATATGGATAGCATTTGAAGACCGGTGGTGAAGGCCGAATATTTTCGAAAGCGAAAGGATAACTCGTCGAATGTCTCTACACCGGGTGATCCCCGGTATAGAGATTTGATCATCCTTTGTGATGGGGAGTCCAGACGTGATTAGTGAATATCTTGCAAGGGCTTCTTTGTGAAGTGCCTTCGGTTCTGTTTGAACTTGGAACAGACTTGTATGGATGTGTGTCTGACATTACACTTTGAGATGTAAAGCTGGTTTCTATCAAATACATTTCTGTTTGGTGACGGAGAATTTATTCTCTTAGCTTAACATCCTTCTCTAAGACGTACGAGCTCAAAGGTTATGTAGTTGATGGTTGCTAGTGATACATTCCTAATCTGGTAATGTGGCATACGAAGTGCTGCCGATCATTTGTTGATCGAAGCATGGATTTTGTGAAATGCGTAGCTTTGTGGACGAGACTTCGTTGAGCCTCACAACCCGAAAATGGTCGAAACAGGAATGTTGCGGCAAGGTTTTTAAGGGTTACGCCCCTAGGGTATCCTTCCGGATAAAAGTGGTATCATAGTATAGAGCCTAGATATTTAACTATGTGGTTGTTGCTATCTTTTGGTGAATCCCGGGATAAAGGTCCGTAACGACCGGGGATGGCTTACTTGTAGGTGTTACTTCCGGGCAGGGAAAACCCGACCTTATGTTGGTAGGGAACCGATTTGGTGCTTGGAGGCGTCCCTCCAGAGGCGTTCCATTCGGTAAGGAAGTTCTTTAGCCTGACCATTTGTTGGAAATCCAAAGTAACAATACGCGCCCTTTACGGTTTTAGTTGTATAACCTGCCATGGAATGTGGTGGTAACCTGCTATTGAACATGGTAGCTATAGTAGGCATAGTACGAAATGTATATGCTGGCAAGGATTAATATTATACTTTCAAAATATTTTCTGCACTATGCACTAATAATAATATCAAAAGGTTTTCGCGTATCAAGCATGTTCGACTATCATAAGGAGAAATCTTCTCCAATTGTGCGCTTGCATTGTGTGTGTGGCGAGAGGCCTTATGGTAGTTTCATTTTCCAAAAAGCATTGCGGACTTCAATTATTAAATGCTTTTTTTGCCGTTTCAAAGTTAAAATGTTTTTGTTTGCTTACACCAGTCCCATGATTGACCCGGGGTTTATTGTTCCCTTCCTAAACTCTGGGTTCCCATAATTTTCCACACGGGCTGTTTAGAGTTGGTATTTTCAGATAATCAGCTAGTAGATATAGATTTGGTAGCCTCCAGTCTTTGGAAATCTTCTTCAGTCTTTGGATGACTGACCTTGCTTAATTAGCGTGAAGATGGTGGTTGGAGCTTGTGGCTTGGATATTATGGCTTTTGGATTGGGGATCTTTTGGAGCATTGGATTGGAATGCAGTTTTAGATTCTTTCTTTCTCTCTTAGAGGTACATTCTATTGGGGTTATCTTTCCGCTTTCGATGGTCGCAAAGTCTAGACCATCCTTGTTGTTGTTATCCTATTCCGCTGTTGTATATTTTTGTCTCTGATATTGTCGAACATCTATTGTATCATATTGGATCAGATGTTGTATTCATTATTATATCAATGATATATATTGTATTTCTTCCGCTGTGTTGTTATACTTAATGCATTATAAGCTCCGGCGAATCGGATTGAACGTTTGAATCTGCGACATTCGAATACGGGTAAAGTATGGATGTCGATTTCGAGCGCGAAAATTCAGGTCGTCACATTTGGTATCAGAGCTGAAGGTTGAACTTTAGCTCAGGAGTATAACACATTAGGTAACTTATTAGAGACAGGGTAAAGTATACCCTAGAATGAGTATATCCCTAAGACATCTGTTTGTGTGCCTCGGTAAATTCTCTTACTATCCACTGTTAGTGAGTATGAGTGCAAGAAGAGGACGAGATAGGGGACATAGGAGTACCACTACAAATGGTCAATACCCTACAACAACAAGGAAACAACTCTTCTCAATCTCCATTAAACCAATTTCAATTTCTTTGATGGTTTCTTGGAAGATCGAGGGAGAAGCTCTAGTATGGTGATGGCCTTGCGAATCGTATAGATAACTTCCTATCTTGTATTCAAATCATCCGATTCTTATCATTATTAACTTTATGAATTTAAAACTCTATTTGAAATATAAAGTTAAAGTTGATCTATATCAATAAAACGATTGCGGTTAAAACCAAAGTTTGAAGTTTTTGTTGTGATTTTTGTAAAGATCAAAGCCCGAAGAGGGACAAGTTGGTGTATACCTTGGATATTCCAACCTGAATTGCATCCATTGTTTGTTCTGTTGGGTCCATATATATTCTACGAACGGTTAGTTGTCCTTCGAACTAACTAGTGCTCTACATATTTCGTAGATCTAGGTGATCCGGGTGTTTTATAAAATATCGTATGAGTTTGTTCGCATAGTTATCGATGATATTCTGATTTGGTAAGCCAAATGCAGAATAGCTATTCAGTTTAATTTGAAAAAAACTATTTCTCTATCTTTGTGTGCTCATCTATCCTCGTTGTCTTCCTGTTTTGCAAATTTCGTGGACGAAATTTTCTTAAGGGGGAATCTGTAACAATCTCGGTTTTTAAGCCAAATTAATTTAGTAATTAATTTGATTTTTGGATTAAATTAAGAATTAATATGAAATTTTGGATTAAATTGTGAAATTAAATTGAAACTATGGGAACAAAAATATATATAAGTTTTTAAGTAAAGAATTTGATTTGGAAATCTAAATATTTTATAAATAGATTATAATTTGGAATTTGAATTTAAGATTCAAATACATATATGTTGAAAATAAATATTTAAAATTTTTTATAGACTGTGAATGTAAAATATATATTTTAAAAAGATATTATTTATTTATTCATTTATAAAAGATATTTGAAAAGCTCTATCTCAAAATTAATAGAAATTTGTTTTCTAATTTATAATATACATATGTAATATATATTTTGAAAGTTGTGTTGGAATTCAATATAGTAAATTTTTAAAAGATGTTTGAAAGTTAAATTTTAATTTCATATAAATAATTTTAAAAAAGTTGTTTAGTTAAATTTATATTTTAAAGACTAATAAATAATCTATATATGTGATTATTTATTTAGTATAATTAGATTTCAAACTCAATTTCTTATAAAGTTGTAAATATAAACATATGTGAATATAAGAATTTAGTAATTTATAAAAAGAAAAAGATTTAAAATCACTTTTCTTTTATACTTGAAATAAATTTAGTTTGTACATATAAATTTAAAATTGTATATTCAAATATTTAAAAAACTAAATCTATAAATTTATTAAAGTAAAGGTTTAAACCATAATTTATAAATAAATTAGGGAAGAGGGTTTAAACATAAATTAAAGAGTTATGACAAATGTTAAAACATGAAGTATAATATAAAACAAGTGTAAACAAGATTACTATAGAAATTAACAAGTGTTAGTTAGATTTAACAAGTGGCAAGATGCATTGTTTTTCTTTTAAAATTTATAATGGAAACAAACATCATAATTAAAAAGTAACAAGGCTTCAACATCGTCATTTAATCAAAAACTAAGAATTAAAATAGAAAAGAAAACCTAGAAACAAATCAAACCAGAAAAAAAATCTGAAAAAGAAATCAACATCAAGACCAAAAATAGAATGGAAACTAAAATTCAAAAAGCATCTTAAATCTGAAGTATCATCACAAGCAAGCTTCAGGATTCATTGCAAATCAAACTACAACCTGGAAGCCTGATCAAGAACAAGTTAGACCAGAGCAATCAAAGCAAAGTTTAGAAGCTTTCAGTCTTGAAACAAAAGCAAGATCAACTTACTTTAAGCAATAAGCGCACATATTTAAGTTTCAACCTGACATCAACCAAGCTTTAGATTCAAAGAAAAAATAATATAAATTTCCAGATCTTTCAAACAAAAAATGATATCTCTGTTTAGGTGAGCAAACCATCATCTTATGATTGAATCTGTTTACTTTTTTATGATAAATATACTTGAAGGTATTATGGGTTATATGATGCCTGCATATCTGTGTCCGTGTATATATATAATGTTGAAATGCATGCCTGTATATATGTACAGACATATTTCTGTCAGATAATAGGATAATAAAAATTCAAGAAAAATTGACATCTCAAAATCTAAAAAAAATTAGGCAATGATTTTTAAACAAAAGTTGGTTGTATTTACCTTATTCAGATTTTAAAATCATTTGGAAGCATCAAATGCAAACGATATCACTAGAAATATGGAAAAAACAGTAAAACTCAAAATGTCCTAAAATTTGATCATCCAGTTTCCTCGATTTGATTATATATATTGATTCGTATTTAAAAATGATGATTTTTGTGGGAAACATCAGGATTTTTAAGCTAGTATTTCGAGAGAAATTTATAGATGAATAGAAAATACAAAACTGGCAATTTTCGATGATCAACGTTGAACTAGGGATCGGGTCTGATCATGGTGATAGCTGGGAGGATGGCGATTATAGGAAAAATGATGGGTAAATTTATAGATCATCGTGGAGGTGTGAGTTCATCGAACTAGGGTTCATCGAACTAGGGTTCATCGGCTTTTTTGGTTGGTGTTATGATCGCGGCAAATTCATCAATATCAGGGCACCGGAATGAATCGCACGGGTGGAAAATGGCACATGGAGGATTGGCGATGCTCTGACCAGAATTTCTTGGTCGTTGGTGAACGGAGGCGCCGAACGATGAGGTTTTAGATGGTCGGGTGTGTTCCAGTTTTGGGTTCACAGGCACCTTTTCATTCTCGTATTCGATCCGAGGTTTTGATGATCACAATTGCGTAGGGGGCTAGCGTCGACTTGTCGACGATTTGAGACCTAGCCGAAGATAGCCAGTCCGGCCGTGCACATGCACACTTGTAGTTTGGCTGTCTGGGAATCATGGAATCGGGGAAGAAGGGTTGCTTTCAGGTTTGAGTTGAAGTAAGTAATGATTTTTTTGGGGAAAACATAGAATAGGATTGGCATAGGGAAACCAGAAGAGGGGCTCGAGTGGGAATCGGGTTAGACCTGAAGCAGGGTTTTTTTTGAACAATTTAAAATTTTATGAAAGCAAGTTTTTAAATTTTATCTAGTTTAAAACTATTATATGATAAATGTTTAAAAATTATTTCATTAAAGGAATTTATAGTTTGTTTAACTTAAAATTTTTAAGTTAAATAAGTTATTTTTAAAATTTAATTAAATGATTTAATTAAGTAGTTAATTATAAAAGGTAAATGTTCTAAATAATGTTGATGATAATTTGGTAACTAATAAAGATAAATGGTTTATCTTAATAATGTTTTGATTATTTAATTACTTAAAGGTTTTTAGTTAATTGTTAATGATGATTTACTTTATTTAATAAGGTTTAAAGAATGTAATTAAGTGATTAAGTAAGAATAATTACTTTGTGTAATTAAAGTAAAGTTAGTACTTTGGGTAATTACCTTTAAGGATAATTAATTAACGTGATTAATTAATTAATATAATTTGAGATTAATTTGTTAATGTTATTAATTTATAAAAGGTTGATTAACTTATGATAAGTAATTAAAGGTAATTAATTACTTAAAGATAATTACTTAATTAAAAGTAATGGATTAATGATTAAAGTGGAATAATCATGGGATTCAAGGATAATTACTCAATGTAATTAATTTATGATATAAATGATTAGGATAATCACTTATTGTAATTAATTAAGGATAATTAATTTAATTGTAATTAATTAAGAGTTAATTAATTTATTAATTAATCAACTAAGGGTGATTAGATCAAAGGATAATTAAATAATTAAAGGTTAATTATTTAATGATTAATGGTTGATTTATTTATTAATTAAGGTTGATTAATTAATAATTAAAGGTTGATTAATTTATTATTAAAAGTTAATTAATAAAGGATTAAAGATTAATTAATAAAGGATTAAAGGTTAATTAATTAAGATGATTTGTAATTAATTAGTATTAATTAACCAGGATTAGTAGTTTATTCATAATTAATTAATCTGATTTAAATTAATCAGACGATTAATTAACCTTATTTATGGATGTTTGAATTGTATTGAATGCTTGAAATTGTTTGATATCTCTGCTGTGTGATGCTTTGTGATATGAATTGTTTTGATTTGAGCTGTAATGAATGTAATTTATTTATCTGTGATGAAATTATATTATTTATCTGTGAATCTATGAATGGAAGATAAGCGTTATAGATTATACCGCTTATCATTACTACTGTGATTGAATCTGTGATGATTAATGATGTTGCACTATTGTGTAAAACCTCTGGACTACACTATACACACACAAATATGGATTGCATGAGGAAATTGGTTAAGTTACGGATTTTTAAAATAGTTTTAAAGTTGAATTTTGAATCCTAATGGTTTTGAAAATAGAATTGGGTTAAATATAAAAAGCTTTTGAAAAGGAGTTTTAAAGATAAAAGTTATTTTGAATAACTTGATAAAGTTTTGAAATTTAAATAGTTTGATTTGAATTCAAGATTTGAAATTGAATTCTATGTTTGGAAATTATGGTTTAAAAATGGCTATACAAGTTATAAATGTGTTTATATGGGTTTTAAACCATTTTTAAAGTATTATTTGGAAATTTGAATTTAATCCAAGTTTTATACTTGAAGGGCTTTAACTTGTGCAAATGTAATCGGATTTTTCCGAAACGAAAACTATTTTTTTTCAAATAATAATAGCTTTGATATAAAGAAAGGATTTCCAATTTGTGTTGAAAGATTTCAAGTTTGAAATGGAATTGAAATAGTTTTGAAAGCTATGAATGAATCTTTGTGAAAGATTGTTGAACTTTGTTTTGAAATTGAAGAGGATCTAAAAGGTATATCTTTTGTATAAAAGATTTGAAATAGAATTGTTTTGAAAGCTATGAATTGAATCTTTGATTTAAAGACTGGATGAGTTAATCTAATTTGAAAGGGAAATTATTTAGAAAGGCTATGAATGAATCTTTGTGAAATATTGGTGAACTTTGTGAAGTGAATCTTTTTATTTAAAAGATTAAAATGGCAATTTGTTTAAACCATTTAAAGAAAGGTTTTGGGCTTTAAGTTGTGACTTAACAGAGATCCCAATATCCGTATGTTTTAAATATTGCGCTCATTATTCGGTTTAGCCGGGACATGACTTTAACCCATTTCGAATAATGATACGACGATATGGATAGCATTTGAAGATCGGTGGTGAATACCGGATATTTTCGAAAGCGAAAGGATAACTCGTCGAATGTCTCTGCTCTGGCTGATCCCCGGTATAGAGATTTGACATCCTTTGTGATGGGGAGTCTGGACGTGATTAGTGAATATCCGGATTTGCATGGGCTTCTCTGTGAAGTGCCTTCGGTTCTGTTCGAACTCGAAACAGACTTGTATGGATGTGTGTCTGACATTAAGCTTTGAGATGTAAAGCTGGTTTCTATCAAATACATTTATGTTTGGTGGCGGAGAATTTATTCTCTTAGCTTAACACCCTTCTCTGAGACGTACGAGCTCAGAGGTTATGTAGTTGATGGTTGCTAGTGATACATTCCCAATTTGGTAATGTGGCATACGAAGTGCTGCTGATCATTTATCGATCGAAGCATGACTGTTGTGAAAAGCGTAGCTTTGTGGACGATACTTCGTCGAGCCTCACAACCCGGAAACGGTTGTAACAGGAATGCTGCGACAAGGTTTTTAGGGATCATGCCCCTAGGGTATGTCCATTTTGTAGGATCGATTTCACCCTAGAGGGGGGGTGAATAGAGTGATACAATTAATTATAAAAATTTATTGCGGAAGTTTATATTAAATAATCTCAACATAGATAAACCATAATTATAGCAGCACAGGTAATAGCAGAATAATAAATGGAGAAATAGAACGACACAGAATTTACCCAGCTTTGGCAAAACCTTGCCTACGTGCTGCCCTTAAGGTTTCTCCTAGAAATTAAGCAGTCAGACGCTTAAACACGTAAACTCGTGACACTCGCTATTGACTAGCCTTAACTCTACGCTCAAAACCCTGCCACAACTCAGCCATTGAGTTGTGAATTCTCGAACTACACCACAATAGCTCTTCCCCTAGTCACACGACTAATAATTACAAGAGTTTATAAAAGGAAAAATACAATAAAAACAAATTAAATATCACAAAAACCTAATTTAAAAAATTAAAGCCTTAAAAAAACCACAACTAGGCCGGCCCAAATAAAAGTTAAATATGAATCCTTTTTCATTTATTTCTTTGGCCCATCCTATTTCCATTCCTTTGGTTGTTTGTTCCTCTGTGCGAAAACTAGGGCTTGTGGATGGAGTCGCCGCTTTGTCAAATTGAATGCAATGATGCTTCGAATCCTTTCTTCGGTTGATTATATGTTCACGACAGCTTCAACTTGGTTTGCGATCGCTTCCAATTAGTCGAGTTTGATTGTTGAAAGAATTGGTACATTTTTTCCTTTTTGATTTATACAGCACTCGACTTTGATTCGAGTTTTATGATTTATTCTTCTCTATTTAGCTCGAACTCGAATGATTTTTTGCCGATGATGTTTAGGGTTTATATAGAATTCGACTTCCTATACATTTGTTCGTCTGATAGTTTTCTCGGCCGTTCAATGTTGTTTGGATGTTGATGATAATTTCTGACTTTGTCAATTTCGTATATTTGGTTACTTGATAATCACGGTGTTTATTTCTGACTTGGTTCGTTTACTTGGCCATCACGGTTTTGAATCTTTGGTACTTTGAATTTGCTGATAAACTTGATTGACTTGTAGCTTGATATTGAGATAATATTTGACTTCGAGCCTGACTTGTTCAATTTGAAATTCCTGATGCAAGCTATCTTTTTTCGGCTTATACCTTGATTATTTTAAAACTGCTACTTTGAGTCTTTTCTGATTTTTGTAAATCCTACTACTTCAGTTACTTTAAATATGTGATTTTTATCACCTGGCTTTGACATGGATTTGTTCGAACTTGCATGACTTCGTGTTGTCTTGCTTCTATGCTACTATGATGTATTGTGTTTCCAGTCATCATGTAATTTTGTTATGCATATATATAGTTGTTGTACGATACCAGTCTGGGTTGTTGTTTCACTGGCATGTGAATTTTACTATTTGTCTGTTCCAGTTGATCTAGGCATTTCAACTTGTATCTAACGTTGGTCTATCTCGACTGTTTGGTTGCCAGATCATTTGAGCTCATGTGCACTGATCAGTTCATATTTATGGTCTTTGTTACATATATGTGTCAGTGTTGTATTCTGTTGTGTCTGGTCTTCGTTTCACTGGGCATGTGCTTATGCCTTCTTGTGATGATCACTTCTGATTCGGTTGACCATTTCCTTAGGTGTAATTTGATTTTACAATCATGATTTGTTGTTCCATGGTTTATGTGCATTCATATTGTCCACTCTTGCATGTGTTATCTATGCACTCTCTAATGTCCCTGAGCATGTTTGCAACTGCAGTTTCATTGTGGCATTTGCTTTGTATTTATTTTCCCTGTCCACTGCTTGACTTGAAGTCTGGTGCTTCACCATTGACTGTTGCATTCTACATTTGGATTTTTGAGTTTGATTTTTGAGTTCATTTGACTTGGTTTTCATGTATGTGTGTAGTGGTTACTGTAGCCACCTCAGTTTTGTCTTGACCCATTGTTTCGTACTTGCACTTGTGTTGAATCCAGCTAATAGCTTGGGTTTGACCTTGTTCTCGTCCCATGACTTTATTTGTATTGCACTTGAGTTGAACTCGGCTTTTCATTTGGGTTTGACCTGTGCTCACCTATCCCTATAATTTTATCAAGTGTATATCTCGGTGTGCATGACCTTATGGCATGTACAGTGATACACTGTATATGTCACAAGCTGTTCGTGTATGATGAATTCAAAATTAAATGATGATGAACAACCCTAATAACCAAGGCCAATAATATTTTCAAAATTACATTTTATTTTATAGTGCAAAAATATTTTATTTTCAATTTTACCATGCCGATGTATATTTTTTGCAGATTGCTCAGATGTTCGATTCAAGTTGAAGATTGAATACGAGTGAATGAGCGATATGTAGTGAGGACAATTATGTAAATGATAAATTGTGATGTAATTGAATTTGTATTGTAATTGATAATTGTGTGTATATATATATATATAGTGAGATCTTGAATTTGTTCTATTCAAAATTGTAATAAATATTTATTTGAATAAAATATCTGTTTGAATTTAAATTCAGTGTTATTTATTTTATTTAGCAAATATTTATTTAATCTATGAAAATAAAATAGTACATTAAAAAATACATTTAAATGAATATATATATATATATATATGTTTATTATCATCAAACAAAGACCATATACTCGCATATTCAACAATCTCCCCCTTTTGATGATAACAAACATATGTTTAAGATTTTGAATTTGTTAAATGTATTTGATCATTCAATTTGCTCCCCTTATTTAAATGCTTCCTCTCTACATAAAGCTCCCCCTTCATATATGCATGTAAATAAAAATATGCAAATAAGCCTAGATGCAAATAGAAAACATTTGACCTTTATTTATCAAAATCTTAACTTTTCTCTCCCCCTTTTTCTATCAACAAAAGAGTAATAGTGATAGAAAAATAGAGATAAAGTGATAGACATTAATACAACATTAAAACTCAATCGAATATAAATATTAAATTTCAATAAAAAAATCATAAATACTCTGTTTGACGCATATTCCACTTTAGAAGGATAGGGATGATGTCATCATATAAAACCATACATTTGTGTCTATTCATGGTATATTAATTTCAGGAATTTGAATATCTACTAACCATGCATAATCGTTAGGACTTTTAAATGAGATTAGTAGCATTCTAAAGAAAAATTTATAAATAAATGAATTCAAGTATCTTCTAACCACGCATAACCGTGAGGACTTTTAAATGGGATTAGAATCAACTTTTCTATTTAATAAATCAATTTTGATATGCATTCCATATATGCATAACCTTAAGGACTTTTAAATATAATGAGCATGGAAGCACATAATCAAAAATTCCAAGTAATTCATACATGCATAACCGTGAGGATTTTTAAATGAGAGTGAATACTTTGGATTTTTTTTTTAAAAAAAAGAAAAACGAATGATTTCCTGTTTAAATTACCACGTATTGACAAACTATATTGAATTTTGATGAGTGATGGTCGTTAGAAATATGATGGAAATAGTGATGGTCATGGAATTTTTACCAACAAAAAGTTTTAATAACTCTTGATTAAATTTCTAAAGAAATTTACTAAATATACCATCTCAAGTGATAACATACAATTAATATCAACACTCATCACTTTTTCAATCACTATTTTCTTTTTGCTAATCAGTAGGGAGTCAGATTAGTCAATGTAGTCATTTAAAATCAAATCCAAAAATAATTATAAAATCAAATATATTAAGATGACTAATCTGAAACAAGGTCAACAAAAAATATTTTCCGGAAGGGTTTTTTATAAAAAAATGTCTGCTGTTTGAAAATTATTTGAAATGAAAAATATGCCGATATTTTCTTTGAAAACAACGATGCAACTACTGAAATGTCTCAACATAAATCACGTTTCACTAGAAAATTTTCTATCAACTAGATTACCAGTGTAATCTGCATCTGAATTTTTCTTTCACTCGAGATTATCATTAGTTGGATGCTATAGACCAGACCGTGATGTTGCAACAACTTCTTGAAGACCTTTTTAAACGAAATTCTTTTCAATTTTAATTGAAGCCGTGTAAATAAACAAAAACCATGAATATAGAGTCAGCCAAATGTATTATCATCAACCAATAGTACACCATAATTAATCAAATTAATCTATACGAAGTATTTCAAGGATTATAGTGTCCTCAGCATAAAAGAATAATTGGCCAACAATTTTGAAAAAGTCAGAATCATTATCATCAACTATTTCTTTATCAATAACTGGCTGAATTAAATCAAATTATGGTGCAGATTTTCACATATATCGTTCATGATATCTTTACCTGTTTTACCATTACGATAATTTTTCGTTGTTGCCCGTTGTGATTCTGTCACCTTTATACTAGGCTAAGGAACTTTGATTTATCGCTTGTTGCATCCTTGGAATAGCCAGAATCCAAGTAACACTATTGTAGTTCCTTAGCATGCCACCACACCTACACAATGAAAGATTTTTGTGACCCATTTGTTTTCATAGGTCAACGATTGTTAGTGGCAATTGATTTTGAAAAATAATTTTTTGGAGACCCAAAACTATTTATATATGTTCCTTTCAGCACCCAAATTTGTTTAACTTTGAGAGATTTTATATTTGTGCCTTTTGGAACCCGAATTGGAATAGTTTTCATGTTTTTGGGTTTATACCAACAATTATTTTAATTGTGTTCAAATTTTCTACAAATTGTGCACTCGGATTTTACTTGATTAATTTTACTTTCGACACATTCAGAATGATTATACCCAAGTCCCAGTCTAACAGTATTAATAGTTTGTTTCCTTAATAGCATATTCGATGATTTTTCATTTTTGGAAATTTTTTCTAAAGTTGTAGACAATTATTGGACTTGTGTTTTGAGAGATTCATTTTCGTTTAATAATTGTATGCACTTTTTAATAGAATTTTCTCTTCGTGTATTTTCACCATCTTTCAAAATCAAAATTTAATTTTCAAGAAATTTAATTTTAATTTTTGATTTTTTTTAATCTCTTCTTCGAATGTTGGACATTTATCACACTTAGGGATCCTACTTTGATAGTTTTTTTACTAATTGGTCAAGATGTTTATTTGATTCTATCAAAATTTCTCTTTGTGATTCAATTTTAGCATATTTCACCCTAAGTCTTTCAAAACAGCCATTTACTTCGTGGAAATATATAAGTAATTCTGAATAAGCGAGTTTTGATACCTCGCTTGACTCGTCGTCGTAGCTATTAGTTATATCACCTCGAAGGCACATATCTGCTTTCTAACTCTCATTGCTAGTACTTTTATTATCTTCGTCACTTGTATTCCATGTGGCTGCAAAATTTCTCCTTTTTAATTTTTTTCTTTGTTGAGTTGAATTCGGGGACAATTTGGCTTGATGTGTTCGGGCTTGTTGCACGTGTGACAAATGATTTCTCGCTGTTCTGGGTTATCTAGAACTTTGATTATTCTGCTCTTTAATTTTTTATATAGTGCTGGATTTTCGTATTTGTGATTCCACTTTTTAAATCTCTTCATTACTAGTGCCAGCTCTGTTGCTCCATCATCATTGTCATCATTATCACTTTCAGTTGTTCGTTTGAGAGCTATTGATTTCTTTCGAGTATCTCCTCCTTCACGCTCTTCCTTGTATTTCGTTTCTAGCTCACAAATGGTGAGATTTTCGATGAGTTCTTCAACTTTGATTTGTTTTAAACCATTCGATTCTTGAATGGCAGTCACTTGTGCTTCAAAACTTCATGGAAGGACTCTGAGGAATTTTCGGACTATTTCCAATTCCGTGTATGTTTTTTCGAAGAGCTTTTGATTTGTATATGATGTTGGAAAGTCGTCCGTACATCTCTTTGACATTTTCTTCCTTGGCCATTATAAAATTCTCGTATTCGCTACTCAGCATGGCAAGGCGAGATTCCTTGACTTGAGATGTTTCTTCATGAGTCACTTCTAGTGTGTGCCATATTTCCTGCGTAGTAAGACAATGTGAGACACGATTAAATTTAATACGATTCAATGAACAAATAATAGAATTCATAGCTTTAGCATTAGCATTCTGTAACTTATTTTCTAGATCTGTCCATTGATCAAATGGTTTTTCAATTTTTTGATTATTTACAACTATGATGGGTGCTCTATAACCCGTCTCAACTATATTCCAAGCATCAATGGTTTTCATAAAAATTTTCATTCTTTTTTCCAGTAAGCATATTCACCATTGAACATTGGTGGTCTAACTATAGACCGACCCTCAGCAAAAGAAGTATTAAAAGAAGCCATTTTAAAAATTTAAAATTTTAAAATAAAAATTGGTTTTTGATAAATGAAATTTTCAAAACAAAATGGCTTTTGTACCTAGCTCCGATACCACTTGTAGGATTGATTTCATCCTAGAGGGGGGTGAATAGGGTTATACTATTAATTATAAAAAGTTATTGCGGAAGTTTATATAAAATAATCTTAACACAGATATATCAGAATTATAGCAGCGCAGATAATAGCAGAATAATAAATGGAGAAATAGAACGACACAGAATTTACCCAGCTTCGGTAAAACCCTGCCTACATACTGCCCCCAAGGTTTCTACTAGAAATCAAGCAGTCAGATGCTTACACACGTAAACTCGCGACACCCGCTATCGACTAGCCTTAACTCTACGCTTAAAACCCTTCCACAACTCAGCCATTGAGTTGCGAATTCTCGAACTACACCACCGTAGCTCGTCCTCTAGTCACACGACTAGTAATTACAAGAGTTTAAAAAAGGAAAAATACAATAAAAACAAATTAAATATCACAAACCATAATTTAAAAAATTAAAGCCTTAAAAAAACCAAAACTAGGCCGACCCAAATAAAAGCTAAATATGAATCCTTTTTCATTTTTTCTTTGGCCCATCCTTGTTTCCTTTTCCCTTGGTCGTTCTTTCCTCTGTGCGAAAACTAGGGCTTGTGGATGAAGTCGCCGCTTTGTCAAATTGAATGCGATGATGCTTCGAATCCTTTCTTCGTTTGATTATATGTTCACGACAGCTTCAACTTGGGTTTGCGATCGCTTCCAATTAGTCGAGTTTGATTGTTGAAAGAATTAGTATGTTTGTTCCTTTTTGATTTATACAGCCCTCGACTTTGATTCGAGTTTTATGATTTATTCTTTTCTGTTTAGTTCTAACTCGAATGATTTTTTGTCGATGATGTTTAGGGTTTATATAGAATTTGACTTCCTATAAATTCGTTCGTCTGACAGTTTTATCGACCGTTCGATGCTATTTGGATGTTGATGATAATTTCTGACTTTGTAAATTTCGTATATTTGGTTAATTGATAATCATGGTGTTTATTTCTGACTTGGTTTGTTTACTTGGCTATCACAGTTTTGAATCTTTGGTACTTTGAATTTGCTGATAAACTTGATTGACCTGCGGCTTGTTATTGAGATAATATTTGACTTCGAGCATGACTTGTTCAATTTGAAATTCCTGATGCAAGCTATCTTTTTTTAGCTTGTACCTTGATTATTTTGAAACTGCTACTTTGAGTCTTTTCTAATTTTTGTCAAACCTGCTACTTTGGTTACTTTGAATATGTGATTTTTATCACCTGGCTTTGACATGGATTTGTTCGAACTTGCATGACTTCGTGTGGTCTTGCTTCCATACTGCTATGATGTATTGTGTTTCCAGTCATCATGTAATCTGGTTATGCATATGTATATAGTTGTTGTACGATACAAGTCTGGGTTGTTATTTCACTGGCATGTGAATTTTACTATTTGTCTGTTCCAGTTGATGTGGGCATTTCAACTTGTATCTAACGTTGGTCTGTCTCGACTGTTTGGTTGCCAGATCATTTGAGCTCATGTGCGCTGATCAGTTCATATTTGTGGTGTTTGTTACATATATGTGCCAGTGTTGCATTCTGTTGTGTCTGATCTTCGTTTCACTAGTGCATGTGCTAATGCCTTCTTGTGATGATCACTTCTGATTCAGTTGACCATTTCCTTAGGTACAATTTGATTTTACATTCATGATTTGTTTTTCCATGGTTTATGTGCATTCATATTATCCAGTCTTGCATGTGTTGTCTATGCACTCTCTAATGTCCCTGAGCTTGTTTGCAACTGCAGTTTCATTGTGGCATTTTCTTTGTATTTATTTTCCCTGTCCACTGCTTGACTTGAAGTATGATGCTTCACCATTGACTGTTGCATTGTACATTTGATTTTTGAGTTCATTTGACTTTGTTTTCATGTATGTGTGCAGTGATTGCTGTAGTCACCTCAGTTTTGTCTTGACCCATTGTTTCGTACTTGCACCTATGTTGAATCCAGCTAATAGCTCAGGTTTGACCTTATGCTCGTGCCGTGACTTTATTTGTATTGCACTTGAGTTGAACCCGGCTTTTCATTTGGGTTTGACCTGTGCTCACTTGTCCCCGTAATTTTATCAAGTATATATCTCGGTGTGCACGGCCTTATGGCATGTACAGTGATACACTATGCATGTCACAAGCTGTTCGTGTATGATGAATTCAAAATTAAATGATGACGAACAACCCAAATAACAGAGGCCAATAATATTTTCAAAATTACATTTTATTTTATACTGCAAAAATATTTTATTTTCAATTTTACCGTGCCAGTGTACATTTTTACAGATTGCTCAGATGCTGATTCAAGTTGAAGATTAAATACGAGTGAATGGGCGATATGTAGTGAGGACAATTATGTAAATGATAAATTGTGATGTAATTGAATTTTTATTGTAACTGAAAATTGTATATATATAGTGAGAGCTTGAATTTGTACTATTCGAAAATTGTAATAAATATTTGTTTGAATGAAATATCCGTTTGAATTTAAATTCGGTGTTATTTATTTTATTCAACAAATATTTATTCAATCTGTGGAAATAAAATAGTATATTAACAAATAAATTTAAATGAATATATATGTATATATATATATATGTTTATTATCATCAAATAAAAATCATATACTCGCGTATTCAACACATTTCCTTCTGGATAAAAGTGGTATCATGGCATGAAGCCCAGATATTTAACTGTGTGGTTGTTGCTATTTGTTGGTGAATCCAGGGATAAAGGTCAGTAATGACCGAGGACGGCTTACTTGTAGGTGTTACTTTAGGGCAGGGGTAACCCGACCTTGTGTTGGTAGGGAACCGATTTGGTTCTTGGGGGCGTCCCTCCAGAGGTGTTCCATTCGGTAAGGATGTTCCTTAGCCTGACCATTTGTTGGAAACCCAAGGAAATAATACGCGCCCTGTATGGTTTTAGTTGTATAACCTGCCATGGAATGTGGTGGTAACCTGCCATTGAACAGGTAGCTATTGTAGGCATAGTACGAAATGTCTATGCTTGCTAAGATTAATATTATATTTTCAAAATGTTTTCTGCACTATGCACTAATAATTATATCAAAAGGTTATCGCATATTAAGTATGTTTGACTATCATAAGGAGAAATCTCCTCCAATTGTGCGCTTGCATTGTGTGTATGGCGGGAGGCCTTATAGCAGTTTCATTTTCCAAAAGCATTATGGATTTCAATTATTAAATGCTTTTGTTGTTGTTTCAAGGATAAAATGTTTTTGTTTGCTCACACCAGTCCCATGACTGACCCGTAGTTTATTTTTCCCTTCCTAAACTCTAAGTGCCCATAATTTTTCACACGGGAAGTCTAGAGTTGGGATTTTCAGTTAATCGGCTAGTAGATATAGATTCGGTAGCCTCCAGTCTTTGGAAATCTTCTTCAGTCTTTGGATGACTGACCTTGCATAGTCAGCGTGAAGATGGTGGTTCGAGCTTGTGGCTTGGATATCACGGCTTTTGGATTGGGGGCCTTTTGGAGCATTGGATTGGAATGCAGTTTCGGATTCTTTCTTTCTCTCTTAGAGGTGCATTCTATTAGGGTTATCTTTCCGCTGTCGATGGTCACAAAGTCTAGACCATCCTAGTTGTTGTTATCCTATTCGGCTATTGTATATTTTTGTCTCTGATATCGTTGAACATCTGTTGTATCATATTGTATCAGATGTTGTATTCATTGTTATATCAATGATATATTTTTTTTTTCTTCCGCTGTGTTGTTATACTTAATGTGTTATAAGCTCCGGCGAATCGGATTGAAGTTTGAATCTGCGGCATTCAAATACGGGTGAAGTATGGATGTCGATTTTTGAGCACGAAAATTCGGGTCGTCACATAAGATGTCATTTAATAGGTTTTTCAAATCTAAACTTATCATAAAATCTATATGAAGCAATATAAATCATCAACAAGCTTATAATCCATTTAAACAATCAAATCATGGCATTTTACTTGTAAAATAAAATCAGATCTCATCTAGATACTGAAAACTATAAAAATGAGATGTAATTTATTATTCACCTTAGCTTGACTGTTAAGAAGGTTAAGATTTTCTCTTGGACTAATTCTCTTAATCATCTTACTTGCTTTCTTACTTATCTTCCTCCTGTTTTCTTCTAATGGTGGCCGGCCAAGCTCTATGTTTAGTTTTGTTTGCGAATGTCGGAAATGAGAATGGGACAAGGGTATAAGAATATAACCTATTCATATTTTACCCTTATCTTATTCCTCTTACTTATTTCATTGTAATTCTCTTTGGCTTATAGGTTAACTAAGGCACGACCACCTCAAAATTTACAAATCTCAATCTCTTAACCATTTACATTACTTCATTTAATTTATCTAATTACATGTCCTAAATAATGTCAATCCAAATTAGAGTCATTACAGACTCCCTTCTTCAAATAATTGTCCTCGAAATTATGATAAGGTACTCATAACAAACAATCATAAAGGAAAAACATACACAAGTCAAGATAAGTATCTCTAATCCTACTCTCAGTTTCCCATGTACAGTCTCTCTCGTCATCAACCCACTGGACTTCAACTAATCTGACTGTTCTGATCCTTAGTATCTTCTCATTTCTCACGATTATAGAAATTGGCTTTCTAATTATAGTCATATCCAGTTCCACTACTAAATCATCTAACACAGTCAGTGCAATAGTAGATTCTGGATCTCGAATACACTTCCTTAGATGAGAAATATGATAAACATTATGGATTCGTACCAAACTATTCGTTCGCTCTACTCTATATGCGAGTTTCCCGATTCTTTCTTTAATAGAAAATAGTCCAACAAATCATGGTGCCAATTTTCCGAATTTTCCGAATCTGATTACACCTTTCATCGTGATACCTTGATGAAAACATGATCTCCAACTGAGAACTCTTAAGTATTTTTATCTCTTATCTGCATAACTCTTCTGCCTAGACCGAGCTTCCTTCATTCTTGTTCGAATTAACTCAATCTTTAATGCAGCTTCCCTAACCAAATCCGGACCAAGAACTAACTTATCTCCGATTTCTAACCAACAAACGAGAGATTTGCACGGCCTTCCATATAAGACTTCAAACAGTTCCATCCCTATACTTGTATGATAACTGTTTATATATGAAAACTGTTTTTATATGAAAACTTGACTAAGTGTAGATGGTCTTTGTGATGACCCGGATTTTCAGGAATCTGATAATTGGTAATTATCGAATTTTAACTATTTGAAACGTTGATATATATATGTTGAACAAATAATATTCTGTTGATTAAGAATATCTGAATGTTAAATGGATTTGAAACCATTGTAAATGTTGGACTATATATCTGAAATAATAAATTTTATAGTGAATTAATAAACCTATAAATAGAAATATGCAAATTTTATAATATCGAAAATTTTAAAATTTATACATATACATAATATAAGTGTGAAGTAGAATATATGGAAATTTATAAAAGGTTGTACATTTTCTTTTAAAAATTTACACATGGAAATAAATTTAGTTTATAAAGTAAAAAAAGATAAACATATATATAAAAATATAAATCATTAAAACAAGGTTACAAAACATTGTCAGTATAAACATGATTAATAAAATGTGTGTGTATATATATAGATTAAAATTTATTAAGGCTTTAAAACATTTGCAAGTCTTGTATACATACAATTTAACATTTGTAAAATAGATAACATGCAAAATTACATGTGGCAATGTTTTCTTTAATTGAATTATAGTAAAATGTTGAGAACTAGACCATTTTTTTCCCAGTTCAAAAACTTTGAAACTCAAAACTTAAAACCAGTAAGGATGTAAAACTAAGAAACAAAAATCAAAAGTTTTCTGCCTCAAGATCAAGCCAAATTCCAAATTTTTTTTCAAAAATATAATCAAGCTCTGTTCAAACCCAGACAAGTGAGTAAATATTCCTTTAAAAGCTTAAAACTTGTTTTTATCATGATGTATGTGATAGATTGTAGATTTAATGTTGTGAAACAGTTTTGCATGGATGAATTAAGATGTTCATATGTATATAAATATGAGGAACACCGTGCATGTCTGGATATATGAAGATTCCAGCCTCTATTTAAATTTTTTTAGACCAAATTAGATTTAAAAATTCAATTTCTATCTTCATTCTATTTCTGGATATGATCTCTGAATAAAAAGTGTTTGAATATGTGAAACATCATTTTTAAAAATAGATTCGAGTAAAACTATTTTGTAAATATTTCAAAAATTGAATATTAAGTGAAGAATCAACCAATGCTAGAAATTTGATTGTTAAATTTGCATACTTTGGTTATATAATCAAACTCGTTATCGAAAATGATGAATTTTGATATTAATATTGAGATTTTGAAGTTAATGGTTGTTAAGAATTTCTAGGTTGAATGCATATCGGTTTTTGGTCGAGTTCTGACGAACGGTGGGGGGAAATCGTGGTCGGTCTTTCTTGAAGCTAGTTAGATGATCGTAGACCCTGAGAAAAATGGTATTTGATTTTTCTGATGTGTGGATCATCGGAATGAGATGATCTTAGGGTTTTGGTCGCGTGTTTCGTTTGAGTTAAATTCGAGGGTAAGACGGAGGATGGATGGCGATAGAGCGGTGCGCACCAGAGGTAAATGACAGGGTAGGTTGCAACGGTGCTCTAGGCAAAGTTTGGTGAAAGCCGGAGGCGCGTGGAGGCGGAGAAGGCAAGAATTCTGGTTTGACTTTGATCATTGTTTGGTTTTCATTTCCAGATTTCAATCTGGGTTTGAGCGTGGTGTTTTTAGTGGGTCATCAGAACAAGGAGGTGCTAGGCGATGGTTGTGGATGCTCAGGGGTAGGGCGACGATCGTGGGCCATCGGGACACGTACACAGATTCTGGTGTGTGTGCAGGAGTGTATGGTGAAGAAGAGGATTAAGGTAACAGAAGAAGGAGAAGAAGGATGGCTTCGGGAGAAATGGTGTATTTCTTGGGGTCGACCTCGAATCCTGAACGAGTAGAATTGGAATTGTATGCCTCGGGTAGAAGATGGGAGTGCACGGGTCTGAACCGAAGTTTTTGTGTATAATTGTTAGTAGATGATTTTATAAGTTTAAAAGCAAAGAATGATGGTTTTCAAAGTAAAGAAATGTTAGCTAGGTTTCAAGGTTAAATATTTGAACAAGTTTCAAATATAAAATTACAAGTCAAATATTTTGAATATAAATTGTTTAGTTTAGATTAATTACGTAATAAGTTAATTATTTTATTATATTTCTATGTGATTTCCAAATGAAATTTAATATTGATTAAGAAGTTAATTAAAATAATGGATTATCTTGAAATCAATAAAGGGTAATTAATCAATGAATATGATTAATTAAGTAAAATTAATTACTGAATATGATTAATTAAGGATAATTGATTTAAGATTATTTGTTAAGTGAAATTAATTAAAAGGATAATTGATTAAGGGAAGTGATTAGAGGATCATTAATTAATGGATTAATTAATTAAGGAAATTAATTAAAAGTCAATTAATGTGAATGGTTAAGGCTAATTTATCTATGTGGTAATTTAAGGATTTCAAACTTCTCTTTATTCAATTTCAAATTTGGTTGTATTATTATCACCACAAAATTAATTGAGGATAATTAACCAATGAGATAATTACTTGATGAAAGTAATTAAAGGTAAATTACTTAAGTGAAGTAATTAAGGATTAATTAATTAGTGTAGTTAACTAAAGGATTGATTAATTAAGGAAATTAATTTAGGATTAGTTAATTAATGAGTGTGATTAATTAAGGATAATTAATCAATATGAATGATTTTAGAATAATTAATTTGAGTAATTAATTAATGATCAATTTAATTAATATGAATGGGAGGTTAATTAATTTGTGTAATTAATTAACGGTTAATTACTTAATGTAATTAAAGGATAATTAATCAAGGGTGATTAATTAAGATGGATAATTAAAAGATGATTAATTAATTGATTTGTAATTAATTAATGTTAAGTAAAGGTAATCTAAGTGATTAAGTTAGCAATTAATTTAATTCGAGATAATTAAATTAATTGGAAAGTGATCAATTTTTCTTATGAATGGTTAAATGAAATAAATGCCTTGAATTGGTTGATATCTCTGACAGGAAATGTTTTGTGCTATGATATGATTAGGTGGACAGTGATAACGTAGTTATTTATCGATGATAAATTGCTATGTATAAGTGACATCCTGTATTTAAAGTTGAATTGTATTTAATGGAATAACTTGGGTGAAGATGACATGAGATTCGAAGAGACCGGAGTCGGGTATTAGTAAATACCCGAAACCACTTTGATTCTTTATAGATTGATATGTGAAATAAATAGATTGGAATGGAATGAATTGAGTGAATTGGACCATTTAATATAAGTTTTGGTACTTAGAAATTGATGTGTGAAATAAGTGATGTCTTTAACAAATTGTGAATTTTTAAATTGACAAGAGTTACCTCGGGTTTTATATAAGATTTATGCTTTTGTATTCCTTGGGTTTACTGACGCTGGTTTCCAGCCTGACCCGGGTGTTAATTTGATGTAATACTCGGGTCAGGCAAAGTATTATGGATTTTCAAGTAAGGACGTTCTGGAGCTCAGGAGGCGAACGTATGGAGAGTATTCCGCTGTGTATATATTACGGATTATCTAGGACATATGATATTAACTGTCCAGTGTTTGTGTAAGTATTGAAACTCTGATATATTAAATGTAAATTTACTGATGCAGCTTTCTTTGTATAAATTATATTATTTGATATTATATTTTGATCCTCTGCGAATGTGAGAATTTGTGTTTTGTTTCTGTTTCTTCTTCTATCGCTTTTCTTCTTTCCTAACTATCTAAAATATTCGGGATCGAAAATTTCGGGTCGTTACATTTGGTATCAGAGCCAGGTTAAGCGAGAACCTTGGCTCTGGTGGGTGTACTCATTAAGGATAGGGTCATGGTACCCTAGAATGAGTTGAGTGTGTATATATATATATATATATATATATATATATATATATATATGAGAGTGTATTTGTTATTTTCTTATATAAAGGTTTTAAAAATTGTTTTAAATGAATGATTTTTTTATAAAAGCTTATATTTTATATATAAAGCAATAATTGGTGGTTAGATATCTAAATTTAATAAGAATTAAGTGAATATATATATATATATATATATCAAAATGGAATTGAATAAAATGAACTATATAGATAAGATGAATTAGAATTGGTTTCAAACCAGAATATGGAATGGTTATTGTGTATAATAATGGGATGTTGTTTGATAAAGCAAAATGAAAAAAAAAATTAGGGAAGAAAACTTTAAGATGAGTATAACTTATAAATCGAAGTGGGTTTTAAATTGAGAAGTTTTGAATTCTAAGTTTAGAAAATTTGAAATTGTTTTCAAAATGTTAAGAGATAATAATAAATAGTATTATTTAGAATATTTTGAATGTGATCTTATTTTAAAATAAGAATTGTTTGAAAGCTTTAAAGAAAACTGTTTTGAACTAAAACCAAGGGCAGTTTAAATTTTAAAATTTGGCTTAGTGGGCCAAGAAATAAAAATGTATATATGAATGGAGATACATGATATCAAAGATGATTTGAAATAAACTCTAAGATGTTGAGTTTTGATTTTCCCTGAAGTGTGATGTAAGAACCCAAAGAGATATAAGTTTTGAACTTATAAGTAGGAAAGAAGTTTAAAATTTGAAGTGGAGAATTCAAATTTGAGAAGGTTGACTGAATTAATTAAATTGAATTTAACTTGGGAGAAGTTAAACAAATGAACAGACAACCTGATTTGAAAATTTCAAGATGAAATTGAGATTTAACTTGGGAAGTTAAAAAGTTAATTTGAATTGGGAGTTTGTGTGATCTCAAAATGGGTTTGAGATCTGGAAATTGAAAATTGATGGATGTTTTAAATAATTTGGATGATATCATCCCATTATTATTAATAATCTTTAAACTATGAATTGGATTTGTTTAAATGAATGAAGAAATGGATTGTGGTAATACATCCATTATTGAGATAAATGCGGTAATAAATTGAATTTTGAAGATAAAAAGTGAACTTGTGAAAGTAAAATTACTTTGAACTTAAGTTTTAGATGTTTAAAGGAACTTGGAAATTCAAATTGTTAAGGATTGGTATCAAAATTTAAATTTGGGAATAAATTGAATTTCAAAGAATGAGTTGTTTAAAAAGGGTTTGAACTATGATTTGAACTTAGAAATAAGTTTATGAAGAAGTAAATGGTAATTTAAATTGGAATACGTGAAATTTGGACTCAGAATTAAATTATTTGAAAAAACCGTAGATAAGGTTAATTTGGTTTAAGAGGTTAAACCAACATTTAAAATTTAACTCGAATTTACAACTCGAGATGGTTTAAAGTTGAGATTTAAATTAAATTAGTTCAAATTGGATTTGATTTGAATTAATTGGAATTGTGATTGAAGATGTATAAGTTTAAAAATTCAAATGGAAAATTTGAATTGGATTGTTTTGAAATGAAATTGAAGATGAATGAGTTCAAATTCAAATGGAAATTGGGATTAATTTAAAATAGAATTGAAATGATTTGAAATTGAAGCTGGTTCAATTTGAAATTAATCCAAATTGATTTGAATAATTTGGAATTGTGATTAAAGTTGAATAGGATTAAAATTCAAAATGAAATTTGATTTGAATTTGGAAAGAAATTGATGTTAATTCTACTTGAATTGGGATTAAATCAATTTCAATGGAAATTGAAGTTATTTAAATTGGAATTGAGTCAATTTAAATGGAAGTGGAAATTTACATTGAATTTATGGGAATGGAAATTGAACAGTTTGGCTCTGGACTATTTTCAAAATAAATTAGATTAATATAAACTATTTTAAATCTATTTTCCAAGCTATTTACTATATACAACCTTTCTTTTCAAAGCTAAATTATCTTATACTTATTTTACAATTATTTTTGGAACTATTTAACAATTTTTCAACTGTTTTATAAACTAATTACCGTTTTTCAACTACTTTATAACTATCTACTATCTTACAATTATTTTGCAATTATTTAACTATTTTCCAACTATTTTACAATTACTTAACTATTTTACAGCTATTTTACAAACTAATAATTATTTTTCAACTACTTATCTATTTTAAACTTTTCAAGATATTTTCTAAATTTAAGCTAGGCAGAGTTCAAACTGTTTATAATTAAAGTAATAATCCATATGAGATTGAAGAAATTGTGGATAACGGAATAGAATTAAACGAAATGTGAATAGAAAATGAGATTGATTTGGTTAATAACCAATAAAGATAAATATGTAGGATGTATGTATATTATTCTATTCGCATAGTGATTTGATCCGGATTCGAGCACAGAATTTTGAGATAGTTTATTGATCCGAATTGGGATTTTTCACTCGATTTTCGACGTCGAACCCGGATATGGATTGTTGATTGGTTCTGGATATTCTCTATCGTAATTATGGCTATGCAAGGAGGATGACGGTTTCTGATTAAGAAACCAGATCTGAGTCCGCACTAAGAAGTCGGGGGAATGATACTATTTCGGAAGAGAAATTGTGTGATCGAGTAAGCGATCAGATTAGTATAGCGTACAGATGATATGTGTACATCGTACGGGTTTGGAATGACTTGATATTGAAAATTTGTGGATAAAAACTGTAAAATGATTTTTGAAATGAAAAGTATATTTTGTGGAATATATGATGAAATAAAGTGGAAATTGGATATTTCTATGATAAAAATTTACTTTTTGGAAGTATGTAATCTGATAGTGACTTTATAGAGTAATCAAATTTGAATATTTGATTTGGAATAAACAAAGTTACATATCTTTGTTATATAAGATAAATCTCCCCTTGTTGAATCTATTGCCAGTAGAAAAAGGTTTTTGAAAGTATTTGAAGAATAAAGGGAATTTATACAAGTTTGAAGTGATCCAAAGATTTTTAAAGTTTTATATATATATATATATATATATATATAAAGGATCTTATGAGAATGATTATGAAAAAAGGTTTTTGGAACCTATGGATTTTGGAAAGGCTTCTGATTTTTGGGTAAAATCAATATTGGAATTTGGAAAGCCTAGTTTGAGAATTATCGATTTTAGGAATCGATTTTGTGTAAAGGATGATGAAAATCATAAAGGGTATGATTTGAAAGATACTATAAGAATATAGTATAAAGTGTTTTGAGATTGGCTCTAGGGAAAAAGGTGCTCCCTTGGAATGAACTTCTCAGGAATGCCACAGGGTGGTACTGCCTTGAACCCTAAGGAGGGTTCTAAAGTTGGTCCTGTAAGGAGTTCAGACAAACTAGTTCCTAAGGATTATGTGTAGTGGGCAGCGAAAGTATAGGGCGTTGATTCCTATAGAGGCATTTGGATTATGCTCTGACGACTGTGTAACTTGATGTCACTGCGATCTACTGCAGACTATAGCGAAAGTCGTGTGTGCCATTGAGAGCCAATAGTCTACATTTGATTTTACATCGGTAGACTGCGACCTATGGTAATATAGCGAAAGTCGTGTGTGTTGCTGAGAGCCAACAGTCTACGTTTGATTTTACATCGGTAGATTGCGACCTATAGAGACATAGCGAAAGTCGAAAGGCTGTGAGAGCCTAAGGCTACATTGGGATTTGACTGATGTAGTCTGCGACCTATGTGGGAGTGGGAAGTTTCATTTTTTTGGCAGCGAAAATCTAGGGCGCTGATGCCTAAAGTTACATGGACTTTTGCTGTGATGGCAACGTAATCCTGGAATGTAACTGCGATCTACGGCGGGTTCCATGGCGTAATCGAGGGGCGGAAAGTGCCTACAGTCACATGGACTTTTGCTGTGATGGCAACGTAACCCAGGATGTAACTGCGACCATGGATGGGGGTGATGATTTCCAGAGCATTCTCACCAAAAGATATTCTCTCTATTTTCAAAATGTTTTCTATATTTTCAATAAAATTATTTTCCAAGTATTTCCACTAGGTGTTGGAAACGGGTTTACCAAGTACTTATAGATTTTCAGTCGTACGCCTGATCAACGAATGACCGAATTTCTATGAGAATAAGGATGGACTTGTTGAGACATCGAGCTATAAAAGTATTTTTATAAAAACTATTTTAGTAACATTATATAGATTTTTTAAAGTGTTTTAAAAATGATCAAAGAAAATTTATCTGATTTTAGGCATTTTAATAATTCTGGCTTCGGTCCTTTTCGAGGATGAAAAGATTCTAAGGGGGAGAAATGTGATTACCTGGATATTCGGGAATTTGATAATTGGCAATTATCGAATTTTAACTATTTGAAACGCTGATATATATGTTGAACAAATAATATTCTGTTGATTAAGAATATCTGAATGTTAAATGGATTTGAAACCATTGTAAATGTTGGACTAAATATCTGAAATAATAAATTTTTTAGTGAATTAATAATCCTATAAATAGAAATATGCAAATTTTATAATATTGAAATTTTAAAATGTATACATATACATAATATAAGTGTGAAGTAGAATATATGGAAATTTATAAAGGGTTGTACACTTTCTTTTAAAAATTTACACATGGAAATAAATTTAGTTTATAAAGTAAAAAAAAGATAAACATATACATACATACATACATATATATATATAAATCATTAAAACAAGGTCGCAAAACATTGTCAGTATAAACATAGATTAATAAAAAGTGTGTGTATATATACATATATATAAATTAAAATTTATTAAGGCTTTAAAACATTTGCAAGTCTTGTATACATACAATTTAACATTTGTAAGATAGATAACATGCAAAATTACATGTGGCAATGTTTTCTTTAATTGAATTATAGTAAAATGTTGAGAACCAGACCATTTTTTTCCCAGTTCAAAAACTTTGAAACTCAAAATTTAAAACCAGTAAGGATGTAAAAGTAAGAATGGAAATTAGCCTGGAGCAATCCAAAACTGGAGGATTTAAATCCAATGCAAGCATCTTCAAAAACTGAAACCAAACTCAAGTTTTGGCTCATAACAATCAAGTAAGATTAAGGCAAAACTACAGTTTCAAATCAAAAGCTTGTAGCCTCAAGATCAAGCCAAATTCCAGATTTTTTTTTTCGAAAATATAATCAAGCTTTGTTCTAACCCAGACATGTGAGTAAATATTCCTTTATAAGCTTAAAACTTGTTTTTATCATGATGTATGCGATAGATTGTAGATTTAATGTTGTGAAACAGTTTTGTATGGGTGAATTAAGATGTTCATAAGTATATAAATATAAGGAACACTGTGCATGTCTGGATATATGAAGATTCCAGCCTCTATTTAAATTTTTTTAGACCAAATTAAATTTAAAAATTCAATTTCTGCCTTCATTCTATTTTTGGATATGATCTCTGAATAAAAAGTATTTGAATATGTGAAACATCATTTTTAAAAATAGATTCGAGTAAAACTATTTTGTAAATATTTCAAAAATTGAATATTCAGTGAAGAATCAACCAATGCCAGAAATTTGATTGTAAAATTTTTCATGCTTTGGTTATATAATCAAACTCGTTATCGAAAATGATGAATTTTGATAATAATATTGAGATTTTTAAGTTAATGGTTGTTAAGAATTTCTGGGTTGAATGCATATCGGTTTTTGGTCGAGTTTTGACATACGGTGGGGGGAAATCATGGTCGGTCTTTCTTGAAGCTAGTTAGATGGTCGTAGACCTTGAGAAAAATGGTATTTGATTTTTCTGATGTGTGGATCATCGGAATGAGAAGATTTTAGGGTTTTGGTCGCGTGTTTCGTTTGGGTTAAATTTGAGGGTAAGACGAAGGATGGACGACGATAGAGCGGTGCGCACCAAAGGGAAATGACAGGGTAGGTTGCGGCAGTGCTCTAGGCAAAGTTTGGTGAAGGCCGGAGGCACGCGGTGGCGTAGAAGGCAAGAATTGTGGTTCAACTCTGATCATTGTTTAGGTCTCAGTTCCAGATTTCAATCTGGGTTCGAGCGTGGTGTTTTTAGTGGGTCATCGGGACACGGAGGTGTTAGGCGATGGTTGTGGATGCTTAGGGGTAGGGTGGCGATCGTGGGCCATCGGGACACGTGCACAGATTTCGGTGTGTGTGCACGAGTGTATGGTGAAAAAGAGGATTAAGGTAACAGAAGAAGGAGAAGAAGGATGGCTTCGGGAGAAATGGTGTTTTTCTTGGGGTCGACCTCGAATCCTGAATGAGTATAATTGGAATTGTATCCTTCGGGTAGAAGATGGGATGTGCACGGGTCTGAACCGAAGTTTTTGAGTATAGTTGTTAGTAGATGATTTTATAAGTTTAAAAGCAAGGACTGATGGTTTTCAAAGTAAAGAAATGTTAGCGAGGTTTCAAGGTTAAATATTTGAACAAGTTTCAAATATAAAATTACAAGTCAAATATTTTGAATATAAATTGTCTGGTTTAAATTAATTGTGTAATAAGTTAATTATTTTATTAGATTTCTATGTGATTTCCAAATGAAATTTAATATTGATTAAGAAGTTAATTAAAATAATGGATTATCTTGAAATCAATAAAGGGTAATTAATCAATGAATATGATTAATTAAGTATAATTAATTACTGAATATGATTAATTAAGGATAATTGATTTAAGATTATTTGTTAAGTGAAATTAATTAAAAGGATAATTGATTAAGGGAAGTGATTAGAGGATCATTAATTGATGGATTAATTAATTAAGGAGATTAATTAAGAGTTAATTAATGTGAATTGTTAAGGCTAATTTATCTATGTGGTAATTTAAGGATTTCAAACTTATCTTTATTCAATTTCAAATTTGGTTGTATTATTATCACCACTAAATTAGTTGAGGATAGTTAACCAATGGGATAATTATTTGATGAAAGTAATTAAAGGTAAATTACTTAAGTGAAGTAATTAAGGATTAATTGATTAGTGTAACTAAATAAAGGATTGATTAATTAAGGAAATTAATTTAGGATTAGTTAATTAATGAGTGTGATTAATTAAGGATAATTAATCAATATGAATGATTTTAGAATAGTTAATTTGAGTAATTAATTAAGGATCAATTTAATTTATATGAATGGGAGGTTAATTAATTTGTGTAATTAATTAACGGTTAATTACTTAATGTAATTAAAGGATAATTAATCAAGGGTGATCAATTAAGATGGATAATTAAAATATGATTAATTTAGTTGATTTATACTTAATTAATGTTAAGTAAAGGTAATCTAAGTGATTAAGTTAGCAATTAATTTAATTCGAGATAATTAAATTAATTGGAAAGTTGTCAAATTTTGCTTATGAATGGTTAAATGATAATAAATGCCTTGAATTGGTTGATATCTCTGACAGGAAATGTTTTGTGTTATGATGTGATTAGGTGGACAGTGATAAAGTAGTTATTTAACGATGATAAATTGCTATGTATAAGTGACATCCTGTATTTAAAGTTGAATTGTATTTAATGGAATTACTTGGTGAAGATGACATGAGATTCGAAGAGAATGGAGTCGGGTATTAGTAAATACCCGAAATAGCTTTGATTCTTTATAGATTGATATGTGAAGTAAATAGGTTGAAATGGAATGATTTAAGTGAATTGGACCATTTAATCTAAGTTTTGGTACTTAGAAATTGATGTGTGAAATAAGTGATGTTTTTAACAAATTGTGAATTTGTAAATTAACAAGAGTTAACCCCGGTTTTATATAAGATTTATGCTTTTGCATTCCTTGGGTTTACTCACGCTGGTTTCCAGCCTGACCCGGGTGTTACTTTGATGTAATACTTGGGTCAGACCGAGTATTACGGATTTTCAGGTAAGGACGTTTTGGAGCTCAGGAGGCGAACGTATGGAGAGTATTACGCTGTGTGTATATTGTGGATTGTCTGGGACACGTGATATTAACTGTCCAGCGTTTCTGTAAATATTAAAACTCTGATGTATTAAATTAAATTTGCTGCTACAGCTTTCTTTGTATAAATGATATTATTTGATATTATATTTTGATCCGCTGCGAATGTGAGAATTTTTGTCTTGTTTCTATTTCTTCTTCTATCTCTTTTCTTCTTTCCTAACTATCTGAAATTTTCGAGATCGAAAATTTCGGGTCATTACAGTCTTCCCAAGATCCCTTAAGGTCCAGCACATAAGCTCTTAACAAATCTTCTAGGATTTTTTTAACTCTTTCCGTTTGTCTATCTGTTTACTGATGATAAGTGGTACTCATCTTGAGAAGGTATCCAAAGTCTCTTGCAAACTCTTCCAAAACTTGCAAGTGAATAAGTAATCTCTACCACTTACCATACTACTAGGAATTCCATGCAGTCTGACTATATTCCTCATGAATAATTTAGCCAAAACAGGTGCCATCCTGATTGACTTAATTGGAAAGAAATTGGAACTCTTAGTCAACCTGTCCATATAACACAAATACTTTCATTTTCTTGATTCAACCTTAGTAACCCATCTATAAAATCCATTGAGATAGAATTTCATTTCCATACTAGAACATCTAGTTGCTGAAGTAACCCACTTGGTTTTTGATGTTCAGCTTTTACCTGTTGACAGTTCAAATACTGCTTTACCCATAAGCCTACACCCCTCTTCACGCCTTCCCAAAAGAAACTTCTTTTCATGTCATGAAACATCTTAGTTCCTCTCGAATGAACTTCAAACTTCGAACGACGGCATTCTCTAATAACTTCTTTCCAAATGTTTCCTACATTCGGAACACGCGGTCTTCCTTTCTTTCTTAACCACCCATTCTGGTCAAGACTGAAATCTTTCAAGTCTACGCAATCTTTTCAATCCCTCAAACTTCTGATCCATTCGGCTAAAAATGGATCCTACCCTTGCTTGGAAGCAATCCTTTTGATTGTCACTAGTCAAACTTCTAAACTTGACAATATAGCGGTTTCCTTACTAGAACTTGTCTTGGATCTCCACTATATTCTGCATGTAGTCAATGCTTCTAAATATTTCCACTCAGCTACCATTGCCAATGCATTTTGATGTTTCTTTCTAAGTGCATCTACAACTTTATTCCCCTTCCCGGGTGTGCACTCAATGCCGAAGTCATAAACGGCTAAAAAATCCAACCACCTTTGATGTCTCATATTCAGTTCATTTTGAGAGAATAAGCATCTCAATGACCTATGATCCGTATACTACTCGAATCTCTCTCCCAAAAGATAATGTCTCCACTCCTTCAATGCAAAAATTACTATAGCTAATTACAAATTGTGAGTTGGATATCTAACCTCATGCGGTCAGAGCTGTTGAGAAGCATATGCAGTCACTTTACCTCTTTGCATTAACATAGCTCCTAACCCTATTCCACAAGACTCTGTGTACACTCCCTTCTGGAACAACTAGCACAAGTGCATTAGTCAATAATTGTTTCAGCTTCTGGAATGCCTCCTCACACTTATTAGTCCAGACAAATTTCAAATCTTTCCGAGTTAGCCTAGTCATCAGTGCTTCTATGCATGAAAAATCCTTGATAAATCTCCGATAGTAACCAGCTAGTCAAAGAAGGCTCTTTATCTCAGTCATCATCTCTGGTCTCTTCCAACTATTCACTGCCTCGATCTTAGCTAGATCTACTAATAACCCTTTCTCTGGGAATATATGACCAAGAAACTTCACTTTCTTCCAGAAATGACACTTTGAGAATTTTTCCTTCAGATGATGTTGCCTCAGCGTCTGAAGCACCACTCTAAGACGAAATTCATGCTCTTTTTCATCTCTAGAGTATATTAAAATGCGCTCTATAAATACCAATACGAACCTATCCTAGTGCTCTCGGAAAACTCGATTCATCAAATCAACAAAGAAGGTTGGCGCATTAGTTAGTCCGTATGGCATTACTAACCATTCATACAATCCATATCTGGTTCTAAACGTCGTCAAACGATTACTATGCTCAGCCACTCTAAGCTGATGGAACCTTGTTGCCAAATCTGCCAAATCCAACTAAGAAAATACTTTATCTCCACTCAACTAGTCGAACAAATCACCAATTATATGTAATGGATATCGATTCTTTATTGTCTTCTCATTCAACTAATGATAATCAATACATAACCTTAATGATCTATTTGATTTCCTTGCAAACACTGCGGTTGCTCCCCATGGAGAACAGCTTGGTCTGGTAAAGTTCTTGTTTTCTAAATCCACCAACTACACCTTTAGCTGCCTTATCTTGGTAGGTGTCATTCTGCTTGGTAGTCTACTCAGCGGTTCTGCACCTGGTACTAAATCTATTTAAAACCCAATTGCTAATTTCGACGGCAGTCCTACTACAGGCTCAAAGACATCTATAAATTCTCTAATAATGAAAACTCGATTTAACCCATCTTCTACGTCCACAACATCCAACAAAGCATTATCCTCAAAATTAGGGTTTTCTACGGAGTATATTATCCGATCACTATAGTCAGGGTGTCTAAGTGATATTTTCCTATCATGGCAAAATATCATAGCATCGAATTTACTTAACCAATCCATTCCCAAAATAATTCCGAACCATACGAAATCAAACACATGCAAACTGCAAGCAAATACACGACCTAACAATTCAAACTCTAGGTGGTCACATCTCATCCCAAGAGTCGCATAACCTCCTATCATATTCACAATCCCTATAGAAGTAACTAGGTATGAGGGTTCTAAGTTAAGCTTATCTACCAAATAATGAGATATAAAAGAATGCGATGCACCAGTATCAAATAGAACTCTAACTGACATATCATGAATCAAAAGCGTACCTCCCAACATAGCTTTTCCCTTTTCCTCTGCTATTGGTCTTGAGGTAGATGTCTCAAATGCAAACACTTTTCCTTTCCCATCCTTGGTTGGCTCCTTGCACTAGTTCTTATAATATCCAATTTGATTGCAGTTGAAACATCTTACTCCTTTCTTGTCAGCAGCTTTCTTCCCTTTGTCTGTCCGACACTCATGAGAATAGTGTCCCTTCTTATCGCACTTATTGCAAACTACATCAGCCTTTCCTTTTTTGGCAGCTCCATTCTTACAAGTGCCCTTCTTATAGAAAAACAATCTCCTCTAGTTCCGCCCACTCCGATCTTACCCTGCTTTGCTACCATCATGAAAAGCAAGCATCTCTTCCTGCCTTAAAGCCAACTCAACAACTACATCGCACGGATTGTAATATGCGGCAATGTGGCTTTCGCAAGCTCAGGTTTCAACCTACGAATGAACTTCTCATTCCTTTCGATAACTGTATCGACCGTAGCATATCCGTAACTCGATAGCTCCTCAAACCTGGCTGCACAGTCATGTCTCCCTGCTCCAACTCCATGAACTTCCTAAGCAGAGTTCACTTAGCAATTTCGAACATAAATCTTTCCTCAAACCTCCTTTTGAATTCCGCCCAAGTCATGGTCTCCTCATTAACTCCTATTATAACACCGTTCCACCAATATAGTGCTACTCCCTGTAATTGCCTAGAAGCAAGCCTCCTTTTATGCTTATCATTGAGCCTCAAATCAGCCAAAATCCTCTCGTAATGAAGTAACCAATTCTCCACTTCAATTGTGTCCTCAATCTCGGTATATGGTTTTCCTCCTAGCTTGAGATAATCTCTACTTAATACAGAATAATTATTGACCACTGGGTGTAATATCCCCCTACTAAGAGGCCCAAAACTAATGGGTACGGATGCTGTAGTCGTCCATAGTTATTAATCCTCGACGACCAAATACGGTGGTGTTTGATTCATCAATACATAGAAATATATGAATGTGGAAAAAATTTAAACTTCAAACAAAATCAAATTCCATTTCAAAATATTTTCAATTCATTACATAATCCCACAATTGCAAATCACGTTCAGAGAAAATATATTTATTACGACATATGCCAATAACAACATATGAAGATGCCACTTGGATTATCGGAGTATATACAAGAAATATAACAACATTGTCATTACACACAACACAGTGGACTCATGAAAAAGAGAAATCTAAATAGCTATTATGCCTCATGCACGTCTCCGGAAGCTTATTCGTCTAAAGAGGTACCTCAAAACCTCAACTCTCAATCTACTCAAAAATCAATTGAGTACTCGAGAGTTTCAGGGGAAAACATAAACTTCGAGTCAGATATAAAGCCTGGTATGAATAATAATCTACCATCTCAAATCATTTAGATATCTAGTGATACCATGCTGCTTAGCGGAACATGTTTTCCCATCACTAGTATCCTAAAACCTTTATAAAACCATATACTGTGCTCCTACATCCACAATAGTTAAAACATAGTCATTTCAAATTATTATGATGATATGCAAACATGATAAAACATACTTGATTTCCCATCCTCTGTTTGATTGGCTCCCTGTCAAATTTATAGTTTATAGGGTCACTATTAACATATTAGTTTTCATGGGTGTACTAATAACCTTTTTACAATATATGGACTCCGGTCCTATTTCATAGTTTTCAGGGGTGCACTATGAACCTATTGGCCCCTGCCAATTAACTTAATTAATTCATGGGTTCTCCTGAACCTATTGATGACTCCAATAACTTCTCTCTTATCCTAGTTTTTGTGGGTTGACTAGGAACCTATTGGCCCTTGCTAATATTATTTCTTCTTATCCTAATTTTCGTGTGTTGACTAGAAACCTATTGACCTATGTAATAACTTAATCCGAATATAGTTTTCATGGGGGTCACTATGAACCAACTGGCCCCTGCCAACCACTCTTTATAACATATTTTTCATGGGATCACTATGAACTGATTGGTAATTCTAATAACTTCCTAATCAAAATTTTCATGTAATCACTATGAACATGTCTCCCTGACAACTTCTATATTTAGAGACCCTATATTCCGAACTCCCTGACCTCATGGATACAATTCTACTCATCCAGGAGTACAATTCTACTCATCCAGGAATTTAATCAATTTATATTCACTGTTGGGTTAACCTAGCTGGTTCTTCTACCCATTATCCCTAAAATACAATTATTGGTCCATTATAATGTGAGTATACTCATATTTGAAGAAGCAAACATAATTACAAAACAATATCACTCCTGTGGGTTTAATGTCCTTTAAACACTTTTCATATAAAATACGGTTAATCCCTTTAACTTGTAATTTTATCAAGGAAAGCTTCTTATTAAAATGATATCAAAACTCCTTTAATTTAGCCATGGGTTTTTTCCTTTAAAAATGAGTTTGGGTTACAAAGCCTTTCGACACCTTCGAAACCTTGCTTTTAACTTCATAAGATGACCTCCTTCGAAAGCATTAAAATTTATCTTCAAAACATTAGGCTCCTGCCTTTCTAATACTTTAAAACCTTCCTTTCAAAACCTTTCGATTGTATTAAATTATTAACATTTAACTTTAGAAGCATAGTTTCGAAACCATTTGAAAGTAGCCCTTACGAAATCATTGGAAGTAACTCTTTCGAAATCATTGAAAGTCCCCCTTTCGAAAGTATTAGGTTTATACTTAAAAATATTATTTGAGTCAAAATGAATATAGGAGAAAGCATCTCTTTCGAAACCATCCTTTATCATATATAAAAGTATTGGGAAAACATGATGGCGTCGGCACCATCTCTTTCGAAAGCTACATACCCTTTAAAGAAAATATTGAAGGATAGCGTCAAAACTCCTTTCGAAGCCATTGCCTTCGAAACCCTTGAACTCTTTCGAAAGAATTTAGGAAGTGACATAAAATTCTTTAAAACAAACACCACCTTTCAAAAGCATTGATGACTTCAATACCTTCAAAAGGCTAAAGAACGATAGCAGGGCTTCGACTATGTCGGAACCCCGTCTTTCAAAAGCTTTATTTCGTAAGTAAGGAACCCATTCGAAAGCAATCATAAGTTGATGGCAACCCCATCAAAAGATTTTAAAAACACTTTCGAAAACATATGCTTCGACTCCTTCGAAGGCTTAAATATAACAATGGCAGGCACTTTTCTTTTTAAAACAAACCAAGGTATCGACTCCTTCGAAAGCCATGCTTTCGACACCTAGTCTTTCGCCTTCCGCCAGTCTACTACGTAACATCTTTGTGATACATTGTGTATTGGTTTTAGCTTAGTAGGTTTTGACTGAGTTGAAGGCGGAAGCTCTATGTCGAAAGGTACTTCTAAAGTAGGCGAAACCAACTTTCTTGAAAAATCTGGTTTAATACTAATTATGGTAAACCTTTTTCTAACTAACTTGCCACGTATAAGCACCAGATTGGTTGCCTTAACTTTTCAAAATCTTTACTAAGATAATTATCGCTAATTTTAGATCAAAACCATGGTTTAGTTAATCAAATACGCCATTCCATTAAGCAAAGCCAATATTGCAAAGAAGTCCCTTTTCTAAAGTAATTTGATTTGCATAGCAAAACACTTTGAAAATATCCTCAAAAATTCCAGAAATTCACTTTAATCATGTTATTTAACATATCAAAATTTATGAACCAAATTGTCAATATATTTTTCGAAATAATTTTATAAACCCAAATAACCATATTTTCCTTTGAAATTCATGACAATCTTTCCATAGCTTGGAAAATTATCAAAATTAAACCAACTTCAAAATCATGTTTTATACAACATAAAAATTTTCCACGGCATTTAAACATAATTATAAACTTGTTTTACCCTAAAATCATGTACAGTACTATTTAAAAAATCTTATCTAAATTCAACAATTTAATATTCAAGCATATCATCAACCTATTCATCATAAAAACGAATTTACCCTTCAATATGAAAACATATGATTCAAAAAAAAATAAAGATGGAATTATTATTCACCCTGATCTAGATAAGGAGATCGGATTAAGATTGATTTCTCCTAAGCTTGAATCTCTAGCTTTTGATTTAATTTCTCTTGTTAATGGCCGGTTTTTCTTTAAGCTTTTGGTTTGCGTTTTTCAAAATGACGGGAATAGGAATGTAACGGTAGGAACGAGAATATATATGGGTAAGGGTTATGGGTAGAAAATTTCTAATATATCCTTATGTAATTTAATTAACCTAAAAACCATTCTTAAGCCCCTTTAATTATTTTGTCAGGCACGACCTTAATTAGATTTATTCAAATCGCAGCCCCCTTATCACTTAACATTTACATTATTCTATTTAATTTATCTAATTATATCTCCTAAATAATGTTACCAAAAATAAGGGGTGTTATAGGCTTCCCTCAAAGAATTTCTCCTCGAAATTTAGTAAGGACTAAATACTAAACATAGCAATCATCTGTAACAACTCCGACAACCATACTAGTCTAGGTGACGAGGGATTATCTATATAAATCTAATATAGACATACCCTCGAAGCAGATCATGATAAGTATCTCGAATAATGTCCTCTATCTCCTAAGTACAGTCCTTCTCATTGTGGCTTCACTGAACTTTTACAAATTTGACTGTCTTGTTCCTCAATCTTTCCTCATCTCCCGCTACAACCCGAACTGGTTGTCTAACAAAAATCAAATTAGGCTTTACTAGTAGATCTTCCAACCCTGTCGGAGGAATAGTAGCCTCTAAATCATGCACATACTTCCGAAGATGAGATACATGAAATACATTATGGACACCTTCCATACTGCTTGGCAATTCTACTCTATATGCGAGCTTTCCCATCCTTTCTATAATCTAGAATGAACCAACATATCTCGGTTCCAGTTTCCCTGACTTCCCAAACCGTACCACACCCTTTATTAGTGATGCCTTAATAAAAATCCTATGTCTAACTAAGAACGCCAGGTCTTTACGCATCTTATCTATGTAACTGTTCTACCTGGATTGAGCTTCTTCATCCTTTCTTGGATCAACTCAATCTTCTCTGATGCCTCCCTAACCAAATCTGGACCTAAGGCTAATCTATCTCCAGTCTCCAACCAACATGCTGGTGATTTGCATGGCCTTCCATACAAAGCTTCAAAAGGCGCTATTCCTATACTAGTGTGATAACTATTATTATAGGAAAACTCAACCAAATGTAGGTGATCCTCCCAAGACCCACCAAAGTTCAACACACAAGCTCTCAACAAATCCTCGAGTACCTTGTTGACTCTCTTTGTATGCCCATCCATATGTGGATGATATGCGTTGCTCATCCTGAGCTTAGTGCCTAACAAATCCTATAGACTCTTCCAGAATTCGCTAGTGACTAAAGTATCTCTGTCGCTAACTGTGCTACTAGGAACTCCATGAATTCAAACTATGTTCTTCATGAACAACCTTGCCAAAACAGGTGTCGTCCTGGTCGACTTTACTGGAATGAAATGGGCACTCTTGGTCAACCTATTCGCAATGATCCATATACACTCATTTCCTCTGCTTGACCTTGACAACCCATCTATAAAATTGATGGATATCGAATCCCAGTTCCAAACTAGAATCTCTAGAGGCTAAAGTCACCCATTCGGCTTCTGATGTTTGGCTTTCACCCGTTGAAAGTTTACACATCCCTTAACCCATAAGCCAACAATACTCTTCATGCCTTCCCAATAGAAGCTCCTCTTCGTATCTTGATACATCTTGGTCCCTCTAGGATGAATCGTAAACTTGGATTGATGGCATTCCTTAAGAACTACTTTCCTCAAGTTCTCCACATTTGGAACACATAATTGCCCCTTCTTTCATAACCATCCTCTCCGGTCAAGACAAAAATGTTTCAAATCATCAATCTCGGTTCCAGCCTCACGCCTTCTAATCTTCTGGGCTAATATTGGGTTCTCTTACTGCTTAGAAGATATCCTCTCGATCAACACTAGTCAAACTTCTAAATAGAGGAACATGACAGTACTTTGACTAGAACAAGCAGTCGATGTTAACTGTATACCGCAACTAGCCAAAGCTTCTAGATCCTTCCATTCTGCCAACATAGCCAACACCACATTTTGATGTTTTCTGCAAAGAGCATCAGCCCCTTTATTACCTTTCCCTGTTGTATATTCTATACCAAAATCAAAAGCAGCCAAAAACTCCAGCCGCCTCTACTGCCTCATATTCAATTCCTTTTGAGGGAATAAATATCTTAAAGACTTATGTTCGGTATACAACTCAAATCTCTCCCCTAAGGGATAATGTTGTTGAATATGCTAGTATATGATTTTTATTTGATGATAATAAACATATATATATATATATTCATTTATTATTGTACTATTTTTTGTCACATAACTAAATAAATATATGCTGAATAAAATAAATAACATAGAATTTAAATTCAAATAAATATTTTATTTAACAAATATTTTATTATAATTTTGAATAGTACAAAATTTGAGTTCTCACTGTATATACACAATTTCCATTACTATACAATTTTTCACTATACATTTGCACCTCACTATATATCGCTCGTTCACTCGTATTTATCTACAACTCTATTCCATATTGAATCCAGCTTCTGGGTTATCTGCAAAATAAACACTAACGTAGTAAAATTGAAAAGGAAGTATTTGAACAGTGTGAAATAAAATGTGTTTTGAAAATTTTATTTGCCTCAGTTATTTGGATTGTTCGTCACCATTATTTTGAATTCATCATATATGAACAACTTGTGACATGCACAGTGTATCACTATACATGCCACAAGACCGTGTACACCGATATACACTTGATAAAACTGCAGGGATAGGTTAGCACAATGTCAAATCTAACCAAATGGTGGATCCAACTCAGCTGCAATACGAAAAACAAATCCAAATGAAAGTGTACATGAAACTTTAGATTGCAAACAACACATGTAAACGTGAACCAATAGATCATCACGACCATAACTGAATGCACATATTAATCAACATGAAGATGGAGTCAGTGGATGTATACATGTGCATTTGTCCAAATGGACCAACAAATAGACCCACTTAAATAACATCAAATGTACAACTATACTCAGACTCAAAGACAAAATGTACAAAATTAGGTATGATGGTCAAGGAAAACAAAGAATAGTTCAACAAGCTCAAATATACAAAAGGTGATGCCAGGAAATAGACAGTGCAACCAAGTAGCAATCCTCGAAGTCTAGACAATTTTCTAAAACATGCAATGGACGCAACTGTTCTGGGGTGAACCAGATTACGAGATAACAAGCGAACCCATCCTAACAAACAATCTCCAGATACGACCAAAACAACAAATCAGTTCAGGTTCAACTAGCTACCAACTGAACACATAACTCAATGCATATATGTATATGTTAGCATATATGTATATGTTAGCATATATGTACACGTGAATCAAATGCACGACGCCAGACATTTAGGCTTTCAATCATATGATTCAGACATGAACATAAGGGATGCACCAGTAAAACAAAGAACGGACCTAACATCACAGCCATACTTACAGATGATCTAGACATATCAGTTTAGAGGCTTAGTAGTCCAATAGTAAACATGTATATACATAGGCAACGGGACAACTCGGCTAACAGGATCCGGTAGACTAGAGAACAACAACCATGAAGAAAACAAGCAAATCCAGACAACATGAAGAACATGTATACATATGCAGTGGAAATATAGGGTACAATAGAAGTAGTTAAATAAGCAATGCAAAGATTTAGACACGTATATGAAACCAAAGCTAACATACATATATACATCTGTGAACACACGTGTATACATATATACATGCAAGCAATCAAGCTGCAACAGAGACTATGACCCAGTACAGTTTCAAATGCAAGAGAACAATGAACAATGGAATGCAACTGAGGTGAACACATACATATATACATGCATAAATGTGTGTATGTATACAAGTGGAGATAACCATCAACCAAAGAGCAGACTCAAATATCAATGGCATCAGTGATGATACAAATGCAGTGTGAAACAACTAGAATTCAAACAAGTGAGCACGATATAAGAGTACGTACACTTATATACATATGCAACAGCGAATGAAAAATCAAAATACAACCAGACTACATAACGAATACAAGCACATGACCCAAAACATCATCATTGAAGATCAGAGAATCAAGTGCATACACTACATGAACTGGCTCGAAGACCAGACATAGTAAAAACTGAGAAGCCGTGAAGTTATATGGAAACAATTTTCAAATGACCAAAATTCTAGGTGTTAACGAAAATTAAACAAGTTCAAATTATCATAAATTTGAAATGGCCGAATACAGCTTAAAGAATGGCACCAAATCAGAAATAAAAGCCATGATAATCAAGCAAATGAAAATATACGAATTGAAAAAGTCAGAAAACATCACCAATATTCAAGTTAAATCGAACGGCCGAGCTAAAGTAACTAAACAATTCAAACAGAAGTGTACGGACAAAATTAAGGGGTTTGAACCCTTTTTAAACCCAATCATCATTGGCATGAAAAAAGAATTCGATTTCAGCAATATCACAGAGCATTGTTTCAAACTAATAACTCGAATCACAATCGAGTTCAAGCAAATTAACATGAAAAGCAAAAAGGAAATCACATACCAAGTCAAATCGAACTCGACGAATTGAATCAGTTGTTTGCAAATCAGAGAGACGATCGATCGACAAATTAATCATGAGAATACCAATTCAATCGATCAACAATCAGTCGGCTACTTGAATTCCAAAAACCCTAATTTTCTTAAAAAGGAACGAACGATGCAAAAAGGAATCAGCCAACATTTTTACTTAGAGAAAAACGAAAAAGGGGATTCATTTTTAACTTTTAAATTGGGCCGGTCTTAATTATTTTGGGTTTTTTTTTTAAAAATAGAGTTTCAAGTTTTATTATTTTAAGTTTTTTTTGTAATTTATTTTTAAACGTTTGTAAATTCTAGTGTGTGACTAGGGGACGAACTACGGTGGCGTCGTTCAAGAATTCGCAACTCAGTGGCTGAGTTGTGGCAGGGTTTTGAGCTTAGAGTTAGGTTAGTCGATAGCGGGTGTCGCAACTTTACATGTCTAAGCGTCTGATTACTTAATTTCTAGTAGAAACCTTGGGGGCAGCACATAGGCGGGGTTTTGCCCAAGCATGGTAAATCTGTGTTGTTTTATTTCTGTTTTTAATATTCTGCTATTATCTATGCTGCCATTACTCTACTATTATCTGTGCTGAAATTATTTTATATATTTCCGCATTAAATTTTTATAATTATTAGTATCACCCTATTCACCCCCCTCTAAGGTGAAATCGATCCTATAAGTGGTATCCGAGCTAGGAACAAAAGTCAATTTTTGTTTTAAAAATTTGATTTTTCAAAAACAATTTTTTTTTTTACTTTTTTTCAAATGGCTTCTTTTAATAATGCTTTTGCTGAGGGTCAATCCTTAGTTAGACCACTAATGCTCAATGGAGAATATGCTTACTGGAAAAATAGAACGAAATTTTTTCAGAAAACCATTGATGCTTGGAACATTGTTGAGATAAGTTAAAAGACACCAACTATAGTAGTAAATAATTAGGAAATAGATAAACCGTGGATCAATGGACAGATCTTGAAAATAGACTATAGAATTCTAATGCTAAAGCTATGAATTCTATTATTTGTTCATTGGATCAAATTGAATTTAATCGTGTCTCACATTGTCTAAGTGTGCAAGATGAAAAAGTTCGCTATGCTCTGATACCAAATGAAAGTGGGGTGTGTATACTAATGCACGTACTAATATAGTACACACGGATCGTGTAATATGGACTATAATATAAATGCGGAAAATAGATGATAGTAGCAAAGCAAAAATAAAAATAGAAAAATCACACCAGAGATTTTTATACTGGTTCGGAGCACCGTCCTACGTCCAGTCCCAGACTCCTATCTGGATTTTCACTATTAACTACCTCGCTTCACCCGGAGGAACAGGTTTACAATACCCGAACAGCCGAACGGGATTTCACGCCTCTAATACACTGAGGACTTCAACACTTGCCTCTTACAACACCGAGGACTTCAACACTTGCCTCTTACAACACGAGGACTTCAACAAAAACAAATACAATTGTTGTTGACAACTTGTGTTCTTGAAAACACGGATTTGTCACTAGTAGTACACCCTTCCTATAATCTTATCCTCAAAGAATATGAATGATGTTTTGTAAAGATTAAAGAAGGTATTTACTTATTGAATCAAAAGATATGAAATAATTTCAATGATTCAATAAGCTAAATTAATTTTTAGAATGCAGGAGTGTTAGAGATTAGATTAGAGAGCATATATGATCGTGTAAAAACTTTTGTTTGAATCAATGATTTAGATGAGTATATATAGAGAAAAATAGTTGTAACTCTTTGTGAACAGTTGCCATTAAGAGTTATGATCATTGATGAAAGATAGGAGATGCAACCTTTGGAGAAGAGAAGTGTCTTTTGGAAAAGTTGCTTTCTGTTTAAAAACGGTCGACAGGTCAAAAAATGACCGGTAGACAGGATTTTAAATATATAGTCGTTATGTGCATGTGTGCACGTTTACTGTGCAACTTTACCAGAAACGGTCGACCGCCCCATTTTCAACCGGTCGACCGGTCTGTGTAAATTTTCACAGTGAATGTGCAATGATGTTTAAATGTATATATATCGACTATATTTGAAATGCATGATTATTTGAGGATAGATTTTAACAAGTTTATCACTATTACAACATCAAATAATCAACCTATAATCTAGAGTACCATATGTAGGTCTTGATTTGTCGATTGCCTTTATATTGTTGTCAGCAATCAAAATCTTCATAGAAGCTTTGACTCAACATTCTCCCCCTTTTTGATTGATGACAACATATATCTGAAGTTCTGAATCTCCCCCTGAATATGTGATCTCCCCCTGAGATTTTGTCTTATATATATATATTCCTGCAAATAATTGTTAGCACTTTCTCCCCCTTTGTCATCGACAAAAAGGAATAATAGATAATGGAATAATATAGGAGTATATCAGCCAGAATATCCATTTTCCTCTTTTCTTAAGTAGGACCTGCAAAAAATAGAATTAAGTCCATGGTACCCACTTTTTATAGGGTCCTAAGAGTTAGGTCTTAGGAGTCCAAACCCATATGGGTCCGGTATCCCCTTTATATATATAATTATTATTAAGATGCACAGTATTCATGAATTGCTGAATGTATTTGTTCCTAATCAAATTGTTATTTGTTTTAGGAACCCATATTTTGATAGTCTTGACATCTTTCTTTTGAAATTTCACAACTGGTTTTGGTTTGAAATATAATAAACTAAGATTTTTCTTAGCTTCAGTTTTTTGTACTTTCTTCTTCCTTTTATTTCTAAGATGTTTCTTAGTTTCATGTTTGTTATATCCCAAACCTTGTTTATCTGAAATAGATTGTGAACTTTCAATGATTTTAGTCAAATTTTCTCGACCTTTGTTAAAGTTAGAAACATTTTGAGTAATGTCATCAAACTTTGTTTGTAAACTAGCTTTTTCTAGGTCTAGAATTTTGACTTTTGCTTTAAGTTCATGATTTTCAGTAGTGAGAGCATTATTTTTCTCTTTTTGAGCTTCTATTTCTTGACTCAAAAGAGATATTTGAGAGTTAACATTAGATGATGATTCTTGAATATTTTCAAGTTCTTCTTCTAATATTTTCTTCTCATCTTTTAACATATCTCGTTCAAACTCTGCTCTACTTAAATCTGCTTTGACTACTTTTAATTGACGTTTTATGTCTTTATATTTGACTATCAATTCAGCATTAATATCAAGTAATTCATCAAATGTAGGAATTTGTACCTCATCTTCTGTTGCCATAAAGCAAACATTAGCTTGTTCATTCTCCGAATCACTTTCACTTTCTGATGAAGATGACTCTGAATCATCCCATGTTACTGAGAAGGCTCGTTTCTTTGATTTGTCCTTCTTATATTTGAATTTGTCATTTTCTGACTTTTTCTTTTGTTCTGGACAATCCTTCTGCATGTGTCCCTTTTTATGGCAGTTGAAGCATTCTATAGCAGATGAAGATGGTTTATTTGATCCAGGTTTCCTTTTATTGTACCGACTGGCTTTTCGATATTTTAGGAATTTTTTGAAACCTTTAGCAATGAACGCCAAATCTTCATCTTCAGAATCTGATTCATTTTCATCTTTCTCAACATGAAATGCTACATTTTTCTTTTCTTCTTTCTGTTCTTTTCTAGCCTGCACATTTGCTTCATATGACATTAAATTTCCTATCAATTCATCTGGCTTCATGACGGAAAGGTCATTAGCTTCTTCAATTGCCAATACTTTTCCTTCCCATTCACTAGTCAGAGAATGTAGGACTGTTGAAACAACATCAAAATCAGAATATTTTTGTCCTAAGCCAATAAGTGCATGGTGAATAGTTTGAAACCGTGAATACATTTCATTGATTGTCTCATTTGGTTTCATTTTGAAATTTTGAAATTGACTTTTCAGCATTGCTATTTTGGCTTGTTTAACCTTGTTAGTACCTTCATGAGTGATTTTTAGCGTTTGCCAAATTTGATATGCAGTAGTGCAGATGCTAACACGGTTATATTCATTTTGGTCTAATGCACAGAACAACATATTTATTGCTCTTGCATTTACGGCTGCTGCCATTTTCTCAGCAGCAGTCCATTCTGAATAATCAGTTGTTGGATTCACTATTTCTCTTTGAGTAGCATTCCAAGCATCATAGCTACTTGATTGCATAAAAAATGACATACGTGTTGCCCAATAACTATAGTTAAGACCATTGAAAAATGGAGGTCTTTGTGTCGATTGACCTTCCGTGTAAGTGGTGTTTTGAGTGCTAGTACTTGCGTTATTTGCCATATTACAAGAATATATCAAATAACTGTGTTACGGTTATATGATAACCTCGCTCTGATACCAAATGAAAAAGTTCGCTATGCTCTGATACCAAATGAAAGTGGGGTGTGTATACTAATGCACGTACTAATATAGTACACACGGATCGTGTAATATGGACTATAATATAAATGCGGAAAATAGATGATAGTAGCAAAGCAAAAATAAAAATAGAAAAATCACACCAGAGATTTTTATACTGGTTCGGAGCACCGTCCTACGTCCAGTCCCAGACTCCTATCTGGATTTTCACTATTAACTACCTCGCTTCACCCGGAGGAACAGGTTTACAATACCCGAACAGCCGAACGGGATTTCACGCCTCTAATACACTGAGGACTTCAACACTTGCCTCTTACAACACCGAGGACTTCAACACTTGCCTCTTACAACACGAGGACTTCAACAAAAACAAATACAATTGTTGTTGACAACTTGTGTTCTTGAAAACACGGATTTGTCACTAGTAGTACACCCTTCCTATAATCTTATCCTCAAAGAATATGAATGATGTTTTGTAAAGATTAAAGAAGGTATTTACTTATTGAATCAAAAGATATGAAATAATTTCAATGATTCAATAAGCTAAATTAATTTTTAGAATGCAGGAGTGTTAGAGATTAGATTAGAGAGCATATATGATCGTGTAAAAACTTTTGTTTGAATCAATGATTTAGATGAGTATATATAGAGAAAAATAGTTGTAACTCTTTGTGAACAGTTGCCATTAAGAGTTATGATCATTGATGAAAGATAGGAGATGCAACCTTTGGAGAAGAGAAGTGTCTTTTGGAAAAGTTGCTTTCTGTTTAAAAACGGTCGACAGGTCAAAAAATGACCGGTAGACAGGATTTTAAATATATAGTCGTTATGTGCATGTGTGCACGTTTACTGTGCAACTTTACCAGAAACGGTCGACCGCCCCATTTTCAACCGGTCGACCGGTCTGTGTAAATTTTCACAGTGAATGTGCAATGATGTTTAAATGTATATATATCGACTATATTTGAAATGCATGATTATTTGAGGATAGATTTTAACAAGTTTATCACTATTACAACATCAAATAATCAACCTATAATCTAGAGTACCATATGTAGGTCTTGATTTGTCGATTGCCTTTATATTGTTGTCAGCAATCAAAATCTTCATAGAAGCTTTGACTCAACACAAGAAATTTGGCACACACTTGAAGTGACTCATGAAGGAACATCTCAAGTCAAGGAATCTCGTCTTTCCATGATTAGTAGTGAATATGAGAATTTCACAATGGCCAAGTATGAAAATGTCAAAGAGATGTATGGATGACTTTCCAATATTGTATACAAATCAAAAGCTCTCAAAAAATTGTACATAGAGTTGGAAATAGTCCGAAAAATTCTCAGAGTACTTCCATGTTATTTTGAAGCACAAGTTACTGCCATTCAAGAATCAATGGATTTGAAAAAAATCAAAGTTGAAAAACTCATCGAAAATCTCACCAGTTATGAGCTAGAAATGAAATTCAAGGAAGAGCATGGAGGAGGTAATACTCGAAAAAAATCGATAGCTCTTAAAGGAACAACAAAAAGTGATGATGATGATGATGGAGTAGCTGAGCTGGCACTATTAATAAAGAAATTCAAAAGGTGGAATTACAAATACGGAAATCCAACTCTAAATCAACAATTGAAAAGCGGAATAGCCAAAGTACTAGATAACTCAGAAGAGCAGGAGATCAAATGTCACAAGTGCAACAAACTCGATCATATCAAACCCAATTGTCCACAGAATCGACCCAGCCATGGAAAGAAACAGAAAAGTATGAGTTTTGCAGCCACTTGGAACGAAACTGATGAAGATAATAAAAGCACTGGCAATGAGAGCGAAAAAGCAGATCTGTGCCTTCGAGGTGATAACTCTAATAGTGATGAAGACGAGCCGAACAAGGTGTCGAAACTACTCATTCAGAATTACTAATATATTTTCACGAAGTAAATGGCTGTTTTGAACGACTTAGGGAGAAATATGCTAAAATTGAATCACAAAGAGATACTTTGATAGATTCAAATAAACAGCTTGATCAATTGGTTAAAAATGATCAAACCAAGAGCCCTAAGTGTGATAAGTGTCCATCATTTGAAGAAGAGATTAAAAAATCAGAAATTAAAATTAAATCATTTGAAAATGAAATTATAATTTTGAAAGAAAGTGAAAATACTAGGAGAGAAAATTCTATTAAAAAGTGCACACGATTATTAAATGAAAATGAATCTCTCAAAACACAAGTCCAGCAACTGTCTAGGACTTTAGAAATTTTTCCAAAGGAGATAAATCACTTAATATGTTGTTAGGTAAACAAACTGTCAATCCTGTTAGATAAGGACTTGGGTATAATCAATCTGAGCATATTAGAAGCGAAATTAATCAAGTTAAATCTGAGTGCACAATATGCAGAAAAATTGGATACAATCAAAACAATTGTTGGTATAGACCTAAACATGAGAAAACCATTCCAATTTGGGTTCCAAAAGGCACAAATGTAAAATCTCTCAAAGTCAAACAAATCAGGTGCCGGAAGGAACATATATAAATAGTTTTGGGTCTACACAAACATATTTTTCAAAATCAGTTGAAACTAACAAGCATGGACCTATAATAACAAATAGGTCACAAAAATCTTTTCTCATATAGGTGTGGTGGCAGGCTAAGGAAAAACATCAGTGTTACCTGGATTCTGGCTGTTCCAGGCACATAACGGATGACAAATCAAAGTTGCGTAGCCTAGTACAAAGGTGGAAGAATCACAATAAGCAACAACGAAAAATTATCGCAAAGGTAAAATAGGTAACATTACATTTATCTTAAACGATTTATTAAATGTGATAATCTACATCGAAATCTAATTTAATTAAGCCAGTTATGTGATAATGAATGTTGATTTTGATTCTGAATTATGAAAAATGTTGACCAATTATCTTTTGTATGCCGAGAACACTATAAGTACCTATAGAATCTTTGAACCAATTCATATAGATTTGTTTGGACCAATGATTGTGTTTTTTAATTGATGATTACTCAAGATATTCGTGGATATACTAGGTTATTTTACTACTGATACCATATTCAATACTTGCACTACTTCAATTCAATTTCATTTAAAAGCTGTTAAAAACGATTTTAAGATATTTTGTTGCACACTTCACGGTCAGGTCTATGACATCCAACTAATGATAATCTTGAGTCAAGGGAAATTCGGATGCAGATAACACTGGTAATCTAGTCGATAGAAAAATTACCGGTGGAACGCGTTTTATGTAGAGACATGTATTAGTGCATCACTTTCAAATAAAATATTCACATATTTTTCATTTTAAGTGATTTTAAATTAGCAGACATTTTCTTTTGAAAGCCTTTCCAGAAAATAGTTTTTGTTGACCTTGTTTAAGATTAGTCATTTTAGAAAATTTTATTTTATAATTATTCTTCGATTTGATCTTAATTGACTGTATTAACTAATCTGACTCCCTATTGATTATCGAAAAGATAAATAGTGATTGTAAAAGTGATTAGTATTGATACTGATCATATATTATAACTTGAGAAAGTATAGTTAGTAAATTTCCTTAAAAATTTGAACAAGATTTATAATAACTCGTGTTTGGTAAAAATTCCATGACCATCTATATTTCTATCATATTTCTAACAACCATCACTCATTAAAATCCAATATAGTATGTCAATATGTGGTATTTTTAAATGGAATATTATTCGTTTTCATTTTATTTATTTATTTTTTAATAAAAAGCATCCAAAGTATTCACTCTAATTTAAAAGTCCTCATGGTTATGCGTGGTTGAATTACTTGGAATATTTGTAATTGTGCTTTCATGCTCATTAAAAGTGCTCACAGTTCTGCATTTATGGAACACATATCAAAATTAATTATTAAATAGATAAGTTGATTCTAATCCCATTTAAAAGTCCACACGGTTATGCATGGTTAAAAGATGCTTGAAATTCATTTTTTTATAAAAAAATTTGGAATACTACTAATCTCATTTAAAAGTCCTAACGATTATGCATGGTTAGTAGATATTCAAGTTCCTGATATAAATATACCACAAATAGATACGGCTATATGGTTTTATATCATCCCTATCATTTAAAAGTGGAATATGCGTCTAACAGAGTACTTATGGTTTTTATTTAATTTTTACTCAAATTTAATATTTATACTCGATTGGGTATCAATGTTGTATTAATGTCTATCACTTTACCTCTATTTTTCTAACATCATTACTCTTTTGCTGATAACAAAAGGGGGAGAGAAAAATTAAGATTTTGGCAAATAAAGGTCAAATATTTTATTTTCTATTTTCTATTTGCATCTAGGTTCATTTTCATATTTTTATTTATTTTCAAGCATATATGAAAGTGGAGATTTGTTATAGAGAGGGTGCATTCAAATAGGGGAAGCAAATTGAATGATTAAATACATTTAATAAATTCAAAATCTTAAATATATGTTTGTTATCATCAAAAAGGGAGATTGTTGAATATGCTAGCATGTGATTTCTGTTTGATGATAATAAACATATATATATATATATATATATGTGTGTGTGTGTGTGTGTGTGTTCATTTGTTTTTGTACTATTTCGTTTTCACATAATTAAATAAATATTTGCCGAATAAATTAAATAACACAGAATTTAAATTCAAACAGATATTTTATTCAAACAAAAATTTTATTACAATTTTGAATAGTACAAATTTGAGCTTTCACTACATATATGCACAATTTCCATTACAATACATTTTCAAATTATAATACAGTTTTTCACTACACATTTGCACCTCACTACATATCACTCGTTCACTCGTATTTATCTTCAACTCTATTTCAGATTGAATCCAGCATCTAAGTTATTTGCAAAATAAACCCTGACGCCATAAAATTGAGAAAGAATTATTTGAGCGGTGTGAAATAAAATGTGTTTTGAAAATACTACTTGCCTCAGTTATTTGGGTTGTTCGTCGTCATTATTTTGAATTCATCATACAACAACTTGTGACATGCACAGTGTATCACTGTACATTCCACAAGGCCGCGTATATCGATATACACTTGATAAAACTGCAGGGATCGAATAACACAAGGTCAAACCCAATCAAATGGCGGATTCGACTCAGGTGCAACACGAAAAACAAATCCAGATGAAAGTGTACACGAAACTTCAAACTGTAAACAACACATGTACACATGAACCAACAGACCATCACGACTACAACTAAATGCTCACAGTAATGCAACATGAAGATGGAGTTAGTGGATGTATACATATGCATCAGTCCAAATGGACCAGCAAATAGATCTACTTGAATAACATCAAATGTACAAGTGTACTCAGACACAAAGACAAAATGTACAAAATCAGGTATGATGGTCAAGGAAAACAAAGAACGGTTCAACAAACTCAAATATACAAAGGGTGGTGCCAGGAAATAGACAGTGCAACCAAGCAGCAGTCCTCGAAGTCCAAACAATTTTCTAAAACATGCAATAAACACAATGTTCTGGGGTGAACTAGATTATAAGATAACAAGTGAACCCAGCCCAACAAATCAGTTCAGGTTCAACCAGCTACCAAGTGAACACATAAATTAATACATATATGTATATGTTAGCATATATGTACACATGAATCAAATGCACAACACCAGACATTCAGGCTTTCAGTCACATGATTCAGGCATGAACATAAGGGTGCACCAGTAAAACAAAGAACGAACCTAACATCACAAATATACTTCAAGATGATCCATACATATCAGTTCAGAGGCTCAGAAGTCCAACAGTAAACATGTATATGCATAGACAATAGGACAGCTCAGCTAACAGGATCAGGCAGACCAGAGAACAACAACCATGAAGTACATAAGCAAATCCAAACAACATGAAGAACATGTATACATATGCAGTGGAAATATGGGATACAATGGAAGTAGTTGAATAAGCAATGCAAAGGTTTAGACACATATTTGAAACCAAAGGTAACATACACATATACATGTGTGAACACAAATGTATACATATACACATGCAAGTAATCTAGCTGTAATAGAGACAATGACCTAGTACAGTATCAAATGCAAGAAAACAGTGAATAATGGAATGCGACTGAGGTGAACACGCACATATATACATGCATAAATGTGTGTATGTATACAAACGGAGATGACCATCAACCATAGAGCAGACTCAAATATCAATAGCATTAGTGATGATACAAGTGTAGTGCGAAACAACAAGAATTCAGACAAGTGAGCACGATATAAGAGTACGTGCACTTATATATACATATGCAACAGCGAATCAAAAATCAAAATACAACCAGACTACATAATGAATACAAGCACATGACTTGAAACATCATCATTGAAGACCACAGAATCAAGTGCATACACTACATGAACTGGCTCGAAGACCAGATACGGTAAAAACTGTGAAGCTGTAAAGTTACAAGGAAATAATTTCCAAACGATCGAATTTCTAGGTGTTAACAAAAATAGAACAAGTTCAAATTATCATAAATTTAAAATGGTCGAAGTCAACAGCTTAAAGAATGGAATCAAATCAGAAATCAGAGCCGTGATAATCAAGCAAACGAAAATATACGAATTGAAAAGTCAGAAAACATCACCAACATTCAAGTTAAATCGAACGGCCGAGCTAAAGTAACTGAAGAATTCAAACAGAAGTGTCCTAACGAAAATTAAGGGGTACGAACCCTATTTAAATCCAATCATCATTGGCATGGAAAAACCATTCGAGTTCAAATAATATCATAGAGCATAGTTTCAATTCAATAACTCGAATCGCAATTGAGTTCAAGCAAATTAACATGAAAAGCAAAAAGGAAATGACATACCAAGTCAAATTGAACTCGACGAATTGAAGCAGCTGTTTGCAAATCAGAGAAACGATCGATCGACAAAGTAATCATGAGAATATCAATTCAATCGATCAACAATCAATCGGCTACTTGAATTCCAGAAACCCTAATTTTCTTAAAGAGGAACGAATGATGGCAAAAAGAAATCGGCCAACATTTTTACTCAGAGAAAAAGGAAAAAGGGGATTCATTTTTAACTTTTAAATTGGGCAGGTCTTAATTATTTTGGGCAGTTATTTTAAAATATGGTTTCAAGTTTTATTGTTTTAAGTTGTTTTTTCGTAATTTATTTTTAAACTTTTATAAATTCTAGTCGTGTGATTAGGGTACGAACTACGGTGGTGTAGTTCGAAAATTCGCAACTCAGTGGCTGAGTTGTGGCAGTGTTTTGAGCGTAGAGTTAGGTTAGTCGATAGTGGGTGTCGCGAGTTTACATGTGTAAGCATTTGACTACTTAATTTCTAGTAGAAACCTTGGAGGCAGCACCTAGGCTGGGTTTTGCCGAAGCTGGGTAAATCTGTGTTGTTCTATTTTTGGTTTTAATATTCTGCTATTATTTATGCTGCTATTATTCTGCTTTTATCTGTATTGAAATTATTTTATATATTTCCGCATTAAATTTTTATAACTATTAGTATCACCCTATTCACCCCCTCTTTAGGGTGAAATCGATCCTACATATGCCTCTAAATCTTCAAGGCAAAAATTACCTCAGCCAACTCTAAGTCAGTGTAAGATACCTTACTTCGTGCGGTCTAAGCTTCCTAGATGTGTAGGCCTGCATCAACACAGCTCCCAATCCAATTCCACATGCATCAGTATACACCACTAACCCTTGGTTTCCGTCTGGAACTACTAACACTGGTGCATTGGTCAAAAAATTCTTTAACTTAAGGAATGGTTCCTCACATTTGTCAGACTAAACAAACTTTACTTCCTTCCTGGTAAGCTTAGTCAAAGGCGCAACTATCCGTGAGAAATTCTTAATAAATCTCCGATAATAGCCCGTAAGTCCAAGAAAACTTCTAATCTCGGTCACCATTTCTGGTCTCTTCCAATTGTTCACAGCTTCGATCTTATCAGGATCGACTGACAATTCTTTCTCTGAAACCACAATGACCAATAAACTTTACCTCTTTATTCCAAAAATGACACTTGGAAAAATTTGCCTTTAGCTGAATCTGCCTCAGCGTCTCAAGCACAACCCTTAGATGATCCTCATGCTCTCTTTCATCCTTGGAGTATACCAAAGTGTCATTTACGAACGCCAACACAAATCTATGCAAATACTCTCGGAAGACTCGGTTCATCAAATCCACAAAGAAAGCAGGCGCATTCGTCAACCCGAATGGCTTTGCTAACCACTCATACGAACCATAACTAGTTCGAAATGTTGTCAAAAGAATGCTGTCCTCTACCACTCTTAGTTGATGGAATCTCCTCGCCAAATCCATCTGGGAAAACACTCTGGCTCCATTCAACTGATCAAACAGATCATCTATCCTCGACAGAGGGTACTTATTCTTTATCGTCCTTTCGTTCAACATACGATAGTCGATATACATCCTTAACGACCCATGTGGTTTCTTCACGAATACCGTGGCCGCTCCTCAAGGCGAACTACTTGGTCTAATAAAATTCCTTCCTTCTAGATCCACAGTTATACCTTCAATTCCTTCATCTCAGTAGGTGTCATCTTGCTAGGTGGTCTACTTACAGGTTCAGCTCGTAGCACAAGATCTATTCGAAAATCAACAGCTCATTTTGGTGGTAGTCCTATGACCAGCACAAAGACATCTGCAAACTCTTTTGCTATTCGAATCTAACTTAAATATTCTCCCTCTTCTATTGCACTTAACAAAGCACAACTACTCCGGTTAGAATTCTCTTTGGAGAATATAATTCGGTTATGACTATCAGGGTGTCTTAGTGATATCTCCCCATCATGGTAAAATATCCCAGTCTCATACCTTCTCAACCAATCCATACCCAAAATGGTTCCAAAATCTACGAAATCAAAAACATACAGACTGCATGCAAATATATGACCTAACAAATCAAGTTCTAACTGGTCACATCTCATCCCCAGAGTTGCATACCCTCCTATTGTATTTGCAACCCTTCAGGAAGTAACAAGGTATGTGGGTTCTAAGCATAACCTATCAACCAAATACTATGATATAAATGAATGTGATGCACCGGTATCAAATAGCATCCTAACTGGTATACTTTGAATCAAAAGCGTACCTTCCATCACAGTCTTTCCCTTATCAGCTGTAGATGGCTTTGCAGATGATTCTATAGAAAAAATTCCCCTTATCCACCCTGACTGGCTTTGGACACTGGTTCTTATAATGCCTAACTTGATCACGGTTAAAGAACTTCACATTCTTCTTATCTACAGCAATTTTCCCCTTGCCTGATAGACACTTATAATCATAATGACCCTTCTTGTCACAGTTGAAGCACACTGAATCAGCCTTTGCTTTCTTGGTAGCATCCCCTTTCTAGGCTCCCTTCTTCTTAAAGAATTTACTCATCTTTCCACGAGGACCCTGGGATTCAATTGGCTTCTCTCTAGCACAACCAGCTAGCATTTTTTCATAGAGAATGGCCATCTCCACCACCACATTACAAGGTTCTCGGATATGAGTCATAGTCACTCTAGCAAGTTCGGGTCTTAGTCCTCGAATGAACCTCTCATTCCTTTTAATGTCAGTGTCAACCATAGCATATCCATATCGAGATAGCTCATCAGACTTAGCAGTGCACTCAATTGCTGACATCTCTCCCAGAACTAAATCCATGAATTTCCTCATCAATTCCGACTTAGAAACCTCTGGTAGAAACCTCTGCTTAAACCTCCTTCTGAAATCAACCCATGTCAGCTCTTCCTCCAGAACTCCGGCAGTCATGCTATTCCACCAGTGAAGCGCTGCCCCTTGCAACTGCCTAGTGGCCAGCCTCCTCTTTTTCCCATCATCGAATCCTAGATCAGTAACGATCTTTCTCATAGTGCAATAACCAATTCTCAACCTCAACAGCATCCTCCATTCTAACAAACAGCTTTCCACCCAGACCGGTGTAGTCTTTGCTCAACTTATCATAGTTATTCCCAACCAGAGCCACATGATTAGCTCCTCGAACCTTACCAACAACTCCAGCTTGTAAAAGATTGGCTAACAACTAATACAACATCCCCGCATCTACTGGCAGATTTCCAGCACCAACACTGGCTTCAGCATTTGGGTTAGAATTAGCCTGTCCACGTTGGTTCCTCCTGGTATTAGCTCGAGCATTTCCATTAGTTGTGGTTCTTCCTCCACCTAGATTTCATCTTCCATTTCCTGCTTCCATATCATCTTCCTCATAAATCTGTATATGAGCTTTAGTAAGATACAGAAGAACGATCTAAGAGAGGGGGGAATACGTACTTATATATATCTATATATCAAATACAAGTACTTTACTATAGCATTAACCCAAACCTCGATCATATTTTCAAATTCATTGGATTATGTTTGAAAATCTTTTAGGATAACTTTTCTTTTAAAGTTTCATAAACCTATGCTCTGACACAACCTTGTAATATCCCCTACTTGGAGGCCCAACTAACGGCTACGGATGATGCAGTCATGCATAGGTATTAATCCTCAGCGAAAAAATACGGCGGTGTTAGATTCATTGATTTGCAGAAACACATGAATATGGAAAAAATTTAAACTTCAAACAAAATCACATTCCATTTCAAAATATTTCCAATTCATTACATAATCCCACGGTTGCAAATCACACTCAGAGAAAATTATTTATAATAACATATGCCAAGAGCGCATACGAAGATGTCCCCTTGGACGATCAAAGTATATACAGACAATATAACAACTTTTCCATTACAAACAACACATCAGAATCAAAAGAAGAGAACTCTAAATAGCTATCGTGCTTCATGCACATCTCTGGAAGCTTATTTGCCTAATGAGGTACGTGAAAATGTCAACTCTCAAACTACTCAAAATCAATTGAGTACCTAAGAGTTTAAGGAAAAACGTAAACTTCAAGCCAGACATAAAGCCTGGTAATGAATAATAATCTACCATTTCAAATCATTTAGATATCTAGTGAGACCACGCAGCTTAGCGGAATGGGTTTTACTCTCACTAGTATCCTAAAACCTTTATAAAACCATATAATATGCTCCTACATCCACAATGGTTAAAACATAGTCATTTCAAATTATTATGATGATATGCAAACATGTTAAAATATACTGAATTTCCCATCCTCTGTTTGATTGACTCTTTGTCATATTTATAGTTTCTAAGGTCACTATTAATCTATTAGTTTTCACGGGCTTACTAACAATCTTTTACAATATATGAATTCCCTGTCCTATTTCATAGTTTTCATAGGTACATTATGAACCTATTGGCCCTGCCAATTAACTTAATTAATTCATGGGTTCCCCTGAACCTATCGGTGACTCCAATAACTTCTCTCTTACCCTAGTTTTCATGGGTTAACTAGGAATCTATTGACCACTACTAATATCTTTTCTTCTTATAATAGTTATCATGGGTTGACTAGGAACCTATTAACATCTGTCAATAACTTAATTCAAATATAGTTTTCATGGGATCACTATGAATCAATTGACCCCAGTCAACCACTCGTTATAACATAGTTTTCATGGGATCACTATGAACCAGTTGGTAACTCCAATAACTTCCTAATCGTATATTTCATGGAATCACTATGAACCTGTCTCCCTGACAACTTCTATATTTAGGCATCCTATATTCTGGTCTTCGTGGCCTTTTGGATGCAATTCTACTCATCCAGGAGTTGAATCAATTTATATTCACTACTAAGTTAACCTAGCTGGTTCTCTACTCCTTTTCCCCAAAATAAAGTTATGGGTCCATTATAATGTGAATATATTCATATTTGAAGAAGCAAACACAGTTATAAAATAATACCACTCCTGTGGGTTTAATGTCCTTGAAACATTTTTCATATAAAACATATTTAATCCCATTAAGCTATAATTTTATCAAGGAAAGCTTCTTCTTAAAATCATTTCAAAGTTCTTTTAATTTAGCCATGGCTTTAAAAATGAGTTTGGGTTACAAAGCCTTTCGACACATTCGAATCCTTTCTTTCGACTTCATAGGATGACCTCCTTTGAAAGCATTAAAATCTATCTTCAAAACAATAGGCTCCTTCCTTTTTAATACTTTAAAACCTTCCTTTTGAAATCTTTCAATTGTATTAAAGTATTAACAGTTAACTTTAGAAGCATAGCTTTGAAACCATTTGAAAGTACCCTTTTCGAAACCATTGGAAGTAACCCTTTCGAAATCATTGAAAGTCCCCATTTCGAAAGCAATGGGTTTTATACTTAAAAATATTATTTAGGTCAAAGTGGATATAGGCGAAAGCATCTCTTTCGAAACCATCGATTATCATATATAAAAATATTAGGGAAAACATGATGGCGTCAGCACCATCTCTTTCAAAAGCTTCACACCCTTTAAACAAAATATCGAAGGATAGCGCCGAAACCCCTTTCGAAGTCATTGCCTTCGTTACCCTTGGACCCTTTCAAAAGAATTTAGGAAGTGACTTAAAATATCTTAAAAACAAACATTACCTTTCGAAAGCATTGATGATTTTAATACCTTCGAAAGGCTAAAGAACAACAGCATGGCTTCAACTAGGTCGGAACCCCTTCTTTCAAAAGCTTTATTTCATAAGTTAGGAACCCATTCAAAGGCAATCATAAGTTGATGGAAAGCCTTTCGAAAGCTTTTAAAAATCATTTTCAAAGGAATATGCTTCAACTTCTTTGAAGGCTTAAATAAAAAAATGGCAGGTGCTTTTCTTTTAAAGCAAATCAAGGTATCAACTCCTTCAAAAGCCATGCTTTCGACACCTAGCCTTTCACCTTTCTGCAATACACTGCATACCATCTTTCTGATACCTTGGGTATTTGTTTTGACTTAATAGTTTTCGACTAGGTAGAGGGAAGAAGTTCTGTGTCGAAAGGTACTTCAAAAGTAGGAAAAACCAACTTTCTTGGAAAATCCTGGATTAACACTAATTAGAGTAAACCTTTTTCTAACTAACCTACCACGTGTAAACACCAGATTGGTTGCCTTAACTTTTCAAATTCTTTACTAAGATAACTGCCGCTAATTTCAGAACTAAATCATGGTTAAGTTAATCAAATAAGACCTTCCATTAAGAAAAACCAATATTGCAAAGAAGTCCCCCTTCTAAAATAATTTAATTTGCATAGAAACTCACTTTGGAAAAATCCCAAAAAATTCTAGAAATTCACTTTAACCATGTTATCTAATATATCGAAATTTCAGACCCAAATTCTTAATATATTTTTCAAAATAACTTTATAAACCCAAATAACCGTATTTTCCTTTGAAAATTCATAACAATCTTTCCATAGCCTGGAAAATTATCAAAATTAAAACCAACTCCAAAATCATGTTTTATACAACATAAAATTTTTCCATGGCATTTAAACATCAATATAAACCGATTTTACCCTAAAACCATGTATAATCCCATTTAAAAAATCTTGTTTAAATTCAATAATTTAATATTCAAGCATATTATCAACCAATTCATCATAAAAACAAATTTACCCTTAAATCCGAAAGCATATGATTCGAAACAAAATAGTGATGGAATTATCATTCATCTTAGTTTAGATTATTTTATTTAAAACTAGCGCGAACCCATGCTTCGCAAACGACATTGGTAGAATGACTGATTCAAATTGTAAATCCAACTAAGAAAAGTGTGGGGATTTACAAAAATTACATGAAACCATCGAAATTAACAAAAAGCCCTCAATTCTGTGGGAAATTAGCATTTGTAGTTCATTGTAATATTCACAATCTCACCGATGCTTTTTCAACAAATGTTAGGAAATTGACAAAACTATTTTAAAATTGTGAAGTTGGTGGTATAAAGAATATTTGATTAACATGAGTTTAAACTTTAAAACAAATGGGGAAAGAGAAACGGGAAAGTAACAAACAATAGTGCCGGTTTGTTAGTTTCAAAAAATGCATTATATTATAGAACACTAAATGAAATCATTTTAAGTTCAATAAATTACCGCATTAAATAAGAACTAGTGCTATGCACAGATAGCTCACTTGACTCAATCCAACTTATTCCAAGTGAAAATGAAGGTTCCAATATACTTACACTTTATTATACTATCAAAGTTTGGTATAATGGATAGGTAATAATTAGGTTCGAGTAGTGATAAAACCATGTCCAAGCCTAATAAATAATCGGATCCAACCCCCCAATATGGAATTTAGCAATCAAAGCTGAACTCATACTTGTATTAACAAAAGTGCTCACGTTAAAAGTCATACCATTGACAAACTTAAATGTGATGCATCATTTACCGAAAGATTGATGTTGCCATAACCTGGTGAACAATAATTGTATGTAAACGAACAAAGGGCTGTAATATGATAATTCCATATAAAATAGTTTATTTTCTAGATGAAAGATCTTTACTCATTTTCATGCTAACTTGGTACACGAAAATATATGCAGATTCAAACGTTCAAATTCAAACTAAATCATACTAAAAACAACTTTGCCTCTGTTGCTTCAATTTTAGGACTCACGAATATTGAGGTATTTGGAAAATGTTATATTTAACATTATTCTACAATTCTACAAATACCTCAATACTAATAAAATCTGCCCTTAACAGAAACAAAGAAAATCTGCATATTGTTCCTTTATTGAAGGCTTTATCCAAAGTTGTCATTTCCTTGCATTGGATTGGGAACAACTATAGATATTTTCAACAACTTATATTAAACCTCAAAGTAAGTGAAGTACGCAGCGTATATTTCAATTATCTATCAAGTTTCTTATGGTAGGTTACCATACCCGTATAAACATCATGTTATTGATAAGTAATTAGATGGATCAAATAAGTAATCAGATGGATACTATGGAATACATGGTTAAAATTCTAAAACCGAGCTCAATATAGGCCCACTGCAATCAGATGCGCACATGTTCAGACTGCTTCCACAACTCCACCAATACCTGGATTGATGTCATCTATTTCAAGAAAGTTAAATTGAGAGGATAAATATTAATGGTCGGAAGCTAGAAAGCAGTTTACAAATATTCATTCACATCAGATATTTTCTCCATCTCCAAGCAAGTTGTTCATTTTTTCTATTGAAACCTTCCTAAACAGTTTGAAGAAAATCAATAAGTAATATGTAGATATCTGAAAAAACATATTTTTTGATAAACGATAATCAAATCATGGCATTCATGTTACAAACTAGATATCATTTAAGTCACAATAAAATTTCATAATTGAAATATGATGTATGGCATGGTCATGGCACATCTAATCCTTAAGATAGTGACTTGGACCTATTAACTAAACAATATTAAAGTTGGCAGTGAATGTCACATTATGAAAAAAATTAGAAAATATCTTGAGCCTAAATAATGCAAACTATAACACTTAAATACATTAAAGTACACACAAGTACATCAAAAAAAAATTCGGTGATTTCAATTAAAAGAAAGTGTCGTCGACTAAGTTTCATGTTAAATGAAAAATATGCATATTACAGTGTCTTCCAAAAATATATTAGCATAAACTAATATATCAAAAATTATCGACTACGCTGTTAAAAACTGAAATAAGTTTCATTGAAGTAAGTGGCACCTACTTAAGTGTGGTCAAATATACAATTTTATTGGATAATGACAATAATTACCTTGCCAGTGAGATCTTTTGTTACACTTAATACACTATCCAAAAATAATATTTAACGTTAACCTTAATGAACTTGTGTACAACATAAGTCCATTAGAACATTGATTATACCAATAAGAAGTAAATGTTGCATACTATTATCATTTACCTTTGAAATGGTGGAACATCATACATAAACTCTTCTTTTAGGTTAACTATAGTCCAATCATCTACAACATGGTCATGTTCTCCTTTTCCCACCATTTCACGTTCAAGATATTCTTAAAAGCCACACATTTTTTGTCTCTTTTGATTTGGTTGCACAGCCCATCCAAAATTAAAAGGTTGGACTTGTGCCAAAAGGTAGTTGTGAGGACTTATGATATAATAATTAAATTAATGCTCACATCATTTTCTTCCTTCAAAAACTTATGCGCCAGCCTAATTATTGGTTTGGAAAATCACAGCTTTAGACGTACATTACATATTTTGCAACTAAAAAATGCATCTCTTGAAATTCATTAAAGCATTTAAAACAATGAGCTCTGTCCAGAGCGAGAATAAGTCTAAGGGTTACGATTATAAATAAGAATATAACAAAATATTAAAAAGTTAAGGTTTGCGTATTTTAGAGCTTACATTGAAGATTATTTGGCCTTCACTAGAAAAAGCTAGTTTTAACTGATCATTAACATCTATTAAGCGTTGAGACCTTTTCTCTAAAATTTTGAAACTTTATAACATCAAAATTTATAGGTAATAAATTTAATAAAAATGAATAATCGTTGAAAATTAATGAAGATTACGTACTCTATATTTCATGGAGTAGTGCATGGTATTTGTGACTTTCATACCTTTTTATATCCTAAAATATAATGTTTAATTCAAAACTTAAATTGTTGAATGTCCTCCCGATACAAAAAGAAAAAATGGGACTAAGATGATTTTAGGTAAGTGATCGTAGGTTTTCTACACTCATACTTGACTAAGACCATCTTTTCTATAACATTGTGAAGCGTTATAACAGTAAAATTCATAGATATTCAATTAAAAAGAAGCAAATATCACTGAAAAATAAGGGAAATTACTTTCTCTATATTCCATTGGGCAGTGCATGGTACTTATGACTTTCTATTTTTTTTCTATCTCAAAATTTAGTGTTTACTCCAAAAGGTTGGAGTACTTAATGTCCTCCTAATTCAACAAAAGAAAAAGGGACTAAGATGGTTTTAGGTAACCGATCAAAGGTCTTTTTTGCACTCAGACTTGATTAAGATAATTTTAGATCGGGTGGGAAAGAAAAAAAAGTAGACCATGTCCTACTTTAAATAATACATAAATATTAAAACAAGCTATTGAAACTTAGATAAATTATTTCCCTATTAAATTCGAGATAGAATTTTTACAAAAATCTATGTAAACAATCTTTTATTTACTAAAATAAATGACTTTCATTTCAAAAGCTCCTTTGACATAAGAAGGCTTATCTAACTTGAGTAGCTTACGGATAAACAAGACAGATGTAATCAATCATGAGTAAGATATGTATACATGTCGTAAAAAAATGAATTGACACATAAATAAGTAATCCTTGCTCTTAAAACAATGTTTCTTTATAATGAAAACTTAACCACTTATTATTTTATACGTGATTGATGCCATATTATATCGAGCTTGTTTTCATAATTTGATCAGTGTTGTGCCATGGTATTTCAAATGACTATGGATTCAAAAATTATGTACAACCCCATTGAAAATATCAAACAAATAAATGAATAAGGCCATATTTTCATTTGAGAAAAGTAATGAAGAATTCGAATATAAACATCATTATGATCCAATGCATACACTAATGCGAAACTATTTATCAGTCGGACATAAATATATAAAAATGAATATTAAACTTCAAATTAATGTTTTAACAATACATACAAAGGATATAGAAATACTTAAAACTCTTTAGATGTAAGTTTTCTATGTTTATTTTGATAACTTATATGTTCCTTTTGATTCCTAAATTCTTTACACCATAATCTTGAAATAACTACAAAGTAGGAATAAACTATAGATTTAAAATTTTAAATTACAAAATACATCGGAATAAAATGGTAGTTTTACCTATAGGGTTCGTCAAAACTGTCTTAAGGAACCAAAGTTTGAAAGGAGTGTTGTTAAGATTTATGTATGAAAATTTGAATAAGATGATAATGATAGAAACTAATTTATTATTGAAGGTTAATTGAAAGGCCAAAACTGATAGCGAAACATCCAGCATATCTTAAGTGAATCTTCCTAACAAAAAGGTGAAAAAACTTTCCCGCCTTAGCTCATGTTCATCTACTTGGCTGAAAAATGTCTTTCTATAGCACAAATTTTCACATTGTTGATGGCATATATCAGCCATAGCCTAATTTTTTTTATCAAGCCAAATATTAAAAGATCCAATACCAAATATACAAATGAATTTCTCATCAGTTATTCAATTAATGTCAACATCAACATAGAAAATATTTAAAGCAAAAGAATAGTGTCATATTATGTATTTCCTAGGAAAAGTATAAGTGTGAGACAAAAGAATCGAACCTTCTATGGGGAGGATTCACCAATGGACTGTGTAGGAGGATAGATCCAGAAACATAGGTCCTAAATGAGTATTTTCTAAAGCGGATGAAATCAAACTCCACACCATGCATTAATCAATGCATAAAAATCAACCAAGGTATCGAGAGAGTAAAGCAAGGCATAGTGAAAAGGAAGCAAATACCTGAAGAAAGGAAACCGAAGCCACCTACGAAATTTAGGGTTTAAAGGAAGGAATCACGCGGGTTAGGACTGGTTTGGAAAATAGAGAAATTCAGAAGGAAACAACAAAGTAACATTGGAAGCCAAAAATAATTAGTAAAATGGTAAAAAAAATTGGTAAATTAGACGTCCTCATGGAAACAAAGAGTCAAATTTTCATACAGCGAAGAACAAAGGACTTAATTTCATAGTGAGTGTTCAATTTTATTTAATTTGATCGAAAGCCTAGAAGTGGAGTGGAGATGATAGGAAGAGACGCCATTAGCTGGAAAATAGATTTTGCTTTTTTTCCTTATAGTTACGGAGGCAAGAGGAAGAGGAATGATAAAAGAAGAAAAAAAGAAAGCAAAATGTGACCTTTCGGTTTAAGATTCATGGAAAATTGGTTGTATGCTCTTGAAATGTAACTCGCTAATAATATAGGAATGCAGTGGAGATTGTTAACCCGCCTTTTGGCAAGGCCATAGACGGGCAGATTTAACTAAATTGATTGCTCGGTTATCGAGGTGGAATATTATGAGTTTGATCCGACTGGATGGATAAACGATCTATCACAGATGATAAACATGATTATAAAGCTGGATTCAGCGTAGTCAATAGAAAAAAGGTGTAGGATACTTGAATATGAGTTTCGATAAAAATCTACTCATTTCGGGTTGTTTGGATGTTGCTTCGAGTCACCACAGGGTTCACTTTGGGTCAGGTAAGAGTTTACTTCGAGTTACGAAATAATGTTCTTCGGTTAGGTCGGCATTGGTATTACTTCGGTTCAGCTTGGGGTCAACATGGTGTTTACTTCGGGTTCTACTCCGGATCGGCACAGGCTTGACTAAAGGCTTCACTTTAGATCAGTATTGGAGCTTCTTTGGGTCGGCATTGCTCTTGCTTTAGGTCAGGAGAGCATTTACTTCAGGTCGGAAGTTGGTCCACTTGGGGTCGGCATGTTTGTTTGGGATCGACATTGCTTGGGGTCGGCATTGGGAAAGCTTAGGGTCGGCATGTTTATTTGGGATCAGCGTTGCTTGGGGTCGGCATTAGGAAAACTTGGGGTCGGCATCAGGAAAACTGGGGGTCGACGTGTTTTTTTGGGATCGGCATTATTTTACTGCGAGTCGAGATGCACTCTACTTTGGATCATTGGACAGTTTACTTCGGGTCAAAATGGAGGCAGCTTCAGGTCACTACTCAAGATTCTTGGGGTCGGCATGTTTGGGTTCTCAGGTCGACGTCTTTTCTACTTGGACTCACATTGCAATCTTCTTTGGGTCAAAATGGAAGCTACCGTGGGTGACTACCCGGGTCTCTTTGGGTCGATATATTTTATACTCCAAGAAATCAGTGGTCGACGGTATGGATTCGACTATGGTTTTGTTGGGCCAGAATTTTCCAGGAAGTCCGATAACTCGGATTTTGCCGATAAATACGGCAGGCGGGGCTTCAGAAAAGGGATTCTCATTCTATCTTCCATAACTTCTTCTACAAATGGCTGTTCAAGTTACTCTGCCATTTTTTTTTAAAAAATTGGGACTGTAATTGTAATCAATTCTCTAGTCAATAAAAAGGAAATTTCTATAGTGGACGTTGGCAAGAGTTAGCCGAACCACTATAAATGATGTGTTATTGTTGCTCCTTTTTAATTTTTGATTATTCTTCATATTTATACTCTCTACATACATTCTATCTGTGATATGTAACTATGAATTAGTGCTTTCAATGGCGTTTGGCTGTTATTGACCAAATTTGTTGCTAACATAGATGATAGGAAGAGACGCCATTATCTGGAAAATAAATTTTGTTTTTTTCCTTGAACTTACGGAGGTGAGAGGAATAGGCACGATAAAATAAAAAAAAAGAAAGCAAAAATGTGACCTTTCAGTTTAAGATTCATGGAAACTTGGTTATGTGCTCTTGAAATCTAACTCGCTAATAATATTGCAATATAGATATATCTCCACCTTCTTATCACTTAACATTTACATTATTCTGTTTAATTTATCTAATTAATTCTTTTAAATAATGTTATCAAAAATTAGGGGTGTTACACTAGGGCTCCTGGATTTCCTCTTTCAGTATTTCCTTCAACTAAACCCGCAGCAACTCCAGCCTGCATCATGTTAACAAAGAACTAATACATAGCTACCATATCTACTTACGGCATTCCAGCACCCACATTAGCAGCTTGTGCCCAACCTGGATTCCTTGTAGTGTTTGGTCTGGCATTTCGATTAGTTGTGGTGCTTCCCCTACCAATGTTAACTCCTACCAATGTTAACTCTTTCACTTCTAGCATCCATACCTTACATTCGTAAAATCTGCATTCGAGTCTTTGTAAGGTACAAAAGAATTGCCTAAGAAAGATGGAGATTAGAACTTATATGTAGCAAATACAAGTACATTACTATAGCATTATCACACACCGCAATCTTTTCTCTAATTCCTTAGGATATGTTTTCAAAATCATTTTAATTTTAAAATTTCTTTTAAATTTTTCATAAACATATGCTCTGATACCAAGTTGTAACATCCCCTAACTTTAGGCTCGAAGCTAAGCACTACAGATGCTGTAGTCATCTATAGTATTAACTTCTAGTGATAAAATACGGTAAAGCTAATGGTATCCATAATATCAGAAGCACATGAATATGAAATAAAAATCAACACAAATTTAAAACAACTTTTCTAATTTCATTCCAAATCAATATTTCATATTCAGATACAAAATCCCAAAATGATTCCCAAGTTTTGATCAAATATAATTATTACTAATTACACCAAAAGTGATATATGAAGATGTCCCCTTGGATGATCATAGTACTAAATAGACATATCAGTCATAATACTTCACAGAGGAAGTAAAATTAAATAGCTCCTAACCTTACCTTCTGCGTCTTCGGAAGCTTATTCGTCCAACCTATTAAACTTGAAAAACCTTAGCTCTTAATCTACTCAAATTGAATTTTGAGTAAAAGTGTGTTTAAGGGGAAACATAAACTTTGAGTCAGACATAAAATCTGGTGTGAATAATATTATTACATCTCGGTTTATTGATATTAAGTGAGACCACACCGCTTAGCAGAATGATTTTCCCCTCATTGATATCCTTTTTCAAAACATATCTTTTGCAAATCAGAATCCTGCAATCAAACTGATTAAAGAAATAATAGAAATATCATATATGCACATAAATAAGGTAATCAATGGACTATCTGTCCGAACGATTTAGTTTTGTTTGGCTACCTACTAACCATTGGCTGACTCGGAGTTACCAAATAAAGTAAATAATCTAATTTCCGTTAGACACACTCCTAGATGGTCTATCCTTAACTCACTTCTCCCAGGGTCAACTGATCCTAATGGTTTTGCGGGCTTGCCAGTAGCCTATCTTTTTCTACATATTCCATTCTACATGTATCATCATTTTAGTTTTACTAGTGACAAAGCCCTACACACTGGAATTTTGGACTTATATTAGCTATGGGCTATTAGCTAGTTTAGGGTGCGACCCTATACGAGTCCCATATGGTATTCTAATATTTGAGTTATTTACTTAGGGTTAACTACCCCATTAAATTTTCCTTGAAAACATTTCTTTTGAATTGATTTAACCCTTTAAATCATACTTAAACAAGGAAAATATATGTTTTGCATTACACAAATATCTTTGCCATGATATATGCTTTACATAAAACAATGTCGATGAAAACCTAAATCAATAGGGTTATATATCCCTTTGAAATAAGTTAAAGCCTTTCTTTAACTTAGAAAAAATTAGGTTTTAAATCGAAGATATCACCTTGGAAACCCTTGTTTGAAATTTAAATAGCCCCTGTCAAATCCATTGAAAGTGCCGGTTCCCGAAAAGGTTAACTAAATTACCATGAAATACTAGGCCGAAAGGCCGAACATACCTTTCGAAATCTTTAAAAATAGACCTTTCGAAGTCATTGAAAGTATCCCTTCGAAAACTTTATATAACCTTAGACATCCTCTTTTCAAAATATTTTAAAATTTCCTTTTGAAAGCATTTGAAACCTTTCATTTAAAGACTCAAGTAAACCTTTCGAAAACATTGGGGTAGCTCTCTAAACCTACATTATATACCGTTCGAAAGTTTTAAAATTACTTACTTAAACAAACCTTTCGAAATCCTTGGGTCATAGTTTCGAAACCATTTAAAACCGTTCCTTTCGAAACCATTGTGTTTATCTTTTAATAGATCAAAGGGTCTTAAACAAATAAGGCGAAAGTATTGCCTAAAAAAGCATTATTCTTGAGTAAAAGAAAGTGGATGGTTTTGAAAGCAACCCTTTTGAAAGCATTGAGAAGTGGCTTCAATTTAGAGGCAAAGGTACAATTTCCAAAGCATTGATTCGAAGGGTTGAATGTGACAGCATGGGTTTCGAACCCCTTCGAAAGCTTCATTTTAAAATAAAAAGGCAACAACCCCTTTCGAAAGTCCTTTTGATAAAACAAAGGCACATTTGACTAAGTCGAAAGCTAATATAACTCCTTCGAAAGCCTCCTTTATAAATGTAAGTGATTCGTAGTCAATAATAGTAGCTTCTACTCGTTCAAAAGCATGTTTCGACTCTATACCTTCCGTCTAACTCCAATAAGGTACGTACCAAGACATTGATACCATGTGTATTAGTTTCGACTTGGTTGGGGCGGAAGTATAGGATCGAAAGGTAGCTGCTGTAAGTGGCGAAACGGTAATTCTTTGCAAAACGATTATTAGCCTTTTAAAGCAATATCTTTCCAACTAACTTGTCTTATATGTTAACATATAATTGGTTGCCAATTCTTTTTCAAAATATTTTTCTAAAAGTGATGTCGAATTCAGTAATTAACAATTTAAAACATTTAGTAAATAGCCTCTTCTCCTATTAGAAGCATATAAAAAAAAATTAGTCTCATACCTTAAATAATTTTATATCCATAAATAAATACTTAGGAAAATTCTCCAAAAATTCCCATAAATCAGTTTTTATATGTTTTCTAACATATATAAATTTCAAATCCAAGGCTTTCATATATTTGCTGAAAATTATTTAAACCCAATTTAACCATTTTCTTTTTTAGAAAATTCATAATAAATCCAGACGGACTTAGAATATTATGAAACTTGAAGCTCATCTCTAAAATAATGTTTTTGACCTTATATCAAAAAGGAAAGTCATTAGGATGCCATTTAATAGGTTTTTTAAATCAAAACTTATAATAAATCTATGTGAAGCAACATAACTCATCATCAAGCTTATATATCCATTTAAACAATCAAATCATGGCATTTTACTTGCAAAATAAATTCAGATCTCATCTAGAAACTAAAAACAGTAAAAACAAGATGTAATCTATTATTCACCTTAGCTAGATTTCTGAGAAGGTTGAGATTTTCTCTTGGATTAATTTGCTTAAGCTTCCTACTTGCTTTCTTACTTATCTTCCTCTTGTTTTCTTCTAATGGTGGCCGACCAAACTCTATGTTTAGTTTTGTTTGTGAATGTTGGAAATGAGAATGAGATAAAGGTTTAGGGTATAAGAATATAACCTATTCCTATTTTTCCCTTATCTTATTCCTCCCACTTAGTTCATTTTAATTCTCTTTGTCTTATAGGTTAATTACGACATGGCTACCTTAAATTATTCAAATCTCAATCCCTTAACCATTTACATTATTCCATTTAATTTATCTAAATAAATGTCCTAAATAATGTCAATCAAAATTAGGGTCATTACATGAAGGATCTACACAATATCCCTTAGATGTAGTCATGAAACATGAATTGGATGAGATGACGACTGTTGTGGAAAGGAAGGTGTAGTTGTCTCAACAACCATCATGGAGGAGATTAAAAAGAAATCTACATCATTGAAGCAACCTCAAGACAGAGAAGGTGGATCTTGGCCTAAATATCATAGAGATGGAAGGGATTCTTCATCTAGTTCAAATTCAGAAAGGACTTTGAGTAAGCATAGGCCTGGAAAGGATCTTGCTGATGATGAAAGAAGTGAAAATGAAATAGAGAAGGAACATATGCAAATTGATGGATCAGTACCATCCATCATGTATTGGGCTTGATCTATCAGGAAGAAAGTATGAAGGTGGGGGTAATTCAAAACATATGGGTGTTGATGGTGATCGGTCTATGGATCTTCTTGATAAAGAAAATTGGAGGAATACTAATAGAAATACTCAGAGTGGACGTAGTTCAGCCGACACTAAAGGAGGTAAAAATGAATGGACTCCTCAGAGAAAAGGTGGTCGAAATGGACCCTCTAGAGAAATGGAGGCCTATGTGTTAGCATGCTATCTATGATCATTCGTGGAGCTGAACACATGGTGAAGCGCACAATGGCCACCATTTTGGGTGGGCAGAAAGAAGTGACTAATTGAAAACCATAATAATCTAGATATTGCTTCAGCAAAACCAACGAAAGGAGGATAAGTGAGAAACTGCTTCTAGTAGGAACTCATCAAGTACTGAGATTAAAGTGACTTAGTATCCTAAAAAATTCATTATGCCAACGATGCCTAACTATGTGGGTAAACAAACCTGATGGAGCACTGTATGAAGTATGATTAGCATATCGATGGTGCCAAGGCTAATGATGACGTGAAATATAAGTGTTTTCCATTGTTTCATAAAGGATTGACGAATCTCTATAGGTTGGAGCCTGGATTCATAATGTCTCATAAGTAGGTAGTGAATAAATTTTTGAACTAGCTTGAGTTCACTCGATGCATCAAAGGATGTGATGTCGTTATTCAACATCAATCAAAGGAATAAAGAGACTCTGAAGAGTTACCTGAAGAGTTTCACTACAGCAATGACAAAGGTAAAGAACCCAAAGGTTGATATTATTTTGATGATCATTGTTTGACGATTATTGTTGGAGGATGCTTAACCCAAAAGCAAATAAATTTATGCATTTAGATAAGGAAAATCCAAAAAAGATACTTAACATTAGTAGTCAAGATGGACTAAGCAATGTTGTAAAGTGTAATGTGGCTATTAAGCAGGATGATGATAACACGAATGATAATGCTGGGAATAACAAGTGAAAGAATAATAACACAGGAGGAAAAAAGAAAGATCCAAGGAAGCATTTTAGGTTCAACTGTTATGGAAAATACACAGAGTTGACTGATTCCATGAAGAATATATACCTCACGGTGCAAGGTACTATGAGACATAAAAATCCAACTCCAAGAGAGGCTATCGACGAGGAGAAGCATTCCGATAAATATTTTTGATCCCATGAGATGCATAGCCATAATACGAGCAAATGTCATCATCTGAAAGGTAAGTTAGATGAGCTGATAAGGATGAAGCAGCTCCAACGTTATGTTAGGAACTTATAGGGAGGCCGACAAGGAAATGCTCAACCTCAAAGGCAACCATCTCGATATTACATGGAAGGTAACGGCAGAGATGTTCTAAGGACGCCAACTAGTGCCTTGGTAATTAACACTATTTTTGGAGGTCCGCATCCCATGAAAGAGTTGGAATGAGATAAAAAAGTATGGGAGCTCACCAGAACACACTCGGAAAGAAATGTTTTATCCTATAGAGGATGATGCTTCCGTGAGGCAACAACAAAGCATTGATGATGGCATCATCTTTCGCAATTGGGATGCCGAAGAATCAAAGCTTCAACCTTCGTCCCAATGGTGATCTTGGCCATGATTGGGAAACCAATAGTTTGTCGATTGCTGATCAATATCACGAAGCTCGGTATATATTCATTTCAAGTTTGCATTTGACAAAATGCAACTCGATGAAAGGCATATGTTACCTTTTAGATCTGACTTCAAGGATTTACCATAGAGGCAACAACTCTGGTTGGGTGCATCAAGTTTCCTATGCTGTTAGGAGACAAACACCGCAGGGCAATACGGCTACGCAACATTATTGTGTTTGATGGCTATTCCACCTACACCACTTTTTTAGGCTAATCGGTCCTAGCAGATTTTAGGATGGCACTTGGTCCATGGTGCTTAATGGTGAATTTTCCCATAGATGGTGGAATGGGTGCAATCCAAGGAGATCAAAGCACTAGAAGAGACTGTTATTTTGTGGAGTCGAGGGAAGTGCAATGAAAAGAAAAATGTAAGAATAACTAGGGCATCCTATGAATTAAAAGTCATGGCACATAGCAACTATCGTTCGAGCTTTGGCTCAGGTCTACTAGCGACCTGTACAAATAAGGACCGATGGAGCTGATTGATAAGATTCAAATAGATGAAGACAATCCGCCAAAGATTGTTAAGATGTGGATCTTAATTAGGTTGAGGATGGATAGTGAATTGGCTAGGTTTTTGAGAAAAAATAAGGACGTGTTCGTAAGGAACTCTAACATATGTAGGATTTTGACTGGAATTGCACGCCACACACTGAATATCAACCTAGCCTTTGTTATTATAAAGCAAAAAAAGGTGAAATATGGATCCAGAGATATCCACTGCATTAAAGGAAGAAGATGATAAGCCATTGGTAATCAAATTCATCCAAGATGCACTTCACTAAAATGGGTAGCACCAATGATGGTTAGAAAAGCAAACAGAATGTGGTGGACATGCGTTGACTATTCGGACCTGAATAAAGCATGCATGAAGGACTGCTTTCCACTTTCATGGATCAACCTACTGGTGGATGGAACAGTTGGACATAAACTACTATTATTCATGAATGTGCATTCTGGTTATAATCCAATTGTAATGCACGTCTCCGATCAGGAGCATACAAGCTTTATAACGGACTTAGGACTATATACTATAAGGTCATGTCATTCGATTTTAAGAAAGATGGAACTCTTACTAGTGTTTGGTTAACTAGATATCTGTAGGGAAAATTGGATGCATTATGGAAGTCTATGTACATGATATGTTAGTGAAGTCACATAGATCAATGGATAACATGGGAAACCTCTCGAAAATGTTGATGTATTCCAAAAGTATGGAATGAGAATGAATCAACTGATCTGGACAGCGTTTAGGGTTCATTGTGAACTTTAGAGGTTTGAAGCTAACCCGAAGAACATTGAAGCATTGAAAAGGTTACCACCCCACACATAAGGAGGAGGATGTAGAGCTTGAATGGTAAATTTTCTTTTTTAAGCAAGTTTATCTCAAAGGCAACCAATAAGTGTATACCATGATTCGATTCCCTAAAGAAGAAAAAAAGGAAGTTCCGATGGACAAACGAGTGCGTAGATGCTTTCCATAGGAATATATTCACAAACCATCGATCCTATCTAGGCCCTTTAAACGGGTCGGGAAATAAATGGGTCCGGTAGAATTTGCCCCGATCTATTCAAAATATAAACAAACCCGACATGTTTGACCCATTTAATAAATGGGTCAACCCGACCTAAGTTTATATAACAAAAACCGCACCACCAGAAAATAAAAAATTGCATCATATTATCAAAAAACTAAAGCACATCCTAAAACTGCAACATATTTGAAAATAACATACAAATGACAGCCTAAAACTGTAGCATGTCACAAACTGAATCAAATAACCAAATACTGAAGCAGTTCTACATCATACATGTCATACATAAACATTTCTACATCATATATAGCCCCGTCAACTAGGTCGGGTCAGGTCATAAATGGGTCGGGTGGAATTTTTTTCGATATATTCAGAACATAAACAAACCCGACCCGTTTGACCCGTTTGATTAACGGGTCGACCCGACTCGGCCCGTTTAATAAGAGGGTCAACCCAATCCGATCCATTTAAAAAACAGCACCGCAAACAGTAAAATATGTACGAGAAAATGAAACATTGCATCATTATATTATCAATACTATTTATATAACCAAAAACTGCCCCACCAGAAAATAAAAAATTGCATCATATTATTAAAAAACTGAAGTACAGCCTAAAACTACAAAATATTTGAAATAACATAAAAAGGACAGCCTAAAACTATAACATGTCACAAACTGAATAAAATAACCAAATGCTGAAGTAGTTCTACCTCATACGTGTCAGACATAAACAATTCTACATCCTACATGACTTTCAAAGGATACCATAAGATAACCTAAAACTGAAGCAAAGCCTGAAGTGATGGAATGCTGATGTGCTGAAATTACTTGTTGCAACAAGATTGAACTACTTATATATTGATTGTGATGAGAGTAGCGTGAAAAAAGAACAAATTACCTAAAAGAGACAAGTCTTTGACCAAGATTCTCAATCATCGTGCCTTGACAAAGCATCTACACATAATATATTGTTATACATGAAATATTAACCTAAAATATTCATATATTCAAATGTACTTCAACCTTTAGTTACTTGAGTACACCAAGCAGAAAAACTGTATAAGCGTACTAACAATATGAACGCAACAATGCTAAAAACCATAAAATCCAGCATATATAGTCAGAAAGTTGAGCAGGTTTGATCAAATTGGAATTGGTTTAATGGTAAACTATCAATTCCAATTTTAGAAACTGATTTATATATTAACAGAAAGTCGACTATGAAATCTATGCAACAGAAAGCACTATGATCATCTGTTTCATGTTTGTTCTAAAACTTAAAAATTAAATGAAAATATAGTTAAATAACCACGAAGCCAAAATTCTAAATTATGAGTTTGTTTCATATTTCATGTTTGGAATTCAACAGAATTGTCATCAACCACAAATACTTTTATCAAGCATATATTGCCAATGACCCAATAATTGACAGAGCAAGTAGATAAGAAAATGAAACTTTATATAATGCCTTTTTCCTTATGATAAAAATGGGAAAATGGACTTTTTGTAACATAGAAGTAATCCAAGAAATATATGAAAATGGTAAGTGGACAAAAATCCTAACATTTTATTTTATCAGCTAGGTTCTTATTAATACGAACATATATTTCAGGATACAAATTGAGTATCCTCCAATTATTTAAAGATTTTTTAATATATTTGAATCTGTACAAGTAATATATATAAGCTAAGACTTTCTACGGTAACTCCATAATTAAATGAAAAATAGTTAAATATTCTTTCTGGCTTCATTTTACCTCAAAACTCAACCATTATTGATGGTAACTTCTTTACATTTATTGTAATGCATCCATTAATCACATATCTAGTGCCATGTAAATTCGTAGTTACTAAAGTAACTATATCAAAGCAGGCACAGAATACGAAAATCACAAAAATACAAAAAGTAACTATATCAAAACAGAAATAAAAATGAAAATTGTACCTTCTAGTATGAAATCAATGATCGCCTAAGGATGGCGTAGGAAACAGAGTAATCTGCTCCACATCAACATAAAATTGGGAAATATCTTCATCTTCTTATTCCACTTCCATAGCAATTGCATTCCAGTGTAACCAATCACGCGTGCAAAGTAATGCCCCCACAATATCATATTTAAAGGAACTTCGACAATCGTCCAAAACTCTTCCGCTAATGCTAAATGTACTTTCAGATCCAATGGTGGTAATAGGCACGGCTAAAACATCTTTTTCCATAAAAGAGAGAACAAGATATTTAAGTTGTTTAGACTGCCAAAATGAAAGAATATCGAGTGGTGACTTACAATCTAGCGGTCCAACTTTTAATATAACTTAAATTTCGAATTATGAGAATTTTCAGCAAACTCGAAATTTCTAAATATATCAAATTCTTCCATTACACCAACATACTCCTGCGAATAAAGTCCCATAAATGGATCACGATAATCTAATTCTTTTGATCCACTCGCTTCATTGTTTGATTACTTCTCTATTTTTCTTTTGTATTCCTTACAAAGACCTTTTAATTTCGATTCCACCACCTCTAACTTTTTTCCATTATCATTGTCGTAAAGCCTTTTTAACAAAACTTGACAAAATCCATCTTATATCGGGGATCAAGAATGCAAGTAATGCAAAGCAATATAATAAATTCACTCCAATATTTATTAGACTTTAAAAACATTCTAATTGCCATGTGTGACATAAAATCATTAGATCCCATGCACATTTGCAATGTAAATAAAACCATAACAAATTTCGAAAAAAAACAGATTAGATATTGGGTATTTCGTTCCATAAAACAAGCAAGTGGCATCATAAAATATTTCTAAAACGTCAGCAATTTTTTTCGCTTTCATCCATTCCACTTGTGTAGGACAATAAATATAATTTCTATCAGCATGCTCTGAGCAATAAAGTGCTTGTTTATAATACATGGCACTTTTCAACATAACACAGGTTGAGCTCCATCTTGTTGGAACATCTTAACGCAATCCCTTGTTACTAATATCCAACGAAAGATATGTTGTACATTCTATAAAATGTTTCTTTCTTGATTAAGAACCTTTGAAATACTTGATGCTTTCCCTTATATTGTTTTAAACACAAAGAAATGCATTTTAAACCATTTTGTACCATTAGATTTAAAATATGTGTGTTAACCCGCCTTTTTAAAAGGCCACGGACATGCGGATTTAACCAAATCGACTCTTCATTTGTCGAAACTGGAATACGATTGATCGGAACTAGTTGGATGGATAGACGGTCGGTCAGGAATAGGTTCGATGTGCATGGCTCGGCACTGAGGAGAGAGCAGGGTGATTTGATATTGGTTGCCACTCGGCATAAGGCATGGTTCGGCATTGCTTGACGCTCGGTATAAGGAGTGGCTCGACATTGGTCGCAGCTCGGCAAAAGATATGGCTCGGCATGGGTTGCCGCTCGGCGCTAGACATCGTTCGGCATTAGACACCGTTCGGCATCGTGAGTCGCTCGGCATTGGATGTCGTTCGGCATCGTACTTCACTCGGCATTGGAAGTCGCTCGGCATTGGCCACCATTCGGCATCATGAGTCGCTTGGCATTGGGTGTCGTTCGGCAACGTACCTCGCTCGGCATTGGAAGTCGCTCGACATTGGATGTCGTTCGGCATCGAACCTCGTTTGGCATTGGAAAGGATAGGGTCGTTCGGCATTGGTGAGATGGCTCGCCATTGGACGAAGGTCGCTCGGCATTGGTAAGGACATGTTCATTCGACATTGGTGAGATGGCTTGGCATTGGACGAAGGTCGCTCGGTATTGGTCGGGTCAGGGTCGCTCGGCATTATTGATACGGCTCGGCGTTGTATTAAGGCCGGTGTGGCTCGGCATTGTGGAGGTATGTGGCTCGGCATTGTGGAGGTATGTGGCTCGGCATTGTGGAGGTATATGGCTCGGTGGAAGGTCTTGATGGGCCTACACCATGCAGAAAGCCCAACAATTCAGGATTTGCCTATAAATACAACATATGGGGGTTCAGAAAAAGGATCTTTTGCTGGCTCTCACGCTTTCTATTTTCTAAGGCTGAGGTCACTCTGCCATTTTGTAACTGTAATTGATTATTACAGCAATAAAAAGGAAACTTCTGGAGTGGACGTAAGCCGGAGTTAGCCGAACCACTATAAAATCTGTTGTTCTTTATTGCTTTCATTTTAATTTGGACAGTTCTAAAAAGTATTACTCTCTACATATATTCTATCTATGAGTTGTGACTGTTATTTGGTGCTTTCATCTGGATTTGGGTGTTAGTGACCATTTTTGGCGCTAACAATGTATCGTGCATTGCATATGCCAATATTTTCCGTTTACGATTAAGGCTTTACGATATGTAAGATGAGACTCTAATAGCTCTACAAATTTATCATTCGAAGAAGCGTTATCGGATGTATAAGCAAATATCCTATCCTCAATTACCCAACTAAGCAAAAGATTAGATATTTTCCCAAAATTAGCAGCTCCGGAATAGGGTAGTGGCATAAGATAAAAACTTAACAATTTTTTCTGTAGTTTCCATTCATTTTCAATCAAATGAGCCGTTAGAGTGATATAGCCATCCTTATTAACTGATATCTATAAATCGGTTGTCAAACTTACCCTCCCTGTACATGTTTTCAAAAAACATTTAAGCTTGGATTTCTTCCTTTTCATATAATTTCAAAATATCGGTACAAGAGGTATTTCTCGAAATGGATAAAACTCTATTGTTAAGATATGAGTGTATATCATGAATACCTTCATAATGAACAAACGTAAATGACAAATTGTGTCTAATAATTGTTTTAGCCATTAATTCTCTATATTTATTTTGATTAAAAATTGGTTGAATTTGTTTTAATGCTTTTGCACTTATCATGGAACATCTTGGTATTTCTTAGATTGGAAATACCATACTTACCCCTCCAAATAAATGACTTCTTGCATTACAATAATAACATGTCTGTTTTTCCTCTTCCACGACTTCATTCTTTTGAAAATACTCCCAAAGTTCAAAATTAGTACTCCTAATACGCTTTTTTCCTACATAACTATTTACCGAATCAAGTTCATTCTCCAAATCCTCTACAGCAACGTTATCATGTTCAATTGAATCCATAATCTACCACCTGAAAATCACAAGAAAATAATAGTAACAAAATGTTATGAATGGTAAAACAGAGGTTTAGTATTATTATCTATAAACATGGCAGCACAACATGTGGCTTGTGTTCGGGATTCTCATTAAGGTGGAGTTATAACTTAGAACACAGCCTGCCCAACCATGGAAAAGAGAATTCTTTGTGAAACGGTTTGGCCCAACTGCTGGAGGTGGTAGCGACCTAATCTAAACTACTGGAGGTGTTAGGGACATTATCCAAGTGTTTAAGGACTATGTATAACCTCAAGTTGAATTGAGAAAATGCTCACCAAGGTGGAGATTTGTTAGATGTGGCCCACATTGTATTAGAGTGGGTGCGCAGATTGGATTATGATTAGTCCCACATCGTAAAATATTCTGAAAAAAATTAGCATATATTTAGGATTGGTAGCATGTAACAACAAGGGATTTCTTTTGTTACAAATAAATGTTGCCATGAAAATATATGTGCTCTAGGGGGATATGGCGATATCCAATCATGAAGTCGTCACCAAAAGAGCTTCGTTCAGTGGTCTTGCCTCTTCTACACTAAATGAAGTGCGTGCGTAGCGGAATATGCGATGGGTGCCGAAACAATTTAAACAGAAATATGCAAGAAGATGGAATAATATCTATAATAGTTACTGAAATGATTCTCAACTTCTATTTGTGAATGCAGTATGAATTAAAAATAGTTTTATCAAACCTAAACTCAAAAATACAAGGTTATATTTCACATTGAATTACAGTGCAAAATGCACAAACAAAAACCTGGTTTAATGCTCAACATTATCAAACTAGGTCCATTGATTTTAAAGCATTCGCTGAATGTCATAAATACTATCAAAACATATCAAAAATCATCTTATCTTCATGATATCACATCCAAATCCAATAGCACCTCGAAATTAGTAAGTAATAATAAATTCTTCTATTTACTTACAAGCAATTAATTGAAAAGTTTAAGTTTTCCAGACCAAGAAAATAACGCATACAAAAAATGACCTTGAGTATCAATGGATTAAATTATTTATGTTCGATTATTATTTTCTGAAACATTTCCAAATTAAGTAAGAAAACAGATTCTACTATAATAAGAATATTTACATTAATCGTCGCACGAAATGACAAATACTTGAATATCAAAAATAAAATTTTACCTTGCAAGCTATCGTAATTCTCCGCCTCCTTCCTAAAAATGTCTGATAACTATTGTGCTTACATTAGCATTAAGGTGCGAACTAAGGTAGAGAAATTATTATGCTTGAAATTATTAGGAAACAAATCTTTGTTGAATTCGAGCAGTTTCTAAACAATGAAAAGGGCTCTGTCATCGTCTCAAACAAGATTTGAGCAAATAGATCTTAGATTTTTGCAGATCTACAAACGAAGAGACTCTGTTGTCGTCGTCGAAGATTAGGTAAAATCACCTCTCTACTTTTAGCCGAGAAAGAAATAAAAATTAGGGTTAGATGGTTAAGAAGTTGCGTTTTCTTTGGTATGATTTCATTTTTCATGTAAATGGTTTAGGTAACAAATATAAAACTTTCAAACGGTTTAGACCCAACCCTTATAATATTAGGTTTATTGGGTTGGGTAAATGAGCTAGAGTCTATTTGACAGGCCTAATCCTATCGAAGCCTTTGGAAAGAGGGATTTAAGCATCTATCTTCCAACGTCGACTCCTGCATTGAGTGCGACATTAGCATTTGAAGAGTGCAAGATCCAAAGGTCATTATATTACATCGATAAATGGTTTATGGACATAGAGAAGCATTATCCAAATTTGGAGAAGCTAGCCTATTATTTATTAGAAGTATTGAGAAAGTTGAGACCATATTTTCAAGCTTCTCTGATATGAGTTGATGGATCAACCTCTTAGGCAAGTATTGCATAATCCCAAGACTAATGGACGATTACTGAAGTAAAATATCAAGATGAGTCACTATGAGATCACTTATCATCCTAGGAAGGCGATTAGAGGACATACATTGGCGGATTTCATTGCAATTTTTTTGGGATAATGAAACGAAAGGGGAAATGGTCAAACATTCAAAACAGAAGTTATGTATGTATAAAGCATCTAATGAACATGAACCTGAGCAAGAGTTGTTTTAATGACTCTAGAAGGAAGAAGGACCTGTATGTGCTAAAACATAAGTTTCGTACTACGAACAAAGAAGCGGAGTATGAAGCATTAATCGGTGGGACTCATGATACAAATGAGTTGGAAGTGCGAACACTGCACATCTATAATGATTCCTAATTGGTCGGTTTCCTTGTAAATAAACTCATGTTAAGGTTGTACGACATGCCCGCTATCCGTCGAAAATGTTGGAACTGCTAGATGATATCGAGCACTACTCGATAACAAACATCCTCAGAGAGGAGAATACGAACTAAGCCAAGTTAGCAAGCTTTGGAGATGCGCACTCTTCGGAATCGTTCCAGTAGAGGTGTTAAAGACCTTATGTATTGATGAAATGGTCATTGACTTTATGCACGTGGTCGAAGAGGAGTCATAGAAAAGCAAAGTACATAATTGTGGCGGAGGACTACTACATAAAATGGATCGAGGTGGAGCCTCTCACTATGATCACTTTGTGCAAGTTATTAATTTCATACTTACGAACATTTTGTGTAGATCTGAATTTCCATTGAAAATAATAGTGGACGATGGAATCTAATTTGAAAGTGCAAAGTTCTATGAATTTTATCCTCGATATCGAGTAGAGAAGAGCTTTGCAATTGTAGCGCATCCATAGGCAAATTGGAAAATGGAGGCAGTAAACAAATTCATCAAATCTGTCATCAACAAATGATAGAAACAAACTAAGGGGTATTGGTTGGATAATTACAATTAGTTTTATGGGCTTGTCGGACAACCCTATATTCTTGAACTAGACACACTTCATTCGCTTTGGCTTACGGAAGCGAGACAATGATACCTATTGAAGCTAAAGTCCCTTCTCATCTATGGGTACACTATGACACGATTTGAACAAGGAGCTATTGCTAGCACCTCTTGACTTGATGACGGAAAAACAAGATGAGACTAATCTAAGGGTATTGCTCACCAACAACGAGTAGGAGGCAGTCTAACACCAAGGTCCAAAATTGTACTTTTAAGACTGACTACCTTATTTTGATATGGATCTTTTATAGCACGAGAAATTCTGTCCGAATTGGGAAAGACCCTATGTGCTAGGAAAAGAATTTAATTATGACACTTTTGAGCTATCAACAGTCAGTAGGGACCCAATTCTATAGGCATGCGATGGTGATCATTTACGTCGCTATTTCACTTGATTTATTGCATTTTGAGGATTTGTTTTCGTTCGGATTGGATGTAATAAATCTTGATTCACTATAGGATTGAAATAAAAGTAGCCATTCGAATTAGTGGAATGCATTCAATAAGTTTGACATCATGCTATAGGATCAATAGCACAAGCGGGCATCTTATGTTTTTAAAATGGATGTCTATATACTCGGAGATAGGTATCGACGGACTCATTTGAACCATGATCGTTTGTTTCGAATATGATTGAAACGAAGGCAGATCGGATAATTAACCCATATACGTCTTATCTTTGATCAACACTTGAAGATATGAGAGGTTAAGAATAGATGTCCGGAGATAGGCATCATGGGACCGAGGCTTGGAAATAAGTGTTGGTGTATAATCGAATTCTTGCAGGTACGTTGCTGGAATTATATTGGTTTTGTGTAGACATGAGAGGAAAGCCATATAATTTTGGTCGGAACATCATAGCATAGTTTTATTTATAGCTGCACAAAACATGTTTAGCCAATAGAAAATAAGACTTAGCGAAGAAAAGGCACTATATATTGCGGAAGTTTGTTTATATATGCAGATATATAGCAAATAAATCCATTACATAGGTCACAAACACAAGATCAATACCTAGGTACAGAGTATAAAAGATGCGATAAAGAAAAGGGAACATAATTTTGGACAAAAAAAAATCTTTCATTACTCCATCTTTTATATCCAATAGTTAGGTTTCAGCCCCATTAAAATCTCAGCCTACGTAAATGGAAACAGAAAGATGAAAAATCCTAAGAAGCCTTCGAGTAATATGGAACTTCACTTCTTGTTATACTTGGATCCCTTGCATACCTTTGTTTCCTTCTTTGTAGTGGTCTTCCTTTAGCGCTTTGACTTGGAAGGAGTACTTTCCTTTTGAGGTGTGAAGTCATCTACAGCAGTCGAAGAATCATCGCCTATGATGATTTGTTTGGGCTTCGAGGTTGAAGAGCTTTGTAGGTAGGAGGGGGTATAACATCTGTTGTTTTTAGGCCCGAAAATAAGCGCTACTGATGCTGCAGTCATCAATAGTATTATTCTCCGATGACAAAATGTGGTTATGTTAATCATATCAATAACATCAGAAGCACATGAATATGAAAAAATTTCAAACATTTTTCATTAATCAAACTTTCATTACATTTCAGAAATAAGATCTTCAAATTCATTGTGTAATCCCATTCGTTGCCCACATTCAGAGAAAATACAATAATTACAAAATACTCCAAGTGCGACATATGAAGTTGTACCCTTGGTTGATAAGAGTCTAATACTTGACAGTTCTAAATGCTGTCATTGCATCCATTCAAACATAGCATAAGCTTTAAAGAACATAGCAGAAATAAGCGCTCCTATCATTAGCTAATTTAACTCCTGCATGTCTCCAGAAGCTTAACTATCTAATCTGAAAATCCTTACTCTCGACCTACTCAAATGAATACCAGATAATTTGGGGAAAAATACAAAAAAAAATAGGTTAGACAAAAAGTATAATGTGAATAATAATATTCCGTCTCAAACAAAATAGGTATCCAGTGCCGCTGAGTGGAGCGGGTTTTCTCTTTACTAGTATTTTATCCAAATATATCAATCATAATCATGCACCTGCAACCACAATGATTAGAACAAACATAACATGATTATTTGCATGCGTGCAACATGGATAAGTCTTACTAGTTTGTCATCCTAGAGTTATGCACACCCAAGGTTTACCCTTCCCAAAGTAGACCGTCTGTCTCAAATCATAGTTTTCCTAGGGTCATCATAAACCTAATGGTTTTGTAGTCCGACCAATAACCTTTCAAGCCTATGCAGTCAAAGCCATGCAAAATCTCTACTACAGCACCTAACACTCTTTGACCGCTACACTATTTAAATTTAGCATCATTAAACAGTAGATCCGCTTTAAACCCCACTATATTCCGCTACACTCGCTAAATTAAGGATTTTTAGCACTCGTTTTAGAACCACTAATATATAAAGGTTGATTTGACTTGTTCTTTTCTAAACCGAGCTAAAAAAGTTAGGGTAACGATGTAATTTTAAGGCACAAGTGCTCAACAAAAGTTATAAAAATATTATAGTCACCAAATCTAATTTGCATATATCATGACATTCTTCGGTTTTCTTATATAAGATTAATGATGTTTCTTTTCTTCTACATAAATGATGTGAGAATGAGAATGCACTAACTTTAAATATTTGGTTTAAATTTAATAAAGCTTTTTGCACCTCCGTTATTTTTTGCTATATCCCTGCTTTATCTCCGCTACAACTTTTTTACCTTCACCGTTATAGAACCACTAAGTGCTTTAACTGTAAAGTTTTAGAATGACCTGGGCCAAAATTTAACCTGATATTCCAAAATCTCCAAATACGATTAGGAGTAAAAAAAATTAAATAATCTGGTGAGCTTATAGAGCTACGAGATCCTTTCTGTGCGTAAACTTCTGTTTAATCCCACTACTAAAAAAGCCCTGTAGGATCGATTTCACCCTAGAGGGGGGTGAATAGGGTGATACTGTTAATTATAAATTATTGCAGAAGCTTATAAAATTATTTCAACACAGATATATCAAAACTATAGCAGCATAGATAATAGAATAATAATAAATGCAGAAATAGAACGACACAGAATTTACCCGGCTTCGGCAAAACCCTGCCTACGTGCTGCCCCCAAGGTTTCTACTAGAAATTAAGTAGTCACACGCTTACACACGTAAACTCGCGACACCCGCTACTGACTAACCTAACTATACGCTCAAAACCCTGCCACTACTCAGCCACTGAGTTGCGAATTCTCAAACTACGCCACGTAGTTTGTCCCCTAGTCACACGACTAGTAATTACAATGGTTCAAAGGAGAAAATACAAAAATAACAGTTTTAAAAATCAATTAAACAGCAAAGCCCTAATTTTTTTTCTCTTTAATCCTATACTAAAGGAAGGGGCCGGCCCAATTTAATTTATCACCAGAATAAAAGAACGCGGCCTCCTTTATTTCTTTTATCAATGTCGACGGTTCCTTTTTCCTTGAAAAAATGGTGCTCGTTCCTTTTTCCTTTGCTTGCAAATTAGGGCTTCTAATTAGAAGCTTCCGACAATGGTTGTTCGATCGAATGATGATTTAGGTCCTTGCTTTGTCAATCGACTATCTCTTTGAGTTGCTCACGGCTGCTTCTATTTGCGTCGAGTTCGAATCTGATTTCGGTATGTAATTTACTCCTTTTTCTTTTCTGGTTTTGGCTTACTTGAACTCGATTGCATTTATAGCCGATGATGATTGGGTTTTTATATAGGGTTTGAAATCCTTGATTTTCGTTCGTATACATTTATTTGAATTTGTCAATTTATTTATCTCGGCCATTCGATTTTGTTTTGATGCTGATGATGATTCCTGATTTGTTCATATCAAGTAATTTGGTTCACTTGATTGACATGGTTTTGATTTTGACTTCGCTCGATTCCTTGATTGCCACGGCTTCGATTCTGAACTGTTCTGGTCGTTACGGTTGTGAATTTCTGGCATCTCTGTCTTTGTTCATTTTGACTCCGGTAAGTTGTTCACGGTGTCGATTTTGAGCTGTATCATTCCTTGACAACCACAGCTCTGACTTTGCTGTGATGATGATTCCTTGGCCACGGTTTCGAATTTCTGGCATTTGATTTTATGTTGACTTCGGCACTAGATATTGACTTCCTTATGGTTTAGTTTCACTATTTAGTTTCAATGCACTACATATATGTGTGTGTTCGTATTTGTAGCATACTCGACCTGATCTTAGCAATATCATTCACTGATTATTCTTGTGTGTCTGCACATGTGTACTTGAGTCTTTTTGAACTGCTATCTCATATGTATATAAGTCCAGTCTTGAATCTTGTGTCATTTGAGGTGTGACATTTTGTACATGTTGCTGCATTTGCTTAAATATCCATTACCGCACTCTTTCATGTTTGATATAGTTTGCATTTCAGTTGTATTTGTTGTCTTCTTGTAGCATTTGAGTCTGATACTTTTCAAGGCTTGTTCTGTCCAGATTCATTTGAACTTAGTTGTAGCCTTTGTGCATTGTTCGTGTCTTTAACTTGTACTGCCCAATTGAGTTCACATGTATTGAGCTCTGGTTGTGAATGCTTTGTTCTTGTAGTCTTGTATATTGCACACTCTGGCCTTCATGTATACTTTTTGTGCATTTGAGTTGAAGTATTCCTCTGTTTAGTATTGGTGCACTTGGTTTGTGATTTATTGTTGCATTCCTGTATATGCTTCGAGTCATGATAGTAGTGACTTGAACTTTTAGCCTTTAGTTTTTAATCTCTGATTCATTGTTGACTTCGTTGTTGTTTGGATTAGCTTGTGGTCTTCACTGGTATCACTGGTGCATGTGCTTGTGCATTGATAGTTGAGGTAGTGCCATTGTTATTTGTGTCAGTTCATTGCATTGTCCACTATTATATATGTTTGCATTCTAGTTTCTCTGTCTTTGATGTTAAGGCCTGTGCCGCAGCATTGAATTGTTTGGTTGACACATTTGTAGTTGTACATTCATCTGTTTATTCCTTTATGTGGTCTGGATTTGCTTTGAGCACATTTCTGTTTTTCATTGGGTTGATGTGTACTGTGCCTCGAGTGTGCTTGCACTTGACCATTTTATTAAACTTGTATATTCGAACTGCACCTGTGTTAAATCCAGCTTGGAGCTCGGGTTTGACCTTGTTCTGATATTGTGACATTATTTTTATTGCACTTGAGTTGAACCCGGTGTTTTGGGTTTGACCTGTGCTCACCTATCCCTGTAATTCTATCAAGTGTATATATCGGTGTGCACGGCCTTGTGGCATATACAGTGATACACTATGTATGTCACAAGCTGTTCGTGTATGATGAATTCAAAATTAAATGATGACGAACAATCCAAATAACCGAGGCAAATATTATTTTCAAAATCCATATTTTATTTTATACTGCAAAAATATTTTATTTTCAATTTTACTGCGTCAATGTATATTTCTGCAGATTGCTCAGAAGCTGGATTCACATTGGAATGAAGTTGAAGATCAGTACGAGTTGAGAGAATGAGTGATATATAGTGAGGTGCAATGTAAATGTGAATTGTAATTTAATCAATTTTGTATTGTAATTGAAATTGTATATAGTGAGAGCTTGAAATTTGTACTATTCAAAAATTGTAATAAATATTTGGTTGAATAAAATTTCTATTTGAATTCAAATTCTTTGTTATTTATTTTATTCAGCAAATATCTATTTAATCTATGAAAAATAAAATAATACATTAACAAATACATTTAAATGAATATATATGTTTATTATCATAAAAAAAATCATATAATCGTATATTCAACAAGCCCTACACACTAGAATCGGGGCCTTTACAACCAGGGGCTAGCGGATGAAGCATAAGGCATAACCATATGTCAGTCCCACCTGCAATCTTATCTGGTTTTAAATTCATGAGCTATGTCTTTTGATCTGTCTAGATCATCCAACTGCAATTGATCCATCTGATCTCTTGGATGTAATTCTATTCACTCAAGAGTTTAGTCTGACCATACCCACTAACCTAACTGGTAATTTTGCTGCTAAAATCCCAAGATGTAGTGTTGGGTCATGAATTGTGAGTTTGCAAATGATAAAATATGTAAGTTTAACAAATCAATTTGATAACAATAACATATAACATCAGTCAGTAAAATATGTTCAATCAATAGTCACATACACAATAAAATTACTTAAAGTTAAGAAATATTTTCCATTGGCAAACTTCATACATAATTGGCTAAAACAACATTTATTTTCTTGAAGCCATTTATTTTTAACATTGACAAACCACTTTAAATTATTCTTTAAAAACAAGGAAAACTTCGTCCATTACTTAGCTAAAATCCTGTGCCAAAGCACTAAAACTTTACATAGCAATTAAAACACAAATCTAAATTGATGGCATAAAAATGGTCGTTATAAGTCTAAATTGATGGCATAAAACTGGTCGTCATAAATCTATACTGATGGCATAAAACTGGTCGTCATAAGTCCAAACTGATGGCATGAAACTAGTCATCATAAGTCTAAATGAATGGCATTGAACATGGTGTTGTAGATCTGAAATGATGGCATTAAATATGACGTCGTAGGTCTAAAATGATGGCATCAAACTTGATCTCGTAGGTCTAAAATGGTAGCATCAAACTTGATGTCATATTTTTAAAGTGATGGCTTTAAATTTGATGTCATTGGTAAAAAATGATGGCATCAAGGATATCGAGGTTTACCAGCCAAAGGAATAACATTTTTATAAATAGCTTGAAAATTGAATTATTTTCTTTTAAAGATAATACTTTCCACCAATCCTTGCCTTTTGTCAAATTTTTATTGGATAACAAATTCTCATTTTATATTCATTTTTGAATTTGTTAGAAGATCAAATCTTACATTTTCAAAGCAATTTGCGAACCATTATAATTAATAGCATTAATTAATTGTTATAAAGAAAATCGTAAACACTTGGGAAAAATCCACAAAAATCATCAAAAATCTAATTTTCCATTTTATTTCATATATAAAAATTTCGAGACCAAAATATTAATTTTATTATTTTTAATAATTAAAAGTCGAAATAAACACTTTTTCCATCCTAGGGAATTCACAAAATATTCACATGAACTTGAAAAATTATGAAATTAAAAAATCATTCCCAAAATATTGCTTTACGTAATAACGTCAAGTAATTGGAGATCAAAAAATAGATTTTTTACCATGAAAACCCTTAAGAATAATCTCATAAAAATTCCAATAAATTATCATTGAATCAAATAATGATATAAACTATCCAAACATGACATTCATCATAATAATTTAGAATTAAAGCATTGGTCTGGAAATAATCATAATAATCGAGATGGATACTATTATTCACCTTAAATTTGGCAAGAGAGATTGAAATTTGTTTGAAGAATTATTTCCCTGCACTTTACCTTGAATACCTTAGTTTCCTCTTCCATCTTCTTGTAATAGGAGGCCGCTTTAGGTTAAGTTTTGATTGTTTGAGAGTAAAAACGAGAATGAAACTAGAGAGGTAGAACTAAGGGAATAAAATAAGGCGCTATTCCAATTTTTCCCCTCTCATTTATTCTCTCTATTTTATCTTCAAATTGTCCTTATTAATTGATTACTTATTAAATGAATTAAAAATATCATTCTCCTTATCTCACCACACACATTATTCTACTTAATTTATTTAATTAAAACTCCTAAAAAATGTTAACAAAAATTAGGAGTGTTACAAGCGCCCATCCTTGAAGAATTTCGTCATTGAAATTATGATAAGGAACTCAACAACCATATCAATCATGCAAACATATACAACAATGCTAGCATATCCTACCAGCTAAATGTCTCTATAAAAAATATATGTCGTACCAACAAAACAGTTCAGGATAAATATCTATAATCATGTCCTCTATCTTTCAAGTACAGTCTGTCTCGTTGTCACTCCCCTATACTTTCACTAACTTGAATGTTTTATCCCTCAGCCTCTTCTCATCTCTTGCTATAACACAAACTATTTGTCTTACAGAAGTCATATTTTGTTCCACTACTACATCTTTCAATGCAGTCGGTGTATAGTAGTCCCTAGATCATTCACACACTTTCTAAGATGTGAAAATGAAAAACATTATGGTCTCCTACCAAACTATCGGATGGCTCTATTCAATAAGCGAGTTTTCCGATCGTTTCTATAGTAGGAAACGAACCAACATATTTTGATGTCAATTTCTCTGACTTCCCAAAACATATAACACCCTCATTGGTGATATTTTAACAAAACATGGTCTTCAACGGGGAACTTAAATCCTTATGCCTCTTACATGCGTAGCTTTTTTGCCTAGACTGAGCTTCCTTTATTCTTTTTTGGACCAACTCAATCTTTTCGGTTGGTTCTCTCACTATATCTGGACCAAGAATCAATCTGTCTTCGGTCTTCAACCAACATGCTGGTGATATGCATAGCCTTTCGTAAAGAGCTTCAAAAAGTGTCGTTCCTTACTGGTTTGATAACTATTATTATAGGAAAACTCAACTAAGTGCAAATGGTCTTCCCATGACCCTCCAAAATCTAGTACACAAGCCCTTAGCAAATCCTCGAGAACTTTGTTAACACTTTCTGTTTTCTCATCCGTTCATGGATGGTAAGCGGCACTCATCATTAGCTTGGTACCTAAAACTTCTTGCAGACTCTTCTAGAATTCACTAATGGACAAAGTACCTCTGTCATCGACTATACTACTAGGAAACGCATGCAGTCTTAGAATATTCTTCAAAAACAACTTCGCTAAGGTAGGTTCCATCCTTGTCGACTTAACGTGAATAAAGTGTGCACTTTTGGTTAGTCCATCTACCATGACCAATATGCTTTCATTTACTCTATTCGACTTTGGAAACTTGATAATAAAATCCATGGACATGGAATCTCATTTTCAACGTGGCACTTCTAAAGGTTGAAGCAATCCACTTGGTTTCTGATGCTCGGCTTTTACTTGTTGGCCTACATCTCTTTTCATTTCTTCCTAGAAGAAACTTATCTTCATATCCTGATACATTTTAGTTCCTCCAAGATGCATAGTAAACTTCAATCGATGATACTCCTAAAGGACTTCCTTCCTAAGGTTACAAACATCCAGAACATACAACCATCCCTTCTTCCTCAACCATCCATTCTGGTCGAGACCAATACCGTTTAAATCATCAATCTGAGTTCCTTCTTTAATCCTTTCAATCCACTCAGCTAGTAATGTATCATCTTTGTACTTAGAAGCAATCCTTTCGATCGTCATTAGTTGAACTTCCAAACATGATAGCATTGAGGTATTCCGAATAGAACTAGCAGTTGTCCTTAACCTTACACCATAGTAGTCAATGCCTCCAAATATCCCCATTTTTCTAACATAGCTAACACCACACTCTTATGTTTTTTGCGAAGTGCATCTACAACTTTGTTTCCTTTCCTTGGCATATAGTCAAAATCAAAATCATAAATTGCCAAAAACTCTTGCCACCTTTGCTATCTTATATTCAACTCCTTCTAAGAGAATAGTACTTCAAAGAATTATAATCCATAAATAACTCGAATCATTATCCGAAAAGATAGTGTCTCGATACTTTCAAAGCAAAGATCACCGTTGCAACTCTAAATCATGAGTCAAATATCTAACTTCATGTGGTCGAAGCTGTTGAGAAGCGTAGGTAATCACTTTACCTCTTTGCACTAACACAGCTACTAATCTTGCCCCACATGCATTAGTGTACACCACTAAACCTTGATTCCCATCTGGAACAATTAATATGGGTGTATCGGCAATAAATGTTTTAGCTTTAAGAATGATACTTCACATTTATCGATCCGAATATACTTTACACCCTTCCTTGTCAGTTTAATCATAAGTGCCACTATACGAGAGAAATCTTTGATGGATCTCCAATATTAGCTAGCAAACCCTAGAAAACTTCTTATCTCGGTCAGAGTCTCAGATCTTTTCCAGTTATTAACAGCTTCAATCTTAGTTGGGTCTACAGATAACCGATTTTCCGAAACTAAATGTCCATGGATTTCACTTCTTTCAAAAATGATATTTTGAAAATTTCGCTTTTAGTTGATGTTGTGTCAACGTTTCTAGCACTATTCTAAGATGAATCTCATGATCTTATTCACTCTCGAAACATATTAGAACGTCGTCTATAAACACTAACGTAAATCTGCCAAAATGCTCTTGAAAGACCCGGTTCATCAGATCCAAAAAGTAAGCAGGCGCATTGGTTAGTCCAAAGGGCATGACTAACCAGTCATGCGAACCATATCTTTTTCGGAACACGTTAATGGAATGCTGCCCTCCGCTACTCTCAACTGATTGAACCCTGTTACTAAATCCAACTGGGAAAATACTGTAGCTCTACTCAACCGATCAAATTAATCATCTATTCACAGCAAAGGATACCAATTCTTTATCATCTTCTTACTTAACTTATGATAATCAATACGCATCCTCAATGACCAGTCCAATTTCTTTATGATCACCACGCTCGCTCCCCAAGGCGAACTGCTTGGCCTAATAAAATTCTTTTCTTCTAAGTCCACTAGCTGCACCTTTAACTCTTTCATCTAAATAGATGTCATTCTACTGGGCAATCCACTAACGGGTTCAGCTCCAGCTACAAAATTTATTCAAAACTCAATAGCTATTTTCGGTAGTAGTCTTATAACCGACTCAAAAACATCTACATATTCTCTTACGATAAAATCCCGATTCACTTCATAATCCACTTCCATTGCTCCCAATAAAGCACAAACGTCTAAACTCGGATTTTCCACGAAGTATGTAATTCGATTACAGCTATTAGGGTGTCTTAGTGATATCTTCCTATCTTGGAAAAATATCCTATCATCATATCTACTTAACCAATCCATGTCTAGAATAATCCCAAAACCCACCAAGTCAAGCATATTCAAATTGCAGGTAAATGCACAATCTAAAAGCTCAAATTCTAAATGGTCACATCTTATCCTAAGGGTTGTGTAACCTCCTATCGAATTCACAACCCTTAAGGAAGTAATAAGGTATGATGGTTCTAGATTTAACTTATTTACCAAACTTTGTAAGATAAAAGAATGCGATGTGCCTGTATTAAATAATACTTCGACAAGAATGAATTAAATCAAAAGCGTTATCACCTATCATAGACTTTCCTTTCTCTTCTGCAGTTAGTCCAGAAGTTGACCATTCCAGAGCAAAAACTTCTCCATTTTAGCCTTGGTTGGTACTGGACATTCATTCTTGTTATGCCTCATCTGATTGCAGTCATAACACTTCACGTTCTCCTTTCCTACAACCTTCTTTCCATTACCAGAGCAACACTCATTTGTAAAGTTCCTTTTCTTATTACAGCTATAAAAAACAACATCAACCTTCTTTTTTCTTGGAAACTCCACTCCTCTAAGCTCTCTTTTTCTTGAAGAACTCTCTCTTCTTATCTTTAGAACTTTGGGTCTTCACCGAGTTCTCATTTTTGAAAGTAAAAGCATCTCCTCATTTGTTGCTCTGGCAATCTTCGACAATCTCCGACTTCAACCTTGGATGAACTTCTCATTCCTATTAATCACAGTACGTGTGGTAGCATATTCGTACGAGATTGATCCTCAAATTAGTCGCATACTCCACACCTACATTTCTTCTTGCTCCAGATCAGCAAACTTCCTAAGCAAGGATGACTTAGCTACCTCAAACAAAACCACTACTCAAACCTTCTAAACTTAACCCAAGTTAGTTTATCCTTAGGTACACCAATAGTCACACCGTTCCACCAGTATAGAGCAACTCCTTGTAACTGCCTAGAAGCCAACCATCCATTCTGCTCATTACTCAAACCTAAGTCGACAAAGATTCTCTCACAATGCAAAAATCAATTCTCAACTTCAATAGCATCCTCCGTTCTTAGGAAAGGCTTTTCTCCAAGACTGGTATAATCACGGCTTAACTTAGCATAGTTGTTGTCAGCCGATACCTCGGGATTAGCTCCTCCCAAATTAGCAACAATTTCTCTAGCCAAACCAGCTGCAGCTCCATCTTGCAACATATTCATGAAAAAATGATACATAGTCGCCATATCTACCGATGGGGTTCCAACACGCACGTTAGCATTTGTATTTGGATAATCATTTGCTTATCGGCCCGAGATCCACCTAGTATTAAGTCGAGCATTTCCATTAGTTGTGGTGTTTTCTTCATTTAGATTCACTCTTTCATTTTCTACTTCCATATCTTACTTCATTTGAGTCTACATACATATCTTTATAAGATATAGAAGAATGGCCTAATAGAGAGCGTGGGATAATGAGAAGATATATACTTATATGTAGCAAATATAACTACATTACCATAGTGTTATCCCATACCCCACTCTTGTTCTCTGATTTATGTGGATTAGGTTTTAAAAAACCATTTAATCTTTTAAATTTTGTATAAACCTATGCTCTGATATCAAGTTGAAACATCCCCCATTTTGAGGTCCGAAAACAAGCCCTACTGATGCCGTAGTAACCAATGGTATTATTCTCTGATGACAAAATGCGGTTATGTTAATCATACCAATAGCATTAGAAGCACGAGAATATGAAAAAATTTCAAACATCTTTCATTAATCAAACTTTCATTACTGTAATGACCCAATTTTTCGACTTTCGAAAGTCGACATCAATACACCCACTGTATCAAATGCCGTACAATCGAATGCCGGAAAACCGAACCGATTGGGGTTAAAGAAGAAGAAGATAGAAGATGAAACGGAAACAATAATAGAATCTCACATTTCGCAGCAGAATAAATATAATAGATAAATGAATATCTTTAAAACAAAGAATCATATCTGTTATTACATTACATCACATTATATTAGCATATTTTTACAACAACAAACAGCGGAAAAGAATATAACATATACAAGTGATACGCTTCGCCATCCAGCTTGCCCTTGATCTCCATAGCATCTCTTTTCTGACTTCGCTCCAGAATAACTGATAACCTGACTCTAGGCTGCCCGTGTGGAAAATTGTGGGCACCTAAAGTTTAGAAAGGAACAATAAACTCCAGGTCAGTCATGGGACTGGTGTGAAATCTTAAAAACAGTTATTTTCACAAAGAAAATAAAAAGGAATCCGCTATGCTTGTGGAAAATGAAACTGCCATAAGGCCTCCCGCCACACACACAATGCAAGCGCACAATTGGAGGAGATTTTTCCTTATGATAGTCAAAAATGCTTGATACGCGAAAACTATTTGATATTATTATTAGTGCATAGTGCAGAAAGCATTTCGAAAGTATAACATTAATCTTAGCAGCATACCACATTTCGTCGTACGCCTACTATAGCTACCATGTTCAATAGCAGGTTACCGCCACATTCCATGGCAGGTTATGCAACTAAAAACCATACAGGACGCATATTGTTTCTTTGGATTTCCAACAATTGTCAGGCTAAGGAACTTCCTTACCGAAATGGGTACGCCTCTGGAAGGACGTCCACGAGAACCTAACCGGATCTCTACCAAACAAGGCCGATGTTACCTCACGCTTTAACCAAGCTATAATTCTGGATCTCTACCAAACTCGGATCGATATAACTATTTCAAAATTCTGTGCTCGAATTCTGGATCAAATCGTTATGCGAATAAAAAAATATATGTATATCCCACGTATTCATTTCTCAATTGATTATTAGCTTTATCAATTTTCTTTCCTTTTATTCACATTGATTTTTCATTCACTTATTCACAATTACCATCTCACAATTTCCAGTTTTTATTCTTTTGTTCATTCCCAAAATTTATTTCCAATTTTCCACTTCGGTTTATATCTAGTTATATGTAAACTGGATTTCAAATTCCATATGAATTCAATTTACCTTTCATTTATAATTATTGAATTCAATTCATTTCAAACCATATTTTCTTTTTCATTCCTTCAATTAGTTTCTCTTACTAATTTTATTTCAATACTTCACTTTGTTTATCACAAATCAAATTCAATTCCAATTCTAGTTCTATTTGATTACTAATTCGAAATGAATTTCAACATTCAATTTCCCTTTTATTTACTTGCAATTGTAAATTTATTTATTCATTCACAATTCTATTTTCCACTTTAATAGATTTTTTTATTCCATAACTTTTTTTATAAGATTCCAGAGTCTTTTCAACCTTTCAAAATCATCTTTGAAATCAGTTCAAATTATCCTTTGAATTCCCAAAACCAAACTAAGTTCGCAAACAACTTCTATTTAAAATAATTCGGCAGAAATTCCTCTTTTGGAAACTCGAAAATGAACATCGATGATGCTGCAGTCATCATCGAAGTTATTTTCCAGCGACCGAAAAGAGTTTAGAGCTTTTATCCCTTTAAAACATTTTTCCAAAAACCTTTGAAAATCATTTTCAAACTCAAGGGAATTTAAACTTTTTCAAATCTCCAAAACTTCAAAATCTTCGAAATTCTTTTAAATATCCCTCTGGAATTCTATTTCAAATTATGATTCACATTTACAATTTACATTTACGAATCCCATTTGCATAGGAATTTATATTCTTATCTTCTAGTTATGGTTTCAATTTCTTATTCAATAATCAATGATAATAATTTAATATTATCACTTCCTAACATCCAAGAAACCATATACCATAATAATCTACAGAAAATGATTTCCTTTTCATACAAAAAAAATAGTTTGGGTAAAATTATCTCATTTACCCGATTTTAAAACAATAAGGTATCGGTTTATCTTGTTTAAGAGTTTAGAAACCCCTATTGATACAGTTGGCCAAACTGCACCGACCAGAATCTATAAATAATCAACTGATAAGTCAACACAATATAAAACCATTTTATATTCACTAACAAATACGCGCTCATATCAATTACTACATTCAAACTCATTCAGAGTACTACTGACTCTATCTCTAATGAGTAACACCCACCAGAGCCAAGGTTGTCGCTTAACCAAACGCTCTGATACCAAATTGTAACGACCCAATTTTTTGACTTTCGAAAGTCGACATCAATACACCCACTGTATCAAATGCCGCACAATCGAATGCCAGAAAATCGGACCGATTGGGGTTAAAGAAGAAGAAGATAGAAGAAGAAACAGAAACAATAACAGAATCTCACATTTCACAGCGGAATAAATATAATAGATAAATAAATATCTTTAAAACAAAGAATCATATATGTTATTAGATTACATCATATTACATTATCAAAGTGTTACAACAACAAACAGCGGAAAAGAATATAACATATACTAGTGATACGCTTCGCCATTCGACTTGCTCCTGATCTCCACAGCATCTCTTTTCTCACTTCGCTCCAGAATAACTGATAAACCGACTCTAGGCTACCCGTGTGGAAAATTGTGGGCACCTAGAGTTTAGAAAGGAAACAATAAACTCCAGGTCAGTCATACGACTGGTGTGATTTCTCAAAAACGGTTATTTTCACAAAGAAAATAAAAAGGAATCCGCTATGCTTTTGGAAAATGAAACTGCCATAAGGCCTCCCGCCACACACACAATGCAAGTATACATTTAGAGGAGATTTCTCCTTATAACAGTCAAAAATGCTTGATACGCGAAAACTATTCGATATTATTATTAGTGCATAGTGTAGAAAACATTTCGAAAGTATAATATTAATCTTAGCCAGCATACCACATTTCGTCATATGCCTACTATAGCTACCATGTTCAATAGCAGGTTACTGCCACATTCCACGGTAGGTTATACAACTAAAAACAGTACAAGGCGCGTATTGTTTCTTTGGATTTCCAACAATGGTCAGGCTAAGGAACTTCCTTACCGAAATGGGTACGCCTCAGGAAGAGCGCCCCCAAGAACATAACCAGATCTCTGCCAAACAAGGCCGACATTACCTCACGCTTTAACCAAGCTATAACATAGGTAACTACCACACAAGTATGCCATCCTCGGTCCGGGATTCACCAACAAATAGCAACAAAGCAATAAATTTGCAACAACCACATAGGTTAAATATCTGGACTCCATACCATGATACCACCACTTATCTAGAAGAAAATGGACATACCCTTGGGGCGCGACCCCTGAAAACTTTGCTGCAACATTTCCGTTTCGACCATTTCCGAGTTGTGAGGCTCGACGAAGTCTAGTCCACAAAGCTACACCTTTCACAAAGTCATGCTTCGATCAACAAATGATCAGCAGCACTTCATATGCCACGTTACCAAATTGGGAATGTATCACTAGTAACCATCAACTACATAACCTCTGAGCTCGTACGTCTCAGAGAAGGGTGTTAAGCTAAGAGAATAAATTCTCCGCCACCAATAAAAATGTATTTGATAGAAACCAGCTTTACATCTCAAAGTGTAACGTCAGACACATATCCATACAAGTCCTTTACGAGATCGAACGGAACCGAAGGCACTTCAAAAGAAGCCCTTGCAATCCGGATATTCACTAATCATGTCCGGAATCTCTATCACAAAGGGTGATAAAATCTCTATACCGGAGCAACTCGGTGCAGAGACATTCGATAGGTAATCCTTTCGCTTTCGAAAATACCCGGTCTTCAACACCATCTTCAAATGCAATCCCATTTCGTCGTATCATTATTCGGAATGGGTTTTGTGACACAAAGTCCTCTCTCGGCTGATTCGAATAGCAAGCGCTTATTTTTAAATATAAGCGTTACATTCAGATTTCAAACAAATCACAACAATATTCACTTTGATCTTTTAAACAAAAGATCCATCACTATCACAAAGGTTCGATGTGGTTTTCGAATATCCATTTGGAATCCAATCCCAGGTCACGTCGAAATTCAAACGCCATTTAAAGGCCAATATTGATAGTCGGTTATTTAACTATTAATCAACATCCACAACAATTACTCGATTTCAAATAATTTTCCACCAGTTATTTATTTTCAAAATATCTTTGCAAGATATATTTTCACACTTCAACCATTTGAAAACAAATTTCAAATCACTTTTCACTCGCGGAATAATATTCCCGATATTATTTATTTCCACTGAAAGTCTGCCGAGTTCAAATACTTTAAAATAATTCAAACCACTTATCCAAAATATACTTGGAAACATTTAAAATGAAACTACCTTTATTAAATATTAGTTATGAAGATATTATACTAATTATCACAAATATAAGACTTCAAGTCCAAACTAATTTTAAAATAAAATTAGTAAATGGAGTTTAAATATTTAAATAACCCTTTTTTTAAATCAAATATCAATTAAATCCTAAAAATAATCACTTCTATAATTAATTAAATAAATCTTCACTTTAAAGATTTAAAAAACAACTCAAGAAATAATTTTTCTAAAATATTCTTTTAAAATCAACTTTAAAACTTTTATTTTACATTTCAAGGCTACTTTGAAAATATACTCGGCTTCCTAGGGAAAATACGCTTTCCATTTCAAAATGATCTATTTAAATAAAATAATAAATCCTTCTCGATTTATTTTAAATTTACGGTCCGTAAATTCTTTTCCACACTTTCAAAAATAAAACAATATTTATTTTTAAAACAAATTTCCCTTTCTTTCATAAAATTCCCATTGTGAATTTAGATTTCCAAATATCAACTGATATACGATTTTCAAATCGATTTCCAAATATTCACTTTCAAACACCAAATCAAATTTCTAATTTATTTCCAAAATCATTTCAAACACCAAATCAAATCCCAAATTGATTTCCAAATTTATTTCCAAACGCCAAATCAATTTCCAAATTGATTTTCTAAATTCATTTCCAACACCAAATCAAATTTTCAAATTGATTTTCAAACATTTATTTCAAACATCAAATCGATTTCAGAATTGATTTCCCAAAATTTATTTTTACACACTAAATCAATTTCAAATCGGTTTCCTAAAGATTTAATTTCTTTTAAATTAAATTCCTTTATTTCTTTCAAACTATTTGAAATCCATATTTTAAATAAATTCTTCAACCTTTGAATAATATTACCCGATATCCATTTATTAAGCCTTTTTCCCATGTTTTGGAATTTTTATTCAATAGGATTCAAAAATAAATCTTTATCCTTTTAAAATTCCTTCTTTTAAATTTGTCCAATTCTCAAAAATAAATTTTACTATAAATTTTTCAGCTTGAATTTTAAAAATCCAATTCTTGTTTATTTCCGATATCCTACGGTACCAAAAATATATTCAGCTAAATTATAGCCCTCAACGATTTCAATCACAAATATAATCACACACAGATTATAAATAAATCATCACATAACATATGAAACAAATTCAAATGTTTTGAGAAATCCAGTTGGAGCCCTCCAACCCGTTGCCCTGCATCCACGGATGTTAGCACAACAATTAAATACCAATTCCACTTCGAGGTGGAATATCGCGGTATATGGGATTTATAAAATATCATCCGCTATTATGTGCCGCATAGGGTCTCATCCACTATATAATGTGGGAAATCAATCACTCCAAATACATATGTAATACAAATTCCACTTCAAGGTGGAATATCGCGGTATATGAGTTTAATATATAATATCATCCGCCATTATGCGGCGCATAGGGACTAATCCAATACAACTAATAATAATTTAACATTCAAGCACACAATCAACAATTTAAATTTAACTATCATAATTCAACAATCAATCAATAACTGAAATTTTCAATTATTATAATTTGAGTGAGAAGATCTCACCTTTAGCAATGCATGCAATCCATTTTCCATTCCAGTTTGTTTTTCACGATCTTTAAACCTTGTAACAGACATTATAAGGTTTTATTAATATTCGAATAAATCGAACAGTTAAATTCCATTTGATAATTTAATTAACCCGTGATTTTATTTTAAACCAACACTTTTAATTTTAAACAAATTCCTTTTAAAATTCCCTTTTAAAACCTTTCAGTATCTAAAATAATTTTAGATAAGTTAGTTAAACATTTTTTTCCACCAAATTCATTATTTTAAAATAAATTTGTAAATTTAAAATACATATGTATATATGTATTGTAATAAATTATTTTTCTGCTTATCTATATATACATTCACTGTAATGAACTTCTCTGCAAAATGTAAATATACATAAAAAAAAATTCAAACTTTATTCCATTTTTTTTCTGTTTTACCTGTATACTAACTAAATGTAAAATCAAAAAATGATATATATATTTTTTCTAAATCGAACAAGACTAAAATAAGTGATTACCTCACAGCCAAACTCGATGCCATCACGATTTCGTTAGCTGCCGCATACATCGAGCGCCGCCTGTTCCTCATCGTCAGATCGTGGACGATCACCTGTTTCGCCCAACATTGCCGCTGCCGCTAGATTCGAACGCGACCATCCCAGCAATGCTCAACAAACCCATTTCAAATCGAACGTGCCTTCCTCTAACCTGCTCGCAAAATCCACCATCGTATGTTGCCAACATCGCCTGTAACGACCCGGAATTTTGGACAATATAAATTTAATAATCTGGATTTAAATTTATATTGAATTAATAAATTTTGTTAACAAATTTGAAAATTATTTAATAATCTTCTTTATTTAAATATTTAATGTGTGTATTTATTTTTAAAAGAGTTAATAAATTGTTTTCTATTTTTAATGTATATGTATTTATGTATATATTTTAAATAAACAAGTTGTTTTTAGTTAAATTAGTATAGTATAATTTTAATATGTTTTGAAAATAGAAATTGTAATTTATTTTTAATTTGAGCTTTTCAAAATTATTTTAATTAAAATATTATATGTTTTTAACTAAGAGATAAATGTTTTAACTAGTTTAAAATTCATTTTAATTCAAGTTGTATATTAAAATATGTTACAAGCTCTTTTATAAATTTGTTTTAAAGGTTTCTTTTCAAATGATTAATTTGTATATTATTTTATTTATAATAGTAATACTTGCTTTGTTCTTTAGAGAATTATTTAATACATAATTTTGCATAAGAATTCATTAACAAGGCTTAATATTTATTTAACCTTAATTAAACATATTTATTAATCAAAAAGACAAGTGTACATATATTAAGACTTAAACTAACAAATGTAAACTTATCATCTATTCAAAAGACATGTGTCAATTCTATTTTCTTTTTTTTCTTTTAATTAATTTAAATCTGAAATATACATTCATATCATTTGTGTCTTCATTCATATGCATTTTGTTTCCTTCCTTAATCAAGAAAAGATCAACTTCATTCTCATTCATATTCATATCTGAAACTCTTCAAAATATTCAAAACCTGCATCATACATTCATGCAAACTCCTCAAACCCAAAATTACAACCTGCAAGCATGCATTTCATTCCAAACTCCTCTGTTTCAAAACAAATTTGTATTCTTCAACCATATACAAACTTGCATGTACCATTGAGAAGCAGACATGCATTTCAAACCTTCATCAAGTATAACCTGCATGCAACTCCTCTTTTTAAACTCAAACCTGCATCATGTATAATCAAGAAGCTCTGCAAATTTCAAGTAAAACCTGCATTTCAAACTGAAAGTTTCATTTCCAAAACAAACCTGCAACTCCTCCTTTCCCAAAATTACTACTGCATTTCTTTGATCTAAAACTCAAAAAGCCCTGCATGTTCTTGCAATTGAGAAACAACATTCAAGTTTTAAGAAAAAGCATTAGAAGCCTGCATGCATTAATCTTCAATCTGGAACAAGAGGCTCTGCATTTCAAAGGCCTGCATACATCAAGTAGAAGCTTGCATGTTTTAAAAAGCATCTTGGAACAGAGGTCAGCATGCAAGAAGCCTGCATTTCATAATTTTCAAAATCTGGGCTCTACAAATTGAATCTGTGCTCTGCATTTCAAATTCAAGTGAGTAACACTTTTTAAAATTTAAATAAATTGGTTGCCTAAATATATGTTGTGTATGATATTTAGATTGTATGTTGATTTGTTGCCTGTGCATATGATTTTAAAGGTATTGCTGAGTTGAATGTTTGTGACTGTGCACATATGATTCAAGTTCCAGATTCTTTTACGTATAAATTAAAAACAAAATCCTCTTGTCCTTGTTTAAATTTTGTTAAGAATTAAGTTCTGAAGCAAATGTGTAAATTTATAACACAGTATAGTTCAGAAATTTATTTAAGTAAAATAAGTAGGGTGATGCTCTGGAAAATGCAAAACAACAGAGTATGATTTATAAACTTGAAACTCAAACATTAGAAATTTTAAATACAGTATTATAATCTGGAAACTTAAACAAAAGAATGAATTTTGGAACTAAAATCTAATGGTTTAGTTTGGGATGGACACTGCAGAACCCATTTAAACTGAAATTGGGTTTTGGCCAATCTCTGATGACTTTGTTGATTTAAGTGTTTGGGATTCTTGGTGATGGTAGAGCAGTGATCAGGGAATGTGGGGAAAATACTAGATGGTGATGTTTTTCATCGAGGAGGTAGTGGTGATAAGATTTAGTCTGTAAACCTAGTTTTAGGGTACTGCAGTAATTTTTCTTTTGTATGGAAGATTTAGGTGACCGAGTGTTAAGATATTCGGGGTGATGGTTGCTTTGGTGTAGAAGTGGTGATTGGCGGTGGTGCTTGGCTTCCTATAGCCGGAGGTGATAGGGAGAATGATTTGACAGGTTTGGATGGAAGTGTCGTGCCTGTTGCAAACAGATTTTGATTGGGGAAACTCGAATCTGATTTCGAGTGTGTTAAGGGATTGTGATGATTGCGAGGTGATGTAAGGGATTAACGGCGACTTGTTCATGGCCTGGGTGGTGGCCGGAGGTGGCTACAGTCACCGTGCATATGCACGGAGCAGAGAAGTATCAGGGAAGGTTGGGTTTGCAGTTTTTTTTTATGCTCGAGTTATACTCGAGTAATTCATGAATTTGCTCAAAGTAATGAAGTGTTTTACTCGAAGTAAAACAGAGAGAGGCTCGGGTCTTCTTTGAATTCAGGTTTTTGAAAACCTGTAAATTTCAATCTAAAAATTTGTTTAAAATCTGATTGCAGGTTTTAAAACAGAATTTAAATCAAATTTAAAAATTGAATTTCAAATGAAATCCAGGTTTGAAATTTTATTTAAATTTTTAAACAAAATGTTTAAATAACTTTAAAAGGGTTTAACTAAATTTGAAAGTAAGGTAAAAAGCTTTAAATTTAAGTCGAGGATTCAAACATAAGTTTAAATCTGAAAATAAGATTCAAATTTGAATCCTTGTTTAGAAATAAAGGAAGTTTCAAAATTTAAACTGTTTAAATACAACTTTGAATGTTTAAACATATTTAAAATATGATTTGTATTTTTAAATGAATTTGGGTTTAAATTTCTTTTAACTTCTTTTATAAAATAATAAAATCTTTAGTATAAGTTTTAAAAGGGTTTTAAGATGTTTTTAAACTTTGATAAGTTAAGTTTTTGATTTCATTTAAAATTTAAAATTTAAAATGTAATTTGAAACCAAATTTTAAGATAAGTTGTTCTAAAATACTTTGTTAATGATAATGTGATCATTAATAAGAAATGTTTTATTTAAAAGTAATTCAAAGTTTTAATGATTTTTGATTCATTAAATTAGTAAGGTAATTTAAATAATTTGTTTAATTAATTAAAGGTTTGAAAGGAATTAAGGTTAATAAAATTAGTAATTAATTTAAGTTAATTACTTAAGAAAGGTAATTAAGAATTTGTTAATAAGTTAATGAAGGTCATTAACTTATGGTTATTTATTAATTAATTAATGTAATTAATTTTAATAATTAATTAGGTTAATTAATTTAAATAATCAATTAGGAAATTTAATTAAGTATGATTACTTATGGAAATGATTAAAGATATTAATCACTCTTTGTAATTAATTTATTAATTTGATTAGTCTAAATTAATTAACTTTAATTAATTTAGAATAATCATTAAATAAGTGGATAAGTAATCATTGAGAAATAATTACTTAGAGAAGTAATTAAGATAAGAAATTACCTGAGATAATTAATTGAAGTATGGTATTTTGGGATTAATTACTTTGTGTAATTAATGTAAAGATAATTTCTTAATGTAGTGATTAATAATTAATTACTTTGTGTAATTAATTTAAGCATTAATTGATTAAATCATTTTTGAAATGATTAAGTGATGTAATTAATTAAAGGTAATTAATTACAAATGAGATTAATCAAGGATGATTAATAAAAAAATAATTAATCTAGGAGTGATTAAGGAAGTAATTAAGGTTAGTTGATTACTAAATGTAATAAATCAAGAATGATTAATAATTATGGTTTAATTAAGATTAATTACTTAATGTAATTAATTTAAATAAGTAACTAATTTAAATTTAATTAAGGATCATTAATTAATTAATGATGTAATTAAGGATTAATTAATTAGGATTAATTAATCAATGATAAGTGATTAGGGAGGTAATTAATTAATGTAATTAATTAATTTATGAAGTAATTAAAGGATAATTACTGATTGTGGTTAGGGATAATTAATATTTAAAATTAATTAAAGATAATTACTTGAATGTAATTAAGGAATAATTAATCAAGGGTGATTAATTAATGTGATTAATTTGAGGATAATGATTTAATTGATTGATAATCAATTAATGGTTAAGTAAGCAAGTTTTAAATGGTGAAGTAATTAATTTAATTCATTTTAAATTAATTAAAGATAGCTAATTAATTTAATTCATTTTAAATTAATTAGAGAAGTAATTAATTTAATTCATTTTAAATTAATTTTAGTTGATGTGATTATAGATCTTTGCTTATGAATGGATGTTATGGTTTGACTTGAATGGTTTGAATCTCAGATATGAGATTAGTATTGTGTGATATGGATGCATTGGTTGCATTGTGATGGTGATATGAGTTATCTATGGATGATGATAATGTAGATTATCAAGTTATGATGATAATTTAGATTACCTGCTTATGATAATATTGTTGATTATCTGTTATGATGATGTGAAGTATCTATCTGTGTGTGTATAGATAGTTTAAATTGAATTGTTTTAAACTTAAAACAACTTGGACCTAAAAGACACGCTTTGGATTTCGATGAGACCGGGATCGGGTTTCCATATTTGGATATCCGAAAACCACATCGATTCCAATTAACGTTAGGTCGTGAATCTAAGTGGAGCAAGTGAAGACTCGAGGTGTAAGGGCTATACGTCAGTATAACTCTGTGGGTGATTCCGTAATGAGTTTGACGGAATAGTGCTTATAGATTCGAGATGGTGAATCAGAGTGCAAGGGCTATGGTCGTTGACTCTGAGGGTGATTCCAATAATGAGTGCAACGAGATAGTGCCTTCGGTTTCGTTCGAACCCGGAACGAACTTGTATGGATTGAATGCTTTCAGAACATCGTCAGGTGGACGATGAGCATTCTAAGATTTGATGTCCTATAAAGGTAATCGTAGCCTCAATCCTCATCAACCGGGAATGGCTAAAACAGGGGAGGTGCAGCAAGGCTTCGTGGGTAGCCCCCACTTGAGAGCAAGATTTACCCCTGTCTAGAGGTCCCTTTTATTTCGGCTGTGTGGGGCGGTTGAATCGCGACAACTGCCGGAGTTGTCTTGTTCGGAACTGTTCAGTAAGGAACGGGTCCGGCCTTGTGTTGCAGGGGAGTTAGGGTGGCTCCTCGGTACGGTGATCTAGGCCACGTACTGTGACGGGCGGTACCCCAGTAGCCCTGCCATTGTATGGAATCCAAAATCCAATAAGTGCCGTACGTATTAGTTGTGCCCAACTATGTTGGAATGTGAGATGTAAGCATTTCAGCTATTTCTGTATTTTATTTGAAAACCCTAGACACTATTATAATATCATCGGATTTCCTATCAAATGTTTTGGTTAGCGTAAGGTAAAAACTTTTCCATGTTTATGTGTGGGAAGTCTTACGTGATACCTTTCTTTTTAAAGGATTTTGAAAGTTAAGCAACTTTAACCTGTTACTCACACCAGACCCATGTCTGACCCGGAGTTTATTTTTGTTTTTCATAAACTCTTGGGTACTCAAATTTTTACGAGTAGCCAAGGGATTCAGGTTAGGATTCAGGATTAGCTTTGACGAATTGTGGAGGAGCAATGGAGCAGGAGGCTTCCGCGTTGTAGATATAATAGTCCGCTGTGTTTAGTATCTCTGAGTTATTTGTGATGTTGTATTGAGTTGTAAATACTAGACAGGTGTTTATAACTGTCTAGTATATGTGATGTGTATGCTGTGTATCTCTGATAGATATTGTATATTATGTAAATACTTTTGATTATTAATATAATTTATTCGTTCCGCTGTTTAGATTCTGATGTGTTGTTTCTTCTTTCTTCTCTTTCTTTCTATTCTCTATCCCTTTCTTTCTTATTAGCGATGCAATTTCCTGGAGCTAAGGAGTTGGGTCGTTACAGTGGTATCAGAGCTGAAGGTTAAGCGAGAACCTTGGCTCTGGTGGGATTACTCATTAAGGATAGGGTAAGTGGTACCCTAGGATGAGTTGAGTGTATATATATATGAGAGAGCGTATTTGTAGTTTTGATATATATCCATATATATTTATTATTTCTACCTATCTGTTGGGTTACCTGTTCAGGTATTCCAATATAAGTTATAAAGGTAGATAAGGTAGTTGTGTGTGTAACACGATTACTGCCATTGGTTGGAGTTTGAATGTTGAGGTTGGAAGTGTATTTATCGAGACTGTAGACCTAATACCGTCTCGAGTGAGTTGTGCAGAGTATAGAGATTTAATCGATCTCTGAAGGAGACCTATTAAGTTTCAGAGTCTATCTTTGAAGATGGATGAGTTGAGTTTGGATCTGTCATTTTGGCAGAAGTGTGTGATGGTATTTCGATACCTCAGGAAGTGGTAGCTGCGTGATGAGGTGCAGTAAATATGGATATTTCCGAAGATGTTTTCTTTGGAACAAGTTAAGGAGGTGTGTCTGCTTCGGTGATGTGGCTGAGTTCAGCTAGATGTTTGTGTTTGGCTTTGAGGTCCGAGTTTCTCGAAGAACTTCAGCTAAAGAAGATTTGGCATTGGAGTCAGCAGTACAACTCGGAGTGTCTTTGTTGGCAGGAGTTGACTGGCTGAGTAGTTTCTGAAGGAGGAGTTCAGAAGTAGCAGAATGGATCCAATACTTTATTGGATTGACTATTTAAGAGTAAGCTGTTCTGTTTGGTAAAGAGAGAACAATTTTCTTTGGAAATTGGTCTCTATTGATCGCAAAAGTGACTTGCGATAGTTTGAGTATTCTTTTGAGGTATTGAAGAATTTTTGGTTGTCTTTTGAGAAGTCGGAGGTTTGTCCACTTCTGAAGATTGAGATTTCTTATCGACCGGATTCCAGGAGTGCTACCGGAGGTTCAGTTAGTATATGGATGGTTCCTTGAGATAGAATTTGGTGAAGCAACTCAGGTGGGAGGAACATCTGAGTTTTCCTTATGGATCTATGGAATCATATTTCTGTGCTGGGTTGTCTGGTCCGTGCTTGTGCTTTTCGTCAGCATTTTCTTCTGTTTCGGATCAGAGTTGTGCAGCGGAAGCAGTTTGGAGGTGTTTCTGTTTTCTTTTCCGGATAAGGAGAAGTTGGTTCTGTTTTCTGTTGTTGAGAAGCAGGGTGTGTGTTCTTCGTTTTTGAGTGATCTTGAGGAGATCATGGGATTGTTTTTTTCAGTCTGTTTCTTATGGAATCAGCAAGAGTTGAGCTGATTAGGAGTGATGTTGGTAGCCCAGGATTGTCTGAAGATTTTTTTTGGATAAGAGGCAGAGAATTTGGATTCTGGAATTGGAGATTTGATTTTGGTTGAGTTTTCTCTGATCCATGGAGCTATAAGTTTGGGAAGCTAGCTCCGTAGTGTTTTGGTTTCTTCTGTGTTTGGTAAGATCAGTGTTTGGTTTTCTAGTGTTGAATTGCCAGTTTGGGTATCTGGGATTCAGTGTGTTTCACGTATCTCTGAGGGAGCTCGTGTTTGATTTTTCTGGTTGTAGAACCAGCAGTTTAGGATGGTTTGTTTGTTGAGTCAGACTCGTCTGTAGTCTGATATTCTGTTTAGAATTGTTGTTAGGAGCTCTATACTTTATAGTATTGAATGATTGTATTTTATAGAGTGAGTATCCCGATATATATATATATATATATATATATATATATATATATACCGGGGAAACTCGTGAAGTTTTATCCAAAATTCTTTTGGATAATTAGATTTGTTCTGATTGTGTGAATTGGTTGCTTTGGTTGTTGGCATATGATTAACATATGCTGTGCTTTAAAATAAATCTGTAATAGATTATTAAATTGCCTTTGTTTTAAATTTCGGGGACGAAATTCTTTTAAGGGGGAAGGATTGTAACGACCCGGAATTTTGGACAATATAAATTTAATAATCTGGATTTAAATTTATATTGAATTAATAAATTTTGTTAATAAATTTGAAAATTATTTAATAATCTTCTTTATTTAAATATTTAATGTGTGTATTTATTTTTAAAAGAGTTAATAAATTGTTTTCTATTTTTAATGTATATGTATTTATGTATATATTTTAAATAAACAAGTTGTTTTTAGTTAAATTAGTATAGTATAATTTTAATATGTTTTGAAAATAGAAATTGTAATTTATTTTTAATTTGAGCTTTTCAAAATTATTTTAATTAAAATATTATATGTTTTTAACTAAGAGATAAATGTTTTAACTAGTTTAAAATTCATTTTAATTCAAGTTGTATATTAAAATATGTTACAAGCTCTTTTATAAATTTGTTTTAAAGGTTTCTTTTCAAATGATTAATTTGTATATTATTTTATTTATAATAGTAATACTTGCTTTGTTCTTTAGAGAATTATTTAATACATAATTTTGCATAAGAATTCATTAACAAGGCTTAATATTTATTTAACCTTAATTAAACATATTTATTAATCAAAAAGACAAGTGTACATATATTAAGACTTAAACTAACAAATGTAAACTTATCATCTATTCAAAAGACATGTGTCAATTCTATTTTCTTTTTTTTCTTTTAATTAATTTAAATCTGAAATATACATTCATATCATTTGTGTCTTCATTCATATGCATTTTGTTTCCTTCCTTAATCAAGAAAAGATCAACTTCATTCTCATTCATATTCATATCTGAAACTCTTCAAAATATTCAAAACCTGCATCATACATTCATGCAAACTCCTCAAACCCAAAATTACAACCTGCAAGCATGCATTTCATTCCAAACTCCTCTGTTTCAAAACAAATTTGTATTCTTCAACCATATACAAACTTGCATGTACCATTGAGAAGCAGACATGCATTTCAAACCTTCATCAAGTATAACCTGCATGCAACTCCTCTTTTTAAACTCAAACCTGCATCATGTATAATCAAGAAGCTCTGCAAATTTCAAGTAAAACCTGCATTTCAAACTGAAAGTTTCATTTCCAAAACAAACCTGCAACTCCTCCTTTCCCAAAATTACTACTGCATTTCTTTGATCTAAAACTCAAAAAGCCCTGCATGTTCTTGCAATTGAGAAACAACATTCAAGTTTTAAGAAAAAGCATTAGAAGCCTGCATGCATTAATCTTCAATCTGGAACAAGAGGCTCTGCATTTCAAAGGCCTGCATACATCAAGTAGAAGCTTGCATGTTTTAAAAAGCATCTTGGAACAGAGGTCAGCATGCAAGAAGCCTGCATTTCATAATTTTCAAAATCTGGGCTCTACAAATTGAATCTGTGCTCTGCATTTCAAATTCAAGTGAGTAACACTTTTTAAAATTTAAATAAATTGGTTGCCTAAATATATGTTGTGTATGATATTTAGATTGTATGTTGATTTGTTGCCTGTGCATATGATTTTAAAGGTATTGCTGAGTTGAATGTTTGTGACTGTGCACATATGATTCAAGTTCCAGATTCTTTTACGTATAAATTAAAAACAAAATCCTCTTGTCCTTGTTTAAATTTTGTTAAGAATTAAGTTCTGAAGCAAATGTGTAAATTTATAACACAGTATAGTTCAGAAATTTATTTAAGTAAAATAAGTAGGGTGATGCTCTGGAAAATGTAAAACAACAGAGTATGATTTATAAACTTGAAACTCAAACATTAGAAATTTTAAATACAGTATTATAATCTGGAAACTTAAACAAAAGAATGAATTTTGGAACTAAAATCTAATGGTTTAGTTTGGGATGGACACTGCAGAACCCATTTAAACTGAAATTGGGTTTTGGCCAATCTCTGATGACTTTGTTGATTTAAGTGTTTGGGATTCTTGGTGATGGTAGAGCAGTGATCAGGGAATGTGGGGAAAATACTAGATGGTGATGTTTTTCATCGAGGAGGTAGTGGTGATAAGATTTAGTCTGTAAACCTAGTTTTAGGGTACTGCAGTAATTTTTCTTTTGTATGGAAGATTTAGGTGACCGAGTGTTAAGATATTCGGGGTGATGGTTGCTTTGGTGTAGAAGTGGTGATTGGCGGCGGTGCTTGGCTTCCTATAGCCGGAGGTGATAGGGAGAATGATTTGACAGGTTTGGATGGAAGTGTCGTGCCTGTTGCAAACAGATTTTGATTGGGGAAACTCGAATCTGATTTCGAGTGTGTTAAGGGATTGTGATGATTGCGAGGTGATGTAAGGGATTAACGGCGACTTGTTCATGGCCTGGGTGGTGGCCGGAGGTGGCTACAGTCACCGTGCATATGCACGGAGCAGAGAAGTATCAGGGAAGGTTGGGTTTGCAGTTTTTTTTTTATGCTCGAGTTATACTCGAGTAATTCATGAATTTGCTCGAAGTAATGAAGTGTTTTACTCGAAGTAAAACAGAGAGAGGCTCGGGTCTTCTTTGAATTCAGGTTTTTGAAAACCTGTAAATTTCAATCTAAAAATTTGTTTAAAATCTGATTGCAGGTTTTAAAACAGAATTTAAATCAAATTTAAAAATTGAATTTCAAATGAAATCCAGGTTTGAAATTTTATTTAAATTTTTAAACAAAATGTTTAAATAACTTTAAAAGGGTTTAACTAAATTTGAAAGTAAGGTAAAAAGCTTTAAATTTAAGTCGAGGATTCAAACATAAGTTTAAATCTGAAAATAAGATTCAAATTTGAATCCTTGTTTAGAAATAAAGGAAGTTTCAAAATTTAAACTGTTTAAATACAACTTTGAATGTTTAAACATATTTAAAATATGATTTGTATTTTTAAATGAATTTGGGTTTAAATTTCTTTTAACTTCTTTTATAAAATAATAAAATCTTTAGTATAAGTTTTAAAAGGGTTTTAAGATGTTTTTAAACTTTGATAAGTTAAGTTTTTGATTTCATTTAAAATTTAAAATTTAAAATGTAATTTGAAACCAAATTTTAAGATAAGTTGTTCTAAAATACTTTGTTAATGATAATGTGATCATTAATAAGAAATGTTTTATTTAAAAGTAATTCAAAGTTTTAATGATTTTTGATTCATTAAATTAGTAAGGTAATTTAAATAATTTAATTAATTAATTTGTTTAATTAATTAAAGGTTTGAAAGGAATTAAGGTTAATAAAATTAGTAATTAATTTAAGTTAATTACTTAAGAAAGGTAATTAAGAATTTGTTAATAAGTTAATGAAGGTCATTAACTTATGGTTATTTATTAATTAATTAATGTAATTAATTTTAATAATTAATTAGGTTAATTAATTTAAATAATCAATTAGGAAATTTAATTAAGTATGATTACTTATGGAAATGATTAAAGATATTAATCACTCTTTGTAATTAATTTATTAATTTGATTAGTCTAAATTAATTAACTTTAATTAATTTAGAATAATCATTAAATAAGTGGATAAGTAATCATTGAGAAATAATTACTTAGAGAAGTAATTAAGATAAGAAATTACCTGAGATAATTAATTGAAGTATGGTATTTTGGGATTAATTACTTTGTGTAATTAATGTAAAGATAATTTCTTAATGTAGTGATTAATAATTAATTACTTTGTGTAATTAATTTAAGCATTAATTGATTAAATCATTTTTGAAATGATTAAGTGATGTAATTAATTAAAGGTAATTAATTACAAATGAGATTAATCAAGGATGATTAATAAAAAATAATTAATCTAGGAGTGATTAAGGAAGTAATTAAGGTTAGTTGATTACTAAATGTAATAAATCAAGAATGATTAATAATTATGGTTTAATTAAGATTAATTACTTAATGTAATTAATTTAAATAAGTAACTAATTTAAATTTAATTAAGGATCATTAATTAATTAATGATGTAATTAAGGATTAATTAATTAGGATTAATTAATCAATGATAAGTGATTAGGGAGGTAATTAATTAATGTAATTAATTAATTTATGAAGTAATTAAAGGATAATTACTGATTGTGGTTAGGGATAATTAATATTTAAAATTAATTAAAGATAATTACTTGAATGTAATTAAGGAATAATTAATCAAGGGTGATTAATTAATGTGATTAATTTGAGGATAATGATTTAATTGATTGATAATCAATTAATGGTTAAGTAAGCAAGTTTTAAATGGTGAAGTAATTAATTTAATTCATTTTAAATTAATTAAAGATAGCTAATTAATTTAATTCATTTTAAATTAATTAGAGAAGTAATTAATTTAATTCATTTTAAATTAATTTTAGTTGATGTGATTATAGATCTTTGCTTATGAATGGATGTTATGGTTTGACTTGAATGGTTTGAATCTCAGATATGAGATTAGTATTGTGTGATATGGATGCATTGGTTGCATTGTGATGGTGATATGAGTTATCTATGGATGATGATAATGTAGATTATCAAGTTATGATGATAATTTAGATTACCTGCTTATGATAATATTGTTGATTATCTGTTATGATGATGTGAAGTATCTATCTGTGTGTGTATAGATAGTTTAAATTGAATTGTTTTAAACTTAAAACAACTTGGACCTAAAAGACACGCTTTGGATTTCGATGAGACCGGGATCGGGTTTCCATATTTGGATATCCGAAAACCACATCGATTCCAATTAACGTTAGGTCGTGAATCTAAGTGGAGCAAGTGAAGACTCGAGGTGTAAGGGCTATAAGTCAGTATAACTCTGTGGGTGATTCCGTAATGAGTTTGACGGAATAGTGCTTATAGATTCGAGATGGTGAATCAGAGTGCAAGGGCTATGGTCGTTGACTCTGAGGGTGATTCCAATAATGAGTGCAACGAGATAGTGCCTTCGGTTTCGTTCGAACCCGGAACGAACTTGTATGGATTGAATGCTTTCAGAACATCGTCAGGTGGACGATGAGCATTCTAAGATTTGATGTCCTATAAAGGTAATCGTAGCCTCAATCCTCATCAACCGGGAATGGCTAAAACAGGGGAGGTGCAGCAAGGCTTCGTGGGTAGCCCCCACTTGAGAGCAAGATTTACCCCTGTCTAGAGGTCCCTTTTATTTCGGCTGTGTGGGGCGGTTGAATCGCGACAACTGCCGGGGTTGTCTTGTTCGGAACTGTTCAGTAAGGAACGGGTCCGGCCTTGTGTTGCAGGGGAGTTAGGGTGGCTCCTCGGTACGGTGATCTAGGCCACGTACTGTGACGGGCGGTACCCCAGTAGCCCTGCCATTGTATGGAATCCAAAATCCAATAAGTGCCGTACGTATTAGTTGTGCCCAACTATGTTGGAATGTGAGATGTAAGCATTTCAGCTATTTCTGTATTTTATTTGAAAACCCTAGACACTATTATAATATCATCGGATTTCCTATCAAATGTTTTGGTTAGCGTAAGGTAAAAACTTTTCCATGTTTATGTGTGGGAAGTCTTACGTGATACCTTTCTTTTTAAAGGATTTTGAAAGTTAAGCAACTTTAACCTGTTACTCACACCAGACCCATGTCTGACCCGGAGTTTATTTTTGTTTTTCATAAACTCTTGGGTACTCAAATTTTTACGAGTAGCCAAGGGATTCAGGTTAGGATTCAGGATTAGCTTTGACGAATTGTGGAGGAGCAATGGAGCAGGAGGCTTCCGCGTTGTAGATATAATAGTCCGCTGTGTTTAGTATCTCTGAGTTATTTGTGATGTTGTATTGAGTTGTAAATACTAGACAGGTGTTTATAACTGTCTAGTATATGTGATGTGTATGCTGTGTATCTCTGATAGATATTGTATATTATGTAAATACTTTTGATTATTAATATAATTTATTCGTTCCGCTGTTTAGATTCTGATGTGTTGTTTCTTCTTTCTTCTCTTTCTTTCTATTCTCTATCCCTTTCTTTCTTATTAGCGATGCAATTTCCTGGAGCTAAGGAGTTGGGTCGTTACATCGCCGCTTCAACCTCCTACTCGCGATGCTCGAGATCGGCTATCCCCAAACCTCGTACTCGCGAAGCCTTAGTCGATTCGAACGCGATTTCAGATCGCGTGATACCCCCCTTCGATTCCGATTGAATACGATTTTTGTTCGGCTCTGGTTTTTATTTTCTCGAACGAATATGTGAATTTAAATCGAAAAGGGGGTGACCATTTTTTCTTTCTCTTTGAGTTTATGTTCGAAAACAAGATGCTGTGTTGTTTATTTTCTCATTTTATTTTAATATGCTCTGCCCTAAAAAAAACAAAGGATACATGTGTTTCGTTTTGAAGAGGAAAGTAAACACGTGTTCGCAAAGGCATATACGTGTTGAGAAGCAAATAAGGGCTTGCACAATTATTATTTATATTTAAATTTCAAATTCAAATTTAAATTGCTTCGATAAACGCAACTCAAAAATTTGACTTCCAATCGAAGCGTGCCGCCAAGCGTTTATAATGTTATACGCCCATTCCGAACACAATGGAAAATGTTTCAAGTCTAAATTCGATCGTATGGAGAAGATAGCGTTTTGAACCAGTAATTAAATAAAATTTCGATAAAATTTTCAGCGCGTTTGCTTATCGTACGATCACACGATAACTCCGAATGCTACAAAAATTGAAATCCAATAATAACACAATATTATGGATCCAACGGAACTAGTTTGGTCGAATTTCGAGACCGTGCCTCGGAAGGCTATTTTTAAATATCGATTTAAACGATATAATTTCAAACTTAACAAAACACTTCCAAATTCAATTCTAAAGCTTCCATTATCTTCAGTATTCTCAATACAATTTTTCTAAGCCTTTGAAATATTTTTAATCAGTTGAAAACTGAAGATTCAAATTTTTATCTAACTTCAATAAATTAAATTCAATAATTAAATTGCCAAATTCATAATGATATTTTGAAATTCAAGCTAAACCATCATTCAAATATTTAAAATTAATTAAATATTTCAATTTCAATTGTCCAAAATTCAGGGTCGTCACAATTACAGTTCAAAAATGAGATCTTCACATTCATTACATAATCCCATTCGTTGCCCACGAAAATATAATAATTACAAAATACTCCAAGAGCAATATATAAAAATGCCCCTTGGTTGTTCAGAGTCTACTACTCGATAATTATAAATTCTTCCATTACATCCATTCAAACATAGCATAAGCTTTAAAAAACACAATGGAAATAAAAGCTCCTAACATTTGCTAATTTACCTCTCGCATATCTCCGGAAGATTATTCGTCGAACCTAAAAACTTACTCTTGACCTACTCAAATGAGTACCGGAGAGTTTAAGGGGAAAAAATTTTGAGTTAGACAAAAAGTCTAGTGTGAATAATGAGTTTGCCCATCTCGAACCAAATAGATATCTAGTGAGACCACGCCACTGAATGTAATGAGTTTTCCCCTCACTAGTATCTTATCTAAATATGTCAATCATAATCTTGTACCTACAACCATAATGATTGGAAAACATAACATGGTCATATGCATGCATACAATATGGTAAGTTTGACTGGTCTGTCATCCTAGAGTTATGCACACCTAAGGTACCCTACCAAAAAATAGATTATCTGTCTCAAATCATAGTTTCCCTATGGTCACCATGAGCCTAATGGTTTTGTAGGCAAACCAACAACCTTTCATGCTGACTCGGACCAAAAAATTTAACCGGATATTCCAAACTCTCAAAATACGGTTAGGAGTAAATAATATGGTGATCCTATGGAGCTACGAATTACTTTCTATGCGTAAAAATCCTTTTAGCCCCACTACCGACAAAGCCCTATGCACTAGAATCGCGTACCTTTAGTAGGGGCTAATGGTTGAAGTATCGGGTGCAACCTACAGCAGTTCCACCTTACAATCTTATCTGGTTTTAAATTCATGAGTCATGTATTTTGATTAGTTCAAGGCATTCTAACACAATTGATCCATCCGATCTCCTGGATGCAATTCTACTCACTCAGGAGTTTAGTCTGACAATACTCACAGCTGGGACAACCTAACTGGTAATTCTACCTCTAAAATCCCAAGATGCAATGTTAGGTCATAAACTGTGAGTTTGACAATGATAAAATAAGTAAATTTAACTGATCAATTGATAACAAGAACATATAACATCATTCAGTAAAATATGTTCAATCAATAATCACACACAATAAACTTACTTACAGTTAAGCAGTACTTTCCATTGGTAAACTTCACACAAAATTGACTAAAACACCATTTATTTCCTTGAAACCATTTATCTTTAACATTGACAAACCACTTAAAATTATTCTTTATAAACAAGGAAAACTTCGCCCATTACTTTGCCAAAATCATGTGACAAAGTAATAACAACTTTATATAGCATTTAAAACATAATTCTAAACTATGGCATAAAACTGATCGTCGTAAGTTTAAACTGATGGCATAAAACTGGTCATCATTAGTCTAAACCGATGTCATGAAACTGGTCGTCATAAGTCTAAATTGATGGCATCAAATGTGATGTCGTAGGTCTAAAATGATGGCATCAAATATTATGTCATATGTCTAAAATGATGGCATCAAACTTGATGTCATTGGTCAAAAATAATGGCATCGGCCAAAGGATATAGAGTTTGATCATTACTGAAAATAGCTTGAAAACTGAATTATTTCCTTTTAACGATAATACTTTTCACCAACTCTCACCTCTTTTCAAATTTTTATTGGTTAAAAAATTCCCATTTCATATTCTTTTTAGAATTTGTTGGAAGATAAAATTTTACTTTCCCAAAACAATTTGCAAACCATTATAATTAATATCATTAACTAATAGTTATTAAGTGCTTTTCTATCATCAAAAATTCATAGAAAATCATAAACACTTGGGAAAAATCCCTAAAAATTACCAAAAAATCCGATATTCCATCTTCTTTCAAATGTAAAAATTTCATGACCAAAATAATTTTTAGTATTTTTAATAATTGAAACTTGAAATAAAGAATTTTTCATCATAGAAAATTCATAAAATATTCATATGAACATGAAATTTTATGGAAATTAAAAATCCCTCTCTAAAATAACGTTTTACACAATATTTTTGAATTTTAAGTCAATTAGAGATTAAAAACTAGATTTTTTACCTTTAAAACTCATAATAATAATTCCATAAGAATTATAATAAATTATCATTCAATCAAGTAGTGATATAAACTATCATGATATAACATCGCAATAATTTGGAAATCAAGCATAGATCTAAAAATAACCATAATAAATGAGATAGATATTATTATTCACCTTAAATTTTCCAAGAAAGATTGGGACTTTTTTGGAGATTGATTTTCCTAAACTTTCCCTTTGAATCCTTTAGTTTCCGACTTCCTTCTTCTTCTTCTTATAATGGTCGACCTCTTTAGTTTAGTTTTTGATTGTTTGAGAATGAAGATGAAAATGAAATGAGAGGGGGAGAGATAAAGGAATGAAATAAGAAACTATTCATATTTTTCCCCTCTCATTTATTCTATCTATTTTATGTTCAAATCTTCGTTATTAATTGAGTACTTTGGCAACGATTCAAATTAATTAAAAATTTCATTCTTTTTATCACATCACGCACACATTATTCTATTAATTGAGATGGGTTCAAGCTTTACTCTAATCATCTTTGTGCTATCAGTATCAAGATCTGAGGCCATGGAAGGCTTTGGCTCGAAGGTGTGAGTGTTTGCAACCTCTTCCAAGAAAATGCTCAATTCATCAGTCTCTTTAAACATACTGATCTTTTCAACATCTTGGTTGGGGTCAGATCTAGCTGAAGATGTAACAACAGCAAAGGAGGACGTGATAACAGTCAATGTAGTAGTGATAACCTACACTAAAGGAACCATGGTTTGGGTGAATGTGGGAAGCGCACCTAAAACAAGCAAAACATATCAGTAAAGGTCCACAATTACATTAGGAGACATGGGAAGTTTCTCGAGTACTAGAGAGTTAAGTGGAATACCTTCATTCATTGGAGCAGGGGAGTGGATCCAAAATAATCTGCCCCTCTTTAGCTAAAATGTTAGAACTTGAGCATGGAGACATGTTCTAAGATGGCACGAATGTCTATATCGTGACCTCCATTGAGATCAGCCGTGTTTGGTGCAGGAGGCGATGACCTCAGAGCTGGTTGCTACTTTCACAGGAACTCTACCCGGTGGGTAACTGGAGTCAGAGTCGTTTAAGCAGACACCCTAGTAGGGATTTCAGCAAGAGTCCCCGTAGGCATTTATGTCACATCCTTAGCGACATGCTGGTTCCTACCAACCTCTAAAAGTATCAGGTCATTTTCATCAAATACAACATCAATGATTCTTTTTCATCGAATTCGAGCCCTTGTCCTTTTTATCTTTCTCTTTCTTCCTTCATTACTACATCATATATATCGACCACTATGCAGGGATATATATCACCTAACCACATAAGTTCTTTGGATTTAAAGATGTTGACATAGAACTTGAAGATGGTCCGAAAGTGTCAATGGTGGAATGCCCATATTTGGATAGCTCATCAAACTTAGTAGAGTATTCCAATACTAACGTTTCCCTCTGCTCTAACTCCATAAACTTCTTGAGCAATGCTAACTTGGCTACTTCAGCCAAAAAACCTTTCCTCAAATCTCCTTCGAAATTCCACCCAATCCCAAGAGTTGCGTACCCTCCTATTGGACTAGCTGTCCTTAAGGAAGTAACAAGGTATGATGGTTCTAAATGTAACTTATCTTCCAAACACTGAGATATAAATGAATGCGATGTATTTGTGTCAAACAGTACCCTAAATGGTATGCTATAAATCAAAAGCGTACCTTCTGTCACAGACTTTCCCTTCTCAGCTGTTGTTGGTCTTAGTGCATATGGCTCTAAAGAAAACACCTTTCCTTTCTTAGCCTTGGCCACTTTCGGACATTTGTTCTTACAATGCTCTAACTGGTCGCAGTTAAAGCACTTCACATTCTACTTTCCCATAACAATCTTGCCAGCACCCGATTGACACTCATTTGCATAGTGCCCTATCTTATCACACTTATAACAAACGATATCTGCCTTCCCGTTCTTAGCAACTCCACCCTTCTAAGCTTCCTTTCCCTTAAAGAACTTCCTCTTCTTATACTGAGAACTTTGGGTTCCAACTAGCTTCTCTTTTATGAAAGTAGAAAGCATCTCCTCGTTCCTGATTACCATCTCCACTAGTACATTAGATGGATCCTTAAGATGTAGCATCATTGCCTTAGAAATCTCTAGTCTCAACCATCGGATAAACTTCTTGTTCTTCTTGATGGTAGTGTCAATGGTGGCATACTATCTTCGGACAACTCATCAGACTTAGCAGAGTATTCAATTACTATCACTTCCCTCTGCTCCAACTTCATAAACTTCCTGAGCAAGGCTGACTTGACTACTTCAAACAAAAACCTTTCCTCGAATCTCCTTTAGAATTCCACCCAGGTCAATTCCTCCTTTGGTACCCCTACAATCACCCCTTTCCATCAGAATAAAGTAGCTACTTGCAACTGTCTTGAAGCCAACCTCTTTTTCTGCTCATCATTCAGACCCACTCAACGAAAATCCTTTCACAGTGTAACAACCAATTCTCCATTTCTATTGCATCCTCTATCTCTAGAAAAGGCTTCCCACCCAGACCGGTGTAATCTCGACTCATCTTAGCGTAGTTATTACTAACTAGTGCTATAGGATTAACTCTACTCGCATTAACAACATTACCTCCACCTAGTCCTGCATATGTTCCAAATTGTATCAGATTGACGAAGAATTGATACATAGCCCCCATATCTACTGGTGGGGTCGCACACCTACATTGGAATTTGCTTTTTGATTATCATTGCCTATCGATCCTAGTTCCTTCCGGTGTCAGGCTGGGAATTTCCATTGGTTGTGGTGCTTTGGCCATCTAGATTCACTTTTCCATTTCCTACTTCCATATCTTTCTTTCTCACAAATATGGATACGAGCCTTAGTAAGATACAGAAGAATGTTCTAACAGGTAGAGGAGAATAGAGATAAAACACATACTTATATATATATATATATATATATATATATATATATATATATATATATATATAATAAGTACGTTACTATTGCGTTATCCCATACCCCAATCTTCTTCTTTGATTCATTGGATTATTTTTTCAAAACTCCATAGGTTTAAATTTCTTGTAAGTTTTACATAAACTTATGCATTGATGCCAACTTGTGAGATCCCTCATTCTGTGACCCAAAACTAATCATTACAGATGCTATAGTTATCCATAGCTATTAATTTCTATCGATAAAATGTGGCTATGTTAATTATATTAATAATCTGAAACATATGAATATGAAAAAAATTCAATCATAATTTAGAAATAACTTTTACATTCCATTCCAAAATATGATTTGATATTTATTACATAATCCTATTCGCGATTCCACGTTCATAAGAAATATAACCATCACAAAATACTCCAAGAGCAACATATGAGGATTCCCCCTTGTTTAATCAGAGTCTACTACTAATTCTTAAAAGTTAGAATCCTCTGCAGTTACATACATTCAAATAGGCAAACATAATGGAAATAGATAAAGCTCCTAATAGTTGGATTGCCTCCTACATGTCCATGGAAGCTTATTCGTCTAATTGGAACCTAAAAACCACGACTCCAGACCTACTCAAGTGAGTGCCTAAGAGTGTAAAAGGAAAAACAAAAGCTTCGGGTCAGAAAAAAGTCTGGTGTGAATAATAACCGACCATCTCGAAACAAATAGATATCTAGTGAGACTACGCCGCTAAGTTGAACTGGTTTTCCTCTCACTATTATCTTAACTAAAGTATATCCCAACCATATACTATGCTCCTGCACCCACAATAGTTATAACACAATAATATAATGATATGCAAATATGCAATGTACACTGGATTACCCATTCCAAGTTATTAGACTGCCCACCTAAATTTTCATTGGCTTTCTATCTTATACTCATGTGGACTACCTATCTTACATATGTTAATTATCTGAACTACCCATCCCCTACGGTGTTGACTACCCATCAGACATGGATTCATTATCAAAATTATATGGATTATCCATCTCACATATTTCATTATTCAAGATGATGTGGATTATCCATCATATATCCTATGGTTTTCCTAGGGTGACTATGAACCCTTCAATAACCATACAGAGATTATCTATCCTCGGCGTGATGTGGACTACCCATTTTATATCCTATAGTTTTCCAAGGGTTACTATGAACCGATTACTTAACAATTTAGTTCATGTTACCTGCATGTCAGCCTATGTCTACTCCTATCCCTAATTAGGTTATCTCCCCTTAAAGTGATAACATCTCACAATGACATGCGTTGGTATCCCTAATGATCGGTGTCAAATTTATTAAAACATATATTGGTATCCCCAATGATTAGTACCGAGTTTATTCTTTCTTAGCACCCCCAATAAATATTGTAAACTTCTTATACTTTTAACACACAGCAATATAAACGCTGATATCCCTAACTAGGATTTAAAGTTGAAGACATAAAACATAGGGCTCGTCGCCTTTAAATAGGTTAGTATAGATTAATGCCAACATCAATAACAATGTCGATAAAGAGGCATTAGGCTCTCCGCCTTTCATAAGATAACATATAACACTGCGGTGTTAAAACAATGTCGACCTCTATCAAAGGTCAAAGACAAAACTTTTATTCTTTTAAGTACAAAATTCCATGTCGAAGATGATGTCGTCAACATAGATAACATATAGATTAACCACCCTTTTCAAAACAAATCTTTGTGTTTTTATAAGCAAGAATATTGCACCAACACCGATGAATGGCAATGTCAGGACAAGCGATCTCATTTTAAAAGCATACTTACATTCTACGGCTATTATGCTATATGTGTGTACATATATAGTGTTGTTGTTAAAACAGGCGATGTCCATATCCTTGGTGTCGAAAGCAATTGAAATGAAAGGATGCGGCATCGCTTTAAAAAAATGGTGAAGACATTCAACATCATTGATGGCAGCGTAAAGGATAAGAGGTAGCCTTAATGATCACGCACAAAACCTTTCAACCTTTAGATGAATCACAACAAGGCTATGCCACCAATGATAGGTTGTAGACGAGTTCGATGTCGACACGGTTAGATTCATTCCATAGCTACTGAAGTATCTATTCTAAGCTTACCTCCATATCGACATCGACATTCATAGGTGAGGCACTTCTATAGGCACAACGATGATGTAATGCTATGGCATTATTGTAATTATCATGAAAACTGATTTATTAAAAGTAAATATTTTTCAGCATATCCTACTCTTTGTCAAATTCCTATTAGATAATGAATTTTTTTTTACTCAAATCATTTTCGGAATATTTTCCGCATTCGGTTTTCAGTGTCCCAAAACCTTATTGAAACTAATAAATTAATTCACTAAATTAATTATCCATTTAAATTCTTATCTAGCATAATAAATTCATAGTAATTCAAAATCACTTGGGAAAAATCCATAAAAAATCCAAATATTCGAAAATACTGCATAAAAATTTTCAAGGCCAAAAACTATATTTGATTATTTTTACAAAAATTAAAACCCAAATTAAATTATTTCCTCCTTAGGAAATTTATAAAATATTTAATATAACTTGAAAAATTATGAAAATTAAAAACCTATCTCCAAAATAATGTTTTACACAAAATACTAGAAAATCAAAGCTATTGAGATTAAAAACTTTGGTTTTACCTTTAAAAGCCGCTTAAATAATTTCATAAAAATCGCATCAATCATTTTTCTATCCAAAATATGATTAAACTTCTATATCTTGGCAGAACTATCATGATAACTCGGATATTACCCATAGTCGAATTAAAAACAAAAAAAAGATGGTTTCTCTTATTATTCACCTTAGAGTTGAATGGAGTTTGAGATTTGATATTGCTTTAGTTTTTCCTAAGCTCCTTCTCTTTATATCCCCCGATTTCGTGCTTCTTAGCTTGATTAATGGTCGTCCTCTTGATTGTTTATGTTTTGTGAAAATAAGAATGATATGAGGGAGAGAGGGTTTAAGGAGTGAAAGTTGGATCTACCTATTTTGCCACTCTAATATATTCCCTTTTGTGATAAATCCTTAGGCAATCTTACTTGGTTCATTAGTAGCCACTCGACTTTATAAATTTTCAAATCTCATTCTCCTGATCCATTTACATTATTTGTTCAAGCCATGGTGTTACAGGTTCCCTTCCTTAAAGAATTTCGTCCTCAAAATTCAGTAAGGACTACATAACAAGCAAATCAAACATGCAAACAATGCTAGTATATCCTACCAGCTACAAAATCTTTGTACAACAAATATAAAACATATCATCATAACAACTCAAGATAAGTGTCCCTAATCCTGTCCACTGTCTCCTAAATACAGTCTTTCTCGTTGTCACTCCACTGGAACTTCACTAGCTTGGCTGTTTTGTTCCATAATCTCTTCTCATCTCTTGTGACAACTTGAACTAGTTGTCTCACAAAAGTCAGATCTGTATCTACCACTATGTCTTCTACTGCTGTCAGAGTAATAATATTTTATGGATCATGCACATACTTCCTAAGATTAGAAACATGAAATACATTATGGACACTTACCAAACTACTTGGTAACTCAACTCGGTACACGAGCTTTCTGATTCTCTCAATAATAAGGAACGGTCCAACATATCTCGGTTCTAGCTTTCCTGACTTTTCAAATCGTACCACACCCTTCATTGGTGATACCTTAATGAAAATACGATCTCCAAGTAAGAACCCTAAATCTTTACGTCTTTTACCAGCGTAACTTTTATGCCTAGACTAATTTCTCTCATCCTATCTCGGAATAACTCAATCTTCTATGTGGCTATCTTACCATATTTGGACCAAGGACCAATCTGCCTTTGGTATATAACTAACATGCTGGTGATTTGCATAGCCTTCCATACAAAGCTTTGAAAGGCACCATTCCCATACTAGTCTGATAAATATTATAATTGGAAAACCCAACCAAGTGCAAACGATTTCCCTCGACCTACCAAAGTTTAGTACACAAGCTCTTATTAAATCTTCAAATACCTTATTAACTCTCTCTGTCTGTCCATCCATCGGTGGATGATAAGCAGTACTAATCTTAATCTTGGTACCTAATACCTCCTATAGACCTTTTCATAATTCACTAGTAAACAAAGCATCTCCGTCACTGACTATAATACAAGGAATCCCATGTGTTCTAATGATATTCTTCATAAAAAACTTAACTAATACATGTGCCATACTGGTTGACTTCGTGGGAATAAAGTGTGCACTCTTGTGCATTCTATCCATTATGACCCATATACTTTTCATTTACCCTATTAGACCATGGTAACCCGTTAATAAAATCCATGGATATAGAAGCCCGTTTTCAAACTGGTATATCCAATGGCTAAAGCAATCCGCTCGGCTTCTTATGCTCGGTTTTTACTTGCTAGAAATTAGAACATAGCTTTACCCACAAGCCTACATCCCTTTTCATACCTTCCCCAAAAAACTTCTCTTCATAACCTGATACATCTTGGTTGCTCCAGGATGTACAGTAAACTTTGATCGTTGACACACCTTGAGAACTTCCTTTCTTAGGTCACCAACATCTAGAACACATAACTGTCCTTTCTTCCTTAATAATCCTCTCAGGTCAAGAATAAAGTCTTTTAGATCATCGATCATGATTCCACCTTCCAACCTTCTAATATTTTCAACTACCAATGGATCATTTCTCTGCTCAGAAGCAATCCTCTTCATCATTACTGGTCGAAGATCCAAGCTAGACAACATGGCAACATTTTGACTAGAACTAGAAGTCGACCTTAGTTGCACGCTACAAGTAGTCAATGCCTCTAACTCCTTCCATTCATCCAAAATAGCTAACACCACATTCTTATGTTTCCTGCTAAGTGCAATCGCAACTTTATTTCCATTCCCCAATGTATACTCAATATCAAAATCATAAGCTGCTAAAAACTCCAATCATCTCTACTACATCTTATTCAACTCTTTTTGGGAGAATAAATACCTCAAAGACTTGTGATCCATATTCAACTCAAATCATTCTCTTAAGAGGGGTGTCTCCACACTTTCAATGTGGAAATAACCGTTGCCAACTCCAAATCATGAGTTAGATATCAAACTTCATGTGGTCTAAGTTATCGAGAAGCATAGGCAATCACTTTACCCCTCTGCATCAATACATCTCCTAAGCGTGTTCCACACGCATCCGTATACACCACCAAATCCTAATTTCCATTTGGAACAACTATTACGGGCGCATTAGTCAACAAATGCTTTAACTCAAGGAATGCTTATTTACATTTATCGAATCGATTAAACTTTACGTCCTCCCCGGATAGTTTAATCAGGGGTGCAGCTATTCATAAAAAATCCTTTATGAGTCTCCGGAAGTAGCTAGCCAATCTAAGAAAACTCCTTATCTCAGTAACCATCTCAGGTCTCTTCCAACCTATTTACTGCCTCAATCTTGCCTGCATCCACTGATAACCCTTTCTCTGAAACTGCATGACCAAGAAACTTGCCACTCTTTTTCAAAAATGACACTTTGAAAACTTCGCTTTTAGTTGATGCTGCCTCAACATCTCAATCATCATTCTAAGATGAATCTCATGATATTTTTTGTCCTTAGAATATATCAGAATGTCATCAACGAAAACCAACACGAATATATCCCAATGCACTCAAAAATTTAGTTTCATCAAGCCCACAATGAATGTAGGCGTGTTAGTCAACCCACGGCATTACAAACCACTCTACGTACTATATCTCATTCAAAATGCTGCTAAAGGTATACTATCCTTTGCCACTCTTAATTGATGGAACTTTGTTGCCAAATCCAACTGGGAAAATACGTTGGCTCCACTCAACTGATCAAATAAATCATCAATTCTTGGTATCTATTTTTTATCGTCCTTTCATTTAACTTACGATAATCAATACATAATCTCAATGACCCGTCTGGTTTCTTTACGAACACCATAGCCGCTCCCCAAGGTGAACTACTTGGTCTAATATAATTCTTTCCTTTTAAGTCCACTACCTGCACCTTTAACTCCTTCATCTCAATAGATTCCATCTTGCTAGGTGGTCTACATACGGGTTCAACTCCAGGTACAAGATCTATATGAAACTCAATAGCTCATTTCGGTGGTAGTCGTGTAACTAGTTCAAAAGCATCTGCAAATTCCCATGCAACCAAAGCACAATTCACTTCCTCTTCGACTTCTCCCAATAAAGTACAAACATCCCCATTCGAGTTACCTACTAAGCATATAATTCGATCACTATTACCAGGGTGTCTAATTGATCTTTTCCTATGCTAGAAAATATCCTAGCATCGTATTTGCTCAACCAACCTATACCCAAAATAATCCCAAAACTCACAAAATTAAACAAAAACAAACTACAGGCAAAAGTATATCCTAGCAACTCAAATACTAGTTGGTTGCATCTCATCCCAAAAGTTGCGTACCCTCCTATCGGATTAGCTATCCTTAAGGAAGTAACAAGGTATGATGATTCTAAATGTAACTTATGTTCCAAACACTGAGGTATAAATGAATGCGATGCATCTGTATCAAATAATACCCTAACTGGTATGTTATAAACCAAAAGCGTACCTTCCATCACAGACTTTCCCTTCTCAGCTGTTGTTGCTCTTGATGCATATGGCTCCAAAGAAAACACCTTTCCTTTCTTAGGCTTGCCGCTTCTGGACATTTGTTCCTACAATGCCCAAAATGGTCGCAGTTAAAGCACTTTACATTCTACTTGCCCACAACCATCTTGCCAGCACCCGATTGACACTCATTTTCATAGTGCCTTATCTTATCAAACTTATAACAAATGATATTTTCCTTCTCATTCTTAGCAACTCTACCCTTCTACGCTCCCTTTCCCTTAAAGAACATTCTTTTCTTATACTGAGAACTTTGAGTTCCAACTAGCTTCTCTTTTTCGGAAGTAGAAAGCATCTCCTCGTTCCTGATTGCCATCCCCACTAGTAAGTTAGATGGATCCCTAAGATGTAGCATCATTGCCTTAGCAATCTCTAGTCTCAACTCCCGGATAAACTTCTTGTTCTTCTTGAAGACAGTGTCAATGGTGGCATGCCCATCTTGGGACAGCTCATCAAACTTAGCAGAGTATTCCAATACTATCACTTCGCCCAGCTTCAACTTCATAAACTTCCTAAGAAAGGCTGACTTAGCTACTTCAGACAAAAACCTTTCCTCGAATCTCCTTCAAAATTCCACCTAAGTCAATTCCTCCTTTGGTACCCTTACAGTCACCCCTTCCATCAGAACAAATTAGCTCCTTGCAACTGTCTCGAAGCCAACCTCCTTTTCTTCTTATCATTCAGACCCAAATCAACAAAAATCCTTTCACAATGTAACATCCAGCTCTCCATTTCTATTGCATCCTTAGCCCTAGAAAAGGTTTCCCTCCCAGACTGGTGTAATCTCGACTCAGCTTAGCATAGCTATTATCAACTAGTGCTACGAAATTAGCTACTCTTGCATTAATAACATTTCCCCTTCTTACTCCTACATATGCTCTAGATTGCATCAGATTAACGAAGAACTAATACATATCCCTCTATCTACTGGTAGGGTCGCAACACCTATATTGGCATTTGCTTTTTGATTAGCATTTGCCTATCGACCTTGGTTCCTTCTTGCGTTTGGTCGAGCATTTCCATTGGTTATGGTGCTTCCGCCATCTGTATTCACTCTTCCATTTCCTACTTCCATATATTTCTTTTCCTTAAATCAAGATATGAGCCTTAGTAAAAGAATGGTCTAAGAGGTAGAGGACAATAAGGATAGAATACATACTTAAATATAGAAAATGTAAGTACGTTACTATAGCGTTATCCCATATCGCAGTCTTCTTCTCAGATTCATTTGATTATTTTTTCAAAACTCTTTAGGTTTAAATTTATTTTAAGTTTTACATAAACCTATGCTTTGATACCAACTTATGAGATCCCTTATCTCGAGACCAAAACTAACCGCTACAGATGCTGTAGTGACCATGGTTATTAACTTCCAATGACAAAATGTGGTAATGTTAATCATATCAATAATAAGAAACATATGAATATGAAAAAATTTCAAACATAATTTAGAAATAACTTTTACATTTCATTCCAAAATATGAGTTCATATTCATTACATAATCTTATTCGCAATTCCATGTTCAAAGAAAATATAACTATTACAAAGTACTCCAAGAGCGACATATGAAGATGCTCTAATGATTAATCAGAATCTTCTACTAATACTTGATATTTGAATCCTCTGCCCTTACGTACATTCAAATAGACAAACACAATGGAAATAGATAAAGCTCCCAATAGCAAGATTGCCTCCTACACATCCCTGGAAGCTTATTCGTCTAACAGGAACCTAAAATCCCCTACTTCAGACCTACTCTAGTGAGTACCCGAGAGTTTAAAGGGAAAAACAAAAACTTCGGGTCAGGTAAAAAGTCTGGTGTGAATAATTACCTACCATCTCGAACCAAATAGATATCTAGTGAGACTACGCTGCTAAGTGGAACGTTTTTCCTTTCACTAATATCTTAATTAAAGTATTTCCCAACCATATACTATGCTCCTGCACACACAATATTTATAACACACTAATATAATGATATGCAATGTACACTGGATTAACCATTCCAAGTTATTAGACTACCCACCTAAATTTTCATTGGCTTTCTATCTTATACGCATGTGGATTACCTATCTCACATATGTTAATTATCTGAACTACCCATCCCCTACCGTGTTGACTACCCATCAGACATGGATTCATTATCAAAATTATATGGATTATCCATCTCACATATTTCATTATTCAAGATGATGTGGATTATCCATCATATATCCTATGGTTTTCCTAGGGTGACTATGAACCCTTCAATAACCATACAGAGATTATCTATCCTCGGCGTGATGTGGACTACCCATTTTATATCCTATAGTTTTCCAAGGGTTACTATAAACCTATTACTTAACAATTTAGTTCATGTTACCTGCATGTCAGCCTATGTCTACTCCTATCCCTAGTGATCTATTTCAAATTTATCAAAACATATATTAACATATATTGGTATCCCAATGATTAGTGTCGAGTTTATTCTATCTTGGTACCCCAAATAAATAATGTGAACTTTGTGTACTTTTAACACATAGCAATGTAAACACTAATATCTCCAACTAGGTTTTAAAGTTGAGTCATAAAACATAAGGCTCACTGCCTTTAAATAAGTTAGTATAGATCAATGCCACATCAATAACAGTGTCGACAAAGAGGCAGAAGGCTCTCCTCCTTTAATATGATAATGTATAACACATACCGCATTAAAAAAATGGCGACCTTTATCAAAGGTCAAAGACAAAACTTAAATTCTTCTAAGTACAAAATTCCATGTCGAAGATGATGTCGTCAACATAGATAACATATAGGTTACCCACCCTTTTAAAAACAAAGCTTAGTGTTTTAATAAGCAAGAACAGTGTCACCGACATCGATGAATGTTGACGTCAAGACAAGCGATGTCATTTTAAAAGCATACTCACATTCTTTGGCTATTATGCCATATATGTATGTATGTATATATGTGTGTGTGTGTGTGTATATATCTTTACTACTAATAATGATAATTTAATGAACTAAAAATCAACTGTGTTTTCTTGAAATTCCCGAAATGCCCTTTGCATCACGAAAAGTTCAAAATGACCTTCGAATATTAGGACTTAAATAGCGCCTAAAGAAGCATTCTGTGTATTGCTGCATACTATCATTCAATTATCATGCGGTCAACTTGACTTCACTTACCCTCCCCGCCTCAGCACAATTTTATAGGATTTACATGGATTGACAACCTTATGCTTCCTCTTGGATTATATACACTAATGATTAAGATATTTTGATGATGTGGGACTACTTAAAATTAAGTTATTTCCATATACAACTACTTTAATTTTTATGGTGTTGATTGGTTGATGTAATGAGAAATGGGGTCTACTGTAGTAGGAGTTGGTAATGATTTGCGAAATGTGAAATTCCACCGTAACAGAAATTGCTATAAAATTAAAATATTTTTCCCAGATATCATGTAATTTTAATTCAAAATATGGAAAATAAAAAAAGGAAGATGAATATTGACCCACGGAAGCAATTGACACGGATGTATCCTGAAAGGTTTAAAAGCAACAGTACACTAGTATGTCTCTGTCATCAAGGAATATGTAAACAAAATTCACATAAATATGATGCTCAAATATATAGCCCATCACCAACAAGATGCGACTATATTAACAAATACTCAATTATTCCACTATAAAAAAAAGATATGACAACTCTGTTAATGATATTTTATTTTTCAATTCTTTAATCCTGCTTGCATGTTCATTTCATACTAAAAATTCAATTCAACTTTCCCAGTCTAACTGTCCTCACCGTATCTGTTCCAACATCTCTATCTCTATCTCTATTCTCTATCTCTACTATTAATAAAGAGAATTCAATCAACATGATTTACATGGTGTCTTTTTAAAATTCCAAAATTACCCCTATCTCACCACCCTTTCCGCCTACCCACCAACAGAATTTTACTATCAGTTTTTCATCGATATCACCAACAAAACAACTTGAAATATGTTGTGACTACAAAAGGATATGCGGTTAAAGCACACATCCATCCAAGGTAAACATGTTTTTGAAATTCCAAAATTACTCTCATTCGTTAATAGAATCTCACCACCATTTTCGCCCATCCACTAACGGAATTTTACTATCAATTTGTTATCGAAATCACCAACAAAACAACTTGACATGTGTTGTGACTACAAAAATATTTCCACTTGAAACACACATCCATCCAAGATAAAAGTCCTTGGATATTAGATGCACGTACGTGCCTTGTATACTAGTACATATAGTGTTAGTGTTAAAACAAGCGAGGTCAATATCTTTGGCATCGAAAGCAACTGAAATAAAAGGATGCGGCATAGCTTTAAAACAACGGTGGAGACATTCGACATCATTGATGGTGGCGTAAAGGATAAGAGGCAACCTCAATGATCACGGCACCAAACCTTTAAACCTTTAGATAAATCATAATAAGGCTATGCCGCTAAGGATAGGTTGTAGACAATATCGATGTCGACATAGTTGTAATCATTCCATAGCTACTGAAGTAGCTATCCTAAGCTTCCCTCTATATCAACATCGACATTCATAGGTGTGACGCGGTTGTAATGGCATTATCGTAATTATCATGAAAACTGATTTATTTTTATTAAAAGTATATACTTTTAACCAAGGCTTGCCTTTTGTTAAATTCCTATTAGGTAATAAAATTTCCTTACTCAAATGTTTTACAAAAATCTACCGCACTTAGTTCTCAAAGTCCCAAAACACTGTTGAAAAGAATTAATTAATACCATTAATTAATTATCTATTTAAATGTTTATCTAGCATAATAAATTTATAGTAATTTGAAATCACTTGGAAAAATCCCCAAAAAATCCAGAAATTCGAAAATACCATATTCTTTACCATATAAACATTTCAGGATCAAAAACCATATTTAATTATTTTAAACAATTAAAACCCGAATTAAAGCTATTTTCTCCTTAGGAAATTCATAAAATATTTAATATAACTTGAAAAATTATGAAATTAAAACCCGTCTCCAAAATAATGTTTTACTCAAAATATCGGAAAATCAAAGTAATCGAAGGTTAAAAAATTATATTTTACCTTTAAAACCCACTTAATAATTTCGTAAAAATCCCATAAATCATTATTCTATCCAAACAATGATTAAACCACCATATTCTGGCGGAAATATCAAAATAACTCGAATGTTTCCCATAGCCAAATTAAAAAAAGATGGTTTCTCTTATTATTCAACTTAAATCTGAATGGAGTTTGAAATTTGATATTGCTTTAGATTTCCCTAAGCTCCTTCTCTTTGAATCCATTTGATTTCGTACTTCCTAATTTGATTAATGGCTAGCCACTTTTCTTCCTCTTGATTGTTTATGTTTTGTGATAAATGAGAATGATTTGAGGGGGAGAGGGTTTAAGGGGTGAAAATTGGATCTACCTATTTTCTTCTCTCATACATTCTCTTATATATTAAATTTTAAATAATCTTACTTAATTCATTTGTAATGGCTCGACCTAAAAATTTCCATATCTCATTCTTCTTAACCATTTACATTATTCTGTTTAATCTATCAAGTTAAATATCATGAATAATGTTAAACTAAAATTAAGGGTATTATAAACTAGCTTGGTTAGATAATTTTACATTCCTATGTTGATTTGAATGGATATCTATTCTTTATGTGTAGTTAGTGTGTACCGCCCAACGGCTATCGACGTGCGTTAACCCATCAGATTTTGTATGTACTACCAGAAGTATAATATCCTATGCAGTGTGCGCGTCTCATGTCCTTACATGATATATATGCATTCTTTATATGAAGCCCGCTCGTGTAGGTAAATGAGCTTCTACATGTAATGGAATTGTGTGTCCGAAATTACCCGTTAACATAGAATTTACTTTAGCCGAACCACATGGAACTCAATGAGGTATAGACTCTATCTATCAATAGCAAATGCTGGAGAGATGGTGTCATCTTCATAGGTCAAAGGATCTTTGATGGATGAACTAGAGCATTTATGGGATTTACATCCTAGGATATATTGATGCTTGGATTCATTAGAGATTGGAATGCGTATTATGGAGCAATTCAAAGAATCTTCCCAAGGATAGACTGAAACTAATCCATTACTACTACAATCAAAGAATCGTCTTCTCTTCTATCGTTATAAACACTAAACCATTGGCCTATTTCCAAAATCCATATGAAATCTTGAATCTGTGGAATCAATTGACGATGGCAAATGGACTTATCAATAAGGGGATGAAGCGATATTCTAAGCCGATGGCAGTAGATGAAATGCGATGACAAGGCATAATCAAGAGCAATGGCAATAGGATAAGTCCTACCTAGTATCTATTGCAGATTAGATCAACGATTCAAAGAAAGGATGGATTTGATTGGCTTTCACAAATGGATCGACTAAGGAAGCCACACTTGAATCTAGGATCAGTTACTGATTTAAATTCGTAATGTAGTCAAGGACGATGAAAATAGTTGCTCCTTGAAGACAAAGGCAGTGGGAAATTGTCGATGTGCTAAAATGAAAAATTGAAGACAAATGGCTAATTAAAAAACCATTTATATGATCTAGATCCAGTGGATCAGTACGGATCATTCAAGAAATAATTAAAAAACAACGAATGGAAAAGAAGATGGAAAATCTACCTGATTGTGGAACTGAAAAACTTTTAGAAATTATTCAACGACGAACAAAGTCTTCAAATAATAGAGTTAATATTTATATTTGTCGAGATGAGTGACCGTATTGTTGTTTGGAATGATGTACCGATATTATCAATGAAGATGTAGTGTGTTCTATAAAAACATATTGAGTAACTGAAGCATCTTTGTAGATCTAGATCGGGTCACTTATCTTGATTCAAAACATGCTTTGTGAGAACAGAAACATAGTATGAGTGGCAAGTGTTAACCAGTATTTGATCCAAGTGACATTTTGATGGAATTAAACTACGAGGTAACGATGGAATAGATCTTGAACTTTAAGTAAACCAAAAATGAACAACTAAAGGAAAAATGCCGAGAGTTTTTTTGGCCAAAACTATGGATCAGTACCGATCCATGCTTATCCATAGATGGATCGGGACTGATTCATCAAAAGTTCAAAAATGCCCTTATTCAATTTGTAATATGAACCTACATGCTATTTCGAAGAGTTCGGGAGATAGGAGTCCATTGAAATTACAACTTTGCCTCTTAAGACCAAAAGCACGAAGAATTAAGTAAACATGGAGTAAAAGTTAACTTTGGATGAAGTCAATGGATCAGTACCGATATATTGATGGTTAGATACTGACCCATCAAATCAATGATTTCAGTCTAATTTGACCAATTTTTCCTCTTACCTTCTTGGATCTAGCTATATAACGATTCAAAATGAGATCTAACAATTCTAACGGATGGATTCAATGATAAATAACAAACTTCATCGGCACAAAAAAGAGTTTTTTATGCCAACAAAACGCTGCCAAAACGAGATTTGATCTTTGTATCATGAAGTTCTCTTAAAACTTTGGCTGTAATAGCAAGGAATATCAATTAAAAATTACTATGGACGTAGGACAATGATATGCCAAACTATTATAAATTTTTTTGGTGTTCTCTCTCTTTTCTATTGCTTTTCATTTATTTTAAATTTTATTTCTATCTATTGGAGGTGCTAGCCCATTTTGAAGGCAAATCATTTTTGTACATCCATATCTGTGTAAAGCAGACATATATCATATATTATCCTACTTACCGATAATCAATTAATCTAAAGACAAAGAGAGAATATTTTAGTTGAAGATAAAATTATTTCAGTCCTAATGCTAATTAAAAAAGAAAAATAAAAGAGTATCATGATTAAAAACAGTTTTGAACAATGAATGTACATTATATGTAAATATAGTTTAAACTATTTTCTTTATAAAATAATAGTTACGTATTATATAAAAATTTTGCTATAATTTATTGTTACAGGATAGCAATTTACTATCAATAACAGGAAGCGCAGAGGTTATCTAAAGTATAATAAGACATATCGTAATGTATTGGCTTTTGATTTATCAACTTCGATCTCTATGCTCAAGACCATAAAAACGTTTATAGACTTTTTTAGAGTTGAAAACTACATAAAATATCACGGGATGCTATATGCAGGCCAAATGCAGAAGGGGGTTGGTCTAAGAATTTTTTAAGATTTAAATACCACTACTAGATTGAAGCTGCTACGAAACTTAACTGCCAGATATTGCCTATGGTTAAGGTGGATGGATGCAAAGTATCTCTCAAATCTGAACTTCTGGGTAATGGTAACTTTTAATAATTACTCTGGAACAATGAAACGCATTTTAAGCTAAAGAGAAGTCGGATGTAGATTAATGAACAGACTGATTGTCAATGGAGAATAAACGTCTTTGTGGTTTGATCCTTGGATTAATCACAAGTCATTGGTGATTTTTTAGGATGGAATAGAGTACTAGTGCGTAACAGTGCTCATTACAAGGCTAGTAATATTATCTGACACAACACTTTACATCCAAAAAATTTACCCAATAGAAGAGAAGTATCTAACTTTATACATAGTGAAACTGTCATCAGATAAATTGGTAGATCATTAAGAAATTTAAAACTACAACAAATTTATTTTCTCCAATGTATGGAACGGTTTTCAGGAATATGTAGATAATAAAACATGTCCGAAATTACGTTGGCTTTAAACGATAGCAAGAAAGATATCTTATGCAACATACAAAGCATGTTTAAATCGGCTGCCAACTATGGATGGGCTTAAATATTAGGGTCTATCATACAACAATGAATGCCTATTGTGTAAAAAAATCCAGAGAATCGCAAAAATATTTTATTCAAATGTGAATATAGTACTTATCTATGGAATTCAATGAGGGTGAAGCTTAATCTTCAGCTTTCATCTAGTTTGATCCTGCTATAGAAGATTTATGAAATTATTAACTATTTTCTAAGGAAGGGCTTTCTATAAGGCCTAGCATTCCCTGTAACTTTGACAATCTTCACCATAATGGAAAGGAATAGAAGAAAATTTGATGCAAAGGCATGCTCAATGATTCAACGAGAGAGGTTGTTAGAGATCGATGTCCAATTGCAGGTGAGAAGAGAAGGTAGAAATGGATGTTGCTTAGATTTGGAGTATAAGATGATACAAAGATGGGAAATAGAATTAAATGACTCTAGATAAATGATTGTTGCGACAAAGTTGAAAATAGCTTCAAGGTTTGTGATATTTAGGCTATGGGCTGAGTGGGTTGTTGTAGTAAGCTTTGGTGCTGTGGTGGGCCATTATTTTATTTTTTGTTGATAATTTATGTAACACACCATTTTCGTACTATTATAAGGAATGTCATGCTTTTTTTCCTTACTATTTTGGTAAGATGTATTTTATGGAGATGAATTCCTTATAAATTCTTTCATATTATAAATAAAGAACCCATATAAAAAAAACTAAAATACATATAAACTACTATCTCGATTTTTGGTAAAAAATTGGATGACTAATTTCTAGATGTAGATACATTCATATCTGCATTCGTCAAAATATCAGATTTTTAAATGTTTTTCTAACAAAGAGTTGGATAAATTTTGAAATTTTGAATTCTTTGAAGTTTAATTTTATTAGAACAACATATAATAAAAGCCATAAGGCTGAAGAATGCACGTAGCATAAGAGGATAGTGATCTATAACGATCCGGAAATTTTGAACATTTGAAATCGAAATATTTAATTGATTTTAAATATTTGAATGTTAGTTTAACTTGAATTTCAAATATCAGAATGAATTTGGCAATTAAAGTTATTGAATTTATTTATTGAAGTTGGGCAAAAATTTGAATTTTCAATTTTGAGCTTGTTAAAAATAATTTGATGGCTTAGAAAATTTATATTGATAATACTGAAGACAATGGAAGCTTCAGAATTGAATTGGGAATGTTTTATTCGGTTTTGAAATTTTATCGTTTAAATCGACATTTAAAAATAGTCTTCCGAGGCACAGTCTTGGAATTCAAGAAAACCAGTTCCATTGTATCCGTAATATAGTATTAATCGGATTTCAGTTTCGTAATGTTTGGAGTGATCATTAGGCTGTACGATAAGCAAACGCGCTGAAATTTATATTGAAATTTAATTTAATAACTGGATTCGAAAAGTTATCTTCTCCATACGATCGAATTGGGATTGGAACATTTTCCATTGCGTTCGAAATAGGGGTTAAACATTATAAACGCCTAGCGGCATGCCTCGATAGAATGTCAAAATTTTAAATTAGAAATGCAAGACAATTTAAAAATAAATTTAAATTTGAACTGTTAAGAAAATAATGATGTTTGGATACTATGAAAGATTTTCGAAAGTTAGTTAAAGTAATAATGGGTCTTTGATAAAAAAAGATTTATTTTGGCAAATTGATAAAACTATTTGGTTTTGGAAAGATAGCGAATGGGTTAAGGATCATTCTTCTTAACTGGTAATTTCGGGACGAAATTCTTTTAAGTGGGGAAGAATGTGACGATTCAAAAATTTTGAACATTTGAAATCGAAATATTTAATTGATTTTAAATATTTGAATCTTAGTTTAACTTGAATTTCAAATATCAGAATGAATTTGGCAATTAAAGTTATTGAATTTATTTATTGAAGTTGGGTAAAAATTTGAATCTGCAATTTTAAGCTTGTTAAAAATAATTTGATGTCTTAGAAAATTTATATTGATAATACTGAAAATAATGGAAGCTTCAGAATTGAAATTGTATTCATTTTTGAAATTTTATCGTTTGAATCGACATTTAAAAATAGCCTTCCAAGGTACAGTCTCGTAATATTGTATTATTATCGGATTTCTTTCGTAATATTTGGAGTGATTATTTGGCCATACGATAAGCAAACGCTCTGAAATTTATATTGAAATTTAATTTAATAACTGGGTTCGAAAAGCTATCTCCTCCATACGATCGAATTTGGACTCGAAACCTTTTCCATTGCGTTCGAAATAGGGGTTAAACATTATAAACGCCTAGCGGCACGCTCCGATAGGATGTCGAAACTTTAAATTGAAAATGTAAGATAATTTAAATTTGAATTTATTTGAAGATAAATAATATTTTTGCCTTAATAGATTGTATCAAGACTTTGCACACGTGTAGAAGTTAAAGCACGTGCTCCTTTTTCTCTTCGAAATTGCAACACACATTTTTATTTATATAAAAATTAACAAGAGAAACAAAAATTAGAAGGAAACGATTTTTTTTCTTTCGTTTGAGAACAAAACAGTAGCTTCAACATTTAAAATTAATGGCCGAAGTATATTTTTCCCAAATTCGAAAATAATTTGAAAATGGCCGCAAAACAAATCGTCTGAGAGGGAAAAATCAAAACCAAAAAAATGGTCGAAGCCCGAATGAATTCGAAAACCTTCTTAGTTAAATAAAATTTATCATCTCGTTCGAAAATCGTATCAACGGTTTCAAGATAAAATCAATGGCCGAGTGATCGAAATCAAAAATAATCGAACACGATCAAATCAAGGCGATGTCGACTAAGGTTCGCGATGTTTGAATCGCGCGAGTGCCGCAATTGGATCGGCTACGACTTCGAAGCAAGCTGGGCTCGAGTTCAATCTCGACTAGGGTTTCACGAGTCAAGCTGGAGGCGCGTGCTAGCTGAAGTGGTTGCGCGAGGCCAGGCGTTCGCGAGGGCAGGAATTGTGGCGCGATGGTAAGTCGAAGTCGAGCACGGTAGGGTCAAGGGGAGGCTCGGGTAATGCTTGCGAACGGTGGCAGAGGTTCGAGTGGTGGTTTGCCTGAGGAAATGAGGTATAGCCTATTTAAAATAATAGCAATAATGATAGTAATATATATGTGTGTGTGTGTGTGAATGTGTGTATATATAGTAAGAAACAGAAAGAAAGGGAAATAAATGTGTAGTAAGATTTTAAAACAACTTTGTTTTTTTATATGCAGGTTAGAAAGTGATGTTATTTTCATTTGAATTTAATAAACATATGTATATATGTAAATAGTAAAATATATATACGTAAATGAGCTTTTGGAATATATATATATATATATATATATATATATATATATACGTACATGTTTTAGCCTACTATCATTTTAGAAAATTATTCAGAAGATAAAATTGTTTAATTTATTTTAGTCACTGGGAAATAATTTACAAAAAGAAAATTTGTTTAAAATAATTTAATAGTTAATTTAAATTTCGAAGAATTCCAGGAACTAAATAAAAAAATAAAAAAATATAATATACATATATGGATATAAGATATTTAAAGAAAATAAGGAAGATTTATTTAGTTAGAATTAACGTGTTAAATAATTTAAATTTATTAAAAATAAAATTAAATGTTCAATTTTCTCGAATATTAATAAACCATATATGTTTATACAAGGTCAAGAACTGTGAAGAAAACAAGCTGAAATGGAAAGTGGATTGCATGCACAGTTAAAGGTGAGAACTTCTCACTCAATCGAATTTTCCGATTCAATTTTAAATAGTTAAATTTAAAATCGTTGATTGTATGCTTGGATGATAAATTATTATCAGTTGTATTGGACAAGACCCTATGCGCCGCATAATAGTGGAGGATATTATATAAACCCATATACCACGATATTCTACCTCGAAGTGGAATTGGTATTATATATGTATTTGGAGTGATTGATTTTCCGCGTTATATAGCGTACGAGAACCTTTGCACCGTATAATAGCGGATGATATTATATTAATCGCATATACCGCGATATTCCACCTCGAAGTGGAATTGGCATTTAATTGTTGTGCTAACATATGTGGATGTAGGGAAACATGTTGGAGGGATCCAACTGGATTCCTCAAATATTTGAATTTGTTTCATATGTTGTGTGTTGATTATTTATAATCCGTGTATGATTATATTTGTGATTGAACCCGTTGATGGCTATAGTTTAGCCGAATATATTTTTGGTATCGTAGGATACCAGAAATAATAAAATTGGATTTTTGAAATTTAAGTAGAGAATTTATAGTAAATTAATTTAAAAAAATTGAATAAATTTAAAAGAAGGAATTTAAAGGTATAAAAGTCGATGTTTGAAATCCAATCGAATAAATTCCAAAAATATGAAAAAAGATTTTAATGAAGGAATTTTTAGTAATATTGTTTTAAGATGAAGGATTTATTTAAAATTAGGATTTTTAAATAGTTTGAAAGAAATAAAGGAAATTATTTTAAAAGGAAATAAATATGAAAATCAAATTGAAATTGATTTGGTATTTGTAACGATCTCAATTTTGAATTAAATTTAAAATAATAGTTAATGTAAATTTTGGAATAAATTTTGGAATTAATTTGAATTTGAAATACATATGTATATGTATATATGAGTAAATTTGAATTTGACTTTAGAATTGAATTTGAATTTTGAATCTGTATTTGAATTTAAAATTTAAATAAATGACTTAGAAAATTGATTTGGGTTTAAAATTTATTATTTATGTGAATTAATTTATGGGTAGTTAGTTTTAAAAGCATTTTCTTATAAATAATATGTATATAATAATGATTAAGAAGACGTATTTATAAAATAAGAAAAATGTAATATAATATTTATTTAAAAGCTTTTGATTCATGAGAAATACAAGTGTCATTTAGTTTTATTTTTATGAAAGAAATAAATTAAAATGAAATGAGGGTTTACAAACAAAGTTATAAATTAATTTGTAAACAAGGTTTAAACCGTAAAATTTTAAATTTATTTACATAAAGGTCTTTAACATAAAAATGCTAATTATGACAAATGTAAATGAAGTATGGTATTAATAAGTGTAGGCAAAATAAATAAAAATCTAAGTACATACAAGAAAAGAAAATGCAAGCAAGAAGATAATAAACTAAAAATATCTACAAACAAAAAATCCAATAAAACAAGTGTGCAAACAGGATGGGAAACATATGCAGTTACTATTATTATCTCAGCACAGTCATTCGAAATGTGTAAAACAAATCATTTCAGCCTCCATTTCTAAAAAAATCTTTAGTCAAAGCAAGAAAAAATCTGAAAAAAAGAAGAAGACTAAACCAGTTAACACCTCCCCTGTACAAACTATTTCTTATATATATATATATATATAGGTGTATCTTTTTGTTTCAATTCGTTCATCAAAACTCGGCAAATTAGAAGGAAGAGAAATATATATAAGCATCACTATATTTACAAAACTTAAATACAAATCTGCAGTTTTCAAAACAGGAAGCAGTTCTCTGTTTCAAAATGTTCCAGGTGAGCAAGCTTCTAAACTTAAAAGCTAGAATCTGTTTACAGTTTGATGATGCTTGAAAAGAAGTTGTTGTGATATGTTTGCCTATGTGTAATTTTGGGTTGCGTATGTGGGTTTATAAGTGCGTGTTTCTGGAATAGGAAGAAACACCTCTGTTTCTTTTTACATGTTTTTTTTAAAATTTGTTAGAAAATCCAAAATCATCTTAGTTAGATAACATCAGGTTTCGTTTTCTAAATGAAAGATGATCATAACTATGTAAAGCCAAGTTTAAAAAATAGTTTCAAGTATATTTATTGTATAAATAATATACAATTGGGAAAATTACAGTGAAATCATATACATGTCCAAAATTTGATGATTATAAAATTAGGTTTGATTACATAACCAGATTCGAATTCAAAACGAGGAATTTTAATGCAAGCTTCAAGATTTTTAGATCTGTATATAGTGCGCATTTTCGAGTTGAGCGGAAATGTATTTTGATCAATTTCCGATGAACCACACCGAACTGGGTGTTGAAATCCATGGAGAAGGAAGCTTATGCATCGAAGAGCATAGGAAACATGCTGAGGGTATTTTTAGATGATCGTACTGGCCGTACGCCGGCGATATAGGGTTTTTGAGTTCGTTCTGGACGATGGGGTTTAGGTGGAATTTTCGCCGACAACGTTGCATCGGGGGGCATCGGAGCGGTGGGGAAAGAAGGAGGTGAGGTAGGCGAAGCTTTGACCAAAGTGGAGGCATTGTTGGTGGCTTGTAGTGGTCAAGCGACGCATTTTTCTGATGATTGAATGTTATTCCAGTATGGGATAAATGGTGAATTTTCGAGTTTGTCGTCGTTACCAATCCCTGGGTTGTTTGAAGGCTTGAACACATAATCGACGATATGTTGAAGGTGGCTGGGTCGGTCAGAGTTCATCTGAACTCTAGTGCACGTGCACGATCATCCTGTGTGTGTCAGCGTTGGTTTTGGGTTAGGTTCGTTGCGTCGAAGATCGTCTCGGGTAAATGAAATTATGCCTCGAGTTCGTTTCAAGGAGATTCGAGTGTGCTACAACAGTCTTGAAATTTTAAAACTGAAAACAAAGTTTAAAATTAAAAGGGGGAAGAAGAGGCTAGCCCCGGGTCAAACTCGAGAAAATTGTGAAGATGCTCGGGAATTTCAAGCATTCGCTCGGGTTTGTGGGTTTCACGTGAGCGTTTCAAAGAGGTTTTCAAAAATCAAATTAAGTATTTAGCATTTTCTTGATTAATCCTTTTAACATAATGAATGTTAGATTAGAATTAGTTTAAGGATTAAAAATAAATTTTTACTTAATAAAGATTAAGGTATTTTATTTTATACCTATTATTTTAATCCTTAAGTTATTTAAATAAGTTTAAATAATGAAACTAAATAGTTAGATTGATTTTAATTACTATTTAACCTTTGGGTCTAAAAATAATTTGAGATTAATTAATTTAAAGAATAATTAATTAATTAAAGTAAATAATTTGAGAATAATTAATTAATTAAAGGTTAATTAATTAAGGTAATTAGGGATGAATAATAAATGATTAGAGAGTAATTAATCAAGTGTTTAAAGATTAATTAATTTAAAAAAAATCAATCAATGTGATTAATTAATTAAGGTAAACAATTTGAGATTAATTAATTTAAAGAATAATTAATTATGTGATTAATTAATTAAGGTACTAAATTTGAGAATAGTTAATTAAGTAAAGGTTAATTAATAAATGGTAAAGAGTAATTAATCAAATTGATTTGTAATTAATTGATATTAATTAACCAGGATTAGTAAATTATTCATAAGTAATTAACCTGATTTAAATTAATCAGTTGATCAATAAATCTTACTTATGAATGTTTTGGATTCTTTTGAATGTTTGAATGGTTTGATATTCCTCATATGTGATGCTTTGTGATGCTTTGTATTCTGATTTGTGCTGTAAACTGTGATGTGATTTGTTCATATGTGATGTAATTTTATTTGTTCGTGATGTAATTTATTTACCTATGAATCTATGTACATAGATAAGCGTTATTGGAATATACCGCTTATCGATATTGATATGATTGAATCCATGATGATTGATGTTGTTGCACCATTGTGTAAAAACCCCTAGACTACACCATACACACACAAATATGGATTGCACGAGGAAATCGGTTAAGTCACAGATTTTTTTACAATTTTAAAGATTGAATTCTTGAATCCAAAATAGTTTTGGAATTGAAAGTTTTCGTTTGAAAACGAGTTTCAAAAATAAATGTTATTTTAAATAACTTAATAAAACTTGAAATTTAAATAATTTGATTTATATTTGAACTCAATATTTGAAATTGAAATCAATGATTTGGAAATTATGGTCTAAAAAAATTAGGTGCTTATATGGGTTTTTAACCATTTAAAAGTATTGTTTTGGGAACTTAAATTTAAACCCAAGTTTTTACTTAAATGGCTTTAACTTATGTAAAAATGTAATTAGTTTTTCCCAAGATGAAAAATATTTGTTCTAAATAATAATAGCTTTCATAAAAAGAAAGGATTCCAATTTGTATCGAAAGATTTCAAGTTTGAAATGAAATTGTAAATAGTTTGAAAAGAAAACTATGAATTAACCTTTGTGAAGATGATTAAACCTTGTTTTGAAATCGAAGAAAGTTTTAAATGGTATATCTTTCATATAAAAGATTTGAATTGGAAATGGTTTGAAAGTTATGAATTAAATCTTTGATTTAAAAGATTAGATAAGTTAATCCAATTTGAAATGAAATTGTTTTGAAAAGCCATGAGTGAACCTTTGTGGAAAATTGGTAAACTTTGTGAAATAAATCTTTTTATTTAAAAGGATTTGAAATGGTAATTTGTTTGAACCATTTGAAAGAAGGTTTTGGATAATAAGGTGTGACTTAATTGAAATCCCATTATCCATATGTTTTTAAATATTGTGCTCATTATTCGGTTTAGCCAGGAGAGGATCTTGTGTCATATAACCCATTCCGAATAATGATACGTTGTTATGGATAGCATTTGAAGACCGGTGGTGAAGACCGGGTATTTTCGAGAACGAAAGGGTAACCCGTCAATTGTCTCTGCACTGAGTCACGCCGGTATAGAGATTATGTATGTGATGGGAAGTCCGATCGGGATTGTGAATACCTGGATTTGCAAGGGCTTCTTCGGAAGTGCCTTCGGTTCTGTTCGAACCCAGAACATACTTGTATGGATGTGTGTCTGACATTACACTTTGAGATGTAAAACCGGTTTCTATCAAATACATTTCTGTTTGGTGGTGGAGATTCATTCTCTTAGCTAAACACCCTTCTCTGAGACGTACGAGCTCAGAGGTTATGTAGTTGATGGTTACTAGTGATACATTCCCAATTTGGTAACGTGGCATACGAAGTGCTGCTGATCATTTGTTGATCAAAGCATGATTTTGTGAAAAACTGTAGCTTTGTGAACGAGACCTCACCAAGCCTCACAAACCGGCAGTGGTCGAAACAGGAAAGATGCGGCAAGGTTTTAAGGGTAGCTCCCCTAGGGTATGTCCATTCCTTTTGGAAAAGGGTGGTATCATAGTATGGAGCCCAGATACTTACTCATGTGGGCACTGTAGTATATTTATTACTGTGTGATGTTGTTGGTGTAGAGGATCCTCGGATAAAGGTCGCAAACGACCGGGGGTGGCATATCTTAGTTTCTACTTCTCAAGAAGGGGGTAACCAGCCTTGTGTTGGCAGAGTTCTGGGTAAGTTCTCGAGGCGTCCCTCCAGAGGCATTCCCATGTAGCAATAGGAAGTTCCTTAGCCTGACCATTTGTTGGAAATCCAATCAAACAATACGAACCCTTTACGATTGCAATTGTATAACCTGCCACCTCAGGTGGTAGCTATAGCTGGCATAATATAATGGTGCCTATGCTGGTTAAGATTAATAATATACTTTCGAAATGTTTTCCACTATGCACTAATAATAATATAAAAGAAGAATTTTGCATAGTAATCATATTTGACTATCATAAGGAGAAATTTCCCTTATGTGTGCGATTGCATGGTGTGTGTACCAGGATTCCTTATGGTAGTTTTACTTTCCAAAAAGGCATTGTGGATTTCAATCTAAATTCTTCTGTTTGTTTTAAAAGATAAAAACAGTTTTCGATTGCTCATACCAGTCCCATGACCGACCTGGAGTTTATTGTTCCTTTCCTAAACTCTGGGTGCCCACTATATTCCACACGGGCAGTCTAGAGTTGGGTTTTTCAGATAGTCGAATAGTAGGAATTGGTTCGTTAGCCTTCGAATCCTTTTGGATTTATGGATTGCATTTTCTACGCTTCAGCATTCATAGCTGACCCTGCTTATCTTTGTGAAACGTGATGATGGTTCGAGCTAGCTTTGGATTGAAGATGGATTTTTTTGGAGTTTGGCATTGAAGACATTACCTTTCTGCTGCTATTCCTTGTATCTTTGATAGTATTGGTATCTATTGTATCATCATTGTATCTGAATATGGTATCAAATGTTGTACATCCAATGTATTATTCATTTTCTTCTCCTGTGTTGTACTTAATGTGTTATAGGCTCCGGCACGAGTCAAATTTTAACGGTTGAATCTGTGGCATTCAAGTACGAGTGAAGTATGGGTGTCGATTTTCGAACGCTGAAATTTGGAACGTGACAGTATTTGAAAATAAATCTTTGGGAAATCAATTTGAAAATTTGATTTGGTGTTTTGAAAATAAATTGGAAAATTGATTTGAAATTGATTTGGTATTTTAAATTAAATCTTTGGGAAACTGATTTAGAAATCGATTTGCTGTTTGAAATAAATGTTTGGAAAATCACTTTGGAATTTGATTTGGTGTTTTAAAATTAATCTTTGGGAATTCAATTCTAAAACCGATTTGGTGTTTGAAATAAATGTTTGGAAAATCAAGTTGGAATTTGATTTGGTGTTAACAAGTGAATATTTGTAAATCGATTTAAAAATCGTATATCAGTGGATATTTGGAAATTTAAAATTTAAAATGGTAATTTATAAAGAAAGGGAATTTGTTTTAAAAATAAAGATCGATTTATTTTAAAGGCATGGAATGAAATTTACGGATTTGGAATGTAAATTAAAATAAATTGAGAAAGATTTATAAATTGATTTGAATGAACCATTTTGAAATGGAAAGTGTATTTTCCCTAGAAAGCCGAGTATGATTTCAAAGTAGCCTATAAATATAAATTGAATTTTTTTAAGGATGGTTGTAGAAAGGATACTTTGGATAAATTATTTTCTTAAGCTAGTTTCAAATCTTTAAAGTAAAGATTTATTTAATTAATTATAGAAGTGATTATTTAAAGATTTATTGATATTTGATTTAGAAAATGGTTATTTAAATAGTTATACTCTATCTAATAATTTTATTTGAAAATTATTTTGGACTTAAGTTTGTATGAGATGTTAGTATAATATTTTCATAAATAATATTTAAGCAAGTGTTTTAGAATAGTTTTGTTTAAAATATTTCCAAGTATATATGTTTGGACAAGTAATTTAAATTATTTTAAAGTATTTGAACTCGGTAAAATTTCAGTGGAAATGAATAAATATTTGGGAATATATTCCGCGTGAGGAAAGTGATTTGAAATTTGTTTTCAAAGGATTGAAACATAGAAATTGATTTGAAATTTGTTTTCAAATGGTTGAAGTGTGAAAGTATATCTTGCGAAGATATTTTAAAAATAAATAATTGGGGAAATTATTTAAATTTGGTGATTATTGTGAATGTTGATTGATAGTTAAATAATCGACTATCAATATTGGTCCTTAAATGACATTTGAATTTCGATGCGACCGGGGGTCAGATTTCAAATGGATATTCGAAAACCACATCTAATCTTTGTGATGGATCTTTTGTTTAAAAGATCAAAGTGGAAAATTTGTTATGATTTACTTGAAATCTGAATGAACACTTATTTTTAAAATGAGCACTCATTATTCGGATTAGCCGGGAGAGGACTTTGTGTCATAAAACCGATTTCGAATAATGATACGACGAAATGGGATTGCATTTGAAGATGGTATTGAAGACCGAGTATTTTCGAAAGCGAAAGGATTACCTGTCGAATGTATATGCATCGGGTTGCTCCGGTATAGAGATTTTATCACCCTTTGTGATGGGGATTCCAGACGTGATTAGTGAATATACGGATTTGCAAGGGTTCTTTGAAGTGCCTTCGGTTCCGTTCGATCCTGGAATGGACTTGTATGGATGTGTGTCTGACGTTACACTTTGAGATGTAAAGCCGGTTTCTATCAAATACATTCCTGTTGGTGATGGAGAATTTATTCTCTTAGCTTAACACCCTTTTCTGAGACGTACGAGCTCAGAGGTTATGTAGTTGATGGTTACTAGTGATACATTCCCAATTTGGTAATGTGGCATGCGAAGTGATGCTGATCATTTGTTGATCGAAGCATGGATTTTGTGTAAAGCGTAGCTTTGTTGACAAGACATCGTTGGACCTCACAACCCAGAATGGTCAAAACAGGAATGATGCAGCAAGGATATTTGGGGGTAGCGCCCCCTGAGGGTATGTTCATTTCCTTCTGGAAAAGGGTTGTATCGCGGTATGGATCCCAGATATTTAACCTATGTGGTTGTTGCAAATTTATTACTTTGTGGTTGTTCCTTTGTGGTCGAGGATCCTCGGATAAAGGTTGCTAACGACCGGGGGTTGGCATACTCGTGTAGTAGTTACCTAGTTACAGAGATAAACCGGCCTTATGTTGGCAGATAGGTTCTTGGGGTATACCTTCAGAGGCGTACCCATGTGACAATAGGAAGTTTCTTAGCCTAACCATTTGTTGGAAATCCAAAGAAACAATACGAGCCCTTTACGATTGCAATTGTATAACCCGCCTCCTCAGGAGGTAGCTATAGCAGGCATTATGTAACAGTATCTATGCTGGCTAAGATTTATATTATAATTTCGAAATGTTTTCCACACTATGCACTAATAATAATAATATCAAAGAGATTTTGCGTATCAAGCATGTTTGACTATCATAAGGAGAAATCTCCTCCAATTATGCGCTTGCATTGTGTGTGTGCGGGAAGGCCTTATGGTAGTTTCATTTTCCAAAAACATAGCGGATTTCTTTTCTTTTCTTTGTGAAAATAACTATTTTTAAGATCTCATACCAGTCCCATGACTGACCTGAAGTTTATTGTTCCCTTTCTAAACTCCGGGTGTCCACAATTTTCCACACGGGCAGCATAGAGTCAGATTATCAGTTATTCTGGAGCGAAGTCAGAAAAGAGATGCTGAGGAGATCAGGAGCAAGCTGGATGGCGAAGCGTATCACTTATACTATGTAGTGTCCGTTGCGTATGGTGGGTGCAAAGTAAATTTTCCATATGTGTTAAGTTATACCAACTGTCAGTGTTACATTGTGTTGTTCTATACTATAATGATGTGATGTAAAAAATCGATAAAGTGCTTTTGTTTTAAAGATTATTCATTTATCTATTATATATTGTTCCGCAGCGAAATATGAGATTCTGTTATTGTTTCTGTTTCTTCTTCTATCTTCTTCTTAAACCCTAACGGTTTGGTTTTTCGGCATTCGACTGTGTGGCATTGGATACAGTGGACGTGTCAATGTCGACTTTCGAGCATCGAAAAATTGGGTCGTTACGTGATCTCTCACCCTACACCAATGTGTGTGTGCACGCACACCATGAATGCATGCATGCATATACAAAGACATACACATATATACATACAAACAACAGTGTGTGTGTGTGTTCTTGTAGTTCTTTGTTCTATCTCCATATTGGCCGTTGGATTTACTTAATTATTCGATGAATTAATGATCATGCAAAAAGGAGAAAAATAATAAATCCATGAAAGAGTATAAATATTCAAATCTAGCTTATTAACTAATTCATTAAATTTGCTAATAGCTTAAGTGACAAGTGGTATGATGCTCTAGATAGGTTATAAAGGTCATGGATTCGAACCTCTAAAACATTAAAATGAGTGCTCTATTTGAAAAAAGTATCACTGTTGTTAACAAAATTAATAAATCAAGCAGCTACAAAGAACCTAAATGTTGAAGACTATGGATCTTCACACTAGGTCAATATGTATGTGCAGCCCCCACTTGTAGTTTCTAAATTTTAACTAATAATTCCCGGTACTTATTAAAATTATAGAATAATATGACATAAAAGGAAAAATCAATTGAAGCAAGAAGAGTAGGCCATATCATCTCAATCCCCAATACACTGAAGAAAAAGAAAAATCTCCACCCAAACATAGGCTAGAGTCTATAGATGTATCGTAAAATGAAAAAAGCTATCAAAGTAAGCAAAGTACTAAATCATCTCTCGAACTACTGAAGTAGGAATAGTCCATATATATGTATGATTAAATAAGCTGTGTTATCCAAAAACACATATATGAGTAATTGTAGAAGAACAAACTAAACAAATCAATAAAGCCACAACACCCTAGACTCTATGGCGAGCGGGTTGATAGGAAGTCAGTCACAACAGTCGACTATCAATAATCCATTAGCGCAATCATTGTCTCGTAAGTTGACCCAACTACAATATCCACAAGAATTGAAAAACTCGATGAAAGTGTGAGAATAGCTCACACATATGTGTACAATCAATGACCATGCAAATATATGTGTGGAAAGTAAAGCATGAACGAGAAAAAGGATAATTAATTTTCTATCGGGAGGAAAAAGTTAAAAGAGTTATCATTAGAATATGTACTTAATAGGTCATTACTAAAGGGTATATTATGCCTCTTTCTGCTACAAATTATTATTTTTTCCTTTAAAATATCAATCTTCTCTTTACTTTATTAACAAATTTTTTAAAGCAAACATTTTGGCTAATTTAAAGGTAAGATTTGCAATGCAATTATAACTAAAAAGCGTAATGACATAGGTTAGATTTTCGGATGAACTAATAACACTGTTGATATTCTTTAGCTCCTTTCAAACCATAAATATCGATAAGTAATAAAGAATATGGTACTAAGAAAAATTCTATATTTTTGGCGTGTTGAAATCTAAATTCATTCCAATAATAGTATTAGTTAAATTCAAAGTTAGTCATGTTATATATTAAGTGTATTTACTAGAATAGAGTTAGTTACTAGACATATGAAATATAGATGTGTCACATTTTCTATATCAAAGTTGCAAAAAAAAAACACTTTTATTTATGAGTAAGTTCTTATTCTTTAAAAATTTGATTGTATTTAATTTCTTATGTAGAATTAGCCACATGTGAAATTTTGTTTGGGAGGTGCATTACCTTTCCAAATAAATTAAGAAGTGTTTTATTTAGTACCTGAGAAATTTAAAAACTTATAGTTTGATTTTGAAGAGTATATGTTGCTATTTTCCCAGCACCAAGTCTTAATGTCAGTCCAATTATCTAGATTACAATATTCTACTAGTGCAAAGAAAACCAAGAATTGGATTATAATGCATTCTAGAGCAGTGTTGAAATTAAAATTCTAAGAAAATTTATTATAAGGGTTTAAACCCTTTGAAATTAAATCATTTTTGAAGTTACAAATATCAAAGAGATCTTTATAGACCACACTGAGAGGTATAAATGAAATCAAGCTATTTGCCAGAAGGACTTATTACCTCAATGTATTCTATTATTAATCCTAAGGTTGAAAATGTTTTAAAAAAATAAAATGGATTTCCAAAAGCGAGACATGTTATTAGAATTGGAGACAATATGGTGAAGATTATAAGTACAACCGTAGAATTGATTCAAAACCATTTCTTTTCAAAATAGGTTATTATTATTGTTGTTAAATTTCTAAAGTTGTTTCTTAGTAAAGACACATTAAGGTTTCTTAGAATTATTATTCCAAAGCCCTGATCCTCCTTGGATTTACTACTGATTTCCAATTAACAAGGCAGTTTGTATTATGACAAGAGCTATACCCAGTTTATAGGAAATTTCTTCTAGTCTTGTTAAATTTATTAACTATCGATTTTGGAAATATTTCCATCCTAAAGGAAATTTCTTCTGATTTTATCAATTTTATCATCTATAAATTTTGAAAAAGGATAAAAGGACGTACCATAAATTGGTAGAGCCAATATAATAGAGTTAGTAAAAATGATTCTACCAACTCTAGATAATATACAGTTCCAATTAGATAATTTTATATAAATTTTATCAAATATTATTTGTTAATCTTCCTTTTTAAGCTTCGTTGGTATAAACAAGAAACCAAAGTAATGTATATGAAACTTGATGATGTTGCAATTAAGAGTATTAACAACAAGATTTTCTATATACATTGTTCAAGACTAAATATAGCTTTTGTCAAAGTTAATGTTAAGTCCCTAAAGCAATTTCAAAACTGTATAAAATATATTAAAGAGATGTGATGTGGCAAGGAAAATCTGAGGTAAAAAGCTTGGTATCATCCATAAATTGGAGAATGGAATGACCATCGCTAGTGATATTACTACCAACACTATCCAGAACCTCGTTGGTGATAAATAGATTAATGATCCTTATGAATATTTCCATAGCTAAGGTTAATAGTAAAGGGTGATAAAGGATCGCCTTGTTTAAGTCTACATCTGGATCGAATTTTATTTCCTATAATATAGTTGACCATTATACTTGAGTTTCTAATTTTGAGAAAAGCCATAATCTAACTTGTCCATCTAGAAATGAAGCCCCCAGCCATTAATAAATTTTTAAGAAAAAGGTAATACATAGAGTCAAAAGCCTTGGCAAAGTTGAGTTTAAAAGAGCACAAATGATGTTACTTTTACAAATGATTCCCTAATCCTTAATAAAAGCTGACAGAGTTGTATCAATCAGGTTGTTAATTTTAGTGCTTAACTTATTAGCTATAACCTTTAACGAAATTTTAGGAGAGCGGTTTATCGGTGAGATAGACCTAAAAGCCTTAGGCTATATTGTTTCTACTTTCTTATCGGTGAGAATGGATTGTCCAATTCATCTAAATCAAATCCTTGCATTTTCTGGATATATGTCATTCCAACTAACTTTAATTTGACCTACTAGTTTCAAAAATGTGTTTGAAGTGGTTAACGAAGGCGTTATTAAGCTCATTTTGTTCAATAATTTACATACTGTTAATAAAAGGGAACTAACGATATGGCTTCACATATGATCATTTGCTGTTTTATGGAAAAACTTTGTATTTTTGTCTCGCTTGCCCATCCAATGGACCTTAGACCTCTGTCTCCACATTATTTATTCCTATTTAATGACTTTATCTAGTTCTTCTTTGAGATTTAAAAGAACTTTTTGCTCATCTAGGTTTAACATTAGAATCTCCTCGTTTATTTAATTTTAAAATTTCAAAATGTGTTTTTATCATCATATTACCGCCAAAAATCCCTTATTCCATTTTTTGAGAAATAATATAAGGTCCAAGCTTACAAAAATATGACTGTATTACTTGAATATTTAATATTATTCTTACTCATCGAGAGCCAATTATTTGGTACTAAATCTACAGAATTAACTCTAAGAGTCGCATCTCAAATTAAAAAATTCGATGCTTCATGCGTTGATTCTCACAAAAAAGTATAATAGGGCAGTGATCAGAGTAAACAGTTGGAAGCCCATTAACAAATAAAAATAGAAACCTATCCTTCATTTCTTTACTGATAAAGAACCAATCGAGGAGCTCCATCAAGAGGATCTCTATACCACCACTATTTTAATTTTAACATTATTTAGGAAATTTAATTAAATTAATTAAACAAAATATTGTTTGGCGTGAAAAGAAGACCAGATTTGATAATTAATTAGGTTAGGGCTTAAATAATCGACATATAAAATTGTTTTAATTTAAACATAAGTAGGAGGATTTATGAGAGGGGCAAAATAGGAAAAAGCTTCATTTCCTAAACATAAACTTTTCCACCCTCTTATCCTCATTCACTTTTACAACCATAAAAAGCACAAACAAATTAGAGGCCATTGCTAAATCTTTTAAAGCAAGAAAAGTTGGAGAATCAAGCTAAAGCTAAGGAGAATCAAATCAACAACTCAAATCTCCACTATTTTTCTCATATCAAAGTGAATAATAGTATCCATCTCATTATTGTGTGTTAAATTTTGAATTTTTGAAGCATTCCAAATTATTTGATGATGATATGGTTAATTTTACCATTGTTTGCATGAATGGTGATTTATTAGAAATTTTATGAAATGATTATGATATGATTCAAGAGAAAAATTTTAGTGAATGACCTCCTAATTACTTTATTTTTGGATATGTTGTGTAATACATAATTTTGGAGATATGTTTTTAATTTCATAATTTTCGAAATTAATAGGAATATTTTATGAATTTTCTAAGGTGATAAAGGCATTAATTTTGGGTTTTTATTATTTAATATGATAAAGTAATGAATTTTTCCCCGAAGTTTTTATGATAAAGGAAATGTTATTTTATATTTTTGATGAATTTTTAGGATTTTCCCCAAGCATTTTCGATTATTATGCTTCTAAGATAGAATGGATTAATAATTATATTAAAATATTAATATAATCTAATAGTTTGAAAATAATTTTGAAAATTATGAAATCTGATCTATAGCAATTTTTCTACAACGAAATTGATAAAGTATATCTCTAACCAATATGTTTACAAACAATAAGAGTTAGTAAAAAGAATATATTTTATTTAGCAAAATAGCAGTTTTTACATTAACTATGAGTCCGCCACTATACCCCGTAATCACCATAGCCTATGTATGGCTACAGTGTGAGTTAGCTTTTGTAATGCTATAGTATTAGTTAGCCTTTTTATTGCTACATAACCAATGCTTTCGTAGCCATGCTACAATACCCATGCTTTCGTAGCCACGCTACAATGCCAAAGCTTTTGTAGCCATGCTACAGTAGCGTTAGCCTTCGTAGCTGTGCTATAGTAACATCTGCCTTCATCACACAAACTTTTTTTTAGAATTTAACCATGGTAGCTTTTTAACCATAAGTCCATTTTTTTTATGACCACTCTACAAAAAGTGAAACCATCATTCGGAAGCAATGAAATAAGTTAGAGTCCTAATTCTACACCTATAAAATGTTATAGCCTAAAGAAACTTTATTGTTGTCCCATCACTTTATTTTCGATGGATGCGGAGGGGTCATTCCACAATAGCTGAATACATGCAGAAGCCTCCTTCCGTGATCGTTCCAACCAAGATGGAAGATTATTCCTCCTTATTCTTTTGACAGGGGTGGAGGGGTACTTCAACCTTAATTTTAATAGGTGCGAAAGGTTCCTGCCATGTCGTTTTGCCTTTGTAATTGAAGATAAAGATGGATAGCCTTATCCGATGGTGCCACCATGGTTATGGCATCTCACTTGTTTTTAATAGACAAATGAAGGGGTGGGTAGCCTTAATTTATAAAAGTTGCTTTTAGACCTTAAGGACACTAAGGCATATTTTAATAAAGTCGATACCATAATTGGGGATATTGATAATCGTAAAACTTTTCCATTTACAATAGGGGACACCAATGAATGTCTTATAAAGGTGTTATGAATGCTTGGGTAATCATATTTACTTTATTTATAACCCATAACTGCATTACGGGGTGCTAAGGGAAGGATAATCAGCTAGGTTGACCTAGTAGTGAATGTACTTATTTAACCTCTGTGTGAGTAGAATTACATCCATGAGGTCATATAGACCATAATGTAGGATGCCCAAAACTGGTTATAAAATTATTGATTTAAACAGGTTCTTAGTTAACCCATGAAAACTATGCCTTGAGAAATGTTATTGGTAGGGGCTAATAGGTTCTTAGTGATTCCATGAAAACTATGTCTAAAATAGGTTAATGATAGAGATTAACAAATTTATAGTCAGCCCATGAAAACTATGACCTGAAAGGTGTTATTGGAGAAACAAAAAGGTTCATAGTTAGCCCATGAAAACTATGATTGGATGGCATTATTGGTAGATACCAATAGGTTCTTAGTAATCCATAAAAATTATAAAACAAAAAAATAGTCCGTATGCTTGGAACGGGTTATTAGTCAGCCCATGAAAACTAATAGGTCAATAGTGACCCTAGAAACTATAATTTGAGACAGATAGTTTGATAAATGGGGATGGGAAATCCATGATATATTTTATAATTGCATATCATCATATTATCTTATGTTTTACCATTGTGAATGCAGGCGGACAATATATAGTTATTAGTTTTTGGTTAAGGTACCAGCAAGGGGGAAACCGTTCCGCTCACCAGCGTGGTCTCACTAGATATCTATTTGATTCGAGATGGTATATTTGATGGTGTGTAAGCTGTGTGTCTAGTTAACACTTAGGATCGTGTAATATGAATATTATATTAATGCGAAAATATAAACTAGATAATAGTAATAAAGTAAATGAAATAATCACACCAGGACTTTATATACTTGTTCGAACTTCCTGTTCTACGTCCAGTCCCATACTACACTCTAAAATTTAACTCTATGAACCCATTTCTTAACTTGGAGGAATTGGTATATAACACCTGAGCAGTCGAACAGGATTTTTCCGCCTCAAATAGCCGAACAGGACTTTTACTGCATGAACAACCGAACAGGACTTCTACTGGTACAAGTAAATAATTGACCCTTGTGTTCTGAATAACATGGATATGTCTTTAATATTACACCCTTCCTATAATCAAATCCTCAAGTATATATTGTGTGTGTGAAGATATGAAAGGAAGATATTGCTTAGAATCGAAAAATATACTAATTAGTTCGGAGATTCAAGCAATATATAGATTGTGATTGTTTTTAGATTGTAGAGATAGATAGTAGAAAATAAAGCAAGAAATAAAAATAAAATTCAGTAATTTGAGAAGTGATTCTAACGTGTTTATATAGTGAACAAATAATTACAACTATTAACAAAAAGTTCCAATTAAAAGGAGTAGCCATATCTCTTCAATTTGGATCGAAACTCTTCACAATTAGAAGTGACTCCTCAAGAAAAATAGTCGTTAGAACTGGTCAGTCGACTGAGCAAAATCGACCAGCCAACTGAATATTCAAAAACAGTGTAAAATGGTGCATATCTATGCACTGAACAGGTTCAATCGACCGTTGTGTAATGACCCGCCCTTCATTCCACAGCAAGGTGCATCATTAATAAGAAAGAAAGGGATAGAAAAGAGAAAAGATAGAGAAGAAAGAAAGAAACAACATTAGAATCTCAACAGCAGAACGAATAAATTATATTAATCGCATACATATTACATAATAGACAACATCTATCAGAGTTATAGAGAATATACATCACATACAAGACAGTTATAGACACCTGTCTAGTTATTACAACACAAGATACAACTCAAACAAACGACTCAGAGATCACACAACGGAACCGCTTATATCTACAAACGCTGAAGCCTCCAGCTCCATGGCTCCTTCAGAATTCGTCAAAGCTAACCTGAATCCCTTGGCTACTCGTAAAATTTGAGTACCCAAGAGTTTAAGAAAATAGAAATAAACTATGGGTCAGACATGGGTCTGGTGTGAGTAACAGGTTAAAGTTTCTTAACTTTCAAAAACCTTTGAAAACAAAAGATATCACGAAAGACTTCCCACATATAAACATGGGTAAGTTTTCACCTTATGCTAACCAAAACATTTGATAGGAAATCCAGTGATATTATAATAGGGTCTAGGGTTTTCAAGTAAAATGCAAAAATAGCTGGAATGCTTACATCTTACGTTCCAACATAGTTGGGCACAACTAAAACGTACGACACTTATTAGAGTTTGGTTTCCATACTATGGCTGGGCTACCGAGGTACCGTCCGTCACAGTACGGGGACTAGATCACCGTACCGAGTATTACTCCCAATCCTCTGCAACACAAAGCCAAAACCATCCCTTACTGGATAGTCCCGAACAAGACAACCCCGCAGTTGGTGCGCATATCCAACTGCCCACTAAGCCGAATAAAAAGGGACCTGTAGACAGGAGAAAACCTTGTCCTACTTGAGCGCGACCCACTTAGCCTTGTTGCACCTCCCCTATTTTAGCCATTCCCGGTTGATGAGGCTTGAGCTTACAATTACCTTTATAGAACACATCTATCTTAGAATGCTCATCGTCCACCTAACGATGTTCTAAAAGCATTCAATCCATACAAGATTGTTCCGGGTTTGAACGAAACCAAAGGCATTATCTCGTTACACTCATTTTGAAATCACCCTCAGAGTTAACGATAATAACCCTTGCACTCTGAATCTTCATCTTTACTTGAGATTCATGATGTAACATTCCTGAAAATTTACCAAGTTTAATTTAGCAATTAAATTAATTTTTGAAAATAAATTATGAATTAATTAGAGATTCCTACAATAAATAAATAATTTTTTATTATAAATAGAAATTTAATTTGAAATTTAAGAATAAGTATCTTACAAATAAATATTGGATATAGGAAAAACATAAATGTATTGGGAATAAATAGAAATTTGTTTTAAAATATAAGAATAAGTATTTTATAAACAAATATTGAATTTCAAAATAAAAGGTATTAAAAATAAAAAAGAAATTAAAAAGCTTGAGATTAATAAAAAGATAATGATAGTTGTTTTCTAAATTTTTAATTATATTAATATTTGGACGTTGTAATAAAAAGAAAAAAAATTAGTGTACTCATTTTTCAAAATGTTATTTTTAATTTCATATATGAATAAAAGTGACTAATTGTTAATATGAAACCAAAGTATTTAAATTCATTCTTTTCTTTTTATAAAGTTGTACAAAAATAAATAATAAAAAAATGTATGAATGTAAATTGTATAAATATATAAGTGTATAAATATGTTGAACTAAATTAAAGATTGAATGTGAAAACAATATAAAGTTATATTTAAGTTAATTATTAAAAAAACAATGGAGATAAGATTTTATTTATGTAAATATAAATATAAAAGAAAACACAATACATACATAGATAAAAGGAAAATGTATTTATTTAAATGGGAAGCATAATGTAAAGTTATATTTAAGTGTTATTAACATGAAAATGTAAAATGCAAATTTATGTACGTGAAAGACTTAAGTGAATATGGTATAAAATTTATTTAAAAATTCTTTTATCTTTGAAAATTGCAAATGATAAATATACACAAAGAGATGGAGTAAAGAAGTAAACATTACATTGGAAACTCATGATGATTTTTACAAATGGCATTCCCTATGATTGCTTAAATAAAATAATAAAATTAAAAAAAATTACAAAAAAAACTTTTGAGCTCCCCTATATGCAATAGTTTAGCTTTTCAGCAAATTTGAAAGAGAACAGTAGAAAGATCTCAAATCCGAAGCCAGTAAAAAAAGATAATCAGAAAACAAAAGTAAAACCAGGCTTCTCATTCATTTCTAAAAAAATTTGAAAACTACAAAGTTCAAACAACAACCTGTCTTCATCTTCAATTTCTCAACTCTGAGATTTTCTGAAGCAATCAAAATTTTATGCAACATTAGCTTCATCCTGGAAATAAAGAGATCAATATCAACTCAAGCTTGGGAATCATGCAAGTTCAGGCAAGCAAAATTCCGAAACAACTTAAAAATCTAAAAGCATGCAAGGCTTCAACTTCAATCTTAAGCAAAGCAAGTAATTTTATCAGCATGCAAATGTATCAAATCAAGCAATAGGAAAATCAAATTCAAGCAAATTCACTGATCAAAACATCAGTCCCAGTTTTCAAATTGCAAATTCCAAATTTCTGCTCTGTCTCTGGTTTTCTGCCTTATCCATATCCAGGTGAGCAACCCTTTAAATCAGAACCTTAGATCTACAAATTGATGTTGTGATGATTGCTTGGTGATGCTATGCAAAGTGTTTATTGTTTATTTGTTTGCATGACTGAATGTATGTATACACATACATGTGATTGTTCTGTTGAAGCTCAAACTTAGGTTTCACTAAGAAAAATTGAACTGCTCTTCATGCAATCAATTTCAAACTTTGATTTACAAATAGAAAATGAAGGCAAGACTGTAATATATTTTTAAAAATAAACTCAAGTGTTTATATTAAGGAACTTTATCAAAAATGAGAATTACAATTAAGAGCAGTTAAAGTCAGAAAATAAAATATTTTAATTTTTAGTTTTAACTGTATGGCTAGATTTATATCTGGAAATAATGAATTTTGACAAAGAAATCATGATTTTAAATGAAGTATTCATCGAGATACCCACAGTTGAACAGATTTGGGATATTTGTAAATCATTGGCGTTCACGAATGAATTAAGGCTTAGGGTTTTTTTCAGAGGTGCTGAAAGGATTGTAGAATACGAGAAAAATACAAGATGATTTTATATTTCGTCATGGTGATTGGAAGATGGCAACCTAGGGTTTAAGCCAAATTTTAGTTAGCGTTAGGAAATTTGATCTCTGCATCATCAGTATTGCATCGGACTTCGTCGCATGTAGGGGGATCGAAAGGTAGAGATGTGAGGCGGGTGTGGGTTAGTCGGCGTGGGTTCCAATCGACGATGTTCGTCGGTGCGAGGGATTATAGGTTGACGGGTTGGTTCCAGTATTTGGGTCGAACTGCTCGTTTTCGAATCGTGGTCGTTCTCGGTGATTTAGGTGATCGTGGTGACTCAAGAGGTGATGGGTGATCCACAAACGATGGCGAGGCTGGTCGAAGCTTCGGCGATCATCGGTGCACGTGAATGCGTGCACCTGTGCATTTCGTTTGCGTCATTGAGGAAGAAGGTGGTTGCTCGAAGGACGTGTCGAGGAAGATGACGTTTGGCTCGAGTATAGACTCGAGTGTGTTTTTTCGTACCGGCTATTTTAAATACTTAAACGAAAATTTTAAATTTCAAGGGTAAGCGGGGAAATCTTGGAAGAAACCCAAAGTTTGGTTCGTGAAAATTAGGTGATGGCTTGAAGTTTTCCTCGTGCGTGCTTGGGAAAGACTTTGTTGGCTCGGGGTTGATGGTTTGGGTCTGAGTCCATTTTGTTATCCCAGGTTTAAAGGTTTTAAGTAAAAAATGTATAGGTTTTAAGTTTAAATAGAATAGAATCCAGATTTTAATAAGCAAAGGAAATCAAGTTAAAGGTAAAGAAAAGGTTTAACAAGTTTTTAAATTTTATAAAAACCAGATTTTAAATTTAAAATAAATCTAGTTTAAATATCTCTCTTACATAAATTTCTTTATATGTTATAAATGTTTCCTTTAACATTTGATTAAGAGGTTATGTAATTTGTTTAATTTAAAATTTTGTTAAGTTAAATTGGCAGGTTATTTTAAATCTTAAAACAAAATGAAATTAATCAATTGAATAATATATAAAATGTTTTAAATTTCTGCTTGATTTTAAAAAGCCTTATGTTAATTTATGGGATAAATTAATTTAAGAAATAAATTTGAGAATAATTAATTAATTTAAGGTTAATCAATTAATGAAAGTGATTAGGGATAATCATTCATTGAAATTAATTAAGGGTGGATAGTTAATGGTTAAAGATGATTAGTGATTAAGAATAATCTCTTATTGTAATTTATTTAAAGAAAAAATTAATCAATGTGATTAATTAATTAAGATAATTAATTTGAGGATAATTTAATTTATTTAAGACTAATTAAATGAAAGTGATTAGGATAATCACTTGTTGTAATTAATTAAGAATAATTAATTAAATGATAATTAATTAAGAATCAATTAATGTAATTTATTAGGATAATTAATTAATGAATAATTAAGGGCTAATTATTTAATGATTAAAGGTTATTGGGTTTATTAATAAAGGTTAATTAATTTATTATTAATGGTTAATTATAAATGATTAAAGAATAGTTTATCATAATGATTTGTAATGTTAATTAACAAGGATTAGTAACTCATAAGAAATTTATCTAATTTGAATAAATTAGACAATTATCTGGTCTTACTTATGAATGTTTGGATCGTATTGGATGGTTGAATTGTTTGATATCCCTGATTGTGATGCTCTGTTTTGATTTGAGCTATGTTTACTGTAATTTATTATGTGTGATATATATATATATATACACATATCTGTGATTTGTGAATGAAAGATAAGCGTTATGGTTTATACCACTTATCAGATATAAGCGTTATAGTTTATATCGCTTCTCAAATATATTGATGTATTTGAATCTGTGCTGATTGATGATGTTGCACTTCTATTGTGTAAAACCCCTGGACCACACTTATACACACACAAATATGGATTGCACGTGGAAATGGGTTAAGTCACAGATTTTGAAATAGTTTTAAAGATTGAATTTTTGAATCCAAAATAGTTTTGGGATTAGAATTGAAAGCTTTTGAAAAGGGATTTCAGAAATAAAAGTTATTTTGGATAACTTAATAAAGTTTTGAAATTTAATGATTTGATTTGAATTTGAATTCGATATTTGAAATTGAATTCAATAATTTGGAAATTTATGATTTAAAAAGGTTATACAAGTTTATATGGGATTTAAACATTTTAAACAGTGTTGTTTTGGGGATTTGAATTTAACCCAAAGATTTTAACTTGTATAAATGAAATCAGATTTTTCTGAAAATGAAAACTATTTGTTCTCTAATAATAAAAGCTTTCACCTAAGAAATGAACTCCAATTTGTGATTAAAAGGATTCAAGTCTAAAATGAAAATGGTCTTCCAAGTTATGAAGAAATCTTTGGAAACGGGTTTGAAAGCTATAAGTTAAATCCTTAAAGATTAAATGAGTTAATCCAACTTGAAATGAAAATTGTTTTGAAATATGTAAATGAGTCTTTGTGAAAGCTAGGTGAACTTTGCGAATTGAATCTTTTTGTTTCAAAGGAATTGAAATGGTAATTTGTTTTAAACCATTTGAGAAGAAAGTTTGGGTTTTAAAGTTGTGATTTAAATGAAATCCCATTATCCATATGTTTTTAAATATTGCGCTCATTATTCGGTTTAACCAGGAGAGGACCTTGTGTCATATAACCCATTCCGAATAATGATACGACGTTATGGATAGCATTTGAAGACCGGTGGTGAAGACTGGATATTTTCAAAAACGGAAGGATAACTCGTCGAATGTAACTACATCGACTGGTCCCCAGTATAGAGACTCCATATGTGATGGGAAGTCCGGACGTGATTAGAGATTATCCGAATTTGCAAGGGCTTCTTCGAAAGTGCCTTTGGTTCTGTTCGAACCCGGAACAGACTTGTATGGATGTGTGTCTGACATTACACTTTGAGATGTAAAACCGGTTTCTGTCAAATACATTTCTGCTTGGTGGCGGAGAATTTATTCTCTTAACTTAACACCATTCTCTGAGACGTACGAGCTCGGAGGTTATGTAGTTGATGGTTACTAGTGATACATTCCCAATTTGGTAATGTGGCATACAAAGTGTTGTAGATCATTTTTTGATCAAAGCATGACTTTGTGAAAAAGCCTAGCTTTGTAGACGAGACCTCATCGAGCCTCATAAACCATTAATGGTCGAAACAGGAAAGATGCGGCAAGGTTTGAGGGGTAGCTCCTCTAGGGTATGACAATTCCTTTTGGAAAAGGGTGGTATCATGGTATGGAGCCCAAATACTTACTCATGTGGACACTGTAGTATATTTATTACCGTGTGATGTTGTTGGTGTTGAGAGCTCTCGGATAAAGGTCGCAAACGACCGGGGGTGGCATATCTTAGGTTTTACTCCCCGGGAAGGGGGTAGCCGGTCGTGTGTTAGCTGAGAGCCGGGTAGGTTCTCGGGGCGTCCCTCCAGAGGCGTTCCCATGTGGCAATAGGAAGTTCCTTTGCCTGACCATTTATTGGAAATCCATTCATCCAATACGAACCTTGTATGGTTTTAGTTGTATTACCTGTCATCTACTTATGGTGGCACCCCACTGTTTAGATAGTAGCTATAGTAGGCATACGATACTAGTCGTATGCTGGCTAGGATTTATATTATACTTTCGAAATGGTTTTACTACACTATGCACTAATAATAATATCAAAGAAATTTTCTCGTATCAGGCATATTTGACTATCATAAGGAGAAATCTCCTCCAATTTTGCGTTTGCACTGTGTGTGTGGCGGGAGGCCTTATGGTAGTTTCATTTTTCAAAAAGCATTGCGGATTTATTTTAAATTCTTTTGGTTGTTCATTTTAAAGTAAAAAACTGTTTTGTTTTCTCATACCAGTCCCATGATCGACCTGGAGTTTATCGTTCCTTTCCTAAACTCTGGGTGCCCACAATTTTTCCCACATGGGCAGTCTAGAGTTGGGTTTTTTCAAACAGTCAGGTTTAGTAGATTATCTAGAGCTAGTCCAGTCTTTGGATCAGGACTGCAGTTGCTTATCTTTGTGCATCGTTGGTTTGGGAGTTTGAGCTATTTCTGGATTGGTGCCTTGGAGATGGAGATTACCGATACTGGTGTTCTTTCTTGAAGACCATATTGGAGATATTGTTCCGCTGCTAGTGTTATCTTTTCTTTCCGCTGCTATTGTCTTGTATCATATCTCTGATGTATATTGATATTCATTATATTATTCAGTTGTAGATATTGTATCAATGTTGTATATGATATATGTTATTCTTTTCTTCCGCTGTGTTGTACTTAATGTGTTATAAGCTCCGGCGAACCAGATTCGACGTTTGGATCTGCGACATTTGAATACGAGTTTCGTATTCGGTGTCGATTTTCGAAAGTCAAGTCAGCGTCGTTAGACACGACCTATCGTTAATTTGGATCAATGTGGTTTTCGGATATCCAAATCTGAAAACCCGATCCCGGTCTCATCGAAATCCAAAACGCTATCTTTTAGGTCCAAGTTGTTTTAAGTTAAAACAATTCAATTCCATCCATTATCTATATTCACACAGATAGATAATTCATAATATCACAATTTATAGATAATTTAAATTATCATCATAAATAGATAATTCACATTATCATCATAATTTAACCAAAGTATCCATATCACAGATCAGTACATATCTCATATCAGAGGTATCAAATAATGCAAAGCACTCAATATCATTCAACCATCCATATGCAATGATCTATACCATCTCTAATTAATTTAAAGTGAATTAAATTAATTACGTCATCTCTAATTAATTTAAAATAAAATAAATAAATTACTTCATTTTATAAATCCTGCTTACTTAACCATGAATTAATTACAAATTAATTAATCACCATCTAATTTCATTTTAATTAATCATCCTTGATTAATTACCCTCTAATTACATAAAGTAATTAACCTTTAATTAATTATACAAGTTAATTATCCTAAACCATTTATAGTAATTAATCTTTAATTACTATCATTAATGAATTATAATTAATTACATTAATCCTTACTTAATTAGATTAATTAATTACTCTATAATCACTTATTATTGATTAATTAATCTTAATTAATCAACCCTTAATTACATCATTAGTTATATTAAATAAATGATCCTTAATTATTTTTTAATTAATTATTAATCATATTTAATAATTAATCTTTAATTAATTATTCATTAATCAGCCTTGATTAATCACATTAGTAATTAATTAACCTTAATTAATAACATCACTTAATTGTCTTCAAATAACTCTATTAATCAATTGTTGAATTAATTACACTAAGTAATTAATTATTAATTACTTTCTTTAAGTAATTATCCTTCATATTAATTACACAAAGTAATTAAACCAAAACTACTTCCATTTTCCAATTAATTACATCCAATAATTATCCATCTTAATTACTTCACTAAGTAATTACACTTCATTAATTACATTAAGTAATTATACTTATAAAATCATCAAGTGATTATCTTAATTAAGTAAACTTAATTAATTAACTTAACCTAATCACATTAAACTTAATTAATTACACTGAGTAATTAATTCATTAGTTACTTTCATTAAGTAATTATACTTAAACAATTCCACAAATGATTATCATTAATTAATTAATCTAATTAATCATTTTAAATTAATTATATTAACTAATTATTTAATAACCCCTAGTTAATGATCATCATTAACTATTAATAATCCTTTAATTACTTCTCTAAAGTAATTAAACTTACATTAATCATTATTAATTACATGTTAATTAATCTTTAATAACCAATTAATTAATGTCCAATTATTTAATTAATTAAGTGCTTAACTGTAACTTAATTAATCTTTAATTAGTGGATTAATTAATTTCTAACCATTAATTAAAAATCGAATCTTACCTAATTAATGATCCTTAATTACAAATTAATTAATCCTTAATTAATTTACTTAAACCTTAATTAATTAATCTAAACTCTTAATTACTTAATTATTTAATCGAAAACATTAATTAATTAAATTAATTAATTATTCTTTAATTACCTTAATAATTTAATGAATCACAAATCATTAAATCTTAATTTACTTTAAGATAAAACATTTCTTATTTATAACTAAATTGTCGTTAAAAAAACGTTAGGAAACATTTATCTTTTAAATTTACTTTTAAATTTCATTTCAAATTAAGATTTAAAATGAATACAAATTTATCTTTAACAAAATTTAAAAATAATTTAAAAATTCTTTAAATCAAAGATCAAAGAACACTTAACTTATAAAGAAATTTATAAGAGTTTTACTAAATTCATTTTAAAATACACTTTAAAATTTAAAGTTGTTTAAAACATTTTAAATTTTATAAAACTTATTTATTTCGAAACTAGGGTTCAAAATTAAATTTGAATCCATACTTTAAACCGATTTAAAAATTTATTAAAAATCCTGCTTTCAAGTTTTAAATTCATTTTAAATTTTAAAAATCAAGCAGGTTCAAAAACCTGGCACAATCTAACTGACCCGAGCCGAACCTTCGAATCCCTGAGTCCAACACCACATGACTTCGAGTATTTCATGCAACTGACTCGAGTAAACTCGAGTACCCTATCTCCTACCTCAACCTAAACTCCACCAATACAAAGGAATGCACCGTGCATATGCACGGTGGCTCTGATCAACTCCGGCCATCCAGGATGGCTTCCCTACATCGACGACCATCCTTGCATCCAACTTCGACCATCAGATCACCAGTAGCAGCTCGAAATCGAATTCGAGCACCCTGACCCCAAAAATGGAACCAAAGACAAAACCTAGAATCTCCTTGTACACATCTCTCCGATCACCGGAGTGTCGGCACCTCCGGCCAAACCTTCGTCAACATCCAAGCAATCATTTGCCAAAGTTATGTTGAACTCGATCATCCAGAGACGCCATGCCGATCAAATTACCCGAGCAAATCCAAACTAGGTTTATAAACAAAAATGATCAACCACAGCCGCTACAGCTCCTTGCTCCTCCATCTGACATTTTCCCACCATTTGTGATCATTTCTCCATCTCCAGGAAAGACCATAAGCATATCGATCAACTTGATCACCAGAATCAACCAAAAATGCAAAATCCAAGCAAACTTGAATTGCATCCTCAATCTAATAGTAAAAATCTAGATCTTAATTCTATAAATCATAATTTCGTATAATGTTTCAGATCATATGCTTGAAACAATGAATTAGGATGATTAAATTTACTCCTGTATTAAGCTTGCCCTGTTATTATCTTGTTTCCAGAGACATTTTAATTTATTTTGTCTTAAATAAAAATTTAAACTATAATTCATGGTGAATCAGACAAATTTTATTTATAATCTAAAACCTAACAGCAATTGGATCAAGAGAACATGAATTTTGTTCTAAAACTTAGCTTGAAAAACTATGAGTATAAGTGTCCCAGATAACAGCATGCACACACACATCTATACATTCACATATACATGCAGAAAAAAATGCACTTAAATACACTTACATAACATGCTTTTTTCCAGAGAAAATCAAGCAACCGGATTCATTCTTAATTTTTTTAAAGTTACTCACCTGAAAACAACGATGAACAGAGCACCTTTGTAAAAACAGCTTATGCTTTGATTTTAAAACTTGAGTGCCTTTGCTTCTTTGTTTTTGTTTTAAAAACTGCATGCTATTAAAACTTGTAGAGATGACTTTCTCTAGTTTTTGAAAAAGATGCAGGCATTTGTTGTTGCAAACTGAATTGAAGAAATGCAGGCTTGATCCCAGATTGAAGAAAAAGAATGAACTACAGGTTGATGATTTTGATTTGCAAGCTTGTTTACAGGTTTTGGTTTAGAGATTGCTTTTGATTTATAGATTGATGATTTTATTTCTGGTTTGAGAGGATAATTGATTTCATATTTGTTTTAAGAGGAGTTGTTTTACTTTTTGAGAATGATTTACAAGCTTGAGTTTCTTAACTTTAGAATAGAAAAAGATATAAAATAATGAAGGTGAGAAAATATGTGTTTATATAAGTTAAATCTTGTGATTTATTTTAAAAATAAAAAATAAAAATTACACTTGTTTACATTTCAACATTTGTCATAAAGAGTTGTTTATTAGTTAACACATGTTACTAATGTCTCTAAATTTTTAACACATGTCATTTAAGTAATTCTTATTTACTTTAAAGTTAATAAAAACATTTTTCTTAATTTACTATTATAAATACTTATCTAAATACATATGAATTTCTTTAAGATAAAAGCTTATACATATGTTTTAAATGCAAATATTTTTTTAAATACCTATCTTTTGAATTTCAAAATAAATTCCAAATTCAAATTAAATTTTAAAAATTCAATTTAAAGCCAATTTAAAACAACACATTCAAATTTGAAAATAATAATTCAATTTTTATTGAAATTTATTTACATGTAATCACATTATTAATATTGTTTGAAAATAAAAAATTTGACAATTTTAAATAATTTATAAAAGAGATTGCCTCGTTATTTAAATGAATTAATATATCATATGTTAATTGTATTTTAACCTCTTACATAAAATTTCAAGTAATATTTAAAAAGAAAATAAAACAAAGCTTTTATGTTAATCTTATTTAAATTTAAACTTAAGCTTAAAAATATTTAAACAATTAACATTTATCTTAAGTATTTTAAAACTATATAATTATTTATTTAAATAATCTTTGAAAAGTTTTATATTAAATTAAATCAAATTTCCAAATTACTAAGATTATATTAGCATTTGAAAACATAGTTTCATTTGTTAAATTCAAACCAAAGCTTATCTATTTACAATATATACAAATATATATCTTATAAATAGAAAACATTTTATTAGCTCTAAAAAGATAAAATTCACCAATTAAATATTTATGAAAAGAAGATTATTAATTTAATTCAAATTTTATTAACCGAAATTATCAAATTAATTTGAATTTTAATGCTGATTATTAAATTGATATTGCCCAAAATTCCGGGTCATCACATATTGTTTTTGGTTAGTCGACTGACTTGGTCGTCAGTGCACAGTTTGCACATATTTAAAAAAATTAACTTTAAAACTACTTTGACTATGTGCAAACTACTTAAGGATAGATTTTAACAATTATAAACCATATCTAAGACTTAAAATTCAGTAAATAATCGTACTATACTTAGATTTGTAGTCTCATCTCCTTTGTAGTTTAATGGCTTGCATGTGTCATTCTCTTTTTGTCGCTTGATCGTATAGTTCATCACTAATTGTTTAAGCTCTTTGTCATGAATCAAAACTCATGATTCAACATTCTCCCTTTTTTGATTGATGACAACCAGTTTTTGACGATGCTATATTTATATACCAGAAGTTATATATTTCTCCCCCTGAATATGTGGCGACATATCTAATCCTGCAAAAATTTGGTTAGTTATACAAATTTCTCCCTTTCACTCGTCAGAGTCTAAATCTGTATCTTCTTCCTCTTCTTCTTGCGCTTGTTCTTTGCCTCATGAGAGCTTTTCACATATTGTCTGCCACCACCATTTCCACTAGTGTCAGAACTTGTATGTTCTTCGGATGTAGACCAAGTGAAATGACATGCCTAGCGTTTTCACGGATTACGATGTGAAGGTTCTGCAGTATTCAAGGAGGAATAAGAGATTGCATCCCATAGAATCCCAAAAAAGCTTTTGGTCTTGTCAAACTTCCTGTCAATCTTCTTGTCGGGATTCTTAATGCGAGAATCCAAAATTACTTGATTACGTGCAATGAGATCAATGGACTCTTGGGTGCTTTGGGATGGGGTGGTGGAGCATATTTCAACTCCTCGTTGTTGTGGAGTAGCAGCTTGTTGGCGAGGCCTTGATTGCCAATCTTGGAATGACATGATAGTGAGCTATCTTGGAGGCAATTTCATCAAAATAATTATGCGGCTATTTTGTGTTTTAACCGTTGAGGTATCGAATTCTGGAACTGGAACTTGTAGATTCATTAGGAGCCGCATAATATACTTGCCATAGTAAATGATGTTCATCCTACCTTGATTGAAGGCTAGGAATTTGTCAAGTATAAGCTCAGGCCAATTAATTTGAACATCACCCCAAATTGCATATAAAGCTCTATAATTCTCTAGGTAGACAGGCTTGTAAGTCCTGGTACGAGGATGGATTGTGCGTATTAAGGCTTGATGCATAATTCGGGCTGTAGGACTTAAGGCGGTAGATTTTAATTTTTTTCATGTCATCCTCCAAAAATCTATGACTCACTTCATCTCGTTCTCCTAAAACAACATTTAAATCTTCTAATGGAATTAACATTTGTTGGTGTTTGGAGGATGTGTCCAATTCTATCTAACCACAATAAGACTTGTTTGCCACAAATTAACTCCGTACGCAGTTGTTACAGTTTCCTGGATTTTGATGACCCGAATTCAAGTTAGCGTAAAAGAGTTTTACCATTGTATGATTTATCTTGAGATTGTTCCAGTTGTAGTCAAAGAGAGATTCTCGACGACTTCTTCTAACAAGATCTTGAATTCTATATGCTGCGAAGTCAGGAAATACAAAAAATGATCCTTCTAAAAGAATGAGCTTCCTTTATCTTGTTCCATCTTAGGATAGCGATGGCATCATAAAGCCATTGAGCTATTTGGCTGGCTGAGGATGAAGCTTTTCTAGAGCATTTTGATGGTCTGGGAGCCATTTGAAAATTTAGAGGGTCAGGGTTTTGAAATTTTGATGATAGAAAGTAAAAGTGAGGAGTAAAATTGAAGAAGATAGATTATACGGGTAAAAAATGGGTGAAACAGGAGTTAATAGGCCCAAATAGCCAGTCAGTCTACTGATCGAATTTAGTCGGTCGACCGATCAATTTTCTCGAAACATTCTGTTTCCGGATTCAATCGACTAACAAAATTCGTTAGTCGACTGAATGCTCTTTTTCAGCATTATCAGTCTTTTTTGCCAAAAATGTTAAAAAAATATATACAATATATTAAACAAAAGAGTGCATACAAATTAGATTGAAATAAGAGAAAAGATATATAAAAATTATTTAGATGAAGAAGAAGTGGATGAATGCGAAGTCTTGCACTCTTCTGGTTCAACTTAATTCTTCTCTTTGCATGGTTTCAATGAAGACCAGTGATTTCCACACTCCCATGAATTTGGAGACATAGGAGGAGGTTGTCGTGACCGATCCCATGGATACTAATAGGAAGCCGTTGTGGGTTGATGAACGTAGGATGTAGATGTTGCGCAAAATTTCCAGCCAAGTTGTTCCAGAAAGCTAAGTCATTTTGAATTAACCTTTTGTTCATAATACATTTCTCATTATATTTCTATTGATTCCTGTAGATAATGATGTATATCATCAATCTTTTGTTTTGTTGATGGAGAACCAAAGAATTAAAAACGACGTGCCTTCTTCTCATCTGGAGTATAACCAGCATAATAGTTGGATGGTTTGGCAGGTTCATAACATGGAGTAGGTGTAGGTAAGCTAGAAGAATTAGAGGATGGCATGGAAAAATCAAAAGAATAGAAAGTAGAGTCATTCTGGGAGTTGTTTTGGAAAGACATTATTGCAAGGAATAATCAGTATTTGAATCAAACAATCAAGGTGGTATACAACACCTAGATACTATAATTTAAGATAGATAGTCAGATAAATGAGGATGGGAAATCCATGATATATTTTATAATTGCATATCATCATATTAAGTTATGTTTTACCATTGTGAATGCAGGTGGACAGTATATAGTTAATTAGTTTTTGCTTAAGGTACTAGCGAAGGGGAAACCATACCGCTCACTGGCATGGTCTCACTATATATCTATTTGATTCGACATAGTATATTTGAAGATATGCAAGATGTGTGGCTAGTTAACACTTAGGAACGTGTAATATGGAATATTATATTAGCGTGGAAATATAAACTAGATAATAGATAATAGTAATAAAGTAAATGAAATAAGCACACCAGGACTTTTTGTACTGGTTCGAACTTCCCGTTCTACGTCCAGTCCCAGAATACACTCTAAATTTAAACTCTATAAACCCCTTCCTTAAATCGAGGAATTGGTATACAACACCTAAGCAGTCGAACATGATTTTTCCGCCTCAAACACCCGAAGAGGACTTTTACCGCCTAAACAACTGAACAGGACTTCTCCCGGTACAAGTAAATAATTGACCCTTGTATTCTGGAAAACATGGATATGTCTTTAATAGTACACCCTTCCTGTAATCAAGTCCTCAAGTATATATTGTGTGTGTGAAGATATGAAAGGAAGATATCGCTTAGAATCAAAGAATATATTAATTAGTTTGGAGATTCAAGCAATATATAAATTGTGATTGCTTTTAGATGCAGAGAAAGATAGTAGAAAATATAGCAAGAAATCAAAATAAAAATTCAATAATTTGAGAAGTGATTCTAAAGTGTTTATATAGTGAACAAACAGTCACAACTATTAACAAAAAGTTCCAATCAAATGGTGCAGCCATATCTCTTCAATTTGGATCAAAACTCTTCACAATTAGAAGTGACTCCTCAAGAAAAAAAGCCGCTAGAGTCGGTCAATCGACGGAGAAAAATCGACCAGTCAACTAAATAGTCAAAAACAGTGTAAAATGGTGCATATCTATGCACCGAGCAGGTTCAATCAACTGGTTGTTTTCGGTCAGTCGACTGACCTGGTCGTCAGTGCACAGTTTGCACATATTTAAAAAATTTAACTTTAAAACTACTTTGACTATGTGAAAACTACATAAGGATATATTTTAACAATTATAAACCATATCTAAGACTAAAACTTTAGTAAATAATCATACTATACTTAGATTTGTAGTCTCATCTCCTTTGTAGTTTAATAGCTTGCATGTGTCATTCTCTTTTTGTCGCTTGATCGTATAGTCTCATCACTGATCGTTTAAGCTTTTCGTCATGAATCAAAACTCATGATTTAACATTCTCCCTTTTTCGATTGATGACAACCAGTTTTTGACGATGCTATATTTATATACCAGAAGTTATATATTTCTCCCCCTGAATATGTGGCGACATATCTAATCCTGCAAAAATTTGGTTAGTCATACAAATTTCTCCCTTTCACTTATCAAAGTCTGAATCTATATCTTCTTCCTCTTCTTCTTACGCTTTTTCTTTGCCTCGTGAAGAGCTTTTCATATATTGTCTGCCACCACCTTTTCCACTAGTGTCAGAACTTGTATGTTCTTCGGATGTAGACCAAGTAAAATGAGGTGCCGGGCATTTCCGGATCACGATGTGAAGGTTCTGCAGTTGTCAAGGAGGAACAAGAGATTCCATCCCATAGAATCTTGAAAAAGCTTTTGATCTTGTCAAACTTCCTGTCAATCTTCTTGTCGAGATTCTTAATGCGAGAATCCAAAATTACTTGATTACGTGTAATGAGATCAATGGACTCTTGGGTGCTTTGGGATGGGGTGGTGGTGCGTCTTTCATCTCCTCGTCGTTGTGGAGTAGCATCTTGTTGGCGAGGCCTTGATTGCCAATCTTGGAATGACATAATAGTGAGTGGTCTTGAAGGCAATTTCATCAAAATAATTGTGCGGCTTGTTATCCCACTTTTTGGTCAAAACTGGAATATCAACAAATTGGCAAAGGATGATGGATATTGGGATTGGAGATCAATTGAAAGCAAGGCGGCGATCGATGTCGTCAAAATTTGGTTGAACTACGATCGGGACGAAATTGATTGGAGATGATGATAAGGATTAGGAAAGGCTATGTTTCAAATTTTAGGTTAATCGGAGTTCATATGAAGGAGTTATGATCGATGCAAGGTAGGAAAGTCATGCTGTTCGAATCCATCAAGGGGTCAAGGTGTTGCTCGTTTCGAATCCATCGGATTCGAACCCATCAGGTTCGCATCGATCGAAGGCACGACGCAAGGATGGTTCGAATCGATACACCTCGTATCGATCAGGAAGTGATGGCTTCGAATCGATACCTTTCGTATCGATCAGCTTGCACACGGCTCGATGGTCTTCGTGTCAATCAGATGGGAAGGACAGGTAGACTTCGACTCGATGACAGCATGGATCTCCTTCGTATCCATAAGGAGTACACAGGTTAATTCATATCGATGGTGGTTCGAATCGATAGGATTCTGGATTCGTACCTATCGATACGAAGAGAGCGTTCGAGAAGGATACGCGGGGAGTCGACTTCATGGATTCGAAGGACTTAGGGACAATTTCGAAGCGATCGATACGAACCAGGGAAGAAACATTCAATACGGTGGCAAAGGTGGATCGACCCGAAGAATTCATGACACATCATCGATGCGCGCACGCTTTGGATGGAGTCGAAGGGGATGGATTCGAAGCATGGATTCGAACCAGGCAGAACATACGGAGCTTTGATCTCGAATCGATCATATCTTCCAAACCGTTGACCCAAATGCAATGAAATTTTTACAGGAGCTTATATACATGTTGAAGAATGCTCTCATCATATTTCAGCTCAATTGGATGATTTCTTTATCGATTCGAATGGAGTTCGAATCGATCCCGATGTGGGCCCGGATCTCCAGAATTCGGCCGTATGGGCCCTCTCACGTGCCAGAAGCGGTCTACCAGATTTTTAGGAGAAATATCAGCCTCCTATGCTTATAAATAGAGTCGCTGGTCATTCAGAAAAGGGAGGGGAATTCTGAAGCGCCCAGATTCTGCCGGATTCAACTATACACTTCACCATCATTATTGTAATCAAATTGCTCGATTGTAATCGCTGCATTTTTCTATAATCATCGAGGATAATCAATAAAAGGATAAAAACTTTGGAGTGGACGTAGGCCGGAGATAACCGAACCACTATATAACTTGGGTCTTTGTTCATTACTTGCGAATTACTGTTTGATACCTGTTTAGATCTGTGATTTGTGTTTGAATATTGCTGATTTGTATTCATACACCGGTGCTTTCACGGTATTTAGGGTTTGTGACCAATTTTGGCGCAAACACTTTGGTGCCTTCACTGAGAAGGACTAGCACCCTCTACATCTGATTTGAAAGTTGGATTTGAAGATTTTAAAGAGTTTGGATTCAAGGACAATGACTAGGCAAAATAGTAGAAGGAAAAGGGCTGAGAGAAGCCAACAGGAAGGAAGTCAACAAGCATCCTCCAGAGCCGGGGAAGGACAGGCTTCAATCTATATAACTCGGGATGAAATTGAAGCTATAACGAATTCTTTGCAGGAGAGATTGTTGAAGAGCCAACAGGAAATGATGCAGACTTTCTTTGAGAAAATAGGAGCTGCAGGGATGCAGAACTTAGGAATAGCTACAACCGCTGCGGATGCAGGATAGGGGACTAGGGTCGTGGAACCCAATGGAGGACGAGATATTGAGCCAGAAGGCAATCAACAAGGGCTTGGGGGCAGGCTCACGGGATCCAACACAAGAGGGCCTTTGGAAGGAGTTCAACAAGCTAGAGCTAACGTTGCTGCTAGTGAACCACATGAGGAATATGTGCCAGAGTTCCCTCGGGGGCATGGGAGGCAACCCCCAACCGAAAATATTGGATTAGTAGAAATCATCAGAAGAACTGTGCGAGGCGGTTTGACCAACAGAGACTTGGAAGGAATGAATAGGAGTCCGTTCGCTCGGGAAATAAGAATGGCTCAGAATCCACCTAAGTTTAAGCTACATAGCGTGGAGGTATATGATGGTAAGGCGGACCCAACTGATCACTTGATGAGGTACACCAGACACATGGAGGTGCTGGGGGCATCGGAGGAAGTGATGTCCCGATGTTTCCCTTTGTATTTAACGGACTTAGCTGCAATGTGGTTTAGGCAGCTGGGAGAAGGATCTATAAGGACTTAGAGGGAATTGGTAGAAAAGTTTTTGGGACAATTTCGGGTTCACGTCAAGAGGCCGAAGAATGTGATGACATTAACATCGGTGAAGCAAAGGATGGATGAATCGCTTAGAGCTTTTCTAACTCGATTCAGTGCGGCAGTCGCTTCGGTGGATCGGCCTGATCCGTCGATGGTTTTAATGGCAGCAGTATCAGGAGTCAGGGAGGACTCAGATTTTAAGGTGTCTCTGAAACGAGATCCCCCACAGGAGCTCGACGAATTCTTTCGTGAGGCGGAAAGGTTCCTTCGGCAAGAAGATGCGAGTACAGATTTAAAGGCGAAAAAGGTTAATGCAATTCAGGATGTAGGACCATCCAGCAAAGGCTTGGATAAAGACAAAGGGAAAAGGAAGTTGGACGATGATTCTGGAAACGCTAGGAAGTGATGGAAGGATCCAAAGTTTTCCACATACACAGGATTGAACGAGACGCTGGAGCGGATATACTTGGATACTCGGAATCACCTTCCTTACCGGAGGCCGGCTAGGAGGGAACCATCAGAACGGGAAAGGACATCAGGAAGGCACTGCCTCTTCCATGATTTAGATGGACATGATACCAACAGCTGCATGCACTTAAAGGATATAATCGAGGAGCATGTAAGTAATGGACAGTTACAGCAATATGTCGGAACTCGGAATGCAACGGCGGAGCAGGAGCAACCACCGATCACCTCACGCCGTGATGATGTGAGGCCCAGGGATGGTCGTCGATTGATCATCCACTGATCAGGATAATGTGAAATAAGTAGCGAACTACTGGCAAGCAACCAAGTCATTTACACATGTATGGGGACGGAGATAGCCCCTAGGCATGCTCTGAATGCTGATAAACTGCAATGCTGTGGTTTGTGAAATTTATCTTTTGCCTTTTGATTGGACACTTCTTTTCTTTTTGGATTTGGTTTTGGAGTTCAGATCGAACTCCTGGTTTTGCTTGCTTTTTGATTTGGATTTTCCATTGGATGATTGTTTTTGGCTTTGGATGCTGGTTTGGATTTCTGATTCTTTGATTTTGATTTTGATTTTTGGGATTTGGATTCTGGATTGGATTTTGATTGGATTTTTATTTGGTTTTTGATACATGGTCGTTGGGTACGGATTATGCCTGGCAAGGGGTGAGTCACTTTGCCCGAACGTGGTAAATTGACTCATTCAGGTCGTCGAGTATGGACTATGCTCGGCAAGGGTCCGGAGTGACCAGGATTCGGCCTAGGACTTAGGCCCCATATTATCGATTATTGCTTCAGATCGTTGAGTATGGACTATGCTCAACAAAGGTCCGGAAAGACCAGGATTCGGCTTAGGACTTAAGCCATGGCTTAGCTCAACGTCCAGGGACACTGGACCACGGTCGTCAGGTGTGGATTACGCTTGGCAAGAACCCGGAGAGGTTATGGATTCGGATATCGACCCGGAGATGTCCTGGATCTGGTTATTGGCTATTGGATAAGGATGGATTAGGACTCGGCTGTCGAGTTCGAATGGATATGGAATTGGCTAAGGCTTTGGTTATGGGATTTGGAATTGGGCATCGGCTCGAAGCAGTCAAGGATGGCATACTCTGGCGATATGGCTATGGACTTTGGATATTGGAATCAGAACTATTCAAAACATGCCTTCTTATCAAAAGACATGTTTTGGGGGGCAAAGTGTTATCCCACTTTTTGGTCAAAACTGGAATATCAACAAATTGGCAAAGGATGATGGATATTGGGATTGGAGATCGATTGAAAGCAAGGCGGCGATCGATGTCGTCAAAATTTGGTTGAACTCCGATCGGGACGAAATTGATTGGAGATGATGATAAGGATTAGGAAAGGCTATGTTTCAAATTTCAGGTTAATCGGAGTTCATATGAAGGAGTTATGATCGATGCAAGGTAGGAAAGTCATGCTGTTCGAATCCATCAAGGGGTCAAGGTGGTGCTCGTTTCGAATCCATCAGATTCGAACCCATCAGATTCGCATCGATCGAAGGCACGGCGCAAGGATGGTTCGAATCGATACACCTCATATCGATCAGGAAGTGATGGCTTTGAATCGATACCTTTCGTATCGATCAGCTTGCACACGGCTCGATGGTCTTCGTATCGATCAGATGGGAAGGACAGGTGGACTTAGACTCGATGACAGCATGGATCTCCTTCGTATCCATAAGGAGTACACAGGTTAATTCGTATTGATGGTGGTTCAAATCGATAAGATTCTGGATTCGTACCTATCGATACGAAGAGAGCGTTCGAGAAGGATACGCGGGGAGTCGACTTCATGGATTCGAAGGACCTAGGGACAATTTCGAAGCGATCGATACGAACCAAGGAAGAAACATTCAACGCGGTGGCAAAGGTGGATCGACCCGGAGAATTCGTGACACGTCATCGATGCGCGCGCGCTTTGGATGGAGTCGAAGGGGATGGATTCGAAGCATGGATTCGAACCAGGCAGAACATACGGAGCTTTGATCTCGTATCGATCATATCTTCCAAACCGTTGATCCAAATGCAATGAAATTTTTACAGGAGCTTACATGCATGTTGAAGAATGCTCTCATCAAATTTCAGCTCAATTGGATGATTTCTTTATCGATTCGAATGGAGTTCGAATCGATCCCGATGCGGGCCCGGATCTCCAGAATTTGGCCGTATGGGCCCTCTCACGTGCCAGAAGCGGTCTACCAGATTTTTAGGAGAAATATCAGCCTCCTACGCTTATAAATAGAGCCCCTGGTCATTCAGAAAAGGGAGGGGAATTCTGAAGCGCCCAGACTCTGCCGGATTCAACTATACACTTCACCATCGCTATTGTAATCAAATTGCCCCATTGTAATCGCTGCATTTTTCAGTAATCATCGAGGATAATCAATAAAAGGATAAAAACTTTGGAGTGGACGTAGGCCGGAGATAGCCGAACCACTATAAAACTTGGGTCTTTGTTCATTACTTGCGAATTACTGTTTGATATCTGTTTAGATCTGTGATTTGTGTTTGAATATTGCTGATTTGTATTCATACACCGGTGCTTTCACGGTATTTAGGGTTTGTGACCAATTTTGGCGCAAACACGGCTGTTTTGTGTTTTAACCGTTGAGGTGTCGAATTCTGGAATTGGAACTTGTAGATTCATTAGGAGCCGCATAATATACTTGCCATAGTAAATGATGTTCATCCTACCTTGGTTGAAGGCTACGAATTCGTCAAGTATAAGCTTAGGCCAATTAATTTGAACATTACCCCAAATTGCATATAAATCTCTATAATTCTCTGGGTAGACAAGCTCGACCTGGTGCAAGGAAGGATTGTGCGTATTAAGGCTCGATGCGTAATTTGGGCTGTAGGACATAAGGCGGTAGATTTTAATTTTGTCATGCCGTCCTCCAAAAATCTATGACTCACTTCATCTCATTTTCCTAAAACAACATTTAAATCTTCTAGTGCAATTACCATTTATTGGTCTTTGGAGGATGTGCCCAATTCTATCTAACGACACGAAGACATGTTGACCACAAACTATACTCCGTACGCAGTTGTTACGGTTTCTTGGATTTCGATGACCCAAATTCAAGTTAGCGTAAAAGAGTTTTACCATTGTATGATTTATCTTGAGATTGTTCCGGTTGTAGTCAAGGAGAGATTCTAGATGACTTCTTCTAGCAAGATCTTGAATTTTATATGCTGCGAAGTCAGGAAATACAACAAATGAGCCTTCTAAAAAATGAGCTTCTTTTATCTTGTTCCATCTTTGGATAGCGGTGGCATCATAAAGCCATTGAGCTATTTTGGGTGGCTGAGGATGAAGCTTTTCTAGAGCATTTTGGTTGCCTTGGATCCATTTGAAAATTTGGAGGGCCAAGGTTTTGAAATTTTGATGATAGAAAGTAAAAGTGAGAAGTAAAAGTGAAGAAGATAGATTCTACGGGTAAAAATGGTTGAAATAGGAGTTAATACGCCCAAATAAGCCGGTCAATCTACTAATCGAATTTAGTCGGTCGACTAATCAATTTTCTCGAAACATTCTATTTCCAGATTCAGTCGACTGACCAAAATTCGTTAGTCGATTGAATGCTATTTTTTAGCATTATCAGTCTTTTAGCCAAAAATATTAAAAAATATATATACAATATATTAAACAAAGAGTGCATACAAATTAGATTGAAGTAAGAGAAAAAATATATATAAATTATTTAGATGAAGAAGAAGTTGATGAATGCGGAGTCTTGCAATATTCTGTTTCAACTTATGTCTTCTCTTTGCGTGGTTTCAATGGAGACCAATGATTTCCACACTTTCATGAATTTGAAGGACACAGGAGGAGGTTGTGGCGACTGATCCCATGGATATTAATAGGAAGACGATGTGGTTGATGAACGTTGAATGTAGATGTCCTGGAAAATTTCCAGCCAAGTTGCTCCAAAAATCTAAGTCGTTTTGAATTAACCTTTTATTCATAGTACATTTCTCGTTGTATTTCTATTGATTCCCGTTGATAATGATGTATATCATCAATCTTTTGTTTTGTTGATGGAGAACCAAAGAATTAGGAACGACTTGCCTTCTTCTTATATGGAGTATAACCAGTATAATAGTTGGACGGTTTGTCAGGTTCATAACATTGAGTAGGTGTAGGTAAGCGAGAAGAATTAGAGGACGGTGTGGAAAAATCAAAAGAATAGTTAGTAGAGTCATTCGAGGAGTTGTTTTGGAAAGACGTTGTTGCAAGGAATAATCAATATTTGAATCAAACAATCAAGGTGGAGAGAAAATAAAGAAACAAACCTCAAATTTATATATAATAAGTATTGTAAAAATTGAGTAAATGATTGGTAAAAGAAGAGATAACCAGTAAATATTGAAAGGAGAAGAATAAACAGAATTTTGCATGGTTAAAAAATACTTTAAATAACTGAAAATAATATAAGAATAAGTGTATTACAGAAATAGTTGTGAAGTAAAAAACAGAGAAATGGTAAAGACGTAGTACTTCCAATCTAGAGATGTTGAGTTCCAAGTGCTAGCAATTACAAAAAAAAAATTCATTTTAATTTTTTTATAAAATTTCAAATATTATAATTCTTTAGAAGAAATTATACCTAGTTCTCTTCTTAGTTTTACAAAAATATTTTCATTGGGTGGTTTAGTGAAAAAATCAGCTACTGATTTTTAGAATTTACAAATTCTAAATTTACTATATCCTTTTCAGTATTATCACGAAGAAAATGATGACGAATGTCAATATGTTTAGTTCATGAATGATTGACAGGATTTTTAGATAAATTAATTGCACTTGTGTTATCACAGTATATTATAGATTTATTTAATTTTATGTCAAAATCTTGTAGTGTTTGTTGCATGTAGATGACTTGAGCACATGCTAAAGCTGCAGATATATATTCCGCTTCACATGTCGATAGTGAAACACGGTTTTGTTTCTTGCTAAACCAAGATAGTAAGGACCGTCTGATGAAATGAGAAGTTCCACTTGTACTTTTTCTATCCGTCCGACTTCATCCAAAATCAGCATCGCTATAGGATACTAATTCGAAAGAACATTCTTTCGGATAAAATAGTTCGAAATCCTTGGTCTTGCTAAGACAATGAATTATACATTTTACTGCTCGCATATATGATTCTTTAGGATTTTCTTGAAATCGAGAACATACACAAACACTCATCATTATATCAGGTCGACTAGTAGTTAAATAAAGTAATGATCCAATCATACTGCGATATAGTTTCTGGTCGACACTCTTACCATCTTCATTTCTATCGAGATGTATAGTTGTACTCATAGGAGTTATTTTGGCAGAAGTGTTTTCCATACCAAATCCTTTAATTAGATTATTACAGTATTTTTCTTGATTAATAAAAATACCATTTTGTAATTATTTAATTTGTAGTCCAAGAAAATGTGATAGTTCTTCCATATGTGACATTTCAAATTCATTTGTCATGATAGTCGAAAATTCCTGACATAATTTTTCATTAGTTAAACCATATATAATATCATCAACATATATTTGTATAATTAAAATATCTTGTTTAATTTTCTTAGTAAATAAAGTTTGGTCAACCTTACCAATTTCAAGACCATAGTCTATTAGATAGCTCTTAAGTCGGTCATACCAAGCACGGGGTGCCTCTTTCAAACCATATAAGGCTTTCTTAAGTTTATAAACATGGTCAGAAAATTTTTCATGAGTGAAAAGAGGAGGTTGTTCAACATAAACATTTTCTTTTATACATCCATTTAAAAAAGCACTTTTAACATCCATTTGACATAATTTAAAGTTATGAAAACATGCAAAGGCCGGTAGAATACGTATAGCTTCTAATCTTGCGACAGGAAAAAACATTTCTTCATAGTCAATTCCATCTTCTTGATTATATCCTTATGCTACTAATCTAGCTTTACTACCTAGTTCATCAACTTTGTTTTTGAAAAACCCATTTTGTGCCGATGATCGATTGACCACTTGGTCTAGGAACTAATTCCCAAACTTCATTTCTTTAGCTCTTCTTGCATAGCTATAATCCAATATTCATCAGTGGAGGCTTCCTTCCTATATTTAGGTTCTATGTTAGAGAGAAAAGCTGCATGGACTATCTGATTTAAGTGATGTCTTGTTCTAACATTTGAATTTACTTCTCGAATTATATTTTGAACAAGGTGATCTCCAAGAATTCTTAGAGGAGAACTTACAATATTTTCATTATGAACAATGCTTTCATTTTCTCGAGTATTATGAACATTATTTTCATCTTCTCTACTATTATTAATATAATTATCTTGAAAAATAATATCACCATCTTCTGAATTATTTGTCATGATTTTATTAGAACTATTTTCAAAGTTTGTAATATTAGAAGAAATTTTGAAATTTTAATCGAATGAAACATGAAGAGTTTCTTCGATTACTTTAGTTCTTGTATTAAAAACTCAATAAGCTTTGCTTCTCTCCGAATACCCATATGAATATTCCTTCATCGGATTTTGGATCGAATTCGCCATGCTGATCTTTAGTGTTAAGTATAAAACATTTTGAACCAAATACTTTGAAATAAGATATATTAGGTTTTCTATCATTTAAATTTCATATGGGGTGTGTTTCGTTAATGGTCGAATAGACACACGATTCAAAATATAACAAGCAGTTGCAACAGCTTCTGCTCGGAAATGTTTTGGTAGAGTGCTTCCATTTAATAAAGTTCTTGCGCATTCTTGTAATGTTCTGTTTTTCCTTTCTATAACTCCAATTTATTGCGGTGTTCGAGGAAAAGAAAAATTATGATTAATTCCTTTCTTACTAAGAAAATGTTCAAAACTTCATTTTCGAATTCACCTCCATGTCCAATTTTAATATTTTTAACTTTTAAATTCTTTATATTTTGAATTATTTGAACAAAAATTTTAAAATTTTCAAAAGTATCACATTTATGTTTCATGAAAATAGTCCATGTCTATTTTGAAAAATCATCTACAATAACAGACACATATCTATTGTGATTAATAGATTGAACTTGAGTAGGACCAAAGAGGCCATATGTAGTAGTTCAAGTGGTTGTGTTGTAGATATAATTTTCTTAGATTTAAAAGAAGATTTTGTTAATTTTCCTAACTTACATGCATTACAAATATTATCAATTTTGAATTTCATATCAGCTAGTCCTTTAACAGTTTATTTTTAGCTACTTTATTAATATTACTAATATTTATATGACAAAATCTTTTGTGCCATAGCCAAGAACCATTTTCTGTAGCTACTAAACACATGTTTGTGTTATGATTTACATTCATATTTAAAATATAAATATTTCTATCTCTACTACCTTCAAAAATTAAATTTTGACTTTTATCAAAAATATTGCATTTATTTTCTGAAAAAGATATATTAAAACCTTTATCACATAATTGACCTATGCTCAATAAATTATTTTTTAAGTTTTTAACTAATAAAACATCAAAAATGAGAAGTAAGTTAGAGATACCGTTATTGCTCACATCACATTTGCCGATGATATAGCCTTTTGAATTATCTCCAAAAGTGACCGATCCTCTATTTGAGTAGACAATGTTAGTTAACATGCCCTTATTACAAGTCATTGTTGAATATGCGATTATATGATTTTTGTTTGATGATAATAAACATATATATATATATATATATATATATTTGTTTAAATGTATTTGTTAATGCACTATTTTATTTTTCATAGATTAAATAAATATTTGCTGAATAAAATAAATAACACAGAATTTGAATTCAAACAGAAACTATATTCAAACAAATATTTATTATAATTTTTGAATAGTTCAAATTTCAAGCTCTCACTATATACAATTTCAATTACAATACAAATTTGACTAAATTACAATTCACATTTACATTGCACCTCACTACATATCACTGATTCACTCAACTCGTACTGATCTTCAACTTCATTCCAATGTCAATCCAGCGTCTGAGCAATCTGCAGAAATATACATTGACGCAGTAAAATTGAAAATGAAATATTTTTGCAGTATAAAATAAAATGTGGATTTTGAAAATAATATTTGCCTCGGTTATTTGGGTTGTTCGTCATCATTTAATTTTGACTTCATCATACACAAACAGCTTGTGACATACACAGTATATCACTGTATATGCCACAAGGCCGTGCACACCGATATATACACTTGATAAAAGTACAGGGACAGGTGAGCACAGGTTAAACACAAAACGCTGGGTTCAACTCATGTGAAATAAAAATAATGTCACAATATCAGCACAATGTCAAACCCGAGCTTTAAGCTAGATTCAACTCAGTTGTTATTTCAAAAATCAAAATGAAGTTCAAAGCGAATCAAACTAAATTGAAGCAAATGCCAAATCAGTTCAACACAAACTAAACAGGGGAAAAACTGCAAACTAATACATATGGCCAAGCGATGCATCACTGAGACAATGCACAAATATATATATATATATATATTTATACATATGTATATACACATGTATACAAACATGTACCAGCTCAACACATATATGCAGCCTCGACTAAACTCCAATGTACACATGAATGTTATGATAAACACGTGTACTTAAGTGTCAGGTCGAGTATGTTACAACATGTCTACATGAAGTATACAAAAGCAAACCAAACTCAAGGAAGCAAAAAGTACATACAAGGCAAGACCTACTGGTAGACATGAACCATAGATACAATATGATATGCCTCAAAATTCAACAGTGATGAAGCAAGGCACAACTTAGTACACACTATGAACAGGCAGTGGTAACCGTTACAAGTTAGAACAGTGCACATAGGAGTGAAAAAAGCGAATAAAACAAGTGACAATGCAAGCCAACATTAGTGACACAGCCTCAACAATGAAATGACTATAAACAACCATACATGAACACTGCAACAGGTCAAGGATGTGCACCAAACAAGAGCATAACACAAATACTCAAAGCAACTCAAGTCAGTGCACCAGTAATGTTAACAAGCCTCGACCAAAATCAAAATGAAACAAATGCAACATGAAAACAACTCAAGATCAATGCAATGAAGCAACCAGACCTGACTGAAGTGTTCAGATATCACAAACATAAAAGTGTAATGCACAGTGAAATATACAGCTCAAAGTTTCAACTGCAACGACATGGTGAAAATGGAAAACTACAAACCATGGAACAACAGAAGCCGATGCCAACAGAGAAAAGAGCATAGCATGCAGGTTCAACTAAAAATCAAGATGTGGTAATCATGAATTCGAACTAGTCAAGTTTAAATGCCGCATGTCAACAAGAAGGAATCGAACAGTTCAAAGTCAGAGCCGTAATGACCAAGAAGTCGAATAAATTCGAAGCCATGAGTATCAAGCAATGAAATTATATGAATTGAAGAAGTCAGATAAATCACCATCCTTCAAGAATAATCAAACGGCCGAAGACGAATTCAAATAGATGTATACAAACGAAAATCAAGGATCTCGAATCCTATATAAATAAGTAACATCATCGGCAAATTGCAAGCATCGAGTTCAAGTAAGCAAAATCAGAAAAGCAAAAAGAAAATTACATATCAATTTTGATTCGAACTCGATGCAAATTGAACGAACCATGAGCAAAGTGAAGAGACGGTCGATTGCCGAAGAAAATCAAAAGATCAATTGTAATCGATCAACAATCAATCGGGTTCTTCGATAGCCGAAGCCCTAATTTCACAAGGCCGTAGCCCTAGCCAATCTTACAGGAGCGAAGACAAGGCTGAAGCACTAGCTAATCTAACAGGAGCGAACGCGAGGCCAAAGCCCTAATTTCAAAGCAAAAGAGGTAAGATATCGAAGCAGCCATTCTTTGTTTTTCACAAACAAAGAAGAAAGTGGGTCGGCATATATTAAAATAAAGAAGGAGATAACAGGGCCGCGTTTTCTTAATTGATAATACTTTGGGCCGAGTTATATTAACAAAGGCTTTAGTTTATAAAATTAGAGTTTTTGTTTTTAATTGTTTTTTAATTTGTATTTTTCTTTTAAACCGTTGTAATTTCTAGTCGTGTGACAAGGGGATAAATTACGTGCGGTTGTTTGAGAATTCCAACTCAGAAGCTGAGTTGTGGCAGGGTTTTGAGTGTAGAGTTAGGTTAGTCAGTAGCGGGTGTCACGAGTTTACATGTGTAAGCATGTGACTAATTAATTTCTAGTAGAAACCTTGGAGGCAGCACACAGGCAGGGTTTTGCCAAAGCTGGGTAAATTCTGTGTCGTTCTATTTATGCATTTATTATTCTACTATTATCTATGCTGCTATAATTTTGATTCATTTGTGCTGAAATAATTTTATAAGCTTCCGCAATAATTTTTATAATTAATAACATCACCCTATTCACCCCCCCTCTAGGGTGAAATCGATCCTACAAGTGGTATCAGAGCTAGGAATAGAAGTCGGGTTTTGTTTTTAAAAATTTGATTTTTTTTTTCAAAATCAATTTTTGTTTTAAAAAGTTGAATTTTTAAAATGGCTTCTTTTAATACTGCTTTTGCTGAGGGTCAGTCCATAGTTAGACCACCAATGTTCAATGGTGAATACGCCTACTGGAAAAGTAGAATGAAATTTTTTCTGAAAACCATTGACGCTTGGAATATTGTTGAGACAGGTTATAGAGCACCAACTATAATTATAGATAATCAGGAATTAGATAAACCAAAGGATCAATGGACAGAACTAGAAAATAAATTACAAAATGCTAATGCTAAAGCTATGAATTCTATTATCTATTCATTGGATCAATTTGAATTTAATCGTGCCTCACATTGTCTAACTATGCAGGAAATATGGCACACGCTAGAAGTGACTCGTGAAGGAACACTCAAGTCAAGCAATCTTGCCTTGCCATGCTAAGCAGCGAATAAGAGAACTTCACAATGGCGAAGGAAGAAAATGTCAAAGAGATATATGGACGACTTTCCAATATCGTATACAAATCAAAAGCTCTCGAAAAATCATACATAAAGTTGGAGATAGTCCGAAAAATCCTCAGAGTCCTTCCACGAAGTTTTGAAGCCAAGGTGACTGCCATTCAAGAATCAAAAGATTTAAAACAGATGAAAGTTGAAGAACTCATCGGAAATCTCACCACTTATGAGCTAGAAATGAAATTCAAGAAAGAGCGTGAAGGAGGTGACGCTCGAAAGAAATCAATAGCTCTTAAAGGAACAACATAAAGTGATGGCGATGATGATGATGATGATGGAGCAGCAGAATTGGAGCTGATAATAAAGAAATTCAAAAGGTGGAATTACAAATACGAAAATCCAACTCGAAATCAAAAATTGAAAAGCAGAATAGCCAAAGCACTAGACTACTCAGAAAAATAGAAGATCATCTGTCACAAGTGCAACCAACCCAGACACATCAAGCCCAATTGTCCTCAAAATCGATGTGACTTTGAAAAGAAATCAAAAAGGAGAACTTTTGCAGCTATGTGGAATACAACTGATGAAGATAATCAAAGTACTAGCTGTGAGAGTGAGAAAGCAGATATGTGCGTTCAAGGAAATATAACTGATAACGACGATGACAAGCCAAACGAGGTATCAAAACTCACTCACTCAGAATTACTTATATATTTCCACGAAGTAAATGGCTTTTTTGAACGACTTAGGGAAAACTATGCTAACATTGAATCACAAAGAGATGGTTTGATAGAATTAAATAAACAACTTGATCAATTAGTTAAAACCTATCAAAGTAGGATTCCTAAGTGTGATAAGTGTCCATTATTTGAAGAAGAAATCAAAAAATCAGAAATTAATATAAAATCAATTGAAAATGAAATTCTGATTTTAAAAGAAAGTGAAAATACTAGTAGAGAAAATTCTATTAAAAAGTGTACACAATTGTTAAACGAAAATGAATCTCTCAAAACACAAGTCCAACAATTGTCAACGACTTTAGATAAATTTTCAAAAAGTGAAAAATCGTTGAATATGCTATTGGGAAAACAAACTGTTAATACAGTTAGACAAGGGCTTGGATATAATCAATCTAAAAACGTTAGAAATAAGATTAATCAAGTTAATTCAATGTGCACAATTTGTAGAAAATTTGGACACAATCAAAATAATTGTTGTTATAGACCCAAACACATGAAAACTATACCAATTTGGGTTCCAAAAGGCACAAATATAAAATCTCTCAAAGTTAAACAAATTTGGGTGCCGAAAGGAACATATATAAATAGTTTTGGGTCTCCACAAAATTATTTTTCAAAATATTCTGCCACTAACAATCATGGACCTATAAAAACAAATAGGTCACAAAAATCTTTTATCGTGTAGGAGTGGTGGCAGGCTAAGGAATAACAACAGTGTTATCTGGATTCTGGCTGTTCCAGAAACACAACCGGCGACAAAGCAAAGTTCCTTAGCCTAGTATAAAGGTGACAGAATCACAATGGAAAAAAACGAAAAATACCGTAAACGTAAAACAGGTAATGGTATATTTATTTGAACGATATATTAAATGTGATAATCTACACCGTAATCTGAGTTAAATCAGCCAATAATATGATGATAAAATAATGATGATTTGATTCTGACTTATTCAAAATTGTTGGCCAATTATATTCTTATGGCAAGAACACTATAAAATCTGTAGAGTCTTTGAATTACTTCATATATATTAGTTTGGATTAATAATAGTGTTTTATTGGATGATAATACATTTGGTTATTTTACGGCAAACTCTACATTCACGGGTTTTGATTATTTACACGGCTTCAATTCAAATTCAAGAGAATGCCATTTAAAAATCCGTTAAAATTGATTTTGATATTTTTTTGTTGCACACTTCATGGTCTGGTCTATCAAATTCAATTAATGATAATTTTGAGTGAAAGAGAAATTCAGATGCAGATCTAGTTGATAGAAAAATTACTAGTTGAACGTGATTTTTGTTGAGACATTTAGTAACTGCATCGTTTTTCAAAGAAAATGTCTGCATATTTTTCATTTCAAATAATTTTCAAATAGCAGAAATTTTTCTCATATAACCCCTTCTAGAAAATCAGTTTTGACATGTTTTCAGATCAGTCATTTTGAAAATTGATTTTATAATTATTTTTGAATTTGATTTTAAATGACTGTTTTGACTAATCCGACTCCCTAATAATTATCAAAAAGATAAATAGTGATTGAAAAAGTGATGAATATTGATATTTATCATATATTATGACTCGAGACGGTATAATTAGGAAATTTCTTTAGAAATTTAAACAGGAGTTAAAAAACTTTTTGTTGGTAACAATTCCATGACCATCTCTATTTCTATCATATTTCTAACGACCATCACTCATCAGAATTAAATGTAGTATGTCAATATGTGGTACTTTAAACATGAACCATTCGTTTTTCATTTTACATTTTTTAATAAAAAAATATAATAATAGTAATGAAATAAATTAAAATAAAATCCAAAGTATTCACTTTCATTTAAAAGTCCCCACAGTTATGCATGGGTGAATTACTTGGAATTTGTTACGTGCTTCCAAGCTCATTTAAGAGTCCTCACGCTTATGCATATATGGAACGCATGTCAAAATTGATTTTTTTAAATAAACAAGTTAATTCTAATCCCACTTAAAAGTCCTCATGGTTATGCGTGGTTAGAAGATACTTGAATTATTATTTTTTAAATAAAATTGGAACACTACTAATCTCATATAAAAGTCCTAACGGTTATGCATGGTTGGTAGATATTCAAATTCCTGATATAAATATACCACAAATAGACACAATTGCATGGTTTTATATGATGACATCATTCCCATCGTTCTAAAAGTGAAATATGCGCCTAACAAAGTATTTATGATTTTTGTTTGATTTTTTATTGAAATTTAATATTTATATTCAATTGAGTTTTAATGTTGGATTAATATCCATCACTTTATCTCCATTTTTCTAACACTATTACTCTTTTGCTGATAACAAAAGGGGGAGAGAAAAGTTAAGATTTTGTCAAATAAAATCAAGCAAATGTTAAATATTTTCTATTTGCATCTAGGCTCATTTGCATATTTTAATTGTATGCATATATAAAGGGGGAGCTTTGTGAAGAGAGGAAGCATTTAAATAAGGGAAGCAATTAGAGTACATCAATGATCAAATACATTTAACATATTCAAAATCTTAAATATATGTTTGTAATCATCAAAAGGGGGAGATTGTTGAATATGCGATTATATGATTTTTGTTTGATGATAACAAACATATATATATTCATTTAAATGTATTTGTTAATGTACTATTTTATTTTCCATAGATTAAATAAATATTTGCTGAATAAAATAAATAACAAAGAATTTGAATTCAAACAGAAATTTTATTCAAACAAATATTTATTACAATTTTTGAATAGTACAAATTTCAAGCTCTCACAATATACAATTTCAATTACAATACAAATTTGATTAAATTACAATTCACATTCACATTGCACCTCACTACATATCACTCATTCACTCAACTCGTACTGATCTTCAACTACATTTCAATGTGAATCCAGCATCTGAGCAATCTGCAGAAATATACATTGACGCATTAAAATTGAAAATAAAATATTTTTGCAATATAAAATAAAATGTGGATTTTGAAAATAATATTTTTCAGTTATTTGGGTTGTTCGTCATCATTTAATTTTGAATTCATCATACACGAACAGCTTGTGACATACACAGTGTATCACCGTATATGCCACAAGGCCGTGCACACCGATATATACACTTGATAAAATTACAGGGACAGGTGAGCACAGGTCAAACCCAAAACGTCGGGTTCAACTCAAGTGAAATAAAAATAATGTCACAATATCAGCATAAGGTCATACCCGAGCTTTAAGCTGGATTCAACTCAGGTATGATTTCAAAAATCAACATGAAGTTCAAAGTGAATCAAACTAAATTGAAGCAAATGCCAAATCAGTTCAACACAAATTAAACAGGGGCAAAACTGCAAACAAATACATATGGCCAAGCGATGCATCACTGAGACAATGCACAAATATATATACAATATGTATATACACATGTATACAAACATGTACCAGCTCAATACATATATGCAGCCTCGACTAAACTCCAATGTACACATGAATGTTATGATAAACACATGTACTCAAGTGTCAGGTCGAGTATGTTACAGCATGTCTACATGAAGTATACAAAAGAAAACCAAACTCAAGGAAGCAAAAAGCACATATCAGGCAAGACCTACTGGTAGACATGAACCATAAATACAATATGATATGCCTCAAAATTCAACAGTGATGAAGCAAGGTACAACTTAGTACACACCATGAACAGGCAGTGGTAACCGTCACAAGCTAGAAAAGTGCACATAGGAGTGAAAAAAGCGAATAAAACAAGTGACAATGCAAGCCAACATCAGTGACACAGCCTCAACAATGAAATGACTATAAACAACCATACATGAACACTGCAACAGGTCAAGGATGTGCACCAAACAAGAGCATAACACAAATACTCAAAGCAACTCAAGTCAATGCACCGGTAATGTTAACAAGCCTCGACCAATATCAAAATGAAACAAATGCAACATGAAAACAACTCAAGATCAATGCATATGAAGCAACCAGACCTAACTGAAGTGTTCAGATATTACAAACATACAAGCGTAATGCACAGTGAAATATACATCTCAAAGTTTCAACTGCAATTGACATGGTGAAAATGGAAAACTACAAACCATGGAACAGCAGAAGGCGATGTCAACAGAGAAAAGAACATAGCATGCAGGTTCAACTAAAAATCAAGCTGTGGTAATCATGAATTCGAATTAGTTAAGTACAAATGCCGCATGTCAACAAGAAGGAATCGAACAGTTCAAAGCCAGAGCCGTAATGACCAAGAAGTCGAACAAATTCAAATCTGTGAGTATCAAGCAATGAAATTATATGAATTGAAGATGTCAGATAAATCACCATCGTTCAAGAATAATCAAATGGCCGAAGACGAATTCAAATAGATGTATACAAACAAAAATCAAGGATCTCGAATCCTATATAAATAAGTAACATCATCGGCAAATTGTGAGCATCGAGTTCAAGTAAGCAAAACTAGAAAAACAAAAAGAAAATTGCATACCAATTTTGATTCAAACTCGACGGAAATTGGAGGAACCGTGAGCAAAGTGAAGAGACGATCGATTGCCGACGAAAATCAGAAGATCAATTGTAATCGATCAACAATCAATCGGGTTCTTCGATAGCCAAAGCCCTAATTTCACAAGGCCGAAGCCCTAGCCAATCTTACAGGAGCGAAGACAAGGATGAAGCACTAGCTAATCTCACAGGAGTGAACGCGAGGCCAAAGCCCTAATTTCAAAGAAAAAGAGGAAAGAGATCGAAGCAGCCATTCTTTGTTTTTCACAAACAAAGAAGAAAGTGGGTCGGCATATATTAAAATAAAGAAGGAGATAACGGGGCCGCGTTTTCTTAATTGATAATAATTCGGGCCGGATTATATTGACAAAGACTTTAGTTTATAAAATTAGGGTTTTTGTTGTTAATTGTTTTTTAATTTGTATTTTGTTTTTGAACCATTGTAATTTCTAGTCGTGTGACTAGGGGACAAACTACATGGCGTAGTTTGAGAATTCGCAACTCAGTGGCTGAGTTGTGGCAGGGTTTTGAGCGTAGAGTTAGGTTAATCAATAGTGGGTGTCGCGAGTTTACATGTGTGAGCGTGTGACTACTTAATTTCTAGTAGAAACCTTGAGGGCAGCACGTAGGCAGGGATTTGCCGAAGCTGGGTAAATTCTATGTCGTTCTATTTCTGCATTTATTATTCTGCTATTATCTGTGCTGCTATAATTTTGATTTATCTGTGTTGAAATAATTTTATAAGCTTCCACAATAATTTTTATAATTAATGACATCACCCTATTCACCCCTCCCCCCCTCTAGGGTGAAATCGATCCTACAGTCATGTGTTTTGAGCAACCGCTGTCTAAGATCCATTTTCCTCTCTTTTTAAGTGGTACCTGCAAAAAAATAAAGATTAAGTTGGTACCCACTTTTCTTTTAAGGTCTTAAGAGTTAGGTCTTAGGAAACCGAACCCAAACGGGTTCAGAATCCCCTTTATAAATATAATTCTTGTTTTATAACCAGTTTCCATAAATGTTTTGATATGTCCATTGCTAAGTAAATTGTTATTTTCTTTAGGAATCCATATCCAAATAGTTTTGATATTTTAGAAACTATCTTCTTAATAACTCTAAACTTTTTTTTGATCTTATTTTTAAACTTTCCAGATTTCTTAGGATTTTCAATTTTCTTATATCCTAGTCCCATTTTATTTGAAGTAGACTGAGAATTTTCTATTATTGTAGAAAGATTCTCTCATCCTTTATTGAAGTTAGAAATATTTTTATTAATATCTTCTAACTTGATTTTGAGACTAGAATTTTCTAACTCTAATACTTTAGTGTTAGATTTTAAATCATTAACCTCTACTGATAAATCATCATTTTTATTTTTCTGAATTTCTAATTCCTGGGTTATCATAGAAAGTTGAGATGTCAAATTAGAATTAGATTCTTAAGTCATTTCAAGTTCTTCTTTTAGAATTTTCTTTTCATCTCTTAGCATACCAACTTCTAATTTAGATCTATTAAGTTTTCCTTATAACTCTTTATTTTTCTTTTTAATTTGTTTTACTAAGTCTACTAGATCTGAATTAATTTCAACAAGATCTTCAAAACTTAATTCACTTACATCGTCATTTGTAGCCATTAAACATACATTTGCTTGCTCTGTGTCATTATCGCTGTCGCTATTTGATGATGATGAAGAATCTGAATCATCCGACGTTACTGAAAATGCCGTCTTCTTGAATTTGTTTTTCTTTTTCTCTGGACAATCTTTCTTCATATGAACCGTTTCATGACATTATAACATTCCACAACAAAGGATGAAGGTTTACAGCTATCATTATTTTTGTTTGAGTTATTTTTTAACTCCTGAATTTGTTATTCTTTTTGAATTTCAAAAACATTTTGAAATTTTTAGCAACAAGTGCCATATCCTCTTCATCCGAATCGGAATAATCTTTTTCTGCTTAAAATGCTAGATTCTTCTTGTCTTATGCCTGTACTTTCTTTGCCTTCATATTCACTTTATATGACATTAGATTTCCTATCAATTCTTTTGGTTTCATGGTTGATAAATAATTAGCTTTTTCAATTTCTAATACTTTTCATTCCCAATTGTCCGTTAAAGAATTGAGGATTTTTGTAACAATGTCAAAATCAAATTTTATTTTACCAATAGTGAGTGACATATATCTTGAAATCTGGTCATTTAAATTTCATTTGGTTTCATTTTGAAATTCTGGAACTGAGTTTTCAACATAGAGATTTTGCTTTGTTTGACTTTGTTAGTTCCTTCATAAGTTACTTTTAGAGTTCTCCATATACCATAAGCAGTTGTACACATACTGGCCCTATTAAACTCATTTTTATCTAATGCACAGAATAACAAGTTCATAGCTTTAGCATTTGAAGTAGCATCAGTTTTTTGTGCAGCAATCCAAGTTAAAAATCTTCTGTTGGCATGGTATATTCCTTTTGGGTAATATTCCAGGTTTCAAAGCCATTAGCTTGCATATATATTCTCATTCTAGTAGACCAGTAGTTATAGTTAAGACCATTAAATAGTGGTGGCCATGCAGTTGACTGTCCTTCAGTGAAACTACTGTTAATGTTAATGCTAGTGCTGGTGTTACTTTCCATATTACTAAATATATCAAATAATTGTGTTACGGTTATCGGATGTCCTTGTTCAGATACCAAATAAAGGTGTGTAAGTTGTGTGGCTAGTTAACACTTAGGATCGTATAATATGGAATATTATATTAGTGTGGAAATAAAACTAGATAATAGTGAAGTAAATGAAATAAGCACATCAGGTCTTTTTATACTAGTTCAAACTTCCCGTTCTCCGTCCAGTCCCAGACTACACTCTAGATTTAACTCTGTAAATCCCTCTCTTAACCCGAAGGAATAGGTATACAACACCTGAGCAGCCAAACATGATTTTTCCGCCTCAAACAGCCGAAGAGGAATTTTACTTCCTGAACAACCGAACAGGACTTCTACTAGTACAAGTAAATAGTTGACGCTTATGTTCTAAATAACACATATATGTCTTTAATAGTATACCCTTCCTATAATCAAATCCTTAAGTATATATTGTGTGTGTAAAGATATGAATGGAAGATACTACTTAGAACCGAAGAATATATTAATTAGTTTGGAGATTTAAGCAATATATAGATTATGATTGCTTTTATATTATAGAGATAGATAGTAGAGAATATAGCAAGAAATAAAAATAAAATTCAGTAATTTGATAAGTGATTCTAATGTGTGTGTATAGTAAACAAATAGTTACAACTATTCACAAAATTTTTGAATCAAAAGGTGCAACTATATCTCTTCAATTTGGATCGAAACTCTTCGCAATTAGAAGTGACTCTTCAGGAAAAATAGCTGCTAGAGTCAGTCAGTCGACTGAGCAAAATCGATCAGTCAACTGAATATTCAAAAACAGTGTAAAATGGTACATATCTATGCACTGAACAGGTTTAGTCAATTGGTTGTTTTCGGTAAGTCGACTGACCTGGTCGTCAATGCATGGTTTGCACATATTTAAAAAATTTGAACTTTAAAACAACTTTGAGTATGTGCAAACTACTCGAGGATAGATCTTAACAATTATAAACCATATCTAAGACTGAAACTTCAGTAAATAATCATACTATACTTAGATTTGTAGTCTCATCTCCTTTGCACTTTAATTGCTTGCATATCTCATTCTCTTTTTGTCGCTTGATCGTATAGTCTCATCACTAATCGTTTAAGTTTTTTGTCATGAATCAAAACTCTTGATTCAACTATATTATAATTCACATTAGAATTTTTATCTGACTCAAATTTTATGTTTTCCCCTTAAACTCTTGGGTGCTCAAAATTAATTTGACTAGGTTGAAGGTAGGGGTTTCTCTAGTTATTATTCGACGAATATTCCAACAAGTATATAATATATGCGTGTTCAAGAGGTGCACATTGCATGGGTTAATTGAGGGCAGTTTTAGTCATTAAGTGTCCTTCGTTGAATTTTTTTTATTGGTTTGCAGCATTCCAATTTTATTGGAGTCGTGCTCATTACTCTCAATCATAGATTGATGCGCTAGTTATGAGATGCGCGGTGAGTGCTCGGGATCGATATGGCCCGTTGATTCGGTTCTAATGCTCCTTAACAATGCCTATATTTAGGCAACGTGAGGAGTTTACTCTTTAAGAGCGTGATTTTTAGTGATGTTCATTGGCATTGCCTATCTTCGGGCAACATGGGGAACTTGAGTTTTTTAAGAGTAAGCGCACGACATACGTGATGCATGGCTTTTGGTACTCCTCGGTGTTGCATATCTTTGGGAAACATGAGGCGCGAGGAGCGTATGTTTTGGCGTGGCTTATGGAATGAACGATTATTGGTGCTCTTCGGCGTTGCCTATCTTTGGGCACCACGAGGAGCACATGTTTTGGCACGGTTTATGCGATGTGCGGCTTTTGGTGCTCCTCGACGTCGCCTATCTTCGAGCAACATGAGGAGCATATTTTTGGCGCGACTTATTGAATGGGCCGCTTTTGGTGCTCCTCATCATTGCCTATCTTCGAGAAACACAAGGAGCGTATATTTTGGCACGGCTTATGGAATGCATGGCTTTTGGTGCTCCTCGGCGTTACCTATCTTCAGGCAATGCGAGGAGCATATGTTTTGGTGTGGCTTATGGAATGCATGGCTTTTGGTGCTCCTCGGCGTTGCCTATCTTCGAGCAATGGAAGGAGCGTAAGTTTTGGCGTGGCTGATGAAATGCACGGTTTTTTGTGCTCCTCGCTGTTTCCTATCTTCGGGCAATGCGTGGAGCATATGCTTTGGGCCTTCCCGGTGTTGCCGAAGCAACGCATGTTTTGAGAAGGCAAGGATCGGGTTCCACCGATCCAGCAGTTTGAGTCGATTTGCTTCAATCGAACCGGTGGGTATTTATTATAAACACGGTTTTATCGGTTCGGTCTCTTAGCCTGAAAGTTCCATCTCTTAGCTTTTGATTGATGATGTATGGTCTTTCCCAGTTCAGTCTGAAGGCCTCTGGAATAGGGTAGACTCACTTGAGCATAAGATCTCCTAACTATAGAGTTGAAGTACCATGCGATCCTTTTTTGGTGGGCGGTGGTTCTCAACTCCGCTTCTTCCCTTCTTTCATCGATCATATCTAGTGATTCGTGTAGTGGCTGCTCATTTTGCTTTTGACTGAAATTTTTCCTTCAGTGTGAGAGGAATTCCAATTCGACAGGGATCGTTACCTCTGAGCCGTATGCCAGGGAGAATGGAGTTTGGCCAATTGCCACTTTATGGGAGGCTCGAAAAGCCCATAGTGTGAGTGGAAGTTTATCAACCCAGTTTCCTTGGTTTTAATTAGTCGCTATTTGATGGTGGATTTGATGATCTTGTTTATTGCTTCCACTTGCCTGTTTGCTGTGGATTAGCTACTGCTGAGAAGCTTTTCTGTAACGACCCGTAAATTTTCGATAATTAAAATAGCTAATTTAATAAGATTTCGTGATTTAGTGTTAGAAAAAAAAGTAAGTTGTTTGGAATAATAATAACTGGAATGAATTGCAACAATAATTATCCAAGTAATTATTTATAGATTGAATGGAGTTCTAATCTAATTGAATTGACTCAAATGTTATAACTTGGTTAAGGGAATATATGGAAAAAAACCATTGCAAATAAGTGAATAAGAATTATGAACGATTTAGGTAGAAGTACAAATTTTAATAGATTGGTTGCGAAGATTTGAATAGTAATAAGTATTGGACAATAAATGCTACTTGGTGAATGTCTTTGAAATCAATAGTTGGATAGGATAATAAATGTTGAATTCATTGGGTATAATAGAGTAATTGATTGATAAGTAAAGTCTATTTAAAAATCAAATAATTGAATATTGAACAGGTAAATTGTTTAAAGTAAATATTTGAAACTTATTGAATAATTGAATAACTGTAAAATGAAAATAGGGTTCCAAGATGTGGATTGGTTTTAAAGGTTAAATTTTATAAGTTCGTTTTGAATATTTCAAAAGATAGTGATTTAAGAATAATCAAATTTGTTTAAATTTAATATTACAAATGTTTGAATAATTAAATTCCGAATTTGATATGATTAATCTGATATTGAAATTTAATATATGAAAATAGAGTGAATAATTGAAATTTGATTTAATATGAGTCAAATTGGTTTCCAAAGTGAATGTAAGTTATATCGGGATTATAATAGAGTTAATAAGAATTTAATATTTGGAATTTATTGAATAATTGAATAACGGGTTTAATATGACTAAAAATGATTTGTAAAATTTTATTTTATCATATTAAAGTTAGAATGATGTTGTAGAACTTTTAAAATCGAATTTAAAGTAAATTTGTGAAAATTGAATATTTTAATATTTAATTGACGAGTTAAAATAGCCATTTTTCAAGCAGTCTCGGATTTCGATGAAACTAGTTTCATCGGATCCGTAACGTGATATTATTGTAAGATTTCAAATTTCGTGTCAATCGGATTTACCGTTTGTCCGGGGCAAGCCAAAACGCGTAGAAAATTTGTTTAATCGGTTTAATTTAAAATCCATCGTTTATTTCCATAACTCTCACATATGATTGAATTAGCTCCCGAAACCTATTCCATTGTGTCCGAAACACGGGGTAAACCCTAGAAACGCCGGTCACCGTGCGTAAATCGGAGTTTGGAAAACCCGGGATGAATAGTGTTCGTTAAAATTTCTATAAAAGCCCCTTGAAATTCATTTTTTTTGCAAATTAATATACCCTAGGGTTTCTATTCGTAGCCGCCTCCATAGAAACCCACGGACGAAATTGTCTCGTTTTCTTCCTCAAATTCCTCTCTATCCGTAAACATTTATGAAAACTTATCAACACGGAAGTTGTAGAGCGGAGCAAGATCTTTGAATCCATGCGGATATGATCGATTATAGTGGAGGAAATCATCGGCAAATCACGTGGGAAGTCGTGCCGTTCGTTCACGTCGTTCGAGGCCAATAAGCAGCCGAGCTCCACCAAATTTGGGCCGAGAGTCGAGCACGGGACGAGCTTCGTGATGGTGGCTCCTTGTCGTGATATCGACAAGCGTGGTGGCCGAGTATGATGGATGTTGAACGGCGGCTATGGGTTCTCGAAACCCTGGGCAAGCGAACAAAGATGGAAGAACGCAAGCGGCCCTGATTTCTTGGCTAGGATGGACGGCAGATGATGGATTAGGTTTAAAAATTAAATTAAAGCTGTAATTAATTTATATAAAAATTCGTGTTAACTTTAAACCATCATATCTTTGTTATACGAGGTCGGAATTCGACGAAACTTTTTGCGTTGGGATCGTTTCGACGAGCACTACGCTAGGAACTGGATTGGAGTCGTTTGGAGCTAGTTTGAGTTTCGAATAAAATTAAACGCGCGTTTAATTTTATTCGAAATAAAAACGCTGGAACTACATTGAAATCAAGGTGAGTGTTTTATAACGCTCACAACGTACTGAATATCTTTATGCTAGTTAAATTCGACATTATGAAGTGTTATGATTTTATTTGTCGTTGTTTGATAAAAATTTAATTGTCATATAGATCGTCATTTGAATTAACCGTTGAAATTTAAATTGACAGTTAAATTGAAAATGAAATTGAATTGCGATTGAATTACCTGACATTGATAACTATGAAATTGTCATGAATTGTATTGCCTATTGGATGATGTATTTCGATGGATGCTATTGGTTGATATTTAAATGTTTGGATGTTAATTTGCTTATATATATCATATTATGCATACATATGAAACTGTGATTTGATTTAAGTGATATATATTCATCCCTGACATTTAATGTAAATAACTGATCACTTGGCCATAGGATAGAAAATTATATACGGACACCGGATTGGCTAAATTAGTAACTTTTAAAATCTTCGATTTGAAATTTATTTAAATGTTTTGATTTAAAAGTTATAAATAGAAATCAATTTATAGAAATCGAATTTATCGGAAAATTGAGTTTGGAATGTTGAAATAAATTTTGGTTAAAGGAAATTGTTAAATAATTTAAGTTGAGACTTTGAGATTAAAATTGGGATATGATTGAATTTCAAAAATTTATTTGTTTTAAAGATTGAACATTATTTTGAGCTTTGTGTATTACTAAGTAAAGGTGATATAAGAATGATATTCTGAAATTGAGCTTGAAATTGAATCATATTTGTAATTGGGATTTAAATTTGAATATTGAAGGACAATTTTGTTAAGTGTTATAAATTGATATTTTGAAAAATCAAGCTCCAAATCGATATAAATTGAAATTGAATAAATTGAAGGTGAATGTAAAAATGAATTAATTTGAAGTCAAAGTTGACATTGATTTGGATTGAAATCGAAATTGAATCGATAGAATGGAAATTGAAATTGATTTGAATTGGGAAGTTATAATTGAAATGTTTTGGTATTGAAGCTGTTTTATTTTGTTTTCCAAATTACTCAGTTATATAAACCACTTTTGAATACTTAAACTATTTTAATCTATTTTTAATCTACTTAACCCAATTTAAATTATTTTAAACTAATTTATCTATTTGAAATCCATTTAAAGATTTTAAGTATTTTTAACTACTTTAATTATTTAAACTACTTTTAAACTACTTAAAAATATTTTCTAAAATTCCAAGCTGGTTAATAAAGTGAAATGTTATGTTTAAATCTTGAATTTAAATACGAATTGGGTTAAATGAAGTTGCAACCTAAATTGAAATTCGAAATGATTTTGAAATCGAAATGAGATATTGATGCGAAAAATGATTTTTGAAACAGAATCTTACATTTGAATAGATACGATGATATTTGAAATGGACTTGATTTTTGAAGCGAATATGATATTTTGATATCAATTATGAATCGATTTGAAATATAAAAGAGCCACCGGTGTAATAATACGTAGTTATTAAAGAGACCGGGATCGGATATGGACATACTCTCTGTCGATACTGAAAACCACTTTAATAACTATTATAGGTGGAGTGTTGATCCAGAATGAAGTGGATGGTTTGGTGAACGCGTTGACTGAAGAAAGAGAACGATATTGGATGACCCCTGACATGACTAAAACAGGAGCCGCGCCGGGCCATTGAGGTTCGCCATCTCTAGCGGACACACTTCTTCGATACCATATCTATTACATTTTGTGATTCGATTTGGGTGCACCCCTTGATTTGGGAGTGTTGTTTCGCGGTGTTGGGGTAGCTGCTGGCTATGCTCAACATCAGTCCGGATCACGCAACTACTAGTATCCTAGTTGGTATCGCCTCATGTACCTTGTCATACTGATTATCCTATTCGCGACCACAATGTTATGTTTTGTGTTATACCTATGGGGTACCCTCTGATAACCACCAGTTTACGATGGTGCTTACGGTGCTGTATAGATTATGGCATTATAAAAATGTGTTAAAAGGGTTTATGGTAACGCCTTAACGCTATTTTGATACTTTATATTACTGATAGGCATTATCTACTTAGCGTACATTACTACATAGTAGATAGTTTAACGGATCCTCAAGAGATGGAAAATCCCATAACATCTCTTGAGTTATTGCACGCACGTTGACACTGGATATGAGATGTCAAATCCCGTAAACATCTCTAACACCGTTACACTCATATTTATTTACGATTGATTTAACTTTCATAAGGATATTTTAGTCCTGACTCGAGTGTTTTGTCTTTTCATTACGCTCGGGTCAGTCCCGAGTTTTCAGATTTTTGAAGATCTATTCTGGGGGATGAGGACGAAGATTTGGTACACTATTACTATTATTATCTGTGCATCATGATGTCTGCTGCATTATTTTAATTGTTCTGTTGTATATGTATAACTCTGATAAATGTTATATAAATAATGATCAAAGTATTATAAACAGCTTCATGAACTGTTTATTTGACTATTATATTTATCGTTCCGCTGTGAGATTCTGTGTTGTTTCATTTCCTTTATTTCCCTTCCCTTTCTTTTCTTATTTACCCCAATAACCATCTGCCCTTTTGAATGGCTTGGAATCGACATGTGTATTTGATCGTCGGTTTAAACTGTCCAAAAAGGCGGGTAGTTGCAGTTGGTATCAGAGCGTTGGTTTAGCGATAACCTTAGCTTTGTGGAGTCTGACTCTTTATAAATAGGGTAGTAATACCCTATGATGAGTCGCTAGGTGTATATGTATGAGAGAGCGTATTTGTTAGTGATATAAAATGTTTTATATTGTGTCGGTTGATTTGTTGAGTGGCTTATGGATTCTGGTCAATACGAGTAATTAACGTCATTGATAGGGATCTCTAAACACTTAAACAGAACAATTCGACATAGTATTGTTTTGAAATTGGGTTAATGAAATAATTTTGCCCTAATTATATTTTGTATATAAAGGATTTATTTTCAAAAATTATTGTGACTTATCTAGCTTACCTGGTTGTTATGAATGAAAACATTGGTTATTATCATTAATTTGATATTGTAATTTAATAAATAAGGTGAATTACAAAATGAACAATGATAAAATACTTGTGGATTGTTTTAAGAAAAAAATATCCTATAAGAATATTTTTAAGGTGACTTATGAATTAAAATAGATTTAAATTGGAAAATATTGAATTTAAGACCTGGAGATTTGAAAAATGGTTCTCAAAGTTTTGAAGAAATATATAGTAATATTAGTTGGAAATTGTTTATGGAAATATTTTGAAAGGATTTTTAAGAAGGAATGAATTCAGTACCCCTCTCTTATGTCGCTGGAAAATAATTTCGGTGATGACTGCGCAGCATCATCGACGTTCATTTTCGAGTCTCAAAGTGGGAAGACTTCTAAGAAGCTTTGCTTTTCTTCGAAATTATTTTGGGTAAATGGGTTTTGGTTTAAACTCCAAAGGTATGATTTGATATATTAAAGATATAAGTGTATATGTTTATTTCAAACAATTTGAAAAGAACCGGGCATTTAAATTTCTAAGTTATGTTAATTAGTAATTTTCAAATTATTTGAATGAAATGTGAATAACCAAAATTTATAAAATAAGAGGATTAGGATATCTAAGCTATTGTTTGGGAAAACTTTAAAGTTGAAAGGTAAAGAGGTTTTAAACAAATTAAATTTGTGAACATTCTAATTCAGTAAAATGAAATTCTATAAATTTGTATAATACCAAATTTGCATTCTAATAACATATAATATGACTTACCAAATATTAAGAAGTTGAAATGATGTTTTGGATATGTAATGAGATGTTGTACAAATAAACAGAACCTGAATATAATTGAAGTATACAAGTAAGGAAAACTCAAAAGGAATTAAAATGTATATAAATGGGAAATTTGGTTGTGATAAAAATGTTATATACTTAAATATAACATGAAATGATGAATGGATAAATGGAACAAGTAAGTGAACTTAAGAAAGAAGATAAATGAATCATATTATATCTTTGTAAATTGGTTATAGAAAATAAATATAAATTGCAAAGGGATTGAATTTTTTTTTTGAATTTGTAACCTTTAAGATAACTGTAAACTAAGAAAAGTCAATTATGAGAGGTTAGACTTTTATAGGATGATTAATAAACTAAAGTGCCGGTTAATAAAATGTTCCACAAATGAATTCGTTATTAACTGAAATTATGAAAATGCAATAAATGTAAACAAAGGAATTTCTTATAGCTAAGAATCAATTGGAAAATGAAATTGAATTTAATTAAATTATATAGAATGTTTAAAATGAACTTAAGTAGGAAAATTCTATGATATGATGTTTAAGAAAAGATAATGTTGAAGAATATGCTATGTAAAGAAATGGATATATTAACTGAATAATGGATTGTGAATAATTAATTGTAAATAAAATGAAAGTCAATAAAATAATTTAATATAGATAAATTGTATAGAAATCTACTGAAAAGTGATACATAAGTTGTACGAGTATTATTTTATTCGCATAACGATTTGATCCAAATTCGAGCACAAAATTTTGAGATGATTTATATCGATCCAAGTTAGGATTCTTCACTCGATTTTCGACGGCGAACCCTAGATATGGATTTTTAATTTGATTCTGGAATTCTCTATCATAGTATATGGCTATGCAAGGAGAGTAACAGTTTCCAATCAAGGAACCAAATCTGAGTCCGCACTAGAGAGTCGTGTGAACGATACTAGTTTGAAAGTGAAATTGTGTAGTCGAATAAGCGATTAGATTGATATTGCTCACGGATGATATATGTACGGCTTACGGACTTAATTAAAGTTAATATTGGAAATTTAAGATGCCAAATATAAAATGATTCTTTTAAAATTATATAATAGGATATATATATATATATATAAAAGAGATAAACCAAATTGAATGTAAAATTAATAATTTGGTTATGTTGGGTATTATTTGGTTGTTATATGATTGTTAGTTGATTGTATATAATTCAGTAAGTGTTAATGAAATTGAAAGCCATAAATCATTGAAATCAAATTGGAAGTTAAATGAATTTAAATAGAATTTAAGTTGATTCAAATTGGAAGTGAACTAATGTAAATATAAATTAGTGAATGTTAACTAATTGAATTGAAAATGAATGTTAGTAAAATCCAACGTTAATGAATCAACTGTGATTAATATTGAAAGCCAAGTCAATAAATATTAATGAGAAGTGAATTTATATTGATTGGTTATGGATTTATTGGATGATATTTGGATGATAATATATTTGGTGGATGCATTTGTTGTTTTGTTGCATTTGCTATGTTGGTACATGTAGTTGTTATGTTGCTATATGATGTATATTGATATTATTTTCATATATGCATGTTTCTCATGGTTTGTTGAGTGTTTAGTAGGTGCGGATTGCGCTTGCTTCGCATTTGGAGCTCGCTTTCACGCTATATTAGCCGTATATGCTCGCTAATAATATATAAGGTACATATCTCGGATTACATACCGTACTTTTACACTTTTTTCCCTGCGGGATGCCTCATCACTTGATGAGATGTATATTTGTGATATATATACTGTCATTTTTTTTTCCGGTTGAGCCATGCAAAGTAGACTCTGCAGAAATTTTCAGTAAATCCGGGTGTTAGAAAAATTTTCAAGTTTTAATTTTTTTTTTATAACTTGTTTTGATAACTAACTTTTAAAGTTAGAAAGCCGTTCAGGGTAACTTAGTGGAAGCGTAGTTATGACTTTATAAATGGAATTTCATTGTTTTATAAGTTGGTAACTTTGAATAAAATATATCTAGTATTGAATTCTATACTTAGTTCCTTTTCCCTTCTTTTTCCTTTTCGGGGACGAAAAGTTTTGAGTGGGGGAGAGTGTAACGACCCGTAAATTTTCGATAATTAAAATAGCTAATTTAATAAGATTTCGTGATTTAGAGTTAGAAAAAAAAGTAAGTCGTTTGGAATAATAATAACTAGAATAAATTGCAACAATAATTATCCAAGTAATTATTTATAGATTGAATGGAGTTCTAATCTAATTGAATTGACTCAAATGTTATAACTTGGTTAAGGGAATATATGGAAAAAAACCAATGCAAATAAGTGAATAAGAATTATGAATGATTTAGGTAGAAGTACAAATTTTAATAGATTGGTTGCGAAGATTTGAATAGTAATAAGTATTGGAAAATAAATGCTACGTAGTGAATGCCTTTGAAATCAATAGTTGGATAGGATAATAAATGTTGAATTCATTGGGTATAATAGAGTAATTGATTGATAAGTAAAGTCTATTTAAAAATTAAATAATTGAATATTGAACAGGTAAATTGTTTAAAGTAAATATTTGAAACTTATTGAATAATTGAATAACTGTAAAATGAAAATAGGGTTCCAAGATGTGGATTGGTTTTAAAGGTTAAATTTTATAAGTTCGTTTTGAATATTTCAAAAGATAGTGATTTAAGAATAATCAAATTTGTTTAAATTTAATATTACAAATGTTTGAATAATTAAATTTCGAATTTGATATGATTAATTTGATATTGAAATTTAATATATGAAAATAGAGTGAATAATTGAAATTTGATTTAATATGATTCAAATTGGTTTCAAAGTGAATGTAAGTTATATCGGGATTATAATAGAGTTAATAAGAATTTAATATTTGGAATTTATTGAATAATTGAATAACGGGTTTAATATGATTAAAAATGATTTGTAAAATTTTATTTTATCATATTAAAGTTAGAATGATGTTGTAGAACTTTTAAAATTGAATTTAAAGTAAATTTGTGAAAATTGATTATTTTAATATTTAATTGACGAGTTAAAATAGCCATTTTTCAAACAGTCTCGGATTTCGACGAAACCAGTTTCATCGGATCCGTAACGTGATATTATTGTAAGATTTCAAATTTCGTGTCAATCGGATTTACCATTTGTCCGGGGCAAGCCAAAATGCATAGAAAATTTGTTTAATCGGTTTAATTTAAAATTCATCGTTTATTTCCATAACTCTCACATATGATCGAATTAGCTCCCGAAACCTATTCCATTGTGTCCGGAATGCGGGGTAAACCCTAGAAACGCCGGTCACCGCGCGTAAATCGGAGTTCGGAAAACCCGGGATGAATAGTGTTCGTTAAAATTTCTGTAAAAGCCCCTTGAAATTCATTTTTTTTGCAAATTAATATACCCTAGGGTTTCCATTCGTAGCCGCCTCCATAGAAACCCACGGCCGAAATTGTCTCGTTTTCTTCCTCAAATTCCTCTCTATCCGTAAACATTTATGAAAACTTATCAACACGGAAGTTGTAGAGCGGAGCAAGATCTTCGAATCCATACGGATATGATCGATTATAGTGGAGGAAATCATGGGCAAATCGCGTGGGAAGTCGTGTCGTACGTTCACGTCGTTCGAGGCCAATAAGAAACCGAGCTCCTCCAAATTTGGGCCGAGAGTCGAGCACGAGACGAGCTTCGTGATGGTGGTTCCTGATCGTGATACCGACAAGCGTGGTGGCCGAGTATGATGGATGTTGAACGGCGGCTATGGGTTCTTGAAACCCTGGGCGCAGCGAACGAAGATGGAAGAACGCAAGCGGCCCTGATTTCTTGGCTAGGATGGACGGCAGATGATGGATTAGGTTTAAAAATTAAATTAAAGCTGTAATTAATTTATATAAAAATTCGTCTTAACTTTAAACCATCATATCTTTGTTATACGAGGTCGGAATTGGACGAAACTTTTTGCGTTGGAATCGTTTCGACGAGCACTACGCTAGGAACTGGATTGGAGTCGTTTGGAGCTAGTTTGAGTTTCGGATAAAATTAAACGCGCGTTTAATTTTATTCGAAATAAAAACGCTAGAACTACATTGAAATCAAGGTGAGTGTTTTATAACGCTCACAATGTACTGAATATCTTTATGCTAGTTAAATTCGACATTATGAAGTGTTATGATTTTATTTGTTGTTGTTTGACAAAAATTTAATTGTCATATAGATCGTCATTTGAATTAACCGTTGAAATTTAAATTGACAGTTAAATTGAAATTAAAATTGAATTGCGATTGAATTACCTGACATTGATAACTATGAAATTGTCATGAATTGTAAATTCTATTGGATGATGTATTTCGATGGATGCTATTGGTTGATATTTAAATGTTTGGATGTTAATTTGCTTATATATATCCTATTATGCATACCTATGAAACTGTGATTTGATTTAAGTGATATATATTCATCCCTGACATTTAATGTAAATAACTGATCACTTGGCCATATGATAGAAAATTATATACGGACACCGGATTGGCTAAATTAATAATTTTTAAAATCTTCGATTTGAAATTTATTTAAATGTTTTGATTTAAAAGTTATAAATAGAAAATCAATTTATAGAAATCGAATTTATCGGAAAATTGAGTTTGGAATGTTGAAATAAATTTTGGTTAAAGGAAATTGTTAAATAATTTAAGTTGAGACTTTGAGATTAAAATTGGGATATGATTGAATTTCAAAAATTTATTTGTTTTAAAGATTGAACATTATTTCGAGCTTTGTGTATTACTAAGTAAAGGTGATATAAGAATGATATTCTGAAATTGAGCTTGAAATTGAATCATATTTGTAATTGGGATTTAAATTTGAATATTGAAGGACAATTTTGTTAAGTGTTATAAATTGATATTTTGAAAAATCAAGCTCCAAATCGATATAAATTGAAATTGAATAAATTGAAGGTGAATGTAAAAATGAATTAATTTGAAGTCAAAGTTGACATTGATTTGAATAGAAATCGAAATTGAATCGATAGAATGGAAATTGAAATTGATTTGAATTGGAAAGTTATAATTGAAATGGTTTGGTTTTGAAGCTGTTTTATTTTGTTTTCCAAATTACTCAGTTATATAAACCACTTTTGAATAATTAAACTATTTTAATCTATTTTTAATCTACTTAACCCAATTTAAATTATTTTAAACTAATTTATCTATTTGAAATCCATTTAAAGATTTTAAATATTTTTAACTACTTTAATTATTTAAACTACTTTTAAACTACTTAAAAATATTTTATAAAATTCCAAGCTGGTTAATAAAGTGAAATGTTATGTTTAAATCCTGAATTTAAATACGAATTGGGTTAAATGAAGTTGCAACCTAAATTGAAATTCGAAATGATTTTGAAATCGAAATGAGATATTGATGCGAAAAATGATTTTTGAAACGGAATCTTACATTTGAATAGATACGATGATATTTGAAATGGACTTGATTTTTGAAGCGAATATGATATTTTGATATCAATTATGAATCGATTTGAAATATAAAAGAGCCACGGGTGTAATAATACGTAGTTATTAAAGAGACCGGGATCGGATATGGACATACTCTTTGTCGTTACCGAAAACCACTTTAATAACTATTATACGTGGAGTGTTGATCCAGAATGAAGTGGATGGTTTGATGAACGCGTTGACTGAAGAAAGAGAACGATATTGGATGACCCCTGACATGACTAAAACAGGAGCCGCGCCGGGCCATTGAGGTTCGCCATCTCTAGCAGACACACTTCTTAGATACCATATCTATTACATTTGTGATTCGATTTGGGTGCACCCCTTGATTTGGGTGTGTTGTTTCGCGGTGTTGGGGCAGCCGCTGGCTATGCTCAACATCGGTCCGGATCACGCAACAACTAGTATCCTAGTTGGTATCGCCTCATGTACCTTGTCATACTGATTATCCTATTCGCGACCACTACGTTATGTTTTGTGTTATACCTATGCGGTACCCTCTGATAACCACCAGTTTACGGCGGGGCTTACGGTGCTGTATAGACTATGGCATTATAAAAATGTGTTAAGAGGGATTATGGTAACGTCTTAACGCTATTTTGATACTTTATATTACTGATAGGCATTATCTACTTAGCGTACATTACTACATAGTAGATAGTTTAACGGATCCTTAAGAGATGGAAAATCCCGTAACATCTCTTGTTTTTATTGCATGCACGTTGACACTGGATATGAGATGTCAAATCTCGTAAACATCTCTAACGCCGTTACACTCATATTAATTTATGATTGATTTAACTTTCATAAGGATATTTTAGTCCTGACTCGAGTGTTTTGTCTTTTCATTACGCTCGGGTCAGTCCTGAGTCTTCAGATTTTTGAAGATCTATTTTGGAGGACGAGGACGAAGATTTTGTTGAATATACGCTTATATGATTTTTGTTTGATGATAATAAACATATATACATTCGTTTAAATGTATTTGATAATATACTATTTATTTTCACAGATTAAATAAATATTTGCTGAATAAAATAAATAACACGGAATTTGAATTCAAACGAATATTTTATTCAAACAAATATTTATTACATCTTTGAATAGTACAATTTCAAGCTCTCACTATAACTATACAACTTTGATTACAATTACATCACATTTCACATTTACAATTCACCTCATACATATCACTCACACTCGTATTTATCTTCAACTGCATTCCAGTTTGAATCCAGCATCTGAGCAATCTGCAAAAATATAAACTAACGCAGTAAAATTGAAAAAGAAATATTTTTGCAATTCAAAAATAGAAGATAATTTTTGAATATATGATTTGCCACAGTTATTTGGGTTGTTCGTCATAATTTAAATTTGAATTCATCATACACGAACAACTTGTGACATACACAGTGTATTACTGTATATGCCACATGGTCGTGCACGCCAATATATACACTTGATAATGCTACAGGGACAGGTGAGCACAAGGTCAAACCCAAATATACGGACAGGTTCAACTCAGGTGCAATAAATTCAAAAATACGACACGAGCACAAGGTCAAATCCGAGTTTTGAAACTGGATTCAACACAAGTGAACATGACAAGAAACAGTTCAATATGAAATGATGAACATGCAGTCAACAAGTGACAACATACTTCAATGACCAAAGCATGGCCAATGCAAAATGTAGATACAAACTACAAAGAACATCAACAACTACAAAACAATCAAACTGCATCAAGTCCAGCAGCATGAACAAGTATGGCAGCATGTGAATGCATCAAAACAAGTAAACAACAATGTCGAGCTCAAGACAGTACAGCTACAACATGTATGCAGCCCAATAGACCAAAGTACAACATCAAAGACAGCACTGACTTAAGTATACAAGTGAAACTGCAATGCTCAAACACAGTGGACAGGAATGTAACAAGACAATGCACAAATATCACCAGCATGACAGCAATATGTACAGCATCAATCAAGACAGGGCGAGCAACTGTTATATGGTGATGCAGTTAAAAATTACTCAAAGCAACAGTGACAATGAAGTGAATGCAACTACAGGAACTCAACAGAAATAAGATGGTCAGTCACCATAATAATGAAAATGTCGATCTCAATGTAACACAGTGGCAACCATAAGATGCAAACCAACCAGAAGTACAAGTGCACAACAAAACCAACAAAGACCAAGGCTATGGCATAGTGAACCAGAGATATGGAAACACAGCAACAACCAAATGGAGACGGCATCCCACAATATCCACAACAAACAACTCAGTAACCAGAAGCAATAAACAAGTCTATGCAGTGATATGCGGCAGTATAAGCAAAATATAAAACGAACAGTTCAGATTCAATGCCATGAAAGCCAAGTATCAAGACCGAAGTCAAGTGAAAAAAGTCCAGCTACAAGTTGCAGACTCAAAGCATCAGTGGACACAAATAAACACAATGCACATGCCAACAACAAGTCCAGCAAACATGACACCAAGCTACAAACTCAAATGCAAACAGAAACATCAATATGCAATGCCACAGTACTGAATACCATATGGACACAGCAATGTTCAAGACCAAGGTGGTCAAGGCCAAAATCATCAATGCAATGCACAGCAAAGTCAAGGGCATATGAAGACAAGTGTAACATCACAACTAAGTACAATGAATTCACAGGGGCGAAGCAAACACATGAATTCACAAATCAAAGCCTTGTCGAAATCAAACTTGAAATGGTCAGAGCCGTAGTATACAAGTCACAAATCGAAACCGTGAGTGCCAAGCAATATCAGTTTATACGAAATTGAATTAGTCAGATTTTATCTCAATCATCCAAGTATAATCGAATGGCCAAAGCAAATCAGTAGACAAATTCAAACACGAAAATACGAACGCAAAAATAGGATTTCGAATCCTATAAATACCCAAAATCATCATCGGCATAAAGCATCGAGTTCGAGAAAGCCAAAATCAGCAGAGCAAAAGGAATAAAACACATACCAGAAAATCACATACGAACCCGATCCAAATCGAAGAGCCGTGAGCTAATAGAAGAGAAACGAAGTCTACAACTATCTGTATCAAGCGGCGACTTCAATTTGCACAAACCCTTATTTGGAAATCAGGGACGAAGCCCTAAATTCAGAACTGAGAGGAACGAAAGAGAAGAATGGCCGCCATTTTTCACAAGGAGATAAAGGAACGGGCTAACAGATAGTAAAGGGGGCCGGCCTTGTTACAAAGGGGTTTTAAAAATTATAATAAGGGTTTTATTTTAAATTAGGGTTATTTCAATTTAAAATTGTTTTTAATTTTTATTTTCTTTTAAACCGTTTTTAATTTTCTAGTCGTGTGACTAGGGGACAAACTACGGTGTGTAGTTTGGGAATTCACAACTCGGTGGTTGAGTTGTGGTCAGGGTTTTGAGCGTAGAGTTAGATTAGTCAATAACGGGTATAGCGAGTTTACGTGTGTAAGCGAGGGACTATCTAACTTCTAGTAGAAACCTTGGGGGCAGCACATAGGCAGGGTTTTTGCCGAAGCTGGGTAAATTCTGTGTTGTTCTGTTTTTTTTTTCTGTTATTCTGCAATATCTGTGCTGCTATTCTGTGATCTGAATTGAAATTAATTAATAAGCTTCCGCGATTAATTTTTATAATTTATACCATCACCCTATTCACCCCCCCTCTAGGGTGAAATCGATCCTACAGATTTGGTACACTATTAGTATTATTATCTATGCATCATGCTGTCTGCTGCATTATTTTAATTGTTCTGTTGTATATGTATAACTCTGATAAATGTTGTATAAATAATGATCAAAGCATGGTAAACAACTTCATGAACTGTTTATTTGACTATTATATTTATCGTTCCGCTGTGAGATTCTGTATTGTTTCATTTCCTTTATTTCCCTTCCCTTTCTTTTCTTACTTACCCCAATAACCATCTGCCCTTTTGAATGGTTTGGAATCGACATGTGTATTTGATCGTCGGTTTAAACTGTCCAAAAAGGCGGGTCGTTACATTTTCCGAATACGGAAGCGCTTATAGAAATCTTTGAGCTGGGTGCTTTCGAGTTAGGCTCCATTGTCAGTGATAATTTTCTGTGGGACGCCAAACTTGTAAATATTGTTTTTAGTAACAAAGTTAGTAATTTTCTTTGTGGTTATGGTGGCCAGCTTTTCTGCATCGGCCCATTTTGTGAAATAATCTATGGCAACTATAACATATTTGGCTCCTCCTTTTGCTATCGGTAGGATGCCAATCAAGTCTATTCCTCATATTGCAAATGGCCATGCGCTGACCATTGCATTAACTTTGTTGACGGAGTCCTTTTAATTTTGCTGAATCTTTGACAGTGATCGCATCATCTAGAGTAATCTGCCGTGTCACTGTTTATTATTGGCTAGAAGTATCCATACCAAAGGACTTTCTTTGCAAGGGCTTGCCACCCAGCGTGGTCTCCATATTCGCCTTCGTGCACTTCTTTTAGGATTCGTCGAGCTTCGTATCGTACAAGCACCTTAAGAGGGGTTCGAGAATCCCCTTTGGTAGAGTACTCCATCTTGTGTCATGAATTGCGATGCCTTTTGAGAAGCTTTTTCCATTGATTCCGGTCAGTTGGAAGAGTCCTTGTAAGTAAATACTCCTTTATCAGTGTCATATACATATCCGGTTCGACAGTGATTTCGAGGATCCAATCGACATCCATTTTTCTTATGCTTAGGCTGGTTAGAGTTTCACTTGGGACAAGTCCCAATAACCGAGCTTCCCCAAAACTTGCCAGTTTAGCCAAATAATCTACCTTGGTGTTTTGCTCCTGTGGGATGTGGATTATAGTGTAATGTTCGATGTTGCTTAGCAGTTCTTCTATTTTGGACAGGTACGAGGCAAGGTTCTCCCCACATGCCTGGTACTCCCCTTTTACATGACAGGCAACCAATTGAGAGTCGCTGTAAATCTGAATAGTTCTTATATTGAGTTCTTTCACAACTTTCAATCCAACAATTAGTGCTTCGTATTTCGCTTTGTATTTGTAGTAGGGAACAAAACATAGCTAATGGCTCGCCCTTCGGGGGTTTCAAGCACTATTCCTGCTCCCAAATAGAGGTTGTTAGATGCATCATCGACGAAGAGTTTCCATTGCGTGTCTACTTCCAACTGAACTTCTTCTTTATCATCCCTTACGGTGAACTCGGCAATGAAGTCGGCCAACGCTTGGCCATTAATGGCTTTCCTTGGGTGGTATGTGATATCATACTGATTTGGCTCTATATTCCACTTGAGTAGTCGCTTGGAAGTTTCTCGTTGGTACAACACTTGCTTCAGGGTTTGGTCAGTCAACACTTTGATTGGATGGGCCTAAACGTAAGGTCATAGTTTCCTAGATATGATCAAGAGGCAATATGCTAGATTTTCCACTTTTGGGTAGTTTTTCTCTGCTTCGATGAACCATTTACTAACGTAATACACAGGTCGCTGGATTTTTCTTCTTCACGCACCACAGCGGCGCTAAAAGCATGGGGTGAGATCTCTAAGTAAATGAATAAGTCTTCTCCATCCACGGGATTTGATAGGATTGGCAGAGCCTCCATGTGTCGTAGCATTCTTTGAATAATGTTTGACAAGCTTCACTCCATTCGAAGTTCTTCTTTCCTTTCTTTAGCGCATTGAAGAATAGTATACACTTGTCGATAGTTTACAAGATAAATCGGCTTAGCATTGAAAATTTACCATTTAAACTTGTAGTTCCTTTTTATCCTTCGGAGCATGGACTTCTCGTAGTGCCGTGATATGGTCAAGATTTGCTTCGATGCCCCTGACACTTACAATGAATCCCAGGAAATTTTCGGAGGCCACTCCGAAGTGACACTTGAATGGATTGAGTTTCATCCCATACTTTCTGAGTATTTCAAATGTTTCAGCAAGGTTGTCTAGGTGGTTAACAATTGCCCACAATTTGACTAACATGTCGTCTACCTAAACCTCAATCATTTTCTCGATCTGCCGCTTGAACATGGTCTTTAGCAACCTTTGATAAGTTGCCCCTGTGTTTTTCATACCAAATGGCATTACTCTATAGCATTATAGGCCTAGGTTGGTGATGAAGCTGATATTTTCTTGATTGGGTTCGTGCATCTGGATTTGGTTGTACCCGAAGTAAGCATTCTTAAATGGTACCAGCTCGTGCCATGTCGTTCCATCCACAAGTTGGTCTATTTTGGAGAGAGGGAAGCTATCTTTTGGGCAAGCCTTGTTTAAATCTGAGTAGCCGATACAGGTTCGCCACTTTTCGTTGGACTTTTTGACTAGGATCGGATTAGATACCCACTTTGGATAGGTTGATCACGGATAAAACCTTTGGCCATTAACATGTCCACTTCTTGTCTTAGTGCCTTGGATCATTTTGGACCTAGGATGCACCTTTTTTTTACTGGTGTGAACTTGGGGTCTATATTGAATGTTTGACATGCGATTTCTGGAGACACCCCACACATATCGGAATGCTTCCATGCAAACACATCCAAGTTGGCATGGAGAAATATAATTAGCTCCATAGGCATCTTGTTTCCAAGATGCGATCCAATTTTCAAAACTTTAGTTGGGTCTCCATGTCGACAGGGACGGACACCGTCAATTTTACCAACGCTGCCCGTTCCTCCCCTAAGCTCTTGTTTCTAGGGTCTAAAGCCTGTCAAATTGGCTATGGTCTCCAAGCCAAGGGTGGCTCTGTAGTTGCTATTCGAAGGGTTCATGGATGTGGAGAGTTCTCCCCACGTCCTTTCCCTTTTCCTTTCTTCTGGATTAGCATAATTATGCAATGTAACATTCTTTGGAAGCGCACTGATCTCCTTTCACCACTCTGATTCCATTTGTAGTAGGGAACTTCATGGTTAGACAACATTGGGCCAGAGCGATTTCGAAATCTGCTAGGGCTGGCAGCCCTAAGAAGGTGTTGTATGTTGACATTTCATCAACAATTACGAAATTCTAATTGAGAGTAACCCTTCGATCGCCCTCTCCGATCTCCACTGGCAGGTTAATTATTCACACAGCTTGCTTGGGCTCGCCAGTGAACCCTTGAATCTTTTTTTGGAATGCAGGCACAATTTTCATGCCAATTTTCATCTGGTCAAAAGTACATTTGAAAACTATATTACACAACTACCACTATCGACCAACACTCATCGAACCACAGCGAGTCCGATTCCAACTGTCACCACTATCGGATCGAGAATCGGAGATTCGGTCCCTTCGGTGTCCCAATTTCAAAACATTATATCGTCACTCAAAAATTTTGCAGCTTGACCGGGGTTTCATCACCCACAGTAAGACATGAGTCTTTCGGAGCATGCTTTAATGAACCTGTGTGTCGTTCCATTTCTCCCCCAACTCCTTTGCGTGGGGTGTGGTCCCCCAAATATCGTTCCAATAATAAGCTTTTGGTCGGTTCGTTTTGATCCTTCGTCACTAGTTCCAACTTGATTTCTATATTTCTAGGAGGCTGAGGGTCGCAAGTTGATTGGTGTTTTGTGGATTTCTTACGTACTGCTGGAGCTTATTATCTCTGATCAACTCATCAATGAGATTCTATAGGTGGCGGCATTCGTTTGTATCATGGCCACATATGTCGTGGAAATGACAGAATTTCCCTAAGAACTGTGCTGCTCATTTACCTCTCTATTATGGGGTTTCTTATATTCTTCGGTTTCTATGTTGCCAGATAAATATTTTCTGGAGTGTCATTTAGAGGGGTGTACTCTTCCTATTTGAACTCCTTAAATCTTTTGTTGCTGCTATTGCTAATTCTTTTTTAGAGTTTTTGATTCCCATCTTTTCCCACGACTCCTTGGGCTGTTCCAGAATCGCATATGTTTTGATTTGTTGCCACATCACTTTGTCCAATTTTCATCGGCTGCACACCAGTTGACTTTCTTTCCAGCTCTTGTGATTCCTCCATTGTTAAGTATTGGCTTGCTTTACGATTGAAGTCATTCCTGGTGGTAGGCTACTTCATTTTAATCCATTTCCTGAATTCAGTCTCTGGGTTAATGGCACAGACTAATGCCATAATAACCATGTCCTCATTGGGATTGCTTACTTCCATCACCACGGTACTGAACTGGTTTATGAAAGATTTCAGCGACTCATTACATCCCTAGAACAATCCGGATAGGGACATGACATCTTTTGGTTGCACGGTATGGAGCCTGAACTGGTCAAGGAATTTCATCTCAAGTTGGTCAAAGGTAAATATAGATCTCAAGGGAAGTCTATTGAACCATATAGAGGCAACACCTTCGAAAAAGATAGAGAAACATCGGTAGCAAACAGCCTTTAGAGCATTCGCTCTGTCCATATACAAGCTATGCTTGTATAGATAGGGTTTTGGGTCCTTCGTCCTGTTGTAGGAGGGGATAGCTGGCATAATGAATTTGTGTGGATACCTTTCATTCAAAATTTCATCGGTAAAGGGAGTTCAACTTACAGCAGATCCCCATTCACCAGCTTTTCGGTTTTTATTCTCGTCCGTCAACCGTTTGATTATGTCTACCATGTATTCCTCTGATGTTAGGTAGTCCTGGGGACAGCAATAAACCACTATGCCAATTGTTTGGCTCTGCAAACGACCTTGGCATGTGAGCTGAAGCCTAGGCTCTCCTATCTACAAGAGAGCCACTCCCACGGGACCCCATTGGCTCATAGTTGGCCTGGTTGGTGCAGTTTGGATGTTTCTAGCATCATTGAATGCATTGGCGTTTTCTTCCATTTGATTGTCTTGCTCTTCATCTTCTGAATCAGAGAAATCCATAGCTATATCCTCTTGGGGATCTTGGCCCCCTTATTTAAGTTTAGAATTGGTTGCCTTGCGGCGGATGGAATATTCACATTCTCTTCCACATTATGTCCCGTTGTCACCCTTTTTGTGGCTGCTTTCTGTTTCCTCTATGCAGACCCAAAATGAAGGAATTCTCCTGTTCTATAGCAATCATGGGTCAGGCATATCCTTGAGGAAGGGTTTGACTGTAGGGTTAAGAGAGCGTTAAGTTTGTACATTAGATCCTTTTGACTATTTCCTCTTTTTTTTGGTTGATATCATCAACCATTTTATTCAACTCACCCGTAGTGACAATTTCGTTCTGACTAGAGGATGCTAGTGCCTGATTTCCTAAGTCAGCACCATTTACTTCAATTTGATGGGGATTAACATCTTCTCCAATTATTACTGCCCCTATGGATCTTCTAGAGGTAGTTATTCTTCTTCCAGGGACTACTGATTCCAAACAGCGGATTCTTCAAGCAAAGATTGAGGGCCTAACTTGTGAAGCTATGGGATCCAAAGTAAATAGCTAGATCTGGATCTTGAGTTGGAGTTCTCAGTGAAAGCACCAAAATGTTAACCCAAAAAATGGATCAACAACTAGGTTTGTGTTTAAAAGCACCAGCCCTATTCTGACAGAACAATAACACAGATAATAGGTATAGAAAAAGATAATAAAAGAAAGAAGACAAGGAATTTTTATAATGGTTTGGCTGATAACGAAGTCTACGTCCACTTTATAGTTTTATTATGACTGATTGCGTTTATAAGCAATGTTTGATTACAAAGCCTTTGATTATCCTTAGCTAGCTTGAATACCCAGAGTTCGAATCCACGGGAGAATCATAGTGAATTCCTTTGGAGATTGTTGCGAGGGAGTTAAAGAGTGAAGAAAGGTTCTAATTGAGCTTCAGCAACCAGTTCGGAGAAGAAGATCATCTCTATATTAAAGGTCGATCAGTATTTACTGAGATCAGAGAGCCTCTAGATCAAACATGCATATCCATCATTTGTAGATGAATATAGAATGACCTAGGGGAGTTTAGCTCGCGATCCGAGCCAAAATAATGGATAGCTAGCGATCCATGGTCAATAGATCGCTAGCAATCCATAGATTTGGCTTGCTCGCGAGCTAATAACTTAGCCCTCTATCTCTATCTTTTAGTCATGCTAGGTCACTAGAGTTAGCAGCTTGGTATGGATTTCTAGCGATCCATATACTTACTTATTTTTTTATTTTATCTCGAAGGCTCTTTACCTCTTGCCTCTCTCTGCAAACCATAAGTGAACCATCATGATGCATGGATCGTTGGCGATCCATAGGATACGGATCGCTAGAAATCCAAGTACTTAGATTGTTTTTTGGAGCTTGACATGTTAGATAGAACCCCATGCTTCGGTAGAAACAATAGTTATAATGCTCTATTTTAGTTTCTTGAGAAATGGCCATGTCGATATTATTGTCTTCCAAAAATGATCTAATCTTATTGCATTTTATTGAAATCATGTAAGCTCTTAACATTCTGACCAATGAATCTCATGATCTAAGTATACAGTCCCTCTCCAGTTCCTTAGTTCTATTAAATTCTATATCAGATCGATCAATATCAAAAACAAATCTTGTCTTCTTAGCTAGATGAAGCATGTAGCAGTATATAAATCATTTAATACAATAGAACTATAGGTGCTACCTATAAAATCGATCGAACTTGGGCTAGGGCTAGATGCTTTAGTGGCCATACATGAAGATTCACCGAGAAGACGTGTACTCATCCTCACTAAACTATAGGGCTGAATAGATTTTTGCCTAGATACATATTTTAGGCCCGAAGCTATACCCAATTCAGGAGATTCCAACCTGTCTACTCTTGCATTAGTCGATACTAACAAGTTTGAAAATACCAGTTCTTGAACTCCCATATACGAATATAACTCTTATCTGATCCTATTATCCATGCCTATGCACACTCCTTTAATAAGCGAATTTCCAACATGATTGTCCTCTTCTACAACACTATCTATAGTAATGATAAGGTTTTAAGTCTCATGATTTGGTCGCATTTCATCTCAGATTTTAGAGACTCAAGTTTCGTATTGAAGGAGATTTCGGATGAGATGGGTCCATCTTAGGTGTTTGCCTCAGAGTTCCATCTCTGGTCTTAAAGCTCATATACGAACCATCTTCGGGTATATGATATGTGAAAAATTGATATTCTTACATAACAATTTTTATGAATACTACCATAAAAATAATAACTTAAACTTTGTTTACAAAATCCATTGTTAGTAATCTACGAACATTCATATTCGTGTATCATAATATGGTTAAACTAACATAATAACATAATAAAAATAGATTATAGCATATAAATCATGATCCATGAACCTGAATTATTGTTAGACATAGACAATAGAAAATATCCAAAACATTAAATAATAACATAGAAGTAGAATATAAGACACAAACATTCATAAGTAATATGCATGTAAAAAATGATGAACATGAATATGAAAAAATTGTAGAACATATATATGAATATACAATATAGTTATATAACATGCAAAATGTACATAAAATATTAAAGATTAAACATGATTCTTTTCAAGTCTTCTGTTTACATACAAATTACACAAAAGAGCATAATGGAAACTAAAATAAAACTAGGCTTTTACCATTACCAGCTAACTAGCAAAAAGAGTCAACGATATATCTTAAAAGTCTATATTATAAGTGATTCAGAATGTGATTCCCTCACATAGGGTTGTTCGATTTATGGAATTTTTTTGGGGTTTAATTTCAGCAATTAAAAGAGGAAAGGTTAGCTATTGAAATAGCAGAAGTTATAGTAGCCATGCTTCAATATTTTTAATTAGTGTATTGGGTTGGGTACGAACTTAAATTTTAGCTCCAAAAAAACAAGAAACAAAATCTCGATCGATATTTCAGCATCTCATCTCGGCCGATATTGCCGCATCTCGACCAATATATTTGAAATGAGATTTACACCAAGATTTTCTATTTTAGTATGGGAGAAGATCGAACCAAGATCTCGACCTAAATTTCCAAGATTTGAAATAGTGGTAATAACCCAATTCCCGTTGCTGGGAACACCTCATCGTCCTCATCCTTTACTCACCTCATTCCCATAGTCCTAATCGCAGCCACAACCTCATTCTCATTGTTAGCCTCCATACCCAAAAAAATAAAAGTTAGCCACATCTCCCACACTCCCTCCATACCCACCATAATAGCATTGCCACATCTTCTTCCACATTTTCAGCCTCCCAATAGTATACATGTTATCTAGTGTTTGAACCGAGCAACTTCTTAGTGAATTTGGGCATCGAGATGAAAACAGAATGAATCAAGAACATAGGGGCATGCTCAGGATGGCAAGATGGAGAAACATAAAGAATTGGGATAAAATAATGATAAGGAACATGGTTGATACCGAATTGATTATTTAAGAGGGGTCTACCCTTTGACTTTAGGAGATTAAGGCTTGAGAATATATGGAATTGGTCATACGAATATGATGACTACTATGGTCGGTACCGACCATAATTGTGGTTGGTGCCAACATGATTTTTTGGTTCAGTGGGATATGTTCGACCTTTTTATTCTCTCAGATATGAAGTTTTACCTATTCTTCCAGACTTGAAAACTATGACGGATGATTCCAACAATAAATATAAGAGCTAAAGAAACTTAGAGAGGATTTTGGACGTTTTATCTTTAGCCTACTGTAACGTCGCGGATTTTCGTTCTTCGAAAATCCGACATCGACACTCACTTTATCGACTGCCGAGAAATCAAAGGCCGAAAACCGAGATGTTATGGGTTTTAAAAAGAATTTAAGAAAAGAAAAGTAGAAAAGAAGAAGAAGAGAAGAAGAAAGAAAATTTAGATAGGGAAAAGAAGATAGAAAATTTTAAAATAGAAAGAAAAGAGAAGAGAAAGGAAAAAGAAAAACAGAAGAAAATAGGGCGGAATAGAAAACAACAGAACAACAACAGAATCTCACAATTCGCAGCGGAACAACATATAATAATAAATGAATAATCTTTAAACAAAGAACTATATCAGTTATTACATTACATCACATTTCATTACATCATATCATCACATATCATCAGAGTGTACAACATCATACAACAACAAACAGTGCAGCGGAAAAAGAAATACTATATAAACTAGTAATACGCCATGCCAATCCAGCTTGCCTCCAGCAACTCCAGAATATCCAGAATATCCTGATAAACCTTAACTCTTGACTGCCCGTGTGGAAATTGGTGGGCACCCAGAGTTTAGGAAGGAAAACAATAAACTCCAAGTCAGTCATGTGACTGGTGTGAGAACTCAAAACAGTTTATTTATCTTTAAAATCAAAATAGAGGAATATTTTTAATCAATTCGCAATGCTTTTAAAAATGAGACTACCATAAGGCCTCCCGCACACACACACATGCAAACGCAGAATCGGAGGAGATTTCTCCTTATGATAGCCAAAGATGCTTGATACGCATTTAAAATAACATTTGATATTATTATTAGTGCATAATGTATAACAAATCATTTCGAAAATAAAGATATAAATCTTAGCCGACATAGACATTTCGAACTATGCCTACTATAGCTACTATCCAAACAGTGGTGACCACCATAAGTGAATAGCAGGTTCTACAACTAATACCGTACAAGTTTCGTATTGGGAATTGGATTTCCAACAAATGGTCAGACCAAGGAACTTCCCATTGCCACTGAGAATGCCTCTGGATGGACATCCCCGAGAACCAAACCGGATCTCAACCAACACAAGGCCGGGTTACTCCTAACTGAGTAACAACTGACCGAATATGCCATCCCCCGGTCCTTTGGGACCTTTTTCCGAGAGCGCTCTCTAATCAATTCACACAATCATAACAAAGTGTTTTCAACATGAGTAAGTATCTGGGCTCCATACCATGATACCACCCTTTTCCAGAAGGAAATGGACACATCCTAAAGGGTGCTACCCCTCATAACCTTGCTGCTTCTTTCCTGTTTTGACCATTTCCGGGATGTGAGGCTCGACGAATTCACGTCCACAAAAACATACTTTATACAAAAGCCATGCTTTGGGTCAACAAATGATCAACACAATGATCACTAAGATAGACGATCAAATAAATGATCCTATCACAATAATCAACACAATGATCATTTCAGCATCACTCAGCATATCACATTACCAAATTGGGAATATATCGCTGATAACTTCAACTATATAACCTTTGAGCACATACGTCTCAAAGAAGGGTGTTAAGCAAAGAATAAATTCTCCGCCACCAACAGAAATATATTTGAAAGAAATCGGCTTTACATCTCAAATTGTAATGTCAGACATACAATCCATACAAGTCTGTTCCGGGCTCGAACAGAACCGAAGGCACTTACAAAGAAGTCCTTGCAATCCGGATATTCACAATCCTGATCGGATTCACCATCACATATGGAGTTTCTATACCGGCGCGACTCGGTGCAGAAACAATCGATAGGTCATCCTATCGCTCTTGCAAATACCGGTCTTCAACACCGATCTTCAAATGCGATTTATCACGACGTATCACATATTCGGAATGGGTTATACGACCCCATGGTCCTTTCCCGGTTAACCCGAATAGTGAGCGCTTATTCAAAAATAAGTGTGCATTCAAATTCAATCAAATCACATCAAATACCCATTCAAAGGGAAATATTGATAGTCGGTTATTGAACTATCACTGGATATGCACACATCACCAGATTCCAAATAATTTTCCAAATTATTTATTTTTCCAAAATATCTTTACAAGATATATAATTTCAACACTTCAAAAATAAATCAACATTTATTTTCAAACAAATTCCCTTTCACATATAAATTCCATAATGAATTTATATTTCAAAATATCCATGCATATACAATTTCAACTATCCATTTCAATTTATCTTCAAAAAGATAAATTCTAATTATTCACTTTATACTGGAAAACAATTCCATACTTATTAAATAAGTAATTCACAATCTTTTATTTTCAACACTTAGAAAATATTCAATATACTTAAACCGAATTAAGTATATATTTCTTTCTTTAAGGAAATCATTCACTTAACATATTTATTTGGGCCAAAACGAATGTTGCGTAAAACATCGTTACGACAACCCAAAATCACTAGTATAGGGATTCGAAATTAAAATAGATATATAAATCCCAATACTATACAAAAACATTTCCTTTCGGAAATCATTTACTATAACATATTTATTTGGGCCAAAACGAATGTTGCGTAAAACATCGTTACGACAACCCAAAATCACTAGTATAGGGATTCGAAATTAAAATAGATATATAAATCCCAATACTATACAAAAACATTTCCTTTCGGAAATCATTTACTATAACAACAGTGTTATAGTCCATCATCTCCTTTCGTTTCTCGAAACATCTATTTCAACAATAAATGTTGAAATCTGTGGTTTCGAATCTCAACATGTTTAAAAACATCGTTAGATTGTTTTAATTCTATTTAAACATCACATTCAAAACAATTCCTTTAACGTGTTATTCACTATTAAAAAATGCGAATATAACTCCATTTCTAAGTTATAACAATTAACTTGTCAAAATAAGTCATTTGCGAATTTATAAAACAACGTTTATAAATTCCTTTTCTATTTATTTATAAAAACTTCCTTTTTTATAAATCCTTTTATTTACCTATTCAGTTTATAATTCAATTATAGACTAAAAGTTCAAATTATAAGTTAACTACTTATAAAACGATTATTTTACAAAATCGTTCATTTAACTTCCCAATTTATTAATCTTAACTTATAAGATTGTTTATTTATCCAAAATTCATTCTTTCGATAACTTTATAAATTTTATAAACCTATTGCTTATAAAATCTCATTTATAACTTCACAGTTTATAATTTCATAAATTTCATTCATTTAGGAAATTCATTTTCACTACATTCAAACACTTATAAAAACTCGTTTTAAATGTCCATAATTCAATTTATAAATATCCATTTATAAATCTCTTAAGATAAATTAATTTATATTATTATTCTAAAACGTCTTTAAATTCCTTTATAATTTCATCATTTCGATTTATAAAATAATCAAATTTTATAAATCCTATATTTAAACTTTTATCATATATTCAAAAATCCAATCTAAATTATTTTATAAAATCATTAGTTCATATTTCTCAAAAATCAGCTTTTAACTATATTTCACAAAAACTATAATTTTTATAACTTTAAAAATTATAACGTTATTTATTTATAATGGATCAATTCCAAAAATATAGTATATTTTCAAAAATCACTTTAAAACCATTTTAAAATCCCAAAATCTGGGTCCAATGATGCTACACACCAAATAGTCAATCACGACTAACAACGATATCATATATCGATATGATAATCCATCAAATATCAAAATATCTGAAATAAAATAAATACTGTTGAGGAATCCAGTTGGATCCCTCCAACCTGTTTCCTACATCCAAAAACATTAGCACAATACCAATTTCGCTCCAGTACGAAATTATCGCGGTACATGTTTTTATTAAATAACATCCGCTTAATAACGGCGTAATAGGGTCTCATCCGCTAAACAAAAAATGCGGGAAATCAATAACTGCAATATATACATATGCCAATATATATATATATTGATATTATATATAATACCAATTTCACTGTTTATGAAATATTCGCGGTATATGTTTTTATTAAATAACATCCGCTTACTAACGGCGTATAATGTCTATTTTAACAATCAATAATTTACAGTCATCATTCAAACATGCATTCAAATATTTTAAATCTAACTATTTAAAATAAAAATCGAAATCTATTCGATTGAGTGAGAAATTCTCACCTTGGTTTTAATTTCCGTTTTAGCTTTTATTTCGAATAAAATTAAACGCGCGTTTAATTTTACCCGAAATTCTCACTAACTCCAAACGACTCCAAACAAACTCCATCGCGTAGTGCTCGTCCATACGATTCCAACGCAACTGATTTCGCGCAGTTTCGACCTCGTATGAAAAAGTTACGTATTTTTGAAGTTACACGAGTTTTATATAAACAATTTACAATCAAAACTTAAAATTTTTAAACCCACATCAATCCTAGCCACAAGATCCTTGCTCCTCCATCATAGCCGTGAATTTTGCTTCTCCTACATCACGTATCATCTCCAGGCCGACATCCCCCTTCTTGAACCCATGACTTCAATTTTAGGGTTAAACAATTCTCCTCCTATGCTCGATGAAAACTCGATCAAGACGCGCCGTTGCGAAGCCCCCACCCACACACATGTTCGGCCTGAAGCCCTCCATGCTCGGCCACTTGTTTTGCATGGGAAAACGTGCGCAGGCTTCAAGGTTTCGGCCCCCCTATCTCCCTCCACGCGACGCTAAACTTCATCATATCCGTATGGATCCAAAGCTCATCTCGTGCTCTTCGATTCTTTAGTTAACAACTTTTTCTAAAAACGAGTGGATTGAGAAAGATTGAGAGAGGAAGGAGATGGATTTTCAGCCTTTGAAATAAGAGATGGCGGCTGTAGAAATAGATTAGGGTTTCGTTTTTATATTTTTTTTTTTATTTGTGTGTGGTGCTATTTATAAGAAACAGCTAGCGTAAACACTATTCATCCCGGGAATTCCGAACTCCGATTTAGGCGCCGTAACCAGCGTACCTAGGGTTTATCCCACGTTCCGGACACAATGGAACAGGTTTCGGAAGCTAATTCGGAAGTATGTGCGAGTTATGGCAACAAACGCTCAATTTAAATTAAGCCGATTTAAATCGATTTCTAGGCGTTTTAATTTGTACAGGACAAACCGTAAATCCAATTGACTTGAAATTTGAAACCTTACAATAATATCACATTACGGATCCGATGAAACTGGTTTCGTCGAAATCCGAGACTTTTTGAAAAATGGCTATTTTGACTCGCCAAATTTAAATTAAAAACGATTCGATGCGTTTCGAGCTGCCACGATCAAACGATAGCTCCGATTGACACGAAAATTGAAATCCGGTAATAACTAACTATTACGGATCCAATGGAACTGGTTTCGTTCAATTCTGAGACTGTTCAAAAATTGGCTATTTTACAGTCGATTATTAAATATTAAAATATTCAATTTTCACAAATTAACTTTTAATTCGATTTTAAAAGTTCTAAAATATCTCTATAACTCCAGTATGATTAAATAAAATTTTCCAAATTATTTTCAATCATATTTAACTCTATTTTCAATTATTTCCATAATTTAACATATTAAATTATCGATTTAATTATCCAATTAAATCCAAAAATTCAAAATAAAATTTATTTGACTTAAAAATTCACTTATAAATATTTAAAATTAATTAAATATTCAATTTTTAATTAATAAAAATTCTGGGTCGTTACAATCTTTCCCCCTTAAAAGAATTTCGTCCTCGAAATTACAAGTAAGAAAGGTTACAAAATCTATTAATTTTCCCAAAATTTATAATTAAACTTCTTACCATACTTTACTAAGTTTTCAAATCATACTTAGTTATCTTTTCAAAAACAACTACTATTGTTTAACTTTCAATTCCAAATCAAAGTTTAAGTTTCCAAAATTTTCCTATTTTTCTCAAAATTTTCTAATGCCTTAAATTTCCGGAAAAATTCGCCATAGTCTCCTTTGCGCGGCTCGATCCGAAAAAAAAATGACAGTATATATATCACAAATATACATCTCATCAAGTAATGAGGCATCCCGAAGGGAAAAAAGTGTAAAAGTACGATATTTAATCCGAGATATGTACCTTATATTTTTATTAGCGAGCATATACGGCTAATATAGCGCTAAAGCGAACTCCAAATGCGAAGCAAACGCGATCCGCACCTACTAAACTCAACAAACAACATGAGAACATGCACATATGCAAATAGTCTCAATATACAACATATATCTCCATAATAACTATATACGTCACATAGCACATGTAGTAAAACAACAAATGCAATATATATTCAACCATCAACCAATTACATCCATAACCAATCAATATTCATTTATATTCAATGAAACAGATTTTCAATATCAAATCACATTTGATTTATTAATGTTGGAATTTACTAACATTCATTCTCCTTAATTTCAATTAGTTAACATTCACTAATTAAATCCAATTCACACTCAATTCCATTCAAATTTATTTATCTTTAATTTGAATTCCAATTACTTTAGCTTTCCACTTCATTAATACTTAATGAACTTATATAAAATCAACTACAATCATATAACAACCAAAGTATATTAATTTCAACCAAATTCCTTTGCTTTAAATTGATTTTCATTCAATTATTCAACTTTCTAATAACATTAGATTTTAATGAATTATCACTTATATTCATTATTTCATATCAACTTAATTCAATATCTCTTAAGTTATATTTCCATTTAACATCACTTAGTTTCACATAACTTAAATTCCCACTTGTAAATAAATTCAGATTCCAATTCTAAAGTAAATTTTCATTTAACTTTAAATTCATTTTTATTCACAACTCATATTCATAAGTATATTCATACAGTTTCACTTTTTATATATATAAGTTTATTTCACAATTGTAAATCACTTTAATTATAATTCAATTCTTATAATTCTTTTACTTATACAATTATTCTTTATTTAGATTATCCAAACAACCTAACAATCAAATTATATACACTTTAATAATTCTGAAAAATTATTCCTTTACATATAAAAATATAATCAAGGCAAAATTATTCCATTTACCCAATTTAAAATCAATATTGTGTCGAATTGTTCTATTCAAGTGTTTAGAAACCCCTTCGGCTCAGTTTCGAGGCTGTGCTGACGAAAGTTCATATGCCACTCAATAAACCAATCATCACAATATAAAACAAATTTTATATTCACTAACAAATACGCTCTCATAGCTATTATTACACTCAAACTCATTCTAGAGTACTACTGACTCTATCTCTAATGAGTACTACCCTACAGAACCATGGTTGTCGCTTAACCATCAGAGCTCTGATACCAAATGTAACGTCGCGGATTTTCGTTCTTCGAAAATCCGACATCGACACTCACTTTATCGACTGCCGAGAAATCAAAGGCCGAAAACCGAGATGTTATGGGTTTTAAAAAGAATTTAAGAAAAGAAAAGTAGAAAAGAAGAAGAAGAGAAGAAGAAAGAAAATTTAGATAGGGAAAAGAAGATAGAAAATTTTAAAATAGAAAGAAAAGAGAAGAGAAAGGAAAAAGAAAAACAGAAGAAAATAGGGCGGAATAGAAAACAACAGAACAACAACAGAATCTCACAATTCGCAGCGGAACAACATATAATAATAAATGAATAATCTTTAAACAAAGAACTATATCAGTTATTACATTACATCACATTTCATTACATCATATCATCACATATCATCAGAGTGTACAACATCATACAACAACAAACAGTGCAGCGGAAAAAGAAATACTATATAAACTAGTAATACGCCATGCCAATCCAGCTTGCCTCCAGCAACTCCAGAATATCCAGAATATCCTGATAAACCTTAACTCTTGACTGCCCGTGTGGAAATTGGTGGGCACCCAGATTTTAGGAAGGAAAACAATAAACTCCAAGTCAGTCATGTGACTGGTGTGAGAACTCAAAACAGTTTATTTATCTTTAAAATCAAAATAGAGGAATATTTTTAATCAATTCGCAATGCTTTTAAAAATGAGACTACCATAAGGCCTCCCGCACACACACACATGCAAACGCAGAATCGGAGGAGATTTCTCCTTATGATAGCCAAAGATGCTTGATACGCATTTAAAATAACATTTGATATTATTATTAGTGCATAATGTATAACAAATCATTTCGAAAATAAAGATATAAATCTTAGCCGACATAGACATTTCGAACTATGCCTACTATAGCTACTATCCAAACAGTGGTGACTACCATAAGTGAATAGCAGGTTCTACAACTAATACCGTACAAGTTTCGTATTGGGAATTGGATTTCCAACAAATGGTCAGGCCAAGGAACTTCCCATTGCCACTGAGAATGCCTCTGGATGGACATCCCCGAGAACCAAACCGGATCTCAACCAACACAAGGCCGGGTTACTCCTAACTGAGTAACAACTGACCGAATATGCCATCCCCCGGTCCTTTGGGACCTTTTTCCGAGAGCGCTCTCTAATCAATTCACACAATCATAACAAAGTGTTTTCAACATGAGTAAGTATCTGGGCTCCATACCATGATACCACCCTTTTCCAGAAGGAAATGGACACATCCTAAAGGGTGCTACCCCTCATAACCTTGCTGCTTCTTTCCTGTTTTGACCATTTCCGGGATGTGAGGCTCGACGAATTCACGTCCACAAAAACATACTTTATACAAAAGCCATGCTTTGGGTCAACAAATGATCAACACAATGATCACTAAGATAGACGATCAAATAAATGATCCTATCACAATAATCAACACAATGATCATTTCAGCATCACTCAGCATATCACATTACCAAATTGGGAATATATCGCTGATAACTTCAACTATATAACCTTTGAGCACATACGTCTCAAAGAAGGGTGTTAAGCAAAGAATAAATTCTCCGCCACCAACAGAAATATATTTGAAAGAAATCGGCTTTACATCTCAAATTGTAATGTCAGACATACAATCCATACAAGTCTGTTCCGGGCTCGAACAGAACCGAAGGCACTTACAAAGAAGTCCTTGCAATCCGGATATTCACAATCCTGATCGGATTCACCATCACATATGGAGTTTCTATACCGGCGCGACTCGGTGCAGAAACAATCGATAGGTCATCCTATCGCTCTTGCAAATACCGGTCTTCAACACCGATCTTCAAATGCGATTTATCACGACGTATCACATATTCGGAATGGGTTATACGACCCCATGGTCCTTTCCCGGTTAACCCGAATAGTGAGCGCTTATTCAAAAATAAGTGTGCATTCAAATTCAATCAAATCACATCAAATACCCATTCAAAGGGAAATATTGATAGTCGGTTATTGAACTATCACTGGATATGCACACATCACCAGATTCCAAATAATTTTCCAAATTATTTATTTTTCCAAAATATCTTTACAAGATATATAATTTCAACACTTCAAAAATAAATCAACATTTATTTTCAAACAAATTCCCTTTCACATATAAATTCCATAATGAATTTATATTTCAAAATATCCATGCATATACAATTTCAACTATCCATTTCAATTTATCTTCAAAAAGATAAATTCTAATTATTCACTTTATACTGGAAAACAATTCCATACTTATTAAATAAGTAATTCACAATCTTTTATTTTCAACACTTAGAAAATATTCAATATACTTAAACCGAATTAAGTATATATTTCTTTCTTTAAGGAAATCATTCACTTAACATATTTATTTGGGCCAAAACGAATGTTGCGTAAAACATCGTTACGACAACCCAAAATCACTAGTATAGGGATTCGAAATTAAAATAGATATATAAATCCCAATACTATACAAAAACATTTCCTTTCGGAAATCATTTACTATAACATATTTATTTGGGCCAAAACGAATGTTGCGTAAAACATCATTACGACAACCCAAAATCACTAGTATAGGGATTCGAAATTAAAATAGATATATAAATCCCAATACTATACAAAAACATTTCCTTTCGGAAATCATTTACTATAACAACAGTGTTATAGTCCATCATCTCCTTTCGTTTCTCGAAACATCTATTTCAACAATAAATGTTGAAATCTGTGGTTTCGAATCTCAACATGTTTAAAAACATCGTTAGATTGTTTTAATTCTATTTAAACATCACATTCAAAACAATTCCTTTAACGTGTTATTCACTATTAAAAAATGCGAATATAACTCCATTTCTAAGTTATAACAATTAACTTGTCAAAATAAGTCATTTGCGAATTTATAAAACAACGTTTATAAATTCCTTTTCTATTTATTTATAAAAACTTCCTTTTTTATAAATCCTTTTATTTACCTATTCAGTTTATAATTCAATTATAGACTAAAAGTTCAAATTATAAGTTAACTACTTATAAAACGATTATTTTACAAAATCGTTCATTTAACTTCCCAATTTATTAATCTTAACTTATAAGATTGTTTATTTATCCAAAATTCATTCTTTCGATAACTTTATAAATTTTATAAACCTATTGCTTATAAAATCTCATTTATAACTTCACAGTTTATAATTTCATAAATTTCATTCATTTAGGAAATTCATTTTCACTACATTCAAACACTTATAAAAACTCGTTTTAAATGTCCATAATTCAATTTATAAATATCCATTTATAAATCTCTTAAGATAAATTAATTTATATTATTATTCTAAAACGTCTTTAAATTCCTTTATAATTTCATCATTTCGATTTATAAAATAATCAAATTTTGTAAATCCTATATTTAAACTTTTATCATATATTCAAAAATCCAATCTAAATTATTTTATAAAATCATTAGTTCATATTTCTCAAAAATCAGCTTTTAACTATATTTCACAAAAACTATAATTTTTATAACTTTAAAAATTATAACGTTATTTATTTATAATGGATCAATTCCAAAAATATAGTATATTTTCAAAAATCACTTTAAAACCATTTTAAAATCCCAAAATCTGGGTCCAATGATGCTACACACCAAATAGTCAATCACGACTAACAACGATATCATATATCGATATGATAATCCATCAAATATCAAAATATCTGAAATAAAATAAATACTGTTGAGGAATCCAGTTGGATCCCTCCAACCTGTTTCCTGCATCCAAAAACATTAGCACAATACCAATTTCGCTCCAGTACGAAATTATCGCGGTACATGTTTTTATTAAATAACATCCGCTTAATAACGGCGTAATAGGGTCTCATCCGCTAAACAAAAAATGCGGGAAATCAATAACTGCAATATATACATATGCCAATATATATATATTGATATTATATATAATACCAATTTCACTGTTTATGAAATATTCGCGGTATATGTTTTTATTAAATAACATCCGCTTACTAACGGCGTATAATGTCTATTTTAACAATCAATAATTTACAGTCATCATTCAAACATGCATTCAAATATTTTAAATCTAACTATTTAAAATAAAAATCGAAATCTATTCGATTGAGTGAGAAATTCTCACCTTGGTTTTAATTTCCGTTTTAGCTTTTATTTCGAATAAAATTAAACGCGCGTTTAATTTTACCCGAAATTCTCACTAACTCCAAACGACTCCAAACCAACTCCATCGCGTAGTGCTCGTCCATACGATTCCAACGCAACTGATTTCACACAGTTTCGACCTCGTATGAAAAAGTTACGTATTTTTGAAGTTACACGAGTTTTATATAAACAATTTACAATCAAAACTTAAAATTTTTAAACCCACATCAATCCTAGCCACAAGATCCTTGCTCCTCCATCATAGCCGTGAATTTTGCTTCTCCTACATCACGTATCATCTCCAGGCCGACATCCCCCTTCTTGAATCCATGACTTCAATTTTAGGGTTAAACAATTCTCCTCCTATGCTCGATGAAAACTCGATCAAGACGCGCCGTTGCGAAGCCCCCACCCACACACATGTTCGGCCTGAAGCCCTCCATGCTCGGCCACTTGTTTTGCATGGGAAAACGTGCGCAGGCTTCAAGGTTTCGGCCCCCCTATCTCCCTCCACGCGACGCTAAACTCCATCATATCCGTATGGATCCAAAGCTCATCTCGTGCTCTTCGATTCTTTAGTTAACAACTTTTTCTAAAAACGAGTGGATTGAGAAAGATTGAGAGAGGAAGGAGATGGATTTTCAGCCTTTGAAATAAGAGATGGCGGCTGTAGAAATAGATTAGGGTTTCGTTTTTATATTTTTTTTTTATTTGTGTGTGGTGCTATTTATAAGAAACAGCTAGCGTAAACACTATTCATCCCGGGAATTCCGAACTCCGATTTAGGCGCCGTAACCAGCGTACCTAGGGTTTATCCCACGTTCCGGACACAATGGAACAGGTTTCGGAAGCTAATTCGGAAGTATGTGCGAGTTATGGCAACAAACGCTCAATTTAAATTAAGCCGATTTAAATCGATTTCTAGGCGTTTTAATTTGTACAGGACAAACCGTAAATCCAATTGACTTGAAATTTGAAACCTTACAATAATATCACATTACGGATCCGATGAAACTGGTTTCGTCGAAATCCGAGACTTTTTGAAAAATGGCTATTTTGACTCGCCAAATTTAAATTAAAAACGATTCGATGCGTTTCGAGCTGCCACGATCAAACGATAGCTCCGATTGACACGAAAATTGAAATCCGGTAATAACTAACTATTACGGATCCAATGGAACTGGTTTCGTTCAATTCTGAGACTGTTCAAAAATTGGCTATTTTACAGTCGATTATTAAATATTAAAATATTCAATTTTCACAAATTAACTTTTAATTCGATTTTAAAAGTTCTAAAATATCTCTATAACTCCAGTATGATTAAATAAAATTTTCCAAATTATTTTCAATCATATTTAACTCTATTTTCAATTATTTCCATAATTTAACATATTAAATTATCGATTTAATTATCCAATTAAATCCAAAAATTCAAAATAAAATTTATTTGACTTAAAAATTCACTTATAAATATTTAAAATTAATTAAATATTCAATTTTTAATTAATAAAAATTCTGGGTCGTTACACCTACATTTCTTCACCTCCTAACTTCTACTTCAACCATTATCACTATGATCTAACAAGTCTAAGCAAAATTTGTTGTCTAGATCTGAAATCATTGTAAAGCTCTTGTTCCTGTGACAAATCAGAATTCAATACTATTAAAGTAGCATTGGCATGAACTTTTTTGAACCACTATAAAAATTGTATGTTCTTTGTGTTTTCTATTTGATTCTATATAGATCTATTTTGATTTGTGGTCCAACATTTTTGGTCCTTTTAGTAGGAACATAGTTTTCAGTCTAGATCTAGTTTAATATTATGGATTGCAAGTGTCCAAAAGTTAGATCTGGAAAATAATTGCTATAGATACGAAGTAGTTGTAATTTTAGAAAGAATCATCATCAGATCTAAAGAAATCGCCCTTAATGAGTCTTTAAAAAGATCTAGAGCAACTGAAGAAGAAAATGAAGAATCTTACCATAGTGATGAAATTGCTCAATCGTTGCATGCTTTATCGGTACAATCTGTGTCATAATTGATGGTATCAAAAGTTGAACTCGAAAGTATGATGGCTGAGATGAAACAGAATGATTGATAGTCAAAAAAAATCCTCTTTTATAAGATGAAGGAGAGCATTGCTTTGCTAGCGTAATATATATGAATGCATAGGAAGAGCCATACGAATGCATCGCCTTCATGTTCTTAAGTAAAAAGCTTGTCTAAATCTGATCATATTATGAGAGAAGGCAAGAAGAAAATGGAGATAAAATGAAGGGCAAGGCTGCTGGGATATCAAAACGATTATAGAAAGAAGTGGCCAAGTCTTGTCCACGACCGACATGGTCGATATCGGCCAAAATCATGTCAGAATGGAGCAAGTTGGGGGTGGTTTCGGAGTGCAATTATGAAAAGTCGTTAATCTCTATGATAGTGAAAATGCTTTGCAGGATATTGACAAAAATGTTAGGCAGAATGCTTGAATGCAAAATGATGGTACTCAGATGAATGCCACATAACTAGCTTAATGTAACAACCCGGAAATTTCGATCCCGAAATTTTCAGAAAGTTAAGAAAAGAAGAAAAGAGAGAGAAGATGAAAACAGAAACAAGACACGGAAACCTCACATTCGCAGCGGATCAAAATATAATATCACATAAATAATAGTTATACAAAGGAAAACTGTACTTGTCAAATTATACTTTAATATATATCAGAGTTACAACATATTTACAAGCACAGGAAAGATAAATCAATCTGTTTCAAATACTATAATATATCACAGCAGAAACTCTCCATACGTTCCTGCTCTCCAGCTCGCCTCCTAAGCTCCAGAACATCCTTACCTGAAAATCTGTAATACTCGATCTGACCCGAACATTACATCAAAGTAACACCCGGGTCATGCTGGAAACCAGCGTGAGTAAACCCATCTAACATGGAATATAAAAACATACAACTTATATAACCCGGGGTAACTTATATCAAATACAAAATTTACAAATTGTTATGGATATTCTTATTTCACTTACAAAATTCTAAGTATCAAAACTTAGATTAAATAGTTCAACTCATTCAAATCATTCCATTCCAGCTTATTGATTTCACATATCAATTTATAAAGAATCGAAGCGATTTCGGGTATTTACTAATACCCGACTCCAGTCTCTTCGAATTCAATGCCATCTTAACCCATGTTATTCAAGTGAAAGCAATTCACTTTTAAATACAAGATGTCACTTTCACATAGCAACCCATCATTGATAGATAACCACATTATCACTGTTCGAGACAGCATATCATATCACAGACATTTCAAACTAGAAATATCAATCAATCATTCCTAAACAAGATTAATTGGTCACCCTATTCCTTTTAATTACGTTAATCTTGCTTACTTAACAAATATTTAATTACAAACTAAAAATTACTCATCCCTTAATTATCCTTTCTAATTACATCCAGTAATTAACCTTAAAATAATTTACCACAAATTAATTGATCTTCACCCTTTCACATTATCACATTCATTCTCAATTAATATGTAATTAATTACCCTTAATTAATTACATTACTTAATTATTTTCAAATGACTTAATTAATCAATGCTTAAATCAATTACACCCAGTAATTATTATTAATTATTCTCACAAAGTAATTATCCTTCATAATAATTATACAAGTAGTTAACCCCAAAACTCTTCCATACTTCAATAAGTTACATTCAGTAATTACTCATCTTAATTACTTCTCTAAGTAATTATTCATCATTGATTACTTATCAACCCATCCAATGATTATTCTAAATTAATTAAACTTGATTAATTAATTTAAACTAATCTAATCTAATTAATTAATTACAATGAGTAATTGATACCTTTAATTACCTTCATAAAGTAATCGTACTTAACCAAATACCATAAATGATTATCTAAATTAATTAATCCAATTAATTATCAAAATTAATTACATTAATTAATTAATAAATAATCCCAAGTTAATGACCTTCATTAACTTATCATCGATTCTTTATTACCTTTCTTAAGTAATTAACTTAAATTAATTAACATTAGTTACAAATTTAATTCATCTTAATTACTTAACTTAACATTAATTAATTTATTCAAAACCCTTAATTAATTAAATAAATAAATTAATTATCTTATTTAAATTGCCTTACTAATTTAAAAGAATCAAAATTCATTAAATTCTTTGATTTGCTTTAAAATAAAACATTTCTTATTAATGATTAAATTATCATTAACAAAGCAATTTAAACAGTTTACTTTAAATTTGTTTCAAATTTCATTTTAAATTTTAGATTTAAAATGAAGTCAATCTTAACTTCAACAAGGTTTTTAAAATATTTAAAACCCTTTAAAACTTATGCTAGGAATTTCTTACTTTAAAAAAGATGTTTAAAAGGAATTTAAATCCAAATCCATTTAGAATACAAATCATATTTAAAATATGTTTCAACATCCAAAGTTGTTTAAACATTTAATTTTAAAAAAAAACTTCCTTTATTACAAAATCTTATACAGATTTAAATTTTAACTTCCTATTAAACTCAAATTTAAAACTCACTTCCCTTTTAAACCTTCATTTTTATATTCAAATTACTTAAACAATTTAAGGTTGTTAAAAACAATTTAAATTATAAAACTTCATTTTTATTTTTGAACTGAGGTTCAAAATAAAACTTAATAATACTTAAGTTTAGGTTTAAACTTATTTAAACCTTTGCATTTTTGAAACCCAATTTTACACTTTAAAGACAAATCAGGTTTTATACCTGTAACCCAACATACAGCCCGAGCGCTAGATAAAATGCTTCGAGTCGTAAACCAAACAACTTTGAGTCCGGCACTTGAATTACCCGAGAGTCACTTGACACAAACAACACTGCAACCCCAAAAAGAAACTTCATCAGACAATTCACTACACCGTGCACATGCACGGTGGTCTTGACCATCTCCAGTCACCACCACTGCCTTGAGCAAGTCGCTGAACATCCTCCGATCCAACATCGCCCATCAGAACCTCACACACATCACGAGAACGAAATCGAACTCCCCAAATCAAAACCTGGCAGCAACAGGCACACCCTCACCCCCAAAACCTGAAAACTCCTCATCCTCTCTCCTCCGGCCATCGGAGGCGTGGGAACTCTGTTCATCTCTTCTTCAACACCCAAACTATCTCCTCCTTGAATCTCATAGCACTCGATTGCTAAGAGAAACAAGGCCGATCAAAATTCCAGCGCTCACCAAAACTAGGTTTTAAAAACCTTATTCGATCGCTGTCGCCGCCGCCGCCGCCGTGATCTGACATCACTGCAACCATTTTTCCCAAGGTCACTAATTCCCCCACCATCACCAGAAACAACTTCGACCTCCCTGACCTTCGAGAGCATCAGCAAACCCCAAAATCCAATTTCAATAAAACCAAAACTGATCTATAAATCCGCCATTAAAATTTGTGATTTTATTTTTAAAATCAAAATTTTGTATAAGCATTCAGTTTTTAATCCTGCATTAATGAATTCAAGAGTTTGAATTTACCCAAAAACTAAATTTCTCTGCTTATTTTGGTTTCCTGTACAATACCCAATTTACTTTGACTCAAAAAAAATTTAAATTTTTGATTTAAGATCAAACATGCAATTTTTTGTTTATAACACAAATTCTAATAGTATCTAGATCCAGAGTTAAGAATTGTAAATCAAAGCTTGAGCTCCTTTTTTAAAAAAAAACTGGTAACAGAGAATGTTACAGACATTCACATACATGCATATCCAAAATGCACTGAAATTTCATCAAATAACATTCACACAAAACATACCTATTTCAGGGGAAAAACATGCAACAGATTCATACTTGAATTTTTTTTAAATTAGTGAAGTTACTCACCGATATGATGAGCAGAGAAGCTAAAGCAAATTTTGAACAGAACTTGGAAACCTGGGAGCTCTAAAACTGAAATTGCTTTCATTCTTTAAAAACTGGAGAGTTTGCCTTTATAATCTGAAATGCTAGCTTTGAAAACTTTGATTTTTTTGCTTCAGATCCACTTGCATGCATTCTTGAAAGTGGTACAGATTTGAAGAACAAATGGTTGCAGACTTTGGTTGTTTACAGAGCTTGAGTAATAAATGTTTACAGATTAATGAATCATTTCAGATTAGTTTGAATTTGATTTCAAGTCTGAGAACAATTGATTTACAGGGTTGCAGGTTTTTTTTATTGACTGAAAAGATGAAGAACAAAAGAATGGAGAGAAATTGAATCTAAAAATCTCAGCTTTGCATATAATGTTTTTTCTACATGTGTTATTTAATTAAATTTTGTTTTAGATTTAAGGTAAATTTGCCACTTGTTAACTTATGTGCTACATAATTTACAAATGTTGAAAGCATGCCCCCATATGTATACAAGTGTTTAAACTTAAATTATTTAAGTTCATATATTTTTATGTAATACATCTCAATGTATTTAATGTTTGTCTTTTATAAATAAGCCTTTAAATTTTTAATATATATATAAATGTGAATTTATGTAAATATTCGTTTATAAATAACTTATGTTTGAACCAAATTAATTTAAACCAAAATATATTTAAGATATACTCCCTTTTTAAATTTCGAATGCAAATTTAATTCTTTAAATTCAATTAAAAATCCAATTCAAGATCAATTCAAAATATATTCATATATTTAAACAAGCCTAAATTCAATTTGAAATTAATAATCCCTATTTTTTTTCTTAACTCTATTTATCTAAAAATAACATAGAAATATTATTGGTTTGAAATTAACAATTTTGCCAATTTGAATAATTTACTTATATAAACAATCATTATTATTTATTTTTATAAGAATAATTTGTCAAATTTAAGTGATTATATTAAGATATGATCAAATAAATATTTATCCAAACATAAATATTTATGATTAGATTCTTTGTTAAATCTACAATTCAGTATTTCTATTAATTAACCCAATAATTATCAATTACAGATACCCAGAAATCCGGGTTATCACATTCCTTCCCCCTTTGAATCTTTTCGTCCTCGAAAAACAACTAAACCAGAATTTATTTAATATTTTAAAACCAGTTAAAATATTCTTTGATCATTTTTAAAGTACTCAAAAATCTATATAATATTTCCAAAATAGTTTTTATAGAAAATATCATTTTATAACTCGATGTTTTAATCAGTCCATCCTTGTTCTCATAGAAATTCGGTCATACGTTGATCAGACGTACGACTGAAAATCTATAAGTACTTAGCAGACCCATTTCAACACCCAGTGAAAATACTTGAAAAATAATTTTATTGAAAATATTGTAAGCATTTTGAAATCGAGGAAATATCTTTGGTGAGAATGCTCTGGAAATCATCGCCCCCATCCATGGTCGCAGTTACATTCCAGGGTTACGTTGCCATCGCAACAAAAGTTCATGTAACTGCAGGCTCTCCGTGGCCTCTCGATTACGCCATGGAACCCACGATAGATCGCAGTTACATTCCAGGGTTACGTTGCCATCGTAGCAAAAGTCTATGCAACTATAGGCTCTCTACGGCCTCTGATTTTCACTGTCAAAATGAAACTTCTCCACTCCTACATAGGTCGCAGTCTTTCGATATAAAATCAAATGCAGACTGTTGGCTCTCAGCGGCACACATGACTTTCGCTATGTTATCATAGGTCGCAGTCTACCGATATAAAATCAAACGTAGACTATTGGCTCCCAGCGGCACACATGACTTTCGCTATGGTATACTCTATTCATAATCCCCAGGAACTAGTTTTGTCTGGACTCCTCACAGGATCAACTTTAGAACCCCCCTTGGGGCTCAAGGCAGCACCACCCGGTGGCACTACTTAGAAGTTCATTTTAAGGGAGCGCCTTTTTCCCCAAAGCCATCATCAAAACATTTTATACTATGCACATATAGTATCTTCAAATCATACACCTAGTATGATCTCATACAAATCTCCTTTACACAAAATCGATTATTCCATAATCGATAATTCTCAAACTAGGCTTTCCAAATCTTCATATTGATTTTACCAAAAAATCAAAAACTTTTCCAAATCCAAAGGTTCCCAAAACCTTTTCTAAAATCCTCATAAGATCCTTTATATATATACATATACTGATATACATATGATCTTTAAAACTTTGGATCATTTCAAACTTGTATAAAACTCCTTTTATACTTCAAACATTTTCAAAAAAACCCTTTTCTTCTGGCAAAAGATTCAACAAGGGGAGTTTCATTTTATAAAACAAAGATATTCAACTTTGTTTACTCAAAATCAAATATCCAAATTTGATAACTCCTTTCAATATCATTTTCATCCAAATCCGTACGATGTACACATATCATCCATACGCTATACCAATCTGATTGCTCACTCGACCACACAATTTCACTTCCGAACTAGTATTGTCCACCCGACTTCCTAGTGCGGACACAGATCTGGTTTCTTGATCAGAAATCGTCATTCTCTTTGCATAGTCATAACTATGATAGAGAATATCCAGAACCAATCAATAATCCATACCAGGTTCGCCATCGAAAATCGAGTGGAAAATCCCAACTCGGATCGACATACTGTCTCGAAATTCTATGCTCGAATATGGATCAAATCATTATGCGAATAGAATAACATACGTACACCCTACGTATTTATCTTTATTAGTTATTAGCTAAATCAATTCCATTTCTATTCACTTTCACTTTGATTTTCATTCACTTTCACTTTGATTTTCATTCACTTACTCACAATTGCTTCAATCCATATGGATTATCACCTCTATTCTTATCTCGATTGGGTATTTAACCAATAACAGTTTGAACTCCGACCAGTTATTTAGAAAATAGCTTGAAAATTTTAAAAATAGATAAGTAGTTGGAAAATAATTACTAGTTTGTAAAATAGGTGTAAAATAGTTAGAAAATAGTTAAAATAATTATAGAATTTTAGATAATTGCAAAATAATAGTAAGATAGTAATTAGTTTTGTAAAATAGTTGAAATATAATAATTAGTTTATAAAACAGTTGGAAAATTGATAAACAAGTATAAGATAGTTTGGCTTTTAAAAGAAAGGTTGTATATATATATATATATATCTTGGAAAGTAGGTTTATATTAAAACAGTTTATATTAAAAATAGTCCAGAGTTAAAACTGCTCACTACCCAATCTTCATTCTCATCGATTCAATTTAAATTTCCACTTTCATTTAAATTGACCCAATTCCAACTTTAAATAACTCCAATTTCCATTGAACTTGATTTATTCCCAATTCAAGTTGAATTAATTCTCAATTCCCTTTCAAATTTAAGTCAAATTCCATTTGATTTTAAACATATTCAACTTTAATTACAATCCTAAGTTATTCCAATCACTTTGGACTAATATCCATTCAATTGAACCGACTTCAGTATCAATCATCTGTTTGAATAAATCCTAATTCCTATCTGAATTTGATCTTATTCAACTTCAATTTCATTTCAAAACAATCCAATTCAAATCTTCCATTTGAATTTTTAAACTTATCCATCTTCAATCACAATTCTAATTAATTCAAATCAAATTCAATTTGAGCAAATGAAATCTAAATCTTAACTCTAACCCATCTCGAATTATATAAATTCGAGTTAAATTTCCAAATGTTGATTGAACCCCTTAAATCAAATTAACCTTTATTTTTAAATCAATAATCCAAATCTTTAAACAATTTAATTCTGAGTCCAATTTGTGACGCCCCACCTCAATACCCACGCTAGCCAAGAACACTACGGAGTAATGCTGTCAACTAGCACGGAGAATAAGGCTGTTGAGGAGCGACCATCCATATAACTTCTTTGTGCGAGCACCGATATGTCAGATAGTATAGCATGCATTTCATTTAACGAGGAAATCCGACATACCGATACAAACTCAAAGCTATCACACGGTGACTATAAATAAATCTTCGAAAACAAATATAGAAATAAACATAACACAATCAGTCACAGATATCCATATCACAAAGACGAAAAAAGATATGAATATATAACTAACACATGAAAGTGTACATCAGAGTAGTGGTCATGAAAGAACCACATACACAAAAGAATAGCAACACATGCTATACAAAAGAATACATCTATGAGTCTATATCTCAAGTATAAACGACAAAAACTGCTAATCTAAATGGTCAGCCAAAAGTCAGAGTAGTAAATCCCTGGGGGGAGAAGTCAAGCAGAAGCACCTGTAACATCTCGGTTTGACCCGAGTATTATTTATAAGAAAATAATAAACGGATCATTCTAGCTATAAATATCAGATAACATGGTATAAAACAATAGATATGGCAAGAACATATAGTAACCATAAAGACATACTATGATAAGCATGTAAATGAAGATCATCAAGAGATCAAACAATATCAAAAGAATCTTCTAAAAGATCCAAATTCACCCAAACATAAAAGCTGGAAAATCATAACAATGAAAGTCATGAAAATAGGTGAAGCACAAATTCCAGAAGACTACTCAAGAAATCCAGAAATCACAATATAGGAGCATGAAAACTCACAAAATGGGAGCATGAAAACTCACTTACACGTGTAACACAAAGCGAGACGCTATCTCATGGTTGCAAGCCATTAATTTTGACACACGAATGGCCCGAAGACCGTGGCGCGCTACCCCACATATGTGATGGCGAAACATCACACAAATGCGACGGCGAAACATCACAAGAGCGGGGTCTAGTCTCCCTCGCAGACAAAGAGACATCGCACAGTTGCTAGTCTAAAACACAAAGATGATCGTCATGATCATCAAGTAGTGTCAATCTCACCAAGCCAGTAAATATATGAGTTTAGCTTCATGTCCCATAACCACTTGCTTAGCTTAAATATTTACGAACAAACTGTAGACCTTCACTAGAAAATTGTCACAAAAGGTTCAATCGAACAAGTCCAAGAATTAACCGACGAAGCAAACGCAAGCGTTTCATACCACTTGTTTTACTAAGTCGTTTAATTAGATTTCTCATCCGAGTGAGGTAAAGGTTTGTATATACTAATAGATTGGAAAACGTTTTGGGAAAGGAGCTTTGTATTAAAATAGTGTTGAAATCGTTTTGATGATAGAGTTTTGATATTTACTACTAGTATTGAAACCTTCATATTTCAAAAGTTATTATCCTGCCTTCTTAGCAAGGCCGTGATACCATAAAATCGACCGAGAAGCCCAAGATAGTTTGTCTCGAAGAATGGTCAACTCAGCATCTCAACAAAGCAAGTTCTGTTGAACGTTTTTCAGATAAGATCCCCTACGGAGGGGGGTCCAGGAGGTGGCAACCCCCCAAGGTGGGGGTGCGGGGGCAACACCCTCACTATGGGGTTCGACCTGCCCGGTCAGGTCGTGGGTTAGCAGAAACGAGCGGCCTAACAGAGGTGATCGACTTAAGGGACTCGTGACCTAACAAAAGCACAGGCCAAGCGACCTAACATTTTAAGGCCGAACGACCTAATTAAACTCGTGACCTAACAGGGTACACGACCTAAAGGTATATTGATCATGCGACCTAACGGTATTAAGGTCTAACGACCTAAGGGAAATAGGGTCACGTGACCAAAAATGTATGCGACCTAATGGGTCATACGACCTAAAGGAAATAGGGTCCAACGACCTAAGGAAAATAAGGTCCAACGACCTAAAGGGATGGGGGTCATGCGACCTAAAGAGGTGCGCGAGCTAAATGAAGGCGGAACAACTCAGGGTCTAATGACCTGGGGGGCCGACCTAAGGTCTAACGACCTAAGACCGAGGAGACATTTGCAACAGAGGGAACGACTTAACGACCTAAGCCTAACGACCTACGACCCAGCGACCTTGCGACCTAACTCCGAGGCGACATTTCCTGGCCAAACGACCTACGACCTACGACATAGTGCCGAGCGACCTAAGGCTGTAGAACGATTTAAGGCCAGAAACGGGCTATTTGAAGGCCGAGACTTTTCCACGCAAACGACCTAGCATAGGCAGAACGACCTAAGTGTAGAATTTCACCAAAAACACTAAAAATTGGAGTTTTTCGCCAATCCAATCCAAACCAAATGCAAATGTACATGCTAAAGTGATAGGGAATCATTCCCAACAGTCCAATATAGTTATAGGCTAGAACTGTGAGATAAAAATCTCAACTTTTCACCAAATTATGAAGGTAAAGCTTGAAGGAGAATGGAGAAGCAACTACAAGCTTGAATCCAATGCTTTTCCTTGAATTTGGAGTTGAATGATGGAGTTGGAGTTGAAACCTAGGCTTGGAGTTTCTAATTTCCCTTTCCACTCACCATTAATGTTAAAGTTTGTGTTTGGTAGGAATTTATGAAGAGTGAGGAGAAGGAGAGAAGTGAGTTTGAGTTATAATGGCTAATCTAACCCAAAGTCCAAAGCGGGAAAAGTAAGTGAAATTCCACTAACTTCAAACCTATCATTGTTTATACTTAAAAAAGTTGTAAACGACATTTCGAACTCAATGGAAGTGGTCTCGAGTCCTAATTTGACCGTTTGCAAAAAGTAGCTTTTCGGACCAATATCCGATTAACGACAAAATATTTAAATAAAATATTTAAATATAAAATCGATAAATATGCGGGTTGTTACACAATTTCTCAAAATTCCATTTTAAATTATCTTTACTTAACTCATTACATGGTTCAAGTAAGTGCTTCAAACAATTTTAATTTACAAATTCATTTCTTAACATTCAAATCTTAAGTTCAAAGGAATTCCATATCCTTAATTTTAAATTTAAGTTAAATTTTATTTACCTCTACAATGGATATATTATCACAATCCATTTCTTTATTTTATTTAAACAAATCAATTTACATTTCATAAATTATTTGTAACAATCGAATGATATCAGGATAAATAAACATCCAAATTTATCCAACACCAATTATTTCAATTTTCAGATCTCAAACCCATTTTGAGATCACTCAAACTTCTTAATTCAAACCAACCATTTATGATAATAACCAAGATTACAATCTCTGCAAACCAATTCATTATTATCTTATTCTGAAACACTTCTCCAATTTAAAATTTCAATTTCAGTTTGGATCCATTTCAAACTTATCTTTATTTAATTTCAGTTTGGTTGTGTTATATTACTTCTTAATTTAATTCCAAAAAAAATTAACAACCAATTCCCTTAATATTTATTAGAAAGAATTATTGCTTTATATATCAAAATATATTCTTATATAAAATCATTTAAAATCTTTATATAAGAAAATGACAAGTATGCTCTCATATATATATATATATATATATATACACACACTCAACTCATTATAGGGTACTACTGACCCTATTCTTAATGAGCATCCCACTAGAGCCAAGGTTCTGGCTTAACTTTATGCTCTGATACCAAATGTAACGACCCGGAAATTTCGATCCCAAAATTTCCAGATAGTTAAGAAAAGAAGAAAAGAGAGAGAAGAAGAAAACAGAAACAAGACACAAAAACCTCACATTCGCAGCGGACCAAAATATAATATCACATAAATAATAGTTATACAAAGGAAAACTGTACATGTCAAATTACACTTTAATATATATCAGAGTTACAACATATTTACAAGCACAGGACAGATAAATCAATCTGTTTCAGATACTATAATATATCACAGCAGAAACTCTCCATACGTTCGTGCTCTCCAGCTCGCCTCTTGAGTTCCAAAACATCCTTACCTGAAAATCTGTAATACGCGGTCTGACCCGAGCATTACATCAGAGTAACACCCGGGTCAGGCTGGAAACCAGCGTGAGTAAACCCATCTAACATGGAATATCAAAACATACAGCTTATATAACCCGGGGTAACTTATATCAAATACAAAATTTACAAATTGTTATGGACATTCTTATTTCACTCACAAAATTCTAAGTATCAAAACTTAGATTAAATAGTTCAACTCATTCAAATCATTCCATTCCAGCTTATTGATTTCACATATCAATTAATAAAGAATCGAAGTGGTTTCGGGTATTTACTAATACCCGACACCGGTCTCTTCGAATTCAATGCCATCTTAACCCATGTTATTCAAGTGAAAACAATTCACTTTTAAATACAAGATGTCACTTTCACATAGCAATCCATCATCGATAGATAACCACATTATCACTGTTCGAGACAGCATATCATATCACAGACATTTCAAACTAGAAATATCAATCAATCATTCGTAAACAAGATTAATTAGTCACCCCGTTCCTTTTAATCACCTTTAATCTTGCTTACTTAACAAATATTTAATACAAACTTAAAATTACTCATCCCTTAATTATCATTTCTAATTACATCCAGTAATTATCCTTAAGTTAATTTACCACAAATTAATTGATCTTCACCCTTTCACATTATCACATTCATTCTTAATTAATATGTAATTAATTACCCTTAATTAATTACATTACTTAATTATTTTTAAATGACTTAATTAATCAATGCTTAAATAAATTCCACCCAGTAATTAATTATTAATTATTCTCACAAAGTAATTATCCTTCATAATAATTATACAAGCAGTTAACCCTAAAACTCTTCCATACTTCAATAAGTTACATTCAGTAATTACTCATCTTAATTACTTCTCTAAGTAATTATTCATCACTGATTACTTATCAACCCATCCAATGATTATTCTAAATTAATTAAACTTGATTAATTAATTTAAACTAATCTAATTAATTAATTAATTACAATGAGTAATTAATACCTTTAACTACCTTCATAAAGTAATCATACTTAACCAAATACCATAAATGATTATCTAAATTAATTAATCCAATTAATTATCAAAATTAATTACATTAATTAATTAATAAATAATCCCAAGTTAATGACCTTCATTAACTTATCATCGATTCTTTATTACCTTTCTTAAATAATTAACTTAAATTAATTAACATTAATTACAAATTTAATTCATCTTAATTACTTAGCTTAACCTTAATTAATTTATTCAAAACCCTTAATTAATTAAATAAATAAATAAATTATCTTATTTAAATTACCTTACTAATTTAAAAGAATCAAAATTCATTAAATTCTTTGATTTGCTTTAAAATAAAACATTTCCTATCAATGATTAAATTATCATTAACAAAGCAATTTAAAATAATTTACTTTAAATTTGTTTCAAATTTCATTTTAAATTTTAGATTTAAAATGAAGTCAACCTTAACTTCAACAAGGTTTTTAAAATATTTAAAACCCTTTAAAACTTATGCTAGGAATTTCTTATTTTATAAAAGATGTTTAAAAGGAATTTAAATCCAAATCCATTTAGAATACAAATCATATTTAAAATATGTTTCAACATCCAAAGTTGTTTAAACATTTAATTTTTAAAAAAACACTTCCTTTATTACAAAATCTTATACAGATTTAAATTTTAACTTCCTATTAAACTCAAATTTAAAACTCACTTCCCTTTTAAACCTTCATTTTATATTCAAATTACTTACACAATTTAAGGTTGTTAAAAACAATTTAAATTTTAAAACTTCATTTTTATTTTTGAACTGAGGTTCAAAATAAAACTTAATCATACTTAAGTTTAGGTTTAAACTTATTTAAACCTTTGCATTTTTGAAACCCAGTTTTACACTTTAAAGACAAATCAGGTTTTATACCTGTAACCCAAAATACAACCCGAGCGCTAGATAAAATGCTTCGAGTCGTAAACCAAACAACTTCGAGTCCGGCACTTGAATTACCCGAGAGTCACTTGAGACCAACAATACGCAACCCCAAAAAGAAACTTCATCAGACAATTCACTTCACCGTGCACATGCACGGTGGTCTTGACCACCTCCGGACCCCACCACTGCCTTGAGCAAGTCGCTGAACATCCTCTGATCCAACATCGCCCATCAGAACCTCACACACGTCACGAGAACGAAATCGAATGCCCCAAATCAAAACCTGGCAGCAACAGGCACACCCTCACCCCCAAAACCTGAAAACTCCTCATCCTCTCTCCTCCGGCCATCGTAGGCGTGGGAACTCTGTCCATCTCTTCTTCAACACCCAAACTATCTCCTCCTTGAATCTCATAGCACTCGATTGCTAAGTGAAACAAGGCCGATCAAAATTCCAGCGCTCACCAAAACTAGGTTTTAAAAACCTTATTCGATCGCCGCCGCCGCCGCCGCCGCCGTGATCTGACATCACTGCAACCATTTTTCCCAAGGTCACTGATTCCCCCACCATCACCAGAAACAACTTCGACCTCCCTGACCTTCGAGAGCATCAGCAAACCCCAAAATCCAATTTCAATAAAACCAAAACTGATCTATAAATCCGCCATTAAAATTTTTGATTTTATTTTTAAAATCAAAATTTTGTATAAGCATTCAGTTTTTAATCCTGAATTAATGAATTCAAGAGTTTGAATTTACCCAAAAACTTAAATTTCTCTGCTTATTTTGGTTTCCTGTACAATACCCAATTTATTTTGACTCAACTAAATTTTAAATTTTGATTTAAGATCGAACATGCAATTTTTTGTTTATAACACAAATTCTAATAGTATCTAGATCTGGAGTTAAGAATTGTAATTCAAAGCTTGAGCTCCTTTTTTAAAAAAAAAAACTGGTAACAGAGAATGTTACAGACATTCACATACGCGCATATCCAAAATGCATAGAAATTTCATCAAATAACATTCACACAAAACATACATATTTCAGGGGAAAACATGCAACAGATTCATACTTGATTTTTTTTTAAATTAGTGAAGTTACTCACCGATATGATGAGCAGAGAAGCTAAAGCAAATTTTGAACAGAACTTGGAAACCTGGGAGATCTAAAACTGAAATTTTTTTCATTCTTTAAAAACTGGAGAGTTTGCCTTTAAAATCTGAAAATGCTAGCTTTGAAAACTTTGATTTTTTTTTTTGCTTCAGATCTACTTGCATTTCACTCTTGGAAGTGGTACAGATTTGAAGAACAAATGGTTGCAGACTTTGGTTGTTTACAGAGCTTGAGTAATAAATATTTACATATTAAAGAATCATTTCAGATTAGTTTGAATTTGATTTCGGGTCTGAGAACAATTGATTTACTGGGTTGCGGGTTTTTTTTTGCTGAAAAGATGAAGAACAAAAGAATGGAGAGAAATTGAATCTGAAAATCTCAGTTTTGTATATAATTTTTTTTTTCAACATGTGTTATTTAATTAAATTTTGTTTTAGATTTAAGGTAAATTTTCCACTTGTTAACTTATGTGCTATATAATTTACAAATGTTGAAACCGTGCCCCTATATGTATACAAGTGTACTAGGACTCCCATGCATGTGGCTCTCCCAAAGATAGGAGAGCCTATATGTCATCGAACGAACCAAGAGCATTTGCAGATTCAAACATTTGGGATTGTAACGACCCGGAATTTTGGACAATATAAATTTAATAATCTGGGTTTAAATTTATATTGAATTGATAATTGTTGTTAATAAATTTGATTTGATTTAAATAATCTTCTTTATTTAAATATTTAATTTGTGAAATTATTTTTAATGAGTTAATAAATCTATTTCCTATTTATAAATGTATATGTATTTATGTATATATTTTAAATAGATAAGTTGTTTTAGTTAAATTAGTATAGTATAATTTTAATATGTTTTGAAAATAGAAATTGTGATTTATTTTGGATTTAAGCTTTTCAAATATATTTAATTAAATAACTATGTGTTTTTAAATATGAGATAAATGTTTTTAATTAGTTTCAAATTCATTTTTAATTCAAGTTGTATATTAAATTATGTTACAAGCTCTTTTATAAATTTGTTTTAAAGGTTTCTTTTCAAATGAATTACTTGTATATTGTTATAATGCTTTGCTTTATTCTTTAGAGAATTATTTAGATAACATAATTATGTATAAGATTTAATTAACAATGTTTAATATTTATTTAACTTTAATTAAACATATTTATTAATCTAAGAGACAAGTGTTTGTATATTAAAACCTTAAGCTAACAAGTGTTTATTTTAAAATGACAAGTGTCTATTTTATTTGCTTTTTCTTTTAATTAATTTAAATCTGTAAATATACATTCATATTAGCTTGTTTCTTCATTCATATGCAATTTTCTCATTCCTTAATAAAAGAAAAAACCCAAATCTTCATTCTCACAACCAAATACATACAAGTTTACATATACTATGCATTCAACTCCTCTTTCCCAAAATAGCAAATCTGCATCAAACAATCCAACTCCTCTTCTTCAAAATACAAACCTGCACAACAGTTTGAAAAAGGCCTGCATGTTCTTGCATATGAAAACAAGCAAGGCCTGCATGCATCATTATGAAGCATGCATGTTAAATCAAGAAGGCCTGCACAACAATTAGAAGCCTGCATGTTGATAACTGAAGCATTCACACCTGCATTTCTTTGCATATGAAAAAAAGGGCTGTGCATTCATGAAATCTTCAATCTGGAACGAGAGGCTCTGCATTTCAAAGGCCTGCATGCATCTAATTAAAAGCTCTGCAATTTCATGAAAAAGCAAAGAGAGCCTGCATTTTCAAAACTCTGGAACCTGAAAATGAAATATGCTCTGCACTTTGAATAGAGGTGAGTAACTCAAACTTTTAAAACTGTTTAATAGGTAGTTAATCATGCTTATGAGTTTCAGATAAATATTTATGAATTGATCTGCAAGTATGTGTTTGTGAACATGATTTTGATTGTGCATGTGTGATTTCTAAAATTTCAACTGATGTTTGATTTTTGGATTTTTCCTTGACTTGTTTATTTGTTATTGTTATTTCCTAGCTTTGAATAAATCAGGGTGTTTTAGAATAGCATAAGTACTAATAGAATCAGTAAGTAAATTTCAAGAATTTTAAAACTAAAATTAAAATTTACAGTGTAAAGAGAAAAATGCAAATGCATGTTAACTGTATTATACATTTTGATCAGGATCAATTGATCCTTGCATTGAATTTGAGTGAGATTGATTCTAGAGTGAGTGTAGCTATCAACAATCATAGGAAAATCATTGATATGGTCTGCAATTCAATTTGGAATTTAGATTGGGAATTTAATGTGTTGAACCCTAGTTTATTGAGGGTTACAGTTTTTGGGTCAATCCTAACTCCTCAGTGCATCGAGTTTGAAGCTATTGGGAGTGTTGGTGGATGGTGAGGTGAAGAAACTATCACCGGAGTTTGGTCGATGATGGTGGTCGGAGATGGTAGTTAATGGTGTTGACAGGATTGACACTGCAGTGAGTTAATGTTTCAGGTTGGAGTTGATGTTGGTTGCAGGGATTTTACTCGAGTTGGTCTCGGGGGAAATAGAAAATGACTCGGAGTAGTAGGGGAACTGACTCGAAGTAAATAGGGGAGTTCAGTGTGTATATATTCAGGCTTTATTAAACAGAAACTGTTCTGTTCTGTTTATTTTAAAAAAAAAAAAAAATAAAGTTTTAATTTAATCTGAAACTTTGAACTTAGAATCTAACTTGAGTCTGAAATTGAATTCAAATAGTTTGAATTATTATTTTGTAACAATTTTAAATGCAGAATTTCAAATTGGTTAAAAATATAAAAAAGAAAAAAGAAAGGGGAAACAGGAAACTGTTTCCAGATTTTTAAAATTTGAATTAAGGTGCAACTAAAATTGTGGCTTGGGTTTTTAAACTGAATTCAAGTATGAATTTAAATAAGTTTAAATTCTGTTCTTTTGAAATTATTTAAATTCTGGGAATTTCAAAGTTTAAGTTTTTGTTTATAAAACAGAAAACTGTTTCTGTTTAAATGTAAAAGGTAAGTTTAAATTTTTAAGTGAGATTTAAAACTGAGTTTTAGTTGGAGTTTGAATATGAATTCAAATTTTGATGGTTTGAAACTTGAAATCAATTATGTTTTTAAATTCAAATTTGAATTTCAAACTCTCAAGTGTAAATGCATATGTGATTTGTATTTGGAATGGAAGGTTAAGTATTTAATTTAGGAATTCAAAATGAATTCAAACTCTGAGTTTCTAAATCTATTTTTAAACTTCAGTTTTTAAATTAAAGATTTAAATTTAAATTGTTTTCAAATGGTTTGCATTTGAATTAAAGGTATAATTATAGAAAGAGTTTAAAGAGTTAAAGCTAAAATAAGTTTGAAAGTTGAATTTCAAATGTTAAAGTAATTTTTAAATTTGTTTGAATTTGATTTGAATTGAAATTTAAATTCTTTTTAAACTTATTAACAAAGTATATGTTTCTTGTAAACATATAAGATTAAGATTGGTATTGTTTAAAATCTTATTTTAAATAAATTTGGATTTTAAGTTTAAAAGAAATGTTAATTGGAATTTAATGTAAATTTAAAAACATTTTGTTTTTAAATGCTTAATTTAAATAAGAAATGTTTATCTAAAAGATAAATAAATGTTTAATGATTGGATTCATTGATTATTAAGGTAATTAAGATGAATGTTAATTATTTAATTAATTAATAATGGGGATGTTTAATTAAATAATTAATGATTTTTAATTTAATTTGAGATTAATTAATTAGGTTTAATTAATCTATAATTAAGGATGTTAATTAAATTTTAATTTATGATTAAGATTTATTTAATCAAGTGATTTATGATAATTTAGATTTTAATTAACACTTAGTTAATTAATAATTGGAGATAAATTAAATAGTAATTAAATATTAATTACTTGATAACTAATGATGATTAATTTAAGTAATTCTTAATTAAGTAATTAAGAAATGTTAATGAAGTCATTAACTCAAGATTAATTAACAATTAATTAATGTGATTAATTCTTGATAATTAATTAGATTAATTAATTAATAATAATTAATTGTTTAGATTTAATTACTTAATGGAAGAAATTAGTGAATTAATTACTTAATGTAATGAAGGTTAATGTGATTTGTTTAGATTAATTAATTAAGTTTAATTGATTTAAACATTTGTTGAATTGTTGATAATTACTTATGTAATTAATTTGTAATTACTTAAGGATGTAATTAACTAATAATTACAGGATGTAATTAAGGATATTTGATATAGAAGTAATTTGGATTTAAATTACTTTGAAATTAATCAAGGGGATTAATTTAGATAATTAATTAATAATAATTAATTATTGGGTTGAGTAATTAATGAAGTTAATTACTGAATGATTATTAATCAAGGGTGATTAATATGTTGTAGGGTTTAATATAATTAACTTGTGTGATTAATATTAAATGCTAACTATTTATTGTAATTAGAGATAGTTAATCAGTAATGATTAATTGGAAAGAATAATGAGATGATTATTTATAAATTGATTTGAAATCAATTAATGGTTAAGTTAAGCAGAATTTTGATGATGAAGTAATTAATTTAATTCATTTTAAATTAATTAGAGATTGAGTAATTAATTTAATTCATTTTAAATTAATTATAGAAAGTGAGATCAGTAGATCATTTGCTTATGTTTGATGAATGGTATTGATTGTTTGGTATAGTTTGTAATCTCAGTTGTGAGACGAATGGTGTATGTGATATGGATGCATTGGTTGCTCTTGGATGATAATATAGATTATCTGATTTGGTATGAATTATCTGTTGATAATGATTAGATTGATTATCTGTTATGTTGTGAATTATCTATCTGCATACATTTAGATAATAAATTGAACTGTTTTAAACTTAAAACAACTTGGACCTAAAAGACACGCTTTGGATTTCGATGAGACCGGGATCGGGTTTCCATATTTGGACATCCGAAAACCACATCGATTCCAAATAACGTTAGGTCGTTAATCCAAGTGGAGCGAGTGAAGACTCGAGGTGTAAGGGCTATACGTCAGTATAACTCTGTGGGTGATTCCGTAATGAGTTTGACGGAATAGGTCTTATAGATTCGAGATGGTGAATCAGAGTGCAAGGGTTATTGTCGTTAACTCTGAGGGTGATTCCAATACGAGTGTAACGAGATAATGCCTTCGGTTTCGTTCGAACCCGGAACGAACTTGTATGGATTGAATGCTTTCAGAACATCGTCAGGTGGACGATGAGCATTCTAAGTGTTGTGTTCTATAAAGGTAATCGTAACCTCAAGCCTCATCAACCGGGAATGGCTAAAACAGGGGAGGTGCAGCAAAGCTTCGTGGGTAGCCCCCACTTGAGAGTAAGATTTACCCCTGTCTAGAGGTCCCTTTATATTTCGGCTGTGTGGGACGGTTGATCATGACAACCGTCGGGGTTGTCTTATTTGGAACTGTTCAGTAAGGAGCGGGTCCGGCTTTGTGTTGCAGGGGATGAAGGGAGTAATCCTCGGTACGGTGATCTAGGCCACGTACTGTGACGGGCGGTACCCCAGTAGCCCTGCCATTGTATGGAATCCAAAATCCAATAAGTGCCAACGGTTTTGATTGTATTACCCACTTTTGTGGCTAGTAGCTGGAATTTAATCATGTAACAATTTCGGCTATTTATTATTTATTTGAAAACCCTAGACACTATTATAATATCATCTGATTTCCTATCAAATGTTTTGGTTAGCGTAAGGTAAAAACTTTTCCATGTTTATGTGTGGGAAGTCTTACGTGATACCTTTTCTTTCAAAGGTTTTTAAAAGTTAAGCAACTTTAACCTGTTACTCACACCAGACCCATGTCTGACCCGGAGTTATTTTCTGTTTTTCTTTAACTCTTGGGTACTCAAATTTTTATGAGTAGTCAAGGGAATTCAGGTTAGGATTCAGGTTAGCTTTGACGAATTGTGGAGGAGCATATGGAGCAGGAGGCTTCTGCGTATAGTTATGTAGTTCCGCTGTGTTGGTATCTCTGAGTGTTCTGTTTTGTATTGAGTTGTAATAACTAGACAGGTGTTTATAACTGTCTAGTATGTGTTGTATATGTCTGTGTAACTCTGATATTTGATGTATACTATGTAATACTTTGTTATTAATATAATTTATTCGTTCCGCTGTTGAGATTCTTGTGTTGTTTCTTCTTTCTCTTCTTTCTTTTCTTCTTCTATCCCTTTCTTTCTTAATTCATGACGCGATTTTCCGGGAGTGGAAATCGGGTCGTGACATTTTGGTATCAGAGCATTAGGTTGAGTGAATACCTAGGCTCTGGAATGGTGTCTATCTTGAGAGAGCGTATTTGTAATTTTATATGTATATATATATATTTATTGGTTCTACCTATTTGTTGGATTACCTGTTCGGGTTTTTTCCAATGTAAGTTATAAAGGTAGACGAGGTAGAAGTGTGTGTAACACAACTACCATTGGTTGGAGTTTAATGGATGATGTTGGAGGTGTATTTGTCGAGACCGTAGACCTAATATCGTCTCGAGTGAGTTCTGTAGTGATGAAAGACTTCATCGATCTCTGAAGGTAACCTGTTAAGGTTCGGAGTTCATCTTTGAAGTGTTGAATTGAGTTTGGATCTGTCGTTTGGGCAGAAGCAAGCAAGTGATGGTATCTTGATATCTCAGGAGATAGTAGCTGCGTGATGAGATGCGGCGACTATGGATATTTTCGAAGATGTTTCTTTGGAACAAGAGTAGGAAGTGAGTCTGCTCGGTGATGTGGCTGAGTTTAACAGAGTGTTCTGAGTTGGTAGGAGTCTTCTGGCTAGATAGTTTTTCTGAAGTGGAATTCAGAAGCAGTAGAGTAGATCCGTTTCTCTGGTAAGTTGGCTAAGCCAGCATAAGCTCTTCTGTTTGGTAAAGAAAGAGCAGTTACTATGGATTTAGGCTGAGTTGATCGCAAAAGTGACTTGCGATAGTATGTTCTCTTGTGTTTGTTGGAGATTGTCCGGATTTCTTCCAGGAAGACAGAAGTTTGTCTGCATCTGGAGATCGAGTTTTCTTTCCAGGATTGGAACTGGTGGTTCAGTTAGTAGATAGATGGTTCCTTAAGATAGAAGTTGGTGAAGCAACTCAGGTTTGGGAGGAACATCTGAGTTTTTCTTTATGGATATGTGGAACCTTATTTCTGTGCTGGGTTGTTTTAGTCTGTGCTTGTGCTCTTTGTCAGCATTTTCTTCTGTTTCGGATCAGAGTTGCGCAACGGAAGCAGTTTGGGAATGTTTCTGTTTTCTTTTCCGGATAAGGAGAAGTTGGTTCTGTCTTCTGTTGTTGAGAAGCAGAGTGTTTGTTCTTAGTTTGGTGTGATCTTGAGGAGATCATTGGATTGTTTTGCTTCAGTCTGTTTCTTTCGGAATCAGCAAGAGTTGAGCTGATTAGGTTGGATGTTGGTAAGCCCAGGATCGTCCGAAATTTTTTTATGGATAAGAGACAGAGAAATTTGAATTCTGGAATCGGAGATTTGATTTTGGTTAAGTTTTCTCTGATCCAAGGAGCTATAAGTTTGGGATGCTAGCTCCGTAGTGTTTTGGTTTCTTCTGTGTTTGGTAAGATCAGTGTTTGATTTTCCTAGAACTGGATTGTCAGTTTGGATAACTGGGATTCAGGGTGTTTCGCGTATCTCTAAGGGAGTATGTGTTTGATATTTCTGGTTGTAGAACCAGCAGTTTAGGATGGTTTGTTTATTGTGTCAGACTCGTTTGTAGTCTGATATTCTGTATAGAATTGTTGTTAGGAGCTCTATAGCTTAGTAGTATTGATTGATTGGATTCGATAGAGCGAGTATCCCGATATATATATACCGGGGAAACTCGTGAAGATTTTATCCAAAATTCTTTTGGATAATTAGATTTGTTTTGATTGTGTGAATTGATTGCTTTGGTTGTTGGCATATGTTTAACATATGTCGTGTTTTAAAATAAAATCTGTAAATAGATTATTAAATTGCCTTTGTTTTAAATTTCGGGGACGAAATTCTTTTAAGGGGGAAGGATTGTAACGACCCGGAATTTTGGACAATATAAATTTAATAATCTGGGTTTAAATTTATATTGAATTGATAATTGTTGTTAATAAATTTGATTTGATTTAAATAATCTTCTTTATTTAAATATTTAATTTGTGAAATTATTTTTAATGAGTTAATAAATCTATTTCCTATTTATAAATGTATATGTATTTATGTATATATTTTAAATAGATAAGTTGTTTTAGTTAAATTAGTATAGTATAATTTTAATATGTTTTGAAAATAGAAATTGTGATTTATTTTGGATTTAAGCTTTTCAAATATATTTAATTAAATAACTATGTGTTTTTAAATATGAGATAAATGTTTTTAATTAGTTTCAAATTCATTTTTAATTCAAGTTGTATATTAAATTATGTTACAAGCTCTTTTATAAATTTGTTTTAAAGGTTTCTTTTCAAATGAATTACTTGTATATTGTTATAATGCTTTGCTTTATTCTTTAGAGAATTATTTAGATAACATAATTATGTATAAGATTTAATTAACAATGTTTAATATTTATTTAACTTTAATTAAACATATTTATTAATCTAAGAGACAAGTGTTTGTATATTAAAACCTTAAGCTAACAAGTGTTTATTTTAAAATGACAAGTGTCTATTTTATTTGCTTTTTCTTTTAATTAATTTAAATCTGTAAATATACATTCATATTAGCTTGTTTCTTCATTCATATGCAATTTTCTCATTCCTTAATAAAATAAAAAACCCAAATCTTCATTCTCACAACCAAATACATACAAGTTTACATATACTATGCATTCAACTCCTCTTTCCCAAAATAGCAAATCTGCATCAAACAATCCAACTCCTCTTCTTCAAAATACAAACCTGCACAACAGTTTGAAAAAGGCCTGCATGTTCTTGCATATGAAAACAAGCAAGGCCTGCATGCATCATTATGAAGCATGCATGTTAAATCAAGAAGGCCTGCACAACAATTAGAAGCCTGCATGTTGATAACTGAAGCATTCACACCTGCATTTCTTTGCATATGAAAAAAAGGGCTGTGCATTCATGAAATCTTCAATCTGGAACGAGAGGCTCTGCATTTCAAAGGCCTGCATGCATCCAATTAAAAGCTCTGCAATTTCATGAAAAAGCAAAGAGAGCCTGCATTTTCAAAACTCTGGAACCTGAAAATGAAATATGCTCTGCACTTTGAATAGAGGTGAGTAACTCAAACTTTTAAAACTGTTTAATAGGTAGTTAATCATGCTTATGAGTTTCAGATAAATATTTATGAATTGATCTGCAAGTATGTGTTTGTGAACATGATTTTGATTGTGCATGTGTGATTTCTAAAATTTCAACTGATGTTTGATTTTTGGATTTTTCCTTGACTTGTTTATTTGTTATTGTTATTTCCTAGCTTTGAATAAATCAGGGTGTTTTAGAATAACATAAGTACTAATAGAATCAGTAAGTAAATTTCAAGAATTTTAAAACTAAAATTAAAATTTACAGTGTAAAGAGAAAAATGCAAATGCATGTTAACTGTATTATACATTTTGATCAGGATCAATTGATCCTTGCATTGAATTTGAGTGAGATTGATTCTAGAGTGAGTGTAGCTATCAACAATCATAGGAAAATCATTGATATGGTCTGCAATTCAATTTGGAATTTAGATTGGGAATTTAATGTGTTGAACCCTAGTTTATTGAGGGTTACAGTTTTTGGGTCAATCCTAACTCCTCAGTGCATCGAGTTTGAAGCTATTGGGAGTGTTGGTGGATGGTGAGGTGAAGAAACTATCACCGGAGTTTGGTCGATGATGGTGGTCGGAGATGGTAGTTAATGGTGTTGACAGGATTGACACTGCAGTGAGTTAATGTTTCAGGTTGGAGTTGATGTTGGTTGCAGGGATTTTACTCGAGTTGGTCTCGGGGGAAATAGAAAATGACTCGGAGTAGTAGGGGAACTGACTCGAAGTAAATAGGGGAGTTCAGTGTGTATATATTCAGGCTTTATTAAACAGAAACTGTTCTGTTCTGTTTATTTTAAAAAAAAATTAAAATAAAGTTTTAATTTAATCTGAAACTTTGAACTTAGAATCTAACTTGAGTCTGAAATTGAATTCAAATAGTTTGAATTGTTATTTTGTAATAATTTTAAATGCAGAATTTCAAATTGGTTAAAAATATAAAAAAGAAAAAAGAAAGGGGAAACAGGAAACTGTTTCCAGATTTTTAAAATTTGAATTAAGGTGCAACTAAAATTGTGGCTTGGGTTTTTAAACTGAATTCAAGTATGAATTTAAATAAGTTTAAATTCTGTTCTTTTGAAATTATTTAAATTCTGGGAATTTCAAAGTTTAAGTTTTTGTTTATAAAACAGAAAACTGTTTCTGTTTAAATGTAAAAGGTAAGTTTAAATTTTTAAGTGAGATTTAAAACTGAGTTTTAGTTGGAGTTTGAATATGAATTCAAATTTTGATGGTTTGAAACTTGAAATCAATTATGTTTTTAAATTCAAATTTGAATTTCAAACTCTCAAGTGTAAATGCATATGTGATTTGTATTTGGAATGGAAGGTTAAGTATTTAATTTAGGAATTCAAAATGAATTCAAACTCTGAGTTTCTAAATCTATTTTTAAACTTCAGTTTTTAAATTAAAGATTTAAATTTAAATTGTTTTCAAATGGTTTGCATTTGAATTAAAGGTATAATTATAGAAAGAGTTTAAAGAGTTAAAGCTAAAATAAGTTTGAAAGTTGAATTTCAAATGTTAAAGTAATTTTTAAATTTGTTTGAATTTGATTTGAATTGAAATTTAAATTCTTTTTAAACTTATTAACAAAGTATATGTTTCTTGTAAACATATAAGATTAAGATTGGTATTGTTTAAAATCTTATTTTAAATAAATTTGGATTTTAAGTTTAAAAGAAATGTTAATTGGAATTTAATGTAAATTTAAAAACATTTTGTTTTTAAATGCTTAATTTAAATAAGAAATGTTTATCTAAAAGATAAATAAATGTTTAATGATTGGATTCATTGATTATTAAGGTAATTAAGATGAATGTTAATTATTTAATTAATTAATAATGGGGATGTTTAATTAAATAATTACTGATTTTTAATTTAATTTGAGATTAATTAATTAGGTTTAATTAATCTATAATTAAGGATGTTAATTAAATTTTAATTTATGATTAAGATTTATTTAATCAAGTGATTTATGATAATTTAGATTTTAATTAACACTTAGTTAATTAATAATTGGAGATAAATTAAATAGTAATTAAATATTAATTACTTGATAACTAATGATGATTAATTTAAGTAATTCTTAATTAAGTAATTAAGAAATGTTAATGAAGTCATTAACTCAAGATTAATTAACAATTAATTAATGTGATTAATTCTTGATAATTAATTAGATTAATTAATTAATAATAATTAATTGTTTAGATTTAATTACTTAATGGAAGAAATTAGTGAATTAATTACTTAATATAATGAAGGTTAATGTGATTTGTTTAGATTAATTAATTAAGTTTAATTGATTTAAACATTTGTTGAATTGTTGATAATTACTTATGTAATTAATTTGTAATTACTTAAGGATGTAATTAACTAATAATTACAGGATGTAATTAAGGATATTTGATATAGAAGTAATTTGGATTTAAATTACTTTGAAATTAATCAAGGGGATTAATTTAGATAATTAATTAATAATAATTAATTATTGGGTTGAGTAATTAATGAAGTTAATTACTGAATGATTATTAATCAAGGGTGATTAATATGTTGTAGGGTTTAATATAATTAACTTGTGTGATTAATATTAAATGCTAACTATTTATTGTAATTAGAGATAGTTAATCAGTAATGATTAATTGGAAAGAATAATGAGATGATTATTTATAAATTGATTTGAAATCAATTAATGGTTAAGTTAAGCAGAATTTTGATGATGAAGTAATTAATTTAATTCATTTTAAATTAATTAGAGATTGAGTAATTAATTTAATTCATTTTAAATTAATTATAGAAAGTGAGATCAGTAGATCATTTGCTTATGTTTGATGAATGGTATTGATTGTTTGGTATAGTTTGTAATCTCAGTTGTGAGACGAATGGTGTATGTGATATGGATGCATTGGTTGCTCTTGGATGATAATATAGATTATCTGATTTGGTATGAATTATCTGTTGATAATGATTAGATTGATTATCTGTTATGTTGTGAATTATCTATCTGCATACATTTAGATAATAAATTGAACTGTTTTAAACTTAAAACAACTTGGACCTAAAAGACACGCTTTGGATTTCGATGAGACCGGGATCGGGTTTCCATATTTGGACATCCGAAAACCACATCGATTCCAAATAACGTTAGGTCGTTAATCCAAGTGGAGCGAGTGAAGACTCGAGGTGTAAGGGCTATACGTCAGTATAACTCTGTGGGTGATTCCGTAATGAGTTTGACGGAATAGGTCTTATAGATTCGAGATGGTGAATCAGAGTGCAAGGGTTATTGTCGTTAACTCTGAGGGTGATTCCAATACGAGTGTAACGAGATAATGCCTTCGGTTTCGTTCGAACCCGGAACGAACTTGTATGGATTGAATGCTTTCAGAACATCGTCAGGTGGACGATGAGCATTCTAAGTGTTGTGTTCTATAAAGGTAATCGTAACCTCAAGCCTCATCAACCGGGAATGGCTAAAACAGGGGAGGTGCAGCAAAGCTTCGTGGGTAGCCCCCACTTGAGAGTAAGATTTACCCCTGTCTAGAGGTCCCTTTATATTTCGGCTGTGTGGGACGGTTGATCATGACAACCGTCGGGGTTGTCTTATTTGGAACTGTTCAGTAAGGAGCGGGTCCGGCTTTGTGTTGCAGGGGATGAAGGGAGTAATCCTCGGTACGGTGATCTAGGCCACGTACTGTGACGGGCGGTACCCCAGTAGCCCTGCCATTGTATGGAATCCAAAATCCAATAAGTGCCAACGGTTTTGATTGTATTACCCACTTTTGTGGCTAGTAGCTGGAATTTAATCATGTAACAATTTCGGCTATTTCTTATTTATTTGAAAACCCTAGACACTATTATAATATCATCTGATTTCCTATCAAATGTTTTGGTTAGCGTAAGGTAAAAACTTTTCCATGTTTATGTGTGGGAAGTCTTACGTGATACCTTTTCTTTCAAAGGTTTTTAAAAGTTAAGCAACTTTAACCTGTTACTCACACCAGACCCATGTCTGACCCGGAGTTATTTTCTGTTTTTCTTTAACTCTTGGGTACTCAAATTTTTATGAGTAGTCAAGGGAATTCAGGTTAGGATTCAGGTTAGCTTTGACGAATTGTGGAGGAGCATATGGAGCAGGAGGCTTCTGCGTATAGTTATGTAGTTCCGATGTGTTGGTATCTCTGAGTGTTCTGTTTTGTATTGAGTTGTAATAACTAGACAGGTGTTTATAACTGTCTAGTATGTGTTGTATATGTCTGTGTAACTCTGATATTTGATGTATACTATGTAATACTTTGTTATTAATATAATTTATTCGTTCCGCTGTTGAGATTCTTGTGTTGTTTCTTCTTTCTCTTCTTTCTTTTCTTCTTCTATCCCTTTCTTTCTTAATTCATGACGCGATTTTCCGGGAGTGGAAATCGGGTCGTGACATTTTGGTATCAGAGCATTAGGTTGAGTGAATACCTAGGCTCTGGAATGGTGTCTATCTTGAGAGAGCGTATTTGTAATTTTATATGTATATATATATATATTTATTGGTTCTACCTATTTGTTGGATTACCTGTTCGGGTTTTTTCCAATGTAAGTTATAAAGGTAGACGAGGTAGAAGTGTGTGTAACACAACTACCATTGGTTGGAGTTTAATGGATGATGTTGGAGGTGTATTTGTCGAGACCGTAGACCTAATATCGTCTCGAGTGAGTTCTGTAGTGATGAAAGACTTCATCGATCTCTGAAGGTAACCTGTTAAGGTTCGGAGTTCATCTTTGAAGTGTTGAATTGAGTTTGGATCTGTCGTTTGGGCAGAAGCAAGCAAGTGATGGTATCTTGATATCTCAGGAGATAGTAGCTGCGTGATGAGATGCGGCGACTATGGATATTTTCGAAGATGTTTCTTTGGAACAAGAGTAGGAAGTGAGTCTGCTCGGTGATGTGGCTGAGTTTAACAGAGTGTTCTGAGTTGGTAGGAGTCTTCTGGCTAGATAGTTTTTCTGAAGTGGAATTCAGAAGCAGTAGAGTAGATCCGTTTCTCTGGTAAGTTGGCTAAGCCAGCATAAGCTCTTCTGTTTGGTAAAGAAAGAGCAGTTACTATGGATTTAGGCTGAGTTGATCGCAAAAGTGACTTGCGATAGTATGTTCTCTTGTGTTTGTTGGAGATTGTCCGGATTTCTTCCAGGAAGACAGAAGTTTGTCTGCATCTGGAGATCGAGTTTTCTTTCCAGGATTGGAACTGGTGGTTCAGTTAGTAGATAGATGGTTCCTTAAGATAGAAGTTGGTGAAGCAACTCAGGTTTGGGAGGAACATCTGAGTTTTTCTTTATGGATATGTGGAACCTTATTTCTGTGCTGGGTTGTTTTAGTCTGTGCTTGTGCTCTTTGTCAGCATTTTCTTCTGTTTCGGATCAGAGTTGCGCAACGGAAGCAGTTTGGGAATGTTTCTGTTTTCTTTTCCGGATAAGGAGAAGTTGGTTCTGTCTTCTGTTGTTGAGAAGCAGAGTGTTTGTTCTTAGTTTGGTGTGATCTTGAGGAGATCATTGGATTGTTTTGCTTCAGTCTGTTTCTTTCGGAATCAGCAAGAGTTGAGCTGATTAGGTTGGATGTTGGTAAGCCCAGGATCGTCCGAAATTTTTTTATGGATAAGAGACAGAGAAATTTGAATTCTGGAATCGGAGATTTGATTTTGGTTAAGTTTTCTCTGATCCAAGGAGCTATAAGTTTGGGATGCTAGCTCCGTAGTGTTTTGGTTTCTTCTGTGTTTGGTAAGATCAGTGTTTGATTTTCCTAGAACTGGATTGTCAGTTTGGATAACTGGGATTCAGGGTGTTTCGCGTATCTCTAAGGGAGTATGTGTTTGATATTTCTGGTTGTAGAACCAGCAGTTTAGGATGGTTTGTTTATTGTGTCAGACTCGTTTGTAGTCTGATATTCTGTATAGAATTGTTGTTAGGAGCTCTATAGCTTAGTAGTATTGATTGATTGGATTCGATAGAGCGAGTATCCCGATATATATATACCGGGGAAACTCGTGAAGATTTTATCCAAAATTCTTTTGGATAATTAGATTTGTTTTGATTGTGTGAATTGATTGCTTTGGTTGTTGGCATATGTTTAACATATGTCGTGTTTTAAAATAAAATCTGTAAATAGATTATTAAATTGCCTTTGTTTTAAATTTCGGGGACGAAATTCTTTTAAGGGGGAAGGATTGTAACGACCCGGAATTTTGGACAATATAAATTTAATAATCTGGGTTTAAATTTATATTGAATTGATAATTGTTGTTAATAAATTTGATTTGATTTAAATAATCTTCTTTATTTAAATATTTAATTTGTGAAATTATTTTTAATGAGTTAATAAATCTATTTCCTATTTATAAATGTATATGTATTTATGTATATATTTTAAATAGATAAGTTGTTTTAGTTAAATTAGTATAGTATAATTTTAATATGTTTTGAAAATAGAAATTGTGATTTATTTTGGATTTAAGCTTTTCAAATATATTTAATTAAATAACTATGTGTTTTTAAATATGAGATAAATGTTTTTAATTAGTTTCAAATTCATTTTTAATTCAAGTTGTATATTAAATTATGTTACAAGCTCTTTTATAAATTTGTTTTAAAGGTTTCTTTTCAAATGAATTACTTGTATATTGTTATAATGCTTTGCTTTATTCTTTAGAGAATTATTTAGATAACATAATTATGTATAAGATTTAATTAACAATGTTTAATATTTATTTAACTTTAATTAAACATATTTATTAATCTAAGAGACAAGTGTTTGTATATTAAAACCTTAAGCTAACAAGTGTTTATTTTAAAATGACAAGTGTCTATTTTATTTGCTTTTTCTTTTAATTAATTTAAATCTGTAAATATACATTCATATTAGCTTGTTTCTTCATTCATATGCAATTTTCTCATTCCTTAATAAAATAAAAAACCCAAATCTTCATTCTCACAACCAAATACATACAAGTTTACATATACTATGCATTCAACTCCTCTTTCCCAAAATAGCAAATCTGCATCAAACAATCCAACTCCTCTTCTTCAAAATACAAACCTGCACAACAGTTTGAAAAAGGCCTGCATGTTCTTGCATATGAAAACAAGCAAGGCCTGCATGCATCATTATGAAGCATGCATGTTAAATCAAGAAGGCCTGCACAACAATTAGAAGCCTGCATGTTGATAACTGAAGCATTCACACCTGCATTTCTTTGCATATGAAAAAAAGGGCTGTGCATTCATGAAATCTTCAATCTGGAACGAGAGGCTCTGCATTTCAAAGGCCTGCATGCATCCAATTAAAAGCTCTGCAATTTCATGAAAAAGCAAAGAGAGCCTGCATTTTCAAAACTCTGGAACCTGAAAATGAAATATGCTCTGCACTTTGAATAGAGGTGAGTAACTCAAACTTTTAAAACTGTTTAATAGGTAGTTAATCATGCTTATGAGTTTCAGATAAATATTTATGAATTGATCTGCAAGTATGTGTTTGTGAACATGATTTTGATTGTGCATGTGTGATTTCTAAAATTTCAACTGATGTTTGATTTTTGGATTTTTCCTTGACTTGTTTATTTGTTATTGTTATTTCCTAGCTTTGAATAAATCAGGGTGTTTTAGAATAACATAAGTACTAATAGAATCAGTAAGTAAATTTTAAGAATTTTAAAACTAAAATTAAAATTTACAGTGTAAAGAGAAAAATGCAAATGCATGTTAACTGTATTATACATTTTGATCAGGATCAATTGATCCTTGCATTGAATTTGAGTGAGATTGATTCTAGAGTGAGTGTAGCTATCAACAATCATAGGAAAATCATTGATATGGTCTGCAATTCAATTTGGAATTTAGATTGGGAATTTAATGTGTTGAACCCTAGTTTATTGAGGGTTACAGTTTTTGGGTCAATCCTAACTCCTCAGTGCATCGAGTTTGAAGCTATTGGGAGTGTTGGTGGATGGTGAGGTGAAGAAACTATCACCGGAGTTTGGTCGATGATGGTGGTCGGAGATGGTAGTTAATGGTGTTGACAGGATTGACACTGCAGTGAGTTAATGTTTCAGGTTGGAGTTGATGTTGGTTGCAGGGATTTTACTCGAGTTGGTCTCGGGGGAAATAGAAAATGACTCGGAGTAGTAGGGGAACTGACTCGAAGTAAATAGGGGAGTTCAGTGTGTATATATTCAGGCTTTATTAAACAGAAACTGTTCTGTTCTGTTTATTTTAAAAAAAAATTAAAATAAAGTTTTAATTTAATCTGAAACTTTGAACTTAGAATCTAACTTGAGTCTGAAATTGAATTCAGATAGTTTGAATTATTATTTTGTAATAATTTTAAATGCAGAATTTCAAATTGGTTAAAAATATAAAAAAGAAAAAAGAAAGGGGAAACAGGAAACTGTTTCCAGATTTTTAAAATTTGAATTAAGGTGCAACTAAAATTGTGGCTTGGGTTTTTAAACTGAATTCAAGTATGAATTTAAATAAGTTTAAATTCTGTTCTTTTGAAATTATTTAAATTCTGGGAATTTCAAAGTTTAAGTTTTTGTTTATAAAACAGAAAACTGTTTCTGTTTAAATGTAAAAGGTAAGTTTAAATTTTTAAGTGAGATTTAAAACTGAGTTTTAGTTGGAGTTTGAATATGAATTCAAATTTTGATGGTTTGAAACTTGAAATCAATTATGTTTTTAAATTCAAATTTGAATTTCAAACTCTCAAGTGTAAATGCATATGTGATTTGTATTTGGAATGGAAGGTTAAGTATTTAATTTAGGAATTCAAAATGAATTCAAACACTGAGTTTCTAAATCTATTTTTAAACTTCAGTTTTTAAATTAAAGATTTAAATTTAAATTGTTTTCAAATGGTTTGCATTTGAATTAAAGGTATAATTATAGAAAGAGTTTAAAGAGTTAAAGCTAAAATAAGTTTGAAAGTTGAATTTCAAATGTTAAAGTAATTTTTAAATTTGTTTGAATTTGATTTGAATTGAAATTTAAATTCTTTTTAAACTTATTAACAAAGTATATGTTTCTTGTAAACATATAAGATTAAGATTGGTATTGTTTAAAATCTTATTTTAAATAAATTTGGATTTTAAGTTTAAAAGAAATGTTAATTGGAATTTAATGTAAATTTAAAAACATTTTGTTTTTAAATGCTTAATTTAAATAAGAAATGTTTATCTAAAAGATAAATAAATGTTTAATGATTGGATTCATTGATTATTAAGGTAATTAAGATGAATGTTAATTATTTAATTAATTAATAATGGGGATGTTTAATTAAATAATTACTGATTTTTAATTTAATTTGAGATTAATTAATTAGGTTTAATTAATCTATAATTAAGGATGTTAATTAAATTTTAATTTATGATTAAGATTTATTTAATCAAGTGATTTATGATAATTTAGATTTTAATTAACACTTAGTTAATTAATAATTGGAGATAAATTAAATAGTAATTAAATATTAATTACTTGATAACTAATGATGATTAATTTAAGTAATTCTTAATTAAGTAATTAAGAAATGTTAATGAAGTCATTAACTCAAGATTAATTAACAATTAATTAATGTGATTAATTCTTGATAATTAATTAGATTAATTAATTAATAATAATTAATTATTTAGATTTAATTACTTAATGGAAGAAATTAGTGAATTAATTACTTAATGTAATGAAGGTTAATGTGATTTGTTTAGATTAATTAATTAAGTTTAATTGATTTAAACATTTGTTGAATTGTTGATAATTACTTATGTAATTAATTTGTAATTACTTAAGGATGTAATTAACTAATAATTACAGGATGTAATTAAGGATATTTGATATAGAAGTAATTTGGATTTAAATTACTTTGAAATTAATCAAGGGGATTAATTTAGATAATTAATTAATAATAATTAATTATTGGGTTGAGTAATTAATGAAGTTAATTACTGAATGATTATTAATCAAGGGTGATTAATATGTTGTAGGGTTTAATATAATTAACTTGTGTGATTAATATTAAATGCTAACTATTTATTGTAATTAGAGATAGTTAATCAGTAATGATTAATTGGAAAGAATAATGAGATGATTATTTATAAATTGATTTGAAATCAATTAATGGTTAAGTTAAGCAGAATTTTGATGATGAAGTAATTAATTTAATTCATTTTAAATTAATTAGAGATTGAGTAATTAATTTAATTCATTTTAAATTAATTATAGAAAGTGAGATCAGTAGATCATTTGCTTATGTTTGATGAATGGTATTGATTGTTTGGTATAGTTTGTAATCTCAGTTGTGAGACGAATGGTGTATGTGATATGGATGCATTGGTTGCTCTTGGATGATAATATAGATTATCTGATTTGGTATGAATTATCTGTTGATAATGATTAGATTGATTATCTGTTATGTTGTGAATTATCTATCTGCATACATTTAGATAATAAATTGAACTGTTTTAAACTTAAAACAACTTGGACCTAAAAGACACGCTTTGGATTTCGATGAGACCGGGATCGGGTTTCCATATTTGGACATCCGAAAACCACATCGATTCCAAATAACGTTAGGTCGTTAATCCAAGTGGAGCGAGTGAAGACTCGAGGTGTAAGGGCTATACGTCAGTATAACTCTGTGGGTGATTCCGTAATGAGTTTGACGGAATAGGTCTTATAGATTCGAGATGGTGAATCAGAGTGCAAGGGTTATTGTCGTTAACTCTGAGGGTGATTCCAATACGAGTGTAACGAGATAATGCCTTCGGTTTCGTTCGAACCCGGAACGAACTTGTATGGATTGAATGCTTTCAGAACATCGTCAGGTGGACGATGAGCATTCTAAGTGTTGTGTTCTATAAAGGTAATCGTAACCTCAAGCCTCATCAACCGGGAATGGCTAAAACAGGGGAGGTGCAGCAAAGCTTCGTGGGTAGCCCCCACTTGAGAGTAAGATTTACCCCTGTCTAGAGGTCCCTTTATATTTCGGCTGTGTGGGACGGTTGATCATGACAACCGTCGGGGTTGTCTTATTTGGAACTGTTCAGTAAGGAGCGGGTCCGGCTTTGTGTTGCAGGGGATGAAGGGAGTAATCCTCGGTACGGTGATCTAGGCCACGTACTGTGACGGGCGGTACCCCAGTAGCCCTGCCATTGTATGGAATCCAAAATCCAATAAGTGCCAACGGTTTTGATTGTATTACCCACTTTTGTGGCTAGTAGCTGGAATTTAATCATGTAACAATTTCGGCTATTTCTTATTTATTTGAAAACCCTAGACACTATTATAATATCATCTGATTTCCTATCAAATGTTTTGGTTAGCGTAAGGTAAAAACTTTTCCATGTTTATGTGTGGGAAGTCTTACGTGATACCTTTTCTTTCAAAGGTTTTTAAAAGTTAAGCAACTTTAACCTGTTACTCACACCAGACCCATGTCTGACCCGGAGTTATTTTCTGTTTTTCTTTAACTCTTGGGTACTCAAATTTTTATGAGTAGTCAAGGGAATTCAGGTTAGGATTCAGGTTAGCTTTGACGAATTGTGGAGGAGCATATGGAGCAGGAGGCTTCTGCGTATAGTTATGTAGTTCCGCTGTGTTGGTATCTCTGAGTGTTCTGTTTTGTATTGAGTTGTAATAACTAGACAGGTGTTTATAACTGTCTAGTATGTGTTGTATATGTCTGTGTAACTCTGATATTTGATGTATACTATGTAATACTTTGTTATTAATATAATTTATTCGTTCCGCTGTTGAGATTCTTGTGTTGTTTCTTCTTTCTCTTCTTTCTTTTCTTCTTCTATCCCTTTCTTTCTTAATTCATGACGCGATTTTCCGGGAGTGGAAATCGGGTCGTGATAGGGGTTGTCCCCAATGGTCGTCATTTGGATAATAAAGGCTGTAAAGAATATATTGCTGATATAGTAATAAGATTACTGAATGAGAATTGATGGAAAAAGAATGAAGAATAGGGTTCAACACCTAGTCAAACCCCATCTACTGATGATATTGTAACGACCCACCTTTTCGCACGGTTTAAATCGACAATAAACTACACATGTCAAACTCAAACCATTCAAAATGGAGGATTGTTATGGGGTGAATAATTAAAAATAGAGAAAGAAAGAAAACAAAACACAGAATCTCACGGTAGAATAACAAAATATAATAATCAAATAAATAGTTCACGAAGCTGTTTACAAATAATACTTGATTAAACCTTTACAATCCAGATCAGAGTTATGTACATTAGAAATAAATAAATAAATAAATGAAGCGGAACAACATTATGCACTGGAATAAATATAATAAATAATAATAGTACTAAATCTTCATCTTCGTCCCCAAAAAGTAGTCCTTGATACTCTAAAAAGCTCAGACTAATTCGAGAGAATTGAAAAGACAAAACATTCAAGTCAGAACTAAAAGATCTTATGAAAGTTAAATCGGTAGGAAATAAATATGGGTGTAATGGCATCAGAGATGTTTAGGGGGTTTGACATCTCCTATCTAGTGTCTAACGTGTAAGCAATAACTTAAGAGATGTTTGGGATTCCATCCCCTAAAGATCCGTTAAACTATCTACATACGTAGTACAATACGCTATTATAATAGTTTCTAAAGTAAAGTATTAAATAGCGTTAAGGCGTTACCTGTTGAGACTTGGTTTTGATTCATGACACAAAGCTATCACTACGACATACAGATTTGATGACTGCTACGATAAAGAGAGAATATATACTACAAGGAGATAAAACTTCAAAACTGGTGCATATATTATATTATTTTATTTTTAAGTCTTAGGTCAATTTTGTTAAAATATCTCCTCGATTACGTATATATTAGCTTATATTTTTAATCATCTTATTCCCAATTATTTCATACAAGCATATAGAATATATAAAAGTGTTTAACGTTGTATATATTACTATACCTGTGTAAACTGTGCAAGTTGCACAGATTTTACCAGGTCAGTTGACTGAACCAGAGGTTCAGTCGATGGACCCTGGAAATTCTGTGCAACGTGCACAAGTGCATAGATATACAAATATATATTTAAAAAATCGTTTGAATATTCAGTCGACTAACCCAAAAGCTTGGTTGACTGAATTTCTATGACAGCTACTTTTTGAAAAGATATGACTATTTGTGAAGAGTTACGAACCTCTACGAAAAGATTTGGACGCAACACTTTAATCGAAACTCTTCATCAAAAGTCGCTACTTTCTAACCTCTATATATATATACATAATCTAGCTTGATTCCAAATCACCGAATTTTTTCATCTTTCTAATCTAACTCTCTTGAATCTATTTGCTATAATACTTTCAATTATTCTGCATTAAAGCAATATTATATCTTTCTATTCTTCATAAACTTCAAATATTTATATTTATACTCGAGGAGAATATTATAGGAAGTGTGTACTACAAGTGACAAATCCATGTTATTAGAACACACAAAGTCAAAACAATGTTTTGTATTTGTTGAAGTCCTGTTCTACTGCTCAAGTATGTGAAGTAGTCTTCGGCTGCTGAGGCGAAATCATGTTCTGCTGCTCAGGTCCCTGTTCGGTTGCTTAGGAGTTGTATAGACCTGTTCCTCTAGGTTATTGTTTTTGTGAAATTCCAGAAGAAGTCTAGGACTGGACGTAGGACGGTGCTTCGAACCGGTATAAAAATCTCTGGTATCATTTTTATTATACTGCTTTTATATTCTGCACTATTTACTGTATTACTATCATCATTATACTCTTTGTTATCATATATCCATATCACACGATCCATAGCACAATTTAAGAATCTCTTTCAAATGTTAATTCTCAACTTATATTATTAAGTCAAGAAATTAAAACTCAAAAAGAAAATAATGATGTTCGTATTGCTAAAATCAAGTTATAAAACTAGAAAATTCAAGTCCAAAGACCAAACTAGAAGGAATCACTAAAAACGTTTCAAATTTTAATATGGGAAGAGAAAATTTATCTAGAATTTTTGAGAATTCACAACTCGTTAACAATAAAAATGTTTAGGTTATAAGAAGAAAGTCAAGAATTCACAATTTAGTAATTCAAAAATTAAGTCTAATAAAACATCCACATCTTCAAGACTAGTTTCTCAAACTATAAATATATGGGTACCTAAAACTATTAACAAGTTAATAAGGAAAAATTTTATTAGTTCATTTATATAAAATGTTCATAATAATAAAAATTATATTTATAAAAGGGATACTAAACCCACTTGGGTTTGGTTTCCTAAGACCTAACTCTTAGGACCCTATTAAAAAATGTGCGTACCAACGTTATCTCATATTTTTTATAGGTCCCATTCAAGAAAAGAGGAAAATGGATGCTCGACGGTGGTTGCTCAAAACACATGACAAGAGACAAAGATATGCTGATAAATATTACATACTCAGATGGAGCTTCTGTCACTTTTGGAGATAATTCCAAGGGTTATATCATCGGCAAAGGCGATGTGAGCAATTACGGTACATCTAATTTACCTCTTATTACAAATGTTGTATCAGCTAAGAATCTAGACATAATCTATTAAGTATAAGTCAATTATGCGATAAATATTTTAAAATATCCTTCTCTAAAAATAAATTTAGTATCTTTGACCAAAATCAAAATCTTATTTTCGAAGGAAATAGAAATAAAAACATCTACATTTTGAATATGAAAGTTAATCATAACTCAGACATGTGTTTAACAGCCAAAGAAAATGATCCCTGGATATGGCACCAACGATTTTGTCATATCAATTTCAAAAATACAAATAAAATTTCTAAAAATAATCTTGTAAAAGGATTATTAAAGATGAGTTTTAAAGTTAATAATATATGTGACTCATGTCAATTAATTAATTAACTAAATCCTCGTTTAAATCTAAGAAGGTCATTTCCATATTACAACCACTTGAATTACTTCATACGGATTTATTTGGACCTACTCAAATTCAATCCATAAATCGAAATAAATACATATTTGTAATAGTTGATGATTTTTATAGATATATATAGACTATTTTTGTGGAAATTAAAAGTAATACTTTTGAAAATTTCAAAACATTTGTTAAACAAATTCAAAATTTAAAAGACACTAGAATTACAAATAATAGAAGTGATCATGGAGGTGAATTTAAAAACGAATAGTTTGGTAATTTTTGTAAAAAAGAAAGGAATGTTTCGTAGTTTTTCGTTTCCTAGAACTCCACAAGAAAATGGAGTTGTAGAACAAAAGAATCGAACTCTACAAGAATGTGCATGAACTTTCCTAAAGGAAAGCACGTTACCAAAACATTTTTAGACGGAAGCTGTTGCAACTATCTGTTATGTTTTAAATCGTGTTTCTATTAGACCCCTCACTAAGAATACACCTTATGAACATTTTGACGGTAAAAAACCATACATATTTATTTTATAATATTTGGTTCAAAATGTTTTGTATTAAATACCAAAGATCGTCTTGGCAAATTCGATTCATAATGTGACAAAGGTATGTTTCTTGGATATTCGAATCGAAGCAAAGCTTATCGAATTTTCAATAAATGAACTAATACTATTGAAGAAACAGTCCATGTAACTTTTGATGAGAACTCTAAACTTATTTCAAAAACAAATAATGACAATGATTTACTTAACAATAATAAAACAAATATTATAATAAACAATTCAAGAGATGATTATGGTATTGTTTATAATTCTAGAGAAGATGAAAACATTGCTAATAATTTAGAAAATAGAAATATTACTAATACAATAAGATCTCCTCGAAGAATCTTATGAAATCATTCTACAGAAAATATAATTGGAGAAATAAATTCAAGTGTTCGAACTAGAAATCGACTAAATTTAATGGGTAATGTAGCTTTTACCTCTACTATAGAACATAAAAATACTAAGGAAGCATCATCCGATGAAAATTGGATTATTGCGATGCAAGAAGAACAAAATCAGTTTGAACGAAATGAAGTTTGGAACTAGTACCCAGATCGATCGATCAGATTGTTATAGGAACTAAGTAGGTTTATAAAAATAAAGCAAACGAATTAGGAAATATAACTAGAAACAAAGCGGGGCTAGTAGCACAAGGATATAACCAGGAAGAAGGAATAGATTACGAAGAAACGTTTGCTCTAGTCGCAAGACTAGAAGCAATACAAATCTTATTGGCATACGCATGTTTTAACAATTTTAAACTCTATCAAATGGATGTTAAAAGTGCATTTTTAAATGGCTATATTAAAGAAAACGTTTATGTTGAACAACCTCCTTTATTTATTCATGAAAAATACCCAGATCTTGTCTACAAACTTAAGAAAGCTTTATACGGTTTAAAACAAGCACCACATGCTTGGTATGAACGCCTTAAAAGCTATCTAATTAACTCAGGATTCGAAATAGGAAAAGTAGATCAAACTTTATTTATAAAACATTCTAAAAATTATATTTTGATAGCTCAAATAAATTCCGACGACATTATATTTGGCTCAACTAATAATGAACTATGTAGTGAATTTTCTGAAATAATGACTAGAGAATTTGAAATGTCCCATATGGGAGAACTATTGTATTTCTTAGGTCTTCAAATAAAACAAGTTTCAAATGGAATATTTATTAATCAAGAAAAATACTGTAATAATCTTATCAAACGTTTTGGAATGGAAAACACTTCTGCCAAACCAACACCTATGAGCACAATAGCACATCTTGATAAAGATGAAAATGGCAAGAGTGTAGAGCAAAAACTATGTCGTGGTATGATAGGATCACTACTTTATCTAACAACAAGTAGACCAGATATTATGATGTGTGTCTATGCGCACGATTTCAAGCTGACCCGAAAGAATCGCATTTATGAGCCGTAAAACAAATACCGCATTATCTTAGTAAAGCTAAAAATTTTGTACTCTTCTATCCAAAAGAGTGCTCATTCGAGTTAGTATCATACAGTGATACTGATTTCGGAGGATCACGAACAGGTAGAAAAAGTACAAGTGGTACATGTCACTTCATTGGTAAATCGTTAGTATCATGGTTTAGCAAGAAACAAAACTGTGTCTCACTATCAATTTGTGAAGCAGAATATATTTCTGTGGCACTAGCTTGCGCACAAGTAATTTATATGCAACGGACACTTAAAGATTTCAGAGTAAATCTATCAAAATCAACAATTTACGACAATAATTCTAGTGCAATAAATCTATCCAAAAATCTAGTAAACCACTCGAGAACTAAACACATAGATTTTAGATCACTTTCTACGCGATGGTATAGAAAAAGAAGTGATAAATTTAGACTACATTCCATCAGAAAATCAATTAGCTGATATTTTTACTAAACCATTGTTAGAAAATACTTTTATAAAATTACTTCATGAACTCGGTATATTAAAGATATATAAATAATAAAGCACGAAATTTTTGACTAAAAACTCAATAATATTTTTTTACAAAAACTCATAATTCTAACCATGCCGAGACTCGAACCTATGACCTGCTGTGAATAGCCCAAGTGTCATAACCACCTGAGCTATCGATTATTTCTATTATAGTCTAAGACAGGGAATCTATTGTATGGTGACAATAATATATTAAATTATGTATAAACACTTATCTTTATCAACATACTTTACTCCTTACTAAGCACATTTCATTACATAATATAAATCAAATAATAGAAAAACCAACGTACAAACCCTATTATTTGGCTAAATTGAAGACAAGCCATTTAATTCAACCTTCTTTTACTCAACCTTAGGCTAAAAATAGATATTCCTATTCTATGTTATTCATTCAACCAAGCTGAAATACAAACAAATTAAATTCTCAAGATGTCAACTTCTTCATCAACTGACCCATTGAAATTATAGCCTCAACGGATTCACCAAAAAATCCTGTTCATCGTACTTCACCATCTTCTACTTATCATATTGGATATACTCCTGATAAAAAGAAAGGGAAAAAGATGATTGACATATATTCAAACACTAAGCAAAAAATAGATGGTTTGCATCACCATCAACAAGAATCACTGATGCTTCAACGTGAAATGTACTACAAGCAAAAGATTAACTCTAGATGATTAGGAATTATCGAGCATATTGCTATGAAGTTTTACGGGACCTCTTCACATCCAATAGGCGAACATGTCATTTCGCCTATTAGACGGCCTTCGATATCATCTCCACCACGACTACCGGTCTCACCAAATTCATGGGATCGGAATGAAGCATCGAATGCTCGTCGCAAACAACTAAAAGGCTACAAAACACCTAGTCCTTCAAAAAAAACATTGTTGTTATTATTATTTTTATTTCCGAATAATTCTACAAAAGTATGTACCCTTTGTTTTTGGAATAATTCAGTTCTTTTTCACATCATCAACACGTATACTAGTTATAATATTCAAAATTAATCTTACAATGTTCATATGTATGAAAATTTATAAATATTTACTCAAGAAAACATTGACTATATGAATTCACCTAGGTCAGTCGACTGAACCTGGGGTCAGTTGAGTGACACAGAAGCAAAATGTTTTTTTAAAACCATGGTCGGTCGACTGTCTCAGTGACTCAGTCGATTGGACCAGAAGGATGAAAATTTTCAGTTTTTAGATTTAGTCGACTGAATCACCGATTCAGTCGACGGATTCAAGAATCTGAGTAACATTACTGCTCCTTCCCGCTCACTTTCCACCTTTTAACTTTGACTTTCTCCTTCTCCCAACACTCTCATCTCATATTTCAAAGTTTTCAAAACCATAGTTTTTTAAAAAATCAATTTTTATTCCTCTAAACATTCAAATTAATGGCTCCTAAGAGAAAAGGACAAGCTTCTTCATCTTCTCAACCTCCTGCAAACGAGCAAATCCAACAATGGCTACTTGATGATATCACAATTAGGAGATGGAGAAGAATGCAAGATTCTTGCATCTTTGAAAGTTCCTTTGTAATGTTTTACGATTTCTCTCCATACTATATGCAGGAATTGGCTCATAGGAGCAATTTGGAATCTTTATTCAATATTGATGATAATAAGCACCAAATTAATCAAATAATGGTCAAACTATTCTATGCAAATCTTAATTTGGTCACCGAACCATTCAAAATCAAAGATTGTGTATGGAGTCTAGTTTGTGGAAAACCCATCTTTTTCTCCTTAGATCGAATGACACATATTTTGAGATTCGAAAATGATGATATAGAATTGAATAATGTTGATTGTGATATGGTCGTTCGTGAGCCAATAAGTCATTTGTTTTTAGAAGACGACATGCACATCTCAAGTCCATGTCCTTAACCAAAAGCAAGAATTATACATCGTGCGTTGATAAAAACTATAACTCTGCGAAGCAGAAGCTATGAACTTATTTATGAACATAACTTAAAGCCTTGTACGCTATCTTCGGAAATATTAAATTCAATTGGCTACGATTAATTCTTGATGAATTCTTAAGCTTCAACAATGGTCGAATGAATGTCATCTATTATGGTGAATATATTATGTGATTGCTAAAGGCTTGTGAGATTTCGAAACCTGACTCGCCGGTTTCTACCGTTGGATATTTAAATTCTCGCACTTTAGCGTTATTGAAGCTACCGGTTGCTCGACCACCTCTTATCATTACTTTCGAAGAATAGACTCAACAACAATTATCTCAAGATCAACCACAACAACATGGTGAAGCATCTCACGGTCCATCCCGCCAAAGATCAACTAGTCGTCAACAAGATGAAATTTTGATTCCTAATCCGAGACTTCCTCCACATGAGTCGATTTCTATGATATGCCATAACCAAAAAATTCTTCAATCCCATATCACTAAAGTAGACAAAAAGCTTGATAAGGTTAAAGGATTTTTTACGAAGTTACGACAAGCTATTTCATGTTCATCCGACACTTCCACGGCTACAATAGGTGATCCGGGTAAGCTACCCGTCTTCACTTGGTCTTCCGCTTCCGATGATCAAGCAAGTAGTAGCAACGATGGTGGTGATAGAGGCGATAGTGGTGGTCAAACATCGCATGATGATAGGGGTAAGCAAAGGATGGCATGAGTTGTTATTTTATATTATACAAACATTAGTCTTCATTTTATGGCTTATATTAAAACAATCACCCTTTTTCGTATTTCAAGGCTCTTATTTATGGAATTTTAATGTATGAATGGTTGTATCTTTCAAAATATCTATGACATTATGGCTTCATACTTTTATATTACTTATTCCTTTTTGTCGATGACAAAATAAATATTATTACTAACTTTGAGAATGCAGGATATAGAGTGTCAAAGATTCAAGGGGTGTAAGTATTTATATATACAGTCGAAATCTATATTTATTTATAGGTTGTCATCAATCAAAAAGGGGGAGAATTTTGAGACTTGGTTTTGATTTATGATACAAAGCTATCATGACAACATACAGATTTGACAACTGCTACGACAAAAAAGAATATATACTATAAGGAGACAAGACTTCAAAATCGATGCATTAATTATATTATTTTTGTTTTAAGTCTTGGGTCAATTTTGTTAAAATCTTTCCTCGATTACGTATATATTAGCTTATATATTTAATCGTCCTATTCCCAAATATTTTATACAAGTATATAAAATATATAAACCTGTTTAAAGTTGTATATATTACTATACCTATGTAAACTGTGCAAGCTGCACAGATTTTACCAGGTCAGTCGACTGAACCTAGAAATTCTATGCAACATGCACAGGTGCATAGGTATACAAATATATATATTTAAAAATTTGTTTGAATATTCATTCGACTGACCTAGAAGCTCAGTTAACTGAATTTCTACAATAACTACTTTTTGAAAAGACATGACTATTTGTGAAGAGTTACGAACCTCTACGAAAAGATTTGGACGCAACACTTTAATCGAAACTCTTCATCAACAGTCGCTGCTTTCTAACCTTTATAAATACATACTCTAACTTGATTCCAAATCACTGAATTTTCTTATCTTTCTAATCTACCTCTCTTGAATCTATTTGCTTTAATAGTTTTAATTATTCTGCGTTAAAGCAATATTATACCTTCCTATTCTTCATAAACTTCAAATATATATATTTATACTCGAGCAGAAGATTATAGGAAGGGTGTACTACAAGTGAAAATCTGTGTTATTAGAACACACAAAGTCAAAACAATCTTTTGTATTTGTTAAAGTCTTTATCTGCTGCTCAGGCGTGTGAAGTCCTCTTCGGCTGCTGAGGCGAAATCCTGTTCTGCTGCTCAGGTCCCTATTCGGCTGCTTAGGGGTTGTATAGGCCAACTTCTTTCGGATAAGTGAGGATTGTTGTTTTAGTGAAATTCCAAAAGGAGTCTGGGATTGGAAGTAGGACGGTGCTCCGAACCAGTATAAAAATCTCTGGTGTAATTTTTATTATACTGCTTTTATGTTCCCACTATTTACTGTATTGTTATCATCACTATACTCTATGTTATCATATATCCATATTACACGATCCATAGCATACTTTCATTACCCATATCCCCCTTAACACATTTTCATATATTCCTGTAGTGTATATAGTACCGCAATTTCTCCATAAACGGAAGGGCTATCAAATGGCACTACATAGATAAAGTACAAACCAAACTCGTAGAAGGCGCGATAAGGCATGTGATGGGGCACGTGAGGCAATGCCTAGGGTAGGATACTACCATTTTGTGGATTCATACTAGTGGTAACACATAGCAGCTACTACCGCTCACCTTGGAACACGCTCCCATAATAAAAATCGAGGAGTGGCCACCAAATCAATCACAAAGTCGTAATATGGTATCGAAGAAACGTGCCCGATAGTTGGAGCGACCTCACTTGGCCCAGCGTGGCTCCTGTTTTAGTCACATCAAGCTGACTCATGAGAGTCAGGGCTACATTAATACGTCATACATAATTGTTCACCAACCATCATCCTTCATTCTGGAATCTCCACCACGTACGCAGTTTTTAAAGTGGTTTTTGGTATTGGCAGGAGTATGACAATACCGATCCCGGTCTCTTTAACAACCAAACGCTTATTTCACACCGGAAGGTTCTTTTACATTTCAAAAGTACATTTATAATTTATATCAAAATATCATATTCGATTCAAACATAGAACTTTTGAAATCATATTCACTTTCGAAATCATATCGACAAAGTAGGTTAAATCTCATTTCAAAATCATCATATTAAATCAAATATGTAATTTTACAAGAAAATATCATTCAAATCCCAACTTAGGTTATAGCATCATCTAACCATATTCGCTTTTAAATCAAGAATTTAACTATAGTAGTCCAACCTTGTACCGTTTATTTTTTAGAAAATAGTTTAAATTGTTTCTAATAGTTTAAAATAGTTAAAATACTTTAAAAGAGTTTAAAAATAGATTAAAATAGTTTAGGTGGATTTAAGATAGCTTTAAATATATTTAAAATAAATTAAATAGATTTAAAATAGATTTAAAATAGATTAAATAGATTTAAAATAGATTAAAATGGATTAATTATTTTAAATTACGTAAAATTTATCAAATTGGATTAAATAGATTATAATGAATTACAATAAATTAAATAGTTTAAATTGATTAAAATTGTTTTAAAACAGTTTAAAAAAGATTAGATTAGTTTAATAGTTGAAAATTTTAATAGCCTGGATTTTTCAAAATGATATATTTCTTGAACAGTTTATATTAAAATGATGAATTTGAAATTTATATCAAATCTAACCATTTCCTCCATTTCAATAAACCTGGACCATATGCACATTTCAAACCAAAACCCAATTTCAAATCTTGAAATATTAATTTAAGCTATTCTAATTTCAATAAATTTCAAAGCTACAAATTTCAAACATTTCAATAACTCAGTTTCCGTAAATTTCATTTATACTTCAAATTCAGCTTTAGAATTTCGATTTAAATTCTTAACCAATTCACTGAAAATAATTCCAAAATTTCAATTTAAATCCTTTAAACAATTCATTTAAAAACAATTCAGTTTATAAAAGTCAAATTCTATTTCTAAATATCATTTAACAAAATTCAAAGTTTAAGGATTTAAAATCATTTAATTTGACCAAATCTGGTGTCTGTATATTGTTTTCTACTCTATGGTCAAGTGATACGGACATATATCATTTAAATCCGTATTAGATTTAAATTTACGGGTATGTATCATTTCAACCTGCAATCCCAAAAAAATTCAAAATCCATAAAATCGCTCGGGTTTATCATTTCAACCCATAACGATTTTTTCCTAATCTGTAGATTGTTCCGGTATGTATCATTTCAACCCATAGTGATTTTCCTTGCAATAACTAAGGGAACTTGTAGTGTTGTAACAATATAAAATATAAATACAGTCATCTAATATCAACAATCAAACTTCCATCACAATCACCATTCAAATCAACAAATGAATAACAACAATTGACTGATCATCAATAACAGATATTAATAGACAATTTAAAATTTAATAGTAAATTAATGGCGATTAAATTAAACGAAAGCCAGATTTAACTAAAATGACAAATTTAATATACCAAACATTAATCAATCAATTCCAAATCACATCATAAATTTAATTTAACTAACATATGATAATCTAGTTGTGAGTGTGTTAAAACACTCACCTTTGATTTCAAATCGATTCGAAATCCAAAATAAGGCCAAAAATTCAACAGTCTCAGAATTCGTCCAAACCAGTTTCATAATGTCTGGAATTCCGATATGATTGCTGCAGAGCAAACCACGCTTAAATCCGATCTCGTGTGGAAAAGATATAAAAGTCAGAATGATTGAATTTGAAATTTAAAAAAAATTAAAAAAAGAAATCACCTCATATATACCGACATATCAGCATCGCATAGATTCACGTCTGAAGCCCTAATTTCATTTCGAACTGAACACGGCTTCCCATCCATTGCTGCTGACCACGTCATTACCGCAGCCACCCATGCCTGACCCATGATCTGACACCGCAACTGGACCAAGCACCTCCGACTGCCCCTCTCCACCAAGTTTGACCACCTTCGGCCCGCTATCTAAGTCGCGCCACCGCCTACAGAACATACCATTTTCTGGCGAACCTCCAACCATTGACGACGAACGAATAGTAGATCCCAGACCTGCTCGACGAGCTCTACCACCTCATATCTTCCGATCGACACCAGGTGGAAGATCTGCCATTAAAAATCAAAAGCCTAGTATGAACGGTTGAGATTATTCATCAAATTGTGGACACACGGAGACCCAAATCGAAAAATGAACTGCAGATCTAACTTGCACTCGTCGAAAGCTTCGAATCGGTATATAATATCTCATGGTTTGGGGAGTTTGGTTTTGAAATTTCTTTGGATATTGGAATATGTTTCTGCAATTGAGAAGGAGAAGCAGGCAGATGAAATTGTATATACTATAATAAGAAATTGAAAGGCTACTAGGGTTTAAAAAGATCTATTTATACGAACAAAGCCCGATAAGAAAATTGAACACGTATTGAATTGGTACGAACGAAAATAACTACTCGAAAAGCCCATTCTGCCTATGAAACGAAAGTGGGTCTTTTTTGATATTTTTAAACTCAATGGAATAGGTTTCAAGTTCTAATTCCATCGTGTGAAGAAGTTAGCTTTAAAAATCATCTTATTTCAACGGAATTCAATAAATTAATTTCTACGCGTTTCAAGCCCGCACAATCAAACGACAAGTCCGATCCTACAAAAATTGAAATCCTACAATAATTCACCGTTTTGGATCCGATGAAACTGGTTTCGTCGAAATCCAAGACATTGGCCAAAATGGCTATTTTCACGTTAATTAAATTAATTATTATTAAAATTAAATCACCTTTTAAATTTTATATTTTAAAGTCAACAATTTTTATCGTTATGACTACATATAAACTTATAGTCCATTAAAACAAATTTTCCAGGTCAATTTCAATTTTTAATATTGGTCTAGTTACAACGTTCCTATTTCAATTGCAATAATTCATTAATTATAACTTAAAACCCAATAAAATGATTTAATTTGATTTTAATCTTTTTATTTATTCAATCAATACTTAAAACCTAATCTCTAGGCTGGATTCCTATCTCCAACCTACGCCCATCATCTATCCCTACCCTCAACAATGACCTCTCACAATCCACCACCACTCCGTACCTTTGCTGCCTGTCTATCCTCAGAATAATATCAAACCCCACAAAACCTAAAACAAAGCAATCATAAGCAATAAAACATCCAGGACTCGATAAGGCTAAGTCTCAACAAACCATGCAGAGGCTAGTAGAGCCTCTAGCAGGGTTCATTACAATCAAGGGTCATCAGCAATTTCGAGTCTCAATCTCAATCTATCTACCAAATCACTAGATATGAAGAAATATGAAACCTCGATATCGAATAAAACAAATATAGGTGTATCAAAAACAAAAAGAATACCTTGTATAACGACGCTTTTCCCCTTTGTTGATGGAGTGCTTGATGAAGGTAGACAATATTCAATGTATAAGCGGATACAACTTGCTTATTCCTTAGTGGTTCTAAACAATCCTTCTTGACATGCCCCAACTAGTTAAAGTTATAGCACTTCCTACCCTCCGCCTTACAGTCTCTGACAAGACGGCTCTTTTTCCCACAATTGTAGCAATTAGGCTCCCACGTGTTCTTCTTCTGACCATCCTTCTAAAACTGCTTCTTCTTCTTCTTGTCTCACTTCCTATTGCCTCCCCCACCTGCTTAGAGCTTTGACTTACCCATGAGAGCAACAACCGACTTAGCCTCATGATACTGACTCTCTTGTCGAAGAGCCTTCTCCATTAGCCTCACAATGGTTCACCAATTTGTGCCATTAGCTTCTCTCCAAGATAATCATCCAAGCACATTATAAACTTCTTATTCTTCTTATGTGGAGGATCGATAGAAGATTAGTCATACTTTGACAGTGTGTCGAACTCGACCATGTACTTCTACACACTCATATCTCCATTCTTCAAGTTAGCAAACATTCGGAAGAACACCGACTTTTGAGTAGTTGGTATATACTATTCTTCAAACCTTGCCTTGAACTGCTCCTAAGTAATCTAGTCCTCGGGAGTAGTAATTTTGATAGTGTTCCGCTACCCTATATCTCTTCCCTGAAGTTTTCTAGAGACCAGCTTCATATTCATCGCATCTTTCAACTCTATATCCTTAAAGATCCACTAGCAAGTGTCTAACAAATCCTACATTTCAATAGCTGATTCCATTCCAAGAAATGGCCTGCCACCCAAAGTAAAGAATCCTTGCTCAATTTGGCGAAGTCAACCCTCGAAGCTTGCACTGGAGCACTACCGCCAACTGGTGCGATGGGAGCAAATTAGACATTCTGAATCATGTTTCACACCATCTCAACAAACGTGTTCTACAAGTTGGGGTTAGCAGTCCCTAATCCCGCCCCTTTCTCAACTCCAGAGATGGAGTTCCTAGCAGCATTCCCTGTTTGCCAGCTCATTCTTACAGGCTGTAATAGGAATGATAAGTCTCTTTAAAAGGAATAAGTGCTGGCCCTAATGCAATACGACTTATGTACTATATATACACACTATTATAGTTTTGAAAACCATAATATAACAAGCACGCACTCTCATATATCACTAGATCCATTCTAAGGCAATAGCTCCTTCCTTATCTCTAATGGATCCAAGTACCAACTTTAATCGTTTATGCAACCTAGGCTCTGATATCAAATGTAATGATCATCCTTCATCGCCAATATCCATTATATCAGTATGATGTGCTGTGAAGGTACCTGGACGATGCAGGACAATAGCCAAGGGTGAAAAGTAGAAAATCCAAACACAGAACATGTATAAAATCTCACGGAGCACAAATAAACTATAATATAACAACATAGATGTAAAACAGGCGAGACAGTGATATAATCAAACGAACCATAAATAAGAACATCATAGTGCAGTAGGTTCACAAACTATACAAAAACAGAAATAAGGAGTTTATAGATCCCAAGTCTCCATGATAAACTCTATAACTGTCTCTAATAGTACAAGTACCGGCACAGCCACACAGTACTGCACAGTGAAATATAAGCGACAGTAATCTCCCAAGTATAGATATATGAAAGCATAGCTTCCAACTCATACTCCATACAGCTCCATGCACTATCCAGACCTATTATCCCTAATTTACTCATTTAAGAGTACGCAAGGTAATAAGAAGCAAGGCATAAAACCTCGAGTCAGATAACAATCTGCTGCGAGCGATACATTATCTCGAAAATATAATAAAAATCATATACAGTAAATATAGTCATAGGGTATGTAGAACCATATCTGACTTGTCCCTGCATCCAAAAAGTTAGCACATAACAGTCGATATATGCTAATCTACTATCAAAACTATATATGTGTACTACTATCCAAATATATTGTCTAATGCCTAGGTATAGGTTGAAAAACCTACATCATGTGACATCCTAGAGTGATAAACAACCATGGCAAACTTAGAATCCATTAAAATTCCTCACCATCACTCATGTGCATTAGATATATGATAATTCGTATAGAAAAATCTCAAACCAAGGACCCAGTCGCAATCCTGGCTTCATTGGTGCTCGAATCCATACCACTCTAAAAGGCTAGGAACCTGGCTCACAATCGTGAAAGCCCAGGGTAATCTTCGATCACACGATCGAAACACAATCGCAAATCAAGGTGGACGTGCCCACATACCCCTTCTTTATGAACACAATAGAAGCCTTGGATTTATCAATGATCCTTTTGCATGCATCTCCAGAATGGAACTCAATCGTTATTCCACTATGGCTATCTCCATAGTAGGACACTATCGTAAATCACACTCACAAGCCCCCATCGTTAAGATTGCCCTTGTGGATCAGTTCTACAACTCTCATCGTTAAGTTGTCATCTTCGGAATGCCTCTAGACAATCATCGTAATTCATAGAGCCACCGTACTAAGTCTCGATGTCATCACATCGTCGACGTCGAAGGATAATACCATTGCTTCACTAGTCGCACAAAGTCCAAGGTCCTCCTGAGTCATCCCAGACTCATTCACCCTTACTCCTCACTAACTCATCAAAAACCCCTAACTCCGCTACCACATTCGAAGTCCATCGCCAAATTTCATACTCCACCATTGTCGGTCCATCGTATGACCACATCACATAAGGCGCCGGTGCCGAACCGACCCATGCCATTCGTTGGTCTGCCCTCACCTTCGAACATCGAACAACTCCTATACCAGGCCATCGAACAACTCCTTCGCCAGGCCATTGAACACCAACCTCCATCCCGCCATTGAACATCAACTTCTATTTGTCCATCGAACCCCAACCTTCATCTGACTACCGAACCCCAACCTTTTTCCGACCATCGAATGCCCAACTCCAATTGGCTATCGAACCGGTCAACCAATCGAACATGCTCCTTTATGCGACCACCGAGCCACCACCTACCAGACCAAGCTCCACTTTCGACCACAGCTTCGACATCCTACCAAACAAAATTCCTTAAATGGCTATCACACCAAAGCTTAGCCAGAAACATCCAACGCTGAAACGATCACGCTGGCCGAACTGATTTCTTATAGCTTCGCCAAGTCCAAATTTCATGTTGGTTTCACAGTTACACTTCGTATTTCAACCCTTATGCATCCCATATGCAACGATACAACTTTTAAAAAATTTGAATTGATCCTTCAAAGTCTGATTTCACGGTTCCTACCTCTACGTCACTCCGATGAGCATTTCAACCATACAGATATTTACACGCACATCATATATGCATCAAACAACATTCAACCATTCAAGCATGAAAACATACAACAATTCATTTCAAATAATCCTATAGTGTGTTTCTAATGCAGCCAAACAAACATCAAGGCAACGACGCATCAAATCAACATGATTAAAAGACTTAAAAACATTTTAAATTCATTTTACTTCAGGTTCGACCGTAAACCCAGTTAAAAAATTTGATTTTGACTTTAAAAATGAGTTTAAAGCATGTCAAAACCAATAAATACATATATAATAAGGTGGGAGATGATGAATCTCTGACCAAATACCCAAAAGTGAAGGTTTACATGCAAATAGAGACGAATCTGCTAATCAACAACAAAGATGTGAATTTTCTTCCCCAAAAATGTAGATTTGAAGATCTCTAATAAATCCCCTCACTAATCTAATCTATGATTTTAACTTGGTTTGGAGGAGCAAAGAAAAGTTTTTGGTAGAGAATGGGTTAATGGAGGCTTAGATCTCTAGGAGAAGGTTAAAAAGCGATATGAAGATGATGGTTTAGCCATATAAGGTCTCCAAACCCAAAAAGGGTTAGTGGCTCGGCCCTAAATTCACTAAGTATCCACTAAGCTACTCCAAAAACTACCAATCTTCAAACAGTTATATCTCTTAACTAGAAAGTCTAAGTTGCTATTATGACTATTCTAAGAAAAGGGAAACTATCATATCTTTTCAATGGAAGTGGTCACCGATGCTTAGTAGGCCGTTATCAAATGTTGTAGTCGATACAAGTTTACCAGGGTAAAACCGTTCAAAAAATTCTAAAGATAGGAAACGTAATTAATAGGAATTTTCCAAAGTTATAGACTCATACAACCCTACATGAATATAAAAATGATGTTTTACGATCCATTGATACGTAAATATAGGTCATTACATATAACCACCGTGAAAACAAGGAGGAAATGTAAAGCCTAAATGGGAAGGTTATTGTTAAGTCGATTTGTTTTGAAGGTGAAGGGTAGATGTGTACTGTTTCTTGATTTGCCTTTAAGAAACAAAAAGGAAAGTTTGTTTCGAATAGGGAATGTCATGAAGGGTTCCAGAAATTGTTAGAACATATAGAGAGATCATCACCAATCTTGTGGAAGCCTATAGAAGGAGAGAAATTATTCATTTACTTAGCCTACCTGCTCGCTTTCTAGGTAAAGCCTTGGTACATGAGGAATCTAAGATCCAAAAGGTCATATATTATATCAGCAAGCGATTCATTGAAGTAGAATGGAACTACCCGAAGTTGGAGAAGTTAAAATATTGCTTATTTATTGCTTCGAGGAAGCTACAACCACATTTCAACGCTCATATAATAAAAGTGCTTATCGATCAGCTACTAAGGTAAGGATTGCATCGACCCAGACCTCGGGAATTACTGAAATGTTCTAACAAATTGAGCCAATACGACATAACGTACCATCCTAGAAAGGCGACATAAGTAGTGACAATGGTCGATTTCTTTGTTGAATTCATCGTCCAAGATGGGGAAGAGAAAGAAGATATAACTTGAGTTTCATAGTGAAAGTTATGCATAGATGGAGCTTCAAATGAAAAAAGTTCTACGGCAGGAGTGATTCTTGTGACTCGAAAGGATAAGTAAGCTATGCACTAAAGTTAAAGTTCCCGGCAACTAACAATGAAGCTGGATGTGAAGCATTGATTACTAGGCTTCAGATAGCAAAAGCATTGAAGGTCAAAACAATGCATATATTGAGTGACTCCTAGCTAGTAGTCTGCCAAATCAAGAAAGAATTTTAAATTAAGGGAGAAAGACTTTCCCCTTACCCAATGAGGACACAAGAACTATTGAATGATATTGAACACTACATGATCACAATATTCCTAGAGAAGAGAATACGAAGGCTGATTCACTAGCCAAACTGTCTAGCCGTGTGGCCTGTTCTAGTCAAAGTTTATTGGCTCTGAGCATCATCCAAATAGACATTGATTAGATCTTGGAGGCCAAAGAAGAAAAGGTTTGTGGATGAATCCTATCAAAGAATATTTGTTGAAGGGAACTCTCTCGAATAGTAGGAATGAACTGTGTAAACTCCTTCATAAACCACCATGGTTATAATACGAGAAGGAGTACTATATAGGAAAGGTTTCTCAACCCCCTGCTGGCAATGAGTCACTAAGGATGAAGTTAAGAAGATCCATTTGGACGTATATGTGAGAAGCTATGGTGATCACATTGGAGGGCATATTTTGGCAAAGTAGATACTTCGATATGGATACTTTTGGCCCAATGATAGGCCAAGAAGAAGCCGACTATACTAGATTATGTGATATGCAACATCGCCCACTATAAGACCCAAAAATAGATATTGATGATGTCGCAGTCATCATCAGAATTATTTTCAAGCGATAAAATAAGTTCAGTAATATTTGCACAACATTAAGTAAACAGAGCAGCTAAGTAAATTTTCATTACATCAAATTGTTTTATATGATTCTTTACAACATCATTAACCCATCTCGATCCCATGTAAGGTAAATATAACAAAAATCAAAGTAGTTTCATATCTGACATATGAAGATGCCAACATGACACATCACCGGTTATAGCTCTTGGTTTTACACAATGGAAAATTATAAATAACTTTTATTGGCTAGATAAGCTTCTTGCTTTGCCTTTCGAGTCTTTATTCATTTTTCCAAACGATATTTATCTAAACTGTAAACTCAGCCGACTCGAATGAGTGCCTATGAGTTTATGGGAAATAATAGAAACATGGGTCAAACATAAATTCAGGTATGAGTAAAAAATTTACCCTAAACAATCATAGTGAGACCATGTCGTTGTAGCTCATAACGCGTTTTCCCTCACTTTCTCATTATAACAATTACATTATAACATTCAAGGACCTCTAGCTCAAGTGGTTAGAGGTATGATGTCTTAGATAAAAAAATTATAGGTCATAGGTTCGAGCTACTAATACATCATAACAAGTGCCCTACTTGAATGAAGCATCACTCTTATCATATAAAAAAATCAATTACATCATAACATGTAAACTAACATTACATCCAAATTAACCATGTGCGTTACTTTTAATCCATAAGTGTACTCTACACTTGTCATCCAATTGTGAACCATGTCATATTGTATATTAACAATTTAAATTAAGTATACCCTATGATTAACACCTAAATATGAACCATGTCACATAACAAACAATCATTTATCCAAAAATCACCTAATCTCTTATTTAGGTGTTCATCTTAAAGCTATCATTAAGTTATTTGAGTGATTACCTCCCTAGGTCTGTCTATCACTAATTTACATTGCTCAAACAACATCACCTGACAGAAATGGCCACTCATTCCATTATGGGAGCCACCCTAACTCTACTAAGAGATCAAATGTAAGCACTCTGAATACCTTCCAGCAAGTAACCTAACCGAACGCCAATAGCTTCTCTTAATCCCTAAACCACTATCACCCATGTTGCTAATTTGTTTTATTTATTACACCTCCCAAATGTTTTAAAACCCTGCCATAACTCCTTTTTAGAGTTAAAGTATTCTTAGTTTGAACCATATTATAGCACCCTGCCATATACCATTGAAGTTTGGCTTAATAATCAGGGCATACTGCCATCCAATAACTTAATGAGTTGGTAAAATTTTACGATCATGATTCAACCCTCTTCTTTCATTAATTAGTTATGTCCCTTACACATTCAATATATAAAGTGTATTTTCCTTTGACTAAATGATACGCCATCATTTATAAGCTTCTTTAAGCTTTTCTCCAATTAAAAAATAAGCTAACATAATTTTATCTTATAAAATTCTTCCATTATTTCATCCCTATGAAATAGTCAATTAATATTTGGAAACTGTCTTCCAAAGTACACTCATTTTACTTAGAAAATCATAGCTCCTAAGCTCACAAACAGAACTTAAACGTTGCACATTAGCTATCCCATAGCCATTGCAAGTCAAGCCTAGCTATTGCATATCGGCTATCCCACAGCCATCACATATTAATTTTCCTAGGCCATTGCTAGTTGACTCTCAACTAAACATTGCATGTTGATAGTTTATTTTAGCTATTACAAATTGAGTATCTACAGGCCATTGAAAATGGACAACTTCCCAAGCCATTGAAAGTTCAGCTCTAAATGGCTACTGCATATTGTCACTTCTTCTAATCTATGTAGATTGATAATTACACTAGTTACCGCACATTGAGCTTCAAGTATCTATCTCAAGTTGACTTCCTTACACCATCGCAAGTTGATTACCATATAGCTATCGCAAGTTGATAGCCATTATGAGTTGTGCTCTAGGAGCTATTGCTCATTGGCTTCTAGTGGCTATCACAAGTTGACAACTTATTAGTTATCACACGATGAATATCCATATGGTTTGTAACACTCCATATATTTTATAACCTTATTTAAGACATTTAGTTAGTTAAACTAAATTAAATGATTTAAAGAGTGATAGATGGAGATTTAATTAGTTAGAGATAGCCGTGCCATAACGAAGGGGTAATTAAAATGAAATAACACTAGGTAATGTGTTAGGAAATGAGAAGGGTATTTTGGAAATGGCAACACCTTAAACCCTAAACCCTTGTGAGATTCACGTTCACTATTCTCATTTCATAAAAACGAAAACTTGCTAAAGCCAGCCACTATTACCAATCTCAAGAAGAAGAAAGCTAAGATTCAAGAAGAAAGAAGAAATCAACTAATTCAACACTCTAAATTCTCATCTATAATCTCTAAAAGCCAAGGTGAATTAATACATCCTATTATTTCTAGTTTTTGTTTAGATCCGATATGATTTTTCTATAATATTGCCATGTTTGATGTTTTAAGATATATATGTTTGTTGTTGATGAAATTATAAATGTTTATTCGTGTTTTATGATAATGTTTAGCATGAAAACCCTATTTAATGACATCCAAATACTTTGAAAATTTAAATATAGGTCAGAAATAATATTTAGAGATGGGTTTTGATTTTCATAAATTTCCGATTTAATATGGATTTAAAATGAATTTTTAAATGAAGGAAATTGTTTATTGGGTTTTAAATTATTTTCGGCTGAAATAATAATTATTTGGGTTTGAAATTTTAATATGTTAGGCAGCGTATTAAAATATATTTTCTAAAAAATTTCCAGAATTTCCCTGAGTCATTTAAGGGATATATAAAATTATTTAAGGTGCAGGACTTAAATGTTTTATATATTTTTGAAGGAGAAGGGGTATTTTGCAAAAAAAAAAGACTTACACATTCTGGTAATTGTGGTAGCAAAGTTCTAAAAAGTATTTTATTGAAAATGAGAATTTGACACATAAAGGCAGGTTAGTTGAAAAGTTTTCTTTCTAAGTATAAAGACAAAAATCACACTTTTTCCATGTTTCAATCCTTACGACTAAGTACCTTCCGCCCAGACCTTTCGTCTCAGTTGAAGGTTTAGGTTTCGGCAAAGTCAATGTCCAGTGCATAAGGTATCAAGAAATTGGTGCATAATGAATTGGATGTAAGCCAAAAGGTTTAAGCCAAAAGGTTGATGGCCGAAAGGGTGGAATATAATTAGTTTATAAGTGAAAAGCTTTCGCTTGCTTTGCTTTCGAACTTGAGCTTTCGGCTTGGTCACTTCTGACCAGGTCAAGTTATTTAAAGAAAGACTTTGAAACCTTCTGATGTGATAAAAGGTTGTAGCTGCTACTGCCGTTACTTTGTTTTGAAACCTTCCGGCGTCGCCGAAGGATTTCCACTGCTTTAGGTTTTACTTTGAACCTTCCAACTCAATCGAAAGGTTTGCCTGTTTTTAAAGTTAGCCGTGTCTGCAAGGCTTTCGGAGGGATGCTTTAGACTTAGGTGGTTACCTTTTTTTGAGAAATATAACCAAAGCCTTTGAAAGGTTGTTTGGATGTCCTCGAAAGGTTATATGATATTTTCAAAAGAATGCTTTAGTAAAGATGAAAGGTTTTAAAAGATAAGTTTACAGATTGTTTTAAAAGTTGAATTCACCATATCTTCGAAAGGTTTATGCTTTAAAAGGTTTTAAGCATTCGGAGGGTTATTCTTAGATCTGTTTCGAAAGGTTTATTAAAGATTTTTGAAAGGTTTTGAAGGAAAGATTTTCTGATGGTTTTTCTAAGGCAATGACTTAAAGTGATTTTAAAAGAGGATGTCTAAAGCTTATAACTTCCCGAATTTTTGTTCTGAATGAATTCAAAAGGTTTAAACATTGAATTTGAATGGGATAATTTCAAAAGGGAAGAGGTTCTTTCAAATGGAAAAGTGTTTTCATCAACTAAGTTTTAACTGAATAACATATTCTAACATGGTAATATGATTTGAGTAAAGTATAGAAACTTATTCTTTTCCCTCTTTGAAGTTTGATTTAGAAGTTTAAATCATTTTCAAATTGTTTTCAAGGAAAATTATAGGAGGGGATTTTTAAGTATAAATAACTCAAATATTAGAAAACCAGATGAGACTACCTTATACGTTAGCTTGTAGCCCCAATCAATTATTGTCGAAAATTCCGGTGTGTAGGGCTTGGTTACAGGTAGAATAAAATTACGATTACACACCGAAAGGAACATATGTTGTATACAAATAGGTTATTGGTAAGCCAGTAGGCTCAAGAGACCTTAGAGATGATTAAGTTAGGGACAGACCATCCAGAAGGAAGAGGTTTAACAGATATTTTAGGAAAGACCGTGCTAATTAGAGATGTTAAATTGATAAACAAGGACAGACAATCCTAGATATGAAAATCTAACAGATGTTAACTAATTTTGATTTTGATTTTGATTATGTTTTTTATTATGATTATGTTACCTGGTAGGCTCGAGTCAGCCAAAGGTTAAACGTTATTTGTGCTTGAACAGGTAGTTCATTATTACCTGATATTTATGTTTGTTTACATAATTTATGTTTTGTGTGATTAACCATTGTGAATGAAGGTGCATGGTATATGATTATATGAAAAGATTTGCAAATATATATTTTAAAAGATTTTAGTGAGGGGAAACCCGTTCCCCTATGGGCCATGGTCTCACTTAACATAATTAAACCGGGATGTGTAGTATTATTCTTACCAGACTTTATGTCCAACTCGAAGTTTATGCTTTCCCTTTAAACTCATGGGTACTCAAAACTAGTTTGAGTAGATTGAGAGTTAAGAATCTTTTTAGGTTTTGGTTGTTTGACGAATAAGCTACCGAAGGATGTAGGAGGCAACATATAGCTATATAGGAATTGCTGCTTTTTATTTATGTTTGAAGAATTTCTGCTGTGTTATGATGTATTAGGTCTTATATGACCATTTGACTCTGATCACTCGAGGGGGATCTTCATATACTGCTCTCGACGTAATTTGTAATAACTATGTTTATTCAGTGCCTAGGAAAACGTTTGGGTTATGTTACGTGAATATGGAACATGTTTTATTTGGAAATGTAATGAAGTCAATCTGTGTTTTGTTTCATATTCAATTGCTTCTGATATTATTGATACCATTAACATAGCCGTATTTAGTCGCCGAAAGCTAATACTATAGATGACTACAACATCTGTAGCGCTTAGTTTTCGGCCTCTATATAGGGGATGTTACAGGGTTATTTCGGGTTGATATGACATTTCCATGATTAACATGAATTTTGTTACCTTATTATGTTTTATATCAAATCCCATTTGGGTCGAGTTCTCATTGGTCAATACATTGCTTAACAGTTTGCTTTTCAGAAGTTGTTAATTACATCTTCAATTAATTAATTATCTTTAATCAATTAATTATTCCCTTACCAAATAATTAATATAGAATCAGAAATTGATAGGAAATACCCAAGAATTCAATTTATCACATTGTACATCTATAAAAATTTCGAATCAAATTATTAATTTTTCTGAAATTAACCATTTTCTCCACTTAGATATTCATAACAATTCCAAATAAATTCCATAAATCATAAAATTTAAAACCCATCTTTATTTCATTATTACAAACATCATATTAAATTTTCATAGCATTTAAATATAATTAGGTCATGTTTTACCTAAAACATAAACAAATATTACTTCATTTAGATTTCTAAACATTGTCAAAAACTTGTTTAGTAAAACATTCATTCAAAATCAACTCCAAACCTAAATGGGTTAGGAAAGGTTTTAGGTAAAATTTACACATCTTTCTTATAAAGTCCTTGATTAAATCTAATTTCTCCTTAGAATGAAAGTTTGGATCTTCTTACCTTTTAATTTCTTATTCTCTTGCTTAAAATAAGTGGCCACCGTGCTTGATTTTTAGGGATTTAGTTTTGTAAATGAAAATATTATGGAATAAGGGAATAAGCCTAAGGAAAATAGTTTAGTAATTTTGGCTTGGGCTAATATCCCTTCTAGCCTAGTCTCACTAATGCATCTTCCCTAACATAAATCCTTCTCACTCTAAAACTTAATTTATTTATCTTCATTAATGAGGCTAACTTCAATTACTCTAATTACAATTAGTCTATTCAGTTAACTTTTTAAGTGCGCCACACTTAATTAACATAATCTCCCTTTTGTAACCTTGAGTTTAAATTTATCTTATTCATCTCTTTAATAATATCATCTTATTATTAATTTAATTTTATTTCCTATAGGAAAAAATTAACCCTAGAAGGGAGGGGGTGAATAGGGTTTGTAAAAAAATTCATAGATATATATAAGTTGCAACACATAAAATAACACACTAAATGCAAAAATTAAAAGTGACACACAAGTTTACCCAGCTTCGAAAAAACCCGCATATTACTGCCTCTAAGATTTCTACTTGAAATGAAACAAATAACCGCTTACAGACCCTATAAAATTGCGACTATCGCTCACTTGTTTGTTTTGACTCTATGCTCAGAACCTTGCCACAACTCTGCCACAGAGTTGTGAATTCTCAAACTACGCCCCATAGCTTATAACCTAGTTAACACTGAAGTTTTATAATTAAAAGGAAAATACAATAAAAGAAAAAAAAAAGAAACCCTACAACTAATTTAAGTCCAAACAAATTGTTAACAATGCTTAGCCTAAATTATAGTGTTATCGCTTTTCCCTATTTGGTCTGTTTTTTTTTCATAGCTGAACTCCTTTGTTTTCCTCGATCGGATAAATAGGGTTTCTCTAAATTAAAGATGCCGCTTATAATTTAAACTTTAAGTTTGAATTGCCCTTCACCTTTTGATGCTAGCGTTGTTCAATTGATAGCGATTTATGGTTGTTATTACTTCTTTATCAAGTGTTCTTCGAATTGATATTTGGTATGATTTTTTTGCTCCTTTCCAATTTTTTGCATTCTTGACTTTTATTCAAGTTATAAATTGGTTTTTGATTTATTTCAAGGCTTGCTCTCTAATTCTCATCGAATGAATAATGCCAATAATGATGTTGGGTATATATAGGTATTGATTTCATATGTATCACTATATATTAGTTTGCTTTGAATTTTCAATTTCTTTTCTCAACCATGGATTTTTGATCGAATGCCTTAGTTTTATGACTCAATTATTGATTTTTGATCTAATAATTTATGGATTGATGACTTGTTCATTCATTCGAATATATTGCTATATATTCTTGACTGTTTTGTTTATTTTCTACTTTTCAACATGACTTGTTCAATTCACTATTTCGGTTGAATTTGTTAGCTTGATTAAAACCTGATATTTTTCTATGTTGATGCATTGATACTCTGCTACCGGTTTGTTGTGATAGGGGACCTTGAAACTGGTTGTTGCTTGGATGATGTTGATACTCTGATTGCATCTTAATATTGCATGTATATACATACATACATACATATGTATGTATATATGTATGAGCAGTTGTTTTTTCTATACTAGTTTGAGTGTACTTTTTTGTTGCTTTTGAATATGTCTTATTGTGTCGAAATTCATTGTTATTGCATTATTACTTGTCGTTGATCCAAAATGATGCACTTTGTATGTTCATTCTTGTTCATGTGCCTATGCCATTATTTTTTGTCTTTTGCTTTTCTGCCTAGTTGTGATTGTTGATATGTGTGCATGCAATTGTTTCATGTTGAACTGCTTGGGTGCTCTTGTATACTACAGTGTTGAGTAACTCCCTTAAGTTCTTTGATGCACATCACTTTTGTAGCTTGCTTTTGCACTAGTCCTTACATTTTCCTACACAAGTATGCATGTATATTTGTTTTATGATACGTGCACCTGAGTTGAGCCCAAGACAACTTGGGCTTGACCTTATGCTTGTGGTGAGATTTAATCGTTTTCTCGGCTTTGAACCACCGTTCATATCATGATTTGTCCGTGCACCTATATTGCTTTTTGTCTATAATATAAAGAGAAAATCAAACCCATAAACTGAAACAATATTAATATTCAACTTTAATTATATTTTTTCAATTTCGGTTCATTTCATTTTCCAGTTTATTGCGTTTCTTATATGTACAGGTACAACAGATGGCTGGACACAAGCTGGAGCAAGAAAATCAAGATCAACATCAAAAGAAAAACTCGAGCGAGTGCAAGTGAGGAAACATATACGAGTGTGTAGAGAAGTTATGTATATAAGAGTACGGAAATTTGTATAGTGATAAATTGTAAATATAGTGGAAGAAATAATGTGTACTACTTGAAATTGAAATAAAATATTTGTTTGAACAAAATATTTGTTAAAATAAACATACCGATTCACTTATTTTATTCTGCAAATGTTTATTTAATTCTATGAAAATGCAATAGTACTATAACAAATATTTAACGAATATATATATATATATGTTTATTATCATTAAACAAAAATATATACCATTATACTCTATATTTCCCATATTATGGATTCTCTAAAATACGAAGTTTCACATGATAGGCGCCTAAGGTTTGCAAAAATTCTGAGATCCTTATCTATAAAGTTTACGAAAATGGTTAGCCCATTGCTATTTTCTATTTGGGAAATTGATAGAGCTAGTGTGCTATCAACGTCAAAGAGAAGAGTTAAGTATGCTATTTACTACTTTACAAAGTGGGCTGAAGTAGAAACACTAACCATGAACATAATGAATAAAGTGATCCACTTTGTAGTGAAGAACATCATATCTAGTTTTGGAGTTCTAAAAAATTGATTACTGATAATCAACTCAATTCAAGAGTATCGGGTTCTAAGATTTCTATAGCTATTACTAAATTACGAAGAGCTTCTAAGCAGTAGCATGCCCGTAAGTAAATATATAGGTGGAGGTGGTGAATAAGATCATTAAATCCATCCTGAAGAAATGACTGACTAAATCCAAGGGCAACAGGGTTGATGAGTTACAACTAGCACCGTAGGCTTACAAAACAACCTATAAGTCCACGATTAGGCATACTCCATTCCCTTTAGCCTATAGAGCTGAGGACATGATTCTGATTAAATTGAAATCCCTTTCTATCAAAGAAAACACCGTGACCTCGAAAAGAATGAGGAACTCTTTCTTGAGTCCATCTATTTTGTCGATGAAAAAGGGAAGAGACTGGACTAAGGGTGGCTGCTTGCCAGAAAATAGTAGCATAATATTTTAACACCAATGTTAGGAATCGTATCTCTAAGTCAAGGACTCCTTTGAAATGAGTCATTCATTGTATGGGGGTAGTTGATCCGAATTAGGAAGGTCCCTATGTGATTGAACCGAAGCATGGAAATGGAACTTTCAAGCTATTGACTGTTGATGGAATCTCAATTCCACGGCCATGGAAATGCAAGCACTTACGATGCTATTTCATTTAGATTTATTTATTTTGTCGTCTGCAAATAAGCTACCCTAATTAAATAAGGGCAATGTAATAACGCAAGAATAAACGTTTCCTTTTTGAGAATAAAGTTGGATTTTGGAACCAATGGAAATGTGTTCTTATAAGCTAAATTTTATACTATATGATTAGCAGCGCAGTCTGGTACCTAAAGACAGGAACAGGCTATCTCCTTTGACATATGATCAGGTCATAGGAGTATAATCACACTGGAGTTCTTTGAAAGATTTGCATTTATCTTGACGATCTTCGACTAACGCCTGGAGATATGCAAAGCTAATAAGGGATGCACGAAATCAGGCAACCAAAATATTGATACTCGAAGATAGGAACGGGTATACTGTTGAATATGCGCTTATATGATTTTTGTTTGATGATAATAAACATATATACATTCGTTTAAATGTATTTGTTAATGTACTATTTTATTTTTCATAGATTAAATAAATATTTGTTGAATAAAATAAATTATACTGAATTTGAATTCAAACAGAAATTTTATTCAAACAAATATTTATTACAATTTTGAATAGTACAAATTCAAGATCTCACTATACATATACAATTTTGTTTACAATACATCACAATTTCATATTTACATAAATTCCTCACTGCATATCACTCACACTCGTAGTTTATCTTCAAGTTCATTCCAGTTATAATCCAGCATCTGAGAAATCTGCAAAAATATTCACTAACGCAGTAAAATTAGAAAAAAAAAATATTTTTGCAATATAAAATGAAATATGATTTTTGAAAATATGATTTGCCTTAGTTATTTCGGTTGTTCGTCATCATTCACATTTGAATTCATCATACACGAACAATGTGACATGCACAGTGTATCACTGTACATGCCACAAGGCCGTGCACATCGATATACACTTGATAATGCTACAGGGACAGGTGAGCACAGGTCAAACCCAAATGAAAAGCCGGGTTCAACTCACGTGCAATATATTTAAAATCACGACATGAGCACAAGGTCAAACCCGAGTATTGAAACTGGATTCAACTCAAGTGAAATTTCAAAAATCAACAGCAACATGAAACCAAACAATCAAGTTCAAGACATATCAATGGAAATAGTGTGGCCGAGAACTGATACAAGCAAATCATAGAATGGCATCAAAATCAGTTCAGCAATCATGCACAGATGCATTCAAGACTCAAGCAACATGTCCAGTTACAACAAAGACCAAGTGCACGACTAAACCAACATGAATGCAACAGAAAACAACAGAGCATCAAAGCACATGTATGCAGACCAGTGCCAACAATGACCAGACTCAAGTAAAGTGCATCAAGAATGATCAAGTCCAAATGCATCAGTGATACAAAGCAGACATGTACAACAACAAGTCCAGCTACAACAAGCAGTGCAGTAATGGGTAAATAGAAGACAATTGAACAACTACATGTTGAAAAAATGAAAACAGTGTGCAACTCGAGCTTCAGAAAGATCAGAGACAAAACAATGCCCAACTCAAATGAAACAATGCACAAGTGACACAACGAACATGAAGCATGCAAGCTCGAGCACAAAATATGAATACTGCAACAATATCCAGTATGAAGTATCAGACTCAATATCAAGTTCAATTCCGAAACAACTCAATAGCAGTATGAAAAATGGAGAGTATGCAACATGATGAAGCAGTGTCAGTAGTGAACCCAGACAAAAGTCAGAGAGTGCAGACATGATTATCAAGCTACAACTCAAATGAGCAAGTGCAACAAAGTGAAACTTGACTATCAAGACAAAGTGCAATAACAAATTCAGTGAAGCCCAAAGTCAATGCCGAGAAACAATGTATACAAATGATCAGGTCAAAATGAAGCAAACTACTGAATCAAATGCACAAGAAACATGGAAACACAGCAAAGACCACAAGCCAATCCTAACAGCATCAATGTAACATGAACCAGAGCCAAGAATACATGTACTCGAGGCAATATGCACAAGTGAAAAACTAAAATGGCACAACAGTTCATACAACATATACAAGACAGAAGAAGCCATGGTCAATGCAAAGCAAATGCGAAGTTACAGTGAAATCCTGCAAGTCAAGTCAACAGAGGATACATGAAAAATGCAAATGCAAACAGCAGAGTAATAAACAAAAAATGGCCAGATGAAGTCAAAGCCATAATACACAGTAAAGCCGAAGTCAGAATTCAACGAAAATATACGTCTTTGAAAAAGTCAAAGCAAAGTAAAAAAGGAAAGTTTCTGCCGTATCAAACAAGGGAAAATCAAACGCTACAAAATCAAGGCCGAGCGCATCAAGTTGAAAACTTATCAGAAAAGCCGTGCGCATCAGGCAATCAAAAATTAGGAAAGTGTAAATAATTACGAGCAAATTCAAGTGTCTCGAATTCATATAAATATCAAACCCAAAATTCATCATAAGCATCGAGTTCGAATACGAGAAATCATAAAAGCACAAATAGGAAATTACATACCGAAGCAACAGTGAACTCGATCAAAGGAGCAGCTGCAAACGAGCGCAAGCAACACGAACCAAAGAATCGATCATCAGAGAAGCCGCGAGCAAGAGCAACACCAGAAAATCGAATTTGAAGAAAGCCCCAATTTGGATCGATAGCACAAAACCCTAATTGTTGAAGAGGAACGAACAAGAATAGAGAGCCGATATTGATAAAAGAAAATAACAGGACCGCGTTTTTTTCTTGAGTGATAATACTTTGGGCCGGTTATATTTTAAAGGCTTTTGGGTATTAGGGTTTTGGGTTTAATTGTTTTTTATTTGTTGTTTTTACTTTTCGAGTCAAAGTATTGGTAAATCACCACCTAGGTTGTAGGTAGTGTCATATTGTCTAGTTAGAATTAGTTCAGTGAGCAGGGTGTGCGAGTTTGCAAAACTCTATAGGCGGGAGCAGGGTTTGCGAGTTTGCAAAACTCTATAGGCGGGAGCAGGGGTTGCAAGTCTATTAGAGTGTTTATATGCGGCAGCAGGGTTTGCGAGTCTGTTAGAGTGTTTGTAAGCAGGAGACTGTTTAATTCTAATAGAAATCTGGGAATGCAGCAGTAGGCAGGGGTTGCCGAAGCTGAGTAAATTTTGTGTATGATTTACTTTTCAGCATATTTATTTCTGCAGTTTGTTTCTGTGTTTAAATCGAGAAAATTTGCTATAACCCTATTCACCCCCCCTTCTAGGGTTAATCTAGATCCTACAAGTGGTATCAGAGCACGGTATTTTTGTTTAACTCTAGAGTCATGAATCCATCAAATAATGCTTTTTCTGAGGGGCAATCTATTGTTAGGCCACCTATGTTTAATGGGAATGATTATGCTTATTGGAAAGTTAGGACGGGTATTTATCTTAGTTCTGTTGATTATGATGTTTGGGACATTATTGAAACTGGCTATAAATCTCCCACTATAACTATTGGTGATACTGAGATTCCTAAACCTAAGGATAGGTGGGATGCTAACGATAAGAAATTAAAAACTACAAATGCTAAAGCCATGAATGCTTTGATATGTGCTCTTGATAAGACTGAATTTAATAGAATTTCTCATTGTAAAACTGCACAGGAAATTTGGCATACCTTGGAGGTGACACATGAAGGAACTTCTCAAGTCAAGGAGTCTCGTCTAGCCTTATTCAGCAATGAATACGAGAACTTTGTGATGGACAAAGGCGAGAGCATAAAGGACATGTTTGGACGCTTTTCAACTTTGGTGTGCAACGCTAAAGCACTTGGGAAGGTATTCACTGAGGTAGAGCTTGGAGGAAGGTGCTACGAGTCTTACCGATGAGCTTTGAGGCAAAAGTCACGGCAACAAGAATCGAAAGATCCGAGTAAACTAAGCATGGAGGAGTTGATCGGCAACTTGATGACATATGAGCTTGAGCTAAAAGCAAAGGAGGAACGCAACAACTCCGAACTAAAGAAGAAGACGATTGCCTTAAAGAGCAAAGAAGAGAGCGATGAAGAAGAAGATCCAATTGAAGAGCTTGCAATGACTGTCAATAATCTTAGAAAATGGTCAAGATTCAAGCCACGCAAGAAGAAAACAAATGGTAATAGGTCAAAAGATTCTGACAATTCCGATAATGAATCGACGTGCTTTAACTGCAACAAGCCTGGCCACTTCAAACAACAATGCCCACTTCTCAAAAACAACAAAGGAAAGAAAAAGAAGAAGAAGGCCTTTGCAGTGACTTGGGATGATGAAGAAGGAGAGGAAGTTTCGAATAGTAGCTCAGAGGAGGCTAACTTGTGTCTTGTGGCAAAATCAGATTCAGAAGCAAGCTCAGAGGAATCTAGTGAGGTAGGTGACTATTCTTATAAAGATCTTTTTTTTATGTGTCTTGATCTTACTAAAGTAGTTGATACTCTTGAATCTAAAATTAAAAAACTGAGATCTAATAGGAGAGAACTTGCTCGTGAAAATTTTAGGTTAGAAACTGAACTTGAAAATATTCAAAACCTAGAATGTAAAAAATGTAAAATTTTAGATTCAGAATTATCAAGACTTAAGAATAGCTCTGAGAATCTTGAAAAAGAAAACTTGAGTCTTAAGGAAATCATTGACACTTGCAAAAAGGATTTTATAAGTAGATGCACCTCACTTGTCACTGAAAACACAAAACTAAAAACCAAAGTCCAAAATCTTGAGAAATCTCTGAATAACTTTTCAAGAGGAGAAAAATCATTCAACATGGGAAATCAAATTTTTGCTAGCAACAGAAAAGGACTAGGTTTTGGGAAAACACAAGTTGATGGTAATGCAAAAGGTAAGAGTGTCTTTGATAGATGTGAAATAATTGGACATCGTGTTGAAACTTGTAGTCATAGGAACAAGAACACAAAATTTATACAAGTTTGGGTTCCTAAGAATTCTACAAACAAATTTCATGTCTATTGGAACAAGAATGAAAGGACTAAACAAGTTTGGGTTCCAAAGGGTTTGCTTATTCACAATGCTTCAGCCACTAACAATTATGGACCTATAAAAACAAATAGGTCACAAAAATCTTTCATCGTATAGGTATGGTGGCAGGCTAAGAAACAACAACAGCGTTTTTTGGATTTTGGCTGTTCCAGAAACACAACGGGCAACAAAGAAAAAGTTCCTTAGCCTAGTACAAAGGTGACAGAATCACAATGGGCAACCACGAAAAATTATCGTAAAGGTAAAACAGGTGAAGGTATATTAAATGTGATAATCTGCACCGTATTCTGAATGAAATCAGCCAATATTGAGATGTTGTAAAGATGATGTTTTTTGATTCTGACTTGTTCAACATAGTTGGCCAATTACATTTATGCCAAAAACACTATTCTTTGATTTACTTCATATATATTAGTTTGGATATAGTGTTTTGTTGGATGATAATATTTTTGGTTATAGTACGGCTGACTCTATATTCACGGTTTTCTCATTATTTACAGGGCTTCAATCCAAATTCAACAGAATGCCATTTAAAATGCTGTTTGAGTTTTTATGCACACTTCATGGTCTGGTCTATCAAATTTAATTAGTAATGTTTTTGAGTGAAAAAGAAATTCAGATGCAGATTACACTGGTAATCTAGTTGATAGAAAAATTACTAGTTGAACGTGATTTTTGAGACATTTAGTAACTGCATCGTTTTTCAAAGAAAATATCTGCATATTTTTCATTACAAATAATTTTCAAATAGCAGAAATTTTTCTCATATAACCCCTTCGAGAAAATCATTGTTGACCATATTTTCATATTAGTCATTTTTATTTGATTTTAAATGACAAATTTTGACTAATCTGATTCCCTACTAATTATCAAAAAGATAAATAGTGATTGAAAAGATGATAAGTGTTGATTTAACATACATTACTCAAGAAAGTTTATTTGGAAAATTTCTTTAGGAATTCAAATAAGAGTTATAAAACTTTTTGTTGGGTAAAGATTCCATGACCATTTCTATATTTATCATATTTCTATCGACCATTGTTTATCAAATCTTAAATATATTTTGTCGATATGTGGTACTATAATCAGGAATCATTTGTTTTTCATGTCATATTTTTTTGTAAAAATAAATAAATATCTAAAGTATTCACTCTCATTTAAAAGTCCTCACGTTATGCATGGGTGAATTACTTGGATTTTTGATTATGTGCTTCCATGCTCATTTAAAAGTCCTTACGGTTATGCATGTATGGAACGCATATCAAAATTAATTGATTAAATAGACAAGTTGATTCTAATCCCATTTAAAAGTCCTCACGGTCATGCGTGGTTAAAAGATACTTGATTTCATTTTTTAAAATTAAATTGGAATACTACTAATCTCATTTAAAAGTCCTAACGGTTATGCATGATTAGTAGATATTCAAATTCCTGATATAAATGTACCACAAGTTGATACAATTGCATGATTTTATATTAGAACATCATTTCCATTCATTCTAAAAGTGGAAAATGCGTCTAACAAGGGTAGTTATGATTTTTATTGAAATTTAATATTTATATTCAAATTGAGTTTTAATGTTGGATTAATATTGATCACTTTATCTCTATTTTTCTCTAACACTATTATTCTTTTGCTGATAACAAAAGGGGGAGAGAAAAGTAAAGATTTTTTCAAATAAAATCAAGCAAAGGTCAAATAATTTTCCATTTGCATCCAGGCTTATTTGTATATTTCTATTTGTATGCATATATGTAGGGGGCATCGTGTAGAGAGGAAGCACTTAAATAGGGGGAGCAATTAGAGTATATCATTGATCAAATACATTTAACACATGTACAAAATCTCAAATATATGTTTGTTATCATCAAAAGGGGGAGATTGTTGAATATGCGCTTATATGATTTTTGTTTGATGATAATAAACATATATACATTCGTTTAAATGTATTTGTTAATGTAGTATTTTATTTTTCATAAATTAAATAAATATTTGTTGAATAAAATAAATTATACAGAATTTGAATTCAAACAGAAATTTTATTCAAACAAATATTTATTACAGTTTTGAATAGTACAAATTCAAGCTCTCACTATACATATACAATTTTGTTTACAATACATCACAATTTCATATTTACATAAATTCCTCACTGCATATCACTCACACTCGTAGTTTATCTTCAAGTCATTCCAGTTATAATCCAGCATCTGAGAAATCTGCAAAAATATTCACTAACGCAGTAAAATTGAAAAAGAAATATTTTTGCAATATAAAATGAAATATGATTTTTGAAAATATGATTTGCCTCAGTTATTTGGGTTGTTCGTCATCATTCACATTTGAATTCATCATACACGAACAATGTGACATGCACAATGTATCACTGTACATGCCACAAGGCCGTGCACATCGATATACACTTTATAATGCTACAGGGACAGGTGAACACAGGTCAAACCCAAATGAAAAGCCGGGTTCAACTCACGTGCAATATATTTAAAATCACGACACGAGCACAAGGTCAAACCCGAGTTTTGAAACTGGATTCAACTCAAGTGAAATATCAAAAATCAACAGCAACGTGAAACCAAACAGTCAAGTTCAAGACATATCAATGGAAATAGTGTGGCCGAGAACTGATACAAGCAAATCATAGAATGGCATCAAAACCAGTTCAGCAATCATGCACAGATGCATTCAAGACTCAAGCAACATGTCCAGTTACAACAAAGACCAAGTGCACGACTAAACCAACATGAATGCAACAGAAAACAACAGAGCATCAAAGCACATGTATGCAGACCAGTGCCAACAATGACCAGACTCGAGTAAAGTGCATCAAGAATGATCAAGTCCAAATGCATCAGTGATACATAGCAGACATGTCCAACAACAAGTCCAGCTACAACAAGCAGTGCAGTAATGGGTAAACAGAAGACAATTGAACAACTACATGTTGAACAAATGAAAACAGTGTGCAACTCGAGCTTCAGAAAGATCAGAGACAAAACAATGCCCAACTCAAATGAAACAATGCACAAGTGACACAACGAACATGAAGCATGCAAGCTCGAGCACAAAATATGAATACTGCAACAATATCCAGTATGAAGTATCAGACTCAATACCAAGTTCAATTCCAAAACAACTCAACAGCAGTATGCAAAATGGAGAGTATGCAACATAATGAAGCAGTGTCAGTAGTGAACCCAGACAAAAGTCAGAGAGTGCAGACATGATTATCAAGCTACAACTCAAATGAGCAAGTGCAACAAAGTGCAACTTGACTATCAAGACAAAGTGCAATAACAAATTCAGTGAAGCCCAAAGTCAATGCCGAGAAACAATGTATACAAATGATCAGGTCAAAATGAAGCAAACTACTGAATCAAATGCACAAGAAACATGGAAACACAGCAAAGACCACAAGCCAATCTTAACAGCATCAATGTAACATGAACCAGAGCCAAGAATACATGTACTCGAGGCAATATGCACAAGTGAAAAACTAAAATGGCACAGCAGTTCATACAACATATAAAAGACAGAAGAAGCCATGGTCAATGCAAAGCAAATACGAAGTTACAGTGAAATCCTACAAGTCAAGTCAACAGCAAATACATGAAAAATGCAAATGCAAACAGCAGAGTAATAAACACAAAGATGGCCAGATGAAGTCAAAGCCGTAATACACAGTAAAGCCGAAGTCAGAATTCAACGAAAATATACGTCTTTGAAAAAGTCAAAGCAAAGTAAAAAAGGAAAGTTTCTGCCGTATCAAACAAGGGAAAATCGAACGCTACAAAATCAAGGCCGTGCGCATCAAGTTGAAAACATATCAGAAATGTCGTGCGCATCAGGCAATCAAAAATTAGGAAAGTGTAAATGAATATGAGCAAATTCAAGTGTCTCGAATTCATATAAATATCAAACCCAAAATTCATCATAAGCATCGAGTTCGAATACGAGAAATCATAAAAGAACAAATAGGAAATTACATACCGAAGCAACAGTGAACTCGATCAAAGGAGCGGCTGCAAATGAGCGCAAGCAACACAAACCAGAGAATCGATCATCAGAGAAGCCGCGAGCAAGAGCAACACCAGAAAATCGAATTTGAAGAAAGCCCCAATTTGGTTCGATAGCACAAAACCCTAATTGTTGAAGAGGAACGAACAAGAATAAAGAGCCGACATTGATAAAAGAAAATACCAGGGCCGCGTTTTTTTCTTGAGTGATAATACTTTGGGCCGGTTATATTTTAAAGGCTTTTGGCTATTAGGGTTTTGGGTTTAATTATTTTTTATTTGTTGTTTTTACTTTTCGAGTCAAAGTATTGGTAAATCACCACCTAGGTTGTAGGTAGTGTCAGATTATCTAGTTAGAATTAGTTCAGTAAGCAGGGTGTGCGAGTTTGCAAAACACTATAGGCAGGAGCAGGGTTTGCAAGTTTGCAAAACTCTATAGGAGGGAGCAGGGGTTGCGAGTCTATTAGAGTGTTTATAAGCGGAAGCAGGGTTTGCGAGTCTGTTAGAGTGTTTATAAGCAGGAGACTGTTTAATTCTAATAAAAATCTGGGAATGCAGCAGTAGGCAGGGGTTGCCGAAGCTGAGTAAATTTTGTGTGTGATTTACTTTTCAGCATATTTATTTCTGCAGTTTGTTTCTGTGTTTAAATCGAGAAAATTTGCTATAACCCTATTCACCCCCCCCCTCTAGGGTTAATCTAGATCCTACATATACAATCAGGGATTTCATGACAAAGTTTATGACCTGATGAGATACGCATAGCCAAAAATAAATGGTGATAGTAGATGAGATATTTCCATCGATGATAGAAGAAAGGCGAGGTTGGAAATTGATGCTCAGAGTCATGCATCTGAAATATCAATCCCCAAAGATAGATGTCAATGAATAATTGAAATACTTATAACTATGACCACATTTCTGATTAGGCAAGTCATGCTCATCCAATGATAAGTGAAGAAGGTCAAAGAACATATTTGATCAACGCTAGGAGAAAGGCGAGATCAAAGTTCATTCTCAAAAGATAGATGTCCAAAACGTTATTTCCAGAAAAGGAAACTATATGAAGCTGAGTGCTTCAATAACCCACCGTGTTAATGGTGGAACAAAACACTACCAATGTTAAGCTAGTTAGCCATAGAGATCGCCAAATTAAAATAGTTTTGTTTAAGCAAGAAAGAAATAATTTGGCGACAATAGACAAAACTGAATAACGTAGTATTACTAGGCAATTGCAGAGATTTATTTATGTTTACAGACTTATGGTAGATAATACCATTACATAGAAATAGAAATGTAAAATGTTAGTATAATTGAAGTACAACTGGATATATTATTTATGCAAGCATATATATAAGCAAGTAGAGAAGAAAGTACAAAATAAAAATACGACAAAGTTTATGCAAAATAATGATATTTCATTTACGCTAAATTTTTGTACAAGAGTTGTGGGGTCACTCCCGCACAATGTCGGCCTATACACAAAATAAAAATAGAATACATCGAAAGATAAAAAGAAACCACCTTCCCAAAAGCTAAGCAAGTCGCCTATTTCTTCTTCCCTTGCTTACTACTCTTGATATCAAGATTCTCTTGATGGTTCTTCAACCCTCCCTTCCTGGAACTTCTCTTGCACTAGAGTGATTCCCTCATGGGATGATGGTTCTTCCTTTGTTGTACAGTTAAATGGGTGTTTGGGCTTATCAAAAGTAGGATTAGAAGATTTAAAAGCATTGCCGGAGCCATGACCTTTGGGTTGTCTTATTTGCAAAGGCGGGAGCTTAGGAATAGAGCTCAACTTCCCAAAACCGATTGCAGACTTCTTGGTTCCCAGCCCTGATTTGACTATGATTCTCTTGAAGTCATGTTGTAACCCCTTGAGGAGTTGGTGGCAAAGGAGGCAATAATGAGTGAGTGTAATGACCCGCAATTTCGCTACTTTGAAAATGAGAGATTTTGGTTATTTTTAAATTTAAAAGGAATTTTGAAACTTAAATAAATATGTTCTATATAATAAATAATTATCTATTCTTATAGTTAATATATTAAAAGGATTAAATTTGGATTTTAGAACAAATCGACAAAAGTTAAGTTTTATTAATAATAAATAAAGGCTTAAATAAATAAGGTTAAATATTTATTTGAAAAGTTAAATCTTATTAAAAACACCTAATAAAGTTAATAAAAGTATATTAAAAGATTTATAAACATGTTAATAATCGTTTTACAAAAATAACCAAAATTTGTCGCATTTTGTCAATTTTACATACACTTTAAAATTAGAGATTTTGATATTAATTAAATATGATTTTAAAATATAAAGAGACATGTTTTAATTTATTTAAGGAAGTACAAAGTTCATTTTAAAGTTTGGTTTACATCAATATATAGCTTAACAAAATCGTCAAATTTTGACTGTAAAATTTGTCGACAAAAACACCGTTTTCAACCAAAATAAGTTGTCGTCAAGTTGTAGTAAGTTGACACATTTTCTAACATATAAATACAAGTTTACAAACTATTTAAACACTTTACATTTAGCACTAAAGACAAAACGAGTTTACTTTTGAAAAGTCTAAATAATAGAAAAAGTGTAAAATTTTTGATTTGACAAATTTAAATTTAATTAAAAACTTTATAAACAACATCATTACCCTACTTCTCATCTCATTAATGAGATGTTATGCTTATACATAAAAAAGGAGAAAAAATGTATGATAACAATTACAAACCATAAGAAAGTGACACCTCTTAACACATTCTTCATAACCATCATTCCATATATTAAATGCAACTCAAATCAAAGCTAATCAAGTTCAAAAATAAACAAGGTTATTTGTGCCATTTACCACCAAAATCTTCACTTATAAATACAACCTCAAACCTCTTTATTTTGCACTTCACTTTCTTTTCACAAAATTTTCAAAATCCTTCTCTACTTCCTCCATTTCTCTTCTACCTTCAAGCTACCACATCACCACACCATTACCTTACACTACCAAACCCAAGCCTAGCTTCCACCTACCCACCTCCTACACCCACCTACCCTCGGTCTTACCACCAAACCCGAGCACCTACAAGCCAAGCCGAGCCAAACTTCCACCAACCCACCCCCTACACCCTCCTACACACCAAGGCCGAGCCCTACCCATCTAAACTCGAGCCCATACCCCCATATCCAACGTGTACAAGCCCTACCCAAGCACCTACAAGACGTATCCTCCTCTACACTCACATACCTAAGCCAATACTCCAATACCCAAGGCCGTACACCCCATTCCCTTCCAATAAGCTCACGGCCAAAAAAAGGAAAGAAAAGAAAAGAGAGAGGAAAACAAAAGCGGTTCGAAAGTAAAAAAAAGTTAAGGCGAGCATTCAAGTCATTTGGAAAAAACATATTAGTTTGAGAAGCACGTTAGCCTACAAAAAGATTGACAGAGTGGATATGAAGATGAGAAATTCTCATCGCTTTTAAAATAATATTTTGATTATGATAAAACAATCACATTTGTACCCTTATGGCATATGAATATTTATACCAATTTGATTATTAATATAGATGTTTGATTTTCGGTTAGATAATTGAATTATGATAATGTATCATGTTATGGTATTAATAGTGAATGTTGGATTTGAAATCATATGTTATGTGATTGGTTGAATGAATTTTATGATAGTAATGAATATGGACATTGGTCATGTTCATTATGATTTGATATTCCTTTTGTTAATAAGACCATATTTTATTAATATGAGATATTTTTGAAAAATAAGTCTCTTTTCATTTAAAAGTGAAAATAAGGTAAAAATAAAATAGAATTTGAGAAGAAAAACGGATTTGCAAATGATAATTAAATTGAAATTGAAATTGAGATGAATAGTGAAATTGAAATTGAAACTGAAATCGATTTTGAAAAATCAAAGTTGAGATTAAGGTTGAATTGAAGTTTAAATTAAAATTATATTTGAAATCTAAGTTTTAAATGTGTTTAATTTGAAGTTAGAATTGAAATTGAATTGAAATTAGAATTTAAATTTTAATATTAAAATAATAGGAATAAAATAATATTACAATATGGTAATAGTGAAAATACCGTTTAAATACATTAAAAAGTGGAAATATTGATTTAAAGTTATTCATAATGATTTTATAAGTAATAAAATTCAATTTGAATAAATTATTTCAAATGTTGGAAAATAAGTCAAAACTATGTGCGTCGCGCAAGGGTAGTTCGCGATTTCGCGCCGAAAGGTTCAAATAAATGTATAGAGTGGAATATAGCTCGGAATTCTTCAAAATAAGAAAATTCCGGACTATTATATTCATATCTTCTAAACAAAGAAAGAAAATCAGAATTTCGATAAGTAGATTTTGAAATAAGTCCAAATCATTTTTCTAGAAAAATCGCGCTAGTGCAGTTAAGTGATCATAACAGGAAATCTGTTTAAATGAACGTTTTTATTTATGAAAAAATATTAAATAATTTGATAAATCTATTTAAATGATTTAAAATAGATTTGGCTTGAAAAATATGAATTATCGAATGTTTAAAAGTTGATTTAATCAAATAAACTTATATAGCACTTTCCGCGGCACTTTTATGCTGTGAATTGTATAACTTTTAAAGAGGAGTTTAAACGCAACAATTTTTCTTAGAATCAATTGTGAATGTTTTAAAAAGGATAATTATGCGTTTGGAAAGATAATTTGAAATATTTACAATCAATTCCAAAATAAAAGTGATATATGAGTATGCGGAAACGACTAGTACATTTGCCCCACCCGTGAGATCTGGGGAGATAAAAAAGGTGTTTAATTAAGGTTAGGGATGGAGCAACCAGTGCCCTGAACTTACCTGGTTTATGTCTTCTTGTCTTAGGTGAGGGGTGAAATAAATCGAAAGAAAAGCCCGGATGCTCTAAAATAAAAAGATTCTGTTTAGTTTTCTAGAATAAAAAAAGATTGATATTATCCAAAATTTAAGCAATCTCCAAAATGAATAATTTCTATGATTCTATTTACCCAAAAAATGTTTTGTTAAGATTGGTTTTAGGGTTTATCGTAAATGATGTTTTAAATAACATTGTTTTTGACCCGTCTAAAAGTTAAACAATTTGGATCAAGAGTTAAGTGTGAAAATTTGAGATATTTTCCAAAGCAAAAGAATGAATTACTTTGAATTATCCTATGTCAAAATAAAGAGATTTCGAAATCACCCGAAAAGAATTAAAGTGAAAAGAGACTTAGTAAATCCTATATACTCATATTCACTTTTTATCGATAATTGGATTTCGAAGGACCCGGGGTCGGATTTGGGTGATTCCTATCCGAAAACCACTTCGAACCAATGTATACATTCGAATGTGAAGATTTGTTGAAGATGATGATTATTGAAGGTCGAGGATCTTCATAGCGTGAAGACTACTTGTTGAACATGCTCTGGGTAGCTCCCATTAAAGAGTTATTTATAACAGTGGTCTCCTCGTGATGGAGATTTTTCGGATTGCAAGGACCACTCGCTACTAGTGGAAGTAGGAGAGTATCTTCGGTTTTGTCCTGTTTCTGGACATCTTGTATGGACATTTGTCTGATATTGCATTACTAATGATTACGTACATTGATTTTTACAAATGTGCATCAGTGGTGGCGGAGAAGGCAACTTCTCTTAGCTTAACATCTTCCTTGAGACGTACGAGCTCAATAGTTGTATTTTTGTGGAAGGCAATTAGTAGTTAACGTAAATGGAAATGTGACATTCAAAGATGTGATATGTGCTATGTGAAAAGGTAATTGTTTCCTCAAGCCTCATCAAACTGGAAATGATTGAAACAGGATTAGATGCAGCAAGGCTAAGTGGGTCATTCCCAAGTAGGGTATGATCATCCCCTTCTAGATATATTTCTTCCCACTATGACGTTCGGGATGTAAATTAATGTTGTTTATATGCTCGCGCGCCCAGTTTAAAGGTCGGTAACGACCGGGGAATGACATATTCGGTACTATCTAGTTATAGAGGTATGTCGGTCTTGTGTTGGCAAAGGGCAGATGTTCTCTGCCTTGGGACATCCATCTAAGGTGTACCCATTTCAGAAGGTAGATCCTTCACCTGGTCATTTGTATGGAAATCCATTCTCTAATAAGAACCTACGATTTTGTTTATATTGACGTAATGAATAGCCTCGAAATGCTATATGGGTAACCATTTCGGCTAAGATTAATTAATTTATTTGCAAATGTTTTTAAAGAATGTCATTAGAAATAATATCAAAGGTTTTGATATAAAAGTACTTTAGTTATCATAAGGTAAAACCCGTCCGTAATTATGTATGGCGTGGTCTTATGAGATAAATTTTATTTTTAAAGGATTTTATCCAAAGGCTAGTATATGACACTGACATCTATTATTGAGTTTTTTTTGCGCTGATTTATGAAGCATGATCTCGGTATTTTCAATACTCGGGTTAGATCTGAGTAGTTTCAGGTTTTATCGAAGACGTTTGGGGTTTCCAGAGGAGAGCTGGAGATATTTATCTACATATGGACATATCTATTATCCGCTGTACTTAGTTGTTTTAGTTGATGTTTATCAGCAATTGTAAGGACAGATGTTTATAACTGTCCAAGCTGAATTTAGGTTGGACTCTGATATATGTATTTAAAAGTTTTCTGCTGTAAAGATATTTGTTCAAAATTATATGTTATTCCATTCATGTGAGATTCTGTTCTATCTTTATTTTCTTTCTACCCTTAACGATCCGCTTATTCATGCAATTTGAGTTGGACATATGTGGTTTATCGTCGATTCAAAGGGTATGGAAAAACGGGCCATTATAGTGACCAATAATTGACATACATAATAGTATGAGTTAATGAAGTCTTCTTGTAAGAATTGAATTTTCTCAAAGACTATAGACCGAAGAGGCGTGAAAAATACCTTTTCTAGATGGAGATTCTTTGGCTGGGGACTTGATAATTTCATCCTCTTAGGCTAAAGATTTAGATGGTTGGACAGCCAAAGGAGGGAAATGAGGACCATCAATGCTTGATACGACTGGGATAGGAGTCTCAATAACAGTGGCCTCAAAGCGTGGAAGTTGTAATCTCTATCGTATGCTCCTTTAATTCATGAGTGGATGATTTTTCTTGCCTTAAACCACTAGATTTAATAGAAGCCTCGATAATGATCTTTTACGCAACCGCATCCTCTATGGCTAGAATAGTTTTGCCATTTTTCAAGGTCATGATGTCTCAAGAAACAAGACTTCAGTGTATCTTCAGACACGCATTCGCCGGTCGTAGCAGCTCAATGGAGTAATTCTCTATAGACGGTAGTTAGTGTGATAGCATAACTATTCCCCGGCCACTTCAGATTTTTTTTTTCAATGGCATTGGCAAAAAAGTAATGGCAGGTGGCATTCATCTCCTTACCATCCTGAGTAGCCTTCATTTTAAGCTCTTCAAATTTCCTTTCAAATTTCAGTGAGGTCTTGCGCTTTGGAATCTAATTCTACCTTAAAACTGGCCTTAATATTGTCTACCTTGGCTTGGATATCCTTATCTTTCTTTCATTTGGCCTTGACTTATGCAACCAGCTTGGCATTTTCTTGATGAGCACTCTTGATTTGGTCCTTCATGACCATTATAACCTAAGTATGAGCTCTCAACATTTCTTTTATTAACTTGTAGGAATATTTGGCCAAACTTAGGGCGTCATCTCTTTCTTTAATAAGGCCAGCCAGCTCCGTTGTATAGCCTACGACTATCCTATCACAATCTTTCCTCTCTATCTTTAAATATTGGATAAGTATCTAATTGATCATATTATTGGCAGAGAGGCCCTTCTCGGCTTTTTCCACTCAAAGAGCTAGTCTGAGAGCTTTTTAATACAATCTACCTTCTGTTTGGCCTTTTGATGGGAGATATCTCTTGGATTGTATTCAAACATGACATTTTCTAGGCAAAGTTGGGCAAATTTTCCTTCTTCCTAGCACCAATAGTTATGGATGAGGATGTAGTAGTGGAGCTACATGGGTTGTAAATTATTTAGATTTATGGGAGGTAGAAAAGATAGCGATGGGAGGTTGAGTTAACAGATGTTCCCATCGAGAAATTCATGGGAATCTTGTGTTTTTTTTCTCAAGGTCGTGGTGATCTTTTTTTATCTCAATGCCTTTGTCTGTCCTCCTTGTCCTGACACTCTTTCTCTATTCCCCTCCTCCTTTCACCTTTAATCTCCTAGTGTATGCTAGGGCATTATGTGTAAGCATCCGAAGTAGATGAATAGTGTTGGCTCATGCCCGTGCGGACGCAGCTACAACGATCTCTTCCCATTAAACATAAAAAAAAGAATCTGAATTTCAAAAAAAAAAGCATTGAATTAAGAGAAAATGTAGAGTGTTGGTGTTCATGATCTTAGAAGTGTGTGAAGTGTTGATATTTCCCTAAGTATTCTACATATCATATTTAGGGAGTTGCAAGGATGGGGTTTCATCACCCTTAGTGAGGATTTCACCAGGCAGGAAGCTAAATTCTCCAGAGAGTGCATTCAGGATGTCTTTGAAATTAGCTCCTCCACTACGGAAGGTGGAAAGATTACAAATATCGGTTATCAGGCCGTATATATTCTCCTAAGAGAACGTAGGAGGTGTCACTTCACTAAATAGTGTTAGACTTGGTGTAGGATCAATTTCACCCAAGAGGGGGGATGAATAGGGTAATACTAATAATTATAAAAATTTAATGCGGAAGTATATATAATTTCAACACAAATCACAGCAGAATAATAGCAGCATAGATAATAGCAGATATAAAAACAGAACACATATAGATTTATCCAGCTTCGGCAAAACCCTGTCTACATGTTGCCCCAAAGGTTTCTAATAGAAATTAATCAGTCGGACGCTTACACACGTAAACTCACGACACCCGCTATCGACTAACCTTAACTCTATGCTCAAAACCCCACCACAACTCAGCCATTGAATTGCGAATTCTCAAACTACGCCACGTAGTTTATCCCCTAGTCATAGTACTAAAATTTACAACGTTTAAAAGAGAGATTTAAAAAGCAATTTAAAAACAACTCAAAATTTAAAACCCTAATTTACTGAAAGCTTCAAGGCTGGCCCAATAAGTAAGTGATTAAAAAATATCTCCCTCTTTATTTTAATATGACGGCCCGCTTTCTTCTTTTTTGTGAAAAAATAGCTTCTTTAATATACGATCGTTCCTTTCTGATAAAATTAGGGCTTGTAAAAATTAAGGCCGTCGACTTCGATTTCTCGACTGAATGATCGTTTAGTGTCCCTTGCTTTGTCAATCGACAATTTCTCTGCTTAGCACACGGCTGCCCCAATTTTTGATCGAGTTCGACTCCTGACTTCGGTATGTAATTTATGCCTTTTTGCTTCTAGTGATTTGCTTGCTTGAACTCGATGGATGATTCGAGTTATTGATATAAATTTTGCTATGTTGTTGCTTGATCTCGAATGTCCTTTTCGTCAATTATGTTTATCATTTATATATGGTTCGAATCCCTTTATTTTTGTTCGTATTTTTCATATTAATTCGTCTGGATGAACGTGATGATTTATGACCTTTTCAAATTTGTATATTTTTTGCTTGTTTACTTGATAATCACAGCTTTGAATCTGTTCGACTCCTTTCTTGTTAACTTGATGATAATCTTGACTTCGGCCAATGATTTGAATTTGTAAAAATTTTGACTTTGTTAATTCATTATCTTGGTTACCACGACTTTGTGAATTTGAACTTGGCCTTCGGCCACTTGAGACTGTTGTACATGATTTTTGAACTCGTCTGCATACGTGACTTTGGCATTACTTTGAACTGTTGTTATTGAATTTTTGTTTGTGATTGTTGATAGTGAAAATCCTTTTGCTCTATGAATTCGGCCATTGATATTTGAGTCTTCATTTGGTCTTCCTTGTTGAAGCTACACTTGCGCTGTCACTGCTGCATTTCTTTGCTGAGACTACATTTGTACATGATTCAATTTGAGATTGCATTGTTTAACTTGGTTAGTCTGCTATGTTGTCACTACATGTATGTATACATGTGTATATACATACGTATATATATGTTTGTGCATTGACTTCATGTAGTTTGTATTGGGTTGTTGTGCGCTGACTTGAGATGTTGCTTTATATGCGGTCAGTGATCATGTAGCTTGTCTGCACTTGCATTGTCCTTGACATTGCCTGATTTCATATGGTAGCTTATGTTTTCTGGTGGCATGGTTACAGTACTAATTCTATTTATATATGTTCTCCCTATCTATGTGTACATGTGTTTGTATTGACTTCATGTAGTCTTCACTTTGATTCCATGTTGCCTTCTGTCTTTGTTTGGCTGGTCTGAAGCATTTGTGTTGACTTTGTTCAAAAAAAAAGTGTCACTTGCTTATGCTCTGTTCACTTGGAGTATGGTGGTTTCTAATGTGACTTTGACACTTTGATTTGTTCAGTTGTATTGTTGCATTTGTACTATTATGTTGTTCACTTGATCTTTGTTGAGTTTCCTATCCACTGCTCCACTCAAAGTTTGGTTGCATATATGAACTGGTTCATGTCTGATCTGTCCCATGGCTGATGTGCAACTTTGCACATATGGTTGCATTTTGATTCTTCCTGGTCAGTTTCATTTATTGCATTGATCTCACTGGTCTGTTTTGACTCATTTGAGCTTTTGGCCATGTGAGACTTCACTGTTGGTTAGCCTATTTTCATTTTCTTGTCCACTAGTGCATTATGTTGTACCTATTTTTACTGGTTTGAGTTTTGTTGCCTTCATGTACATGCCGAGTCTTGTTGACATCGTCTGATATGCATTTGCTTGAGTTGAGGTAGTTTGCATACAGTTGCATGTATGTGTCAGTGTTTATTTGTATTTTTGAACTGTGTTTGCAACTGTTGTTTTCACTTGAGTTTGAGCTTGTGTTCATGTACATTTGGGTTTGCTTTGATATTGAACTTGATCATTTCATGTTTTACATTTTAATTTGCACCTGAGTTGAATCCAGCAAAAAGCTCGGGTTTGACCTTGTGCTCATGTCGTGACTTTAATTCTATTGCACTTAAGTTGAACCCGGCTTTTCATTTGGTTTAACCTGCGCTCACCTATCCCTGTAATTTTATGAGGTGTATATCGGTGTGCACGGCCTTGTGGTATGTACAGTGATACACTATGCATGTCACAAACTGTTCATGTATGATGAATTCAAATTTAAATGACGACGAACAACCCAAATAACTGAGGCAAATAATATTTTCAAAATTACATTTTATTTTATACTGCAAAAATATTTTATTTTCAATTTTACTGCATCAATTTATATTTTTGCAGATTACTCAGATGCTGGATTCAAGTTGAAGATTAAATACGAGTAAATGAGCGAAATGTAGTGAGGATAATTATGTAAATTGAAAGGTGATGTAATTGAAATTGTGTATATATAGTGAGAGCTTAAATTTGTACTATTCAAAATTGTTATAAATATTTGTTTGAATAAAATATCTGTTTGAATTTAAATACTGTGTTATTTATTTTATTCAGCAAATATTTATTTAATCTATGAAAATAAAATAGTATATTAATAAATACACTTAAATATATATATACATACATACATACACACACATATGTTTATTATCATCAAACAAAAATCATATACTCGCATATTCAACAATCTCCCCCTTTTGATGATAACAAATATATATTTATGATTTTGAATTAATTAAATGTATTTGATCATTCACTTTGTTCCTCCTATTTAAATGCTTCGCTCTACACAATGCTCCCCCTTCATATATGCATGAAAATAAATAAAAATATTCAAATGAGCCTTGATGCAAATAGAAAAATATTTGACCTTTATTTGCCAAAATATTTACTTTTCTCTCCCCCTTTTGTTATCAGCAAAAGAGTAATAGTGTTAGAGAAATAGAGATTAAGTGATAGACATTAATACAACATTAAATCCCATTCGAGTATAAATATTAAATTTCAATAAAAAATCAAATAAAAATCATAAATACTCTGTTTGACGCATATTCCACTTTAGAATGATAAGGATGATGCAAAAAAACATATAGATGTATCTATTGTGGTATATTTATCTCAAGAATTTGAATATCTACTAACCATGCATAACCGTTAGGACTTTTAAATGAGATTAGTAGTATTCCAAATTAAAAAAAAAATGAATTTAAATATCTTCTAACCACGCATAACCGTGAGGACTTTTAAATAAGATTTGAATCAACTTGCCTATTTAAACAATCAATTTTGATATGCGTTCCATACATGCATAACCGTGAGGACTTTTAAATGAGCATGGAAGCACATAATCAAAAATTCCAAGTAATTTGCCCATGCATAACCGTGAGCACTTTCAAATGAGTGTGAATACTTTAGATCTTTTTAAAAAACACATAAAATGAAAAAACGAATGATTCTTGTTTAAAATATCACATATTGACAAACTAAATTGAATTTTGATGAGTGATGGTCGTTAGAAATATGATAGAAATAGGGATGGTAATGGAATTTTTACTAACAAAAAGTTTTTATAACTCTTGTTCAAATTTCTAAAGAAATTTACTAAATATACCGTCTCAAGTTATAATATATGATTAATATCAACACTCGTCACTTTTCCAATCACTATTTATCTTTTCGATAATTAGTAGGGAGTCAGATTAGTCAATGTAATCATTTAAGATCAAATCCAAAAATAATTATAATATCAAATTTTCTAAGATGACTAATCTGAAACAAGATCAACAAAACAATTTTCTTGAAGGGGCTTTATAAGAAAAATGTCTGCTATTTGAAAATTATTTCAAGTGAAAAATATGCAGATATTTTCTTTGAAAAACGATATAGTTACTGAATGTCTCAACATAAATCACGTTCCATTAGTAATTTTTCTATCAACTAGATTGCTAGTGTAATCTGCATATGAATTTCTTTTGACTCAAAATTATCATTTCTTGAATGTCATAGACCAAACAATGAATTGTGCAAAAAAATATCTCAAAATTATTTTTAACAGCTTTTAAATGAAATTGAATTAAAGCTGTGCAAATCAGCAAATTAGTGAATATAGTGACAGATCTCGAATCTGAAAAATAACCAGATATATCCACGTGTAACAACATCATTAGACCAAACAAATTTATGAACCAGTTCAAAGATGAAAAATGATTGGTCAACATTTTTGTTCAAATTAGAAAAAGTCAAATAAGAATAAGTCAGAATCAACATCAGCATTCATCTCTTTCTAATATAACTGGTTGATTCAAATCAGATATGGTGCAAATTGTCACATTAATATATCGTTCAAGATGAATATACCATTACCTCTTTACCTCTACCAATAATATTTCGTCGTTGTCCATTGCGATTCTGCCACCTTTGTACTAGGCTAAGGAACTCTGGTGCGTCACCCATTATGTGTCGGGAACTGCCAGAATCCCGAGAACACAGTTGTTGTTCTTTAGCCTGCCACCACACCTACACAAGAAAAAAATTTATGACCTATTTTTTTATAGGTCCATGGTTGTTAGTGGCAGCATATTTTGAAAATTAATTTTGTGGAGACCCAAAACTGTTTATACACGTTCCTTTTGGCACAGAGATTTGTTTAACTTTGAGAGATTTTATATTTTTGCCTTTTGGAACCCAAATTGGTATATTTTTCACGTGTTTGGATCTTACCAACAATTATTTTGGTTGTGTCCAAATTTTTTACAAATCGTGCATACGGAATTTACTTGATTAATTCCGTTTATAGCATTTTCAGATTGATTATATCCAAGTCCTTGTCTAACTTATTAACGGTTTGTTTTCTTAATAGCATATTCAATTATTTTTTGCTTTTGGAAAGTTTTTTTAAAGTTATAAACAATTGTTGGACTTGTGTTTTGAGAGATTCATTTTCGTACAATAATTGAGTGCACTTTTTAATAGAATTCTCTCTCCTAGTATTTTCACTCTCTTTCAAAATCAGATTTTCATTTTCAAGCAATTTAATTTTAATTTCTGATTTTTTAATCTCTTCTTCGAGTGATGGACACTTATCACACTTAGGGATCTTACTTTGATAGTTTTTAACTAATTGACCAAGCTGTTTATTTAAATCTATCAAAGTATCTTTTGTGATTCAAGTTTAGCATACTTCTCCCTAAGTCGTTCAAAACAACCATTTACTACATGGAAATATATAAGTAATTCGGAGTGAGTGAGTTTTGATACCTCGCTTGGCTCGTCATCGTCACTATCGGTTATATCTCCACGTAGGCATTGTTTTACTCTTCCACTCTCACTGCTGGTGCTTTTACAATCATCACTTTTATTCCACATGGTTGCAAAACTTTTCCTTTTTGAATTCTTTTCTTGGCCATGTTGAAGTCGAGGACAATTGGGCTTATGTGTCTGGGTTTGTTGCACTTGTGACAGATGATCTTCCGTTCTTCTGGGTTGTCTAGTGCTTTGAATATTCTGCTTATCAATTTTTGATTTAGAGATGGATTTCTATATTTGCAGTTCCACTTTTTGAATCTCTTCCTTAGTAATGCTAGCTCAGCTGCTCCATCATCATTATCATCACTACTTCCTTTTTCAAATCATGCTAAGCACGTATCTTCAATTTCTGATTTTATTATGGGGGATCTCGCATGGTTGTTGACTTTTGCACCATATATTGCATCAAAAGTATTCCAGTTTTCCTGTGCACTTTCGCAATGAGAGATAAAGTTAAAATTATCTTGATTAATATGAGAATATATTATATGCATAGCAAGAGCATCAACCAAAGTATTTTTCTCATTTATTATATCACACCCATTTTCAATAATATCCCAAAATTAAAAATCAATAGATTTTAAGTAAAATTCCATTTTCAATTTCCAATTCCAAAATCTGTTCTATGAAAAATAGGAGGGATAATACTAAACCAATCCTCAGCAAAAGTAGCCATTTTAAAAATTCAAATTTGTAAAAATTGGTCTTTGAAGAATCAAACTTTTTAAAACAAAAATGGCTTTTGTACCTAACTCTGATACCACTTGTAGGATCGATTTCACCCTAGAGGGGGGTTGAATAGGGTGATACTAATAATTATAAAAATTTAATGCGGAAGTATATATAAATTCAACACAGATCACAGCACAATAATAACAGCACAGACAATAGCAGAATATAAAAACAGAACAACACATATTTACCCAGCTTCGGCAATACCCTGCCTATGTGCTGCCCCCAAGGTTTCTACTAGAAATTAAGCAGTCAGACGCTTACACTGTAAACTCGCGACACCCGCTATCGACTAACCTTAGCTCTACGCTCAAAACCCTGCCACAACTCAGCCACTGAGTTGCGAATTCTCAAACTACACCACATAGTTTGTCCCATAGTCACACGACTAGAATTTACAATGTTTAAAAGAGAAATTTAAAAAGAAATTTAAAAAAAACTAAAGATTTAAAACCCTAATTAACTGAACGCCTCAAGGCCTGCCCAATAAATAAGTGATTAAAAAATATCTCCCTCTTTATTTTAATATGTCGGCCCACTTTCTTCTTTTTTGTGAAAAAATGGCTTCTTCAATATACGATCGTCCCTTTCTGATAAAATTAGGGCTTGTAAAAATTAATGCCGTCGACTTCGATTTCTCGATTGAATGATGATTTAATGTCCCTTGCTTTGTCAATTGACGATCTCTCTGCTTAGCACATGGCTGCCCCAATTTTTGATCAAGTTCGACTCTTGACTTCGGTATGTAATTTATGCCTTTTTGCTTCTTTTGATTTGCATGCTTGAACTCGATGGGTGATTCGAGTTATTGATATAAATTTTTCTTTATTGTTGCTTGAACTCGAATGTCCTTTTTGTCGATGATGTTTACCGTTTATATATGTTTCGAATCCCTTTTTTTTCGTTCGTATTTTTCATATGAAATTGTCTGATTATATTCGGCTCGTCCGTTTGATTTTGTATGGATGAACGTGATGATTTTTGACCTTTTCAAATTTGTATATTTTGTTGCTTGTTTACTTGATAATCACAGCTTTGAATCTGTTCGACTCCTTTCTTGTTGACTTGACGATGATCTTGACTCCGGCCAGTGATTTGAATTTGTAAATATTTTGACTTTGTTAATTCATTATCATGGTTTACCACGGCTTAATGAATTTGAACTTGGACTTCGGCCATTTGAGACTGTTGTACACGATTTTTGAACTCGTCTGCATACGTGACTTTGGCATTGCTTTGAATTGTTGTTATGTTAATTTTTGTTTATGCTTGTTGACAGTGATAATCTTTTTTCTCTGTGAAATCGGCCATTGATACTTGAGTCTTCATTTGGTCTTCACTATTGAAGCTACACTTGCGTTGTCACTGCTGCATTTCTTTGTTGAGACTACATTTGTACATGATTCAATTTGAGATTGCATTGTTTAACTTGGTTAGTCTGTTATGCTGTCACTACATGTATGTATATATGTGTATATACATACGTATATATATGTTTGTGCATTGACTTCGTGTAGTTTGTATTGGGTTGTTATGCACTGACTTGAGTTGTTGCTTTATATGCGGTCAGTGATCATGTAACTTGTCTGCACTTGCATTGTCCTTGACATTTCCTGATTTCATGTGGTAGCTTCTGTTGTTTGGTGGCATGGTTATAGTACTAATTCGGTTTACATATGTTCTACATATCATGTGTACATGTGTTTGTATTGACTTCATGTAGTCTTCACTTTGATTCCATGTTGCCTTCTATCTTTGTTTGGCTGGTCTGGAGCATTTATGTTGACTTTGTTCAAAAATATTGTGTTACTTGCTTATGCTTTGTTCACTTCGAGTATGGTGATTTCTACTGTGACTTTGACACTTTGATCGGTTCAGTTGTAATGTTGCATTTGTACCATTATGTTGTTTACTTGATCTTTGTTGAGTTTCATGTCCACTGCTCGACTCGAAGTCTGGTTGCATATATGAACTGGTTCATGTCTGATCTATCTCATGGCTGATGTGCATCTTTGCACATGTAACGTCCCGCCTTTTCGCACGATTTAAACAGACACACGTGCCAATCCAAACCATACGGAAGGGCGGATTGTTACGGGGTAAATAAGAAAACGGAGAAGAAAGAAAGAAAAACTAAACAGAATCTCACAGCGGAAGGATAAAATATAATAATAAATGTACAGTTCATGAAACTGTTTACAAAACATTTGATTCTTCTTTATACAATAAATATCAGAGTTCACATACCAATAAATCTCAATGCAGCGGAATATAGTGTAGTGGAACCATATAATATATAATAATAATAATAATAAAATCTTCGTCTTCTTTCTCCAGAAATAAAGTCTTCAAATCCTGAAACGCTTGGACTGACCTGAGCGAATTGAAAAGACAAAACACTTGAGTAAAAACTAAAAGAACTTATGTAAGTTAAATTAACAGAAATAAATATGAGTGCAGTAACTTAAAAGATGCTCGGGATTTACATCTCTTAAGGATCCGTTAAACTATTTACTACGTAGTATATTTCGCTATTATAATAGTGTCTATAGAAAAATAAACATACTTTAAAATAGCATTAAGGCTTTACATTTTCCACCTTAATACGTAATAGTCCCAGTAGTCCATCCAATATCATAGTCCCTCTTGATCGGGAAGCCAACAAAGGATACTACACGGGCTGCGGGAGAAATCCAAACTCGTACAAGGCGCGATAGGGTAGGTGACACGGCACAACTAGGCAATGCCAGGGTTGATATACCAATTACGCTTCCGGGTCGGTGATAACGCGTAGCGCAGCTACCGCCCACCTTGAGCCACACTCCCAAATAAAAATCAAAAGTGACCACCGAATCAATCCAAAGTCAAAGTATAATATCGAAGGGATGTGTCCGATCAAAGGTGCTACCTTATTAACCCGTCGATCGCTCCTGTTTTAGCCATCTTATGCCAACTCACGGGAGTTGGGTCCATGTATTTACCTTACAGGAAACGCCGCCACCAACCTACTTCATTCTGGAATCTCCACCGCGTACACGGTTGTTAAAGTGGTTTTCGGAGTTGGCAGAGAGTATGACAACTTCCGATCCCAGTCTCCTCAATAACCAAACGTTATTATAACACCGCGGTCATTTAAAAATAATTATACTTTCAAAACCAGAATAAAATATCTATTTCAAAACCATATAAATACGATATCCTTTCCATTTCAAAACAAACTCGTTTGATATTATTTTTATAAAAACCCAAATAAATACAATATCATTCTATTTCAAATATATTTCTTCTCAAAAATCATATTGCTTCAATAATTTTAATAACTGGAAACCAAACATTGAATTGTAACTTTCAAACTATAATACTTCCAAAATTCATAGCTTTAAACCATAACTTCGAAAACTTAGATGGTTTGGATATTCAAACGGTATATTGAATAAAATAGTTTGCATTTAAAATTACTTTATAAAATAAAATAATTTCCGCGCCTTACAATTTATTTTATTAAAAATTAAGTCAAAATCCATAGATTTCAAAATCGCTTTCAGTTTCAATAACCACTTCAGTTTCAGTATATTTCAAACTTTGAATATTAAACAATTGGTACTAAGGTTGGAAATTTCTATTTAACAATTTAAAGTACTATTATTTAGTTTGAAATAATTGCATAATAAACCCATAATCATTTAAGTAAAACTCAAATTACTTATAAAAAGAAATTTTCCTTCAATTTATTTATACTAGAAATATTCATTTAATCCATCTTGAATAAAATTTCAGTTATAAATATCATACCTTTTAAAATTTCGAGTAAATAAATTCCACATCAACTTATGATGTTAAATTCTTAAATAAGCTCAATTCCAAGTAATTTCCAATTTAACTCCCAATCTTAATTAATTTAAATCCTTTAAATTTATATGTAATTTCAATATCTTAACATGTACTTAACCATATAATATAAAATAATCAAACTCCGTCATTCAACTTATTTATTTTATTTAACAAATCCATACATAGCTTATCTTCAATACTTTAACTATAGATGTATATATGAAATAAGATTTTATATAATATCAAAATCTATATTTATTAACCGTATCCTATCCAAACCATAGAAAATCATTTCAAAAATAAATTTTTATATATACACCGCGGTGCCTGTATATAATTTTCTATCCTATGGTCAAGTGATACGGATATTTATCATTTCAATCCGCAATTTAAAACTAAAAATGCGGTTGTATATCATTTCAAACCACAATCCCAAATGAAATGAAAATGCATGATTACTTGTAGTTTATATAAGATAGAACACATCATCCATTCACCCAATATCAATCATCAACCAATTTATTTCAATCATCATTAATTTATTTCAATCATCGTCAATTTAAACAAACATCAATATATAGCATATGCAATATAACAGGAAATAAATGACAGTTATTAACTAACAGTTTATATTCAAAATAAATTTAATAACTGTTTAACTAGCAGTTTTTTTATGCAAATAAATAAATTTTAACTGTCAAATTTATATGCAATAATAAAATTAATTAACAGTTAAATTAAATAAATGCGATTTAACAGAGATAATGAATAAAACATGCCAAACAGTCATAAATAAATTTCTACTCATATCTAAAATCAATTTAACAAACATAAGAAATTTTAGAAGTTGTGAGTGGGTTAAAACACTCACCTTGGGATTTAAATTGAATTCAAATCCAATTTAAACCCAAAATTTGACGGTCTCCAAATTCATCCAAACCAGCGTCACCAGATCCGAAATTTTATTACGATCCTAACAAAAGAAACCGTGCATAAATTGGATAACGTATGAGGAAGTTACATGCGTTTGAGCGATTGAAATTCAAATTAAAATAATTAGAAAAACAAAATTACCCTTTCCCAAATATTGCCACGTCAACACGGTCACGTGTAGTTCCCCTCGTTCAACAATTGATGCACGATCGTCTCTTCTAGGAAGAAACCCTAGCCGCCGACCCGACGCCAATTTTTGCCACCACGTCCTCCACTTCTGAGTTGATCGGGATACGCCGTTGTCACCTCCTCATCGAACCGCGCCCCCGGTAACTCGCGCACCACCTCAGACACCAGAACACGGTCGCGGTCGCCGCTGGTTTGGCCATCAATCGCCGCGAATTCCAAAGCAAATAGAAGGGAATAGCCGCATGGATTGGAAGCCCTAGTCGCCCTCTACGCGGCAGCACACTCCGATTGAACCATCGTTAGAGATCCACCGTTAAATCTTGACGATAAACATGAACGGCCGGGACAAAAACCCCAATTCTGGTCAAACCACAAACCTAATCGAAAAATGAATTACGCCATTGAATTACGCCCGTTGAGAGCATCGCCATATATTTTTTTGGAATTTTTCTGAGGACTTTAAATTTTGACTTTTGATTTTATTTTTGAAATTTGTGTTTAGATCTAGGGTTTGCAGCCATTGGGAAGAGAAAGAGTTGAAGAAATGGTTGCACAAACAAATGAGAATAGATGGAGGCTAGGGTTTATAATTGGGTTTATATAGGTAGGTTAGAAATAGAGTGGATAGATCCGATAAACAAACGTGATGAACGATAATTGGCCCAAAAAGCCCGTTTTGACTCCGGAATAAAATTGGGTAAACCCATATATCGAAATAGGTATTTTAAAATATTCTGAACGCGATGGAAAAAGTTTCACGTCCAAATTCCATCGTATGAAGAAGTTATGCTGAAAACAATATTTTCAAATTGATTTCAATTAAATCGATTTCAGGACGTTTCAAGTCTGTACGATCAAGCGACAAGTCCGATCGCTACGAAACTTGAAACCCTACAATAATTCACTGTTACGGATCCGATGAAACTTGTTTCATCGAAATCCGAGTCCGTGACCAAAAATGGCTATTTTTATATTAATTAAATAAATTAAACAACTTGATTAAATCCAATTTTATATTTTAAATTCTAAAATAGACAATCTTATCATCTTTATATTACTCAAACATTTACAATGATTTTAACAAATTTAAATGTCCATATAGAGAAGATAAATTTATCAATTCCAAATGTTAATCTCACTTTTGATAATTAACTTCATTTAATTTACAAAATTATAAATAAAATCCAAAAAATTCCATTTAGTTAAATAAATTAATTATTATTCCGTTCATAATTTCAAATAGAAATGTCAACCATTGGATTTAAGATTATCACATAAATATTTCATGTTTTCAACTTAATTTCCAATTAACGTAAAATTTTATTATTAAATTTTAAATTATTTGCAATAAACCCAAATAAATACATAAAGCTTGATTCCTGTTTAAACATTTAACTCATTTGATTGCAATTAACCTCTTTATGGTAAATTAAATTCCGATATATTAATGAAACTTTATTTCCATTCTTTATTCACAAATCATCATATTTATGAAGAACATTTACGTTATTCTCCATTTATTACCTTAATTTATTTAACGTAACATTTAATTCATATTTATTGCAATGATTTCCAAATCAATCGAATGAATTAAATATATATGTATCACTCATAATAACTTGTGGTCACAACTCTTGATCACCTTTAATAAGTTTATTATTTACAATTCAAAAATCGCCATTTGCTATATATATATATATGTGTGTGTGTGTGTGTGTGTGTGTGTGTGTGTGTGTGTGAATTAATTAATTCAATATTTCCATTTCGTTTTCCTATACTAAATTTATTACTAAGTGTATTTACTCCATTCCAACAAGTTGGAATTCCATTTTTACTATAACAATCATTTCCCTATTCACTTTTATTAATAACCCACCATCATTGCATTTATTGTCTTTTATTGATTTAAATCAAATTACCCCATATTTCTTTAAATTCATACAAACGAAATATTCAATTACTATTCAATGCATATTTATTCATCAATCAATTCGGTATTTACTTTTCTTTCCTTTTATTTGATGATAAATAACCTAGTATATATTTACATACATTCATTTCATCCCATTCATTTATGGGTATTGCATTGAAATTTAATTTATTAGCTAATATCAACATTATTACTATTAATTACAATTGGATTCCCAATTTTATTAAATACCCTGAATAAATAACATATATATTAATCAAATCCTTACATTTGTTTTTCTCATATTCCATTTAAAATCAAATCATAACATTTAAATGATTTTAATGAATTGGAATTTCATTCAAGTCGTAAATTATTAACTTGCAATAACATGATTCCTTAATTTATTCCAATTACCGTTTACACTCTTTTATTGCATTAAATTAATTTAATATTTTCATTAATTTCTCCTATTAAATTTTATATCCAGATAAGAATCCTTTTTCTACTTAATTCAATTTGGATTTTATTCAAATTTCTATAAATAGGTTTTAAGTCACCATTTACATAATTTATTTTAGCCTTCATTTTAACATTTATTTATCCCCTTTATTGTTTCTACTAAAATAAATTACAAAAATCCTATTAAATAAACAAATTAAACTGTCGAAATTTACGGGTCGTTACACTCTCCCCCACTAAAAACTTTTCGTCCCCGAAAAGGAAAAGAAGGGGAAAAGAAGAAATAAGAAGACAATATATCTTTCTTAATTAAATTTATAAACAAATAAGTTCGCAAAATAAAATAATTTAACATAAAATATACCAATTTATACCTATTTAAATCCTTTATACATAAATTGTTAAAGTTTGTAAACATTTTCAAATTTTTCTAAGTCCAAAATTTGCGGAAAATTTTGGCAGAGTCTCCTTTGTACGGAGAGGCTCGGAAGAAAATATAATATAAATATAACAATATACACAAATATTTTCCAAAATAATATATATATCCCTACACGGGAAAATATATAAAATAGCGCTATAAACCGTAATCCGAAAACGTACCTATTTGTCGGGCAACTTACGCTAAATTTATGGAACCAAAAGCAGTAGCAATTGCTTCCATAACCTGCATTTCACTTATAAACGCTTATAAAATCTAAAGGGTTAACAATTTATATAAAGTTAAATATTTAAGTGTCTTCAATTACTAACAACAAATTAGTACAACAACCATCAATTCGACAAATAGCATACATAACAAATTCAAAGCAACCATTCAACCAAACAAACAAATAATTGTTCAGGTTCAAAACTTTTAAAATTATACGGAATGAAGAATAAACTATTAGCGCATCATTTACTCAACAACCTTAGATAAAACTAAATAGATTATTCTTTCATCCAATCCCAATTTTAAAGTATCTTACCCAAACAACCATAATTTAAACAACAACAATTCAAACCAACAAATCCAATTAACATATTATCAATTTATTTCATACTTTAGTTGTTTGATTTCTTTTCTTTCATTTATTCAGTGATTATTTAAATTTTTCATTTATTACTTACAATTATTCACCTTATTTCTACCAAAATTTCCACTCATTCATGTGATGAATTTTCCTTTTATTATTTTACATTCATTTATTCACTGCTTAACTTATTTATTTACAGTAAAATAATTTACTTTAACATTTCAACTTTTAGTATTCGGTAAGTTTTATATGTTATTTAAGGTGTAATTGAAAGTTATACAAGTTTGTTCCATTTCCTTTACTAAATTCATTGTTTAATAAAAGTTTTACCTTTTGTCTTATAAGTTACCATTTCAACTTCCTTTTATTTCCTTTATACTTGGCATTTAAGTCTCTTATTTTATTTAGGGTTTCAATTATTAGTTAAATTCCGTTTTACTACAATAATTGAAACAATTAGTTAATGGAAATTAAGGAATTTAATACCGGGTTAAATTTTTAATTCATTTTATAATAGATAAATATATTCCTACAACTTATATATCTCTAATTATATTTAAAACAATTCAAAATTTATATATTTCAAAAATGAATCTGCAGTAGAACTACTACAGTGGCCTTTCCCTTTCGAAACTCGAAAATGAAAGTCGATGATGCGGCCGCCATCATCGAAATTATTTTACAGCGACAGAGAGGAAAGTACAAAACTTATTTTCTCCAAAATCATCTTTATTAGAAAATACTTCTAAACAATATAATTATATTCCAACGTTTATTCGGAAGAAATTTCAAAACCCGGAACTTAAGTTCTAAATTTCTGAATTTCATTTATTTTATTTTTAAAACTTATTTCTATTATTATTTTTTTGTACACTTATTTACCTAACAACCAATCTAGTGCAGCCAAATATAGACATTCTTTGAAAAAAATTTATTTTATATATAGAAAATATAATAGGCAAAATTATTTCATTCACCTATATTAAAAACAAATATTATGTCGGTCTGTCCTATTAAGTGTTTAGAAATCCCTATTGATGTCATAGCGTCCCATGCGTCAACCAAAATTTATAAATACAAAACGGAACAGATTAACACAATATTAAAATCTTTTTATAAAACTAACAAATACGCTCTCATATATATATATACACTCAGCGACTCCCATAGGGTATTACTACCCTATTAATAAAGAGTCAAACCCCACAAAGCTAAGGTTTATCGCTAAACCAAAGCTCTGATACCAACTGTAACGTCCCGCCCCAATGGGTAACGCCCACCGTAGCATACATTGGTATATGTGTTCTGCCTTTACGTCCAGCCTCTCGACTGCACCACCAATCCCTGCGGGGACATGTAGGAGTAAGAGTCAACCGTTTGCTACCAAACCAGGAAGCGAGAACCCCCTATCATGCTGCACCCTCCAAGTGCAATGGCAGACACACATGTCAATCCAAACCATACGGAAGGGCGGATTGTTATGGGGTAAATAAGAAAACAGAGAAGAAAGAAAGAAAAACTAAACAGAATCTCACAGCGGAAGGATAAAATATAATAATAAATATACAGTTCATGAAACTGTTTACAAAACATTTGATTCTTCTTTATATAATAAATATCAGAGTTCACATACCAATAAATATCAATGCAACGGAATACAGTGTAGTGGAACCATATAGTATATAATAATAATAATAAAATCTTCGTCTTCTTTCTCCAGAAATAAAGTCTTCAAATCCTGAAAAGCTCGGACTGACCCGAGCGAATTGAAAAGACAAAACACTCGAGTCAGAACTAAAAGAACTTATGTAAGTTAAATTAACAGAAATAAATATGAGTGCAGTAACTCAAAAGATGCTCGGGATTTACATCTCTTAAGGATCCATTAAACTATTTACCATGTAGTATATTTCGCTATTATAATGGTGTCTATAGTAAAATAAACATACTTTTAAATAGCATTAAGGCTTTACATTTTCCATCTTAACACGTAATAGTCCCAGTAGTCCATCTAATATCATAGTCCCTCCTGATCGGGAAGCCACCAGAGGATAGCACAAGGGCTACAGGAGAAATCCAAACTCGTACAAGGCGCGATAGGGTAGGTGACACGGCACAACTAGGCAATGCCAGGGTAAATATACCAATTACGCTTCCGGGTCGGTGGTAACGCGTAGCGCGCAGCTACCACCCACCTCGAGCCACACCCCCAAATAAAAATCAAAAGTGGCCACCGAATCAATCCAAAGTCAAAGTATAATATCGAAGGGATGTGTCCGATCAAAGGTGCTACCTTATTAACCCGTCGATCGCTCCTGTTTTAGTCACCTTATGCCAAATCACGGGAGTTAGGTCCACATATTTACCTTACAGGAAACGCCAACACCAACCTACTTCATTCTGGAATCTCCACCGCGTAACCGGTTGTTAAAGTGGTTTTCGGAGTTGGCAAAGAGTATGACAACTTCCGATCCCGGTCTCTTGAACCACCAAACGTTATTATAACACCACGGTCATTTAAAAATAATTATACTTTCAAAACAAGAATAAAATATCTATTTCAAAACCATATAAATACGATATCCTTTCCATTTCAAAACAAACTCGTTTGATATTACTTTTATAAAAACCCAAATAAATATAATATCATTCTATTTCAAATATATTTCTTTTCAAAAATCATATTGCTTCAATATTTATAATAACTGGAAACCAAACATTGAATTATAACTTTCAAACTATAATACTTCCAAAATTCATAGCTTTAAACCATAACTTCGAAAACTTAGATGGTTTGGATATTCAAACGGTATATTGAATAAAATAGTTTGCATTTAAAATTACTTTATAAAATAAAATAATTTCCGCCCTTTACAATTTATTTTATTAAAAATTAAGTCAAAATCCATAGATTTCAAAATCGCTTTCAGTTTCAATAACCACTTCAGTTTCAATATATTTCAAACTTTGAATATTAAACAATTGGAACTAAGGTTGGAAATTTCTATTTAACAATTTAAAGTACTATTATTTAGTTTGAAATAATTGCATAATAAACCCGTAATCATTTAAGTAAAACTCAAATTACTAATAAAAAGAAAATTTCCTTCAACTTATTTATACTAGAAATATTCATTTAATCCATCTTGAATAAAATTTCAGTTATAAATATCATACCTTTTAAAATTTCGAGTAAATAAATTCTACATCAACTTATGAAGTTAAATTCTTAAATAAGCTCAATTCCAAGTAATTTCCAATTTAACTCCCAATCTTAATTAATTTAAATCCTTTAAATTTATATGTAATTTCAATATCTTAACATGTACTTAACCATATAATATAAAATAATCAAACTCCGTCATTCAACTTATTTATTTTATTTAACAAATCCATACATAGCTTATCTTCAATACTTTAACTATAGATGTATATATAAAATAAGATTTTATATAATATCAAAATCTATACTTATTAACCGTATCTTATCCAAACAATAGAAAATCATTTCAAAAATAAAATTTTATATATACACCGCGGTGCCTGTATATAATTTTCTATCCTATGGTCAAGTGATACGGATATTTATCATTTCAATCCGTAATTTAAAAATAAAAATGCAGTTGTATATCATTTCAAACCACAATCCCGAATGAAATGAAAATGCATGATAACTTGCAGTTTATATAAGATAGAACACATCATCCATTCACCCAATATCAATCATCAACCAATTTATTTCAATCATCATTAATTTATTTCAATCATCGTCAATTTAAACAAACATCAATATATAGCATATGCAATATAACAGGAAATAAATGACAGTTATTAACTAACATTTATATTCAAAATAAACTTAATAACTGTTTAACTAGCAGTTTTTTTATGCAAATAAATAAATTTTAACTGTCAAATTTATATGCAATAATAAAATTAATTAACAGTTAAATTAAATAAATGCGATTTAATAGAGATAATGAATAAAACATGCCAAACAGTCATAAATAAATTTCTACTCATATCTAAAATCAATTTAATAAACATAAGAAATTTTAGAAGTTGTGAGTGGGTTAAAACACTCACCTTTGGGATTTAAATTGAATTCAAATCCAATTTAAACCCAAAATTTGACGGTCTCTAAATTCATCCAAACCAGCGTCGCCAGATCCGGAATTTTATTACGATCCTAACGAAAGAAACCGTGCGTAAATTGGATAACGTATGAGGAAGTTACACGCGTTTGAGCGATTGAAATTCAAATTAAAATAATTAGAAAAACAAAATTACCCTTTCCCAAATATTGCCACGTCAACACGGTCACGTGTAGTTCCTCTCGTTCAACAATTGCTACACGATCGTCTCTTCCAGGAAGAAACCCTAGCCGCCCACCCTACGCCAATTTTTGCCACCACGTCCTCCACTTCTGAGTTGATCGGGATACGCCGTTGTCACCTCCTCATCGAACTGCGCCCCCGGGTAACTCGCACACCACCTCATACACCAGAACACGGTCGCGGCCGCCGCTGGTTTGGCCATCAATCGCCGCGAATTCCAAAGCAAATAGAAGGGAATAGCCGCATGGATTGGAAGCCCTAGTCGCCCTCTACGCGGCAGCACACTCCGATCGAACCATCTCTAGAGATCCACCGTTAAATCTTGACGATAAACATGAACGGCCGAGACAAAAACCCCAATTTCTGGTCAAACCACAAACCTAATCGAAAAACGAATTACACCATTGAATTACGCTCGTCGAGAGCATCGACATATATTTTTTTGGAATTTTTCTGAGGACTTTAAATTTTGACTTTTGATTGGATTTTTGAAATTTGAGTTTAGATCTAGGGTTTGTAGCCATTGGGAAGAGAAAGAGTTGAAAAAATGAACGCACAAACAAATGAGAATAGATGGAGGCTAGGGTTTATAATTGGGTTTATATAGGTAGGTTAGAAATAGAGTGGATGGATCCGATAAACAAACGTGCTGAACGATAATTGGCCCAAAAAGTCCCGTTTTGACTCCGAAACGAAATTGGGTAAACCCATATATCGAAATAGGTATTTTAAAATATTCTGAACGCGATGGAAAAAGTTTCAGTCCAAATTCCATCGTATGAAGAAGTTATGCTGAAAATAATAATTTCAAATTGATTTCAATTAAATCGATTTCAGGGCGTTTCGAGTCCGTACGATCAAATGACAAGTCCGATGGCTACGAAACTTGAAACCCTACAATAATTCACTGTTACGGATCCGATGAAACTGGTTTCGTCGAAATCCGAGTCTGTGACCAAAAATGGCTATTTTTATATTAATCAAATAAATTAAACAAATTGATTAAATCCAATTTTATATTTAAATTCTAAAATTGACAATCTTATCATCTTTATATTACTCAAACATTTACAATGATTTTAACAAATTTAAATGTCCATATAGAGAAGATAAATTTATCAATTCCAAATGTTAATCTCACTTTTGATAATTAACTTCATTTAATTTACAAAATTATAAATAAAATCCTAAAAATTCCATTTAATTAAATAAATTAATTATTATTCCGTTCATAATTTCAAATAGAATTGTCAACCATTGGATTTAAGATTATCACATAAATATTTCACGTTTTCAACTTAATTTCGAATTAACGTAAAATTTTATTATTAAATTTTAAATTAATTGCAATAAACGCAAATAAATACATAAAGCTTGATTCCTGTTTAAACATTTAACTCATTTGATTGCAATTAACCTCTTTATGGTAAATTAAATTCCGATATATTAATGAAACTTTATTTCCATTCTTTATTCACAAATCATCATATTTATGAAGAACATTTACGTTATTCTCCATTTATTACCTTAATTTATTTAACGTAGCATTTAATTTATATTTATTGCAATGATTTCCAAATCAATCGAATGAATTAAATATATATGTATCACTCATAATAACTTGTGGTCACAACTCTTGATCACCTTTAATAAGTTTATTATTTACGATTCAAAAATCGCCATTTACTATATATGTGAATTAATTAATTCAATATTTCCATTTCGTTTTCCTATACTAAATTTATTACTAAGTGTATTTACTCCATTCCAACAATTTGGAATTCCATTTTTACTATAACAATCATTTCCCTATTCACTTTTATTAATAACCCACCATCTTTGCATTTATTGTCTTTTATTGATTTAAATCAAATTACCCCATATTCCTTTAAATTCATACTAACGAAATATTCAATTACTATTCAATGCATATTTATTCATCAATCAATTCGGTATTTACTTTTCTTTCCTTCTATTTGATGTAAATAACCTAGTATATATTTACATACATTCATTTCATCCCATTCATTTATGGGTATTGCTTTGAAATTTAATTTATTAGCTTACCAATATTATTACCATTAATTACAACTGGATTCCCAATTTTATTCAATACCCTGAATAAATAACATATATATTAATCAAATCCTTACATTTGTTTTTTTCATATTCCATTTAAAATCAAATCATAACATTTAAATGATTTTAATGAATTGGAATTTCATTCAAGTCGTAAATTATTAACTTGCAATAACATGATTCCTTAATTTATTCCAATTACCGTTTACACTCTTTTATTGCATTAAACTAATTTAATATTTTCATTAATTTCTCCTATTAAATTTTATATCCAGGTAAGAATCCTTTTTCTACTTAATTCAATTTGGATTTTATTCAAATTTCTATAAATAGGTTTTAAGTCACCATTTACATAATTTATTTTAGCCTTCATTTTAACATTTATTTATCCCCTTTATTGTTTCTACTAAAATAAATTACAAAAATCCTATTAAATAAACAAATTAAATTGTCGAAATCTATGGGTCGTTACAGCACAAATGGTTTCATTTTGATTCTGCCTGGTCAATTTCATTTAAGGCATTGATCTCACTGGTCAGTTTTGACTCATTTGAGCTTTTGACCACGTGAGACTTGACTGTTGGTTAGCCTGTTTTCATTTTCTTGTCCACTGGTGCATTATGTTGTACCTGTTTTTGCTAGTTTGAGTTTTGCTGCCTTCATGTACATGCCGAGTCTTGTTGACATCGTCTGATATGCATTTGCTTGAGTTGAGGCAGTTTGCATACAGTTGCATATATGTGTCGATGTTTATTTCTATTTTTCAACTGTGTTTGCAACTGTTGTTTTCACTTGAGTCTGAGCTTGTGTTCATGTACATTTGGGTTTTCTTTGATATTGAACTTGATCGTATTATTTAGTTATACATTTTAATTTGCACCTGAGTTGAATCTAGCAAAAAGCTCGGGTTTGACCTTGTGCTCGTGTCGTGACTTTATTTGTATTGCACTTGAGTTGAACTCGGCTTTTCATTTGGGTTTGACCTGTGCTCACCTGTCCCTGTAATTTTATCAAGTGTATGTCGGTATGCATGGCCTTATGGTATGTACAGTGACACGGTGTGCATGTCACAAGTTGTTCGTGTATGATGATTTCAAATTTAAATGATGACGAACAACCCAAATAACTGAGGAAAATAATATTTCCAAAATTACATTTTATTTTATACTGCAAAAATATTTTATTTTCAATTTTACTGCGTCAATGTATATTTTTGCAGAGTACTCAGATGCCGGATTCAAGTTGAAGATTAAATATGAGTGAATGAGCGATATATGGTGAGGACAATTATGTAAATTGAAATGTGATGAAATCAAAATTGTGTATATATAGTGAGAGCTTAAATTTGTACTATTCAAAATTGTTATAAATATTTGTTTGAATAAAATATCTATTTGAATTTAATTTCTGTGCTATGTATTTTATTCAGCAAATATTTATTTAATCTGTGAAAATAAAATAGTACATTAACAAATACACTTAAACGAATATATATATATATATATATATATATATATATATATATATATATATTATCATCAAACAAAAAGCATATACTCGCATATTCAACACTTGGACCATGAGCCTGTTGGGAAGACTAGATAATTAGGCATTTCGGGAGAGATATGACATGAATTGTGTCACCTTTGGGGGATGTTTCCCTATATAACTGATTCTCACTGAACCCATAGTCCTTATGCCATTATCATCAGCATCTCCTGCATCCTTTCCCTCTTCTTCTCCTTTATTTTTTCTTCTCCTTCTCTTTCTTCTACTTATTTTCTTTCTTTTCTTTTTCTTTCTTCCCATCTCCTCTCTTCACTTCCTCTTGCTACATTTTCTTTCCATACCACATCCTCTTCCACTACTCTTTCTTCTTCCTCGTCAACATCTACCTTGCCTCCTTAGCCTTTCCCATCTACTTGATCATCATTATCGGAATCTTGAATTGTTGAAACGATGGAAAATTCTTTCAATTAAAATACCGTCGAAAATACAATAACAAAAACCACAAGTGCATGGCGTACAAACATAGTATACCTGCGAGTGTAGGTCGATCCACAAAGAAAGCAAAAATTCTAATATTACTCAGTCAAATTAGCCCAAAGTTAAAAGGAGATTGTTAACTTAAAATTATTGAAAAATGAACTACACTAGAATAAAAATGAGAATAAAACAATGGGATTAAGGAGAAATTTAGAGGTAAAACCACTTTAAATTATTCATATAAATCAGCACAAAATTTAATCTATAATCTCTCATTTAAATTCAAGTAAAAATGATTGATGTGCTTAGTATAAGCATGGCGTATCTGTGCTATTAATTAGCACAACTTAACCCATCAAACTTTAGCACACCATTCGAACCCACTTCTAGAATCTCATGAAAATGATCATGAAATTAAAAATAAAATCTATTATAAGCATGTTATATTTACTATGAACGGGTAATATAGATCATTAAATTTTGATTCTGGTTTGGCTTTCATTATCGAAATCATATTTGTTAGATGGTGATGTAACTTGTGTTTACATTTGATTAAGCATGGCCTATTTGTTATGATCAACATAGGCTATCAAATTCACTAATAAACTTATATCAATATCTAAATTTCCATTAAACATGAAATAAGAGATTATAAACGAAACCAATCTATCTTGATTCAATATGATTCATGAGAGCTTCATTACCCCTAAATTGAAGAGGTTTAGCTTCTTATAATTAAATTCATGTCAACATAAAATGATTTAAACATAAAAAGCAAGGAAAATGAAAGCTACTTAAAAGAAAAGAAAACTTACTACATGCATAAAATAAATCTAAACTAACTGCATGAATTAAAAGAGAGCATAAAATAAAATAATATTAAAAGAAAGCATGAAATGAAAGTGCATGAAAGTGAAGAACAATGCTAAGAAGCCATTAAGGAGATATTTTACTTAACATTGATTTTGTGGTACAACTTTGCATAAAAGAGAAGAACCCTTACATGAAACATAAAGGGGTATTTATACATGCCTAAAACCGTAATTCCATTTTTAAGAGCTACTTAAAGTTCCCTTGAGATTGTGCAGCCAGAATGTGCTTTTGCATTTAAATTTCCATTAACATGTGCATGTGCTTTTAATTTTGGTCCATTACTTAGTGGAAATGTGGGCTCCTCCATTTGCATAAATTCTTTTGTTCACTTCATTCTTTATCTTTGAATATCTATGAATGGATATATCCATGAAGCTCCTTCCAATTTGCACTCAATTACCTACAAATAAAAATGTGCAAATAAATTTTCTCAAATTAATTCACACACAAAATTACCATTTTGCCCCCAAATGAAGATGAATGAATAACGATTTGAAAATAATTTAGATTTTGTTTAAACATGTAAAAATACCATAATATGCTCATTTATTTTGCTAAATGAAGATTAAACATAGGAGTAAAAATATATGTTTTTACGTGCCACACTTATCTTTTTTTTCGTCCTCGAATAAACTAAAACTAGGATAAATAAATTTTCGTAGGAATCACGATTGCATTGAGCATATGCAATAAGACGTTAAACCTCTATGTGTCCCTAGTAGGACGAGTGTTGTCCCGTGAGGGTTTTCAGCGGATACTATCCACAAAATTCAAATGCGATGTGAAAATTCTAAGCGACGACATGATGCAGATTTTCAAAAGTAATTACAAATAAAGAATTTACTTTGAAATTGACATGATTAAGTTAGATATAAATTTTGGTTATTATTAATAAATTTTAGTCTTTTTACTCATCAAAACTTCCAACAAAAATAAAGTTATTATCGCATTTGGACGCTGGTTTGGCTAGTCGTTTCGGTTGATAACATAGTGTAACTATGAAATGAATCCTTTAGTTGATTATCAGAGTTTCGCAAAGTGGCATTTTCATTTCTTTTGAATGACAAGTAAAATCAATTAAGTGAAGATAGTGCTTAGGTTTCAACTGCTTGCTCTCTCTACTTTGAAAAAGAAATTAACAGTACAATATACAGACCTAACTCAAACATACTCAGGCTAGATATACCGATCATGCACTATCTTTCGGGCTTATGTGAGAAGAGTACAGAGCATGGCTAGCGTACACACTTTTGTATGAATACACGACTTTAGGTGTTTGTTATTATTATTTTAGTTTTATTTATATACACCTAACTCAGATATACTGAGGCAAGATATACCGATCATGCACTGCCTTTCGAGCTTACGTGAGAAGGGTACAGAGCTTGGCGAGTGTACACGCTTATGTGTTAATACATGACTCTAGGTGGTTCTCATTAATATGAAAAATTACATATTTCTTTTGAAAAGAGAGAGTTAATGCAAAATCATCTTAGCACCACTTAACTTAGAATATCTAAAATGTTACCACCTTTACTTTAAATCAACCACTCTTTTAAATAAATATTACAATTAGGATATACTTCATAATTATCACATATGAATCATCATATATGCTAGTTACACTATAGTTACTTATAATCAAAAAAAATTGAGACAAGTAAATTTTCAAAAAACTCAATTTAGTAACAAAAAACGCATACTTATTTTATCGTGTTTCTTCAAAAGTAATTAATATACTAAAAAAGTTTTCTTTGGTTTTTTTTGACAGAAAATGAAAAAAAGTTAACCGTGAAAAATCAAAATAAACACGAAACTCCCTCCGCACTTGATTTTGACCATGTCCCTACAGTCAATGCATGATATAATGAGTGTAACGGAGGAAAATATGTACATATTTACAAGAGAGGGTCAAAATTTCTTACTAGAGGAGTGTGACACATGAAGAATTATGAGCTCCTCCTCTTAATCTCTTGCCAACCCCAAGTAAGGTTTTAAACGATGACCACTGACTTCAAAATTGATCCATCCTTAGGGTTTTCTATTTCTATAGCACCATATGGAAAGTACGTAGCACATATGGTCCTCTTCACTTTGATTTTAATTTCTCAAGGAACAAATGAAGTCGAGAGTCATATAAAAGCACCTTTTGTTTTGGTGAAAATATTTTTCTTAGGATTGACTTGTCATGAAAAACTTTGTTCTTTATTTGTAAAAAAATTTCATTTTCATATGCATCGTTCCCAATCTCCTCTAAAGTGATTTGTAATTTTCTATTTTCGCCATCATTTTCAAGATCAAAGTTTATGTTCTTAGTTGCCCACAATGCTTTATGCTCAAGTTTTATAGGTAAATGGCATGCTTTACCAAATACTAACCTAAAATGAAAAATCCTTAGATTTTTTATATGTAGTTCTATAAGTCTAAACCGCATCTGTCAATTTTTGTGACCAATCTTTTTCGATTTTTATTCACAATTTTCTCCAAAATTTTCTTGATTTGACATTTTGAAACTTCAACTTGAGCACAAGTATGAGGATGATAAGGAGTGGATAACATGTGGGTTATCAAGTATTTCTTTATTAGAGTTTCAAATGATCGATTATAGAAATGGGTTCTCTTATCGCTTATTATTGTACGAGCTATTCCAAACCTTGAAAAGATGTTTTCATTTATGGATTTCGCAACAACTTTGTGGTCATTCATTTTACATGGAACGGCTTCAACCCATTTAGAGACGTAATCAATAGCAAGAAGAATGTACATATTTTCGAAAGATTTGGGAAACGGTCCTATAAAGTCAATAACCCAAAAAACATAAATTTCGATCGCAAGAATAGGGTTCAAAAGCGTCATGTTTCTTCGAGAGATTTTTCCTAGCATTTGCTAGCGATCATAAGTTTTACAGAACTCGAGTGCAGATTTGAAAAGTGTGGGCCAGCAAAAAACCATGTTAGAGCATCTTTTCCGTTGTTTTCTTAGGACCGCAGTGACCAACACAAGATTGGTCATGATAAAACAAAAGGACACTCTTAATTCTGCAATTTGGGAGAAATGTCGAATGATTTGGTCAGAATAGCACTTAAACAAGTATGGATCATCCCAATAGAAATATTTCACCTGGGAGAGAAAATTGTATTTATCTTGTTTCGGCCAAAATGAAGGAGTTCCTTAGTGTCTAAATAGTTCACTAGATGTGCATATCATGGATCGATGAAAATGAAAAGGAGTTGTCCATCAGGAAAGTTCTCGTTGATCGGTAAAGAAGATGGTGCATTTGGAAGATGTGATAAATGATCAGCAATGATGTTGTCAAATCCTTTTTCTTTAAACGTAAGGTTAAATTCTTGGAGTAAAAGGATCCAACAGATCAAATGAGACTTAGCATCCCTTTTAGCGAAAAGGTAGCTAAGAGCTAAGTGGTTAGTGTAAACCGTAATGTGTGAGCCAATCGAATAAGGTCAGAACTTTTCGAGCGCAAAGGCTAATGCTAGAAGCATTTTTTAGTGGTCATGTAATTGGGTTGAGTATCATTTAAAGTCTTACTAGCATAATAGATGACATGAAGAATTTTTTTGATACGTTGTCCTAAGACAGCATCAACTATGAAGTTAAAGGCGCCACATATTATTTCAAAAGGAAGATCCCAGTTGGATAAGCAAATGATGCGAGCGGAAATGAGTTCATTTCTGAGATGTTTGAAAGCAGAAGACCAATCACAATTAATGTCAAATGAAACGTATTTTCCAAGAAAAGTTGTTAGAGGTCGAGCAATTTTACTAAAGTCTTTCACAATGCGTCGATAAAAACCAATGAGTCCTAGAAATGAGTCCTTGATAGATTTAGAAATGGGTAGATTTGCAATTACATCAACTTTCGCTTTATGTACCTCAATGCCTTTGTTTGAAATGACATGCCCAAGGATAATGCCATGTTCGACCATAAAATGGAGGCTTTCCCAATTTAACATTAAGTGTTTGTTCTTGCATCGATTTAGAATCAACTCGAGATGTGTAAGCATTCGAAGAAATAATTTCCACGGATGGAAAAATCATCCATAAATACTTCTAAAAAGCATTCAATCATGTTACATGACCATGCATCTTTGGAAAGTAGTAGGAGCATTGTAAAGGCCAAATGGCATACGTAGGTACGCAAAGGTGTCAGAGGGATGTGTGAAAGTCATTTTCTCTTGATCTTCGAAAGCAATCGGAATTCATGGCCGTCTAAATGTTTGAACGTTTAGTCAATGAAAGGAAAAGGAAAGTGATCTTTACATGTTGCACCATTTAATTTTTGATAATCAATGCAAACACGCCAACCTATTTGAGTACGAGTTGGAATGAGTTTGTCAGCGCCATTCATGATAACGGTAAGTCTAAACTTTTTAGGCATGACATGAATTGGGTTAACCCATGAACTACCACGAATGTGGTATGTGATTCCATTATCGAGGAGATTAAGAATTTTGGCTCGAACCGCATCCTTCATTTTTGGGTTAAGCCTTCATCATGTGTCACGAACAGGCTTGCTTAGTTAACTAATTGGATGCGATGTTGAACGACAACGGGAATAATTCCCTTAATATTGGTAATTGACCATCAAATTGCCTTGTTGTTTTTCGATAGAATTTAAAGAAGGGAGGCCTCTTGATCAAGAGAAAGATTTGAAGAGATTATGACAGGAAATGTTTTTGTTGTCACCTAAGTATGTGTACTTAAGGTGATCAGGAAGAGGTTTGAGTTCCAACCTAGGAGGTCGCTTAATCAAAGAATTTGGTTGAATTTTTTATTCAACCACGAGGGCTTCAAACTGAAGCACATTTTCGATCTCGTTAGATTCTTCTTGAAGCAGTTGTTCGTATTCGGTCTCATGGTCATTGTTAAGGTAAATTGTTTCATTGTCAAAATTTTCTTAAATGGAACTAACTTCCAATGTTTGGTTAAGTGGTTCCTTCGATTGATTTTTTAGATTGAAGATGTTAAGATCCAAAGTCATGTTACAAAAAGAATTTTCATCAAACCATTTCAACAATTGATTAGGGCATTCAAAGTGGCTAAGAAAAGTCGTCCTAGAATAAGTGGAATTTGACTTATCGGATTATTTATAGGTTGTGTCTCTAGGATGATGAAATCGATGGGGAATATGAATTCACCAATTTTTATGAGTACTCCTTGATTTCTCCCTCGTTTTTCTTTATCGAACTATTGGCAAATTGAAGAGTTACTTTCATCGTCTTTGGTTCACCCAAGCTAAGTTGCTTGTAAACCGAATAAGATATCAAATTGACACTCACACCCAAGTATGGTAAGCATTTATTAATTAGCTTGTGTCCTACCATGCGCGAGAATGTCGGACATCCAGGATCTTTGTATTTTATGGGAATTGATCAAGAGAAGATAAAACTGGAAGTTAAGAAAACTTTCTAAGTTACATGAGTGTATCGACTGTGAGTACACAAGTCCTTTAGAAACTTAGCGTAAGTTAGGACTTGTTGAACAATATCAAGAAGAGGGATGTGCATTATGACTTATTTGAAAATTTCCAAAAAATATTCCATTTGATCGGAATGTTTCTTAGGTCAAAGTCAATGTAGAAATGGAATTCGATACTCAATATGTCAGTTTACTTGAGTAGGAGAACAATTTGGATTGGAATTAGATTTGATATTTGACTCGATGTTTTGTTCAGAATCCCTTGACATTTTCGAAGTGTCAAGAGGAGCTTTCGATAAATAGTTTGGATTGACAACTTGGTTATCGATTAGTTTACTGGAACACAAAGTTATGATAGAATTCATTTGGTTCACATTATCTTAAACAACATGAGCTTGATTCGAGTTCGCGTTTTGAATTCTTGTAACACCCCTAATTTTTAATAACGTTATTCAGGAGATTTAAGTAGATAAATTAAATAGAATAATGTAAATATTAGTGTGATAAGAGGATTGTGATTTGAAAATTTGTTTAGGGGCCATGCTTAAATAATCATAAAGAATGATTTTATGGAAATGGTTTATTAGATAAATAATAAGAGAGTAAAACAAGAGAATTATCGGTAATAGCCATACCCATAATCCAATTATCCTTAAAATCTCATTTCCATTTCTTTGCACTTCATTTTTTTCAGAACTCAAAAATGTAAATCAAAGAAGAACAAGCCGACCATAACCTAGGGAAGGAAAAAGGAGAAAATCAATCAAAGTTAGCAATTAAGTAAGGGGAATTAATCAAATCTAAATTTCCTTATCCTAAGCAAGGTAAATAATAATCAAAACCAACTCTTTTTTCATTTTTATGAGCATTTAATTTCGAGTTTAAGTTTAAATCCATTATGATGATTTTTGCTAATGATATGCTTGGATTCGTGATATGCTATATTCATACAAGTTTGTTTTATATGTGTTTTATTCGATTTTAAGGCTGAAACCATTTATATTGGACTTTAAATTCTGTGAGGATTTAATATGTTATGTAAAACATTATTTTGGAGATGGGATTAATTTTTTATATTTTCCAAGCTATGCAAAATTTGTTTGGAATTTTAGAAGGAAGAAATAAATATTTGGGTTTAAATTTTATTTTGGCTGTTAAATGAAGTAATTCAGGTCAGAAATTTTTATATGTTAGATAACATATTAACAATGAATTTCTATGATTTTTAGAGATTTTTCCTTAAAATTTGCTATGGAAATTAAATTACTTTATTTGGAGGATTTAAATGTTTTAATCGTTGTTCACAAGGGAAGAGTTTCTTTGCTAATTACCTTTATTTAGATCAGAAATGAATGCGGCAGTTTTTAGAAAATAATTTGAAAATTTTATGGTAACCAATTAAATTTTAAAAAATAGGCAGGTTAGTTAAAAAGAAATTACTTAAAAAGGCAATAAAACAGTTCCTATACGGAAGCATGGTTTCGCCACTTCTAGTAGTACCTTTCGACCCTATACTTTTGCCTCAACCAAATCGAAACCAATACACAAGGTATCAATGCATTGGTACGTAGTGGATTGGAGAATGGCGGCATGTATAGAGTCGAAACAATGCTTTCGAAAGGGTCGAAACCCATTTAAATAGCTCTCAAAGATGCCATGTGCCTCCAGATCTGGTTAGATAAGCGACAAAGAAGATTGAGTTGATTCGAGAAAGGATGAAGGAAGATCAGTCCAGACAGAAGATATACGCAGATAAGAGGTGTAACGATCTAGAAATTTCAGTTGGAGATAGAGTTTTCATTATGATATCACTGATGAAGGGTGTGGTACGATTCGAAAAGTCTGGGAAACTGGCATCAAGTTATGTTAGACCGTTCCCAATTATAGAGAGGATCGGAAAGCTCACATATAGAATAGAGTTGTCGAGCAGTATGGTAGGTGTCCACAATGTGTTTCACGTGTCTCATCTTCGCAAGTATGTGTACGATCCAAAGACTGCTATTCCTCCGACAGGGCTAGAAGAATTAATAGTAGAACCTAATTTGAATTTTGTTAAACAACCAATTTGGGTTGTGATGAGGGATGAGAAAACTTAAGGAACAAGACAGTCGAGTTGGTGAAAGTTTAGTTGAGCGAAAATGAGAAGGACTGTACTTAGGAGACGGAAGCAAAGATTAGAGATACTTATCCTGATCTACTGTAAGGGTATGTTCTATATTTTTTTTATATAAACTGTTGCTAGTCGGGTAGGCTAGCATGGTAGTTAGGAGTTGTGACAGATGACTGCTATGTTTAGTATTTAGTCCTTGATGAATTTCGAGGACGAAATTCTTTAAGGAGGGGAGCCTGCAACACTCTAATTTTTAATAACATTATTCATGCGATTTAATTAGATAAATAGAATAATGTAAATATTAGTGTGATAAGGGGATTGAGATTTGAAAATTTATTTACAGGTCGTGCTTAAATAAACATAAAGAATGAATTTATGCACATGTTTTATTAGAAAATTAAAAAGAGAATAAAATAAAGGCATTATTGTTAATAGCCGCACCCATAATCCCATTACCCTTAAAATTTCATTTCCATTTCTTTGCACGTTCATTTTTTTCAAAACTCGAAAACGTAAATCAAATAAGAGCAAGGCTGCCATAACCTAGGGAAGGAAATAGGGGAAAATCAATTAAAGCTAAACAATCAAGCAAGGGGAATTTATTAAAGATCAACTCTCAAGTTTCTTATCCTAAGCAAGGTGATTAATAATCAAAACCATCTCTGTTTTCGTTCTTAAGGGCATTTGATTTCGGATTTATGTTTAAATCCATTATGATGATTTTTGATGAAGATATGCTTGGATTTCATGATATATTATATTTAAACAAGTTTGTTTGATATATGTTTTTTTCGATTTTAAGGTTAAAATCGTTTATATTGGATTTCAAATTCTATGAGGATTTAATATGTTATGTAGAACATTATTTTGGAGATGGATTTAATTTTATATAATTTCCAAGCCATGGAAAATCTATGATGAATTTTTAAAGAAGAAATGAATATTTGGGTTTAAATTTTATTTTGACTATTAAATGAAGGAATTGGGGTCAGAAACTTTTATATGTTAGATAACATATTAACATTGAATTTCTATGATCTTTGGGGACTTTTCCTAAATAATTTTCTATGAAAATTAAATTAAATTATTTGGAGGATTTAAATGTTTTAATTGTTTTGCTTAAGGCAATGGATTCTTTGCGAATTACCTTTATTTAGATCTACAGTGAATGTGGCGGTTATTAGAAAAAAATTTGAAAAGTTTATGGCAACAAATTAATTTTTTACAAATAGGCAGGTTAGTTAAAAAGCAACTACTAGAAAAGTCAATAAAACAGCTCTTATACAGAATTATGGCTTAGCCACTCTAATAGTACTTATCAACCCTATACTTCCGCCTCAACCAAGTCGAAACTAATACATAAGGTATCAATGCGTTGGTTCATAGCGGATTGGAGAATGGCGGCAGATATGGAGTCAAAACCATGCTTTCGAAGGGGTTGAAACCCATTTAAATAGCTTTTGAAGATGCCACTTGCCTTGTTTTCTAAAGAATGATTTCGAAAGAGTGTAAAATAGCTTTCGATGAGGTTGCCGCCTTTTTGCTAAAGTGTAGCTTTCGAATGAGTTACCCAGTTTTTAAATCATTGCTTTCGAAAGGGTAGTTTGAACCTAATCGAAACCCTACAGCCGTCTCTATTCCTTTCGAAGGGATTGAAGTCATCAATGAGTTCAAAAGGTAACTTTTGTTTTATAATTAAAATAAGCCACTTCCTAAAGCTTTCGAAACGGCTCCATTAGCCACATAAGGGTTTCAAAGGCAATGGCTTCGAAAGGGGTTTCGAACCTATCCTTCCAAATGTTTTACTTAAATGATTTAAGCTTTCGAAAGGATGATTCTGAAGCCAACAGTTTTCCATAAACTCTTTTATACGAAGGTTAATGGTTTTGAAAGGGGTACTTCCGTTTATGTTCACTTTGACCCAAATGATATTTTAAAGATAAACTCAATGGTTTCGAAAGAGGTACTTTCAAATAGTTTCGAAGCAATGATTTCATGTGTACTTTAATACTTTCGAAATTATTGTGTTGATGGTTTCGAAAGGAAGGTTTTGAAGCTTTCAAATTATTTCGAAATTCATATGTTTTGAGTGCTTTCAAAAGACATATGCTTAGTGTTTTAAAAAGAAGATTTGAATGCTTTCGAAGTAGGTTTTCCAATGGTTTCGAAAGTAAAGGTCTAAGTTTCAAAGCCTTAGTTTTCAAAACAAAGAACCCGTTCTCATTTTTAAAGAGAAAACCATGGCAAAATAAATGTGTTTTGAAATGGCTTTTAAGTATGGAATTTTTGAAGAAGCTTTCCTTGATAAAGTAATAGGTTAATGGGATTCACCATGTTTCATATAATAATGATTTTAGGGATATTAAACTATAGATGTTGGTGTTATTATATTATCATATTTGTTTCTTCTAATATACATATTCACTGTAAAATGGACCCATAACTATTTTAGGGAGAAATGGTAGAATAACCAGTTAGGTTGACCCAGTAGTGAATATAAATTGAGTTAGCTCTTGAATGAGTAGAATTGCATCTAGGAGGTCTACAAGACCAAAATATAGAATGCCTAAATAGTGATTAAAGAAGTTGTCAAATAGATAGGTTCATAGTAAACCCATGAACATTATGTTTAGAAAGAGTTATTGGCATAGTCCAATAGGTTTGTGGTGAATCCATGAAAACTATATCCGGATTAAGTTTGATAGAAGTTAATAAGTTCATAGTCAACCCATGAAAACTATGACATAAGAGAAGTTATTGGAGATAAAAATAGATTCATGGAGAACCCATGAATATTGAAGTTATTGGCAAGAGGCAATAAGATCTAGTGATCCATGAAAACTATGAAACCACGTAGATAGTCCAAAGCTTTAAACAGGTTATTAGTCAACTCATGAAAACAAACTAGGTTAATAGTAACCCTAGAAACTATAACTATGACAGATAGTCAAATAAACGGGGATGAGAAATTCAGAATGGTTTACTTGTTTACATATCATCATACTTTTTAAATTGCTATATTTTTTAACCATTGTGGATGCAGTAGCATAGTATATGGTTATTATAAATTTTTGAATTTTTGATAAGATACTAGTGAGGGGAAAACCCTAATCGCTAAGCGACATAGTCTCACTAGATATCTAAATGGTTCGAGATGGTAGGTTATTATTCATACCAAGCTTTATGTTTGACTCGAAACTTATGTTTTCCCCTTAAACTCTCGGGTACCCAATTAATTTTGAGTAGTTCGAGAGTTGAGGTTTTCAGGTACCTCTTTAGACGAATAAGCTGAAGACGTGCAGGTGGCAAGCTAGTTAGTAGGAGTTCTTTTTTATTTTGATTCGGCTCTGTTTTGTTGTAAAGGCAACGTTGTTTAATTTCCTATGTTTAGAATCTGATCATCCAAGGTGGCATCTTCATATGTCGCTCTTGGTATATGTTGGAATAATTATATTTTCTATGAACGCAGTTCTTGAATATGGGATTATGTAATGAATTTGAAATGAATTGAAATGGAATGAAAAAGTTGCTTAATGATTTTGAATTTTTTCCATATCCATGTGTTTCTGTTTTATCAATGTATCTGACATTACTATATTTGGTCATCGAGGATTGATAACTATGGATGACTGCAGCATCCATAGCTATTAGTTTTAGGCCTCCAGGTGGGGGTTGTTACTTTCTAAGGTTTGGAATTGGCTGACTTAGGAATGTGCCTCGTTCATGATCACTCCAAAAGTGGCTAACTGACTCATTTGCATTTCAAATTTTGCAATTAATTGACTTGTATTTTGCATGTACGAGGTTAAAATTATTTGCAAATTGTTATTTGATTTGAGGTTTTGAGTGGTCACTTTAGCCAAAATTTCAAGATTTTTCTCAAGGGTAGTCATTTATTTATCTCCTTGGGGAGTGAAAGATTATTGGTTGATTTTGATATGGAAGCACAAAAGTTTGTTGAAAATAGTTGGGTTGAAAAGGGGAATTCGAAGCATTGTTCGAAAATGCTTGAAAATTAGGTCGAACCAAATTCGTGTTAGAATTATTTTGGTTCCATGCAACGTTAGGATTATTTCTCCAACCAGGATTGAACATTGGAGAAAACAAGTCATTCTTAACCTTCTCAAAAGCATCGATTGTTCTAACGAATGAGGACACTGATCAGTGATGTGATTGGGATTGTTACATTTATAACACAACAGTTGGGAAACTTTGTTCATTGGATTGGATAAGAAACTGTTGTCGAATTTATTGATCATCGCATTGATTTTAACTTCCAAAGCCAATGATGATCATATCGAGTGAGCTTTCGATTATGAATAGATGGATTTCTCCTTAGAATGATCCCATTGGGATGATTTTTCGGCCAAGTTTTAAGGAATTTTCAAGAATCGTGTGATGTTAGGCAAGAAAATTGCCTTAGCAGATCGATTCAAGCATGATTCGTGAACTATTTTCAATTCCATTATATGAGACTTGGCAAAGACTCCATTTTTCAAAATTATGGTATGGACATTATATTAAAGCTCTCTAAATATTTCAAAATATTTTCCGAAAGGTTTACCCTTGAATTGATGAAAGTTTATAATTTGGTTTCGCATTCTTGTCGTTTTTTCCAAAGGGTAGAACCTTTTTAAGAAAAATTTAACGAATTCGTCCCAAGTTTTGATTGAGTTCAAAGTTAAGCTATACAAAATGGAATTAAACTAAGTTTGATTCCATCATCACATAATTGTTGAAGTTCAATGGTTGCACAGACTTGTTCCAATTTTGTTAAGAAGATATATAGGTCATCGTGTTCAAAATTGCCAAATTTCGAGAGTGTGGCAATATGATTTGAACGAATTTCAAAGTGATTACCCAGTGGTCGGTAAGGTGATACAAGAAGGAATAGAAACTCGATCGGGAAAGATTCTATCCATGAGAGTTCGGGGAGAATTTTCATTAGCCATCGCTGGAGGATCGTTCGTTTGAGTCAAACGATTTGTTGTCGTGTCATGAGTCCAAGTATTTATGCACAAGTGAAATAATCAAGGAGAGAAAGACGTGAAAATCAAGGTTAAGAGAATGAAACAAGGTTTAGAGAATGAAATGATGTCAAAAGTTCTTTTGTTTTGTTTTTTTAAAGAAAACAATTTTCCAGAAGCAAATTGTTTTAAAAAGAAAGATTTATTTTCGTTTTGCTTTTTGGATTTTAAATTTTTTTTTCTTTTTTAAAATGTTTTTTTAAGTTTTAGTTTGTGAATTTTTTTTTTTTGGATTTTTGTTTAAAAAACTAAATTAAGAAATATGCTTGTTTTTGGATTATTGGTTGTGTTTGATTCTTTTTTTTAAAGGAAAATGTTATTTTTTGACTTTTGATTTTTTGTTTATTTTTTTGTTTTTTATATGCATGAATTAACGCAACTAAATGAATGCAAGGACTTAACTAAAAAAATTTATGTCCTTAGTAAATCCTAACCCAAAACTGTACAATCACACTTTGACTTAATTCAACAAAATGGTTCTTAAACAGGTAATAGACAAAGGTTATCTGTGCACCAAGAATCATCTAGCAATGGAACTGAAGCTTTAAGTACCTTCAGAGAAACAATTTCTGTATATTGATGTGCACGTAAATGTGCATTTTTACCACCATATTTAATTTAGTTAAATTGAACAAATGATCGTGTATTTTAACTTGTTTTAACCAAAATCCATATTAATTTCAAATTGTCACATATTCATCTTCACCCAAGAGCAAAATAGTCATTTTTGTGCATAAATTAACTTGAGAAACCTTAATTAGAAATTTCCATAATATTTTGAAGGAATTTGATTTTAATTACTAGTTGTTTCATAAAAAAGATATGCATGCTCAAAAAGAACACAAATGAATAAAGATGGAAATAATTCGAAGTGAAGAACATGGATGACCCCACTTGCCCACCTACCTTAATGTACAAATTAGAGGCTAATGTACATGCTTATGGAATTAATGGCTTCATGTACACTTAAATGATGATTAGTAGAAGCTAACGATTAGTTGGTCTCCACACTTTCTCAAGGGTAGTTTGGTCATTCCCCAAATTATGGATTAGGGTTTCATGCTTGTATAAATAACCCCTTATGTTTCATGTAATCTTTTATTTAGTCTCTCTTTTAGGCTCTCTTCTTACTAAGTCTCTCTTAATTTTAGTTTAGGCTCAAAATAAAAGAAAGCTTCTCTTTTCTTTTCATGGCTACTTAGCCTTTTTCTTTTCGTGTAATTTTTTTATGCAATTTATTACATGTTCTTTTAATTTTCTTGTTTATTTTCTTTCATGTTGTAGTGTAGATTTCTTTTCTTTTATGCAAGCAGAATAGTTCGCTTTTCCATTAACTTTCATTTTCCTTTCTTTTTTCTTTCATATTGCTAGCTACATTTGCTAATCAAATGAAAAATATGGGATGTTAAACCCCTTCAATTTAGGGGTAATGAAACTCTATGATTATGTAGCTTCAACTATTTGTTAATTCATGCTCTCCTTTTTGTACTTAATGATGATGATAGAAATGATTTACTACTTGTTTTTGCTTTGATTTGATAGCTTATATTATTGACACAAAATATGTTATGCTTAACAATCACTAACACTAATTGCATCTTCATCAAAATATGATTATGGCAAAAGAAAGTGATTTGAATTAAAATTTGATGGTCTGTATTTCTAATCAATAGTTAATTGATCATACTTAAAATAGATTTCATTTTCATTTTCTTTGTCAAGCTTCATGAAAGTTAGTAAGTGCTTTAAATGATGTGCTATATTTTGATGGCTTATGTTGGCTAATCAATAGCACAAATATGTCATACTTATGATAAGCATATCAATTAAAGCACTAATGACCATAAAAGAGAGATCATGATTTCATGTATTGTGATCTAGAGAGTGGATTTATTCTCTAAATTGTCATTTAACTCTTATATTTGGATCTCTTTTCTTTTAGTTAGTTAGCTAATTTTCTAGCTTAACAATCTCTTCAACTTTGGTTTAATTTGATTAAATAGATTTTAAAATGATCAATTGCGGATAGGCCCGCATTCGCCACGTACTGCAAGTGTACGCCGTGCACTTGCGGTTAATTTTATTTCTAAATTCGTTCGGCTATTTTCTAACTCGATAGACATTTAGCCGTCCGAAAAAATATTTAGGAATCACCGTGACATTTATAAATGATTATTGCTCTGCAATAGCCTAGATACCAAGAAATAAATTGTTAAAAGAAATCAACATGTGAAGGTACAATTTTGCCCTAGATGAGCTCGTAATTCTCTTAAGTCCAATGTCTAACCGCTATTATTAGTCAAATTCAAGGATGATATCAATTTGTGGGCCAATGAAGGGGTGTTGAAATCCCCACCTTATGTGAAGTTGGTTATTGCCCATAGAAAAAAAAATAAGATGAAATGAATGTAAAGCAGAAATTAAAACACGTATTAACAACACAATTACAACAGAATTTTTTTTTATAAATAAAATGCAAGCAACCAACAATGCAAGAAAATAAAAACAAGAGATAAGAGCACGATAACAGAGCACGCAGAATTATTAGCAAATTTATTTTAAGCAGCGATTTTTTTAAGCAAGTAAGCGGAGCAGTTCTTCTCCTTGTTCGTTTTTCCCTATTTGCAAATTGAAAAGTGTTGAAACAAACTCACACTAATTTTTTTTTTTTTTTTTTTTTAAAGATAAATGAATTTACACCTATTTAAAAAATCAATAATTAAATTTTGAACTTTGCCCACACAAGCCCAAAAGCCCAAATAAACAAACTTTCTAAAGCCACCCAGATCACGTTTCTCCATTAACAAATGAAACGAAAAAAAAAATTCAAGCACAAGCGAAATTCACAAAATAGCAATCACAAATACAACCAGCCAAATTCACAAAAGCAAAAATTTCTTGCAATTTGGTTGTAGGCGGTGCATCGCGATTTGGTTGAATGAGGGCAAGAACAGGCGACGACGAGTTTGTGTTGGAGTGGATGGTTAGAGATTGCAATTGGTCGAGAGTTTGGGTGGAAGTTCGGATTTTCGGTTCGAAGAATTCGGTGGTTAGGGCTGTGGATTTGATGGACTAGGTTGCGGTTTTGGATTGAGACGGTTGAAGTTACAGTGTTTCACGTATTGTATGGTTTTGATGATTGAAGTGATGATTCAAAGCAGGTCGCGGTGGTGGATATGGATTGCTGGAGTGGTTTTGGAGGTTCGGGGTTTCAAACTATTTGTAGGGGGAGATGGTTTAGTTGGCAGATTAGGGAATTAGGTGTCGTAGGAGGTTGGAGTGGTTACGGAAGTTGCTGTTTAGATATAGATAGTGGAGGAGCAGTTGGAGTAGTTGATGGAAGTGAGATGTCCGATTGTAGGAGGAGTTTTGAGTGCCGATTACAGGGAGTTTTGTTTAGAGAAGTAATCAGTTTTGGATTTTAGGTTGCTGAAGGAGGAGTAGGTTGGTAACGGTTGTTCAATTGGTGAGTTTGGTTGTTTTTTGATTAGTGTGGATTGGCTGCAGCTTGGGTGGCTGGTGGTGAGTGATTCAGGGAGGAGTTTGGAGGTTTGAGGAATTGGTGACATGCTGATGGTTTGTTTATGGTCGCTGAGATAGGTTGTTGGGTGTTTGCGGTTAAGGGATAGGAATCCGATGGTGGTTTTGACTGTGTTCGAGGTTGGTGTTCGAGTTAACGCGATTGAGGGTGGTTTGCTGAGGTGGTTCAGGCCTTGGTTTTTGGGAGGCTCCGGTGGCGCTGATTTGACCTACGAAGGTTGTGGTGTGGAAGTATTTTCGGAGATGGTGATGTGGAGAATAACTTGTGGTGGTGATGTTGCTGCAGTGGCAATGCACTGATGGTTCTGGTGGTTGGTTGAGGGAATATGCGGGTAAATGGCATGAAGGAAGTGAACAGCAAGTGTTGGTTGAAGTGAAGTGGGAAAAACGAACAGAAGTCAATGGAATAAATGAAATGAAATATGAGAACAGGGTTTGTTTGGCGAGTTTTTATGGAAGTATGAAAAGCATAAAATAGTTTTGAATTGTTATAGCGAGCAGTAAATGCAAAATGAAATGCAGGTTTGTAAAACAGAAAATGGAATTCAAAGTGAAATGCAAACTAAGAAAATGCATAGTGTCAGAAACACGTTAACAAACGCACACAACAGAGATCAGAAAACAGAAATGCAATGTGTTTTTTTATTTAATATGCAATGCAATGGAAGCAATGTGAAAATAATGAACACCACAAACCAGTGAGGAAATGTGTAATGTTGTAGTGAATGCGCAAAATGAAATATAAACTGACAATTCAAACCAAATGCAAATAAACACAAAGCAACTAATAGAATATAAGCTAAATGCATAGAAATATAAAATAAAATGTACAGTGATTTTTTTTTCCTTTTTTAATGAAAACTATCACAAAGAAATGACTAACTTAACTTTATTTTTCAGAGCCTAAAAGAAAAACAAAGGATGCACAAATGAACACAACACAAGTGAACAATAGAAATGCATAACAATTTATTTTTAATGATAACTGATACAAAAGAAAATTGATTCGAAGAGTAAAATTAAAATCAAATTGCTTTCTTCGGCAACCGCGCCGAAAACTTGTTAAAACGACGGAAAATTCCATCGATTAAAATACAATCAAAAATGTAATAATAAAAACCGCAAGCGCATGGTGTATAATCATAGTACGTATGCGAGTGCAGATCGATTCACGAGAAAACAATAATTCTAATATTACTCAATCAAATTAGCCCAAAATTGAAAGGAGATTGTTACCTAAAAATTATTGAAAAATGAACTAACCTTAGAATGAAAACCAGAATAAAATTATGAAATTAAGGAGCAATTTAGAGGAAAATCCACTTAAAATCATTCATATAAATCAACACAAAATTTAATCTATAATAACTCGTTTAAATTCAAGTAGAAATGATTGATGTGTTTATTATAAGCATGGTCTATTTGTGCTATTAATTAGCACAACTTAAACCATCAAACTCAACAACACCATTCAAACATACTTCTAGAATCTCATGAAAATGGTCATGAAATTAAAAATAAAATTTATTTTAAGCATGACCAATTTACTATGAACTAGTGACATAAATCATCAAATTTTGATTCTATTTGACTTTCATCATCAAAATCATATTTGTTAGATGATGATGTAACTTGTGTTTATATTTGATTAAGCATAGCCTATTTGTTATGAACAACATGGGCTATCAAATTCACTAATAAACTTACATCAACACCTAAATTTCCATTAAGCACAAAATAAGAGATTATAAATGAAGCCATTCTATGTTTACTCAATACAATTAATTAGAGCTTCATTACCTCTAAATTGAAGGGGTTTAGCTTCTCATAATTAAATTCATGTCAACATAAAATGATTTAAACATAAAAAACAAGGAAAATGAGAACTAATTAAAAGAAAAGGGAACTAATTACTTGCATAAGATAAATCTAAATTAACTGAATGAATTAAAAGTGAGCATAAAATAAAATAATAATAAAAGAAACTATGAAATGAAAGTGCACGAAAGTAAAGAACAAGGCTAAGAATCCATTAAGAAGATATTTTATTTAACATTGATTTTGTGCTACAACTTCGCGTAAAAGAGAAGAGCCCCTTACATGAAACATAAAGGTGTATTTATACATACCTAAAACCCGTCTATTTTTAGGGAGCTATCTAAATTGCCCTTGAGATTATATAGCCTCCAAGTAATCATTAGGGAATTAACTAATCCTCACTAATATGTGTTTTTGCTTTTAAATCTCCATTAATATGTGCATGTGCTTTTAATTATGGTCTATTAGTTAATAGGCATGTGGGCTCCTCCATTTGCATGAATTCTTTTATTCCCTTTATTCTTTAGCTTTGAATATTTGTGCATGCATATATCCATGAAGCTCAGTTCAATTTTCACTCAGTTTCCTACAAATAAAAATAAAATATGCAAATAAATTTTCTTAAAATCAATTCATTCATAAAATTATCATTTTACCTCTGAATGAAGACGAATAAACGATGATTTGAAAACAATTTAGATTTTTCGTTAAACATGTAAAAATACCCGAATATGCTCATTTATTTTAATAAAAGAAGATTAAATATGGGGGAAAAAATATACATTTTTACATGCACATCATAATAAGGATAGAAGGCCCGATAGGATCTCAAGATTTCTAAGATGGGAGCGAAAGAGGAATCACATATCTATTAGGGTATAAAAGGCTATACTGACAAAGCATCTCAATGGTAACCAGGAAGAGAATAGTGCAGAATTGGTACTCGACTCCCTTTAGGGGCGCTAAGGTGTCAGCCTATGCGTCGTTATCATCTCAATTTGGAAGGTCTGTGAAGAGCATGGAAAATAAGTTAAGCATTTGGATATGGAAAATCTGAATGGGAGGAAGACGATAGAAGTGGAGACTTATGACCAGACAACAAAGGATATTAAAGCTATAAGGACAATAGACAAGAAAGTATTCACTTTTGAAGTAGATGCGCTTGTCGTGAAGTGCCTCGATAACTTTACAATGGTTATAAGCTTAGACAATCATCAAATAAGGCGAATCCACTCTCTATTTATATCATAGAAGATAAGTTAGCTTCTCGAATCCCAGAGCATGGTTCAACCGCATGATGAAGATGACATGCAAAGAATTGAGTAGAGCATATCCATTGGGATGCACCTACATTGTAGTCAGCCCAATCTCTTGCAAGATAAATTTAAGGAATTCGCTGAAGTGTGGGACAGATCCACCTAAGCATATGTATTTGTTGCACAAGGTATAGCCTCGATATAGGTTGTGTGCTTATTAATCGACGGATGGTAATAGAACTTCACTCTCCGTGATTCCATAATGGAGGAAAATAAAATGAAGTGACTCCATGGCCAACAAAATGAGGTTTGGACTTAAGGAATATCCAAGACAATTGGATCATATCGTTCATCTAGTGGAGGATGGTCTTAAGATTGTGCTACTGGAACGATTTTCATTTGAAGTTCGCATGTTATAGAACGCCTTGCTCTGGATGGAGTAGACATAGAGGCTTGAGTGGTAGAAGAAATGACATCAGAAGGATTAGAAGGATAATACTAACTTTAAGGCGACGAGATCTTTAGTCATCATTGGCTGAAAAGCTCGATAGCAAACGTGGTCATGCATGTTTATTTTGAATTTTGCTTTACTAAAACATTTATGTCTGATGTGAAGAATCCAGGGGATGTCCTTGTATTGACCAATCAAATTCTAGACATTGACCGAGGTAGAGTGAAGTGTCAGTCTGTATAGTGCACTTACTGTGTCTAGGGCATGGGTGTATGGAACACTCTATGTAGATAGCCCGCTCACGCTAGTAAATGAGCTTCGTCGATGATGGAACTATGTGTCGGATGTTACCTGTTATCGTAGTGTAAACGATAATGGAACAATTGTCCGGAGCAATATGGAGCTCTCTTTATAGGAACATAGGGTCATGGTGGGTAATTTAAATATCGATTTGACTATCTAGTGTGGATTCGGAGTTTGTTCTATGCGATCATTCCTATGAACTATCTCATTGAAATCAAGTCGTTGGTCCCTGCTCGGCCAAAGCTCGATAAAGATTGTTTATTTCAATTCACTAAATGAAGGCGTATCGCATATGACCAAATCAAGGTTATCCAAGGAAGAACTCGAAGTAGAGAGTGTGAAAGCATGAAAAAAAACACCAAGCATTGAATAACCTTTAAAATCAGTTCAGTGTCAAGCGTGGAATTGCTTGGTGTTGGCCATGTCGACAACCCAAATTTCCCCTTTAAAGTAATAAGCCGCTAATTAGGCCATGCGCCATGACATTAGTTAATAGTCGACAGTGGATCAATGATAACAACCAAAGCATCACCAGTGATGCAGTGACGTCGATGAGGCGTGGTAATGGCACTCATGAGGGCATCACGGTCCAAGTGCCCACCTTCAGATGTAGATCTATATTCGAGAACAAGGAAGGTCAGGGATTGGTGAATTTGCGACCGAGCTGATGAATATGGTGGTGAAATCTACCAAGGCAATGTTAGTGGCAGTTGTTGAAGTGGAAAGAGCGGTGGTGGTTAAGTAATAAGGTCGAAGGACGTTGATGCCAGCTCAATGTCGAAAAGAGCGAGATAGATGTGGTAGCAAATGATCAGTTAACCTAAATATTTCTAAGTGCCAAGTACTTATATCGCTTGGAAGTTCATGTCGGTACGGACATGTTTTGGTCGATACCGACGTGATTGATTTAAAAAAGAAAAGAAAATAGAAAGCATACCTGATCAAGACATGATATTTTCCAAGATGATAAGAGTTTCCACTTGGTTGATAAAGGAAATATGGTATGCCAATAATATAAAGTAAAGAATGAATATCTTCAGAACAGATGTGATGCTTCAATGAGAACTATTGGCTACCAAGAGACCCTTGGGAAACTAATATGACATTACTTATCTTGATCTAAAACATGCTTTGTTTCATGAAAGTATACTTTCGTGGGCAAGTGTTATAAAGTGTTGAACTGAGCATCTTTTAAGTGAATTTAGACATCGAGATGAAGATTGAATTAATCAAAAGCTTAGGGGCATGCTTGGGGATAGCATGATGGAGCAACATAAAAATTTGGGATCAATTCATGAGAAGTAACATGGCCAGTACCAACCACAATTATGGTCGGTACCGAGTTGATTGTTCAAGAGGGGCCCTATAACAACCCGAATTCCAGTGGTCCGGATTTTTCGTAAAAATGCAACCCAAGCCCACTATAGCCCGAGTTGGGTATCTAGTATTCTGCAAATAGGCTAAGATAAATATATCAGAGATTAATCATTTATCTCATAGCGGGATTGACTAAAATATAATAGTAAGTAAATACTCACCCAAATAACAACACTTTCCAAGAAAGTGTCATAAAGTTGAGAAGTATTTGCATCTACCTAACCTGTAGGATGTTATGAGGAGGGGGTCAGAACAAAATTTCTGGTGAATGAACAAATTATATACTTCTAAGCTTAATTCTACATATATTTTTTTATTTCCATTTATTCTTATATTATGTTCATTAGGTTACAATACTCTCGCTTCTGTTCGTGAACCGTGCCCATCTACTCCATAGTAGATTAAAGCCTAATAACTAATATATATATATATATATATATATATATATATATATATATATATATATGTAGCTAATATGCCCAACGACCATATTGGTCCTAGATACCACCCAGGTACCTTTTATATCCTCCTTGAAAAGGGCTCCATCGTCTTGCTTCGAGAGCGTTCCATAATTACATCTGTAAAGGACTGCTTCGTAAGGCCTACAATATAGATGCTCATCATCTTCCTCCGTTGCTATATCTGTAAAGGGCTGCTTTGTAAAGCCTACAATACAGATACTCCATCATCTGGCTCCATGAGCATTTCATAGCTACATTTGTAAAGGACTGCTTCCTAAGGCCTACAATACAGTTGCTCCACTATTTACTATGAAAAGGTAAATCACGTCCGCACTAGTCTATGCCAGCGCACGAACATCCACAATGTACCACTCAGTGCGTACATTGAGGACTACGTAATCGTTCTGTCAACTATCTGAATCCCGCCAATAAGGTCTACCTTGTATGGAATTCAGTCGGGGATTTTCTGTATCTATAAAGGACTGCTTCGTTAGGCCTACAATATAGATAATTTAGTTGGTCTGTCTCTTTTTCATGGTGGCTATGGCCCCATGCAGCCACCCCTCAATTAAGCGAAAGACTTCTAAAGAGTTAAGCGGTCGTACCCTACTGCAAAAAATCTAACATCCAAATGGTGGTGCCCCTCATCCAATGTCTCGATAGCGAAAGAATCATTGGCCTGTTGGTTTGACTCTAGTCTTTCTCGATATCGCTCTTTGTATTGATGATGGCCAATATCCGCATGCGACTATCCTTAAACTTACTTGCAAGTACTGGACATACAAATACCCTACTCCGAACACCAAGCCCTTCTGACTGCCTACAAAGGTCTATTTCTTTAGGCCTACAATCCAAATTCAGTCAAGGTATACCCTATTGATGGAACACCTACGTATCTACCTCTGGGGGTGCAGCTTCGTTAGGCCTACCCAGAGGGCCAACCTAGAGTATCCTCACGACCCGTCGAAATCTCATACTTCCTTGAAGCCCAAAAATACTAATTTGGACATGCTTCTCCATTTTTGAAATCCGTGATGAACTGCTTCATTAGACACTTTATCCTTTGGGCTGCTCCAAATGCATCTCAATTCTTTTATTAGACCCTAAGTTTAATATTTTAATCTGCATTTAGTTAACTTTCCTATTCTGTTCGCTACTTATTCACCCTAAGTAGCATATTCTTGTCCTTGTTTCACCTCTATTTATTGTGAGATTTCCATTTTTTAATAGGGAATGCTGTTAGTATGAGCCATATTCATTATCTTGCTTATTTAACTTAATATAGATCTTAAGTTCATTAAAATAAGCCTCTTTTATCATTCCTACTTTATTTTCTTATTGACTTAATATAAATCATTTAAATAAGCTTATACCATTATTATTACTCATTAATTTATTCAAAGTCCTAAAATAAGCTTTTCCGTTCTTATTTCTTAATTATAACCTATGTTATAATTCTACCTGTAATTGTCGTTTTCTCTTCTTTTATAGTCCGTACATAATTCAAGCATTTCTTTTCTGTTCTAATCTGCCTTGTTTTATCATGATGTAGAATATTCTTTTATTCTCTTATATTATATAATTCACTTATCATAATAACTATCTTCTTAAATAGTCTGTGCAGTGGACGTAGACTTAGAGTCACTATCCTTTACAACTTCAAGTTCTTACCGAATAATTTACTTGATTCTTATTATACTTTGCTTTATTCTCTTCTATTCTAGGAAGTAGTTCTATTTTATTTGATTGGTTATGAAAACTTTATTTAAAAATCCATTTCCATATTTTAATATTATATAATACTATTACAATACTCTGTAACTGTTAGATATTTCATTTACTATTTTGTAATAGTGTAAAATATAGTGGTTTCACTATTTTACACTAATTCTCTTTTTTCTTTCTTTTATTATAGCAATTACATTGATTTTTGTCTTTTAAGTATTAAATTACAGAAATATATCATATTTTCTAAACCAACCAATTAACCTTTTAGTTACTCCCAAATCCATTTGTTAGATTAATTAACTTTTCTCATTTTAACGTAATTTATTACAGTAATTCCTTTCCTCAAACATTTATTCTTTTACGTCTTATTTCCCTCATTTCAGTATTCTTAATTATTTAATCCATATTCACATTTAATCTATTTTAATCCATACACGAAGAAATAGGAGAAAATAGAAGAAGAATAACGCTTGCATTAGAAATCCAAAACGTAGAAACAGATGTAAATAAATACTAGTATTGTAAATAAACTGTAAATTCCTTATAACTTAATTAATAGGATTAATTGTTGAATAAAATTATCTAAACATGAATTTAACGATAATATATCTTAAACTTAAAAGATATATAAATAAATCCACTCACCTAACATCTTTTGCTTTACCTATGCTCAGCTGGGCACCATGGTCCTTCTGGATCCCCCTCCAAGGTGCATAATATTTTAGTTTAAAAGATCTTCTCCCTAGAAATATTCTTTTTAAGGCCCAGTCTTTTGGCCAACAAAGAAATATTTTCTATTTAGGGTTCAAGCCTTAGGCTAAGAACCTATTGGGAGAAATTCTAATTGTGAGAAAAGAGCTAAGCCTAGGGTTCTATTTAAAAGGGGCTTGCGATCTCAGATCGTTGGATTCTTGGATTGAACCTGGAGCCACCACATCATAGGGTCGTTTGGAACCATAGGATCGAAGAACACATGGCTCAAATCACGTTTAAAACCAAAAATACATCACTGTATGTACCTAGACGGGCTTCATCAAGGCCAGCCACCGGTCAACCGTGCGATCAACCTTAGGGATATTTGGGTCGACCTTCTGGTTGGCCCACAAACGCGCGCGCGTGTGTGTGTGTATTTTCGTTTTCTTTCCTGCTTTTGTTTCGTATGTAACTTCTTCATATTGGCTCAGATTTTGACAAGTTATATATGGAAACTAATCAGAAAATCGCCCTGGACACAGTGGTACAGGTTCCAAAGCCTTATTCTGAAAATTATAAAATTATTTATTTTCATTGCTTATCGTCATTCGTTAAATTTTAACTATATAAAAACGTGGGGAGTTACACCTTTAGGAAATTTCTTCCTCGAAATTTGACAAGGGTAAAATTTATGTAATCCCTCGCATTAATTACAACCATTTTGTGTACATCTAATTTTGCAACCATCCGTGCTTTTGTGCAAAAGCGCTTTTCAAGACAAAATATATGTGTACATAAATTTCTAAGCGGTACTTCCTATATGAATGCTTTGCTTCTTTAAAATTTTATTTTTGAAACATGATGCAAACATCCTAAATGTAATTGCAATTTCTATATGAATGCAGTCTTCTTAAAATTTAAAACACTTTTCATCCAATTTTTTCCACACTCCTATTGAATAGGGGCGAAGTTCAATGGATTTTGCATCCAAATCCTACCATACAACATTAAATATTCTAATTTCAGAAAAATCTAATTTTCTAAATTCGATCTCTTATGTCTGAAAGAAGGTAAAAAATGGAAAACTCCATATTTCTCCAATTTTCGTTTGTGTACATCTTTCTTCGTACTTGGGATTTAGGCTACTATTCTAAAAAAAATTGTTTACTTCCCCAAGCATAGTATACATAAGAAAATATCTTTTTTTAAATTTTTGTGTTGACGTTTCTGTCGCTTTCTTTAAATTTGTTATTTTCCTTTTGGTTATTTTATTCTGCTTGTAATATTTTTTTTATACAGCAACTAAACACAGCTATCATCTAGGGCAAGGAGGTCTAGGACCATGTCCATTTTGACACAGAAAGGTCCTAGTTTAGGAATCCAAGTAACTCATATGCTCCTCCCACCACCTATTACTTGTTACCAACATACGTAGTATTACTCATGAAGAATAAGATCTATTCATCTCTTATATTCCATTTTCAAAAAGGAATAATTAAGTCTCATTTACTACAATGATAAGGGTTTCAATCTATGCAGCCTCTATCTAAAAAGGCAACCAAGCTTGGGGAAATTTTCTCTTTGCTCTTCATTTCCCCCCAACTAAGGTCTTCTTTTCGCACCACGCGTGTCTTACTAACTTACTAATATCACAACACTATTCTTCTATAGTCTACACACATGAAGCAACATTTCTAGGTTTTCACCAGTGTCCTATAAACCTTACGAGAAATTTTATTATTACTAATAGGAGTAATTACTGTTATAGCCTTATACTTTTCCTGTTACACCTAGGAAATATTTCCTATCTACTCCATATTTAAATTTTTGAAACGTAAAATCCTAAAATTCTTGCCTTTGAAAGTGTTATTTTGAAGTTTTCTGTTAAATTCAAAGGTACTAGGTTATTTAAATTTTATCTTTCCAAAAAAAATCATTTACTTTTCATCAAACCATCTTTATTAAAACATGTCTTTCTTGTTCCTAAAACATTTTTTCTTTTTTCTTGACTTCAAAAAAAATGCCCTCGCATTTTTCAAAATATCCTTCATCTTTTTTTCATAGATTTTCAAATTTACTGAAACTGGAGTAAATAAGAACAGTTATTTTATCAAAAATCACTTAACTTTCCTACTCTTCTAATTACTTAACCTTGAAAGAGTTACTAACTTACTATACTTAATGGTTTTATACCTTAATATATTGGAATTACTTTCGCTTATGAGAAACCAATAACGCTAAACCTTTTATGAATCTTTTAAAGGAGGATTTCATGTTTATGTGAAATTATAAGGAATTTATTTTATATTTTATCGAAATAGGCTATACAAAATATGATGCTTTCCATACCTTGTACATCCCTTTCACGTATTCCTTATAGCTTGCACAAAACATCTTTATTTGTGATTCATAGAAAATTATATCTTCATTTCATTCCAATAGATTAAGGTATGTTTACTCTATGTTTACTTACATTAGATATTTCCTACTAAATTCATTAATTTATCATACTTTATTTCTCAAAAGAACTCATTTTTAAAACTTCTTTATAACTAATAAATATTTTCATATACTTATTTGAATAATAAGTGTACATACAAGCCACTTTAGAGATTATCTCCAAAACTCAATTAGGTCAAAATAGATGTCGCATAAAACACCATTACTATAACCCAAAAATACTAATTTATGGATTCAATAAAAATAAATATAAATAAATCCTGTATGCTACGTAAAACATTTACTTTGGGAGTCACCTACTATAACAATAATGTCACAGTCTAGGTTTCCTTTACTTTTACTAATCACATTTCCTACAACAATAAATGTTGTAACCTACGTTTTCGATACTTAACACATTCTAGGTTTTTATATTTAAAATCTTTAACTAGAGAGCTATACATGCTCTATAATTATTTAAAAAAAATTTACTTTTAACAAAATTCACATCCTATAACAACCGATTTAAACTTCTTACTACTTATATTTTTTTCAAAAACCCAATATTTACTTCCTCAAATACATTAAAAAAATACATTTTTCAACTTTTCAATTCAAAAGTTTCATTTTTATGGGTTAGACATAAAGTGGATTTTCTTCTTACTAAAACCTCTTATTCCGTCTAAAATAAAAACACTCTCCCTACTCTCACTGGGAAACTTTTTCACTTCTGATAACATATAGATGCTTATCTTCTCTCAAAACATGCTTATTTGTATGCTATAAATCGGTAATTAACATAGGGCTCAACATACTGGGTTATCCCAATCCCAAATAGCAAACTATCCAAAAATTCCACATGTCAAAATCTATAATTAGGGACTATTTGGATTTTAGTACATAATATATTTATATTTTATTGAAAAGTACAAATACGTTCACTCACTACCTACCTAGAAATCCTAAACCTATGCTCCAATACCAACCCGAATTCTAGTGGTACGGATTTTTCGCAAAAATGCTAAAACCGAAGCCCATTGAAGCCCGAGTTGGGTATCTGTTATCCTGCAAATACGCAAAGAGAAATATATCAGAGCTTAATAATTTTTCTCACAGCGGGATTGACTAAAATATAATAGTAAGTAAATACACACCCAAATAATAACACTTTCCAAGCAAGTGTCATAAAGCTGAGAAGTCTTTGTCATCTACCTAACCTGTAGAATGTTATGAGAAGGGGGTCAGAACAAAGTTATGGTGAATGAATAAATTATATACTTTTAGGATTAGTTCTACATATATCGTTTTATTTTCATTTACTCTTATATTAGGTTCATTAGGTTACAATACCCTCGCCTCTGTTCGTGAACCATACAAATCTTTCCATAGTAGATTCAAACCTAATAACTGATATATACATATATGTAGCTATATGCCCAATGACCATATTGGTCCTAGGTAACACCCATGGTACCTTCCGTATCCTCCTTGAAAAGGGATCCGTCGTCTTGCTTCGAGCGCGTTCCGTAACTACATCTACAAAGGACTACTTCATAAGGTCTATACTACAGATGCTCCATCGTCTTGCTCCGTAGCTATATCTGTAAAGGACTGCTACGTAAGGCCTACAATACAGATACTCCATCGTCTTGTTGTATGAGCTTTCCGTAGCTACATCTATAAAGGACGGCTTCGTAAGGCCTACAACACCGATGCTCTACTACTTACTATGAAAAGGTAAATCGCGTCCGCACTAGTCTATGCCAGTGCTCGAACATCCACAATGTACCATCTAGTGCATACATTGAGGACTATGTCATCGTTCTGTCTACTATCTGAATCCCGCCAACAAGGTCTACCTTATATGGAATTCAATCGAGGATTTTCTATATCTATAAAGGACTACTTCGTTAGGCCTACAATACATATAGTCTAGTTGGACTGTCTCTTTTTCATCGTGGCTATGGCCCAACACAGCCACCAGTCAACTAACTGAAAGACTCCTAAAGAGTTAAGTGGCCATGCCCTACTGCAAACAGTCTAACATCCAAATGGCGGTGCCCCTCATCCAATGTCTCGATAGTCAAAGAATCATTGGCCTATTGGTTTAACTCTAGTCTTTCCCGAAATTGCTCTTTGTCATGATGCTGGCCGATATCCGCATGTGACTATCCTTAAAATTACTTGCAAGTACTAGACGTAGGAATACCCTATTCCGAACACCAAACCTTTTTGACTGCCTACACTTCGTCAAGCCTACAATGCAAATGCATTCAAGACATACTGTCTTGATGGAACACCTACAGACTTGCCTCTGGGGGTGAAACTTCGTTAGGCCTGCCCAGAGGGCCATCCTAGAGTATCCTCATGTCCCGTTGAAGCCTCATACTTACTTGAAGCCCAAAAATACTAAGTTGGACATGCTTCTCCAATTCTAAAATCCACGATGAACTGCTTTGTTAGACGCTTCATTCTTTGGGCTGCACCAAACGCGTCTCAATTCTTTTATTAGACCCTAAGTCTAATCTTTTAATTTGCATTTAATTTACTTTCTTATTCTATTAACTACTTATTTACCCTAATTAGCATATTCTTAACCTCATCTCACCTCTATCTATTTTGATATTTCCATTTATTTAATACGGAATGCTGTTTGTATGACCCACATTCATTATCTTGCTTATGTAATTTGATATAAATCTTAAGTTCATTAAAATAAGCCTCTTTTATCATTCCTGCTTTATCTGCTTATTGACTTAATATAAATTATTTAAATAAGCTTCTACCATTATTATTGCTCATTAATTTATTCAAAGTCTCAAAATAAGCTTGTCCATTTTTATTACTTAATTATAACCTATGTTATAATTCTACTTGTAACTGCCATTTTCTCTTCTTTTATAGTCCGTACCTAATTCCAGCATTTCTTTTCTGTTCTAATCTACCTACTTTTATTATGATATAGAATATTCTTTTATTCTCTTATATTATATAATTCACTTGTATAACTATCTTCTTAAATAGTCTGCATAGTGAATGCAGACCTACGTTCATTATCGTTTACAGCTTCAAATTCTTATCTTATAATTTACTTGATTCATGTTATACTTTGCTTTATTATCTTCTATTCTAGGAAGTAATTCTATTTTATATGGTTGGTTATGAAAACTACATTTAAAAATCCATTTCCATGTTTTAATGATTTAGAATACTATAAATAATAATCCATAACTTCTTGATATTTCTTTTACTATTTTGGAATATTGTAAAATACAATGGTTTCTCTATTTTACACTAGTTCTCTTTTTTCTTTCTTTTATTCTAGAAATTACGTTCATTGTTGTCTTTTAAATATTAAATTATAGAAATGTATCAAATTTTCTAAACCAACCAATTAACCTTTTAGTTACTCCCATAACCAGTTATTAGATTAATTAACTTTTCTCATTTTAAAGTAATTTATCACAGCAATTCCATTCCTCAAAATTTTATTATTTCACATCTTATTTCCTTCATTTTAGTATTCTTAATTATTTCATCCATATTCACATGTAATCTATTCTAATCATACGCGAAGAAAGTGGAGAAAATAGAAGAAGAATGACACTTGCATAGAAATTTAAAACTTAGAAACAGATATAAATAAATACTATTACCATAAATAAACTGTAAATTCCTTATAGTTCAGCATAACTTAATTAATAGGATTAATTATTGAATAAAATTATCTAAACGGGAATTTAACGATAATATATCTTAAAATTAAAAGATATATAAATAAATCCACTCACTTGACGTCCTTAGCTTTGCCTGTGCTCAGCTTGGCTCTGTTGTCCTTCTGGATCCCCCTCTAAGGTGCATAATAATTTAATTTAGAAGATCTTCTCCATAGAAATATTTTCTTTTTAGGGCCCAGCCTTTTGGTCGAGTAACCAAAAAAATATTTTCTATTTAGGGTTCAGCCTTAGGCCAAGAACCTATTGGGAGAAAATCTAATTGTGAAAAAAGAGCTAAGCCTAGGTTTCCATTTATAGGGGAGCTTGGGTATATCAGACCATTGGATTCTTGGATTGAACCTGGAGCGACCACGTCATAGGGTCGTTCGAAGCCATGGGATCGAAGAACACATGGCTCAGATCGCGTTTAAAACTAAAAATACGTCACTGTACGTACTTGGACGAGGCATCGTCCAGGCCAACCACCAGTCGACCACGTGGTTGACCTTGGGGTGATTTGGGTTGACCTTATGGTCGGCCCATAAATTTGTGTGTGTGTGTATATATATATATATATATATATATATATATATATATACATATATATATTTCGTTTTCTTTCTCGCTTTTGTTTCGTTTGTAACTTCTTCATATTGGCTCGAATTTTGACAAGTTATATATGGAAACTGATTAGAAAATCGCCTCAGACGCAATGGTACAAGTTTCAAAGCCATATTCTGTAAATTTTAAAATTATTTATTTTCATTGCTTATCGTCATTCATTAAATTCTAACTATATAAAAATGTTGGGTGTTACAGGCCCACTCTTGGACTTTAGGAGATTAATGCTTAAAAAATATGAAATTGGTCATAAGGATATGATGACCATTATGGTTGGTACCGACCATAATTGTCACGGATACCAACATGATTTTTCATTTCAGAGGGACTTGTTGTTCCTCCCTATCTCTAGTTTTGAAGTTTTACTAGTTCTTTCATGATTTGGCGACGATGATGCATGATTCCAGCTATAAATAGATTAACTAGAGCAACTTAGTGAGGGCTTTTGGATTTTTGTTTTTTATTCTCTATATTATTCATCTCCTAGCTTCCACTTCAGCCACTATTGCTAAGTTTATTATCCGAGCATACTTTTTTGTCTAGCTTTGAAATCATTGTAAAGCTCTTATTCTGATGATGAATATGAATAGTTTTAAGTGAACGTAGGCATTAGTTTTGGCCAAATCACTATAAAAATTATGTGTCCTTTGCAAATTCTATTTGATTCTATTTAGATCTATTATGTATTTTTTCATTGGGGTGTTGTACCACTTTTTGGTCCAAAAATACACTTCACGTTCATCTCCCTTCCCATTTCAACAAAATGACATGCATCACCATCCAATTTAGAACCCACTATTCCACATCACATGATACACCTACCCGATCTCTATCCAAATTTTCAATAAGATCTATAGCTGAAATTCTCCCCAACTAAAACATCAAACTCCCCTACACCCACAAATTCATGGCCTGTAATATCGCCTACATCCCTCGCTGACACAACTTGCTCTCCCAACTCAACTTGTTTACCAAACAATATAGAATATCATCTAGCACCATTAATACCCCTGCTAATCATACTTGAATTATTACCGCTTGTACAGGGAACCACTGTCCCTTTTAGCCTCCCCACTGCCATTCTTTCGAGTATTTCTTCCCCTTCCCTCAAAACTTCATTCTTTGGCAGCCTATCCAACAACGAGAAGCTGTTCAATGTAGCAAAGTCATTTGGTAAATCTATTCTTTATGGACGACAACATACTCAGAGGCATAGTTTGTTACCACGATGCTTAATTGAGGTTGGTCTTACCTAGTGATGGATGGGTTAAAATGTATTGGTTAGACAAAAAAGGTGCATGTGTAGCCTCAAATGGGGACAAGAAGGCCCGGTGTGAGGCATAGGCGAATGATATATTTGCCTAGGGCATCATTCTACGGAGGGGAAACAAACATAGAACAAAAAAATGTGTTCTCTTCAGATCTTTTCTCAAATCGCGACGCGCTCTAATCATCGATTCTTCATCACCGCTAGGCGCCAGCACAAGCCAAATTACCCACCTCAACTCAGTTTGCCTTAGGTTTGTCGCCATTGTCAGCCACCTCGTGCCAACTGCCGTGGTCCGTCGCCATATAATGCGCAACTCCCATGGTTGCAATTTTGATTTTCCCTAATTCTTAGTTCCTAAATTATGTGAGTTTAGGAATACTGATTTTTTTTACTGATTTCGATTATAATTTTTTTAACAGATAAGTTAAATGTTGATATGCCATAATGCCTAAATTAAATTGTTTGCCCAGTCATGGATTATCTGTTGGTTTTCAGATTTTTTTTTTAACAAATCCTTAACTAAGTGAGTTAATTTAAGATTAACCAACTGCCTTAATTCTTAAATTAATTTTTTGTTTTATCATTGCACCATTTAATTTGTGTATAATTGCATAATAATAGTACTTCAGTTAGAACTTAAGAAATAAAAGAACAAAATAACCTTTCATTAACTTTGATTTTGACATCTAGGAAAATTCAGGGTGTTAAATTTCATAGTTTGTACCAGTACTAGTTCATCCCGGTCGTGAAATTATTACCAACGATCCATATTTAGGGATTGGAAGTGGACTATACTCTATTTCATTGTCTGATCCTATATCTTCTAGCCTACACAAAAAATTTATTACATTAGCAACAATCTTTAGAGAGAGCATATCTCTCTAAGTACCAGAAAAGAAAAAGAAATAAAAAGCCAACAATTTCATTTTCTTTCTTTTGTTTTTTAAATTTGGCCTGGTAAAGTAAACATTGAATTTAAGATTTGTGTTAGGCTATTAGCTATCAAAAGTCAAAAGCACTACAGGTAAGTTTTCATGTTAATTGCAAATGTCCGGTTGATGAACAAGTAAAAAATAATGACGAATGCAGATCTTGTATATCTTTTCAATTGAAACATAGAAATGTAGAAATTTATTGCCAATTCTATTGTTGCTAAATTAATTTTACCATGTTCATCATATAATTTTGTTGCAGAAATATCAAGCATTTTTAGTACAGTAAATTAATGAATGTATAAGTTGAATGAATCCATTACTTTGAAACAAAAACTATAGATATTTATTGCTATTATGTTGCCTTTTTAGCTAGATTAACTATAGATATTTATAGGAATCATTTGAATTATTGTGTTGTGCAATTAAAACGTAAATAATATGCAACTAAATTTTTTTATATTAATATTGTGTGATATCACGATTTGAGATAGGAATTGAGTTGCTTTAATTCTTTTTGTGAATGAATATTTTTGTTTGAAAATGAAAAGACGTTCTTTTTGTGAATGAATTTGAAAATGAATAACATTGATTTCAAACTTTATTTGAATAAATTAAATCATGATTAATTACTAGAATTGAGTTCAAAAGTATTAAAATGAATGAAATGCTAATATTTTTTTCATTAATAATATTGTGCCGTATTTTAATTTGAGATAGAATTCGAAAACAAAATTCTGGGTACCAAAATAGGAAGAAAAAACAACGCAAAGATGAAAAAGCAAAATCATTAGTAGGTTCAATTTCAAATTTATTTGAAGCAAGACAAAAGAAATCTTAAACTCCAAAATCTAGTCAAGTTAAAGAAATTAATTTTGAGCATGATGATATTGATGCCAATATTGAGATAAATGAAGATGAAGTGCCTACAATAGAGGATGTTAAAATAGATATTGAAGATCAACATTTTGTAAAAGTTGTAAACGAGGATAATAATGTACATGTACACATTGATATTGATGATGAAGAAAACGATATGTTCCTAAGTAATAAGATTGATGGTAGACACTTCACATTTAAACACTACATCAGCAACTATCCATGGAGAGAACATCATGAAAGAAAATGGCTTGTTTACTTGGATGAGTATGCATGATAAAGTTTAATATTTTTATTGTAAGCATTTAAGAATAAAAAAGACATCAAAATTAGCCGATGAAGGAATTAATGATTTGCTTAATTTATATACTAAATTAAGGGAGCATGAAGGCAATCCATTGCATAATAAAAATCTAATCAAATGGGTGGATTTGCATAGAGGGGTTCAACAAAAAGCAACAATCGATAAAGCAAAGGAAGCACAAATTGATCAAGAGAAATAATGTTGGAAAAAAGTATTTGTGCGCATAACTGGTTTTGTCAAAATACTTTCTAGAAATAATTCACCATTTTGTGGATCAAACGAAAAGATTTATGAGAAAAATAATGGGTTTTTATCAACTTACTGAATTTATAGCCGAGTTTGATCCAATTATGGATGATCATCTTAGATGGGTGATAAATAATTGAAATCAATAATCATTATTTAAGTCACAAAATTCAAATGAATTGATAATTTTTTTTGCTAACAAGATCAAAATGGAAATGCTTACAAAGATTAAGAAAGCAAAATACTTCTCTATTATTCTTGATTGCACTTAGTTTGAGCCATAAGGAGCAAATGTTCATTATTATAAGATATGTGAATGTTGATGATGCAAATGACATCAAGGTAGAAAAATATTTTCTTGAATTCTTAATGGTGGATGATACATCCAGGCTTGGTCTTTTTCAGAGAGCTTGAAATTGTTTTGGTTGAGCTTAAACTTGATATTAATGATGTGAGAGGACAAGGGTATGATAATGGTTCAAACAAGAAAGGTAACAACAATATTTTTTTTTCTTAAACTTGATTTTAATTTATCGAAAATAATATTAAATACTTAATTGAACTTAATGTAACTTGATATAAATCCTAGAGCCTTATAGATTTCAAATGAGCGTCATAGTCTTAATTATGCTTTATGTGATATGGAAAAATCATGTACGAAAGCTAGAAACTTTCTTGCATATGTGCAAAAGATTTATACTTTATTTTCCAGCTTAACTCATCGATGGGAAATTCTTCGAAGCTATGTGAAAGGTTTGACTCCAAAACCAATATCGGCAACCCAGTGGGAAAGTAACGTTGAAAGTGTTAAAGCAATAAGAACGCAAAAATCGGAACTATGATATGCTTTAATTGATATTGCAAATAATTATAAAGATGATGTTGTGATGATGGAGGCTAAAGGATTATGCCAAAATGCTTTGGAAAATTTTGAATTGTAGATTAGTTTGTGTATTTGGTACACAATATTAGACAATATCAATTGAGTAAGTAAAATACTTCAACGAGAGGAAATGGATATCGACAATGCAATTACAAATATTAAGGATCTTGAACCATTTTTTGAAAAATTTAGAGAAGATGGATTTGAAACCATGATGAATGAAGCTAAAGAAATTGCAATTGTAGTCGGTATTGTTCCAATCTTTTTGGAAAAGGGAGTCATGCGTAGAAAAAAACAATTTGACGAAGATATCGAAGAGAATAATGATATGCAACCTCCCGAAGATAATTTTCGAGTTACTTATTTTCTTCATATAATAGATCAAGCTTTAACTTCACTTAGAGATCGGTTTGAGCAATTTAAGCTTTATGAAGGAACTTTTGTTTCTTGTAAAATTTGAATTTTAAAAATATTGACAATGTCGAGTTGAAGAACCATTCCATGAAATTAGAAGGTTTTTTGGAACATAACGAACAAAAAGATTTTATGGTAAAGAATTATTCTACGAGCTTCAACAATTATAAAGGATTGTACCATCAAAAGTAACTAAACCTATTGATATTTTAATTTTTTTAGGGTCTTATCGAGATGTAAGTGGATTTTTGAATATTTGGATTGCTTATAGAATTTTATTGACTATTCCGGTAATGGTTGCTTTGGCGAAAAGAAGTTTTTGAAAATTGAAATTGATTAAAACATATCTTCAAATTACTATGCCACAAGAAAGGTTAAGCAGACTATTTATGATTACAATTGAAAATGAGTACTTGGATATGCTTAACTATAAAGAGATACTAGACAAGTTTGCTTCAAAAAATGTGAGAAGGAGTTGTTTCCGTTAATGGCATTAGAATGCTACGATAATATGTTGACATTTTGGTTTTTGATGTACTCTAAGTCGCTTAGTAGACCAATATTTTGCAATTATTGTTTTATATATGAAAGAGCTTTCATATTGTTTCTACATTATTTTATTTCTACATTTAAAATTATCGTTCCTTTTAAGAAATATGGCAAAAAGAAATGAAAAAATAAAACTCGTCTAAGGCATTAAATGTCCTTGGGCCAGCCCTGGGGACAAGATAGGTATTTCATCAAGCAGGGTGACTACATCCATCCTCCTTTTCTGTTTTTCTTGGTTTGGAATTAATGAGTAGTCTTGGAAGTTCATATCCAAACATCCTAATGAGCCTGCAAGTTATGACTGTCGTCCATCCCATTCGTATCAAAAAATGGAATTGAAGTGTGAAAATATTTCTTCTACTAACCAAATTCTAGTATCTCTATTTCACCATAGATAATCTAGCAAAATCCACTTCACTTTCATACATTTCAGCTAACAGTGGAAACCATGGTCATGCCTCTACATTGTACAAAGTTGCATTTTTTCTGATGTTTGATGGAAGCTTATAGGGCACTTGTGTCCAAAATATCCATAACCCAAACAGCACAAGGGTACTCGATAAGGTCTAACAAGGTGCAATGAGAAACACCACATCTATATTGTATTTTTTTCTCGAATTACCGTTGGATCCAAGAGGTAGAATGCTACATTTTGATGTGAGACTTTATAGGTTTGTAGAAGAAGGTTCGCTGACAACTTACGCATAAGATAGTTTGTGCTAGGGAAGGAGCGGAGGTTGTGAGTATTTTTTAAAGGAGAAAGTTGAAGATAAGTAGTTTTTCTAAGAAACAAAATGCGAGAGATAATCATTGGGAGCCATTAATGCAAGAGAAGAAAGATTCAAAAGATATTTTAACTTAATGATTTAAAATCGTGTGTATGTGTATTTGTGTGTCTGTGAGGAGGAGTGTCTATGGCACCCCTATTTGGCATCACCCCAATAGCCCTCTATTTTCAACTACAAGTTTCTATTTAAATAATGGTGTGAGTGGGAAGAGAGAGAAAGAAGGATTATCTAAATGGAAACTTGGGGTGGATATCAAAGGGCTGTATGGGTGCTGCATTGTTTGGGTGCAGTTGAATGCTCTTCTATGCACAGACACACACACAGAGACACACTTGTGTAGTTATTATATATAACTCATTGCTTGTACAATTTTGGAGAAAAAGATAAATTTTAAAATATAAGCTTCTAAAAAAATTATTGCTAAAATAAGCTTCATAAAATACTTATTACAAATAAATGTATACATGCTTGCTTTAAAAGTGAGTTTACAGTTTGCATTTATAAATAGTTAACATAGTGAAAACTGAAAATATTTTTTTAATAAGTTTTCAATGAAATATAGGTTCATAAGACATTTGTTTAATGAGTCTATATCCGTGAATGGTTCAATTTATGAGCATGGTATATATAACATAAAACTCTGGGTATAGAGTTCTTCACTGTGCACACAAATATAAATACACAGACACATACACATACACATACGTACATGTGTGTGTGTATGTATTATGGAAGATCGGTATCTATTATGGTACACCTCTTATGCTACACCAAAATGATTTTTTTAATTAGACAATTTAAAACGAATCCAAAACTCGGGGATGTGTTGTTATGTATTTAAAGGTAGGGCATTATTGTAATGATAACCATTACCGATACTAAAAACTCATTATTTTATCAGTACTTTGGGAAATCAAAAAAAGCTTCCTAAACTTTACGGTTACTATTGATAAAATAAACATCGGCATGTATACCGATAAACTAGTAAATCATTTATTAAATTCACCAATACATAAAAACATTAAAAAAATATTGCTACAAAATTTTGATAACAAAAAGAGAAATGTTTTGTTATGGATACTAACTCCATTAACTCTTATATCAAATATCGAATTATTACTTGATATAAAAACATTTCTTGATTCATTTTGAATTATTCACAACAATACGAAATAATAAATTTTCTAATCTTAAATTTTGAAGCTAATAAAACTGAAAAAAGAAACATTGTCACAAATAATACTGCAAACATTTTCTTAAAATCAGATATTCTTTCGAAATTGTTTGTGGTTACAATTAACTAAAATAGCTAAAAAAAAATTACATGATTGGTAAATTTATTGTTGCCATTAGTTTTAACATTTCTTTATTGCTACCTTACTGTTAACAAGGGTAAATTTACCGATAGCATTAGTATGCGGATGTAGCTCAGTTTCGATTACCAGTTGTTTGATATTGGTATAACAAAGGTAAATTTACCATTCCCGTAACAACTTTAGTTAAAGATCATTTTGACAAAAAAATATTTTCCGAATAATTTTTTAATTTATAATATTGTATTGAAATTTTAAAGGTAACTACAATAGCTAATATTTACCTTAGCTTTTTTGACATTTTAGAAATTCAAAATTATATCATAATTTGTATATATGAAGTTTGTAATGTGGATTAAACATCACCAAAGTTTGGATTACTTTCAAAGTGTAAAGCTTAAAAAATCATTAAGATGTACTGTAGGGGTATAGTGTAAGTGGTATATCAATCTCTCTCCATACACACACATATAAACACACACAGATACACACATAAAATATATATACATATATATAAGGAAGGTTTAATGGTACCCCTCATTTGTAGCACCTCTCTAGCCCCTTGATTAGTACCATAAGTTTTTGTTTAAATAAGTATGATGTGGAAGAGAGAGAAATAACTAATATTTAAACAAAAATGTGTGGTGGAAATCAAAGGGTTATACACATACATAGACAAATACACATACATGCAAATATGTATATGTATTTATATAAGGAAGGTTCAATGATACCTCTCTTTTCTAGCACCCCTCTAGCCCCTTGATTTCCACCATAAGTTTTTATTCAAATAAAACTATGATGTGGAAGAAAGAGAAAGAACAATATAAACAAAAATTTACAGTAGAAATCAGGGATACGTAAATACATACATATACATATATACATAAAAATACACATATGTGTGTATGTATATATTATCTAGATTTTAGACTAAGTAGATTTCATATGAATCTAGACATTAGGACGAAAATGAGATGGTTTAAGGACCTAGAGGCAAGCTTGGAACAGCAACGGAAGAAGCTTCAGAGAGTTGGAGTGCAAATTACTCTAATTAGAGAGGTGGGTACCAATTACTTTTTAGGTCGGTATCAAATTGATTTCTTCCACTTTGGTGGCTTCTAAAGCTATGGTCAAAGAATGGTTGGTTGAAGTGGTTGTCCTGGGGCTCATTTTAGAAGGGTAGATAAAAAACTACCACAAACTTCGTAGAAAAAGACAAGTACTAGATGTGTCAAAACATCTTGGTAACAATCTGATTTCCAAGAAAAAGTGCTCATAGCTGGGAGAATTGAAGGTTGAAGACGAAGTACAAGCAAGATATGTGATTTTCTCTAAGAAAATCGTGACGGTGCTGACATGATTTATAGAAGGAACTTAGTCTTCCCACCTACTTTCTAGGATCTAGAGTTTTGCATGGTTTTCAATGGTTTGGCTATCTGATGGGTTATTCTTCTATAAACAACAAGCTTAGAGCAACCTAGAGTTGACTTTTGGCCATTCTTCTTCCTTTTCAAATCTCTATCTGTTATCCAGAATTCTAGCCCGACTATATTGAACTGGCCGCACGACTTAAATTTGATTGCCATATTCTAGATTGATGATTGTGGGGGCCGTAGGTCGAGTACATATGATTAAATGAACTCAGAATTGAATGGATATGATAGATGTACAATGTAGGATGCTCGAAGCATGGAATATGGCTCAACGAATGGAAGGGTTCGGCATAACATAGAAAATAGGGAAGGATCAGCATGATTGGTGTGGAGGGATCAACAAGCTATATTGAAGAGGGATTGGCATGCCATATTGAAGATGGATCGGCATGCTATATTGAAAAGGGATCGTCATCCAGCAAATTCCAAGTGCATTCATGCAAACACCACTCCATATCTTAGGATCTACAACTTCAAAGCCTTTGAAATTTGAAAGGCAGGGTATATGGACCTTAGAGCACCTACTCTAAGGACCGCACATTACATGGGTAAACCTTGAGGGATCAGCATGTAACTCCAAAGAGGGTTCGAAAGTCAACAATGAACAAATCATATCAAGTCAAAGATTAAACAATAACTTGAGCTACAGTGGTCTACATGACATGAGATTTGAAGGGCCAATATATTTAAGCATGCAGAAGCCACCATAGGGATCACTGCCAAAAAATCGACCAATGAAGGATCGGTACTGATCCCTCCTCATTAGGATTTAGGTCTAGAGACCCCTCTAGTAGGCCCATGTGCGTTAGAAGGTCCATCAGCGGAAGTTTCAGAGAGATTAGTGGTCGACTTCACCTATAAATATCGACCTATTAGGTCATTTGAGGATCTTTACGCTGCTTGTTACTTTAGACTTTATTGTAATCAAGTGTTCTCTATTCTCAACTGTTGTAATCGCATTTATAAGTGATAAATAAAGATAATCTTCAAAGTGGACGTAGTCATACAACAAAACCACTATAAATCTCTATGTTTCTGATTATTGCTTTTTATTTGTTGTTAGCTTGGCCTTTTTCCTGGTTTAATTTTATTTTCTTCTCTTACTTCTCTTCAAATATCTATTCTTGGGTATTTGTGACCAATTTGGTTGCAAACATTTTGGTGCTTTCACCGAGAACCTTGATTCTTAGTTTGCTAGGATCCCCTTTATTGCTACTGGATTGGATAAATCCTCCAAAGGAGATCTATAGTTATCTTTAAGAAGTAGCTTATGCGACTCCGATTTGAAGGAATCTAAAGGAAAGTAATCAATAATGGCGAGACATACTAGATCTACTTCTCAGAACGTGGAAGGAAATGATACTGCTAGCATTCAGTAAGGAGGCTCAAGCAATCAACAAACAAACGTGAATGCTGATCCCGTTGAAGTCCAGAATCCCACTGTTTCTCTTACCAAAGCCGAATTTCATAATTTAATGAGAGAGTTGATGGAAAGACGTTGACAACTATATCAGCAAATTTAGACTAATATCAATTTGATGAACCAAATTACTCAAAAGCGGCATAGGAAAGCTAGGAGGGATCCCCCTCCTTAATAGGCATCGACAATTTCTAGCTTACTGGATGAATACCACATGCATATGTATCATAGGATTGAAGAAAATTGCACAAAACTTCAGAGCGTCCCTTACCAGACTATCACGGTCTGCCAAGATCGATCAGTGTCGATCCCTCCTCTAAAGGAGGGATTCCCCTATACACTTAAGGAATCATGTTGGAACTATTTCTGATGGTTTGGACGATGGAGTTCGATTGATTATGGACCATTTACATCCTTAGAATGATGACGGAATGAATGTACAAGATGCGCATTAGGAAGATGGTGAACCAAGAAAGTGTGAAATTTCACGTAAGGTGGAGCAAGACCACCTCTTGGCACCAGACATCCAAACATTGGACTTATCGGCAATGATCAGACAGTTAGTGAGACAGAGCCGGCTTAACCAATGATGACTAAGGAATGTCAAGACGTCATACCCCATTCACTGATAGTGTATTGCACGATACCCAAGGAAGTTCAACATGCCAGCGAGGCCTGCCTACGAGGGAAAAACCAATCCCTGGCTGCACATCATGAGATATGAATGGCAGATGGATTCCACATGAGCTGATAATGTGACCAAGCGTAGATGCTTTCCCATAACTCTTTTTGGAGTAGGGACGACGTGGTCCACGAAACTACCCCCGCGATCAATTTCTAGATTCGATGATTTGGCACCTAAGTTTGTGGAGCAATTCCAAATGCATGCGCGATGTCCCTTTCCAACATAATTCAGGCTCCAGGAGAGTCGTTGAAATATTATTTAAAGAGATTTCATACAACCATTACGGAGGTCAGTAATCCAAATGACCATGCGATACTCATGGCCATGACGAGAGGGATTGATTCGGAGTCTAAGTTTGGCGATTGGTTAGCTGGCAAGCCGCCCGCAATGTTGGAACGCTCTTACAAAAAGGCAGCTCAATATTTAAGAAAGAACGAAGCCAGATCCTATAGAAAGAAGAATGTTGTGGGACCAAGTGGAGGAGTATAGAGTAACGTTGCGATAAAACAATCTGATGATAGTTCTAGAAAAGTTCAAGTGAATGTTCAGAGTAAACCAAATCAACAAAAGAGCGGCGGAGATAGGAACCGAGAACAAAATAGGGATTCTGGAAGATTGAAGACTAGGATTCCAATATATAGAAATTACATGCCGTTGAATATGTCGTTGGAGAATATCCATCTATCTACTTGCAACACCATGTTGTATAGGAAGCCGCCTCTGATCGAATCAAAAGAGAAGCAGAAGTAAAATGGAAAGTACTGTCGGTTTGGCGAGTGTTATCTGCACAATACAAATGAATGTAGGCATTCCAAGACGTTATTAAAAAACTGATTCGATAAAAGAAGTCACAATAGTTTGTGAAAGCCCCATAGAATGGCAGGCAGGGGAATTCTTACCCCAACCGAGGACAAGCTCCACGCAGGGCTGAGGAGCCTGCGTGGACTGTGGAAGACTGGTGATAAACACGATAGTCGGAGGACCGCAACTGTTCGATGACAGAAATTCTACCAAGTTAGAAATTGGTCGAGCGAATTTATAATAAAATTAACTACAAGCACACGGCGTACAATGATAGTACATGGCAAGTACGGGTCGATCCGTACGGAGTTGTTTGATTTTAAATTTCTATTCAATAAAACTGAACCAAAGTTGAAGAAAGTGTTAAGCTAGAAAATGAGAAAACTAATAAACTAGCAAAAGAAAATAGATAAAAATATGAGTGTTTAAAGATAATTTAGAGGTAATTTCCACTCTCCAGGTCACATAGTTCAACAAATTATGAAATTATAATCTCTTTTTTCCTGTCATAAGTGAACTTAGTTGATGTGTTTATCATAAGTATGGCCTATTTGTGCTATTAATTAGCTCAACATAAGCCATCAAACTATGACACAATTTTTAAACCACTTGTTAATTCTCATGAAAAATGACAGTGAAGTAGAAGTTAAAATCTATTTTAAACATGGCCTATTAACTATTAATTAGAAATATAGACCATCAAATTTTAATTTTAAAATCACTTCGTTACCATATTCATATATAAATGAAGAGGTAATTTTATTTTGTGATTATTTAAGCATGGCATATTTGTTATGAACGACATAGACTATCAAATTCAGCACAAAACAATAAATCACCTCAACATTCATTCTTCCATTAAACACAAAAAGAGAGAAATAATTATCAAAATGTTGAAGCTACATAATTAGAGAGCTTCATTACCCCTAAATTGAAAGGGTTTAGCCTCTCATTTGTTTTATCTTTCAACACAAATAGTGTTAACCCGCCTTTTGTCAAGGCCATAAACAGGCGGATTCAACCTAACCAACTTCACGAATATCGAGGCTGGAATATCATGGATTTGGTTTAAATGGATGGAGTATTAATATGAAGTCAGGATTAAGCATGGTCAATGCATAAATGACACAGCGTGCTTGGAAGATGGATCGGCATAGGCTGGATTAGCATAAGCGTGGATCGAGGGTCTCCATGATGTGGGTCGGCCATGTCGTTCGGTAATGGTGTAAAGGTAGGAAGGTGGTTCAGCCATATTGGAGCGGTTCAGTTAAAGGTGGTTTGACACCACCTTGGGTCGGCAATTGGATGAAGTTCACTTGGATAAGGGGTCGGCATCCACTTGAGGGATCGGCCTCTAGTGATTCGGCTATATGGGTTCGTTCGGCATAGTTGGAAGTTAGGGATAGCCTGAGTGGATCGGCAGGATGGTGTGGAATGGTGAGCTAGAGAGGTAACAAATTGGAAGCGATTCGGCCACGGTGGTTCGGGCTTGGTAGGTCGGCTAAGGTAAATGAAGACGGAGTGCATCAGCCTCGGTGGGTCGGCTCGGGCATATGAAGTGTAAGTTCTTCGGTCACGATGAATGAAGAGGAAGTGGCTCAGTATGGATGGTTTGAGTTGGCTATAGTGAGGGAACATCTTCGGTTCGGTCAGGGTAGGCAGCCGTAGTAGGTTGGTAGGTGTGGCTCAGTTTGTATTGGAAACACTTCGGGTCGGCACTAGTAGGAACTTGGGGTCGGCATTTGAAGTTGCAAGGGGTCGGTTGCGGTGCTACTTCGGGTCAATGTGGCAATCGCTTTGGGTCAGTACTAAGAATGCTTCGGGCCGGCAAGGCTTCGATATGTGGTCGGCATATTGGGATGGCTAGGGATCGGTTATGGCCTTGGTGGGCTCGGACTAATTAGGAAGCCCGGTAACTTAGGTTTTGCCTATAAATAAAGTAGGCGGGGCTTTAGAAAAAGGGAACTTCATTCTGTTTCCCTTCTACTTTCTCATTAAGGCTATTCTGTCATTGTCATTTCAAAAACACTGGATTGTAACTGTAATTGATTCTAACATCAATAAAAAGAAAATTTCTAGAGTGGACGTAGGCCGAAGTCAGCCGAACCACTATAAATTTTGTGTCTTTACTACTTTCTTTTTAATTTTTACTGTTCTTCAAATTTATACTCTATACATACATTCTATCTGTGATATGTGACTGTTGTTTGGTGCTTTGATTGGAATTTAGGTGTCAGTGACCAATTATAGCGCATACATTCATGTTCTTTCACTGAGAAAGCTAGCACTCAGGGATTTAGAAGCTTGGATTTTGGAGACTATGGCAAAGCAATCAACTAGGAGACAGAGGACAGAAAGAAGTCAGCAGGAGGAAAGTCAGGAGGCTTTCTCTGGAGCTAATCTAGCCTCCATCTACATCACTAAGGACAAGATGAAGGTCATGATGAAGTCCATGCAGGAACAGTTGAAAAGGCAAGAGGAAGTGGTGCAGGCACTTTTCAGACAATTCAGACAAGAAGGAATTGCAGGAGTTAATATCCGCGGAGCTGGAACAGAAGGACTCAAGAGGCAAGTAGATGGAGTGGTTTAGGAGGGGGCAACCCCCAATCAGCAAACGTCTATCAATCTGGATGGACCTAGACTTAGGGGCACACCACCAGGAAATGCTGGACCAATCCATGGAGCGATACCAGATGATGCTGCGCAGCCCGATGCCAACAGGAATACAAGAGTACTTGACGAGAAGTATGTATCGGAATTCCCTTGAGGACTTAGAGGGCAGTTAGGAAATGTAAATGGGGGGGGGGGGTAATCCTTGCTAGGTAACACTGGATTGGTTGACATCATCAGGCGAACCATTCGTAGAGGCCTAACAAGCAGGGATTTGGAGGGAGTTAATAAAAGTCCGTTTACCTGGAACATCAGTATAGCTACGAATCCACCTGATTTCAAGCTACCCACTATGGAAGTATACAAAGGTAAGGCGGATCCCACTGTCCACTTGATGAGGTACACAAGGCATTTGGAAGTGTTGGGGGCATTAGAGTTGGTCATGGCTCGATGTTTCCTCTGTACTTGATCGATATAGCTGCTATGTGGTTCAAACAACTAGAGGATGGATCCATTGTAACATGGATAGAACTGGTAGATAAATTCTTAAATAAGTTTCGAGTTTATTTAAAGAGGACAAAGAATGTGGTGGCACTAACGTCAGTTAAGCAGAGGGAGGGTGAATAGCTCAAGACCTTCTTAACTCAGTTAATGCAGCAGTTGCTTCGGTGGACTAGCCGAATCCATCAATGGTTCTGATAGCGGCAGTGTTAGGAGTCAGGGATGATTCAGATTTCAAAGTATCATTGATACGGGATCCACTACTAGATTTCGGGGAATTCTTTCACGAAGCTGAGAGATTTCTTCGACAAGAGGATGCATGTTTGAATTTGAAGTCAAAGGAAGTAAACATGGTTAAGGATGGAGGACTGCCCAGTGAAAGCTCTGGTAAAGACAAGGATAAAGGGAAGAGGAAGCACTGGGGAGAATCAAAATTCTCTATTTACACAGGATTGAATGCAACACTGGAGTGGATATTCTTGGATACTCGTGATCGCTTCCCTTATCGAAGGCCGACGAGGAGGGAACCCTCCAAACGCAAAAAGGCATCAGAAATACACTGTTCTTTCATGACCCGGGTGGGCATGATACTAGCAGCTGCCGACATCTAAAGGATATAATCGAGGAGCATGTGAGGAATGGTCGGTTGTGACAATATGTTGAAACTCGAAGTGCAACAATGGAATAGAAGCAACCACCGACAGCCTTGAACGGCGATGGCACAAGGCCAAGGAATGGTGGCCGTTTGGTCATCAACTAACCGTGATGGTTTGGAATAAGTAACAAACTCCAAGCAAATGGCTAAATCACTTACTCATGTATGGGGTCAGAGATAACCCTTAGGTATGCTCAAAGATGATGGCTTACCGAGATGCTCGAGTTTGTGAAATTTGTTTTTTCATTTTGGCTTGGACATTTGCTTTTTCTGCTTTGGTTTTGGAGTTCGGTTTGAACTCCCGGTTTTGTTGGTTTCTTGGTTTGGATGCTTGATTTTTGATTTGGACTTTTGATATGGATTTCTGGTTTTCTGAGTTAAATCTTGGTTTCAGATTCAAGTTTGATTGATTTTTTGTCTGGTTTTTGGTTAAAAGGTCATCGAGCATGGACTATGCTCGACAAGGGTCCAGAGAGACCAAGATTCGGCCTAGGACTTAGGCCCCATATTATCTATCGGTTACTATTACAGGTCATCGAGTATGGACTATACTCGGCAATGGTCTGAAGGTACCGGGATACGGCTTAGGACTTAAGCCATGGCATTACTTCACATTAAGGGACACTAAACTAGAAACACCATGGCATCACTTGATATAGGTCGTCAGGTGCTGGTTGCACTTGGCAAGAACCTAGAGAGGTTATGGATTTGGATATTGGCTATTAATAGCTAAGAATTTGGGCATGGACCTGAAGCAGTCCCGGATTTGGATATCGACAGGGAGAGGTCGTGGATGGGGTTATTGGTTATTGGATATGGATGGATTAGAACTTGGTTGCCGGGTTCGAATGGATGTGCAATTGGATAAAGATTTGGTTACTAGATTCAGATTCGGATATCGAATCGGAGCAGTCGTGGATTTGGATAAGGATATGACTATGGGACTCGGATAGGATGGCTTGGTATTGGATTGGATTATGGACCGAATGGTATGGCTATGAATGGGAAATGAATTTCGAATATTGGATTTTAGGCTATTCAAAACACATCTTCCAATAGCAAGGCATGTTTTGGAGGGCAAATGTTAACCCACCTTTTGTCAAGGCTATAAACGGGTGGATTTAACCTAGCCAACTTTATGATTATCGAGGCTGGAATATCATGGATTTGGTCTAAATGGATGGAGAATTAATATGAAGTCAAGATTAAGCATGGCCGATGGATAAACGACGCAACGTGCTTGGAAGATGGATCGACATAGGCAGGATTAGCATAAGCATGGATCAAGGGTCTCCATGATGTGGGTCGGCCGTGTCGTTCGGTAATGGTGTGAAGGTAGGAAGGTGGTTCGGCCATATTGGAGTGGTTCGGTTAAAGGTGGTTCGGCACCACCTTGGATCGGCACTTGGATGAAGTTCACTTGGATAAGGGGTCGGCATCCACTTAAGGGATCAGCCTCTAGTGGTTTGACTATATGGGTTCGGTCGGAATAGTTTTAAGTTAGGGGCGGCCTAAGTGGATCGACAGGATAGTGTGGATCAGTGAGCTAGAGAGGTAACAAAGTGGAAGCGATACGGCCACGGCGGTTCAGCTTTGGCGGGTCGACCAAGGTAACTGAAGAAGGAGTAGATCGGCCTTAGTGTGTCGGCCATTGCATATGAAGTGTAAGTGGTTAGGTCATGATAAATGAAGAGGAAGTGGCTCGATATGGATAGTTCGAGTTGGCTATGGTGAGGGAACATCTTCGATTCGGTCAGAGGAGGCAGGCCGTAGTGGGTCGGTTGGTGTGGCTCAGTCGGTATAGGAAACACTTCGGGTCGGCACTAGTAGGAACATAGGGTCGTCATTTGAAGTTGCAAGGGGTCGGTTGCGGTGCTACTTTGGGTCAATGTGGCAATCACTTTGGGGCAGTACTAAGAATGCTTCGGGCCGGCAAGGCTTCGATATGGGGTCGGCATATTGGGATGGCTAGGGATCGGTTATGGCCTTGGTGGTCCCGGACTACTCAGAAAGCCCAGTAACATAGGTTTTTCCTATAAGTGCAGCAGGCGAAGCTTCAGAAAAAGGGATCTTCATTCTATTTCCCCTCTACTTCCTCATTAAGGCTATCTTATGATTGTCGTTTCAAAAATAATGGATTGTAACTGTAATTGATTCTAACATCAATAAAAAAGAAATTTCTGGAGTGGATGTTGGACGGAGTCAGCCGAACCACTATAAATCTTGTGTCTTTACTGCTTTCTTTTTAATTTTTACTGTTCTTCATATTTATACTCTCTCCAAACATTCTAATTGTGATCTGTGACTGTTGTTTGGTGCTTTCATAGGTTTTTTGGTTTTAGCGACCAATTTCGGCGCTAACAATTAGCATGCAACATGAAACTAAAAAAAGAAAATAAAAGATAATGGAAAAGAGAACTATTCTGCTTGCATAAAATAAAAGAAGATCTACACTACAAACATGGAAGTAAATAAACAAGAAACGACTTGAATTAAAATTTCTTAAAAAAATTACATAAAATAAATGGCTAAGTAGCCATGAAAAGAAAGAGAGATCTCATTTCATTTTTGATCTAAACTAAACTGCAAGAAGAGAGCTTAAGAGAGACTAAAAGAAGAGAGGAGGGTTATATGAACAAATGGAGTATTTATACATGTTTTAAAACCCTAATTTATTTTTCGGGAACTACCCAAACTACCCTTGAGAAAGTGTGCCCGCCAAGTTATCATTAGCATGAGATAATCCTTCATTAAGTGTACAAGAAACTTTAATGGCCATTAGCATGTGCATTAGATTCTAGTTTGTACATTAAGGTAGGTGGGTAGGTGGGCTCCTTCATGATCATGAGTTTGAATCTTTTCCATCTTCATTCCTTTGCATCCTCTTGTTCATGCAAATTTCTTCATGGAGCCACTTGTATTTGAATTCAAATTCCGACAAAATAACATAGAAATTTTCATGAAGCCACTTGAAAACGGTAAGGTTGTGGACATGACCGTATGCATCCAAGCTACCAAAAATTGACATCTAGTGCCTGAGTCTTAGCTCGGGCACCACAGTCGGTTCTATAGAGATATAGATCCAAGAGATGATGAAGAGGCACCTAAAGAGACCAAGGTTGCACCATCTGAGCTAACGATTGATATCACGGTCAACCACAAGGACTCTTCACGAGTCCTAAAGATTGGGTCATAGCTCAGTCCCCCGATGATGAAAGAATTGCTGGTTTTCTCCGAGCGAATCTAGACTTGTTCGCTTAGACTCACTCTGACATGTGTGGAATCTCACCTGCCATTATGAGCCATGCATTGAATATCGACCCGAGGCATGTCCTAATAAAGCAAAAAAGACGCGGCATGGATCCGAAGAGATCTGCTGCTCTCAAAGAAGAGGTGGATCAACTAAAATACAATGGGTTTATTTGCGACATCCTCTACCCTAATTGGGTATCAATCCTATACTTGTGAAGAAAGAAAATGTAAAATGTAGAATGTGCATCGATTATTCAGATTTGATCAAGGCGTGTTTGAAAGACGGTTTTCCCCTTCTGATGATTGACTAGCTGGTGGATTCAACCATAGATCATGAATTTCTATCTTTCATGGATGCATACTTGGGATATAATCATCTCCCGATGCATATTCCCGCTCCGGAGCACACCAGTTTCATTATCGATGTTGGATTATACTACTATGTTGTAATGCCGTTTGGATTAAACAATGCAGGAGCGAATTATCAGCGCTTAGTTAATAGGATGTTTAAAGATTAGATAGGAAACACAGTGGAAGTGTATGTGGATGAAATGCTCGTGAAGTAACGATGATCAAGCGACCACATTAAAGACTTGGCGGAAATGTTGACATTAATCCTTTGAAGTGTTCTTTTGATGTTGCGTTAAGGAAATTCTTGGGTTTTATCGTTAATGCTCGTGGAATAGAAGCTAATCCTAAGGAGATTCAGGTAGTTTGTGATATCTAAGTACCAAGAACTATTAAACAAGTGTAGAGTTTAAATGGGAAAGTTGCCAACTTAAGCAGATTCATCTCCAGAGCTACCGACAAATGCATTTCTTTCATTGAATTGATTAGGAAAGAGAAAAGAAACTTCGAATGGACGCAGGATTGTGAAAACGTGTTTCAAACTTTAGTGAAGCATTTGGAGAGACCCCTCATCCTGTCAAAGCCGGTGGATCATTAGGAGTTGTACATTTATTTGGCCGTATCGGCACAATCTATAAGTGATACATTGCTTCGTGAGGAGGGTTGGATCTAGAGGCCGGTTTATTACGTCAACAAACGACTAACGGGAGCTGAAAGGAACTATCCGAAAATAGAGAAACTAGCATACTACCTGCTAGTTGCATCACGGAAGCTTCTTCTGTACTTCTAGGCACATTCGATCAATGTTTACACTGACTAACCGTTACGACAGGTCCTATAATGACCTAAGACGTCTGGAAGGTTACTCAAGTGGATTATAGAGCTCAGACAATTTGATATCACTTTTCTCCTTCGGAGGGCTATCTAGGGCCAGGCACTGGCAGATTTTGTAGCAGAGTTTACTACGCAGGATGATTCTTCGAAAAGTAGCAAAATTCCTACCATACGGTGGAAATTGTATACCGATGGAGCATCTAATGATCATTGTTCTAGAGCTAGAATAGTGCTTGTAACTTCTGAAAATCGATTAATCTGTTTTGCATTAAAGCTTGATTCCCAGCAATAAACAACGAAGCTGAGTGTGAAGCTCTGATTGCTGGGCTTAAACTCGCTAGAAAACTTAGAATAAAATTTCTCAAAACCTTTTGTGATTCGTGATTGATAGTGTATCAAGTTAGGGGAGATTATCAGGCTAAGGGATAATGACTTGCCTATACCTTGCCCAAGTCCAAGAGTTGTTGAGAGAATTCGAGTACTATGACATTTCGTATTTTCTACGAGATCAAAACAGAGAAGCTGATTCATTGGAAAATTTTGCTAGTGCCGACGATGCACAGAAAATGGGCTTGGTTTCGGTCAAAGTATTAAATACCCTAAGTATAAACATGATAGAAATCGACCAAACATTGGAAGCGGAGCCTGAAGGGGAATCGTCGACGACTCGAAACAAATATTTTTTACTGCATAGAGTCCTATCAGATAAAAGAAATGAAAAGCAACAAGTCCTTCACAAAGATTCATGGTGTATCATGCAAGAAGGAATTATGTACAGGAAAGGTTTCTCAGTCCCCTTACTCCGGTGTGTCGCTCATGTTTAGATAAAACATGTCCTAAGAGAAGTTCATGAAAGGGAATGCAACAATCACATAGGGAAGCAAACTCTGGCAAAGAAAATACTCCGTTATGGGTATTATTTACCGACTGTAAATTGAGACGCCTCTTATTATATGAAACGATGTGATAAATGCCAGATATATACAAAGTCCAAGAGCTCCTCCGATAGAAATCATGCAAATGGTTAGCCCATGGCCATTCACCATGTGGCGTATAGACATTTTCGGTTCCTTACCGATCCCTAAAGGTGGCGCAAAGTATGCTATCGTTGCAGTTGATTACTTCACCAAATGGGACGAAGCAGAGCCTTTAGCCATGACCATAAGTAAAAAAGAAATCAACTTTACTTTCTGAAACGTCATATGCCGCTTTGGTCTTCCAAAAACTACTGTAACAGATAATGGGTCTCAATTTGACAGTGTTGAGTTCAAAGACTTTTGTCAAAGATATCGTATTGAAAAGAGATTTCCAAATGTGGCTCATCCTCAGAAAAATGGATAAGTTGAAGCTATAATGAAATCATAAAGTCCATTCTGCAGAAGAGTTTGGAAAAGGCTAGAGGCAGGTGGGTGGATGAACTTCCTACAACACTATGGGCTTACTGGACCACTCACAAGTCCACGCCTGGCCATTCTCCATTCGCCCTTGCTTATGGTTCCGAAGCCATTATTCCCTTAAGCACAAAGTTCCTTCTCATCGAGTGACTAACTACGATCCCAAAATGAATAAAGGCATCCTTTTGAATCTCTTGACTTTATAGATGAGAAGCATGAGGAAGACGATTTAAGGGAAGCTGCACATCGACACCGAGTCCCTCGGTATTACAACATTAAAGTCCGACCTAGGACCTTTGAAATTGGCAATCTCATCCTGAAACGAGTTTTTCATACCCCATTGAATCAAATCTGGGAAGCAACATATGTCGTTGAGCAGAGGCTCGGAGAAGGAACATTCAACCTAGAAAGTGTCGCAAGTATCGATGAGATCACACTTCCAAAGGCATGGAATAGCGAACATCTACCATGCTATTTCACTTAGTTTTTTTTTTTTCATTTTAGTTGTATTTTTTCTTTCAGAATTTTCTTTAGCATATGATTCTCCAGATGTGTAATAAGGCACTTTGTGTTTTTCATTTCCATTTAATGAATAATATTTTGGACTTCCTTTATATTTATGTAGGCTGTGGCATTATATATTAATTACATAGCGAAACTGATTGATGTCGATATTTATGAACAGGCTCCCACAGTTTGAAATTAATCAATCACGCTAATTTCCAAAGGGTCAAAATGAGATTGGTCCACTTGTTCATTTGACAATTCTCATTCATAGTCAACTGATAAGAAGCACGACAAGGAAAAAACATGGCCGACGATATGATGATCAAATAAATCCGACCAAACTATAGGATTAAGATAAAGTGAGAGCGATCATGACATTTACGATCACTCGCTGGATCAAACCCCAAATCCAAAGGGGCAACTCAATCAACTAAGGGGAGTGCGATTCGACTGCCCTCCAAATTAACTCTAAGTCCCCAAAGTGTGGACTGGAGTATAAACTTAAATCGGGTGTGAATCGACCACCTTGGAAATTACTTTAACTCCCTAGAGTACGGACAGGAGTATAAACTTGAATCAGGTGAATAAACCACCCACGAAATAAATCTAAGTCCACAGAGTGCGGACTGGAGTATAAACATAAATTGGGCATGAATCGACTGGTCGCAAAATAAACTAAGTCCCTAGAGTGCAGACTAAAGTATAAACATAGATTTAGTGCAATCCGACCACCCATAGACTAAATCTTATCCTCAGAGTGCGGATACGAACATGAATGATTAGATGAGTGGAGTTCGACCATTCACTATTCCATGAACTCCGGTCTGAAACCGACGGGAGCAGTATATACTAACTAAGGATGGAGTTCGACCATCCAACATCTAACCCCGTTAACCAAAAATCGAGGGCAAGTGTATAGTTGATCAAAAACCGCTAAATTCAAAAGCATAACACTACGGCTCGAGCCTGTGTTTAACACGACTCGAGGCCATGACCATTTGGAGGCCTTGGGACAGAGCTGGTGGATTGTTACTAGAATTCATGAACAACGAATTACAAGTACATTGAATGGAAAGTAATAGTTCAACTACTTAAATAGAAATTCACAGAAAAGTTCAATAGATTATCCACATGACAAGTTTCAAGGTTGTAGTACAAGTTGTTTCAAAAAAAGGGGGATTCATACCCATACAACCATAGCTAATAAAAGAAATGGCAAGCAAATAACTATGCAAACTGTATACACGTTGAGCCAAAGTGATGGATATTTCTTTGACCTCCTTTCTTTTTTGGAATTTTTTGGGAGTAGTGCACTCGAGCCCCCGATGTTCCTCTTCCTGGATCCTTCTCCACTTTTTATATGAGAGCTTTCGGAGATATGAGGAAGTTCACCGAGAATTGACCCGCTAGGTGGAATAACTTATAATGGAATAAGGTATTGATCATTGAAGTCCACCTTGACAGGCTCATCTTTAGCCTTTTTAGTCAGCAACTCTCCTTCTCAATCCGATCTTTCACTAGTAGCAGATCTTCGACCTTTTCATCATCAAGAGCTCCGATGACTTGAGCATTAGGCTTTGGTACATCAGTAGCTATTGGAATCTCTGCCGGTTTCTCTTATTGCCCCATAGTAGCATCACTTTTAGGAGTTTTGATCGGGACCCGAAAGACCTACAAAATTTGTTAAAACATGAAGATAAGCGTAAAACCATAGGGTATAAAGAGTAAAAAAATTCTTAAATTGGAAATTAAAGTGCAATACCCATATCAAGTTGGCTCTTGGAGGTCGTTGGGGTACCTCCTTCCAAAATAAGGGACAATAGTTCAGATTGATAGCCAGGCCTATCTGGATCATAGCCCAAGTCCTACTTTAAGCCGAAGGAGACCGATGTTGCGGCTGCTTGGGAAGAAGGGGGACCTTTAGGATCACCCTTTGAAGATCTGGCTATATGTTCCCCTTTCTTGGTAGGCGCAAAAGCATTAAAGTATCAAAGTTCCACGGCTGTCAAATCTAAAGGTTCGTTTCCATGGAGGACCTCTTGCACTAATTTTTCTTCATCAAATTCAGCTCCGCCTAATTCTCTCTTTTTCATCTCAATGATATGCTCCCAATCTTCAGCAAGTGATTCGAGATATCCTTCGCCAAAAAAACTTAAGTTGTGATGGATGAGGACTTTCGCATTTTACTCGATGATCAATGGATCAATCAAGTCCTTGGTTTCATTCCTACCACCAGACTCTTTAGTGTCTTCCACTTAGGATTCAACGTGCTTAATCATTTCTTTGCATCCTTCCTCTCGAGCCACTTCCTTAAGAGCTACAATTTTAGCAAACTACTCATTAAGTTTAATTTTCACGCTCCTAGTTTCAACATCCTCTTTGTGGTACTTTTGTGATTCTTCCCGATCCTCAATTTTCTCTTCCCTTTCCTTTTTGAGAAGCTCTTCAAGTTCCTCAACGCGATGGGCCAAAACATCGTTTTCATTTTGCAAGAATTTTTTTTCCAGAGCAAGTGTCCCGTTGCGATTGAGGGCAACGTCGACCTCTTTTTTATGAGAAGTTTCGAAATGGCTTACCGCTTGGGCCATTTCCTTAGCTTTTCTCTCTGCTTCGGCAATTTTGTTTTCAATTCTAACAATTCGGCATTTTGATGTTTGATTATGTCTTTATATTGTATCGCTTCTAACTTGAGGTAGTCTATTTCATATTGTTGCTCAATGGACACTTCGAAGATTTTTTCCAAAAAATGTTGAAATAATTCGTGCTGCACAAACACATCGTTGACACATGCAAGAGAACTTGCTTTGGCATGCCCTAGAATCGTATGTATTGTATGAAGAAATTTAAGTCCTTCAAAATAGATATAACGACCCAGAATTTCTGTTATTCGAAATTCGCATATTTAATTTATTTTAAATATCCAAAAGTAAATTTTATAAGCTGAATGAATTATATTTCGAATATAGTAATCTAATCGGATAATTAAATTATCAATTTAATATTTGAAATTGTGTAAATAATTGGAATTTTAATTTAACATGAATAAAAATGATTTATAAAGTTGGATTTAATCCTATTTGAATTAGAGTGATGATAGAGAACTTTTAAAATTGAATTAAAAGTTAAATGTCTAGAAATTGAATATTTTAATATTTAATTGACGTATAAAATTAGCCATTTTTCAAACTGTTTCAGATTTTGACGGAACCAGTTTCATTGGATCCATAATTTAATATTATTGTTGTATTTCAAATTTCGTGTCAACCGGATTTATGGTTTAGTCACGGCAAGCTAAAACAAGAAGAATCTGTTTAAGTGAAATTTTAAATTTAAATAAGTCGATTCAAAAATCTATCTTTCGAATATGATCGAATTGGCTCCCGATATATATTTCATTGTGTTCGAAATAGGGGTAAAACATTATAAATGTTAAGCGGCATGCTTCGTTTCGAGTTTGAAAAATTTGACGATGAATAATGTCGTGAAATTTTCCATAAAAGGACCTAGATTGTTTCATTTGGCACAAACCCTAGGGTTAGAAAGCCTAGCCGCCAGTTTTGGGTTTAGTGGCCACAAAATCACCAAATTCTTTCCTCTTTTTCTTCAAATCCATCAACAATTAGAAAAAATCTTCAACTACGGAAATGTAGAGCATCACGAGATCTCTTAGATCAACGTTCATGATCGCGATTAGAGCAACGAATCGATGGCAAATCATGGTTGAACGTAACGCGTTCACATGTGTATTTCTCGATATTGGTGAGGCCGAGATCATTGGCATTCATGCCAAAGGTGGTGCTGGCTTTGGGCACATGGCGGTGGTCTCCGATCATTGCCTAGTCGAAGGATGAAGGAGCGGCAACGAAGTTTTGATCGACGTACGTGGGTTTTGAACACAGTTTCAAGCCTGGAAAACAATGTAGGGGAGAAGATGAAATCACATGGCCAGATTTTCTTTGATTCGAAATATACGGCTATGATTAAAACGGTTTTAAAAAATAAAAAGAAATTGCAAATTTATTTATATATAAAATAGTATAATCTTTGTAACATCATAACTTTGTTATATGTGGCCCGTTTTTGACAAAACAAGTTGCGTTGGGTCCGTATTGATGAGCACTACATTTTAGAGCTAGTTTGGAGTTAATTGGACCTAGTGTAAATTTTGGCTAAAATTAAATGCTCGTTTAAATTTTATTCGAAATAAAACACCGCAACTTCTATTGGAATCAAAGTGAGTACAACTCACTATTTCTGACTCATTGATATTTTTATATAAGTGAAAAATAATTTATTTTATGATGAATGATGATTGCTTGGATGATATATGATATATTGATTGGTATTTGGATATATTCCTGCCTATTGAAGCAAACGAGACCCTATACGTCCCCGTGTATGAGCGGATGACCCTTTGTATGCGCCTCTGCCTCGAATTGGACATTGTACACATATTCTAATATGTATATTTGTTGCTGGTGATAAGTTCGAGGGATCCAACTGGATTCCTCACCAGTATTGATTTTATTCACAGTTATTGTGATATATGTTGTTATCATATGATATATGATGTTTGGATGTCGTGATTGATATACTTAGTGCTGTTGCAGCATTGGGTCTGTATTTGAAAATTTAAAAATGTTAAAGTGATGACTTCAATTAAAAAAGGATTTTTAAATGATTTTGAAAATAGATGTTTTGTTGAATTTTGAATTGTTAAGAAGTGAATTCATTTTAAATAAATAAATGTGATAATTTTTATGTTATAAAAATTATGATTTTTGTGAAATGTAGTCGGAATGTGATTTTTGAAATATGAAGTTGTTTTTTTTTGTAAAAATGAGTTAAATTGATATTTTTGAATTTATTATAAACGGTTTATATATAAGATTTATAAAATTGATATTTTTATAAATCAAAAGTGATGGAATTATAAAGTGGTTTGTTAATGATAAAATGGAGTTATAGTGGACTTTGTAAGTAAATAAGATTTATAGAATTGATGAAGTTATAAAAAGAATGAATTTTGGAAATAAGAGATTTATAAGAAATTAACCTATAAACTGGATTTCGGCATGTAAATCGGATATAAATTGAATTGGTTAATAAAAGCGTGTTATAAGTGGAAGTTTTTATTAAAATATAAATAGAACTTATAAACATTGTTTCATAAATCCGAAACCGGCTTATTTTGATAAGTTAATTATTATAGCATATTAAAGGTCTTATATCCACGATTTTGGACAGTGGATAATCCTTTAATAAATATGTAGAATTAATGAATTTAGTAAAAGGAGCTATATCCATGATTTTGGATAGTGGATTATCCTTTAATGAAATATGTTGAAATATTGGATTTGGTAAATGGACAATATTCACGATTTTGGACAGTGAATAATCTTTTGAAATAAATAAATGTTTTGGGAAGTAATCTTTTAAATGAATTAAAATGTTTTGAAGATATTTTAAAATGTGTTAAGTATCGAATACAAAGATTTCAACATTCATTGTTGAAATAGACGTTTTTGAGAAATAAGAAAATGGAGGACTATAACACTGTTGTTATAGTAAATGATTTTTGAAACGAAATGTTTTATACAGTGTATAGGATTTATATATCTATCTAATTTTCGAATCCCTATGCTAGTAATTTTGGGCTATCGTAACGATGTTTTACGCAGCATTCGTTTTGACCCAAATAAATGCGTTTAAAGAGAATGTTTTCCTTAAAGAATAAAATATATACTTAATTGTGATTTAAGCATATGTAATATTTTCTAAGTATTGAAAATAAAGAGAATTGTGAATCACTTATTATTAAATAAGTATATGGAAATGTTTCCCAATATAGAAGTTGAAATGGTTTTGAGATTATATCTCTTTAAAGATAATTTGAAGTGAATATTTGAAAAATGGTTTAATTATTAAAAGATTAATTAAAGGGCCTGTTGATTGCTTATGAGGCTAAATATTTGTTGTTTGCTTTGATAGTTAAATAACCGTCTATCAAATTTGGCTATTTTAGTTCCTCGACTCGATGCGGGAACTATTTAGTCATACATTTAGTATGTAGCCTTCTGTGTAGGCTTGATTATCGTTTGTGTTGAGGATGTTGATCCGTGTAGTGCGGAGTATTACTCCAATCTATCGAGCTTCCTTCTTGCCTCGAAGGATAGCAATTTGAAAGTTGGAGACGTGATAAGTCTATGACACTTAGTTTCTGTGTGAGGTCGAGAAACGCTTTTACGTTGTTGGTGCGAAGAGACCGAGATCGGTTTATCCGAAAACCACTTCGGACCAATGTATATACGTTCGATTTGTGCAGATTGTGATGATATTGATATTTTGGATTTTCATAGCGGAGGACTGCTTGTTGATCGTTTGGGCTGGAAATCTTAATATATATATATATATATATATATATATATATATATATAGCAGCAGTCTCTTCATTATGAAATATCCAATGCAAGGACGATTCACTACTAATCCTAGGGATTTCCGGATAGGATGTAGTAGGAAAGTACCTTCGGTTTGTCCTGTTCTTGGACAACTTGAATGGATGTTTGTCTGACATTGCATTTCTAAATATTACGTATAATGGTTTTACAAACGTACATCAGTGGTGGCGGAGAAGACAACTTCTCTTAGCTTAACACCCTCCTCGAGACGTATGTGCTTAAGGGTTGTATTTTTGTGGAAGGCAATTAGTAGTCAAACCGAAATGGCCGTATGGCATTCAAAGTGATGTGATTGTAATATGTGAAAGGTAATTGTTACCTCTGACCTCATCAACCGGAAATGACCAAAATAGGGTCAGATGCAGTAGGGTTAAGTGGTAATTCCTAAGTAGGATATGATCATCCTCTTTTAGATATATCTTTACATGCTATGACATCGTATATCTGATTATCGTGGTTTGTATGCTAGAGGGCCCCCAGTAAAGGTCGGTAATGACCGAAGGATGACATATTCGGTACCACCTAGTTATAGAGGTGGGCCGGTCTTGTGTCGGTAGAGGAACTTCATGATGATGGTTTCTCGAGACATCCATCTAGAGGTGTACCCATCGGAAGGTAGTCCCTTCACCTGGTCATTTGTATGGAAATCTAAACTCCACTACGTACCTGCAATTTTATTTGTAGAGCCTAGTATGATGGAATTTAATAATGGTAACAATTTTGGCTATATTGTTGCATACTAGACTCTAGTATAATATATGATGATTTGATATGAGATGTTTTAGTATCGTAAGGTAAAAACATGTTCATGTTTATGTATGGACTTGTCTTACGAGATAATTTTGTTTTGATAAAAGAAAATTTTGGTAATTTAATAAATTCAGTTGAGTTTATTTCTTATGCTGGTTTACCAGAATAATCCTGGCGTTCATCCCTTTCAATGCTCGGGTCAGACCGAGTATATTTACAGGTTCAGATTTGGTGCTTTTGGGAGCTTCAACAGGAGAGTGGAGATCTTCATTTTCGTATACACGTATCTGTTTTAATCATCCGTTGCTTAGTTGTTGTATATTATCAGCAATTGTGAGGTGTAATTATAACTGTCCAGACTGATAATTAGTGATTGGTTGTTCTACTCTGATTGATGTATGTATATATTGTTTCCGTTTTGTAAAGATCATTGATATGATATTATATGTTTTCCGCTGCGATGTGAGATTCTGTATTGTTCTGTTTTGTTCTATCTTCTCTCTTTCTTCTCTTCTCTTCTTCTCTCTTCTTTTCTATCTCCTAACTTTCCGCCAGTCTGTGTTTTTTAGATCGGATATGTGTGGTTTATTGTCAATTCAAAGGGTACGGATTTGCGGGTCGTCATAGTAGATTTTTGGGAAAGTGGCCGTAAGCTCAGCTAATTTCTGTATTGTAGAAATGCCGGGAGCGACGGCTGGCAAGGATGGATCAGAAGAGGCAATTGGATGTTTGCTTAATCTACGTCCACAAGGCTACCTAGAGCTCGAAGAGCCAAAATGTTGCATGTGTGATGTGGCGATTTGAGAGCCATGGTGAGGAGGTCGGTCCCTATTGCGAAGTGATGTATGGGACTGAGACTTGCTCTTAGAAGAGGAAGATTTCCTTGAATGATAGCTTTTATCCCGTCTATCGTCTTTCTCCCTACACTGACCAGACTCCTAGTAACGACTAGATCAATGATATGTTGAAGAACCTCTTAAGCGATCAAAGGCCCAGGACTGAGTCATTGTACCTGTAGAGACCAAATGAGAACATATGAGTAATTATTGTGCGAAAGATTAATGAAGGGCGTATAGTGAAATACATGCATCCGTGAATGTGCTAGTGTTCCCTCGACAGACCGGGGGTTGTAGCCTTGCTTATGGGTGTTCTCTCTCCTTTATCAGAAGGATGAATGCCTTCACCGCTCCTAATAGGTGAAATGAGCCCTTTGATGTTGGTATTTGGAAAGTCGTAGGTCATAATATCATTTGGAATTTGAAGATTTGAAAATCCCTTCAACGAACTTTCTAAGTGTTTAGAAGATGATTCTTCTTCAATAGCAGTAATGATGAATTCAGGATCTGCAGCAGTTTTTCTGTTATTAATTTTGTATGCCAACCTCTTCTTTCTCTTGGTAGGTGTTTAGGATTGTGCGCCTTACGACGGTTTGACCGTGGGTGCCTTGCTTAGGCCCACATCTGGTCTCTGGGTTCACTGGCTTAAGAACTCCTAATCTCACCTTCTTCAATGTCCTCCTGATTCCCCACGGCAGGGGGCACAACATGATTGATGGAATCTCCTTTTTGCTCTATAATGTTTCTAGGAAATCCTACGCTTCCAGGGAGCCCAATGCTATGACCCTCTTCTAGCATCCTGAATAAAGATCGTAGCTCGTTAGTGAAAAGAAGTTTGATATCCCTATCTTCGATGGAGGTAGCATGAATGGGGGCTGCGACTACACTTTAAAAATAAACGCCTTCAGGATGTGGACGGACACTGAAAGAATCCCATGCATTAGCAGATTCAAAGGAAAAGTTATGACTTAGATTAATAACTTGAGAATGAGATGAAAGTAACACTTACGTCCTTCCAACCATTGCCTCGCGAAGCCGGGTGGACATCGAATATAGAACCACTCGTGCTTGAACAAAGAAAGTTTGTTCCAAGCGTCAATCCAGACTTGACAGTTTAGCAAAGGTTCAAGAAAGACATAGGAGGGACTCCTTGACCACCATTTGAAGTTGTAAATAAATCTTATGTCCTCGGAGTTAGTAGACGAAATTGAACACTAATAAATAGAAAGAAGGTTTCGAGATGTGTGCCCCTCTAGAGGAAAATAAGGCCTATCATTTATTGAGGGGACCAACACATCTACAAATGGAATTCCATGTATAGAGCACAGCCGGCGAAGTGCAGCCTCGCCAATTCGGGAGGCTTATGAATCTATCGGGTTATTTAGAAAAATGCACCTTCTATTGCATCATAGGCATGAATTATATCCCTCGCCAAGAGGACCAAAACATCTGAAAAAAGGTCGACTGGTAGGCTGAAAACTTCTATCTGTTCCACTAGATGGCAGGGAGAAAGCCTGTCAGATATAGTAGTGGAACTTGATATTGCCTCAGAATCGATGTGTTGCATTGTCAGATCATAAGAAATACCAGCTAAGCGCTCTAAGCATATGGAGTCCATATTAGCTATACTCAATAGATAATCAAGGTGAGAAGAATTTACCTGCTATCCCCGTGTTAGGTGTAAACTAGTGAAGTGTATTAAAGTGTATGGCAGACATAAATAATTTAAAATCAGAAAAATCGAAGTTAGACGACGAGATTCCGGGTTCTGACCAACATGACCGTCATCGTTGACCATCATAACTAGCAGAGAGATCGATCGATTTTAAAAGCTTTGGGATTGAATGTCGGTATATCGAAGTGTGAAGTTTGTCATTCAAGTACATCTATAAGTTTTTAGTATATGCAGAAAGTTTCATGAGTTTGATTGTTCAATCTCGAGTTCAGTAGTAAATATGCATGTTTCAATGTTCATTGTTACTATATGTCCAAGTTCGTTGGATGGATTAGTGCAAACAAATTTAAGATTAGGCTAGTGTATAAGTCCAAAGAACCTCTACAAGTCCTTTTGACGATCCCTATTAACTGAATCTTACGTACTAACCCCTATCTTAAAGCTTCTCTACTGATCCTTCTCGTCAACCAAGACCTACTGATCCCTAACTCCAAGCGTTCTCGATGGATAGGCCAATCCCTATGATAGGTCAATCCATTTCTTGTAGCTTCACAATTGAGCCCTCTCTCCTTAAATTTTCGATCACTTCATTTGAGCATAATTTTGCCGACCCATAATTACACCAATGCCTATACTAGAATAAAGTTTACCGATCCCTTACCTTATTATCTTCTCAAGAAAACTGTGTCGATCCCTTGCCATCAAACGATGGATCGACCTATAACCAAACCCCCAATACTGAACCCTCCTACACTTCTTCCTTTTCTTCCCCTTTTAACATTTTGCTAATCCTAACTCCTTTCCACACCTTGTCTTCACCAAACGGACGATGTCCTCAATCATCCACTTCGTTATAAATCAAACCGCCATTTACAAAGCAATATATATTGCCTCGCCTTAAAGTCAAGAGTAAGGTGGGAAGCTCACCTAATCCAGTTGAAGACAAGCCGTAAAAGGATAGAGATTAGGCTAGGATTTAATTGGTGGGAGGAGCGATGGTCCAAGACTAAATAGAGAAGGTGGGTTAACTGATTAAAGCGATGGTTGAGTGAAGAGGAAGGGTTCGACTCTTGGGGAAATTTTGGCTATGGAAAATGGAAAGGTAGCAAGAAAACGAGACAAGTGAAAATAGAGAGAAGTAGTAGTGTTGCTTTATATATGTGGATTATGGGTTTGGCCTAACTATTGGCATGTAAAGACGGAGAGGGGTTGTCAAGTGGTGTGTCGACCCTTGTAGCGGTGAGAATTAAAGAGGTCAGGTGGGCACAGTGCACTCCGATCCCAACGGATTTCCCTAAAAAAAGGGTATAGAGGTTGGGCTATAAGCATGAACATACAAAATATTATGAAAATTGGTGACCTGCAAGTATTCGAACATGTCCCAAAGTCAATAATAAAAATATATATGAGCTCATGTATGACTTAAAAGTTTAATCTTTGAAATCGATAGAAACTGAAGTCAAACCTGAAACCTTTGAGTTTGGGGCTGAACCAAATAACAAAAGCTTGTTGGTCTCGCAGAACTAGATTTACATATATCGGTTGACGGGACATGGCGCAGGATTTATATTATTGGAAATAAACCAAGTGTTAGGACAATCAATAAGGAATTCGACGCATTGGAAAAATGATTCGATAAAAGAATAGAAACTATTCAGAAAGCTAGATGGAACTCATTTTCAATGATTCAAAGCACGTCATGTTAATCACAAGACGTACTTTAGGGGGCAAGTGTTACCCGACTTTTTAGTTTGACTATATTGAACTGACTGCACTAGATATAATTGCCATAAAGGTTGATGGTTCAAGAATGATGACTGCAGGGCCCGAAGGTCGAGCATAGATGATTATATAAAGTCGAAATTGAATGGATTTGATAGATGTATAATGTAGGATGCTCGAAGCATATAATATGCTCAACAAATGGAAGGGTTCGACATAACATGGAAAATAGGAAGGGATCAGAATGATTGGTGGAGTGGGATCGACACACTATATTGGAGAGGGACCAACATGCTATATTGAAGAGGGATCGACATGCTATATTGAAAAGGGATCGGCATCTAACAAATTCCAAGATCATTCATGCACACAAAACTCCATATCTCAGGATCTACAACTCCGAAGCATATGAAGTTTAGAAGGTAGGGTATGTGGACCCTAGGTAACGCACATCACATGGACAAACTTGAAGGATTGACATGTAACCCTAAAGAAGGTTCGGTAGTCAACAGTGAACAAATCATATCAAGTCAAAGATTAAATAATAACTTGAGCTTCATTGGACCAAATGACAAGAGATTTGATGGGCCAACATAATCAAGCATGCAGAAGCCACCATAGGGATCGCTGCCCAATAATCGAATAATGAAGGGATCGGTACCGATCCTTCATCATTGGGAGTTGGGCCAAGCGACCCCTCTGGTTTGTCCATATTGATAAGAAGGTCCATTAGCTGAAGTTTTAGAGAGATTGGTGGTCGTCTTCACCTATAAATACCGGCCTAATGGGTCATTCTGAGAATCTTTACGCTGCTTGTTACTTTAGACTTTATTGTAATCAAGTGTTCTCTATTCTCAACTACTGTAATTAGATTTATAAGTGATCAATAAAGATAATCTTCAAAGTGGATGGAGGTATACAACATCGAACCACCATAAATCTCTGTGTTTCTTATTATTGCTTTTTATTTGTTACTAGCTTAGTCTTTTCATTGGTTTAATTTTATTTTCTTCACTTACTTCTCTACAAAAATATGTTCTTAGGTGTTTGCGACCAATTTGGTTGCAAATACTATCTGAGTTTTGTCATCTAGAAGGCTACTCTTTGCTGTCCTAAACAAATTTGAACCGTAAAGCACTTGTATTGGTGACAATCATCTATATAATAAGAGTAAAGTGCACATAGGCCATAGAATTTTCGAACCAAAATAGAAATCCATGTTTTTTTGTTGATTTCTTGCTATTTCTTACTAGATTAACTCATTTACATATATTGTGTGGCGTTATGCCACTTTTTAGCCTGACATTTTTCATGATTTCATCGAGAATACAACTTCTAAGGCATAGATCTAGCAGTCTGTTATGGATTAATGCATCCAACGGTTAGTTCAAAAGGGTTTACGTGGTAGACTTAAAGGATTTTCATATTTGAAGTAATTGTTAATTCCATAGATATTGATTTTGATGAAAACAACCATATAAACATAAGTATTAAAGTTTTCCCCAAGCTGTAGAGAATATTTTGCAGGATGTTACAAGGTTTACACAAGTGCAAGATAATTGAGTTTAAAAACTGACCAATAAAGACGTTAGTGATCCAGATTCAAAGATAATCAAGACAATTGAAGACTCATGAACTTGATGATAAAGACATCAAGAGTTCAAGACAATAGATAATAGTTAATAGTCATTAGATAAAAATTTTAAAGTCCATGAATATCAACTTTCTCTTCTTTGAAAAACTCTCTCACAAAAAATCTATTTTATTTTAAAGGTATATTTCTACAAATATTTTATAAAAGTTTTATATATTAAAGTATTTGACAACTATTTTTTCTAATTATTTTACAAATTTCAAGATTTTATAACACTTTAAAAGTTTTACTGCTTTTCTCAACTTACAAGGATATGTCGACATATCCTACTATGTGGACATATGTACAGTTAGACCATTGTTTAAATTTTGAAAAGTTATGTCTCTTTAGCTCCATCATTTTATGAATAGACATGTCACTTCAAATATTGTATAAAGGGGGCTAGAAAAAAATTTAACCAATTATTCAATCCATTCGTCTCACTCTAACTTCTCGTTACATATTTCACAAATTCGCTTTCTATATTCTTAAAATCCAATCAACTTCAATCACTACTTTACTACATTCATTCTCTATAATCAACTCTTTATTTTTCAAGTATTAAAATCATTTTCTAGCTATTCGAAGCTTTTCTTTCACTAATTTAAAGGTCGAAGTGTTGTAAAAGGGTTATAGGATATCTTGTACGCAAGTTAAAACTATTTGTATTTGAAAATAACAACTCTATATTACTATTTTGTGTGATTTTTCATTTTGCCCGTTTAAATCAAGTGGGTGTGCTTATTGCTCGTTAAAATCAAATAGGTGTTCTTGTTGCTCGTTTAAACCAAGTGAGTAGCCCTGTTGCCTGTAAAATCAAGAGTCTCCCTTGAGCTCGAAAAGTCAAGAGGGTGCATCTTGTTGCCTTTCGTTAACCCATCTTTTGCCAAGGAAGTAGATAGGCGGATTTAACCTAACAGACTATACGATTATCAAGACCATTAGCCCAGAGCGATGATTGTGAGGTCCAGAAATCAAGTGTAGGCAACGATATGATGCGGCAATCAACCGAGACCAAGAGATAGAATATCTAGAATATTCTAAGTACAAATTATTACTTCCCCTATGCAGGGGATCGGTGCCTATCCATTGTCCTAGGGGATTGATACATATCCTCAATTTTTGTCCAAACTAGGTGAGACCGATATAAAGTGACAAGGATGGCTCTATAAGGCTACATTTCAAACCTCAATCCATTTAGAGTTTGTATGCTTAGATTATGGGCAAATTACTTTACCTAAGAAAGGGATCAATATAAAATGGATCGTATAAAAGATATCGTACAAAAGGGATCGGCATATTTTAGCCAAACAAGTGCAACTCAATGGAAAAAAATCAATATCTCAAAATCCGTAAGTCCAATGTATACGAAACTTTGTGAGCAAGATGTAGGATCCCTACCGACCCTTCCCTAGGGATTGCAACTCAAAAGGATGAAGAAGGACGGATCGACCCTCTTCCCACAATAGGGATCGGCTAAAAATAGAGGACAACTCATATTGAAGCAAAGATCGATCGATAACTCGAATTCTACTAATCCATTTGGCATGAAACTTTGAGGCTTAACATAATACAACTTAGAGAAGCTCTTTTAGGGATCGCACATCATTTGGAGGAGTTTGGCGGGATCGGCCCCTATCCTTATTCAGGATTGGTTTAGTTGGATTCACAGTAATGATCAGTCGATATATCAACATCTACACATCCAATTGACATGAAACTTGAAGCATAAGATTACTACAACATGTGTGGGACATCCCAAAGGGATCATACATAAAATAGGATAATTTGGCGGGATTGGCCCCCATCCTTCCAAATGGATCAGCTAAAATTAGAATATATGCAACACCACTTCAAGGAAAATGTGATATCTCATAAATCGTAAGTCAGAATGGCACGGAATTTGGAGGACAAGTAGCTATCATCATGGGCAACCCCCAAAGGGATCGCATGCCATTTGGACACAAAAATAAAGATCGATACTGATCCCTATTATGGGTCCCTAATGGGTCTGAAAATTCTTGGGGGGGCCTCGTCATGGTCTGGAGGTTCTTATGCCGAAATTTCAGCCCGATCGGTGCACATCTTCCCCTATAAATAAAGCAAGCATGGCCTCAGAAAAATGGTATTCTTTCAGTTTCCCTTTATTTTCAACATAGGCTACACTCTGCTTATTTTATTATTGGATTTCGAATTGTAACTATAAATAAACTTTAGTACAATAAAAAGGATAATTTTGGAGTGGATGTAGGCTGGAGTTAGCTGAACCACTACAAATCTTGTCTCTTTTTACTTGCTTTCATTTTTAATTTGTTTGTTTTTCATATTATATTCTCTATATTAGATACTATCCAAGATTTGTGACTGGATATTGGTGCTTTCATACAACTGAGTATTGGTGGCCAATTTTGATGCCCACATTTTGGTGCTTTCACTAAAAAGACTTGCACCCGCATATTTGGTAGGTAAGATCTTGGATTTGGAAGCTTGGATACTTGGATCTAGGACGCAATGGCTAGGCAATCAATAAGGAAATTGCAACCGAAAGGGAGCCATCATGGCGAGAATCAGGAGGCTTCCTCAGAAGCTGGAGCTAATCATGCATTTATCAACATCACCAGGGATGAAATGGAAATGATGATTGATGCTATGCAGGAGAGGATGTTGAAAAGATAGGAAAAGATGATGCAGCATTTACTTTGATAAATCAATAAATTGGAGCATAGAATAAAGAGAATAAAGTAGCAGGAGCTAATGACATTCAAGGAGTTGAAGCAGCAGGAATCATTGGAAATCAAAACTGGGAACTTGGAAATGGAGCCAATAGACAAAGGAATGAAACAAAGCAGCCGAGGGCAGCCCCCGGCCATCTTAGAGGGATCGACATCGATCCCTAAAAGCTACGGGGAATGTCCCCTGGTCTGGTTGATCGTGATGCTGGAGGACCTACTATCAATCCCATGAAGCTTTGAGAAAATTGAAATTTGAATGCTCGTCTGGAGGATTACGTTCCAGAATTTCCTCGTTAACTCGAGCGGCAGCTTGGATACGATGATAGGAGACTACCACTAGAAGACAATGGTAGGTTTGCAGAGATGATTAGGCAAGCTATGCGTAGAGGATCGGTGAACCGATATCTGAAGGATGTAAATAGAAGTCCATTCGCTTCTAATATCAGGAATGCTAGGAATCCACCTGAATTCAAAATACCAACATTGGAAGTTTATGATGAAAAGTCAGATCCGACTATGCATATGATAAGGTATGTACAACATATGGAAGTACTAGAGGCATTGAAAGAGGCCTTAGCACAATGCCTCCCTCTGTACTTAACAGATGTAGATGCGATATGGTTCAGACAGTTGGAAAGCAATTAGCACATGCATGGAATTGGTCGAATGATTTATGAAGCAGTTTCAGATTCACATTCAAGACCCAAGAATGTGATGACATTGACATAAGTAAAGCAGTGGGTAGGAAATCACTCAAGAATTTCTTAATCAGGTTCAATGCGGCAGTTGTTTCGGTGGATCGACTAGATCCATCGATGGTTTTGATGGCCACGGTGTCAGGAGTTGTAGATAATTCAGATTTTATGATATCACTGATATAGGATCCACCGATGGATCTCAGGTAATTCTACCATAAAGCAGAATGGTTTCTATGGCAATAAGATGTAACAGTTGATAGAGAGGAAACATGAGTTAATACAATATGGTGTGGAGAATCATCCAGTGAATGTTGAGGAAAGGATGAGGGAAAATGGAACATGGATAATAGCTTCGATGGATTGAAGCGGCAGAAGAGAAAACCCAAATTCTCTTCTTACTCAAAATTAAATGAAACCCTAGAACAGACATATTTAAATACTCGAGGACGTCGTATCAAAGACCGGCAAGGAGGGTACCCTTCGAACGCGAATGGACATCGGGAAAGTGATGCCTATTCCATGAGCTGGATGGGCACAATACAAGTGACTGCAGGCATTTAAAAGATGTTATTGAGGAACATGTGAGGAATGGTCCATTACAACAATACGTAAGGACTCGCACTGCGGCGGTGGAATAGGGGCAGCCACCATCCACCTCAAGTGAAAATGGCACTGGACCAAGGCATCATCATCAACTTATCATCAATTAATCGAGATGATATGAAATAAATAAAAAAACTCTATAGTTGGATGACTGAGTCACTTACACATGTACGGGATTGAGGACAATCCCTAGGCGTGCTCTGAGATGGCGATAAACCATAGTGCTAGGGTTTATGAAATTTATTTTTTCTTCTTGTTTGCTTCCAACTCTTGGTTTTCTAGTTTTATTTGAACTCTACTTTATTTGTTGTATGGATTCTAATTTTATATTTTGGCCAATGGACTTAGAAACGCTTAAATTTGGATCAATGTAATAGAAAATATAGCTCATGGTTATGGACTATTCGAAGAGACGGGATAACAATCACAAGGTATGGGTCTTTTCGTCGAGCTAACATAACGAAACAGACTCATGCATCATGGGTTAAGTCCTAAACTAGGTATCGAGGTCCAAAAATAAAACCCAATAGGTCGTTAAGCATGGATTATGCCTTGCAAGGGGTAGGTCGCTTCGCTCGAATGTAATGGATTGACTTACTCAGGTAGTCGAGTATGGATTGTGCTCGGCAAGGATCCGGAGAGATCAATGTGGTCAGGTATGGACTATGCCTGGTAAGGTAGGTCGCTTCGCTTGAATGCAATGGATCAGCCTACTCAGGTCATCGAGTGTGGATTGTGCTCTGTAAGGATCTAGTGAGATTGAGGATTTGGATTAGGATAAAAACCTGAAGAGGTCATGGATTTGGGTATCAATTTCGAATAGTAATGGATTTGGCTTTGGATGGATGCAGATACAAATAAAATGATCCAAAGAGAACGTGTATTTGGATTGGATTGGAAAATATGTCTATAAATGGATTATGGGTTTTAGATTTCGGATTTATGGCAATTGAAAATACACCTTCTTACCGTCAAGGCAGTAGACAGCTCTGATTTAACCTAACAGACTTTATGATTATCAAGGCCAGTAGCCTAGAGTGATGATTATGAGGTCTAGAAATCAAGTGCAGGCAATGATACGAAGCGATAATCAACCGAGACCAAGAGATAGAATCTCCAAAATATTCTAAGTATAGATTAGTACCTCCGCTAGATAGGGGATTGGTGCCTATCTCTTCCCATAGGGGATTAATGCATATCCTTAATTTTTGTCTCAAACTAAGTGAGGTCGGTATAAAGTGAAAAGGAAGCCCCCTGAGGCTACATTTAAAATCTCAAGTTGTGTGGAGTTTGTATGCTCAAATTATCGAAAAATTAATTTACCTAAGAAAAGGGTCGGTATAAAAGGGACCGCACAGAAAGGATCAACGTATTTCAGCCAAACAAGTGCAACTCAATTGCAAAAAATATCTTAAAATCCATAAGTCCATTGCATATGACATTTTGTAAGAAAAATGTGGAGGCTCTATGGAGCCTACCATAGGGTATATAGCTCAAATGGATGAAGAAGGAGGGATTGGCCATCTTCCCTCAATAGGGATCGGCAATAAGTAGAGGACAACTCATATTGAAGCAAAGGTCTATTAATAACCCGAGTTCTATAACCTAGTTGGCATGAAACTTGGATGCTAAACATAATATAACATGGAGAAGCTCCCCTTAGGATCGCACATCATTTGTAGGATTTTAGAGGGATCAGCCCCTATCCATATTCAAGATTGGTTTAGTTAGATTCACAGCAATTATCGGTCGATATCTCAACATCTACACATCCAATTGACATGAAACTTGGAGCATAAGCTTACTACAACTTATGGAATGCCCCATAGGGATCGTACATCAAATAGGAAAATATGGAGGGATCGTCATGTATCCCTCCAAAGGGATCGACTAAAATTAGAACATATGCAACACCACTTCACAAAAAATGCGATATCGGACAAATGTAAGTCAGAGTGGCACAAAATTTAAAGGGCAAGTAGTTAACATCATGGAGAACCAACCAGAGGGATCGAAACTCATTTTGGACACCAAAATCGGGATCAATACAGATCCCTAGTGTGGGCTCCAATAGGCCTGAAAATTCTTAGGTGGCCTCGTCATGGCCTGGAGGTTCTTCTGTCGAAATTTCAACCGATCCATGCACGTCTTCCACTATAAATACAGCAGGCATGGATTTAGAAAAAGAACTTTTTCTACTTTTCTTTATCTTTAACCTGAGCTACACTCTGCTAATTTTATTCTTGGATTTTGGATTGTAACTATAAATAAACTATAGTATAATAAAAAGGATAATTCTAGAGTTGATGTAGTCCAAAGTTAGCTGAAGCAGTATAAATCTTGTCTCTTTTTACTTGCTTTCATTTTTAATTTGTTTGTTCTTTATATTATATTCTCTGCATTATATACTATTTGAGATTTGTGACAGGTATTGGTGCTTTTATACAACTGGTTGTCGGTGGCCAATTTTGACGCCAACGCCTTGAAGTCAAGATTGTATTTTGGTTTTCTGGCAACCTAACTAAAGTACGTATTGAAAGTAAATCTGTATTAATATTGTACAGGACTAGTTAATTCAAACCAGTATAAAATTCCTAGTTTTATCTCTCTTACTTTTACTTTATTTATACTACACACACATATATATCTATATATATGTGTGTGTGTGTGTGTGTATGACATACTGTTAATATATATTTGTGTCTTAATTTAAATCTTAACACTACTTAAAAAGTTCTATATTAGTCATAGAAAACTATCCACCCCCTAATATTATAGTAACCTTAAGATCCGTCCACACTAATACAATTTATACTACATTGTTTACCATAATTGGTATCAGAGCATTATGTTTTCAAAAACTCGTTACTTAATTTTTGGGAATTATAAATGGCTGGTAACACTGATAGTGACATTTTAACACTTTTCTAGATGGACAATCAACTTCTAGACCTCTACTATTTAATGGTAATAATAATGCTTGTTGGTCATATATGATGAGAATTTACTTACAATCCAACAACTTAGATATTTAGAATATTACACAAACGGAATATACTAAACCCTAAACAAAATATTCACAATGGACCGTAGAACAAAAGACACGAGGACTCAATAACTAAAAATCCATGAATATTTTATTTTTTCTTTGAATAAAAATGAATTTAAACGAGTTTCTAATTCCATATCTGGCTATAAAATTTGAAGAACATTACTAGTCACACACGAGGGCACAACTAATGTAAAACAAACTAAGATTTCCATCATAACCAACCAGTTTGAACTTTTTAAAATGAAAAAAATGATTCTATTTCTGACTTGTATTCTAGATTTCAAGATATAGCTCATTCATTAATATTAATGGAGAGAAATTTATCAAAAGAGGATCAAGTTAGGAAAATCTATAATTCACTCTCTTTGGAATAAGACCAAAAGACTTTAGCAATAGAGGAATCCAATGATATTAGTACGCTAAAAATTGAAGAATTAATTGGCAATCTAATTCCTATGAAGCTGTGCAGTTAAACAGCTTAGCCGTTCAATAGCGCTGGAGGGGGAAAAAGTTATAGCGGGGATAAAGCGAAGATAAAACGAGAAATCTAGTGAATACAATAGATTTCAAACTTATATTGAGCATTTATACCTTAAATTTAGGTCTTTACCTTGACTTTGTTAATCTGGTTCCAAGAAGAACTAGTCAAATCAGACTTTCTATAAATATGTTGCTAAATCAGGTGCTAAAAATTTAGTGGTGTAGCGGAAAATACTAAGGTTTTAAGCGGATTTAATGTTTAATTGTGATTATTGAAAAAGCATAGAGGGCGAAGAGTGATGTGCGCAATACCAGGAATTTTGCGGGGCTTTAACTGCACAGCTATGAAGCATAGTTGTAGAGTAGAAAGGAAAGTCAGGTGACCGAAAAGAAATCAATTGCATTCAGTGCAAAAATTGATGATCAAGATTCAAATGACGACGATAATGATGAGGAGATTGCTCTTGTAACCTAAAATTTTAGAGAATTTTGAAATATAGAAAGATGAACAACCATCATAAAACTGAAAAAATTCAAAAACGAAATTATTTTTAAGTGTTTCGACTGTGGTGAACCTAGTCATACACAAAGAGACTGTCCATAAAAGAAAGAAAATAATTCGCCAAATACCGATTCGTTTAAAAAAGGGCAAAAGGCTTTCAATGCAATTTTAGATGATTCTGACACAACATCTAGTGAAAAAGAACCAAAGACTGAAAATATTAATATGTTTTCACGATGTGGAAGATTAAATAGGTCAATCAAAGGAAAGAGCGAAATCGATATAAAGGAAACAACGAAATCGGTACTTTTACATTTCATACTTTATTCTTCTTAAATTTTTAACTTTTTAATTTTTTATTTTTAAAAATATTTAATATAGGAAAAACTATATAATAATAATAATAGTTATAAATAAAAAATATGACCGTATGAATATATTTCATTCTTGAACATTGAATTTCTGGCATATATGTCAACATATGCCACCTAGGTATGCGAGATATTCCTGACAAAATTTAAAGAATCTTTTCAAATTTGAACTTTTGAACTCCCCCCATTTTTCATTCAATTCAAAATTTAAAATGACACCTTTTTATCTATCACGTATTCATTCAAACTCTATATATTCACAACATCTAACCTCATTTTCAATACATGCTATATTTCAAAAATCGAACAAACTCTTCGCTCTTTTTCTTCCATAACAAACTCTAATGTCTTCTTCAAACCAACCCTCATCACCCAAAACCATTAAGCTTACCAAAAGAATCGGAAGTCAACTTTCCCAATGATCATGAGTCCACTGAAACATACATTGAGTATCTAACATATAGTAAAGTTTTTTTTAAGTAGATTTGCTCATTTTAATGAATTTTAATCTTTTGCAAGATTTTGCTAGTAATTAATTTATCACAGCATGAATTTGATTATTATTTCGATTTGGCTAAAATGTTTTTTGTTAATTTAAACGTAAAGTTTTATCAAGGAAAAGAAGGTCATATTTCGAGTAGTATCAAAGATACTATTATTGTTTTAGATTGTGATATTAATGATCAATTCTTGATTGCAAAAGTAGAGGAAATGAATTCTTCACTTTTGAAATTGATAATGAAAATAAAGAAATTATTTATGATCCATTTTCAAATGATGAATTTTAAAGGCAAAAATCTTAGGATAAAAGCAAGATTAATGAGTCTTATTTTACAATAAATTATTACACCTAGGATGGGAACTGCAACAACTCTACTAACAAAATTTTCAAAGCTCATTTTGATACTTTGAAAATTATGATATAAATTGGGCTCAAATAATTTTGGATGACTTTGCTTAAAAGAAAATTTCTAGACATGGATACACACTTTACCATGGTGTATATCTTACTAGAATTTTCAACTACTTTTGTATTGTCCTAAGAGATGAAATTATTTTGCCTCATAAAGTTTTGAACAAAACAACCTCCCTCTCATGCACATTCCTCTAGAATTTGAACCCAACGGGTCACTTGCCAAAAGGGAAGAAAGATTGCAAAGAGAAGAAGAGCAAGAGATTCTTAAAGAAGAAGAAGAAGTTGATGAAATGGAAATAAAAAAGGTGGAAGAAAAGGAAGATGGGGATAAGAAAATGGATACATCTCATGAAAGCTATGAAAGCCATCTCGCTATTCAATAAAGAGATTCTTAGATATCAAGAGAAGCTTCTTAATAATCAAAAGAAGCTTAAATGTTCATTAGTAAGAAATTCACTAGCCTCTAAACACAAAGTTGACAAATACTTTGGGAACACAATGAGAAAGCTTGGTGCAAATTCTTCTTCTTCATCATCATTTTAGATTTAATTAGCTATTTTTGTATTTTTTAGCTTTATTTACGTCATTTCTTTATATTTTTCATTATGTTTATGTACCTCTCTATTTGTTAAGGAAATTTGATTAGAAACTTCATTTTGTTGTTAATCATGTCCTTTTATTCTCTAGAATCAAAAACAAAAATAATATACAATACGAAACAAATTATAAAAATAGAAACATGCAAATTACTATACATATGTCGACATACCCTACATACATATGTCGACATAATCTTGTATTTCCAGATTTTGAATTTCAAAACGATTAATTATTTTAAAACGAGGGATTAGGCTTCATTCCATCTCTTCACCACTATATAACCATATCTACTTGAGAGAAACACTAAAATTAATTCATCCTCTTATTTTAGTCTTCTATACGCGTCTCTTTTCACAAAATAAAATAAATTTAAAAACTAATTTTTCACAACAAAAACTAAGTGATATTCTAGGAGAAATTTTCAAACATTCTAAAACGCCCTTTGCATCATGCTTCGCAATCAACGACACTTGGTGTTATGTCAAATGAAAATGATCAGAAAACAAGAAAAACATTTTGATTCTCTTTGATGCTTGATTTCTTATTTGACTAAAGAAGTTCAAGACAACACCTATGAATGCTCAAACTCTATAACAAAAGTTGAATATGAAGATTGAGAAGTCATTAACACCAATCCATTCTTTGGAACTAAAGGATAGGTCGACATTCCCAAGAAAATCTAAGTTTTAATATTTATTGAAAATGTGTATTTCTTATTTGTAGATTTTAGTTTATATAAATAGAAACTACTTTTATGTAATTAATTGTCTATTAGTGAGTACAAGTGTAAAATTTGTGATGCAAGGATTAAATAGATGTAATTATAATTGTATATGTATATGTGTGTGTGTGTGTGTGCGAGAAATGCGGATTAGGGATCTTAAGGCTAAGGACAAACACTAGAGGGGGGTGAATAGTGTTTTAGAGAATTGTTAAATCTTTTTGAGTTTTTGTTAATTTAAACACAAATGTATGCAATATTCAGACACAGATATGATCACAAAATCAAACACAAATGCAAATATAAAGTAAAAGCAGTAAAGGAAAGAACATACTGGATTTTATACTAGTTTGGAGTTACCCTACCAGTCCAGCACACAAGTACGGATTTCCTTTCAAAAGCAATCTTTTCAATTACACCCTCGATTTCAAGGCTATGAGGTACACCCTTTAGAATCACAATCCTCTGTATAGAGATACTTGATTTCTCGGGCAACAAGTTCACCCAATTGATTTCCAAGGCTACAATCGCATCTTTTACACTTGATTGATTTTCAAGGCTACAATCACACCTTTTCTCGCTAAGTTGATTACAAAAAGCCTATAGCTCTGAATAGCACTAAGGATCTTGTTAAGATAGTGATAGAGAATCAAACTAGAGATAATCTAGTTAGCTCCAATGTTGATTTCGACATAGTAATTATAAGAATTTTTATATAGAAATGTGGAAGAAGAAGAGGAGTGAAAAACCAGAAAAACTGTCTTAAAATTTGTTGAAACTTAACCCCTATTTATAGAGGAACAACAGTCATGTCCATTCTTGAAGAGTTATGATGAATGGACACTTCTTTTGAAATTTAAATTTTGAACTCAACTAACACCATGTCGACATAAGATACATGAGTATGTCGACATCCCAAAGGCATGATGTTTTGATTTTCTTTGAAAATAACCTTTATTTTATATTAAAACTATTTTAAACTTTATAAATATACTTGACTATATTTAAAATACATAAGTAAGTATAAAGAATAATATATACAAAATTTTACTATAATTTTATATTTAAAATCTAAGTATAAATATTTAAAAGTTAAATATATTATATTTAAAAGATAGTTAAAAAAAAGGATAATTTGATTTTGAAATTAAAGATTATTTTGAGGCTAAAAGTATTTGAAATCAGGATAGATGTTTTTGATGCCTTTAACAGGAAGGTTTTGAAATCATTTTGAAAACAAGATATAATTTTGAAAAATCATTTTGAATAAAAGGCTAGCGGATGCAAAACAATTTTCCACTAGATTTTTCGTAGGTTCCATCCTACTTAGGGTTTCATCCCTTTAACAGGCTCGAAGTGGATTCCATTCCACGAATAAATTGGATTTTAAGATGCCAGTGCTTTTCTAGGAGTTTTAACAAAATTTCTAATTAAAGAATAAATTACTTAAATTCTTGAACTCTTGATAATCTTGATATTCATGAATCTTCAATCCTGATATCTTGAATCTTTATACTGTACAGTCTTCATTCTTGGTACCTACATGGTTAAATCCTGCATATACATATATATCTAAACTTATACTGTTAGTATTTATATTTTATAATCTATTCTAAGGTTGTTGTCATCAAAACCATCATCTCACGGACTAACAGTATAAAGTTATTTCTCAAATATATATTGTTTCGTAATTAGTATTGATTTTGATTATGTATGCAACATTATCACATTTCATAGTATTTAATGTTATCATCAAATCAGTAATCGAACATAAATAAGTATAAATATAGTAAAGTAAAGGTAAAGAATTATTAGAGAGAGATCACACCAGGATTTTTATATCGGTTCGGGGTTACCCTACTTCTTGTCTAATACAATTACTTGTATAGATTTCTTTTCAAATGCCAATCTTTCAATGGGTGGAACGCAAACGCAATTACAATCTCAATTTCGAGGCTACGAGACACACTCTCCTGATACTCCATGCTCAAGGTACACCCACTTGGTTTAGATTGGCTTTAAGCACACCAACTTGGATTTCTGGGCTATCAAGCACACCCAGTTGATTTGAACAGTCTACAATCACACCCAAGAAAAACTAGGGTTTGTTGGTTTTTTCAAATACAGTTTCTTGATCTTTAGTTACAGCGAATCCTATAGCCTATTAGATAGCAATTTGATCTTTGATCGAGTGAGAGATGATTGAAAACAGAGTGTAGATAGTAGAGAATCAATACAATGAAGATCAAATTGATTCTGGTTGAATTTGAGAAGATTTGAATATATTTTTACTAGAAATTTTGACAGAGTAAGAGGAGAGAAGTTGTTAAAAATTTGGTTGAAACTCCCTTATATATAGAGAATAAATAGACATGTCCATTCGCAAAGAGTAATGATGAATAGACACTTCATTTCAAAATTTGAATTTCAAAATTGTGGCATGCATGTCAACATTTCATTTGCCAATATGTCGACATAGGCCAGTGCAATTTGAAATCTTGTTTATTTTAAAGTGTTTTGAAAATCCTATACTATGTAAAATAATTTGATACTGTAAAATATTTTAAACATAATTTATAAACATTTTGACCTTTGAAAAAAATTATTAAATATTTTTAAATATATTTTGAAAATATTACCGTTTTAAAGATAAAGATTAGAAAATGAGAAATAGAGATCAAAGGCTGCTGCCAGCGACTTTAACAATATTATATGACTATAAACTTTACTATATTCTTAAAATATTCATATCTTGATCTTTATACTTAGGGCATGTACATTCTTTGAGTCTTTATGCTATATAGTCCTCGATTCAACACATGTATAATATCCTACACTATATACTATATAACTTGGCAAAACATTAATATCCATATTTTATACGAATGTATTATTATCAAGGTTGTTATTATCTAAATCAACAACTTAGGTATTAACAATCTCCTCTATTTTGATGATGACAACCATTAATATCTTGTATGTACAAAATGTGATATAACTCCCTTGAGTAAAATAATCCACCTTGAATATATGCATATGCGTATTTTATATTTTCTCCCCATTTATCATCAATAAAAATGGGTGAAAAACTAAAAGTCCCCTAAAAAAATGCTTAGAAAATATAAGTAATCCAAGTTAAACCAATATGATTATATACGATGATATATTAGAAGCATATGATAAATAATGTAGCATTTTATACTAAATACGACAATGAAGACTTACAAGTTAAATTTTATTTCAAACTATACAAACTCAAGTCATACATACAAGCCAATCCAACTCCAAACAAAATCAAAATAATCTAATAACCCAAACCAAATCAATTAAATAAAATAATTCAAACAATCCAAACTAAATCCTAAGAGTATATATCAAATCCAAACCTAATAACTAAACATTTTATGGAACTTCAATCCAACCGTCGGACCCAAAGATTGGATCTACTTTGATGGTATCTCAATCTTTATTGTCCTTGTTAATAGTGCATCTGGGTTGTTGGTTGATTTGTCTTTCATTAAGGAAGAAATCATCCATCGAATGGAATCAAAGCGCTTTGCTTTTCTTATTCCTTGATCATCTGCATTTGACTCAACTCTAAATGCCTTTGATTCCGTAAGATAAAGGAGATAATGTCTTTAAAAGATTGAAGAGTTTGTTCAAGATTTTCACATAATTTTTCATGTGGAGAAGACATTTCTATGAAAATATATTTGAGAATGAAAAGAGAGTCGAGTTTCTATAAGAAATAAGCTTAAATTGAAGTAAAAAGCCATGTGAAGACCCGTTTCTTTGACTCTTGAAAATTGACGTTAATACATCCTCGGTATTCATGTGCCGTAAATCCAAGTGTCGGAGAAGCGAATTTTCAACGGTAAGAAAGAAAAATAAAGAAAGAACGGAATCTTACATATGTTATTTCAAATAAAACTTTACAGCAGAAATTAAAATACATTTATTAGAGTTAAATAAATGGACAGTTATAAATTTCTATCCTTACAAATGCAGAATACTACAGTACAAGAGTGCGGTGAAATTAGACAAAAATCTTTAGAAAATCTTCTGACTCCACGCTTCAAGCTCCGTCTAGCTTTCTTCTAAACTAAACCTGACTACTAGGCTGCTCGAGGAAAATTAGGGCACCCATAGTTTAAGGAAAAGGGAAAACAAACTCCGGGTCAATCATAGGACTGTTGTGAGAATTAAAAATACGCGTTTTGAAAACAAAATGGTATCTCATAAGACCATGCCGCACCTAAACACGGAATGGGTTTTCACCTTATGATAACCAAATCATTCTACGTCAAAATACTTGATACTATTTTGATGACATATCTTTGAAAACATTTGCAAGTAAACTTATTAATCTTAGCCGAAGTTATTACCATTATTGAATTCTAACATACTAGGCTCTACAAACAAAAATGGCAGGCACTTATTGAAGAATGGATTCCATACAAATAACCAAGTAACATGAATACCTTCTGGCAGTACATCTCTAAAGGAATGTACCGAGTTCCAACAAATGGTCCTCTACTAACATAAGACCGGCCTAACTCTTCCTAGATAGTACCAAATATGTCATCACCCCGGTTGTTGCCAACATATCTGAGGATCCTTGTAGCATGCATCCATAATAATTTACGTCCCGAATGCCATAGTGGGAAAAAATATATCTAGAAGAGGATGATCATACCCTAATGGTTGCAAACCACATAGCCTTGCTGCATCTACCTTGTTTTGGTCATTTTTGGGTGTGAGGTTGAGGTAGCGATTACCTTTCACTTTGCACATCATCTTTCTTTGAATGCCACACTGCCATTCCATCGACCACTATTGATTTCCACAACCTCTCAGCTCATATGTCTCAGATAAGGGTGTTAAGCTAAGAGAAGTTGCCTTCTACGCCACCAAATAAATGTATATTTATAAAAATCAACGATGAAATCTTAAGAATGCAATGTCAAATATCCATCCATACAAGTTCATTCTGGGACTGAAAGAAACCGAAGGCACTCCTTCTACTTCCTAGTAGTAGCGAGTAAGCCTTGCAACCCAAAGAGATTCATAAATAAAGGGACCACTGCTACTTTAGTATTTGGGAGCAAACCAGAATTATCAACAAGAAGTCCTTTCACCTCAAAAATCCCTAGTCTTCGCTCTTCATTCTCTTTATCAAAATTTTATTTTTCGAACTCATATATTGGTTTTAATTGGTTTTTAGATAGGGATTGATTTCCCCAGATCCAACCCATGTTCCTTCTATCCAATCATCGATAAAAGGAGGTTTTGCGAATAGGGAATCATTCTTTAATTGATTTAGTTCTTTTTATCAAAATCTCTTTTGGAGATATTTTTTTTAAAAAAACATTCATTCTGGTATATACGGAATCATTAAACCACTCTTATTAAATCCTTTAATTACATAAAACCATTTTTAAATTTCAAATCATTTCATCTTTTCTTAGGAAAATATTCCAAATCATTTATTTAAATCTTAACAAAGATTTCCAAATCATAACATTTAACACGGATAAAAACAATGTTATTCAAGACATCGTTTACTATAAATCCAAACCAATAAATTTTAAGTGTAAGAATTTGAATTAATTCCAAATCATTTCACTTAAATCTTAAAAAAATTCCTTATTTCAAAATTCATATTTTGATTTAGTTAAAACCATGTTATTTAGGATGTTAATCCAATACCAGTAAGTAAGTAAGAAGAATCTGTATAAATCATCTAATTCTACTCAATACCAATCCCCGTATTCAAAAAATACTGGACAGAATAGCGGTGAAATCACCTTTTAAATTCCAAAATAGTACGAGTTCCCTCTTCGGGTTTAACATCGGGTACAAGAAGATCATCTCTAAAAAATCCAATTTGTTTAAATCTTGAACAATTTTTTCTTTATCTTTGAAATTTCAATCTAAGTAAATCAAATTCACTATCCCTTCCGTCGGGCCAGTCCAGATAGCCAGGGAGAGCAGGAAACTAGTTTTCCAGCCCAAGCCTAGACACTATCTCTTTGACACCCAAAAGGCGGCTAAGTTATTTGATCAACTCTAAATCATTAAAAAAATTGATCATTTCATAAATCCTTCACATTACCTTTAAAAAAAATATTAATCGTTTGAAAACATTTACAAAAGATTTGGAAAGAACGGTTGCATTTAAAACTATATTTCAAAAGTCGTAGAAAAGTGCTGCGAAAAAGTGCTATGGAAAGTGCTTTTTTAAGCTATATTGATCAAAAAGACTTTTTATTATTTGAAAATTCATTTTTATTACTCAAATCACTTTTAAAACATTTATAATATTTATTCTATATTTCTAAAAAAACTTAAAACAACGTTTTCAAAGAAATCCAATTTTGGACTCCGAACTACAAAATCGCGATTTTTTCAAAACTAATTTCACTCATATTTCAAAATCTACTTATCGGAATCTCAATTTTTTTCTTCATTGAAAAACTATAGGTATAATAGTTTGGAAAATTCTTATTTTGAATAATTCTAAACTATATTCCAACTTTTACACTTGTTTGACTTTACAGCGCGAAATCGTAAACTACCATTACATGACGCGCTTATTTTTGGCTTAAGTTTCACTTCTCATTCAAACTTCACCAAAAATATTTTGAATGTTTATAAAAAAATTCAAACTCATTTTTGAACCATTTTAAAGAGGTTTAACAATTCCATATACACCATTTCACTACTTCAAGGAATGTGATTTCCTTTGTGCTTATCGGCGTGTATATTCATGAATTGTATATAATTTCAACATTTATATGAAAACAACCAAACTTGATGATCAAAGCATATTAAACATCCATTTTCAACTTCATGTCATAATCCAACATATAGTATAATAGTTTAGAAGTTCTTACCATCATTTTCCTTTCGAACTAGTTTTAAAACGGCTATAGCACCGTTATCTCGGAATTAAACTCCAAAAAATCGAGATTTAGACATTGAAAAGGGCTTGGCCTAGCCTTGGTTCTCACAACGTAGGTTGGAAAGGGGTCGAGCTTATAACCAAGAGTGGTGGAAGGTGGTGCCTTGGGTTTGGGAGGTGGAGAGATGTAGATTTGAGCGTGTTTTGAGGTTTTTAAGTATATATAACTATATATTATGATTTAATTTCCTTTTCAAATAAATTTTAACATTATTTCTGTTAGGATGGTAACCATTGAAGTGGAAGCAAAAGCTTGAAAATACGAAGAAGAAGATGAATGAAAATGAAGAGAAGATGGTAGGGTATTTATAGGAAAGGAAGAGTGTAAAAGTATCCATACTTACATCATCACTTTATCATCATTTCAAAGCTATTCCAACATATCTCCCCCTTCAAAATGCATGACTAGAGACTCCCTCCATGTGCAGATCACTTCCATCATCTCATGTATGCATATGCTGACCTATTTAAGCTTAAGGAGTAAGAAATATTTAAAATATATTTTATATTTTATATTATATTTCTTATAATTTATTATATTCGTATATGTATGTTTATGTGCATTTTATCATGTGTATGTAACATATACATATATATGTTAACGTATATCACTACGAACGTTTTTGAAAAAATTTTGTTTGTTAAATCGCTAATATCCGAAGAATCAATTACCGTCACATTTTCACTTATTGTTAATGTACATATATTTGTTAACAATATTTAAAAATAAATTTCTTATCGTTTTAAAAATCTTAAATAGATTACGTTTCATTCATAAAATGTTATAAATTAATATTAAAAATCATTTACAAAAATTGCCTTTACACCGATAAAGCAATATCGATTTTTCCTTATATTTCCAAATCAAATATTTATCATTACAAAACTATTATAAATGATTCGTTATCACTTTATAACTATTCAAAATGAATTATCATCATTAAAAATAATTACTTGAATAATTGATATAATTTTTAAATCATTTAATCTCAATTTAGATTAAATAAATCAATGATTTAAATTCAATGTTATCTTATTGATATAAATTTCGAGGAAAATATTTCATTTAAATATTTATTCAAAATAAAATTATTATTACTTATTATCACCCAAAATAATATTATCCTTTTACTGGCATAAATTTAAAAATAAATATAATTTATCAAAGCGATAAATTGGCATGTCGTTACAAGTCATTTGAAATAAATGGTTGGTTGGTAGTTATTTATGTTTTGAAAATTAATTTTTTTTGCTTTCCGCCATTATATGTCGACATATAGGTAGAATGTATGTCAACACGCATACATAAATTTACAAAATAATAATATTACCTATATATTTTTTTGTCTTATACCATTATATATTTATGACTTCTAGAGACTAATAAACAATGTAAGACACTAAGAAAAATATTTTATCACTTAGAACTTGAAGGATATACGGATTTCAAAAATTAATAAAAGCAAATACATAAACACAACATGAACTTAAACATAGAACATACAATACAAAGCTAGATATCATAAGTAAACTACTAGATAGGTTTTAGAAGGATGTAGATGATGATGATGAAGAGCCACTAAGATTACGAATGATATTTTCGAAGTATTTGTCTACTTTGTTGGAAAGAGAAGTAACCTTTTATTAAATAAACACTTAAGCTTCTTTTGGTTTTTAAGAAACTCCTTTGGGTTCACAAGTATCTCTTTGTTGGTAGGGTGGGATGGTTTTTCATACTTTCTAAAGAAGAATCCACTTCTTCCTCCTTTTCCTCTTCTTCTTCCACTTCTATCCCATCCCTTTCTTCTTCCTCTTCTTGCTAAATTTCTTATTCCTTTTATGATGCCAAGCTCTGCTTCTTTTCAGGAAGAGTCTCATGTGGTTCGAAAAATGGTGGAATGTGCATAAAAGAGATATTGGCATTGTCGAAAACTTTTCAAGGTATGGATTTTTCTCCTCTTAAATTCACGCCAAAATATAAGAAAATTCTAGTAATATACATACCATGGAAGAGTGTGTTCTCATATCTAGAAATACTCTTTTAAACAAAGTCATCCAAAATGACTTGTACCTATATGTTGTAGCAACCATAAATAGCAAAAATTGCTCTGAAAACTTTTTGGGTAGGGTTATTATAGTTGCCCATCCTTGGAGTAATACATTTTTGTAAAATAAAACTCATAAGTCTCGATTTTAGTCGAACATTGTTGTGTTTAATTCAAAATCTTCACCTCTTTGGAAAATACCATCAAGAAGTTCACGATTTTGTATATCGATTTGAAAAATGGGGAGGTCAATTACTTAGGATTTACAATCAAGAATATAATCCAAAAGTTCACAATTTAAACAATAAGAGTACCATTAACGCTACTCCAAACTAACCTTCTTCTCGATAATAAAATTTTCTTTTTAAATTCGCATAAAACATTTTGGCTAAATCGGGCTAAGAGAAACAAAATCATTTTGAGATGATTCAATTAAATAAATAATTTTATTTTCAAAACAAAGATCATATAGACCATAAGAAGAAATTTTTTGAATTTATCAAATCTTCGGGAGAAACCTTTCCGGAAGTAGTGTACTCCATATAGGCTTCAATAGCATGTTTCACATTGAAGAGAATGCTTTTAGTTTTCTTAGAGAGCCTAATGATTCTTGGATTTTGATTAGAGGAAGCCATTATTGAAAGTTTGAGGAGATAAGAGTGTGAAATAATACCTGAAATTTGAAATAAAGTGAGTGAAATGATAGGATGAAGATGGAGTAAATAAGTAGAGTCAGAAGAAATATTCTTTGGTTAAATAGGCATCTTTTCAGAGCAATGGAGTAAGTGCAAAAAGTGACGAAAGTTTGAAATTTAAATTTTGAATTCAAATTTCAACTTTCAGTTTTATAGCATGTAAGTCGAGAGATGACATTGGGGTATGTCGACATATAGCTTGAAATTTCCAAAAATAAAATTATAGTAATATATTCCTATATATAATTTATATGCTTACATTCATCCAATATTATTATTAATCTGTATGTTATTCCTAAAACCCAAAATAAAAAGATTATAAAATAAAAGGTACCCTTTTATGCTTTTTGTCGATCAGTTCTGACTAATCTATCGTTGCCATATTACACATATTTACATTCTCAGTTATGATCATTTTCGCTTGAGGAAGTGTCTGAGTAATCCAAAGTTACTATATAAGCTAGTTTTCATTTTTTGGATGAATCATTTGCTGGTGAGATCTTTGATTTATTCGAATGCTGGCAATCTCTATGAAAATGACCAGGTACATTGAAGCATCTGGTTGTAGTTCCAGTCCTAAACATCTAGTTCTCAAATTTTTGAAAGTTTTTCATCTTTCTATATTATAAGAATTCTTTGAAATTTTTGATGATGAAAGCAATTTCTTCATCATTGTCATCCATTTGAAAACCGATCGCCTACTATAGCATTACAAGTGATGGATTTATTTTCTATTACCTTGCTTTCTCTTCTGCCCTGCAATTTTGATTCATAGGACATTAAATTACCTATTGATTCTTTAATTTTTAGAGTGTTAATATCGTTAGCCTCTTCAATTGCAAGTGTCTTTTGATCCTATTCCGAAGAGAGTGAACTGAGGATTTTTCCAACTTGATCTTGTTTAGAAATTTTTTTGACCTAATCCTAGTGGGCAAAGATTGATACTAATAATAAATTAAACTAGGAAGAAAACTCAAAAGATGTAAATAAAAATGATACAGAGGTATGATAGAATCATTACTCTATATAAATGCTAGTAGACCGTATATAATGCATAGTATTTGTCTACATGCATATATCAATCAATCTTAAGAAACTCATCTAAAATTATTCAACAAGATACTAAGATATGTAAACAATACCCTAGACTATAGACCTTTTTTCCAAGAGAAGGTTCTTTTGATTTGATCTCATATAGTGATGTCGATATGCTGGTTGCAAATCAAACCAAAAAAGTATAAGTGGAACGTGTCACTTTTAGAAATCCTCTTGTTTCCATAGTTTGTTCACATGTCATTTATATGCAACAAACATTAAAAGATTTTGTTTTAAATTTTACTAAATCGCCAATATACTGTGATAATACTAATGCAACAAACCTATCTAAAAGTCCAACACGTCATGGTAGAACCAAACATGTAGGTATAAGACATCATTTTTGGAGAGATAACGTAAATAAGGACATAATTTCTCTCGAATTTATAAATATTGAAAATCAAATGGTCGATATTTTAACAGAACCAATAACTCAAACAACTTTTATGGAGTTTAGAGGAGAGTTAGGAATATGTTCTTTCTTTGAAATATAAATATGATAAAATTAAAATTACATATTTAAAAGGAAAATAAAATGTCAAAATTAAACATCGTATGTCGACATACCTCCTCCTTATATATCGATATATACTGGCAATTTCATAAAACAGATCCCTACTAAATTCAAAATTAGAAATGCAACTATATAACCACCAAATTCCGAAATTAAACCTTTTTTGTCTTCTCTCTACTATAAATTTTGAATAAAAATAAATTAACGGCTTGCTCGAGTTCCAAACACTCAAGATAAGAGAATGCACTCATTTCCTTCTAAACTCCCACTCTAGGCCCCTTCCCAACCACTACCATGGCCAAAGTTACCAGGATTTAAGAAGATCTGAAGCCTATGCTCAATATGCTTTCAAAAATAGAGTTTTTTCAACTACGCCTCTTGAAAGAACAAGAGAAGTAAGGGCAGATTCTTCGCGATCTCTAAAAATATCTATTGGATAATTCGACAAATCCAATAGTAATCGAAGATGATAATTCTAATCTAGTCATTCATAATCCTATGAATGATGAAGTGGAAGAAGAAGAGAAAGAGGTGAAAGAAGAAAAAAAGGAAGAGAAAGAAGACGACGATGAGGTTAAATGTGTTGGCAAAGTATGCTTTAATCGAGATGGATATCTCGTCGAACAAAAGGGGAACTTTTGTCTTCACTTCCCTTTCTATCCTATCCACAAGTCCTCCATAATCAAGAGAAAACCATAGGATTAAGTATGCTGTGATGTCCCATTAGTCCCTGCGGAAAGGAAAAATAATTTCACTTTTGGACGATTTAAATCAACAATAAAACACACATGTTTAACTCAAACCATTCAAAAGGGAGGATTGTCAATGGGATTTAATAAGAAAATAAGAGAAAAGAAGGAAAGCAAATATAGAATCTCGCAACGAAATGACAAAGATATAATCAAGCAAACAGTTCATGAAGCTATTTTACAATATACATTTGATTACAAATTTTTAACAACATAATCATAGTACAAACAACAACATACCAATAATGATGCAGCGGAATAATAATAGTAAATACAGTCTAGCAAACTCTATCTTCTTCTTCAATGAATAGTGTCTTCAACACTGAAATACTCGGGTTGACCCGAGAGTGATGAAAAGACGAAATACTAATGTAGGAACTAAAAGTTCTAATGTAAGTTAAATCAACAACAAGTAAATATGAGTGTAATAGCTTAAAAGATGTTTACGGGATTTTACATCTCTTATCAAGTGTACAACATGAGTTCAATGACTTAAGAGATGTTATGGGATTTTCCATCTCTTAAGGATCCATTGAACTATCTACATGTAGTAAGATACGCTATATATGTAGTGTCTAATCAGTTAAATAAAAAATTTCTTAGTGTTAAGGCTTTACATTAATCCCCTTTAACACATTTTTAAGCAGGAAGTCTATGCAGGTTTTGTAACACAACTAGTAACATCGGTAGCAAGCGAGTCCTCTATAGGTACCATACTAAAATAAATTCACAATGGGAACGTATAAGGATAAAAGTTTGACAAGTCACATGAGCCAATGCCCAAGGTAGAATTCTACCAGTATACCCTTTTTGGCTAGTGGTAACGCATTATAGCTTTGACCGCCCACCGAGTCACCACCCGAAAAATCAAATCAAGGTGCACCGATCAAGTCCAAAATCAATATAATAATAAGAAGGGTTGATGGCCCCTAAAGGTTGCGAACCCCTTGGCCAGACATAGGCTCCCGTTTTAGTAATTTCCAATTGACACAAGTGTCAGGGTCATCCATCATCGTTCTCTTTCTTTAAATCCAGCAAACGCCTTCAATTCAACCACTTCATTATGGATAACATCCACCGCGTACACAGTTGTTAAAGTGGTTCCAATATTGATAGAGAGTATGCAATAAGAGGCCCCGGTCTCTTTAACAACCAAATGTCACACCGGTTGGTTGTTTTACATTTCAAAACCGATTCACATTTGATATCAAACATCATATTCACTTCAAAATATATGACATCATCATATTTACTCAAAATATGTCATTTTCACTTGAAAATTTCATTCCAAATTCCAACTTAGGTTGTAACTTCATTTAATCACATTTGCATTTAAATCAACGATTTAAATATGAACATTCAACTTTTCACAGTTTGAAATTTTTAGAGAACAATTTGAATAGTTTAAATAGTTTAAAATAGTTTAAATAGTTTGATATAAAATGGTTTGAGTATTGAAAATGGTTTATATTAATGGTTTGGAAAATCTAAATAATTTGAACATAAAAAAATAGATTTTTAAACAATTTATATTAAAAAAAATTTACTTTGAAAATAATATCAAATCAAACTGTTTCCTTCCATTTTACAAATCTGGACCCATGTCTAATTTCAAATTGACAAATTCAATTTCTAATCTTTCAATTCAATTGACTCAAATTAGATTTAATGTCAAATCATTTGATCTCAATTTTCAATTTGAATTAACTTCATTTTTCGAAACGTTAATTTTAACTTCAAATTCAATTCAAAAATCCAATTCAATGATTTAAATTCCAATTTAATTCTTCCTTTTCAATTTATATCAAATTCAAGTCCAATTTCAATTTACTGATTTAAACGCTTAAATAAAATCAAACCTCATTGGTCAGTTTTAGGAACTAAATCTTTAAAATAATCAAATTTCAAAAATTAAAGTCATATCAATTATAACTTCACATTTTCAATTCAATTCTTTAAAATAATTTCTTTTAACCGATTTCAGTTTCAACATTTCTAAGCTTGAATTAGAAAATAATTTAATTCATATAAGTCCACAATTTATTTCCTTTAAAACAATACCATAAACAAAAATGCAAATTCAATATATTAAAGCCATTTAATTTAACCAATCCGGTGTCCATATGTAATTTTCTACCCTATGGCCGAGTGATCGGCTATTTCAATTTTGATTTTAGGGATGGATATATATATCATTTCAATCCAAAACGAATGTTATAGGTATATCTCATTTCAAAATATTTCTTAATTTATTCGAAATAATTAAAATAACAGTTCATATGCATTCAATTAATATACAAGGTGATCACATGGATATATATAAATAAATAAACATCCAATAATACAAATTATCAACAAACAGACATCCATCACACTCAACATCCAAATTAGCCAATTAATCTCAACAATTAAAAGGTTATCAGTATTAGGTTTTTAACTAGCAATTCAACTTCAATATTAGTTTAAATGGCAATTTAATTCAATAGAATTCAATTTTAGTTAAAATGTCAAATTAAACTACCAAGCAGAAATCAATAGAATTCTCATCATTCATAAATTTAATTCAACTAATATAAGAAGGTTTAGTATTGCATGAGTGGGTTAAACCACTCACCTTTGATTTATATCCAATTTCAAATCCAATAAAGCCCAAAAATTCAATTGTCTCCAAATTCAACCAAGCTAGTTCCGTGTCATTTGGAATTTCGATACGACCTCAATGGAAGAAACCGTGCGTCAATCAGAGTTTGTATGCAAAAGTTATCGTTGTTAGAAGGTTTGAAAATGTAAATTAAAATTAAAAATAAAATAAGGCAGAACCGTAAATAACGTTACCTTCTAAACAACCCTAGCACGAAACGAACAACGCTCATGCAGTCGAACTACAGTGGCCACCTTCATCCACGAATGCGCACACCTACAACCAATGAATTCAAGATCTGACATCGCCACGCCGCCACTGCTCATGATCGGCTGCCCTCCTAGGACTCAGGCGGCGAGCTCTGGCGCTAACTGGCGCAGTCCGCCACCGCCACCCTAATTCATTGTTTCCGACGATCTCTCATGTCAACTCGACGATGTGAGACCATAGACGCACTCATCTCGACCTCTTCTACACGCTACAATTTCCTAGTCAATTAGGTTGAAATGACATTTGATTTGTGTTGAAATGATATATATCCAACCCTATAATTAAAATTGAAATAACTGATCACTTGGCCCTAGGTTAGAAAATTATATATGGACACTGGATTGGTTAAACTAAAGGTTTTAAAATATTAAATTTGGATTTTTGTTAATGATATTGTTTTAAAGGAAATAAATTATGGACTTATACGAATTGAATTATTTTCTAATTCAAGCTTAGAAATGTTGAAATCGATACTGGTTAAAGGAAATTGTTTTAAAGAATTGAATTGAAAATGTAACATTATAATTAATATATCAAACTATTTAAACTATTTTAAACTATATTAAACTATTTAAACTATTCAAACTATTTTCTAAAAATTTCAAACTGTGCAAAGTTGAAATGATTATATTTAAATCGTTGATTTAAATGCGAATGTGGTTAAATGAAGTAACCTATGTTGAATTTGAAATGATATTTTCAAGTGAAAATGATGTATTTTGAGTAAATATGATGGTGTTGATATTTTGAAGCGAATATGATATTTTGATATCAAATATGAACTGGGCTTGAAATGTAAAAGAACCAACTATTGTGAAAAATGACGTTTTGTTGTTAAAGAGACCTGGGTCTCTTATTGACGTACTCTCTATCAATATTAGAACCACTTTAACAACTGTGTATACGGTGGATGTTATCCAGAATGAAGTGGTTGAATTGGAGGCATTTATTGGATTTGAACAAAGAGAACAATGATGGATAACCTAGACACTTGTGTAATTGGAAATGACTAAAATAGAAGTCTATGTCTGGCAAAGGGGTTCGCAACCTTTAGAGGCCATCACCCCTTGGTATTATTACATTGATTTTGGACTTGATCAGTGCACCTTGATTTGATTTTGGGGTGGTGGACTTGGTGGGCGGTCGTAACTACGATGCGTTACCACCAGCCAGATAGGGTAAACTGGTAGAATCCTACCTTAGGCATTGCCTCATGTGCCTTGTCATACTTTTATCCTTATACACGTCTACTACGACTTTGTTTTAATATGGTACCTATAGGGGACTCATTGGCTACCGATGTTACTGGTTGTGTTACAGGACCTGCATAGACTACCTGCTTAAAAATGTGTTAAGGGAGATTAATGTAAAGCCTTAACGCTAAGAAATATATTTATAGACACTACATATATAGCGTATCTTACTACATTTAGATAGTTTAATGGATCCATAAGAGATAGAAAATCCCATAACATTTCTTAAGTTATTGCACTCACATTATACACTTGATAGGGGATGTAAAATCCCATAAACATCTTTGAAGCTATTACACTCATATTTACTTGTTGTTGATTTAACTTACATAAGAAAATTTAGTTCTGAATCGAATGTTTTTTCTTTTCATTACTCTCGGGTTAGCTTATGCTTTTTAGTGTTTGAAGACTTTATTTCTAGAGGATGAAGACGAAGTTTGCCATATTATATCATTAGCATTGTTCTGCTGCAACATTATCTGGTATGTTGTTGATTGTACTCTGATTATGTTGAAGAAAAATAGTGTAATCAAATGTGTATATAAAACAGCTTCATGAACTGTTTATTTGATTATTATATTTTTTTTCATTTTAATGTGAGATTCTGTATTTTGTTCCCCTTCCTTTCTCTTATTGTCTTATTAAATCTCATTAATAATCCTCCCGTTTGAATGGTTTGAATTAGACATGTGTGATTTATTTTTGGTTTAAACCATCCAAAAAGATGGGTCGTCATAGTTGTGAAAAATGACGTTTGGTTGTTAAAGAGACAATGCCTCATATTGGCATACTCTCTATCAATATTGGAACCACTTTAACAACTGTGTACATGGTGGATGTTATCCAGAATGAAGCGATTGAATTGGAGTCGTTTGCAAGATTTGAAGAAAGAGAACGATGATGGATGACCCCGACACTTGTGTCCATTGGAAATGACTAAAACAGTATCCTATTTCTGGCCAAGGGGTTCGCAATATTTAGGGTCCGTCGCCCTTCTTATTATTATATTGATTGTGGACTTAATCAATGCATCTTGATTTGATTTTAGGGTGGTGGACTAGGTTGGCAGTCGTATCACGATGTGTTAGCACCAGCCAGAAAGAGTAAATTGGTAGAAACCTACCTTGGGCATTGCCTTACGTGCTTTGTCATACTTTTATCCTTATATGCGCCCACTATGACCTTGTGTTAGTATGATACCTATAGGGGACTCACTAGCCACTGACATAATCTGTTGTGTTACAGGACCTGCATAGACTACCTGCTTAAAAATATATTAAAGGGGATTAATGTAAAGCCTTAACGTTAAGGAAATATTTATCTAACTGATTAGACACTACATATATAGCGTAACTTACTACATATAGATAGTTCAATGGATCCTTAAGAGATGGAAAATCCCATAACATCTATTAAGTCATTGCACTCGCGTTGTACACTTGATGAGAGATGTAAAATCCCGTAAACATCTCTGAAGCTATTACACTCATATTTACTTGTTGTTGATTTAATTTACATAAGAAATTTTAGTTTTGACTCAAGTGTTTCGTCTTTCCTCACGCTCGGGTCAGCCCGAGTATTTCAGTGTTGAAGACACTATTCGTTGAAGATGAAGATAGAATATATAAAATCCCGTAACATCTCTTAAGTTATTGCACTCACGCTGTACATTTGATAGGAGATTTAAAATCCAATAAACATCTGTGAAGCTATTGCACTCATATTTACTTGTTGTTGATTTAACTTACACAAGAACTTTTAGTTGTAACTCGGGAGTTTCGCCTTTTCATTACGCTCGGGTCAGCCTGAGTATTTCAGTATTGATTATTCCTTAAAGACGAAGTTGGAGTTTGCTAGACCATATTTACTATTATTATTTCGCTGCATCAATATTGGTATGTTGTTGTTTGTACTATGATTATGTTGTAAAAATTATGTAATCAAATGTATATTATAAAACAGCTTCATGAACTGTTTATCTGATTATATTTTTGTCATTCCGCTACGAGATTATGTGTTTCCTTTCCTTCTTTTCTCTTATTTCTTATTAAATCCCATTGACAATCCTCCCTTTTGAATGGGTTGAGTTAGACATGAGTGCTTTATTGTCGGTTTAAACCGTCCAAAAAGGTGGGTCGTCACATATGCAATAGTTTGATTTGTTAGAACTACATTTTGTTTTGTGTGCATTTTACTTTTCAATTTGGTGTTTCTCATTTTGGTTTGATTACGATTTGGATTAGTGTGTATGTATGAATTAGATTGTTTATGTATAATTTGAAATTGCATAAATAAAATCAACTTTCATTACTATACATAATCTTGTTTAAATAAAATAGTGCATTATTTATCATATGCTTATAATATATTATATATAATCATATAAGTTTAACTCAAGCTGTTGATTTTGAATATATATTTTCTAAGCATTTGTGTTAGAAGAAATTTTTAGTTTTTCATCCAATTTTGTTGATGGCAAAGGGGGAGAAAATATAAAATATACATATGCATATATTCAAGGGGTGTTATCTAACTTAGGGGGAACTATATCATATTTTATATATAAAGAATATTAATGGTTGTCATCATCAAAAAAGAGGATTGTTAATACCTCAGATATTGATTTTGGTGATAAGAACCTTGATAATACTTATACATTCATATAAAATATGGATACTAATATTTTTCCAAGTTATATAGTATATAGTGCAGGATACTATAATGGTATCGAAAAATGTACAATATAAAAACTCAAAGAATGGACAAAAAGACTTATGAGTTTAAAGATCAAGATATGAAGATCTCGAGACTATAGAAGGTTTATAGAGTCATAGAAATTTTTTAAAATTCCAGATAGCAATCTTTGATCTTTATTTTTCATTTTCAAATCCTTATCGTTAAAACAAAATATATTTTAAAATATTTAATAATTTTTTTTCAAAGGTTAAATTTTTTATAAACTATGTTTAAACTATTTTACAAAGTATCAAATTATTTTACATAGTATAGGATTTTCAAAACATTTTAAAATAAATAAGTTTTGAAATTACACTAGCATATGTCGACATATAGGCAGATGGTTTATAAACATACGTGCCGTAATTGTGAAATTCAAAAATTGAAATGAAGTGTCTATTCGTCATAACTCTTTGCAAATGGACATCTCTGTTTATTCTCTATATATAGCAGATTTTCAAATTAATTTTTAACAACTACTTTCTTATTATCTTCTCTCCTCTTACTCTCTCAAAGTTTCTGGTGAAAAATATATTTAAATCATTCAACCAAATTCAATTCAATCTTCATTGAATTAATTCTCTATTATTTACTCTTTGATTTCAATCATCTCACTCCCTCAATCGAAATCAAAGTGTCATCAAAGTGGCTGAAGGATTCATTATTACCAAATATCAAGAAACTATCTTTGAAAAAAAATCAAACTCTGGTTGTATTTGCTTGGGTGTGGTTGTAGCATATTCGAATCAATTGGGTATGCTAGGTAGCCCGAAAATTCGAGTGGTTGTGCTTGTAGCCCGTCCACATCAAGTAGATGTACCCTGAGCATGGAAAATTAAGAGGGTGTGTCTCGTAGCCTAGAAATCAAGATTGTAACTGCGTTTGTTCTACCCGTTGAAAAATTAGCATTTGAAAAGAAATCTGTACAAGCAATTGTGTAGAACTAGATAGAGGGTAACTCCGAACTAGTATAATTTTTTTGGTGTGATCTCTCTAATTCTTTACGTTTTGCTTTACTACATTTGCACTTATGTGTTTTTCATCTGTGATTTTTGATTCTACATTGGTTAATAATAATCTTCAAAGAATTTTGAAAAGATTCATAAAAATTAGAAAACGCTATTTACCCCCCTGTCAAGTTTTTAGTTAGCCTAAAAACAATAATTATGCAACCCACATTTAATATATCACATTTAGAGGGAATTTATTTTTCTTTACCCATTTTTTTATGACAAAGAGGGATAAAATGTATAAAGCATAATATATGCATATACTAAGTGGGATTTATTTAAAATACTTGGAATTAACCAATTTAGTGGTGTTACAATATATATATTATAATAAAAATATTTGCATGGTTGTCATCATTAAAATATGGGAGATTATCAATACCACATATAAATATAGGTATTAATGTTTTTCCAAGTTATCTATAATATTTTGCAAGATAATATATAGGTTTATACAAGTACAGAATAATCGAGTTTGAAGACTGATTGGTAAAGAGACTAGAGACCAAAATTCAGAGATGATCAAGACAATTGAAGACTCATGAGTTTAAAGACAAAGACATGAAGAGTTCAAGACTATAGATAATAGATAATAAACATTAGATAAATTTGTTAGAGTCCTTGAATAACAACATTCTCTTCTTTGAAAAACCCTCTCACCAAAAATATATTTTACTTTTAAAATATAATTCTACAAATATTTTATAATTTTTTATATATTAAAGTATTTGAAAACTATTTTTAAATGGTTTTACAAAAATTTCATAATTTTGAACATTTTAGAAGTATTGCTAATTTTCCCAAGTTACAAGGATATGTTGACATATCCTACATGAGTATGTCGACATATGTACTTTTAGAACATTGTTTTAAATTTTGAAAAGTTATGTCTTTTTGGCTCCTTTTTATCAATAAACATGTCTCTTCAAAAACTGTGTAGTGGGGATTGGAAAACAAATTTAATTATTCACTCATTCTCCTTACTCCAAAGTCTCATTATATATTTAACAAATCCACTTTTTACACTCTTAAAAATCCACTCAAATTCAATCTCTACTTCAGTACATTCATTCTCTATATAATCTACTCTCTATTTTTCAATTATTCAAATCATTCTCTTATTTCTCCAAACTTTTCTCACACCAATTCAAATATCGGAGTATTATAAAAGGGCTATAGGACATCTTGTATTCAAGTTACAACTATTTGTATTTGGAATCAACAACTCTCTATTGCTATTTTGTGTGGGTGTGCTTGTTTTCCGTTCAAACCAAGTGGGTGCTTATTTCCCGTTCAAATCAAGTGGGCGTGTTTGTTGCCCATTTAAATCAAGTGGGTGGTCTTGTTGTCTGGAAAATCAAGATAGTCTACATTGAGCTTGAAAATATAGAAAGATGTATCTTGTTGCCATGAGGTCAAGATTGTATATTGGTATCCTTGCTGCCTAATCAAAGTAGGAATTGAAAGGAAATCTATACTGATATTATACATGACTGGATATAGGATTGGTTAGTCCGAACTAGTATAAAACTTCTACTGTCATCTCTCTTACTTTTACTTTATTTTAATTGCATATATTTATATACATACACACACACACACACACACACACACACACACATATATATTTGTTTTGATTTTATGTGTTCTGATTTAAAGCTTGGAACTGTTTAAAAAGTTCTACATTAGGCATAAAACACTATTCACCCTTCTTAAAGTTATATTAGCCTTAAGATCAGCCCATACTAGTATAATTTATACTATATCGTTTCCCACATTAATGACACCTAGAAGATCTGGTAGATCTAGAGTTGTTGCTAATGGAGAAGATGAAGTTTTCCATTATAATAAGGAGACTAACCAGCTGGTAGCCACTTTGCCAAGACCATCTGCTCCTCGGATGATGGTGTCGCGAGTTGAGCCCGCTATGATGATGGAAGAGCTGAATTAAATAATGGTAGATAGCTAGAAGTCTCTCCTTAACAAGATGGATACTAGCATTGCCTTGCTGACTCAGCAGTCACAAAGGCCTAAGAAATAGGAGAGAAGCACACTTTTTTGGTTTTGAAGAGGAGAATCGCAACAAAAGGGATGAGAAGCATAAAATAAAGGAGCAGACTATTGAAGCAGTAGCGAAGAATGCTGGAGGAAGTGGCCAGGTTCCAAGCAAAGGAATTCATATCAAAACTGACTAGAATTAGGTTAATGTCGACGTGAATTTAAGTAATTTTGGGGGGCCCCGGCCCGATACCTTTAATTTGTTTAATTTCGAGAATGATTTGCAAGACACTAGCAATGAAGTTGGACCGATGTGGAGCTCAAGATACTGGTGTTTAAATGACTACCGTAATGCCGGTTAGGTGCCAAGGAATATCTGAAGGAGTGGTTCTCCAAGAGACAGGAGAGCCTAAATGTTAATGGACGAAGCGAGACCGTTTGCAGAGTCAAACACTCAAAGTAGCCCTTGATAGTTGATTTTCGGATCAACGGGATAATGAGGTGCATGTTATTGATATGATAAAGCGGTTTATGAAGGAAAACCAATGGAGAAAGAATGAAGATTGGGGTTCTACGCTAAGTAGAATTCCATTCACTAAGATTATCTTGTAGGTAGAATATCTCAGGAAGTTTACAACGCCTTTTATGTTGTCATACAACGGACGACTGATCCAAGGTGGCATCTATTAAAGTATGAGTGGCGCATGGATGGAGCTAGGTCGACATATATAGTTTAATGCAGTGGTTCCCCGTCTATTTAGTTGGGGCTGCATCGATGTGGTTCACTCGCACTACAAGAAAGTATATTAGCCGTGCAGTATCAGGGTGGATAACAAAAAAAGAAAAAACAATTTTTAAAACGCCGCCAAAGAATGTGAAGGAAGCTTTCTACGTGAAGCGGCAAACCATGAAGCAGGAAAATTATAATATGCCACCTCTCTCATAAATTGATCAACATCAACCTCCCTCTCCCACATACTCTATCCCAAATTTAATTAATAATGAAACTCTTGTTCTCCCTCACAAATCCACCGTCGATCTCTAGAATACGCACACTGAAACCTCTACCACAACTCTACCATCGATTCAACCTCTCACGAGCTTTAGCAACCCTCCAGCTTCCTCGACTGTAACAACCATAACTTTGAAAATATTTTTAATTAAATTTTTATTTGAGAACTTTGATTTTTTTTTTAGGAGAACAGGTGTGTAGCACGAAACTACGCAGTCGATTAATAAGATTTATATATATACATAGGTAGTTTGGTCAACATGCCTGATCGATGGCAAGAACAAAATCAGCAAAGCCAGAGTTAAAGTTACAAAAACAGCATTCCAGCATGAAGTAATAGGCCAGGGAGTTTATAATATACATAAATAGATTCAGTATAAACAGAAAAGAAATGCTACTGCCCAGAGGGATCCCAAGAAGTCGGTAGCGAAGACACACAAATCCTTAGCTGCAGCCGGGGCGACCAGTCGGAGCCGTTGATGAGGCGCCGCCAACGGATTCATCTGAAGGGGATCGAGTTGAAGGGAGACGAAGCCTGAAAGGTGCCGAGAAGGAGGAGCCTGTCCAATACGCAAAGGAATTAGAAATCTTGCAGCATATGATAAAGAGAGAGTTGGTTGGTTTGTTGAATACAAAGGCGTTTCTCTCATTCCAAATAACCCAGCTAAAGATGGCTAAGAGGGTATCCAGGTGACGATTCGGTGCGCAGAATTGCCAATGATCAAAAAAGTCGAAGATTGAATGTATTTGTCCAAGGTTGTGAATGCAAACTGAAACCCATATATAGTAGGATATGTCACATTCAAAGAAAAGGTGGCAGATCGATTCAGCTTCATTGTTACACAAGACACAAATCTGGTCCGATGTGATGTTCATACGCAAGAGGCGATCTTTGGTATTAATACGGCCGTGGATGAGGCACCATTGAAAGAATTTGATGCGGGGAGGGATGCGCCATTTCCAGACACGAGCGAAGGGGAACGGTCGGCCAGGGTGGTTAAGGAAGGAGGAATATTGTGATACAGAGAAGCCTTTTGGGGGAGAAAGAGTCCAAGTATGTCTGTCTCTCACAAGAGGGTCTAGAGATACAGTTTGCAGCAGACGAAGGACGAAGAGGAGTTCCAAGAAGGTGTCAATGGTAAAGAGGGTTGGAGGGCATAAGCAAGGAAAGCCCAGGGTGACAGCGTCAGCCACCGTTAGGAGGGGGAGATTGGAGTGGGAAAAGAGGGATGGGAAGGAACGGTTTAGAGGGGAAAGACTATGCCAGGAGTCAAACCAGAAAAGGCAATTGGAGCCATTGCCAATATCCACCCGGATAAGGGGTTTGAAACGACCCACTGAAGCTAGAACGCCTGACCAACAGGGAGATGGCTTGAGTTGTGGAGCGAAATGGAGAGCGAGGAAAGGGTCAGCTTTGTAGAGGGAAGCTAGAATCCAGTTTTTCCAGATGAACTGTCCAAGCGAGAGGAGGCGCCAGAGCCATTTTGCTAGAAGTGCCTGATTGAAAGAGGTCAGATTGGAAACACCTAAACCCCCATGGTTCTCGTGCAAGCAAACAATTTTCCAATTGACGAGACATTTGATTTCCCTCCATTCCAAAGGAAGGTTCGTCTGATGGCATAAATTCTTTTGGTCACCCAGATAGGAATCTTGTGGAACGAGAGCCAGTATGTAGGAAGAGCCGAGAGTACGGCTTTGACCAGGACCAGTCTTCCTGAAGACGATAAGGAGTTTGCTTTCCAACCTGCAAGTCTTGACTCATGCTTAGATATGAGGGGGGACCAGTCAGATCTGTGAAGCTTGGTGGGGAGCAGGGTGATACCTAGATAGGATAATGGAAAGGTCTCGAGGCGGCAGTTAAGTGAGGAGGAAATGAGAGGGCCAAGATGATCGGTGTTGCCAAGCATAATGACGGAGCTTTTATTAAAATTAATAGAAAGTCCAGAGATGAGCTCAAAGATGTAGAGTAGGACCTTAAGGAAGTGGATGTGATCTGGAGAAGGTGTGACAAAGAGGATAGTGTCATCTGCGAACTGGAGGTTGGAGATCATGGGATTAGGGTAGGAGTTATGGTTAGAATTGGGAGGATAGATGCCAGCAAGGTGATTGTTAGATACGGCCAGTTTGATCATACGATTAAGAACGTCAACCACTAGAACGAATATGAGCGGAGAGAGAGGATCTCCCTGCCTGAGACCCCAAGCTGATTTAATGAGCCCTCCATATGCGCCATCGATCTGAATTGATGAAAGGCTCGAGTAGAGAATGCTTTTGATCCAGTTGCACCATGTAGATGGAAAACCACTGCGCCCAAAGAGCTCCAAGATAAAGTTCCAATTCACTGAATCGAAGGCTCTGGAGAAATCAAGTTTTAGCAGGGCCCCTGGGATATTATTCGAATGACAGGAAGATATTACTTCTTGAGTCGCCGCAACACAGTCAAGGATATTCCTACCCTGGATGAAGGCTGACTGCTCCACACTAACTAGCGATTCCATAAATATTTGAAGGCGATTGGCAAGGACTTTGGTAATTATTTTAAACATGGTATTAAGGAGGCTAATGGGACGGAATGCTGAAAGGGAGTTGGCTCCAACAGCTTTGGGCAGGAGAACAATGTTGGCGTAGTTTAGGCGAGCTATGATCATTGGATTAGTGCAGAATTCGGCACACATTTCTAGAATATCACCCTTAACAACATCCTAGAAGCGTTTGAAGAAAAACGGGCCGAAACCATCTAGTCCCGGAGATTTGTTATCATCCATATCCTTGAGGGCTGTCAGGATCTCTTCCTCTGAAAAGGGTGAGTCAATAAGAATTGGCGGGGGGTTGGGATATAAAAGGTTCCAGTCTATGGAAGGGAGGGGAGGAGAGGGTTTGCCGAGGCTGGAACGGTAGAAGTCAGTAAAGAGGTTCACAATATCTGACGGATCGGTCGTCGGGATGCTATTATGAACAATTTTCGGGATGAAAAGGGACCTACGGCGGCCATTTGCACATTTATGAAAGTAAGATGTATTCTTGTCGCCTTCTTTCAACCACTTAGCTTTGGACCGTTGTCTCCATCCAATCTCTTCTTGTTTCATTAGGCGATCGAGTTCAGCTTCTAGATTTAAAAGTTTGAGTGAGTCATCATTATCAAGGGGGAGAGCTTCTTCCTGTATGTTCAGGGCTAGGATGTCATTTTGGATGGCAGTTATACGTCTACGGAGGGAGCCCCAGATAGTTTTCGCCCAAGGCTTGAGAAGCTTTCTTAAGGATCTAAGCTTACAGACTACACGGGCAGTGGCTGAGGGGGACCTGATAGGCTGGTCCCAAGCCAATTTGATGAAGTCCTCAAATGATGGTTCAAGCAACCAGAGCCGTTCGAATCTAAAAGGGCGCTTGGATAGGGGAAGGGTGCATGTATCAAGACAGAGAGGACAATGGTCGGATAAAATGGTGGCAAGGCCAATACAGTTGGAAAGAGGATGGATATCCTCCCAGGATGGGTTGAAAAGGAAACGATTAAGTTTAGCAAGGGAAGGCGATTGATGTTTATTAGTCCAGGTAAAGTGGCGGTTGTTGATGGGGGGTTCGATGAGAGAACAGGAATTGATGAAAGCATTGAATTCTTCTAAGTCGAGAGAAAGGTTTCCTGAGCTTCTTTCTTCTGGGTATCTGGTTGTGTTAAAGTCACCAGCAATTACCCAAGGCCCATATAAAGATGACGCAAATTCTGAGCAGCTCGACCAAAGATCCAGCCTTTCTTGTATCGTGTGGAGGCCATATATGTTTGAAAAGAAATAAATAGTATCGGTCTGCACATCTTTAAGCGCTACATGAAGGACAGAGGGATGGGATACAATTTGACGAGGGGACCAAATGGATTCATTCCACATGGTGATTAGGTCCCCCTAGAGCCAATAGAGTTGGAGTGTGCATGGCCTGTGAGGTTGGGTCCACCTATTTGTCTAATTTGAGAAGGAGTTGGATCAAACAGTTTAGATTCTTACAGCAGAAGGATGTCAATATTAAGGGGGGACAAGGACAGATAGATTGAATGTCTCTTAGAGGGGTCCCCTAGCCCACGAATATTCCAAGATACAATTTTCATTGGGAAAAGGACATTCTCTCCTGTTCTAGGGATTTCATGACAGTGTAATGCTCATCGTGTATAGTTACTCCCATGCAACGTGCTAGCTTTCGGTTTAATTTAGAATTAGCAGAAGAAAAAACTACAGTTTTATAGAAACAACCTGTATGACCAGGCAAGGATCTTGAATTCCGAGCGCTTCTTCTGACCTGCGCCGGAGTGAAGTCTTTCCTCCTTGGGTGCAACGACATCTGAGATGATGGGGAGGCCAGATTTTGATCAAACAAAGGAGTGGGATTAGGGATAGGAGGATGGATTTGAACGGGTGCCTTGGGAAGAGGGTGGGTGGGGTCAGGAGCGGGGTGATGAGAAACAAAAGGAGCAGGATCCAGGGGAGGCGCTTGGAGGTGAAGAGGCGTCGAGAGGTCCAGGTCAAGAAAAGGGTCCCACCTTTGGGGGGCTGGATCAGCATTGGGGCCTAGGATGCTATTTGCTTCATCGTCCAAATTGGGTTGCACGGGTAGAGGGAAGACTGGCAAGGCAGGTTCATAGTTCATTACATCAAAACGTTCATCCGAGTCAAGATCAGTCGATGGTATATCAAGGGGGTCGTTGAAACATTTCATATCTCGATCATAGTCCAGACCTAGAAGATAGTTCTCCGGTCTGGTGTGCGGATGGGCGTGATCCCATCGAGATATGGTGATGAGGTAGTCCACATTGTTGAGGCGAACCCTATATGATGAGGAAGGGGGGACATCCTCAAGAAACTGCATTTTAATATATAAAAGTCGACGATCAAATTCCGACCAATCACATCTGTCATACTCAATAAATCTTCCTACTGGGTTCATGGCTATTCGCACGACATCAGGATTGTGTCTGAGGAACTATGGTATACCTTTGACCGTTGCCCAGCTAGGGGGTTCAAGGACGATTGGAGACGGCCTTTCATACTCTGGCCAGGCTTCCAGGTAGATGGAGCCTCCAACTTTGGTTAGGATTTTGCGGGAGAGGGCCATAGTTTTGATGGGTGTGGAGGGACAGGCAACGAGGAAGCGGTTGTTATCAGGAACCATATAGGCCATTCTCTATGATCGAAGGGTGATTGAAGAACACGACTGAGGGTTTCCACTGTCCAGACACCGTCAATAATGGTAGCTGTGATGTAAAGAGAAAAGTCTTCCATTGGGAAATGATGAGAGATATCTGATGGAGATGGGAGCTCAAAATGTATGTTACTGAATGTAAGAGGAGAGGAGGAAATTTGATTGGGTCTATTTGTTTTCGTGGTGGGGTCAGAGTGAGAAAGAATGGGCTTTTTGCCTCGTGCACTATTGGAACCAGAAACAACAAGAGATGGATTTGATTTATCTCTGCAAGCGAAATGAGTATTTGATGGAACCGAGGGGTTTTTGACAGGTTCCGATGTAGAAATTCTGGAAGGACGGGTGGAGTAATTATGCCTAAAAAATCCACACCAGAAACAAATCTTTGGTTCCCTACAGTTGGGCGCCACGTGGCCCAAGCCAGCACATCTGAAGCATCTTTTTTTTTATCTAAAAAATTCCAAGGTTTGGCGGTAAGAAGCAAAAGCCGGGAAGGGCCGCCTACGGTTGAAACGCTGGGGAGTCGGAAGGAGAGGTTCTTGTCTAGGTGTGGCAGCTACTTGCGCATATGATCGTACCTTGTCAGGATCTGACCGAGGGTAGCCAAGAGAGTTATCATCCGTGTTGGGGGAAATGGATCGTATTGAATTGTTAATGGGTGGCGAGGGGGAGGCAGGGACAGGGTGGGAAGGATGGAGTGGTGGACGGAGGTATTTTGGAGGGACGAAAGAGATGCCTGAGAATGAGAGGGAAGGAGCAAAGGGGGGAGGAGACTTCACCATGGAAGTTTAATTTGAATTGGGAGTTTTTGAGAACTTTGATTTTTAAATCATTTAAAATTTAAATTTTAGAATTTTTCAATGTAAAATTGGAATTTGTTTGTAATCAAACCGACCGTAGGGAGGTTTGCTTACTTCTACTGGCCAAAATCAATTTTCTTGAAGCCAAAAAAACATTCCCCTGTTTTTTTTGTTTTTCCCTGTTATTCTCCCCCGAATTTTCTCCTCTTCTCGACCGCATACTCTCAATTTGAAACATTCGTCCTGCTGACCGCGTATCTCCCTTTGAAGCTTTCACCTACGTTTTATCATGGGCTAACGTCTAAATCGCTAATTGGGGTAGGATTTCATCAATCGCTAAGATCTCAAATGTAATATTTTTGGGCGAGTACGATATTCTGTACGCACAATAATGTATTTAATCTTTAGTGCTAATTATAGATTATATCTCAGATCTGTTCTTGGCGTCTGGATTCATGTTTTCGAATCATGATATATGCTCTGGTGTTCGTAATCAATTCACTGGATCTTCTTTCTAAACTTTGTTCATTATTATCCATGTGGTTATTTTGTAAACAATTTGGAGAAAAGTGTCTCTTTAGGTATTTTGGGCTATCACTGTAAACGTTATTCATATCTCAAAAATGGTTGATATCCCTGTTGTGCCAATATCATGTTGAGTAGGAAAGCGATCTATGGAATTTTCGAAGGCAATTTCATTAGATCTGGGTGAAATAGAGACGACAGATTTTGAATTAGATCCGAGATCTACAGTTTGTAGTTTGCAGAGCCTCAGGAAACTTGTACATGGTCATATTTGGACTAGAGGAGATAGTGCTCTCTCAGTTTCCAAATATGGAGAAGATTTTACTTATATCAGCCATAGCAGCCCTTATGTCATTCGCTTACTCGATCATCGCTTTAGTTTTAGGCATTGTGAAGTTTTCATCCTACAATTCAAGGAACTCTTTTAGGAGTTCAAATTGAAGGAGTTGGTGGTGTTTCAGGATTAACCAAAGTCTGGCATGCATTTTAGGCTCTTGGTAATATTGCCTTTTCTTACACTTGCTCTTTGGTTTTGGTAGAAATTCAGGATACTTTGAAATCACCACCTGCTGAAAACGTTACAATGAAGAAGGCCTCACCCTCTGCCATGGTTTTGGTGCATCATCCGAACCATCTTGGAAACCAGGTTTTGCTGCAGCCCCTGAAACAAACATCTTCCCCTCCCTATGGAAAAGTTTGTAATGCAACATAAGTGAAACATTTAAGTTAGTTTTTAAGTCTTAAAACCATATCCAAATATCAAAGCATAGTATTTTGGGATTGTTCAGTAACCTTTACCAATTCATACTCAACTACTGCTGCCTTTCTAAGTATATACGTGTAAAAAAATGCATAATACTGATTTAAGTGTTTCATAAAAAAATGATATTCTGAATCTGAAAATATCAATCAATAATGGTTCGAACTCCATATGTAAAGTAGAATGCAAACACTAACGGTAAGAGACAGTCTATAACCATTTGTTGCAAGAAAAGAAATATATATGTTTGATTATCACAAATATATAGGTTGCAGTGTTGATGACCTTTATAAAATTAAGAATGATGAAGGTGATGATATATACGAACAAAAACTAAAGGAGTTATTATGGATCCCTCGTCTTTTCAGAGTTGGTTTTGCCCAAATTGAGTACATGAATGGAAAAAACAACAAATCAATGTTATGTCTCAATCAGTTATTGATTATGTCGTCGAATCAAGTTTCTTGTTAGAAGAAATATCAACAATGGTAGAATCCAAAGTTTAGTTTTTTTAGTAGTTTTAGTTTATTTCTTGTTTTTACTTCAGCAGTGTTATTTTTTCATATAATAATGGTATTTTTAGGTAATTTATTTAAACATTGTACTTCAATAACATGAGATTTATTAACTAAATAATTTTTGCATTAGTAGTCTTCTTTAATTAGTTATTGAAAAATATGATGATGTATATTACGGTGACATTTTTTTGATTTTTTCTTCCCAAATTCATTAATACATTAGAGCTACAAATAAGATCAAAATTAACTGTAAATTGAACCTTCTTGATGCATATATGTCTGTATGTCTGTGGGTAGTTCATATCAATACATTAATAGCACATCCTTAGTATCAAGTTGGCCTACATTTTCGATCATTGATATAATTGAATTTACACGGTTTCAATTTTTTTTTACAATGCACTTAATTTTTTATCAAATTTGCAATAAAGAAAAAAAATTAAACAAAAATGTTTTTCTTTCATATCAAATATCACAACGTCGGTTTCCCCACCGTTGTGCTGTTATACTAGTTTATTTTCCAAATGCAATAAAATAACTATTTTCAGAAAATCTTATATTTTGGTCAACTGAAAATCAAAGTTTGACCACAGTTGAAAATTTTAAATTTGAATTTTTAAATTCTAATCTTTTTCTTTGAAAATGTATTTTATTTAATATTAACTCTGTTTTTCGTTTCGTAAAATTCCATTTTATACTATTAAAATTGGATAAAATACAGCGTTTTACACGCAATAAATTTCTGTATTTCTATTTTTTTATTTTTCCTATCCATCTCTTTGTTGTATTTCTCTACTTATTTGTCTAGAATTTTATTGCATTTATTAGAATTTATTTGTTAATATCTTTTTATAAATGGCTGGAGAAAATCAAAGGGACACACGTTACATTATTTAAATTCTTACCTTTCTATTTCCTAACCTCTTTATTAATTTTCTAACCGTTTTCTTCTCATTCCTAGCCATGAATTTCTATACTCATTGCCGTGCATATCTAGTTGAAATTCACGTACAAAATTTATTTGTCATCTCTCATTTTCATTTGCATTTAAGAATAAAATATATATACGTTTCTTTCTCCTTAACTTATGCCTTTTCCGTTTTCTAGCATTCACTCTTTTACTTGCCATCTAAACCATCTTTTAGCCGTGTATTTTCTTTTTCCATTCACGTACAAGAATATTTCATTTTCATCTCAATATCCTCATTTTTCATTTGCATTTGAGAATAAAATATATACAAGATTCTTTTCCTTTAATACAAAGGATGACTTTTCCTTGTCTTACCGTTCAAGACTCCACTCCTTAGCCGTTTCTTCTTTTTCCTTCTATAGTCATAAATTACTCTTATCAAATCACGTACAAGATTATTTCCCATTCACTCCTTTCTCATTTTATTTTTAGAAAATAATATGCAAGATCCATGGCTTCCTCTTCTTCTTTTTTTATATTCTTTTCTTTTCTCTTTGTTTTCTCCATGTCTTGCTCGGCCTCTACCATGCGTTAGCCAACCACTACACCATCTCCACCACCACCATGACCACCTCCACACAGGCATAGGCCGAACCATATGCGCATGTGAACCCTTCCAAAACTTTTGGCTTTTAGCCTTACATTAATTTGTAAACTTCCACCTCTTTATTTCTCAAGCCATGGCCATGCTTCAAGGCTACTTTGGCCGAGCCTACATGCCATGAAAATATCATGGCTGAGCCTATGTGTTGTGTGGTCAAGCCTACTTGACCATGGCCGAGCCCACTTGTGGGTTAGAGCAAAGGTTGTGTCACTTTTATCTCGTATTTTCCATTGTTTTAATTTCTATTCTTTTGTATTGAAATATATTCTTCTATATGTTGTAATTATTTGCATACAAGATTTGGATCTGACTCTACATTCACTCAAAAATATAGTCGTGCTTTGTCGCGCCTTTTCATGCTTTGTGGAGTTTAAATCTGGGTTTGAATTTCAATTCTAGCTTTAATAAGGTGAGTTATCACTCTAGACTTACATACTTATATAATTGTGAAACGATGACAAGTGAATCTGTATAAACTGATATGTTATTCATATATGCTTATGATGTGACAATATGATGTTAAATACTGTTTATATATTTGTTACATCATCTGATAAGCTATGTTATATTATACTATTCGTTTTATTTACTGTATCACACTGTAAGTTCCCTATCACTATGGGTTGAAATGATACATATCTGAACGGACATTAAAATAAGAAAAAATCATTATGAGCTGAAATGATAGGCTCGAGTGATTTTTATTGTATTTGATTTACTTGGGATTGCGGGTTTGAAATGATAGAACCCGGATTTTTCTTTTAAATTACGGATTGAAATGATACATATCCATATCACTTGACCTAGGTTAGAAAATATTATACAAACTCATGGTTGTATTTTGAAATAATTTTCCTCAAAATTTATTAAGTATTTTTAAAAAATATTTCCCTAAAACATTTCTTAAGTATTTTGAGTTTTATAAATATGTGAAATTTTTAACTTAAAATTTGACTCAATGCTTTAATTATAAAGGTGTATTGGTTTTTCTATAAGTTAAATTTTATAAAGTTAATGATTGGTTTTAAGTTGAATTAAAGATCTTTATTGATGATAAATAACTTAATAATTGAATTTGATTTAATGTGGAATCTTAAATCTAACCTAGAAATTTTTAATAAAGGTAATTTCTTGAATGGACATGGTTGTATAATAAATAATGTATTTTGAGTTGACAAAATGAAATACATTTTTAATTAGGCCTTTTATAAAAAATATATTTAATTTGAAATCATAGTTAATTGATGTCTAAATGAATGGATTTATAAAGAGAATTGGATTGTTATAATAACTATGATAAAATATTTTATTTATGGTTATGTTTGTAAAAATAAACGATTATGATTTAAATGGAAAAATGTAGCTTAAAGATGACTTAACTTGATAAGGGAAAATTTAGTTTTCAAATGAAAGTTAAGAAAATTTAGTGATAGAAATATTTTATTTATGGGATGGATAATTTAAAATAAAGTGTAAAGCTATTTGTTAAAAATAAAAGTTAAGTAAAATAGAGTAATTTTGACTTATAAATGAATTATAGTTAATTTGGATATTTTATTTATAAATTTTATATTATTTAATCATAAGGCAAGTGATATCCAAATGAATATTTTCTGAAGCGTGAAATATGATTTTCATAAGTTAAAATGGCTAAAATATGAAATTTTAATGTGGCTGAAATGTTAGTATAAAATCTGGAATTTTATGGGTAGCACTTCAGAAATGATGTGGTTGTAGGATAGCATTTGCTAAGTGCTATCAATTTTGAAACTTAACTAGGTTCTGAAATAACTAAATACCTAGTATTTAGAAGCGCTGTTGTTTCTGAACCGAACTGTTTTGAATAACTAAGCACCTATTATAGCACTTTGTAAGTGCTATTGTTGCTGAAGTAAACTATTTTGAAATATTAACTAAATACCTACCGTAGCACTTTATAAGTGCTGCTATTTTGAATTTGACAATGTTTGAAATGTTACTATATCTACCGTAACATTTAATAAGTGCTATTACAACTGAAGTTTACAATGTTTTGGAAATTCTATAACTGAATGAACGAACTTTAAAATGTTATAACTTTGGAAGTACCATGGTTTGAAGATAAAATTACTTGAAATTGTATTTAAGTAGGAATTGTCTTTAATTATATTAATTTGAAACTTATTGAAATTGAAGATTAAAAAAATATGACTTTATAAAGTGGTTTGGGTTAAGATGGTTTAAAGGAATATTTCAAGTTTAATAAATTGAAGGAAATATTCAATGATTTTGAAATGTGGGTTTTATTTAATGATATATTGGTTTGGTTTTGAAATGAAATAATATAGTATTTAGTTTTGAATTGGATATTATTTTGAAAAGTAATGGTATTTGATTTTAAATGGTTTTGGAATGGAAATGTTTTGAAATAAATATCCATTAGTTATAATAACGGTTGGTAGTTAAAAAGACCGGGATCAGAAGTTGTCATACTCTCTGCCAACTCCGAAAACCACTTTAATAATCGTGTACGGGGTGGAGATTCCAGAATGAAGTAGGATGGTGACGACGTTCTATTGAGGTATATACGTGGACCCGACTCCCACGAGTTGGCATAAGGTGGCTAAAACATTAGCGATTTTGGGCCAATGAGGTAGCTCCTCTGATCGGACACACTCCTTCGATACTATTCTATTACTTTGTGATTGATTGGGGCCATTTTGATTTGGAGATGTGGCTCGAGGTGGGCGGTAGTGGCTGCTACGCGTTACCACCAGCTCGGATAGTAATTGGTATATCTATCCTGGCATTGTCTAATTGTACCGTGTTACCTACCCTAGCGAGCCTTGTACGAGTTTGATTTGTGTCGTACCTATGGCGCATCTTCTCGTAGCCTCCCGATCATGAGGTACGCAGGCATTGTACAGACTATTGACACTATTACGTATTAAGGGCTATATGAGTAACCCCTTAACGCTATTTAAAAGTAAGTTTATTTTACTATAGATATTATTATAATAGCGAAATATTAATACATAGTAAATAGTTTAACGGATCCTTAGAGATGGGCGGTACCAAGCATCCTTTAAGTTACTTGTACCTTTCTATTACAGTTCACTTGAGTTGGTTTACATTGTATAAGTATGTATGTCCTGACTCGAGTGTTTTGTGTTTTGCTTTACGCTCGGGTCAGACTGAGTGATACAGCATTTGAGACTCACCTTCAGAGTTAGAGCTTTGCTTGGAGATCCAACTATTTATTTCGCTTTCAGTTATCCAGTTGATTCCAATTATCCAATGATTCCAATGATGTATTCTGATTGTACTTGATTATCATATTGAGACTTCTGTTGTATCTTGTTTAACTCTGATGTATATTTATATAGTAGCTTCATGAACTACTATTTCCCTGTTTCCGCTGCATTATATTACTCCGTGTCGGTGATTCTGTGATTTATTTATTTGCTGTATATTCTGATATTTGCCAAATTTATTTTACAATTCGGTATTTTGAGCAATTCAAGTCAGACATGTGTGAATACGAATGGTTGAAAATATCGGATCATTACATCGAGCTTCAGAAATTCTATTGCATTCCACACCTCCAAAAGCCCCTGAACTTCAACACTAACTCAAATCGCCTGACGTCGGTCTTTGAGGGTATGAACCATACTGCATTGTAGTTCCTACTTGTTGAACTATAGAAGACCTTTTTGAAAATTAAATTGTTAAAATCATAATACTGGCGATGATGTGTATTTAGTTTTTTTCAAAGCATCTTTGCAATTATAAATTTACATTAGGCCATAAGAGGGTATAAAAATAGAAATTTAAACATATGATATCTATGTTTACTCTCATATGGCACATCGCAAATTTGAACGCTGCTATTGTCAAATGATGTTGAACTTCCATTTCAAAACCACATTGAGGTCTTTGGAAAAAGAGTAGTCCCCATCTTCATAGTGTTGGTTTGATCTGTTGAGATGGAAGTATTTCAGTTGAGTTAAGTATCTAAGCTTAATATCTGTGTTTGTTTGCAAATAATACAGGTCCTTTTTGTAAGCACCTTGCTGCTAGAATATTTCACACATATTTGCAATAATTTTCAGTTAGTTGTTTGTTAATTGCCAATCAGTATATCGACCACTCATCACTAAACATGTTCATTCCCCACCCATTCAATGGAATGCAATAATCGTTTTTATTTTGTTTTTTATTTCGAAAATCAATTCCTAACTTAATTATAGGTTTTTATGTAATATGTTTGTATGCAAAACTGCATATGTACTTAGTTTGGTTGAAACTGAAAACAAGATATGTTTTTTTATCATAGGTTTATGACAAGAGATACCGATAATTTTGAAACTAAAAAGGGAGTTCTACAAAAGTTCCATGTTTTTTATGGTTTATTTATTTATTATCATTATCTTTACTCAATATGCCACGATAGACAATAACTTGTTATTAAAATTTAAGTACATAATATGGAAGAAATAATCACTTAAAATGAATTTCAATGGTATAGATGACATATTTGTTTTCACCAAGCATATTACTCTGGTAGAGAGTAATAGACATCACAATTTACTTCGGTATTATGCGCTGACAGAGTCTGAGGACATATGGCCTTTATAACTGAGTAATTAACACATGAAATGCAATCATCAACTCCACTGTTATTTCTGCAGCTTGATGTGCCTTCCACACAAGGAGAGTTCATTCGACCATATGGCTATGATCTGGTGCAGATGCAGTTGCAGAGTGAATACTTTCAAGCACGGTTAGTATATTTGCTTCTAACTGGTTCCAGGTTGATAAATACTTGGAATGCAGGTTAGGTAGCTATATTTGTACCGACGATTATGTTACTTTGACGATTCTTCTATTTAATTTCTCTGATTTTTCTGCTTCTTATGTTTGTGCTAGTTTGTTATTTGGTTGCAGTTGATTTCTTGTTGCGTCTTTTGCTTAGTTTGGGATCACTACATAACATAACAATATTATAAAAAAGTGACTGTGATGAGACGTGGAGAAAGGCTTTGTAATAGACATCATATTGGCACCACATTTTGAATGTCCGACAATAAATTTGTACACACTTTAGCTCAACTTTGATGCTCAAGACAAAATAAAAGATAATTGTAGATATCATTTGTTTTATAACATGAACTAATTTATCTAAGAACACTATGCTACTCACCGTATTAGATGAGCTCAAGATTCATACCATATTCATCTCTCTGTCCGAACATAATAGAAAAGAACATGTTTATATAATACAAGAAGATATAACATATAGACTTTTTTATATTACATTGACATTTATGTGTATTCTTGCCAGATCTCTAAATGTTCCTCTACTCTTATCCATTAGAGATGGTCATTAGCAAATTCAATAACATGTTTTTAAACCAATAAGGTAAAAAAAGGAGGATTGAAACACGATTCTAAATTTTATGGTCTAAACATGTAGAAACACAGCAAGTGCATCATTTGGGTCAACCGACCTCTATTCTTATCCATTACTTTTTTTTTTCCTATTCTCAACTAACACTCCTATGTCTATCTTTTCACTATACCACTTATCAACATTCTTGGTTTATGTACTTTTCTTTTTTACTTTTGAATGCTTCTATAAAAAACAGAACATGTGAATTTACATCTCCATGAAGCTTTTGTTGGTCTGTGCTGAATATGAATTTTAATTTTGTATATTCGATTATGTTACTTATATTGATGGGTAAAATATAGTAAGTTTTACTTTTTATACTACAATATATTGGGAAAGGTTTATTCATGAATAGACACATAGATTATCATATCATTTTTTTGCTGGATTTGTTGTTACTTGCCTGATCAATATAATCGAGGGTCTGCTTTGTTTGTTTAATATGCAATTGATTTATATTGTCTTATTAACAGCCGTTATTTTCTTATCATATGCAATTGATTTATATGATCAATAGAATCAAGGATCTACATATAGATTTTGTCTCTTATTGCCCATCATCTTTTGTTGTTTTCTTTGTATCCGCATCCTTTCTTACAGCTCTTAGTAGTACATGGCTTTAATTGCAAATGGTTCCACCTTTTGCTCGACTCATCAAGTTATATGCTCTGATCCTTGTGTTCGTTTAGATCGTCCGTATACCCGCTTCAATTTATAATCATAGATTGTTGCCTTGTCTCTTTACCTTAGCTTGTAAAAGTTCATGCTCATCACGCCAACTTGTTATCTAATTTAGTTGTTCTTTCTATCTTCATCGGCCTATTTCCAGTCAGGATATGCCATCTTCACTTCTATACATTTCTTGCCTTCATGATGGGGTGCTTATATATTACGAGTTTATGTCCCTGTCCCATGTATCGCTATAAATCTATTCCCCTTAGCTTCTTGCCCATCAAAGCATCCTGGTCTGTGATTCAAGATTCATCCACCTCAAGCTCCATCTACCGTTCGTTCTAGAACCCTGCCTCCTTGTCTTAGACATACTTCTTTTAGTATTTGATTCAGCCCTGTTTCAAGCTTGCACAGTTCTGTTTGGTGTAGATCATTTGGTCTCCAACTTCAGTTCTGCTGCAGTTCTATTGGTTCAATCTCTACCTCCACCTCCTGTTCTAGTTGATTCAGCTGCCCCTATCGCAAATGCTTGTTTTAGTTACTACTCACCTCATCTATTTATCCACACTATTGTAGTTCACTTCGTATGGGATATTCACTTCATGCACTTTCCAAAATGCAGTTTGCATCAGCTTGCTAAATTTACGCCCAATTTGCTAGAATGGACATGAACCAGCTCAATATGTACGAGCTGAATTAATCTATGGTCGTCTGTCACCAACAGCATGGGTGCAAGTTCTTATCCATCTTATCATTTCTTGTCATAATTTCATGCTTCTTTACTTCAAAAATTTTGTTGTATCAGGAGTGCGTGCGTTGGCACATCAGCCTCGATGCAATAGTTTTAGTGCCATCAGTAGTGCGAGCTTTGATGCATCAAAAATTATGGTAATTGTTCGTGTTCTAGTGCCAGTTCAATTCACAACATTTATGCGCTACCCAATTCACAACGGTGGAGATGTGTTTGATCCTACGGTATTCAACTATTCTCTAGAGTTTTCTATAACTTTCATACAAAATATCTTTAGATAAGAAAACTCTATATTCTAGTTATTTTATTACAATTTGAGAATGGAAAATTCTAAAACATCTTCTACCATAACAACATATATCTAGATAATTCTATCTAGATGTTTCTTTCTAACTTTCTCTAGGATTCTCTTTTAGCTTTACTTCTTTGTTTGTGGCCCAAATTAAGTCCAATAATCTAGCCCAAAGTCAAGTTTAATTTTCAACATCCTCTCGTAAACTTGACTTTGTCACTCCAAGCATCTTCCGCAGTCTTTGAAAGTCTTCATTTATTAATGCCTTTGTAAAAATGTCTGCTACTTGTTCTTTTGAGTTAATAAACTTCGCTTGTACTTCCTTTTTTGCAATCCGCTCTCGAATAAAGTGATAACGTGTATCGATGTGTGAACTTCGTTCATGGAAGACGGGATTCTTTGCTAGAGCGATAGCTGACTTGTTATCCATGTAAATTTATGTTGCATTGTGTTGTGGTATATGCAACTCCATCAATAGATCTCGAAGCCAAATAGCATGATGAACACAAGTTGAAGCAGCAACATACTCAGCTTCACAAGTGGAAAGTGTCACAATTGGTTGTCTTTTTGAGCTCCAGGTGAAGGCTGTATCTCCCATGAAGAAGACAAATCCAGTTGTACTTTTATGATCATCAACATCCTAGCCCAATCGCTGTCACTATAACCAATTAACTTGAAATTGTTAGAACTTGAGTATAACAAACCAAGATCAATGGTACCTTTAATGTATCGAAGAATCCTTTTTGCAGTCTTAAAACATGATGTTGTAGGAGCTTCCATATAGCGGCTAATGGGTCCAACACCATAAAGTATATCGGGTCTTGTGCATGTGAGGTATCGTAAGCTACCAACCAAACTCTTGAATAGTGTGGGATCCACATCTTCTTCTTTGGTATATTTTGAGAGCTTTATTCCACATTCTATTGGGGTATTAACTGGTTTACTTCCATCCATCCTAAATTTCTTTATTATTTCCTTTGCATATGCTTCTTGTGAAATAAATATGCCCTGCTTGCTTTGAATCACTTGGATACCAAGATAATATGACATGAGTCCAATATCGATCATATCAAACTCTAAACTCATCTCTTTCTTAAAATCTTCAAATGCTTTTAGATTATTTCCGGTAAAGATTAAGTCATCCACATACAAACATACAATCAATATATCTCCATTTTGATTTGTCTTTATGTAAAGAGCATGTTCATGGGGGCATTTTATAAGTTATTTTCTAGAAAATATTTATCAATTCTAGTATTCCATGCTCTAGGGGCTTGTTTCAAACCATAAAGTGCCTTTTTTAATTTTAAAACTTTATGTTCATGTCCTTTATTTTATAACCAAGTGGCTGCTCCAAATAAACTTCTTCTTCTATAGTACCATTCAAGAAAGCCGATTTCACATCCATTTGATATATTTTCCATTTGTTTTGAGCCGCTAAAGAAATTAATAATCTTATAGTTTCTAAACGGGCAACAGGAGAAAATACCCCGTCATAATCTATACCTGCTCTTTGCTTGTATCCTTTGGCTACCAATCTAGCTTTGTACCTTTCAACTTCTCCTTTACCGTTCTTCTTTACTTTGTATTCCCATTTTACTCCAATAGCTTTGTGTCCTTTAGGTAAATCAGCCATCTCCCATGTATCATTTTTTACAATAGCTTTGATTTCTTCATCCATAGCACTCCTCCATCTTTTGTCTTGTTTTGCTTCTTCGAAATCTATTGGCTCACAATTTGCAAAAAGACAAAATAAAGTAATATTATCACAAAGTAGTGTTACCTCGTATAGTTCTTGTAAAGATCTCATGCGCGACATCCTTTCACTTGAGCTTTCTTCTTGTGGAGTTTCTTCATGAGTGCTTGATGGAGATGACGGTGTTGGACTAGTCGGCTCTTCTTGCACATCACTGCTTTCTTCTTCTTTGTAAAAGGGAAGGAAATTATAATCATCTTCTTGTGTGCTCCAATCTCAAGTGTTTTCTTCATCAAACCCCACATCTCGACTAACAACAAATTTTCCACTTATAGGATTATATAACTTATACCCTTTTGACCTTGAGTCATAGCCAATCAATATATATTTTTCACTTTTATCATTCAATTTGGAACGCTTTTGATCCGGCACTTGGGCATATGCTAGGCTTCCAAATACTCTCAAATGTGTTATACATGGTTTTCTTCCACACCAAGCTTCTTCGGGAGTTTTTTTCCACACACTTCGAGTTGGAGAGCGATTAGCTAAGTACACTGTACATTCAACGGCTTCGGCCCAAAATTCTTTTGGAATTCTCTTACTTTTCAACATACTCCATGCCATATTAAGTAGAGATCTATTCTTCCTTTCTACGACCTTGTTTTGCTGTGGAGTATACGGGACGGTTAAGGGACGGTGAATTCCATTTTCTTCACAAAATTTCTCTAATTCTTTAGAGGTAAATTCTCCACCTCGGTCGGACCTCATGGTTTTAATCTTATAACCACTTTCATTTTCTACAAAAGCTTTAAATTTCTTAAGCCCTTGTGTTGGATTCTTTTGGAAAACTTTTCCTTGGTTGTTTCCAAATAAGCATCCTTCACATAGTTGATTCATATGATCGATTCGTGGTAAACCTTTCACCATGTTTTTATTCTTTAACAACTTTAAACTCCCAAAATTAAGATGTCCAAATCTCAAGTGCCAAAGCCATGATGAATCTTTATAGCATGCTTTCAGACATTGGCAATATTATTTAAAATATCGAGTGGAAACGTTCTATTTTTTGACATTTCTACTTTAGCAACCAGATTTCCTTTAGCATCTTTCATGAGAAGACTATGATCTTTCATATGAATGTCGTATCCTTTTTCTAAAAGTTGCCCCAAGCTTAGAACGTTACTTTTCATATTAGGCACCTAATATACATTAGAGATAAAATCATGTTTTCCATTTTTTAAGCGAATTGATATTTTTCCTTTTTCCTTAACTGGAATTTTAGATTCATCACCAAAATAGATGTTTCCACTTACTGATTCGTCAAGCTCCGTGAACATGTTCCTTCTTCCACACATATGATTGCTAGCCACCGTATCCAAATACCATGTATTGTTATCACCACATGGATCTCTCTTTTGTGCCAAAAGTAGTGTAGAATATTCTTTCTCTTCTTTAGCAAAGTTGGATCTCACTAGAACTTTATTAGAAGTAGATCTACATTCGGAAGCAAAATGCCCAAATTTATCACAATTGTAACACTTAATTTGTGTTTTATCATACCTTGGTCTTCCATTTTGTTTCATGTTTCCTCCTCTTCCTCGACCTCTTGTAGCATATGCGTTTTGTCTTCTCTCCTCTTTATTGAAAAATTTGTAACCACCTCTTCCATAGCTTTGACCTCGACCTCTTTCTATTTGGCTATGACTTCTTATATTTCTAAATGTTTCATTCTCGTTTAAGGTGAGTTTGGTTTGAAGAGCTTGCTCCAATGCTCTTCTTTAACCCTTTTCTTTAATTTTTCTTCATGGGCTTGAAGTGATCCCATGAGTTGATCAACGGTCATGGATTCTAGATCTTTAGATTCTTCAATAGCTACAACTATGTAATCGAATTTTGAATCTAAAGATCGTAGAATTTTCTCGACCACTCTAGAATCCTTCAATTTTTCACCACATCTTTTCATTTGACTTGCTAATGCCAAAACTCGTGAAAAATAATCATCAATCGAATCGGTTGATTTCGTATGTAAAGCTTCAAACTCACCTCGCATAGTTTGTAGTCTTATCTTCTTCACTTTATCGATGCCTTTGAATGCATTCTCCAAAATCTCTCATGCTTTCTTACTACTTTGCGCACTTGCTACCTTCTCAAACATAGATTCATCCAAGCCTTGATGAATGAGAGTAAGAGCCTTACGATCCTTTTTTCTTGAATCCTTTAAATTATCCTTTTGTGTTTGGGATAAAGTGGTGATATCGATGGGTTCAATATACCCATTTTCAACGATATTCCACACATCTTGTGAACCGAGCAACGCCTTCATGCGAATACTCCAATTATCAAAATACTCCTTCTTTAGCAATGGAACTTGAAATGGTGTCATGCCACTTGCCATATTTTCTTGACTGAGAACCTCACTCTGATACCAATGTTAGAAATTTTTTTAGGTTGAAGATTAATTGGATAGCAAGTGTGAAATGAGAGATTGATTTTAAAGGAGAAAGTTGTACTTTATCACAAACTTTTTCTTGCAATTTTTTGCTTGCTTGCAATTGAGATACACCACTCCTATTTGTAGTAATTCACATCTCAAATGAACGGTGGAGATGTGTTTGATCCTACGGTATACAACTATTCTCTAGAGTTTTCTATAACTTTCATACAAAATATCTTTAGATAAGAAAACTCTAGATTCTAGTTATTTTATTACAATTTGAGAATGGAAAATTCTAGAACCTCTTCTACCATGACAACATATATCTAGATAATTCTACCTAGATGTTTCTTTCTAACTTTCTCTAGAATTCTCTTTTAGCTTTACTTCTTTGTTTGTGGCCCAAATTAAGTCCAATAATCTAGCCCAAAGTCAAGTTTAATTTTCAACAATTACTGCGTGCATATAATAATGGCTTACACGTGTAGCCTGGAAGGCTTGCCTGTTACCGCTTATGCTAATGGTAATCACTTCTGCCAATTTATGCAGAGCTAAAGCCACTTATAAAGTTTGATATAGGCTATACATGTTTTCTTTGTACTTAGTTTTGCTTGAAATCAATTATTTTTCCTAATCAAACTTGCATTATAGACTGGTTTCCAGTCCTTCACAAAAAGAGAATCAGATATTTACATGCATGTCAATAAGAGAGATTTACTCCGTTTGGACATTAAAAAAATATCGCACAAATGCAATAAGAACTAACATACTAAGTCATCGTATATTTGAAACAAGTGTGCCGTAGAATCTTTAATTATGCTAAATTTAACTAAGTGAATCATACATATATTACAACCGTGCAAATGGTGCTGTCTAGATTCACAAACAAAGTGAGGATATTTTTTTGCAGTTCTTTTCTAGATGTCATTATTCTTATGGGGCATCCCAATATAACAAGTCTATAAATAATTTATTTATGCTATCAAGTTTAATTTTTATAAGCTAGAAAGTTTATAAATTTGCACTTGTAAGAGCATCCCAATATAACAAGTTTATAAATAACTAGTTAACTATGTTTTATAAAAATTAAACAAGTCTATAATAATATTATTATTATTACTATTATTAAGTTAACTAAGATTTATCATAATAATAATAATAAGTTAACTAAGATTAATAATAATAATAATAAATTAACTAAGTTTATAAAAATTAACTAAGTTTTATAGAAATTAACTAAGTATTCTAAAAATATAACTAAATAATGATAATAATAACAATAAATTAAGCTTATAAAAATTAACAAATTATAAAAATATAACTAAATAATAGTGATAATAATAAATTTTGTGGAAAATAACTAAGTATAATAATAATAAATAAATAAATTTACAAAAATTAACTAAGATTTATAATAATAATAATTAAACAAGTCTATAACAATAATAGTATAATAATAATAAATTAACTATGTTTATAAATATTAACTAAGTTTTATAAAAATTCAATAAGTTTATAAAAATTAACTAATTATTATAAAAATATAACTAAATAACAATAATAATAAATTTTATGAAAATTAACTAAGTATAATAGTAATAATAAATAATTTTATTAAATTAACTAAGATTTATATAATTATTATTATTATCATTATTATTATTATTATAAGTTAACGAAGATGTAGTATAATAATAATAATAATAATAATAATAATAATAATAATAATAATAATTAAACGAGTCTACAATAATAATAAATTAACTAAGTCTATAAAAGTTAACTAATTTTTATAAAAAATTAATAAGTGCATAAAAATTAGGGTACTTTTGGCACAGGTCCTTATTAAGGTTTAAAATACACGAAAAGTCCTTCACTAAATTTCAGTGTAAATTAGGTCCCTGTATTTTATTTACGATTATTGCAGAGCATGATGCAACTTTTCATAAAAGTTGCTGATATTTTAGCAACTTTTCTGTACACTGTGAACATAGTGTATGAAAGTTGCTGAAATATCAGCACTTATTTATAAAAGTTGCTGACATTTTAGCAACATTTATGTACACTGTGAACACAATATATGAAAGTTGCTGAAATATCAGCACTTATTTATAAAAGTTGCTGACATTTCAGCAATAATTTTTCTTTGTTTCTAGAAAATAGGGACCAGATTTACAATGAAACTTTGACATGGAAAGTTGTTGAAATATCAGCACTTATTTATAAAAGTTGCTGACATTTCAGCAATTATTTTTCTTTGTTTCTAGAAAATAGGGGCCAGATTTACAATGAAACTTTGACGGGGACCTGCTTTACAATATGAAAGTATGACAGGGATGCTTCCTTAATTTCCACTAAAAATTAGTCAAGTATTATAAAAATATAACTATATAACAAAAACAACAACTTAATAATAGTAGTAGCACCAGCAACAGTAGTAGCAGTAGTAGAAGTAGTAGTAGTAGTAGTAGTAGTAGTAGTAGTAATTTATTGAAGTCGTGCAAAAAAAAGAAACGCAGAACAAAAAAAATTTAACAGCATAATAATTTCCAAAATATTTTAGGAACCGTCTTTTAGTTTTTGGGCTTACCTTGTATCGGTAGCCACATGGAAATTCCATAATCTGTACATAGAAGTTATAGTGAAACTCCTCTTTGCATTAAATCTCAATGGATGTAAATCTTGTCAGGATTTGGTTTTTGAATTATTTGCCTCTCTTATCAATAAACTCTTACATCAACCTAGTATTGTATTAAGATTGAGTTTTGCGATTCCTATTTTATGTACATTAATGAACTTTAATGTTCTATGATTCTTAACATTAGAACTCAAAACAGACATTTTACCTTTTCTGTTGCACCTATTATTGTATTTGTAGATCTGTTGTTCTTCAAGAGTGGAATGCTTGGACCTAGGTTTCAAAGTAAAGGTCTGAAGGATGCCAATCAATTTTAGCTTACTTTGCCGTGTCAAAACTCGGAGAACCTCCTACTATTTGGATAATTGATACAAACTCCTAAGGCTTGACAACTACATTTGGCAAATGGTATCCACGTTGGCATCTCAGTTACATAGAGGAGGTCTTTCTTGCAAGGTATGAAATTTCGTTCAATTCATAGTAGGGTAAATTGCATAAATGTGATATTCATTATTCTTACTAGATGGTCCATTACTAGGTAGATGCATATAAGCGTCAAGTACCCTGGATTTGAGTAGACACCATGTTGAAATTTGATAATTTGCAATTTAAAAAGAAAATGAGGATTTGTATTTTTTCATTTCATTGAACGATACTTGTGTACATATGTATTATATTTATAAAAATATAGAAGTGGAAAATAGACTTAAGTGGGCTTGGGCTTATATGTACAACCAGTACCGTACCATTATACAGCTTATTCAATATTTCACATATTTCTCTTATTCATTAGCACGCCTCCTAAAAAACACTTGGGGTTTTGCCTTAATGGCGGCTTCACTTCTGTATGCTACGATCTATCTTTTTCTTCAAAAACAAGTCGAATTGAGAGAAAACTTAGTTCCATATCATTCATATGCCACTATTTCTTCAACCAATGGAAAGAGATTGTAGAGATTTGGGTAGAACTAAATCTCACAGTCGGCAAAATTGGGAAGTCGGTTGATTTTGGTGAAAAATTAGGTAGATTTGTGCTCGATGTTGGAGAAGTGTCGTGATCTGACTCGGATTGCAAACACGCCTCTTCATGCATAGATCTGTCACTGTTAAATCAAATCGATGCTTAATTTAGCCTAGAAGGCTCTCGTTTATGCTTGATTTGAATTGCAGACGTGCGCCTCTTCACATGTAGATCTGTCGTTGTAATGTCAAATCTATGTTGATTTGGCATAAGGTTTCTTGCCTTTCACCTACCTTGAATGTATCTTTCAGTCTGGTAAAGTTTCTTGCTGACAATGATTTTATGAGAATGTCTACAATCTAGTAAGTCGAAGGTACATGGTTTACTTGCGGTTTTCCTTTCATCACTTGCTTACGAACAAAGTATATGTCTATTTCCTTGTGCTTAGCGTTGGAATGCAATACATGGTTGGCAGACAGTGAAATTACACTTAAATTATCGCTCCATAATATTGGTTTTGTATTTGTGTTTGCTTTTAATTTACTTAGTAATGACTGTATCCACATAATCTTTGTTGTTGCACATGTTATGCTTTTATATCTTGCTTCGGTGCTTGATCTAGATATAGTTTGTTGCTTTTAAAACACCATGAAACTGGATTATTTTCAATATATATAGTTTCCTATGGTGGATCTTCTATCAACAGGATTTGTAGCCCAATCTGCATCTGCATCTGCATATCCAATTATATTTATAGTTTTCATGCTTTAAACTTTAGACCATGATTGACAGTGACCTTTAAGTATCCGAGTATCCTCTTTACAATTTTCTAGTGTTCATCTTTTGGGTCCTGCGCAAATTGACACACTTTATTAATACTGTAAGATATTTCTGGTCTTGTAATGGTTGCATATTGCAATGCACCAGCAATACTTCTGTACTGTTTACTATAAATATGGGTTCTTTCCTGTGTTTTGATAGATGATGATTTGTCACCATTGGTGTTGGCAAAGAATTTGCTGCTTCCATTTTTGCTTCGACTAAAATTTCCATGATATATTTTCTTTGACATAGAAAGATTTCTGATTCTGGCACTCCTGTAACTTCAATTCCCAAAAAATAGCTTAGTGTTCCAAGATCTTCGATTGAAAATTGCTTATCAAAAGGTTAATTGAGACTATTGATCTCTGACTCATCATTACTTGTAATAATCAAATTATCAACATATATCAGTATGTATATAATTGAAACATTATTATTTCCTATAAATAGTGAGTTATCTAATTTGGTAGGCTGAAATTCCAGATTTGTTAATGTGAATTTCAGTTTGTCAAACCAGACTCTATGAGCTTATTTAAGTCCATAAATGGTTTTATTTAGTTTGCAGACTAATCTTTTATCTTGTCTGTTGCCTTATGGTTTCTCCATGTAGACCTCTTCCTTGAAATTTCCATTTAGAAAAGCATTGTTTACATCCAACTTTCCAATCTTCTAGTTTTTATGTAATGCTATCGTGAGAACTACTTAATTGTAGTTGGTTTAACAACTAGAGAAAAAGTTTGATCAAAGTCAAATCCATGTTGTTGTGTACAACCCTTAGCCATAAGTCTTGCTTTATATCTTGCAATAGTTCCATCAAGATTTTTCTTTAGTCCAAAAATCCATTTGCATCCCACTACATTTTCGTTTTCATGTGGATGAACTAAATCCATGTTGTGTTTCTCATAAGTGCATCATATTCTTCATCCATAGCCTTTTTACCAATTCTTATTGTTGCTGCTTGATCAAAGTTGTTTGGTTCATCAGATGTAATCATTGCAGCATATATTTTTGGTTTAAATATCCCACTCTTTGATCTTGTAATCATAGGATGTCCAGTTTAAGCTGGTCGTATAGCATGTGCTTGTTCACCTGTGTTGTCTTCATGTATACTTTGATGCTCATATTATCCTTCTTGGCTTGTACTGTGTGATTGATTATTTGTAGGAGTGTGATGGAGTTGATCAGATTGCTCTACTTGTTCATGATCTGGTTCATTGAGCACAGTGAGTTGTGGATCAGAGTGATTTGTGCCTTCTTCAATCCATTCCTTGTTGTTCTCAGTTTGATATGAAGGTTTATCTGGTATTGATACTTTTGGATTGTATACTTTTTGTGTTGTCACCACATCTATGCTAGAAAATGGAAAAATATTTTCACTAAATAAAACATGTATGCTCACAAATATTTTACCATTACTGTCTAAGCATTTGTATCATTTATGTTTGTCTCAATAGCCTAAAAATTTACAAGCAATTGATATGAAGTTTAATTTGTGTGCATTATAAGGTCTTAGATAAGGGAAACACAAACATCCAAATGTTCTCAATCTATGATAATCCGGTCTTGCATTAAACAAAGTTTCTAGGGGACACTTATTTCTCAGAATTTTGTTGGCAATCTATTTATTAAATAAACTGCAGTGCCAAATGCATCTGGCCAAAATTTCGTAGGCAATGACCCTTGAGCTAACAACACAAGACCACATTCTATAATGTGTTTGTGTTTTCTTTCAACTAGATCATTTTGCTCAGATGTATATGGACATGTGATTCTGTGAATGGTTCCATAGTATTGAAAAAATTCACCGAGTGGTTTAAACTCTACTCCACCATCTGTTTGCAAAACTTTTAGTTTGTGGTTTATTTGTCTTTCAGCCTATGTCATAAAATGTATAACTGCTTTTCAAGTCTCTGATTTGATCTTAAGAAAATATATCCATGTATATCTAGTGTGTGCATTAACCAAAGACATGTATTAATTAAAACTATAGGTCTGAATTGACTGGAGCTGGACCCTATAAGTCAGCAGCAACCAATTCAAGTGATTTTTCATACTTTGTTTATGAATTAGTAAATGAGAGTCCATTTGAAAATATGTGCACACATATGGCAATGTAAAATTTTCAAAAGGAATTTTATTATTTATTATGACCTGCTTTACAACATTGACATTTGGATGTCCTAACTTGTTATGCAAAGCATCAAACACACTATTTTTCTCTCTGTAATCACAGAAAGATTACAAGATTTTTCGTATCTCCTTGACTTTCTTGAGTTAACAAGATTAAACTTGTACAGTCCTCTGTCAACATTACCCTATAAAAGAATTTCTTTAGTGAGTACATTTTTGACTAAGCAGTAATTAGGATAAAATTCAAAATAAACATTGTTGTCACTTGCAAATTGTGACACGCTCGTAATATTTTTCTTTATTTGTGATACTTTCAATAGGCTATTGAGATATAGCTGTCTTTGACCTTTGATGCGAGCAAGTCCTGTGTGTAATTATAATACTCTTACCATTACCCATGTGCATGGACTGTTTACCTCTATACACCTTTTGTCCAAGATTCAGGTTATCTAAGTTGTTTGTAATGTGGTTTGTAGCCTTTGAGTCAGGATATCAACTTTCATCTGCCACATTATCTGACTTTATGATTGAGTTTTGTTGATAGTTTCTTAAAGCATCAGACTACTTATTTGAAACAATTTGAGCCATATTGACATTTGGATTTGTTTTTCTCCGACTGCTTTGTCTCTGACCAGCTATATGATTTGCAATAAATCTGAAATAACATTTAACTGCAGTATGACCAAGTTTTTCATATATTTGACACTTTGGCCTGTTATTGTTATTCCATCTCCCTCTACCTCTTGATCTGTTTGAATAGCCGCCCCTTTGATATGTTTAATCTGTTTTGTTACTGTTTTGTCTTTTGCCTTTATAGTTGACTGCATAGTTAGTGGTTTCTATAGTCAACAATTCTACTTTGACCGAAGCATTTTTTGTCAAAACTTACGAATTAGAAAGAAGAGAATGGACCCCTTGAATTTCAGCCTTCAAATCCAAAGCAAAATTACACTGTTCGCAGTATAATATATTTCGGTTGCTGTAGCAATACTCTTCTGTAGTTGTTTGTACTGTTTTTGTTACTGTTTGTTACCATCAAGCTGCTCCTACTTCACAACTACACCGTACAACTACCCACAACATAAACAAAACACCACTACACCCATCAATACAACAGTGCAGCCACAAAAGTACTGATCATTTATCACAATCCCCTACCTCACCTGTGCAAACCGTGCCACCGTTCCATCACCTAGTAGCAGTACATACACTGCCACAACCATCACCGCAGTACAAACTCCATCCAACTGCCCACCAACCGCGACAAAACATTAACTGTTTCAATTGCCCACAACTACCATCAGTCATCTAATCACCGCCTCTAACTCCTCAATCATTCTTGTCATACAACTCTTTACAACTGCCGTTCACTTTAGAGAACAAACATCTGCTACCTTCAAAACCAACCCTGCCTCTTCTCCAATCAACACAACATCTGCTGCTCCATCAAAACCATCTGCCTGAACATCACCTCTGTCGTTACCGCTAACATCACACCAGCCTACCATCAACTACGTCCAATCAGACAATTTCCCCTCTACAAACACCCCACATCCAAACAGAAATCAACTTCAGTCATCACATACTCATGTGCAAATCACTGCAAATACCCAATGCATACAACCATCTGCCAAACATCCTCCTCAAGTCATCCACAAACTCACTGCAAATCCACATTCCAACACCCCTTACAAGCCACTACAAACCTTCAGTCATTACATACACCTTCAATAGTTCACATAAAAAAGGAAATCGCACAGAACACTGCAACATTACCTACATATCGTGCCTCAAAAATACCACTGTTTCATCACTGAACCACTATGCCGATCAACACTCCTCGAAATAGCAGCATCAACATAGCATACCATTCCATGAACTCAATACTTCCACTGTCCATTACCACTCATCTCCTCATATAGAATCACCATGTTCCTCCCTCCCACTGTCTCAAATACCGAACTGCTGCATACTAGAAACTCCCCAGTGACCACTGCCTCGTCAAAGAGCCCTTCACCGAACTTCAGCATCGAGCATCATCATCATCAAAATCGCCAACTCCAAAATCGAGCCTCCCAAATCGCCGCGACTCAAAATCACTTCACTCGCCACAAAAACACTTTACATCGACCTCGCTAACTGTCAATACTCCACCACAACTGTCAACACTCCACCACCTCTTCTGATCAAGCTTCTATGCCCAATCGACCTCCCACCGCAAGTCAATCTTCACAACCTGCAACCCTTCAGCAAACATAAACGGCACCGCCTCGCCTGCCAAGTCACTGTGACCTCCTTCAATTCGCCTCTGCAGTCGCCTTGAGCCAAACGTGCAACTAGACCTGAAACGCCAATTCACTCCAAATCCATCCACTTTAGCAAAGTCATGAGCTTCTTCCCAAATCCCCAATCCCTTCGATAATAACTGTTGAACTCAATCATTCGAACAAAAGCAAATTCGATGAGTAAACAAAGGATTAATGATTTTTGCAGTCGAGTGAATTCGACGAATGAACAGTCGAATAAAATTTCAGGGGATTTCATGAGTTTTATTTTTGCAGTGGATTATCGATTTTTTTAGTTTAACAGAGAAAACTAAATAGCAGAGTTATTCGGCAGCAGGCTAGTGTGTTTTGGGCCTTTTATTTTTTGTTATAGGAAAAAAAAATGTGATGACAGATTTGAGATTTTGAAGTTTTATGAGTTTTTGAATATATTTTTATTCTCTCTTTATAAAAAAAATTTGCTTGAGTAGTTCGAGTTGTGTTTAATATTTTTTTTAGTTTTCATTCCTTTGACTTTTAAAAAAATAGCTTTCATCCTCACTTGAATAAAAAAAAAATGCTTTTGTTTTCTTTTTTACTCTTGATTTAAAAAAAATATATTCCTTACTCTTTCATTTGTCCTTACTTGGGTACTATCCTTAAAAAAAATTGTATTCATCTTGTTTTTAGTTTCAGGTTGTAGAAGTAGAAATTCAAAGGAGAGGAACTACCGTCAAAAAAATAATTGTTTTGCTTTGCATGCCAAAAAAATATTAAACTGTTTGCTTATCTATTGTTTTATTAGCTTTGCATTATAGGTTGCTTGCATTTTTATATATATATATAATTTAAAAACAAAAAAAACAAAATTTCATTCCTGGTTGCATTGTTAATGCACATCTAATTTTAGTTTTGCATTTCATCCTAGAATTTTAATTAATAATAACGGCTAGACATCGATAATACTTAATTGTATTTTGACAAGTTGTCTTCTTTGAACAATTTAATTTCTTGGTGTTTAGGCTACGGCAGATTAATAAAAAATTACAAATATTACGCCGATTCGTAAATATTATAGTGGTCGTTCCTCTGAAGGTAATTAAACCTTCGGCTGCATTACTACGGTGATTCATGGTGCACCGATAAATCATGTCCGTTACCTAGCTGAGAACTATCTTGTTGATCTAAGACAAAGTGTGATCATATAATTTTGGGTTAATTTAGGATAAATAATTTATATTAGACTCTTGCATTCACATAGTTTCATTAGTTTATGCATATTTTAAAAAATTCAAAATCCAAAACTAAAAAAATTGGAAATATTCCTTTTCCTTTGAAATTTTTACATCCTTTTTCTTTGAAATTTCAAAAATCCAAAAAAAAAATTAGAAAAATCAAAATCCAAAAAAAATTATAAAACCTTTTCAAAAACAAAGAAAAAATTTGAAAAACAAAACAAAAATCAATTTCCATTTTTAAAAATAAATTTTATTTGTAAATATTTTTCCTTTATATATGAAAAAAACCCAAAAAAAACTTTCTTGAAAATGTATGGATTTCCATATTCACATTAATTTTATGATAGTCGTGAAAATCAATATAATACATATAATTTCACTTTAAATTTTTATGGATATTTCAACAACAACTATTATTTAAACGATTCGAGTTTTGAACCAGAAAATTTTCAAAATGATGAACAACCCTCAAATCTTGAAAATAGCATCGCAATTATTTCATCTTTGCTTGAAATATCTACGCAACAAAATCAAAAAATAAATGATTTGTGTAATTTATATTTGGGCAATGATTCAAATCAAAGTTTTCGAAACAGTCAAAATTTGAATCTACATCAAAATTCATTTTGAGTATAACCCATGCCAATTCAATTTTGAGATCCAAAATGAATTTCAAAATCAAAATGAAAATGTGATCCCCTTTTCAAACAATTTTGGCAATGAGAATAATCTTGAATATGATGCAAGTGAAATTTTTTGTTCTCAACAAATCGAAATCAAAAATTCTCAAGTTAATAACTATAAATGCAATTTTGTTGAGCAAATGAACGAAATTTATGATGATCACACAAATTCGTTATCTGAAACATATATAAACAACGTGAAAAACAAAATCAAATCCCAATTTTTGAAAACTCGAATAGTAATCCATCTTTTATCAAAATTAACAATTTTCAAATAACAACTTTTGAAACTGAAAACGACAATCTTAATGAAGTTGTTGAAAAAAGGGTAATTGAGTTGGATTTCAATTCTTTTGAGGGTAAGAAACTCGAATTTCGATCTTCCTTTTTCCGATATCGAAAATTTTAGTGCAACTTTGGATTTTGAACACGGTACATGTAGTGAAGTCGTTGATAATCCAACAAAGGAAGACAAATTTAATGAACATGAATTCTTTGGGCTTTTTGAAAACGAGTTGCCAAATTCTGATGGGGAAGATTTAAATCGCCATTTTGATTTTGAAATCAATAATTCTGAGAAAGTTTTCAATGATAAGTTTGAATTTCAAATTGGTGAAAATAAACTTGAATTTTAATCAATCATTTTATCAACCCCAAAAACAATCAAAAATAAAACAACTCGTATGATTTTCAAAAAAACAATATTCGTTTTTCCAAATCAACATTCAACTTTAAAATCTTTGAAGGTTTGGTTTTTCAAGCTTCAGCTGCTTCTCGCGTACTTGATGAGATAAATGAATCGGTCTTTGGAAGACCATTTCGTTAACTTTTTAACGATATACTTTCTGATGCCTTGTAAATACATTTTATTTTCTTGTAAATAATAATAAACGTTCCTTTCACTTGCGGTTGACTGTGGGAACATAGTCAAAATCAAGTGTGGTGAGGAGTCTCATCTTCTTTTTGATTTTTCATAGTTTATTTTATATTTTCTTTTCAAACCACCAAAAAAACCAAAATCTCCACATAAAAAATACAGCATTTCGATTTATTTTTAAAAGAAATGCTATAAGATAAATATATGGTTTTGGTTTACAAAATTGAAATTTTTGAAAATTTATTTCTCTTAACAAAATTAAAAATGAAGTTTGATTACAAATAACTATGGTTTAAATAGTATAGAGGAAGATTCATAAGTGTTAATTATGAAATATATTCTAATTGAAAATATTTGTTTCAAAAGTGGTTGATTTAAAGTAAAGGATATAACATTTTTTGTCTTCTAAGTTAAATGGTGCTAAGATGATGTTGCAAAACTCTCTCTACAAAAAAAAAGAAATATTTTTGTATATATGTATATATTTTCTTTATTAACACCTAGAGTCTTGTGTTCACACTAGTGTGTTCACTCGACATGCTCTATACCCTTCTCACATAAGCCCGAAAGGTAGTGTACGATCGGTATATCTGGTCTTAGTTTATCTGAGTTAGGTGTGTGTGTGTTTGTAAATTCTTTTTAATAATGCCTACAATCGATAAGTGTTCACACTTGTGTGTTCACTCACCATGCTCTATATTCCCGTCATGTAAGTCCGAAAGGAAGTACATGGGTAATATATCTGGCCTTAGTTTACCTAAGTTAGGAATATGTAAATATCGTTAATACCAATAAAATTTTCAAATAAGAGAGAGTAAGCAATTGAAATCCAAGCACCATTTTAAATTATTTGATTTGACTTGTTATTGAAAAGAAATGAAAATACCACTTTGATAAACTTTGATAATCAACTAAGGATTTATTTCATAGTTACACTGTATCATCAACCGAAACAACGAGTTAAACTATAGTGTATTTGCTTTGATAACTTCATTTTTATTGGAAATTTTGATAAGTAAATGGCATAAATTTTCAAGATAATGACTAAAACCTATATTTAACTTATGTGTATTAACTAAAAAGTAAATCCTTTATTGTTAATATTTTCAAAAACTCACATTCATCTGTTTGTAAATAAATTTAGCATTTTGCAAATATTTTCATCCTGCATTTGGATTTTATGGGTAGTATCCACTGAAAACCATCATGAGAAAACACTCGTCCTGATGTGGACACCCATAGATTTAACGACTTGTTGCATACGCTCAATGCAATCGTGGTCCCAATGAAAATGGATTTATCTTAGTTTTTTCTCTTTATTCGAGGACAAATAAAAAGATAAGTGTGAGAGTATTTGATGTGCATGTAAACGTGCATATTTTTACCTCTATATTTAATCTATTTAAATTAAATAAATGATCATATTGGGTATTTTAACTTGTTTAAACCAAAAAATCAAATTATTTTCAAATTATCACATATTCGCCTTCATATAGGGACAAAATGGTCATTTTTATGCTTTTATTAAATTGTGAAAGTTTACTTGGAATTTTCTACGTTGTTTTGTAGGAAATTTAGTGAATTTTACAACTGGTTTCATGATGATATATGCATGCACAAGAGTGAAGAGAACAAACAAAGATGGAATTAATTCAAAGTGATGATCATGGAGGACCCCACTTACCCACCTACCTTAATGTACATTTAAGAGCTAATGCACATGCTAAAAGGCCATTAAAGATTCATGTACATTTAAATGAGGGATTAAGACATGCTAATGATAACTTGGCCACCACACTACCTCAATGGCAATTTGGGCACTCCCTAAAAATGTGAATTAGGGTTTCATGCATGTATAAATACCCTTATGTTTCATGTAATCTCCTCTTTCTTAGTCTCTTTTAGTTTAGTTTAGGCTCGAAATAAAAAGAAAAGCTCTCTTTCTCTTTTCATGGCTATTTAGCCATTTTTATTTCATGTACTTTTCTTTTTTTATGCAATTTTAATTAGTGTTTTATTTTACTTACATGCTCTCTTTCTTTCATGCTAATAGTATAGATTTTATTTTATGCAATTAGATTAGTTCTCTTTTCCATTAGCTTTCATTTTCCTCTTCTTTTTGTTTTTGCTTATTTCATGTTGCTTTCTACTTGTGTTGATATGAGAACACAAATGAGAGGCTAGTCCCTTCAATTTAAGGGTAATGAAGCTCTCTTGAATCATGTAGATGCAATATACTTTCTCATTTGTGCCTCTTTTGTGCTTAATGGAAAGTTAGATATTTGTGTGATTTTGTGTTTAATATTGAGTTTGATAGCTTATTTTGTTCAAAACAAATAGACTATGCTTAGTCATATGAATCACTAATTACCTCTTCATCTACATATGATTATGGTAATGGAAGTGGATTTAGAATCAAAATTTGATGGTTTATGTTTCTAATTCAATAATTAATAAGCCATGCTTAAAATAGCTTCTGCTTTTAATTTCATATCATTTTCATTAAAGTTAGTAAGTGGGTTAGAGGGTGCATTAAAGTTTGATGGTTTAAATGTGTCAATTAATAACACAATTAGGCTATGCTTATGATAAATGCATCAACTAAACTCACAAATGACCAAAAAGAGATCATAATTTCATTATGTTGATTTATGTGATCATGAGAGAGGATTTGCCTCTAAATTACTCTTTAATCTCATATTGTTATTCTCCTTAGTTTTAGTTTGTTTTTTTAATTTCTTTTAGTTAATTAACAATCCCTCGACTTTGGTTTAATTTGACTGAAAAGAATTTTAAAATCTTAAAAATTCCCTGTGGATCGACCCGTACTCGCATATGTGCTACGATGGTACACCGTGCGCTTGCGGTATAAATTTAATTTGAAATTTATCGGCGGTTTTCTAATTGATAGAATTTTCATCATTAAACAACTACTACAATATACTCATACTCTTCACTAAGACCATTTAAGATGGTTAAAACTTGCTCTGTGTTTGAAACTTTATGGCCTACTGCCTCTAACATGTCATATGTTACCTTGATCTTTGAAAAATAATCTTTCATAGGTAAACTATCCTTTCTGATTTTTTGCAACAGTCTTTTGTAGTGCATAACTTTGGCTGTAGATTGTGTATTGAATATTCTTTCAACAGTGGCCCATATCTCTTTTAATGTTTTGCATCCAAGCGCTTGTGATAGAAAATTGGTGCTAATAGATGGTAATAACCATGAACTTATAAGTCTATCTTGTCTATGATATTTTGTATATTGCTCATTACTTATCATTTTGTTTTCTTGATTAGTTATAAAGTTGGGAGGAATAGAGATGGTACAAAGAATGAGTCCTTTAAGTCCATGACCTTTAAGTGTTGTTTTTGTTTGAAGTTTCCACAGCAAATAGTTGTCCTCTTCAAGATGAATAGTTATTAACAGGCCTTGAGGGAAGATTACTGTCTTGATGAGATTTTCTGTGGCTGTGTCAAGTTGCTGGGTGTTGATTGAATTTTCTAATGTTGTTGTATTACTGTTATCTCCAGACATAATGATGAACATTTAAAGATTTGAATGACTTGAAGAGCTTTGAGGAAGGCTGATTCGGGAACTCCTTCAATAATCAAGGAACAGGTTTGATGTAGCATACATAGATGATGAGGTTACTCTGATAAGTTCTTTGCACGACACTTACTTTTCTTATGAATTTTTATTGAATTCTTGATTTCTACTTTGACTTTATTTTCTTCCAAATCTCTTCTTGTCTCTGAATTTACCAAGAGTTCGAGCTGCAACCGAAAGTCCTTTCAATTTCCAGGCACGATATTGATTTTTTGATACAACCCAAATGATGAGAATAAACTCTAATGGGTAACTGATTATTAGATGACGATTATTAATTTATGATAATCAGCTTTAATCTTGTATCAGCTAATTTTATTAAAGGCGGTTAAGCTTCAAATTGCTCTAATACCATGTTGAAATTTAACGATTTGCAGTTTGAAAAGATAATGAATGAGAATTTGTATTATTGCATTTCGTTGAATGATACTTGTGTACATACGTATTGTATTTATAACAATGTAGAAGTGAAAAGTAAACTTAAGTGGGCTTGGGCTTATATGTACAACCCGCACCACACCATTATACAGCTTATTCAATATACCTCATACTTCTCTTCTTCATTAACACATCATTCAATATCCTGGAATTTAAATGTTTCCTTCTTTTTCAGTTTATTATGTAATTCTTGGCGACATGACTATGATTACACAATAGTTATGATCATGTTTGTATAATGGTCTATCTTATGCTTATCAGCTCTTGCTTTTGGCTTACAAATGGTTGAATTTATGCATACATGTTTATAGTATCAGTTCTTGTAAGTACAGTAAAACACGATGTAAACAACAGGTTGACAGTATCAGTTGGTGTTAAAAATGAAGAAACTGAATAAGTTAAGTCTTCTAAACTATCTATTACAAATGTAGTTGAACAATTTCACTTATTAATTAAGAAATAGAACCATGTATACTTGTATCCTATATTTGCATTTTAATCCCTCTAGCAACTTGGTATAGAAAGTACTACATGGTTTCAAAAGAAAAAGGAATAAATTTACTAGTGTTTATTGACTAAATAATTTTTTGTTCACGTAGGATATAGATGTTACCGGACATTATTCCTCAAATCAATCATTATTGGATCGGATGATATTATGAAGATCGGTATCCATAAGCACGGTTGTAATATATACATCATGTAAAGCACCAAGTACATGAGGTGGAACTAAATGTTTTATTCCTATAACCAACTAGCATGCAAAGCACAAATATTAAGTTATCACATTTTAATTAACATATATAAAGTAAGTTTCAATGGCATACTCATTCAAGACATGATTAGTATTTGTTTATAACTGTATGAATTATTTTCTACTGTTAATGGTCCCTAACTATTTGCAGCAGTTTTCATAGTAAGTATAAGAAAACCAAGGTAGCTAAAACTAGGCATTTTCTTAGTTTCTTTTGCACATGTGCAATGATTATATTATCGAGCAGAATTAGATAGAGATGCTTTTATATTATGTGGACTGAATTAGATAGTGGTGGGAGAAGGAGGGTGTTTTTCATATAGTAGTTGGTCTGGATGGATACGCTGCAGGTTGACCGTGCGAGTGTTTGGTTTGGATGGCGATTCACTGTAATGGAGGAACATTTGATGGTTGTGTTTCAAGCAGGTTTGTGGTTTGGAGGTAGACGGTTTGTAAAGTATTTTGGAAGAAAGTGATATGTATGTGGTAGAAAGTGAGTTTGGTGTTTGTAGTTTGTGGTATAGCAGTTTGAGCCAGGGTTGAGATGCAGTTTGGATTTGATTCACGTTATGAGGTGATGCGTGGAGTTGCTGAAGTGAAGGAGATGATTTAAGGTGTGGTTCAGGTGGTTGGGAAGAAACAAATATATGCAGGGGATAAATTTATCAAAAATGTCCAAATAATAGTACCCTTTTTTTTGGAACCATATGTGAATCATGCAAGTGGCACGGTAATTTTCCATTTTATTTTTGTTGCTCAATTTTGTTTTTCATGCATTCTCCCTTTGTATTGATTTTGTTTTTTTATGTTAGAAAGGACTAAGGAGTATTGTTAATTGAGATTCTTACAACTTCATTTGATTAATTTTGATTAGAGGTTGGATTTTAAATTAACATGACTTGATATAGTATGTTAATTACGAATTAATCTGTATTCTTAGTATTAAATCCTAAAAGATTTTTTTAGAATTCTAAAATCAATCTCTGAAATTTTATAATTCGTCAACGGTTTGTGATTTAGTTTTTAAAACTATTTCAAACGAATTCCCTACAGATTCGATCTGAAGGCAATCGTACTATAGTAGTAAGCCAACACTAAAATGTTTACCCTTTATTACTTTGAGAAGAGCCATTTTTTCCTACCTTTTTTTATGCAGTTTATTCACTCTTTCTAAGAAGGGTTAAATAACTAGGAAACTATAAGCACATAATTGAAACACATGATAATGCAAATAAAAGTTATTTTTAATGTTTTACTTTGACATTTTGATATTGCATTTTAGTGGGTCTTGTTTGATAGAAATTTTGGACGAACAGACTCTCAAGACGTCGATCCAGAGGGGAGAGTGTCGTAGTAGGATAAAGCTTCTGTTCAAGAGATGAAAGACAAGTTCATTGCTACCGGTTTTGGTCCTCGCCGGGTACTTTATTTTATCTTTTTTGTTAAGAGAGATTCGTGGATATTTTGGGTCTATTGACAAGTATTAGGGTGCACTAAACCTGACTGTAAATACTCTACTTCACTTTGTAAGTGGTTAAGACTGTTATCTTATCTATTTATTCCTTCCGAAACTTATTCTGTGTGTATTTTTATATATCTATCAGATGCTCTTCTTATATTTATATAATAAAATAGTTTTTAATTCATATATTCAAAATCTAGTACAAAATTGGAACAAGTTATGGTTGTATCGTATAATGATTTATCAGTCTAACATTATTCTTGTTACTTAATTTTACCAAACCTATTAGTTATGAATACAAGACAAACTGATGTTCATGACAACATCCGTGATTCGAAACATACAAGGCATCATCAACTTTTAAACCATGCATTTCTACTGCCATAGAGAACTAATTGAAATTACTTATTTGCAGCTAGCTGTAATATCTGCATTTCTTGGTCCCAATCAATTAGCAATAGAAAGTAAGCTAGCTGCTGATCTAGATATACGCCTATGGGTTGACAAATACATAGAAGTATAGACACTGTATCACAAACTGATTATGAGATGAGCTTTATTATTCGGATTGTCAATTCATATTTGAATTTTGGATGCTAATATAAAATTCTATATGTATACATGCATGCGTATGCAGATACACACACATGTAGTTTGCAGCCTCTTCATTTAGCCATTGGATTTGAGAAATAAATCGTTGGATAACAAGGTACTCTCTCTCTCTCTTTCTCATACTATCATTTTTCTATCTCACGCCATCATGAAATACAACCATTTAATTCTCAAAACAATGGTTATAATGAAGGGGCTATAAATGATGTATACACACACGTACATATACATTTACTAACACATACACTCACATACATACAATGATGTTGAAGGTTGGATATAGTGGTAAGTCATTGCAGAGGCAGGGATAAGGAGTTGAAGGTGGTAAGATGATGGTTTTGGCAAAGTTATTGAAGTGGTGCGTGGATTCTAGTTGAAGCGGTTGAAGTGGATGGTAGATGGTGTGACTGAAGTGGATGGTTGTTATTGGAAGATTGTGATTGGTGTATTTGATGGTTTCGGAAGGATGTAGCTACAATAGATGAGGAAGATGTTGCTGCCAAGGAAATGTAATGCATGTTGTAGTTGAAGGAGGGTGGATGAAATGTAACAACAACTTAACAGAGAATGAACAACTTGAAAATGCCAACTATAAATGAACATAGACTTTTGAAATGTGGTTGAATGAAGGTGTTGCTAGTGAAATAATTGTTATTACTGTGAATAGGAATCACTAGTGTACCTTCATTTCACTCATTATTATAGTTAAGTGGGTGCCATTTCAAAATTTTCATATTCTACCACATTTGTTCTCTTCTGCTGCTAATCTTTAATTGCATTTTTATAGGCATATTCGACTTTTGAAGGAGATGGGATTGGACTTTCCATGATTTATATTTTTCCTTTTATCAAGCACTTTTTGTATATGTCGCTAACATATGTGCATAAAACTTATGAAATTTTATATATGAATAAATTTTATGGTGTATAAAATTGATGTGGTTGATTATGTTTAACTTTATAACTGCATATAATATTAGATTATATCTATTAGTGTTTTATTAATTGAGCAGTTTGCTTTTGAATTCATTATTTATGGCTTTTATAATTGTTTATAACTGCTGCATTAATTGTAAAATCTAGTAAAATTATTGATATACTGTAGTGTTTAAAAAGAGCTACATTACTAAAAGTAACAAAACACTACAAAAAATCAAACTGAAGAAAAAAGAAAGCGTCGCAAACTATTTTTGTAGCATTTTTACATTGCTGTTTATTACTGGTTCTACTTGAAACATGTTGTTAGACTATGTTCTCTAAAATGCTATTGACGCTGTAAAATATATTTTCGCACCGTTTTCAAAACTGTTGTATATTATTGGTTCTACCGCTGCTAGAGTGCATCTTCAAAAAGGCTGCCAAATGAGTTTACATCGTTTAAAAAATGTTGCAAATTTAGTTACTGCAGCGTTTTGTAAAAGCTTTAGAGCCTTTTTTAGTAACATTGTAGAAACATTGCTATATTCCTTTACGCTATTACATCATGACATTAAGTGGTATTCTTTGAAATGTCGTGAACGATTATGGCAGATTATTAAAATGTCGCAAAAGCCCTTTTTGTCGTAGTGTCAGTTCACGCCAAATTCTACCTCGACTTTTGATGGATCGGCGAAGATGTTTCAGAGCAGTTCAGGCTCCATGCTACTCAGTTCAAGGATGTGATGTCCTTGTCAGACATTTCTCAGGGACTCGAAGAGTCACTGATTGAAAAAATTAATATTTGCGGTCACGAAAGTAAAAAAAATCTGAATGAGGATATGGTGTTGATGGCTTTGGTGTATCAGATACATCCGCACTGATTTTGGAAAGTAGCTAAGGATGAAACGACCGACTACTACAGTGGAGTTCCAATGAAAGGCTGACCAGTTCTTGTGCTTGGAAGAGGCAAGCATGGATTTCAAAAAAGCTGGCAGTGGACAATCAAAGGAAGTTATTTAAAGTAATGTAGCTATTAAACAAACCATTGAGAGCATCGGTGTTATAGCTATGAATGTTAAAAATACTAATAACTAAAGAAAGAGAAATCAACGCGTTGGAGGCAGGCGAAATTATGCCAAAAAGCATCTGGAGGAACATGAGACTAGAGGAATACACGACTCCAAATGACACTCTTAAAAATATCTACTTTGCTATGCAAGGGACTGATAAATATAGAAAGCCGTCGTGGAGGGAGGCAATGGAACTCAAGAGAAGCTCTGGGAAGTATTATCGACACTGTTAACAAGAAAACTTGTCAACACCCCAAAATAGAACTAAAAGTGTAGATATGACCTTTATCTCTTTTGATTAAGTAGGGAAAGTTAGGATCGTATTGCCTCCTTTGATTCGCCTTCGACTTGGCATTTGTTGTGAAAACCCCTCCTTGTCCAACCTTTCAACGCAGTTGAAACACTTATATCCCTTTCTTTTTAAGTCCTTCAAACTAGACTAGTTAGCTTATTAATCGATTCGAAGCACCCTATTGAAACAATGATGGTAATATAATGGTTGGCTTTAATGTTGTTGGATATTGACTAAATGGTTGGTTTCTACTTTGTCAAAACCTTGCCTCTTTAATGGCTTCAGTTTGGGCCTTTAAATCTGGGGATTTTGGCCGAGTTGAGATTTCGACTCACTAATAAGGTGAACTTATGGTGGGTAGTGGTTTGGAGTTAAAAACCTAAGTTATTGGTAAAGTAAGAGGGTTCGACTCACTCGAAAGGTATCATTTCGATTAAGTTGACACAAGCATAAAATAGTTGAATTCAGTAAAAGTTTTAATATAGTTGCATGACCAAACGCATCAACGCTTTCATTTAACTAATAATGTACAACCGATCAATTTCCCCAAACTGATTTCAGAATTAGTGTTTACAATCTTCAGAAAATACAAGAATAGAGTGAAAGAATTTGTAATTTCAAAACCAGACCACTAAGTTCTTATTTATAGGTGTGGTTGGCTCCTTTTGACTAAGTGCTCTCGACCTTGTAGACCTTTCAGCTCCACTGGCACCTGTGCATCCCTCTGCATTGCATTTGAATGGATTTGAATGCTTTCGTCTTTATCAAAAGGGTAGATGCGCATTTTCCCCTTGTGTTGCTTTATTGTTGCAAGTGTGAAGGAGCATTAGCTTTCGACTTTGTCAATAGGTACATCCTTGGGGTTTCAAAGGTATTAAATACTCTAGGTTTCGACACGGAAGGTAGCTTCCGAAGACATACTTGCAGATAAATGCGGAACCCCTCTTAGTTGTGAAAGGTTTCGACCGTTTCAAAAGGCTTAGTTATGCTTTCGAAGGGGTCGTTTCAACAAAATATTTTTCTGAGTATGCAAAACCTTCGGTTCCGAAAGGTTTGGCGCGCATGTGTGCGGCTGTTACTAGCTGCCTTCGGAAGGTATGCCTCAACCCATTCAAATCATCTTCATGCAGGAAAAAGCATCTCTTTCGAAAGGAAGCAATTGAAGTGCAAGGATGCTTTCAACCCTTTTGACCCCTTCGAAAGCTTGTAACACATCTGACCTTGACTGTAGCATCCCTTCGAAAGGCCTTGTTGGTTTTATTATCTCCTATTCTTCTTTTTCTTCTATTCATCTTAGTTTCGATAGGGTTGAAGTGGGAATTGGTGGTAACATTTGTCCCCCTCCCCTTGAATGGATGCTCTTGACTTTCCTAGTCAACCCTTTCAAAACCTATAACGTTTCTCGCCTTTTCATATTCTTGTGCAAATCCTAGCTGTTTATTTAAATTTGATTGCACAGTCTATTATTCGTGCTGAATTTTATTATAAATTGTGCTTCTTCCTTCCCTCCTTTCATTTAATGTGATAAAAGAAATCTCCAGAGAAAATCAAAATCCCCAATTTCTTAAATAATTTCTTATTTCCAGTAAATAGAAGCTTGAATGCAGGTTGCTTGAATCTAAATTGTTGTTTTAATTTTATAGAAATAATTTAGGTTTTCTACTTGCTTGAAAGTATCCTCTCGTTCATTCTCATGGCTTGCTTCATTTTATTTCCACTGTTAATTTTCATTCAGAATTCATATGATTTGGATTTTTTAAAGGTTTGGACTTTTGTCTCGAGAATTTTACGATTATTGATTGTAATTTCATGCTTGAATCAATTTAGCTATTGATTTTTTTTAAGTTCAGGGTTAAAATTGAATATAGAGAAGTAATAGATTTCCAGTTACTTCTTACTTCACATAGAAGTTTTAGCAGTATGAATCGCATTTTGACGCTGCAATTTTACCTTTCTATCCATTCTAAAGGGGTTAAGGCGGCTAATTTTGTCTTTCTTCTTCAACCTTTTTCGATGAGGTCGAAAGGTAGTCCAGCGCCTATATTAATTAATCTCGTCGAAAGGTTGATGTAGTTAATATAGAGTGGACTTCTTCGAAAGCACAATCAGGCTTTAGTACATTCTGATACCTTCCGAAGAGGTTATCTGATGTGCTTTACTAAATGACTATCTAGTTTATACTCTTTGAAAGCATAATTTTTTATTTCATAGGTTTCAATACCTCTAGTATATGCCTACTTCTAATTTACTTTTAGGAAATGTGTGACGTTAGTGATACATACATTTTTTTAATAAATTGGATTGAAGAAAGCATACTTTGTATAAGTTGTAAATCAAACCAGACCCTTCGACTTGATCGAAACCTACTATGCCAACTCAAGTTTAGTTGCTGGTATGCTTTCGAAACTATATACCCCTTTCAACTTTCTCGATACCTTTGTAATTAAATGGAATTCGATCATCATTTTGTACTGATATTATTGAAATGTCACAAAGTCTTTTCATTGCATTAATATCACTCAGACTCAAACCTTTTATTTCGACTAGCAAATAGGGTTTCGACAACATTCATGTTCTTCCAGTAATACAAAGTTCATAGGTTTCAACGGTGTCGAAAGGTTTATTTGTCTTGTTTATTGAACGTTAGTAGTGTACAATTATATTCAAATTGGTTGTGTAGGCTTCAACTACTTCTACCAATAAAAAAGTTATCCTTGAGCTTTCGAAATTGTTGAAGGGTGTTTGTTGGATGCCCACTTCCATTCTTCCTTTTGACTCTGTCAAAAGCTTAACAAACTACATTTTTCTAAACTAACTCTAACATTCTTTCATGGATATGAAATTTATTTTCTAGTTGATATTTGAATTTTTATAATAGGTTTTTGATATCCTTGAAAAAATGTTAATTTCATAACAAATTATAACTTCTAACTAAAATGATTTCATATGGCAGGATCATGGGCATGAAAAAGACTTCCCAAAAACCAGAAAAGGACACAATACCGATCTTCTCCCAAGAAGATTGAAGCAACTTCTAAACATTCCTTGATATCTACCTAGGATGAAGTGGATGCAATTCTTAATGATTTCGGCATCACTAGGTCGGTAGCCATTCCCCTAAGCGACAACGACACCATCCGAAGCCCACCTGAAGGATATTTTGCCAACACTGCTATCCACTTTTGGTACGGTGGTTTCCTACCTTTTCTGGATTTCTTAGCCAAATTTTTGACCTATCTGGGCATTGCTCCCATTCAGCTGTCACCAAACGTATATACATATCTTCTATCTTTCGAATTCATGGCACTGGAGTCTAGAATTCCACCACTTAATGCTGAAGTTTTGAACTATCTTGTTCGATTAGTTAAACTCATCAACCCGAATAATCAAATCTTTAGAGCCAGTCCCTCCAAAAAGCTAATATCTGAAGGGGTAAACAAATACAGAAATTGGGAAACGCGGTTCTTCTTCATTAAATGCTTTTCCAACATCAGTGGGGTTTTCTCTTCCCCCCAAAAGTTGATCACAGTCCTTAATTTTTTTTTTTACTTAGTTGCTTCCCTTTGCTAATCTATGCTTCTTTGTCAGGTCCTTCTATTAAAGAACTGAAGGAGGAAGATAAGAAAATTGTAAAATCACTGAAATCTGCCTCAAGCAACATTGGTAATAGACTTACCCTGTTGAATCCCTTAAATATTCAAAAGCATTTCATCCTACCAGCAGGTCAAATGGTGCTTGGTCAACCTCCCTTAGTTCAACACATATCTCGGAGCAAACGCTTCCTTTCTTTGGTTGATCCAAAGAACTTCTCCCCGATGTCACCAATTTGCCCGATCACTCCGGTAGGTTTAAATATATCACTGACTTTAAAAAATTTTTGAATCTTCAGCAACTACTCTGTAGGATAATGTAATCACAAGTGACCCGACTGTGACTTGTGAGAAATGAGGAATACGGATCTTAAGGCTAGGATTTACACTAGAGGGGCGGTGAATAGTGTTTAGATAAATTACCAAATCTTTTTGAGTTTTTGTTAATTTAAACACAAATGTATGCAATATTCAGACATAGATATGATCACAGAATCAAACACAGATGCAGAAATGAAGTAAAAGCAATAAAGGAAAGAACACACCGGATTTTATACTGGTTCGGAGTTACCCTACATCCAATCCCGCACACAAGTGCTGATTTTCTTTCAAAAGCAATTGTACCATTATACCCTCAATTTCAAGGCTACGAGGTACACCCTCAAGATTCACAATCCTCTGGGCAGAGATACCTGATTTCACGGGCAACATGTTCACCCAATTGATTTGCTAGGCTACAATCACACCTTTTCTAACTTGATTGATTTTCAAGGCCACAATCACACCTTTTCTCGCTTGATTGATTTCCAAGGCTACAATCACACCTTTTCTCGTTAAATTGATTACAAAGAAGTCTATAACTCTGAATAGTACTGAGATCTTGTTTAGATAGTGATAGAGAATCAAACTAGAAATGATCTAGTTAGATTCAATGTTGATTTCCGCAGAGTAATGGTAAGAATATGTATAAAGAAATATGGAAGAAGAAGAGGAGTGAAAACCAGAAAAATATGACTAGAAATTCGTTCAAAATAGCCCCTATTTATAGAAAAACAACAGCCATGTCCATTCGTGAAGGGATATGATGAATAGACACTTCTTTTAAAATTCAAAATTTGAAATCAACTGCCACTATGTCGACATGGGTATCTTGAGTATGTCGACATCCCAAAGGAAATTTTGGAGGTTTGTTTTTCCTTGAAAATAACTTTTATCTTTTATTAAAACTATTTTAAACTTTTATAAATATACTTAAATATAGTTAAAATACATAAATAAATATAGAGAATAATATTTTGGTATATATAAATTTTACTATAATTTTATATTTAAATCTAAGTATAAATATTAGAAGTTAAATATATTATTATTAATAGATAGTTTAAAACTAAGGATAATTTGATTTTGAAGATAAAGATTATTTTGAGGCTAAAAATATTTAAAATCAGGATAAATGTTTTTGATTCTTTTAAAAGGAAGGTTTTGAAATCATTTTGAAAAGAAGATATAATTTTGTGAAAAAAATTTGAATAAAAGTTAGTGGATACAAAACAATGTTCCACTAGATTTTTCGTAGGATCCATCTTACTTAGTGTTCCATCCCTTTAATAGGTTCGAAGTTGATTCCATTCCACGAATAAATTGGATTTTAAGGTTCCAGTGTTTTTCTAGGAGCTTTAACAAAATTCCTAATTAAATTACTTATTCTTGAAAACTTGAACTCTTGATAATCTTGATATTCTTGATACTCATGAGTCTTCAATCTTGATATCTTAAATCTTTATACCGTACAGTCTTCATTCTTGGTACCTGCATGGTTAAATCCTACATACACATATATTTCTAAACTATGATGTTAGTATTTATATTTTATAATCCTTTTCTAAGGTTTTTTTCATCAAAACCATCATCTTAAGGACTAACAATCTCCTCCTTTTTGACGATGAAAACCTTTGTTTATAAAATATTACTTCTATCTTAATAAATCCCCCTAAAACTAATAAGTCCCCCTTAATCTATGCCTAACTATCCTATTTTATATTTCTCCCCCTTTGTCATCAACAAAAACTAACTCCAAACTATATAACTCCCCCTTAATCTAATACTCTATGACATATGATTATAATGATAGTGTTATCATAAATAATCAACACTTAACTCTAGAACTTAAAACTTAGTCCTAAACTACTAACTATCCTAACTAAGTATCCATATAATAATACTTTTAATAGAACACATAGAAGAACACGTACTATTTGTTAATTACATGGTTATATTTACATTTTCGTAGAGAATGTAAGAAAGAACATACAACAATAGGAAAGAGAGAAAAGAAACTAATGAGTGTCTTTGAAAATGGGAGATCTATGAACTGAACAATTTGGATAGTGGAAACAGAAATTTCCACGTTATTCGACAAGATTTCCATCTTTGTCAAAGCACAATTCACCAACACAAACGATATTATCGTCTTCTTCAACGTGCTCTTCTTGCATGAAGGCTTCTTCTTCTTCTTCTTCTTCCTCGCTGTCCTCTTGCACTTGATCTCCTGAAGAATCTTCATCAACCAAGATTGGATTAGCATGATTGTCCATTAGAAATTTTTGCAAATTCCTAAGGATTTTGCCTTGCCTCTCTTGTTCTTTGGCCATTCTAAGTTGTACCACTTGAATTTCAGTCAATAATTGCAGTGCATCCTTCAAAGAATCCTCCATTTTAGTCACTCGAGCGAGCGTAGTTCGTTGAAACAGTCCAGAAGTAGGGGAAGGGAATGAAAAGGTTGAATTTTTGTTTGATTTGGAAGAGGAGGCCATGGTTTAATTTATTTCAGAAGTTAGAACAGAAAGAGAACAGGGAGAATGATCAAAATTTTGAAAATAAGAAGAATATATAACTAATTATTTTAATTTTTGTGGGAAAATTTTCAAAAATAAAGAATCATTGTATGTCGACATGGGTTGAGGGGGTATGTCGACATTGTCCTTGAAATTTTTACTATTTGATTTATTTAGATTTAGTTTTTAATTATACTTTGTTATTTATATTTTTACATTTCAGTTATTGAACAAATTCCTAATTCTCTTCTTAATATAGTAAATATAGATTCATTTAAGAGTTTTGTTAATATATCAGCAATTTGATTCTCGGAATTAATATAATCTAGAGTAATTACTTCCTTATTTACATTATCTTTGAGAAAATGATGTCTTATCAGTTAAAGGTCTAATTAAAATTCTACATAAAATATAACAGGTGGTAGCAACTGCTTCTGTCCAAAAATACTATGGTAATTTACTATGTGAAATCATAGTTCTCGCACACTCTTGAATAATCCTATTTTTATGTTCTACTACTCCGTTTTGTTGTGGTGTTCTTGGAAATGAAAAATTGTGAGTTATTCCATTTTTATTGCAGAATTCCTAAAACTATTTATTTTCAAATTCACCACCGTGATTACTACGGATGGTTATAATTTTTAGAGAAAGTTGATTTTGAATCCTTTTTGTAAAGTTATTAAAACATTCAAAAGTATCACTTTTATGTTTCAAAAATATTGTCCATGTAAATCTAGAATAATCATCTACAATTACAAAAACATATTTACTATGATTTATTGACAGAATTTGAGATGGACCAAATAAATCAAGGTGAAGTAATTCAAGAGGTTTTGAGGTTGAAATCATATCTTTTAATTTAAAGGAACTTTTTGTAAGTTTTCCCAATTGACATGCATCACATAGACTATCTACTTTAAAATTCATTTTAGGGAGACCTCTTACTAGATTATGTTTTGACAGTCTAGATAAGAGTTTGAAATTCAAATGTCCAAATCTCTTACGCTAAATCCAATGGTCACTTGTATTTGCCAAAAGACATAAGTTATCATTTGAGACTTTCATACTAAGAATATAAATATTCTTTTTCCTAATTCCCTCAAATATTATGGTTGAATTATTATCTTCAATGTGATACTTATCTTTTTCAAATTTAATTTTATATCCTTTATCGCAAAGTTGACTTATACTTAGCAAATTATGTTTCAGATTCTTAACTAGCAAAACATTAGTAATAATAGGGGTATCAGAGTTACCGACTTTTCCGATGCCAATCACATATCCTTTTGAATTGTCTCCAAAGTTAACTAGTCCTCTGTCTTTGTATATTATATCATTCAGCATATCTGGATTACCAGTCATGTGTCTAGAGCATCCACTATCGAGTATTCATTTATTCTTTTTGATCTGCACAATTTGTCCATTGTGGATGGATTCCTCAACACCCATAAAGCATGTTTTCTGCAAGTCATACAATTTTGGTAGACAACTTGAATTTGAATATTGATTATATGCAGCATCAAGAGACAATGATGATCTGAATGTTTCTAAACTAGTATTAACAAACATAACCATTTTAAAAAACTTTTTCGAAAAACAGATTATGAAACATTGAGAACCTTGCTTTGATGCCAAATGTAAGAAACGCGGAATATGGATTTTAAGGCTAGGATTAACACTAGAGGGAGGGTGAATAGTGTTTAAAGAAATTAATAAATCTTTTTGAGTTTTTGTCAATTTGAACACAAATGTATGCAATATTCAAGACACAGATATGATCACTGAATCAAACACAGATGCATAAATAAAATAAAAGCAATAAAGGAAAGAACACACCGGATTTTATACTGGTTCGAAGTTACCCTACATCCACTCGCGCACACAAATACGGATTTCCTTTCAAAAGCAATTGTAAATTACACCCTCTATTTCAAGGCTACGAGGTACACCCTCCAGATTCACAATCCTCTAGGTAGAGATACTTGATTTCAAGGGCAACAAGTTCGCCTAATTGATTTCCTAGGCTACAATCACACCTTTTCTAACTTGATTGATTTCCAAGGCCACAATCACACCTTTTCTCGCTTGATTGATTTCCAAGGCTACAATCATACCTTTTCTCGCTAAATTGATTACAAAGAAGTCTATAACTCTGAATAGCACTGAGATCTTGTTGAGATAGTGATAGAGAATCAAACTAGAAATGATATAGTTAGATTCAATGTTGATTTCGGCAGAGTAGTGGTAAGAATATGTAAAAAGAAATGTAGAAGAAGAAGAGGAGTGAAAATCAGAAAAATATGATTAGAAATTCGTTGAAAACAGCCCATATTTATAGAAGAACAACAACCATGTCCATTTGTGAAGGGATATGTCGAATAGACACTCCTTTTGAAATTCAAAATTTTGAAATCAACTGCCACTATGTCGACATGGATATCTTGAGTATGTCGACATCCCAATGGAAATTTTGGTGTTTTTTTTCCTTGAAAATAACTTTTATCTTTTATTAAAACTATTTTAAACTTTTATAAATATAGTTAAAATACATAAGTAAATATAGAGAATAATATTTTGGTATGTATAAAATTTTACTATAATTTTATATTTAAATCTAAGTATAAATATTAAAAGTTAAATACATTATTATTAAAACATAGTTTATAATTAAGGATAATTTGATTTTGAAGATAAAGATCATTTTGAGGCTAAAAATATTTAAAACCAGGATAGATGTTTTTTATTCTTTTAAAAGGAAGGTTTTGAAATCATTTTTAAAAAAAAGATATAATTTTGTAAAAACATTTTAAATAAAAGTTAGTGGATACAAAACAATGTTCCACTAGATTTTTCATAGGTTCCATCCTACTTAGTGTTCCATCCCTTTAACAGGCTCGAAGTGGATTCCATTCCATGAATAAATTGGATTTTAAGATGCCACTGCTTTTCTAGGAGTTTTAACAAAATTTCTAATTAAATTACTTATTCTTGAAATCTTGAACTCTTGATAATCTTGATATTCTTGATACTCATGAGTCTTCAATCTTGATATCTTGAATCTTTATACTGTATAGTCTTCATTCTTGCTACCTGCATGGTTAAATCATGCATATGCATATATTTCTAAACTATAATGTTAGTATTTATATTTTATAATCCTACTCTAAGGTTGTTGTCATCAAAACCATCATCTCAAGGACTAACACCGGCTTTCCCAACTTCTACGTCCCATGCATCATCATTGACTCGAGCCATTGCTAGGTCAAACATGGTTGTTAAAATAAAATTGGGTAAAATGGTCGTGGCAGAACCATCCCCTAAGAAGGCCAAGATCGTTGAAGTTCCTGACTCCCTCCCCCCCACCAAAAGAGGGAAAGATTTTTGATATTTACAAAACTCTGGAGAGCCCAACTGTTGAAGCTCCTCTTGATTGACCTAAGAAGACTCTCTCAAAGGTCGATCCCCTATCATGCATTGTCATCTCCTGCTCTCCACATATGATCGAGAAAAATGCAAAAAGACTTGGGGCTGCGACCCCCTCTCAAGAGTTGAACTCTTCCAGATCCACATCACCTGTGCCTCCGAGTGATTTTGAAATAATGGTTTAGTCTATCTTGAGTTCTCCATCCTTTACTTCTATCTGTCCCCCTTCATCTGTTTCTGATCCAATGGATCATTGTCGTTCTCTAGTTGAATAACAACTCCCGGTATGCTTCATATCACCTAACCATATTGTTATTGTGTCTCTTTAAGTTTTTGACTTATGTTATACTTTTCTTTTAGATATCCAAGAGATGGCTCTCCCTGCAAGAAGGTGTATTAAAATCTTTCATGGAGACATCAAGACTTCGAGAAGAAATTTCAAACTTAAACAGCCAAGTCTCCTCCCTATCTGTGGGTAAAAATGAAGCTATGATAGAATTTGAGAGATTGAGAGCTTCTCTTGCTCAACCAGAGTCTATTATTTTCGAGGAAAGGAAAGCACATCAACTCCTTCCTGATGAAAATTTGGCCATGAAAATGGCCTTAATAGAACCCGAGGACAAAAAACCTCAAATGGCAGCAAATTAATCCTCTATCGTGAAAAAGTTGGAGAAAAAGAAAAACTCTCTAAATTGGCTGTCAATGTTATCTCCAATGCAAAGCAGTGGTTGTCTTAATTCCTTGATACTTCTTTCGATGACATTATTGTTAATTCTTTTAAAGATGCCATGATGCTTTCTTATGTCGACAATATAAATAAATACCCAGATTTGAGTTTTCCCTCACTTAACCTAGCTCTTGTCAATAGAGTTATGGAAAAAGTGAAAAAAAAATGGAGCATGGGGTTGAAGTTTCTAAAAGAGAGGAGATCAATGCCTCTAAAATCCTATCCACCGAAATTCCTTCCTTCAAAGTAGGCTCAGACTCTAAGATGAAGGTGATAAAGATGAAGTTACCAAGGAAGAGGGCGGTAATGATGACGATGATCATGATAATGACGATGAGATGACAATAATGATGATAATGTAGATGGAGGTCAAGGTTTAAGCGGCAACAGGAGTGGTCACACTGATGCTTCGGAAAAAGATGATGATGACAACACCAGGGCTTCAAAAAAGGTCAATCCCGATTCATCTACTCGTGAAGCAGGCACACCTAAACCCCTTGCGCCTTCTGACCTTCTAGAGGAGCCTGCTAACATTAACATGGAAGAACCAAAAGAGAAGAAGCAGGTCCCTCAAGCAACAGTTCCTGTTTCTCAGGTATGAGATTTTTTGTTCAAACGGCTTTCACTTCTAAGATAATAGTTTGCATCCTTTATTTTAGATAATGTGGAAACTCATTCAACCTTATAGAACTAAGCTTGAAAGAAAACAAGCAGAAATAAATATCTTTTATAGAGAGTTAGATAAACAATTGAAAGAATACAATATTCTCTCCGATAAATATCATAGACTTAACAGAAGTGCAGTAGTGTTAGCATCTTTCAAAAATCAAGAAGCCGCCCCACGACTAAAGAGGGCGCACCTTTGGTATAATAGTCTTTTGAAAGAGAATCGAGAGTTGATTACGCTCATTTGGATGTTGACTGAAGAGAGGTGCATCCTGGTCGTCTTTTTATACAAAGCCTATTGTAGAAACCCAATTGTAGATTTCTCATACTTATGTGATTTTAATGGTGGACTACTTAAGCGTTTACACAAGAGATATTTGGACGAATTTGGATCCGATCTGCATCCTAGAGCATGTTGGAACTTACCATGAGTCAGATCAATTCCCCAAGAATTGCCTCTTGAGGAACTTACATATTATAAGTACAAATTTATTTTAGAGATTTTTACAAAGTTAATTTAATGAACCGGATAAACATTCGTAATTATGTGATAATATTGGTTTATGAACTTTTTGCTCTAGTTTACTTTTATCCCTTGTTGTATTTTATTACGTTATCATAGAATTAATGTCCCCCAAGCAACTTTATCGCTAGAGATTATCTAAGCAAGTATGTTAAACTAAGAAGAGATTTTCTAGAAAAGGCATCAATTTTGAAATCTTCAAAATTCACCAAATATTGCTTCCTTAGAGATTTTCTAAGATTTTACATGGAACATCCTCGTCTTCTTTTCGATTTTCTTTGTGAAGAAAAAGAAAAACTTCTTAAAGAAATTCAGACATATCATACCAAATTGATATGTGGTCGTGATAGTCCTCCTATCGGGAAGTGGGACTATAGCAAATATCCTCCGGTTATTACCCCGGAAGGACTTAATGTTCCTTTAGACTCAACAGCTATTATTTCTACTAATTCCTTGAGTAAAGTTAAAAATGTAGTTTCCCAACTTTAGATATGAAACAAATGTCCAATTGTACATTTTCGTTTCATATTTACTTGAGTTGTAACCCTTTATTGCTATAATAAAGAGACTGATTATTCTAGTCTTAACATCTTTTTCTTTTTTCTTTTTGTTTATTTTAAATATGAGTTACAGTTATCTATAATGCCATTCTCGTTAGATTCTCCATCTCGTTCATCAACATCAAAGATCGGCTGTTAGCAAACATCGGAAAGAGAAAACTCACTAATGATTCTTTATCTTACCACTTTAAAAACAGTACACGACTCTTAAATGATACATAAGATATTTTCTTCAAAAGACACTCGTTAGAAATCTCAATGATCAGATTGCTAATCTTGAGGCGGACATTAAGAGTAAAAACGGAACAATTTCAATATTGAAGCGTCAAATTAAATCAAATCCTTCGATTGATTTTGACCATAAGGTGTCCAAACTTCTCCAGCACAAAGTGATCTGGAGACTAAGTCAAAAGATAGTCAAATTCAGTGTGAATCACTTGAATTCATTATGGAAAATAATTTTTCAAACATCGATTCACCAACTTCTTCCATTGTGCCATCTGTTGTAAAACTAACAAGGTCCACTTCCCTTGCTATCCAAAAGTTTCATGCTACGACTAATCCTGCTCCTGGCTTAGACAAAAAAGTAGTAGAAGAATGGTGTAGGAAAGTCAAATTTGAAATGATGAAGTATTTCGATGAAAAGCAGAAAATGAGGTACAACAGCGCATAAGTGAGTATGCTGCTAAGATTCAAAAAACATACACAAAATGTATCTTCTTCTAAAGTGTATTGATGATTGAGAAAGAGAAAATAAAACCTTTAAAGGTGCAAACAAAGCTTCTAATCGTTCTTTAAAGAACAACATTGAATCAATTAATGATGCATATAAGATAAGGAAAAAAGAGAAGAATCTTAAGAAAGTTCTTCATATTGCAATTCATCACATTGTTGATCCCTTAATTGCCGAGAATCTAAATAAGGCTGTTCAAAATTTATGGACAATTAATATTTGTACCATATACTTGTAAATAATTTCTCAAATTATGTAAATTATAAATGTTTTGTAAATATAACCTGGTCTACAGTCCTTCCCTACAATATCGTTTCTGAATTTGCTTTTTGATAGCATGGTCCATGGTTTTTGTATTTGTTGATCCATTCAGTCTCCCATTTTTATCCCCTTTTCTTGAGAAGTATTAAACAACATTCTTCACCATTAACTTGAGATCTATATAGAAGTTTAAGTGGAGGTTAACAAATCATTATATAATAAATGGGAAATAATTCTATAATTGAATATAGTTAAGTGCCATGAAACCCATCTTTGATAATGATGAGGGAGAAAGCCAGGAATCTAACTTTTATCGTATTGATAGAATATTGAATATCTAATTATAGAAGTTTAGAAATTTATCTTTCAAAGATAGCTAATAGAAAATCGGTAACTAGCCGTGTAATTAAAGTACATAATAATTGTTTGAAGGTTTGTGGTAGGAGTCAAGGAGTCCAATGACCCTAATTTGGGCATTAGTAAAATAGATCTCAAACGTAAGTTGCTCTGGAACCCATATTCATGCATTAACGAGTGAAATTCCGGAAGTTAAAAGATTCAGAACCCATATTCGGGTATTAGAGGATAATAACCAACAATCCATAATAGTTTCAATTATAGAAATCTAGAGCTCGCATTCACGCATTAAGGAGTGAAGTCCAAGAATTATTAGTAATTGTCCCAAAACCCAGATTCGAGTATTTGTCGATGATGACAGAAGTCCATAATAATAATCTTCTTAAAACATCTTTATCCCAGATTCAGGCATTAATGAGTGAAGTTCTAAATAATGAATGACTCGAGACCCAGATTCAGGTATGAAATTCAAAAATTCTCTTCTTGGGAATAAATCAAAGGCTGTAGATTCTCATTTAAGCCTTATGTCTTGCATCGCTCTTTGGGTATGTGTCACTTGATTTGCCGCTTCCCGAGCTCGGACGTCTTAGTCCATTATTTTATATGCTGCTTCTTGGGCTTGGACATCTTACTTCTCTATTTGATATGCCACTTGTTGGGCTTGGACATCTTAATTTGTTGTTTAATATGCCACTTCTTGGGCTTGGACATCTTAGTCCATTGTTGTCTGGTGTGCTTGGTTAGCTTATCCACAAGCAGGACCCAAGGACTTACCCAACCTCCCTCCAGGAGGCGCCTTGACCTGGCCATAGCATGGCGCGACCAAGGGCTTGTCGATGCTATAACTTGGCCATAGCGTCGCACGGATAAAGTCTTACTCTAACCTCCCACCAGGAGGTGCCTTGACCTGGCCATAGTGTGGCACGACCAAGGGATTGTCGATGCTTTATCTTGGCCATAGCGTGGCGTGGATAAAGGCTTACTCTAACCTCCCTCCAAGAGGCGCCTTGATTTAGCCATAGCGTGGCGCAGTCAAGGCCTTATCGGTGATTTATCATGGTCATAGCATGGTGTGGATAAAGAATTGCTCTAATCTCCCACCAGGAGGCACTTTGACCTGGCCAACTCGGTGTGGACAAAGGCATTAACTGTTTAAGGAAATATCCAAATGCAAGGAGAATTATACTCCTAACCATGTAGATTTTTTTAGTAAAGTAGTTCTTTATTGACTTCATCTAGGATCTTTTTACAAACCCCCCAAATGTAACTATTTTATAAAAACCTATTATTGTTAAAAATTTCTTTTAAGTTATATTTCATAAAAATATAAATTTTTAAAACATAAAAATTTATCCATCTATTTATTTTAAAATTTAATCGATTCAATTTTTTTTTATAAACCATATTCTTTGAGAAATCACTTTTAAACCCCTTTTAAATTCAAAACCGTTATTTTTAATTTTAAAAATTTGAATCCGATGATGCAACAACATCAGATGGTCAATCACGGGAATAAGTGTCATATATCAATATGATTATCAACAATCAACATAAGATTATAAATAAACAAATATGTGAGGAATCCAGTTGGATCCCTCCAACCTGTTACCCTGCATCCACAGACGTTAGCACAATACCAATTCCACTTCAAGGTGGAATAACGTGGTATATGGGATTTTATAAATATCCGCTTAATAACGGCGCAATAGGGTCTCATCCGCTATACGAGGCGGGAAATCAAATCCGATATATACATATGCCAATATATATATATCGCTATATATAGTATATATCCTACTATATCTACTAGCACAATCAATCAACCATCAACAATCAATATTAACTATTCAAAATTTTAAACAAAACCCTTCGATTGAGTGAGGAGTTCTCACCTTGATTTTATTTCCGTTTTCGCGTTTGAGTTTCGGGTAAAATTAAACGAATTTTTCCTTATCTGAAAAAGTTGATTATCATTCCTTCAATTGCTTGGCATTTATTCGTCTCATGTCCATTCATCATGTGATAGTGGAAATAGGTACCTCCTAGATTCATTTCATATTTAGGTTTTTTATTTTATGATAGCCAATGGTTGAGCTCTTCTTTAGTTTGAAGGTAAACGTTCTCGATTGATGTTGTCAAATTGCATTCCTTTGGAAATCTAGATTTGAAGCTTGTCTTTTGAGGATGGTTTCTAGATTTTTTTTACTTAGTTCTGAAGCTTCTTCTCAACGACCAACTTTCTTTTCAAAACCCTTTGAAGTTCATGTGTTGGCAATGTCCTACTCATTGCTCGATTCCATTTATGTGCAAAGATGTTGTAATCTGCCATCATTCATTATTCAAAAACTGTGCCTTTGGTGTAGAATTAAATTGTTTTCCTAATTTGGTTGAACAAATTATCACTTGTATCCTCTTGTTTTCTCTAAGGCAAAGATAGGCGTTGGACAAATGTGGAAAGGGTTTAAACTCCATTTCTCTAGGTCAAATGATTCTTCTCTTTTCTTCTTCATAATCCTTAGAGCTTTCAATCTTAGCATTTTCTCTTCATCTAGTTTGGAATCATTAGTTGTACTTTGGGAGAATCCAATTAAGTGTGGCTCTAAGGACACTTGTTCGGATCTTTTGATTTTGTTGAACTTGATAACGAAAGGTCCAAAGTAGTTAGGCTTGAAGTTTGGAATAGAATTGGGCTCAATGAAAGTGAGGTAGGAAGTTCAACAAGATCGGACGTTCGAGCCCTACTTCTTGCGTCAACATGTTAACAAGAAAACTTGTCGATACCCCAAATAGAATTAAAAGAGTAGGTATGTCTTTCTAACCTCTTTTGATTAAGTAGGAAAAGTTAGGATCTTATTGCCTCCTTTGATTCGCCTTTCGAATTGGTCTTTATTGTGAATACCCTTCATTGTCCAACCTTTCGTCCCAGTCGAAATACTTATACCCCTTTCTTTCTAAGTTTTCAAACAAGCCTAGTTGGCTTATTAATCGATTCAAAACACCCTATGTAGACAATGGTGGAAATCTAATGGTTGGTCTATTGACTAAATGATAGGTTTTGACTTTGTCGAAAGCTTGCCTCTTTAGTGGCTTTGGTTTGGGTTTTTAAGTCTGGGGTATTGGCCGAGTTTGACGTTTCGACTCACTAAAAAGGTGAAATTTTGGTGGGTAGTGGTTTAGAGCTAAGATCGTAGGTTTATTGTTAAAGTAAGGGGGTTCGACTCACACGAAAGGTATCCTTTCAATTAAGTCGACATAAGCAGAACATAATTAATTCCAATAAAAGTCTCAAAACAGTTGCATAACCAAAAGCATCAAAATATCACCTTTATTAAACTAATAATGTACAAATTGATCAATTTCCCCGATCTGATTTCAGAATTAGCGTTTACAATCTTTAGAAAATACAAGAATAGAGTGAAAGAATTTGAATCCCCAAAACCAGATCCCTAGGGTCTTATTTATAGGTGCGGGTTGGCCCCTTTCGACTAAGTGCTCTCGACTTGGTTGAAAGGTGGCCTTGCAGACCTTTCGTATCCATTGACACTTGAGCATCCCTCTGCATTTCATTTGAATGGATTTGAATGCTTCCGTCTTCATTGAAAGAGGAAGACGCTCCTTTTCCCCTTGTGTTGCTTTATTGTTGCAAATGAGAAGGAGCATGAACTTTCGACTTTATTAATAGATACATCCTTGGAGTTTTGAAGGTATTGAAATACTCTGGGTTTCGATGTGGAAGTTAGCTTCCAAAGATATACTTACAGATAGTTGTTGAACCCCTCTTAGTTATAAAAGGTTTCGACTAGTTGGAAAGACTTAGTTATGCTTTCGAAGAGGTTGCTTCAACAAAATATTTTTCTAAGTAATTTGAATGAAGGTAAAACCTTCGGTTTTGAAAGGTTTACTGCATGTGTGTGGCTGTTACTAGCTTCCTTCAAAAGGTATTCCTCAACCCATTCAAAACGTCTTCATGCAGACAAAAGCATCTCTTTTGAAAGGAAGCAATTAAGGCACAAGGGTACTTTCGACCCTTTTGACCCCTTTGAATGCTTGTAACACATCTGACGCTTGACTGTATCATCCGTTCGACACCTTCGAAAGGCCTTATTGGTGCTATTATCTTTCATTCTTCTTTCTCTTCTATCCATCTTGGTTTCAACAAGGTTGAAGTGGTAATTGGTGGTAACAGATTCCATGAAATCCGTGGACACAACATGAACTAGTGTCGTCACTTGAAGAATATTGTTAAGGAGTTAACCCGCAAAAAGAAATTGCATCAAAAACATTAGAGAGACGTAGGATGGCTGATAGAATGATAAACCCCAAGGATCGAACGCCTAAGGGAACCCACCTGGCTTAATGGAGAGAGGCCCAGGTGGCCTGATAGACGAATCTTTATTAGCACAATAATTAGAGGATCTCATTTGGTGGAGAAAAGCTAAAATGAGATCGAGCGGTATGCAAATTCTTAAAACGTGTAACATCGGAAAGCAACTTTGTCATTAAGGATGGATCCCCTACCAAGCAATAGAGGTTAACGACCAATGACATAGTTTTTCGTAATAGAGATTTTGGTAGGATAAATATGCCAACATTTGGTCCCATTGTTATAACAACCATTTAGGCCCGACTACTATGCACCGAGACTTAATGGATTGTGGAAGATCGGTAAATATTATGTTTAAAAGGACTCTTGATCAGATGTAGATAAGTTCGAAGGACATCAATCCTTATAAATCTAAGGTTTAAGGAATTACCAGAGAGGTGAAGGAAACCCAACAGGACTATTGATTTTCTGTGTAGTTAAGAGATGGAGACCACAAAATCATGCAAATTCAAGAGTTTTTGATTGTTGATGAATTTTAGACATATAATTCCTTCTTGCGCCGACCGACCTTAGCTAGCTTCAAAATAACAATAGCTTCTTAGTGCTTGATGATAAAGTTTCTAACGAAGAATGAGGTAGGATCAATTTGAGGCGACTAGAGCACTTATCGAAAATGTTACGTTGCTGAGCTTAGAGAGGCGGAGTGATGGGAGAAAGGGAAAGGTTAGAGAAAGCTCTTTGCATCAAGAACGCAAACGCATGTCAAACAATGCCCAAGCCCTATTTTAGGAACCATAGTAATTCTTTAAGCCTTTGGATCTCGATGAGCAGTCATAGGAAGTGCGAGTAGCACCAGCTGAGATGACGATCAATGTTCCGATTGATAGGGATCTCATACGGTCCTTAAGATCGGATCCCAGCTCAGTGCCAAATTGAGGAAGGAATTGGTATGCTTTCTTTAATCAAACCTAGATGTATTTGTTTGTATGCATTGGATACATGCGGGATATCAGCGTAGATAGCACACTAAATGTGGACCGTAAAAACCCCTATAGTATAAAAAAGACGCGGTCTGGGTCCGTAGTGATCCACTATGTTGAAGGAGGAAGTGGATAAGCTAAAGGAAAAAGTTTTATCTATGATGCTTCATACTTGGAATGGGTATCAAATCTATGTTGGTTAATAAAGCAAACGGGAAGTGGCGGACATGCATTGATTACTTAGACCTAAATAAAGCATGTCTGAAGGACAACTTCCCATTGTCCAGAATCGACCAACTGGTAAACAGGACCACTAGACACGAGCTATGTTCTTTTATAATTGCTTACTCTGGCTATAACAAAATATCGATGCATGTTCCAAATTAGGAGCTTACAAGTTTTATAACAGATTTGGGATTGTATTACTACCAAGTGATGCCGTTTGGTTTGAAGAACACAGAAGCTACCTGCCAGAGATTAGTGAATTACATGTTCAAGGACCAGATTGGATAGGCAATGAAGTTTATATAGATGATACGCTCATGAAGTCACGGCTATAGAAAAACCACATGAAAAATCTTTTAGAAATATTTGATGGGCTATGGAGGTACGAGATCAAATTAAATCCATTAAAGTGTTTATTCAAAGTTGCATCGGGCAAGTTCTTGGGATTTATTTTGTATATAAGGGACATTGAGACTAATCCAGAGAATATTAACGCCTTGAAACATGTAACTGCCCTAAGTACGAGGAGGGAGATGCAGAATGGGAAGTTACTGGGCATGTCAGTTTATCTCAAAGGCAATCGACAAGTATATACCATTCTTTGATATCCTTAAAAAAGGGAAAATAAATTTTTTTTTGGATGAAGGAATGCCAGGACACTTTCAAGGAATTATTGAGGCATATGAAATGATCACCAGTCCAGTCCAAATCATTGGACGGAGAAGATCTATTATCCATTTGGCGGTGTTTGCTCACATAATTAGTGCAGCATTAGTAAGTGAAGAGGCAAGAGTCCAAAGGCCGTCACATTACATCAACAAACGGTTTACCGAAGTTGAAAATAATTACCCAAAGTTGGAAAAGCTTGCTTATTACTTGTTGATTGCATCAAGGTAGCTGTGGCCGTACTTCCAGATTCACCCGGTAAAGGTGCTAATGGATCATCCCTTAAAGTAGGTACAATACTGACCCGAGACTTTAGGATGGTTATTGAAATGGAACATCAAGCTATGCCAATATGATATCACTTACCATCTAAGAAAGGCAATAAGAGGATAAGCATTGGCAAATTTCATTGCCGAATTTACCATTTGGGATATATAAGAGGAAGATGATATAGACACACTTTCTCAGTGGAAATTATTCATGGATGGAGCTTTTAATAACCATAATTCTAGGGCAAGAGCGTTACTCCAAAAGGAGGGTCGATTATCTACGCATTAAAGCTAGAGTTCCCTGCCACAAATAATGAAGTTAAGTATGAAGCATTGATAACGAGACTCAAGATAGCAAAAGAGATGGGGGTAAGCATGCTGCATATATTCAGTGATGCCTAATTAGTGGTCTGCCATGTAAAAAAGGAATTCCAAGCCAAGGCTACGAGACTTGCCCCTTACTTGACAAAGACATTAAAACTATTGAACAATATAGAGCATTACACGATTACACACATGCCTAGGAAGGAAAATGCGAAGGCCGACTCACTGGCCAAATTTGGCATCATCTGGTGATGCATACTTAACGGGATTGGTTTCAGTGGATATGTTTTCAGCTCCACGCATTGACTAGACAGATGTCGATTGGATTTTGGAGGCCAAGAAGAAGAAGGAGTCATGGATGATTCCGATCAAGGACTATTTGCTGAAGGGAACTCTCTCGAAAGGAAGGAACGAATGATAAAAAATCCTTCATAAAGTGTTATAATTCATAATGAAAGGAGTACTGTACATGAGAGGTTTCTCAAAACCCTGCTTCAGTGTGTAACTAAGGATAAGGCTAGGAAAATCCTTATGGAAATCCATGAAGGGCAACTGTGGTGATCACATTAGGTAACAGACATTAGCAAAGAATATACTTTTCTATGGATACTTCTAACCAATAATAAATAGTGATGTAGTCAACTACATCAGATGGTGCGACCGATGCCAGAGGTTTGCGAAAATTAAGAGAGCCCCATCGGTCGAGCTTACGCAAATAGTTTGCTCATGATCGTCTATGGTTTGAGAAAGTGATATAATCGATATGCTACTGATGACGAAAGGGGGAGGTAAGTATACCATTATTGCAATGAATTACTCCACAAACTAGACTAAAGCAAAACTACTGACTATGGCTATAACAAGGAAAGTCATCAAATTTATGACGAAGAATATAATTTATAGGTTTGGGATTACTCAGAAAATTCTAACTGACAATGGAACTCTAGAGAACTCTGAGTTCTCAGGGATTTCTGCAATCGGTACAAAATCAAGAAAAGCTTTTCTACAGTAGCGCACCCACAGGCGAATGGTCAAGTTGAGAGGTGAATAAAATCATCAAATCCATCCTGAAAATTTTGTTAGTTAAAGCCGAAGAAAACTGGGTCGATGAGCTTCAACTTGCATTGTGGGCTTATAAGATGATCCACAGATCCGCGATGGGCATACTTCATTTGCTTGGGACTTTAGAGCTTAAGCCACGATTCTAATAGAACTGGAAGTCCCTTCTCATCGAAAAAATCATTATGACCCCCAGGTGAATAAGGAACTCTTGCTTGAGTCTCTTGACTTTGTCGATGAAAAGCGAGAAGGGGCTAAGATAAGGGTAGCTTCTCACCAGAAAAGAATAGCACGACATTTCAACACCAAGGTCCGAAGCTGTACCTTTGAATTGGGGGAGCTTGTTTTAAAATGAGTTCTCCCCAATACGAGGGCACTTGGTTCGAATTGGAAAGGTCCCTATGCAATTAACCAAAAACTTGGAGATAGAACTATCAAGTTGGTTACTTTAATGGAATTTTGATTCCACAGGCATGGAATAACAACCTATTAGAAAGCTATTTCACTTACATTTATTAAATTATTTTCTACAAATAAGCGACCCTAGCGAATTGGAGGCAATGTAATAAGGTAGGACTTGCCTCTCTTTTTGTTCATAAATAAAATTAGATTCTTGAACCATTGGAACTGTGTTCTTGTAAGCAAAATCTTATATTATGCGATTATTAGTATAATCAAGTAGCTAGAGATAAGTACCGACTAACCCCTTTGATTTGGAATTAGGACAAGGAGTATAATTACAGGGGTCGATTGGATAATTCACCCTTATCCATCTAGTCTTTACTACCTAGAGATAGGCCAAGTCAATGAGGGATGCCCGAAGTTAGGCACCCAAAGCACTGGTTCCAAGAGATAGGAACTGGTGTATAACCAAGGTTTTCATGACTATACTTACGACCCAAGAGCACATGCTTGGTCAAGGATAAGCGAGGATGATCAACGAATGTTCTCGATCAACACCTAGGGACAAGTGAGATCGAGAGCGGGTGCCTGGGGATAAGCGCCCAAAAGCACTAATTCTTAATGATAGGAATCAGTGTATAATTTAATTTTCCATGAGTACGTTTGTGGCTCATCAGGACATCCCTAGACAAGGATAAACCAATGATGGTCAAGGAGCAATTTTGATCGATGCCCAGAGACTGGCGAGGTCGAAAGTTGATGCTCAAAGATAAGCAACTAAATTATCGATCCCCAAAGACATGGATCGATGAGTAACTGGAGTACCTATCATCTATGACTAGGTGAGACGCGTCTAGCCGATGGCAAGTGATAAGGATCAATGAACGAATTCGATCAACACCCAGAGCTTGGCGTGATCTAAATATGGTATCAAAGGACAGACACTCGGAATGTTGTTTCCTAGACATAAGGAACAACAAGAAGTCGAATACTTCTTTGACTATGGCCTTTCTCGCAGTCGGACAGAACTCGGTCGGGAAATACAAATTTTGCTATAGAGATGGCTAAGTGAATAACAAGTTATGTTTGCCCAAGGTAGAAATACTTTGGCAATGGTAAGCGGTGATATGAAATAAAATGTTGACTCTTTTAAGGATCTTCAAAGTCTCGAAGTGTGCAGCGCTTCTATCTCGAGTAGGAATATCTATGAAGAGAGCATATAAGAAGTTAGACACTTGACGGTGAGAATCCAAGTATGGAAAAGAATGGAAAGAAAGAGCACTTACTTTAAAACAACCAAAGTCGGTTGAATTGAAGGGGAATTCGACGAAGGAGTACTCTTTCATGAAATAAGTGTGCTTGTTGTGAAGTGCCTCAATAACTTTGCAGTGGCACTAGGCTTCTATGATTAATAAAGATGGAGATTCACTCCTTTGCTTAAATCTCAAGAGGTATGCTAATACCTAAAGGTTGGAGGCCGATGAATTTGCATCATGAATAGGACTTATACGGAGTTAATAAAGGCATATCTATTAGGGTGTACTTGAGTGGGACCGAGCCCATCCTTAGAAAAATATTTAGAGGAATGTGTTAAAGGGTGGTACAGCCCCAGCATATGCACAAGAACTTGTTGCAGGCTAGTAGTTTTATGGAGGAATGTATGCATGTTGGTTAACTGTTGGAAGAAGGACATCATTCTCTTTGATCCATGTTGTAGGCATATCATGTGGAATGACTTGGTTGTTAACGTTAACAGCATTTGCTCTAGGGATCCTCCAGGACCCTTAAACCAAGCTTGTCGTTGAAAGAAGGGACCAGATCCTAGATTAGAGCCACTGGTACCATCATCCCTTGCAACTCAGATGTGATTGAACGTCTAAATCTAGAGGTCATGGATGTCGAAGCTTAAGAAGTGGTAGACCCACCTTTAGGAGGAGTTAATGGCCTAGAACCAACATCTAAACATGGTGAATACCGAGTCATTCTAGACTGAAAATCTTGATGGTAAACATGGTCAGGTATGGTTTGTTTCAACATTCAATTTTAATATGAACTGTGTGACCGACGCTCAGAATCCAATGGATGTCTACATTTGCTGACCAAATGGATTATAAACGTCGACTGGGGAAATTGGAAATGTCAGCCTATGTAGTGTGTCTCCTATGCCTCGTACACGGCAAATGGAACATCCTATTTAGATAGCTCACTCATGCTAGTAAACGAACTCCATCGCACGATGGAACTATGTATTGGATCTTACTCGTTATCATTGGATAATCAGTAATGGAACTGCTGTTAGAATCAACATGGAGCTTTCTTTGTAAGAATACAAAATTGTGCGGTAACCAGAAGTGCTATGTGATGAGATTATTCAAATGTCGAAGTGTGTTCGACGCATCCATTCTTTGGAATGAACCATCTCATCCAAGCTTAAAACAACTTCTGATTAACTGGGATTTAGTAAGGTTCGCTTGTGCATCTTGAGTGATTTGTGCCCTAAGCCATCGCAAATGGGAAAGACCCAAAGCTATGTGAAGAAAGATCTAAAGGAAGGCTATTAAAGACTCGAAGCTAACACTAAGAGTACATGGAACTGTCATAACTTGGGCAATTGCAGTGTTAACCTTAGGTAGAGCTTGTGGTTGCCTTAAGGAGGATCACGTTTCTGCAATGGCCAAAATTTGTGATGAAGATTGATCATAAGATCCAAACTCGAGTTGTTCGATAGCCCTAGATGGCATCCAACCATCGCTAACGGTGATGTCGAAAACAAAACAACAGCTAAGAAACCCACCTTCAAGTGATTGGATCTGGAAAGGGGATTCCATGGCCGAAATATCTATGGACAAGTTGATCTAAATTGATGCTAGCAGTGGTGACTGAAGAAAGTAACGATGGTCTAGAGTTGAGAGAAGGTGGAAATGGCTTGTCGAAGTTAAAGGTGGTTGCTGAAAAGCTTGAAATTTCTTAATGAAATGGTCAGGGTCGAAAAGTTAAAAGGCAAGGAGAATTAGAAGTAAACGGCAAATTCATTAATTGATAAGTTATAGAGCCAAGGTGACTCAACTTTTCATGTTGGTACCGACATGAACTAGTTGGCAATGACGTGAATTATTGGTCCTATTTAAAATAAAATAAAATAAAATAAAAGAAGGAATTCTCACCTGGCCAAGGCATGGAACAATCTTTAGAGTGATATAGATCATGACCTTGGCATGGAAAGTGGTCCGACTACTATTTGAAGTGGTTAAATGGATCCCTAGGAATAGAGATGGCGTTTCAAAGCAGCTCTTGGACAACCAATGGACTTGAATAGATATTTATATATGCTCATTTGATCCAAAGCTTGTTTTATTTCCAACGGAAGTATATTTTAGGGGTTAAGTGTTATCTAGCTTTTAGGCTAAGTTGCTTTCATACGAATCTGGAAGTCAGAATGAAGAGAAATTCTTCAAGGGCCTAGAGGCAAGCTTGAAATAGTAATGGAAGAAGCTTCAGAGAGTTGGAGTGCAAATTACTCCAAGCAGAGAGAGTAGTACCGATCACTTTTCACGTCAGTACCGAATTAGTTTTTTTCACTTTGGTGGCTTCTGAAGTTATGGTCAAGGAGTGGTTGACGAAAGTAGTCGTCTTAGGGCCCATTTTTGAAGGAGTAGTTTAGAAACTTCAAAAAGCTCCATAGAAAAGGACAAATACTAGACGTGTCAGAACATCTTGGTAACAACCTAATTTCCATAGCAAAAGGAGAGACATGTGATTTGCACCAAGCAAATCATGTTGGTATGGATAATGATTCACGTCGGTACAAACATGATTTAAAGACGGGGGAAACTCTGCCTTCCCTCATACTTTCTTGAGTCTGGATTTTTTCCTGGTTTACAGCGATCTTGTGACTCTGATGGGCAATTCTCCTATAAATAGCAAGGCTAAAGTAACCTAGAGTGGACTTTCGACCATTCTTCTTCTTAATTTTCCTATCTTTACCTATGTCAAGGAGGTTACCCTTTGTAGTTCTAAAAAAATTTGAATTGTAAAGCACTTATATTTCAACTAATCATCTCGATAATGAGATTAAAGTGGACGTAGGCCATAGAATTTTTCGAATCACTGTAAAAATCCATGTGTTTCTATTGATTTCTTGCTATTTCTTAGTAAATATACTCGTTTTCGTATATTGTAAGGGGTATAGTGCTACTTTTTGGCCTAACAAATATGTGTGCGTGCGCGCACGTGCGTGCACACATGCACGGTACATTTATTCTAAAGCACCCTTTTAGCAACTCTATCACATTTTGAGCTAAACTATTCCAAATGCAATAAATTTTTGTAGATATTCAATCCACATATAGAGGATTGCATCTATAAAACTTGTGCTCATTTCATTATATCTCTACTAACAATGTAATTCTCTTAGGATGGTGAAGCTTTTATGTAGTTTCAAAATTACCCCTAACTTTTAAACGATTTACGTTAATAGGAAAATCTGACGGTAGGGGCAAATTTGAATTTCAGCTTCAAGGGAGAACAGTTATACTATCGCCCACTTCCCATTATTCACAAAACGTCTCTCCATCTGCACTTCGTAATTCCATTTATTTCAACCCATGGCCATAGTTTTTCTCTTTTAACACAAATTAAATTGTATTGTCTTCTTCAAAAATCGAGCGTTTCTTAAATGGGACATCATGTTCAAGCGAAATCACCATTTCGAATACAAAAATAATACCAAAAAATTCATGACAAGGAGTGGTAAGTTTTTTGTATCGTTCATCACTGTTACTTTCATTAGTTCAGAATTTTTATATGATGTTCCTTATCTAATTTAATTTTCTCATTACATCTGATATTAGAGGAATAAATGCATTTATTTTAGGATTGCTCTCCATAACAGAATTAAGAATGAACCCATTTGCTCTTTTTCCACCATCAGTTTATGTTCTTACTATAGTTCTATTGTTTTTTTTATTTTAGCAGTTTCTTGGAGTTGTAATATATTTTGTATGAACTGCGGTTGTTCTTGAAAGGTTATCCTTTTGACATTTATGTATTGTTTGTAACATGGTTGTTCAAATGTGTTAGAAACTTAATGTTGCAAAATATGAAATATTTTCCATGGATTTCATAAAATATCATCATGTACCATATTCTTATTCAAAGAAAATATGATGTGGGAAATACATTGGAGATGACATGTATTTTAAATGGCTTTAAAGATTAATGGATGTATCATGTATGTGACACCATAGTAAATTTTTTAGTTAAAAAATGTACACTGCTAATGCAAGTATTCAACACCTCTAGCTATATTTTGGAATCAACAATACGAGGCTGATGACTCTGTGTTACCTATTACTTTAGTCCTCTCAACATTTTATGTCAACTCAATTGCATTTCGATGCTTGAAGTTTATACAGACGCTTCAATCTACTAGGTATTGATTATTTATTTGTTGATTACAACTGTTGTAAGTAATAATAATAAACATACGAAAAACTCATTGCTTACTGAATTAAAGACAAATGGCCATGGAATATTAATATGTAGCTTTCCATTTGAAATGGGTTTCTTTTTTCTTTTTCATGTATTTGTCCCAAAGGCTATATATTTATATTTCATGTACTTTTTTGTTCTAAATTGTATCCATGAAGTTATTTAAATGCAATCACTCGTGGTAGAACATAACAGAATAATATATTATGATTTTAGTTGTGTTTCAGTGTAACGATCCTGGATTTTTACTAAGTTTAAATTGATAATTAATTTAATTTTTCAATAAAAATTGTGAAATTTATTGGTAAATTGAATTGAGTTTCTCTATATTCGAATAAAAATATGTGTTAATTTATATGAATAAAACTTCAATTTCTTTTGATGGAAGTAATAAATGTTTTAAAAATCATTTGAATTTAAAACTTACATATATATGTGAATATATATGTATATGTGCATATATGAGTGGATTTAAATTTATATATATATATATTGAATTTGAATGAATTTTAAGAAAATGTTTAAAAATAATTTGAAATTATAAAAATATATCTATGTAATTTATTTGATATGTATATTATGCAAAACATGACAAGTTTGTGTATGCAAGACTACACTTGGTATCAGAGCTGAATGTTAAAACTTTAGCTCGGGAGTATAACACATTGAGTAACTCATTAGAGATAGAGGGAAGTAAACCCTAGAATGAGTAATCCCTAAGACATCCGTTCTAAGGCCTCAGTAAATTTTCTTACTATCCACTGATAGTGAGTATGAGTGTAAGAAGAGGACGAGATAGGGGACATGGAAGTACCACTACAAATGGTCAATACCCTACAATAATGGAAACATTTTTCTCTATCAATCTCTTTTGGTTCGATTCCAAATTCTTTTGATTGCTTCGTAGCAGCTACGAGAAGAAGTTTCGGTGTGATGGTGGCCCTACGAATCGTTGTAGAAAATCCTTACTTCGTATCTTCGTCGGTTTCTTATCAGCTTTTCGATCTAAACTTTAATGAATTTGAAATTTGAAATTAAATTTTCTAAATAAATTGGTTAACAAATATAAGGCTAAATTTGAATTGTATCAATAAAACAATTTCGGTCAAACCAAAATTGAAAATTCTATTATAATTTCTTGTGTAGATCGAAGTCCGAAGAGGGACAAATTATATATACTTTGGGATATTTCAACTTGAATTGAATCCATTTGTTCGTTCTTTTGGGTCTCGATATATTCTACGAATGGTTATTTATCCCTTCAAACTAACCAGTGCCCTGCATATTTCGTAGATTTGATGACCCGAGTATCCTGTGTAATATTGAACGAGTTTGTTCTCATATTGTCAATATTCTAATTTAGTAAGCCAAATACAGAATAGACATCCAGTTTGACCTGGAAAACTGTTTCTCTATCTTTGTGTATCTATCTTTGTTATCTCCCTGGAAAATTTCGGGGACGAAATTTCTTAAGGGGGGAATCTGTAACGATCCTGGATGTTTACTAAATTTAAATTGATAATTGATTTAATTTTTCAATAAAAATTGTGAAATTTATTGGTGAATTGAATTGAGTTTCTCTAAATTCGAATAAAAATATGTGTTAATTTATACGAATAAAACTTCAATTTCTTTTGATGGAAGTAATAAATGTTTTAAAAATCATTTGAATTTAAAACTTACATATATATATGTGAATATATATGTATATGTGCATATATGAGTGGATTTAAATATATATATATATATTGAATTTGAATGTAAATTTTAAGCAAATGTCTAAAAATAATTTGAAATTATAAAAATATATCTATGTAATTTATTTGATATGTATATTATGCAAAACATGACAAGTTTGTGTATGCAAGACAAAATAATTAAGAAATGTATTTGAATTGAATTTGAATTGGGATTTATAAATAATGTAAGGATATTTGAATTTAAAATTATGAAATGGATTTTTAAAGTTGTGTAAATATAAATGAATGCAAATGTAAAATAAGAGGAAAGAAACAATACATTCAACTCTAAACAAATAAAGATAAGTATGAACAAAAGAAGGAATATAAATATCTATCAAGGTTTGGGAAATAAGACAATGATAATTAATGCTTAGCACACAAAATAGATTCATCAGCCTCCAAATATAGAAAAAATCCCTGACTTATATTGTACAAAAGAAAATATCACCCTGTACAAACATACAATCGCATGTAAGCTTCCTCTTTTATATATCAACTTCATCTCAGTTTCGTTCCTTCAAAACTGAGTAGCATCTAAAGGAAGCATCATCTACAATTTAAATAAAATTCAATTTAAAACAACAATCAATACAAACCAGAGAATCAAGAGAAAATCTTCAACTTGCATTTTCACAACCAGTGTCAAAGAAACTCTGTTCATTTCTTAATAAAAAATGAGTAACATTTTTTTTAATTTTAATGTATGAACCTGTTGTAAACATATATGTGAATAAGTATGATTGAATATGTGTATGAATACTCTGAGTATTTTGAAGGATGAATGGTGTGCAGGCTGTTGATGTGTGTTCTCTGTCTTAGATTTTAACCACAAGTTTGCTTCAAAAAAAATCATTTTCTCTCGATCTACTTGTTGTTTGGATTTAGTGTTAAAACAAAAATTGTTTAATATAGCATAAACTCAAGATTTAAATTTTATTCAAGTGAAAATAACTTGTAGATACCTCTGGAAATCAAAATCACTGAGCAAAGCTTTAAACAAGTTAAAATTCAAAACTTTTAATTTTCGAATTCAGATATGTGAATTGAATCCTCATACCAAAACACGATTTTCAAAGCAACAATCATAATTTTTAGAGTTAAGAAGGAAGAGCAGTTTGGGTTAGTTGAGATTTCATTATTTTGGTGATTTCTGGTGATCCTCTGATGTGTTGAGGTCGGGGTTTTGGTTGGTGATGGAGGGATGAACGGTGGTTGCAAGAAAAATATTGGGATGGTGGTCTGATGGTCGTGGTGGAGGCGGCGAGCGTTTGAAATTCGTATCCCTAGTTTTGTTGAGGCCGAGAGATTTGATTCGTTCGTCGTCATCAATCGATTGAGTGTGATGGACTTTTGGGTGATGGTAGCTGGGTCGTAGACGAGGTCATGGCCGGAGTCTTATGAATTCTGGTGGTCGGGGTGTGGCGAACGACGCATTTCCAGGTTGGCAAAGTTCCAGCCTCGTGTTTTTCCAGGTTTGGTTTTTGTGGTCGATTTTGAATTCGAGAGGATGGCGACGTTCTAGCGATCGAGAAAGGGTGCTGGGTGGTCGTCGACTTGCTCGACGATGTGATGCGACCGGAGATGCTCGGCAGTGCCATACACGTGCACGGTACGCTCGCATTCTGGCATCTGGAAATTTGGTTGATTTGGGTGGAAGCAGGGATGAATTCGCGTATTTGTCTCGAGTTACTCGAGTATTTTACTCGAAGATTTCCCGCGTTGGCTCGAAGCGGGAAATAGAGAGGCTCGGGTAGAAATACTTACAGGTTTAAAACTGTTCTGTTGTTTTTGAAATTTAATTTTAAATTATAAATCAAAGTTTAAACTGAGTTTTGAATCACAGTTTAAATATGAATTCAGGTTAGTTTAAAGCTTAGTTGTGAATAAATAAAGTTTTGAAATTAAATTGTTTAATGACTAAAAAAAAGTTTTAAGCAATTAAGTGGATTTATAAAGGAATTGAAATTAAAATGAATTGGGATTTTAAATCAAAGTTTTAAATCAAGGTTTTAAAAGCAAGTTTAAATCAAAGTTTTGAATCAAAGTTTAAAGCCAAGTTTAAATTAAATGTTTCGATATGGATTCAAATTTCTTGAATTCAAATCTGTGATTTAAATCAGTTTTTAATGTTTTAAACAAGTTTAAATCAAATAGCTTTTCAAAGTAATTTGCTTTCAAATAAATATTTGAAGTGGATTTTGATAAAGTCCTTTTATAAAAAGGATTTTGAATGAAAAGTTAAATAATTTGTTTTAACTTGAATTTGCAAGTTAAAATGTAATGTATATTAAAGCCTAAATTTTAAATAAAAAATTTAAGTAATTTAGTTAGAACTTTTCTTATATAGGTTTATAAGTTGATATTCAAATTTGGTTAATGTTTAAATATATAATCATTTTGAATCTTAAATTCAAAATGAAATTTGAATCTAAATTTAGAAGTGTAATGTTTTAAATACACTTTAATATTAATGAAGTCATTAATAAAGAAATGGATTACCTTAGAGATAACTAAGGTATTAAAATGATTTAATGAATAAGATAATTAACGAATGACTTATTTATTTAATTTATAAATTAATGATTTAGATTAATTTATAATTAGAGATTAATTAGGAAAGTAATTAAAGAATTATTATTAGTTAATGAAGGTCATTAACTAAGATTGTTTAAATAATTAAATTAATGTGATTAATTTTTAATAATTAATTGAGATTAATTAATTTAATAATAATCATTTATGAAATTGTGTAAGTGTGATTACTTTATGAAAGTAATTAAGAAATTAATTGCTCATTGTAATTAATTGAGTTTAATTTAAGTTAATTGTCAAATATTGTGTACTGGATTGGTATTTCTGTTGTGATTGTGATGCTATGTAATGTGAATTGCTTTGTGCTGAACTGTGATTTGTGATTTGTTTCTATGTATATGCGAAAACCCTTTTTGCCCGTAAACGACATTTAAATTTTGATGCGACAGGGAGTCGGATTCTAGTTGGTTATCCGAAAACCACATCGAATCGTAATGGTGAATCTTTGTGATTGATAAATTTACTTTATCTGTGATGATTGATGATGTCGCACTATTGTGTGAAACCCCTTGACTACACCATACACACACAAATATGGATTGTATGTGGAAATTGGTTAAGTCACAGATTTTTGAAATAATTTTAAAATTGAATTTTTAAATCCAAATAGTTTTGGGAATGGATTGGGATTAAAGTAAAAAGTTTTTTGAAAAGGAATTTCAAAGATAAAATTTATTTTTGAATAACTAGATTTCGCTTTGAAGTTTAAATAATTTGATTTAAATTTAAATTCAAAATTTGAAACTGAATTCTATGATTTTAAACTAGGGATTAAAGATGTTATATAGGTTATATATGGGTCAAACCATTTTAAAGGCATTGATTTGGGAATTTGAATTTAATTCAAGGGCTTTAACTCGTGCAAATATAATTGGATTCTTCCGAAACGAAAACTGTGTGTTTTCAAATAATAAAATCTTTCATATAAGAAATGGAGTTCCAATTTGTGTTAAAAGGATTTCTAGTTCGAAATGAAAATGATTTCCAAGTTATGGAAACGGTTTGAAAGCTATAAGTTAAATCTTTAATTTAAAGATTTAATGAGTTAATCCTAATCGAAATGAGAATTGTTTTGAAATCCGTAAATGGATCTTTGTGAAACTGGGTGAACTTTGTGAAATAAATCTTTTTGTTTAAAGATTTGAAATGGTAATTTGTTTAACCATTTAAAGAAAGGTTTTGGATTTTATAAGTTGTGACTTAACTGAAATCCCATATCCATATGTTTTAAATATTGCGCTCATTATTCGATTTAGCCGGGAGAGGACCGTGTGTCATATAACCCATTCTGAATAATGATACGACGTTATGGATTGCATTTGACGACCGATGTTGAAGACCGGTGTCTTCAAGAACAATAGGATAACCCGTCGATTGACTCTGCACTGAATTGCTTCGGTATAGAGTTCTCCATATGTGATGTGAAGTCCGATCAGGATTGTGAATACCTGGATTTGCAAGGGCTTCGTACGAAGTGCCTTCGGTTCTGTTCGAACCCGGGACAGACTTGTATGGTTGTATGGTTGTACGTCTGACACTACACTTTGAGATATAAAGCAGATTTCTTTCAAATACATATCTGTTGGTGGCGGAGAATTTATTCTCTTAGCTTAACACCCTTCTCTGAGACGAACGAGCTCAGAGGTTATGTAGTTGAAGGTTATCGGTGATATACTCCCAACTTGGTAGTGTGGCATGATGAGTGCTGCTGTGTGTTGATGGTCATTTGTGATCAAAGCATGGCTTTCGTGTAAAGCGTAGCTTTGTGGACGAGACTGCAGCAGGACCTCACACCCCGGAAATGGTCGAAACAGGAAAGATGCGGCAAGGTTATGAGGTTCGTGCCCTTTAGGCTGTGTCATTCCCTTTTGGTAAAGGGTGGTATCATGGCATGAAGGCTAGATATTTACCTATGTGGTGGCTTCAATCTCATTTACTATGTGGTTGTTGCTTTGTTGTTTAGAGGCGCCTCGGATAAAGGTCCCAAAGGACCGGGGGATGGCATGCTCATGTAGTAGTTACCTAGTTACAGAGGTAGCCCGACCTTGTGTTGGTAGAGAGCTGGTTAAGTTCTCGGGACGTCCCGCCAAAGGCGTACCCATGGACAGTAGAAAGTTCCTTAGCCTGATCATTTGTTGGAAATCCAATCAAAACAATACGCGCCCTGTATGGTTTTAGTTGTATAACCTGCATGCAATGTGGTGGTAACCTGCTATTGAACATGATAGCTATACTAGATATAAGTGCGAAATGCCTATGCTGGCTAAGATTAATATTATACTTTCGAAATATTTTCTACACTATGCACTAATAATAATATCAAAGAATTTTTCTCGTATCAAGCATGTTTGACTATAATAAGGAGAAATTTCCTCCAATTCTGCATTTGCATTGTGTATGTGGCAGGAGGCCTTATGTTAGTTTTATTTTCTAAAAAGCATTGCGGATTTATTATAAATTCTTTGTTTGTTGTCTGTTTTAAAGATAAACTGTTTTCGTTACTCACGCCAGTCCCATGACTGACTCGGAGTTTATTGTTCCTTTCCTAAACTCTGGGTGCCCACAATTTTTCCACACGGACAGTTTAGAGTTGAGTTTTTCAGATAGTCAGGTTTAGTAGATTAGCTGGAGTTAGTTCAGTTTTTGCATGACTGACCTTGCTTATCTTAGTGCATCGTTATTGGGAGTTCGAGCTATTTCTGGATTGGTGCTTTGGAGATGGAGTTACAGTTCTAGATTCTATTCCTCTTTCTATCTTGAAGACCATATTGGAGATATTGTTCTGCTGTTAGTGTTATCTATTTCTTTCTGCTGCTATTTGTTGTATCGCTGATAGTATGATATCTATTGTATCATTCTGTGTGTCTTGTTATATCAAATATTGTATCTGTCATTGTATCAATGTTATATATATATATATATATATATATATATATATATATTGATATTCTTTTTCTTCCGCTGTGTTGTACTTGATGTGTTATAAGCTCCGACGAACCAGATTCGACGTTTGGATCTGCGGCATTTGAATACGAGTGTCGTATTCGGTGCCGATTTTCGAAGGTCGAGTCAGGGCCGCTACATTCAGTTTGCAATAGAACATAAAAGTGAAATATAAGGAAGTAGCAGATTAACTGTGTTTGGTATGTGAATATATGTTGGGTATCGCCTTTTATACAACTCACCTACTCACCATCACTACTATTCTTGTTGATTTTCTTATCTGTGGAATTATTTACAGTTACTAGTTTTCACAGATAAATATAAAAGATAAATGTTGTAACAACGAAAAGCTTGGTGGCTGAAATGGTGAAAACGACAATATCGAGGTTATGAACAGTTTCGACTTTCGTCTAATAAATTATATGTACAACATTCATCTATCGATATTTATTAACAGTTAAATATTTCTGCATATAATTTACGACTGTATTTATATGTATTTTTGCAATAAAGAAAAATTAAATCACAGACTTCATCGTACACACATCCATTAGACGTGCCACAGTACCGTGTAGCATAATATATTAGATGTATAAATCTGACATTTAAAACAAATATTTGAACGTTGAATAATTGAATCATGATTTTGAAAATGCTACAATATCGAGGTGAAGCCAAATTTGATAGTGATGATCCTTCATACGTGGATTGAACATCTACAAAAGTTTAGCATTTGAAATAGTGTAGCTCAATATATGACAACGAAGAGTGCCATTGAATCATGCGATGTTATAAAGTAGGAGTGCCACTGAATCATACACATATGCATACATGTACGTGCATAATTAAAGGTTAAACGTTTTAAATATCACTTAAGATCTACAACACATAAATTTGCATTCGTTGGATATATCAAATATATCAAATAAAAATAATAGTTTTAATTGACGGTAAAACTTAACATCTGTAAAATATTAGAATTTTCAATTAATCTCTAAAATAACATGATAAAATGACAAAGTTGATAAACGTGTGATTTTGAAAATTCTTATATTGTAGTAGCTAAGTATCTGTCAACTAATTTTACCTTAAAAGACGGGAGGGATAAATCCAGTCGAATTGACATGCCAACATTCAACAGTATTTCTGTGACTCTGTCTGTGGGAAGAAACCAAGAAACTAGAATGGGTGTAGAATAATTGAGCACAAACTTCGAGATACGAAACAACAATCACTGGACTTAAAGCAGAATTGTCTGCTGGTCAGCCAACAAGTTTCTGCTAAAATTGGTCTATGCATTTTTTGATCAACGTCCCTATCGTTCTCCTTTTTGTTTTAACCATAATTTTGCCTTTTGGAGTTCTACTCTTGACATTTGAATTTCATCTTCGAATATATGTTTTATATAAGTTTCATTCAAACCGTTGAAACTCGTACATAGTCCAAATTAATGTTCCTTTTGCTTCTGGTCATATTATCCATGTTAACCTTCATTTATATTAACTTTGCATTGCAGTATCTTTGTGCATGATACATACTTATGTATGATTTTACATCAGCATGCAACATTTTATGTTTTGTTAGCATTTCCAGAATCTATCGTAATATAATTTTAATATTTAAACAAATTAAATGCAAGTATGGAGTAGAGCAGCAGACGACCCTAACCAGGAAATATTCTCCTTTGCATGTTGTCTGAACTCATATGGCATGACTGCAAACTTGTTCATCTTTGAAAGAGGTGACGGCTTTATTTAACTTGGTACAAATTTAGAGTTATAATTGAACTCATCTATTTTCACAATCCACTAATGGCCTAATTTTGATTAACTTCTTGCGTGAGGAGTGAACAAAATTGGATCCGTGTACAACGACAATACACTAACACGAAATATGATGATTCACAAAATGTGTTGTGCAAGATATTACTTTAAATACCTCAAATAAGTTGATCTGATTGAACATAATTTATGCCCCACACGACAAAACATTCCCTTTTGCTGCATAAAATAACGTTGGTAGTTCCCAAATTTTTTTTTTTTTTTTTTTTTTTTTTTTTTTTTTTTTTTTTTTTTTTTTAAGAGGCGGTGAGACAATCCTCTTCTCTATCTACTATGCAGTAGGACTATTAAGAATTTATGATAACCTTTTTGTATAATATATAAGATGCTATCATTATCATTTGAAAAGTAAAAAGTAGTGTTATTCACAGCATATTTTCTATGTTTTTTTTATGCCAGACCAGTGGGATTAAATGGATCCCTACTATTTGCGTCAAACGGTAGTTAGTCAGGTGGAAGAACGTGTTTCCATGTCTAAGTCGGCTACAAAACACAAAGGACGATTATTATAAGGTAAAGTAAGATTAACTCTGTTGTGCAGTAACGGTTTCTAGGCTTAGTGTGGTTGATGTATAGTGCTTAGCGAGTGTTGACATACGTCAATCCATCTGATCTTGTACACTGATTAGGGTCAAATAATATCCTATGTGTGCAAGTATGTCGTGCATTGTGCCTGGTATGTGAAAGTGTGCTACGTGAAATGAATGCTTACTCATGTTGACAAGTGAGTTCCCAGCATATGAGGAAACCGTGTGATGGATGGTAATTGTTAACATAGTGTCTACATTAAAATTCCTGAGGACAAAACTCTTGTTCTCGACCTCTTCGAAGAGGTAGTGTATTTTTCCAAATGTCAAAGACTTTGAAATCACCGAAGGTGAATATTGATGGAACGTGTATTCTCAAACATTTCTGTGATGAAGTTCAACAAAATCCTCAAACTCATGATGTTGCACTCGTTGGATCAGGTGCACTGCTGACGGGTTACATAAATGAATTTTAAAATTTTATTAAATTGTACAATATCATCATTTTGTATTTGTGCAAATAATATTTTCGTTTATACCAAATCAAATTTTGGCATTTAGTATTTTGGTAATAAAAGAGATTTGAAATATTTTAACTTATTTAGTTTGATTAAAATATTTTATCTATTGTTAATGTTTAAAATAAGTTTATTAAAGGGATGATGCGTGATGCAAAAGGAGTGCCTAAGTCTGATAATAGATTCAAGTTCGAGTCATGCTTTGCACACATTTCTTGCGAAAAATAGGACCCGAGGTTTATAAGGGTCATGAGTTGAATGGACGAGCACAAATTAATTCCCCTCAAGAATTTACCGGTCCAACGGGTTACCTGAGTAAAATTCAAATATTATAATTTAGTATGTTATGACATTCATATTCACAGTATGAATATCAATATCTAAATCATACACACACACCACACACATATTTGGTGTTTCATACATGCTATCTTAGTTGTACATGAAAACATTCAAATTATAACAATATTTTCACACTATAGGGGAATCACGTTTTCCGACGGCCGAAACCGTCGGCGGCCGTCGGAAGCCGTCGGAAATGACTGTGTCAGTGAGCAGTATTTCCGACGGCATCCGACGGAAGCTGTCGCACACGATTCCGACGGATGTCGGTATCCGTCGGAAACCGTCGGAAATAGTATGCTACAGGCCGCCGAGACCCGTCGAAAATTTTGACCTATAAGCCGTCGGGAGCCGTCGGAAATCTGCTGTTTTTTTTTTTTTGAAGTTTGCTGCAAATATAGCCTTCCAACCACATTTCTCTTCCAAACACTATGATATCAATAGTGCACAATCCAACATACAATAATCCAACCAAATATCCAAACCCAAACTATAAAATATACAATAAAAACACAAATAAGTAAAATTACATCAAAATAAAATAAAAAATATACATAACCATTCGAACATTAACATTAATCCTAACAATAACTGTTCTATCATGTTGTTAATACACAAATTCATCAATATTCTCATACACATCCTCATACAACTACAGAACCAAGTGTATCAAACATAATTATACATAAATCAACAATTACCTACGCCGTCTACCAAATCATTCTAAACTAAAACAAAACATACCTTAACGAACGAACGAACAAGCAAGCAAACAATGAATCAATCTCCTCCAGATCCAGAGCCAGCCGAGGAAGGGAAGCGGCCACCAAACTGATGCATGTACTCTAACAACTGTGTGGTCTGCATGGCCTGTTGGCGGTTCTGCTCCTCTAATTGGGACACTCTAGTCCGCAATTCTTCTATATCTGCTAGATCGCTCTGAGGTCTACTCCGCCGTCCCCTACTCTGACTACTAGCCTACAATAATTGAAAAATGAATAAAATCCAAGTTTATTGTTTTGAAAAGGTCAAAATATCATATTTGAAGTATTTCAAAAAAAAGTAAATTATTTACCGCTAGATTGCCAAATCCGTATCGTCGACCATGCTCTGCTGGATTCATAACGGACTCAAAAATAACGTCCTCCTCATCGGTCGTCAGCTGATCTCGACCTGTATCAGCAAGGAGTTTATACCGCTGCTCCATAAACATCTCCTGCATTAACAAATTAATAATATCATATCTTATTTCATCATAGTTTAACAATTAAAATAATTATTAATACTGAATAAAATGAAATATGCTTACATGGCTTTTCCTGGATTTATCGTCTTGCCATGTATACGAAACAGTCACGTCTGGATTAACATGCTCGACAGCATGCGTACGGGTGAACACGTCCATATAGCTGACAGGATCATGTGCCTCGGCTTCCTGAAGTTGATTGTTACATACAATTATTATACATTTAAAATCATATAGCATAAACTATTTGAAAGTGTACGTGTAGTACTAAGGATCGTGTAATATGGTATATAAATGCGGAAACTGATAATAGCAGTAAAATAAAAATTAAAGTAAGCACACCAGGAATTTTTATACTGGTTCGAACTTCCCGTTCTACGTCCAGTCCCAGAATACCCTCTGGATTTAAACTAAACCCCTCACTTCACCCGGAGGAATAGGTATACGACACCTGAGCAGCCGAACAGGAATTTTTCCGCCTCAACAGCCGAAGAGGACTTTAACTTCAATACAAATAGTTTGTTGACGAATGTGTTCTGAATAACACTGATTGTCTTTTGATAGTACAACGTTCTTATAATCAAATCCTCAAGAATATGTAGCGTATGTGAAGATTTAAAAGGAAGATAATCTCGTAGAATCGAAGTATATATAAATTAACTCAGAGATTCTAGAGATATTGAATTAGAATGAATGCTTTTATTTGCAGAAATAAATAGAGAATATATTGCAGAATTATAAACAAGAATCGGTGGTTGTAGAAGTGATTTGAAGATGTTTATATAGTTGTAGAAGAGTTACAATCTTTCATGAAGAGTTTCAATCAAAAGTTGTGTCCGTATCTCTTGAAATAGAGGACATTACTCTTCATGAAATGATCGCATCTCTTCAGAAAGTAGCCTTTATTGTCAGGTCGGTCGACCGTAAAACCTGGGCCGGTCAGCTGAGTTTGAAAACGTATATAAAACAGAGTGTATCTGTGCATATAACACAGGGTCGGTCGACCGAAGATACTGGTCGGTCAGCCGACTTGTTGTTAAACAAAAATAGTAGTAGCTCATTTGATTAGAGTACTTGCCTTCCAAACTACTGACTCGGGTTCGATTCACGCTCCATGCATGTTTTTGAAAACTTGATTTTGATTAAAATATGCATGCGAGTTTATTTGAATGTAAATGATGATTCTTGAGGAATGATTTTAACAATATTCTAAGACTCAATATAATAAAATATTAATACTAATCTCTGAATTGTAGTCTTGTCTTCTTTGTAGTGCACATTTTACTTTTATTCTCTTTTTGTCGCCTTTGTAAAGTATTCTCTTTGTAGTTCGTCTTATGATCTCTGAAGCTTGTGTCATGAATCAAAACCTATGAATCAACACTATTTACATTTATTATTCAGTAAATTTACCAACTCCTGCCGATACTGCTGAAACGACTTCGATCCTCTGCGATGAGTGACGGGATTCTTATTTCTATTTGCAGAGTTTCTATTCGACTCCGCCTGTACATTCAAAATTTGATGCATTATTTTTCGATCACGTCAAATTAATAATTAAAAAAAAATTAGTATATGCATTCGCCTCGTCCGTCTCCCAGCATCTCAACCAACCTTGCCACACGCTCTCTCCCATCCACCGTGGTTTCTTACCAGATTTCTTAATCTCAGATATCGTGTCCCTGTAGTTCTTGCGCATCTTCTTCATCCAATATGCTCGTGCCAGCATCAGATCGTCTGTTTGGATGTCTGTCTCAGCCTGTGTTAAAAAAAGATTACACTTTAAACGATAAACAGTAGAAAACGACAAAAACGAATTAAAAATGGAAAACAGAAAAATATACATACTAAGACATCCTGTCATATGCACTCTATGATGTGAGGATGGATGTTATCCCACTTTGGCCAGCAAGCACTCATCTTACTGCGATAAGAAGCTCTAGAGACGTCCAGCACAACCTTAGAGGGAAGTAGGTCGAACCCCCTGTTTTTAAGTACGATATAGATAAGTACGTACGTATATCATAGAAAAAATAAGATGCTGAATAAAATTTAATTCTTACCCATCTTCTCTAGGGACTAACGATACAACTGCACGCTGTGGCTCTTACGATGGGCCACTGCCATCACCTCCTGACGATCGGGAAGAGCTCCTACCTCTATATGACATAATGATAAACCTGTGACATATACACATCATTATATAAGAGAATAATAACATGGTAATGAAATATATTTCATATGAAAATGACATCAACGGTATAAATTGCTTAATTAATGACTGAAATGGAAATAGAAATGGAAGTATGTTATACCTAATTCATAATGGGTGTACTCTTCCAACGATAAGCAGAGTTCATTGCATATTTAATAAAAATTGCTAAACAAATGAAAAATGGAAATAACATAAAACATGCAAACAATAGTAAATGGATTTGGTTTCATAGTTACATCAATTAATAATACATCAAGAATTCAACATAGTTACATCAATTGCAAAAAAACAGATTCAGATTTATATCAGTCATCATCGTCTTCTGATTCAGATTCGGTCTCGTTTTTGACGATATTTTCCTCTGCACTGTCAAACGCTTCTACCAAAACATTTGATTCATCGATCAAAGGATCAAAATCTGTATGATCGTCTGCAATTATTATTTCGTTATTTTGCTCAAGATCTGCCTGATAAGCTTGTTCGTCCGGAATATTCTTCCCATCGAATGTGAATATGGCCTTTGTTTTAAAAACTGCAGACCAATCTGCTTTATCTCTTTTTAGAGACGGATAAGGAGCGTAATAAACTTACAATGTTTGTTTGGCTAGTACAAAAGGATCATACTTGTGATAGTGCGATGTATGCTTTATTTCGATAAGATTATAAACCTTGTGCACATTAATTCCAGAACCTGAAACATTGCTAAACCAATTGCATCTAAATAGAAACACCTCATCCGCGGGTCGTGAGAAATATGTCAGTTGCAAAATTTGTGTCAGAACGCCATAAAAATCATTTAAACGATTTTCTGGATCGTCACTACCTTTAACAAATACACCGATATTATTTGTTAATTTTTTGCACCGTATTCTTTGGTGTTAAATTTATATCCATTGACGAAATATATTGGATATGTCTTGACCACTCTTTTTGGTCCCATCGCAAGATGTTTCAACCCTTCGTCAACAACATAATTTCTCGGCTCATAAACGTAATTTGAAAACCAACCGGAAAATTCTTTACTGAGATCTCTGTTCGGATGTTCACGTTCATAAACACTGTTTATATAAACAAATTATTACATTAGGTTATAAACGCGCATGCATTATAGAAAAGAATAAAACACAAATTATTATTTTAGATTACCTAACAAACGGTGCAACCTCGGCACAATTTAGAAGAATATAAGTGTATGCTAAATGAAGATCTCTATCGTCTAGCCATATTTCTACACATTTTCCAGAAGGCCGACCATGTTGTCTAAAAATAGATAACATTTCTTGAGAGGACTCTTGTTCGTCGCCTTCGTCATCACGAGGAACACTTTGAAATGAAATATTCACATGGTCACAGAAATAGTGAGAGAAAAAGAACGAGGCTTCTTCTTCGATGTAAGATTTGCATATCGAACCTTCAACTCGTGCTTTTTGCCTCACTTTTTTCTTCAGATGATTCAAATATCTATGCAAAATTAATTTATATTAACTTCATCTTTCAAATGCAATTAAATTACGTTATAACATATTACATACCTCTCAAATGGATACATCCATCCATATTGGACAGGACCTCGAAGTCGTGCTTCAGATGGGAGATGAACAGGTAAATGTTCCATCACATTAAAAAAACCTGGCAGAAATATTTTCTCTAATTTGCAAAGCAATATAGGAATGTCCACTTCAAGTTTACGTAAACGTTGCACTTTAAAACTAGTCGAACAAAGCTCTTTGTAAAACATACTAAGCTCCATTACTACCTTCCAAACTTTTAACGGCAGTAGTTCTTTGAACATTACGGGAAATAAATTTTCCATCATTATGTGACAGTCGTGACTTTTCATTCCGCTCAATCTACCATTTTTAAAGTCAACACATCTACGAAGATTTGATGATATCCCATCAGGAAATCTTAACCTTTCCACCCATTTTAACACAGCTTTAACTTGATTATTATCTAATTCGTAACATGCTTTGGGTTTTTTACTGTCGTTTGGTTTCATATGAAGCTCAGGACGTTTGCATAATTCTTCTATATCACGTCTTGATTTCAAATCATCCTTCGTCTTCCCTTTCACATTCAAAATTGTGTTAAAAACATTATCAAATACATTTTTCTCATTGTGCATCACATCTATGTTATGGCGAAGTAGAAGATGTTTCCAATACGACAACTCCCAAAAAATAGTTTGTTTGCACAAGTTATGAACAACTGATTTGCCTTCAATTTCGGTTTGCTCGCCAGTTTCATATATTTTTGGATAGTCTTTAACAAGTTCATATATGTCTTCGCTTGACCATATCGTCGGTGGTTGTCTGGTTTCTACTCTATTAGCTAAAAGGTTTTTTTTGTCTCCTCTGAAGGGATGATTTACATGGGGAAAATATCGATGACAGTCAAACCATGAAATTTTCTTACCATGAGGTAAAGAAAACACTCGTGTTTCATCCATGCAATATGGACATGCTAGACGACCGGCAGTACTCCATCCCGAAAGCATTGCATAGGCAGAAAAATCACTTATAGTCCACAACAAAGAAGCAAACATACGAAAAATTTTCTTCTTGGACACATCGTATGTTTCTACTCCTTTGTTCTACAGTATTTTTAACTCCTCAATCAACGGTTGTAAATATACATCGATTTCTTGTGTCGGATCGTCGGGGCCAGGAACGACAATAGTAAGAAACATATATTGCGTTTTCATACACATCCATGGAGGTAAATTATACGGTATGACGATAATGGGCCAGGATGAATATTTAGAACTAAATTGAGAAAATGGAGAAAAACCGTCCGTACATAATCCTAATCTAACATTTCGACTCTCCGCTGCAAAATTTGGATACGTTTTATCGAAATGCTTCCATGCTTCTCCATCGGCCGGATGTGTCAACACACCCTCTTCCTCCGTTCTCACGCTATGCCATCTCATATTAGATGCAGTTACAGAAGATGCATATAATCTTTGAAGTCTTGGAGTTACGGGTAAGTAGTGCATACGCTTGTACGGAACTTCCTTCCCCTTCTTTTTCTTGGTTTGTATCTCTCCTGGTTACAAACTTTACAATTTCTAAGGTTTGCGTCTTCTTTCCAAAACAACATGCAGCCTTTTAAACATGTATCTATCTTCTGATACGGTAAATCAAAAGCCGACATAAGTTTTTTAACTTCGTAGTGATTTTCACACATTATATTATCGGGCGGCATATGTCTTTTTGCAGCTTGTACAACAGCCGTAAACCCAGCTTCAGTGATGTATTTTGACTTCATCGCAATGTATTCTGCGATTACTGACAGCTGAGTGCCTCTTTTACAACCATCCCAAATAGGTTTCTTAGTAGCATCTAGTAAATCATAAATTTCTTTTGCTTCAATATTTGGTTCTTCAACATTTCCATCATCGTCGTCAACTTCAGCCATAGGAAACATTGATCGTGCTGCATCTTCGACCATATTTTCTATACGGGTCGTTGAAACTATTTCGTTAACGACACTTTCAGACTCTACAGAAGTATTTGCTACAACTTCTCCATGCCGATCTCAAACATAATACTCGGGTGCGAAACTGTGTTGGCACAAATGAACTTTCACAATATCTGGTAACAAATAGTTCAAATGTCTACACCTACTGCACGGACAACGAATTTCTGGATCGTTTCCGTTATTACTTAAAGCGAATTCAACAAACACGTTTATACCATTATAAAAATCTTCTTTTATTGAGCCCCTCAGTCCTTTTCTTTGGTACATCCATCTCCTCCGATCAACAAAATAATCAATCATTTTTCATATTTGAAAAATGAGAAGTTCAAATTTAATATTTATTTTGAAGAATACAAATTCGAAAAAGATTATTTTCATGGTGGTATAATATTTTGAATTTAAAGAACAACTTCACAAATTTAAAAATATTTTCAAATAGGGCACATTTTATTTTTTAACGCATCGATTTAAAAATATATATAATTTTTTTTCCATTGGTCAGGCATCCCACTTCCCATTTAAAACACAGTAAGCATTTACATTTCGTATATTACTTTGTCTCAAACGATTCAACAAAATTTCAGCAGCATTTCCCTTTTGTTCCCCGCATTGTACACAAATGCGTGTACGCAGGAAACAAAAAAGAGAAGTTAGGCCGAAATTTTATGAACCGTTTGAGATGAAGTAGTATACAAAATGTAAATGCTTACTGTATTCATAACTTGTCCAATACAGGGACAATTCCGACAAACATTGTACCAGATGAATATAAATGATCGTTTTTCGGAAAAAACGACTATTTATACAACGATCATGTACAACACTCGTCAGATGGGGCCAAAAACTCTCTAAGGGACATTTGTCAGTTACATGCACGCATTTTACGAAAAAATACAGTTTTACTCACTGTTCACATTTGCAAAAATATATATTAATTTAACACATTTATTCGACGTATTAAATCAACTTAAGGTTGGTTTAACATTTTGTCATTTTTCAATACACACAATTATAATTTAGAGCAATGCACTTTTTTTGTTTCATAAGTAAATACGTGCACAATATAATACTCCTAGTTCATTCGATCATTTTATCTTATTCCAAATAACGTATACAATCGTCGAATCAAGGCATACACAACAATTTACATATACATGAACAATCACAAATTATACATGTTGTTTACAATTTCACGATAAAAGATGAAATAGGTATACCATGTGATGCTATAAACCGTTATTACGCTATTGGAAACAATTGCAATCACTAATTCTCCCTAATTTATCAATTTATGCAAATCTACAATTAGGGTAAAAAACTGAATTTTTCGCAAAAATAAGAGATTATACCTGAGATTAAGAGTAATGGAGTTTGATTAGGTAGCCGTGGAGGATCCGGAAGCTAGAAATTAGGGATTGGAAGCTTGGAGTAGGGATTTGGGGCTTTTTGGTTATAATTTTCGTATGAAAGGAGGAGGAAGAAGAAGGCTCGGCTGTAGGTATAATCGCAAATTTCCGACGGCTTCCGACGGCCGCCGACGACCCGTCGAAAGCCGTCGAAAATTAGCCGTCGGTCCTAGCCGTCAGTAATGAGGCCTTTTCTAGTAGTGTCAGTCTTTAAAATATATTTATAAATGATATTTAAATTTAAAACATATAAATATACACATGCATATGTGAAATATGTGTATATATATATATAATATACATATATAAGTATATTATAAATAAAATATTCACGATTAGATATATTTATAACAAATAATATATATATATATATATATATATATTTAATAAATTAATTTTTTTCATTTGATCTACAACATTTGAAAAGGTTTTTTTAATAAATTTAATTTAGTCGAATATATATAAGAATTCAAAATTTGATTTTAAAATGCTTTGACTTAGTAAATATGCGTGTAAGCTTATCTTACTTTAATCCGAAAAAGTTTACCTTTTATAAAATAAAATATCCGCACAGATATTTGTATTTTAATTTTTTTTTTGAAAATGTGTTCCTTTTATTGCTATTAATACAATTATAGAGCATAATCATAGAATATACCCCAGCAATAACAGACCTACATAGAAATTATAACACAAATAGATTATAATATAATTCAAAAAGTTGATCATATATAATCCTATTAATCTCAAGAAAGTGCACCACGTAGCAATTTGAATAAACACATTTAGCCAATCTTCTTAGCAACCGCAAAACATGGTCTACGTACCCTTTGATCCTGATGAAAATAGACAACTGCAAATAAAAAGTAGTAATCTCATGTTGCCTTCTATCCATATTACTCTTTTGTAAACAAAAACGTGGTTCGCCACTTGTCTTTTTCTCAAACGATGTAACTATGTGAGTCACGTGATCTTATCTTTTCCATTCCATCTTAACCATAGTCGTTGATTGTTCTTGAAACTTCACCTTGCCGAGTATTTTAACTTGCTTCTAGGCAACGATGAACTTGTTGAGCCTGATTTCATCAAATGCAACCACTTATGCTTCTCTGGTCCAGATTTAGAATTGAGGTCGAAATATAAAACCAGGGTTCACGGTTTTCAATTTTGGCAATTGAAACGTTCTTGTCATCCTCTTCGACTTTTATTTCAAACCCTTGAACTCTGATCCATTCCCTAATTCATGTCGTCGTTTTCGCTCAGAATTGCTTTATTGCCGTCGATAATGACGTAGAACGTTTCTAAAACTCAACCTAGTTTAGAATTAAAGGGTTATGATTGCTTTCATTGAATTACAGGCCCTAATAATTCCGTCTTCGTGTTTGTAACCGCAACCACCGACCCATCTTTAAGGAAGCCGAAACTCAAGGAGATCTAACATCATGTTCAAAAGGAGTGAACTTTTTTCTTCTTTCTAATCCTTTTTGCACCCGTTTTCGTATTTGTTGCTTTTCTCTTTTGAAAATGAGGCCGAATTGAGTAGATCTGTTTTGCCTTTTTTTTCTGTTAGAAGCGCGGGATCCAAAATTGAAATAGGTTGTACCATCCCTACCACCATTGTTATGAAGTTCCTCTTTACAAGTGAGTTCCTCTGTCTATTTATATTTAAATATATACATACAATATATATATATATATATATATAAATATAATTTGTAACTGTATGGAATAATTTAAAAATAATTTTTTTCAAACTTAAAAATAAAAACATAATTATGAGCCTTGTCTTAAAAAAAGTATTCAAAATTGTACTAGAATAGAGTAATAAATCATTATCATAATTGTATTTTGCAAATCAAATCTACGCATAATAGAGGATTCTTTCCAACCGAATTTGACTAATTTGACTAAAAGGTATTTGGTTAAGTTATTGTTATGGTAAAATTTTGCACTGTCTCAGTGCAGAATCAATGGAAGAACTCGACTTCAGAATGATGAAGGAATGGCTTCAAAGACTTAGGGAACATCAAGAACAATGATACAAAGAAGCATGTTGTTATCTAGCTTTTGGACCAAGTAGCTTTCAAACGAATTTGGAAGTCAGGATGAAGACAAAGTAGTTCAAGGATTAGGAAGCAAGCTTAGGATGGCATTAGAAAGGACTTTGGAGCATTAGAGTGAAAAGTATAGTGAATGGAGTGGTCGATACCGACCTTTTCTCAAGTCGATACTGATATGTTTTCATGCAGTCTAGAGCTATGGTCAGAGTACTAATGGATAAAGTGGTCGTCCCGAGGCCCATTTCTGAAAGAGTAGGCGAGCAACTCCTAAAGGCTAAACGAAAAAGGACTAGTACTAGACATGTCAGGACATCTTGATAACAACCTGATTTTTAAGGAAAAAGTGCTTGAAACTTGATGGATTGAAGCAAAGTAAAGGAAGATGGCCTGGTTTGCGATCAAGAAATCAGATCGGCGCCGACCTGATCAGGTCAGCACTGACATGATTTTTACCACTTCAATAACTCCCCACCTACTTTTTCGGATCTAGAGTTTGAACTATTATTTCATGATTCAACGACTTCGGTAGACGATTCTCCTATAAATAGAAGGCCAATAACAACTTGGAGAGGACTTTTCTTTTGAACGTTTGGCACTATAGTGATTTTCTCTATCATCTTCTTCCACCATCAACTTAAAAAAACCAAATCGAATTTGAGGTCTACTAGATTGTGGTTGGATTTGAATTGTATTCACTGTATTCCAGAGAGAAACAATCAAATCATTAAATTAAAGTCGACGTAGACAAAAGAATTTGTCGAACCGCTAAAAGGTGCTTGTGTGTTCTTGTTTTCCTTTTTCCTTCACTTTCACTTGTTATATCTAAATCTATTTGCTTTTGGGTTGTTGTGTGAACTTTTGGTGCAATATTTTTGGTGCTTTCATTGGGAATGAGCATGGATACGAGGTTTGGAAGTGATGAAGAGGCCTACTACCATTGCTATTACCGGAGGAAGTTAGGGATGAGCATGGAAATGAGAAGAGATGGAAAGGATGCTAAAAGAGATGGAAGATGGAACGAATATTGGATCTTATGTTTTGATTAATGACAAGAAATTTAACCAATCCGAAGATTCATTAAACTACGATAAAGAATTATGAATCTACGACAAAGAACTACGAAGACCAGACTCAACATTTTAAAGTATGGTTCATATATATATGTGTGTGTGTGTGTGTGTGTGTGTGTGTGTGTTTGTGTGTGTATGTTGTTTAGAGTCTAAATCTAGCTTAGCTATGTTAAAATCTTTCCTCAAGTTGTTCACCCCTCACATATATATCAAAGTTTTCATGGCTTTTTTAAATTAACTTCTAAACATGCCTTCAAAGTTGAACTTCAGAAAATACTCAGTTTAGTCGATTGAACTCATGCACTCAATCGACTGATCCTGTGCATATTTTTTTTTATAAAATACGCAGACCAGTTGACTAAGTTCATGAGTCAGTCGACTAAATCTGTGCACACTTGAATGCACATGGACAATTTTGAATTCAGTCGTCTGATCACTTATAGTACTCGACTGAACTGTTTCTAACTGGCATATTTTACGAAAAGACACTTCCCTTCCCGAAAGGTTTCCTTTCTTGCAGAGAGTTGCAGCCATTGCTATTCGTTAAAACGTTTTCACCAGAAGTAGTAACTCTTTGTCTACTATATACATGCATGAATTTCAAAGATCAAATAACCTACTTTCTTGCTCTTACTGGAATCATATTTTCTAAATCTATTTCTCTCCTGACTTCTAATATCTATTGCTTACAAACAGAACTCTATATTTTTTAAGCAATCTGAAACTTCCTATCTTCATATACACACATCTACACACATCATACATGAGGAAAAGATTATAGGAAGGGTGTACTGAAATTGACAAATTTGTGTTGTTAAAATAACACAAAAGGTAAAGACAATCAATCTACTTTGTAAATCAAGTCCTATTCGGTTTCTTGGGCGGTCAAGTCCTGTTCGGTTACTCAGGCGGTTAAGTTATGTTCGGTTGCTTAGGTGGTATAAACTTGTTCCTCCGAGTTAAGTGAGGGTTTCTAGTTTAAAAGCTAGAAGGGTTCTAAGACTGGATGTAGAACGGGAGTTCAAATCAGTATAAAAATCCCTGGGTCATTTACTTTAGTTCTTTATTTATTTACTTACTTACTTTATATTCTGCACAAGTAGTTTATAAATACATCCATATTGCACGATCCTATAGCTTAGTTACTATCATTTATTATTAGAGCATGGTCATCTTATAACCGTAAAATAGTTATATGATATTTTAATATGGAAAATAACACTAGCACAAGTTTCCTTGAAGGTCAATCTATGTCATGACCACCACTATTTAACGGATTGAACTATAACTATTGGTCCACTAGAATGAGAATTTATATGCAAGCTAATAGTTATGAAACTTGGAATTTTACTTAAGCAGAATATACCATACCAACTATAGAATATTCACAATGGTCTAGCACACAAAATGCCACTGCAAATGCCAAAGCCATGAATATGTTATATTGTGCATTAGACAAAAATGAATTTAATAGAGTAAGCAAGTGTAAAATAGCTTATGAAATTTAGCGTACACTTAAAATTACACATGAAGGTACTAACAAAGTAAAGCAAAGTAAGATTTCTATGCTCAAAAATCAGTTTTAAAATTTGAAAATGAAGCAAGATGAAACAATAAATGAAATGTATTCTAGATTACAAGACATATATAATTCTCTTTTAACATTAGAAGAAAAATATACGGACTTTGGTATTGTTTCAAAAATCCTTAACTCTCTAACGGATGAGTGGGAACGAATGGTCTTAGCAATCGAAGAAGCTAACAATATTTCAACCATCAAACCAGAGGTGTTGATAGGATATCTAATGTCTTATAAAGTTAATCTCAAGGCAAAATGAGTACATGCGCAAGATAAGAAGAATATAGCATTCCAAGCAGAAAAGGATGAATTAGATTTAGATGAGGAAGATATGGAGTTCATTACTAAAAATTTCAAAAAGTTTTAAAAATTCAAAAACAGCAACAAATTCAGAAACAACAAGAACAGCTTCAGCAGCAATATAACAACAACAAACCATCATCTTCTGCTCTAGAATGTTATAATGTCACAAGAAAGGTCACATCAAGAAAGACTGTCCTGATCGAAAGAGACAAATTTAAGCATAAGAAGGATAGATTCAAAAAGAAAGATTTCTCTATTACATGGGATGATTTAGAATCATCTTCATCATCAAAAAGCGATATAGATAGTGATTCTGAACAAGCCAATTTATGTTTTATGGCCACAAATGGCGAGGTAACTAATCTAACTTTTGATGATTTAATGGATATAAATTCTAAATTACTTGACAAGCTAAGACACATCAAAATAAAGTATAAAGAAACTTTAGAAAAATTAAATAGGACTAAAATTAAGTAGACATGTTAAGAGATAAGAAACAAATTTTTGAAGAAGAACTTGAAACTACTCAAGAATCCTATTCTAATACAGCATCTCAACTCTGTGTGTTAAGTCAAGAAATAGAAACTCAGAAGTGTTGAGACTTGTTTTTGATTCATGACATAAAGCTATCATCTACAACATACAGATTTGGCGACTGCTATGACAAAAAGGGAATATATACTATAAGGAGACAAGATTTCAAAACCGGTGCATCAATTTTATTATTATTATTATTTGATATTTGAGTCTTAGGTCAATACTGTTAAAATCTGTCCTCGTTTAAGTATATATTAGCTTATATATTTTCTATCACTCTATTTACAAATATTTTATACCTATATACAAGCATATAATTGGATTATAAAAGTTTGAAAGTTATATATGTGTGTGTGTGTGTGTGTGTGTGTGTGTGTGAACTGTGCTTATTGCACAAAATTCACCAGGTCAGTCGACTGACCCTGTTTATCAGTCGATTGACACTGGAGAAAAAGTGCAACATGCACAGTGCACGTATATATGAATTTAAATATTTTAAATTCGTTTGAATGTTCAATCGACTGACCCTGAAGCCCAGTCGACTGAATTTCTATAACAGCAATATTTTTGAAAGACACGACTTTTGTGAAGAGTTGCGAACCTTTAACAAAAAGATTCGGATGCAACACTTTGATCGAAACTCTTCACCAACAGTCGTAGCTTTCTAACTATTATAAATACAAACTTCAACTTCATTTCAACTCACTGAATTACAATTGATTTATCTTATTCTCTGATCAAACTTTCTGAAATCTATTTGCTATCATACTCTTAATTATTCTGCATAAAAGCAATACTGTACCTTTCTATTCTTCATATACTTCAAATACAAACATTTATACTCAAGGAGAAGATTATAGAAAGGGTGTACTAGAAGTGACAAATCCGTGTTATCAGAACACACATTAGTAAAAAACTATTTTCTGTATTTGGTTGAAGTCCTGTTCTGCTTCTTAGGCGAGTGAAGTCCTCTTCGGCTGTTAAGGCAAAATCCTGTTCTGCTGCCCAGGTCCCTGTTCAGATGCTCAGGGGTGTATAGACCTGTTCCTTCGGGTTAAGTGAGGGTTGTTGTTAATTGTTATAGTGAAATTCTAGAAGGAGTCTCGGACTAGACGTAGGAAGGTGCTCCGAACCAATATAAAAATCTCTGGTGTCATTTTACTATACCGCTTTTTATTCCGCACTATTTACACTATTATTATCATTAGTATACTTTGCATTATCATATACCCATATTACACGACCCATACCGCATAACACACTTACATTTGGTATCAAAGCAAGGTCATCATATAACCGTAACACGGTATCTGATATTCTATTAATATGGACACTAACACCGGCACTAGCATTAACATTAGCTTTGTTGAAGGACAATCCACTGCACGTCCATCACTATTTAATGGCATGAATTATAATTATTAGTCCAACAAGGTTAAACAAAGCAAAATATCCATGCTCAAGAGTCAGTTTCAAAACTTTAGAATGAAAAAAAATGAATCCATAAATGACATGTATTCAAGATTTCAGGATATCTATCATTCATTAGTATGATTAGGAGAAAAATATTCAGATTTTGATATCATATCCAAAATCCTTTATTCTTTAACGGATGAATGAGTAAGAAAAGTTCTCACTATTGAAGAAGCGAACGGTATTTTCAAAATAACTTCAAAAGAATTAATAGGAAATCTAATGTCCTATGAAGTGAATTTATAGGCAAGAAGAGTTCAGGCTTAAGATAAAAAGAATATAGCATTCCATGCAGAACAAGAAGAATCAGACTCAGACAAAGACGACCTAGATTTTATTGCAAAGAACTTCAAGAAATTCTTGAAATATAGAAAAGAAAACAAAAAATATAGCAAGAGAAGCTCAATCAGTAATAAACCACCGTCTTTATCAGTTATGGAATGTTATAACTGTCACAAAAAGGGGCACATGCAGAAAGACTGTCCAGATCAAAAGAAAGAACATCGAAATAAAAGGAAGGACAAATTCAAAAGAAATACCTTTTCAGTCACATGGGATGATTCAAATTCCTCATCATCTTCTTCGGGAAGTGAAAGTGAAAGCGATAATGAATAAGCTAACATATGTTTTATGGCTAAAGCTAATGAGGTTAGTGAGTTTACTTTCGATGATATGATAGAAATAAACTCTGAATTATTAGACACTTTAAAAAGTCTTAAAAGAAAATATAAAGAAGCTGTAGAAAATCAGAAAAAGGCAGAATTCAAAAGAGATATGCTTAAAGTTGAAAAGAAAATATTGGAAGAAGAGCTTGAGAAAACTCAAGAAACTCTCTCTAATGTTAATTCTCAACTTATATTATTGAGTCAAAAAATTGAAACTCAAAAAGAAAAGAATGATAGTCTTGTTTTTGAGAATCATGTTTTAAAAACTAATATTAACATGGTAGAACTAAAAAATTCAAGTCTAAAGACCAAACTAGATGGAATCACTAAAAATATTTCAAATTTTAATAAAGGCAGAAAAAATTTATGTAGAATTATTGAGAATTCACAACCTGTTAATAATAAATGTGGTTTAGGATATAGGAAGAAAGTTAAAAAGTCACAAACTAGTAATTTGAACAAAGTTAAATCTAATAAAACATCCACGTCTTTAAATACACCAGTTTCTAAAACCATAAGTATATGGATACCTAAAACCAATAACAAACTATTAAGAAAGAAATATATTAGTTCGTTCAAAGAAGATGTTCATAATTATAAAAATTATATTTATAAAAGGGATACTAAACCCTCTTGGGTTTGGTTTTCTAAGACCTAACTCTTAGGACACTATAAAAAAGGTGGGTACCAATGATGTCCCATATTTTTTGCAGGTCCCACTCAAGAAAAGAGGAAAATGGATACTCGATAGTGGTTGCTCAAAACATATGACAGGAGATAAGGACATGCTGATAAATATTACAGACTAAGATGAAGGTTTTGTCACTTTTGGAGACATTTCCAAGGGATATATCATAGGCAAAGGCGATGTGAGCAATCACGGTACATCTAATTTACCTCTTATTACAAATGTTTTATTAGTTAAGAATTTAAAACATAACTTATTAAGTATAAGTCAGTTATGCGATAAAGGATTTAAAATATCATTTTTTGAAAATAATTGTAGCATTCTCAATCAGAATCAAAATCTTATTTTCGAAGGAAATAGAAATAAAAATATTTACGTTTTAAATATGTAGGTTAATCATAACTCAAACTTATGTTTAATAGCTAAAGAAAATGATCTTTGGATATGGCATAAACGATTTTTCATATCAATTTCAAAAATATAAACAAAATTTCTAAAAATAATCTTGTAAAAGGATTACCTAATATGAATTTTAGTTTCAATGATATATGTGACTCATGTCAATTAGGAAAACTGACTAAATCCTCGTTTAAATCTAAGAAAGTTATCTCAACATTACAACCGCTCGAATTACTTCATATAGATTTATTTGACCCTACCCAAATTCAATCTATAAATCATAATAAATACGTATTTGTAATAGTTGATGATTTTTCTAGATATACATGGACTAGTTTTATGAAAAATAAAAGTGACACCTTTGAAAATTTTAAAACTTTTGTTAAACAAATTCAAAATCTAAAAGGTATTAAAATTAAAAATATTAGAAGTGATCACGGAGGTGAATTTGAAAATATACAATTTGATAACTATTGAAAAAAGAAAGGAATATTTCATAACTTTTCATTTCCTAGAACTCCACAACAAAATGGAGTTATAGAACAAAAGAATCGAACTCTCCAAGAATGTGCAAGAACTTTACTAAATGAAAGCATGTTACCAAAACAATTTTGGGCAGCAGCTGTTGCAACTGGTTGTTATGTTTTGAATCGTGTTTCTGTTAGATCTCTCACCAAAAATACTCCTTACGAACTTTTTAACGGTAGAAAACCAAACATATGTTATTTTAGAATATTTGGATCAAAATGCTTTATATTAAATACTAAAGATCAGCTTGGCAAATTCGATTCAAAATGCGACGAAGGGATATTTCTTGGATATTCGAATTGAAGTGAAGCTTATCGAATTTTTAATAACCGAACAAATACTATCAAAGAATCACTACATGTATCTTTTGATGAAAACACTAAACTTGTTTCTACAACATTTAATGACAATGACTTACTTAATAAAACAAAAACAATTATAAACAATACGACAGATGACGACGATATCATTTTATCTAGAGAAGATGAAAACATTGTTTATAATTTAGAAAGTTGAAATACTACTAATACGATAAGATCTCCTCGAAGAGTTTTACGAAATCATCATACAGAAAATATAATTGGAGAAATAAATTCAAATGATCGAACTAGAAGTCAATTAAATTTAATGAGTAATGTAGCTTTTATCTCTATTATAGAACCTACAAATACTAAAGAGGCATCATCCGATGCAAATTGGAATATTGCTATGGAAGAAGAATTAAATCAATTTGAACGAAATGAAGTTTGGGAACTAGTACCCACACCGAACGATCAGACGGTTATAGCAACTAAATGAGTTTATAAAAATAAAGCAGACGATTTAGGAAATATAACTAGAAATAAAGCAAGACTATTTGCTCAAGGATATAACTAAGAAGAAGGAATAGACTACGAAGAAACGTTTGCTCCGGTTGCTAGACTAGAAGCAATACGAATCTTATTGGCATACGCGTGTTTTAATAATTTTAAACTTTATCAAATGGATGTTAAAAGTGTATTTTTAAATGGTTATATTAAAGAAAATGTTTATGTTGAACAACCTCCTTTATTTATCCATGAAAAATATCCAGATCATGTATATAAACTTAAGAAAGTTTTATATGGATTAAAACAAGCACCACGTGCTTGATATGAACATCTTAAAAGCTATTTAATTAATTCTGGATTTGAAATTGGAAAGTAGATCAAACATTATTTATAAAACGATCTAAAAATGATATATTAATAGTTCAAATATATGTCGATGACATTATATTTGGCTCAACTAATAATAAATTATGTAAAGAATTTTCTGAAATAATGACTAGAGAATTTGAAATGTCCCATATGGAAGAATTATCATATTTTCTAGGACTACAAATTAAACAAGTTTCAAATGGAATATTTATTAATCAAGAAAAATACTGTAATAATCTTATTAAACGTTTTGGAATGGAAAAAACTTCTGCCAAACCAACTCCTATAAGTACAACAACACATCTTGATAAAGATGAAAGCGGCAAAAGTGTAGACCAGAAATTATATCGTAGTATGATATGATCACTACTATATTTAACAGCAAGTAGACCAGATATTATGATGAGTGTATGCATATGCATTATGCGCTCGATTTCAAGCAGATCCGAAGGAATCACATCTACGTGTTGTAAAACGAATACTACGTTATTTTAGTAAAACTACAAATTTCGAACTTTTCTATCTAAAAGAGTGTTCGTTTGAATTAGTATCATACAGCGATGCTGATTTCGGAGGATCACAAACAGATAGAAAAAGTATAAGTGGTACGTTACACTTCATTGGCAAATCGTTAATATCATGGTTTAGTAAGAAACAAAACTGTGTCTCTCTATCAACTTGTGAACCAGAATATATTTCTGCAGCACTAGCTTGCACACAAGTAATTTATATGCAACAGACGCTAAAGATTTTGGAACCAACTTATCAAAATCAACAATTAATTCTAGTGCAATAAATCTATCTAAAAATTCAGTATATCACTCGAGAACTAAACATATAGATATTAGACATTACTTTTTACGTGATAATATAGAAAAAGATATAATAAATCTAGACTGCGTACCATCTGAAAATCAGTTAGCCGATATTTTTACTAAACCACTATTAGAGAACACGTTTATAAAATTGCGACGTGAGCTCGGGATAATTTCAAGTAAGGATGTATAAATAAGAATTTAAAATTTTTAAATTAAAAAAGTCAAAAATAATTTTTTTTCCAAAAAATCGAAATTCTAACCATGCCGTGACTCGAACTCGTGACCTATTGTGAATAACCCAGGTGTTTTAACCACCTGAGCTATTTATGTTTTCTATTCTAGTCTCTTATGGCCATATTATTATATAGTTACATGTATTTTATACTACTGTATATGTCACAATTATCTTTATACTACTGTATTTGTGTATTATTAATTTTATACATATTATAACTGATCAAATGACCTCAGCCAACAGAAATCCACCGACTCTACATACATTTAGCCTAGAATTAATATAATCCATCAATTCAAATCCTTTTTTTCTAAAACTACAACTAAATAGGTACATTTTCCTATTTCTATGCACTAAAAAACAATACATTACTTGATTCTTTGAAATATAAAATCAATCAACAACAGCCTTTACAACAATGTTAACATCATCTACTATCGACTCTATCAAAATCCTTGTCACACCCAACTCCCCAAAAACACCAGACCACAAAGGTTCACCATCATCGGTTTACCATACCGGATACATGCCGAAAAAGAAAAAAGGAAAAAAGACCGTTGATATCTCACCAAACACAAAAGAAAAGATCGACGATCTCCATCATTATCAACAGGAGTCTCTATTGCTTCAACGGGAGATGTATTATGAGCAGAAAATTAACTCCAGACGTATAGGTATAATCGAGCATATAGCAATGAAATTCTACGAGGCTTCGTCACACCCGATAGATAAAAATTCCGTTACGCCGATCCGACGCCCTTCGACTTCGTCTCCTCCGCGATCTCCATACTCACAAAATTCATGGGATCGCAACGAAGCTTCTAGCATTCGTTGTAAACAGCTGAAAAAATTCAAGACACCGAGTCCTAATAAATAATCATAATATTTAATAATTTTTCATTGTATGCTTAGTAAATTTTTTATCGATGTGTAAGTTTATATATCTGAAATAAAATTATTTCTCGTCCAATAAACAACAATTTAGATATAAAAACTATTCACATTTAACTATAAAATAATATTAGATTTATAGAATAAATAAAATATAAACATTTCATATAATAAAACAATTCACTGTGCAAAATGATATAGGTCAGTCGACTGGACTCGTAAATCAGTCGACTGACACTGCATAATTTTGAAAATAAAAACCCGGCCAGTCGACTGATGCATGCCCTCAGTCGACTGGTCCAGAAGGTTGAAAATAATCAACCTTCAGCTTCAGTCGACTGAAGTTCTACATCAGTCGACTGACGCTGTAAGATAGCCAAAAATACACATGGCCAGTCGACTGATGCAGGCCCTCAGTCGACTGGTCCAGAAGGTCGAAAATTCACAACCTTCAGCTTCAGTCGACTGAAGGCCTGCCCCAGTCGACTGAGCTGTAGGTCTGAAAGGCTTTTAACCTTTCCACCTACCCTTTTACCCCTCTTTATTTATCACTTTACCTTCTCTCCTCCTTCACAATTCAGTTATTCAAACTTCTCCAAACCCTAAGCTCTCCAAAAATCAAAATTTTCTCCTCCAAATCAAAATTAAATGGCACCAAAACGTAAAGGTCAAGCCTCCTCCTCATCTCAACCCCCTTCTAATGAACAGATTCAGCTGTGGCTATTTGACGACACCGCAATGAAGAGATGGAGACAATGCAAGATTCAAGAATATTCGAAGGTTCCTTCGTCAACTTCCCTGATTTTTCATCTTATCATATTCAAGAATTAGCTTGACGTAGCAATTTAAAGCCGTTAATTGATATCAACGACAATAAACACAAAATTAACCAAATTATGGTTAAACTGTTCTACGCTAAACTCAACTTGGGTCATCAAGATGTTTCGAATCAAGAAGACTACATATGGAACCTCGTTTGTAGTAAGCCCATCATCTTTTCTCTAGATCATATGGTTCATATACTTAAAATAGAAAATGATGGAGTTGAGTTATCTACTATTGATGTTGATTTGGTTGTTAGAGACCGAGTAAGCCATTTATTTCTTGAAGATGATATGCATCAATTAAAGTCAATTTCTTTACGACCAAAGGCACAAATAATTCATCGCACCTTAATGAACAACTCCTAGAACCGGGAGTTATGAACTCGTCTATGAGCATAATTTTAGAGCCTTGTATGCAATTTTCGGAAACATCAAAATCAATTGGCTTCGTTTAATACTTAACGACTTTTTAAGCTTTAACAAAGGCAAGATGAATATAATTTATCACAGGGAATATATTATGCGTCTACTCAAAGCTTGTGAAGTTTCGAAACTGGATTCATCAGTTTCTACAGTTGGATGCTTAAATGCTCGGACATTAGCTTTAATGAAGTTACCGGTTGCCCGACCCCCTCCTATAATTTCCTTTGAAGAATGGACACAAAGGCAAACGTCTCAAGTCCAACCACAATAAGGCGAATCTTCTCACCAACCATCTCGTCAAACATCAACTCGATATCAAGAAAAAGAAATTACAATTCCGGATGAAGGTCTTCAACCACGTGCGGCCATCAATATCATGTGCCATAATCAACAAATCCTTCAATCAAACATTCAAAAAGTTGATAAGAAGCTCGATAAAGTCAAAGGATTTTTCATAAAATTATGGCAGGCTATATCTTGCTCTTCCGGTACATCTACATCTACTATAGACGATCCGGGTAAGCAACCCATATTTACATGGTCTTCTTCTTCTTCTAGGGACGATCAAGCTAGTAGTGATGAAGGAGATGATGGTAATGAAGGAGATGGTGGTAGGGGTAAGGGTCTGATGGTGTAAGATGTTTATTTTTTTCTTTTCTTTTGATTCAAGACAATTGTTTAAATTCATATGGCTTATACTTAAGTGGCCATTCTAGTTTATTTGCTTTTAAACACTCTTGTCTATGGATATTAAATGTGTGGATGTTTGTTCTTTGTTTTATTTCATATTATCTCTCACATTATAATATCATATTACTTATTCCTTTTTGTCGATGACAAAGGGGGAGAAATATTGTTGCTACTAATAAAAATGCAGGATATAGAGCGTCAGAGATTCAAGGGGAGTAAGTATTTAGGTCATTATATATACAGTCGAAATAAAATATTGTTGCTACTAATAAGAATGCAGGATATAGAGCATCGGAGATTTAGGGGGAGTAAGTATTTATGTCATTTTATATACAGTCGAAATCTATATCTATTTACAGGTTGTCATCAATCAAAAAGGGGGAGAATGTTGAGACTTGTTTTTTATTCATGACATAAAGCTATCATCTACAACATACAGATTTGACGACTGCTACGACAAAAAGAGAATATATACTACAAGGAGACAAGATTTCAAAACGGTGCATCAATTTTATTACTATTTGATTTTTGAGTCTTAGGTCAATACTGTTAAAATGTCTCCTCGGTTAAGTATATATTGGCTTATATATTTTCTCTATTTACAAATATTTTATATCTATATATAAGCATATAATTGGATTATAAAAGTTGGAAAGTTATATATATGTGTGTGTGTGTGTGTGTGAACTGTGCTTATTGCACAAAATTCACCAGGTCAGTCGACTGACCCTGTTTGCCAGTCGAATGACACTGGAGAAAAAGTGCAACATGCACAGTGCACGTATATATGAATTTAAATATTTTAAATTCGTTTGAATATTCAGTTGACTGACCCTGAAGCCCAGTCGACTGAATTTCTATAACAACAATATTTTTGAAAGGACACGACTTTTGTGAAGAGTTGCGAACCGTTAACGAAAACATTCGGATATAACACTTCGATCGAAACTCTTCACCAACAGTCGTAGCTTTGTAACTATTATAAATACAAACTCCAAATTCATTTCAACTCACTGAATTACAATTGACTTCTCTTATTCTCTGATCTAACTTTCTAAAATCTATTTACTATCATACTCTCAATTATTCTGCATAAAAGCAATGCTATACCTTTCTATTCTTCATATACTTCAAATACAAACATTTATATTCGAGGAGAAGATTATAGGAAGGATGTACTACAAGTGACAAATCCGTGTTATCAGAACACACATTAGTCAAAAACTATTTTCTGTATTTGTTGAAATCCTGTTCTGCTGCTCAGGTGAGTGAAGTCTTCTTCGGCTGTTGAGGTGAAATCCTGTTCTGCTACTCAGGTCCCTGTTCGGCTGCTCAGGGGTGTATAGACCTATTCCTCCGGGTTAAGTGATGGTTGTTGTTAAGTGAAATTCCAGAAGGAGTCTGGGACTGGACTTAAAAGGGTGCTCCGAACCAGTATAAAAATCTCTGGTGTCATTTTACTATACTGCTTTTTATTACGCACTATTTACAGTATTATTATCATTAGTATACTTTGCATTATCATATACCCATATTACACGATCCACACCGCATAGCATACTTATAAGAAGGAAAAGAATGATGCTCTTTTAGTTGAAAATCATGATCTTAAAGCTAATATTAAAATATTGGACTTAGATATTTCTAATCTTAAAATAAAATTGAATGATATTACTAAGAATGTCTCTAATTTTAACAAAGGAAGAGAGAATCTCTCTAAAATTATGGAAAATTCTCAAGCGGTTTCAAATAAAAGGGGACTAGGATATTAGTAGGAATTAAAAAGCATTTCTAAGAAAATGAATTCTTTATATAGTAATTTTAAAAAGAAAAATGATAATATTTCCAAATCGGTTTCAGTAACCTCAAAATATTCTAAAACAATTAAGATATGGGTTCCTAAAACCAATAATTCTTTAATTAGAAATAAATATATAAAATCTTTTTTAGAAACTATTCACAAAAATAAAGATTTTGTTTCCAAAAGGAATTCTGAACTATCTTGGGTTTGGTTTTCAAAGACCTAACTTTTAAGGACTCTAACAAAAAGGTGGGTACCAACGTTAATTCTATATTTTGTATGTACCACTCAAAAAGAGAGGAAAATGGATATTAGACAATGGTTGCTCAAAACTCATAACAGAAAACAAAAAAATATTAACAAACATTACCAACTCAGATGAAGGCTCTACCACTTTTGGAGACAATTCCAAAGGATACATCATCGGCAAAGACGATGTGAGTAATAATAGTATATATAATTTACCTCTTATCTCAAATATTCTGTTAGTTAAAAATTTAAAACACAATCTACTTAGCATCAACCAACTGTGTGACAAAGGATTCAATATATCTTTTTCTGAAGATAAATGCAGCTTTTTTTGTCAAAATAAAAATCTTATGTGTGTGCTGGTATGTTGGTACAACAAATGTTTATGCCTATATTATGTATGTTATTAGATTAGAACTTGTTATTAGATTACAACTCTCCTTTTTTGTCGATGACAAATGGGGAGAAAGATATTTCTCTATTACTATTTATAGCAGGAATAAAAGCACAGATCTAGGGGGAAAAGGAAACTGAAAGATACGGCTGGCATTTATTCAAGGGGAGATATTGACCAACGAAGCAATATTGTCGAGATTCACTCATGGAGTTGTCATCATCATAAAAGGGGATAATGTTTGATCTTCTGTTTTGATTAATGGCAAGAAATTCAACTAACACGAAGATTCATGAATCTACGACAAAGAACTATGAATCTACGACAAAGAACTACGAAGACCAGACTCAACATTTTAAAGTATTGTTTATATATATATATATATATATGTTGTTTAGAGTCTATGTTTAGTTTTAGTATTTGTTAAAATCTTTCCTCAAGTTGTTCACACCTCACATATATATCAAAGTTTTCACGGCTTTTTAAATTAACTTCTAAACATGCCTTCAAAACCGAACTTTAGAAAATACTCAGTTAAGTCGACTGAACTCATGCACTCAGTTAACTTATTTTGTGCATATTTTTTTTTTATAAAATACGTAGACTAGTCGACTGAGTTCATGAGTCAGTCGACTGAATCTATGCACATTTGAATGCGCATGGACGATTTTGAATTCAGTCGACTAAATCTCTTATAGCAGTTGACTGAACTGTTTCTAATTGCCATATTTTATGAAAAGGCGCTTCCTTTATAGAAAGTTTTCTTCCTTGCAGAGAGTTGCAACCATTGCTATTCGTTAAAACCTTTTCACCAGAAGTAGTAACTCTCTGTCTACTATATATATGCATGAATTTCAAAGATCAAATAACTTCCTTTCTTGCTCTTACTTGAATTATATTTTCTGAATCTATTTCTCTCATCAATTCAAATATATATTGCTTACAAACATAATCCTATATTTTTTAAGCAATTTGAACTTTCCTACTCTTCATATACACACATCTACATACATCATACTTGAGGAAAAGATTATAGGAAGGGTGTAGCAATTGACAATTCTGTGTTGTTAAAAGAACACAAAAGGTCAAGACAATCAATCTACTTTGTAAATCAAGTCATGTTCGGTTTCTCAGGCGGTCAAGTCCTGTTCGGTTGCTCAGGCGGTCAAGTCCTGTTCGGTTGCTCAGGCGGCGTAAACCTGTTCCTTTGGGTTAAGTGAGGGATGGTAGTTTGAAATCCAGAAGGAGTCTAGGACTGGACGTAGAATGAGAGTTCGAACCAGTATAAAAATCCTTGGTGTCATTTACTTTACTACTTTATTTATATACTTACATATTTATGTTTCGCACAAGTAGTTTATAAATACATCCATATTACGCAATTCTATAGCTTAGTCACAGTCATTTGGTATCAGAGCATGGTCATCTTATAAGCGTAACATAGTTATATGATATTTTAATATGGAAAACAACACTAGCATAAGTTTCCTTGAAGATCAATCTATTATACGACCACCACTGTTTAACGGATTGAACTTTAACTATAGGTTTACTAGAATGAGAATTTATATGCAAGCTAATAGTTATGAAACTTGGAATATTACTCTAGCAGAATATACCATACCTACTACAGAATATTCATAATGGTCAAGCACACAAAAACTGGATGCTACTGCAAATGCCAAAGCCATGAATATGTTATATGTGCATTAGACAAAAATGAATTTAATAGAGCAAGCATGTGTAAAATAGTTTATGAAATTTGGCGTACACTTAAAATTACACATGAAGGAACTAACAAAGTAAAGCGGAGTAAGATTTCTATGCTCAAAAATCAGTTTCAAAATTTCAAAATGAAGTAAGATGAAACAATAAATAAAATGTACTCTTGATTCCAAGACATTATCATTCTCTTTTAGCATTAGGAGAAAAATATAAAAACTTTGGTATTGTTTCAAAAATCCTCAACTCTTTAATGAATGAGTGGGAACGGAAGGTCCTAGCAATCGAAGAAGCTAACGACATTTCAACTATCAAACTAGAGGAGTTGATAGGAAATCTAATGTCTTATGTAGTTAATCTCAAGGAAAAATGCGTACAGGCGTAAGAAGAGAATAATATAGCATTCCAAGCAGAAAAGGATGAATCAGATTCAAATGAGGAATATATGGAGTTCATTACTAAAAAATTCAAAAAGTTTTTGGAATTCAAAAAGAGCTACAAATTCAGAAACAACAAAAACAGCTTCAACAACAATAGCAACAACAAACCATCATCTTCTGCTCTAGAATGTTATGAATGTCACAAGAAAGGTCACATCAAGAAAGACTGTCCTAATCGAAAGAGAGACAAATTTAATCACAAGAAGGATAGATTCAAAAAGAAAGTTTTCTCTGTTACATGGGATGATTCAGAATCATCTTCATCATCAGAAAACGACATAGATAGTGATTATGAACAAGCCAACGTATGTTTCATGGCTACAATTGACGAGGTAAGTGATCTAAGTTTCGATAATTTAATTGAAATAAACTCTAAATTAATTGACATGCTATGAAATATCAAAAGAAAGTATAAAGAAACTCTAGAAAATTAAATAGGACTAAAATAAAAGTAGACATGTTAAGAGATGAGAAACAAAATTTAGAAGAAGAACTTGAAAATACTCAAAAATCTTGTTCTAATATAGCATCTCAACGCTCTATGTTAAGTCAAGAAATAGAAACTCTGAAGGAAAAGAATGATGCTCTTTTAGTTGAAAATCATGCTCTTAAAGCTAATATTAAAATATTTGAATTAGATATTTCTGGTCTTAAAAAAAATTAAATGATATTACTAAGAATGTCTCTAATTTTAACAAAGGAAGAGAGAATCTTTCTAAAATTATAGAAAATTCTCAAGCAGTTTCAAATAAAAGGGGATTATGATATAAGCAAGTATTACAAAGTATTCCTAAGAAAAGGAATTCTTTATATAGTAATTTTGAAAAGAAAAATGATAATATTTCCAAATCGATTTCAATAACCTCAAAATATTCTAAAATAATTAAGGTATGGGTTCCTAAAACCAATAATTCTTTAATTAGAAACAAATATATAAAATCTTTTTTAGAAATTGTTCACAAAAATAAAGTTTTTGTCTTCAAAAGGAATTCTGAACCCACTTGGGTTTGGTTCCAAAGACCTAACTTTTCAAGACCCTAACAAAAAGTCGGGTACCAACATTAATTCTATATTTTATAGGTACCACTTAAAAAGAGAGGAAAATGGATGTTAGACAGTGGTTGCTCAAAACATATGACAGAAAACAAAGAAATGTTAACAAACATTACCTACTAAGATGGAGGCTCTGTCACTTTTGGAGATAATAGCAAAGGATACATCATCGGCAGTATATCTAATTTACCTCTTATCACAAATGTTCTGTTACTTAAAAATTTAAAACACAATCTACTTAGCATCAGCCAACCGTGTGACAAAGGATTCAATATATCTTTTTCTTAAGATAAGTGTAGCATTTTTATCAAAATAAAAATCTTATGTGTTTGCTAGTATGTTCGTACAACTAATGTTTATGCCTATATTATGTATGTTATTAGATTACAACTCTCCTTTTTGTCGACGATAAAGGTGAAGAAAGATATTGCTCTATCACTATTTACAGCAGGGCTAAAAGCACAAATCCAGTGGGAGGGAGAAACTAAAAGATACGGCTAGCATTTACTTAAAGGGAGATATAGAACAACAAAGCAATGTTGTTGAGGTTCATTCATGGAGTTGTCATCATCAAAACGGGAGAGAATGTTGGATCTTATGTTTTGATTAATGACAAGAAATTCAACTAACACGAAGATTCATGAATCTACGACAAAGAACTATGAATCTACGATAAAGAACTACGAAGACCGGATTCAACATTTTAAAGTATGGTTCATATATATATTGCTTAGAGTCTAAGTCTAGTTTTAGCTATGTTAAAATCTTTCCTCAAGTTGTTCACTCCTTACACATACATTTATATATCAAAGTTTTCATGGCTTTTTAAATTAACTTCTAAACATGCCTTCAAACCCGAACTTCAGAAAATACTCAGTTCAGTCAACTGAACTCATGCACTCAGTCGATTGATCCTGTGCATATTTTTTTATAAAATACATAGACCAGTCAGCTGAGTTCATTAGCCAATCGACTGAATCTATGCACATTTGAATGCATATGGACGATTTTGAATTCAGTCGACTGAATCTCTTATACCAGTCGATTGAACTGTTTCTAGTTACCTTATTTTATGAAAAGACTCTTCCTTTACCGAAAGGATTCCTTCCATGCAGAGAGTTTGCGACCATTGCTATTCATTAAAACCTTATCACCAAAAGTAGTAACTATCTGTCTACTATATATATGCATGAATTTCAAAGATCAAATAACTTACTTTCTTGCTCTTACTTGAATTATATGTTCTGAATCTATTGCTCTCTTGAATTCAAATATCTATTGCTTACAAACATAACTCTATATTTTTTAAGCAATCTAAAACTTCCTATTCTTCATATACACATAGCGACACACATCATACTTAAGGAAAAGATTATAGGAAGGGTGTACTACAATTGCCAAATCTATGTTGTTAAAAGTACACAAAAGGTCAAGACAATCAATCTACTTTGTAAATCAAGTCCTGTTCGGTTTCTCAGGCAGTCAAGTCGTGTTCGGCTGCTCAGGCGGTCAAGTCCTGTTCGGTTGCGTAGGCAGTGTAAATCTGTTCCTCCGAGATAAGTGAAGGCTACTAGTTTAAAATCCAGAAAGAGTCTGAGACTAAACGTAGAATGGGAGTTCAAACCAGTATAAAAATCGCTTGTGTCATTTACTTTACTGCTTTATTTATATTCTACAAAATTAGTTTATAAATACATCCATATTACATGATCCTATAGCTTAGTCATTGTCACCAAATACAAGATAGAAGGAAATGCTTGAGGGATTTTCTAAAAGGATGGGATAACAGGGAATAGTCGAAGTGACTGGAACTTAGAACCATAGGCTAGAAAGTAATGCATGAGCATTTGGAGCTGGAGCAGAGCAAACTGGAACATATCCCTCATAGTCAGCTCAGATCGGTACCGACCTATGAAATAGATCCATAAGTACGTAGGCTGAATTAGAAGGCAGATTCATGAAATTGTTTAGAGCTTATATTTCTTGACTAAATAATGCGATGACGTTTTCGATGGTGAAGCAAAGGGCTGGAAAGACCCTAGGAAGTTATTTGACTAGATTAACGAAACACCCGCTGCGGTTCATAGACTGGATCTATCAATAGTTCTCATGGCAGCAATGTATGTGGTTTCGAATGAGATAGCCTTTAAAGTTGCTTTGGAAAGGGATCCACCGACGTATCTTACATAGTTCTACCATGAGGCCAAGAGATACTTGTGTCAAGAGGACGCTGAAGCATAAAATGCTAAAGTTAATGCTAGTGATGGCAGAGGACTGTCCGAAATAGGACATGGTAAGGACAAAGGAAAGAAAAAAGTTGATGTTAACTTTCGAGGACCAAAGCGGCAAAGGCGGGAACCATAATTTTCTTCCGACACCGATCTAAATAAAATCCCGAAGTGGATTTACTTGGATACTAGGGAGTAGATTCCCTATCAGAAGCCAGCTAAGAGGGAACCCACGGATCTGGAGAGATGGTCTAGAAAGTTTTGCATATTCCATAAGCTAGATGGGCATGAAACAAATGAATGCAGCCATTTGTGAGATCTGATTGAAGAGAATGCTCGAAACAATAGGCGACAACAAACTTAAGGAACCAAACTGTCATGTTGCAGCAGGAGCAACCACAATCTATGACGAATGCTTTAAGATACATCCATGGATCTGGGTCAAGAATGATTATCACATGATTGGGATTGATAGGAATTAGGTTTGATTCCCTCATTTTGATTTTTTAAAATAAATAATGTTGGATTACTATCAAGCCATTTACATGTGTATAGGACCTCGATTGGTCTCTAAGCATTCTCTAAGTTAGATGTTTGGTAGTATTGATAGTAGGAATGTTTAGAATGATTCTTTTTTGCTTTGATTTGGATTTTAGAAATGAATATTTGATTTTAAAAACCATTTTAACATGATATCTGATGGTATTGGTTACAAAACACCAACAAAGATTGGTTATCCTCTAAAATTAATATAAACTGACTGGACATGGTTCTCCCCATCAGAGAGACTAGGTAATAAACCAAAGGTGCAAGTCCTCTTGCTAGAAAGCGAGTGGATGGACTTGTACATGACAGTAGGTCCCTTCATCGGAAAGGGAGCAGATGGAATTGTTTACATTGAGTCCTCTCATCAAAGAGAAAACGCATTAGACTTACATAAATATACATCCAGAGAGATCAAGAGTTGAATTAAATATGATATAGAGAGATCAGACCTTAGATTAGAGTTTGATTGTGCGATCCGGAGAGAACCAAACTTAGCCTAAGGATTTGAACACCTTATGATTTGATAATGATTAATGATTGATTAATGCTTGCCATTGCCTCGAATCGGTAGGGCATACTTATAATGGGATGCAAGGCGATACTAGATGATTTAAAAGTATCGTTCCAATCGTTAGTAATGCACCTCTATAATTGTTGATGCATTATTGCATGATATATAACTAACCTAAGATAGATAAATCCTAGGCAGATAGGAAATGGTACATATATTTATTTATGATAACCAAAATCCTAGGCGAATACGAGACGACATTGAAATATGATAACTTAATCTTGGGCTAACTTGGGATGACATTAATAATGAATAATGATACGATAACCTTGATTTATGATATATGATTTGATAATTCCAAAGGAACATGGAATTATTATGATTTACAACTGATACTTAGGCAAGGGCTAGAGTCCTTAGCGATTATGGTCTAGAACAATCTTTGATCTACAAATGAATCTGAAGGAACCAAATGATTCCCCATAACTTGGATCAATGGATAGCCGAAGAGTTAGACTACCGATGACCGATCGTTCTTTGTACTTGTTCTAGAGCAGAGCATGACCTACATTTATAAAGCGTATTTTAGGTTGGAAAGTGTTTGCACAAATTTTTCACAAGCTTAGAACAGACTAAAATGGATGGATTGGACCTGAAAATGATAAGAAATGGCTCTAGGGACTTAGGGAACATCAAGAATGATGAAATAAAGAAGCATGTTGTTATCCAGTCTTTGGACCAAGCAGCTTTCAAACGAATTTGGATATCATGATAATGATAAAGTGGTTCAAGGGCTTAGAAGCAAGCTTAGGATGTCATTAGAAAGTACTTCGGAGAGTTAGAGTGAGAAGTATATTGAATGGAGAGGTCGGTACCGAGCAATTTTCAAGCCAGTACTGATTTGTTTTCATGCACAGTGGAGCTATAGTTAAGGTACCGATGGGTAATTAGTTATCCCGGGGCCCAATTCTGAAGGAGTAGGTGAGCATCTCCAAATTGCTACATAGAAAAGGACAAGTACCAGACGTGTCACGGCCTCTCGGTAAAAAGCTGATTTCCAAGGCAAAAATGCTTGAAACTTGATGGATCGAAGTGAGGTATAAAAGTGGAAGATGGCCTAGTTTGTGCTCAACAAATCAAATTGGCACCAACATGATTAGGTTGGTACCGACATGATTTTACCACTCTAGGGATCTCGTCTCGCCTCCTACTTTTTCGGATATGGAGTTTAAACTAGTATTTTGTGATCCAGTGACTTCAGTGGGCGATTCTTCTATAAATGGAAGGCCTGTAGCTACTTGGAGAGGGACTTTCTTTTTGAATTTTGGCACTCAGAGGATTTTCTCCATCTTCTTCTTCCATCATCAACTAAGAAAACCAGATCCAATTTGAGATGTACTAGATTGTGATTGGATTTGAAGTGTTATTGTATTCCAGATAGACACGATCAAATAATAAAATTAATGTGGACATTGGCCAGAGAATTTTTTGAACTATAAAAAGTGCCTTGTCTATTCTTGTTTTCCTTCACTTTTACTTGTTATATCTAAACCTGCTTGCTTTTGGCATATTGTGTCAACTTTTGGTGCAACAGTTATTATATATATATATATATATATATATATTTAAAACAGCATTTTTATTACGATTAGTCGAGCATTAATATTCAATACACACACACGCACATATTATATAATATATTTGGTTAAACAAATAATATGTTTTTTTATGTAATTTAAAAAAAACTAGCTATGGAAGAATATAAAATATAATAAGGTGACCTGTATAAGTATATTCATGGGTTGTAAACTAGATCTGAAAATTTACCTTTCAACGAAATGATCATACTGAGAATCAATACGTTGTTTATTCAAGATATCCTCTTGGAGTAATACTATCTCCTCCTCTTCAATTTGCAATGTTGAAAAGATGACTTCGCCAAGGTAAGGGCTAGGTGTGGCTATGTTAGAGAAAGGCACCAAAAACTTACATATTCAATTATTGTGGTGGCTATTATATTTGTAGTGAAGGTTTGCAGATTTTTCTCCACCATATCCTCTAACCTTGGAGATTGGTAAAGCATCAAATATCCCCTATATATTATCGGCCTTGATATTGATCATCCCATTTACTCCTATTTGAATCATTGTTCAATTAATTAACTTCTAGCTTTTCCATTGACCGAACCATTTTATAACATTTATACATCGTTCTGCCCAATTTTAAACTTAAGAAAAATAATTAAAATTTCCACATATATTAACTCAAAATTTATATTAATTTATTATTAATTTATAAGATTTATAAATTAATTTTATCCTTGGTCGAACTTGGAAATAACTGACAATGCGGTTGTTTTGACTCTTTGGTGTGAACTTGATCCACGGTCAATATTTAAATAATTTAAATATTAAAGCATGTACAAACTTTTCTAACGCATAGTATAAGGTCAATTTCAATTCTTACAAACCATTTAGGAAGAATTTTATTTTTGACCTAATATAAGCTCACATAGTAACATACACGTATTCTTTTCATCATCACTTTATAACTTAGATATTTAGAGTTTTGTCTAAGGTCAAAAACTCTATTAATATCAGTATTAATTGCATAGGTTATTTTAAAGTCTTTGATTCAATTTGATAACATTTATCAATTAACCGGTTTACTCTGGCTGGAGATTTTTACTTAATTTGGCAAACCAATTATGGTGATACCAACTTTATATAATAAAGGAGACGAATCTCTTTTAACTAGTTTTTCACTTCAAGTAGTTTAATATGTACCCAAATATGGCTATAACATGATTGCTATGCTATGTCATTGTCGTAGTTAAAGTATAGTTTGCATACTCAGGATCGATAGTGCTCCCAAGTCAGAATGTTGCAGTACGTTGCTACCTTAAGATCTTCTATTTTGACTTAGTTATATTAACTTATAGAAGACTCTCGTCAAGTCGTTTTGTCATTGTTTCAACAAACCACAACTACGTAACCCTTTGTTGTCCCTAGAGTCCATGAGTAAATGGCATCCCATCGTAAGGAGAGCGATACATACATTAATCTTACAAGCTGTCGACATCATTTTGTCGATACATCTTGACTAGGAACATATAAGGAGTAAGTGTTTTATACATACATACATACATACATACATACATACATACATATATCCAAACATATTCATAACTACAATCGATAAAATAATTCTTTATTGATTTTTTATGTATATACATCTAACATATTTAATTTATTATCTATATCTTTATATAACAAGATATATAAAAGAAAATAAAACTAGGCGCTTACGTAATTTTGAACAAGGTTCTATTATAAGTGTTAAGTTACGTAATAAATTATATAATTTCACCCAAAGCACAAACTTAAATCTATCTTACACATATCGATTGGTATCGACTGATAATTTTATCATTTTAAAAATTATTCTTTGAATCGATAACATTCTCTTTTTTGTATATTTTAGTTATTAAACATTGGTGTCATTGTAAATCTATTTTTTATAATGTTTTTAAAATTTTTAGAGCTGAAGGAGCTCTCTCTAAATTGGAAAAAAGTTAACCAAAAGCCAGGAAAGATGTTGGGTGAATCTGCTCTCCTTATTAAAGTTTTCATTTTTCAAAACCAAAGCTTCATTTGGAACAAGTTTAGTAAAAGCAGCTCATATCTACAACAATAAATAATTTAAACATTTGAGTTGTGTTGTTTCTCTTTTGGCATTAGAGCTTATTCATTCGGAGCTTGTTGAACTAACATATAGTGGGTACAAAATTGAGAATTTTTTTGTTGTCTTATTTACAAGACACATGGACTTCCATGTCCACATGAGCTAAAAATAGTGGCATAGATGCCAAAATAACTATAAATCTAGTTCATTTACATTGGATGAAATTACATATTACTGAAAAACGAGAGTCGAAAGAGTTGGATATAGGAAAGAAGATGGAAGAATTATTGTCTGAAGTAATGAAATTGGAATTTCCTCATCAAATGCAAGCTTGCAATAAAAAGAATTAGAGAAGCTTTATACCGACAAACATTATCTCTTGCATCTCCAGTTAGTAAAGTGAAAATTTGTGGTAGATCTCATAATCAGGAAGTTAATACGACAAAAAGACTTCCTAGTGCATTTATGTTTGGTGAAAGTGTTTCAACTCAATGTAGTGTAGTAAAAAACCAAAATTTGATTCTTAGGTCGAAGTGAAAAAAGAAACATTAGTTGTTTGATGACCAACAAAGGTACTTTATTTATTAATCTACTTGATATATTAATATTTTTGTTAATTAGATTTTTGAAAAAATTAGGTAGAAGTGGCAAAAAAGTTGACAAAATTATATGATAATGATATGCCGAAAGATCGGAGAGCTTTTGTGAAAGAAGTTGTGGTTACTGAAATGGATGGTATATATGCAGTTTTAGATGTGTTGCCTTTCTATTAGGAATGGGAGAAATAATCATTACAAAATCATAGAGAATTATTTCAAGAACTGCATGAACATCAAGGTCTTTATAGCCAAGTATTTCATGATCGAGCTAGAAGCCAGGAGTTGCATAATTTACTTAAATGTGAGGGTAATGGATGATCATGCTCAACATTGGATGCATTATAACAACTCGATATAATGTTATGGTTAATTTATGTAAACTAATGAGCTTGACTATACCTCCGCTGTGAGCTAAAATATCATCATTGTTGCAACCAATTGAGATGGAAGCTCTATATGTAAACAACAGTTAGTTCGTTCAGGTAAATTATGTTCTTAATTTTTTTATTATAATAAAATTTCAAATTTAATTGTATTTTAACGATTGTACAGGTGATATTGGAACCAAATCATCTAATACTACCAATCTATTCAAAATGGTTTGGTACTCATTACAAAAAAGTGGAATAATAGGAAAATATATTTCTTGTCAAAAACCTAGCTGCTAGTCACTATGCATAACATCAAAGATGGCCAATAGTAATAAACAATGTAAATGTCGCACAAATAATATAGTAGATTACATAGTCGATTTTATACTGGCTCGAACCTCTAGTCCTTCGTCCAATCTCAAGTTCCTCATTGGATTTCGACTAATTAAACACACTAACTTAGCCTGGAGGAATAAGCTTATAGCAACTGCCTAAAGTTGCAGAAACTGGACTTCAATAACCAATGTAAAAGAAGTTACTTATGGAAACTGCATCTTTTACATACAAATTCTATTTTTAGTACACTGACTTCTGTAACCAAACCAAACAATATTGAATGGAGGTGTAGAGCTAAGAGTTTATTCGAGTAGAATATGAGATGTGGAAATAAAGCACACTAGTCGAAAATATCTGAATCACATAAATCATTTGAAGTTCAGACTATTGCTTTTGGGTTTAATAGTTTTAGGTGTATAATTCAATAGTATAGAGTCGTATATTGATTTAGGAATGATTAGGGTATTTTATAGCCATTGTAGGGAGGCTAAAATAGGGTTACTACCTTTCATAAGTATCTAGGAATGAAGAGAAGCAACTGTTGGTGCGAAGAGATGTGAAGACACCTTTTCATGAACTAATCGTTTACCGTGCATTCAATCGACTGGAAATGGAGTTTAGTCGATTAAATCATTATAGAAAACAATCCAGAGAGCATAGCCAAAATTAGTAGACTATAGACGAGTTTAGTTGATTGGTTCAATCGACTGGGAGGTTAATTCAGTTGACACTTTCTTTATATTTTTGTTTTCTTTTTCATAATTGATCTCTTTGGTCTCTAATCGAGTGTATCTTACATTCTAGAAGGACTGTTAAGACCATTTAAAATTTTCTAAAGCTCATGTACTTCTATAGTATTACTCTCAAGTTGAGTATCCTCTGATATGTGCTTTATTCTTCTCTCTTCATTGAATGCTTACTGAATTTGTAATGTTCTTGATAAAGACCATTAGTAGCATTGTTGTTTGGTTGTTATCATCAAAACACCATAGATAAGATTCTATACTAGCATGGGAAGAAATGAAAAAAATTGACAACTTTGCAAAACGGGATTAGCAAAAGACACCATAGCAAAGATGACAACTAGCATGGGAAGATATGAATATGTATTTTGGTGTTATTTTGTAAAGCTCTATTTAAACATGTTTTGGGTTATTATACCTAATTTGATTTTTGGTACATATGTTTCTTTATTTGCTGCATATTATTTTGTTCGATTTTGTAGAATTTATTTTGATGTTTTTGAAAAATATAGTACATAGTTGTTGATAAATGGATATAGATAAACATAGTTCAATATGTTGAAACAAATGTGGCTAGTAGGAATATAGCGCTGGGGACAAGCATAATTTTATTCCTAACCATATCAAATAAATACATGATCTGGAATGTCAACTTTCCTTGAGCTTAACGCTCTTCCTGTTGAAGATATCACTAGCCTATGTTACGAAAAGTGCGCTTAAGCGCTAAATGCATGTATAATGTTTAATTTTTTGAAAAGGAAATAGAATTAAGCTATAAGCACTTAAGTGTGCTTATATGTGATTTTCTTAAATTTAAGCAACGATTAAGCACCGCTAAGTAAAAAATATTATTTTTAAAATAAGAAGAAATGAGGTTATAACATAAAAGAGACACTGCCAAATAAAATTTCCTCATTTTCTATCTTATGGATCGAGTAGTTTTTTAAATTAAGATATAACTACTTATTAGACAAATGTGCATAGTTTGTACGTAATTTAAGTATGCTTAATTTAATGAATAACAAAAAACAAATCCAACCTTTGCAACCTACGACTTTATAAGTTAACTTCAAAGTAAAACTTAACTTCTTTGTGATTAATTCTTACATATACGGACAATGATGCACTTATATAATCTCATTGCATAAATATATTTTGATGTGAGTGAGTATGCTTAAAAATTAAATGGTTGTTAGGCGATACTTAAGTGCGCTTAAGCAACATTAAGCAAAGCAAGACTTTTGTCATCTCGCCTCGCTTAGTGCTTAATATAAAATAACCCATATTGTGATTTTATTGCTAACCACGTTGTTTACTTGCTTGGGACATTTTGAGACATTTTCACTAATGGGTGCACAGGGGGTGCATGATGGAAGTCAAAGAATCATGCTAGATCGACCTCAATGTGGCCAGTAAATATCACCGTGCCCAAGCCCAGCATTAGTATTTTGACATCCACTTTGGTATCGGCCAATGTTTGACCAGAAACCACGTTTGTTGCATGTGATATTACTATCTAGAACATAAGAACAAGAATCCACAAACAATAGATTTTCGTTACAACATATATGATTTATATAACAAAGTATAAAACTAGCTATATGACACAAAGTAAAAAACCAACAATATGACATAGATTCAATCAACATATATAATAATTATCATACTAGATAATATGTTCCACAACAAGAACTACAACATGTAATTTCATAAAATATATACAATGCACTAAATGAAAAACAAACATTAAATTAAAAACATATTTTCATACTAAGCATCTTTCTCAATAATCAAGCATAATTTTTTTTGCTTTGTTTAGGGATTTGCATATTCTATTAAGGCGACTCAAATGCGAACTTACTAGTTGAAGCCAATGTGATTCCTTCACTATGCATATCATTAAGTTCTACGTAACCCTACATTTGGATTTGAAAGTATAAAAGCATCACAAAAGGCCAGTGTAACTATATAAATATAAATTTTATAGATTGTCGCCAAATATAATTGACCATAAGAAGGTCAAGTGCTACGTTGAAGTGTTTGTTTTTCCTCGAATGGACTCCTAACACGGTTTGGGGAAAGTACAATCAAAATAATCATTTATCTCCTTTTATTTAATTCATGCAGAGGAATATAATGATATCTTAACAACCTGTAATTTTACAAAATTAAATATTTAAGTTAAAAAGGGCAAAATCGGGATTTTACATAATGGGAAAAATAGCAAATTTTTACAGGAGCTGGAATTAGGCCTCCATACCTACCAATTGTGTCCTTAATGTAGTGTCACATTTATAACTTGTTGATTCTGGATAAAGGGGTTAAAACTAGAAGAAATCAAACCCATTGGCATTTTCGTAATATAATGATTTTAGGATTTTAGGCTAAATATGTGTTATTTCTAACCTATAAATAAAGAGGTAATGTAGCATCCCATAAATTTTAATAATAAATTGAAACACCAAAGAGGATAAAATTATAATTTTACATAAAAGGACATAATAGTAAATTTTCACAAAATTTGGAATCGGGCCTTAGGACATTTATTCTATTATGTCCGAGATGCTGTTTATGGTCATAATATATATATATATATATATATATATATATATATATATATATAACCCATTGAATTTAATAAAATGGGTCGAAAATAGCGAAAACTAGACTTAGTGGCATTTCCATAACTATAAATTTTGGGATTTAACCTATTAACCATAGCTTTCAACTATAAATATAGCCATAACCCTAACTTCACTTCATTATAAACCCTAGTTGCCGCCTCTCTAAATCTCTATGTTCTTTTCATTTTCTTCATCCTCAAAATTCCTTCATCCAAACATCATTTCTATTTTCTTCTCTGAATTTCTAAATCAAAAATCAGAGAAGGTAAATCAAATTAAAATAGAGAGAGAATCAAATCAAAAGAGAAATAGAAGGAGAAGCATAAGTTAATCAAGGAATGGATGAAGGGAGACACCAATTCAAATCGGGTTAGGAAATGGATTTCTTTGAACAACACTTCGAGCTGAGTAGATTAATTGCGATGTGTTTGACGTTAAGCAAGTAGTTAATTTCCTTTATAACTCTACCTAGATCAAAAATATGAATTTTGAATTTGGAATGACAATTTCAATCTAGAATCTATTTGAATTGATAATTTCGGTAATGAATCTATATGGGTAGAAATGATGAAAAAAGGTAAGTAATAATTTAATAAAATAATTATTGAAACATGGGAAAGAGGTAGACTAGTCTAATTCACCTTTGTCTATAGATATGAATTTTTATTGGTAATATTAGGTTGGTTTTGTAGTAATAAAAAATAATCAAATATGCCTTTGTGATTACCTTGAATTAATTAACCTTGAAATACACATAGATTGGTGATTGAAACACCCGTGGGTTTTCGATTGAAATGTTTTCTAAAATTGCAGAAATAAATTAGTTGAAGTTGTATAAAGAAAAAAAATAAAAATCGTACCCAAAACACTACTAAAAATTAATCCTTGCTTGTATACTCAAAACCACAAAAAAGATGACTAAAACAAAATAAGAACATATACCTAGAAACCTCAGTTCAGAAGTTTGAATTTATTTTTAGATGTTTGGATTTTAGAAAACACAAAACAAAAAGGAATTAGTTAAAATATAACATGATTCAAATGTTTGAAATTATTTTCAGATGTCTAGAATCAAACTCAGACGTCTAAATATAGAATTAGATGTCTAAGATATCTATGCCAAATTTATTAATAGGAGTTCAGAAGTTGAATTAAAAATCAAATGTCTGAATGGTTGGGAAAATGCACAAGTTGAACGTGGGCCTGATGCAAGCAAAGTAGGGCAAATGAAGGGACTTTTTACCACTTCTTCGACTTTGAGGAGTCCACAAAACTGAATATAGTCATGCAAAGAGATGGAATGTTATCACACTTAATGACGCCCTACCTTCGCACTCCATGAAGTTATAAACCGTGGCACTCGATGTGGTATGCATTTCTACCGCGATTAAATTCTTTTGAGCATACATGCATTAACGGAAGTTTACTCGATGCTTTTGAGGCAAGTGAGCCTCGGCACTGTGTGTATGCCCAGTGTTGTGCATTGTTATGGGCACTAATGGGAGGTTACTCAATGCTTTCGGGCAAAGTGGGCCTAGGCATTGTAGTGTATGCCTAGTACGACGCATAGAGAATAGGATATCAGGCACTAACATGAGATTACTCGGTGTTTTTTGGGGCAACTGGGCATGGACATTGTGGTGTATGCTCGGTGATATGTATTGGAAAACGAATGTTAACGAGGAGGTTACTCTTTGCTTTTGGGGGTAAGGAGATATACTCGGTAAGATACACCGACCATCATGATTGTATACTTAGGATTTGTATTGGGATTGGCTACTTAGTGTAAACATCTGATGGTTCGTCATATATGATGTTTATTCGATGTTAGGTATAAATAGGGTGATTGTTACACTTGGTATCAAGTTGTTTCACTTTAATGTGTAGATTACTAGTCCTTTACATATATGTATATATTTGTTTATATTTATATTTGTGTTTGTATGCATGTATGTACGTATGTATGCATAGCCCATGAATACTGGTGAACACCCTAGGTCACGTAGATTATAAATGAAGTCTATTGCTTGTGAACACTATACACTTGTAATTGTATTATTTCACCAAATTTTTTCTGATACCCTCCTTTACTTCCCCTTTATACCCGTTGCAAGAGGTAAAGTAGCAGGTGACTTGAATTCGGAAGGTGCATGGAGATGGCGACATAACACTTGGAGACTTATTTATTTACAGCCAATTCCTCATGTATCAAATTATGTATTTTCGACATACTTTTACTATGGTGTTATTTGGAGATTTTATCTCTGTCAGACATTGTATATACCATGGTTATTTTGAGACCGTATTACTCTGCATTAGTTTCAATATTTATATTTTGTTTCCTTCTGATGTGTGATATGATAGTGTAGAATGTTCCAAAATTTTATCTCTTCGTGTCATCCAAAACGTGGAAACCTACAAATCTTACTTCTTGGCTCAACATGAGTTCAAATGCCATTTTCATGCTTTGGATCAGTGTATCCGGAGATGTGGGTTGTCATAGCTAGTATTATAACTTAAGTTCAGGATTCCTTAAGGAATAGACGCATATCAAGAAAACGTACATGTATATTTTTCAAAAATCTTACACATACACATACACAAATATATATATATATATACATATACATATATATATATAAGTATAACACAAACAGACCCTCGTATTTCAGTAATGCCTAACATTATTTATGGAAAGTTTCTAATTATTCCTATGTACAAACAAGTGAGATTGATTAGTCAAACCAAAAATTGTTGTACTAAGGTAGCTGAGGTTTCAGGTATTAATGTTCATATATGGTTCCATCGGTATCTTCAAGCAAGAGGCCAAACTGAACTTATCCCCAATGGAGGACCCCTAGCGTAAGCATAAGAGCAGTCCCAGCTCCATTCCCTGCATTGGACTTCCCCAAGTTGTATTGGGTACACAGTCTATGTGGAAATAATTAATTTAGGACTAAAACATTTGTTGAGTTACAGGCATGGCTAAGGAATCTTGAAAAGATTTTTGCTATGATGGATGTGGTGGATGTAAAGGAAAGAATTAGCTTCATGACACTTACAAGAAGAGGCCTTGAATTGGTGGGTAATTATTGTTGCCAAGACATATAAGGTTGGAATTGCTTGGAATGATTTTAAGAGGGGCTTTGCGACTAATTTTACATCGGAGGCTGAATGGGGGTGGAGCTAGAGAAATTCATCCACTTGGTGTAAGAAGAGGGTAGTTTTAAGGAGTATGTCAATGAGTTCAGTCATCTTGCAAAGTATGACCTAGACCTTATGCTTGCAAAGTATGACCTAGACCTTACCAATACACCACTGTAAAGGCGACAAAGTTTGTTAAGATGTTGAAACCATCTTTGAAGGATATTTATTTAAGCCTTGTACCTATTGGAGCTACCACTGAGAGCTTGTTTGAGATGACACTACTGAATATAATTTATAAGGATGACTCTAAGAAGATAGAAGGTAAAAAGGAAACCGGTTTAGCAAAACCGACGCAAGGGTGGAATGGGTGCTCAGGGCAATATAAAGAAACATGGAGTAGGATGTAGGTGGTGCAATAAGAAGGAGCATATGGTAATGGATTATAGAATGAATCTTTCAAAGATAAAATTCTATAGCTGCAAATAGTTAGGGCATATAAAGAGGGAGTGTCCGATCTTGTCTAAGATTCTACCCAAGTAGTTCCAACTGATGTACTGGATGAAGTTCCTAGCCGAGTGCTACTCTAGTTATGGAAAAGGGAACTAAAGTCCTCATAGAAGGTATGTTAATACTTTCCAATTTATATATTCGTACTTTATATGTCATTGGAGCATTACACTCATTTATTCGAGTAAACCTGTACATGAATTGCACTTAGAAACTAGTATAGTTACAGCCCCTATTATAGTATCGAACCTTGTCAAAGATTGATTCATTTACTCATCATTTGTAAGGTTTTGAAATTATATATTGTATGCGTAAAATTCAATTGCAATTCTTTTGCATGTGTTTTTTGGGTTTGGTTTAATTCCAGGAATATATTGGATGACTATGTATGGTGAAGTATTAGACCATGAAAATTAGTGGTTCGATTAGGTACTTGTAGAGTGCACAACAATGAGGTTTGTTATGATCCTAGAAGTTCTTTTATGTTGATTTACCTATATTCTTTAGACCTATCACATGATAAGTTAGCTTCAGTACCAGTGGTTCTTGACTACGACGAACTTTCCAGTCTACTCCCATCGAAAATTCAGTTAGAAGAGAATGCTAGACCTGTTGCCTTACCCCATAGGCATATGACTCCTAAAGGAACATGCGAGCTTAACAAGTAAGTGAATAAACTATTAGGGAAGGGGATTATTCGAAGAAGTATTTTGGAATGGGATCACTAGTTGTCTTTGCTACCAAAGCAAGTGGCTCCTTAAGGCGTTACATCGATTATTGTGAATTGAATAAGCTGACAAAGAAGATTCTCTATCCACTACCACTTATAGATAATCTCTTTGATTAGTTAATCGAAGCAAAGATATTCTCTCAGCTTGAGTTGGCTACCAAATTCCATCGGTTGTGTCTAGTCAAGGATAATATTTAGAAAACTGGTTTTCGTACACCTACCGGACTTTATGAGTGGTTAGTCATGCCATTTGGACTGACCAATGAATCAGCATATTTCGTCGACCTCACGAGTCAAGTTTTTAGGGTGTTGCTAGTAAGTTTGTAGTGGTATTAGTTGATGATATACTTGGCTATTCGAAAACCAGGAAGGGCACAAGTAGCATTTAAGAGAAATGCTCAACACCTTCCTTGATCATGGGCTGTAGGGGTAATTTTCCAAATATCAATTTTGGTGCAAGTAGGTCCGGTTTCTAGGACTTATTGTCTTCAACCAAGGATTATTAGTCGATCTTAGTAAATTTGTTGGAATACTAAAGAATGCTACAAAAGTGAGAAGTTTTCTTTGTTCAATTGGCTATTATAGGAAGTTCATTAAGGACCTAAATTTTCCACACCGTTGACACCCTGACCAAGAAAAAAATATTTTTCTCATATAACTCATAACATGAGGATATTTTTTAAGCTAAAGGAGTTGTTTACTAGTGCACCTATTTTAGTAATCTCTGATGGTTCGAAAGCGTTTGCGGTATGTATCGATGCTTGTTGTATAGGAGAAGGCGCTTTGCTAGTCAATGGTTGAAAGTACACAAGAGAAACTACCAAATCCATGATCTTGAGTTGGCTGTTATTGTCTTTGCCCTCAAATCATGGAGGCATTATCTTTTGAGGGAGTGACTTGAGTTATGATCATAAATCTCTTAAGTATTTTTCTCTTTCAAAAGATTTGAATTTGAAGCAGCAGAGATGGATGGAGCTTTTGGTATCATATGATCTCAGTGTCTCATATACTCCACGCAAGGGCATGTTATAGCCAATGCCTTCAGTAGAAAGCATGTGATGCTAAACCCTATGTTTTTGGAATAAAAGCACTTGGAGTTCATTTCTACATTTTATTTTAACCTTCATCGGATCTTATGCGATGCTAAATCCTATGTTTTTGGAATAAAAGCACTAGGAGTTTATTTCTACATTTTATTTCAACCTTCATTGAATCTTATGCTGGGCTATTGGCTGCTTTTGATGTTCATCCTTCACTCATGGACCGTATTGGTTCGAGTAAGAAGCAATACACGAAGTTATTCGGTATTTTCGAAAAGTTGAACAAAAGAGAGCATTCAAGTCATTTGGACCATTATACCATTGCTTGAAGAGGATGGCTGCGAAGGAATGGTAGGTTGTGCATTCGTATTATTAAGGAGTTGGTGGACATTGATAGAGTTAGGGGTATGCACTAGGGGACAATTCTGTAATTTACTGCAAATTATTAACTCTATAATGAAATCTCGCTCGAACTAAAAAGTGCCTTTCTTTTTATTATAAACTTGATATAATGTGTTGTGTTAATTAATTAATTAATTTAATTTTAGTATATTTAATAGAAAATCCATAAATGATATGTTTTATGATACTAATTATAACATGTTGTAATCATGAGAAATCTTACACACTTAGATAAACGTATCATTTTAAATATTCCTAGTCAAGATGCATCGAGACTAAATATCGAGACATATATTGAGACTAGAGTACATAAAGCTCTCCAAATATTGGCAGATGTATTACTCATGGCTGCTGGGTACCAAGAAGTTACATACTAATATTTATTAGATAACTATGGAATGACTCACTTAATAGTTTTCTATTGGTTAATTAACAAAGTTCAAATAAAGATATCGATATGACAATGTTACACAATTCTCTCGACTTGAGAATACCGTCGAGCTTTAATATGGAAACTCTGCTTTGATTATTGTAAATCATGAAACAACATCCATTGAACTACTATAGTTGGGTTTGAGTGGAACCATTGGAAGCGAAACACTATTCAATGGCGAATTTTTCTCCTCAGTTATATAGGGTTAGTATCATGGTCAATGTTATCCCACCTTTTGGTCAAGGCTGGAATATCAACAAATTGGCAAGGAATGATGGATATTGGGATTGGAGATCGATTAGAATCAAGGCTGCAATCGATGTCGTCAAAATTTGGTTGAGCTCTAATCCGGACGAAATTGATTGGAGATGCTGATAAGGACCAGGAGAGGCTATGTTTCAAATTTCAGGTTAATCGGAGTTCGTATGAAGGAGATATGATCGATGCAAGGTAGGAAGAACATGCTGTTCGTATCCATCGGTGTGCAGGAAATGGTTCGTATCAATGCATTCCGTATCGATCAGGGATTGTGTTCGTATCGATAACGTTCGTATCGATACCCTTTGAATCGATACCGTTCGTATCGATCGGCACAGGTTTGACTCAATGACTTCGTGTCGATTGGATAGGTAGGCTAGACGGATTTTGACTCGATGGCAACACACCCAGATTGGTAGGCAAGCATGTGGAGTTTTGTTCGAATTGATGGTTTCGTATCGGTCAGGATGGAAAGAGGCGGCATGTCTCGAGTCGATACTTTCGTATCGATGGCAGAGGGGTTTGGCACTTTCGTATCCATCAGGTAAAGCTTTGTTCGTATCCATCAGGTAAGGCTTTGTTCGTATCCATTAGGTACGGTCTCGCTCGTATGCATCCCAAGGATGAGATTCGTATCCATCCTCCGACAACCACTTCGAATCGATAACCCCAATGGTCATTTCATATCGATTAATTAGTGAATGATCGATGCGAAGTGTATTCCTGGAATCGATGCAAACAGAAACACGAGTCGATGGGTACGAGCATGCCGTTGCGAAGTTATGGATATGGATGAAGCATAAAACATGGATGCAAGTCCACGTCTCCAGGAAAGAAGCGGTCAAAGCGGAAAGGAGTATGGATCAAACCTTGGAAGTAGCGCCACGTCATCGATGCGCACGTTCCCCTGATCGAGTCGAAGGAGATGGATGCGAAAGCATGGATTCGAACTCTGCAGTCCACGAAGAACACCAACTCGTATCGATCGTATCTCCCAAACCGATGATCCAAATGCAACGAAATTTTCACAGCGGCTTGCATACAAGGTAAGGAATGTTGCTGTCAAGTTTCATCCCGATTTCATCAATTCTTGAAGGATATGAAATCAATTCGTATCGATCACAGATCGAGTCGAAACTTGATGGGGTCGGTCGCGTGGGCCCACTCACGTGCCAGAAGAAGTCTCCCGAAGTTTGAGCGCGATCTCAGCCTCCTACGCCTATAAATAGCCTCCTGAAGCCTATAGAAAAGGGACTTTTTGGCGATTGGATGTCCAGACTCTGCCGGAATCATTTCTACACTTCGATATAACTATTGTACTCGAAATTCTTCATTGCTACTGCTGTAGTCATCTGTAACCAGCAAGGATAATCAATAAAAGGATAAAACTTTGAAGTGGACGTAGGCCGGAGATAGCCGAACCACTATAAATCTTGTGCCTCTATTCATTATTTCTGGATTATTGTTTGCTTTTTGCTGTGATCTGATATTTGTGCTTGAGTATTGTTGATTTGTGTCCATACACTGGTGCTTTCACGGTATTTGGGGTTTGTGACCATTTTTGGCGCAAACAGTCAACAAAAATGAACTCAAAGTCAAAATCTCTGGCCAGAGCAATTCGATTAATAATAATTTTTGTTATTGAACTAAGGACTTCGTGTTTGGACTGTAAATTTGAATGTTGACGGTAGTGGAATTTTGACCATTACCAAATTCCATAAGTTCTAATGTGATATAATTTTGACGAAGAGAATTGATGTAAATAATTGTCACTACCGAGTAACGGATAAATAAGTACAAATGCATTTTATCGAAGTTGTGTAAGCGATAAACTTGGCCATAATGTCACACCACCAGCTAACATGACGTGTGAACGTTAATATTCGAATTGATAGATATTAGTCGCTAACCGAATTTATACACACAACCGAAATATTGCACATTCCTACTACAACCTGATTTAACTAATTAAACCTTTTATAATGTAACTAAATTAAATAATATTTATGAAATATTCATTATAATTTTTTTTTAATTTATGTTGATTAGTATTAAATAATATGCATATAATAGTTATAAACAAACGTATTGTTATACGATATCGATGCGAATTTGATTTGGAAATAATTGCACCTTTGTTTGATCATGCATGAAGCAATTTTAAGGCAAAGATAATGAAATATTATTCCCGACAACTATAGGGGGTTTGGAGGTTAGATATTGATTCGAATTGAGATGAAATAGTGGAAGAAAATGTGGATCTGGATCCTTTTTTGCTCCTTAAATTTACAATATTTATCCCTCTCAAACCCCACCGTCCATCTCTCTAATTTTTCTCTCCCCCTACCAACTTAGGCCGGCCATAACCCTTCTTGCCCCTTTTATATATATTTATATATATGTATGTATATGTGTATATGTATGTGCGTTTTTGTTCATTATGTTATATGTATGTTTAGAAAGTATGTGTTTGTCATGAATTAATATATGTCTGTATTTTCTTCATTGGATGAAATTGTGTATATAAAACAAATTATTTTGTATATATACTACTAACGGCCAATGGTTAAAAAAAATTCGAATATAATAATATTAAAATGATTTGAAAACAAAATTGATTTTAAAACAAACATAATTATATAAGGCATATTTTATAATTTACCAATACATACATACATACATACATACATACATATATATTTAAAACTTTCAAAAATAATTTTTTTATACATATATGTACATATATATATATATACATATATACACATATTCTAAAATTTGAATATAATATATACATATATATATTATTCAACTTAGATGTTATGTCTAATTATATAATTTAATATATACAAATATCATGAAACTTATACATGTAAATGTTTAATATATCGCTTTCGAAAATTAAAAATAATTTGTATTGATGGAAATCAATCATAAAGAAAGGAATTTTAAGCAAGCTTAAAACTACAAATGGCAAAAATTATGCGTGTATGTATGTAACACCCCTAATTTTATTGATATTATTCAGGAGATTTAGTTAGAATAAATTAAATAAAATAATATAGATAATGTGATTGAGGTTGATTAATAAACAAGGTGGTCATGCTTATTAAAAATAATAAACTTATATCAATGATTAGGAATTAAACATAAAGGCATTAGGGTAAATAACCACCCACATTTCCCACCCTTATACTATCTTTCTTAGAACTACACATTCATTATCACCAAAACAAAATTTATAACCGTAATAAGTGAAAGCAAGGCCCTCCATTAGGAAAAAAAAGAGAAGAGAAAATCAACATAAAGCTTAGGATTCAAGCTACTGAAATCAGTCTCAATCAAACTTCAATTTCCTTACCCAATCTATGGTGAATAATAGTTTCTACATCTCTATTTTGATTTTTACATCAAATGGCTTCAAATTTAACGATAAATCTACGATATTGAATGAAGATATGCTTGATTTATGATTTATATGGATTAAAAAACAATGTATAAAAGGGTAGATATACATGGTTTTAGGGTAAAACCAAGAGGAAACGATTTTTAAATACCATGAGAAAATTTTATGTTATAGATAACATGATTTTAGAGATGAGTTTCACTTCTCATAATTTTTTGAGCTTATATGGATTTTATATTAATTTTCTAGTAAAGAAAATGACTTATTGAGTTATAAATTATTTACGGCAAAAATAATGATTATTTGGATTTGAAATTTTTATATGTTGGAAAACATATTAAAATAGATTTTCTGGGATATTTCTAGATTTTTCTTACGTGTTTTGATAAATATACAAAATTATATATGGTATATGACTTAAATGTTTTATATATTTAATTAAGAAGAAGGGGCATTTTATAAAATAAAATTGTTATTTAATTCTGAAATTTGTGGTAGCATTTTTCTGAAAATAATTATTACCAATGAGAATTGGATAAACAAAGGGAAGTTAGTTGAAAAGTCATCCTTTTTAAGTTAAAAACAAAGACAACATACTTTTAGCATGTTTCAGCCTTTTACGGTAGTAAACCTTCCGACCTAGACCTTTCAACAAAGTCGTAAGGTTATAGCTTTTGACAAGGTCAAACCAATGCATATGATATCAAGTTACTTGGTACGTAATGAATTAGGCAGAGTCGAAGGGTTCTTAGTCGAAAGGTTGATGGCCAAAGATGTTGGGGTATGTTTGTTTAATAAACTAAAGCTTTCACATGCTTTTGTTTCAAATTAAAGCTTTCGACTTGGTTGCTTTTAACTAGGTCAAATGTTCAAATAAAGGTTTTAAACCTTTCGAAAAAGTCGAAAGGTTACTGCTGCTTTACCACTATTTTGTTATGACACCTTTCGATAAGGTCGAAAGGTTATAGCCACTTATCATTGTTTTTTTTGAACCTTCCGACACAGTCGAAAGGTTATAGCCGCTTTTTCCAACCTTTCGAAGTCGTTGCTTCCGACAAAGGTGAATGGTTTACTTGTTTTAGAAACCATCTGCTTCTTTATTGCTTTGAAAAGGTATCAAAGCCTTCGACTTATATGATTTTCCTTTGTTTTATAATTGATATATAACCCAAGCTTTCGAAGGAGTTGCTTTAAAAAGGCGGAGGTCTATTGTTTTAACTGAAATGTTTTAAGGCTTTCGAAGCGGGCCTTCCGATAAGGTCAAAAGGTTACTTCCATTATAGTCAATAGGCTTTAAAAATGGACCTTTCACCTATTAACTTAAACCCAGTAAATCTTCGAAAGGTTTGAATTGCTGAATGGTTTCAATTATTTCGAAAGATTTGGATTCAAAAGGTTGTTTTAAAGACCTTCCAACAAGGTCGAAAGGTCTGGTTTTAAAAGATTTGAAAACCTATACTCTAATTTTTGAAGGAAAACCCACGACTTATATAAAGGAGTTTTGTAAGGGTTTTAAGTATGTAATTTTGAAGAAGTATTGGCTTGGTAAAAATATAAATTAAAGTGCTAACAATGTTTTATGATATGTATTTCAAGGACCTTAAACCCATAGGAGTGGTATTTTTAATTAATGTTTTACTTCTTCAAATATGAGTATATTCACATAATAACCCATAACTGTATTTTGGGAAAAAATGGTAGAAGAACTAGTAGGTTAACTCAAATAGTGAATATAAATTACTTAAACTCCTGAATGAGTATAATTGCATCCATGGGGTCGGCGTGACCAAAAATATAGGATGCCTAAACTTTGTAGTTATGGGAGGTAAACCAAGAGGTACATAGTAAACCCATGAAAACTATGATAAGGTAGTTATATGTGCATATCAAAAGGTTCATAGTTAACCCATGAAAACTATATATAAGGACAGTTGGCAGGGGCTAATTGGTTTGTTGTATACCCATGAAAACTATATCCAGATTAAGAATTGACATCAGTCAATAGGCTCCTAGTAAACCCATGAAAACTACGATAAGTAATTGGCTGATGGAAATATCAGTAGGTTCCTAGTCAACCCATGAAAACTAGGATGTGTAGTGAGTTGCTTGATAAGTCCATAGGTCCTAGTCAACCTATGAAAACTAGGATAAGGTGATTAGTTATTGAAACGACTAATAGGTTCAGGAGGACCTCTAAATTAATTAAGTTAACTGGCAGGAGCCAATAGGTTCTTAGTGATCCCATGAAAACTATGAATAGGATATGATGTCTAATAGTTATAAACAAGGTTATTAGTAAACCCATGAAAACTAAAAAGGTTAATAGTGACCGTAGAAACTATAATAATGACAGGGTGTCATATTAAACTGAAAATGGGGAAATCTTATTTATTTTCAAGTATGTATATCATCATAACATTTTGAAATGTTTTAATCATTGTGTACGCAAGAGCACAGAATTTTATTTTATAAAGGTTTTAGGATACTAGCGAGGGAAAAATCCGTTCCGCTAAGTAGCATGGTCTCACTAGATATCTAAAAGGATTGAGATGTTAGATTACTATTCATACTAGGTTTTATATCTAACTCGAAGTTTTTGTTAAACTCTCGAGTACTCAATTTATTTTGAGCAGTTTGAGATTTAAGGTTCTCAGGTTTTCTTCTCTGACGAATAAATCTTCCGGAGGCGTGCAGGATGCAGATAGATATTTAGAGTTTTTCTTTCCGCTGTGTGTTTTTTGTAAAGGCAAATTGATTAGCCTTACTATATTCTCTGATCAACTAAGGAGGCATCTTCATATATCACTCTTGATGTTTTTGTAATAATTATATTTTGCTAACGTTGTTAACATAATTTTGGAATTATGTAATGAACAAGGAATGATTTGGACTGAATATGGAAATATTTTCTGAATTGTTAAATTATTTCCATATTTTTGTGATCTGTGTACCAATGTATCTAGCACCTCTGTATTTGGTCATCGAAGATTAATAATTATGAATGACTGCAGCATCTATAGCCATTAGTTTTGGGCCTCCAAGTAGGGGGATGTTACAAGTTGGCATAAGAGCATAGGTTTATGAAACTTTAAAAGAAAAGTTAAACCTAAGTCTTTTTCAAACATAATCCAATGAATTTAAAAATAAGATCGAGGTTTGGGTTAAGGCTGTAGTAACGTACTTGTATTTGATATATAGGTATATATCTAAGCACGTATTCCCCTCTCTCTTAGACCGTTCTTCTGTATCTTACTAAGGCTCATATGCAGATATACAAGATAGTGGATATGGAGGTAGGAAATGGAAGAAGAAATCTAGGTGGAGCACCACTACTAATGGAAATGCTGGACCTAATACCCAAAGAAACCAAGGTCGATAAGCCAATGCTAATCAAAATGCTGAGGCTAATGTAGGTGCTGGAAATCCACCAGAAGATGCACGGACGATGTATCAGTTGTTGGCCAATATTTTACAAGCAGGAGCTGCTGGTAATGTTGGTGAAGCTAATCTCGTAGGTCTTGTTAGTTATAACTATGTTAAGTTGAGTAGAGACTATGTAAGTGTGGAAGGAAAGTCGTTTGTTGGAATGGAAGATGTTGTTGAAGTAGAGAATTGGCTGTTGAATTGTGAAAGGATCTTTGCATATCTTGGCTTGAATGATGGAGAGAAGAAAAGGCTAGCCTATAGACAGTTTCAAGGGTTAGCGCTTCATTGGTGGAATAGTGTAATGGCCGAAGTGCCAGAGGAAGAGTTAACATGGGTTGACTTCAGGAGGAGGTTTGAGTAGAGGTTCTTGTCTGAGGTTTCCAAATCAGCATTAATGAGGAATTTTATGGACTTGTCCAACGGAAGATGTCTGTGATCGAGTATGCTGCTAAGTTTGATGAGCTATCTCGATATGGTTAAGCTTTGGTTGACACTAATGTTAGGAGGAACGAGAGATTAATTAGAGGTTTGGGGCCAGAGCTAAGCAGAATGGCTATGACTCATATTAGAGAACCTAATCATGTGATGGTGGAGATGACCGTTAGACATGAGGAGATGTTTGCTATTTCAGTTAGGGAGAGGCCAGTTGAGTCCTAGGATTCTCAGGAAAGAAAAAAGGAAATTCTTTAAGAAGAAGGGAGCCTAGAAAGGGGATGCCGCTAAGAAGGCAAAGGCTGATTTAGTGTGTTATAAGTGTGATAAGAATGGCCATTACGCCCACGAGTGCAGAACTGGTAAAGGAAAGAAGCCTGCTGAGAAGAAGAATGTTAAATGCTTCAACTGTGACCAAGTTGGGCATTATAAGATCCAATGTCCAAAGCCAGTTAGGGCGGACAAAGGGAAGGTCTTTGCTATTGGACCACCATCTTCTTTTAAACCCACTACAGCGGAGAAAGGGAAAGCTGTGATGGTAGGTGCGCTTTTGATTCAGAGTATACCTACTAGGTTACTTTTTGATACCCGTGCATCCTATTCATTTATATCTCAGCATTTGGTTGATAAGTTATGTATGGAACCCACATACCTTAATACTTCCTTAAGGGTTGTGAATCCAATAGAAAGGTATGCAATTATTGGGATGAGATGTGACCAGTTAGAAATTGATTTGTTAGGACATAAATTTGCATGTAGTTTCTATGTTTTTGATTTCATAGATTTCAAGATCATTTTGGGTGTGGATTGGTTGGGTAAGTATGAGGCTAATATATTTTGCCAGGATTGAGAAATATCATAGAGGCCCCCAGATAGTCATAACCAAATCATCTTCTCGGTAGAAAATTCCAATAAGAGTGTTTATGCTTTGTTGAGTAGAATGGAAGTTGGAGAAGAGTTTAGTCAGGTTCGTGTGGCTAGAGAGTTTGCAGACATCTTTGAGCCGGTTACTAGATTACCTCTGAAATGAGCTGATGATTTTTGGATAGACCTTGTACTAGAAGCTGAACCTGTCAGTAGACCACCTAGCAGGATGACACCGACAGAGATGAAGGAATTGAAGGTGCAGCTAGTGGATCTTGAGGTAAGGAATTTTATTAGACCGAGCAGTTCACCTCGAGGAGCAGCTGCAGTGTTCGTGAAGAAACTAGATGGGTCATTGAGGATGTGCATCGACTATCGTAAGTTAAATGAGAGGACAATCATGAATAGGTACCCTCTGCCGAGGATAGATGATCTGTTTGATCAGTTGAATGGAGCTAGAGTATTTTCCTGGTTGGATTTGGCGATGGGGTTACCTCAGTTGAGAGTGGTGAAGAATAGCATCCCTTTGATGGTATTTCAGACTGGATATGGTTCATATGAGTGGTTAGTAATGCCATTTGGATCGACAAATGCACTTGATTTCTTCATTTATTTAATGAAATGGGTTTTCAGAGAGCACTTGGATAGGTTTGTGTTGGGGTTCATAGATGATATTTTGGTGTACTCTAAAGATGAAAGAGAGCATGACATTCATCTTAGAGTGGTGTTAGAGACACTGATGCAGAATCAGCTGAAGGAGAGAAGTTAAGTTTCCTCGTCATGTGGTTTCAGAGGAAGGACTGTCAGTTGATCCAGTTAAGATTGAGGCGGTCAATAAATGGAAGATACCAGAGACGGTAACCGAGATCAGGAGTTTTCTTGGACTTGCTAGCTATTACCGGCGATTCATCAAGGATTTCTCGAGTATAGCAGCGCCTTTGACTAAGTTGACCAAGAAGGACATGAGATTTGTTTGGTTCGAAAAATGTGAGGAAGCATTCCTTAAGTAAAAACATTTACTAACCAATGCGCCAGTGTTAGTAGTTCCAGATGGTAACTAAGGGTTGGTAGTACACACTGATGCATGTGGGACTGGATTGGGAGCAGTATTAATGCAGAAGGGCAAAGTTATCGCTTACGCATCTAGACAGCTTAGACCGCTCGAGGTAAGGTATCCTACTCACGACTTAGAGTTAGCTGCTGTGATTGCCTTGAAGATTTGGAGGCATTATTTCCAGGGGGAGAGATTTGAGTTGTATATCAATCATATGCCATCAAAGTATTTATTCTCTCAGAAGGAGTTAATATGAGACAATAGAGGTGGCTGGAGTTTTTGGCTACTTATGATTTCGGTATAGAATATACTCCGAGAAAAGGAAATAAGGTCGCAGATGCTTTCAATAGAAAACGTCAGAATGTGGTGTTAGCAATGTTGGCAGAATGGAAGGATCTAGAAGCTTTATCCAGTTGTGGGGTGCAGTTGAGATCCACTGCTAGTTCTAGTCAGGGTACTTCCATGTTGTCTTGTTTAGATGTACGATGAGTGCTGATTGAGAAGATAGCTTATAAACAGAGAGAAAACCCAGTTTTAGCTGAGAGGATTAAAGGTTGATGATCCAAAGGATTTTAATCTTAACCAAAAAGGATGGTTGAAAAAGAAGGGTCGGTTATGTGTTCCAGATGTAGAGAACTTAAGGAGAGAAGTTCTAGAGGAGTGTCATTGATCGAAGTTTACGATTCATCCTGGAGGAACCAAGATGTATCTGGACATGAAGAGAAGCATTTATTGGGAAGGCATGAAGAAGGATGCTAGTTTGTGGGTTAGGTAGTGTATTCACCATCAATAAGTGAAAGCTGAACATTAGAAGCCAAGTGGGTTGCTTCAGCCTTTGGATATTCCAGTTTGGAAGTGGGATTCGATATCTATGGATTTTATAGATGGGTTGCCAAGAAAAAATAGAGGAAATAAAAGAGTATGGGTTATGGTGGACAGGTTGACCAAGAGTGCCAATTTCATTCCGGTAAAGTCAACTAGGACGGTACTTATTTTAGCAAAGTTGTTCATAAAGAACAAAGTTGGACTTCATGGGATTCCTAGTACCGTAGTCAGTGACAGAGATGCGTTGTTCACTAGCTAATTTTGGAGGAGTCTACAAGAGGTATTAGGTACCAAGCTCAAATTGAGTATAGCATATCACTCATAGATGGATGGGTAAGGCAGAGAGGGTCAACAAGGTACTGAAGTATTTATTAAGAGCTTGTGTATTGTACTTTGATGGATCTTGGGAAGATCATCTATATTTGATTGAGTTTTCCTATAATAATAATAACCAAACTAGTATAGGAATGACGCCTTTTGAAGCTTGTATGGAAGGCCATAAAAATCTCCAGCATGTTGGTTAGAGATCGGAGATAGATTGATCTTAGGTCTAGATTTGGTTAGAGAGGCATCAGAAAAATTGAGTTAATCCAAGGAAGGATGAAGGAAGCTCAATCCAGGCAGAAGAGTTACGCAGATAAAAGGCATAAAGACTGAGTTCTTAGTAGGAGACAAGGTTTTCATTAAAATGTCATCGATGAAGGGTGTGGTACGATTTGGAAAGTCGGGAAAGTTGGCCCTGAGGTACGTTGGTCCATTTTAGATTATAGAAAGGATTGGAAAACTCGCTTATAGAGTAGAGTTGCCGAGCAGTTTGGCAGTTGCCCATAATGTATTCCGTGTGTCTCATCTTTGTAAGTATGAGCATAAACCAGAGGCTACTGTTCCTTAGACAAAGTTGCAGGACTTGGTAGTAATGCCTGATTTAACTTTTGTTAGACAACAGTTCGGGTTTTAGCAAGAGATGAGAAGAAATTGAGGACCAAGATAGTCAAGTTAGTGAAGGTTTAGTGGAGCGACAACGAGAAAGACTGTACTTGGGAGACGGATGACAAAATTCGAGAGGCTTATCCTGATCTATTTTGATAGTATGGCTATAGTAGATTTACACAGATTGGTTACTAGGATATGTTACGGATGATCCTATGTTTGCTAGTTAGTCCTTACTGAATTTCGAGGACCAATTTCTTTCAAGAGGGGAGCTTGTAACACCTCAATTTTATTGACATTATTCAGGAGATTTAATTAGAATAAATTAAATATAATAATGTAGATAAGGAGATTGAGGTTGATTAATAAACTAGGTGGTTCTGCTTATTAAAACTAATGAACCTATATCAACGATTAGGAAATTAAACATAAGAGCATTAGGGAAAATAACCACCCATATTTCCTACCCTTATACTATCTTTCTTAAACCTACACGTTCATTATCACCAATTTTTTTTTATAATTGTAAGAAGTGAAAGCAAGGCCGACCATTAGGAAGAAAGAAGAGAAGAGAAAATCAACATAAAGCTTAGGATTCAAGCTAGAGAATTAAATCTCGATCAAACCGCGATTTCCTTATCCAATATAAGGTGAATAATAGTTTTTACATCTCTATTTTGATCTTTACATCAAATGGTTTCGGATTTAATGATAAATATATTTCTATGATATTGAATGACGATATGCTTAATTTATGATTCATATGGATTAAACAATGTTGTTTAAAAAGGTAGATGTACAGGGTTTTTGGGTAAAACAGTTTTAGGGTAAATAGAGATGAAATGATTTTTAAATGCCATGGAAAAATTTTATGTTATAGAAAACATGATTTTGGAGATGAGTTTTAGTTCTCATAATTTTCTTAGCTTATATGGATTTTATATTAATTTTCCAGTGAAGAAAATTATTTATTGGGTTATAAATTATTTACGGAAAAAATAATGATTATATGGGCTTGAATTTTTTATATGTTGGAAAACATATTAAAATAGATTTTATGGGATTATTCCAGAATTTTCTTAAGTGTTTTGATAAATATCTAAACTTATTAAAGTTATGGGTTTTAAATGTTTTTTACATTTAATCAAAGAGAAGGAGCATTTTATAAATAAAATTGTTATTTAATTCTTAAATTTGTGGCTGCATTTTTATGAAAAGAATTATTAACCAATGAGAATTTGACAAACAAATGCAGGTTGGTTGAAAAGTTATCCTTTTTAAGTTAAAAATATAAAAAACGTACTTTTAGCATATTTCATCCTTTTACGGTAGTAAACCTTCCGACCCAGACCTTTCAACAAAGTCGAATGGTTATAGCTTTCAACATGGTCAAACCAATGCATATGCTATCAAGTTACTTGGTACGTAATGAATTGGACATTGTCGAAGCGTTCTTAATCGAAAGGTTGATGGCCAAAGAGGTGAGGGTATGTTTTCTTGAGACTTGGTTTTGATTCATGATACAACGCTATCACTACGACATACATATTTGACGACTGCTACGACAAAAAGAGAATATATACTACAAGGAGACAAGACTCAATCGGTGCATCAATTATATTATTCTATTTTTGAGTCTTAGGTCAATTTTGCTAAAATCTCTCCTCGTTTACGTATATATTAACTTATATATTTAATCATCTTATTCCCAAATAATTTATACATATATAAGCATATAAAATATATATTATATTATAAAAGTGTTTAAAGTTATATATATTATTATACCTGTGTAAACTGTGCAAATTGCGTAGATTTTACCAGGTCAATCGACTAACCCAGTGGCTCAGTCGACTTACCCTAAAAATTCTGTGCAACATGCACAGGTGCAGAGATATACAGATATATATTTATAAAAGATTTGAATATTCAGTCGACTAACCCAGAGGTTCAGTTGACTGAATTTCTACAATAGCCACTTTTTGAAAAGACACGATTATTTGTGAAGAGTTATGAACCTCTATGAAATGATTTGGACACAACACTTCAATCTAAACTCTTCATCAACAGTCACTGCTTTCTAGCCTCTATTAATACATACTCTAACTTTATTCCAAATCACCGAATTTTCTTATATTTCTAATCTAACTCTCTTGAATCTATTTGCTATAATACTTTCAATTATTCTGCATTAAAGCAATATTATACCTTTCTATTCTTCATAAACTTCAAATATATATATTTATACTCGAGGAGAAGATTATAGGAAGGGTGTACTACAAGTGACAAATCCGTGTTATTAGAACACACAAAGTCAAAATAATATTTTGTATTTGTTGAAGTCCTGTTCTGCTGCTCAGGCATGTGAATTCCTCTTCGGCTGCTGAAGCGAAATCCTGTTCTGCTGCTCAGGTCCCTGTTCAGCTTCTCAGGGGTTGTATAGACCTTTTCCTCCGGGTTAAGTGAGGGTTGTTGTTTTAGTGAAATTCCAAAAAGAGTTCGGGACTGGACGTAGGACGGTGCTCCGAACCAGTATAAAAATCTCTGGTGTCATTTTATTATACTGCTTTTATATTCCACACTATTTATTGTATTACTATCATCACTATATGCTGTATTGTCATATATCCATATTACACGATCCACAACACACTTTCATTTGGTATTAGATCAAGGTCATCATATAACTGTAACACAATTATCTGATAATCTAATAATATGGAAACTAACACTAGCACTAACATTAACACTAGCTTCATTGAAGGACAATGCACTGCACGTCCACCACTTTTTAATGGCATGAATTATAACTATTTGGCCACACGAATGAGAATATATATGCAAGAAAATGGTTTTGATTCATGGAACATAACTCAGACAGAATATGTTATTCCTACTGAAGAGTATTCTACTTGGTCAAATACACAGAAAGTAGATGCCACAGCTAATGCAAAAGCCATGAATATGTTGTTTTATGCCTTAGATTAAAAATGAGTTTAACCGTGTTAGCATGTGCAAACTGCATATGAAATATGGCATACACTCAAAGTTACACAAGAAGGAACTAAAAAGGTCAAACAAAGCAAAATTTCCGTGCTTAAAAGTCAGTTTTAAAACTTTAGGTTGAAAGAAAATGAGTCTATAAATGATATGTATTCAAGATTTCATGATATCTACCATTCATTAGTAGGACTAGGAGAAAAATATTTAGACTTTGATATTGTATCCAAAATCCTTAACTCTTTAACGGAAGAATGGGAAAGAAAAGTTCTCGCTATTGAAGAAGCAAACGATATTTCCAAAATAACTCCGGAAGAGTTAATAGGAAATCCAATGTCCTATGAAGTGAATTTGCAGGCTAAATGAGTTCAAGATCAAGATAAAAGGATATAGCATTCCATGCAGAATAAGAAGAATCGGAGTCAAACAAAGACGACCTAGCCATTATTGCCAAAAACTTCAAGAAATTCTTGAAGTATAGAAAAGGAAACAGAAATAATGGCAAGAGAAGCTCAAACAGCAATAAACCACCGTTTTCATCAGTTACGGAGTGCTTTAATTGTCACAAAAAGGGGCATATGCAAAAGGACTGTCCTAATCAAAAGAAAGAATATCGAAATAAAAGGAAGGACAAATTCAGAAGAAAAGCCTTTTCAATTACATGGGATGATTCAGATTCCTCCTCTTCTTCTGCAAGTGAGAATGGCAGCGGTAATGAACAAGCCAACATATGCTTTATGGCCAAAGACAATGAGGTTGGTGATTTAACTTTTGATGATATGATAGAGATAATTCCTAATTATTATATACTTAAAATTCTCAGAAGAAAATATAAAGAGGCTGTAGAAAATCAGAACAAGGCAGAATTCGAAAGAGATATGCTTAAAGGCGAGAAGAAAATATTGGAAAAAGAACTTGAGAAAACTCAAGAATCTCTTTCAAATGTTAATTCTCAGCTTATATTATTGAGTCAAAAAATTGAAACTCAAAAACAAAAGAATGATGCTCTTGTTTCTGAAAATCATGTTTTAAAAACTAATATTAAATTGGTAGAACTAGAAAATTCAAGTCTAAAAACCAAACCAGAAGGAATCACTAAAAACGTTTCAAATTTTAATAAAGGAAGAAAAAATTTGTCTAGAATTATTGCGAATTCATAACCTGTTAACAATAAAAATGGTTTAGGCTATAAGAAGAAAGTCAAGAATTCACAATGTTTGAATTTAAACAAAGTTAAGTATGATAAAACACCCCCATCTTCAAAAAGACTAGTTTCTAAAACTATAAATATATAGGTACCTAAAACTAATAACAAGCTAATAAGGAAAAAGTATATTAGTTCATTCATAGAAAATGCTCATAATAATAAAAATTATATTTATAAAAGGGATACTAAACCACTTGGGTTTGGTTTCCAAAGACCTAACTCTTAGGACCCTATTAAAAAGGTGGGTACCAATGTTATCTCATATTTTTTGCAGGTCCCACTCAAGAAAAGAGGAAAATGGATACTCGACAGTGGTTGCTAAAAACACATGAAAAGAGACAAAGATATGCTGATAAATATTACATACTCAGATAGAGGTTCTCTCACTTTTGGAGATAATTCCAAGGGCTATATCATCGGCAAAGGCGACGTGAGAAATTACGGTACATCTAATTTACTTCTTATTATAAACGTTTTATTAGTTAAGAATCTAAAACATAATCTATTGAGTATAAGTCAATTATGCGATAAAGGTTTTAAAATATCCTTCTCTGAAAATAAATGTAGTATCTTTGATCAAAATCAAAATCTTATTTTCAAAGAAAATAGAGATAAAAACATCTACGTTTTGAATATGAAAGTTAATCATAACTCAAACATGTGTTTAATAGTCAAAGAAAATGATCCCTGGATATGGCCCAAACGATTCTGGCATATCAATTTCAAAAGTATAAATAAAATTTCTAAAAATAATCTCGTAGAAGGATTACCAAAGATGAATTTTAAAGCTAATAATTTATGTGACTCGTGTCAATTAGGTAAGTTAACTAAATCCTCGTTTAAATCTAAGAAAGTCATTTCGACATTACAACCACTTGAATTACTTCATATGGATTTATTTGGACCTACTCAAATTCAATTCACAAGTCACAATAAAAACATATTGTAATAGTCAACGATTTCTCTAGATATACATGGACTATTTTCATGAAAAATAAAAGTGATACTTTTGAAAATTTCAAAACACTTATTAAACAAATTCAAAATTTAAATGGTACTAGAGTTAAAAATATTAGAAGTGATGATGGAGGTGAATTTGAAAATGTATAGTTTGATAATTATTGTAAGAAGAAAGGAATATTTCATAATTTTTCATATCCTAGAACTTCACAACAAAACGGAGTTATAGAACGAAAGAATCGAACTCTACAAGAATGCGCAAGAACTTTACTAAATGAAAGCATATTACTGAAACATTTTTGGGCGGAAGCTGTTGCTACTGCCTGTTATGTATTGAATCTTGTTTCTATTAGACCTCTCACCAAGAATACACCTTACGAACTTTTTAACGGTAGAAAACCAAACATGTCTTATTTCAAAATATTTGCATCAAAATATTTTGTATTAAATACCAAAGATCATCTTGGCAAATTCGATTCAAAATGCGACGAAGGCATATTTCTTGGATATTCGAATCGAAGCAAAGCTTATCGGATTTTTAATAAACAAACTAATACTATCGAAGAGTCACTTCATATATCTTTTGATGAGAACCCTAAATTTATTTCAAAAAATGATGATGATTTACTTAATAATAAAACGAATATAATAATAAACAATTCAAGAGATGATGAAGATATTATTGATAATTCTACAGAAGATGAAAACATTGTTAATAATTTAGAAAATAGAAATATTACTAATACAATAAGATCTCCTGGAAGAATCTTACGAAATCATCCTACAAAAAATATAATTGGAGAAATAAATTCAAATGTTCGAACTACAAATCAACTAAATTTAATGGGTAATTCTCTCTACTATAGAACCTTAAACTACTAAGGAAGCATCATCCGATGAAAATTGGATTATTTCTATGCAAGAAGAACTAAATTAGTTTGAACGAAATGAAGTTTGGGAACCAACCGATCAGACTATTATAGGAACTAAATGGATTTATAAAAATAAAGCAGATGAATTAGGAAATATAACTAGAAACAAATCGAGACTAGTAGCCCAAGGATATAACCAGAAAGAAGGAATAAACTACGAAGAAACATTTATTCCAGTCGCTAGACTAGAAGCAATACGAATTTTATTGGCTTATGCATGTTTTAATAACTTTAAACACTATCAAATGGATGTTAAAAGTGCATTTTTAAATGGTTATATTAAAGTAAATGTTTATGTTGAACAACCTCCTTTATTTATTCATGAAAAATACCAAAATCATGTCTATAAACTTAAGAAAGCTTTAGATTGTTTAAAACAAGCACCACGTGCTTGATATGAACGTCTTAAAAGCTATTTAATTGACTCAGGATTCGAAATAGGAAAAGTAGATCAAATTTTATTTATAAAACATTCTAAAAATCATATTTTGATAGTTCAAATATATGTAGACAATATTATATTTGGTTTAACTTATAATAAATTATGTAAAGAATTTTCTAAAATAATGACTAGAGAATTTGAAATGTCCCATATGGGGATTTATCGTAATTTTTTAGGTCTTCAAATAAAACAAGTTTCACATGGAATATTTATTAATTAAGAAAAATACTGTAATAATCTTATCAAACGTTTCAGAATGGAAAACACTTCTTCCAAACCAACACCTATGAGCACAACAGCACATCTGGATAAAGATGAAAATGGAAAAAGTGTAGACCAAAAAATATATCGTGGTATGATAGGATCACTACTTTATCTAACAGCAAGTAGACCAGATATAATGATGAGTGTGTGTTTATGTGCACGATTTCAAGTTGACCCAAAAGAATCACATTTACGAGCCGTAAAACAAATACTATATTATCTTCGTAATACTATAGATTTCGGACATTTCTATCCAAAAGAGTGCTCGTTCGAATTAGTATCATACATCGATGCCGATTTCGGAGGATCACAAACAGATAGAAAAAGTACAAGCTGTACGTGTCACTTCATTGGTAAATCGTTAATATCATGGTTTAGCAAGAAACAAAACTGTGTCTCACTATCAATGTGTGAAGAAGAATATAATTCTACGGCACTAGCTTACGCACAAATAATTTATATGCAAAAGACACTTAAATATTTCAGAGTCAATCTATCAAAATCGATAATTTACTGCAATAATTCTAGTGCGATAAATGTATCCAAAAATCTAGTAAACCACTCAAGAACTAAACACATAGAATTAGACATCACTTTCTACGTGATAATATAGAAAAAGAAGTGATAAATTTAGACTACGTTCCATCAGAAAATCATTTAGCTGATACTTTTACTAAACCATTGTTAGAAAATACTTTTATAAAATTACGTCGTGAACTCGGTATAATGTCAATTAAAGATATATAAATAATAAAATATGAAATTTTGACAAAAAATTCAAAAATAAAATTGTTAAAAAATTCATATTTCTGGCCATACTAAGACTCGAACATATGACCTATTGTGAATAGCCAAGATGTCTTAACCACCTGAGCTATTGATTATTTCTATTACGGCCTAGATCAGGGACTCAATTATATAGTGACAACAATACACTAAATTATTTATAACACTTATCTTTATAAATATACTTTACTTCTTTTTATGCATATTACATTACATAAGTTAAATCAAATAACGGAAAAACCAACGAACAACCATATTATTTGGCTAAATTCAAGACAAGCCATTCAATTCAACCTTCTTTTACTCAACCTTAGGCTATAAATAGATAAGTCTATCCTGTGTTATTCATACAATCAAACTGAAATACAAGCTAATTTTCAAGATGTCAACTTCTTCTTCAACTGACTCCATTGAAATTCTAGCCTCTACTAATTCACCAAAAACTCCCGTCCATCATACTACACCATCTTCTACCTATCATGATCATACCGGATATACTCCGGAGAAAAAGAAAGGGAAGAAGATGATTGACGCATCTCCAAACACTATACAAAAATAGATGATTTGCATCAATATCAACAAGAACCACTGATGCTTCAACGTGAAATATACTACGAGCAAAAGATCAACTCGAAACGTCGAGGAATTATCGAGCACATTGCTATGAAGTTTTGTTGTGCTTCTTCACATCCAATAGACGAACACACCGTTTCACCTATTCGACGACCTACTTCATCCCCGCTGCGACCACTGGTCTCACCAAATTCATGGGATCGAAATGAAGCATCGAATATTCGTCGCAAACAACTATAGGGCAATAAAACTCCTAGCCCTTCAAAATAAACGTAGTTGTTATTATTTGTTAATTTTTTATTTTCGAATAAATCTACTAAAGTATGTACGATTTTTATTTGGAATAATTCCTTTTTTTATTATCAACACTTATACTAGTTATAATATTCAAAAATAACCTTACAATGTTCATAAGTATAAAACTTTTACAAAAATTTACTCAAGCAAAATTGACTGTAAAAATTCACCCAGGTCAGTCCACTGAACCATTTTTAAAAAACTATGGTTAGTCAACTGCCTCAATGGCTCAGTCGACTAGACCAGAAGGATGAAATTTTTTGACTGAATCATGAAACCGAGCAACATTAGTACTCCTATCCACTCACTTATCATCTTTTAACCATTACCTTTCCCTTATCTCTCCTCACTCATTTCAGATTTTCAACTTCTCCAAAACCCTAGCTCTTCAAAAACTCAATTTTTAATATACAAACAATCAAATTAATGGCTCCTAAGATAAAAGGACAAGCATCTTCATCCTCTCAACCTCCTTCAAACGAGCAAATCCAAAAATGGCTATTTGATGATACCGCAATTAGGAGATGGAGAAGAATGCAAGATTCTCGCATCTTTTAAGGTTCATTTGTGTAACGACCCAAAAATTTTGAACAATTTAATTTGAAAATATTTAATTTATTTTAAATATTTGAATGATGGTTTGACTTGAATTTCAAATTATCAGAATGAATTTGGCGATTAAATTATAGAGTTTAATCTATTGAGGTTGAATAAAAATTTGAATCTTCAATTTTAAGCTGATTTAAAAATATTTCAGAGGCTTGTAAAATTCATATTGATAATACTGAAGATAATAGAAGCTTCAGAATCAAATTTGATTATAATTTGTTCAGTTTTGAAATTTTAATCGTTTGAATCGATATTTTAAAATAGCCGTCCGAGGCACAGTCTCGGAATTCGACGAAACTAGTTCCATTGGGTCCGTAATATTGAATTATTCTCGGATTTCAAATTTTGTATTTTTCGGAGTTGTTATGTGAGCACACGGTGAGTAAATGCGTTGAAATTAAATCGAATTCGATTTAAATTTAATTTTTTTTAAATTTGTCACATCAGTTACTTTACATCCCTAAAATCATGCCTAGCATTATGCCTAGTATCACGCAGATGATCACGGAGGCAAAACACGTTCTCTCTGTAAAATCGTGCAACCCATGTTCTTTCTGTTTTAAAATACCATCTCCTCTCGTTCAAAAAACAAAAATCACGAAGAAGAAAAATGGCCGCCCCTTTTTGTTTTCTTTTCAGCCGAGAGCCTTTCCATTAAAAATCGAATTCCATCTTCGTTCCTTCAATTCGAAATCAGCCGAAGCCCTCTTCCTCAATAAAAAAAACAAAAAAACTCGATCAGATCTCGTGCCGTGCTCGAGCGCTTCCTCGGGTTCACAAAAGGTGGAGGCGCGGCAATGTCGAGAGCAACTTCTTCGGGCGACGGCGACAGCGGTGAGCTGCAATCGAGCGTGATGAGGTCACGTGCTCGCGATTCGAGATAGAGGAGTGGGGTAGCTCGATCGAAGCATCGCGATGGCGTAGGCGCGTTCAACTTCGGCGAGGCGATGCGCGTGCGTTTGGGTTCGAAGCAACGACAAAGGGGGAGGTCGCGATTGATAGGGAGAAGGAGATGGTGGGTTCGGTCTGTAGTCAGGCTTGATCGAGGTGACGTCGATGTCGGCTAGGGCTTCGGTTTGTCTGGTAATTTAATTTTCTTAAGTTATTTCCCCAAATCCAAATTTAGTCCCAGGAAACATTTTGACAGTATAGGTTGTTTAATTTAAAATAATTTATTAAGGTACTATATTTTGTTTAATTACTTATTTTAGTTATTAAAAATGTCTATTACACATCTGACTTTGGAAAAAAAAAGGATCATTTACAGTAAAGTATAAATATAGATTTTTAATTTCTTTTATAGGAAAACAGGTTTTAACATATATATGTGTAAATGAAATTTTTATAAAATATATTACAGTGAATGTATATATGCAGTTTACAGTAAAACGAAGAAAAAATATAATAATAATAAACGGCAGTTTCGTTTTAATAGATATATATATATATATATATATATATGCAGTTTTATAGAAAATAATGTGATAAATATACACACACACACACACATGCAGAAAGTAAATTTTACAGTAAAAGGGAAAATTTATAGGTCACAGTTGTTTTAATTTAAAATTTATAGATATGCAGTTTTACGTTAAAATTGATTTGAAATTAAGAAATTGCAGTAAGAGAAATAATATATCACATTTTAAGTAAATATGAGTAAGTTATATTAAAAGAAATAGAAATTCAAGTTTTAAGCTTAAAGAAGAAGGAACGAAAATTTAGAGGGTTTAAACAAGTTTTTAGATAATTTAAAACTATTAAAGATTAAATTATAAAAGGAAGTTAGTTTGAAATTAAAAGGTTTAGTTAAATAAATTTATTTAAGTAAATTTAGTTGAAATTTAAATTTTATTAGATAAATTTGTTAAGAGTAATCTGTTTAAAATTAAAAGGGAATTTGTTTGGAATGAGTGATTAAGCCCAAATTAAATTATAAACTAGTTAAATCAAATGAAAATTTATTATTCGATCTGTTCGAATATTAATAAATTGTGTAAATATTTATACAAGGTATAAATCAAGGAAATCGAGTCGAGATGGAAAATGGATGGCAAATTAAAAAGCAAAGGTGAGAACTTCTCACTCAAAAAAAATTTATAAGTTGGATTTGCAGTTATTTATTGATTGCTATTTGGTTGTGATATTAGATATAGTAGGATATATCTATATATATAACAATATATATATATATATATATATATATATATATATATATATTGGCATATGTATATATTGCAGTTGATGATTTCACGCATTTGTATAGCGGATGAGACCCTATTGCGCCGCCTATTAAGCGGATAATATTTTATAAATCGCATATACCGCGATATTCCACCTCGAAGTGGAATGGGTATTGTGCTAATGTCTGTGGGTGCAGGGAAACAGGTTGGAGGGATCCAACTGGATTCCTCACCAATATTTATTTGATTTTAGATATTGTGATATTTGATTGATTATCATATTGATATATGATGTTTGGAAGTCGTGATTGACTATTTGATGTGTTGCATCATCGAATCCAATTTTGAAGTTTAAAAACAACGATTTTGATTTTTAAGGGATTTCTAAAGTGATTTTTTGAAAGTATACGTTTATATAATATATTTTTTGAATTAATTCATCTTAAATAAATAAACGTTATAATTTTAATATTATAAAAATTATGATTTTTGAGAAATACAGTTAAAAGTTGATTTTTGAAAATATGGGATTAATGATTTTATAAAATAGTTTAAACTGGGATTTCTGAATTTATTATAAATTTTTTAAAAATAGGATTTATGAAATTTGATTATTTTATAAATCAAAATGAGGAAATTATAAAGGAGTTTAAAGACGTTTTAAAAGAATAATATAAATTGATCCATATAAAAGATTTATAAAATGGATATTTATAAATTAGAATATTTTGAATTGTAAAACGAGCTTTTATAAGTGTTAGAATGAATTGTGAATAAATTTCATAAATGAATGAAATCTATAGGATTATAACGGTGAAGTTATAAATGGAACTTTATAAACAGTAGGTTTATAATTTGGGAAGTTAAAAGAACGATTTTTGTAAACAAATAAATTATAAGTATTTAACTTGAATTATAACTTTTAGTATATATTTGAGTTATGAATTGAATATGTTAATAATGGAATTTATAAACGTTGTTTTATAAATCCGCAAACTACTTATTTTGATAAGTAAATTGTTGTAACTTGTTAATGGAGTTATATTCACGTTTTAGACAGTGAATAAGCCTTTAAAATTAAATGAATAGAAATGATGAAATTGGTTAACAAATATATTCACGTTTTTGAATAGTGAATAATATGTTAAAGAAATGGTCTTGAATGTGATGTTTTAAATAGAATTAAAACGATCTAACGATGTTTTAAATGTATTAAGATTCGAAACCATAGATTTCAACATTCATTGTTGAAATAGACGTTTTCGAGAAATAGAAGGAAATGTTAGACTATAACACTGTTGTTATAGTAAATGATTTCCGAAAGGAAATGTTTTGTATAGTATTGGGATTTATATATCTATTTTAATTTTGAATCCCTATACTAGTGATTTTGGGTTGTCGTAACGATGTTTTACACAACATTCGTTTTGGCCCAAATAAATATGTCTAAGAGAATGATTTCCTTAAAGAATGAACTATATACTTAATGTCGATTTAAGTATATTGAATATTTTCTAAGTATAGAAAATAAAAAGACTTGTGAATTACTTATAAATAAATAAGTATGGAAATGTTTTTCCAATATTAAGTGAATATTTTGAATTTATCTTTTTGAAGATAAATTGAAAATGAATATTAGAAATCGAATGGAAATCGTATATTCATAAATATTTGGAATGTAAATTCAATATGGAATTTATAAATGAAATTGGGAAATTGGGTTTAAAAATAAATATTGATTTATTTTTGAAGTATTGAAAATATATATCTTGTAAAGATATTTTTGGAAAATAAATAATTTGAAAAATTATTTGGAATCTGGTGATGTTGTGCATATCCATTAATAGTTCGATAACCGACTATCAATATTTACCTTTAAGTAGGTATTTGTTGTGATTTGCTTGAAATTGAATGCCACACTTATTTTTTCTAAAATAAGCGCTCACTATTCGGGTTAACCGGGAAAGGACCTTGGGGTCATATAACCCATTCCGAATATGTGATACGTCGTTATGAATTGCATTTGAAGATCGGTGTTGAAGACCGGATATTTTCAAAAACGAAAGGGTTTCTTGTTGATTGTCTCTGCACTGGCTGATCCCCGGTATAGAGATCTCCATATGTGATGGGAAGTTCGGTCGTGATTAGTGAATATCCGGATTGCAAGGACTTCTTTGTAAGTGCCTTCGGTTCTGTTCGAGCCCGGAACAGACTTGTATGGATAGTATGTCTTACATTACAGTTGAGATATAAAGCTGATTTCTTTCAAATATATTTCTGTTGGTGGCGGAGAATTTATTCTCTTAGCCTAACACCCTTCTCTGAGACGTACGAGCTTAGAGGTTATATAGTTGAAGGTTATCAGCAATATATTCCCAATTTGGTAATGTGACATGCTGAGTGTTGCTGTGAAATGATCATTGTGTTGATCATTTGCGATAAGATCATTTGTTTGATCGTTTATCTTTGTGATCATTTCTATGATCATTTGTTGACCCAAAGCACAGCTTTTGTATAAAGCGTGGCTTTGTGGACGAGACTTCGTCGAGCCTCACAACCCGGTAAATGGTCGAAACAGGAATCGTGGCGGCAAGGTTTCAGGGATCGCTTCCCTAGGGTAGGACCATTCTTTCTGGAAAGGGGTAGTATCATGGTATGGAGCCCAGATACTTACTCATGTGGATACACTATATCTATTACTGTGTGGTGTTGTTGGAATCGAGGCCTCGTATAAAGGTCCAAAAGGACCGGGGGTGGTATATCTGAGGTTTCTTACTCCCTGGGAAAGGGGTAGCCGGCCTTGTTTGGCAGAGATCCATTTGGGATGATCGGGGACGTCCTTCCAGAGGCGTTCCATTTCGGGGTTTGGGAAGTTCCTTTGCCCGACCATTTGTTGGAAATCCATTCTTCAAATACGTACCTTGTACGGTTTTAGTTGTATTACCTGCCATCTACTTATGGTGGCGCCCCACTATTTGGATGGTAGCTATAGTAGGCATAGTTCGAAATGTCTATGTTGGCTAAGATTTATATCTTTACTTTCGAAATGATTTTTACTACACTATGCACTAGTAATGATATCAAATGTTTCCTTTTAATGTGTATCAAGCATCTTTGACTATCATAAGGAGAAATCTCCTCCGATTCTGCGTTTGCATTGTGTGTGTGTGCGGGAGGCCTTATGGTAGTCTCATTTTTAAAAGCATTTCGAATTGACTTTAAAAATATTCCTCTATTTTGATTTTAAAGAAAAATAAAGTGTTTTGAGTTCCCACACCAGTCACATGACTGACTCGGAGTTTATTGTTTTCCTTCCTAAACTCTGGGTGCCCACCAATTTCTACACGGGCAGTCAAGAGTTAGGTTTATCAGGATATTCTGGAATTCAGGAGTTGTTGGAGGCAAGATGGATGGCATGGCGTATTCACTAGTATATAGTATTTCTTTTCCGCTGTTTGTTGTTATTTGTTGTTGTACACTCTGATAATGAATGTAATGTGATGAAATGTAATAACTGATATAGTTCTTTGTTTAAAGATTATTCATTTATCTATTATATGTTGTTCCGCTGCGAATTGTGAGATTCTGATATTGTTCTGTTGTTTTCTTTCCGTTCTATTTTCTTTTCTCTCTATTTTCTATCGTTTTCTCTCTTCTTCTGTCTTTTTCTTTTTCTTAAACCCTCAGTGTTCGGTTTTCCGGCATCCGACTGATCGGCATTCGATACAGTGGACGTATTGATGTCGATATTCGGGAGTCGAAGAATCGGGTCCTGACAGTTTGTAAATTTTTCTGATTTCTCTCCGTACCATATACAAGAATTGGCTCGTAGGAGCAATTTGGAATCTTTATTCAATATTGACGATAATAAGCACAAAATTAATCAAATAATGGTCAAAATGTTCTATGCAAATCTTAACTTGGGTCACCAAACCATTTAAAATCAAGAAGATTGTGTATGGAGTCTAGTTTGTGAAAAACCCGTTTTTTCTCCTTAGATCGAATGGCTCACATTTTAAGATCTGAAAATGATGATATAGAATTGAGCAATGTTGATTGTGATATGGTCGTTCTTGACCATATTAGTCATTTATTTTTAGAAGACGACATACGCCAACTCAAGTCCATGTGCTTAAGACCAAAAGCAAGAATTATACATCGTTCTTTAATGAAAACCATAACTCCGTAAACTAGGAGTTATGAACTTGTTTATGAACATAACTTTAAAGCCTTGTACGCTATCTTCGGAAACATTAAAGTCAATTGGCTACGATTAATTCTTGTTGAATTCTTAAGCTTCAATAATGGTCGAATGAATGTCATCTATTATGGTGAGTATATTATGCGACTACTAAAGGCATGTGAGATTCTGAAACCTGACTCGTCGGTTTCTACCGTTGGGATTTAAATTCTCACACTTTAGCATTAATGAAGCTACCGGTTGCTCGACCACCTCCTACCATTTCTTTCGAAGAATGGACTCAACGATAATTATCTCAAGATCAACCACAACAACATGGCGAAGCATCTCATTTTCCATCTTGCCAAAGATCAATTAATCGTCAACAAGATGAAATTTTGATTCCTACTCCGAACCTTCCTCCACATGAGTCGATTTCTATGATATGCAATAACCAACAAATTCTTCAATCCCATATCACAAAAGTTGACAAAAATCTTGATAAGGTTAAAGGATTTTTTACGAGGTTATGGCAAGCTATCTCATGTTCATCCGGCGCTTCCACGGCTACAATAGGCGACCCAAGTAAGCAACCCGTCTTCACTTGGTCTTCCTCTTCCAATGATCAAGAAAGCAGTAGCGACGAGGTGGAGATGGAGGCGATAGTGGTGGTCAAACATCGTATGATGATAGGGGTAAGCAAAGAATGTCATACACTGTTATTTTATATTATGAAAACATTAGTCTTTAATTTATGGCTTGTATTAAATAGTCACTCTTTTTCATATTATTTCAATGTATGAATGATCATTTCCTTCATAATATCTATGACATTATGGCTTCATACTTTTATATTCCTTATTCCTTTTTATCGATGACAAAAGGAGGGAAATATTATTACTAACGTTAAGAATGCAGGATATAGAGTGTCAAAAATTTAGGGGGAGTAAGTATATATATTATATATACAGTCGAAATCTATATCTATTTATAGGTTGTCATCAATCAAAAAGGGGAATAATATTGAGATTTGGTTTTGATTCATGAAACAAAGCTATCACTATGACATACAGATTTGACGACTGCTACGAAAAAAAAAAGAATATATACTACAAGGAGACAAGACTTCAAAATCGGTGCATCAATATTATTATTCTATTTTTGAGTCTTTGGTCAATTTTTTTAAAATCTCTCCTCGTTTACGTATATATTAGCTTATATATTTAATCATCTTATTCCTAATTAATTTATATGTACATGTAGAATATATATTATATTATAAAGTGTTTAAAGTTATATATTATTATGCCCGTGTAAACTATGCAAATTGCACATATTTTACCAAGTCAGTCAAATGACCCAGAGGCTCAGTCGACTGACCTTGAAAATTCTGTGCAACATGCACAGGTGCACAGATATACAAATATATATTTAAAAATTCATTTGAATATTCAGTCGGCTGACCTAGAGGTTCAATTGACTAAATTTCTACAACAATTACTTTTTGAAGAGACACGACTATTTGTGAAGAGTTACAAACCTCTACGAAAAGATTTGGACACAACACTTCAATCGAAACACTTCACCAATAGTCACTGCTTTCTAACCTCTATAAATACATACTCTAACTTGATTCCAAATCACCAAATTTTCTTATCTTTCTAATCTAACTCTCTTGAATCTATTTGCTATAATACTTTCAATTATTCTACATTAAGCAGTATTATACCTTTATATTCTTCATAAACTTCAAATATATATATTTATACTCGAGGAGACGATTATAGAAAGAGTGTACTACAAGTGACAAATCCGTGTTATTAGAACGCACATCGTCAAAACAATCTTCTGTTTTTGTTGAAGTTCTGTTCTACTGCTTAGGCGTGTGAAGTCCTCTTCGGCTGCTGAGGCGAAATCCTGTTCTGCTGCTTAGGTCCCTGTTCGGCTGCTCAGGGGTTGTACAGACCTGTTCCTCCGGGTTAAGTGAGGGTTATTGTTTAGTGAAATTCTAGAAGGGGTATGGGATTGGACGTAGGGCGGTGCTCCGAACCAATATAAAAATCTCTGGTATCATTTTATTATACTGCTTTTATATTCCGCACTATTTACCGTATTACTATCATCGTTATACTCTGTATTGTCATATATCCATTTATATGATCCATAACACACTTTCATGTTTGTTTTATAAACTAAAGCTTTCACCTGCTTTACTTTCGAATTAGAGCTTTCAACTTGGTTGCTTTCATCTAGGTCGAATGTTTAAAAGAAAGGTTTTAAACCTTTCAACTAAGTCGAAAGGTTACTGCTGCTTTACCACTATTTTGTCTTGAAACCTTTCGACAAGGTCGAAAGTTTACTACCACTTATCATTGTTTTGTTTCGAACCTTCCGACACAGGAGAATGGTTATAGTCGCTTTTTCAACCTTTTAAAGTCGTTGCTTCCGACAATGATGAAGGTTTACTTATTTTAAAAACTAGCCGCTTCTGACATTGCTTTCGAAAGGAATTAAATCCTTCGACTTATATGATTTTCCTTTGTTTTATAATTGAAATTACCTCAAGCTTTTGAAGGAGTTGCTATAAAAAGGCATAGGTCTATTGTTTTAAATGAAATGTCTTAAAGCTTTTGAAGAAAACCTTCGGACAAGGTCGAAAGGTTGCTTCCATTGTAGTTGAAAGGTTTTAAAAGAGGACATTCCACATATTTTTACATGTACCCAGTAAGTTATCGAAAGGTTTCTATTTTAAGAGTTGAATGCTTTCGAAAGGTTTGAATTACTGAATGGTTTCAATGGTTTCAAAAGGTTTGGATTTGAAAGGTTGTTTTGAATACCTTCCGACAAGGTCAAAAGGTTTGGTTTTAAAATATTTGAAAACCTATACTCTAATTTTTGAAGGAAAAACCATGGCTTATATAAAGGAATTTTGTAAGGGTTTTAAGTATGCAATTTTGAAGAAGTATTTCCTTGATAAAAATATAAATTAAAGGTGTAATAATGTTTTATGTTATGTATTTCAAGTACCTTAAGGAGTGGTATTGTTAATTATTGTTTTACTTATTCAAATATGAGTGTATTCACATGTAACCGTGTTTTGGGAAAAAAGATGGAGAATAGCCGTTAGATTAGCTCAAATAGTGAATATAAATTACTTAAACTCCTGAATTAGTAGAATTGCATCCATAGAGTCAGGGTGACCAAAAATTTAGGATGCCTAAACTTTGTAGTTATTGGTGGTAAACCAAGAGGTTCATAGTAAACCAATGAAAACTATGATAAGGTAGTTAGTGGTGCATACCAAAAGGTACATAGTTAACCCATGAAAATTATGTATAAGGATAGTTGGTAGGGGTTAATTGGTTTGTAGTGAACCCATGAAAACTATATTCAGATTAAGAATTGACCTCTGTCCTAGTAAACCCATGAAAACTAGGATAAATAAGTGGCTAATGGAAGTATCAGTAGGTTCCTAGTTAACCCATGAAAACTAGGATGTGCAGTGAGCTCCTTGGTAAGTCCATAGGTTTCTAGTCAACCTACAAAAACTTGGATATGGGGATTAGTTATTAGAATGACTAATAGGTTCAGGAGGACCCATGAATTAATTAAGTTAATTGACAGGAGCCAATAGGTTATTAGTGATCTCATGAAAACTATGAATCAGACAGGGCGTCTATTAGTTATAACAAGGTTATTAGCAAACCCATGAAAACTAAAAAGGTTAGTAGTGAACCTAGAAACTATAATAATGACAGGGTGTCAGAATAAACTGGGAATGGGGAAATCTTATTTATTCACAAGTATGCATATCATCATAATGTTTTTAAATGTATGTTTTAACGATTATGAATGCGGGAGCAAAGAATTCGGTTTTATAAAGGTTTTATGATACTAATGAGAGGAAAACCCATTCTGCTAAGCGGCGTGGTCTCACTAGATACCAAAAAGGATTGAGATGTTAGGTTATTATTCATACCGGGCTTTATGTCTGACTTAGAGTTTTTGTTTTCCCCTTAAACTCCCGGGTATTCGATTTATTTTGAGTAGTTTGAGATTTAAGGTTCTCAGATTTTCTTCTCCGACGAATAAAGCTTCTAGAGGCATGCAGGAGGCAAACAGATATTTAGACTTTTTCTTTCTGCTGCATGTTTTGTTGTAAAGTTAGATTTTTTAGCCTACTATATTCTCTTATCAACCAAGGGGCATCTTCATATGTCGCTCTTGGCGTATTTGTAATAATTATTTTTTGTTGAATGTGATTAACATAATTTGGGAATTATGTAATGAACAAGAAATGTTTTGGATTGAATGTGGAAATATGTTTTTGAACTGTTAATTTTTTTCCATATTTCAGCGATATGTTTATCAATGTATCTAGCACTGCTGTATTTGATCGTCGAAGATTAATCACTATGGATTACTGCAGCATCCGTAGCCACTAGTTTTGGGCCTCTAAGTAGGGGGATGTTACAAATGTATATACATTGTTTTTAATTATTTCTTTTCATATATACATATTTATATACTTATCTTTTGTATATATATAGTATTTTTAAATATTTTTCTAATATATGTGTATGTGTATATTATATGTATATTTTTAAAGTAAAAATAATAGATTTTGAAATATTATATATATATTTAAAGTTAATATATTTATTTGATCCTGTGACTATGGTGATCCAGAATCAAAATTTAAATTTTAAATTTTAAATTTTAAATATGATTTGTATGTCATAGTTATTTACATTGGAAATTTACAATTATTTTATATTGTAGTGTGTGTGTGTATGTATATGTGTTTATATAAACAGTTACAATTTATAAATACTATTTTATAATATATAAAATTATACATACATATATATATATATATATGTATGTATGTATTTTTTCTGTGTGTGTATATATATGTTTATATGTATATGTGTGTTTATATGTATGTATGTATATATAAATATATATTTGTGTGTGTGTATGTGTGTGTATTAGGCATCACATGTGTATATATAGGAGCTAACATGTCTATTGCAGTGTAAATCCCATCGTTCATGCATAGACATGTAAACCATGAACACCATTTATGTTTGATGTGTGCATATACATATATGTGTATTTGATACACGTGTTGTATTACATATATTATAAATATAACATTCATATAAATTTTATTATAAATAAAATAAATTATCGACTTTATTTAAAACAAATTTAATTAAGATCCAAATATATATAGACTTTATAGGCCCAGTAAGATCCAAAATTGAATAATTTTTTAAAAATTTATCCATTTACTCCGCTGCATACAGGCCAAGTTCCAATAATGGTATTAGAGCCAAATAGCCTACGCTATTTAAATTAGCAACATTAGGTCAAACTTATTAAATTCCACATATATAGTAGGATGTTTAGAAAAGTAGCGTCTAAAGTTGGGTTTGGGTAATCAAATACTCTGCCTTACTCGGCTATTGGCCCAGCCCGTAAGGATAAGGTAAGCCCAAAGGTTATCACTAAAATGAAGGCCTAAATTGATTTGGTCCTGGGTTAATCTTCAAAATATGTTTTTAAATTAAAATAAAATTTAAAACTTAAACAAATAAAAAATAATATTACAAATTTATAATAAGTAGCGATTTTAAAAATGTTATAAAATAATTTCTAAATTTGTTTATAAATAAATAAATTAATTTAAAAATTATTAGAAATTAAATGTATAATTAAGTAAAAGTTAATTAATTAGATTTAAAACATATGTATTGATATATGTGACATTATCTTAAAATATTAAGGTAATATATGTTTTTTTTTTTGTGTGTGTGTATTATTTTTCAAAATTAGTTATAATTAACTAAAATTATTTTAATTAAATAAATAAATTAAATGTTAATAAATAAATAATATAATACATATATATAATATATTTGTATAACTATAATTGTTTTAGTGCAAATATTCAATTTACATATTTAAAGTGAATAAAATAAAATTAATTATAATATTAATTAGTTGAGTGATTAAATTAATTAAATAATATTTAATTAATAAAATTAATATTAGTTTGTACATAAAATTATTATATAAGTTAGATATATTATAAAATTTTGTGCAAGAATTAAACTTATATAATTTTAGTGTATAATTAAAGGTGGAATAATAAGAAACCTAATAAGATTTAAGGAATAAATACATACGTATAATACATATACTATGATTTCTGATGTGTCTAACAGTTGAACTACGAGTGTTTTTCATTAAAATACATTATTCCATAAGTTGTATCACCCAATTAAATATATTAATGATTAAAATTATTTAATATAAAATTCATCCTCTACCATTTATATCTTAATAAATAACTTCCATACTCTTTGGTTATTAAGCAAACTCAAGCCAAATACATTATATGTAATATTATTAATATATAAACTAAAAAAGGTAAGATAGTTCTATATTTGTTAAGCAAACTCAAGGTATATATACTATTCTTAAGCCATTGTAAAATAGTAGTTATGAGTGAATAATCTCTTTCGATTTGTGAGCAAACTCAAGATCAAAATGAGATTAGGACAAGGACCATAAGTTAAGAGTTTTATATGATGCAACTAACAAAGTGTTATCCATCGCTTGCGAGCCTATGATTTGTTGAGCAAACCCAAGGTCAAAATCCCAAAGCAAGCGAGACTTAACACTTAATGGAGAAATTGAAAGAATTCTATGTTTCTTTTAGGGTTTTAAGAAATATAAAATTCTAGTGGGAACTTTATTAGAAAAATAAAATGGTAACATTAAACTTTCTAATAATGTAAGAACATTTGCTATGTATAAATTAAAATAATGCACATCAATAAATTTATGCGTTTAATATAATTAATAAAATGTTTATTAATTAAAATATATAAATGAACTGAATTAATATTGACAAATAAAAAAAATACTTACTAATAAAAAAATTAGTATGTTCTTATTTCAGTACCCATGCAAGCACTGAGTTTTACAACTACTAAATACATTCGTAACTTGGTTACTTATGTATTGATTTACCAAGATCGTGTACTTCCTTCTATAAGTTTCAAATTCTAAAAGGAATACAAGAATATGGATATTTGATCGATATTAGACATACAAATGTTACATGGTGAACGTTATTATTCATAATGTACGAAACCCATAAGAAATTTGTTCATTCGAAATAAGCAAATAAATTATAGCGTGAGATCATATATTCAATATGATTGATTATAATCATGATCTTGTCATGTTAACAGTAGCAGTAGACTAAAGCTACAAGATGGATCTAAGAATTCAATAATTGAAAAGCCAGTTTGATCAGTTTATCTAAAATGCAGCTTATTCGATATCCTTAAATGTTAAGGATGACCTAATGCATTTTGTTCAGATTTCATTATGATCTAGCAGCAAGGGTGTCCTTTAAATTGTTTGACTGGAAAGGAAATCTCATGTACGAGAGTAGATGTAACCTAAGGCATAGTTAGGACAAAGTGAGTGAATGCTCACTTCTACTTCATAAGAAACATTTGAACGAGAATTTTAAAGTAATAATAGATACTTACCAAGGAATAAATAACATGGTATATGTTCCAAATGTATTTTCACATAGAAATTTTTTTCTATGAGAATTATGAATTTGAGATATTTGATCTGAAAATTCTCAACTGTAAACCAGTTACAGTAATGAAATAAATAATTCCTATTAAGGGATTGAATGGAGCTTCGTATTTTGTACTCTATTATAGTAATGGTGGAAATTGTGGGAGCATGCCATATAGCACTTATTAGTCCCATCAAGTAACGAAAATTGTTTCCGTAATGCATACCCAACATTATATATGAAGTAATAACTCTTTCTAGCATTGATTGAAAAGTAGACATAGTTTTATTTTAATATGAATACTATGGATATTCATTAAAAAATAAAACGATAATAATGTTATTTGTAATGCAGTGGAAAATAGAAGTATCTAATTTATTTGCAATTATTTTTTAATTATAGCCTATGTAGCTGTTTGGAGAAATAATTCTTTGTTTATACGATTATGAATCATGTAGTACTAATGAATTATATCTCAAACAATAAAGGGCAAAGAACGCATTGAGTGGGAGCAACATAAGAGTTGATGAACTTCTCGGACGAACTTTTTAATACAAAGTACGATTGATGATGAGTGAAATTGAGTTAACATCTTTTTATAAGGTCATATACCTAAGAGCAGTAAAAAAAATTAAAATTTTAATCATATAAATAATAGTTTACAAAATCATATAAGATATGGGTTTATAGGAAACCTTAGCATTTCCTAGGTCAAGGAGTAGACAGGTTGTGTAAGTCGAAAGACTACACGTAATGATTATATGTGAGGGATCTTGAATGGATCACCATAGAAGGAGTTTAGGAACGATAGTCATTGGATGACCAATTTATGTTTTCAACATAAGTAGTGTAAACTAAAACTAAATCAGTTTTACATATAAGGAAAATTCATAAAGTGTTTATGAGTATCTATTCCGTTGCACTGAGAAACAATTATTGTTTCAAGAAAAACCAACTTCACGTCGAAGGATTTTTCTATAAATTTTTTTGGTAGTAGGATAAATTTACGAAGATGAAACGGATTGCACGAGGTGAAATGAAGTTAATGGAACCTAAATGAAAACAACGCATTAGAGTGTTTAATAAGTATTCTTGCATATTGAAAAGAAATTATGAGTCTCTTATCAATGTTGCGAATAAATAATCCTCAATTGTCAATTAAATCTTAAAGAGTATCGACTCTACCATACTGTATGATGCATAACTCCGGAAGGATTACAAGTATGTTATCGAAATATGTTTTTGATACTTGTACCAGAAAGGATATGATCCATCATCTGCAAACATGTCTTTAATAGAAAGACTAATGCAATTGGAATATATTGAGCAACATTGGTAAAAATAAATCGTAATTTTCAATTGTTGAAATTAATGTAACAAATTTGCCATTCAATGTGCTTAAGATGATTCGAATATTACCGTGAACATTATTGCTTGGTATGACTGTGTTTTGGTATTTATGTGTTGAAACATAAATTCTAAATAATCGTCTATAATGGGCTATTCGCAAATAACAACTTAAGTATCTCAAAGTTAGTGGGAGTGATATCAAGTGTGTAGGTTTTTCGGATATGATCCAAGAACCGATACGAAAGTTTCATTCGATAAGCATCAAAATTGAACAAGTTTTTTATATGGATCATGTAATTTGGATTCCTTATGCATTGATAATAGGAATTATCATACATGTTGTATTGTCTACGGTATCATAATTTGCTTATGAAGGAGCATTCTCGAGTATTTACGAAATACCAGAGAATTGTTTGCAAAAAAACAAACTCCTTATGAAGGAGTGTATAGAGCCGAACTTTGTAAGTTATATCAAGTATAACATCTCAGTATTAAATTAATGTTCAAACCTTAATTAAGAATCTATAAGTTAGAAATGTTCCAAACAAAAGTTGTGGCTAATTCAACGAAAAGGTTAAGTACGTCGTCTTGAATATGCCACGATAAAAGTAATGAATAAATATAAATGCACAAATTTATAATTGAGCTAAGTGCAATTCCAATTTTTAAGAATACTACTTGATTGTTATATGATAACAATGTATTGATAAGTTCTCATTAGAAGTCAAGAAACATCCTCTGACTAGTTCTATATGATAAGGGTAGTTTTGATCATAGGAGAGAATTGATTGACATAGTGGAAAATTAATTTATCATAGCATATCTGTTCACGAAGGGTCTAACCTGATCAGTTCTCATCAAATTGATTGGAGGGATGTGATTGAGGTTCCACAATTGGCCCAAAGTGTAAGAGGAGATTGATAGACTTAAGGGTATGCCCTATAGGAAATTCTATAATTTACTATAAATTATTAACAATACAATGAAATCTTGTTCTCTAAAAGGTGAAATCTTGTTCTCTAAAAGGTGTTTTTATTTCTATTATATACTTTATATAATGTGTTGATTGATTAATTAATTTAATTTAAGTATATTTTTCAGAAAATTCATAAATGATATGTTTTTTTAATAATAATAACAATGTGTTATAATCATGAGAAATTTATCATAGTAAAATAAACATATCATTTTAAATATTCTTAGTCAAGATGTATCAAGATTGGATATTGATACATTCATTGAGACTAAACTACATAACGCTCTCCAAATTTTGAGTAGTAAATTACTCATGGCCATTGAGCACCAAAGGGTTATGTATTGATAGTTATAAGATAACTATAGAATGACTCGTCTATAGTTTTCTGTTAGTTAATATAACTAAGGTCGAACGGAAAAAATTGATATGGCAATGTTACACAATTCCTTCGACTTAAGAATATTGTCAAGCTTCAATATGGAAACTCTATTTTTATTATAGTTAAATCATGGCATGGCGTCCATTGAACGAGTATAGTGGGTCGGGCGAAAGCATTGGAAGTGAAATACTATTATGTGGTTAGTATCCTGGTTAACTGAAGTTAACTCGTAGTCAAATTCTAGCTAGGGCAGTTCTGTTAATAATAGTTATTATCATCGAGCCAAGGACTCTTTATTTGGACCATGAAGTTGAATATGGATGACATTGGAATTTTGACCATTAACATTTCCATAAGTCCTAATGTGATATAGTTTAAAGGAAGAGAATTGGTGTAAATAATTGTCACTATCGGGTAATTCTTAAATTATGTTATGTAAGCGATAAATTTGGCCATAATGTCATACCAGCTGCTAAGGTGACGTGTGAATTAGTATTTGAATTGTTATATATTAATCGCTTACCGAATTTACACCTAAGAGCCACAAAACCAAAACGTTGAATACTCCTCCTACAATCTGATTTAATTATAATTTTCATAAATTAATTAAGTTAATTAATACATAGTAAATATTGATTATAAAATTTTATGTCATTTGTGTAACCAATGTTAAATAGTATGTATATAATGCTTATAAATATGCTTATCGATATACGATACCGATGTACATTTGAATTGGATTTAATTACACAATTACTAAATCGTGCTTGAAGTAATTAGGATACCCATATAGGGGCATATTATGGCCGACCATTATAGAGGATTCGAAGGTTGAGTATTGATTTAAATTGAGATGAAATAGTAGGAGAAAAATATGGATCCGATCGCCTTTTTTACTTTTTGGATCGACACTATTTATACCTCTCAAACTCTACTCTCTATCTCTCTAATTTTTAGCTCGCCTCTACACGATCAGGCCATCCATAACCCATTCCTCCCACCTCCCTTTCAAGCTTCAAAAACACAAAATTAACTACAAATTGAAGATCGGTGGTTGCTGCTTTTAAATTGGTATCTCTTTCTGGATTCTTGAGATTGGTTCAAGGTGTCATTTGATTCGATGTTTCAATGTGTTTCATCTAAGCTTTGGTCAAGGTATATTCTTTATTTACATTATATATATACGAGCATTACAACACGCACTTCGCGTGTGATGATGGCATATGATTTGTGCGTTAATTGTTCTTCTACAATTTATATATGATTAACGCATTCAAGAGAAAATGATTTGCAAAAATATTTTGCCACGCTTTTACGTCGAAATTGTGTGTAGTTAATTTAAATTTTTATTTCTAAGTTGCAATATTTAATTTTTTATTAGTTTGAATTTTATTTATGTTATTAATTAATAAACAACGAATATCAAAATTAAGTTTATTTGTTTAATTAGATTCTATTCTTAAACGTAGAGGTATAGTTAATTTTAAAAAAAATAACCGCTTTAACTTAGTTTGAACAGTTCCAGTCCAGCCTAGAAATAATAGGCTAAAAATAACAGATAATAATTAAATTATATATGAGTAAAGGGTATTTTAGAAGTTCATGGTCGGACCAAAAGTTTGCGCTTCCAAGGCAACTATAATATATATGTATGTATGCATGCATGTATATATGTATATGTATATATAGATGTTCATTTTGTTATATGTATGTTTAGATAGGGGAGTATATCACGAATCTATGTATAGTTGTGTTGTATTCATTGGATGTAATTATATATATGTGTATATTAAAAAATTATTTTGTACATATATTCATACATATTTCTCAAGACCAAAAGTAAAAGACATTTTTTTCAAATACAATAAATTAAAATGATTTTAAAAGTTGACTTCAATACAAACATAATCATATAAGGCATGTTTAATATTTTACTAATATATATTTATTTATTTTAAGCTTTTAGAATTTTTTTACATATATTTATATATATATTAAAATACAAATACAATTTATATGTATACATACATACATACAAACATACATATATATATATATTAGTCATTTTAAATATTGTATTTAATTATAATATATATGTACACACACATAAATACAGGTAAATATTTAATATAAGAAGTATATATTCATTGTGTTTTCAAAAATTAAAAAAATTGAATTGATTTCCATATGGTAACCAATTTAAAATAAAGGAACATTCAAAACAAGTTCAAAACCGTAAATAAGAAAATTATTGTTTTATGGTCGAATGCCTATATATGTGTGTATGCATGTTTTTAATTATTACTTTACATCTAAACATACACACACACACATATCTTATATATATAATATTTCTAAATATTATTCTAATATTTACATATACATATTTTTTATGTATATGTTTAAACTAAAAATATAAATTTCAATATATATATATATATATATAATTTATACATATATATAGTGAGAGAAATGAGTGATCCTCTATTAGTAGAGGAGAGCACTCACGTAATTTATTCTACACTTGCAGTAGTGTTGAATTTCTGATTTTGTAGATCTGGACCTAAATTTTAACATTTGAATTTAAAATTTGATTTTAGAAACATAGCTATTTACATTAAAATTTTACAATTATTTTATAGTGTAATGTAACTACATATATATAATACATACACATATACATACATACATACATACATACATACATACATACATACATATATATATTTACATTTTACAACTACTATTTTATAATATATAATATTATTATTTGTGTGTGTGTGTGTATGTGTATATATATATAACAGCACATAGGTATATAGAAGGGCTAACATGTCTGTTGCGATGTAAATCCCAGCACTTATACATAGACATGTTAAACCATGTTTACCATTTATGTTACACGTGCACGTACACAAATATATGCATAAGATACACATATTTTATCATATATATTGTAAATATCGCATTAATTTAAAACTTAATTATAAATAAAATAAAATATTGACTTTGTTTATAATAAATTAAAATAAGATCTAAATATATTTAGACTTCATAGCCCAATAAGGTCTAAAATGGAATAATTTTTTTAAAATTTACCCATTTACCCCATTATATGTTGGCCGAGTTCCTGTAGACATGGGGTCGGGAGAGTCCCATCATTCAAGGATGATTATTCATCCTGGTGGTGACAAAATATACCGTGATATGAAGAGAGTGTCCCATTAGCCTAGTATGAAGTGATAAGTAGCGAAGTTTGTTTTCAAGTGCGTGACTCAAAGAGAAAAGACGGAGCAGAAGAAGCCTAGTGGATTATTATAGCCATTAGATATTCCATGGTGGAAATGGGAAAGCATCTCTATGAACTTTTTTGATGGGCTACCTAGAAGTAGAAGGGGGAATGAGAATATTTGGGTCATTCCCGTTCGCTAGACCAAATGCGCTCATTTTATCCTAGTTAGGAGTAGGAGGACAGCTTTAATGACCTTATATGTGAGGGAGATAGTTCATTTGCATATAGTTCCTTCCAGCATTATCAGTGACCAAGGTTTTCTATTCACTAGAGATTGTTGGAGGAGTTTTCAAGAGGCCTTGGGCACTAAACCAAATATGAGTACCACCTACCACCGGCAAATGGATGGAAAAACTTAGAGGGAGAGCCAGGTATCGGAAGATTCGCTGCGGATGTGTATCTTGAACTTTGGAGATTCTTTAAAGGCCACTTGCTATTAATTGAGTTTGTATAATAATAGATGCATACAAGTATTGGGATGGCACAGTTTGAGGCATTTACGGAAGGCCGTGTAAATCTTCATCATATTGTTGGGAAACTACAGATATAATCATTCTTGGACCAAACATGATTAGGGAGACTTCAAGGAAAGTAAATTTGGTCCATGGAAGGATGAAGACTGCACAAGATAGGCATAAATCATATGCTGATAGGAGACCTGTGCAGTTAATACCCCGCTATTACCCCGCTGTAACCCTACTATATCTCATAGCAGATTTCTACCTTTATGATTTTTCCATACAGCCCCAATTATAATCTTTTTGCTTTATGCCCCACTATTTCCGCTATATCCCATTATTCCTTCTATAGTCCGCTATTTACGCTGTATCTTCTTTAAAGGAAATTAATTAAAAAAATGACATTTATACATTATAGCTATTATGAAATTAATTTACTTAATTGAATTTTCAATATTTCAGAAATGAAAATGTTATAATAAACTACTAAATTTAAGTATGTTATATAACAGTTTTACCTTTATTTATAGTATATTCGCACATGTTTTTATTTAAAATTAGTTATGTATTAATTATAATTCAATTGAATGTTAATTTTTCATTAACTGAAATTTATATATTTGCAAAAACATTAAGCACAAGTTTTATAATCCATTTTAGAGTCATCCGCTATATCCTCGCTGTATCCCCGCTATGACTTTTTGCACCGCCACCGCATTGAATCCATCGAGCGCTTTGATTGCACAATAGGAGACGCAAAGAGTTAGAGTTCATAGTGGGCTATGTGGTATTCGTAAAGGTCTCACCACTTAGACACGTTATGAGGTTTGATAGTTTGAAAAAGCTAACATCGATTTTTGTACGGCCTTTTTCGATCTTGGAGAGAACATGGAAGTTATCTTGCAGAGTGGAGCTTCTAAAAATGCTAGTGTGGGTACACATGTTCTTCATTTATCATACTTGCAGAAATGTCTACACGATTCAACTGTTGTGGTCAAGCCGAGTTAGCTAGAAGAAGTTGAAATTGAGAGGGAGTCACTTGTTTGCCTTGTACCTACCCGTATTGTTAAGCATGGGATAAAGCGAATCTGTAATACAGTAATTAGAGATTTAGAGCCTAGTGAGGAAATCATCCATCAGAGAGTACTTGGAAACCCGAGGGTAAATTCTAATCTACCCATCCAGAGCTCTTTTCTAGTAAGTTTCTATTTAAGAAAGTTTGGTTGCTTGAACTCATAGTATTGAGCTTAGTATATTACATAGATAATCATGTATGGACGTTAGGCATGGATGAATAGGTTATTAGGACATATTTTGTATAATGGTTGTTAATGGACGTACATTATTTATTCATATTACACATATATACTTATATGTTCATATTGGTATACGACGCCATCACTTTATCTATTTTACTTTATCAATTATTTGCAAAAAAAATGTTGCATTTTTGCATATGTACCGAATGGTTGCTTATCCATGTAAGATTGCATGTATATAGGACATTGCATACATTTTGGGTACATGGCATAAGCACTTACATTTCAGGAGCACGACTAGCTCAAGAAACCACTTAATTTTACAACTTATATGTTCATATGGATTTTCATACCTATATGTACATACTACATTAGAAATTTTGAAAAGTTAGGAAAATGTATGGAAATGGCTGATGGTAGAGTAGATGATTGTAGATATTGATATTATGAACCTGTTGCATTTATCCGTCCTTAGAGATTTCGACGACGAAATCCTTTTAAGTAGGTGAGAATGCAATATCTTAAATAATTTAATAACAAATTAAAGCAGTACTAAGGGTAAAATTGTAATTTTACATAAAAATGACAAAACAGTAAATTTTCACAAACATTGGAATTAGGCCTTGGGACATATTCCATTACGTTTGGAAATTCATAGCCAGAAAACATATGTAATTTGTTGAATTTGATAAAATGAGTCAAAATCAGCGGAGACTAGTCTTATTGGAATTTTTGTAAATATTAATTTTGGTATTAAGTCAATAACCCTAGTTTTCAACAATGAATAAATCGCTAATCCTCACTTCTCTTCATTCTTAACCCTAGCCACCACCTCTCTAATTCTGTAAGTTCTTTTCTTCCTCCTCAAAATTCCTAAATCCAAACATCATTTTCTATTCCCTTCTCTAAATTTTTAAATCAAAGATAAATGAAGGTAATTCAAATTAAAAAAGAGAGAGGAAGAGAGTCAAATTAGAAGAGAAAGATGGGAAGCATGAACAATTTAAGGAATAGAGGAAGGGAGGCACCAATTCAAATAGGGTTAGTGAAAGGATTTTTTTGAACAACCCATCAAGGTTAGTGAGTTGATTATGATGTGTTATGATGTTAAACAAGTAGTTAGTCTCTTTTGTAACTCTTCCTAGATTAAAAATATGGTTTTTTTAATTTTGGAATGACAATTTTAATCCGGAATTAATTTGAATTGATCATTTCAGTTATGACTCTATATGGGTAGAAATGATGAAAAAGAAACCCTAGGCATAATTTAATAAAATAGTTATTAAAACATGGGAAAGGGGTAGACTAATGGAATTCTCCTCTAATTCTTGAGATATAAAGTTTTTTTTTTGATAATATTAGGTTAATTTTGGGATAATTAAATGTAAAAGAAGACAACCATTATGATTATCTTGAATTAAATAACCTTGAAAAATCGATAAATTGGTGATTGAAACACCTACGAGTAATCTATCGAAATGTTATATACTATTTTAGAAATTAACCTATCGAAGTCGTATATAAAAAATAGAAATCATACCCAAACACTATTAAAAATGAATCTTCGCTTCTATATTTGAATCCATGAAGAAGATGAATAAAAAATAAAAACATTGACCCATAAACCTCAATTTATACATATGAATTTGTTTTTAGACATCTAGATTTTAGAAAACATGAAATCGAAAGGAGTTAGTTCAAATCCAACCTGATTCATACATATGGAACTAATGTCAAATGTTTGAATATTAGGTCATACGTCTGAATACCGGTGGCCAAAGTTTTTTTTATAGGGATTCAGACATCTGAACAAAAAATCAGACGTTTGAATTGCTAGCAAAGTGCCTAGGTCAGAAGTGGACCCGTTGCAGGCCAAGTAGTGCGAATCAGGGGACTTGTTCCTAATTCTTCAACTTTGAGGAGTCCACAAAACCAAATAGATTCATGCAACAATATGGAATAGTACACACTTGGTGACATCCTAAGTTTGCAATCCATGAAGTTATAAGCTATGGAACTCGACGTGGCATGTGGTTCTACTATGATGAAATGCTTTGGAGTATACGGACAATAACTCTAGGTGTGAACATTTAATAGCACTAATGGGAAGTTACTCAAGGATTTTGGGGGTAAGTGGGGCTTACCATTATGGTGTATGCCTTGCGTGGTGCATAAAGAATAGGATATCGGGCACTAATGGGGGGTTACTCGATGTTTTTCAAGGGAATTGGGCCTAGACATTGTAGTGTATACCTATTGTTGTGCATAGGACAATGAATGTTAATGAAAAGGTTACTCAATGCTTTTGGGGTGAGTAGGCCTAGGCATTATGAGGTATAGCCTACATGATACGTTGACCATCGGGATCGTATACTTGGTGTTTGTATCAGAGACTGTTTACTCTGTATATTCGTTTGATGGTTCATCATAGAGGATGTTTATTCAATGTTAGGTATACTTAGGTTCATTGGTACACTTTTTATCATGTTGTTGCACTTTACCTTGTAGATTACCAGTCTACATAGAGACATACGAACATACATACATATATCCCATGAGCACAAGTGAACACCCTAGGTCATGTAGATTATAGATGAAGTTAATAATTTGTGAACATCATACAATAGTAATACATTCATTCACAGGACTTTATATGATCCCCTTATTTTCTTTCCCTTTACACCCATTATAGAAGGACAAAGTTGTAGGTGAGTTGATTTGGGAAGGGGTGTGGAGATGGTGATATGATGCTTAGAGACCACTCTATTTATAGTTTTTCTCTTGTGTATCATATTATATTTATTGCACATACTTTTATTATGGTGTTATTTAGAGATCTTATCTATGTCAGACATTGTACGTGCCACTGTTATTTTGAGACTACTTTACACGGATCATTTTCAGTATTTATATTTATTTCCTTCCGCCATGAGATTTAAAGTGTAGAATGTTTCAAAATTTTATCTATCTTCATATCATGCAAAACTTAAAAACCTACGATTCATACTTCTTGGCATGATAGGTGCACAAGTACCATTTTGGGCTTTAGATCAGTGTGTTTGGAGCTGCGGGTTATCACAGGTAAACTCCGTTTTCTTATCTTACTTTAACCTAAACACCTTACCACTAATCCATATAATCTTCTTCATCTGATCTCTAAACATAATCAAACCAATTCCAAATCAAACAAAAAATCAATAATAAAACATTACAAAGCAAGCAACTTTGAAACAAATCAATGTGAATCGAGGAAGAAACATATCAGGCCAATTAGGGGGAAAAAGGATTCTAATCGAAACAGAGAAGAAAAGCGACTAATCCATGAGTGAGATTCTTCCTATTTGGGTGTATATATTGATAAGACATAGTCATTCACCCCTTGTGGTCACAAATAAAATTATAAATAATGAAACCAAATAATAATAAGACAAAATATATTCAATCATGATTAGGATGTAATATGTCATAGCTAGATAATTAAAAAATGATTTTTTACTATAATTAAACAAAAGGTGAATCTTTCTCTAATTAAAAAGTGCAAAACACAAAAGTGTACCAAATTCGACATGCTATACATCAAAATTGAAGTGCTTGACGATATGAATCAACAAGTGATGTTTGTTCATCGATTGGGTGTATGGATTGATATTAAAACATGCCGAAAGTTTGGTAAACATGGACCATCCATTTTGATCCAACGGTGAAACAACGATAGTATCTATCGAAGGACATAGGTGTGTAGAGAATGTTAAGTAGATTCTCACGACGGTGCTTGATCATTTCAAATCAGGTAATCGCGGCTGGAAATCACCTTTGAAAGCATAGTGACGATGTTGGCTTTGGAAGCGGCAGAGGTGGACTGGCCATTATAGAACTCGATTCAGGGTGTAGGTTATGTTGGTGGTCTTGAGTGGTCGGCTAGATTGTTGTTGCAGCAGCAATGAAGGAAGTATGAAGGTAGCAAAATCGAAGGAGATGATGTCAAGGCGATTTTAGTGAGTATGCAAATGGAGAAAATAAACAAAAATCAATAAAGAATTGTATGATTGCCAAATTATCCCTATACTTTAAACGCTCATAGATATTGCATACATATTTTGTTTCAAGCGCTGTCTGCATCTTTGGGATCGTGGGGAGATGAGGAATGCTTTTGTAGTTGTTTGCTGTGATTTGGGACACTTCTAAAAAATTGCCTTACTTTGGTAGATTCATTATAGGTTGTTCATAACGCATGGAATATGGTGCAATTTTCAGGGGAACCGAGTCCTTGGCATACGATTTGATGATGACAAATTGAGATAGCATTACAGGGTATTTTTTCAAGGAGATGAGTCCAAGATGTACAATTTAATGATTATGGTTTCAGAGTGTTATGGTGCACTTTTCAAAGGAACCGAGTTCTTGGTATATGATTTGATGATGATGGTTTGCGACATCTTATGGTGGACTTTTAAAAGGAACCGAGTCCTTGATATATGATTTGATGATGATGGTTTGAGACAATGTTACATTGCACTTTTCAAAGGAGTTGAGTCCTCCATGTACGATTGGATGAGGATGATTTGTGACAGCATTACTGTGCACATTTAAAGGAGCTGAGGTATAAATGTACTTTGATGATGATGATTTCAGATAGTGTTACGATGCACTTTTCAGGGGAGCTAAGTTTTCGGTGTATGATTCGATGATGATGGGTTGAGATATGTATTTCTCAATAGTGAATTGCACACTGTTTTGATGATGATTGTCATGGTGCGCTTTTTAGAGGAATTGAGTTCTTGGTGAGACCGGTGATGTCTAGTGATGACTACTTAGACTAGTCCCAACTAATATTACATTGTAGTGACCCTAATAGTGTAGGAGTTACGGTACACTAGGTCACTATTATACCCTTAGAATTATATCATGTTTTGCTATCTTTTTTGGCACGGGTGATATACATTGAGGTATGATTTTCGATTGTATGTGTTGTTTTACTAGCTTATTATTATTATACACTTTTATGATGTGTTTCATGTTGGATCATTTTCAACCTAGAGGAGGGTGAATAGGGTGATACTAATAATAATAAAAATAATGCTGAAATAAAAACAATAACAATAAATAATGCAGAAGTGATCACACACAGATATACCCAGCTTCGAAAAAACCTTGCCTACGTGTTGCCCTCAAGGTTTCTAATAGAAATTAAGTAGCCGGATGCTTAAACACATAAACTTGCGACACTCGCTAATGACTAACCTAACTCTACGCTCAAAACACTGCCACAACTCAGCCATTGAGTTGTGAATTCCCGAGCAACACCACCGTAATTCGTAACTAGTTACACAACTAGATGTTCACAAATTTAAAAAGAAATTACAAACTAAAACAAAAACAAACAAAACCCTAATTATGATATTTGAAGCCTAAACGAAAAATAAATGACCGACCCAAAATTAAAAGATAAAAATTGGACGCTCTTCTCTTATTTTCATGGCCGCCTTGTTTTCTTTATCAATCTAGATTTAGGATTTTACAATTGAAGCCGACGCCTTCAACCTGTTCGCATGATCCTTTAGTTCCTTAATTAGCCTTCAACTTCAATCAGCATTCTTCAATTTGCTTTGCGGTTGATTCCATGGCTTTGTTAACTTGCTGCCGCTTTAATTGGGTCAAGTTCGAATCTAGTAATTATGGTATGCGATTTTACTTTTCTTTCTACATTTGATATGCTTGAACTCGACTTTCTTTTGAACTTGATTGGATTTTTTGGTTTTTGTTCTTTGTATGCTCTCTGGATTTTTTGTTTCGAACTCTAATAAACGCCGATGATGAATTTGGGTTTTATTTATAGGGGACTCAACCCTATATTATCGTTTCCTATATTTGTATTTGAATTCTTTAAACACTTGCTTGGCCCTTTGATTACAGATCATATGGTTTTGTTATTTGCTGACTTGTTCATCATATACAAGTTAATCAATGAATTCAAATTTGTTGAGCCAGTTCCATTATTTGCTCCTTTGACTTTGGCATTTGAAGTTTTGAGATAATATATTGGCTTGTTCACTAACTTATTGATATTTGAATTCCTGATAACGATTTGACTTGTTCAACATGTTTTTTCGCTTGATACATGAATTGGAGATATATTTTGACTTCGTTTGAAAACCATTCAACACAGTTTAAATTGACAATATCCTTATTGAAACTGCTTCTGTTTATATTGATATAATCAATGGTTTTGACTTGTTCATCGTGTGACTCTCTATGACTTTATTTGAACTGCTCCCTTATTTTGTTACTTCGACTGCATATATATATATATATATATATATATCGAATTTATTTCCCTAGTTTCATTGAGTTTCCATGTTGTGTGTTTTGAGTACATATGCATTTATATTTTCTGTTGCATTCCATTGAACAGGGTTCTAGTGTGTTTACTTCTGTACATATCTCTGATCTGTAGGTCCTTATAGGTTATGATATGTTCACACTGCTTTGACCATTCATGCTGGTGTTCATATTGCACTGATTAGAAAAATGCCTTATTCCATTTAGTGGTCTGATTCCCTATTGCATTGAGTCCAATATTTGTCTGGGTTGAAATCATTGTATGTGTGTGGTCTGCACTGTTGAGGCTACACTTGTGCACCTATTATAGACGTTGTATTGTGGTCCTGTTCCAGTGTCTACAATGTCTACACATGCATATTTGATTCCATATATTTGTACATCCCTTGGTTATTGAATCTGAAAACTGCTTTCCTTGTGCACTGATCTAGTCTGCATTGAGTGGTGATCTGAAGTCTTGTACTTGAACTGATATATGTGTATGTATATATGCATTTTTATATGCATACATGTGTGTCTTAATGTATGTTGCTTCTGGTTTATGATTCTATCCTCTGCTTGCTTTCATTTGTATTGTTTTATTGCTGGTTGCTCCATTTCATTTTAGTCTTGTTGAAAGGCTGCTATCATGTTTCCTTTGAACTTTTGTCTTGTTGTCAATTGAAGTGGTTTGGAGCACTTTGAATGTTGAAGTCTTGTATTTTTTCTGAACCTGTTGTCTGAATGTAGTGACCTGCCTCAAGTTAGAATGGTCTAGTTCATGTTGTTATTTCAGTCTGCACTTGATGTCTGTTTTGATTTCATTTGTATTCACTTCAATCTTGTGCATTTCTGGTCCAGTTTCATGTTGTACTGACTTCATGTATGTTGTCATGTGAACTATTTGAATGTTGAGGCTATGTTACTTGTCACCATGATGTCTGGTGCTAAAACTTTGTATAAGCCTCTTAACTTTTTACTATGCTTAGACTAGTTGCATGCCTGACCATGTCCGATTGCTTTGTTTTGCTTGAACTCGAATAGTTCATTTCAGTTTTGCATTGTTCGAAGTTTGGTTCATTGCAATGCTTTGAGTCATACCTGAAATGATTCATGTGCTCACCTATATTCTGAAATGTTTTCATTTGTTTCTTTGCACCTGTGTTGAATCCAGCCTCGGCTTGAGCTTGACATGTTGCTCACATGTCCCTACGATTTTAACAAGCAAGTGTATATCGATGTGCATAGCCTCGTGGCTTGTATAGTGATGCATTTTGCATGTCACAAGTTGTTTGTGTATGATGATTTAAAAGAATATGTTGACGAACAACCAAAATAACTGAGGCAAACAATATTTTCAAACACACTTCATTGTACACTGTAAAAATATTTCTTTTTCAATTTTACTGCATCACTATTTATTTTGCTGATAGTTTAGATGCTGGATACAGGCTGGAATAGAGTTTAAGACCAAATAGGAGTGATGAGTGAATATATGTAGTGAGGATGAAAATTGTAAAGTGAAAAATATGTTGTAATTGAAATTGTATTGTAATTGAAAATGTGTAAATGTAGTGAGAGCTCAAATTTGTACTATTTGAATTTGTAATAATATATTTGTTTAAATATGAGTTCTGTATTATTTATTTTATTCAGCAAATATTTATTTAATTATGTGAACAATAAAATAGAACCACAACAAATACATTTAAACGAATATATATATATTTATTATCATCAAAAAAAAATCATAGGCTATTGTATTCTACAATCTCTCTTTTTTGATGATAAAAAATATATATTAAGATTTTGACTTTATTAAATATATTTGGTCATGTTGAATTCCATTAGCTCCCCTTATTTGAATACCCCCCTACAACAAAGCTCCCCCTTCACGTATGCATGAAAATAAATAAAAAAATATGCAAATGAATCTAAATGGGAAAATGCAAATAAAAAATATGACTTAACTTATTTGCTAAAATCTTAACTTCTCTCTCCCTTTATTGTCAGCAAAAGAGTAATAGTGTTAGAACATAGAGATAAAGTGATAGACATTAATACAACATTAATACCTAATCGAGTATAAATATTTAATTTCAATAAAAATCAAACAAAAATCATAAATAATCTGTTTGGTGCATATTCCATTTTAGAGTGATAAGGGTGATGTCGGTATATAAAACCATATGGTTGTGTATATTTGTGGTATATTTATGACAAGAATTTGAATACTTACTTACCATGCATAACCGTTAGGACTTTTAAATGAGAATAGTAATATTTCCAAAAATTTTAAATTGAATTTCAAGTATCTTCTAACCACGCATAACCATGAGGACTTCAAAATGGTATTAGAATCAACTCTTCTTTTTAATAATCAATTTTGATGTGTTCTATACATACATTACCGTGAGTAGTTTTAAATGAGCATGAAAGCACATAATCAAATATTCCAAGTGAGGATTTTTAAATAAGAGTGATCGCTTTTGGACAATTTTATTGCTAATTAATTAGAAAAGAATAAATTCCTGTTTATATACCACATTTTGACATATTATATTGGGCTTTGATGAGTGATGGTCGTTAGAAATATGATAGAAATAGAGATGGTCATGGAATTTTTACCAACAAAAGTTACTGTAAATCTTGTTTAATTTTTTAAAGAAATTTACTAAATATACTTTCTCAAGTCATAATGTATGATTAATATCAACACTCATCACATTTTTTAGTAACTATTTTTCTTTTTCGATAACCAATAGGGAGCCAGAATAGTTAACATAGGCATTTAAGATCTAATTCAAAAAGCTATCAAATTTCTAAAATGCCTAAACTGAGATGAATTTGGCAAAAACTATTTTCTGAAAGGTGTTTTGTAAGACATGTCTGCCAATTGAAAAATAGTCAAAATGAAATTTATGTAGACATTTTCTTTGGAAATATGATCTCTAATCTATATGCTTGGTCAAAGAATGATGTACAAGGTTATTTGTGAGATCATCAGACGGACTCATTTAAAATTTATTTTTGACCATTCAACTAACGAATATCCCAACACTCAACATGTTCCACTAGTATTTTTTCTATCAACTAGACTACCAGCATAATCTGCATCTGAATATCCCTTTAACTCAAAGTTATCATTCGCTGGATACCATAGACCAAATCGTGGAATGTGCAACAAATACCTTAAAATCCTTTTTGCAGCTTTTAAATGAATTTCTTTTAGATTGGAATAGAAATCGTGCACATAAACAAATAGTGAACATAATGTCAGGTAGAATTAGTAAAATAAAGAAATATATCCACATGTATTTTGAGTAATCATCAACCAATACAAAACAATATTTCTTACCACCTAAACTTTAATATTATTAGTCCAAACAAATTTATACGAACTAGTTCAAAGACCCTAGAGGTACTCACAGTGTCATGAAAAGGTGATTGGTCAATATTTTTGCATAAATCAGAATCAAAATCAACATTTATTTCCTTATCACACAACTGACTGGTTTAAATCAGATTATGGTGCAGATTTTCAACATATAATATGTCGTTCAAGATAAATGTACCGTTACCTATTTTACTTTACCGATAATTTTTTCGATTGTGATTTTGTTACCATTGTACTAGGCTAAGGAACTTTGATTTGTCACTCGTCATGTACCTGGAATAGCCAGAATCCAAATACCACTCTTGTTGTTTCTTAGCCTGCCAATACACCTACACGAGGAATGATTTTTGTGACCTATTTATTTTTATAGATCCATGATTGTTAGTGACAAAATAATTCAAAGAAAAAGTTTGTGTAGAACCAAGATAGTTTACGTTTGTTCCTTTTGGCCCCCAGATTTGTTTGACTTTAAGGGATTTTATATTTGTGCATATAGGAACTCAAATTGGTATGGTTTTCACATGTTTGGGCCTATATCAGCAATTGTTTTGATTGTGTCCAGTTTTTCTACAAGTTGTGCACTCGGATTTGAGATGATTGTTTCACTTCTAACTCTTTCAGATTGAGTGTACCCAAGTCTTTCTCTAACAGTATTAACAGTTTTTTTCCCTAATAGCATATTCTGCGATCTTTCTCCTTTGGAAAATTTTTCTAAAGTTGTAGACAATTGTTGGACTTGTGACTTAAGTGATTCGTTTTCATTCAATAACATGGTGTACTTTTTAATAGAATTTTCTCTCCTAGTATTTTCACTTTCTTTCAAAATCTGAATTTCATTTTCAAGAGATTTAATTTTATTTTTTTATTTTTTTATTTCTTCTTCAATTGATGGACATTTATCACACTTAGGACACTTATTTTGATCGTTTTGAACCAATTGATCAAGATGCTTATTTAGTTCTATCAAACTATCTCTTGGTGATTCAATTTTAGCGTACTTCTTCCTAAGTCTTTCAAAATAGCCATTTACCTCATGAGAATATATAAGTAATTCGAAATGAGTAAGTTTTGATACCTCACTTAGCTCGTCATCATCGCTATCACTTATTTCTTCTTGAAAACACAGTTTTTCTTTTTCACTCTCACTGTCAGTGCTTTCACCTTTATCTTCATCACTTTCATCCCAAGTGGCTGCAAAACTTCTCCTCTTTGGTTTCTTTCCTTTGACGAGTCGGTTTTGAAGACACTTAGGGTTGATGTGAGCAGGTATTTTGCATTCGCGGCAAATGATCTTCTGCTTTTCTGAGTTGTCTAGAATTTTGACGATTCCGCTCTTTAGTTTTTTATTTAGGGAAGGATTTCCATATTTGTGGTTCCACCTTTGGAATCTCTTTATTATCAATGCCAATTCAGCTGCTCCATCATTGTCGTCGTCATCACTTTCTGTTGTTCCTTTGAGATCTATTGAATTCTTTCGTGTATCACCTCCTTCACATTCTTTCTTGAATTTGATTTCTAACTCATAAGTGGTAATATTTCTGATGAGTTCTTCAACTTTAATTTGTTTCAGATCTTTTGATTCTTGAATGGCAGTGACTTTTGCTTTAAAATTTCATGGTAGAATTATGAGGATTTTTTGGACTATTTCCAATTCTGTGTATGGTTTTCCAAGGACTTTTGATTTGTATATAAGATAAGAAAGTCGTCCATACATTTCCTTGAAACTTTCATCCTTTGCCATTGTAAAGTTTTCGTATTTGCCACTGAGCGTGGCAATGCAAGATTCTTTGACTTGAGAGGTCCCTTTATGAGTCACTTCAAGTTTGTGCAAGATTTCCTGCACAGTTAGACAATGTAAGACAAAGTTAAATTCAATTTGATCTAATAAACAAATAATAGAATTCATAACTTTAGCGTTAGCATTCTACAGTTTATTTTCAAGACCTGTCCATTGATCTATCGTTTTTCCAATTTCTTGATTATCTAACATTATTGTTGGTGTCATATATCCCGTTTCAACAATATTCCATGCATCTATGATTTTTTAGAAAAATTTTCATTCTATTTTCCCAATATGCATATCCACCATTGAACATATGTGGTCTAACTATGGACTGACCCTCAATAAAAGCATTATTAAAAGAAGCCATTTAAAAAAATCAAATTTTTAATAGAAAGAAAAAAATTTAAATTTTTAATAAAAAATGGTCTCTGTTCCTAGCTCTTATACCACATGTAGGATCGTTTTCACCCTAAAGGGGGGGTGAATATGGTGATATTGACAATAATAAAAATTAATGCTAAAATAAAAAAAATAGTGAATAATGTAGAAGAGATCACATGCAAATTTACCCAGCTTCGGAAAAACCCTGCCTACGTGCTGCCTTCAAGGTTTCTACTAGAAATTAAGCAGTTAGACGCTTACACATGTAAACTTGCAATACCGGCTAATGACTAACCTAACTCTACGTCTAAAACCCAGCCATAACTCAGCCATTGAGATGTAAATTCTTGAACTACACCACCGTAGTTCGTAACTAATTACACCAATTAGAGTTTAACAAATTTATAAAGAAATTACAAACAAAAACAAACAAAACCCTAATTATGATATTTGAAGCCCAAATAAAAAATAGTGAATATTAGGCGGTTGAGGTCCTTAATAAGTTTCAAAATACACAAAAACCCCCATAAAAAAGTATATAAATTAGGTCCATAGAATTAAATTACTAAGTAATTACATATACTAATGCAATTACATACAAAAGTTGCGTAGATTTGTGCATTTTTTTCAGTGAATAGTTGCGAAAATTTCCGCAATTTTTCCATAAATAATTGTGGAAATATCTGCAATTTTTTGATATAATTGCATAAGTGTATGTCATTATTCAGTAACTTAATTACAAGGACCTAATTTACAAACTTTTTTTACTAGGGTTTTTGTGTATTTTGAAAGTTATTAGGGACCTGTGCCAAACTGTCCCTAAAAAATAAACGACCGGCCCAAAATTAAAAGATAAAAGTTGGACGCTCTTCTCTTATTTTCATGGCCGCCTTGTTTTCTATATTAATCTAGATTTAGAGCTTTTTAATTGAAGCCGCCACCTTCAATCAGTTCGCATGATGTTTTAGTTCCTTAATTAGCGTTCAGCTTCAGTTGGTGTTCTTCAATTTTCTTTACGATCGATTCCTTGGCTTTGATAACTTGCTGCCGCTTCAATTGGGTCGAGTTCGAATCTAGTAATTATGGTATTCAATTTTTGTTTTCTTTCTCTTTTTGATATGCTTGAACTCGAATCACTTTTGAACTTGATTGGAGTTTTTGGTTTTTGTTCTAAGTATGCTCTCTGGATTTATTGTTTCAAACTCCAATAAATGTTGATGATGAATTTGGGTTTTATTTATAAGGATGAAACACTACATTATTGTTTCCTGTATTTGTATTTGAATTCATCAAATAATTGCTTGGCCGTTCGATTACTGATCGTATGGTTTTGTTATTTACTGACTTCTTCACCATATACGAGTTAATTCATGAATTCGAATTTGTTGAGTCGGATCCATTATTTACTCCTTTGACTTTGGCATTTGAAGTCTTGAGATAATATATTGGCTTGTTCAATTCACTGACTTATTGGTATTTTAATTCGTGATAATGTTTTGACTTATTCAACATGTTTTTTTTCACTCGATACTTGAATTGGAGATATATATTGACTTCGTTTGAAAAACCCTTCGACGCGGTTTCAATTGATAATATCATTTTGAAACTACTTCTATTTATATTGATATAATCCACGGCTTTGACTTATTCATCATGTGACTCTCTGTGACTTTATTTGAACTGCTCACTTGTTTTGTTACTTCGACCGCATATATATATATACACATACATACATACATACCTACATATATATATATATATCAAATTTATTTCCCTAGTTTCATTGAGTTGCCATGTTGTGTGTTTTGAGTACATGTGCATTTATATTTTCTGTTGCATTGCATTGAACTGGGTTCTAATGTGTTTACTTTTGTACATGTCTCTGATCTGTTGGTCTTCATGGGTTATGATATATTCTCACTCTTTGACCATTCATGCTGGTGTTCATGTTGCACTGATTAGAAAACTGCATTGTTCCATTTGGTGGTCTGATTCCTTATTGCATTGAGTGCAATATTGGTCTGGGTTGAAATCAATGTATGTGTGTGGTCTGCACTGTTGAGGTTACACTTGTTATAGACGTTGTATTGTAGTCTTAGTCCAGTGTCTACAATGTCTACACATGCATATTTGGTTCCACATCTTTGTACATGCCTTTGTAATTGAATCTGAAAATTTCTTTCCTTGTGCACTAATTTGGTTTGCATTGAGTGGTGGTCTAAAGTCCTGTACTTGAACGGTAATGACCCGATATTTTCAACCATTCGCATCCGCACATGTCGGACTTGAATTGCTCAAAATACCGCGTTGTAAATAAAATTTGGCAAATCTCAGAATATACAGTAAATACATAATCACAGATCACAGACACAGAGTATTTAATAATGCAGCGGAATTTAAAAGAAATAGTAGTTCATGAAGCTACTATATAAAAATAAGATACATCAGAGTTAAACATGATACAACAAAAAGTAACAAGATACATCAGGTATAAATCAGAATACATCACTGAAATCACTGGATACATAAAGCAAAATAGATGGCTGGATCTTCAAGGAAAGCTCCAACTCCGAAGGTGAATCTTGAATGCTAACTCACTCAATCTGACTCGAGCGTAAAGCAAAATACAAAACACTCGAGTCAGGACATAAATACTTATGAACTGTAAATAAACTCAAGTGAACAGTAACAATAATGCATCAGTAACTTAAAGGATGCTTGGGATCACCCATCCTTTAAGGATCCGTTAAACTATTTACTATGTAGTAATATTGCGCTACTATAATAATGTCTACAGTAAAATAAACATACTTTTAAATAGCGTTCCGGGCTACCCATATCACCCTTCACACATAATAATCCCAGTAGTCCATCCAATATCATGCCATCTCCACTCTGGGTGACTGTCAAAGGATACCACACGGGCTATGGGAGAAAAACAAACTCGTTGTAAAGGCTCGGTATGGTAGGTGACACGGCACACAAGGCAATGCCAGGGTAGATATACCAATTACGCACACGGGCTGGTGGTAACGCAGCAGCCACATACGCCCACCTCGGAACACACTCCCAATCAAAATCGGAGGATGTCCATCTAATCAATCACCAGTAAGAGTATAGTATCGAAGGAATGTGTCCGACCAGAGGTGCTACCTCCTTTGGCCCGAGATCGCTCCTGTTTTAGCCACCTTATGCCAACTCACGGGAGTTGGGTCCACGTAATATACCTCAAGAACGTCGCCACCATCCTACTTCATTCTGGAATCTCCACCGCGTACACGGTTGTTAAAGTGGTTTTCGGAGTTGGCAGAGAGTATGACAACTGCCGATCCCGGTCTCTTCAACAACCAAACGTTATTATAACGCCGTGGTCATTTCAAAATAGTTTATATTTCAAAAGGATCAAATCATTTCATTTCAAAACTATATTCCTTCCAAAATAGTTTATGCCTCGAAACCAAAACCATTTTTATTTCAAAACTATTTATTCAATCAAAATAGTTTATACTTCGAAACCAAAATCATTTTTATTTAAAACTATATTCAAATCAAAATAGTTTATACTTTATCATTTCCATCTCAAACCTATATTCACTTCCAAAATCATAATACTTTCAAAGTTATAACTCTTTCGAAACCAAAATACTTGAAATCGTTACACTTTGAAAATCATAACATTCTGAAATCATACATTTGAAATCATTAACATTCATTTAATTCTTTACATTTTACAAATTTATTTCCAATTTAATTCAAAATTTCAAATCATCAATTTCAATTCAATTTAGTTTTCTAACAAAACATTTCAAATCTTATAAATTTCAAATATAGATTTGATCTACAAAATAAGCTATCCAATTTTAATATGTTTCCAAACTTTAATATCCCACGTTTCAAAACTAAACTTTATAATTCCATATATTCATATCTCAAATCTAATTTCATTATTATGTAGTTTTGAAATATTCATTTCATAAATCTAATATTATTAAAATAAACTTAAATTACAATTAAACCAAATATCTTTTCATACAAATATAAACTTCAAATATTCCTTTATCAAATAAAGCAAAATCAAATATCATTCAACATTCACATTCTTTATTAAAATAAAGATCAAATCATTTCCAAACCATTTCAAAATCATTAAAATATTACATCCTTTCAAAACTTTATAATCAAATCATTATTTGAATTCAAATCCAAATATTCAAAGTTAAATATCATTTAAAAATCAAATATGTCATTCATTTATTATTTCAAACATCATTACCAAAAATACATTCCAAAATTCCATTCAAAAATTCATTTATTATATTACATTTCATTCCGTTTAACACATAACCAAGTAAACTTTATTTAAATTCAAATTCAATTTAAATTCCTTAAAAATTCAAATTTAAATATTCAAAACTTCTAAAATTTCACAGATAATCCATTTCAAAAGTTAATTTATTTAACACTTTAAAATATAGCCCAAACAGTGTTAAAATCTATAACATTTCAAAACATTGTCAAATTATAGCAACGACAGCATTTATAAAGTGCTATCGTAGCTTATATTTTCCAAAATGGTTTATTTCAAGAATAGCGACATTTATAAAATGTCGTAATAGATATTTAGTTATTTCAAACATTGTTAGATTCAAAACAATAGCATTAAAATGCTGTCGAAACACTAAAGCATTTTGAAAATGCTATAAAATTCCAGGTTTCATTTTAGCTTTTCAAAAATAATAATAAAACTCCAAATTTTTATTATTTCAACTTAAAAATCATATTTCTAGACTTCAAAATTTCACATTTAAAATCATTTTAACATATGATTTAACACAATAAAATTTTAAGATCAAATATTCAATTTTGCAAACTCCATTCATTTATTAAGTCAAAATTCACTATTTATTAATTTATAAATTTAATAAACTTAAAATTTTACTTCAAATATCATTTCAAAACTTTAAATTTAATTTCCATTATTTATTTACATCTTAAAATAAAATTTAAAGTCAAACGTCACATTTACTCCAAATTTACATACTTGAATTCACTTAAATTCACAATTTCAAGATTTAGTATTTAACTTTCTTAAAACCATAATATATATATTTTAAATCAAAATTTCATACTTCTGAAAATATATATTTTAAAAAAAATCATTTAAAAATATACCTCGGGGTCTGTATATAATTTTCTAACCTAGGTCAAGTGATACAGATATATATCATTTCAATCCGTAATTTACAAAGAAAACCGGGTTTTATCATTTCAAACCCGCAATCCCAAGCCAAATAAAATACAATAAAAATCGCTCAGGCCTATCATTTCAGCCCATAACGATTTTTTCCTATTCTAAAGTCCGTTCGGGTATGTATCGTTTCAACCCATAATGATTCTATTCTAACAGGGAACTTGCAGTGTGAATATATGCATAAACAATATAAACAATGTCAATGTCACAATATAATGTCATATATCAGACGTCAGGTTATAATTAACAGTTTTAACATGGTAACAACATGGCATAGCATATCATATAATCATCATTAACTTGCATAAACATTTTATATTACTAAACACTTGTCATCAATTCACTATTTCATAAGTATAAATGTCAAAGTGAGAAAGACTCACCTTTTCGAAGCTAGAGACCAAAACAACAAACACAAGAGCGATTCCAAAAGCACGACAAACCCGATTCGAATTGAATGAAATGGAAAGCCTTGATAATGATCTTGTATACAACAAATAAACAAGACCATATAAACATATGCATACAATACAAATATGAATTTAAACGAAATGGAAACTTTTAATCAACAAAGAACATTACCCAGCTTTAACACGAAACTGCCTGACCACGACAACATGGCTTGTCACATGATCAATTGGGCTTGTTCTCATCACACTAGGCTCGGCCTAGGTGTCAACATGACTTGGGTTTAGCATCAAAACACATGGAAACAAGTGGATGAAGATGGAGGAGTTACAACATGAAGCATACTAAGTCAAGGCAACAATAGGTAGGGTTTGGGTGCATTTTTGGCTCGACCAAAAGCAAGTGGGGCTCGGCCAAAGGCAAGTACAGGTCTGGACAGTGGAGAGGTGGAAGGTCAGAGGTGGTATCATGGTGGTGGTGGAGAAATAGGAGGCGGCCAAGGCCATATGTGGTGGTTGTGAGGTGATAAGGCAAGCAACATGAAGGGGTTTGGTGAATGGATGGTTTGTTCATGGTTCTACAAGTTTGGATGGTGGGGTTTTGGCCTAGGGCTCACGGCCTTGCTTCAGGTCAGATCTGGAGATGGTGTAGCAGCGGCCAAAGGTCAGGTAGTGGCTAGTGGTGGTGGTTCTAGGGGTGGCCAAAGTGTATAGGAAGAGGTAGGTGATGTTTTGTGGCTAGGCTAGCATAGTTTCAAGGAGTTTTTGTGTTGTTTTAATCTTTGGGATGCCACGGCCTGACATGGACAGAGGAGAGGCTGATGTTGCAGCTGGAGATGGAGGAGGTGATGGTCGGTGATGATGGTGGCGAGTGGTGCCAAGCAAAGCTTTGCAAAGGAGGAAGCAAAATCATTGAAATTGTGAAGAAGAGAAGAGATAAAGGAAGCCATTTGCAAATTTTTTTTCTTTCTTATCAAGCCGTGAGTTTTTAGGAGGAGTTGAGAAACATTTTTCACGTGAATATGAGAGGGAGTCACGGCAATAGCAAAAAGATATGGTCGGCTAAGGCTAGAAATGAAAAGGTTGGAAAACAAAGAGGCGGGAAAACGAAGAGCCTTGAGCAACTAAAGAGACACAAACTCTTCAAATTTCCATTATTTTCTTTTTAAACCTTATATAACTGAAATATATATATATAAAATCAGATAAAATATGAAAATTTAGTAAATAAACAAAAATAAATAAATTAATTATTAATTATATATAGTTTAATTAAATAAAACAGCAAAATTTGCAACTAGTCTTGAAAATATGAAAAATAAGTGCAATGAACTTGGGAAAATTTTTATGTACTTAAAAGTATTTATAAATAAAGATAAGAACACAAAATAAAAAGGAAATCACAAAAGTAAATAAATAAATTTTAGTTTAAATATAGTTTAGATGAAGAAAATAGCAGAAAAAGGAAAACAGCCTTTTAAAAATAGGAAATCATCATAGTAAATTTTAGAAAAATTCTATTATCATTTTAAAAATATTTAAAAGTCAAAATATACATAATATAACATATTAAAACATATTAAAATAAAACATGACAGAGAAAAAAATAAAATTTATACAATTTAAAATAACAAAATTGCAAAATAAACAATTTATACTCAAAATTGAAATGTACATATCTTTTGCAGTTTAACTCCGTTTTCCACGAAACAAAAAGCAGCGTTCAAGTTATTAAATCTATTTTCATAATAAAAGATAAAATTTAAAATTTCAAACTTTTAAATTTTAAGTTAAAAGTCAAAGTTTGACTATTTGACCAAAAATTCACTTTTTCTGGAAATATTCAACTTACACAAGTTTTGGAATTATAATTCATATAAAAATCAAGATTTATATTTAAATAATAAAATTTAATCATTTCAATAAGTAAAATAAGTTTTTTTAAATCAAAATTTAAATTAAAATAATTAAAATATACAATTAAAATAATTACAAAATACAGGGTTGTTACATGAACTGATATATGTGTGTGTATGTATGCATTTTTATATGCATGCATGCGCATCTTAATGTATGTTTCTTCTGGTTTATGATTATATCCTCTACTTGCTTTCATTTGTACTGTTTTATTGCTGGTTGTCCCATTTCATTGTAGTCTTGTTGAAAGGCTGCTATCATGTTGCCTTTGAACTTTTGTCTTGTTGTCAATTGAAGTGGTTTGGTGCACTTTGAATGTTGAAGTCTTGTTTTGTTTCTGAACCTGTTGTCTGAATGTAGTGACCCACCTCGAGTTAGAATGGTCTAGTTCATGTTGTTATTTCAATCTGAACTTGATGTCTTGTTTGATTTCATATGTGTTCACTTCAATCTTGTGCATTTCTGGTCCAGTTTCATGTTGTACCGACTTCATGTATGTTGTCATTTGAACCATTTGAATGTTAAGGCCGTGTTGCTTGTCATCATAATGTCTAGTGCTAAAACTTTTTATAAGCCTCGGAACTTTTTAATATGCTCAGACTGGTTGCACGCCTGACCATGTTTGATTGCTTTGTATTGCTTGAACTTGAATGGTTCACTTCACTTTTGCATTGCTCGATGTTTGGTTCAATGCAATGCTTTGAGTCGTACTTGAAATGATTCATGTGCTCACTTACATTCTGAACTGTTTTCGTTTGTTTCTTTGCACCTGTGTTGAATCCAGCCTCGGCTTGGGTTTGACCCGGTGCTCACCTATCTATGCGATTTTAACAAGCAGGTGCATATCGTTGTGCACAGCCTTGTGGCATGTACGGTGATACCCTATGCATGTCACAAATTGTTCGTGTATGATGATTTAAAAGAATATGATGACGAACAGCCCAAATGTTGAGGCAAATAATATTTTCAAACATATACTTCATTGTACATTAAAAAAATATTTCTTTTTTGATTTTACTGCATTAGTGTTTATTCTGCAGATAGTTTAGATGCTGGATACATGCTGGAATAGAGTTAAAGATCAAATACGAATGATGAGTGAATATATGTAGTAAGGATGAATTTTTTTAAGTATGTTGCAATTGAAATTGTATTGTAATTGAAAATGTGTAAATGTAGCGAGAGCTCAAAATTTTACCATTTGAATTTGTAATAAAATATTTGTTAAAATATTTATTTAAATATGAATTTTGTGTTATTTATTTTATTCAACAAATATTTATTTAATTATGCGAATAATAAAATAGTACCATAACAAATACATTTAAACGATATATATATATATATATATATATGTTTATTATCGTCAAACAAAAATCACAAGTTATTGTATTCTACATTTCACTCACCAAACGTATGTCTTACTCCTTTATAATTTCTCATTTTTGTTTTACTCTGATAGGTATATAGAGAGGACTGATGGTGATTTCGATGGTCAATGGAGTAGTGCAATTATTTATTTATTTGATATCTAATAATTATTTGATATTTTCCTATATATTCATATCATTTGTTTGTTTTCATCACTTAGGGATATTTTGTAACATTTCACCGCTAGTTACAATTGTGTTTTGTTTATCCGAGATTATAATCATTTTTAGTATTATTTTTATTCCTTGCACCACGAGTTTCAAAAAATGCAGACTTTTGTAAGTACCTATATGATCTATTTTATATGTTATTCCAAACGATCCTCCGTCAGTGGCACCCACTATGCCAGTGCCACTTTTAGACATGGATTGAGATGTCATAGATGGCAGGTTGTTACATTTGATATCAAACTGAAGTGATTCTTACTGTATTAGGATATATTAAGAAGGCGTACTTGTTTTTCTTATTGGTACATGCTCACACATGGATATATATGACACAAAAATAGACAATACATTTCCCCAGTCTAATTCACTATCTTTAAAGAAAAGTTGTTAATGATTCTTTTTGTAGATAATGGAGATGAGTAACTAGACTGGATAGGGATTTTAGCATGTGCTGCCTGAGGAACATACTTCTATAGTTTCGTAGATTTTTACAAGCAACCGGCTAAGTCCTTGTTAAACTCGCCACACCTTTACAAATACCACTTCAGCTATTCCCAACCACCCAACTTCCTTCACTTCCAAAAGCTATGCAAAGATTTTACGAGTATACGTAGAAAGCCATTTATGGGAATCAACTCTATTAAGAGTATAAGGACGTGGCCTAGTATATGTGAATATAATTTTGGAGTTTTGGGCCTTAGAGATGGCACGAGGCGACAACTTGCTACATCATAGCTACCGAGGGAAGCCTTAGACAGGTGGGAAGTAATAAAGGGCCGAGACAAATGAGGAGGACATTACTTATGGTAATTTCAAGTAAAGGTTCAAGGTAAAGTTTTTCTCAAAGGCAGTAAGGGAGTTCAAATTGAGAATTTCATCCATCTACAATATGGTAGCGTGACTATGAAGAGGCATGTGAATCAATTCAATGATCTTGTAACATATGGAATGGAGGTGATCAATACACTAAGGAAGAAGGCTTGAAAGTTAGCAAACGGCTTAAACTAACCACTGAAGGATCTAGCATTGAGTCATATTCTAATGGGCACCATTTATGAGAAATTAATGGAAACAGCGTTGCTCAAATCCATCACCAAGGAGGAGACTAAGAAGGAGGGTGAAAAAACATATTCGGAGGGAAGCGTAAGAACAGAGGTGGAAAAACTTGGAACGACAAAGGGAAGAGCGTGCCATCACTTGTAGACATTGCAAATTGATGGGTCATGTTGCTAGGGACTACAAAGTTTATATAAAGAGAGCATGCCCTGTCTTGGGGAAAAGAGGGCCATGTGCTATAAGTAGTCAGATTATGAAGGCCCATGAACATTTCCTAGTGCTTATGCATCACTAGCCAGAGGAAATAGAAATGCAGCTTCTACATCCACTTTGGAAGGTGTGTTGCTTATCTCTGATTTTCCTATTTACACTTTATTTGATACTTGACCATCACATTCTTTTATTTCTAGAAGTATAATTGACATGTTAGAGTTAGAGACTCACATTGTGCCTAATCCTATGGTAGTGCCGAATCCTGTTGGGTGATCGGCCTATTTACTTATGGTTTGTCGTGAGTTGAGATTATTAGTTTATGGTGTGTAATTCATATGTAATGCTTTATGTTTGGGTTTTTGGGGTATGGATTGATATTGCGTATGGATTGGATTTTACGCTAAAGGGCAATACTTGACTATGACATGAGGGTAGTTATTACGAGGAGTGAGATAGCACAACCTATATGTTTATTGGGAGCTTAGTGGATTAATGATGTCGAGTTACCTATATTCATTTGATCCATCTCAAGACGAGTTAGCATCCATTCCTATCGTACAAAGAATTCATGACGTATACACAAAGATTATGAATCTTCCTCACCTATAAGAAATAGAAATTCATATTAATTTCATTGAAAGTGCGAAGCCAGTAGTATTTTCTATTAGGAAAAAGATGCATAGAGAAAGGAAAACGTTGGACACCTAAGTTTCTAAACTCTTATAGAAGGGGTTTATACAAAGGAGCACATCAAAGGGGGGAGCACCAATTGTATTCGCTACGATGGTAGATGAATCTTTACGGTTGTATGTCGATAATCGCAAGTTGAAAATTTTACAAGGAAGAATAAATATCCATTACGGCATATTGATGATCTGTTTGGTCAATAAGTTAGAGCAAGAGTATTTTCATAGTTGGATGTCGCCACAGGCTTTCATCAGTTGAGGGTGGCAAGGAAGAGCATAAAAAATGTGTTTCGCATATCGAAGGGTTCTTACGAGTGGTCATTCGTGCTTTTTGAACTAATCAACACTCCAGCCTATTTCATGGATCCCATGAATCATATTTTTGGAAGGATTTAGCCCGATCCATAGTGGTGTTTGTGGATAAAATGCTTATTTATCCCAAGAATAAGGGGGATAAAAGAGCATATTTAGAGGAGGAGCTAGATACCCTGATGAAGCACCAATTAAAGGTGAAATTCTCTAAGCGCCATTTTTGGAGAAAGGAGATACATTTTCTTAGACATTTTATGTCAAAGCATGGACTAGCAGTTGATCCAAGCTTAGTGATCGTACAAGATTGGCAGGTATAGATAAATGCCATCGAAGTTAGGAGCATTCTAGGTTTAACGAGTTCTTATTGAAAATTCATTAAGGATTTTGCGAAGGTTTTCGCACCCTTAACATGTCCTACTAATAAAAACCTTGTTTTCTCCTAGGATATAAAGTGTGAACAAGCATCTCTATGCATGAAGGATTTATCGACGAGTGTGATAGAGTTAGTGGTATGCTCTAGAGGAAATTATGTAATTCGTTACATATATCTAAATCGATATGCAATCTTGTTCGAAATAAAAGGTGGTTGTTTTTATTATATACTTGATATAATGTGTTATGTTAGTTAATTAATTTAATTAAAAGTATATTTAATAGAAAATACATATGTGGTATTTTTTTCAATAGTAGTTACGATGTGTGGCAATCATGAGTGATTTATCATAATGAAATTAAACGTGCGTTTCAAATATTCCAAGTTAAGATGTATCGAGACTAGATATCGATACATTCGCTAAGACTAGAGTACATAACGATCTCTAAACTTTGGATAGTGTATTGCTAATGACTATCGAGGCACCATTGTGTTACATATTGATAGTTATTGGATAACTATGGAATGCCTCACTCGATCGTTTTATACTGGTAAATATAACTAATGTCAAACAAAAGATATCAATATGACAAAGTTACATAGTCCTTTCAACTTGAGGATACTATTGATCTTTAATATGGAAGCTTCACTTTGATTATAGTTAAATTGGCACGACATCCATAGAACACTATATTTGGGTCGAGTGGAAGCATTGAAAGTGAAAAAATATTCAAGAGAGGATTCGTCTTCTCAGTTATACGAGTTAGTATTACGGTTAGCTGAAGTCAACTCAAGGTCAAAGTATCTGTCCAGAGCAATACATTAATAATAATTGTTATTATTGAATCAAGGACTTTGTATTTAAACTATTAAGTTGAATATTTACGATATTGGAATTCCATCCATTGCCAAATTCCATAAGTCCAAAGTGATATAGTTCAGACGAAGAGAATTAGTGTATATAACTTTCACTATTAGGTAACGCTTAATAAAGTAAAATTGGATTTTACCAATGCCAAGTAAGCAATAAATTTGATCAGAACGTCACACCACCTTCTGTGTGAACCGTGACTGTTAATATTCGAATTGTTCGATATTAATTGCTGGCTAAGTTTACACTTAACTGTCACATAACCAAAATGTTGAATACTCCTGTTACTACCTAATTTAATTTAGTTATGGTTGCTAGAAATTAATTAATATAATTAATATTTTTTAAATATTTGTTGTAAAATTTTATTTTATGTGTATTGAACAATATTAAGTAGTGTGTATATAATAGTTATAAATACAATTATCGATATACGATACCAATGCACGTTTACATTGGATTCAAATGTGTTAGATATTGTTCGGATTTGAATGGTTTGGAGGCCCTTGAAGAGGCTTGAATTTTTGGTTGTATAGGGTAAGCCATCCAAAATCAAAGGATTGGAGGGTTGGATTTTTAACTCCCAAGAAAAGAAATGGTAAGAGAAAAAGGTGGATTCGGATTCCTCTATTACATTTTAGACTCTCTCTTATTTAAAACACAAAATTCATTTTCCAAATAGAAATTTTGAGCCTCCCCTTTATCTTATTTCTAGCTAAATATTCTAACTTACACTCCCACTCTTTCAAGCATTTTCAACATCAAATTAAAGTCGATTTGATCGTCGATGGTAGCTGTATTGGAAAAGCTAGAAACTTTTGAATTCAGATTCAATTCAAGAAGTTTCGTTCTTCATTTTACACAATCGTCCTTAGTGAAGGGTACAATTCCTTGTTTATATTTACATAAAAATGATTACTACATACATTATATTATCTTATTAGTCAGATACCATTATTATAACGAATATGTATATATTAGATTTCGTCACATTGGATGAATTGTAGGATTGTGGACATAACAAAAAAAATATTTTTATGCATATATATTAACATGCTCACGACTTTGGTCAAAAATATATAATTTTAAAATTAAGAATTTAATTTTAAATAGTACTATATGATGTATATTTTGATTCACAAATATTTTTTTATGTTCATAAAGCTTTCGGTTTTAATTTTTTTAATATGTACATGCACACACACACACACACACACACACACACATATTATGTATGTGTCTGTATTGATAAAAATATTCCATGAATTTATAAACTAAAAATAGGTTATGAAAATGTTAAATTTACATATATATTATTAACTATAACATTTCATACCAAGTATATTCATGTTTTTATTTTCATAAAATTGAAAATAATAATCTAAAATCATTTCACTATGGAAATTTTAAAAAATTATTAAAAAATGTTATTAATATAGGAAGCTTTAGCCGTGAGCATACAAGTGTATGTACATATAATTAATTTTTAATTTTATTAATAATATTATAATATATATTTAAAATTATATATAATTATAAAGTTTTAAGAATAATAACTTTAAAATTGTTTTAATATTAAATGTTAATGTAATAAAAAAACTTTTTGACTTTGAAATACATACAAATATATATATATATCCTTTCTTTAAAAATTGTTCAAAATTAGTTTGTCAGATTAAATTTCAAAATAATTTTGGTGGATGTAACTACACTTATTTTTCAATTATATAAATGTGTTAAATAAAATTTATTTATAATTATGTTTGACATTATAAAAAACTATATTTAGCCACATATATATGATAATATCATTTATATGTACACATAAACACATTGATGATATACATATATAAAGAGAGGCTAATATGTCCATTGCGGTGTAAATCGCAACATCTATACACGGACATGCCAAGCCATGTATACTTTATTATGTTGCACATGTACGCACAAACATATGTGAATATCATAAACATGTATACGTTATAATACAAAATATATAAAATAAAACTTTATTTATAAATTTAAATAAAATATTGATTTTATTTAACAGAAAAAATAGAAAAGTTCTAAATGAATTAGACTACGCAGACTCATTAAAGATCCAAATGGAATTATTTTTAAATTTACCCATTTCCACCATTGCGTGCTGGTCAAGTTTCAAAAATGGTATCAGAGCTAAATAGCATATAAGGTCCAAATTAGTAGTATTAGAGCTAACTTATTAAAGTCTACCCATATTGTAGGGTGTCTAGTAAAGTAGTGTCTAAGGTTGGGTATGGGCAATCTAGTACTCTATCCTATCTGGCTACTGGTCTGGCCTAAAAGGGTGAGATAAGCTCAAAGGTTATCCCAATATAAAAGCCCAAGCAGGTTTGGGCTTTGGGCTAATTTTCAAAATTTGTTTTGAAATAAAATAAAAGTTCTAAATTTAAAAGTTAAATTTAGAATTAGAATTTTTTTATAAACGTTATAATATAGATTTTCAAATTGTTGTCAAAATTAAAATAAAAGTTTTAAACTTAAAACAGAACAATATTATAAAAGTTATAATATAATGTTTAAAAATGTTATAAAATAAATTACAAATATATTATTTACTAATAAGATGAATAAAATAAATGAATTAATTAAATAAGTTAATTGAATAAATAAACAAATAAATAAATATATATGCATACATCTAAAATATATATAAGAATATATGTTATTGTTGACGCAAAAAATAGCATCAACACCCAATAGATCCTAAAAGAGAGTAAATGAAGAATGAAGTTAAAACAGAGCAAAAATCATAAATGAACACATAGATTTTTATAGTTGTAAACCATAAAATTCATTTAAGAATAAAGGTATGAAAGAAGGCTCATAAAGAATGCTGGGCTCTATTAGAGTTGAAGAGATGGGTTTCGCCAAGGTTCAAAAACAGTGCTTCGAATGTATTGAGATAGCTTTCAAGGAGTTAGGATGGAGTCTCAGGCGCCTGGTGACTTAAAAATGTCAAGCGAAACAAGAGCTTTCGTAAGGGTAGAAAAGAAAGCAAATTTACCCTTTTGCCTCATCTAGACCTTTCGACGTAGTTAAATCCACATATATGAGAGAGGCTAATATGGGTTCAAAACACCTTTCGAAGGTGGTGAACAACAGACTCATACACAAGAACCAATTCCTTCAAGATAGGGGGTTTCGCCGCTGTAAAACTACTTGAAGATAGATTTCCAGTGCACGCCTTTCGATAGCAAGCATAAGCCTTTCTAAATGGTTGGAACCTTTCGAAAGCATAATGGAAACTCCACAAGGAAGCTAAATGCCCTTTTATCCTTTCAAAAAAAATATGGAAGCTCACCTCCTCTCTTACTTGTAACAGCAAAGCAACACAAAGTAGAGAACACATCTACCCCTTTCGATGAAGTCGAAAGCAACCAAATTGTATTTAAAGGCAAAGTAGAAGGGAGCCTAAATTTTAGTGGCAACAAAAGATTGTCAAGGAAATCCTTTCGACCAGGTCGAAAGGTCTAATTCAAAAAAGATGCGCACGAAAGTTTGGAGGAAGACCTTTCGATCACATTGAAAGGATACAAGCGAAAGGTTGGAGGAAGGCATTTTGACCACGTTGGAAAGATGCATGCGAAAGGTTGGAGGAAGGCCTCTCGACTGCGTCAAAAGGATGAAACTGGAAGTTGGCCAACCTGCATCTATAAATATGACCCTATGGGTTCGAGTTGGGGGACAAAATTTTGGAATTCTGAATTCTCTCTCTCATTTCATAGGAAATCAAATATTTGTAACCCTAAATTAATTTAGGGGAAAAACATCCTTACTTGTAACTCAATTTGGATATATGCAAAAAAGGAAGCACATGGATTCAATATAGATTTCGAATATGAGAAAGATCGTTTTGACCATTAGCTTGACTAATGACTAATTGCACATGATGCTTACTTGTTTTTTAACTCTCATTTGACATATGCGATATAATGGGATCAACATAGACAATGTGTATTTAAATCATATTATCGTCATGTTTCATGGTATCAAATGTTAAATTAAGATGATGATGATGTTTCGATATTAATAAGTTCATGGAACTTACATCATCTGAGATTTTATTCCATTGCATATTAAATATAGGACTTGTGTATTGTATATTGAGTCCACTTTGAAAGAGTAAGCATCCTTTCGACTTGATCGAAATAGATGTTTTGAAAGAGACTAGACGCATGAATACTAAGTTATGTTTTTTGATTGGATATCTTTGATAGGGGCTTGGATATTTCGACACATGTAACCCTTTCGAAAGAGTACTTTCCATGGCAACGGAAACTATGCTTATGAAAGTGAAAGTTAAACACCTTTAAAAGACAGAATGATACTTTTGACTCATTCGAAAGGGGATACGAATGACCCTTTCGATCCCACCAAAATGGGTCATGAACAAGTTGTTCTCTTTTTAATTTTTGTTTGAATGATTTGAAAGATCATCTTATTTATAATTAAGATTTCCATGAAGGTACCTTTTGAAGATATTCGATCCAAATCAACTCAATCGAAAGGGGATTCAAAGAGATTGATTTCTTTTAACACTTTCCTTTGAGGTGTTAGCAACTTTTCTTGTCAACAAACTAACTTTGTTATGTTAGCAAGATTTCTTGTTAATATTTTTGGTACTAGAAGAAGGGCCTGAACCTCTGACCTTATGGTACCCTTATAGACTAATTATGGGTTGTTTAACTTAATGTAGGAAAATGATATCTAAAAAGCCAAGTCGAATGGACGAAGAAGCAATACACATCAAAACTTTGAAAGAAAACATTGCTCCAACTTTTCACTTGGAAAAAATGTGCATGGGCAACTGGCAACCCCGGCACAACCAGACGACAATGAAATCAAGATAAAGCACCTGGGGCAACAATTGTAGGAAATGCAAGAGCTTCAGAAAGCAGCACTATCTCAAAAATCTTCCAAAACTGCAAAACCAACAACTGGAGATGTTGTTATCTCCCTAAGGAGAAATTTAAAAGCATATACCAATTAGGGAAAAACAGAAAAGATCTGACATCATCAAAGAAAAAGGAACATTATTCAATTAAATTTGATCATCACGGAAGGATACTGGATAAATCTCTTGAGCAATCTGCAAGCTCGACCACAAAAGATGCAACGACCCGATTTTACGACTTTCGAAAGTCGACATTAATACCTCCACTATATCAAATGCCGCACAATCGAATGCCCAAAAACCGAACCGTTAGGGTTAAAGAAGAAGAAGGTAGAAGAAGAGCAGAAAACAATAACAGAATCTCACATTTCGCAGCGGAACAAATATAATAGATAATGAATATCTTTAAAACAAAAGCACTATATCAGTTATACAATACATTATCAGAGTTTACAACGACACCATCCAACACTAGGCATTTACAACATCTAATCCATAATAAAACTGAACTTACAACAATCCCAACGCAACGGATAATACATAGTATAATAGTACGTCTCGCCATCCAGCTTCACTCTCGATCTACACAACAACTTCTTGACTTTGCTTCCGAATAACTGATAACCTGACTCTAGGCTGCCCGTGTGGAAAATTATGGGCACCCAGAGTTTAGAAAGGGAACAATAAACTCCAGATCAGTTGTGTGAGATCTTAAAAACAGTTATTTTCACAAAGAAAGAAAAGATATCCGCTATGCTTTTGGAAAATGAAACTACCATAAGGCATCCCGCCACACATACAATGCAAACGCAAAATTGGAGGAGATTTCTCCTTATGAAAGTCAAACATGCTTGATACGCAAATTCTTTTCAATGTTATTATTAGTGCATAGTGCAGAAAACCTTTCGAAAGTATAATATTAATCTTAGCCAGCATAGACATTTCAAACTATGCCTACTATAGCTACCATCTAAACAGTGATGACCACCATAAGTAAATGGCAGGTTATACAACTAAAACTGTACAAGGCGCGTATTGGAGATTGGATTTCCAACAAATGGTCAAGCTAAGGAACTTCCTACTGCCACATGGGTACGCATCTGGAGGGACATCCCGAGAACTTAACCAGCTCTCTGCCAACACAAGGCCGGGTTACCTCTATAACTAGGTAACTACTACATGAGTATGCCATCCCCTGGTCGTTTGCGACCTTTATCCGAGGATCCTCAACCACAAAGCAACAACCACAAAGTATAATAAATTTGCAGCAACAACATAGGTGAAATATCTGGGCTCCATACCATGATACTACCCTTTTCCAAAAGGAAATGACATACCCTAAAGGGCTTGACCCTCATAATCTTGCCGCATCTTTCCTGTTTCGACCATTTCCGGGGTGTGAGGTCCGACGAAGTCTCGTCCACAAAGCTACATTAAGCTACACTTTTCACAAAGCCATGCTTCGATCAACAAATGATCAACAACACTTCATATGCCACATTACCGAATTGGGAATGTATCACTAATAACCATCAACTACATAACCTCTGAGCTCGTAGTTTCAGAGAAGGGTGTTAAGCTAAGAGAATGAATTCTCCGCCACCAACAGAAATGTATTTGATAGAAACCAGCTTTACATCTCAAAGTGTAACATCAGACACACATCCATACAAGTCTATTCCGGGATCGAACGGAACCGAAGGCACTTCGAAAGAAGCCCTTGCAAATCTGGATATTCACAAATCATGTCCGGAATCCCCATCACAAAGGGTGATAAATCTCTATACCGAAGCAACCTGGTGTAGAGACATTCGACAGGTAATCCTTTCATTTTCGAAAATACCCGGTCTTCAACACCGTCTTCAAATGCAATCCCATTTCGTCGTATCATTATTCGGAATGGGTTTTATGACACAAAGTCCTCTTCCGGCTAATCCGAATAACAAGCGCTTATTTTTTAAAATAAGTGTTACATTCATATTTCAAACAAATCACAACAATTTCCACTTTGATCTTTTAAACAAAAGATCCAACACAATCAAAAAGGTTCGGTATGGTTTTCGAATATCCATTAGGAATTCGACCTCCGGTCGCATTGAAATTCAAATGCCATTTGAAGGCCAATATTGATAGTCGGTTATTTAATTATCAATAAACATTCACAACAATCACCAAGATTTAAATATTTTCCCCCAATTATTTATTTTCAAACTATCTTCGCAAGATATAATTCAAACTTCAACCATTTGAAAACAAATTTCAAATGACTTTCCACATTTCAATCCTTTGAAAATAAATTTCAAATCATTCTCCACACTTCAATACTTTGAAAAAAAAATTCAAATCACTTTTCCTTACACGGAATACATTTCCAAATATGTATTCATTTCCACTGAAAATCTATCGAGTTCAAATAGTTTAAAATAATTTAAAAGACTTATCCAAAATATTTTGGGAGACATTTAAAATAAAACTATCTTTACTTAAATATTAGTTATGAAAATATTATACTAATTATTACAAATATAAGACTTCAAATCAAAACTAATTTTAAAATAAAATTAGTAGATAGAGTATAAATATTTGAATAACTATTTTCTAAATCAAATATCAATTAGATCTTTCAAATAATCCCCTCTATACTTAATTAAATAAATCTTTGGTTTAAAGATTTAAAACAAATTCCAAAAATAATTTCTCCAACAATATTCTTTTAAACCAAATCTAGAACTTTTAATTTTAATTTCAAAAGCTATATTAAAAATATACCCAGCTTTCCAGGGAAAGTACACATTCCATTCTAAAATGATTCATTCAAATGAATTAATAAATCTTTCTGGATTTATTTTAAATTTACGTTCCAAATCCGTAAATTTCTTTCCAAACTTTAAAATTAAAACAATGTTTATTTTTGAAGCAAATTTCCCTTCCCTTTTTAAATTCCCATTGTGAACTCAAATTCTCAAATATCCACTGATATGTGATTTTTAAATCGATTTCAAAGATATTCACTCCCAACACCAAATCAATTCTCAAATTGATTTCCAAAATTATTTCAAATACCAAATCAAATCCCAAATTAATTCTTCCAAACATTAACTTCAAAACACCAAATCGATTTTTCAGAATTGATTTCCCAAATTTACTTTTAAACACCAAATCAATTTTAGATCGATTTTCCAATTTTTTTTACCAAATCAATATCAAATTGATTTTCCAATTTATTTTAAAACACCAAATCAAATTTCAAATTGATTCTCAAATTTGTTTCAAACACCCAATTTATTATCTTTTGAAACAAATTCCTTCTTTTAAATTTATTAAATTTTCTAAAATTAATTTACTATAAATTTACTACTTAAATTTCAAAAATCCAATTTTTACTTATTTCTGGTATCCCATGATACCAAAAATATATTCGGCTAAATTTTAGCCTTCAACGATTACAATCACAATATAATCACACACAGATTATAAATAATCAGCACATAACATTGAAACAAATTCAATATTTGAGGTATCCAGTTGGATCCATCAAACCTGTTTCCCTGCATCCACAGACGTTAGCACAATAATTAATACCAATTCCACTTCGAGATGGAATATCGTGGTATATGGATTTAAATAATATCATCCGCTATTATGCGGCGCATAGGGTTTCATCCGCTATATAATGCGGGAAATCAATCACTCCAAATGCATATATAATACCAATTCCACTTCGAGGTGCAATAGTGCGGTATATAGGTTTAATATAATATCAACCGCCATTATGCGGCGCATAGGGTCTATTCCAAAACAACTGATAATAATTTATCATCAAGAACACAATCAACACAATCAACAATTTTAAATCTAACTATTTAAAATTAAATCGAAGAAAAATCTGATTGAGTGAGAAGATCACACCTTTGCTTATGCATGTAACCTATTTTCCTTTCCGGCTTGATTTCATGATTTTGAACCTTGTAACAAACATTATAGGATTTATTATTATTCGAATTAGTCGAAAAAAATAAATCTTCCTATTTGATAAATTTAATCAACTAACAGTTTGATTTTAAACTAAATTATCTTTAACAAATTATTTTTAGTGACAAAGATTCTTTAGATTCAATAAAACAAATAATTGAATTTTAAACTGTTTTTATAATTAAATACATTTAAATCTTACTAGAATACTTTTTCTGTTTACATATGCAATTTTTTTTAAATTGAAAATAACAAACAGTTTTATACTTTACTGTATATACTTTATTCTGATTCCCTGTATAAAATAAAATAGGTGTGTTATTTAATTCAATTTGAAAAAAAAGAAATCATATACCTTACTACCTTATCGAACACTAGCCTCGACTGCTGAACGATGAACGAACACGACCCAGCACGAAACCGTAGCAATCGCGATCCAATCACCTCCTGTTGCACACTCGTACGCGTGCCTCTGCTTTATCGTCTGGAGCTCAAACAATAGGTCGCGACCCATCACCATTCATCACCTCGCGCGCGACCCATGCCCCATGCCACACGGCCAAGAACACGCGCTCGAATACCCTTATCTGAACCTCCCATGTCGCGAATCCCTTTTTGCTGTAGCGAAACCCAAAAAAAATGATGCCGCCGATGATCGAGCTTTGCCGAACCCTCGCAACTGCCTTGCTGCCATTTTGAACTTGAAGCGAGAAACCCAAGACGCGACGCCCCTCGACCAGAACTGCCGCGCCTTCCTCCTCAGTCGCCTACGTGCGACACCTACCCTTAAACGCCCTGCGCATGTTCGATTTTTTTGAATAAACGGGTACAGCTCCTGTTGATTTCTTTTTTTCTTTGAAGAGACGGTGGCCATTTTTTATTTCTTTAAGCTTTGAACAATTTGATTTGAAAATAAAAGAGGAGGGCACGGTTCTGACTTAATTCAAACCAAGAAGACAATAATTTTTAAAGATACGAAGGAACACCTATACTCAATTTAAATTGGCGGGGAAACACGTGTGTATCAGGTGGACACGTGTAGTAAGGGAGGTTATGTGAAAAATTGTAAAAACATTATTCAGTCTATAAAAATGTATATCAAATTTTAAATTCAAATTTTAAATCGTATCAAATTCGCAACACACAATTTCGATCTCCAATCGAAGCATGCCACAGGCGTTCATAATGTTATACGCCCATTCCAAACGCAGTGGAAAAGGTTCTGAGTCCAAATTCGATCGTATGGAGAAGATAGATTTTTGAACCTAGTTATTAAATTAAATTTCGATAAAAATTTCAGCGTGTTTGCTTATCGTACGGCCAAACAATCACTTCGAATGCCACGAAAATTGAAATCCGATAATAATACAATATTGCAGATCCAATGAACTAGTTTCGTCGAATTCCGAGACTGTGCCTCGGAAGGCTATTTTCAAATATCAATTTAAAGGATATAATTTCAAAACTGAACAAATCATTTTCAAATCAAATTCTAGAGCTTCCATTATCTCCAGTATTATCAATATAATTTTTCTAAGCCTTGAAAATATTTTTAATCATCTTATAACTAAAGAATTAAATTTTTATCCAACTTCAATAAATTAAATTCAAAAATTTAATTGCCAAATCCATAGTTAAAATTGAAATTCAAGCTTAAAATAACTTCCAAACATTTGAAATCAATTAAATATCTCAACTTCAAATGTTAAAACTTCCAGGTCGTCACATTCTTCCCCCTTTAAAAGAATTTCGTCCCGAAATTACTAGTAAGGAAGAATGATCCTTAACCAGTTAACCATTTTCGCAAAACCAAACAGTTTTAACAACCTGCCAAAACCAATCTTTTCATTAAAGACCCGTTATTACTTCAACTAACTTTCCAAACTCAGCCATAAACTCCAAACAATATTATTTTTCTTAACTATTTGAATTTAAATTTAAATTCAAAATTTTAAGTTATCAAAATTTTCTCAAAATTTTTCTAACCCCTAAATTTTCGAAAAATGTCGCCAGCGTCTCCTTTGCGCGGCTAATTCGGTACGACTACAAAATGGCACCCCGAGCCCCCGGATTTAAAAAGAAAACGAAAAGCCAAGCGGCTAGACAAGAAAGTCATCAAATGTCATACTAAATTCAATTACATACCTTTTTGTCAGCAATTAAATTATCTTCAAAATAAAATCCCAATTTATCTTTTTCCTGTAACACGCCTACATATTCTACTAGCCATAATATCCAATTACAACATTCAAATATCATATTGCACATTTCATTACAAAAGTTTGAATACTTACTTCTTATACCATTTTTACTTCACTATTGAAGTTATATATCCATTTTCATTCAATCTTGCATTTTTAATTTCATTTGAATTCGATTTACCTTCTGAATATTGAATTATATCAACCATCTTTCATTTAAAACTAATTCATATCACTATTTTAAATTAGTTCCATTTACCAATCCATTACAAATTCCAATTCAGTTTATCTCAAACCATTTTTTTTATTTCCACCTTTATTACCTTTAGTTCACTTTGAACAAATTCTAAAACTTCATTTTATTTCACACAATTCAAATTGGTTTTCAATATTCAGTTTCAATTCCAGATTTAATCTTTTGTTTATTCCCAAACACAATTCAATTTCAATTCACCATTTTATTTTACAACCACTTATATTTAAACTGGATTCCAAATTCCATATGAATTTAATTTACCTTTTATTTATAAATATTGAATTCAATTTGTTTCAAACCATATTAAATTTATCATTCCTTTAATTAGTTTCACTTACTAATCTTACTTCAATACTTCGCTTTATTTGATCCTTTTTGACAAATTTTCCACTTTACTTTGTTTATCACAAGTCAAATTCAATTCCAATTCCAATTCTATTTACTTGCAAATTCGAAATGAATCTCAACATTCAATTTCACATTCGTTTTCATGCAATTGTATATTTATTTATCCATTCACAATTTTATTTTCCACCTTAATAAATTTTATTCCAATCATTTAGTCTATAAGACTTCTCAAATTCGCCTTTGTTCAAATTAACTCAAGTTAATTTTAGTTTAAATCTGAATTTTTCAAACTTTTCAAACTTATTTATTATTCCATAACTATTTTTAATACGATTCCAGAGTCTTTCCAACCTTTCAAAATCATCTTTGAAATCAATTCAAATTATCCTTTGAATTTTCAAAACCAACCCAGTTTGCAAACAATTTCCATTTAAAATAATTTGGCAGCAATTCCTCTCTTGGAAACTCGAAAATGAACATCGTGATGCTGCGGTCATCACCGAAGTTATTTTCCAGCGACCGAAACGAATTTAGAGCTTTTATCGCTCCAAAAACATTTTTTCAAACCTTTGAAAATCATTTTCAAACTCTAAGGGAATTTAGTCTTTTGCCAATTTTAAAATTTTCAAAATCATTCAAATTCTTTTAAATATTCCTTTGGAATTCTATTTCAAATTATAAATTACATTTTCAATTTACATTCTCAAATTCCATTCATATGTGAATTTATTTCTTAACTTTGGAGTTACAATTTCAATTTCCTATTCAATAATCAATGATAATAATTTAGTACTATCACTTCCTAACAACCAAGCAACCATATACTATAATAATTTATGGAAAAATCATTCCTTTTACATACAAAAATAATTTGGGTAAAATTATCTCACTTACCCGATTTTAAAACAATACTGTGTCGGTTTATCTTGTTTAAGAGTTTAGAAACCCCTATCGATACAATTGGCCAAACTGCATCGACCAACATCTATAAACAATCAACCAATAAGTCAACACAATATAACACAATTTTATATTCACTAACAAATACGTGCTCATATCTATTATTACACTCAAACTCATTAAAGAGTACTACCGACTCTCTCTAATGAGTAATCCCCACCAGAGCCAAGGTTGTCGCTTAACCAAATGCTCTGATACCACAAATGTAACAACCCGATTTTACGACTTTCGAAGTCAACATTAATACGTCCACTTTATCAAATGCCGCACAATCGAATGCCAAAAACCGAACCGTTAGGGTTAAAGAAGAAGAAGATAGAAGAAGAACAGAAAACAATAACAGAATCTCACATTTCGCAGCGGAACAAATATAATAGATAAATGAATATCTTTAAAACAAAAGCACTATATCAGTTATACAATACATTATCAGAGTTTACAACGACACCATCCAACACTAGGCATTTACAACATCTAATCCATAATAAAACTGAACTTACAGCGCAGCGGATAATACATAGTATAATAATAAGTCTCGCCATCCAGCTTCACTCCCGATCTCCACAGCAACTTATTGACTTCGCTCCCGAATAACTGATAACCTGACTCTAGGCTGCCCGTGTGGAAAATTATGGGCACCCAGAGTTTAGAAAGGGAACAATAAACTCCAGGTCAGTCATGCGACTGGTGTGAGGTCTTAAAAGCAGTTATTTTCACAAAGAAAGAAAAGAAATGCGCTATGCTTTTGGAAAATGAAACTACCATAAGGCCTCCCGCCACACATACAATGCAAACGCAGAATTGGAGGAGATTTCTCCTTATGACAGTCAAACATGTTTGATACGCAAATTCTTTCAATATTATTATTAGTGCATAGTGCAGAAAACCTTTCGAATGCATAATATTAATCTTAGCCAGTATAGACATTTCGAACTATGCCTACTATAGCTACCGTATAAACAGTGGTGACCACCATAAGTAAATGGCAGGTAATACAACTAAAACCATACAAGGTGCATATTGGAGATTGGATTTCCAACAAATGGTCAGGCTAAGGAACTTCCTACTGCCACATAGGTACGCCTATGGAGGGACATCCCGAGAACTTAACCAGCTCTCTCCCAACACATGGCCGGGTTGCCTCTGTAACTAGGTAACTACTACACGAGTATGCCATCCCCCGGTCGTTTGCGACCTTTAACCGAGGATCCCCAACCACAAAGCAACAACCACAAAGTATAATAAATTTGTAGCAACAACATAGGAAAAATATCTGGGCTCCATACCATGATACTACCCTTTTCCAAAAGGAAATGACATACCCTAAAGGGTGCGACCCTCATAACCTTGCCGCATCTTTCCTGTTTCGACTATTTCCGAGGTGTGAGGTCCGACGAAGTCTCGTTCACAAAGCTACACGTTTCACAAAGCCATGCTTTGTTCAACAAATGATCAGCAGCACTTTGTATGCCACTTTACCAAATTGGGAATGTATCATTAGTAACCATCAACTACATAACCTTTGAGCTCGTACGTCTCAGAGAAGGGTGTTAAGCTAAGAGAATAAATTCTCCGCCACCAACAGAAATGCACTTGATAGAAACCAGCTTTACATCTCAAAGTGTAACGTCAGACACACATCCATACAAGTCCGTTCCTGGAACGAATGGAACCGAAGGCACTTCAAAAGAAGCCCTTGCAAATACAGATATTCACAAATCACGTCTGGAATCCCCATCACAAAGGGTGATAAAATCTCTATACCGGGGCAACCCGGTGTAGAGACATTCGACAGGTAATCCTTTCGCTTTCGAAAATACCCGGTCTTCAACACCGTGTTCAAATGCAATCGCATTTCGTCGTAACATTGTTCGAAATGAGTTTTATGACACAAAGTCCTCTCCCGGCTAATCCGAATAACGAGTGCTTATTTTTAAAAATGTGTGTTACATTCAAATTTCAAACAAATCACAACAGTTTCTACTTTGATCTTTTAAACAAAAGATCCAACACAATCACAAAGGTTCGATGTGGTTTTTGAACATCCATTTGGAATTCGACCTCCAGTCGCATCGAAATTCAATTGCGATTTGAAGGCCAATATTGATAGTCAGTTATTTAATTATCAATAAACATTCACAACAATCACCAAGATTTAAATAATTTCCTCCCAATTATTTATTTTCAAAATATCTTCGCAAGATATAATTCACACTTCAACTGAAACGACGCAGAATTTCTATTAATTAAAACTTGTATATTTAATTGAATTTAAATATTAACAAGTAAGATTTGTAAGACGAATAAATTTTATTCCGAATAATTGGATTTAATTGAATAATTAAATCGATAATTTAATAGTTGAAATTACAGAAATAATTGAAAATTAGGTTAAATATGATTAAAATTGATTTGTAAAATTTTATTTAACCATGTTGGAGTTAGAATGATGTTATAGAACTTTTAAAATTGAATTTAAAGTTAATTTGTGAAAATTGAATATTTTAATATTTAATCGACAAGTTAAAATAGCCATTTTTCAAACAGTCTCGGATTTCGACGAAACTAGTTTCATCGGATCCGTAATGTAATATTATTATAAGGTTTAAAATTTCGTGTTAATCGGATTTACCGTTTGTCCGGGGCAAGCTAAAACGCACAGAAAATTGATTAACCGATTTAATTTTAAATCGATCATTTATTGCCATATCTCGCACATACGATCGAATTAGCTTCCGAAACATGTTCCATTGTTTTCGAAATGTGGGGTAAACCTTAGAAACGCCAACCGGCACGCTTCGTTTGGAGTTTGGAAAATCCGGGATGAATAGTGTTCGTCGTTTTTTCTATAAAAGCCCCCAAATATTCATTTTTGCAAAGTAAAACAAACCCTAGGGTTTTGAAGAAGCCAGCCGCCGCTAACAGAATTAATGGGTGAAAATCTCCTATCTTCCTCCTCAAATTTCTTCAAATCCGCTAACCAATTCGCGAAACTTTCAACATGAAAGTTGTAGAGCATCGAGTGATCGACATATTCAACGGTCAAGATCGTTTGAAGTGCATTAGATCGTTGGCAAAATGGAGATGAAGGCAGCGGCTTCGTGCACGTTTTTATAGGCCATGGGGGGCCGAGCTCTACACAATTCTAGTCGAGAGTCGAGCACGAAACGAGCTTCGGAATGGTGTATCTTGATCGTCCTGGAAGTCGGTGTGGTAGTTGCGTGTATTAGGGCAAATAGGCGGCCACATTGGGTTCATGTACGTGTTCTTCACGTTGGAGAAGAAGATACAGGGAACGGCCATGATGCAAGGGTTTGAGATCTACGGCCATAATGAGTTTAGGTTTAATAATAAAATAAAATTTGAAATTTATTTATATTTAAAATGTGTAATGTTTAAAATATGATATCTTTTTGATACGAGGTCGGATTGTGACGAAACGAATTACGCCGGGTTCGTTTTGTCGAGCACTACGCAATGGACCTGGTTTGGAGTCGTTTGGATTTGATTTAAATTTTATTCGAAATAAAACGCTGAAACCTTTATTGAAACCAAGGTGAGAACTTCTCACTCAATCGAATCGTTTCGATTTAAATTTTAAATAGTTATATTTAAAATTGCTTGATTGTATGTTTGAATGATGATTGTTATATATTGATTGTTAAAATAGACATTATACGCCGTTAGTAAGCGGAGGTTATTTATTAAAAAGATATACTGCGAATATTTCACAGTACAGTGAAATTGGTATTATATATGTACTTGGAGTTGATTTCCCGCATTATATAGCGGATGAGACCCTATTGCGCCGTCTATTAAGCGGATAATATTTTATAAATCCCATATACCGCGATATTCCGCTTTGAACAGAATTGGTATTGTGCTAATGTTTGTGGATACAGGGAAACAGTTGGAGGGATCCAACTGGATTCCTCACCAGTATTTATTTGATTATAGATATTGTGATGTTTGTTGATTATCATATCGATATATGATATTTGGATGTCGTGATTGACTATTTGGTGCTGTTGCATCATCAGATCCATTTTTGAAGTTTTAAAATATTGATTTTGATTTTAAAAAGAATTTTAGAGTGATTTTTGAAAGTATACGTTTTATTAAATTTTGAATTGTTAAAATAAATAAACATTACAATTTTATTATTATAAAAGTTATATTTTTGGAAAATAATACTTACGTATAATTTTGGAGTTATATAAGTTTTAAATAACGTTTTGTAAATTATTAAAAGAATTGGTTTATTTAAATTGAGAATTTTGAATTATTAAAACGGTTTATATAAAAGATTTATAAGATTAATATTTATAAATTAAAAATATAGGAATTGTGAAGCGAGTTTTATTAAGTGTTAAAATGAAGTATAAATGGATTTCACAAGTGAATAAAATTTATAGATTTATAAATTGTGAAGTTATGAAATGAATAGATTTTGTAAAATAAAAGATTTATAAATAATTAACTTATAAATCAGATTTTGGGTATAAAGTTGAGTTATAAATTGAATTGATTTAAAAAAGGAATTTTATAATTAAAGTTTTTATAAATAGAAATGGAATTTATAAAAATTGTTTATAAATCCGAAATCAATTGAATTTGATAAATTTAATATAGAAGGTTATTAAAGGAGATATATTCGCGATTTTGGATAGCGAATTATCCTTGAAATGAAATGTGTAGAAAATATTGAATTTGGTTAGTGAAGTATATTCACGATTTTGGACAGCGAATATATTATTAAAGAAAAAGGACATGTTTTTGGGGAAGTGGTATTATAAAATGAAGTTAATTGTTTTAAAGATGTTTAAAAATGTATTGACCATCGAAAACATAGATTTCAACATTCATTGTTGAAATAGACGTTTCGAGAAATAAAAGGAAATGGTGGACTATAACACTGTTGTTATAGTAAATGATTTTCGAAAAGAAATGTTTTATATAGTATTGGAATTTATATATCTATCCAAATTTCGAATCCATATACTAGTGATTTTGGGTCGTCGTAACGATGTTTTACGCAACATTCGTTTTGACTCAAATAAATGTGTTTAAGTGAATGTTTTCCTTAAAGAATGAAATATATACTTAATTTCGATTTAAGTATATTGAATATTTTCCAAGTGTTGAAAATAAATGGATTTGTGAATTACTTATTATTAAATAAGTATGGAAATGTTTTTTCCAATATGAAGTGAATATTTTGAGATTTTATCTTTTAAAGATAAATTGAAAATGAATATTAAAAATCGATTTGAAAATCGTATATTCATAGATATTTTGGAATTGTAAATTCACTATGGAACTTATAAAAGAAAGGGAAATTTGTTTAAAAATAAACATTGATTTATTTTTGAAGCGTGGGAATAAATTTACGGATTTGGAACGTAAATATAAAGTAAATCAGTAAGGATTTATTTAATTGGTTTAAATGAACCATGTTGAAATGAAAGTATTTCCGCGTAAGGAAAATGTTTGAAATTTGTTTTCAAAAGTGGTAAAGGTGAAAAGTGATTTGAAAATTGTTTTCAAATGGTTGAAGTGTGGAAATTATATATCTAGTAAAGATATTTTGGAAAATAAATAGTTTGGAAAATTATTTGGAATCTGGTGATGTTGAGCATACCTATTGATAGTTAAATAACCGACTATCAATATTTACCTTTGAATGGGTATTTGTTGTGATTTGCTTGAATTTGAATGCCACGCTTATTTTTCAAAAATAAGCGCTCACTATTCGGGTTAGCCGGGAAAGAACCTTGGGGTCGCATAACCCATTCCGAATATGTGATACGTCGTAATAGATAGCATTGATGACCGGTGTTGAAGACCAGATATTTGTGAAAACGGAAGGATTAATGTCGAATGTTTCTGCATCGGCTGATCCCCGATATAGAAATTTATTACCCTTTGTGATGGGAAGTCCGGTCGTGATTAGTGAATATCCGGATTGCAAGGACTTCTTTGTAAGTGCCTTCGGTTCCGTTCGATCCCGGAACGGACTTGTATGGAGGTGTGTCTGACTTTACAATTTGAGATGTAAAGCTGGTTTCTATCAAATATATTTTCGTTGGTGGCGGAGAATTTATTCTCTTAGCTTAACACCCTTAGAGGTTATGTAGTTGTTGGTTACTAGTGATACATTCCCAAATTGGTAATGTGGCATACGAAGTGCTGTTGAGCATTTGGTGATCAAAGCACAGCTTTTGTATAAAGCGTGGCTTTGTGGACGAGACTTCGTCGGACCTCACACCCCGGAAATGGTCAAAACAGGAAGGATGCGGCAAGGTTATTAGGGGGGAGCGCCCCTTTAGTGTATGTTATTCCTTCTAGATAGAGGTGGTACCATGTTATGGAGCCCAGATACTTAACCTATGTTGTTGCTTTAAATTTATTGCTTTGTGGTTGTTGGAAATCGAGGATCCTTGGATATAGATCGGTTACGATCGGGGAATGACATATTCGTGTCAGTAGTTACCCAGTTAGGGGTAACTCGGCCTTATGTTGGCAGAGATCCGGTTAGGTTCGCGGGTCGTCTTTCCAGAGGCGTACCCATGTGGAAATGGGAAGTTCCTTGGCCTAACCATTTGTTGGAAATCCAAAGAAACAATACGATCTTGTATGGTTTTAGTTGTAGAACCTGCCATTTAATATGGTAGCTATAGTAGGCATAATATAATGGTACCTATGCTGGCTAAGATTTATATCTTTACTTTCGAAATGTTTTCTACACTATGCACTAATAATAATATCAAAAATGATTTGATTTTGCGTAGTAAGCATCTTTGACTATCATAAGGAGAAATCTCCCCCAAGTCTGCGTTTGCATTGTGTGTGTGCCGGGAGGCCTTATGGTAGTTTCATTTTTTAAAAGCATTTCGAATTGACTTTAAAAATATTCCTCTGTTTTGTTTTTAAAAAAAATTAAACTGTTTTAGTTCTCACACCAGTCACATGACTGACTCGGAGTTTATTGTTTTCCTTCCTAAACTCTGGGTGCCCACCAATTTCCACACGGGCAGTCAAGAGTCAGGTTTATCAGGATATTCTAGAATTCAGGAGTTGCTGGAGGCAAGCTGGATGGCATGGCGTATTCACTAGTATATAGTATTTCTTTTCCCCTGTTTGTTGTTTCTTTCTGTTCTGTTCTATCTTTTTCTCTGTTCTTCTATCTTTTTCTTCTTCTTTAACCATAACGGTACGGTTTTTCGGCATTCGATTGCTCGGCAGTTGATACAGTGGACATATTGATGTCGGTTTTCGAGCGTTAAAAAGTCGCACTCGTTACATTTGGTATCAGAGCATATGGTTAAGCGACAACCATGGCTCTGTTGGGAATTACACATTAGAGATGGAGTCAGTAGTACTCTAGAATGAGTTTGAGTGTAATAATAGATACGAGTGCGTATTTGTTAGTGAATATAAATTGTTATATATTGTGATGATTGGTTTGTTGAGTGGTATATGGATTTTGGTCAACACGAGTAACTAACGTTGTTGATAGGGATATCTAAACACTTGTACAAAACAATTTGACACGATATTGTTTTAAATGGGGTAAATGAAATAATTTTACCTTGATTATATTTTATATATAAAGGAATAATTTTTTAGAATTATTGAAGTATATATGAATTGATTGTTTGGTTGTTGAAAATGTAAGATATATGCAAGTTAATTAAAAGTTGTTTGAATAAGTTAAATAAAAACAACAGTTGTAAAAGAATAATTGTATAAGCTAATGAATTATAAGTATGAAGTTATAATTAAAATGATCTACAATTGTAAAATAATCTTATATATAAATAGTGAAATTTTATAAGTAAAAGATTCGTAAATGTGATTTATAATCTGAAATAAAATTCCAAAGAAGTGTTTTGAAACGATTTGATATTTTGAAAAATTGTTTTAGAGAGATGAAAGCTCTAAACTCTTTTAGGTCGCTGGAAAATAATTCCGATGATGATTGCAACATTATCGGTGTTCATTTTCGGGTTTCCAAAAGAGGAATTGCTGCCAGATTATTTTAAATGAAAGTTGTTTGGAAAATTTCGATTTGGTTTTGGAAATTCAAAAGATAATTTGAATTGATTTCAAAAATGGTTTTGAAAGGTTGAAAAGACTCTGGAATCCTATTTTTGAATATTTATGGGAATAACAAATGAGTTGATAACTTATAAATTTGAATTTTGATAGAATAAATTTAACTTAAAGGATGGAGTTAAGTTAAAGAGAGTATAAGTGAATCAATTAAAATCCAAGTTGTAATTGATGAATATAAGTGAAATGAGTTTTGAACTTATAATATGAATAATAAATTTAGCTTTGGATAAGTTAATGGATTTGGAAGTTAATAAATAAGTTGTATAACTTATGAAATGAGAAAATGAAAGTGAAACAAATTGTTAAAAATGGTTAACAATTCTATTAAGCAAAATGAAATAGAATTTGAATAAGTAATGAAATTAGCTTTGGTAAAAGTTAAATAGAATTTACTTTAGAATTGAAATCTGAATTGGATTAGATAAGATGTTTGAAATGGAATATAACTTAAGTGAAGTTGGAAGAAGTTGATTTTGGTGTCAAAGTAAATTAATAAGTGAATTAATGAAATGAAGTCATTAAAAATATGAACTTGAGTTATATAAATGAAATTCAACTTTATATTGTTAAAGGAATTAGCAATTGAATTGAACTAATGAATTGAACTAATGAATTGGATGTAAATCAATTGAATGTAAATAAATTGATATGGAATAACGAATGTAAGTGTTAATTCATTAAAATCTAATGTTATTGGAAGTTGAAAAAAATTGAATGAAAATCAACTTAATATAAACCAATTGGAATTAAAAGTGTTGAACTAAACTGAATGTAAATTAGTGAATGTAAACTAATTGGAAACGAATGAATGAATGTTAGTAAAATTCCAATGTTAATGAATCAAATGTGATTAAAATGAAAACCAATTCAATGAATATTAATGAGAAGTGAATTTATATTGAATTGGTTATGAATTTGTTGGATGATAGTTGATTGATGGTTGTATTTGTTGCTTTTGTTGCATTTGCTATGATTGGCATATGTAGTTGTTATGTTGCTATATGATGTATATTGATACTATTTTCATATATGCATGATTCTTATTGTTTGTTGTGTGTTTAGTAGGTGCGGATTGCGCTTGCTTCGCATTTGGAGCTCGCTTTCGCGCTATATTAGCCGTATATGCTCGCTAATAATATATAAGGTACATATCTCGGATTAAATATCGTACTTTTACACTTTTTTCCCTGCGGGATGCCTCATCACTTGATGAGATGTATATTTGTGATATATATACTGTCATTTTTTTTCGGATCGAGCTGCGCAAAGGAGACTATGGCGAATTTTTCCGAAAATTTAAGACGTTAGAATATTTTTAAGAAATTTGGGAAATTTTTTAAAACTAAGTTTGGATTTGGAAACATAGTAAAGATTTTGTAAGAAGTTTAACTATGAATTTTGGAAAAGTTAAACACTTAAGAGATTTGAAAAATCCAATTTGAATGGTTTGTTTTGGAAAGTTAATGGATTCTGTAACTTTTTCTTACTTGGTAATTTCGAGGACGAAATTCTTTTAAGGGGGGAAGTTGTAAGGTCCCAGAATTTCTATTAATTAAAATTTGAATATTTAATTGAATTTAAATATTAACAAGTAAGATTTGTAAGTCGAATAAATTTTATTTCGAATAATTGGATTTAATTGAATAATTAAATCGATAATTTAATAGTTGAAATTACAGAAATAATTGAAAATTGGGTTAAATATGATTAAAATTGATTTGTAAAATTTTATTTAATCATGTTGGAGTTAGAATGATGTTATAGAACTTTTAAAATTGAATTTAAAGTTAATTTGTGAAAATTGAATATTTTAATATTTAATCGACGAGTTAAAATAGCCATTTTTCAAACAGTCTTGGATTTCGACGAAACCAGTTTCATCGCATCTATAATGTAATATTATTGTAAGCTTTCAAATTTCGTGTCAATCGGATTTACCGTTTGTCCGGGGCAAGCTAAAACGCACAGAAAATTGATTAACCGATTTAATTTTAAATCGATCGTTTATTGCCATATCTCGCACATACGATCGAATTAGCTTCCGAAACCTATTCCATTGTTTTCGGAACGTGGGGTAAACCTTAGAAACGCCAACCGGCACGCTTCGTTTGGAGTTCGGAAAATCCGGGATGAATAGTGTTCGTCTTTTTTTTTATAAAAGCCCCCAAATATTCATTTTTGCAAAGTAAAACAAACCCTAGGGTTTTGAAGAAGCCAGCCGCCACTAACAGAATTAATGGGCGAAAATCTCCTGTCTGCCTCCTCAAATTTCTTCAAATCCGCTAACAAATTCGCGAAACTTTCAACATGAAAGTTGTAGAGCATCGAGTGATCGACATATTCAACGGTCAAGATCGTCTGAAGTGCATTAGATCGATGGCAAAATGGAGATGAAGGCAGCGGCTTCGTGCACGTTTTTCTAGGCCATGGGGGGCCGAGCTCTACACAGTTCTAGCCGAGAGTCGAGCACGAAATGAGCTTGGGAATGGTGTATCTTGATCGTCCTGGAAGTCGGTGTGGTAATTGCGTGTATTAGGGCAAATAGTCGGCCATGTTGGGTTCGTGTACGTGTTCTTCACGTTGGAGAAGAAGATACAGGGAACGACCATGATGCAAGGGTTTGAGATCTACGGCCATGATGAGTTTAGGTTTAATAATAAAAGAAAAATTGAAATTTATTTATATTTAAAACATGTAATGTTTAAAATATGATATCTTTTTGATACGAGGTCGGATCGTGAAACGAGTTTTGTTAAGTGTTAAAATGAAGTATAAATGGATTTCACAAGTGAATAAAATTTATAGATTTATAAATTGTGAAGTTATGAAATGAATAGATTTTGTAAAATAAAAAATTTATAAATAATTAACTTATAAATCGGATTTTGGGTATAAAGTTGAGTTATAAATTGAATTGATTTAAAAAAGGGATTTTATAATTAAAGTTTTTATAAATAGAAATGGAATTTATAAACATTGTTTATAAATCCGAAATCAATTGAATTTTATAAATTTAATATAGAAGGTTATTAAAGGAGATATATTCGTGATTTTGGATAGCGAATTATCCTTGAAATGGAATGTGTAGAAAATATTGAATTTGGTTAGTGAAGTATATTCACGATTTTGGACAGCGAATATATTATTAAAGAAAATGGACATGTTTTTGGGGAAGTGATATTATAAAATGAAGTTAATTGTTTTAAAGATGTTTAAAAATGTATTGACCATCGAAAACATAGATTTCAACATTCATTGTTGAAATAGACGTTTCGAGAAATAAAAGGAAATGGTGGACTATAACACTGTTGTTATAGTAAATGATTTCCGAAAAGAAATGTTTTATATAGTATTGGGATTTATATATCTATATAAATTTCGAATCCCTATACTAGTGATTTTGGGTCGTCGTAACGATGTTTTACGCAACATTCGTTTTGACTCAAATAAATGTGTTTAAGTGAATGTTTTCCTTAAAGAATGAAATATATACTTAATTTCGATTTAAGTATATTGAATATTTTCCAAGTGTTGAAAATAAATGGATTTGTGAATTACTTATTATTAAATAAGTATGGAAATGGTTTTTCCAATATGAAGTGAATATTTTGAGATTTTATCTTTTAAAGATAAATTGAAAATGAATATTAAAAATCGATTTGAAAATCGTATATTCATAGATATTTTGGAATTGTAAATTCACTATGGAACTTATAAAAGAAAGGGAAATTTGTTTAAAAATAAACGTTGATTTATTTTTGAAGTGTGGGAATAAATTTACGGATTTGGAACGTAAATATAAAGTAAATCAGTAAGGATTTATTTAATTGGTTTAAATGAACCATGTTGAAATGAAAATATTTCCGCGTAAGGAAAATGTTTGAAATTTGTTTTCAAAAGTGGTAAAGGTGAAAAGTGATTTGAAAATTGTTTTCAAATGGTTGAAGTGTGGAAATTATATATATAGTAAAGATATTTTGGAAAATAAATAATTTGGAAAATTATTTGGAATCTGGTGATGTTGAGCATACCTATTGATAGTTAAATAACCGACTATCAATATTTACCTTTGAATGGGTATTTGTTGTGATTTGCTTGAATTTGAATGCCACGCTTATTTTTCAAAAATAAGCGCTCACTATTGGGTTAGCCGGGAAAGGACCTTGGGGTCGCATAACCCATTCCGAATATGTTATACGTCGTAATAGATAGCATTGATGACCGGTGTTGAAGACCAGATATTTGTGAAAACGGAAGGATTAATGTCGAATGTTTCTGCATCGGCTGATCCCCGATATAGAAATTTATTACCCTTTGTGATGGGAAGTCCGGTCGTGATTAGTGAATATCCGGATTGCAAGGACTTCTTTGTAAGTGCCTTCGGTTCCGTTCGATCCCGGAACAGACTTGTATGGAGGTGTGTCTGACGTTACAATTTGAGATGTAAAGCTGGTTTCTATCAAATATATTTTCGTTGGTGGCGGAGAATTTATTCTCTTAGCTTAACACCCTTAGAGGTTATGTAGTTGTTGGTTACTAGTGATACATTCCCAAATTGGTAATGTGGCATACGAAGTGCTGTTGAGTATTTGGTGATCAAAGCACAGCTTTTGTATAAAGCGTGGCTTTGTGGACGAGACTTCGTCGGACCTCACACCCCGGAAATGGTCAAAACAGGAAGGATGCGGCAAGGTTATTAGGGGGGAGCGCCCCTTTAGTGTATGTCATTCCTTCTGGATAGAGGTGGTATCATGGTATGGAGCCCAGATACTTAACCTATGTTGTTGCTTTAAATTTATTGCTTTGTGGTTGTTGGAAATCGAGGATCCTTGGATATAGATCGGTTACGATCGGGGAATGACATATTCGTGTCAGTAGTTACCCAGTTAGGGGTAACTCGGCCTTATGTTGGCAGAGATCCGGTTAGGTTCTCGGGTCGTCTTTCCAGAGGCGTACCCATGTGGCAATGGGAAGTTCCTTGGCCTAACCATTTGTTGGAAATCCAAAGAAACAATACGATCTTGTATGGTTTTAGTTGTAGAACCTGCCATTTAATATGGTAGCTATAGTAGGCATAATATAATGGTACCTATGCTGGCTAAGATTTATATCTTTACTTTCGAAATGTTTTCTACACTATGCACTAATAATAATATCAAAAATGATTTGATTTTGCATAGTAAGCATCTTTGACTATCATAAGGAGAAATCTCCCCCAAGTCTGCGTTTGCATTGTGTGTGCCGGGAGGCCTTATGGTAGTTTCATTTTTTAAAAGCATTTCGAATTGACTTTAAAAATATTCCTCTGTTTTGTTTTAAAAAAAAATTAAACTGTTTTAGTTCTCACACCAGTCACATGACTGACTCGGAGTTTATTGTTTTCCTTCCTAAACTCTGGGTGCCCACCAATTTCCACACGGGCAGTCAAGAGTCAGGTTTATCAGGATATTCTGGAATTCAGGAGTTGCTGGAGGCAAGCTGGATGACATGGCGTATTCACTAGTATATAGTATTTCTTTTCCGCTGTTTGTTGTTGTACACTCTGATAATGTAATAAAATGTGATGTGATGTGATGTAACAACTGATATAGTTCTTTGTTTAAAGATTATTCATTTATTTATTATATGTTGTTCCGCTGCGATATGTGAGATTCGTTTATTGTTTCTGTTGTTTTCTTTTTCTTTCTCTCTTCTTCTATCTTCTACCTCTTCTTTAACCCTAACGGTACGGTTTTCCGGCCTTCGATTTCTTGGCAGTTGATACAGTGGACGTATTGATGTCGGTTTTCGAGCGTCGAAAAGTCGCGAACGTTGCATCAACCATTTGAAAACTAATTTCAAATAACTTTCCACATTTCAATTCTTTGAAAACAAATTTCAAATCATTTTCCACACTTCATTAATTTGAAAACAAATTTCAAACAACTTTTCCTTACGCGGAATGCATTTCCAAATATGTATTCATTTCCACTGAAAGTCTAACGAGTTCAAATAATTTAACAGACTTACCCAAATATTTTGGAAGACATTTGAAATAAACTATCTTTACTTAAATATTAGTTATGAAAATATTATACTAATTATTACAATTATAAGACTTAAAGTCCAAACTAATTTTAAAATAAAATTAGTAGATAGAGTATAAATATTTAAATAACTATTTTCTAAATCTAATATCAATTTGATCTTTATAATAATCCCCTCTATACTTAATTAAATAAATCCTTACTTTAAAGATTTAAAACAAATTTCAAAAATAATTTCTCCAACAATATACTTTTAAACCAAATCTAGAACTTTTAATTTTTGTTTCAAAAGCTATTTTGAAAATATACTGGGCTTTCCAAGGAAAGTACATCTTCCATTCTAAAACAGTTCACATAAATCAATTAATAAATCTTTCTAGATTTATTTTAAATTTATGTTCCAAATCCGTAAATTTCTTTCCACGCTTTTAAAATTAAAACAATGTTTATTTTTAAAGCAAATTTCCCTTTCCTTTTTAAATTCCTATTGTGAATTCAAATTCCCAAATATCCACTGATATGTGATTTTTAAATCGATTTCAAAAATATTTACTTTCAACACCAAATCAATTCTTAAATTGATTTCCAAAATTATTTCAAATACCAAATCAAATCCCAAATTGATTCTTCCAAACATTGACTTCATAACACCAATTCGATTTTTCAGAATTGATTTCCCAAATTTATTTTTAAACACCAAATCAATTTTAGATCGATTTCCCGAACACCTAATTTACTATCTTTTGAAACAAATTCCTTCTTTTAAATTTATTTAATTTTATAAAATTAATTTACTATAAATTTACTACTTAAATTTCAAAAATCCAATTTTTCTTTATTTCTGGTATCCTATGATACCAAAAATATATTCGGCTAACTTTTAGCCTTCAACGATTACAATCACAATATAATCACACACAGATTGTAAAAAATCAACACACAACATTGAAACAAATTCAATATTTGAGGAATCCAGGTGGATCCCTCCAACCTGTTTCCCTGCATCCATAGACGTTAGCACAACAATTAAATACCAATTCCACTTTGAGGTGGAATATCGTGGTATATGGAATTTAAATAATATCATCCGCTATTATGAGGCGCATAGGGACTCATCCGCTATATAATGCGGGAAATCAACCACTCCAAACACATATATAATATCAATTCCACTTCGAGGTGGAATATCGCGGTATATGGGTTTAATATAATATCATCAGCTATTATGAGGCGCATAGGGTCAATTCCAAAACAAATGATAATAATTTATCATCAAGCACACAATCAACACAATCAACAATTTTAAATCTAACTATTTAAAATTAAATCGAAAAAAAATCCGATTGAGTGAGAAGATCTCACCTTTACTTATGCGTGCAACCCATTTTCCTTTCCGGCTTGATTTCACGGTTTTGAACCTTGTAACAAACATTATAGGATTTATTATTATTCGAATTAGTCGAACAAATTAAATCTTCCTATTTGATAAATTTAGTTAACGAACAATTTGATTTTAAACTAAATTCCCTTTAAAAAATTATTTTTAGTGACAAAGATTCTGTAGATTCAATAAAACAAATAATTAAATTTTAAATTGTTTTTACAATTCAAAACATTTAAATCTTACTGGAACACGTTTTCTGTTTACATATGCAAAAAAAAATTTAAATTGAAAATAACAAATAGTTTTGTACTTTACTGTATATACTTTATTTTGATTCCCCGTATAAAATAAAATAGGTGTGTTATTTAATTCAATTTTTTTTAAAAGGAAATCTTATACCTTACTACCTTATCGAACACTAGCCTCGACTGTTGAACGATGAACGAACACGACCTAGCACAAAACCCTAGCAATCGCGATCCAATCCCCTCCAGTTGCACACACATACGCGTGCCTCTACTTTATCGTCTCGAGCTCGAACAATAGGTCGCGACCAATCAACATTCATCACCTCGCGCACGACCATGCCCTATGCCGCACGGCCACGCACGCGCGCTCGAATACCCTTATCTGAGCCTCCCCTGTCGCGAATCCCTTTTTGCTGTAGCGAAAAGCAAAAAAACTATGCCGCCGATGATTGTGCTTTGCCGAACCCTCATGACTGCCTTGCTGCCATCTCGAACTCGAAGCGAGAAACCTAAGGCGCGACACCCCTCGACCAGAACTTCAGCGCCTTCCTCCTCAGTCGCCTACGTGCGACACCTACCCTTAAACGCCTCAACGCGTGTTCGATTTTTTTGATTAAACGGGTACAACTCCTGTTGATTTCTTTTCTTTGAAGAGAAGGTGGCCATTTTTTATTTCTTTAAGTTTTGAACGATTTGATTTGAAAATAAAAGAGGAGGGCACGGTTTTGACTTAATTCAAACGAAGAAGACAATTTTTTTTAAAGATACGAAGGAACACTTGTACTCGATTTAAATTGGCAGGGAAACACGTGTGTATCAGGTGGACACGTGTAGTATGTGAAAAATTGTAAAAACATTATTCAGTTTATAAAAATATATATATCAAATTTTAAATTCAAATTTTAAATCGTATCAAATTCGCAACACATAGTTTCGATCTCCAACCGAAGCGTGCCGCTAGGCGTTCATAATGTTATACGCCCATTCCTAAATGTAATGGAAGAGGTTCCGAGTCCAAATTTGATCATATGGAGAAGATAGCTTTTTGAACCTAGTTATTAAATTAAATTTCTATAAAATTTTCAGTGCATTTGCTTATCGTACGGTCAAACGATCACTCCAAATGCTACGAAAACTGAAATTCAATAATAATACAATATTACGGATCCAATGGAAATAATTTCGTCGAATTCCGAGACTGTGCCTCGGAAGGCTATTTTTAAATATCAATTTAAACGATATAATTTCAAAACTGAACAAATCATTTTCAAATCAAATTCTAAAGCTTCCATTATCTCCAGTATTATCAATATAAATTTTTTATGCCTTGAAAATAATTTTAATCATCTTATAACTGAAGATTCAAATTTTATCCAACTTCAATAAATTAAATTCAAAAATTTAATTGCCAAACCCATAGTTAAAATTGAAATTCAAACTTAAAATAACTTCCAAATATTTGAAATCAATTAAATATCTCAACTTCAAATGTTAAAACTTCCGGTTCATCACAAAAGAATATAGTCCAAACCGAAAAACTATCATGACACTAAAGCTTATTTGAAAGATGTAGCAGAAAAAGTGGTCCGTATGCAGAATGCAAAAGGAAAGAGAATACTGGACGAATGAGAAAATGACAATGAAAGAGTGGCACCGTTCATAGATGAGATCATGTCAGCGATTATCCCATCTTATTTCAAGATCCCAACCACGAAATATCATGATACCACTAATCCTGATGATCACTTGATGGCATTTGATAGCCAAATGGATTTGTGTAATGCCTTTGGGGCAGTTCGGTGCAGATTATTTCTGGTAACACTTATTAAGGAGCAGTTGCAAAGTGTACCGTCAATATCGTAAGAAGATTATCTATTCATAGAAATAGTTTTCTTATGAATTCTCTGCCCAATTCTGTATATGCAAGGATCCTACCATTGATTGCACTATTAGCAAATATTAAGCGGGGACGGAGGAGTTGCTCGGCGATTACGTCAGAAAATTCAATAAAGAAGCATCGAAAGCTAAATATATAAATGACAGGGATAGGTTCCTAGTAGTGCATTCCTGGATGATAGAGAATACACCATTTTGGAAGGAAATCTTTGTGCATGGATGTTAGGATTTTACAAGATTTCCACTTACAAGTTGATTAATTCATTGAATGGATGTTATATTATGCTAAAAAGAAAGCTAATTCTAGGAAGGAGGGTGGAAGATTTGGGTCGGATCGTGGACACAGAAGAACAAGGTGGGAGGAACCCAATACTAATTCAATCGCTTTAAACATGCCATTGTCTTATATATTCCCGACTTTGTTTAAAGCCAAAGATTACCCTAAACATAGAAAGGGGGATGACTACTGTGCTTATAACAAAACAAATGATCATAAAACTGGTGAATGTCGGGTGTTGGCTGGAACCATTCAAAAACTAATCCATGAAGGGCATTTGAAGGAATTCATCCAGACAAGCAAAAGGAACTCGGACTGGTGATGGTCCGCAAAAAATTTCCTAGTAACGCTGTCAACATCTTGGAAGAAGAAGATTAATTAAGCTTGAGTCTGCCATTGAATAGGATTGATGTAATCCATAGGGAGCCATACCCAACAAGGACTAGTAAGGGGCCAGAAATAGAGTAAAGAAGCTAGAGAGGGAATGTTCTCCATTCAAGAAGAGCTTCTTATTAAAAATCCACGAATCAGTGTACCGATGCCAAATCTTGATGTTACTCCCCAAGAACTGAAGAAAGGGATCCATTATCCTCATAACAACCCCCTCATGATCATTGCCCAAATTGGACTGTCTATGGTGTCCATGATTCTTGTGGACACTAGTAGCGCAGTCAATGTTATTTTCAAACATGCCTTTCATCAAATGGGCATCCCTGAAGACAAGCTAGAACCTAGCCCTGAATTTATCTTTAGGTTCATCAAGAAGGGATCAACTCCAATAGGAAGTTGCTAGTGTAGATAGGAGTATCGCCATGTTGTAGGACTTTTGAAACTCTCTTTGTAATCATCAACCAACCATCATACTACAATGCTTTCTTGGCCAACCCACACTTGATGAGGTGGATGCTTTTGTCTCACCAAAATATATACGTAAAATTCTTAACTAAGAGGGGTTGGGACACTATCCGCGAAGAATAGTTCAGCTCCCGCAAGATGTACTTTGCTATGCTTAATCCATAAAAAAGGAAGTATTCTGCTTACTTTGATTCTTCTACTATTTTTTAGCCTTTGGATGATGGATTTTTACATCCAACATTCGAAGCAAAAGTAAGATATAATAAATCTAATAAACATATGTTTGAAACGTACATTTACCCTGGAAGCGTGAGAAAGAGGACCGATGCTAATTCTTTAGAAGAAAGAGAAATCATCATAGAATTTGATTGCTGTAGGGAAGTGGAAAGGATATATAAGACCTATAGAAGACCTTGAAGGGAGATGTATAGACCCAAATGATTTAACCAAAATAGTCGAAGTGGGAAAGGAGTTTTAAAGCAGATTAAAGATAGACTTAATTCAGTTTCTTAAATCCAATAAAGAGGTGTTTGCATGGTCTTATTCAGATATGGTTGGGATTGATCCATCAGTTATGTGCTACACACTAAACATTAATCCAGAAGCGAGCTCCGTTAGACAAAAGAAGAAAAAAAATGGATAAAGTGCGATCTGACACCCTAAAAGAGGGAGTTAGAAGGCCACTCAAAAATGGATTCATTCGGGAAGTCTTCTACCCAAAGTTGCTAGCGAACCCGGTATTGGTAAAGAAGTCGAATGGCAATGGAGAACTTGCGTTGATTATACCGATTTGAACAATGCATGTCCAAAAGATTGTTACCCATTGCCATGGATAGATCAATTAGTTAATGCAACTAGTAGACACAAATTGTTATCCCTCACGGATGCTTTCATGGGATATAATCAGATACCCATGTTTAAACTAAATGAAGAACATACAATTTCATTACCGATTGGGGAATTTTCTGGTACAAAGCAATGCCTTTCGGGTTAAAGAATGCATGAGATACCTATCAAAGATTAGTCAACAGAATGTTCAAAGAACAGATCGGTCGAAATATGGAAGTTTATGTTGATGATATGCTAGTTAAATCTTATGAAGCTAAGAACCGCCTTGAAGACCTAAAAGGGATGTTTGAAGTATTACGTAAATATCAAATGAAACTAGATCCCTACAAATGCTCTTTTGGTGTTCATTTCGGGAAGTTTTTAGGTTATATTGTGAGCGCTCAAGGAATTGAAGGTAGTCGAGACCAGATTCAAACTATCAAGGACATGGTTGAGTCTAAAACTAGTAGAGATGTAATGAGTTTAAACAGTAGGGTAGCCGCCTTAAATAGGTCCATCTCCAAAGCAAATGATAAGTGTATTTCCTTTTTCAATGTGTTCAACAGGAAGAAAAACTTTGAATGGGAAGAAGACTGTAAGAAAGCCTTTCAAGAGTTGAAAAATCATTTGAAAAGACCACCAATACTATCCAGCCCCGAGAATGGGGAAGTCTTGTACTTATACATGATAGTTTAGGAACATGTGGTTAGTTCAGTTTTGTTTAGAGAGGAAAATGGGACTCAACTTCATGTTTATTATGTTAGCAGGAGATTAAAAGGTGTAGAGGTTCAATACGCGATAATAGAAAAATTAGCTTTCTTCTTGATACTTACAGCCCGAAAACTTAGCGCATCCAATCAGGGTATTGACTAACTTTCCACTCAAACACGTCTTCAGTAAGCCTGAAACTTTAGGTAGGCTATTAAAGTGAGGGATTTAGCTTGGCCAGTATGACACTGAATTTCAGCCATGGGCAGCTATCAAAGGGCAAGCATTAGCAAACTTAATGAGTGTACAAAAATTTCAATCGAAGAAAGGAAAGGTTCAAAACCCCATATGGCAGTTATTTCTGGATGGCGCGTCAAATGAGCAGGGAGTCGGAGTAGGATAGGTCATAATAACACCATACGGGCACCACCTACACTACGCAATGAAGTTAGGGTTCCCCACAACAAATAATGTAGCCGAATATGGATCAATGGTGGCAGGATTGGCTCTAGCCTTAGAGCTAAAAATCCAACAAATTCAAGTCTTTATTGATTCTCAACTAATGGTAAATTAGATAAAGTATACTAGACTAAGGATGCCAAATTACCTTTATATGTAAAGAAATTATTGAAAATGCTCACCTTATTTGAAGGATTTTCTATACATCAAGTTCCAAGGGGAGAAAACTCTCAAGCAGATTCGTTAGCAAAGTTGGCTAGTTCAAGAGGATCCTTAGAAACTCGAATCATGCTAGTAGGGTACCAAGAAAATCTAAGTATTAAAGAGGGAATACCCGAACAAGGGAAGGAATTGTTAATTCTAACTAGATCCCAAGACATGGCACAAGAAGGAGTAGAAAGGGAAATTAATGAAGAAATCTCAAATGAGAGGATTAATCATCCAATAACAGATGATTGTTATAGTGACACTTGGATGTGGCCTATTGTTGAATACCTTTCTAAAGGGATATTAGCATCCGACAAAGTGAAAGCCAGGAAATCAGCCGACAGGCTTCAATTTTCACAATGATGGATGGAGTTTTTACAAGAAAGGATATACCTTGCCTTACTTAAGATGTGTGAGTCTAGAAGATGAAATGAAATTGTTGGTGGAGGCACATGAAGGATTTTGCAGAGACCATTCCAATGGTGCAAAGTCAGCAAAGAAAATAGTGAGACAAGGTTTTTATTGGCCTAGAATGGCAAGTCAAGCTATTGAGTATGCAAAGAAATGTGAAAGACGCCAGAATACTCAAAGATTCCTTGATTGCCACCTAGTCAATTAATTCTCATTTCAAGTCCTTAGCCTTTCGATATATAGGGAATCGGCTTAATCGGGCCAATGCCAATTTCCAAAGAAGGAGCAAGATATGTTGTAGTTGCCATAGACTACTTTACTAAGTGGGTAGAAGTAGAACCACTCCCCAAAATCACTTATGGGAAAGTGCTTAGATTCATCGTTAAAAACCATATTACCAGATTCGTAGATTCTGGAAAGGTCCCCTAATTGTATGCAAAGTAATTCCCCCTGGAGCTTATAAGTTATGTCATCTAGATGGCAATATGGTTCCTAGAACGTGGAATGCAGAACACTTACGACCATATTTTCTCACAATGAATAAATAAAGCACCTCTTCCATAAAGAAAATTCTACATGGTTGGGAGTAGAATTCGTCTTGCACTTGGACATTACCTTAAACGGTCAAAGCCTTTGTCCATGTCAAGTTAGAAAGGTCAATGCGCCTCTTGGAGGGAGGTTAGAATAAGCCTTTAACCGTGCCACGTGATGGCTAGGTTAAAGCATCAACAAGCCCATGGCCACGCTATGGCCAAGTTAATGCACCTTTTGAAGGGAGGTTAGAGTAAGCCTTTATCCGCACCATGCAATGGCCAGGTTAAAACATCGACAAGCCCTTGATTACGCTATGATATGGCTAGGCTAAGGTGCCTCCTGGAGGAAGAACGGAGTAAGCCCTTAGTCCCGCCACGCTATGGCCTGGCTAAGGCACCGAACAAGCCTTCAGTCCTAACTATTAGGCCTGGCTGGAGCGCCTCCTGGAGGGTGGTTGGGTAAGTCCTTGGGTCCTACTTGTGGGTAAGCTAACCAAGTGCACCAAACAACAACGGACTAAGATGTCTGAGCCTGAGAAGCAGCATATCAAACAATGGACTAAGACGTCAAAGCAAGAGAAGCGACATATCAAACAATGGACTAAGACGTCCGATCTCAAGAAGCAGCATGTCAAACAATGACAATATATAAGGCCTAAAAGGTGGCACATGACAAAATAATCAACACCCAAAGAGCAGTGCAGAACATATGGATTAAATTAGAATCTACAGCCTCCAACTTATTCTCAAGAAGAGAATTTAAGAGCTTCACTTATTAAAATCCGAATCTAGATTCTTGGTCTTTTACTATTAATCTCTGGTCTTCACTATACCCGAATCAGGGTTTTGGGGCTATTATTACTAACTTCTAACTTTACTCTTTAATGCCTGAATGTGGGCTCTAGACTTTTATTATGGAGACCATTATTATGGATTTCTAGTTATCATCCACTAAAACCCTAATCTGGGTTTTGGATCTCTTACTATCGACTTTTGAACTTCACTTATTAATACCCGAATTTGGGTTTTACGTCTTTGCACTTTATAATGCCGGAATTTGAGTTTCGGGTCTTTTACTATCAATTTTTGGAATTCATTTGTTAATGCCCGAATCTAGGTTCCAGGGCATATAGTATTAGGATCTCAATGAACTTTCGGTCAATTAAAATTCCGAGTTTGTCTTATAAATACCCGAATCAAGGTCACTTGATTACTACTACTAACTTTTGAACAACATTTATCAACATCTGAATCTCAGTTTCAGGACTATTATTATTTCCAATAGGGGTTTCTAAATACTTATTATTTATCCCCAAATAAGATTTGTGGTTTTCAATGACCTATTTCTAGATGATGGTTAATGGCTTTTTAATACCAGACATTTGTTATTACCAGCAGAAAACTCCTGGACTTCGATTATTAAATTAGATTTAGATTATACACTTGATTCTCTATTAACACAATGAGAGTTCAAATTATAAACTTCTTTTGTGATTGCCAAAGTTGGATGGTGGGACTTCTATTATTGCCGATTAGAGGTCATGTTTTCAATCATTTAGAACTGCAGATCTCTTACCATTTATTAACTCCAAATGATAGCGAATTAATTATTATTACTTTCAGACTTAGAGTTCAGGAGCTCTACTATACTAACATCATCTTCAAATCACTGAGGATACTTTTATATAAGTCTAGATCTAACAATGGAGAATGTTATTTACTTTGAACTTTGTAGGGAAATGAGTCATTAAGAATGAGGTAATTGTTAAATTTTTCTCTTAAAGAACAAAAGCATCTTTCATACAGGGAGGCAAAATGTTAACCATAAAATTTACTTAAGAACAAAGGTAAGAAAGAAGGCTCACACAAAGTGATAAGCTCCATAATAGTTGAAGATATGGGTTTCACCAAGGTCCAAAAGTAGTGTTTCGAAGGTATTGAGATAGCTTTCGAAGGAGTTAGCATGGAGTCGTAGGCGCTTGGTGCACCAACAAATGTCAAGCGAAACAAGAGCTTTTAAAAGGGTAGAAAAGAAGAAAAATTACCCTTTTTCCTTATCTAGACCTTTCGACGTAGTTAAATCCAAATATATGGGAGAGGATAGTATGGGTTCGAAACACCTTTCAAAGGTGTTGGACAACTGACTCATACAAAAGAACCAATTCCTTCAAGATAGTGGGTTTCGCCGTTGTAAAACTACTAGTTGAATGTAGAATTCTAGTGCACGCCTTTCGAAAGAAAGCACAATCCTTTTGAAATGGTTGGAACCTTTTGAAAGCATAATGGAAACTCCATAAGGAAGCCAAGTGACCTTTCACCATTTCAAAATTATGCAAAAGCTCACCTCTTCTCTTATTTGCAGCAGCAAAGCAACACAAAGTAGAGAACGCATCTATTTCGATGAAGTCAAAAGCAACCAAGTTATGTTTAAAGGAAAAGTAGAAGGGAGCCTAAATTTTAGTGGCAATGAAAGGTTATAAGGTAATCCTTTTGACAAGGTCGAAAGGTCTGATTCAAAAAGGATGTGCATGAAAGGGTGGAGGAAGGCCTTTCAACCACATTGAAAGGGCGCGTGTGAAAGGTTGGAGGAAGGCCTTTCGACCACATTAAGAGGATCCACGTGAATGGTTGGAGGAAGGCCTTTCAATCCTGTCAAAATGATGAAGGTGGAAGGTGGCCAATATGCATCTATAAATACGACCCTACTGGTCCGAGTTGGGGGATAAAATTTTGGAATTTTCAATTCTTTCTCTCATTTCATAGCAAATCAAATCTTTGTAACCCTAAATCAATTTAGGGGAAAAACTTCCTTACTCATGACTCAATTTGGATGTATGCAAAAAGAGGAAGCGCATGGATTCAATATAGACTTCGAGTATGAGAAGGATCATTTCAACCTTAGCTTGACTAATGACCAATTGCACATGATGCTTACTTGTTTCTTAACTCTCATGACTTATGCGATGCAATGGGATCAACTTAGACAATGTGTATTTAAATCATATTATCATCACGTTTCATGGTATCAAACGTTAAATTAAGACGATGATGATGTTTCGATATTAATAAGTTCATGGAACTTATATTGTCCGAGATTTTATTCCATTGCATGTCACATATAGGACTTGTGCATTGTATATTGAGTATACTTTGAAAGAGTAAGCATCCTTTCGACTTGATAGAAATGGATATTTTGAAAGCGACTTGATGCATGAGTACTAGGTTATGTTTATTGATTAGATATCTTTGATAGGGGCTTGGATATTTCGACTCATGTAACTCTTTCGAAAGAGTACTTTCCATGGCAACGAAAACTATGCTTATGAAAGTGAAAGTTAATCCACCTTTAAAATACAGAATGGTCCTTTTAACTCATTCGAAAAGGGATATGAATGACCCTTTCTATCCCATTGAAAGGGGTCATGAATAAGTTGTTCTCTTTTCAATTTTTGTTTGAATGAGTTGAAAGATCATCTTATTTATAATTAAGATTTCCATGAAGCAACCTTTTGAGGATGGTTGGCCAAAATCAACTCAACCGAAAGGGGTTTCGAAGAGATTAATTGCTTTTAACACTTTCCTTTGAGGTGTTAGCAACTTTTTTTGTCAAGAACCTAACTTTGGGATGTTGGCAGTATTTCTTGTTGGCAATAGTGATTCGGCAATCTTGGCCTACATCCACTTTATATTTTTATTGATCTTGCATTTGATTATGATTACAAGAATGTGTGGATCAGTTGAGATTCATTAGTACAAGAATGAAGAACAAAAATGGAAGAGCCTTGGTGGCAGAAAGAAGGATCCATTTTCTGACGTCATGTATGTTATATCTATAGGGGAAATCATGTATGGATCGAGTTGAAATTTCGACAGAAGAATCTCCAGGCCAAGACGAGGACACACAAGAATTTTGAGACCCATTGAGGCCCAAATACGGGTCAGCCCTGACCCCTATTCTGGGGTCCAAATTTGATACAATCTCTGTGTTGGTCGTCCATAATGTTAGCTACTTCCCCTCAAAATTCCATGCGATTCCGACTTAGAGTTTTTGAGATATCGCATTTTCCATGAAGTTGTGTTGCATGTAATTTGATTTCAATCGATCCCTCTAGAGGATAGGGTCCGAGCCCTCCAATCTCCTCTGGTTATGGTGTGATTGCTATGGTAGGCTCCTTATGGACCCCACATCTTGATTACAAAATTTCATATGCATTGGACTTATGGATTTTGAGATATTGATTGTTTTCCATTAAGTTGTACTTGTTTGGTTGACATATGTCGATCCCTTCTGTATGATCCTTTTATATTGATCCCTTTTATACCAATCCCTTCGTACCGATTCCTTTTATACTTATCCCTTTCTTAGGTTAAACAATTTGTCCAAAACTAGAGCATACAAACTCCAAACGACTTGAGATTTGAAATATAGCCTCATGGGGCCTTCCTCGTCACTCTATATCGATCTCACCCAGTTTGGGACAAAAATTGAGGATATGTATTGATCTCCTAGGGAAAGGGATAGGCACTGATCCCCTGCTTAGGAAAACATCCATACTTAGAATATTCTGGAGAGTCTATCTTTTGGTCTCTATAGATCGTCGCTTCACATCAGTACCTACACTTGATTTGTGGACCACAATCATCACTCTGGGCTACTAGCCTTGATGGCAGTCAAGTCTAAGTTGTCCAGTCAGTTCAGATATAGCAGGAAAGAAATCCATTCATTTTTCCTTCCATTGAATTATTTTCCCAAAGTGCAGTATCTCTCTTTGATCATGATGATGCTTGGTCGATTACAAATAGTATAAATTTAGGATTATATTCCATTAATTGCTATCTGTGTTCGGTTCTACGGGGCAGTATGCTTTGGCTATCTGATCCAGTTTCATCTTTGAAAGCTTTAGGTGAGAATTTAATTTTCTTCGATTTCAAAATTTGAATTTTTATAATACACATGTACACATTCAGGTACACGTTCTTATCATTGGCTCTCGGATGCATTTGTACGCTCACGGGTTGTCACCATTCCATATAGTTTAACTGCAATTGGATTGTAGTTCCTTGTTTATATTTCTTATAATGAAATAAGGGTCATAATAAGTCACTCGATTAGAAGTGACTTCAAGTTCTACAGGGATGACGGCGTCGGAGCCATAAATAAGGGAAAATGGAGTATGTCCAATCACGGACTTGTCGATGGTTCTGTATGTCCATAATGCTGATGAAATTTCATCAACCCACTTGCGTCTAGCCTTTTCCAAACGCTTCTTTAGAATGGACTTTATGTTTTTGTTAATAGCTTTGACTTGTCCATTAGCTTAAGGGCGAGCAACTGCCGTGAATCATTTCATAATACGAAGCTAATACCAACAGTCTTTGAATTCAGATTTTTTTCGTTACGATTACGGCTAATGGTTCAGCTTCAACCCATTTGGTGAAGTAATCCACTGCTGTGATGGCATATTTTGCACCACCTTTAGAAATCAACAGGGAGCCGATGATGTCAATATCCCAAGTGGAAAATGTATGTAGACTGTTCGTATGAGTAATTTCCGTTGGCGTGGTTCTCAGAGCTTTTGCAACCATCAGGCACTGGTTGCATCATGTAGCTAATTGCTGCATCTCGATTGATAGTTGGCCAGTAATATCCATCGTGAAGTATTTTCTTTATCAGGGTTTGCCCCCTATTGTGATTGCTGCATTCTCCTTCATAGACTCCTCACAAGACTCTTTTGATTTCATTATGGGTGATACACCAAAGCAGAGGAATGGAGAAACCTTTTCTATACATGACTCCTTCTTGGATGAAGTAGCATTAACCTTTATAGAGGATCTATCGTTTTCCATTCCTCCATCAAGGAAGGATCCCTTGTTATAGATAACCTTTGATAGGAGTCATTCACGATTCCCTTTTCGGCTCTATCTCCAAAACCCATTCAATCTCCATCTAGTCGATGCTTGGAGCATTTACTACTTCAACCCGGACCAAGCCCATTTGTTGCACATCCCCGGAACTAGCAAGCATGGCAATGAGTCAGCTTTTTCATTTAGTTCTCCAGGTGTGTGTAATGGTATAATACTAGAAGTCCGCTTGTAGCACTTTTACCCGCCCGAGATAAGGATTAAGCTGCTGCCCTCTTGCCTAATAATCTCCCCTGACTTGGCATATTAATAACCGGGAATCATAAAAGAATTGTAAAATTTTCACCCCCAATTCTCTAACAAGTTTGATCCCGGCAAGCAAAGCTTCATATTTGGCTTCGTTATTTTTTGCAGTGAAGTCGAGCTTTAGTGTGTAGTAGATCGGTCATTCCTCAGGAGTCACTAACACGACTCTGGCGCCAGAACATCGATCGTTGGATGCTTCATCCATGTACATTTTCCATCTGTTGGTCAGTTCTCCACTGCTCTATGGAGAGTCATCCGGCGTAGTGAATTTAGCTACGAAGTCTGCCTATGTCTATCCCTGGATGGCTCTCCAAGGGAGATAGGTAATGTCAAATTGGCCCAGCTCGATGTTCCACTTGAGTTACCATCTAAATGTCTCAAGTCGCTGTAGGACCTGTCATAACGGCTGGTCGGCGGAGACGTTGATGGGATGAGCCTGAAAATATGGTTAGAGTCTTCATGATGCAATCAACTAGCAATACCCAAGCTTTTTTAGCTTTGGGTAATTTCTCTCAACTCCTGTCAATCACTTGCTAACATAATGTAGTGCCCTTTGGATCTGATTCTCTTTGCGTAATAGTGCGACACTTATGGCATGTAACGACATCGCCAAATAGATGTATAAGTCTTCATGATCCAGTGGCTTGGATAAGATAGGAGGTCTCTCTAAGTGATCTACCATGGCTTGAAACGCATATATGCAATCATGCATCCATTTGAAGTTTCTCTCCTCTCTCCCGATTAGGTTGAAGAAAAGAATTCACTTGTCGATGGCCCTGGAGATGAATCGACTTAGGGCGGTGATCTTCCCATTGAGGCTCTATACCTTCTTAATCATCTTCGGCAGTTGGATGTTTCAAATCGCTTTAATCTTCTTGCGATTTGCCTTGATCCTACGAGAGTTAATTATGAAACTCAGAAATTTCCCTAACACCAAAAAATCATTTCAAGGGACTGATTTTTATTCCATAATTTTATAGAAACACTAAATATCTCCTCTAAGTCATTGGTGTGGTCATTTGTCGCCGTGACTTCATGAGCATATCATCCACATATACTTTTATTGATTGCCTAATGTGATCTTTGAACATCCGGTTGACTAGTCTTTGATGAGTAGATTCAGCATTATTTATTTCAAACGGCATCACAGTATAACAATATATCCCTAGATCGGTAATGAAGCTGGTGTGCTCCTAGTCAGGGACATGCATCGGGATCTAGTTGCATCCTAAGTATGCATCCATAAATGAAGCAGCTTATATCCCACGGTTGAGTCAACCAATTGTCAGTCCTCAAAAGTGAAAGTTGACTTTCGGGCATACCCTGTTTAGGTCAGAGTGGTCGACGTATGTCTCCCACTTTCCATTAGCTTTTCTCATAGGAGCTGGATTGGATACCCATTTCGGGTAGAGGGCGTTGCTGATAAACCCAATGCTTTTTAGTTTATCCACCTCCTTTTTAACTACGTCAGATCTCTTGGATCCATGCCGCGTTGCTTTTGTTTCACCGAGACATGCCTTGAGTCAATATTCAATGCATGGCTCATGATAATTGGTGAGATCACCCACATGTCAGAATGGGTCCAAGCGAACATATCAAAGTTTGCAAGTAGAAAGCTAGCTAATTCCTTCATCATCGTTGCACTGAGCCGTGATCCGATCTTCAGGACCCACGTTGGGTCATCATGGTTAACCTTAATGTTGACCGTTAGCTTAGTTGGTATAATTTTGGATTATTTGGGCTCTTTTTCTTCATCATTGTGGTCTATATCTTTATAGAACCGATTGTGCAGTTGTTGCTTGATATTGGCCTTATGTTGTAAGCTGAAAAATGCTTAAACGGATTTGCCCAAGCAATGGGACCGGTTCCGATCTTTTGTTTTAGTGGACCTTAAGCAGTTTTTGATCTGACACAAACATATAGGACCATGTGAACTCGAAATCGAACAATGGGATATGACATATATGACTTCCATACTTGAACTAGCCTATGACCTTGAATTGGATGTTTACCATTTTAGACCCGAACAGATTAGCATATTTGTACTTGTACTGAATGTAACATGTCCCCTGAATGAACTTGATTATGAATGTCAGATTCCTATATGCCGACAGCTGATCATTGAGTTCACGCATAGTTGTTTCGCGTAACAATGAGCGCAAAATCCAGTTGGGATGGTCAATAATGACGATCACTCCAGTCGAATCCAAGAGTCTTGTCATGAGATGTTGAGTCTGATGGTGATGGGTTCTAGATGCTTTTAGCGGATATCTTGGTTGAATATTAGGCATGAAGGAGCTCGTCAAATCAAATGTCGAGTAGGGTTTGGCTTCGTGTTGCACACAACTGCATGGCTAGCTCTTGCTTTGAGTTTGAATCTGCTTTTGTGCTTGAATAACACACTTTTCATTCACTATATTTGCAATTTGTTGCTTGTCGTTCAACTTGGAGTAATGGTCAGTTGCCCATGAGCTTGGGCATCAATTCGACAATTCTATCTCTGGGCATCTTTTCGGTCGTAGCCTCGAGTCATTGTAAACAGTAGATATAAGTCACAGTATTGAGCTATTTGCAGTCAGTCTTTGGATGGTCACACTTATATCCCCCATCTTGGGTTGATAAATGTACCGCGTGGATGGTCGTGTTTCTTCCTAGTCATGTTTATACTCCTATCTAAGCTCCAAAGACTTAGAGTTGATCGATGAATGGTCGGTTCACATTTACCTTGTTTCTCACTCATGCCCCCAAGTCTGGGGTATACATTGTAAGTAGGAAGGCAAGTTATGTCCACTTTAGCCTTATAATCTTTCCCATTGAATTACGGGATCAGGTTAGTTAATGGAAGGCTGAGTCTCGCATATCCTGTATCGTATTCTAATTTTTCCTTCCAGGGAGAGTACTTCGATGCTCCGTTAGATTTTAGGCATGTGTTGGGTACTGGACGGTCAACCATGTCCACTTTTCGTGCAAATGTGGCCATACTCTGGGCAAGGACCTAAAGAATAGATGGTCAAGTCACATCCACTCAGTTATTGATGCTCTTCTTATTGGACCAAGGGTAGGATCAGTGTGTAGACGTTCGAGTCATGTCCATTTGTATTGCTCTTCTAGTCAGATCATGGTAAGAGTCAATGAATGGATGATTGCGTCACATTCATTTGGAGCTGGACGGTCAGTCATCCTATTTTGATTTATATTCTCCCATCAGATCTAGGGATAGAATTGGCTCAGGTGCAAATGGGTCATGCTCATCCAGTTTCATACTCCTTCTGATGGATCAAAAGAGGGTGTTGGAGAATTAATGATTAATTCAACTCAATAAATGGTTTATTCTCCTACCCACAGTTTGGTGATCGGATTTTTTTAAAGGCCATCTGGGTCACATCCATTTGTGTTTGGTGTGGATCGATATTGAACATCGACCCAACATCATGACATAGTCGGTCACCTGTAACTTCGAACATTATTTTGATTAGTTCTGTATTAAGGCCTCCCTATAGTCATTGCCTTAATTCGTATAGAAAACCAAGATGGAGCTATAATAAGCTATCGTATTAAGGTTTCAGTAATTTGTACTCCTGCTCCCTGTTTTGGGTTGGTGGAGTTAGTATGTGGATGGTCGAATTTCTCCCGTAGTGAGTTTATACTCCTATCGAGTTCAGGTTGGAGTTTATGGAATATTGAGTGGTCGAACTGTAGTCATCTATTTGTTAATATTTATATCCATACTCTAGGGATAAGAGTTTGTTGGTGGGTGATCAAATCGCACCCAATTTTTGTTTATATTCCAGTCCACACTCTGGGGACTTAGAGTTATTCTAGAAAATGGTCGAACCACATTTTCCTTAGTCATTTCTTCTACCCCCAAATCATGAGTGGAAGTCAAAGAGTGGTTGGCCGTACCACGTTTACTTTTACTTAGAGTTCGTCACGTTGAATTGTAGGAATGAGCTGATTAGCAGATGGTCAAATCACATCTGTTTTATCTTTTATAATCAGCCTTTCGGTTTGTTGGGAAGAGTTAGTGGATGAACGATACCACATCCATTTTCCACCTATACTCTTATCCATACTTGGGGGCCAATGTTCATTGATGGTTGGTCAATTGCACCCATTAGGTGTTTGTACCCCAATCCACGCTCTAAGACCAGAGTTGGTAGATGGATGATTAAACTGCATCTATCTTTTTGTATTTATACTCCAATCCATGCTTTCGGGACTAGAGTTTTATGATGGTTGGTCGGTCACACCCGTTTTCTGATTTACACTCCACCTGGTAGGTTAAGGTAAGAGTTGTCGAATGAATAGTCGAATCATGTTCGTTCACATGAAGGAATTTTACGCCCAGTGTCGAGGACAAAAGTTGGAGAGTGGATGATTGATTTATGTCCACTTGGTGATTAAGCGATGATGGTCGGACCACATCCATGGTCCATGCTTGGATTGGACGGTCATGTCTCGTCCAATTTTTTTTGTATTCCTTCTGGCAAATCAAAGGAGAGAGTTGTTGAGTGGACGATCATATCACTTCCACCTTACATCGTAGATGTGTCCTCATGTCGAGGGCGGTGTTTGATGAGTATACGATTAATCTTGCCTATTCTATGTCGAGCTCCCAAACTTCCTCTTATGTCCAAGGCAGGAGTTAATGTGTGGATGGTCGAATCATGTCCACTTCAGTTAGGACTTGGTCTTGTTGAGCTTTGGAAGAGGCATAAGTATTTTGGCAAACTTTAGTATGAGCTGGGGAGTGGACGGTCAGGTTGCATCCACAATAAGTGTTTCTTCGATTTTCTAGTCAAGCACGGAGGTTGATGAGTGGACAGTTAGTCGTGTCCACATTATATTAGACTCTGACCTTTTTGAGCTCTAAGTAAGGCATATATGTTTTTTCAGAATTGAATCATAGAGCGGGAAGTGGTTGGTCGAGTGGCATCTAATTTCCATTTTGAGTCCTTGCCCCCAAGTCAAGGGAATATGGTAGCTAATGAGGGATTGAATCACACTCGTCTTGGTGATCCTCCAAAGGTCTGATCATGGTTTGTAGAGGTTGGTTGGAGTCCAACTCTAAATACTTTGTTACCTACATTGTCTGAAAGTAGTTTAGTTCAAGTTGATCGTAGTTCACAACATTATTGAAATTGAAATAAATCTTATTGATAAGTGAAGCAACATCAAATGCTCCCTATTCCACTTCACCCTAGCCCTTCTCAGTTGGAAGTCGACTGTTGGTAGTCCAATTAATAATCAAAGTTTTGTATTGATTTAGTGTTCCCTGCCTACCATTCTGCGAGGATTTCACATATTATTGAAGATTTCCTTTCCTTATATGCTTTTCGATCACGTCTCAAAGGTGTCTGCAATCACTAGTGTTATGAATGTATATCTTGAAATATACAAAATTTTCTAAATTTCTTCCGCATTTCGGTGGATTCTCTTAAGGTTGATTTCTAGTACTGCTCTGATTTTTCATGAGTCTTCGAGTAGATGTTTTCGATTGAATTGTTCAAAGGAGTATATCAGTTGAATTTTAGAATTCTGGGTTGTCTGCTAGAGTTCGAGTCCTCATTTCGGGCCCCATCATTACTCTTGTTTTGAACTCCTCCAACCAACAGGACCGCATTGTTTCATGTCAATGTTAATCTCACATCCTCCCTTGCGTAATCGTTGATTTTCTTTGTAATATAAGCGATCTAAGGTTATATGAGGCTTTTCGGCCAACCTATCCCTGGAATCTAACTCGGGGTATGTTCCCCATATCAATGCCATCAGTTTGATATCCTCGCAGGAAGTGCACACTTTAGTAACAACGACGATAAATGCATGTAAGAAGCCTTTGAGGGCTTGCATGGTATTTGCAATAATTTGGATAGTGACATTGCATCCTTGGTTATTCTGCTCATAGAACGACTTCAGTGAACGGGATCCGATGAGAGCTTCGATCGTCGTTAAACTAGCCTTGGCTCTTTTTAACAAGCCGTAGTGCCATACTACCATGTCAGGTGTTTGGAAGCTGGTTAGTTGAGGGCAGTCGCAATCTACCCTGGTGCTTGACTTGGTAACCGATGCTAGTTTGTGTAATATTGTCTTAGTTCTCCTGCCTCTGGGAGCACCGTTTGAGTGCAGTTCCTTATCCATTCCTTGGTGGCAATTCAGCAGTTTCCACTTGATCTCCTGTGCCTCGGTCAGTCATGAACATAAGCGGAGTAGATAGAATGCATCATTTTAAGTTGAGTTTTGAATCTGAAATGCAGGGGCACTATGCTGCGGCACAAGTTCGGGTGACTTAGCACCTGAAAATAATTTTTTTTAAGTGGATCGTACCTGATCCCTTTTTTGGTGTCCAAATGGGATCGGTCCTATTGACTTGCAAATATAAGTGAACCGAATCACTACCAAATGAACACGAACACATGGACAACTCCGAACAAAAACACTAGCATCATCATTTCCTTCAACAACATGGGGAGTAGACCTAGTTTCTCCACCCATGGCTGATAGTCTCCTTATAGATCCCTTTCCAAATCTGAGTAGAATAGGAAACTTGTCGGTAGAAAGTGGAACTATCTCACGAATATGGGAATCCACAAGTAGATAATGAGATCCAATCAAGATGAGAATTCAATTCTCAGTGAAATTAGCAAAATTTTGATGCTAACAATTGGCATCAACATCCAATAGAGTTTGGTAGAGATTAAATGAAGAACGAAATTAAAACAAAGCAAAAAGCATAATGGATACACAAATTTTTATAATGATTTGGCAATCTTGGCCTACATCCACTTCATATTTTTATTGCTCTTGCACTTAATTATGGTTACAAGAATGTTTAGATCAGTTGGGATTCATTAGTACAAGAATGAGGAATAGAAATGGAAGAGCCTCAAGGGCAGAAAGAAGGATCCCTATTTTGATGCCATGCTTGTTGTATTTATAGGGGATGACATGCACAGACCGAGCTGAAATTTTGGTAGAAGAACCACCAAGCCAAGACGAGGCAATACAAGAATTTCTCGGCCCATTGGGGCCCACAATATGGTCTGCCCCGGCCCCTATTTTGGTGCCCAAATGTGGTTCAATCCCTCTAGTGGGTCCCCCATGATGTTAGCTACTTGCCCTCTAAATTTCGTGCCATTACGACTTACCGTTTATGAGATATCGCGTTATCCGTGAAGTTATGTTGCATGCATTCTGATTTCACCCGATCCCTCTAGAGGGATAGGCGCCGATCCGTCCAATCTCCTCTGATTGGGTTGCGATCCTTAGGATAGGCTTCCTGGGATTCCCACATCTTGCTCACAAAATTTCGTATGCATTGGGCTTATGGATTTTAAGATATTGATTGTTTTCCGTTGAGTTGCACTTGTTTGGCAGAAATATGTCGATCCCTTCTGTACGATCCCTTTTATACTGATCCCTTTTACACCGATCCCTTTGTACCAATCACACCGATCCCTTTCTTAGGTGAAGTAATTTATCCATAACTTGAGCATACAAACCCAAACGACTTGAGATTTGAAATATAGCCTCATAGGGCCTTCCTTGCCACTCTATATCGATCTCACATAGTTTGAGACAAAAATTAAGGATATGTACTGATCCTTTAGGGAAAGTGATAGACACTGATCATCTGCCTAAGGAAGGTACTCATTCGTACTTAGAATATTCTAAAGAGTCTATCTCTTGGTCTCTATTGATCATTGCTTCACATCAATGCTTGCATTTGATTTCTAGACCTCACTGTCATCACTCTAGGTTGCTGGCCTTATTGATAGTCTAGTCTAGCTTTTCCAGTCAGTTCAGATATAGCTAAGTCAAAATATTGAATAACAGTTATGTTAATTTGAATTGTTTAAGTAAATATGAGTATAAATGTGTGTATAACAGAATTTTGAAATCGATAAATTTAGTTATCATTTTTTAATTAAATAAATTATATAGAAGTTAATTAATAAATTAAAATACATATATGAAAGATATACGTGTGCTACTATAAAGGTTTAGTATACATTTATTCAATATAATATGCTATAATTGAATAATATAATAACTAAAGTGTAAATTAATTAAATAAGATTTAATTAATATAATGTTATACAAAAAAATTATATAAGTTGAATAAATAGTAAAATTTATGGAAGGTTTTAAGGAATGCTTTACACAATAAAGTCAAGTTGTACCATAGAGGAATTAACATGGATTTTCTATGTTCATTCTACAGTATTGAACCTGAAGACAACATGCGCTTATTTTTTAACTGTCTTATGTGTTCTTTTTTAGGGAATGCATAATGTTGAAGCTAGGCTGGAATAATATGTCTCGGGTAAGTGAGAGAGAGTGGACACTAATCTATAAAGCAACCAGATGGAGAAGTATGGAAACCTATGTATTGCACTTTTTGAAGGTTTTCTTGTGAGTCATTAGGACGGAGAGAAATCTTATTATTTTTCAGGGTGAAATGAGCATTGTCACTCAACTTAGGCATGTCTTGATGCATGAAATAATTAAGGGGATGTTGCAGTCTTCATTTGTTTTTTATCCTGCTATCCTGGCTGCTTTTAGTTGATCTTAGTCTCGTTTTATCTTTGTTGTGTTTGTTACTTCTTTCGTGCATTATTATGCCTATGCTCTATGTATTTCCTTTGTTGTTTTTTTCTTTCGTATCCTTTGCCTCCAAAGCATGTTTTGGTTGGCTTGGATTTTTTATTGTTTATTTCATTGTAATTCTAGGCATATCAATAAAATAGTAGAGGGCCAGTCAACCCCGTTGGCCATGCCAAATAATAAAATTTCAATGATTATAAAACTTATATAATAGAAATAAATAAATCAACGTTGGAACACTAAGAAACCCAATTAGACTTAAGCGATAAATACATACGTATAGTACATATACCATGATTTCATATGTGTCTGACATTTGAATTATGAGGGTATTTAATAAGACATACATTATTCCATAATTCAATGTCACTCAATTAAATATATTGAAGATTATAAATCTTTAATATAATTGTTGTCCTTTACCATTTATATATTAATAAATACTTGCATACTCTCTAGTTTTTGAGCAAACTCAAGCCATATGTATTATACTTAGGCCATCGCAAAATAGTAGGTATGAATGAATAGTTCCTTTCGATTTGTTAACTCAAGGTCAAAATGAGATTAGGACAAGGAATCATGGGTTTGGACTTGCATACGATACAACCGATAAAGAGTAATCATTCATTTGTGAGGCTATGACTTTTTAAGCAAACTCAAGGTCAAAATCCTATGATGGTTGAGTGCTAATACCCACTAGTGAAGTCAAAAGACTTCCATGTTTTATCTTAGGGTTTAGAGAAACATAAAAGATTAGTGGGAGCCTGATAGAAAAATTAAATGGTAAAATTTAACATTTCTAACATTGTAAGAATATCTGCTATAGTTAAATCTATATTAATAAATTTATGCAATTAATACAAATAATAAAATGCTTATCATTTAAAATATTCAAATGAATTGAATTAATATTCACAAATAGAAATATAAAATATACTTACCAATAAATTTTTACATGTTAACTCATGCAAGCATCTAATTATACAACTACTAACTATGTTCATAACTCTGTCACTTAAGATTTTACTTGCGCAAGGTTATGTATTAACTTCAATGAGTTTCAAACTCTGAAAGCAATATAAGAATATGGTTGATCGATATACAATCATGTATAAATGTTATATGGTGAACATTCACAATTCGTAATGTATGAAACTTTGATTAAATTAAATCATTGAAGTAAGCAAGTACACTTTAGTGTGAGGTCATATATTCAATATGATTGGTTACTATAGTGATCTTATTGTGTTAAATGTGACACTTGACCAAAGACTATAAGATTGATCTAAGAATTCGATAACTGAAATGTTAGTTTGATCAGTTTACGTAAAGAATAATTTATCAGATTTCCTTAGAACTTAAAGATGACCAATTACACTTTTGTAAAGATTTCATTATAATAAAGCAGTAAGGATTTCCTTTGAATGGTTCAACCATTTAGAAAGAAAATTGAATGTATAAGAGTGGATGTAACTAAGGCACGATTGGGATGAAAAAGTGAATGGTCACTTCTCTCTACAAAGAAATTCAAAAAAGAGAATTGTAAAATAATAATAAATAATTAACAAGAAATAAGAAATATGACATATATTCCAATAGTGTTTTCACATAGAAAATTATTCTCTATGAAATTTATTTCTTTGAATTTAAGATACTTGATCTGAAAATTTTCGACTATAAACTAGTTACAGTAAATTAAATAAATAGCCTTATTAAGTGGTTGGATGGATCTTCATATTTGATACGCTATTATAGTAATGTTGGAAATAGTTGGAGCATGTTATATAACACTTGCCAGTCGCATTAAGTTACAAAAATTGTTTTCATGCAACATACCAAACATTGTTTATGAATTAATAATTATTTTTTAGCATTGACAAAAAATAGGCATAGTCTTATTTTAATATGAATATTATGACTATTTGTTATAAAATAAAACTATAATAGTGTTATTTGTGATGCATTGGAAAATACAGTAGTATCTAAATGTATTTGCTATTATTTTAGAACTATAGACTAAACAAAAATTTGGAGAAATATTTCTTTGATTATATGATTATGAATCACATGATACTAGTGAATTATATCCTAAACAATTAAGGGCAAAACACTCATTTAGCGGGAGCATCATAAGAGTTGGTGAGCTCTATGCATTTGTACAGTAAATGTATGCAATCGAAAGTCTATTACTTCCAAAACGGTTCCACATACTTTGTTATATTCACCGGTGAATTTAACAAATATGAACATGTGTATATGATAGACATGTTATACGTTAATGATGAGTTCATAGAGTATAAAATGGAAGTAGATGAAATAACATGCAATAGAAAATAAAATGATTCTATCTGAAAAATAGGTGAGTATATTGAAAAGGGTTTCAAATGTTCCTAAAAATGAATAATGATTCAATCTCAATAGTCACTCCTCCCTGTGATACGCAATGATGTATCAATAAGAAGTAATCGAACATTATTGGATAAAGTATGATTAAAATTGAGTTAACTTCTTCCCATAATGTAACGACCAGTAAATTTTAAGTGTTTTTTATGAAATTAAATGGAATTTTGCTTGAAATTAAATAATTATATTTAGCATCGAAAATTTGGTATTCGGTATGCGTATATTCAAACATAGCAAATGGCAGATTTTCGTTGATAAATATGAAAGTTAGTTTTGTTGTGTTATTTCAATTTCAATTTAATATCAGTTAACTTTGATGAGAAAATGTTTTCAAAATCTGAATATTTTTATATAATAAATTTGTAAATCATTTTTGAGCGAGACATCGTATTTCATTTTGCCAAATTTGGACTGCTTCAGCTCCGTTTATCTTATATTCGGCTTTTTAGCAGCATTTTTTACAGTAAATGTCAACTTTTGATAAGGTGGTCGTATCATTGATATCTGTGTACCATTCTGATCGTCTCGTCGTGCAGATCTCTATAGTATATTCATTCGTGGGTTTCGACGTCGGTACGCAATGAAACACATGAAATGATTAACCATAACAGTACGTCCTTTTGTTTTCTTGTGTTCATTCAGTTACCACTGGCTGAAAACGAATAGGTAATTGCTTTTATTATTTCTAGAAATTCATTCCTTGCTTTCTATATTCCACGGGTTGAAATATATTCTAGTTTCGTTCGCTTATATTCTTTGGTTCTGCTATCTTCTTTTGCCATTCTATTATATATATATAGGGGGTGGTGTATCTTGTAATAAATATGTAGTGTATGTTGTGATTAGTGCTTGATCTATGTTGTGTTTTTTTGCTGGGTAAACTTGGGATTTTATGTTGTGGTTGTACTTGACAGTTTATGTAACTGCTGTTCTGCTATGATGGTAATGATATTTATAGGCTGGGATTTCCCATCCTTTTGTCTCAAAAATATATATATATGGTTGCATTGCTTATCTCCTAAAGAGCTGCTCGTCTCCCCTTTCCATTTTTTTCATGACCGTACTACTGTTGTTTCCCTCCCCATATCTCCGCCCTTCCCTCTTCATCAACTTTGCTCCGGCCTATGCCTTTTACACGTCAGCAGTCTCCCTCACAACCAAGCAACATTCATCACGGCCATAGTCAGCAGCCGAAGTCTTCCTTAAACTCGACCCGCTACCTCAAAAACCCCGAGCACCATCTCACTAAACAATTACCTCATTCCCGAGTTCGACCAGACAACCACCCATCCACGCAAGCCACTCCATGCGACCGATCTCCTCTCATTGTAGCACAAATAGCCTCTATATTCAGACATGACATCCTCCACCAAATAAGGTCCGCATGCCATGCCAATTTCATATTTATTTGTCTCGTTGAGAGGAATATATAGTTTAGTTTTGCATGTTCACATGAAACTACTGTCCCCTGTTCCTATTTCAAACCCATTTCCTTTATTATTATTTTTATTTTTACTTTATATATATATTGCCGTGCCGAGCCCTATATCGTAGCCCTTTCCATCACCATAGCACAACCGCGATCTCCATCAACTGAACATGCAACTGCCAACCTTAACCCAAGCTTTCCACTATCTATCGCCATAGCAACCGTCTCGCCCTGATCTGTTCCACCACTATCTCCATCCACTCCGACAAATTCCACATGACGAAAGCAATCACACTAAAATGGTTGCCTTCTAGAACAAATGCCTATTCTGGTATTTTCGTTTGCGTCTTTGTTTTATATGATTATACACCTTGTTTTGGGTATATGTACACTGAATTTGAGTGATAGCAGAAATCGTTTTATTAAGTATGTTGACACATTGTTTTGATCATAGAAAGAATGCCTTGGATGATAGGTTTACTTACTGCATTTGAGTTTGGCACATTGACTCATAAATTTATTGATAATTGTACCAATGCTACTCTTATTTTTGGTCCTCTTCTCGGTGTCCACTGGTATGTTAAGAAGCATCAAGAGATGGGGAAGCAAGCTCACCATTAAAGAAGGGTGTGTGTGTATATTTCGTGTGTGTGTGTGTGTGTGTGTGTGTGTGTGTGTGTGTGTGTATATATATATATATTTCCAAACTTGTTTTGATTTTTTTTCATCAAGTCCAGTTCATCAGGCTTTGCTTTGCTCGTGACTGTATCCATATGCGTGTCTATTTCACCATCTTCGCCGTCATTATTTTCTCTAGCCTCGGAAGGTGAGCAATCCCTCACGATTAACATTCTTACGTATAGTAAATTTAATTCACATGAAATGATGATTGAAATATGCTATAAAATTTGAATTGTTAAGTTATTTAATTGTTAATATGATATGCCATTATCTGCCATTGTTTTCCTGTGACATATGACACCACAACCTGTTGTATATACTTAAATTTTTTACTGATGGTATATGCACGTTGTTGATATGTTATATTATAATTATATTTGTTCTGACTCTGCAAGTTCCCTGTTAGTTTATAATTCCCCTATGGGTTGAAATGATACATACCTGAACGATATCATAGATTAGGGGAAAATCGTTATGGGTAGAAATGATAAACCCAAGTGATTTTCACTGATTTTGAAATTTTGGGATTGCAGATTGAAATGATATACACCCGTAAATATTAAATTATTACGGATTGAAATGATACATATCTTTATCACTTGACCATAGGATAGAAAATTATATACGGACACCGTTGGTCTATTTTGAAAAATGGTTGCCAAAGTTCGAAGGAATTATATGGATTTTATTAAATATTGATTTTTAAATTATAATATAAAGAATTTATGTTAATATATGTGTAAAATTTAGATTTTAAAATTATACGTTTTGGAAATTTTAAACTTATAAGTTAGTTTTGAAAATATAATTTTTAAGATTTTTATTATAATTTTATTATTTTAAAAATATATAAAATAATATCTAATAGAAAATACATATAATAATAAGATTTAATTTAATAAAATTTAATTTAATTGGTTTATAATAGGTTTAAGTATCTATTTAAATTTATATTAGTATTTTTAAAATAGATGTTTTATAACTTTAATAATAAAGGTTAGGAAGATAAATTAATATTGACTTGGAATTTAAATTGATTAATAATGGAATTTAAATAAGAATTGATTTGAACTTATTTATTTTGAGATTTTGGAAGTTATGATTGATAACTTGATGAATAAAAAGATGATTTAATGATATTCTCAATTTTAAATAAAATTGAGACTGGATATTTAATATTGATTTAAATTATAAATTGAGATTTTATTGTTATTAAAATGATTAAGTGAATATTTTCAAATTTAGATAAAATTAGAGTTAAATATTGAAATCTAAATAAAATATACATTGAATTTTTTTGAATATTTAAACTTTGAATCTTATTGGAGTTAAAGAGAAACTTCAAACCCGAATTTGAAATCGATAAAAATTGAAATGATTTATTGAGAGTGTGGATTGAATCTTTAACCTTTTAAATTAAAAGTATTGAACTGGGGTTGATTTAAATTGAATTTTGGAATTTAAGTTGTTTTGAATTGATTCGTGGAATTGGATGAAACAATTCAAATATGGAAACTATTTCAGTATAATCTTTTTAAATAAATATAAACTATTTTTAGTTTACAACTATTTTAATATATAAACTATTTTGATTTATAACTATTTAATATGTATATTATTTTCAATATCTAAACTGTTTAAGTTGGAAAGTGTTATGATTTGAAAAGTGTTATGATTTGAAAAGTAGTATGATTTCAAAGGTATTATGATTCCAAAAGTTCGAAAGCGTTATGATTTTTGAAAATGTTACGATTCCGAAAATGAATATTATTTAAAGTGAATAATGATATCAAATTGATACGGTTTTGAAGTGGATATGATATTTTGATATGATGTATGAACTATTTGAAATGAAATAACCATGGTGTGAAATAAGCGTTTAGTTGTTAAAGAAACCGGGATCAGATATTGTCATACTCACTGCCAATACCGAAAACCATTTTAACAACTATGTACGTGCTGGAGATTCTAGAATGAAGTAGGATGGTTTGGCAAAGATTCTATATGAGGTATTTATGTAGCCCGGGCTCCCGCGAGTCAGCTTGATGTGGCTAAAACAGGAGCCATGCCCGGCCAAGTGTGGTCATTCCTCCTATCTAACACATTTCTTTGATACCGTTATATTACTTTGTGATTTGATTGTGTGCACCCTTGATTTGGGAGTGTGCCTCGAGGTGGGCGGTAGTAGCTATTATGCGTTACCACCCGTTTGGATCTGCAAACGGTACATCTACCCTGGCATTGCCTCACGTGCCTTGTCACATACCCTATCACACCTTCTACGATTTTGGTTTGTACCATACCTTGGTATGCCTTCTGATAGCCGTTCAGTTTAAGGAGGAATTATGGTATTATGTAGACTATAAGAATATATAATGTGTTAAAGGGGATATGGGTAACACCTTAACGCTATTTTAATAGTTCACTTTACTATAGCCATATTATAATAGCGTATATTACTACATAGTAGATAGTTACACGGATCCTTAGAGGATGAAAATCCCAAACATCCTTTAAGTTACTTGTATTTCAGTTGACATTTCACTTGGGTTGAATTTATTAATATAAGAATGTTAATCCTGACTCGAGTGTTTTGTATTTTGCTTTCTGCTTGAGTCAAACTGAGTGTCACAATATTTGGGACTCACCGTCGGAGATTGGAGCTTTGTTTGAAGGTCTATCTATCCAGCTTTCAGTTATTTCAGTTTATTTCAATCATTTATGTTCTGACTCGTCAATTGCTTATGTATTAGAGATTCATTTGTATTTGAGATTCTCTTGTATTTTGTTCCAGACTCTAATGTTTTATAGTAGCTTCATTAACTACCATCTATCTATTTCGCTGCTTATTATTGTAATACTCTGTGTCCATGATTCTGTGATTGATTTATTTACTGTATATGCTAAGTATTGCCAAATAATAAATTAATAATCTGATATTTTGAGCAGTTCTAGTCCGATATGTGCAGATGAGAACAGTTCGAAATAGCAGATCATTACATATAAGGCGTGTACTTAAGAGTAGTACATAAGGTTAAAATTAATTTCCTATAATGAATAGTTTACAAAATTTTACAATATAAGGGTTTATAAGAAAACCCAATATATTCTAGTCCAAGGAGTTGGCAAGTTATGCGAGTCGAAAGACTACATATAATAATTGCTTGTGAGAGATCTTGTATGAATCACCCAAAAAGGAGTTTGGTGACGACTATCATTGGATGACTAATTTATATTTTGAACCTAAGTGTTGTAAACTAAAATCAAACACGTTTTATATATAATGCAATTCATAAAATGTTTATGAACATCCATTCCGTTGAATTGTGAAACAATTTTATTTTCAAGAAATATCAAGTTTGTAGCGAAGAAATTTCTTTTAGAAATTATTTGCTAAAATGGATTTGGTTGTGATCCAAGGATAAAATTGATTACAAGAGGTGAAATGAAATTAACCAAATCTAAATGAACATAACGCATTAGAATGTTTAATAAGTATTCTTGTACGTTAAAGGGAAGCTATAATTTTTTTTATCAATATTGAGAATAGGCAATCCTCGGTTGTCAATTAAACCATTAAGAATATTGACTCTGCCATATAGTATGATACTCAAATCAAAAAGGATTCTAAGTACATTATCAAAATACGATTTTTATGGTTGTACCTAATGGGATATGATCCATCGATCGCGAAAGTGGCTTTAAGAGAAAGACTAATGCAATAGGAAAATTTCAAGCCGCATTGATAAGAATACCATCTTAAATTTCAATTGTTGAAATTAGCATAACAGATTCACTTTTTAATATACTCAAGTTGATTCCGATTTACTTATAAAATTATCGCTTGCCATGACTTTATTTTGGTATATATGTGTTGAAATGGATAATTTTAAATAATGGTTTAGAATATATTATTTGCATGTAACAACCCAAATGTCTTGAAGTCAATGAGAGCAATATTATGTTTATGGGTTTCTCGAATATGATCCAAGAAATGACACGAAAGTATCATTCTACACACATCCAAATTGAATAAGTATTTTGATATAAATATCAAATAGTTTGATTTTTAGTCAAAACAAAGAGGAAGCATGTGATCACTCGCCTCCTCGACTCTTAGAAGTCGAAACTATTACGTCCTCGGTATTCACTTGCCATAATCCAAGTGCCGAAGATGTAGATTATCATGGGGTAAAAGAAAATAAATACAGAATAGAATCTTACACGAATGGAATAACATATATTATTTCAATATATATGATCTTTACAGCGGAAATTTTAAATATGTTCATCAGAATCTATCTTATAAGTCAGCGTGGACAATTATAAATCTCTATACTTAGAAATGATGAATACAATCGGTAAAAGAATGCAGCAGAAATGAAAATGGATAACTATCTACAGGAACATCTTCAGCTCCAGAAGTTCAAGGAAAAATAGGGCTCCCAAAGTTCAAGGAAAAAGAAAATAAACTCCGGGTCAGTCGTGGGAATGGTGTGAGAAACTCAAAATACAGATATATAAAAATAAAGGGTATCTCAAAAGACTACGCTGCATACAAACACGTAACAGGTTTTTACCTTACGATAACCAAAATCTTTACTATGCAAAATCTAGGAATATTATTTTTAATGAAATTCTTTCGAAAACACTTTTCAAGTAAACTTCTATAATCTTAGCTGAAATTGCTATATTAATTAGTTTCCAGCATAATAGGTCCTACAATCAAGTCCGAAGGCATTTAACGAAGAATAGATTTCCATATAATAGCAAGGTAAGGAACTACCTTCCATATAGTACATCGCTAGAGGGATGTACCAAGCATAAACATCTTTGAAAACTATGCACCTGGCAAGAGCGGCCTACCCAGGGACCCATCAAGTAGTGGATAGAATCGAATATGACATCACCCTAGTCTTTCCCGACCTATTCGAGAGCTCTTATAGCATACACAACATACCGATATATAAATGGTAATCTAGAAAGGTGTTGACCATACCTAATGGATGCAAACTACATAGCCTTACGGTAGGCCCTGTTTAAGCCATTTCTGGGTGATGAGGCCCAAGGTAAGGATTACCTGTCACATAGAACATTCCACTTTGAATGTCATATTGCAAATTCCATCACACACTATTGATTCTACAAATGGACAACCTCTAAGCTCGTACGTCTCAGAGAATGTGTTAAGTATAAGAGAGTTACTTCCTACACCACCAAATAGATGTACATTTGTAAAACTCAACGTATGTATATTTTAGAAATGCAATGTTAGTCATTCATCCATACAAGTTGCCCAGAAAAAGAACAAACCGAAGGAACTCTCCTAGTACATCATGTCGGGAATCACCCCTAGGATAAGTAGCGAGCAGCCCTTGCATCGAAGATCAAACGAAGATACCACTGCCACATATACATGATACGAGAAATTTCCTCTAAGGGTCAGTGACAAGCAGCCCTACATTCCATCTTATAATTTATTATTATTCCATGTCTTCAGTTCGAACATGTATATTAGTTCAAAGTGGTTTTTGAATAGGAATCATGCAAATCCGATCCTAATTCCTTGGAACGAATCGTCAATAAAAGACGTTAAGCACGAGGGTGATTATCAATTCATTTATAAATATCTTTTATCAAATAAAATATCTCTTTTACAGATATAAATATTTAAATCATATTCTTTTCCAATATGTACGAAATCATTAAACCTCTCTTTAACTTTGGAAATACCAAATCAAAATCATATCTCATAAATCACATTGCAAAACCTTATTGAGTAAAAGGGTCGATAAAAATTATACTAATTCTACTCAATACCAATTTCCATATTTGTTTAACGATGGATTTTCTATCGATTAGAAAATCATAGAAAATATATCATTATAAAACCGCAAGCACACGGCGTACAATCGCAGCATGTATGCGAGTACGGGTCAATCCACAGGGAAAAATTATATTCTAATATTACTCAATCAAATTAGCTCAATGTTCGTCAATGGAAATTCTATCAGTTTATAAAACCGTCGAACGAATTTTGTGATACAATTAACCGCAAGCGCACGGTGTACTATCGTAGTCCGTAGTGAGTACGGGTCGATCCATAGGGAATTGTTGATTTTAAAAATCTTTTCAATCAAATTAAAACAAAGTTGAAAAGTGTTAAGATAGAAAAGGAGAAGACTAACAAACTAACAAAGTGATAAAAATATGAGAGTGTGAAGGCAATTTAGAGGCAGCTTCCATTCTCTAGATCACATAAATCAATAAAATGAAGTTATGATCTCGCTTTTCTTGTCATTAGTGCAATTAGTTGATGTGCTTATCATAAGTATGGTATATTTGTGCTATTAATTAGTCTAATATAAACTAAAACTATAACACATTTAACTCTCATGCAATATGAGAATAAAGTTGAAAGCAAAATCATTAAGCATGGCCTACTAACTATTGTTTAGAAATATAGGCCATCAAATTTCAATTTCAACAATCACTTCATTACCATCGTCATATGTAGATGAAGAGGTAATTATTGTTTGTGATTGTTTAAGCATAGCCTATTTAGTGTCAACAATATAGGCTATCAAATTCAAATGAAAAACAACATGTTAAACCACTTCATAACATTTCATTTAAGCACAAAAGAGAGCATAAACATCAAAATATTGGATCTACATACTAGAGAGCCTCATTACCCCTACATTAAAGGGATTAAGCTCTCATGTTTGTTATCAAATCAACAAATATAGAAAACAACATGAAACAAACAAGAGGAAAAAGAGAGCAATGAAAATAATAGCTAAGTAAAAAGAAGTAAATACTAATCTACTTGCATGAAAAATAAACTAACTACTAATAAGAAAGGAATAGAGCACGTCAATAAAAGAGAACATTAATTAACATTACATAAAAAAGGAAAGTTACATGAAAAAAAATATGGCTAAGTAACCATGAAAAGAGAAAGAGAGCTTGTGTTTTATTTTGATCCAAAACTAATGAGTTAAGATGAAGTGAGTTACATGAAACATAAGGGGTATTTATACAAGTTTAAAACCCTGATTCATTTTTTTGGGAATACCTAAACTACCCCTCTAGGAAGTGTGGTAGCCAAGTAACCATTTTCATCTCATAATCATCCATTAAGTGTGCATGAAGATTTAATGGCCTTTTAACATGTGGATTAGCTCGAATTGTACATTAAGATAGGTGGGTAGGTGGAGTCCTCCATGATCATTGTAAAGGCCTGAAGAATTTTTGACCCCAAAAATTCGACACTAATACGTCCACTGTATAGAGTGCCGAGAAATCGAGTGTCGAAAATCCTAGACTATTAGGGTTTAGAAGAAAAGGAGATAGAATAAGAAACAGAAAACAACAGCACAGAATCTCACAAGCGCAACGGAATAAAATATAATATAAAATAACAGCATTTATACAAAGAAAAGCTATAAATACATACAAAATATCAGAGTACAACAAATCTGGACAGCTATAATAACTTGTCCCTGAATACGGTCTATACAACACAGCGGAATATAGTCAATACGTCCCTGCCATCTAGCTTGGCTCCTGAGCCCCCATTGTCCTAACCTGAAAATGTGTAATACTCGGTCTGACCCAAGCGTTACAATAAAGTAACACCCGAGTCAGGCTGGAAACCAGCGTGAGTAAACCCATATAACTTGACATGCTAACGCTATAAAACCAGTTTGAAAAACCAAGGTAAACTGCCCAACATTATGAGTTTTTATCTTTCTATAACCAAACATTTGTTACACAAATCATTTGATATCCAAAACCCTATCTAAGTATCGTTAGTTATTTTAAGTAGTCGGATTTACTTAATTTAATTCAATTCCATCCTATTCGACTCTATAATCAAATTTGTAAAGATTTATAGTGATTATTAAATTGAAGTGGTTCTGGATATCGCTTATATCCGATCACGGTCTCTTCGAATCTCAATAACAAATTTTAAAACAGTAAATTGTTTAAAATAAACAATTTATTGTTTAAGGTGAAAATATTCAAATATGACAATTTATTACAGCCGTTGTATCATCATTTTAATCCAATTATTTTAACTTGATTGGTCACTCGATGTCACAGACAAAAGGATTTAATTAAATCTCCTATAGATTATACAATACCATTAATCCCTAAGTTTAGGTCGTATAATAATAATAATTAATTTCCATTAAATTATAAAATATCATTGAACCCTTTAAATTATGGATTTACAATAAAAATAGATTTTTAGGTAAACATAAACAAGATATAAATTACCATGTGTATATATATGTTGTGTGTTCCATTTTGTCTCATTTTCATTTCTTTTCTCTTTTTTTCTTTCCTTTATTCTTCCTTATTCTTTTTCTTTATTTTCTTTTTCTCTTTCTTCTTACTTTTACTCATTATTTCTTTTCTTTCTATTTCCTTCTTTACTATTTTATTTTTGGCCCATCAATTTTGGCCCAACTCCTCTACTAATCCCCTTCTTCTTTCCTTTCCAGTTTTCTCTCCCTCTCCTCTTTACTCACCTAAAGCACATAACCGTGCACGGATATATATCTGTGCATGCATATTTCGGTCGCCTTGCCATGCCGTCGATCATCCATGCTAGTTTCTCACGACCCCTACACTTCATCCAACCATCTAAGCCTCGACGAAATCACCTCGCTCGAAATCGAACTCCCAACGAAACTTGAACCGAAAACTACGATCACCAATACACCTCGTCCCGCTGCTATACCCAACCATCGACCATCAGACTTCGGTCAAAGCTCCACCACTCCTTCATATTCAATATCCCCCTAGCACATACCCCTAACTACCCAGTCACTTCGCCATGGTCGAGAAACCAAGACTCAAAACAACTGCTCTTAAACCCTAAATCAATTTCGACACGTCAACACACGGCCCTACGAACCACCGCACTATTTTTAGTAGGTTCGCCTTCCTCCAATGCCGCTCCGCGCCTATCCCTTTGCCATGAAAGCAACCTCCTCACCAGGAATCGTCGAAAAACCCATGTCTGTTCATTCCCCTTTATCACATCAACCCCGCAACTAAAATACAAGTGAAGCTATCAAAATTCATCTTTTTTTCAAATCAATTCCCTTCATGTACGTGAAAACATGAATCAACGTGATCGAATTTCTTTAAATTGTTTGTTATTTACTGTATATCCTATTTCACACATTTCTACTTCATAAATTTTTATATAATCATTTTTAAAATTAAGTATACTCTTGTACAAATAAAAGTTCTTGAAACATCATGGCCTAAAACTACTTAGATCAAGAGAATTTGAATCTTTAGTGAGTTGAACATTTTTGGTAACAAGAAGAACAGAGATGAGTAAAATTTGTATAGGCATTCGTGCCTTCATATACAGTCATATATACTCAATTTATTATTGTGCAACACATATTCAATACTGATATCTCCATTTTATCCTTAACATGACATCATATAAAGGGAATTAGTATTGAAAAAAGTTTACTCACCTCCTTTCTTTTGGATAGAGCAGTGTTTTCTTTTTGCCTCTGCCTGGATCTTGCTTCAAGACTTAGTATATATTTTTGTTTGTTTTACTTAGCTTGTTCTCGAATGAAAGAAAACGAAACAGTGAGAAGGTATATATAAGAAGGTATAGGTCGCAGCTCTGTACACAGTAAATCCCTTTTTTTCCAATTTTCTTTTTAATTTTATTTTATATTCCCTTTGGTCAGAAATTTTGCTATGACCTGAAGTGATCCCTTGAAGTTGAAGAGATTTATTGAAATGAAGATGTGATTTATTAAAAGTAGAATTGACCTTTTATGTGTTTGAGTAGATAGGCATTAAATATGTGTTCTCCTTCATGTTTACATGCCCATCCATTCATATGTATATACATGTCATAAATATGCATACATATACTTCTTTGTATTATTTGCCACATATACATATATAAATATATTCATATATTTTACCATGGTTATTTATATGTTTTACTTCATGTTTCATACAACAATATATAATCACTTATATTCTTTTCTTCCTATTTCTTAATCATATATTTTTATTTTATTTTTATTTTAAGCTTAAGTATCAACACTTAAATTATATTCTTATATACATATACTTATATTTAGTGTTTAAAAGGTAGAATTTTATTTTTAATTATCTTTGAGATGTTTATTTTGAATTTCCAAATCATAGTTTCCTTCAAAATCTATATATGTATATAAAAATAAAATGTAAATAGCCTGCATATCCTCTATGTCTCCTTTTTTATTTGCTTTCATATATACACACTCTTATACTTATACATACTTTAACATGCATTGCTTATGTATACTCTGTCATTATATGTATATATATTCACATTTATAGAAACTTTCTTATATTTTATTTCACATAGGCATATATATACACACACACACATTTATATACTTGTATATGTATATATTTATGTATATATTTTCAACATCATAAAGTTGTATATATTTATCTATACATATATTTAAGGACATTTTCTCGTGATTTAAATGTTGAAGTTTACCTATACAAAAAAAAATTATTTTCTTCTATAGGATTTATCATACCCTGAGATTTTTAAATTTAAATGTCTAATATAGTTATTAAACCGATTGATATATATCCTGGTATTTTAATTATCATAAATTTATTTTTTTGACTAATTTAAATTAATATTTCAAAAATTTAAATCAGTTAATTCACCATTTATCCGACATCAAAATCCGAGTCGCCACAATCATGGCTTTGAATTATTTCTATCTCCATTCCTTTGTATTCATTCTTGTGCATGCACATATCTTCATAAAGCCACTTGTATATGAAGCCAAATTCCTACAAAATAATACAGAAATTTCCAATTAAATTTTCTCAAATTAATATATGCACTAAAATGACCATTTAGCCCTTGGATGAAGATGAATATACGACGATTTGAAAATAATTTAAATTTTGGTTTAAACAAGTTAAAATACCCAATATGACCATTTATTTAATTTAATTATATTAAATATGGTGGTAAAAATATGCACATTTACATGCTGATTTAATTATATTTAATTTAATTATATTAAATATGGTGGAAAATACCCCCACACTTATCTTTTTATTCGTCCTTGAATAAAGAAAACTAAGATAAATCAGTTTTCATAGGAGCACGATTACATTGGGCGTATGCAACAAGCCGCTAAACCTCTGTGTGTCCCCAGCAGGACGAGTGTTGTCTCGTCAGGGTTTTCAACGGATACTACCCACAAAATCCAAATGCAGGATGAAAATATTTACAAAATGTAAGATTTATTTACAAAGAGATGAATGCGAGTTTTTGAATATATTTACAAATGAAGGATTTATTTTTAAATAGACACAAATAAGTTAAATATAAGTTTTGGTCATTAACTTCAAATTTAAGTCATTTAAGAATCAAGTTATCATGACAATAGATAATAGTTTAACTCATTGTTTCGGTTGATAACAAAGTGTAACTATGAAACAGATCCTTAGTTGATTATCAATGTTTATCAAAGCAGTATTTTCATTTCTTTTCAATAACAAGTCAGATCAAACAAGTTAAAGTATTTCTTAGATTTCAATTGCTTACTCTCTCTTATTTTATTTTATTTTGAAAATTTCATGGGTATTAACAATATTTACATATGCCTAACTTAGATAAACCGATGCCGGAAATATTACCCATGCATTACCTTGCAGACTGATGTGAGGGGAACATAGAGCGTGGCGAGTGAACACACAAGTGTGAACACTTATCGACTATAGGCGTTATTAATAAAAGAATTTTTTATACATGCACCAAACTTAGATAAACTGTGGCCGGATATACTGATCATGCACTGCCTTTCGGGCTTATGTGAGAAGGGTACAGTGCATGGCGAGTGAACACATGATTTTGGGTGTTTATTAAGAAATATATACATAAATACAAGAAAAATGAACTTTTTTGTTTTTTTTTCTTGTTTTTCTTTTGAAGAGAGAGTTTTGCAAAATCATCTTAGCACCATTTAACTTAGAAGACAAAAAAATGTTATAAACTTTAGTTTAAATCGACATTTGAAACAAAGATTTTCAATTAGGATATATTACATAATTATTACCATGAACCTTCCTATATACAAGTTAAACCATCGTTATTAGTAATCAAACTTTATTTTCATTATTGTTGAGAAAATAAATTTTCAAAAATTTCAATTTAATAACCAAAATCTTATACTTATCCTATAATGTTTCTTTAAAAATAAATCAAAATGCTTAATTTTTTCCCTTAATTTTTTTGAGTTTGTTTTCTTTAGTTTTGGAAAGAGAATGCAAAAATAAACCTTGAAAAATCAAAAAAGATGATGAGTCTTCCCTCATACTTGATTTTGATTGTGTCCCACAGTCAACCCAAGTGAAAGGAGAAAAATAAAAAGAAAATAAAAATGACCTATATTTACATGAAAGAGAGCAGTATTTACACGAGATCAGAAAGTATATCGTCAAACAGTAAATGAAACGGCCTTCCAAAAACCGATTCATTTATTTCGCTAAGTATGCGAGACACGGCTTAAGTAAAGAAAACCAAATCGTAAAAGATTTCAAAGTTGAGTGTTGATTTGGAAAAATGAATGTCGTTTTATTAAAAATCATATGAGTTGTTTTATTTTCGATGATTATTGGGGTAGAAATAATGATCGATTGAAGTTCATGTTTATTTTCACCAAAAACTCATCATTAACAATTTTTTTGAAATTATCGATTTCAAAATCAAAATGGTGTTTTAGATCTTCCCCTTCAGAATTCGAAAACTCATTTTCGAAAGTCCAAAGAAATTGTGTTCATTGAATTGATCTTCCTTTGTTGGATTATCAACAACTTCTTTGCATGCATCAATTTCAAAACCCAAAGTTGTTGTATTCAAATTTTCAAAATTGAAAAAGGGAAGATTGAAATTTAAATTAAGTTTCTTACCCTCAGAAGAATTGAAATCCAACTCAATTACCAAATTTTCAACAACTTCGTTACGATTTTCATTTTCAATTTCAAAAGTTGCTATTTGAGAATCATCAATTTTGGTAAAAGATGGATTATCAATTGAATCGTCACACGTCGGGATTTGATTTTCTTTTTTTACGTTGTTTCATATATGTTTCGAACAAATCCATGTGATCATTGTAAATCTCGTCCATTTGCTCAATAAAATCCAATTTATAATTATTAACATGAGGATTTTCGATTTGAAATTGTTGAGAACAAAAATTTTCTCTAGCATCGCAGTAGAGATTATTCCCATTGCCAAATTCATTTAAAAAGTTGTTTCCATTTTCATTTTGACTTTGAAACTCATTTTGAAGTTCGACATTGGATTGGTATGGGTTATACTCGAAATCGTTGAATTTTGAAGTGAATTCAAATTTTGATGGTCTTGAAAACTTTGATTTGGATTATCGTACAATTATGAATTACATAACTCATTTATCATTTGATTTTGTTGTGTAGAAAGTTCAAGTAAAGATTTCATTCTCTTTTCGAAAGTTGAGGGTCGGTCATTATTTTGAAAATTTTGTGGTACTAAATCCGAATCGTTTGAACAATAGTTGTCATTGAAATATCCATAAGAATTTGAAGTGAAATTATATGGATTATATTGATTTTCACAACCATCGTAAAATTTTGACAAGTAAGGAAATTCAGACATTTTCAAGAATGTTTTTTTGTTTTTTTATAAATAAAAATATTCACAAAAAGGAAATTATTCTTCAAAATGAAATTGATTTTTTTTTTTTTTTTTTTTTGGGTTTTCAAAATTTTTCTTTGTTTATGAAAAGGTTTTAAAATAATTTTTCTTTTGGATTTTTTTTCTTTCTATTTTTGATTTTGAAATTTTTAGTTTTGGATTTTGAACTTATTTTGTTTTTTTTTTAAATATGCATGAACTAATGCAACTAAATGAATGCAAGCTTTAATTACAAAATAGCTCCTAACCCAAAATTGTATAATTACACTTTGTCTTAAATCAACAAGATAGTTCTCAACCATAACGAATAGGATTTATCGGTGTATCATGAATCACCGTAGCAATGCAACCGAAGGTCTAAGTACCTTCAGAGAAACAATTCAGTATACGAATCACCGTAATATTTATAACTGATTATTGTTCTGTCATAGCCTAGACACCAAGAAATTAAATGTCGAAAGATGATAAATTGTAAATATAGAATTAAGTATTATCGATGTCTAACCGTTATCATTAATCAAATTCTAAAATGAAATGCAAAGTAGAAATTAAACGTGTATTAAAAATGCAAGTAGGAATGGATTTTTGTTTTTGTTTTTGAATTTTGTTTTTATAAGCAAGCAAACAACAATGAAAGAAAAAAAGGATATTGGTGGAAAACTTTTTATAAGCAAGAAATTTTGTAGCAAGGCGGTCTTCTCCTGCTCTGCTTTGTCAACCTGAAAAGAAGTCAACAACAAAATATATACAGTTTTTTTAAGAAGGAATTAAATCAAAACAAAACAAAACTAACAAAACAATTTGAAAATCAAACAAATTGGAACTTGTTTTTTTATAAAGCAAAAGGAAAAAATGAACATAACAAAAGGCAAGCAAATTCAACAAACACAAATTTGACAAAAACTTATTTTGTTTGCTTGCCCCATTTTTTTTAAACAAGAAGACAAAAACTAATAAAAGAAGTTTTTTTATTACACACTATGGCCCGACCCACATAAAAAAAAGATAAACAAAAGCACGAAAGAAAGAAAATGAGAGAAATAACGTCCCCAGAGCACTTCAGTTAATACGACCCTCAAACCAAATCACAATATAATCTTTTCTCGCTAACAATTCCCAAATCAAATTATCAAACAAAATGAAATTCCAATACTTCGAATAGAAAGGGTTATTCGACTTGTGAGTATTGAGCAGGCCGTGGGTTAGTAGAAGTCGAAGATGATTGTCGATGTGGTTTCAAGTTGCTGGGTTTAGATGATGGTTCAGGCGTCGTGATGGCAAGTCGCTACTGTTCGTGATGTTGGATCGAGGTGCGGTAAGTAGGCGTTATTGGCAGTGGAATTGTTGAAATGTGGGCAAATTCTTCTGTTAAACTGGTGGCAAGGATGCGGAGTTGTTCGGTGGTAGATGTAGTCCACAGGTATGTGTTTTTTTATCATTGGAATTTGACTTGAGGAGAATGACAATGATGGTCTGTAGTAGTTTGTGCATGGCAGCGAGTTGTGGTGGTGGATATTGTGGTTGTGGAATTGTGTAGTTTTTTCAGTCTGTTGAAATGACTTATGAAGAATGAAATATTGTTGAGGCTTCTGATGCATCGAGGGATGATTGCAGTGATGTCATTGATGCAGGCAGTGTTCGCTTGGAGGAAGTTGCAGATTTGAAGAAGAGGGGTAGACTGCAGTCAGGGTATTGAATGGTAGAACACAAAATTTGTCGTTTGTATTGATGAATTGTTGAGTGGCATGGAAATGTTGAGTGGTATGCTATGGTGTATCTGTGCACAGTACGTGGTCCGTAATGTGCACGTGCACAGTGAAGTATAGGGGTTGCACTGTTGCTGTGTTGTTGGGTGGATGTGTATGTGCAGGGTGAACAGTAGAAATGAAAGCAGTTGTAGGCAAAAAAAGGGTGGTTGCTGTGGTGTAGTGGTTTTGGATGATCAGAGAGAGGTGAGTGAAGAAGGGGATGTGGTGGAAGAGTATAGTATGGTGTGTTGTTTGTTTAGTAGCAGGAGAATGTTGATATGTAGATGATATTGAAGGAAATAGTGATCAAGGTGATATTGATGGAAGTAGACAATGGAAAGAATATGCAGATAGTTTGATGTGGTGAACTTGCAGTTCGATGCGGCAGTGGAAGATATATGAGATGAACTTGCAGTTTGTTTGTGGATTGACTGGTGAAATGTGATCAGAGGAAGTATATGTTGGTGACGTAGTCTGGTAGATGAATGGAAATGTAGTGAAGTTGTTGCCTTGGCGACTGGATAGCGAATGGTGGTTGGAGTGTGATGTCGTTCTGATGGACACAGCAGTAAACAGAGAGGCAGAGTGCAAATAGTGGCAGTGCAATGTTTTTTCTTTTGTTTATGTAGATTATAAAACGAAATGTAAATTGTAAAATGAAATGCAAATTGTAGATGAAATGGAAATAAAATAATTTTGTTTTGGTTTTGAAATTGTGAATGTTATTTTATAATAGAAGAGCAAATGTAAATGCAAATAAACAATAAGCACACAAACAAAAATTGAAAATAAAAATCACACAAACAAAAATTGAAAATAAAAATCACACAAACACACACAATTTTTTCTATTATAACCGCAAACACACACAAAATCAATGAAAATAACTCGAAGAATAAAAAATTAAAATCAAGACTATTCTCGGGCAACAGTGCCAAAAACTTGTTTGTCGATGAAAATTCTATCGGTTTAGAAAACCATCGAACGAATTGTGATAATATTAACCGCAAGCGCATGGCGTACTATTGTAGTACGTAGTGAGTACGGGTCGATCCACATAGAATTGTTGATACTAAAAATATATTTAATCAAATTAAACGAAATTTGAAGAGAGTGTTAAGCTAGAAGAGGAGAAAAGTAACAAACTAACAAAGTGATAAAAATATGAGATTGTGAAAGCAATTTAGAGGCGATTTTCACTCTCTTGATCACATAAATCAACAAAATGAAGTTATGATCTCTCTTTTCTTGTCATTAATGTAATTAGTTGATGTGCTTATCATAAGTATGGTATATTTGTTCTCTTATTTAGCCCAATATAAACCATCAAACGATAACACAACCACTAACACACGTTTAACTCTCATGAAATATGAGAACAAAGTTGAAAAAAAAATCTATTTTAAGCATGACCTATTGACTATTGTTTATAAATATAGGTCATCAAATTTTAATTTCAACGGTCACTTCATTACCATCATCATACGTAGATGAAGATGTAATTATTGTTTGTGATTGTTTAAACATAGCATATTTAGTGTCAACAATATAGCCTATCAAATTCAAATAAAAAACAACAAGTTAAACCACTTAAAAACATTTCATTTAATCACAACAGAGAGCACAAAAATCAAAATTTTGGATCTACATACTAGAGAGCTTCATTACCCCTAAATTGAAGTGATTAAGCTCTCATATTTGTTATCAAATCAACAAGTGTAGAAAATGACATGAAACAAACAAGAGGAAAAAAAGAGCAAAATGAAAAGAAAAACCAAGTAAAAAGAAGTAAATAGTAATCTGCTTGCATAAAAAATAAAATAACTACTAACAAGAAAGGAATAGAGCGTGTAAATAAAAGAAAACACTAATTAACATTGCATAAAAAGGGAAATTTACATGAAAAAAATTATGGCTAAGTAGCCATGAAAAGAGAAAGGGTGCTTGTGCTTTATTTCGAACCTAAACTAATGAGCTAAGAGGAAGAGAGTTACATAAAAACATAAGGGGTATTTATATAAGTTTAAAATCCTAAATCATTTTTTTGGAAATGACCAAACTACCTCCCTGGGAAGTTTGGTGTCCGAGTAACCATTAGCATCCAATAATCATCCATTAAGTGTGCATGAAGATTTATTGGACTTTTAACATGTGGATTAGCTCTGATTTGTACATTAAGATAGGTGGGTATGTAGGGTCCTCTATGATCTTGACTTTGAATCATTTCTATCTCCATTCCTTTGTATTCACTCTTATGCATGCATATATCTCCATGAAGCCAATTGTATATGAAGCCAAATTCCTACAAAATAATATAGAAATTTCCAATTAAATTTTCTCAAATTAATATATGCACAAAAATGACCATTTTATCCGTGGATGAAGATGAATATACGATGATTTGAAAATAATTTGAATTTTGGTTTAGACAAATTAAAATACCCAATATGTGATAACCCGGATTTCTGGACATCTGTTAATTGGTAATTAACTGGTTTTTATTTAGTTGAATAGATAAAATTCTGATAATAAAAGATATCTGGATGTATATAAATGGACTTGAAACTATAATAAATATTGAAATATTAATATCTGAAAATGATAAATCTTATAGTAAATTAAAAAATATATAAATAGATGTATGCAAACTCTATAATGTTGAAATCTTATGTATATACATATACAAATCCATTGTGAATATATAATCACAGTAAACATATTGATATAATAATTTAATTTGGCAATAATATTGGATAATCTTCTTTTATAAACATTTAATTGAAGAAAAGTTATCTTTTTAAAGCTAACAAAAATGATTTTCTAATCATAATATATAATATATAGGTATATATATTGAATTGGAAGTTATGTTTTGAAATTAATATAATAATTTTCAAGAGTTATTTAATGTTGAATTCTATATTTTTAACACTAAAATAATATCTATATATATTTATTAATTTAAAAAGTATTTTAGCTTAAAATAAGATTTGATAAGGGTATATATGCTTTCTTTTAAAATTTAATTTGAAATAAAGATAGTTTGTAGATATATAAGAATTTAAAAACTAATGAATAAAGACATATTCATTTGTAAATATAAAAACCAATTGATATACAATACAAAAATTGTTTAAAAACATATTAATACATGATAATTACAAATGTAAACTAACTTTATATGCATAATACAAGTGTAAGCAATTTATATCATGCAAATGAAAAATGTGAGATAATTTTAACAATTGTTATAATTTTTATCTTTCTTTTCAATTTTAATAAAAGATAAAAAAAAAGTTATATAAACATCTCCATTCTCTATCTCATTTCCTTTTCTATTTTTCCAAATTCAAAACAAAGAAAACCAAAGCCTGTAAACTAAAACCAGAATACAAAAACTAAGAAAAAAGCTAACATCCTCTTTCAAATTCAACCTAAGCAAACTAAGGCAAGTTTCAACTCAGTTTTAAAACAAATTCAGTTCAAATTCAAGTACAAAGCAGATCAGATCAAAGATCAAAGCATCTCCAGTTTTCAAGTTCAAATAATTTCCAGTTTCAAAATCCTTCCAGGCTTTCTCTGTTCTTAAGTTAAACAGGTGAGTAAACAATTTTATTTAAAGTTTAAATCTATTTAAAATCTAGATGCATGCAGTAATTACTTGACGGCAGGGACGTATTGAGTATATTCCGTTGTATATTGGACTGTATTGATAGTAGTCTGGGATAGATTATTATAATTGTGCAAATAGTTTGTGTATGGTTGTAAATCTGATGTATTGTATGTAAATTAACAGATACAGTTTTTCTTTGTCCAAATGCTATTCTTTGATATTATGTTTTGATCCTCTGCGAATGTAAGATTCTGTGTTTTGTTTTATGTTTCTTCTTCTACCTCTTGCTTCTTTACCCTAACAATCTGGAATTTCCAGCATTCCAATGCTCGACACTTCTACAGTGAACATATTAGTGTCGAATTTTCGAGGTGGAAAATTTCGGGTCATTACATTTTTTGTATCAGAGCGAGGTTAAGCGTGAACCTTGGCTCTGGTGGATTTACTCATTAGGATAGGGTCAATAGTACCATAGAATGAGTTGAGTGTGTGTGTGTGTGTGTGTGTGTGTGTGTGTGTGTGTGTGTATGAGAGCATACTTGTTATTTTCTTATATAATGATTTTAAAATGGTTTTAAAAATGATTTTTATAAAAGTTTATATTTTGCAACAATTTTTCTAATTATTATATTAAGAAATTGGTTGTGGGTTATTGAAATTGAATAAGACCATAAGAACTTAAGTGGTAATATATATATATATATATATATATATATATATCCAAATAGGAATTGGGTAATATGAACTATACAGATAAGATAAGCTGAAAATGAATTCAAACCAGATAATAAATCCTGAAATTTTAGAGGTGTTTTCTGGAATGCTAAATTAAATTACCCTGATTTTATTTTCCAACAAATTATGAGATAATATATGGAGAATTGGTCTCTAGATATGATAATCTTGGTTATTATATCTAATGATGATGTTTGTTTTCCAACAAACAATGATAAAACAAAATGGAATGTTTAAGGAAGTAAACATTTAGATATGTATGACTTGTAAATTGACATGGATTTAAATTGTGAAATTTTAAAACCTAAGTCCTGAAAATCTGAAATTGTTCCAAAGTGTTAAAAGGAATAATAAATAATATTATTCAGAATATTTTTGAATATAATCTTATTTTAAAATAAGAGTTGTTTGAAAATTTTAAAGGAATTAGTTTTGAATTAAAATCCATAGGTAGTTTAAAACTTAAGGTATAACTTGGTGAGCAAATAAAATAAATATGTATGATGCAAAATTGATACGGAAATAAAATAGGCTTTGAACTTTATATTGGGATATAAGAATAAAAGTTGAAATTTTTCTAGTTAAGTCTAAATTATAGGTTAGGAAGTCCCTCTAAAATCCAGTCTTAGAGAGAGATGGCTAAGAGTGAAGAATGAAAGGCAAGACGCAGAGAATGGAGAGTAACTGCACGTAAGGAACGAGAGAAAGCAATTCAGGAATATGAAAATAAGATTAAGGAAAGGGCCAGACCAGGACCTTATGATAATGTCACCTGCTACAGATGTTTCAATAAGCGTCATTACGTAGCCAAGTGCGGTAAAACAAGGGAGGAATTGAAGGGTACATTTCAACGACTTCGCTTCGATATCTTATGCGTTAAGTGTCATAAGAAAGGACATTTCCTTAACTATTGCCCTGAAGTGAGAAAGGTGAAACGTAAACCTGTGGAACCAGTCAACGAGTCGACCATTTGCTATCATTGTAAGGAGTCGGGACAAATCGCAAGGAATTGTCCCAAGAGACAAAAGAAGAAGATTAAGGTTGTGGAACGTCCTGCAGGAGGCGTGAAGGTTATCCAGATTGATGGAGGGTAGAAACCTTTTGTGGTAAATGTTATGAGTGGGGACATCCTGTTGAAAAGTGCATGTTCGGGCTTTGCCCATTGGATGGAAGTCCTTAGGAAGGATTCTTGTAGTAATGCCAGGACTCTGTTCTTCCCTAACACCTAAATGGTAGTGAAGGTGTCTAGATTTATGACTTTGTAAGGCTTTTATTGTGATAAATGGATGTAATGTTTGAACTTCTATTGTGTAGTTTATCAATGTGTGAAATATTTTGTGGCAGTACGATCTAATATAAAATCACTTTATTTTTATTTGAGAATGGAATTTGAAATTAATTCAAATTAAAATTTAATTAAAATTGAAATCGAAGTTGGATAAGTTTAAATTCAAATGGGAATTGATTTGAACTTAGGATGAGGAATTGAAGTTAATTTAATTTGAATTGAAATCGAATCAATTTTGAAGGAAGTGGAAATTAATTTGGAAGTTAATTGGAATAGAAGATTAGGAGGTGTGCAGTTTGGCTCTGGACTATTTTCAAATAAATTGTTTTAATATTAACCTTCTTAAATCTATTTTTTTCTATCTATTTACTATACAATCTTTCTTTTTAAAGCCCAAAGTATCTTATACTTATTTTACAACTATTTTGGAAACTATTTGACTATTTTACAACAATTTTACAACTGTTTTATAAACTAATTATTATTTTTCAACTACTTTATAACCAATTACTATTTTACAACTATTTTGCAATTATCTAACTATTCTACAACTATTTGACTATTTTATAACTACTTAACTATTTATAGATATTTTACAATTCATTACTATTTTACAACTACTTATCTATTTTAAAAAAATTCAAGCTATTTTCTAAATCCAAGCTGGTCAGAGTGCAAACTGTTTATAATTAAATTCCAATTGAGATAAAAATTAAAGTGATAACACAAGTGGAAATTGAAGCAATTGTGAGAAGTGAATAGAATCAAAGTAAAGATGAATAAAAAGAGAATTGATTAAGCTATTAATCAATGAAGATAATACGTAGTATGTACGTATATTATTCTATTCACATAATGATTTGATCCAAATTCGAGCACAGAATTTCGAGATAGTATATCAATCCGAGTTGGGTTTTTTTTTTCACTCGATTTTCGACGGCGAACTCTTGATATGGATTTTTGATTGGTTCTAGAAATTCTCTATCATTGTTATGGCTATGCAAGGAGAATGACGGTTTTTGATCAAGGAACCAGATCTGAATCCGCACTAGGAAGACGGGTGGATGATACTAGTTCGGAAGTGAAATTGTGTAAACGAGTGAGCGATCCGCTCTGATATTGCGTACGGATGGTATATGTACATCTTACATGCTTGAATGAAATAGATATTGAAATTTTGGAAAGAAATGTAAAAATGATTTCTACAATAGAAAAATATATTTTGAGATATATGGATAAAAGTGCAAGTTGGATATTTCTATGATTAGAACTCACTTTATGAAAGAATGCAATAAGGTAATAACTTTATAAGGGAAATCAAACATGAATATTTGATCTAGCATAAATAAAGTTATATATATTTTTCACATATGATAAACTCCTCCTTGTTGAATCTATAGCCGGAAGAAAAGGTTTTTTAAAATATTTGAAGTATAAAAGGGAACTTATATAAGCATGAAATGATCCAAAGATTTTTTAAGATTATATCTATCTATATATATATAAATGATTTTATGAGAATGATTTTGGGGAAAAAGGTTTTTGGAACCCATGGACTTTGAAAGGCTTTTGATTTTTGAGAAAAATCAATTTTGAAAATTTGGAAAGCCTAGTTTGAGAATTATAGATTTTGGATATCAATTTTGTGTAAAGGAGATTTATATGTGATACATATAAAGAGTATGATTTGGAAGATACTATACGTGTATAATATAAAATGTTTTGAGAATGGCTTTGGGGGAAAAGGCACCCCCATGAAATGAACTTCTTAGGAGATCCACGAGGTGGTTCTGCCTTGAGCCCTAAGAGGGGTTCTAAATTTGATCCTGTGAGGAAGTCTGGACGAACTGAAGTTCCGAAGGATTGTGTGTGTGGGTAGCGATAGTTGAGGGCGTTGATGCCTATAGAGACATTTTGGTTATGCTGTGACGACAGTGTAACTCGATGTCACTACGATCTACTACGGACCATAACGAAAGTCGTGTGGCAGTGAGAGCCAACGGTCTACGTTTGATTTTGCCGTGATGGCAACGTAACATCGGTAGTCTACGATCTATGAAGACATAGCGAAAGTCATGTGGCAATGAGTTCCTACAGGCTACATTGAGACTCGACTGATGTAGTCTGCGATCTATGTAGGAGTGGAGAAGTTTCATTTGGAAGCGAAATTCAAGGGCGTCGATGCCTACAGTTACATGGATTTCTGCAGTGATGGCGACGTAACCTCGGGTGTAGCTGCAATCTGTGGCGGGTTCCATGGTGTAATCGATGGGCGCGGAGGCCTATAGTTATCTATGGTTTTGCTGTGATGGCAACTTAATCATCAGGTTAACTGCGACCATGGAGGGGGTGATGGTTTCCAGAGCATTCTCACCAAAGATGTTTCCCCTATTTTTTTTTAATGTTTCCTATATTTTAAAAATTGATTTTTATATTTTTACCAAAATATTTTCCAAGTATTTTCACTAGGTGTTGAAAGCGGGTTTACCAAGTACTTGTAAAGTTTCAGTCCTACTCCTGATCAACGTATGACCGAATTTCTATGAGAACAAGGATGGACTTGTTGAGATATCGAGTTATAAAAGGATTTTATAAAGCTATTTTGGGTAATATTATGTAGTTTTGAAAGTGTTTTAAATTTTTAAATAAAAAGAATTTTTAGTTAAAATGTTCAAAGAGTAATTTATCTGATTTTAAGTATTGAATAAATTTTGGTTTCGTTCCTTTTCGGGGATGAAAAAATTCAAAGGGGGAAGGAATATGATAACTCGGATTTCGGGACATCTGTTAATTGGTAATTAACTGGTTTCGTTTAGTTGAACAGATAAAATTCGAATAATAAAAGATATCTGGATGTATACAAATGGATTTGAAACTATAATAGATATTGAAATATAAATATCTGGAAATGATAAATCTTATAGTAAATTAACAAATGTATAAATAGATATATGCAAACTCTAGAATGCTGAAATCTTAAGTATATACATATACAAATCCACTATGAATATATAATCAAATTAAACATATTAATATAATAATTTAATTTGGCAATAATAATTTGATAATCTTCTTTTATAAATATTTAATTTAGCAAAATTTATCTTTTCAAAGCTAATAAAAATGATTTTCTAATCATAATATATAGTATATAGGTATGTATGTTGAATTGGAAGTTATGTTTTGAAATTAATATAATAATTTTCAAGAGTTAAAGTTGAATTCTATATTTTTAACACTAAAATAATATCTATATATATATATATATATATATATATTTATTAATTTAAAAAGTATTTTAGCTTAAAATAAGATTTGATAAGGGTATATACGCTTTCTTCTAAAATTTTATTTGAAATAAAGTTAGTTTGTATATATATAAGGATTTAAAAATAATGAAAAAACATATTCATTTATGAATATAAAAACCAATTGATATATAATATAAAAACTGTATAAAAACATACTAAATACATGATAATTACAAATGTAAACCAATTTTATATGCATAATACAAGTGTAAGCAATGTATATCATGCAAATGACAAATGTGAGATAATTTTAACAAGTGTCATAATTTTTATCTTTCTTTTCATTTTTAATAAAAGATAAAACAAAGTTATATAAACGTCTCCACTCTTTATCTTATTTCTTTTTCTGTCTTTCCAAATTCAAAACAAAGAAAACCAAAGTCTGTAATCTAAAACCAGAATACACAATCTAAGGAAACAGCTAACCTCCTCTTTCAAATTAAACTTAAGAAAATTAAGGCAAGTTTCAACTTAGTTTTAAAACAAATTCAGTTCAAATTCAAGTACAAAGCAGATCAGATCAAAGATCAAAACATCTCCAGTTTTCAAGTTCAAACAATTTCCAGTTTCAAAACCCTTCCAGGCTTTCTCTGTTGTTAAGTTAAACAGGTGAGTAAACAATTTTATTTAAAGTATAAATCTATTTAAAATCTAGATGTATGCAGTAATTACTTAAAGTAAAATATGATTGGTATTTGCATGATTTTTTAGACAGGAATGCATGTATATATGTATGTGGATGTTTGTGTGCATGGCGGGAACAAACATGTTTGCTCTGTTCTTATATTACAGGTTTCAAATAACTTCAAAATCAAATTGCACTTTCCCTAATCTTCTTTAGGATTTGATATGTATAAAAAAATTATTTGTAATAGCAAGATACTTGATTCAAAAATCAAGTAAAATTTGTAAGTAGTTTTTCACTGGAAGGAAAATGTCAGTAAAATCTCAAACATATCAAAAATTTAACTTCAATGATTTAATAATTCATGTATATAATCTGATTTATCTTCGAAAGCTATGATTTTTAAAAGTGAAATCATGATTTTTAAGCTTTTAAATCAAAATAAATCATGGGATGAACGGAATAGGGATTTTAAGCGATTTCTGATGGTCGGCGGTGTTAGGGTGCTCGAAGTCGTTGCTGAAGAAGGCCGGGGGGTCGGGGGTCACGACAAAAATAGTCAGAGGAATTCTCGTCCAACGTGGTGGCCGGACGAAGTCGAAGTAGGGTTTTAGCCCAGGAATTTGTCGGGGGTGGAAATTGGGCTGCTGTATCATTGTCAAGGCATTGGAGTTGATCATGGGTGAGGGAAATGGAGCATGGGTCTTCGACGAGGCTGTGGATGTGGTAGCGAGAACTCCGATGGTCGGAATCGGCGTGTCGAGGCATTTATTAGTGACCTGATTCGTTCCAAGTAGGGTTCATTGAGCTCGAATTTGATTTCGTATTCGATTCTTCGATCTGGTAGTCGGAATTGAAGGGGAAGATCGTAGGCGACTCGTCGGCGGTGGCAAGCGTGGTCGGAGCATCGTCATTGATTCGTTCACGTGCATGAGGTTTCTGGTGTGTCAGCGTTTGTTTTCGAGAGGGTGAGGAGGATTGTCTCGGGGTTGGTCTCGGGGAAAGGAAGGATTGTCTTATTTCGATTTCTAGTACGTGAGTGATAATACTTGTACAGTTTTTAAAATTTAATCAAAGTTTTTTTAAAAAAAAAAGAAGAAGAAGAGATGGTGACTCAGGTTTGGGTGTGGGAATGCTCGTGTTTTACTCGGGTAAATGATTGAGATTTAAAAGTTTTTAAAGTTAAATGAAATCAGGTTTTAAACTAATTTCTTAAAACTATTTCTTTAAAATAATAGTTGATACTTAAATGATTGGTTAATTAAAGTTGTGTAATTAATTTTAATTTTAATTAATTAAGTTAATTCTTAAGTTGTGTTAAAACTTAATTAATCATGTAATTAAGTAGTTAATTAAAGAAGGCATAGTTTTTTTTAATTATTAATTAAACTTAAAGTTTTTAAGTTAATCTATAGATAAATGATAATTTAATTCCAAGGTTTATTAATAAGATTTTAAATGATAATTAAGTAATAAATTAAGATAAATGAATTATCTTAAATTAATTTAAGGTTTGGGGGATTAAGATAATTAAAGAGAAATTAATTACTTAATTGATTAATATTTAAAGATTAGTTAATAAAAGTAATTAAAGATTAATTATTGATTAATTTATTAATTAATAATTAAAGAAAACTAATTAATAATTAAAGGATAATTAATTAATGTGATTAATCAATGTAATTAACTAAGGTTAATTAATTAATGTAATTAAGTAAGGATAACTAATTAAAATAAGTAATTAAGGGATAGTTAATTAATGAAGGTAATTAAGGATGGTTAATTAATTAGGGTAATGACAAATGAGTTGTAACTAATTAATGTTAATTAAGATGGGTTAAGTAATTAATTCATAAGTAATTAATCTAATTGGTTATATTAAATTAATTGTAATTATGCGATTAATTAATCTTGCTTATGGATAGTTGAATTGAATGATTCGATTATTATCTATTTTGATAACTTGTAATGTACTATGATATGACATGATGGGTTGAACTGTGATATTGTGGGTTATCTATCGGTAATGAATTGTTGTGTGAATATGATACCGTGTATTTAAAATTGATTTGTATGCACTTAAACAATTGGGATTAATGATGACATTGAATTCGAAGAGACCGGGGTCGGGTATCAGTAATACCCGAAACCACTTTGATTAGTAATCTAAATTCTTTATAAATTTGATATGTGGAATCAATAGGCTGGAATGGAATAAATTAAGCAACATGACCATTTTAATTCTTAGATATTGTTTGTAATAATGGTTGACCATAACAAGTTAAGAACACGTAGAAGGTACGAGTTACCCGGATATTCAAAGAAGATTTGTAACTTAATATTTCAAGTTATATAGGTTTACTCACGCTGGTTTCCAGCCTGACCCGCGTGTTACTTTATTGTAATGCTTGGGTCAGACCACGTATTGCATATTTTCAGGTTAGGACGTTCTGGAGCTCAGGTGGCGAGCTGGATGGCAGGGACGTATGGAGTATATTCCGCTGTGTATTGGATTGTATTGATAGTAGTCTGGGACAGATTATTATAACTGTCCAAATTGTTTGTGTATGGCTGCAACTCTGATGTATTGTATGTAAATTAACAGATACAGTTTTTCTTTGTGTAAATGCTATTCTTTGATATTATATTTTGGTCCGCTGCAAATGTGAGATTCTGTGTTTTATTTTCAGTTTCTTCTTCTACCTCTTTCTTCTTTACCCTAACAATCTGGAATTTCCGGCATTCGAATGCTCGACACTTCTATAGTGAACGTATTAGTGTCGAATTTTCAGGGTCGAAAATTTTGGGTCTTTACACAATATGATTGTTTATTTAATTTAATCAGATTAAATATGGTGGTAAAAATATGCACATTTACGTGCACATCACCCAAGGTTATAAAATTGTTTTAAACTAAGAAAATTGTAGAAAAATGAAATAAAAATAGAATGTTAATAAGAATAAAACTACGATATTAAGGAGAAATTTATAGGCAAATCCACTTCCAATCATTCATATAAATCAACACAAAATTCATCGGTAATTTCTCATTTAAATTTTTAGTAGAAATTATTTATGTGTTTATTATAAAAATGGTTTATTTATGCTATTAATTAGCATAACTTAAACCATCAAACTCTAAAACAACATTCAAACCCACTTATCAACTGTCATGAAATAAAAAATAAAATCTATTTTAGGCATGATCTATTTACTATGATCTAGTAACATAGATCATCAAATTTTGATTCTAGTTTTAATTTTATCATCAAAATCACTTAGGCAAATGATCAAATAGTTTATTTTTATATTAGATTAAGCATGTCCTATTGAGATGTCAACATAGACTATCAAATTCGCTAAGAAAGAAATATAAACTATCATCACTCATAATTTTCATTATGCACAAAGAAGAGATCATAAATACAATCATGTTATCTTGATTTAATATGATTCGTGAGAGCCCCATTACCCTTAAATTGAAGGGGTTTAGCTTTTCATATTTAATTTCATATCAACACAAAATGATTTAAGCAAAAGAAGCAAGGAAAATGAGGGCTAATTAAAAAAAGAGAACTAACTACTTGTATAAAATGGATCTAAACTAATTGCATAAATTAAATCTATATTATTAACATGAAATAAAAGAGACATAAACTAAATAAGAGAGCATAAAATAAAAATAGCATAAGAGAAAAGAGCATGTAAACGAAAGCAAATAAGAAGAAGGCTAACAAGCCACTAAAATGACATTTATTTATCATTTATTTTGTGGCTACAACATGCATAAAAAAGAAAACTAATTACATGAAACATAAGAGATATTTATACAAGCTTAAAATCCTAATTCCATTTTTTAGGCGGACTACCAAAAATTCCCTTGAAATTGTGTAACCTTCAAGTAATCATTAGAGAATTGATTAATCCCCACTAATATTCCTTTAAGTATCCATTAGCATGTGTGCATGTGCTTTTAATTATGGTCCATTAGTTAGTGGACATGTGGGCTCCTTCATGTTGCGTGAATTCTTTTATTTTCTTTCTTCATTAGCTTTCAACATATGTGAATACAAATATCCATGAAACTCCATCCAATTTGCACTCAGTTTACTACAAATAGAAATAAAAATGTACACATAAATTTTCTTAAAATTAATTCATACAAAAAATTACCATTTTCCTCCAAGTGAAGATGAATGAATGATAATTTGAAAACAGTTTAGATTTTGGTTTAAACATGTAAAATACCCTAATAAGCTCATTTATTTTCATAAAAGAAGATTAAATATGGGAGTAAAAATATACATTTTTACATGCACATCAGTATTCAACCTTTATTACCCATCGAGTAATGGTGAAATCACTCTTTAAATTCACACAGATAGTATGGATTTCCCCCTCAGAATTTAACACCAAGTATAATAAGTTTATTTTCATACAATCCAAATTGTATTAAATTTGGAAAAATTAATTTTTTTTATACTCGCCTCGTTTATGACATTTCAACCTTATCTATCCCTCACCCAGGGAAGAGGCCACATGAGCCAAGGCATTGATTGCTGCTAAACATATCCTTAGTTTAAGAGCCTCATATTCGGATCTCACGTATAGAAAAATCCAGCTTACTCATTAGCTTTTAGAGCCAAGATTAAATCACTTAATTATAACCGCTTTTCTTTAAATCATTTATTTAAACTCTTTTAAAATAAATGATAGAACCTTCAAATTATCTTTAAAATATTTTGTTGTTTATTTAAAAATATTTATAGAAGATTTGAGAAAGAATACTTAAGTTAAAAGTCATATTTCAAAAGTTATTAAAAACTGCTATAAAAAGTGTTGTGAATAGTGCTTTTAAGGCTTACCTGATCAAAACAACTTTTCTATCGTTTAGAAATCCATTTTTATACCTTAAATATCTTTTAAAATATTTATAGAATTTATTCCATATTTTTGAAAAAGTAAAAAATTTTATTTTAAAGAATTTATCGCATTAATTTCCGAACTGCCATACCGTGATTATGTTGAAAACTTGAGTTGCTGATATTTCAAAATCTGCTAAATGAAATCTAAATCATTCTATTTTGCTTGAAAAATATGATTATAAGAGTTTGGGAATTCTTATTACAAAGAACTCTGACTCTAATTCCATCGTATAATTGGATTTAACTTTTACGGCGTGAAATCACGAATTAACGTTACGCGATATGGTTATTTTTGACTCAATTTTCATAACTTGTCCAAACTTCACCAAATTAGTTTTGCCAATTATAAAATATTTATAAACCATTTTAAAGTGGTGTAACAATATCATATACACCAATTTCATTTATTAAAGGAAAAGAATTTCCATTGTGATATTCGATGTGTATTAAACGTGAATTATTTACACATCCAGACATCATATTATCATATCCAAACGTGGTTCACAATCATCACAACAAGCATAGCCAAAAATATGTATCATCAAAAATATCAATATGAATAGAGTTTCTCGCCTTTATTAGTTTACAACTTTACAAAAATTTGTTATAGCTTCGCTACTATCAAATCAAAGCTTATAGAGTCGAGCCTTGGACTTTTGGATAGCAATGGCCTAAGCTTGCAAGTGGAGATGGGCATAACCTTGGGTGGTAGGAGTATGGCTGTGGGTTTAGTAGGAGGGTGGTTTGAGCTTGTTTTGAAGTGCATTACCATATATATAAATATATATGTGTATATATTTATATAAATTTATTTTCTTTTTTGATAATTTTTCTTCATAATTTTCCTAAGGTAGGAAGCCATTAAAGTGGAGTATAAAGAAGTGAAGATGCTTAGGAATTTATGAGCAAAGAAGTGAAGATGGATGGTGATATTTATAAATAAAAATGTGAACTAAAATATCATTATATTTATTTGCCATTTCATCACCATTGCCTCTTCCACTTGCCACCTTCCTCCATCATAATGCACGGCCGAACACTCACTCCCTCCATGGCTCCATGTGTGTGAGTTGATTTGTGTAAGAGTGAAATGTAGTTTGCTTTTTAAGTTTGAAAATATCTTAGATATTTTTTTGTAATATATATATATATATATAAGTGTATATATACATTTGTATGTACATATATGAGTACATATGTTTAGGTTATATATATGCACAAGACTTACAAATAAGGTTGCAACAACTTTAAACAACTTCCGTTCGTTAAACCGTTGAAAATCTGAAAATTCCCACTCACATTTTCAGTTATTAATTAGTTTACATATAAATGTAAATAAGATTTTAAATCTAATTTCCCATCATTATTAGCTAATTAAAATGATCTTGTTTGAATTTTAAAACCATATAAATTAATATTAACAATTGTTTACAGAAAGCACTATTATATCGATAAAGCGATATCAACTTTCCTTATAACTTCAAGTTAAATGTGTGCGCGTATGTGTATCTTTATAAAACTATTATAAATGATTTATTATCACTTCATAATTAATTATTTAAAAACAAATTTTTGAATAATTACAATAATGACTAAATCATTAAATCCGAATTTAAATTCATAATTCAATTATTAAATATGATGTTGTTATTGATGATGTCATAAATACATTTTATTTCCTATAAATAAATAAATAATTTTATTCATATTCATGTTTAAATAAATAATTAAGTGTATGTATCAAGATCACGAGCCACTTCTAATAATTATCGAACTGTTTATTGATAAAATAATTTTCGACCATTTTATCAATATTCCTTTAAAGTTTATATTTTTTGTAAATACTTGTCCCAAATAATTACCATCATTTTTGTTCAAAACATCATAGTCATTGTTTGAAAAAAATCTTATATTTGAATAATTAAAAATAAATATAATTTATCAGATTGATAAATTTGTGGGTCGTTACATACTTCCCTCTTAAAAGGATTTCGTCCTCGAAATCACAACACAAATCCCAAAGGTGTTTGCCTTAAAATATTTATTTTTAAACTTACATTCATACGATGTATATAGATCACTCGTATGCAATATCTGATTCGATCTCTTACTCGAATCCAGAACTTTACTTTCGAATTAGTATTGATCCCCTGATCCTCTAGTGTGGACTTCGATTAGGCTTTCTAATCAGAATTTTCGTTTTCCTTTCATAGCTCTCAACCATGATAGAAAACTTAATTATGCAACACAAACCCTCATCAATGTTCGTTATCAAGAATCGAGCGGTAAATCCTTTTTTGGACTGGTGTAACCACATCAAAATTCTCCACTCGAAACATAGATTAGAATCATGCGACGAAATAATCCATGTACCTCATACATACTTATTAACTTTCCCAAAACATTTTCATGAAAACATTTCATAAAATCTTAAATTTGATTCAAACTATTTTATAAAGACATTTCTTTTCTATAAACATATCTTAACAGTTTCTAAAAAAAAACCATTTTCAAAATAATTCATTAAATTGGTAAATTATCTTTTAGTTCTGTAATTATAATAAAAATCCTTATATTATAATTTATTTCCTTTGTTGAGAATTCTTATTAATTTCTTAAGCCACTTTTATAATTTCAAATTAAAGATCATAGGTATATTATACAATTTTATATCTTACATCCCTCATTTCAACCACACATAGGTCATCCTTAAGTCATCCCAATCCAACTTGGCTACATAATAGAAGTTCATCAGATAAATACAAATACATGGCTAACCACACATCACCTTATCACAAGCCATACTTAGAAGCTGCTACTTAATATTAAATAGATATAACTAGTTCAACCACAGTCTCAATTGTCATTCCGAATCTATTGTCGTTGGTACACTCCAATATCCAAACTCCAATGAAACTTCCCCAACACCCTCATCCTTACTTTCTTGTTCATCGTCAGCTTCATTTTCGTCTTCATTCTCCATATATAGTAGCTAAGGCTGGATCTATGGAACATATCTAAATCTGATTGGTATTTCCTGTAACATTTCCCCTTCCTCTGATTCCTCCAATCCTTGCATTCCCATTTCCCCGGGATCCTTGAATTCCTTCTCAGCTTCTTATTCCTTAGATTCCACTTTCCATATTATCCCCATGAATGTATGAACTTGATGACTTCTCATGCCAAGTAAAATGATCCCCATCCATCTCCTATATGATATTGTTACCCCTTCTACCGTGGTTCGGTTCATTTGATATTATATCATTTGGGTCCTCCTCATGTTAAGACTCTTCCTCCATGGATTCTACTTTCGATTTGAATTCAGAACTAGCCGGGTCAATACTCCCCCTTCCTTTCGAGGTTGGCATGGCCTCAGCGTCACTAGATATTATGACAAGTTCTTGAGTTAAGAGAGGTATAAGCATTCCCGCAATTGGGTAACCATTGAGTACACGGATCATATTCCTCCTCTTTGGGTTCTTTCTCATCACTTGAAAGAATGGTTTGATCATCTTTCTCACCCTAATTTTGTCTTGAGGTTTGCCCATTTGAATACTTCCCTCGGTATGGATTCAATAAATATAAACTAAATACTTAGAAGCAGATACCAAGTATTTATCCTAATTTAACAAGTATATTGCATTTTAAACCAAGGTTTGATTAATACTTAGAAAACGATATCCTTATCAAAATGTTCTATCTCCTTCCAAAAATCCTTTTGATTCTTTAAAAATGTTTTCCAAACATTATTATCATCTACTTTCAAAATCCTTTCTAAAAAAATCATTTTAGATAAAAGTTCTCATTGTCCAAATCTTAGGTTTTCACCCTATTTGTAATCCTCTCAATACCATTTTTAAACATCTTATAATCAAACTATGAAATTCTAATCACAATATGTATATTCTTGATTTAACTAACTTGTTATTTTGAACAATTATCCAATATATGACTTTAACATCATAACTAATAATAATTTCCAAAATATTCTTTATATTTAAAATATGACCTTAGTAAAAATTATTTCATTTACCATATTTTCAAAACAAATCATTTTTATATATCATTAGCAAATACGTCCTCTTATGTAATACTCTCAACTCATTCTAGGATGTTACTTACCCTATCTCTATTGAGTTACTCATCATAGGATGTTGTTAACCCTATCTCTGATGCGACTTTATCCCTATTAGGATCAAGCATTCACTCAACCTAAGATCTGATATCAAATGTGATGACCCGTATCCTCAGCCCTCGGTAATTGACACTAATACAACATCGGTATTCACGTGTCGCAAATCTAAGTGCCAGAGAGGCAGATTATCATGGGGTAAAAGAAAATAAAGACAAAAAGTCTTACATGAAGGGAATAACATATATTATTTCAATTTATATGATCTTTACGGTGGAAATTTTAAATACATTTATCAGAGTCTATCTTATAAATTAGCCTGGAAAATTATAAATCTCTATCTTTATAAATGCTAAATAATAAACTGATGCAGTGGAAATGGAGAACTATCTATAAGAACAACTTCAGCTCAAGACTTCAAGCTCCATCATAATGCTCCAAGTTAAACCTAACTACTTGGTTGGCTAGAAAAATAGGGAACCTAGAGTTTATGGGAAAAATACTCTGGGTCTGTCATGGAACTAGTGTGAGAAACTCAAAATACGGATATTTGAAAACAAAGGGTATCTCATAAGACCACACTGTACATAAACACAGAATGGGTTTTTACCATATGATAACCAAAATCTTTACTGCACAAAATCTGAGAATATTATTTTTAATGATATACTTTTGAAAGCACTTCTCAAGTAAACTTATATAATCTTAGCTGAAATTATTACATTGATTAAATTTTGGCATAATAGGTTCTAAAATCAAGTCCGAAGGCACTTATTGGAGAATGGATATCCATAAAATGTAAAGGTAAGAAACTACCTTCCGTATAGTACGTCCCTGGAGGGATGTACCAAGGATCAACACCTTTGAAACCTCTACACTTGGTAAGACCGGCCTATCTGCAGACCCATTTGGTGGCAGATAAAACAGAATATGACATCACCCGGTCATATCAGACCTATCCAAGAGATCTTATAGCATATATGACATACCTGATATATTAAGGGTAATCTAGAAAGGTGATGACCATAATCTAATGGTTGCGAATCATATATCCTTATAGCATACCTTGTTTAAGCCATTTCTGGGTGATAAAGCCCAAGGTAACGATTACCTTTCACATAGGACATTCCACTTTGAATTCCACATTGCCAATTGATCACACACTATTGATTTCCACAAACGTACAACTTCTGAGCTCGTATGTCTCAGAGAGAGTTACTTCCTATAACACTAAACAGATGTACGTTTGCAAAAATCAATGTATGTGTATTTTGGAAATGCAGTGTTAGACATTCATCCATATAAATTGTCTAGGAATAGGACAAAATGAAGGATGTCTCCTACTACATCCTGTCGGGAATCACTGCAAGGATTAGTAGCGAGCAGCTCTTGCATCGAAGATCAAATGAACATACTATTGCCACATAGATATGATATGGGAATTTCCCCCGAGGGTCACTGGCAAGAAGCCCTACATTTCATCTTCTAGTTTATTACCATTCCATGTCTTCAGTTCAAATGTGCATATTGGTTCAAAGTAATTTTTGGATAGGAATCACCCAAATCTGATCGCCGTTCGTTTGAACCAATCATCAATAATAGATGTTAAGCTTGAGGGTAATTACCATTTCATTTATTAATAATATTATCAAATAAAATATCGCTTTCAGAGATATATATATCTTTAAATTGGATTCATTTCCAATATATATGGAATCAATACACCTCACTTTAACTTTGGGAATACTAAATCAAAATCATCTCTCACAAATCACATTGCAAAACCAAATTGAGTAAAAAACGGTCGATATAAATTATACTAATTCTACTCAATATCAATTTCCATGTCCAACCATTACTATCCATCGAATAATGGTGAAATCACATTTTAAATTCACACGGATAGTATGAATTCCCTCCTTAGAATTTAGCACCAAGTATAGGAAGATTATTTCTATACAACCCAAGTGGTATTAAATTTGAAAAAAATTAAATCTTTTATACTTGCCTCGTTTTTGAAATTTCGACCTTATCTATCCCTCGCTAGGGAAGAGGCCATGTGAACTAGGGCACTGGTTTCTCCTGAACATCTCCTTAATTTAAGCATCTGACATTCGGATCTCACGAATAGAAAAACCTGGTTTAATTATTGGCTTTTAGAGCCAAGATTAAATCACTTAATTATAACAGCTCCTTTAAATCATTTATTTAAACTCATTTAAAATAAATTATAAAACCTCCACAGTATAACTAAAGTGCTTAATTATTTATTTAAAAATATTCATAAAAGATTTGGGAAAGAATACTTAAGTTGAAAGCCGCATTTCAAAAGTTATTAAAACTTGCTGCAAAAAGTGCTACGAATAGTGCTTTTAAGGCTTATTTGATCAAACAACTTTTCGACCATATAAAAATTGATTTTTATAACTCAAATACCCTTTAAAACATTTTAAATATTTATATAATTTATTTCTCATTTTTAAGCAATTAAAAGTATCCATTTTAAAGAATTTATCGCTTTGGTTTCTAAACTGTCAAGCTGCGATTATTTTGAAAATTTGATTTATTCGTATTTCAAAATCTACTAAATGAATCTTGATCTTTTTCTTTTTTTGAAAACTATGATTGTAAGAGTTCGAAAAATTCTTAGTATAAATAATTCTGACTTCGATTCCATCATAAAATGGGTTTAACTTTTGTGGTGCAAAGTCACGAATTGTCGTTATGCGACGTACCTATTTTTGACTCAATTTTCATAACTTGTCCAAACTTCATTAAATTGGATTTTATAGTTCATAAAATTTGTATAAACCATTTGATGTGGTTTAAAAATCTCATATACACCAATTTCATTTATTAAAGGAAAGTGATTTTCTTTGTGATATTTGACGTGTATTAAATGCGAATTGTTTACACATGCAAACAATATATTATTATATCCAAACATAGTTCACAATCATCACAACTAAGCATAGACAAACACATATATCATCCAAAATATCTCATCATAATATAAATTGAATTTTCCACCTTCATCATTTCTACCTTTACGAAAATTCACTATAGCTTCAATATGATCGAATCAAAGCCTATGGAATCGAGCCTTGGACCTTTGTAAAGCCATGGCCTAAGCTTGCAAGTGGAGGTGGGCTCGGCCTTAGGTGGTAGGGATGTGGCCGTTGGTTTAGTAGGAGGAGAGGAGTGGTTTGAACTTTTTTTGAAGTGGATTGCTAATGTATATATACTTGTATAAATTCATTTTCTTTTCGCCTAATTTTTCTTCATAATTTTCCTAAGGTAGGAAGCCATTAAAGTGGAGTATAAAGAGGTGAATAAGATTAGGAATTTATGAGAAAATGAAGTAAATATGGATGGTGGTATTTATAGGCAAAAATGTGAACTAAAATATCATGATATTTATTTATCATTTCATCACCGGTAACGACCCGATATTTTCAACCATTCGCATCCACACATGTCGGACTTGAATTGTTCAAAATACTGAATTGTAAATATAAATTTGGCCAAACTTAGAATATGCGGTAAATAAATAAATCACATACCACAGATATAGAGTAATATAATGCAGCGGAAGCAAAGAAATAGTAGTTCATGAAGCTATTATATATAAATACATCAGAGTTAAACAAGATACAATAGAAGTGACAATACAATAATCAAGAACAAAGCCGAATATAGCATTGGAATCAACTGGATAACTGAAAGCGAAACAGATAGTCGGATCTTCAAGCAAAGCTCCAACTTCGAAGATGAGTCTCAAATGCTGTATCACTCAGTCTGACCCGAGCGTAAAGCAAAACACAAAACACTCGAGTCAGAACATACATACTTATACAATGTAAACCAACTTAAGTGAACTAAAATATAAGGTACAAGTAACTTAAAGGATGCTTGGGACCGCCCATTCTCTAAGGATTCGTTAAACTATTTACTATAGTAATATTTCGGCATTATAATAATGTCCACAGTAAGATAAACTTACTTTTAAATAGCATTAAGGAGTGACCCAATATTCCACTTAACACATAAATAGTGCCAATAGTCTATACAGTACCGTAATACCTCCTGATCGGGAGGCTATCAGAGGATACTCCATAGGTACGAAACAAATCAAACTCGTACAAAGCGCGCTAGGGTAGGTGACACGGCACAACAAGGCAATGTCAGGGTAGATATACCAATTACGCACACGGGCTTGTGGTAACGCTTAGCGCGCAGCTACCGCCCACCTCGAGCCATACCCCCTAATTAAAAATGGCCACAAATCAATCTCAAAGTCAGAATATAATATCGAAGGAGTGTGTCTGATCAGAGGAGCTACCTCTTTGGCCCGAGATCGCTCCTGTTTTAGCCACCTTAACCAACTCACGGTAGTTGGGTCCAAGATCATACCTCAATAGGATCGTCGCCACCATCCTACTTCATTCTGGAATCTCCACCGCATACACGGTTGTTAAAGTGGTTTTCGGTATCGACATATAACATGCCCATATCCGATTCCGGTCTCTTTAACAATCAACTGCTATTTTAACTCATGGATATTTCCTTCAAAATCATTTACACTTTAAAACCAAAATACCATATCCATTTCAAAACTAAATACTATATTATTTCCTTTCAAAACCAAATCAATATATCATTTCCATTTCAAAAACCAAAGTAATAATATATCATTTAAATTCCAAAACCAAATCAAAATATCATTTAAATAAAACCCAAATTTCCAAATCATTGAACCTTCCTTCAATTTATTAAATCTGAAGTATTCCTTTAAATCATCTTAAACCAAACCACTTTATAAAGTCGTATTCTTAAATCTTCAATTGCAATAAGTTCAAATTAATATATTTAAAGGCAGTTCTTAATTGAATATAAATTCCAATAATTTCATTTCCAAAGCCATATTACTTTCAAGTTATAACAACTCTGAAACCAAACGCTTTGAAACATATTTATTTAAACCATTTAAATTCAATGTCAAATATTATTCATTTAAATCATTAAATTCAGTGTCAAATAATATTCATTTCAAAGTTGTAGCATTTCTAAATTCATTCATTTAATTATAAAATTTCCAGTATATTGTAAATTTCAGCTACAACAGCATTTATAAGGTGTTACAGTAGATATATTAGTATTTCAAAAACATTGTCATTTTTTTAGAAACAGCAGCACTTATAAAATGCTGTAATAGATTTATAGTTATTTTCGAACAGCTTAGTTTCAGAAACAACAGCATTTATAAAATGATGCAATAGGTATTAGTTATTCTAGAACTAAGTTAAATTTCAGAAATGATAGAACTTAACAAATGCCATCTTAAAACCATAGCATTTTGGAAATGCTACCAATAAAATTCCAGATTTCATTATAACTTTTCAGAAACATTAAAACTTCAAGTTTAGCCATTTTTAACTTATAAAATCATATTTTTCGCTTCAGAAAATATTCATGGGATATCATCTAACTTATGATTAAGTAGAATAAATTTTTATAATTAAAATATCCAATTTAACTATTATTCATTTATAAGTCAAAAACGCATTATTTTACTTAACTATTATTTCAACAAATAACTTAACACTTTACTTTAAAAATTCCCATTTCACAAATAAAACTAAATTTCCATTTATTTACTTAACTTAAAAATTCATTTAAACCAATTTTCCAACTGTCAAGTTAAGCCATAACTTAAGATACATTTTTTCATTTTTAAAGACATAGCTATTTATCTTACAAAAAAGAATATTTTATCATAGTTAATACAGCAATCAATTTTTCTTTATAGATCTATTCATTTAGACATCAATTAACAATGATTTTCTAGTTAAATAAATTTTATTACAAAATGTCCAATTGAAACTGTATTCCATTTTATCAGTTCAAACTACATTATACACACATGTCCATTTCATAAAGTAAAATTCATAACAATTTCTCGGTTATATTTAAAACTTCCATATTAAGTCAAATTCAATTATTAAGTTATTTATCATCAAAAAAGATCTTAAATTCAACTTAAAACTAATTAATAACTTATAAAAATTTAACTTTTAAAAATCCAATACACCTTCATAATTAAAGCATTAAATCAAATTTTAAGTTAAAATTTCATATATTTATAAAACTCAAAATACTTAATAATCTTTTAAGGAAATATTATTCAAAAATACTTAATAATTTTTTAGGAAATATTATTTTAAAATATAACCATAGGCCTGTATAATATTTTCTAATCTTGGTCAAGTGATACCGATTTGTATCATTTCAATCAATAATTTAAAAAGAAAAATCCGGGTTCTATCATTTCAAACTCGCAATCCCAAGTAAATCAAATGCAATAAAAATCACTCGAGTCTATCATTTCAGCCTGTAATGATTTTTCCTTATTCTAAGGTCCGTTCGGGTATGTGTCATTTCAACCCAAAGTGATTGGAAACTTGCAATGTGATATACAGAAAATAAATAACAGTATAGCATATAATATCATAACAGATGATATAACAGTTATATAAACATCATTTAACATCATATAAATATATCACAGGTAGATATGAGCATAGCATAATAATTTATACATGGCATTTCCACGATTAAATAATATATCATTCTAGTGGCAACACAACCCACCTGTCATCATTTCACAAGCATATAAGTATGTAATGTCTAGAGTGAATAACTCATTTTTAAAGCTAGAATTTGACAAACTAGAGATACCCAACAAACCCCGAAAAGCACGACAAGGCACGATCATATTTTTGAGTGTATGCAGAGTTAGATCCAAATCTTGTATGCAAACAATTACAACATATATAAGAATGATTCAATACAAAAGAATATAAATTAAAACAATTAAAAAGAATATGAATTAAAGGACATAACTTGCCTGCATCAATAAACGGGCTCGGCCATCATGCAAATTGGCTAGACCCCATCCCCTCGTGCTTGGCTATATCAAGTTTGAGGCCACATAGGCTCGACCAAGGATGGTTTGGTGCAAGCTAGGCTTGGTTTAGATCATGTATACACGGCTATGGTCAATAGATGGTGAGGAGGGGTAAGTTACAACACAAAGAATGCTAAAGATTAAGAGCTTTGTGGATTATTAGTTCGGCCATGGGGCTTCAAGGCTCGGCCATGTTCGGATCTTGGTCAAAGCACATGGCTAAGCATGGAATAGGTCATGGCATGAGGATGGAAGTGGAGTGGTGTGTTGTGGCCGAGGCAAGAAGGTGCAGTGGATGCATATGTGGCGATTTAGGATAGGTTTGGTCAAAGTTTTGGTGATGTTGTCTTCATGGTGGTCACGGTCTGGATTAGGGTGATAGAGGAGCTGGTGATGGTTGTCATGGTGGTGGCGGAGAGGAGATGAGGTTGGCTCGGAGAGGTGTGGCCGAGCATAGCTTGTAGAAAAATGAAAGAAAAATGAAAAGAAGGAAGAAGAAAGCAAGGAGAAGCCATGGAAAATTTTTATACTTTCCTTTTTTTCTCACGCAAATGACTTTAAGATGAGAAGCTTTTTACGTGAGTAAGAAAAAAAAGAGGCGGCTAGGGTTTGCAAAAATATTTGAACAGCTAGAGATGAGGAGATGAATGGCTAGGAAATTAAAAGAGCATTACTTGATTTACAAGAAAGGGAGCCATGTGATCTTGAATAGATTTCTTTCTAAAAATGAAATGAGGAGTTTGAGAAAAAAAAATTGTACGTGAATTGATAAGAGAAAATAACGGCTATGAATGTGGGAAGTAATTTGCTATGCAAATGGAAAGGCAGGGGAAAAGAAAAAGGCAACAAATAAAAAATAGTAACTTAGGTCTTTTCAAATTTCTAGCCATTTATCAAAATAAAACCAATCAAAAATAAAATAAAAATATTCAAAGTTTATACAAATAAAAATAGAAAATAAAAGTTAGAGAAATATACATAGGAAAAATAGAAAATAAAATATAGAAAATCATTGCGTGTAAATAGTGTATTTCATCCAATTTTAAAAGTATAAATCAGAATTTAACAAAACAAAAAGCAGAACGGATATCAGAATAATATTCTGCTTCAAAGAAAAAGATTAAAATTTAAAAATTATAATTTAAAAATTTAAATTTAAATTCAAAATTTGACCAGAGTTGACCAAATATAAAATTTTGAGAAAATGTTTATTTTATTGTATTTGGAAAATGAATTACAAACAAATTCCAAACTTACATTGGAAAATTCCAAAAATTCAATCTTAAATAAATTTAAAATTAAAGTTTTAAAAACAAAAATTTAATTAAAAATATTTACAAAATTATGGGCCGTTCCACTCTCCCCCACTTAAAACTTTTCGTCCCCGAAAAGGAACGAGGTGGGAGAAAAGAAACGACCAGAAAGAAAATAGATTAAAAAACGATAAATTTTAAACTATATAAATTTCAATTTAATTTAATAATTGATTTCATCCATTGAATTTCACTTAAGTTAAATCAAACTTAACTATTCTAACTTGATTATCTTATGCAGTTATCTTTAATTAGTAATTTCTAAAATCATGAATTTGAAAATCATTTATTATTCTTATAATTTATTCAATAAATTTAGTCTTCTTTATTCAAAATCATTATTAACATTATTCCACTTAATATAAATCTAATCACATATATTAAGTATAATTACATTTATTGTAGCTATTCCAATTTATTTATAAATTCCTTTGAACCATTTATATTGTATTTTATTCAATTAACTTTTCATTCTATTTACCTGTATTAATCTTTTTATAACTAAAATTTAAGTGTATAACATTTATTATAACCACTTAAATTTTATTTATAAAATCCTTTTTATATTGTAAATTATCCAATTACATCGTTAACTTTTAATAGTTAAGATAAGTTATATTGGAATGCAATTTAATATTATACAAATAAAATTTTCTAATTCAGTCATCTCAAGCTTAAATATTTATTCAGAATTTTGATTTCATTTTATAATTGACATTATCCTATCGAGTTAGAAATCGTATACCCATATATATATATATATATATATATATATATATATATATTATAAATCTAGTCATATTTTAGAAATCCAAGTCAATTTAATTCTCCAAAACAAGACTGTAGCAAAACTACAGAATGGTCTCTTCACTTTGAAACTCGAAAATGAATGTTGATGATGCCGCAGTCATCACTGGAATTATTTTCCAGCGACAAAGGAAAGAGCTCTGATTTTCAACTTAAAATTCTTTGAAACAATTTTTAGTTGAACGACTTTAAATAAAGTACCCTTTAAAACTTTAAAGCCAAAGTTAAAACCATCGGAAATTAAATTCTTAGTTTCTTGTTTTAAATTGATTTTAAATCTCTAAATAAATTTATAACCATATTTAAATATTTATATATGAAACTAAAGCTAATGGTTGCAAGCTATATACAAAGTCAAATATTATTTCTTAACATCCATTTCAATTAACTATCAAAGTTCAGAAAATTATACTTATATACATACACAATATAATTATACAAAATTTATTCATTTACTAAGTTTGAAAACTATATTGTGTCGGTTTGTTCTGTTCAAGTGTTTTGGAGATCCTATCGATATCGCTGATCAGACGAATCGATCAAAAACCCAAATCAACATCTACAACTCAAATAACACAATATGTAAAACATTTTAAATATAGATTTACAAATACACTATACAGGAATAGATTTTCAAAGCAAGGATAGAGATTCAAATTTGATTAACTCAAATCAAAGAAATTTGGAACAAAAGATAAGATGATTAACTAACCGAATAAGAAAATAGATAAGCTTATATAAATCGTGGGCAACCATTAACCAGGTCAACCTTGATTTAAAGAATAAGATAGATCTAGAATTTCTGGGCATATCTACATTCGATCTCAAAAGATAGAATTCGGATTTGACAAAAGATATCAGCATCTAAACCGAGGATATATAAAATCTCCGGTGAATCAATGCCAATTGTAAAGGAGTTTCACCCCTTTACAAATCCAGTTGAAGATTGGTGAGACCGTCTACTCCTGAAAGATCATTTGAAGTGGAGTTATGGGATACTCCAGAATCAAAAGAAGATGAATAGTGGGGAATAAGAATGGATTTTGGAACCGCAAGGAACGTTCCAAAATTCAAAAAGGAATCGAGTCAAAAAGGAAGAGATTCATACTCGAATGAAAGTGATTCTATACATAAATTTACCATATATGCTAAGTTTTTCCTAGAGCCAAAGCTCTGATACCAAATGTAATGACCCGATATTTTCAACCATTCGCATCCACACATGCCGGACTTGAATTGTTCAAAATACCGAATTGTAAATATAAATTTGGCAAAACTCAGAATATGCATTAAATAATAAATCACAGATCACAGACACCAAGTAATATAATGCAGCGGAAGCAAATAAATAGTAGTTCATGAAGCTACTATATATAAATATATCAGAGTTAAACAAGATACAATCGAAGTGACAATACAATAATCAAGTACAAAGCTGAATACATCACTAGAATCAACTGGATAACTGAAAGCAAAACAGATGGTTGGATCTTCAAGCAATGCTCCAACTCCAAAGGCGAGTCTCAAAAGCTGTATCACTCAATCTAACCCGAGTGCAAAGAAAAACACAAACACTCGAGTCAGGACATACATACTTATACAAGTAAACCAACTCAAGTGAACTGTAATATAAGGTACAAGTAACTTAAAGGATGCTTGGGACCGCCCATCCCCTAAGGATCCGTTAAACTATTTACTATGTAGTAATATTTCGCTATTATAATAATGTCTATAGTAAAATAAACTTACTTTTAAATAGCATTAAGGAGTGACCCAATATTCCCCTTAACACATAAATAGTGCCAATAGTCTATACAGTACCGTAATACCTCCTGATCGAGAGGCTACCAGAGGATACTCCATAGGTACGACGCAAATCAAACTTGTACAAGGCGCGCTAGGGTAGGTAACACGGCACAACAAGGCAATGCCAGGGTAGATATACCAATTAAGCACACGGGCTGGTGGTAACGCGCAGCTACCGCCTACCTCGAGCCACACCCCCAAATCAAAAATCAAAAGTGGCCATCAAATCAATCTCAAAATCAGAATATAATATCAAAGGAGTATGTCCGATTAGAGGAGCTACCTCATTGGCCCGAGATCGCTCCTGTTTTAGCTACCTTAAGCCAACTCACGGTAGTCGGGTCCACGTTCATACCTCAATAGGATCGTCGCCGCCATCCTACTTCATTCTGGAATTCCCACCGCGTACACGGTTGTTAAAGTGGTTTTCGGTATCGACAGAGAATATGCCCATATCCGATCCCGGTCTCTTTAACAACCAACCATTATTATAACCCATGGATATTTCTTTCAAAATCATTTACACTTTAAAACCAAAATATCATATCCATTTCAAAACTAAATACAATATTATTTCCTTTCAAAACCAAATCAATATATCATGTCCATTCAAAAACCAAAGTAATAATATATCATTTAAATTCCAAAACCAAATCAATATATCATTTAAATAAAACCCAAATTTCCAAATCATTGAACCTTCCTTCAATTTATTAAACCTGAAGTATTCCTTTAAATCATTTTAAACCAAACCATTTTATAAAGTCATATTCTTAAATCTTCAATTTCAGTAAGTTCAAATTAATATATTTAAAGGAAGTTCTTAATTAAATACAAATTCCAATAATTTCATTTCCAAAGCCATATTACTTTCAAGTTATAACAACTTTGAAACCAAACACTTTGAAACATATTTATTTAAACCATTTAAATTCAATATCAAATAATATACATTTAAATTATTAAATTCAATGTCAAATAATATTCATTTCAAAGTTGTAGCATTTCTAAGTTCATTCATTTATTTATAAAATTTCCAATATATTGTAAATTTCAGCTACAACAACATTTATAAGGTGTTGCAGTAGATATGTTAGTATTTCAAAAACATTGTCATTTTTTTAGAAACAGCAGCACTTATAAAATGCTGTAATAGATATTTAGTTATTTTCAAACAGCTTAGTTTCAGAAACAGCAGCACTTATAAATTGTTGTAATAGGTATTTAGTTACTCCAGAACTTAGCTAAATTTCAGAAATGATAGCACTTAACAAATGCCATCTTAAAACCATAACATTTTGGATATGCTATCAATAAAATTCCATATTTATTATAAATTTTCAGCAACATTAAAACTTCAAGTTTAGCCATTTTTAAATTACAAAATCATATTTTTCGCTTCAGAAAATATTCATTGGGATATCATCTAACTTATGATTAAGTAGAATAAACTTTTATAATTAAATATCCAATTTAACTATAATTCATTTATAAGTCAAAAACGCATTATTTTACTTAACTTTTATTTCAACAAACAACTTAACACTTTATTTTAAAAATCCCCATTTCACAAATAAAACTAAATTTCCATTTATTTACTTTACTTAAAAATTCATTTATACCAATTTTCCAATTGTCAAGTTAAGTCATAATTTGAGATACATTTTTTTATTTTTAAAGTCATGGCTATTTATCTTACAAACATTGTATTTCACAAAAGAATATTTTATCATAACAATCAATTTTTCTTTGTAGATCTATTCATTTAGGCATCAATCAACAATTATTTTCTAGTTAAGTAAATTTTATTACAAAATGTCCAATTAAAACTGTATTCCATTTTATCAGTTCAAAATTCATTATTTATTATACAAACATGTCCATTTCATATAGTAATATTCATAACAATTTCTAGGTTAGATTTAAAACTTCCATATTAAGTCAAATTCAATTATTAAGTTATTTATCATCAATAAAGATCTTTAATTCAACTTAAAACAAATTAATAACTTATAAAAATTTAATTATAGAAAACCAATACACCTTCATAATTAAAGCATTAAATCAAATTTTAAGTTAAAATTTCATATATTTATAAAACTCAAAATACATAATAATCTTTTAAGGAAATATTATTAAAAAATACTTAATAAATTTTTAGGAAAATATTATTTAAAAATATAACCATGGGCATGTATAATATTTCTAACCTAGGTCAAGTGATACGGACATGTATTATTTCAATCTGCAATTTAAAAAGAAAAATTCGGATTCTATCATTTCAAACCCGCAATCCCAAGTAAATCAAATGCAATAAAAATCACTCGATCCTATCATTTCAGCCCGTAATGATTTTTCCTTATTCTAATGTCCGTTTGGGTATGTATCATTTCAACCCATAGTGATAGGGAACTTGCAATGTGAGATACAGAAAATAAATAACAGTATAGCATATAATATCATAACAGATGATATAACAGATATATAAACAACATTTAACATCATATAAATATATCACAGGCAGGTATGAACATAGCATAATAATTTATACAACCCACTTGTCATCATTTCACAAGCATATAAGTATGTAATGTCTAAAGTGAATCTAGAATTTGACAAACTAGGGATACACAACAAACCCGAAAAGCACGACAAGGCACGACCACATTTTGAGTGAAAGAAGAGTCAGATCCAAATCTTGTAGGCAAACAAATATAACATATATAAGAATGATTCAATACAAAAGAATATAAATTAAAACAATGAAAAAGGATATGAATTAAAGGTCATAACTTGCTTGCATCAACAAATGGGCTCGGCCATCATGCAAATTGGCTAGACCCCATCCCCTAGTGCTCGGCTATGTCAAGTTTGAGGCTATATAGGCTCGGACAAGGATGGTTTAGTGCAAGCTAGGCTTGTTTAAATCATGTATACACGGCTATGGTCAATCGAAGGTGAGGTGGTGTAAGTTACAAACTAAATAAAGATAAAGGTCAACAGCTTTGTGGATTATTGGTTTGACCATTGGGCTTCATGGCTCGGCCATGTTCGGATCTTGGTCAAGGCACATGGCTTAGCATGGAATAGGTCATGGCAAGGGGATGGAAGTGGAGTGGTGTGTTGTGGTCGAGGCAAGGAGGTGAAGTGGATGCATATGTGGGGATCTAGGCTAGGCTTGGTCAAAGTTTTGGTGATGTTGTCTTCATGGTGGTCACGGCCTGGCTTGGGGTGATGGAGGAGGTGGTGATGGTCGGCATGGTGGTGGTGGAGAGGAGGTGAGGTCGGCTAGGAGAGGTGTGGCAGAGCATAGCTTGTAGAAAAACAAAAGAAAAATGAAAAGAAGGAAGAAGAAAGCAAGGAGAAGCCATGGAAAACTTTTATACTTTTCTTTTTTTTTCTCACGCAAATGACTTTGAGATGAGAAGCTTTTTACGTGAATAAAAAAAATAGGCGGCTAGGGTTTGCAAAAATATTTCAACAGCTAGAGAAGAGGAGATGAATGGCTAGGAAATTAAAAGGGCATTACTCGATTTACAAGAAAAGGAGCCATGTGATCTCGAATAGGTTTTTTTTAGAAATGAAATGAGGAGTTTGATAAACAAATTTTGTATGTGAATTGATAGAAGAAAATCATGGCTCTGAATGTGGGAAGTAATTTGCTACGCAAATGGAAAGGCAAGGGAAAAGGAAAAGGAAACAAATAAAAACAAGTAACTTAGGTCTTTTTAGTCATTTATCAAAATAAAACCAATCAAAAATTAAATAAATATAATCAAAGTTTATACAAATAAAAATAGAAAATAAAAGTTAGAGAAATAAACATAGGAAAAATAGAAAATAAAATATAGAAAATCATTGCGTGTAAAACACTGTATTTTATCCAATTTTAAAAGTCTAAATCAGAATTTAAACAAAACAAAAGCAGAATGGATATCCCAATGAAAATATGGTTTTATAATTACAAATAAAGAGTTGACCAAAATATAAAATTTCCAGAAAATGCTTATTTTATTGTATTTGGAAAATGAATTACAAATAAATTCCAAACTTACATTGGAAAATTCCAGAAATTCAATCTTAAATAATTTTAAAATTAAAGTTTTAAAAATAAAAATTTAATTAAAAATATTTACAAAATTATGGGCTGTTACATCACCATTGCCTCAACCCCTTGCCTCTTCCTCCATTACCATACACAGCCAAACACTACCCTCATGTGGCTCCATGTGCGTGAGTTGATGTGTGTAAGAGTGAAGTGAAGTTTTCTTTTAAGTGCGAAAATATCTTAGATATTTTTTGTAATTTATATATATATATATATATATATATAGTGTGTGTATTTATATGTATATTTGTATGTCTATATATATATATGTATATATATATATATATATGTTCATGTATATATTAGGATGTGCATGTGTGTGCTATATGTGCACAACTCATATAAACAAGCTTGCAACAACTTTGAACGACTTCTGTTCGTCAAACTATTGAAAATCTGAAAACTGATTCCAGGTCACATTTTCACTTATTAATTAATTTACATATAAATGTAAAAAAAATTAAAAAACAAGTTTTCCATCATCATTAATTAATTAAAATGATCTCATTTGAATTATAAAATGTAACGATCTCGATTTTTGTGTTAAATTTCAATTGATAATTAAAATAAATTTTTGGACTAAAGTGTGGGTTAACTTGAAATTTCCAAACTAAGTAAAACATTTGTTTGTTTATTCATATATATATATATATATATATATGTATATAAATTGAATACAAAAGGAATTTTGGTTTAAAATTCAAAGTAAATCTCTTATAAATAATATTCGATTTTGAAAAGCTCTATTTCAAAATTACTAGAAATTTGTTTTCTAATTTATAATATACATATGTAATATATATTTTGAAAGTTTTATTGGAATTCAATAGAGTAAATTTTCAAAAGCTATTTGAAAGTTAAAATTTTAAGTTGATATAAATAATTTTAAAAAGTTGTTTAAAGTTAATTTATATTTTAAAGACTAATATGTAATATATATATATATGCATATATTTATTTATGTAAAATCTAATTTTAAAAATCAATTTCTTAAGAGTATATAAATAATTTTAATAGTAAAATTATGAATACAAAGATATAAAGCATATGTATAAAAGATTAAAATACTTTCCTCTTATATACTTGAAAATAAATATAGTTGATAAATAAATATAAAGGCTTTGATATGAATATACCTTTTGAAAATTAAAAAAAAACATATTTCATAAATTAAAATGAAGTAAGGTTTAAAACATAATTTTTAAATAAATTAAAAAAATGGCCAAACATAAATTTATTTGTATTAGACAAGTGTAAAAGAAATAGATTGTGTAATAAAAAAGGTAAACCTTTCTCAAAATAATTTAACAAGTGTGTTGAATTAGCATGAAAAATAAACAAGTGGCGGTTGATTGAATTAGAGATTAATAAAATTGAATAAAATGTTTCATTTTCTCACTTCTCAGATTTTTCTTCATTCATCTAAAATCTGAAAACCAAAAGCAATTCAAAACCAAAAACCAAGAAAATTAAAATGATTCAAACCTGAAACAAAAGCCTGTAGACTAAAAAGAAGTTCAATTCAGGTTTCAACCTGGAAACAAGAGAAGCTCAGCAAAGTTCAAAACCAATTTTCAATCTGGAAATCAAAACCAGATCCAGGTTGAATCAAAACAAAATCATCTAGCAATGTAAAACTTCAACCTAGAAAATGCAATGCAAGGATCAAGAACAAAGTTTCAATTATCAAGTATAAAATCAGATCAGATCATCTCATCAGCATCAGTTTCAAAACAACAGATCAATCAAATGCAAAAGTTTCCAGATCAAACATCAAAAATAGTTTTTCAAAGCATTTCCAGATTTTAAAATCTAAAATTTTTCCTCTGTCTTCATCTCCAATGTGAGCAAACTCACTTATCTCTGCTTTTATGTTTTGATGTTTATGATTGATGTTTGAAAATGTTGCCTAGCTATTGAATATGCTTGCATGTTGTATACATACATTTTTTTTTGAAAATGGGTAAACCGCCTCATTAAAAACCTTACTAGATATCAACGTGATATCTGGTAAGGAAAAAAGGGTGCGGTGCTTTATTGATTTAATGAATAATACAATTTACAACTTACAACAAAGTCAAAACAAAACAAGACCAAACCTTCCTTATTGGGTGAGAGAAAGAAAACAAATAAATGCCCGAACCATATCAATACATCACATAACCCAATAACCAGAAAATCATAAAAACATTCAACTGACAACGGTAATCAACCGTTATCTACTAGATCAATGCCCCATCTCTGTAAAATTTCTTCATTTTCTTTCGTTCTCATTGTCTTTCTCTTACTTTTCGTCATCAAGAATTTAACATCCATCTCCACATAGTTCCAACGCTGAAATTTGTCTATCACTTTTCCATCATGCACTCTGGCATTTCTTTCCATCCATATGTGGTAGATAATTGTGACAAAACTGCAGGCAGCAAGATCTTTGATTTGATTTGCAGTTTTGAATGACTCAAAAATGTCAATCGCTACCTCTTCAATCTGCAACGAGCTGTTCCGATTCATTCCTAGTTTGAGTTTACTTCGAGTCCAGAGGTATGCTGAGTATGGGCATTGAAAGAACAGGTGATTTCTACTCTCTGGCTCTCGATTACATAACACACATGTAGGATCAACAGAAAATCCCCATTCCATCTGTTTGTCTTTGGTTGGTATTCTATTTAGGATTATCTTGTATGTGCATAAACTCATGTTAGGGCTGTTACAGTGGTTCCATACAATTTTAGCCCAAATATTAGGCTGAAAATGTCTTCTAGTGCTATCCCATGCAGAATAGAAAGTGAAACCATTTGGCTTGTGATTCCAGCTCCAATAATCAGAACCATGTGTTGTAGACAATTGAACTTCATTAATTTGGTTTACTTGTCTAGTAAAATGTAGAATTTGTGGCTTTAATGTGTTGTTCTGTATTATACTACTGACCTTCAAGTTGTCTCCTCCATTTAAACCAATAGCATCCCACCCAAGGATATTGACCAACAATTCATTATTAATCCAGGGGTCGTGCCATAGCAGTGTATTTTGTCCATCAACTATGTTTCTTTGAATGCGTTGTAGCCCTTTTTGTCTATGCTTAAGGATAGATTTCCAAGTGCAGGAACTGTTGTTATCTATCTCCACTGTCCAGAAGTGTTTATCTTTACAATATCTACTTCTCATCCAATTTGACCAAAGATTGTTGTTGTTTATGTAATGCCACAACAATTTGATAGCAGTAGCTGATCTAATATCCTCAAAATTTCGTAGGCCCACCCTTCCTTTTAGTTTTGGTCTGCACAATATGTCCCAGGCTATTTTATGCGTTCTGCCACCCCAGACATACATATATATATATGTGTATGTATTAAATTATGTGTATACATGCATATATGCATGTTCTTATATTTACAGACTCGAAATTTTATTATAAAAATTCACATCTTACAATCTATACAACTTCGAGTTATGGTTACTAAAGAAAAGATGATTTAAACAGGATAATATCAATGTTAAAAATAAATCCAAGCTTTTATATTGTGAATTTATTTTAAGAATGGGAAAAACAGTAGAAAATTAAAATAGATTCAAAACCAAATGTCTAGATTTCGATTTCAAATCATAGGAATGAATTCGTATTCCAAAACCTTGAATTTTAAAAATAAAATGATGATTTTTAGTTTGGTATCGGTTGTGAATTTACGAGATGAACGGATGTGGAAAAAATGTCAATTCCCGATGATCAACGAACGATTGGACCTCGGGCTTGATGTTAGAAGAGGATGACGTGACACAGATCGAAGGAAAAATGATGGGAGATTTTTTAGATGATCGCCATGGTGATGCAGTGTGAGTTTAGGGTTTAACAAACTGTTTTGGTGAACGATGAAGAAGTAGCATTCTTGTCGGCGATAATTGATTATAGGCGATCGCACCCAGGGGAAAACAAACATAGGTCTCTGGCGAATGTCTAGACGCAGCGGTACGGTTTCAGGTGATCGGTGGTGATCAGGCGAAGTGTTTTTCGATGAGGGAGTTGGTTCCAGGTTTGCTTGATTTTTCTCGATTTTGAATCCTCTGATGATTTCATGGTGCAGGGTGGTCTGGTGGATAGAGGTGGTCGTTGTTGACTTGTCGACGGTCGTAGCAGTTACAGGAGGCGATCTATGCGTTTGTACACGTGCACGCGATCATATACGTGCCTGTTGTGATTAAAATTGTGGAAGACGAGGAGTAATGAGGAGGCAAACTCGGGGAATTCATGAAAATACTCGAAGCAAAATGGATATGAGTTAACTCGGGGTCAGGCTCAGGTAAAATAAGAATTGGCTCGGGTCTGTAGATTTTTATCTAAAAACAGTTTTTAAAACTTCAAAACAAATCAAGTTTAAATAAATTTCTCAATTAGCTCTTGTGTATAATTATCATTTTACTAAAAGTTTGGAATTAGATAAAGATTTTAAAATAAAACTTAAAATTAATTAAGTTTAAAATGTTTAAATATATTTATGACCTTTATTTCAAAAGTTATTTTAAATAAACTTAATAATATTATGAAGTTAATTAAGAAAAGATGTTTTAATTGTTAATTAACTTTAAAGTCTAAGTTAAATTATTACAAGATTATTTAATAAGTTTAAAGGATAATTAAAGTGATTAATAAAGATAAAATGGGTTATCTTTTAATTTAATTAAGTAATTAATGATTTGTTAATATAAGCAATTAAGGGATAATTAATTAAGAATAATTACTTAATGATTAAAGATTAATTAATTTATGATTAAAGGTGAACTAATTGATGATTAAAAGTTAATTAATTAGGGATTAAAAGATTAATGCTTAATTAAGGGATAATTAATTATGCAATTAACTTAAGGTTAATTAATTAATGAAGGTGATTAAGGAATGATAATTAATTGAGGAATAATAAATTAATATAATTAATTAAGGATAATTTATTTATGGATAATAAATTAATTAAAGGACAATCATTTAATGATTAAAGGTTGATTAATTAATAATTAAAGGTTAATTAATTTATTATTAATGGTTAATTAATAAACGATTAAAGAATAATTAATCAAAATGATTCGTAATTAATTAATGTTAATTAACCAGGATTAGTGATTTATTCATAGGTAGTAAATTTGGTTTAAATTAATCAGATGATTAATTAATCTTACTTATGGATGTTTGGATTCTATTGAATGTTGAATTGTTTGATATCCCTGACGTGTGATGCTTTGTGATATGAATTATTTTGATTTAAGCTGTGATGAGTGTAATTTATTTGTTTGTAATGAATATATATTATTTATCTATGAATCTGTGAATGAAGATAAGCGTTATAGGATTATACCGCTCATCAATATTGATGTGCTTGAACATGTGATGATTAATGATGTTGCACTATTGTATAAAACCCCTGACAACACCATACACACAAAAATATGGATTTCACGAGGAAATTGGTTAAGTCGAATTTAATATTATGAAATGGTTTTAAAGGTTAATTTTGAATCCAACTGGTTTTGGAAATGGAATTGGATTGAATATGAAATGCTTTTGAAAATGAAGTTTGAAATTGAAATTTAGTTTGAATATAATTTATCTTGTTGAAGTTTTGGAATTGTTTTGGAAATTTTTTTTGAAAGGTTTATACAAGTTATACAATGTATATATATGGTTTTAAACCATCTTTAAAGTATTTTAAAAGTACTATTTTAGGAATTTAAAATTAACCCAAGTTTATACTTTAAAGGATATAACTTGTGCATATTTGATCAGATTTTTCTGAAACGAAAAGTATTTGTTTTCAAATGGTAATAGCTTTCAAATAAAGAAAGGATTTTCATTTTTTGTTGAAAGGATTTCAGTTTTGAAATGGAATTGTTTTGAAAGCTATTAATGAATCTTGGTTAAAGATTAGTGAACTTCGTTTCCAAAAATAAAAGGATCTTAAAGGTGTATCTTTTGTATAAAAGATTTGAATTGTGAACAGTTTTGAAAGCTATGAATTAATCTTTGTGAATGATGGGTGAACTTTGTGAAGTGAATTGACGCAGCGGAAATACCAAAAATGGATGAAGCGGTGAAAAGTTGAATCGATGGTTTGAAAATACCCAAGTGCCCAAATCCGTTGATCTCAAGAGATACCGGATTCTAGCTATCTCCAACACGTTGATCGCGCACGATACCGTGTTAAAAGATCTACGATTCTTCTACGTTGATCTCGGGCACGAGATTCCATGAATCGACTTCAAATCCGTTGATTCGAGTGCACTCGAATAACCAAAAATGAAGAAAGGAGATAACACTCAACTTCCAATTTTAAAGAGGCACAAAGCACTCAAACAAAAGTTTATTCAAAATCAACCAACTCAAATGATACAACTCACCCACTATTTATAGGATTTACACACAGCAGCACACGACCTAACAAACAGAGCACAACACAATACAGGTCGTTCACGACCTAACAATTACGAGTTACAACACGTGCCACCTAACAATCCAACGGCACGCGACTTACGACCTAAGAAATACAAGCGACATAACAAATATAACCATATACAACGTTACACGACTCACGACTTAATAAGAAACGACATACGACTTAACGTATTTACAACAACAATACATATTTACAACATCACATCACGTGACTTAACAAATCAGCGGCATAGGCTTCAGTGACATAAGGAGATAGCTCATCTTCAAGGACTTGCGACCTAAGAGCTTCAACGACCTAACAATCAGCGGCGTAAGATCTTGCGATCTAAGTAAACTCGCGACCTAAGGAAACTCTGCTTCAGGAATCTTGAACGACATAATATGCATGCGACTTAACTCACTAGGTCGTTCCACCCTCCTCCACTTCATAACTCGCTAGGTCGTAGCTCGCTAACTCGTTATTCGGGTGCAATGTTTCCCCCTCCCCTTGTGTCTTGCTACACCGTAGCTCGTTAGGTCGCTGACGACTTAAAGAACCCGAGCGACCTAAAATCACCACGCTATCTTCTGAGCAACTTAAGGAGTTGGGATGACTTATCTCATTATGTGCTGGATCATGAATCTTTTTTTTTAAAGATTTGAAAATGGTAAATTGTTTAAACCATTTGAAGAAAGGTTTTTGGGCTTTAAGTTGTGACTTAATTAAGATCCTAGTATCCATATGTTTTTAAAATTAAGCGCTCATTATTCGATTTTACTGGGGAGAGGACTTTGTGTCATAAAACCCATTTCGAATAATGATACGACGTTATGAATCGCATTTGAAGACCGGTGGTGAAGACTGGATATTTTTGAAACCTGAAGGATAACTCATCGAATGTCTCTGCACCGGCTGATCCTCGGTATAGAGATTTGATCACCCTTTGCCATGGGGAGTCCGGACATGATTAGGGATTATCCGAATTTGCATGGCCTTCTTTTGAAGTGCCTTCGGTTCTGTTCGAACCCAGAACAGACTTGTATGGATGTATCTCTAACATTACACTTTGAGATGTAAAGCTAGTTTCTATCAAATACATTTCTGTTTGGTGGTTGAGAATTTATTCTCTTAGCTTAACACCCTTCTCTGGGACGTACGAGCTCAGAGATTATGTAGTTGATGGTTACTAGTGATGCATTCCCAATTTGGTAATGTGGAATATGAAGTGCTGCTGATCATGTGTTGATCGAAGCATGGCTTTTGTGAAAAGCGTAGCTTTGTGGACGTGACCTCGTCGGACCTCACAACCCGAAAATGGTCGAAACAGGAAAGATGCAACAAGGTTATTAGGGGTCGAGCCCCTAGGGTATGTCCATTTCTTCTGAAAAAGGTGGTATCATATTATGGAGCCCAGATATTTAACCTATGTGGTTGCTGAAAATTTATTACTTTATGGTTATTGCTTTGTGGTTGAGGATCCTCGGATAAAGATCGATAACGACCGGGGATGGCATACTTGTAGGTGTTACATCCGGACAGGGGTAACCCGGCCTTGTGTTGGTAAAGATCCGGTTAGGTTCGCGGGACGTCCCTCCAGAGGCATACCTATATGGAAATAGGAAGTTCTTTAGCCTGACCATTTGTTGGAAATCCAAAGAAATAATACGTGCCCTGTACGGTTTTAGTTGTATAACCTACCATGGAATATGGCGGTAACCTGTTATTCAACATGGTAGCTAATAGTTGGCATACGATGAAATGTGGTATGTTGGCTAAGATTAATATTATACTTGCAAATGTTTTCCACTATACACTAATAATAATATCAAAATGGTTTTCGCGTATCAAGCATGTTTGACTATCATAAGGAGAAATCTCCTCCAATTCTGCATTTGCATTGTGTGTGCGGTGGGAGGCCATATGGCAGTTTCATTTTCTAAAAAGCATTTGTGAATTTCTTTTTAAATCCTTTTGTTTGTTTTGTTTGCTCACACCAGTCTCATGACTGACCCGGAATTTATTATTCCCTATCTAAACTTTGGGTGCCCACAATTTTCCACACGGGCAGTCTAGAGTTGGGGTTTTCAGATAATCAAATAGTAGGTGTAGATTCAATAGCATCCAGCCCTTAGATTTGGCGATTGCATTTGTTTCACTTCAACGGGATCATATTTTCTTCAGTACATCATGATAGGGGGTTCTCGTTTTGCGTTTGGTGGCAAACGGAGATATTGGATTCTATCTCTCTTCCTCTCTTGAAGATCATATTGGAGATATCTTTCCGCCACTGTTGTTATTGTTCTTCCGCTATTGTTATCTTATGTCTCTGATATTGATATCATTTGTATCAGTATGTTGTATCAAATATTGTATATCAATGATATTATTCATTTTCTTCTGCTGTGTTGTTGTAATTAATATGTTATAAGATCCGGCGAATCAGATTTTAACGGTTGAATCTACGGCATTCGAATACGAGTGAAGTATGGATGTCGATTTTCGAACACGAAAATCTGGATCGTCACATAAAACCATATAAATTAATAGTAAACTATAGTTTACAAAAAGCGCAATTACATTGATAAAGCGATATCAACTTTCCTTATAGTTTCACATAAAATATATATATATTTATAAAACAATTATAAATGACTTATTATCACTTCATAACTAATTAAAATGAATTATTATTATTTAAAAAAAATTATTTGAATAATTATAATAATTATTAATAAACCTTAATTTAAATTCTTAAATCAATTATTAAATATGATGCCATTATTGATGATGTCATAAATATATTTTATTGTCCAAAAAAAAAAATTATTTCATAATTAAATGGATAACTAAGTGTATATATCCAGCCTCGTACGTGACTTCTGATAATCATCGACCTGTTTATTGATAAAATGATTTTCGACCATTTTATCGATATTCTTTCAAAGTTGTATTTTTTTGTAAATACTTATTCAAAATAAGATTACCATCACTTTTGTTGAAAACATCATAATCTATGTTTTAAAAAAAAGCTTATATTTGAATAATATAATTTATGAAATTGATAAATTTATGGTTCGTTACAAAGCATGTGTCCATAAGGAAGAACCACTAAATGGTACGTAGATATTTCTAAATTATAAGTATACATCATATTGATTTCTAACAATGTACTTATGTTAAAATCAGTAATCGTTTGGATTTTTAATACTCTATGTTGGATTTGTTAATTATATCTTTTATATTAAGTATAAAAGATGTTGGAATGTCCTAAAGTCATGTGCAAAGAAACCTCATTAAAATGTTTAATATGGAACATTTAAGATGGATTTCTTATGCCCTAGTAATAGGAATTATGATATATGTTGTATTGTCTACGATATTGTAATATGCTTATATATTTGATACATGAAGCAAATATCAAATCCAAATTAAGATCACTAAGTGGTAGTCTAGTGTATTCTGGTGTATTTACGAAATATTAGAGAATTGTTTACGGAAACTATGAATTTCATATGAAGAAGTGTTCAGACTCGAACTTCATAAGTTCCATCAAATATAATATGTCAATACTAAATTCATTTTCAAATATTAATTAAAAAGCTTTAAGTTGGAAATGTTCCCAATGAAGCATTATAGCTGATTCAATGAAAAGGCTATATACAATGACTTGAATAGTGCCACGATAATAGCAATGTACATAAATATAAATTCACAAATTTATAATTGGACTACATGTGATTCCAAGTACTAAGAATACTGTATTATTGTTATACGATATCAATGTAACAATAAGAGCTCGTTAGAATTCGAGAAACATACTCTAAATAGCTCTACATGATAAAGGCAGTTTATCAACATCGGAGAGAGATGATCAAATGAGTAAATAATTAAACCAACATAACAGATCCATTATAAAGGGTCTAACATATTCCATCCTCGTCAAAGCAATCGAGGGGATGGATTTAATATCAGGTAATTAGCCCTAAGTGCAGGTGGGAATTGATAGAGCTAGGTGTATTCCCTAGGGTCAATTATGTAATTTGTCACATATGTCTAACTAACCAATCTTGTTCAAAGTAAAAGGTGTTTTCTTTCTATTATACACTTGATATAGTGTGCTGTATTATTTAATTAATTTGATCAAAACTATAATTAATAGAAAATCAATAAATCGTTGCTTTGTGATAGTAGTGATAATGTGTTGTAATCATGAGTGGTTTTTCATAATGAAACTAAATATACCGTTTTAAATATTCCCAGTCAAAATGTATCGAGATTTGATATCGATACACCATAATACTAGAGTATGTAATACTGCCAAATGTTGGGTAGTGTATTACTTATGACTACTAGGGTAGCACCAAGGGGTTACGTACTGACAGTTGTTGGACAACTATGGAATGACTCACTCGATAGTTTTCTGTTTGTTAAAATGACTAAGGCCAAATAGAAAATATCGATGTGACAACATTACACAGTTCCCTTGACTTGAGGACACTGTTGATCTTCAATGTGGAAGTTTTACTTGATTATAGTTAAATCATGGCACGGTGTCCATCGAACGATAAAGTTGGGTCGAGTAGAAGCATTGGAAGTACAACATTATTCAATAGGGGATTTGCCTCCTTAGTTATATGAGTTTAGTATTACATTCAAATAAAATCAACTCAATGTCAAAATCTCTAGCTTAAGCAGTTCGGTTAACAATAATTGTTATTATTGAGCCAAAGAATTTGTGTTTGGACTATAAAGTTAAATATGGATGAAATTGGTATTTTGACCATTACCAAATTCCATATGTCTAAAGTGATATAATTTTAACGAAGTGAATTTGTGTAAATAACTATAATTATCAAGTAATGCATAATAAAGTAAAATCAGATTTTACTTCTACCAGGTAAGCAATAAATTTGGTTGTCATATCACCTACTAAATGACGTGTGAACGTTAATATAGGAATTGTTCGATATTATTCGTTGGCCAAATTTTCTCCTAAGAGTCACACAACCGAAACACTAAATGCTCCTATTATCACGCGATTTAATTAAATTATAATTGTTATAAACATTAGTTATAAAATTTTATTTGATGTGTATTAAACAATATTAAATAGTGTATACATAATAGTTATAAATACACTTATCGATATAGGATATAGGATATTAGGGTTAATATACTTCCTTCTTCCACTTGTGATCATTGCCTATACTTATAAATTTAATGGAAAATAATCAGACTGAAAAAGGCAAGCCATTTAGATACTCCAATCACTGGCATGAACTAGAAGGAAGGGTACTCAATGCTACAGATTATTACAGACTCTCAAGATTGCTAAGTATAAATTAAAAGAGTGGAACAGAACAAGGGTTAAAGAAGGAGACCAAGTTTCTACCTTACAAAAACAATGCGAAGATCTACTAATAATGATAGATAAAGGTAATGCTACTGATGACACTTGGAAATGGCATTACCAAACTCAGGGTAACCAAAAGGAGGCTCTCAAAATAAAATCAACATAGCTTAAGCAAAAGGCCAAGGAAAAAGGATCACTGAAGCGGACGAGTGTACTAAATTCTTTTATACTAAAATGGCAATTGGAAACAATACTAATAATAATTTTCACCTTATTGATCAGGATGGAAATGCACTAATCAATACTGTAGATATAGAGGGCTAAGCAATTAAATACTACAGTGACATGTTTAATGGAGAAGTCAATACTAACTTACCAGACATTCAATGCAGAAGGTTGGTGAACTCCATAGGCCGACGAATGCTATCCAGGAAGACCACTGAAAAAGAGGTCTGGGAGACCTTGCAATCCATCCATAATGATTCCAACCAAGGGCCAGATGTCCTTGGATCTAAATTCTTCCTCGTTCATTGGGATGACCTGAAAGAAGTTATCATATCAGCAATGCAAGATATTTCCAGAGTGGTAAATTTGTAAAAGAAATCAACCATATCTTCATTTGTCTTATTCCTAAAATGGACAACCCATCAAAAATTGAACATTACCGACCTATTGTTTGCTGCAATGTGATATACAAAATACTAAGAAAGATCTTATGCAATAGAATGAAGCTCATTTTACCTGACCTCATCTCAGAGTCTCAAAGTGCATTCATCAAAGGCAGAAGCATTTCTGAAAACTATCTTATGGCACATGAATTGATTAGAAACTTCAATAAACCAGGTGTTGACAAATTCTGCCAAAAGGTAGAACTCCACAAAGCGTATGATAAAATCAATAGACAATTTGTTATCCATATGCTTATATCAATGGGGTTCCCAACAAAGTTTGTGAATACTGTAAAATAATGTATTTCTACACCAACCTTCTCTATCCTGATCAATGGAATACCAAAGGGTCTTATAGGCTCCAATAGAAGTATTAGGAAGGGTGATCCTCTTTCCCCTTACTGGTTTGCAATTTCCATGGAATATTTTTAGATACAAATGGATCTAGTAATACACCATAAGCTAATTCATCCTATCTATGACTTCCAGCCTATTGTGAGCCATTTACTCTACGTAAATGACTTGCTCATCTGTATAGAATCTAGCTATACATAAGCTAAAGCGGTTAAAGACATTTTTCTTAATTAAGAGAGATATACTGGTCTTAAAATGAATGAGAAAAAAACCAAATGTTATTTTAATAAAACATGAAATAGAAGGAATGAAATTTTGGACACCTTAAATGTGAAAGAAGGCACACCCCCTGTAAAATACTTAGGTGTCCCTCTATCCTCCAATAAGATTACTGACAGAGAATGTGCACTTTTGATTTCCTCTATTAGGGACAGATTACAAGGATGGAGCTCTAGACTCCTATCCCTAGCTGGTAGAATTGAACTGGTGCACATGGTTATCCACTTCCAAGAAAACTTCCGGTTACAAACTTTCCAATTGCCAGATGCTTCCATACAAAAAATAGAAAAAGTTTGTGCAAACTTTATTTGGAAAGGCGGTCTTTACAAGATTAAATTTGAGAAATTATCCACACCCGAGGAGGAAGGAAGAGTGGGTCTTAGAAGACTTAAATAAATGAGGCTGGTATACACCTTGAAACAAGCTTGGAGAATTATCAAGGGTATGGATCTATGGGGGAGATGGATGAGGCAAAGGTACATTAAAGAAAATTTCTTGCAAATGCCTACTGATAATAATGCATCCGCTAATTGGAAAGAAATTATGAGAATAAGAGGAACACTAGCCTCTTGTTGCACTCGAGAAATAGCCATAAGAAGTGAGACTGATTTGTGGAGAGATCCATGGATTCAAGGTCAATCGTTGATTAATATTTTGGGGCTTAATACCTTCTCTGACTTTGGTCGTCCAAACAAAAAGGTGTTAGAAGTGATAAACAACAATGACTAGAATTTTTCTTCAATCCCAGTGTGCCAAGTTATTAAGCAAAAAATTCAATATGTGCCAATATTCAATAGAAGAGAGAATGGCATCTGGGTGGGGAAGCCTACTGGTAGAGAATTCTCCACTAAATCAATGTGGAACTAGATAAGACACAAAGACAACAAAGTATTATGGAGCAAAATCATTTGGAATCATGTCAAAAATCTAAAGATGGCCTTTACACCTTACAAAGATATACTTAGAAGACATCCCATAAGAGATAGGCTATCAAAATTAGGAATAATAAGAGATACAGTCTGTGTACTATGTAATCAAGTAGAGGAAATGCATGAGCATCTTTTTTTTGCCTGTAATTTCTCGAAAAAGGTGTGGAAATCGTGTAAAAAGTTAATTAACTCACCATCTCAATCAGTTTTCTTAGAAGAAGAAGTCACTTACCTAATTTAGAGAGGTCATTGCGAAGACCTAGAAGCCAAATTGAGCGATATTGCCATTATTGTAGCTATATGGAGCGTGTGGAAAGAGAGGAACCGCCATGTGTTTCAAAAAAAGCAAAGAAATCACTTAGAGGTCAGTAAAGTAGCGGAAGGTGACATGATTGGTCCAAAGAAGAAGAAAAATTGGACACCTACCATGTTGGGACGAGATGCAACTCAAATTGAAGAAGCGGATATGCGCTATCCATCGGTAGAAATCTTATGTACGAGCTACTCGTTCCAGCCGCTATGAATCTTCGCCAACTCGAATGAGGAATGAATAGAAGTTTTGATGTATTTCTGGAAAGTATGAATTAAATTGTAATTTCTTTATCAGTTTATTGTCCTGTATGCTTGCCTTGGGCCAACAATCTGGGCTGAAATTACCTTAATAAAGCTCCTACCCATTTCCAGAAAAAAAAATAGGATATTGATGCGCGTTTAAATTAGATTTAAATGTATTAAATATTGTCCAGACTTGAAATGTTTCAGAGGCACATAAAAGGGCTTGAATTTTCGGATGAGATTTGATGGAGGTAGGACGGTCAAAATGAAGCGATTGGAATTTTTGATTTTTAATTCAAAAGAAAAGAATCGGTACGAGAGAATGGTGGATCTGAATGCTTCTTTTACTCTTTTGACTCTCTCTTATTTAAACAGTCCAAAATTCATTTTCCAAATAGAATTTTTGAGCCTCCCCTTCATCTTAGTTTTTTGGCTACTGTAACATCCTACCTTTTTATATGCTTTAAATCGACGATAAACCACACACGTCAGACTCAAACCATACATAAGGGCAGATTGTTATTGGGGTAAATAAGAATACATAGAAAGAAATAAAACAAAACAAAATCTCACAGCGGAATAACAAAATATAATAATCAAATAACAGTTCATGAAGCTGTTTTATAAAAACATTTGATTATACTTATACAACACAGAATCAGAGTACACATACCAAAAAATAATAAATAACAATGCAGCGGAACAGTATAAATGTAGTGGAGTGATATAATAAATAATAGTAATACAATCTTCGTCTTCGTCCTCCAGAAATAAGGTCTTCAAATCCTGAAATGCTCAGGCTGACCCGAGCGAATTGAAAAGACCAAACACTCGAGTCAGAGCCAAAAGATCTTATGTAAGTTAAATCAATGGTAAAATATGAGTGGAACGGCGCCAGAGATGTTTACGGGATTTGACATCTCCTATCCAGTGTTTAACGTGAGTGTAGTAACTTAAGGGATGCTCGGGATTCACATCTCGTAAGGATCCGTTAAACTATTTACTATGTAATTATATTTCGTTATTATAATAATTTCTATACTAAAATAAATTTACTTTTAAATAGCGTTAAGGCTTTACATTTTCCACCTTAACACGTAATAGTCCCAATAGTCCATCCAATATCATGGTCCCTCCTGATCGGGAAGCCACCAGAGGATACTCCATGGACTACAGGAGAAAACCAAACTCGTACAAGGCGCGCTAGGGTAGGTGACACGGCACAACGAGGCAATGCTAGGGTAGATATACCAATTACGCATCCGGGCTGGTGGTGATGCGTAGCGCGCAGCTACCGCCCACCTTGAGCCGCACCCCCAAAAATCGAAGGGCCCAAATCAATCACAAAGTAATAGAATGGTATCGAAGGAGTGTGTCCGATAAGAGGGGCTACCTCACTCACCCGAGAATCGCTTCTGTTTTAGCCACCTTATGCCAACTCATGGGAGTCGGGTACACGTATACACCTCAATATAACGTCGCCACCATCCTACTTCATTCTTGAATCTCCACCACATACACGGTTGTTAAAGTGTTTTCGGAGTTGGCGGAGAGTATGACAACTTCCGATCCCGGTTTCTTTAACAACCAGACATTATTATAACACCACGGTCATTTCAAAATAATTTATACTTCAAAACCAGAATATAATATCCATTTCAAAACCATATAAATACGATATCATTTCCATTTCAAAACCCAAATCAATATGATATCATTTTTATAAAAACCCAAATCAATATAATATCATTTTTATTTCAATATATCCTTTTTCCAAACTCATAGCACTTTCAAAGTTATACACTTCGAAACCAAACACTTGAAATTATAATACTTCAAATCATAATATTTGAAACTCACAACTTTGAAACATAACTTCCATCACTTAAATGGTTTAAATATTAAAATATTTTATATAATAAAATAGCTTCTTCAGTTTCACAAATCAATTCTAAAACAACTCGAATTTCTAAATTTTAATTTTAACCAAATCCCAAATCATAAGTTTCCATTCAATTCAATTTCGAAATAAACTATTCCAAATTATATCGATTTCAAAGCAGATTTGTTCCACAGGATAAACCATTTCAAATTCAATATATTTCAAACTTTAAGTATTCAACACTTTCACAACTAAGTTTGGTAATTTCATATATGTGTGTGTGTGTATATATATATATATATCAAATCCAATTTTCTAATATTTAGTTTTGAAATATTTTACTTAACAATCATTATCATTTAAGTAAAACCCAAATTACAAATAACTAAATATTTCCTTCAATTTATTTATACTTGAAATATTCATTCAAATTATCTTGAATAAAATCAAGTTATAAAAATCATACCTTTTAAAATTTCAAACTTAATAAATTCAAATCAAACTTATTTGAGTTTAATTCTTAAATAAATTTAGTTTCAGAATAATTTTAAATTTATCTTCCAACCTTAATTTATTTAAATTATTATAAACTCTATATAGGATATAATTTAATTACCTAATCATATTACCTTCTATAAAATTGAACTTTATTATTAAACTCATTCTATATTGGAATAATTTATACAAAGCTTAAAATCAAGAATAAAATAACATTTATAACATATCTAAAATCAATATTGATATAAAACCATATATTTCTTTACAAAACCATAGAAATTATTTCAAAAATATTTTATGTATAGACCACGGTGTCTGTATATAATTTTCTATCCTATGGTCAAGTGATACAGATATTTATCATTTCAATCTGTAATTTAAAATATAAATATATATATCATTTCAAACAGCAATCCCGAATGAAATAAAATCCATAACAACTTGCAGTTTATAAAAATATAAATACAACATCCATTCATCCAATATCAATCATCAAACATTTATCACAATCATCATCAAATTCAATCAATAACATCAATATAGAACAGATAATAAATAACAGGTATTTACTAGCAGTTGATATTCAATAATAAATTAAATAACTATTTATCCAAATAAATTCAAATAAATTGAGATGGTGATTCAAAATATGCCAAATAGTCATAAATAAATTTCTAATCACATCATAAATCAATTTAACAAACATAAGAAATTTTAGAGGTTGTGAGTGGGTTAAAACACTCAACTTTGAATTTAAATTGAATTTAAATCCAATTTAAACCCAAAATTTGAATGGTCTCAGGATTCATCCAAACCAACATCAAAATATCTGTAATTCTAATACAATCTCAGCAAAACAAACCGCACATGAATCAGAGCTCGTATGAAAAAGTTATGAATATTAGAAGATTGGAAAGTTCTGGTCCTAGGTCGACTTCGAGCTCAACTTCAGTCCACCGCCTCAAATCCTCGGTGCTTGCTCTGAGTTTTTACCAAAATAACCTGGAGCAACCCGATTCATTTTCTTCCTGACCTGAAGTTGATGTAGGGTTTTTGCCTCTGAAACCTGAAGCGCGGCCCAAAGTTGCTGCAGATCCGCAAATATTTTTTTTGGAATTGAAATTGGATTGGGATGATTAGGGTTTTCAGCCATTGAGAAAGAGGAGCAACAGAAATTTATGTACGTATAGAAATGAGAAATAGAAAGGCTGCTAGGGTTTATAATGATATATATATATATATATATATATATATATATATATATATATAGGCAGAACAAAATGGAAAGGAACGGGCGTAATTGGGTTTGGAAGTTAAATGATACATGGCCCGGAAAGCCCATTTCGACTCCGGAATGAAAATGGGTCAACCCATATATCAAAATAGATGTTTTCAAATATTTTAAACGCAATGGAATAGGTTTCAAGTTCAAATTACATCGTATGAAGTAGTTATGCTAAAATCAAGTTATTTCAAATTGATTTCCATTGATTTCAATTAAACTGATTTCTAAGCATTTCTAGTCCGTTCGATCAAATGACAAGTCCGATCGCCACAAAACTTGAAATCCTATAATAATTCACCGTTACGGATGCGATGAAACTGGTTTCGTTGAAATCCGAGTCAGTGGCCAAAATGGCTATTTTCCTATAAATTAAAAAATTAATAATTAATTGATTAAATCACTTTTTCAATCCAAATTTAATTATTTACCATTCTATCATTTCTGATTACAAATAAACTTCTAATTCATTAATCAAAATTTCCATATCAATCAAATAAGGATTTATTGCAAAATTTATAGTGTTTACCTTCAATTTAAGTAAATTCAAATAAATAAGGATTTATTGTAAAGTTAATGTTTGTATGGATTATTCTCATAATGCAGATGGATATCTTCTGAAGGAATGCACTACTTACTGAAGCACCATTTCTGGAACATTGATTATGGCTTGGAGTTGTTCAAAGTTAATGTTCTTTTTTTTTTGTATGGATTATTCTCTTTATGCAGATGGATATCTTACTGAAGGATTGTACTAGTTACTGAAGCACCTTTTCTGGAACTTTGCTTATGGCTCGGGGTTGCTGTTTTCATGGTAGTTTTTTAGAGAAGTCTGGGATATAAATTTGGTTTTTGCTGAATGTAGTTTTTGTTTTGTTGTTTATTTGTTTGTTTTTGTAATGATGATTGTAATAGGTTATAGTGTTATCTTTGGAACTTTTGTAATTTGGATTAAGTCAATAAATGAGATTCACTCTTGCCTTTCAAAAAAAAAATTATATTTTTAATTTCAATTAAATTAATACAATTTGTATTCAATCTCTTTATTCAACAAATCATCATCCTATGGATAAATTTAACATTAGTATATATCCAATTACCCTAATATTTTTACAGTCATCAACTGAATTCATATTAACGTAGTTTTTAATTACGTTTAATTGCAATGTATTTAGATCTAAGTCAATAGATTAAATAATTGGGTAAACAATTAATGATTATCACCATCTGCCTAATTTAATTCCATTCATACTTTATTATCAAACAACAAATATTATAATTTCTTATCTAACAATGATTCTATCAAATTACAATTTATTACGTATTATTTCATAAGTTGATATGACTTTGAATTTATTTCCTAATTTACTAATTGCAATCAATTATAACATTACAATTGTTTCAATTAATTGGGATTGCACTAAATTAGTTATTTATCATCTTGCATTAACATTATTACCTTAATTTACATTCAATTATTGTTAACAATGTGTTATTTCAAAAATAAATGCAATACTTACTATTATTTTCTCATATTCAATTTATAACCAGGTATAACACTTTCACTACTTCATTTATTAGAATTTTACTCAAATTGTTAATAATTAGCTTTAATTACTATTGCTATATTTCATTTTAGCGTTCATCTCAATATTAAATTCTAAAGTTTTTTATTTCTTTCCAAATTAAATTACAAAATCTTATTAAAAAACAAAATTTATTATCGAAAATTTACTGGTCGCTACACTCTCCCCACTCAAAACTTTTTGTCCCCGAAAAGGAAAAAAAAAGAGGGGAAAAGAAAGAATTGAGTAAACAATACATCTTATTCAAAAAAATTAACTTTATAAACAAATAAATTTACAAAATTAATTAATTTAAATAAAATATACCATTTTATAACCATTAATTCTTTTTATACTCGAATAAATAAAGTTTGGAGAAACATTTTTCAAAAAAAATTCTAAGTCCAAAATTTACGGAAAATTTTGGCAGAGTCTTCTTTGTACGGGGATGCTCCGGAGAAATTATAATATCAAAAATAACAATATATAACATATATCTTCCAAAATAATATATCCCAACATGGGAAAAATAATATAATAACGCTTCAAAAACATAATCCAAAAACGTACCTATTTGTCGAGCAAACAAATGCTTAATAATGAAACCGAAAGCAGTAGCAATTACTTCCATAACCTGCGTTTCACTTATATAATCTAAAAACAATTAATAATTATATAGAATTAAATATTAATTTTGTTTCATCCACTTGCGAACAAATCAATGTCAAACAACAACAATCACTTGCAGCCCCAGCATACCATCATCATACAGAATCAACATAATTCAATTATCCATCCATATCAAACAAAACAAATAGTTGTTCGGGTTCAAAAACATTAAATTGTACAGAGTGGAAAATAAACTATTAAGTGCACCATTTACACAACAGTCTTAGATGAAACTAAATAGATTATTCATACATCCAGACATCACTGCCCAAACAACCATAAACCAAAACAAACAAAATATTCTAACCTTACTTAAGTTTATTCTTATAAATTTATGTCACAACATTTACTACTTACTAAATTTTATTCCAATTTATTCATATCATGTAAATTTTCTTTTTATTGTATTACATTCATTTATTCACTACTTAATTTCATTTATTTACATTCATTTATTAATAATATTCATGTTCAATTAATTACTCAGCATATCAATTTATTAACTTAAATTTATAATTTCTTACTTACATTAATCCCTCTTTTTATTACATTTTATTACAGTACATTTCAATTATAACTTAAGTTTATAACAACTACAACATCAAATTCTTGTTTGTTAAGGAATTTTACTGAATACTTTCATAATTCAAGTTTTACTTGTATAAGGTTCCATTGCATTTTCTTATTAAACATTTCAACTTTTAGAATTCGGTAAGTTATATTTATGCTTTTAAGGAGTAAATGGAAGTTACACAAGTTTATCTTATTTCTTTTAATTAACTTAATGTTCAATAATAATATCCTTTGTTTATAGGTTACAAATTTCACTTTCTGGTGATTTCATTTATAACCTAGCATTTAATCTCTTACTTCATTTAGAAGTTTCAATTATTAAATATTTAAGATTTTAATTTCAATTTCAATAATTAAAACCTCTAATTTATGAAAATTTAAGAACTAAATGCCGGGTTCCATTTCAGATAATTTTAAAAATAATATATAGACGTATACACTTACAAAATATATGTCCAATTATGTTTAAAAAATTTGAAATTTATATTTGTTTATCAAAATATATCTGTAGTAAAACTACTACAATGGCCTTCCCACTTCGAAACCCGAAAATTAATGTCAATGGTGTGTGCACATCACCGAAATTATTTTCCAGCGACAGAAAGGGGAGTACAGAACTTATTTCTTTCCAAAATTTCTTTTAAAACATTTCTTCCAAATTATACTGAAATATTTATATCAAAAAATATTTTAAATAAAATTATTATTATATTCCAAAATTATTCGAAAGAAATTTCAAAACCTTGGAGCTTAAGTTCTAAATTTCCAATTTTCATTTATTTTATTTACAGATCTATATTTTGACCAATATTTTTAATTTCCAGTACCCAACAAACAAATATATAACAGCCAAATATATATTTATAAAATTTATATTTTATATACAAATTATACAGTAGGCAAAATTATTTCATTTACTTATATTTCAAAACAAATATTGTGTCGGTCTGTCCTATTAAGTGTTTAGAAATCCCTATTGATGCCATAGCGTCCTATGCACCAACCAGATTTTGTATATATAAAACGGAACAAATTAATACAATATCAAAACCTTTTATAACACTAATAAATACGCTCTCTCATATATATACGCTCAGCGACAAATCATAGGGTATTACTGTCCTATTAATAAAGAGTCAAACCCCACAAGGCTAAGGTTTATCGCTAAACCAAAGCTCTGATACCACGCGTAACATCCTGCCTTTTTGTATGCTTTAAATCGACGATAAACCACACACGTCAGACTCAAACCACATAGAAGGGTGGATTGTTATTGGGGTAAATAAGAAAACAGAGAAAGAAATAAAACAAAACAGAATCTCACAGCGGAATGACAAAATATAATAATCAAATAACAGTTCATGAAGCTGTTTTACAAAAAACATTTGATTATACTTTTACAACACAGAATCAGAGTACACATACCAGAGAATAATAAATAACAATGCAGCAAATGCAGTGTAGTGATATAATAAATAATAGTAATACAATCTTCGTCTTCGTCCTCCAGAAATAAGGTCGTCAAATCCTAAAATGCTCAGGCTGACCCGAGCGAATTGAAAAGACAAAAAGCTCGAGTCAGAGCTAAAAGATCTTGTGTAAGTTAAATCAACGGTAAAATATGAGTCGAACGGCATCATAGATGTTTACGGGATTTGACATCTCCTATCTAGTGTCTAACGTGAGTGCAGTAACTTATGAGATGCTCGGGATTCACATCTCCTAAGGATCCGTTAAACTATTTACTATGTAGTAATATTTCGCTATTATAATAATGTCTATAGTAAAATAAACTTACTTTTAAATAGCGTTATGGCTTTACATTTTCCATCTTAACACGTAATAGTCTCAGTAGTCCATCCAATATCATGTCCCTCCTGATTGGGAAGCCACCAGAAGATACTCCACAGGCTACGGAAGAAAACCAAACTCGTACAAGGCGTGCTAGGTAGGTGACACGGCATAATGAGGCAATGCCAGGGTAGATATACCAATTACGCATCCGGGCTGATGGTGACGCATGGCGCGCAGCTACCGCCCACCTTGAGCCACGCCCCAAAAAATCAAAGGGCCCAAATCAATCACAAAGTAATAGAATGGTATCGAAGGAGTGTGTCCGATAAGAGGGGCTACCTCACTCATCCGAGAATCGCTCACGTTTTAGCACCTTATGCCAACTCATGGGAGTCGGGTCCACGTATATACCTCAATAGAATATCGCCTCCATCCTACTTCATTCTAGAATCACCACCGCGTACACGGTTGTTAATGTGGTTTTCGGAGTTGGCAGAGAGTATGACAACTTTCGATCCCGGTCTCTGTTACAACCAAACGTTATTACAACACCGCGGTCATTTCAAAAAAAATTATACTTCAAAACCAGAATATAATATCCATTTCAAAAACCATATAAATACGATATCATTTCCATTTCAAAACCCAAATCAATATGATATCATTTTTATAAAAACCCAAATCAATATATTATCATTTTTATTTCAATATATCCTTTTTCCAAAATCATAGCACTTTCAAAGTTATTCACTTTGAAACCAAACACTTGAAATTATAACACTTCAAATCATAATACTTTAAAACTCGCAACTTTGAAACATAACTTCCATCAATTAAATGGTTTAAATATTAAAATACTTTATATAATAAAATGGCTTCTTCAGTTTCACAAATCAATTCCAAAACAATTCGAATTTCTAAATTTTAATTTTAACCAAATCCCAAACCATAAGTTTCCATTCAATTCAGTTTCCAAATAAACTATTACAAATTATATCGATTTCAAAATAGATTTGATCCACAGGACAAACCATTTCAAATTCAATATATTTCAAACTTTAAGTATTCAACACTTTCAAACCTAAGTGTGGTGATTTCATATATATATATATAACTAAATATTTCCTTCAATTTATTTATACTTGAAATATTCATTTAAATTATCTTGAACAAAATCAAGTTATAAAAATCATACCTTTTAAAATTTTAAACTTAACGAATTTCAAACTTAATAAATTCAAATCAAACTTATTTGGGTATAATTCTTAAATAAATTTAGTTTCAGAATAATTTCAAATTTATCTTCCGACCTTAATTTATTTAAATCATTATAAACTCTATATAGGATATAATTTAATTACCTGACCATATTATCTTCAATAAAATCAAACTTTATTATTAAACTCATTCTATATTAAAACAATTTATACATAGCTTAAAATCAAGAATAAAATAACATTTATAAAATATCTAAAATTAATATTGATATAAAACCATATATTTCTTTACAAAACCATGGAAAATATTTCAAAAATATTTTATATATAGACCACGCTGACTGCACATAATTTTCTATCCTATGGTCAAGTGATACGGATATTTATCATTTCAATCCGTAATTTAAAATATAAATACGGTTATATATCATTTCAAACCGCAATCCCAAATGAAATAAAATCCATAACAACTTGCAATTTATAACAATATAAATACAACATCCATTCATCCAATATCAATCATCAAACATTTATCACAATCATCATCCAATTTAATCAATAACATCAATATAGAACAGATAATAAATAACCGGTATTTACTGGCAGTTTATATTCAATAATAAATTAAATAACTATTTATCCAAAGAAATTCAACTAAACTGAGATGATGATTCAAAATATGCCAAACAGTCATAAATAAATTTCTAATCACATCATAAATCAATTTAAAAGCATAAGAAATTTTAGAAGTTGTGAGTGGGTTAAAACACTCACCTTTGAATTTAAATTGAATTTAAATCCAATTTAAAACCAAAATTTAAACGGTCTCAGAATTCATCCAAATAAGTGCCAAAGTGTTCGTAATTCTAATACGATCCTAATAAAACAAACCGCGCATGAATCCGAGCTCGTATGAAAAAGTTATGAAAATTAGATGATTGGAAAATTCTGGTCCTGGGTCGACTTTGGGTTCAACTTCGGTCCACCGCCTCAAATCCTCGGTGCTTGCTCTGAGTTTTTTCCAAAATGACCCAAAGCGACCCGAGTCATTTTCTTCCTGACCTAAAGTTGATGCAGGGTTTTTGTCTCTGAAACTCGAAGCGCGACCCAAAGTTGCTGCAGATCTGCAAATTTTCTTTTTTTTTGGAATTGAAATTGGATTGGGAAGGTTAGGGTTTTCATCCACTGAGGAAGAGGAGCAACATAAATTTATGTACATACAGAAATGAAAAATAGAAAGGCTGCTATGGTTTATAATGATATATACATACATATATATATATATATATATATATATATATATATATATATATAGGCAAAACAAAATAGAAAGGAATGGGCTCAATTGGGTTTGGAAAGTTGAATGATACATGGCCTGAAAAGCTCGTTTCGACTGCGGAACGAAAATGGATCAACCCATATATCAAAATAGATGTTTTTAAATATTTAAACGCAATGGAATAGATTTCAAGTCCAAATTCCATCGTATGAAGAAGTTATGCTAAAATATAGTTATTTCAAATTGATTTCGATTGATTTCAATTAAATTGATTTCTAGGCGTTTCGAGCCCGCACGATCAAATGACAAGCCCGATCACTACAAAACTTGAAATCCTATAATAATTCACCGTTATGGATCCGATGAAACTGGTTTCGTCGAAATCCGAGTCAGTGGCCAAAATGGCTATTTCCCTATAAATTAATAATTAATTGATTAAATCACTTTTTCAATTCAAATTTAATTATTTACCATTCTATCCTTTATGATTACAAATAAACTTCTAATTCATTAATCAAAATTTCCATATCAATCAAAAAAGGATTTATTGTAAAATTTATAGTGTTTACCTTCATTTAAGTAAATTCAAATAAATTATAACTTTAATTTCAATTAAATTAATACAATTTGTATTCACTCTCTTTATTCAATAAATCATTATCCTATGGATAAATTTAACATTAGTATATATCCAATTACCCTAATATTTTTACAGTCATCGACTGAATTCATATTAACGTAGTTTTTAATTACGTTTAATTGCAATGGATTTAGATCTAAGTCAATAGATTAAATAATTGGGTAAACAATTAATGATTATCACCATCTGCCTAATTTAGTTCCATTCATACTTTATTATCAAACAACAAATATTATAATTACTTATCTAACAATGATTCTGTCAAATTACAATTTATAACGTATTATTTCATAAGTTGATATAACTTTGATTTTATTTCTCAATTTACTAATTACAATCAACTATAACCTTACAATTGTTTCAATTAATTGGGATTGCACTAAATTAGTTATTTATCATCTTGCATTAACATTATTACCTTAATTTACATTCAATTATTGTTAACAATGTGTTATTTCAAAAATAAATGCAATACTTACTGTTATTTTCTCATATTCAATTTATAACCAGGTATAACACTTTCACTACTTCATTTATTAGAATTTTACTCAAATTGTTAATAATTAGTTTTAATTACTATTGCTATATTTCATTTTAGCGTTCATCTCAATATTAAATTCTAAAGTTTTTTATTTCTTTTCAGATTAAATTACAAAATCTTATTAAGAAACAAATTTTATTATCGGAAATTTATAGGTCGTTATACCTCAGATTCTGTCTTGCCCTTCCAATCTTTCAAGCATTTCCAACATCAAATTAAAGTCGATTCGCTCGTCGTTGGTAGCTGTGTTCGGGAAGCTAGCAACTTTTGAATTCAGATTCAATCCAAGGGTTTTGTTCTTTGTTTTAACATGTACAAGCTAGGCTTTGGTGAAATATACAATTTCTTATTTATATTTACATATAAATGATTAGTACATATATCATATTATCTTGTTTTTTGGTTAGTTAGTCAATTACTATAACAATTTGGTATATATTAGATGTCATCACATTGGATGAATTTTAGGATTGTGTACACGATAAATTTTTTTCTACGCATAAATATTAACATGCTCATGGCTTTGGTTAAATTTTTTTCAAAATTATATTAAAAATATATAAATTTAAAATAAATAATTGAATTTTAAATAATAAATGTAATGTAATATTTTAATTTGAAAATATTTGTTAATGCTCGTAAGGCTTTTAGATTAAAAAACATCTTTTTAATCCGTACATATATATTGTATGCATATATCCACAAAATATATTAATGCTTTTCTTTTTCAAAATTTAAAAATTTAAAAGCATTACCATGTGAATTTCTTTTAAAATTTGTTAAATAAATGTTAAATAAAAAAAGAAGAAAATGCTTTGAATGTGAGCATATAAATATATATGTATATAATTAAGTTTTAATTTTATTAATAATAAAATAATATATATTTACAATTATACATAATTATATTCTTTTATGTATACTAACTTTAAAGTTATTTTTTTATTTACATGTTAATGTATTAAAAAAATTTGACTTCGATAAATACATACATACATACATACATACATACATTATATATATCATTTCTTGAAATTCTGGTCAAAATTAGTTTGTCAAATTAAATTTCAAATAATTTTAGTAAATGTAATTTCACTTATTTTTCAATTATATAAATGTGTTATATAAAATTTATTTATATACAATGCTTCACATTAAACAAAATTATATTTACACACACATATTTACACACACACATATATAATTATATCATTTCTATATAGACAAAAATACATTGACGATATACATGTATAAAGATGGGTTTCGGTGTAAATCCTAACATCTATACATGGCCACACCGAACCACGTACACTTTATTGTGTTGCATGTGCACAAACACATATATGCATATGATACACATGTATAAAAAAATAATACAAAATATATAATGGAACTTTATTTATAAATTTAAATAATAGAAAATTTAAAAAGTTATTACTGGTTTTAATTAATTTATGTATAAAATTCCTTTAATTAATTTATAAATTAAAAGTGATTACGATGGTTTTAATAATAATTTGTTTTAACTAATGATTGAAAATAGCCTTCTGGGGCACTATCTATGATTTTGATGAAACTAGTGCCACTGGATATGTAATAGTGAATTATTGTATGTTAGCGAATTTCATGACGATTGGACGTACCCTTTGGTCGTGCGAGCTTGAAACGCGTAGAAATTAATTAAGGGAATTTTATTTAATATGATTTGATTTTGAAAGACAGTTTCTGTAGGTGATGGAATTGGGTCCTGATATTTGTTCCATTATGTTCAGAATAAGGGTATTACAGATAGACAACAGTTGGTACGTCTCGATTAGAGTTTAGAAATTTAAAGCGTGAATAGTGTTTGGTTATATTTCTATGAAAGGACCACAACATCCTTTATTTTGCATAACCCTAAATTAATTACCACAATAACCATTTCCCAATCTCCACGATCGAATGGCCATGGTTCGTCCAAACCACTAGAGGCCGTATCGTCCATCGACCCCAGCTACAAAGTTGCTCGACATGGTGAGGGGATTGCATTGGCTAGTTTGATTGGATATTGACGTGGTGTAGCAGCGAAAAAGCTCAGTTGAATGTCGATAGCCCTTTTTGGTTTGCTAGCGCGCTTTGGTCAATAAGGGGAGGCAACGCTAGAATCGATGGAGAGATCGAGGTGGGGTTGTCATTGGTGGAGAAGCGACAATGGTAGGAGGCGCGAGGCGGCGTGGAGATGAAGGTGCGACGTTCGTTTTCGCACGGAATGGATTTAAAACGCTATTTGAGAAAGGTAATTAACACGCTTAAACCTATATTAACTAAAGCTAATTAATATTTAATTATCTCAAATTTTCACATATTCATATATTATCCATAGGAGGTCGGATTTCGACGCAGTCAGTCGCATTGCGCTCGTTACAACAAATACTACTTTATGGAATTGGATTGGATAGATTTGGAGCTAGTATGAATTTGTGTTAAAATCGAGTGTCCGTTTGATTTTAATCCAAACCGGAACACTTCGGTGGCAAATGAAATCTAAGTGAGTTAACTCATCTCTTTGGACTCGCTTATATTTTATATAAGCGTGGATAGTTTTATTGATGCTTATTGGTTGCTTGTTTGGATGATTTACTTTTTTGTCAGTTGGTTTGGATTTATTCCCACCCTTGGAGTGGATGACCATTTTATATATACACGCTTAGTTGCGGATGACCCTTATTTTATGATTATATACTATATGTGATATTGGGGACATGTTGGAGGGATCCAACATGATTCCTCACCACTATTGATTTTACCTTTCATATATATATATATATATATATATATATATATTGTGATATATGCTTTTTTGGATGCGATATTTGATGACAAAGACATGATTTTGCTTATCTAGTGCTATAATAGCACTTGGCCTTATTTTTAGTATTTCAAAATAGTATATAGTAACGATTTTGATTAAAAGGATCTTAAAGTGATTCTGGAAATTTTATATGTTTTAGTAATTATTCTAGAAGTATTAAAAGAAAGCATTTATTTTAAATGAAGTAAAAATTATGATTTTTGGTATTATAAACTGATAGTTTATGAAATATGTTAAATAGTGATTTTTTAACTGTATTATAAAGGTTTTGAAAACTTAATAAATAAATCTATATTTTATTTAAAAGGAAATAAATTTTTAAAAAAGATAGAAATTGTTTAAAATAAATATTTATGAAATAGTTTATATAAAATATTCATAAAAGCAAGCTTTATAAATAAAGTAATAGATTTATAAACGGAGTTTTATAAATATTAAAAATGGATACGTAATTGCTTTGGTAAATAGATTTATAAATGGGATTTTATACATAAATGAAATTTATAAAGGAATGGATTTATAAATAGAATTTTATAAAGAGAAGTTTATAATATGGAAAGGAGATTTGTAAACATAGTTTTATAAAGATGGAAATGATTTATGTTGAGATTTGAATATGGACTTTTATAAAGGAAATACATTCACGTTTTAAAATTTAAAATAATCTTTTAAAGAAATGTTTTGAAAGTGGTATTCTCCGATGGAGTTAAACGGTTTTAAAAAGCGATTTAAAATGTACTAAATGATGAAAACATAGATTTCAACATTTTCTGTTGTAATAAACGTTTTCGAGAAAACGAGGAAGATATAGACTATAACACTATTGTTATAGTAAGGGATTTTCAAAAGAAAATATTTTATATAGTATATGAGATTTATATACATAAATAGTCGAATCTCTATACTATTGTTTTGGGTTGTCGTAACGATGTTTTACGCAACAATCATTTTGACCAAATAAAGCATGTTTTGGAAAATATGAAGCTTTCCTCAAAATAATTGTAAATATACTTATTACGGATTTAAGTATATAGAGATATTTTCTAAGTGTTGAAAATGATATGGTTTGTGAATATACTTATATTATTGAGATAAGTACAGGGAAATGTTTTTCAAATATCGAAGGATTAAAATGGTTTTGAGAATATATCCTTTTAAAGATATTTTGAGATAAATATTTGGAAAGTGATTTAATAAATAAAAGACTAATTAAACAGTCCTAGTTACTGCTTGTGTGCTGACTATATTTTTGGCCATTTTTGGTTCCTTAACTTGATGCGAGAACTAATTAGTTGCGCACTTAGTATGAGGCCAACTGAGTAGGCTTGATTATCGTTTGGTATCAAGAATGATGATTCGAGTAGGACGGAGTGACTATGGTACTCCAACCTACTGAGCTTCCTTCTTGGCTGAAGGATAGCAAGTTAAGAGTTGGAAACATGATAAGTCTACAAGACTTGGTTTCTGCATGAGGTTAAGGGCTTTTTATCAGTTGTTGATCCAAAGAGAACATGATCTAATTTATTCGAAAAACATTTCGGACCAACGTATGCATTCGAAAGTACAGATTTGTTGAAGATGATGATTTTTTAAAGACAGAGATCTTCACGATGTAGGGCTGCTTGCCACTAGCCTCACGATTCCATAATATATATATATATATATATATATATATATATATATATGGTGGTAGTAGTGCTTTATTCTAAAAATCTACGATGCAAGGACTGCTTATTAGTAATCCTATGGTTGATTCCCTATGGGATGTAGTAGGAGATTGCCTTTGGTTTGTCCTATTCCTGGACAACTTATAAGGACGAATGTCTGACATTGCATTTCTAAGAACCACATACATTGGTTTTTACAAACATGCCACTAAACTCCCTTCTCTGAGATGTACAAGCTTAGAGATTGGACTTTGGTGGAAATCAATCAGTGTATTGTTGGAAATGGCAATGTTGCATTCAAAGTGGGATTTGTCATGTGAAAGGTAAAGTTACTTAAGCCTCGCACATCATAAATGGCTGAAACATGGTATGCCGCATAGGTAAGTGGGTCGCACCCATTAGGGTATGGTCATCACCTTTCTAGATTACCATTTATATTTTAGGTTTTTTTGTGTATGCCCTGGTCACAGATAGGTCGAAAATGACTGAGCTAATGTCATATTTGGTTCTATCCACCTCCATATCGGTCTACGAGTAGGCCGGTCTTGCCAGATGTCGAGGATCATAGTGTTGATCCTCAATACATTCCTCTAGAGATGTACTATATGGAAGGTAGTCCCTTACCTGCCATTGTTGGAAATCCATTCTCCCATATGTATCTTTATGGTTTTAGTTGTAAACCTATTATGCTGGAATTTATAATGTAACAATTTCGGCTATGATTAATATGTATTTATATCCTAGACACTACAAGATGTCGGAGATTCAATATGAAATGTTTTGGTTATTGCAAGGTAAAAGCCCGTCCACGTTTATGTGCGACATGGACTTACGAGATACCTTTGTTTTTGGAAACTTTTTATAACTTTAAAGTCCAATTGAGATGTGTTTCCTCATATTGGTTTACCAGACGGATCCGGACGTTATTACCTTTGAAAGCTAGGGTCAGACCGAATATATTTACAAATTCAACTTGGATGCTTTGAAGCTTTCAAAGACGAGCTAGAGGCTTTAAGTCATATTCACATATATGTTTATCTTCTGCTGCATTGGTTATTTGTGTACTCTGATTTGATGTATGTATATTATAGTTTCTCTTTTGTAAAGATCATTGATATTATATTATATGTTGTTCTACTGCGTTGTGAGATTCTGTGTTGTTTGGTTTTCTTTAACTCTTCTCTCTTCTCTTCTTTCTTCTTTCTTCTTTCTTTCCTCTAACTATTCGCCTTTTCGTTCAATTCAAGTTGGATATGTGTGGCTTACCGTCAGCTTGAATTGTGCGGAATTGTGGGTCGTTACAGGTACGCTTTTGATTCATGGCATACCTATTAGAGTATTATTTGGTACTGGGAAAAAATATTCTGTTATCTCCTAGTGTTTGGTAGATAAGTTAGATTTAGAACCATCATATCTTATTGTTCTTTAAAGGTCACGAATCCAATAGTAGGGTGTGCTACTCTTGGGATGAGATGTGACCATCTAGAGTTTGAGTTGTTAGGTTATGCTTTTGCCTACAGTTTGTTTGTGTTTGTTTTATAGGCTTTGGGAATATTTTTGGTATGGATTGGTTGAACAAATATGATGCTAGGATACTTTGCCAGGATAGGAAAATATCATTCGGACACCCAGATAGTAGTGGTTGAATTATATACTTAATTGAGAATTCGAGTTCATAAGTTTTTTCTTTATTGGGTACGACAAAAATGGAAGATGAGGTAAACCAGGTTTTGTTAAGAGAGTACGCAGATGTATTTGTGCTTGTTACAAGACTACTTTCGAAATGAGTTATTGAGTTTCGAATAGATCTATTACCTGGAACCGAACTAAGTGGACAACCTAGCAGAATGGCACCTACTGAGATGAAGGAATTAAATGTGCAACTAGTAGACTTAGAAGGAAAGAGTTTTATTAGACCAAGCAGTTCACCTTAGGAAGCAACCGCGGTGTTCGTAAAGAAACCGGATGGATCGTTGAGATTGTGGATTGACTGTCAGTAGTTAAATGGGAAGATGATAAAGAACAGATGTCATTTGCCTAGAATCGATGACTTATTTGATCAGTTGAGTGGAGCCAAAATATTTTTCCAATTGGATTTGGCGGCAAGGTTTCATAAGTTGAGGGTGGTGGAGGACAATTTAACGTTGTTTCGACCAAGATATGGTTCGTATGGGTGGTTAGTAATGCCATTCGGATTGACCAATACGTCTTTTTTATTTGTGGACTTGATGAATCTGATTTTTTGAGAGAACTTGGAAAAGTTCTTATTGGTGTTCATAGATGAAATTTTTGATACATTCGAAGGATGAAAGAGATCACGAGATTCATCTTAGGATAGTGCTTGAGACGTTGAGGCAGCATCAACTTCGAAGTGTCATTTTCGGAAGAGAGAAGTGAAGTTCTTGGTCATGTAGTTTGAAAAAAGGGTTATCTGTGGATCTAACTAAGATTGAAGCTGTAAATAATTGGAAGAGTCCCAAGAATGGCGACCATGATAAGGAGTTTTCTTAGATTTTCTGGCTATTACTGGTGATTCATTAAGGATTTCTCTTGAATAGCAAGGCCTCTGACTAACTAACCAAGAAGGACATAAAGTTTATTTGGTTAAGTAAATGCGAGGAAGCGTTCCTGAAGTTAAAGCATTTGTTGACCAATGCACCAGTGTTATTTGTGCAAGATGGTAATCAGAATTTAGTGGTGTATACTAATGCACGTGGAGCAGGATTAGGAGTTGTGTTAATGCAAAGGGGTAAAGTGATTGCCTATGCTTCTAGACAGCTCAGGCCGCCTGAAATTAGATACCCGACTCACGATTTGGAGTTGGCGGCTGTAATCTTCGCTTTGAAAGTATGGGGACACTATCTTTTAGGAGAATGATTCAAGCGGTATATGGATTATAAGTCCATGCGGTATTTATTCTTTCAGAAGGAGTTGAATATGAGACAACAGAGATGGCTGATGTTTTTAGCTGCTTATGATTTTGGTATTGAGTATATGCCAGGGAAAGGAAATAAATTTGCTAAGGCACATAGAAGGAAACATCAGAATATGATGTTAACTATATTGACAAAATGGAAAGGTTTAGAGGTGTTGACTACTTGTAATTTTTAGTTAAGATCTACTGCTAGTTCTAGTCATATTACCGCCATATTGTCATGTTTGGAAGTTCGACCAGTATTGATCAAAAGGATAACTTCTAAGCAAAGAAATGATTCATTACTAGACGAAAGGATTTGAAGATTAAAAGAAGGAACCAAGATTGGTGATTTAAAATATTCTATTCTTGACCAAAATGAGTGGTTAAGAAAGAAGGGATGGTTGTGTATTCTAGATGTTGGTGACCTAAGGAAGAAAGTTCTTAGGGAGTGTCGTCGATTGAAGTTTACAAGTCATCCCGGGGGAACTAAGATGTATCAGGATATAAAGATAAGTTTCTTCTGGGAAGGTCTGAAAAGGGATATTGGGTATGGGTAAGGCGGTGTTCGAATTAATAGCAAGTGAAAGCCAAGCATTAGAAGCCAAGTGGTTTGCTTCAACCTTTAGATATACTGGTTCGAAAATTGGATTCTATATCTATGGATTTCATTGGTAGGTTGCCAAGGTCGAATAGGGGAAATTAAAGTACTTAAGTTATAGTAGATAGACTGACCAAGAGTGCACACTTCATTCATGTTAAGTCGATAAGGAAGGAGAATGTCTTCGCTAAGTTGTTTATGAACAATATTATTAGACTGCATGGAATTCCTAGCAGTATAGTTGGTGACAGAGGTGCTCTGTTTACTAGTGAATACTGAAAGAATCTGTGGGAAGTGTTAGATACCAAGCTTAAGATGAGTACCACTTATCATCCACAGATGGATGGGCAGATAGAGAGAGAGAGAGTGAACAGGGTACTTGAAGATTTATTGAGAGCTTATGTCCTAGGTTTTGATGGCTCATAAGAAGGTTATTTGCACATAATTTAGTTTTCCTATGATAATAGTTATCATACTAGTATAGGAATGACGCCTTTCAAAACTTTGTATGGTAGGCCATTCAAATCACCGGCATTTTGGTTAAAGAGTGAAGATAGATTGGCTATTGGTCTAGATATGGCGAGAGATGACATAGAAAAGAATGAGTTGATCCGAGCATGCATGAAGGAGGCTCAGTCTAGGCAAAAAAGTAACGCAGATAAGAAGCACAAGGATATAGAGTTCTAAGTTGGAGATCATGTTTTCATTAAGGTATCACCAATAAAGGGTGTTGTATGATTTGGAAAGTCAGGGCAACTGGCTCCTAGATATTTAGGACCGTTCCCTATTATAGAGAGGATCGGGAAACTCGCATTCCAAGTAGAGTTATCGAGTAGTTTGTTGGAGTCAATGATGTTTTTATATGTTTCTCATCTTAGAAAGTATGTGTAACAACCCATACCTTAATGGGCCTAAATTTCGACAAAAATTGAAACCTAATTCCATCAAATCACATACCATTGGATTTAGTACCTGAAAATAAGCATGAGCATTATTAGAGATAGCTAGAAATATAAACTCACAACGGAAACAATAATAGGATAAGAATACTGATTATGACTGCTACCTTGGAATTAATGGTATTCCTTGGACATCAGACTATCACATTAGCATCAAGCATGAGAGAAAAGAAGACTTCTCCAACAACAAAGCACATCCAGCTTCAATGACATGTTCCTCTAAATCTATCTTATGGGTTATAATGAGGAAGGGGGTCGGAACAACGTTTTAGTGACTGGAAATATAAACTGTCCATAACATAAATTTATACCGATTGGTTTCCATTTAATTCTTATGTCCATTAAGGTTAGCAATTAAAATCTAACATTGTGTTGCACACACGATTACTTACTTACCCCCTTCCCAAGGTACACAATACCGATGAAGCGTTATCAACCATCCAATACATCTAAATTCATTTGTCACTTAATACTTCTAAATATGAAGCTGGCTTCTATAATACTTTTAAAAGAGAAATAGGCAGACTCTGCCATCTAAGACCTCAATCAAGGTAGACCCCGTCATTTAAGACCTAAATCAAGGTAGACCCTGTCATTTAAGGCCTATTTCCATGGTGGTTTCCTAATAATGTGTCAATGGTCTGTGGGTCCTGGCTACAAAGACCTCTAACCACTATTTAAGGTTTTCAACATTTAATGCTCACTTATTACTGCATCTATCGTCGAAAAAATCATAGCCATGTAATAAACCGTACCCCAAGCAACTTAATACCTTTTTTTGGAAAATCGACAGATTCTGGTCATTTAATACCTTAATTAAGACAGACCCACATCATTTAATACCTATTTCCAAGGCATTCCCCTCAATGGTAATATCGTTATTATGGATTTAGCAACGTGAGAAACTATACCCAAGCCATTTAGTGCCTCATTGATAAGGAGTAGGCAAACCCTTGAAAATTTAACACTTGTTTATAGGTAGACCTTTGTTTAGTACCTAACCCCAAGGCGGACTCCGCGCTAGTACTATCTAGTTGACATTGCTTGGAGATATCGTTAGGCTACTTAATACTTCTTGCATTTGAAAGAGCAAAACCTTCAGTTATTTAATACCCCAAGCCTGAAGCAAACCCTTCCCCAGATATCCACTATCGCTTTTAATTGTAAATATGGAATCTCACTAAGTTACTTTTTTGGTAGGGAGGCGGGCCCTGCAGCCACTTAATACCTCAACGCTGAAGTAAACCCTTTTGGAGACATCCTTATTTATTTAGAATCTCACTAGGTTACTTAATACTTCCATTTAGGAGAGAGGCGGGCCATATGGCCACTTAATACCACAAACCAGAAGCAAACCCCTATGGAGATATACCTCATCTCTCCTAATTCCAAATTTGGACCATTTAGTACTTTCCAGTTAAGAAAGCAGACTCAATCTCTCACGTCGTCATGGGTCTTATGATTAGACATATCTCACATCAGTAGTAAGTGCACCCGACCACTGGTAGCCTTAAAGTAAAGGACAGTCTTCTATCGAGTGACTCTACTGACCTCGCATCAGTAACTAGCTAAGTCTAGTTAAGAATCCTAAGTCTTTACTCATAGTATCTTAGGTAGTTATTAGACTTAGCTTACTATTTTCCTTTATTATTTAAGGCAATAAGATTTACCTAAAGTATTTATCTACCCATAAATCCCATTTTAATGCTCATAAATGTCTATTTGTGCATGAAATCCTAACGGACATCTCCTAAGAAATTTATGTATGACTACTAATTTCAAATTAGTAACCTTTTATATCTATTCCATTTTTATTAATTCAACTTCTTTATTTACCAGTCCTATTAATCCATTTAGCCTATCAAATTATTGCAACTCCCATATTTATTGCCATTTGTAGCCCATTTGTTGGAGTTATATTCTTTTAAATTCCTTTCCCATTAATTAAATATCCTAAATGCGAATGTTATGTGTAAGCAGCATTATCGTTTTTTATTTAATTATTACAAGCATGGTAAATTAGGTAGAATTGTACACTTTTATCAAATATATTCTGGTTATACATCTTCATTAGAATATTCTTTCCCATTTTCAATTGTTGAAATCATATCTAAAAAGATTATCCGCTATAATTTCCATAAATTAGTCCAAAATAAAAGATTTAACTTTAAAATATAAAAGATTACATCGTTTGAAAATTCAAGGAATAATCATTTCTTTTTATTACTGAAATAGACAGTGTAAACTACAATAAGTTCATACTTCGCACATCTCTTTCTCTTTTTGTTTGCATATATTCCTTACTAAATCAAATGACGTATCTTTCCGAAAAGGGAATGAAATCAAAGTAATATACAAATATGGGACGGATTGAAAATTCCAATAATTCCAGACATAGAAAAGTTCGCATTCCAACAATATTAGGGTAATAATCCAAATTCATAACATTATTATACAACCTATTATAGATGTGGAATAAATTTCATTCAAATCAATATTCTTAATTCATACTTTTGGGATTGATTTCCAGATCAGGTTGTAAACAATTATAAATCAATTCATAAACAAGAATATGTAGGTGATATTTTTATATTCATATTATATTCAATTTATTGCCTACAATTTATATACAATTATTATATTAGGCATAAGAATCAAATAAATACCAACAAGATAACTTTCATATTATAACAATCTATAAAATTTTCTAGTTACCTTTTATAAGCGATCAAAATCTCCAAATCTGAGGTAGAACCTTTCATTCATCTCTAAATCCATTTTAATCCAAGAAATATTTATAAATGTATATATACGTACATTAGAATTACAGATTTGAGAAGAGATTTGGGATAGGAAGAGAAAATAGGTACAAATATATATTAGTATACAAATTACCTCAAATATGCTTATCATTGATTATCTTCTCCTATCCTTTTTATTAGATTTCCATTCTTCTCCAATTTGTAGAATATAAATATAAATATCTTTTCATAATTTAAAAAGAATGTGGAGAAGGTGAAATGATAGAGCTTCGCTACTGATTTTAGAAAAATATAAGAAGAGAAGGGTGGGCTAGACCTAAATTTATAGGCGTTAGAATCAACCAGAACCGTTGGATCAAATTAAATCTAGTCCGCATATGGCCTACGTTTACTGAAGCCAACACGCACGAAGCGGTCGACCGCCCCTTTCCTATGGGTCGATTGTCGCTGGTCGACCACTCCGATATATGGGTTGACCTATGTGCCCTAGCTAATTAATTAAATACGTTAATCTTTCTTATTTATTTTCGTTCGGAATTCTTTCTTTGTAACTTCTTCGTTTGGACTCCGATCGTGAAACTCTAAATACGAAACTTGCTAAGAATTTCACCATGAACGCAATGGTGCAAGTTTCAAGATCAAATTCCACCGTTTGTACAAATTTCATTTTCAGAGTCTTATTAACTAACTAACTAATTAAATAACCAACGGAAAATTACGGGGTGTTAAATTTTCCCCCCTAAAAAGAATTTAATCCTCAAAATTTCACCAATGACTAAGTTAGGGGTTTGCCTCCTAATTGTTCTAAACTACACAACCAATGAGTGTACAATAAATTTGGCCACCCAACATGCATAAATGCATAGTGTATTACTATATCACCACACAGAAAATATGTATGAAGAATGATTCTAAAACGGATCATCTATATGAATGCATTTCTTTGAAAACATTTTTGAAAACATGATGCAAACAACCTACATATATATGTCAGTTCTATATACACGTGGCTTTTTGAAAAATCTTTTCATCCAAAGCCCTTATACTCCTATGAACAGAAGTATGAATAACTAATTTTTCATCCAATTCCTACCATCCAATAATCTAAGACATCAAAAATCACTTCTTAAACTTTACTCCTATGCCAGAAAAAGGAATTTATATGGAGAATTTAACATTCTTACCAATTTGTATTCTTCCTATTTTCATAGTACAGTGGAAATTTCCTTGCTGCATCGAATTTACTCCAAATGTTCCATGCACAAAAAGCAGAAGGAGGCTTATTTTCAATCTCTTAAATGGAATATATCTAAAAATAGGCCCGCATTCATCATCGACAAGGTATGGAAATAGAAATTCCAAAGCTAAAACAATTTTTCTCTTGTTATAGCTTGCATTTTCACATCGTCGACCCTCATGCACCGCTAAATTCACAAATTCTAACGTTGTATACCTTTCCTATGCCTAACATATGGCCTTGGAAATCAAAGATTTCACAAAAGTCTTTCTTACTTTTCAAATTTGTACGTCATCTGAAAAATAAAATCCAAAAATATTTAGACACACATTTTTCCTTGAAATAAAATTTTGAACACAAACTCTAAAGATAAATTAAGAGTCAAAATAACTAAATCAGAATTTTTTTCAAAAGTGAGCTTTTCAAATCGAGGAGAAATTTTACAAAATATTTTTCTTCTCAAAATTTTTAATAAATGAAGCAACGGTCTCAACATAGTCGGAAGTCGGTTACGTGCTAAACGCATAAACCAAATTCCAAAATTCTATAAGTAACCATTACCCATAAAATTTGACATGATCCAGAAAATTCCTGTTCTCATCGCGGCAGTGTCAAAGCCTATCGCCAAGTTCTGAACCATGCTCCAGCAATTCACAGTAGTCCTAACAAAACTACTACGACCAACAACAATTGCAAAATCCCAAAATATCCCAACTGCTACTTCCTGCCTTCTTCGCATGGAAATATTTCTTCCAATAGTTGGAAGATACAACACATCAAAATACATAACCCAATAAAATTAAACATCATTCCTATTTTTCCTATACCTTAAAGAGAGAAAATATAAAATCCTCGATTTTATAAACCAAAAAATCACCGAGCTAAATAAATGCTGCTTTATACTTATTTCTAAATAATAGAAACTATTTCAAACGAAAACTTCCCCTTAGAAATCAAGCTTATGTATTTCAGGGTTTCCAAAAACCCTTTGAGAATGCAAATTTTCCAAATTGAAAAACTATTTCCTTGCCAAAAATCAAAATCAAGCCTTTGCTGATATATACATATGAATATTCAAGGATTTCAAAAACTAACCTATTATAAACTAAAAAATTTCGACATGACCAACCTAGCGGTATAAGTGTTTCTTTGAAAATTAAAATTACAAAGCTTCCTAAAACAAAAATTTCTAAAATAAATTTGAGGGAAATGTAATCCTTTAGACATTTCCAAAACATGCTTTATAGAAATTCTCTCATAGCTTGGAGACTAAGGAATTGACATTAATTATTCAAATAAAATTCTAGTTTTCCATCAAAGAGGTGATCAATGAACGCACCATAGCAAAAACTTGCTTTCGGACAATTACGACATACATACTCTAATTTCTCTCACATCTGGAATAAATGTGTGTGTCCGACTGGAACTCAAAATCCAAAATCACATGGTGCTGGAATCTCAACGAACAATTCGAACACCTCCAGTCTTCGACATTCTTCCGTATGTCGTACTCATGCTCTTCATCAACAATGCTTTACGCATCTCCAGCACTCCGTACGATACTGCAAAGTCGGCGTGAAAATCTTAACACTAAGATATTTCCAACGCTTAGTTGCTTTGCCCATTCCTTCAGAGTGGAACTTCAAGTACTTCTATAATCGAAACTCTAAAAATCTAGCATAAAAATATAATATTACTAGATAGAAAAGTACGAATACGTTCTCTCAATCTATCCAAATTCCTCTGATCTACTAACCTAGGCTTTATTACAAAATGTAACAACCAAACGTTACCCGCTAAAGGGCATGGCTACAAATGGTAACCCAAGACATCCTTGTTTTAGGACCAGCCTCTCGACTGTCAACCAACCCACATTGTCGGGACATGTAGGGGAAAGAGACTTCGCCACCATTCACAATGCGAGAACACCCTACCACGTAATTATAAACATGCCAACAAGGTCTAGTGACTGGAAATATAAACTGTCCATAACATAAATTTACACCAATTGGTTTCCATTTAATTGTACATTCTTGAAAGTAGCAATTCTAATCTAATTTTGCATTGCACACATGATTGCTTACTTACCCCTTCCCAACATATAGAATACTGATGAAGCCTTATAAACTACCCAATACTTCCAAATCCATTTTCCGCTTAATACTTTTAAATATGAAGCGGGCATCTGTAATAATTTTAAAAGAGAAATAAACAGACTCTGGCATCAAAGACCTCAATCAACGTTACTCATGTCATTTAAGAACTAAATCAAGATAGACCCCGTTATTTAAGATCTATTCCTAAGGTTGTTTTCTACCAATGTTGTCAATTATCGGTGGGTCCTAGCTTCAATGACCTCTAACCACTATTTAGGGCTGCCGACATTTAATGTCCAATTATTTTCGCATCTATTGTCGGTAAAATCATAACCACGTAATAGATAGTACGTGAGCTAAATAATACCTTTTATTAGAAAATAGGTAGACATTGGTCATTTAATGCATTAATTAAGGGAGACCCCATCATTTAATACCTATTTCCAAGGCATGCTCTTCAATGGGACTATCGTTATTATAACTGTAGCAATATGAGAGATTGTACCCAAGGCACTTAATACCTCATTAATATGGACTAGGCAGACCAATGACCATTTAAGACCTATTTATGTGTAGGCACTTGTCATTTAATACATAACCTCAAGGAGGACTCCTCATTGGTACTATATATCTGACATTGCTTGTGAATCTCATTAGGCTACTTAGTACTTCTTGTGTAGGAAAGAGGTGAACTCTTCAATCTCTTAGTACCCTAAATTTAAAGCAAACCCTTCCAATGATATCCACTACCACTCTTAATAGTAAATGGAACCTCATTTGGTTACTCCTTCCGATAGGGAGACAGACCCTACAACCACTTAATACCTCAACACTGAAGTAAACCCTTTTCGAGACATTTTTATTTATTTGTAATCTAACTAGGTTACTTAATATTTCCATTTAAGAGAGAGGAATACCCTACAGCTACTTAATACCTCAACCAGAAGCGAAACTCCGTAGGGATATCCCTCACTACTCCTAATTCCAAATTTAACCAATTAATACTTTTAAATTAAGAAAGCAGACCCAATCTCTCATGTATTCATGGGTCCTACGATTAGTGACATCTCATATTAGTAGTAAGTACACCCGACTACTGGTAGCCTCAAAGTGAAGGGCAGTCTTCTGTCGAGTGACTCTACTGACCTCGCATCACCAACCTACTAAGTCTAATTAACAATCCTAAGTCTTTACTTATATTATCTTAGGCAGACATTAAACTTAGCTTACTAATTCCCTTTTTATTTAAGGCAATAAGACTTACCTTAATATTTATCTATCCATAAATCCCCATTTAATGCTCATAAATGTCAATTTCCCCATAAAATTATAACGGGTATTTCCTAAGACATTTATGTATGATTACTAATATCAAGTTAGTAAACTTTTATACCTATTCCCTTTTTATTAATTCAATTTCTTTATTTATCAGTCCCATTAATCCATTTACCCTATCAAATTATTACAACTCCCTTATTTATTACCATTCATTTCCCATTTATTAGAGTTACAAACTTTTAAATTCCTTTTCTGTTAATTAATTATCCTTAACATGAATATTACATGTAAGCGTCGTTATTAACTTTTTATTTAATTGTTATAAGTGCGATAAAATTACATACAAATGTATACTTTTATCAAATATATTCTAGTTATATATATTCACTACAATATTCTTTTACATCTTCAATTGTTGGAATCATATCTAAAAAGATTGTCCGTTATAATTTCCATAAATTTGTCCAAAATAAAAGATTTAACTTTAAAATATAAAATATTAAATCGTTTGAAATTACAAGGAATAATCATTTCTTTTTAATCCTAAAATAGATAGTCTAAACTATAATGAATTCATACTTTACACGTCTCTTTTTTTATTTTCATATATTCCTTACTAGATTAAATGCCTTATCTTTCCAAAAAGGGAAAGAAATCAAACTAATTTACAAATATTAAATGGATATAAATAACAAGAATTCCAAACAAAGAAATGTTTACATTCCAACAAAATTAGGGTAATAATCCAAATTCATAACATTATTATATAACTTATTTTAGATCTAAAATAAATTTCATTCAAATCAATATTCTAAATTCATACTTTTACGACTGATTTCCAGATTAGATTGTAAACAATTCTAAATAATTCATAAACTAGAATATGCAAGTGATATATATTATATTCAGATAGTATTCAATTTATTGTCTACGACTCATATACAATTATCCAGTTAGGCATAATAATCAAATAAACACCAACTGGAATTTTTTTTAACTGGGTAAAACTTTATTGCTAAGAACCAAATCGAGGTCGGCCCGACCCATACAAGAAATATTAGAACAAGATTATACATTTCATTTCAGACATAAAATAATAGAAAATAGAAACTGCTTCATCTTGCTGCTAAACTCACGGAGGAATCCATGGCTGCGGCGTCTGACTCTCGTTACTATGTGCTTCTAGTCCCATCTCCTTCAATGCATTTAGTTCAGCAATTGATAGATCTGTAAGTTTTCCCACTTTTTTCATGATGATTCGAACATCTCGTTTTGTCATCTCACTAACTGATTGTTCATTCTTGCAAGTGTTTTGGAAAATGAGTCTATTTCTTTCTCTCCATACATGCCATACAGCGGTAGTCAACGGAATGGAAGCCATTTTCCCTATCAGGCTATTGGATTTCCAGCTTCGTGTCAGGTAAATCGCTATGTCACTTAATTGCTAGTCCTGTAAATTGTAGTTTAGAATTGATTTTTGGTTGTCCCAGGTTTGTCTTGTGAAATTACATTGAAAAAATACATGATTGTTGATTTTCTTCCTCCTGTTGACAAAACACACACATCAAGTCTTGAATAATCCCCCACTTTTTGAGTCTGTCCCTTGTAGGTGGTCTGTTTAGCAGTGCCTTATAAGTTGTTTGTGACATTTTTGGAGCGCTTGCTCTATTCCAAACAATTTGCGCCCATTCAATTTCTGTGCTTCTTTCCCTCAGATATTCCCAGGCAGTTTTCAGAGTGAACTCTTTATTATTTGGTTGCCATATCCAAATGTCTGATGTATTATCACTTAATGGTATGTTCATTATTTCCTGTTTGATTTGGTTAGCTGGGGAATCAGATGTAAAACACCATGATCTTCCTTATATGATTTTCCTTAACATAAAATCCCTCCCTCCATATGCATTAAAATTGTCCCATCCTAGCTTATTTATAACACATTCATTATTCAGCCAGGGATCAAACCAGAAGCTCGTGCTTTCACCATTAGCAATTTTCTTGCTTACTAAGTTTTTGAGATCACGTCTAGCTCTAAGAATTGTTTTCCATGTGCCTGAATCATTCGTGTCCTCTTTTTGAATCTAGAAATCTTCTTTTCAGTATCTACTTCTCATCCAAGTAGCCCAGAGACCTTTCCTGTTTAAAATTTTCCATGCCAGTTTTGTATCATATGCTTTTTTTAAGTCCCTGAGATTTTAAGACCTACTCCTCATTCCTTTTTGGGTTCGCATAGTGTTTGATATGATATTTTACGAATCCCCCCTCTCCAAATGAAGTTTGCACAAACACTTTAAATTTTAGCAATGGAAGCACTAGGAATTTGAAATGTCTGTATCCAAAACCTGACCATAGATGTTATTACAGTGTGCACAGGTTCTATCCTACCAGCAAAGGATAGTAATTTAGAGCTCCAACTTTGGAGTTTATTTCTTATTTTTGTTACAAGTACTCCTCACTCTCTATCTGTGATCACATTTGTAGGTAGTGGTACACCAAGGTATTTGACAGGCAGGTAGCTCTCTTCATAGTTAAGGAGGGAACAGAATTGTTCTTTGTTTGTGCAATGCTCATTAAAATAGCATTTTGTCTTTTGTTCATTTACTTTCAAGCCTGCAAATCTCTCCAGTTTTTGGAATATTTCTTTCGTTCCCCTGATTGCATCATTTGAAGCTTTATAGCATATAATCATGTCATCTGCATATAGGTGATGAGTTAAAGGTGGCTGGATTTTATAAACTGGCTGATTAATGTTACTATAAGTGTATATTTCCATCTGTAAATAAAAATACTCCATGGCCACTGCAAATAAGTATGGGGAGAGGGGGTCTCCTTGCCTCAATCCTCTATTGCTTTTAATAAAACCCTTTAGAACCCCATTAATTAAGATAGAATAAGTTGGAGAGCATATACATTCTTCAACGAGTTTCAGAATTTTTCCGGGAAAACCCATATTTCTTAACATGTGAATGATGAAACCTCTATTTATTTTATCATAAGCTTTCTACAGATCCACCTTTAAGAAAATTTTTCCAGCTCCCTTCTTTTTAAAATTCCTTACCATGTGAATGACTTTGACATTCACTTATGCATTCATTTAAAATTGGTTTGATCCTATTGCAAATTATTTTGCTCAAGATTTTGTAAGAGACATTGCAGCACAAAATCGGTCTATAATCTTGTATCTGAGATGTTTTTCTTTTTTTGGTATTAGACATATAAAAGTATGGTTCATTTCTTTTATGATTTTCCCAGAATCAAGTGCTTCCTGATATTCTAACCTCAGTTTTCCTTGCAGATCCTCCTAGTGGGTTACATAGAAATGCGAACCCAGCCCATCTGGGCCTGGGCTGGCATCATGATGAATGGATTTCATAGCTTTCTCAATTTCTTCGGTTTCAATATCTATGGACAGCATATGCCTCCCACTTTCAGTAACCAGGCATCTGGTTTTAATGTCAGGTAAATTTTGAGGGTAATTACAATTAAAAAGATCAGTAATCTATAACATCTTTTTCAAGACTCCCCAGATTGGATACCAGTTCACCTTTGTCATCAACTACATTATGCAGATTGTTATAATTCTGTTTGATGGACATTTTGGTTTAAAAAAATTCGGAACTTTCATCACCTTATGTTAACCATTTTTCTTTGGCTTTCTGTTTTAGCTCCGTAGCTTGAATTTGCAAAGCATTTTTGAGTTCTTGTTGCACTTCAAAAAATTCCCTGTTTAATTCATCATTACATGGGTCTATATCCAATTTAGATTGGATATTACCTAGGGTTTCCTGAAGTTGAGCAACCACATTATTTTGCTTTATTCTACATTTGTTACATTCTTTTTGTCTCAACTTAATATGTTTAAGAATCATAATGAGAACAAAAAAAAATATTACCTTCAAAAATATCTAGTTTTGAAAAATATACAGCTTTAAAGTAGTCTTTGCATTGAGGCCAATAATTTGCATATCTAAAAGGCTTACCTTTCTCAATATTAAGTTGAATAAGTTCAACTAGGAGTGGGGAGTGGTCACTTGTAGAGCAAAGCAGAATATTGACTTTCATTGAGGGAAACATGTTAATTGCATCTGAATTTGCTAAGACTCTATCCAGTTTGCAGGCTATCTTTCTAACTTCACCACTTCTCTATGTATATTTCAGTCCAGTGTGGGCTACCTCAGTCAATCCAGCAGCTACAACACAGTCATTGAATTCCTCCAGCTGGGATGCTTTTAATGTGAGACCACCAACTTTATCATCTGCATTCAACATTGCATTGTAGTCTCCCATAGTTAACCATGGTCCATCTATTTGATTTGACAGTTTTTTAATTTGATTCCAAAGACATAAACGTTTTTTTGCAAGGTTATTGGGTAATGTTAATTTTTAAACCTCCAATATTTGTAGCTTTAATAGTAATTTGCTGGTCATCTTTGCATATCACACTACATAACCAGAAATCATTACATCAGGCAACTAATATTCTACCTTTACAAGTATTAGAATTATTATGATATAAACTCCAACTTGCACCCAAAATAGAATGGAAATTATCTATACTTTCATTATTCATTTTATTTTCAAGCAAACCAAGTAAGGATGGCTTGTGTTTATTTCTTAAATTAAAGAGGTCTAATTGTCTCTCATCACTATTAAGACCTCTAACATTCCAGCAAATTATTGTCATTGGGAGGATGGTGCTTTATTACTCCTCAAGTTCCTAGGAGCAATGTTCTTTGGACCATGCTTACTTGCTTTCTTATTGAACTGTTCTATGTATTCCTAGTTTGGTTTAGTGTAAGTGCTTGTTTTTGAATCATCATTCATCGTCACTAGACTCCAAATTTATGTTCATTTTTTAATGTCTTCTACTGTTTCAGGTTCCTTTTCAATCTGGAATAAATCTTCAAGCTCCTATTTCTGTTCATTCTCCTATGCCAGGTTATTCACATGCACCGATTGCTTCTCCGGGATTTCCTTTGCAGAACTTAAATAGCCAGGGGTTGTTTGATTATCAACAATATTTTGATGTATTGAATCAGTGACCATACCGACACTGCTTTGTATATTTTGGGCTGATGTTGCATTATTAATATTCCCATCTGATGGTTTTTGTAGTACTGGTTCAGGCAACTTCTCATTTTGATTATGATGTAGATTATTAATCCTTATTTCTTGTATGCTCTCTTGATCATTAATTTTTGGTTGTTCATCTGTTTTCTCTTTGATCCTTCATTCTTGAATACTATTTCTAGTGCATTGCATTTGTGTATGCCCAAAGTGTAAACACTGTGAACACTTTGGAGGAACAAATTCATATTCCACATCTTGAACATACTCCTTTCCAGAACTGTCTTTAGCTCTTATTTTATTTGGTAATTTTTACTCTGCTGATATCTATCAGAACTCTTGCAAATTTAAGCTTCCTCAGATGTTTAGTATCTTCATCCATCTTAATTGGCTTCCCTATGAGACTGGCCAGTTTGCTGATCCCTCTGCTACTCCATAGAACAAAATTCAGATTCATTAATCCGATCCATATAGGATGTGAATCTAGCATATCTCTCTCTAATCTTAGATCTACCTTCCATCTTTTGATAAATAATAATTTTCTATCCATAAGCTATGGTCCATTTTCTATGACTTTTTGACAGTCAGATTCCAAATCAAATTTAACCAGATAATATCCATTCTCTCTCACAAAAATACTCCTTCCTCCTTGCGGTTTCCACTCTCTTTTTATGTATGCATTGAAGTGAACATAATAGGGTCTCTTTCCTGCCATGTATATGTAGATCGAATTCTTCCACATACTTTTAGCTTCAACAAAATCCCCTCATCAATTTCTACAAATATTCCTCTATCATCCTCCGTTTTCTCATAGAATCGCATATTGCTTTCTGTACTCTCTTTGCATCCTGTGGCTTTCATCCAGCTTTTATTACTTTCATTCGCAAAAACCTGAGATTTGAGCACATCAACATACGTCGATCAAACTTGATTAACGCTAGAGGTTGCCGCCACCTTCTGCTTTCCTTTTCTCCTGACCTGTTGCCAATTTTCATCGTCTTCTCCTTCTTGATCCGAAGACAGAGTCGGATTTGTTGAAATAGGGTTGGAGGACGAAGATGCAGCCACCATTATTAGATAACTAAGGGATAATTTTCATATTACAACAATCTATAAATATTCCCACTCACCTTTTAAATGCGATCCAAATCTCAAGATCTAAAGTAGAACCATCGATTCATCTCCAAATCTTTTTAATCGAAGAGATATGTATAAAAGGGTATATACATACAATAGAATTATGGATCTGAGAAGAGATTTGGGATACAGAGAGAAAATAGATACAAATACACACACACACACACACACACACACACACACACACTAAGTTAACTCAAATACATGTATAGTTTATTCTCTTTCTCCTTTTTATTGAATTTCCATTCTTCTCTAATTTGTATGAATATAAAGACAAATGTCTAATTTTTATAATTTAGAAAGAAAGTGGAGAAGGAGAGATGAAAAAGCTTCGCTGCTGCTTTTAGAAAAATATGAGAAGAGAAGGGAGGGCAAGGCCTGAATTTATAGGTGCTAGAATCAACCAGAATTTTTAGATCGAAATATATCAAATCCGGGCCGCATATGACCTAGGTTTACTTGAGATGCCACGTACGAAGTTGTCGACCACCCTTTCCTATTAGTCGATCACCCCTGGTTGATCGATCCAATATGCGGGTCAACCTATGGGCCTCAGCTAATTAATTAAAAACATTAATTTTTTTAATATATTTATTTTCGTTCCAAATTCGTTTTTTATCCATAACTTCTCCATTTGACTCTAATCGCAAAACTCCAATTATAAAAATTGCTCAGAATAATGTCACGAATGCAATAGTGTAAGTTTCCTGATCAAATTCCATCATTTACACAAATTCCATTTTCGAAGTCTAATCAATTAACAAACTAACTAATTTAATAACTAACGTCATATTACGAGGTGTAATACTATGTGCATGATCCAAAGACTCCTATGGCTCCGATTTCTTTAGAAGATTTGGTAGTAGAACCAGATCTGACTTTTGTTAGGCAAACAGCTCGTGTTGTGGCGAGAGATGAGAAGAAGCTAAAGATATTTAAGTTAGCAAAAGTCCAATGTAGTGACAATGAAAAAGACTACACGTGGAAGACAAAAGATAGTATTATAGAGATTTATCCTGCATTGTTCTGATGGTGTTTCTATATTTTTTGTCTATAGACTTTTTGCTAGTCAAGTAGGCTAGTATTGTTATTATCTGATGTTATAGGTGTTTACATGACTGATATGCTTGTTATTATCCTTAGTGAAATTTCAAGGATGACATTCTATAAAGAGGAGGTGCCTAGAACACCCCTAATTTAGATTAACCTTATTTAGGAAATTTAATTGGGTAGATTAAATAAAATAATGTAGTGGGATATGAGGACGAGATTTGATAATTAACAAGGTCAGGCCTTAAATAATTAAGTAATAAGATTGTTTTAAACTTAACATAGAAAAGAATGAATGAGAATGGAAAATTAGGAATATAATCTTAGTTCATACCCTAAACCCTTCCTCCCTCTCATCCATTCTTATTTTCTAAATACACTAAGTGAAAACACAAAGCAAGGCCGACCATTGCCAAGGAAGAAAGACGGAGAAATTAATGGATTCAAAAGGCAAAGCTTAGGGAAACTAAACTCCAAATCTCAAATCCTTCTCTAATTTAAGGTGAATAATAATCCATCTCAATTATTGTATTTGAATTCAGTTATGGGTAATTTCTGAATTTATCTTGATCGATTTGCCAAGTTATGGATGTTTAAACATTATTTGAGTAGAACAATGATTTATGGAATTCTTATGAAATTATTTAGATAGGTTCTAAGGGTAAAAACTAAGTTTTTTATCTTCAACCAACTTGATTTTTTGGAATGTTCTGTAAAACATTATTTTGGGGATGACCTTTTAATTTCATAATTTTTCAAGTTAAAACGAAAATTTTATGAATTTCCTAAGAAGAAAATAGTGTTTATTTCAAGTTTTAATTAAATATAATTAAATAATTATTTTGGCCCTAAAATCTTTATATATGGAAGAATATATTGATTCAGATTTATTATAATTTTGGGGATTTTTCCCAAGAGATTATAAATTTATATGAAATTATTATGCTAGAAAAGCATTTCAATTAATATTAATTAAAGGTATTAATTAATTAAGTTGATTAATATTTTTAGAAGCATAAAACTAGTTTGTGGCAATTTTCTGAAAAGAAATTAGTGAAGTTTGTATCCAACTAATAGAAATTTGACAAGGAATAAAAGTTGGTAAAAAGAAATTGATTTTAATAGAAATAGAATAGTTTGTATGATAATTACAACGATGCTACCGATATGTGGAGTTTCCATGACGTTCGACATTAACAATTGGAAGTATCATTTTTTAGTTGTAAGCGACATCTAGGCATCATTGACATGAAGCAATGCATATGATACTTATACCGTAAGTATAAGATGCATTGGGTCATGCATCCAACATTGTCGTTAAGGAAATACAGCGTCTCGTGGGAATATGATATATTGATGTCGTGATTATCAACGCCGATGGTTTTTAGCATTTTTAAATTTATGTCGCAAGTCTTCACCTAGGTTTCAAATGATGCATTGAGTTTTTATGATGCAAGTTATCAATTTCGGTTTCAATCTATTTTGCAGCAGCGATATGGCTAACCTTATGCATGCAACATAATAGCCGAAGTATAATAATGACGCATTCTTTTAATGATGCTGTTAGTAATTGATCTCGACTCAAGCTACTAGTGCCACTGTATATCAAAGTCGGTATTCTTTGTTTAATTGTTTCAGCAACTATGTCATGCGACATTGATGCCGCATCTCTTTATTTTAATGTCGGCGAGGCATTGTTTTATGTAAACTATAGTGAAGTTTTAAAGGTAAGATAGCCTATGTTTTAAGAAGGTCGATAACCTTATGATTTCAGAAGTTCACCTTATGATTTATAAAAACTTAAAATTTTGTTTTCTAACCTTGGATAGAGGTTTGATATTGTTATTGGGACATGAATGTGATAAGTCCTTTATATTGCTAAATTAATGGTGGGGAGGCATAGGCTTATGATTTTAACATTATTCATTAGGAATATCAATGTTTTATATTGCTATATGCCATAAGTTTATGAATTTGACATTATTCGTTAGGGGCACAAATGTGTATTACTTTATAATTTTGATATTAATCATTGAGGATACCAATGCATATCGTTTTGAGATGCTATAAGTTTAAGGGTTATACAACCTAATTGGGGATGCCAATAGGCATAGATTGAGCATTTGGGAGAATAAAATTATAACCTAGTTATAAATTGATAATTTATTGGTTCATTATTATCCTAGGAAAACTATGAGATGTGTGATGGATAGTTCGCATGATGCCAGAGATGGATGGTCTCTATATTGTTGATGAAGGGTTCATAGTCATCCTAGGAAAACTATGATATGTGTGATGGATAGTCCATATAGTTTAAAATTAATGAAACATGTGTGATGGATAGTCCACATAATTTTAGATGGTTAAACCATGTATGATGGGTAGTCCATACGTTAGGGGATATATAATCTAAATATTGTACACATGTGAGATGGGTAATCCACATAGACAGATAATCATTTGAAATTAATACCGATAGTCAGATGAAATTCAAACGGATAGTCAAAAAAATTGGGATGGGTAGTCCAATGTAATTTGCCTGATTGCAAAAGTTTATTCATTATATTCTAATAGTTGTGGATGAAGGAGCACAGTATATGGTTAATATGTTTTGGTTAAGACACTTGTGAGGGGAAAACCCACTCAGTAGCGTGGTCTCATAAGATATCTATTTTGTTTCGAGATGATAGGTTATTATTCACACCAAACTCTTTCTCCGATCGAAGTTTTGTTTTCCCCTTATATTCTCGGATACTCATTTGAGTAGGTCGAGCGTAAGGGATTCAGATTTCATGTTAGATGAATAAGCTTCTAAAGACGTATAGGGAGGCAAGCTAGCTATATTGGGAGTTTTATTTAATTCACTATGCAACACCTGCATTTTTAGATAATAAAATAGTCAAATAACGATGAATGATGAAGATTAAAAATTTTGGAATTGTCAAAATATGGCCACGAAACTTATACATTGTGTTCGTGGTGATATTCTGATCAATTTTCATATATAACTTGTCGAAATCCGAGTTAATACGAAGAGGTCACGAATTGAAGAAGATAGCAGAATAAAAAAGAGTAGGTCGACCCAAAGCAATGTAAGGTAGACCTAAAAAGGCTTAAGGTTGACCCTTATAGTATTCAGATCGACCTACAGGTCAACCAGCAATGTTGTAGGGTTGACCTGCATTTTTTTGGAGCCGATATTTGTTACGACGATAATTTTTGTTGATTTTATGCGTTTGGAGCCGTAAGTTGATAGATCTGATGGCTCCAAACAACCTTATGATGTGGTGGCTCTAGATTTAATCCAAAAATCTGACGATCTGAGATCCCCAAACTCCACTATAAATAGGAACCTAGGCCTAGCTATTTTCTCACAATCAGATTTTCGCCCAATAGGGTTCATTGCATGAGGCTGGACCCTAAATAGAAAATGTTTCTAGGGAGAAGATCTTCTTAATAAAAATATTAGACACCTTAGAAGAGGATCTAGGAAGACCATGGAGCAAAGCTAAGGACGATAGGTAAGTGTATTTAAATTATATATCTTTTAATTTTATGATATATTATTGTTAGATTCCCATTGAATATTTAATTCAGCATTTATTTTCAGTAATTTGTTCAATTACTTAGTCATGTTCAGTAATTTTTATAAGATAACGTATATTTGTTTATTATTTATATGGAAAAAATGATAGAAGTCTGATTAAATATGAATAAAATTAGAATTAATAGTTATTGAGAAAGGTATAAGCCTAAAAGTAAGAAACTTATAGTAAATTATGCTAAGATGGGAAAAAATAAATAAAAAGGGGAAAATTTAATAACTTGACTGGGAATGTAGCAATAGATTAGTTGGTTGGTTTAGAAAAGAGAATACGTTTCCATAGCTTAATATTGTAAGAATAACGATAAACGTAATCACAAGAATAAAAAGAAAGGAAAAGGGAATTAGTGTAAAATAGGGACATTTCTGTATTTTGCACTATTTAATAATTAAAGAAACAATAAAAGAAGTAGCTTGAAATTATGAGTTATTATTTATAGCATTATTTAGTACTAAAATATGGAAATGGATTTTTAGCACAGTTTTGTAACCAACCAAATAGAATAGAACTACTTCCTAGAATAGAAGAGAATAATGTAAAGCATTAAAGAAATTAAAGAAGAGAAAGTAATCAAGTTAAATGTTTAACAAGACTAGAAACAACAAATAGTAATGTGCATAGATCTGCATTTACAGTTAGTAGAATAAAAGAAAAGCAGTTATTATGATAAGTAAATTTGTGACAGCCAGACGTAGTCCCAAGCCAACATTGTCATATAATATAAGAGAATAAAGAGAATTCAATATCGTAATAAAAGAGATAGACTAGAATAGAAAGAGACACTTGCAATTACATTTATAACGTGCAGGTTATAAAAGAATACCAAAGTAACAAAGTGCAAGTATAATTGTAATGCATAGGTTATAATAAAAAAGAAAGGAATAGAAGAGGCTTATTTTATCAAACTTAGAACTTGGGTTAAGTTAATAAGAAAAATAATAGAAGTGTCCCGTACCTGCAGTATTCCCTTTCAGTCAGGAACCGATGGTCTTACATTAGTTAGGTGAGGCTGGGACACACTTGTGCTAATTAAGGTAAACAAGTAGCCAATAGGGTAAGAAAAGTAAAATAAACGCATAATAAAAGATTAGACTTAGGGTCTAATAAAATAGTAAGATGCGTTTGGAGTAGCCCAAAGGATGAAAAGCTTAACGAAGCAGTTCATCACAAATTTCAAGCACAGAAATAGCACGTCCAACTTAGTTAATTTGGGCTAGAAGGAAGTACGAGACTTCAACGAGACATGAGGGTACTATAGGATGACCCTTTGGGGGTAGGCCTAATGAAGCTGCACCCCCGAAGGCAGGTCTGTGGGTGTTCCATCAACAGAGTATGCCTTGACGACTTTTGCATTGCAGGCCTAACGAAGCGAACCTTTGTAGGCATTCAAAAGGTTAATGAATGGAGTAGGATATTCATATGACACCGTTCTCGACTTGCATGTAGGTTTTAGTGGGAAGGACCCAAAAGGATAGTCGCATGCAGAGATCAAGCCATCATCAACCAAGAACGAGTTCGGAAAAGACTAGAGTTAAGCCAACATGCCAATGATTCCTTCACTATCAAGACATTGGATGAGGGACACAACCAATTGGATGTTTAGATTATTTATAGTAAAGCACAACCACTTAACTCTTTAGAGTTCTTTCGATTAGTTGGGGGTGGCTATGTGGGGCCATAGCCACGATGAGAAAAGAGACAGACCAAATAGAATATATGTATTGTAGGCCTAACGAAGCAATCCTTTACGGATATAGAAAATCCTCGACTGAGTTCCACACAAGGTAGTCCTTGTTAGCAGGATTCAGAGAGTAGACAGAATGGTTACATATAGTCCTCAAGGTATGCACTGGGTGGTACATTGTGGATGCCCAAGCACTAGTATAGGTTAGTGCAGATGTAGTTTTACGTTTTCATAGTAGACGATGGAACATCATTATTGTATGCCTCACAAAGCCGTCCTTTACAGATGTAGTTACAGTACACTCTACAAGGAAGAGGATGGGGTCCTTTTCAAGGAGGATACGGAAGGTACTTAGGGTAGTACCTAGGACCGATGCGGTCATTGGACATATAGCTCCAATATATTAGTTATTAGGTTTTAATCTACTAGGGAGTAGAAGGGTACGATTCAAGCATAGAGGCGAGATTACTATAAATCCAGTAAACCTAATATAATAGAAAATGGAAATAAGACAGTATATGTAGAATCAATCTTAGAAGTACATAATTTGTCCATTCATCAGAACTTTAGTTCTGAGCCCCTCCTCATAACATCCCATAGGTTAGGTAAATGGTAGAGACTTTCTAGCTTTGAGACACTTGTTTAGAAAGTGTTATTATCTTGATGAGTATTTACTTACTATTATATTTTAGTCAGTTTCGCTTTGAGATATTTATTTAAGCTTCGATATATTTGTCTTTGCCTATTTGCAGGATACTATATACCAAACTCAGGCTTTAATGGGCTTGGGTTTTAGCATTTTTGCGAAAAACCCGGACCCACTGGAATTCGGGTTGTTACACGCTGTATATTTCATTTTGTTTGAATGGATGTAATGATAGAAATTATAACTGTCAATTAGTAGTAGACTCTGATCAACCAAGTAGGCATCTTCATATGTTGCTCTTGGAATATTTGTGATAATTATATTTTCTTTGAATGTAGGATCAAATCGGGTTATGTAATGAATATGAAATCTTATTTGTGGAATGAAATATGAAAGTTTATTAGCGTGTTTGAAAAGTTTCATGTTCATATGCTTCTGATATTACTGATATGATTAACATAGCCATAGTTTGTCAACGAAAGTTAATACTATGGATGGCTACAACATCTATAGCACTTAGTTTCGGGCCTCAAAATGGGAAATGTTACAACTATTCATCAAGTGGTGATAAAATGTACCATGATAAGGAAAGAGTTTTCTATTGGTAGGAGATGAAGAGGCAAGAGGTAGAATATGCTGCTAGGTGCTTGACCAGTCAAAGGGTAAAGGTAGTGCAAAAGAAGCTTAGTTGATTATTACTCTCATTGGATATTTCATAGCTGAAGTGGGAGTAGAATTCTATGGACTTTATGATGGGCTACCTAGGTGTGGAATGAAGAACGAGGGCATTTGGGTTGTGGTGGAGCGCTTAACCAAAAATACCCATTTGATTCCCGTGAAGAGTACTTGGTGGTAAAATCATTGGCTACATTGTACATTAATGAGATTACTCACTTCCACGGTATACCTTCTAACATTGTTTACAACCGAGACCCACTTTTTACAAGCGAATTTTAAAGAAGTCTTCAACATGAATTGGGTAAATGGTTGAATTTGAGCACCACATATCATCCATGGATGGATGGTAAAATGGTGAATAGGGTGTTGGAGGATTTGTTAAGATCTTACATGCTAAATTTTGATGTAGCTTAGGAGGAACATTTTCCAGTAGTAGAGTTTACTACAATAATAGCTATTAAGCAAGTAAAGGCATGACACCATTTGAGACTTTTTATGGGAATCCTTATAAGTTTCCTTCTTATTGGTGGAAGGAAATAAATAAAGTTATTTTTGGACCAGACATAATTAGAGATACCTCGAAGAAAGTGGAACTAATCCGCAAAAGAATTAAAGCTGCATAGGATAAGTAAAAGTCATATGCAGATAATAGACGGACTGATCTGGAATTTGTCATGGACGATATGGTAATTATGGAATTTTTTTCTATGGGGATATGTTATTCGTTTTGGTAGTTCGAGAAAGTTAGCATCGCGATTTTTTGAGCCTTTCTCGATTTTGGAAAGAGTTGGGAAGTTAGCATATAGGGTATAACTTTTCGAGAAGTTAGTGAGCATACAGAACATGTTCCATGTATCACATCTGCAAAAATGTATTCATGATTCAGCAGTGGTTGTGGAGCCTAGTAAGCTAGAGGAGGTGTTGTAGAGTCAAAATCAATGACACCCCATAAATTTATTCGTATTTTGGACCACGGTGTAATGCAGTTTGGGAATAAGATAGTGAAATTGGTCTAAGTTTAGTAGAGAAATAACCTAACCGAGAGTACTTGGTATCCCAAGGCGAAAATCCATGCTTTCTATCCTAAATACTTTTCCGGTATGTTTCCTTTTTAGTAGATTATTTATTTTAATCATTTTAAATAGGAATGGATGGTAGATTAGTTGATATGGTTGATCGATATGTTTGGTTTGATCTATGCTAGTTTAGTGTGTGTATTTTTGTTAACTTATATGTGATGGTTCGTATAAAATAAATGCTTATAATTGCTTACTATTTTGAGTGCAACATGTAGAAATTTATGTTTATGTTTGAATTTGCATCCATAGATTGTTGTCATCATGATTTCTTGCATATATAAGGATCTAATTTAGTTGCATCTTGCATTTTGTTCATTATTGCCATCATACCACATCTATCATGTATACTACGCTCACATGGGATGTTTGTTATTTATTAGTTACTTTTATACTTATTATATTCCCTTGTGGTTATGTGTATTTTCTATATAATGTATATGTGTGTATGGTTGATATAGATGTATAATTATGTGTATATGTTTGGATGTTTACGAGTTGCATTTTCCATATTGTGGAATTTCAAGGAAGAGATTCTTTTAGGGGGAAAATGTAGCACTATGTAATTTTACGAATTAAATAATTAATTTAAAATGACAAAATCATAATTTTACATAAAAGGAAAAAGTAGAATTTTTTTATAGGAGCAATAATTAGGCCTCGAGACTAGTCCCATTTAGTCCAGTATTCCGTTTCCAGTCAAAAAACATATATAACTTGATGATGTTAAATAAAAAAACTAGAAATTACAAGAAGTCAAAGCCATTGGATTTTCGTAATATAATGATTTTGGGATTTTAGGCTAAATATGGGCTATTTCTAACCTGTAAATAAAGAGATAAACCATATTTTGTAATCTTACTTTTTCCTAAACACATTACCACTAATCTCCACCATCTCCTACATCTAATCTCTGAACAAAATCAAACCAACTCCGCATCAAATCAAAAAGGAAGAACAAAACATTACAAAGTAAGTGACTTTGAAACAAATCATGGTCAATCAAGGAGGAAACGCATCAGGCCAGCTAGGAAGAAAGAGGAATCTAATCGGATAGAAGAAAAAAAACGGCTAATCGATGAGTGAGGATTTTCCTATTTGAGTATATATTGATAAGACATACTAATTCACCCTTTATGGTCTTAGATCAAATTTTAAATGATGAAATAAGATATATATTAAATTGTGTTTATTCATGATCATGATGTAATATTCCATGGCTAAATAGTTAAAAAGTGATTTTTAAAAAAATAAATTGTAACTATGTAAATTGAATCTTTCCCTAGCTAAAAAGTGTGAAATGCATAAGTATAACGAATCGACCTATTATATATCAAAATTACAGTTCTTGATGAAAAAATCTACTATTGTGTTCATTCATTGATTAGGTGTATGGATTGATTATAAAATGTATTAGGAGTTAGGTAAACGTGGACCGTCTATTTCGGTCCAATAGTGAAATGAAGACAATGTGATGATCATATAATATGACATTGTAGAGGTGGTTGAGTTAATGCTCATGATGGTGCCCGATTATCCTAGATTGGGTGGACTGTACGGTTGAGCTCGGTTCGGGGTGTAGGTTATGCCGATAGTGTCAGATGGCCGGTCAGATTGATACCGTTGATAATGGAGGAAATATGATGGTGGCTTGGTCGGGGGGCAGTGTCGAGGATATTGTAGTGAGCACACGGAAAGTGGAAAAAATTAAAAAAAATAAATGGTTACTAAATTTTAAACGCTCATAACTCTCGCATACAGACTTCTTTCCATGCCCAGTTAACATCATCGGATCCATGAGAGATGCAGAACGCTTTGATATGTTGTTTTTTGCATTTTGATACACTTCGAAAAAAGTGCCTTGTTTTGTGTAGATTCGTCAAATGTTGTTCATAATGTGTGGTGTTAACTGGGTTTTAACCAAACAAAAGTCAATTGGAGTTAGAATGTTGGTACGAAGATGGAATGACTAGAAACTTGGGAAAGGTACTCGGAAGGACTAGAGAATTGACCTAAGGAAATTTAGTTGAAAATTTGGCTAAGTTCATTAATTCATCCCCGAATTAAAGCCTTAGATCAACCCACCTCCCTTAGAATTAAGGCATTAAATCAACTCTGAATTAAGGTCTTAGGTCAAAACGACTTGAAACTTGATATATACACTTAGAATAGCATAAGGAAGGACGTAGGAAAAGTTTGGAGTGGTTTGGCAAAACCAATTAGATTCAACCTTGAATTAAGGACCTTAACTCATCCCAAGTTAAGAAGAACATCGAGACGGAATCGATATGAATTTGGTAAGTGCACATAGAAAAGGCAAAAGAGGGACTTGGGAAAAATTCACCATGATTGGGCCAAACACCAAAATTCATACCCGAATTGGGGGCCTTAATTCAATACCGAATCTAAATGCCCAACCTTGGCATATCCATACTTTTGGCAAGTGATTCCTTGGTCCTCCTATGCATATTAGTGAAGTTCTGAAGATTTCAAGAGGCCTACCATCAAGAATGAAGCTGTAACAGTCCAAACCGTAGGATAGTCCAAGTCAGAAAAGAAGGAGGTTCAATACCCATCAACAATCTACCAAATTACATGGAGGACATCTAGACGAAGCATGAAACTCGATATAAAAGAATTTGGCCGTCCTAAGGATAAGAATTAGGTTCGATACCGAATCTAATAGCTTAGTTTGGCACCGAATCTTGACCTTCACTTATTTTGTCACGACACTTCTTGTGCTATCTTGGGCTAGTCCTTGGACTTCTTCGATAGGGGCTTTTAATCCAATATGACTGCAACCACTATAAATATAGACTATAGAGCGACCTAGAGAGGGGCTAGTTTCTGCTATTACTACATGGAAGCCCTTCATTTCTTCAACTCTCTCTACCCCACGGCCACCAAGGAAGTTCTTTTAGGCAACTCTAGGACCTAGAATCTATCAAACCTTGTACTTGTGACTAGTCTCTTTCAGTCACTTTCTAATCATGCTCTATCGAGATCAACTCGGTAAGTAAAGTTATTAAGTGGACAAAGGCATAGTTTATAGTCGAACCGATATAAAAATATCCGTCTCTTAGTTACTTTTCACTTATTTTCTATTATATTTGCTCTATTCTAACAGGGCTGGCTCTTTCACATCGCACATCAGGGTGTTCATCCATTTTTTGGGTCAACATATTGGTGCTTTCATTAAGAACCAGTAAACCCAGGCTTAGATCTAGCATTCAACTTTAGATTGGATAGATCCAGAAGTTAGATCCACAGATTCTACTTTAGAAAGAGTGTGAAGACTTACCGTTGAAGATCAATAGTAGGAAGAAAGAGAACAAATTCTGGGAGATGCATAGGTGCAACATTTGGTAGCGATGGACCAAACCACTAGTAGGTTGAAGTTAACCACACCTCCAACTTATAAATAGGAGTTAATACTATGAATCAAGCACCGGAGTCTTCCATTCAGCATGAAGTTGTGACTAAAGGAGAATTTAATCGGTTGGTTGATTAACTTAACCAAAAGATGGTTGATAGCCAAAAAGCTCTTATGGATAAGATAAATGCTTTGCTAAGACTATAAACCACCAACTACTCCAACAACTAGGCCAGAAAGTGCCGTCGCTATGGAATATGAGAATTCCTCCATCTAAGGCTTGCATAGAAGGGATGGCAAGCAAAAGTAAAAAAGAGATGTTTGGTGGATCTACTGGAATTGTTATTTGAGGAAATAGTATTACTCCACCTACCGGAGCACAACCTGATGTAAACCTAAATAATGGAGTGAATTCTCCACCAATAAATGTTCCAATGCTCCTTTTTGACTCTAAAGATGGCATGCAACTAAACGACAATGGGTTAGAGTTGAATGCTGACATAGGCAGGCAAAATGATAGAAAAGAAGTTCAAATTGCCACTATAAGGCCACTCACATTCCAACAGGGTTCTGCAGGAGTGGTTCTCCCAAAGAATGGAAGACCTAGGCTTCAGTTGGAAAACCAAGGTCGTTTGCAAATTTAAACGCTTAGCAAATGCCTTGATAAATGATCAGTGAACTACTAGACTAGTGAGGCATACATCTTGTATATGGTCAAACATTTGATTGAAGAAAGTAAAGGCAGAAAGGACGGCGACCGAGTTTCTACACCAAAGCCAAACTCCATTCACTGAAAACATCCTAAGGAAAGAATATCCCAAAAAGTTTACTATGCCTACTTTACCATCCTATAATGGGAAAACATGCCCTAAACCACAATTGTACAAATATAGGTGGCATATGGAAGGAGAAGGACAATGGATGCTGTCCATTGTAGATGTTATCCAATCTTCTTAAAAGGAGTCTCTTCAATGTGGTTCACCAGACTCCCAAAAAGATCCATCTCCACCTTTGATGAGTTGGTAAGGAAGTTTATGTAACAATTTAGATATCACACGGCTCAGCCAAAAGACATGGTGTCTCTATTTGGCTTTTTCAAAGGACCCAACGAACCATTGAAATCTTTTATGAATCAGTTTTAATACTACAGTTACTGAAGTGAGCAACCCTACCGAGGATATGGTTTCCATGACTGTGGTATGGGCTATCCGTCTGGACATATACTTTGGAAAGTGGAGTAAGATGAAACAACCAACTAACATGAAGGAGTATAACCTAAAAGTGAGCCAATATTTGAGATTGGAAGAGGCAGATGCTTTAGAAGGCAAGACTGCCAACGTTCAACTAAAGGAGTTAGTTCAAAACAATGTACTCGTCGAGCAGGATGAAAACAGTTCTGTAGGTACTAAAGGAGATGTAAGGAAGAATGAAAACTAGAAAAAGAGAAACCAAAACTCTGTTTGATGGGAAAAACGTGGATGTGAAATACCAAAGGAAATTTAGACTAGAGGACTATACGCCATTGAAAAATAGTCAGGAGAATATCTATCTAACTACTTAAGGAGCTGAGTGCTACAACAAACCACCTAGGAAGGAAGCCTCTAAGCAGAAAAATCAATCGACGAAGTACTATCACTTCCGTGATACATACGGGCATAACACCAATGAATGCCGAAATCTGATGGACATAATGGAAGAGTCGATAAGGAACAATAAACTCCAGCAGTATATGGAGAAACCACGAAATGGCAAGGAAGCCACAAGACCCCAGGATCCAACTACTCAAGGGAAAGTGTTTGGACCCAGTGGAGAGGTATCCTGATATACTATTGGAAGACAAATCATTAACTAGTCACTCAGGATTGAAGAAGCATCCGATTATAACGCAAATCCGCTTGGCTTTATCTGTGTATTTCTTATTTTTGCAAATAACCCAACCAAGGATACTTGGGGCATTATAAATAGGCAGGATTTTCCTCTACCTCTTTATTTTATCAATAAATTTATTTCGATTCTTAAACCAATGGAACCGCGTTCTTCCAAGCAACCTGCTGAGCCGATGGGGTCAGAATGACTCGAAAACCATTCACTTGCAACTTGGACCCGTGGAACCGCCTTCGAGTATGCTCCATCCACTCGCTTCTTGAACCAATGGAACTGCGTTCTTGAAAGCAACCCGACGAGTTGATGAAAGCAAATCGAGTCAAGCCACCGGATCGATGGAGAAAATAGATCCACACCTTCTGAGAACCGATGTTGCCCTAATAGCGTTAGGAAGGCTCAAGCTCTTATACACATCCATAAACCGCACTTCACTACTCAAACTGATCGAACTGCGTTCGGGTACGCCCTACCCTTTTACCACTTTAATTGAAATTCCATTTCTTGATCTCTATCTTCGATTTTGGGAAACTTATGAAATTCTTCTGTTAAACCATGATTAATGAACGTACAAAATCCCTCAAATTGTATCAACAAGCTCTAGAAGGAATTCCTAGAGGACCTTACGAGAATTTAGAAGTCTGGCGTTTTGATAAAGCTAATCCGAGCGAACAATCAACTATTTGTCCTACACCATTTATTTCAACAAAAAATTGAAATAAATATTGAGAATCAACTCCAGAATGGAACTAAGAGCTAAAATCAGAACTACTGAATCTTTTACGATCAGTTTTGCTACAGCGCCCGCCGCTTACCATATCTCTAGAGTCAATAATTTTCTATGAGGAACTACTGAACTCAACCACTTGTTGTTGTTACTCAATAGTTTTCTGTTGAGGTCTATCCCATAGAGGTACTCAAATTGGGTCAATGCTTGATTTCTAGGAAATATTTCTAAAAATGAATTGTTTTTCAAGAATGAAATCTTATTGGAACTGTCTATAAAATATTTTCAGGAACAAGGACATCATAATAATTTTTTTTTCCTTTAGTGAACCGATGGAACTACTTTCAAAGTGTGCTCCATTTCCTCACTTTTTGGACCAGTGGAACCACATCTAACTGGGCATCCATTCTTTTGCCACTTAAATCGATGGAACTGCATTCAAGTGCGCCTCATTCCCTCACTTCTTGACCAATGGAAACATGTCCAAATAAGCATCCATTATTTTTCCACTTGATCCAATGGAACTGCATTCAATTGCGCTCCATTTCATTGCTCCTTGGACAGATGGAACCGTGTTTAAGAAAGAATGCATTCTTTCACCACTTGAACCAATGGAACCACATTCAAGTGCACTCCATTCCTTCGCTGGTTGGACCGATGGAACCATTTCCAAAGTAAATACATGTTCCTTCGCTGCATGAACCAACGGAGCTGCGTTCAAGTACGCTCAAAATCATCGATGTTACCCCTGTAACATCAACTATTTGTCAAAATCTCCTAAGTACCGACGTTTCTCTAACAGCCTTAGGAAATTTATCAGCAGTAGGATCGGAAAAATGCAATATCCACCTGCCAAAACTCAACATCACCCAGGAATTGGTAATTTGGAAAGAAAATCCAAGGGATTCAGCTGTCTACAGGTCTCTAGAGACAGAAACTAACATGCGGATAGAACATCAATACCAAGCTTGAATAGGGTACTCAGAATCGAATATCAGAACCATAGTTCCCAGAGATAAGGGCTTGCTGTGCAACCAAGACTGGGGACAACCAAACGGGTGGCCTAAAACAACCGATCTCTAATTTCCTATTTTTACAAATAAGTCTTCCAATGACACTGGGGGAAACCGAGCGAATTGACCATAATACTTGATTCTTTACCAAGAGATCCAATCCAGTTATTGTTCGGAGTAAGCGGCCCTATAGAGTCGGGGGCACATACACTAACACTTACTCAGGAAGAGCTATACCGAGCTCGAACATAAAATCCACTGAGTTGGCTTAATCTGGATAACCACAGTCCTGTTATGCTAAGGGGAGTATTTTGGCAATCGTAATAGAGCCACGCAATGTAGTACGCTGAATTACTATAGAATTAGAGGGGAAATTTTTCCATCCAGCTAGGCACCAATGTTTCCCCGACAACATTAAGAAATCTAGTCTGTTGTATCGACAATAGAATCAAATTCCTTGGAATTCGGCATCGCCAAGGAATAGGCGATAATAGGACGACCTAATCATCACCTAGAGATAGTCGACGACGAAAGTCATTTCTAGAATAAAATCTTTGATGCACCAGTCTCCGCAAACAGAAGCATGTGCTTGACTGAATTTTCAAACCCAACTTGGAAGAACCCAGCATAGCCCATATGCTGCCAACGTCTAGAGAAAATGACCTGTCTTTCAGGAATCTAACACTGCTCGAAGACAAGCGATGTCGAGAAGGATAACCCCCGAACTTCATAGATTCATCAAGGCCTATATTTTAGCCGTGCTTGGAATAATCAGCTACGCGGAGATCAACCACGTACCTTGACTTCTACGTAGGGAAACCAGCTGTTATCCAAAGACAGATAACAACAAAGAGAGAACACCAGGAATTGATCAGCTAAGCCATCGATTCCTGAAGATTGGAATCAACGAATAAGGTAGATATCCATAACAACATCACGGCCCAGCAAAATACATAAGGCGTGGAACAAGCAAGGTTAATTGTTACATATTTAGGACAAGCATTACAAAACTCTGCCATCTGTGATCAAGATAGGAAGAGCGCGATCTTATTAGAGGCATGGTAGCGACTCTCTCCATGATGTTCAATTTTCTATAGGTACCTGGAGTTTAGCACTTAGGAATAATGGGTTTCGCAAGTGGAAATCATTTCGCAACAAAGATAAGTTGGAGGAAATTTGACCCTATATAAACAAGAATAACCATGGAATTGTTCAAGTAATGGCCCTATAATGCCAAAGTGAACAATTGATGGTTATAAACAAAGCTAAGTAATGGAAACACCGAGACATTTAGTGATTTCCAAAGTACCAGCGCTACTCCTGCAATGCCGAGAAACATTTTATTTCCTACTTACCGGTGTTGCCACAACAATGCCAGGAAACATTATAGTTTCTAAGCACTAATGTTGCCTCAACAATGCTGGAAAACCTTCTGTTTTCTAAGTATGGTGTTGCCCCGGCAACATCGGGAAAACTTCAAACTGAAGGGTCAACGAGAAACACTTATAGTAGTAAACCACCGATGCACTAGCTTCCAGATATAAAAGTTGGTGCTCAATTTTGTTTCTACCCTTGTCTTAAGAAAATTAATGTTGCCAGAAGATAGGCGACAAGGGAAGTCATAACCATTCAATGACCAATCAAATGGTTCAGCTCTTTATTTCAGGAATCGGCTGTAGCACGAAGATAAGGCGATGCTAAAGGGAAATCCCGAGGATCGAGCTGCTCATGCACAAGTTTCCAGAGATAGAAGATGGTACAAAATATGACTTCTAGTATTCAACCAAGAAAGAATTTTTATGAAGCCTAGAGATAGGAAGCTTTGAGAGAAGTTTGCTTGGAACAAAGCAACTAATTTTCCAATTCTCGGAGATAGGAACTGACGTATGAACAGGACTTCCATGATAACGTTAGTAGTTAAGCAATGCACGTACGATTAAGGACAAGTATGGAAAGTCACGGAAATTCTGAAACTAAATCATCGAACTTCCTCAACACTTGAATAGGATTTAGAGCCAGACCTGGGGCAATTGAATCATTTGCCCAACACCTTTCAATCTGTCACAAATGCTTGAATACAGGCATTTGAAAGAGATAGTCTATCTCCCTTGAATAAGGACATATGCGCAGATACTTGGTCGAAGGGAATCTTACTAAGTCCAAACACAAATAGCTACGAAGTTTGTTGGATAACAGTTCTGTTTCAACAACAAAGCATTCTAACCACAAATTGCCACCGAAGAAAATAAAGGTCATAACATCAAGGAATTTGTCATTGCCCGAAGATTCACAACATCAAGGATTAATCCATAGAGTTAATTCATTCATGTGGAAGTTTTCGAAGATAGAAACTGATGCATGTTCATAATCTCAACACCGGACTTGTGAAAATTTATTATGAAAAATGATGGAAGTGATGCATCTTTCCAATAAATACATCCAGAATGACATTGGCTAATGACGTCAATCAAAAGAATTCGATCGTAGTCAAGGAACTAACAACACTGAAAACTCAAAGCTTGGAATAAAATAGAAAGTCACTAGTTCCTGGTGATAGAAAATGATGTGTGAATCAGGCTAGGAGTAGTCAGACATATTGCTTAGGAAACCTAGTCCCTAAAAAATGTATGGACTTAGTGTTCAGAGTAATTAGCCCTGGGAACTGGGGCATATATACCTACACTTGGTCGAAAATGAACTTGACCGAGCCTAAATAGGAACAGCCATGGAATTTGCTAAGCCAAGTTACATTACATTTTTGAACGGAGCTAAGTAATAAAATATGTCAAAATGACTACAAGAGTTTTATTTGCATGCACAAAGTTGCAAGACAGTAGAGGATACTCTCATGTAAACACAATAAAAGAAGGAAGTTCGATAGGATGACAAGCTTCGGGGGGCACCCATTTTCCCCTCCCTCTTCGCCCAAGATTCATAAGGCCACAAACTCATCTAGACGAGGGGACAAATTTAGCAATAACTCTACAAGAGCAACTGTGCCTTGTAGTTCCGTCATAATTAATCATCCCAACATGATAGGAATATAAGTAAAAGCCTAAGCTATGAAGGATCCAACTTCCAAAGGAGTGGAAGTTCCTTTGCCGGATTAAAGACGGGATGAGCGGCAAGTCATTCTAAACAATAAAACATGGCATTCAACACCGTTAGATTATCATTCTTGGTGCTTACTCGTTATCGTTGAGAAATCGATAATGTAGTCGCTATTAGACCAATGCGAGAAGCTTTTCTTTTTAGGATCACTAGAAATACTGAAATGGGGAAAGAGGTACGATGGAGTCATGCACTATGTCCAACTTTGGAACAAGTCATCGCACTAGAATTCAAACAACGATGGAACTTAGCCAAGTCCTCGAAATGAGATAGCTGAAGACGGTGAGCAAGACTTGACTTCGATGTACATTCATTCGAGGCAAAATTAGCTTCACCATCGGCCAAGTGCATTCAAAAATTCGAGAATCTCCATTCAAAGTTGCCACCATCCTGGAATTATTGCAAGGAGTTTCTGTATCAAAGCACTACGTAATCTCCACTGTGTAGATAACATTGCCAATGTTGATAATTGGAATGCTAATTATAACTAGAGATTAATGGACAATCAACCAGGTAAAAGCAACATCTCTAGATGACATCCAAGCGATCGATAGAAATTCGTAGGATTGTAATTCGAAACTTGTCTTGTTCGAAAGCAGACTTTGTTTCCACTAAAAACATACTCTGGGGGATAAATGTTAATTAGCTTTTTAACCAAGCAGAAGTCAGTAGAAGTTTGAACGTCTGCATGAAGGTGGAACGGCTAGAAACATGGCAAAGATACATAGAAGGACTGTAGAATTGAGCTCAGGAAATTTGGTTGAAAAATTGACTCCTTAATTCAACCCCAAATTAAGGTCTTAGACCAACCCCCCGAATTAAGACCTTAGATCAACCCCGAATTAAGGTCTTAGGTCAAAATTACATAAAACTTGACATGTACACTTAGAATAACATAAGGAAGGACCTAGAAAAGGTTTAGAGTGGTTTGGTCCCATCAATTTAGATTCACCACCAAATTAAAGACCTTAACTCGTCCTGAGTTAAGGAGAAACATTGTAACAGAGTTAGAATGACTTGAAATTTGGAATAAGCTCTTAGAAAAGGCAAAAGAAGGAGTTGAGAAAGTTTTACCATGATTGGGATAAGCACTTAAATTCATCCCCGAATTAAGGGCCTTAATTCAGTATCGAATCTAAATGCCCAACCTTGGCATGTCCATACTCTTGGAAATTGATCCCCTCGTCCTCCTATGCATATTCGTGAAGTTTCATAGTTTTCCATTGAGCATATTATAATGAATGAAGACGCGACAGTCCAAATTTCATGATAGTCTAAGTCAGTTAAGTAGGAGGTTCAATACCCATCAACAATCTACCAAATTACATGGAGGATATCTTGACGAAGCATGAAACTCGACATAAAAGGATTTGGCCATCTTAAGGATAAGGATTAGATTTGGTATCGAATCTAATGGCTTAATTTAGCACGAATATAGGCCTTAGCTCATGTTGTCACGACACTTCTTATGCTATCTTGGGCTAGTACCTAGACTTCTCTGGAAATGGGCTTCTGATCTTATATGACTTCTTCTACTACTACTATGAATACAAACTATAAAGCAAGCAAGAGAGGGGCTGGTTTCTGCCATTGCTACATGGAAGCCCTGTAATTTCTTTAACTCTCTCTCCACTCCACGATCGACTTAGAATCAGTCTAACACATGTACCTATGACTATGTCACTTTCAATCACTTTGTAGTTATGCTCTATCGAGATAAAATCAATAAGCAATGTTATAAAGCTGATGTAGGCTTAGTTAACAGTGAAACCACATTTACTTTTCTTTTATTTTCTATTATATTTCTCTATTCTAATAGGGCTGGTGCTTTCACATCACACTTTAGGGTGTTGATTCATTTTTTGGGTTAACATATGGCGATACAGATCACTTTTTAAAGGAACCGAGTCCTTGATGTACGATTTGATAGTGATGGTTTAAGATATCACCACAGTACATTTTCTAGAGGAACTGAGTCCTTGGTGTATAATTTGATGATGGCTTATTGAGACAGCGTTCCAGTGCACTTTTAAGAAGAACTGAGTTCTCTATGCATGATCTGATGGTGATGGTTTGAAATAACGTTACGGTGCACTTTTTAGTGGAATTGAGTCCTCGATGTTGATTTGATGATGATGATTTGAGATAATGTTACACTTTTTAAAGGAACTAAGTTCTCGATGTTGAATGGTGTACGAGTCGATGATGATGGGTTGACAAATATATTTCTTAATAATGAATTACACGTGATTTCAATAATGAATGGTACGGTGCACTTTTAGGAGGGACCGAGTTCTTGGTGGGACTGGTGATGTCTCGCAATGACTAGTTGGGACTATACCTTAGTTATATTATATTATAGTTACCCCAATAGGGTAGGAGTTATGGTACAGTAGGTCACTATTATAACCATAGTATTGTATTGTGTTTAGCTAACTTTTTAGGTGTACGTGACATAGGTTGATGTATGATTTTCGAGCATGCGCTTTTTGACAAGCTAATTACTATTACACTTATATGATGCATATCACTCAATAGATGTATGTTTAGCACACCTATCATTTTTACCTTTTTTACACTAATAGGGAGTTGGAGAAAACTGGTGGAAATTTCGAAGGCGGGATGGAAATGTGCTATCATTTATCTATTTTCCATCTACCATTTGTTTGGTATTTTTCTAGATATTCAGACCATTTGTTCATTTTCAACATTTAGATATATTTTTTTACTAAGGACTATTAGTTACAATTACATTTTATTCATTTGAGATTATGGTATTTTTCAGCATTATATTTAACCCTTCCACTATGAGTTTCAAAAAGTAAATATTTTTGTAGATGGCTATGTGATTTGTTTTACATATTACTCTAAACAATCCACTGTTAATGGCATCCGTGATGCTAGTGCCAATTTTAGATGTGTGTTAGGACCACGTAGATGGCAGGTTGTTATAGATATTGTGCACTATGTTATTTGGCAACCGATTCCATATAGTTTCTACAAACTCATAATGGAAGTTATATGTTGAAGTAGTAGCACCTTGATGAGTCTTTTTACTCGTTGATTTAATAACAGGCCATGGATTATTTTCAACCCTACCAAATTTCACGACACACGAGTGGGATACAGTTCTATAACATTCAAGCGTAATAAACAACTCAAATACCAAGAAATCTATGGAAATGGAAATTTTTTACTGTGTGCATGTAAGAATTAAATATTACCTAAGTAATACATAAACTATTTGAGTTGGGCTTGCCCACAGTGGAAGAAATGGGTGAATTTTAATTTTTTTTAAATTATTTTGGATCTTTATTGGGCCTATGAAGTCTAAATCATCTGGAACATTTTCAAATTTCTTTTATATAGAGTCGTTATTTTATTTAAATTTATAACATAGCTTTTTGTTATGTGATTAATATTTAATATATATATGTGTGTATCATATATACATATATGTGTATGTGCATGTACGACATAGCAATTCGTGTAAGGTTTGACATGCCCATATATTAACGTTGAAATTTACACTACAATGGACATGTTAACCCCTCAACTATACAAATATATCATCTAAATATATGCATATGTGCTTTAATTCATATAAATGATGTATTAAAAATGTATATATTTATTTATATTTAAATTTGAATAATATAAGGAATTTATAAAAAAAATATGCTATGCGGCATTCTCACCAAGCAAATCTTCACTAGAGGAAAACATCAAGATGAAGACAAAACGATTCATGGACTGGGCAAAATGCTTAGAAGGGCAATAGGAATAGATTCAAAAGATTCCAAAAGCATTGGAATAAAGAGGACCACTTGGTACAGAGCACTACCACTCAGTACCGGCTACTTTATAATGCACGTGGGTCCTCCGAAACACTTATATGTGGAGCTCTAACTCGAATTATTATCATGGGGCGCTTTCCTTAAGGAATAGAAGAATAACTCTAAGGGTTTTTTGATTAAAAGTAGATAGGAGCAAGTGTTATCGGAACGTATCGGAAATAACTTAATCTAAAAGGAAACGGTTTGGAACACAACGGATCGGAGGTAGAAAGCCAAAGGAGATTTTCTCTATAGAAAACGATCGCTGCCGATCATTAGCACACGGTACCGAGTGGTTTTGATTATTGCTTAGGCCCTATTACTCATACCTACATGCTTAAATATGGACTTGGGCTTGGTATTTTGCGGGCCTCTAGTTCTGCTAGATGATTTTCTTATATATATAGACCTAACGACAACTGGAGGAGGAATTTTGGATCATTATCTTCTTTATCTTCTACCTCTTCTCTATTAAAGTCACAAAGGAAGCTACTATTCTCCATTCTAGGATTTAAAATTGGAACCCTTGCATTAGTGACTCTTAAATCAATAATCAATAAAATATACAATGGACGTAGGCTAGAGATTGCATAACCACTTTAAAATTTTGTTGTTCTTGTTATATTTCACATATTCTCTACTAGATCTTAATATTTCTATAGGTCTTCGGGTGTTGATTCACTTTTGGCATCAACATTTTGGTGCTTTCATCGAGAAATGAGATTCGCAAGCATAGATCTAGCGAACTATTTTTGATTGGAGAATCTTGTGGTTAGATCAAGAATTTTTCTTTAAGAAAATTGAAGGAATTAGAATAAAGGAAATAATTCCCCCTAGGATATCAAGAATGCCATCAAGAGGAAGTAGTTGGTGGAGATAAAGGAAATACTCATTAGATGGAGATCGACAACCATTAGGCAGTACTAGGGCCATCCGCTCCATAAGAGATGGTTGCTAGGGTCGAATTTGACATGATGATGCAAGAGCTGAACTAGAAGTTAGAGGATAGTCATAAAGTTCAACTGGATAGGATGGACGGCATCGAAGCTCTACTAACCCATCAGGCGTAAAGGCCAAGGAGGAGCAGGAAGGAAGTTTCACCTTTCGGATCCGAGGAAGAGAACTCATCTATTTCTAGTCACAATAGGCAAAATGATAAGTAAAATAGAAGGAAGGAGTTGCAAGGTAGGTAGAAGGAGTTGTTGGAGGAAGTTGGAGTACTCCCCTCATAAGGATCCAGCTCAGTACCGACCAGAGTCAGGTCGGTACCGAGAGGAATCTTAAAGGACTAGTGGGATAGGTTGCTGAGGTTATGGACTTGTCGAATTCGAAGGATGATTTGCAGCGTGACGGTGATGATTATGAGCTCGATGTTGCTAATCATGATTCTGGAGTTCAAACAACTACAATGGAACCGACTGGACGTCAATGGAAGATCGTAGGAGTGGTTCTCCCAAAAAATGGAGAACATAGACATCAACGGGAAAACAAGGATCATTCAAAGAGCCAAACATTCAATGCAGCCCTAATAGTCGACCTTCGATGTACCATGCCGACGAGGAGTATATAACGTATATGGTAAAGAAGTAGGTAGAAGAAAGCAAAGGTAGAAACAACGAAGATTGGGGTTCTGCACTATGAAAAACTCTGTTCATGGAGAACGTTCTAAAAGAAGAGTATCCCTGGAAGTTTACAATGTTGATTGTGCCATCGTATAGTGGGATAACCGAACCAAGCACTGCTTATTCAAATATAAATGGCACACGGATGGTGCCAGGGCGATGGCTGCAGTTTGATGTAGGTGTTTTCCTGCTTTTCTGGAGGGTATTGCAGTGATGTGGTTTACGCGGCTCACGCTATTGTCTATATTGACTTTGTATGAGTTGGCAAGGAAGTTTATGGAGCAGTTAGGCTCTATACTTCTTGGCCAAAGGATGCGTTGTAATTTTCGAGCCTGTTTTAAGGACTTGAGTGGTTATTGAAGGGATTGTTAAATCAGTTTATTTTGGTAGTTACGGATGTTAGCTTTTCGAATGAAGATTTGGTATTTATGGCTTTGGTCCTGGGCGTACATCCAGACACGGGCTTTGGTAAGTGGTTGAAGATGAAACAACCAACGACCATAGAGGAATTCCACTAGAAAGCTAATCAATTCTTATGTTTGGAAGAAAGAAGTAAAGCTTCTAAAAACATTGATGGTGGATAATCAAAGAAAGCAGTTCAAAGTTATATTGCAATTAAGAAAACTGGTGATAGCTCCGGCAAAGTGGCCATAAACATTGAAAAATCTATTAATCAAAGGAAAAGGAATCATGGCTCTAGTGATAGGCGAAGCGACGCAAAGAATGGCCTAAGGAACATGATGCCTGATGAGTATATGCCCTTGGATAATACTTCAGAAAATATATACTTTGTTACAAAAGAAACAGAATGATATAAAAGACCTCCTAGGAAGGAGGTGACCGAGGAGGAAAGATGCTCAGGAAATTACTATCATTTTCATGGAACTCATGGACACAGAGAACGTGTGCCAATATTTGATAGTGTTTATTTAGGAATTAATTGAGAAGAAAAATTTTCAGCAGTATGTTAGAGATCCGTAGTACAATGGGCAAAACGCTAGACCACAAGGGCCAAACTTGCTAGGACCTAATGGAGAGGGGCTTAGGCGCACTGATGGAAGGTTAGTCATAAATACCATTATAGGAGGACCTCATCCAACAAAGAAAAGCTGCAAGGAAATAGAGAGGTACGCTGGTTCATTGAAGCACGTACCAACAGAGAGTTTCTTTGCTATAGAGGACAAAGCTCCAGCCAAGCAATAGAGAATGGCAACATATGACATTGTATTTAGGAGTTGGGATTCTGATGAAGTCCAAGCACCAACTTTTGACCTTAAGCTGATAACAACTGTTATTGGACCAATAATGGTGCATCGGATCCTAGTGGATAGTGGAAGTTATATGAACTATCTGTTAAGGAGAACGTTTGATCAAATGAAAATCAGTATGAAGGATGTCATGGCCTGCAGAACAAAGATTCACGGATTTATAGGCAAAGCTAAACAAATGATTGGGATAATTGATTTAATGGTTGAGTTAGGTGATGGAGATCGCAAGGTTGTGCAGATCCAAACATTTGTTACAGCAGATGAGTATATGGTGTATAATGTCTTTCTGTTCCAACCGAACTTGGCAGATTTTAGGATAGCACTGGCCCCATGGTGCTTAATGATGAATTTCCCCATGGAGAGTGAGGTTAGGTCAGTAAATGGGGACCATAGAACTGGAAGGGCATGCTATATTTCTGAGCTAAGAGAAGCAAAGCAACGAAAAAAGGCGAAGGATGTAGAGAAGGCTCTCTGCATTAAAAAATCAAAAGCGTAGACATCAAAGCCTAAGCCCTGGTTGGGATCCATAGCAGGTTCGATAAATCTACAAATTCCACAAAGAAGTTTGAGGAAGTACGAGCAGCACTGGCAGAGTTGGCAGTCGATTTTCCAATCGATATGAATGATCCAACATGGACTTTTAAGATTGGATCTCAGCTCGGTATTGGACTGATAAAGGAAATGGTTGATTTCCTTCGAGAGATCGTAGATGTATTTTGCTTGGACACATTCAGATATGTGCAGGATATCGCCAAAGAAAGCATGTTATGTGTTGAATGTCGACCTAAACCTTCCAACCATAAAATAAAACAAGCACAGTTTGGGTTCGGAGTGATTCACCACGCTAAAAGACAAAGTACACAAATTTATGGCGAATGGTTTCATCTGCGATGCTTTATAGCCGAAACGGTATCGAACCCCATGTGGTTAAAAAGTCAAAAGGAAAGTGGTCGATGTGCATCGTCTGTTCTTATTTGAATAAAGCAGGCTCTAATGATAGGTTTCCCTTGCCTAGGATTGACCAATTGGTGGACGGGATTGCAGGCTAGACAAGAGTTGCTCTCATTCATGGTGCTAATTCATGATAAACCATATACTGTTACATATGCTGGATTAGTAACATGCCAGCTTTATAACAAATTTGGAACTGTTATGTTATCGAGTAATTCCATTTGGTTCAAAGAACGTTGAAGCTACGTGTCAAAGATTGATAAATTCTATGTTCAAGATTCAAAATTAAAAGGACGATGGAAGTATATGTGGATGATAAGCTGGTAAAGTCATGGATATAACAAAACCACTTGGATGATCTTTCAGTGATATTCGAAGTTTTACAAAAGTATGGGATGAAGTTGAATCATTGAAATGTTCTTTTGAAGTTGCATCAGGAAAATTTCTAAGGTATATCGTGACACGAGGGGAATTGAAGCCAATCCTAAACAGATTAACACCTTATAAGGGCCCCAATTGTGAAAAAGGATTTACAAAGCTTAAATGGGAAGATTGCTACCTTGAGTCAATTTATCTCAAGGGAAAAAGATAAGTGCATACTATTCTTCGATGCCCTCAAAAAGGGTAAGAAATTTTTTGAATGGAATCAGGATTGTCAGAATGCCTTCGAAGAGTTGTGGAGGCATATGAAGAAACCATCGGTCCCATCCAAACCATTAGATGGGGAGGGATTTTTTCATTTATTTGGCAATGTTTGCTCATGCACTAAGCATTACATTAGTATCTGAGGAGGCAATGATTTAAAGGCGGTCTATTATATCAACAAGTGATTTACAAGAGCTGAAAATAACAACCCGAGGTTGGAGAAACTTGTATATTGCTTGCTGATTGCATCGAGAAAGCTACAGCCAAACTTTTAGGCTCATCCGATTAAAGTACTAACGAATCAGCTCTTCAAGTAAGTGTTATACCGACCCAAGACCTAGGGAAGGTTGCTGAAGTGGAATATAGAATTGAATCGGTATGATATTTCTTACCATCCAAGGAGGCAATAAATGGATAGGCATTGACAGATTTATCGTTGAGTTTACCGCACAGGATGGTGAAAAGCAAGACGATATGGTCACGATTTCCTATTATAAGTTGTTTGTGGATGGAGCTTCGAATGAACATAGTTCAGGTGCAGAGTTTTGCTTGTAACTTCAGAAGGATGATCAATTTGTTATGCACTGAAGTTGGAATTTCCCACAGCTTACAATGAGGCTGAGTATGAGGCATTGATAGAGGGACTAAGGATAGCAAGGGAACTATGGATAATGCTGCTGCATACGTTAAGTGATTCCCAATCAATGGTTTATCAAGTGAGGAAGGAGAATATCAGGCTAAGGGTTCGAGATTTTCTCCATAACCGATGAAAGCACTGGAGCTATTAAATGACATAGTAAATTGTATGATTACACACACCCTAGATAAGAGAACGTAAAGGACGATTCATTGGCAAAACTGGATAGCTTGAAGGAAATACAGGTGATGATTTTGGTTGCAGTGGAGGTATAAACGGCTCCGAATATCGATCAGATGGATGTTGAATGGATTTTGGAGACCAAGGAAGAAGTGGAGTGATAGATGACTCTTATAAAGGACTATCCCTCAGAGTAATTCACCTTGGAGATAAGAACGAAAGGAAGAAACTCCTTCGAAAAGCGTCATAGTTCATAATGCAAGAAGGAGTATTGTACAGAAGAGTATTCTCTACCCCCTTGCTTAGGTGTGTAACCAAGGATGAGGTTAGGAAATCCACATGGAAATCCATGATGGTAGCTATAGTGTTTAGACCGGAGGGTAGATGTTAGCAAAGAAGGTACTTTTCTATGGATATTTCTGGCCAAAGATAAATAAGGATGCAGCTGATTACACCAAACTGTTCGATAGTTGTCAGATATTTGCGAAGATTCCAAGAGACCCATCTATAGAGCTTACATAAATGGTCAGCCCATGGCCATTTGTAGTTTAGGAATTGATATTATTAGAGCGTTATCGATGGAAAAAGGGGGAGCCAAGTATGTGATAGTTGCAGTGGATTATTTCACAAAATGGACCAAAGCAGAACTGCTTTCCACATTCACAATGAAAAAGATGACCAACTTCATGATGGATAACATCATTTGCAGGTTCGGAGTATCTCATAAAATCATAACAAGTAATGAAACTTAGTCTGAAAGTTACAAGTTCAACGATTTTTAACGCCCTTACACATATACCCATACTATCTAAGAGTATTACTGTGACGACCGCCCATGACTCCCGCACCAAAACAAGGAAAAAGTGTGCTGAAAGGCGTGCCAAGTAGCCATGAACGATAGTCAGGGTAAAATAAAACAGAAACTCTATCGTACAACTCACAGCGCATGGACAAAATACAATAAAGAAATATATGTATATAGTGAAGCTCATAACGGAATATCATCACATAGACTTCATAAAGGTTTGATACAAACATCTGAACAATCAATACATCAAGCCTCACTACATAACACTCAAAACATATAAAAGTAGCGGAATATCCAGTACATATAGTAGAAAAACTAATATGCTAGCCTCCAGCTCGTCTTCGTCATCAACTTCGTAGATCCTAAAGAACAGCACCAGTCACCTGCTACCTAGTCTGCCCATCCCAACATGGATGAACAGCCCAAGGTAATAAGAGTTGAATATAAAACCTTGAGTCATACAACAGTCTTAGTGAGCACTAAATTAACTATCAAACATACCAAAAGAGCATAAAGGATAAAAGGAATAGGAACTCAACCATCCCACTCCACCTCATTCTACAGTGATAGCCCCCAGACCCACTAAGCATAAACAAGAACAGCAAAGCAGATAATTTAAGTAAAGTAATTATCACTCGAGTCAAGGTCGATGTTTTCCAAATACAAACCCCCAAGGCCTAAACCAAGATTAGATAAGCACCCAGAAAACACCGCTCTTGAGACCGAATGATAGTGCAACCAAGCATTCATGACTCTGGCTATCACTGTTATCATTGCCACGATTTCACCGTTAATTGAATGACCGGTACCTTCTTTCAGCCGTCCGTCAAGGGTTAATGGCAACCCCGGTTCTAGACATAACTCCGCACGTCATCATGACCCGTGCTTAGGACTATCGCATCTGCCCAGAGTACTAACACGTCATCATGACCCGTGTCTGGAACGTCATCGTGACCCGTTCCAACGTACTCTTGCTTTGAGCATGCTAGAACCTTCAATAACGATAAGATCCAAGCCTCCTAGTCATCCTCCTCGACGACTACTCTCACACTAGCTCAAGCGCCTCTCGAGCCCACCATTATCGACACAAACTCGGACCGCATCACCGAGTTATCAACATAGCTTCGCACGTCGTCGTGACTCGTGCTTGAAACGTCATCATTGCCCGTCCCAACTCAACATTATACTTTGCCTCATCGCATCATAGCAAAGTCCCATCTCAACATCATGGTTTTCCTCATCGCATCATGGCAAAGTCCATCATCACTGAATCTATCCATATGAGCTTCCACATCCGCTTCATATGCCACAAGCAGCTTTCACCATTCAAGAGCCTTTCCACTTAGCTTTTGAATCATCTTCGACCAACTTGTCCAAATCAAGTTATCGATCAACTAATCAATCAAATCAAACATCAATCCAAGTAATAAATCTTTCAAACAAGATCTAATAAGCAATTACAACAATAATGGCAATTTCGTAAATAAAGAGTTTAAATCTAACATGCATTCTAACAAGCATGAATTATGAACAATATCTCTACAACTTGATGAATGAACTTGCATAAGTTAACATGTAGTAAAATGGGTGTCAAAACTTCATAGGTGATAGATCTACATGCATACTTAGGGAAAATGTAAGAAATCACTATCTTTAACACATAAACAAGCCACCAATCCAATATACTCCCTTGGGTCCATGTGAGAGATAACTACCACTCACCAAATCACCTAAACACCTTAAAAACAACCAACTCCAGATCTGGACAGCAAAGAAACAAGCTTGATCCGGCAAAATCTCGCTTCAAACGATGAAATCTCTCTTTGTTGGATGAAGATCTTCAACTTTAGCTCTTGGATCTTCGATCTTGGATAGACGTTAGCACTAGATTAGAGTGGAGAAAAAGAAGTGAAGAAATGTTGTAGTCGAGCTCTCAAAATGGCAGCACTTCGTCGCTTCAAAATCCGGTGCCAAAAAGTGAGCCAAACCCCTCTATTTATAGGCTGAAATTCCCCTGAGTCGTCCCCCCTTAAGTCGCCCACGACCTAACCCATGAGTCGTCCACGACCTAACCTTGCCGACTCACGACTTAACTGCATGCGGCATAGCGACATAGGCCCTCTAACGACCTAACGACCCAACTACAAAGCCGACTCAACCAGCCTTACGACCTAACAAACACGGAGCCTCACGCGCGACTCAACACAGGTGCGACTCAACGGCCTATCCAAATGCGACTTAATACCTATGCGACCTAACGCTACACAGGGTCACACGACCTACGACTTAGCACACTCGCGACCTATCCTTAACTCGTATAAGACTTATAGCATACACAACCTAACACGTGCACGCGACTTAACACTAAGCCTAGGTCCCCTACGACTTATACCATAACGACTTAAGCCTTAGGTCGTTCACGACCTAACTATACTAAGTCGCACGAATGACCTTCCTACCCTAAGTCGTTAACTCCTGAGTCGCTAGCTACTGTAGGTCGTCCCAATCCTTAGACCGCTAACCCTTAAGTCGGCCAGTTCCTATAAGTCGTTTACTCCACTAAGTCGTACAACTGACTTATCTCCTACACGACTCAAGCTATCACATCTAAACTGCTAGGTCGTAATCCCCTAAGTCGTTCACGACTTAAAACCATCTACGACCTATCCAAGAGCCGATCTAAGGACCCTATGCAACCGAGTTAACTTCCTTATGAACCATCTTTTACACGACTTAGGCTATGGATGACATAAACAATACTAACGACCTAATAATTCTACGATTTATCAACACGTACAAATACGGGTCGTTACATTCTCTCCCCCTTAGGAATTTCGCCCCCGAAATTCCAAACAAACAAGAGCAATCAAAGTTATTCTGCATGCCTACCATCCATAGCAATCAACAAACCATGCATCCAATTACTAGCCTAGCATGCAGAATTCTAAGACTTAGAACAAGATACAAATTCATGAGATGTCACGACACCTTAGGGCCATACCTTAAAGAGTTCAGGATGAGCTGCCTTCATCCTCTCTTCCTCCTCCCACGTACAGTCGTCAACATCATCACTCCATTGTACCTTGAGTAACGTAATCGTCTTCCTCCTAAGCTGTTTCGTGTCGGTTTCAACAACACGAAGCGGCTTACGAGGTCTCGTAACAACTGGATCAACTTCCAAATCTTTACAGCTATCAGCAGAAACCACCGTATTCGAGTCGTGCACATACTTTCGTAGATAAGATACATGAAAAACATTGTGCACACCCGCCATCTTTTCCGGTAACTCCAATCTATAAGCGAGCTTTCCAATTCGCTCGATAATCGGGAATGGTCCAACAAATCTCGGAGTTAACTTTCCTTTCTTTCCGAATCGAATAACATTCTTCAGTGGAGAAATCTTCACAAAAACCATATCACCTACGTCGAATTCCAAATCCTTACGACGCTTATCGGCATAACTTTTCTGACGATCTTGGGCTGCCTTCATTCGTCGCCGAATGATCTCTACACAATCCGTAGTCTGTCGAATCATTTCTGGCCCAAGCATCAGCTTTTCTCCGGTTTCCAACCAACATGTCAGAGAGTTACACGGTCTTCCATACAATGCTTCATACGGTGCCATACCAATACTTGACTGGTAACTGTTATTATACGCAAATTCCACCAAATGAAGGTGATCTTCCCACGATCCTCCAAAATCTAAAACACATGCCCTCAAGAGATCTTCCAAAACTCAGTTGACTCTCTCAGTCTGACCATCTGTTTGGGGGTGATAAGCTGTACTCAAACACAACTCGGTTCCCAAAACTTCCTGGAAGCTCTTCCAAAATCCACTAGTGAACAATGGGTCTCGATCGCTCACTATACTCTTCGGAACACCATGGAATCGCACTATCCACTTAACATACAACTCAGCCAACTTCGATGCAGTCCTATTTGATCGAACAGGAATGAATCTTGCACTCTTAGTCAAACGATCTATGATGACCCAAATCCCTTCATTTCCTGCCCTGGTTCTAGGTAGACCATCGATAAAATCCATCGATACTTGCTCCCACTTCCATGTAGGAACCTCCAATGGCTGAAGCAATCCACTGGGCTTCTTCTGCTCAGCCTTCACCAACTGGCAGTTCATACATTGGGAAATAAAATTTCCAACATCCTTCTTCATACCTTCCCAGTAATAGGTTCTCTTAATATCCCGATACATCTTATTTCCACCTGGATGAATCGTCAACTTGGAGTGATGACTTTCCCTCAAAACTTCATCTCTCAATCCATCTATATCGGGAACAACTAGTCGTCCTTGTTTCCGAAGCCAACCCTCTCGATCGACTTAAATCCTTTATCCTTTTCTGGATTCAATCCAGATTCCAAATCACGGATAATCTTGACAAGCTTATCATCTCGCTTTTGGCTCTCGCCAATCCTTTCCACAAGAGTAGGTCTTATCGATAAGTTTGCCAACATCTCAGGTTCCAATTCACATCTAGGCCTGAAGTCAAATCCAGCCAAATACTCGAGACTCTTCCATTCCGAAAACATGGCTCCCAATCCTGCATGTCTTCGACTTAACGCATCGGCCACTGCGTTACCTTTTCCCGGAGTATAGGCTATATCAACATCATATGATGCCAAAACTCTAGCCACCTTTGCTGCCGAAGATTCAAATCCTTTTGGGAGAACAGATACTTCAACGACTTATGATTCGTAAACAACTCGAATCGAACTCCCAATAGATAATGTCTCCACATCTTCAGAGCAAAAACAATCGCCGCTAACTCCAAATCATGAGTCGGGTAATTCCTTTCATGCGGCTTCAGTTGTCGACTTGCATATGCAACAACTTTATCCTTTTGCATTAGCACTGCTCCAAGTCCAGTACCACATGCATCAGTGTAAGCCACCATCTCATCATTCCCACTTGGAATAGTCAAAACAGGAGCACTTGTCAGTCGCTCTTTCAGGATTACGAAAGCTTGCTCACACTTATCATCCCATCTGAACACTTGGTTCTTTTTCGTCAATCCTGTTAACGGTGCCGCTATCTTGGAAAAGTCTTTGATAAACCGACGATAATATCCAGCTAATCCAAGAAAACTTCTCACATCAAATGCATTCTTAGGTCTAACCCAATCCTGGATTGCTGCCACCTTAGCGGGATCAACCGTTATTCCATTTCCAGAAATAACATGGCCTAAGAACCTCACTTCACTCTTCCAGAAGTGACACTTCGAAAACTTAGCCTTCAGCTGATGTTTCCGCAAGATTTCCAAAACAATACACAAGTGCGTCTTGTGCTCTTCTTCATTTCTGGAGTAAACCAAAATATCGTCCACGAACACAAGTACGAACTTGTTCAACTGATCTCTGAACACCCTATTCATAAGATCCACAAAATATGCTGGTGCATTAGTCAATCCAAACGGCATTACCAGCCACTCATAAAAACCGGATGGTGTCCTAAAAGCAGTCTTCGGCACATTATCCTTAGCCACTCTCAACTGATGAAATCCCGTTGCCAAATCCATCTGAGAAAACACCTTAGCTTCATGAAGATGATCAAACAAGTCATCTATTCTCGGCAATGGATACTTGTTCTTCCTAGTCACCTTATTCAGCTCACGATAATCCACACACAACCTCAATGATCCATCCGCTTTGGTTGCGAACACAACTGGTGCACCCCATTCGGACACGCTACGTCGAATGAATCCTTTCCGTAAAAGGTCATCAACTTGCACCTTCAGCTCTTGTTGTTCTCTAGGCGCCATCCGTCTAAGAGGCATCACAACAGGTCTGGCTCCCTCAACTAGATCGATACGAAACTCGATCTCCCTATGCGGCGGTAACCCTTTGACCTCATCAAAGACGTCCTCAAATCCATTCACAACCGGCATCGATGACAGTCCATCCCGTGGAACAACCAGCGAATACATGAAGCCCATGAAGACGCCTTCTTCATGCTTACATCGTATCACAACCTTTCGCCCTTCCACATTCCCGACTGTCACCTCCAGTTTCTCACAATCAACCTTTGCCGCATACTTCCTAAGCCAGTCCATTCCTAAAATAATTCCGAACCCCGCAAAGTTCATAACAAAGCAATCACAAACAAAAGAGCAATCATGACTAGATACAACTAGACCACGGCATACCATACACAAACAAAACGAACCCCCAACTGGATTAGTCACAACCAATGGTCTATCAACAATTTCCGGTTCCAAACCCAACCGGCCTACCAAATCATCACAAACAAACAAATGCGACGCTCCAGTATCAAACAACACTCTAACCGGTACACCACAAATGGAAAGAGTACCTTGAACCACCACACTCTTCCCTTTGTCATCAACAGTAGGAGCTTTCGAAGATGATGGAACAGCTCCCAAAGCATAAGCTTGCACAATCTGCTTATCTTTCCTCGGTTCTGGATAGTCCTTCTTGATATGTCCCAGCCTATCACAGTTGTGGCACTTCAACTGCACCTTTGGATTCTTGCAATCTCTAGAGAAATGGCCCTTCTGCCGACAATTGTAGCAGGTCACTTCACCCTTTGGCTTCTTCTAGCCATCCTTACCCTTCTGATGCTGCTGCTTCCTCTTCTTGTTTCCACCCTGCTGTGATTTGGACTCTTCCTTGGTCACAGCAACAACAGACCCTTCCATAGGAAACAAACTCTCATGCCTGAGAGCTTACTCCACAAGCTTCTCAAATGGATCGTCCAGATGATCCACCAACTGTCTCCCAAGATAATTGTCCAAGCTTGTCACAACTTCTCATTCTTCTGATAGGGAGATTCAATATACGACCGAGCATACTTGGACAAAGCTTCAAACTCAGAAACATACTCAAGAACTGGTCTCCCACCTTGCTTGAGTTCCACAAACTTCTTAAACAGGACATATTTCTGTGCCGTAGAGATGAACTTAGCTTCAAATCTGACTTGGAACTGCTCCCAAGTAATCTCTTCCTCTAGAGTATCAATGGTGATAGAATTCCACCAATCCGAAGCTCTCCCCTGAAGCTGTCTCGATGCAAGCTTCCTCTTAGTTGCATCCTCAATTCCCAAATCACCAAAGATCCTTCCACAAGCATCAATCCATCTCTGCACTTCAATGGTTGATTCGGTTCCCAAGAAAACCTTTCCTCCAAGAGCAGTATAGTCCTTACACAACTTAGCAAAATCCACTGGTCTTGGAGCTTGAACTTGAACTCCAACATCTACTGACGGTCCTGAAGTTGGTATCCTTCTCATGATCGAAGTCATCATAGCTTCGAACATTGCAGCATAGTCAGTAGCTCCCCCAACAGCATGGCTTTCCCTAGCAGCTTGTCTCTCTCTTCGACTCATCCTTAATATCTACAAAAAGGAATGATTTAGAACACCTTGAGAAACAACTACATAAGGAGTTCAAATTCTTCTAAATTACTATATTATATATATATAGTAATCATCCACCAAAATACAATTACGTCTCTCATACGTAGTTACGTCAGCGAGCGTTGGCTAAAATCGATTAACCAAAGCTCTGATACCAAATGTGACGACCGCCCATGACTCCCGCACCAAAACAAGGAAAAAGTACGCTGAAAGGCGTGCCAGGTAGCCATGAACGATAGTCAGGGTAAAATAAAACAGAAACTCTATTGTACAACTCACAGCGCATGGACAAAATACAATAGAGAAATATATGTATATAGTGAAGCTCATAACGGAATATCATCACATAGACTTCATAAAGGTTTGATACAAACATCTGAACAATCAATACATCAAGCCTCACTACATAACACTCAAAACATATACAAGTAGCGGAATATCCAGTACATATAGTAGGAAAACTAATATGCTAGCCTCCAGCTCGTCTTCGTCATCAACTTCGTAGATCCTAAAGAACAGCACCTGTCACCTGCTACCTAGTCTGCCCATCCCAACATGGATGAACAGCCCAAGGTAATAAGAGTTGAACATAAAACCTTGAGTCAGACAACAGTCTTAGTGAGCAGTAAATTAACTATCAAACATACCAAAAGAGCATAAAGGATAAAAGGAATAGGAACTCAACCATCCCACTCCACCTCATTCTACAGTGATAGCCCCCAGACCCACTAAGCATAAACAAGAACAGCAAAGCAGATAATTTAAGTAAAGTAATTATCACTCGAGTCAAGGTCGATGTTTTCCAAATACAAACCCCCAAGGCCTAAACCAAGATCAGATAAGCACCCAGAAAACACCGCTCTTGAGACCGAATGATGGTGCAACCAAACATTCATGACTCTGGCTATCACTGTTATCATTGCCTCGATTTCACCGTTAATTGAATGACCGGCACCTTCTTTCAGCCGTCCATCAAGGGTTAATGGCAACCCCGGTTCTAGACATAACTCCGCACGTCATCATGACCCGTGCCTAGGACTATCGCATCTGCCCAGAGTACTAACACGTCATCATGACCCGTGTCTGGAACGTCATCGTGACCCGTTCCAACGTACTCTTGCTTTGAGCATGCTAGAACCTTCAATAACGATAAGATCCAAGCCTCCTAGTCATCCTCCTCGACGACTACTCTCACACTAGCTCAAGCGCCTCTCGAGCCCACCATTATCGACACAAACTCGGACCGCATCACCGAGTTATCAACATAGCTTCGCACGTCGTCGTGACCCGTGCTTGAAACGTCATCATGGCCCGTCCCAACTCAACATTATACTTTGCCTCATCGCATCATAGCAAAGTCCCATCTCAACATCATGGTTTGCCTCATCGCATCATGGCAAAGTCCATCATCACTGAATCTATCCATATGAGCTTCCACATCCGCTTCATATGCCACAAGCAGCTTTCACCATTCAAGAGCCTTTCCACTTAGCTTTTGAATCATCTTCGACCAACTTGTCCAAATCAAGTTATCGATCAACTAATAAATCAAATCAAACATCAATCCAAGTAATAAATCATTCAAACAAGATCTAATAAGCAATTACAACAATAATGGCAATTTCGTAAATAAAGAGTTTAAATCTAACATGCATTCTAACAAGCATGAATTATGAACAATATCTCTACAACTTGATGAATGAACTTGCATAAGTTAACATGTAGTAAAATGGGTGTCAAAACTTCATAGGTGATAGATCTACATGCATACTTAGGGAAAATGTAAGAAATCACTATCTTTAACACATAAACAAGCCACCAATCCAATATACTCCCTTGGGTCCATGTGAGAGATAACTACCACTCACCAAATCACCTAAACACCTTAAAAACAACCAACTCCAGATCTGGACAGCAAAGAAACAAGCTTGATCCGGCAAAATCTCGCTTCAAACGATGAAATCTCTCTTTGTTGGATGAAGATCTTCAACTTTAGCTCTTGGATCTTCGATCTTGGATAGACGTTAGCACTAGATTAGAGTGGAGAAAAAGAAGTGAAGAAATGTTGTAGTCGAGCTCTCAAAATGGCAGCACTTCGTCGCTTCAAAATCCGGTGCCAAAAAGTGAGCCAAACCCCTCTATTGATAGGCTGAAATTCCCCTGAGTTGTCCCCCCTTAAGTCGCCCACGACCTAACCCATGAGTCGTCCACGACCTAACCTTGCCGACTCACGACTTAACTGCATGCGGCATAGCGACATAGGCCCTCTAACGACCTAACGACCCAACTACAAAGCCGACTCAACCAGCCTTACGACCTAACAAACACGGAGCCTCACGCGCGACTCAACACAGGTGCGACTCAACGGCCTATCCATATGCGACTTATACCTATGCGACCTAACGCTACACAGGGTCACACGACCTACGACTTAGCACACTCGTGACCTATCCTTAACTCGTATACGACTTATAGCATACACAACCTAACACGTGCACGCGACTTAACACTAAGCCTAGGTCCCCTACGACTTATACCATAACGACTTAAGCCTTAGGTCGTTCACGACCTAACTATACTAAGTCGCACGAATGACCTTCCTACCCTAAGTCGTTAACTCCTGAGTCGCTAGCTACTGTAGGTCGTCCCAATCCTTAGACCGCTAACCCTTAAGTCGGCCAGTTCTTATAAGTCGTTTACTCCACTAAGTCGTACAACCGACTTATCTCCTACACGACTCAAGCTATCACATCTAAACTGCTAGGTCGTAATCCCCTAAGTCATTCACGACTTAAAACCATCTACGACCTATCCAAGAGCCGATCTAAGGACCCTATGCAACCGAGTTAACTTCCTTATGAACCATCTTTTACACGACTTAGGCTATGGATGACATAAACAATACTAACGACCTAATAATTCTACGATTTATCAACACGTACAAATACGGGTCATTACAATTACTATGTAATATTGTCAAGTAATATGGAGAATGAAGTGATATGGAGCATACATGTAAATATTCCCTTTGACCAACACCTGTACGTATCTCAAATATTAATATAACTTACCATATTTGTACTCGGTCTCGGTATAAAGCAATGAACATGTGTGCCTCCAAGATAGAACGATACTCAATATAATATAAGTAACAGAGAACGCTAAGTCAATTAATGCAACGATAAGGTATAATAGTAAATATACACTATCCTTTAATTATACAACATCTGAATCAAATTATACTTCAGCTGTGTATTATTACTTAATATTATAAAGTTCTATCCTCCTTTTATGCCCAAGCATTATTAACTAGTCAACTCGACCATAAATCTAAATGTCTCGAATTAACCCAAGTATTATAAAAAATACACGAGTCGGGCAATGTCTGTATCGTGGGTAATATGTCTGTAACTCAATATGTCAACATATAATGATATCGCTCATAATGTAAATATATATTATTTGAATATATGCACAAGATATACAACCCCAATATCATATACAATCTCATATGTATTATAAGATTTCAGATCTCATATATTATACATAAAGATGTTATCGCCCATCTTAAAGTAAACCAAATAAAAGTCATTAAATCAATATTAAATGGGTGAATCATCCATATCTAGAAAGGCATCATCAAAATCAAGCAATCATCAATAATAAGATATCACCAGGTTTAGTTAAGCTATCTCATATCGATACCCAAATATATCTCTCAATCCCATAAATAAATAAATAACACCATCAACATACTAAAAAGGGTAGGTTGCCTATCGATACATAATAAAAGATATGAGGATCCACCATACTCTGGACACTTATCCAGATATAATCTCATCTTCTAATATATAAATGATTAGGAATAGTATGGCTGTAATGAGGACTAACTACACTTTATACTCATCCTATCTCTAGTATAGCCAACTCATCATAGGTTTAAGACATATATGGCAATTCACTACACACACAAATACCAAAACAAGACGGGAGACTGATGGCCATATGCACGCTCTAGGAACCCAGAGTCTACTAGCCTCCTGCAAATAGCCTGATCTTTTCCAACTGTTTTTAGTTACCTTGATGGACATCGTGACAAATATCCACCAATGGCTCGTCAACGCGTAGCCTCTGTTATGATCCTGTTTTGCCACTATAGGTAATAGACTGTTGGCTTTGCGACAATAAGGGGTTATAAGGCACCTACTATGGGTCAGCTATCCTAAACCTTGCGATGCACATCAAATATAATATACAACAACGGTATCACGGATTTGGAGAGCGACCCTATGATCAGGTCGCCAAGGTAGATTCTAACCAATCTAGTTCACTTTCAAACCATAAAGGGAGTAGGATACAATATGGATAGTCATATAGTACTCATATCTTATTGCTATATATGTCTAATAGTAGGTCGTCACACAGCTCTTATAAGTCACCACGTGACTACAATGTACTCGCCAAAGTGAGTATCGCCACATACACATAAGCATAATCCTCTTTTGAGTGACATTCACTTATAAATAATCAAATAGATAACATAATGGTGTCTCATACCATCATGTTATTCGGATAATTTATTTAATGCTCATAAACTACACTCAATCCATACTAGAGTTCTTTATATGAAAAGTCCAATGAATAATAGGAAAAGTGTTATCAAAAGTCCTATACCAGACAGTATCCCTAAACCGTTTATTCCAATTTATCTTCTCATAGAAATAATAAAAATATTGTAAATATAATATCACAATAATAACAATGTCATGAAACTATATAGAAGGATGTCATCACTGTATCTTATCCAAACACCAATCAGAACGGTATCAACCTTGAATCAGTCATATAATCCAATTCAATATATAAGAGAAGAATGATCAGAAATGTAATATAAAAAAAGATTATCCAATAAATAAATAAATAAAGTAACAAAAAAATTCAATACTAATAATGAATCATTCACATCATATAACCTTATATAATAATATAAATAATTAGATTTAGATAATAAGTAGCATGTGTGTATATATATCATATTTAAATTCTTTAATAATGTTATATAAGACAAACGATACAAAAATAATATCTAATTAATTATTTAAACGTCATAATAAAAATTACTTAAGTTTATTATATAATTGAAGTCTTCGTCAAGCACCATGAAAATTATTTGATGATTCAAAATAGGGATTTACTAAACTTTATAAATTTTCACATAATTGTAATATTATTAACAGGAAATTATTATCAAGGAAAATATTTCTCAGCGTTCTAGCCTCAAGGACAGACCTTCAGTATTTTAGTCCGAAGGACAACTTTCTCTAGGTATCAGTGTTTAGTTATTGATGGCAGTTTTTAGCAGTTTGTAGTTATCAGTAACACTATTTAGGTATCAGTTTTTAGTTCGGTAGCAGTTTAGGAAGAATGTTTGTCCTTCTGAATAATTTTAGAAGAATGTTTGTCTTTATGAATAACTTTTAGGAGAATGTTTATCCTTGTGATAAAAATATTGAGATCGTGTCCTTAAGGCTAAAAATATACAAAATTTTGTCCTTTAAATTAATTCCCTCTATTATTATACTACTTTCTACAATTAATGAACATCTCAAAATAACTTGTAAAATTAAATATTACTCAACACAATCGATTCATAATTTTCTATAATTAAACACTATATTAAAATAAACATTAACTTTCAATATAAATTCCACTGTACTTCAAATTATTAAAATATGGATAATTCCAATATTTCTCATATATATTCAAAATCATTGTTAACTATATTAATATGTCTTAATAACATTTAAAAACCATTACATGTTTATTCATAATTTAATGATTATAAACAATTTTTAAATAAATTTATGTTAAATAAAACGGACTCCTAGAATGAAAACTAAACATTAAATCATAATAGCTTTCATTTGCATAATAAGTAACTCTTTGAAAGATTACTATAATATAAAATAAACATCAAAACCATTCATTAAATACAATTAAATAAATAATGTAAAATTATACAAAATAATAATTCAGAAAATCAAATAGTACACCTTTGGTCTACTAGAATATCACCTCAGTTGACTGGTCTAAGTCGACTAAATCCATGAAAAACCGACTAAAATGTTGTATTGCTCTTTAATTTTGGATTTTTTCCTAGTCATTTGATTGAATTTATTGCTCAGTCAGCTGAATCGAGATTTAGTCTACAGAATTTTTATTTAGTCTACTAAATTCTTGAAAGTCAGAAATGACTTACACGTATTCTTCTGTTCGATTCAACTCGACATCCCTCACTTATTGGTGTTACTTCCCTCTAGTTCACTCATACTTCTACTACACTATAACCATTCTTGATCAATTATATCAATGAAGCACAATTCATGGACGAAGAGGTAGGATCACTATATTACTAAAGTATAACCTATTCATTGACTAATAATCACTAAATTAAATCAAACAAAGATAAGAGCAGGAGAACTCACCTTGATTTGATGATAACTTTGCTCCTTATCCATCCTTGCTTCCCTCTTCTAGATCACTTTACTAATATTCTTCAATTTTAAAAAGACGATCAACTAGCTTCTTTTGATTACTTAGTGCGGGTAGTTGCCAAGATGTCATGATTTGATTTGTATTAATTGTTGTAATTTAATGCTAATTAATTTTAGAAATTATAGTGATGGAGTGTAGGAAGAAATTTTAAAATGTTTCTTATTCGAGAAATGGAGGAGCATGCTTGTATATTTAGAAGTGGGAGAAGACTCTAGAATTTGAAAATTCTAGAATTTAAGCTTTATGAAGGCAAATATATTTATTTTTTGGGTTTGTATACTAACTAATTGGGCTTGTGACCATTTCTTTTGTTACTTGCTTATGTGAAAAAAATGTTACATAACCAAACTTTCTTTGTTTACATGAAAGCTAATTGGTTGTGCTTTGTATAATAGAGGGCCTTTATATTATTACTTTCTTATTCAAAATCGTATCTAATTAAAATTTAAATTCTTTTAACATTATAAAATCTTTATAACTTCTATGTTATTATAAAACCCCACAAAATATTATTTTATCGATTTATTTCAAATTATAATTCAAAATATTGTGTTTAAAATACATAAATAAATTATTAAATCAATTTTCCTTTCAATTAAATTCCTTTCATTTTAATAAACTATTCTTCATCAATTTCTCTGAATTAATTACTTAATTTCACACTAATTCTATTCAAATCTCCATTATTTCATTAATAATTATTATTTAACCATTAATTAATAGCTTTTGACAATGGGTTGTTATAGAATTTCTACAAACAGTACAAAATCGAGAAAAGCTTTTAAATGGTAGCACATCCATAGACGAATGGACAAGTGGAGACGATGAACAAAATCATTAAGTCCATTTAGAAGAAATGGTTAACTAAGGCCAAAGGCAACTAGGTTGATGTGCTTCTACTAGCATTGTGGGCTTATTTGATGACCCGATAGTCTATAATTAGACGTACGCTGTTTGCCAGCATACGGATCAGTGGCTATGATCCCGATTGAATTAGAAGTCCCTTCTCCTCATAGAAGGTTTTTCGATCCAAAGGTAAACGATGAAATCTTGCTTGAGTCCCTCGATTTGTTTATTGAGGAAAGGAAAGAAGCGATGTTGAGCATTGTTGCTCACCAGAAAAAAGTAGCACGACACTTTAACACCAATGTCCGAAATCATACTTTCGAGGTAGGGGATCTCATTTTACAACACGTTCTCTCGGGTGTAGCAGCATTTGGTAGAATTAGGAAGGTCTTTATGTAATCCAGCAAAACCTTGGAGATGGAGCATTTAACCTAGCTAAAGTTGATGGAATCACGATTCCATAGGCGTGGAAGCCCAATTCTAGAGAAAATGTAATAAGACAAGACTTTTCATGCTTCTTTCCTATAAATACAATTCGCTTCTTGAACTAATGGAACCTTGTCCATGTAAGCGAAAATTCTATACCATTGGATCAACGGTGTGTTTAGGTACAAATTCCTTAAATCCAAGATCAAAACCAAAGAGGATAATCATCTGGGTCAATTGAATAATTAGACCCTGTCATTCAAAACCTCAAAAATAGTTATAACTCCTCTGGCCTAGGATATGGGTAGGAGTAATTTCAGAGGTCTATTTGATAATTCGAGTACCATCTCCTTTGGTCTAGGATTAGGACCGAGGAGAGTGAACATAAGGGTTGATCGGATAATTTAACCTCAACCTTAAGGCATTTTCCATTGCCCAAAATTAGGCAATATCAAAAAGGAAAGGCCATATATGGATCGAATGGAAAATCTGACCCCACCTTCAGGTACTTTCCATTTCCTGGAGTTGGGCAACGTTAAGAGTAAAAGAACACATAAGGGCTGATCGTATAATTCAACCCCGATCACTAGCCATTTTCCATTGCTTGGTGTTAGGCAACATCAAGAAAGGATGCTTGGAATCGTATAATGAAAGCTCTAGCTTCTGGAGATGGAGGCTTGTGCACAGTTGAAAATCTAATGACCATGCTTACAACTTGGTAGGATACGCTAGGTCGAGGATGAACGAGGATGGTCAATGGATACTCTCGATGAATGCCCAAATATGGGTGGAATAGAGAGAAAATGCTTAGAGATAGGCATACAAAGGCATAGGTTCTTGGATATATGAACCGATCAACGGTTAGGATATTCGTGACTGCGATTGCAGCCTAGCAATACATGTTCAGCCAAGAATAAGGGAGGATAGTCGTTGAAAAATGAAACAAATAGCAACCAAACTCCTCTAGCCTAGGATTCTGAATAGAAGTGTCAATTAGACCGGGAGCAACTGGATAAGTTGCCCTACATGGTTAACATCAGACCAAGTCCTGGATATCGACAACGTTGGGGATAATACCCGGACTCTAGCACTTAGAATGAAAAGTCCTAAACGGGACTTATTACATGGAAAAACTAGACAGGAAGATGCGAATTCACTAACGGTTAAGTGTGATGCGCATTGTCGAGGTTAAGTAGTGTAAATCTACGAATAGCACCAAACGCACTCGAATATTGTCGAGGTTGGGAATATTAGGCTTAGACATACAAATTGTTATTCCTTGAAAATAAGGAACGACACGAAACTCGGATTATTCATAGTTAGTAATTGGTCGAAGGAAATTCGACTTAACATAAACAGGAAATGGAAATGCGGACCTAATCAAGGCATGTAACAATGTGCAGATTGTAGGACTTGTCATTAGTATGGAGATTAGATTTTCTGCCATATAAAGTAGTTGAACAGATATCCATGGAATGGAGACAATGATTGGAATCAATTCTTAAATGACCGATCGGAGCATGGAGGCAAAATTAATGCTTGTCTTGTTCTAGATCATGCTTTGTTCTTAATAAAAGCATACTCTAGCTGACAACTATTATCTGGCTTTTTGACCAACCAGATCTTCACTGGAGGAAGAACATCAAGATGAAGGTGAAATAATTCCTAGGAGTTGAAGTTTGTTTAGAAGGGAAATAAAAACAGATTCAAGGGATTCCGAAAGGATTGGAGCAAACAGGACCACTTGGTACTGACCACTTTGAATTGCACATGTATCCTTCAAAAATCTTGTGCGTGGAACTCTGGCTCGAATGATTATCGTGGGGTGCTTTTATTAATAAATAGAAAAACAACTCTAAAGGTTTTATGACTGAAAGTAGGGAAGAGCACGGGCTACTGGAACCTATCAGAACAAATTAATTTAAAGGAAAAGTGTCGGAACACAATGGATCGAAAGTAAAAAGCCGATGGGAAGTAGAATGGGAGTTTTCCCCCATAGAAAATGGTCGGTACCGATCATTACCACTCAGTATAGAGTGGTTTTTATTTGGTATTTCGGACCTGTTACTCACACGTGCATGCTTGAATATGGATATCGGTTTGATATTTCATGGGCCTCCGGATCAACTAGATGATTTCACTATACATATAGACCTAACGAAAACTGGAGATGGACTTTAGCTTATTATCACCTTCATCTTTTGTCTCTCCTCCTTTTAAGTCACCAAGGAGGCTACTGGTTGCTGTTATAGGATTTAAGAAAAGTAAAACCAATATAATAGTGACTCTCAAATTTATAATCAATAAAAAATACTGTAAACATAGGCTAGAGACTACCGAAGCACTTTAAATGTCTTATTGTTCTCATTGTTTTTCGCATACTTTCTATTACATTTCAATATTTCTACAGGTCTTTGGATGTTGATCCACTTTTGGTGTCAACTTTATATGTAATTAAAAAGGAATTATATGCATGTAAATAAATGCAAAACTATTTTTAATAAAATTAAAAACATACATACTTATTTTATTATAGAATTCAAAAAAATAATAATTTTTTTAATAATAATTTTTAAATTTTTTTATTAAATTTTTCTTGGAATTAATAGGATTAAAATAAATTATTTCTAAACATAAAATTTGTCTATTAATTTTTTATAAATGCTTGTACAACGTTTTAACATTTAAATATATTTAGATATATGTGTGTCTATATATAATAATTTGAAATCAACTATAACCTTAATTATTAATTTTCACATGTGTGTGTATATGTATATATAATTGATTTATAAATATAATTTTTTACGGCCAAAATCATATTAAGCAAAGATTAATTTTTGATGCATTTATTGATGTTTTAGATTTCTGTAAGTTTATTTCATTTAAATAATTTTTAAATATAAATATATATATATGATTTTTTTACGTTGAAAGCCTTTAGGTTCCGAAATTAATTTTATAAAATTTTAAATATAATTTGTATGATATAATTTATTATTATTTAAGTCCATGTAATTTATGTCATTTAATTAATATTATTTAAACTTAAACATTAGATAAAAAATTAATTTTTTTGTTTATGTCATAAGTATTATAGTGTATTTTTTTACAAATTTAAAAAAAATTACATAGGCATATTGATATATTGACGATATATTGATAGTCACATACAATCATCGTAAATGTGACGATATATTGATATACTAGATTCATCACCTATTGATCTAAACGTCATATGACATAAAATTAATACAACATTAATTTATATTTGTAAATTTGAAACATACCTTCATTAAGGCCTATTGAATACATGTTGAAACGAAGATACAAGCTCTTTTGAATCCTATTCCAATTCTAAAGGTGCTAGCTTTGAATTGCTTACCACCAATGCGTGAAAAGAAGTACAATTTGATGTATTTTTGTTTGGAATTTCGTATTAACGGGGGTTGCTATATGCGGCTGTAGATGATAGGGTTCAAGAGTGAAAAGTTATATTTCCAAGGGAAGGAAGATTTGTTTAATAAAGGAAGAGATCATGGATAGAAAATTGAATCTGATTTTTATATTTCCCTATTACTCTTTCTTTCCTTTAATTAACCAATGGATGGCCATATATAGGCTAGACCAGCCACCTGAAGCCCCCTATGCCAAGCCACAATGCATTCCAATCAAGAATAAAAAAAATCTTATTTAAATCTGATTTAAATGTGTACCGATATCATATATCGGTTAGTATATTTATATTGAGCCTCAAAATGGAACATCACTTAAAGTAACCTAAAATTAAGTGTGATCTAACAGAGAATGTTAATCAAATAGATAGAGCATTAGAACTTTATAGTGGTTCGGTAAATCTATGGCCTACATCCGTTGTTTAGTTATTAACTATAGATCTGTAGTCACCAATACAAGCATATGGCAGATCTAACAGCCTAAAAACAACCAAGAATAACCTCCTTAGTGACCATGGTTGAGGAGAGACGGAAGATGAAGAGAGCAATGTGCTAAAAGTCCTTTTCCAAATGACATAGGTGTTATATTTATAGGCAAATAGTCCAATAGAATCGTTAAATCTTAAAATACTAAGTCTAACTTCAGATCCAAAAATGCAGGAGAGGAAGATGGAGTCCCTAAAGCCATAAAACCACCAAAATTGGTTGGTACCAACCTGTTTTTCGGATGAGGAATCACTCCTTCTTCCCTCCTTTGATATTATATCCCCAACCCGTTATGTTCCGAATACTTTTCCATGGAGATTGTGTTTATTCTTAGAGGTTCTAATATCACTTATACTTGTCTGCTTTCCTTTAGAATTTTCTTGGAGTTGTTTGCCTATTCCATAAGAAATGTACCCTAAGATGATCGCAGAAGCTATAATTCCGCAATCCATGTCTCTGAGGGCCAACAAGAGGAAAAGAAAGTGCTCGGTACCAAGTAGATAAAATCACTACTGGGTTTTATCCTTAGCTTCTATCTTGTCCCAATTTCATGAGTCCATTCCTACTGTCCTTCCAAGCATGCTCTCAAGGCCATGAATTGTTTCTTCCTCGTCTTGATATCCAGATTCATTTAAAAGCTTACTTGGTTAAAAAGCCAAAAATAATAATTTATTACTATTATAAATGCACCATTTAATGTTATTTAATACATCAAATAAAACTTTACAACTGATATTTCATAAATATTAATTTAATTAATTGATAATGATTATAAATTAATTAAATCGAGTGTTAAAAGGAGTATTCAATCTTTTAGTTGTGTGACTCTTTAGATGTAAATTTAAATAATGATTAATATTGAAATATTCGAATATTAACGTTCACACATCACTTAGGAGGTGGTGTGATATTTTATCCAAATTTATTGCTTACCTGGTAAAATCCAATTTTACTTCGTTAAGCATTACCTAGTGACGATTATATACACCAATTTTTTTCAACAATACTATATCACTTATGAGTTATCGAATTTGATAATGGTCAAAATTCCAATATCATCCATATTCAAATCTATAGGCCAAATAAAAAGTCCTTAGTTTAATAATAAAAATTATTATTCACCGAATTACTATGGCCAGAAATTTTGACTTTGATTCGACTTTAGTTGACCATAATATTAACCCCATATAACCGAGGAGACGAATCCTCTCTTGAATAATGTTTCACTTCCATTACTTGCACTCGACCTAACTATAGTAACTCGATGGATGCCATGACATGATTTGAATATAATCAAAGCTAAGCTTTCATATTGAAGACCAATAGTATTCTCAAGTCGAGAGAACTGTGTAAATTAGTCACATTGATATTTTGTGTATGCCTTACTATATTAACAGACAGAGCACCAACGAGTAAGTCATTCCATGTTATCCAATAATTATTCATACGTAACTCCTTAGTGCCCCTCAGCTATGAGTGTTACATACTCGATTCTCAATGGATGTATCGATATTTAGTCTTGATGCATCATGACTAGAAATATTTAAATGATGTATTTACTATATTGTGATACAATATTCATGATTATAACTAATTATAATCACTATCACAAACACACCATCATGGATTTTCTGTTAAATATATTTTAGTTAAATATTTAATAATTTATAACACATTATAATAAATATATAATAGAAAGAAAACACCTTTATTTCGAACGAGAATTGATTACAAAGTTAACTAATTACAATAAATTATAGAATTGCCCTTAGGGAATACCCTTAACTTCATCGATCTCCCACTTGCTCTTGGGGCTAATTATGGAATATCAATCTCATTCCTTCGATCAGCTTCTCGAGAGCTGACCAAGGCAGACCCTTAGTTAATAGATCTATTATATTGTCCTTGGTATTTACTCTTCGTATCACGACATCTTTCTTGTCAACAAATTCTCTAATGAGGTTGAACTTTCGAAGAATATACCATGACTTCTTATGTACTCTAGGCTCCTTTGCGATCTGAATTGCCGCATTGTTATTATGCACTAATGTCATGGGATTCTTTGTATCGGAAATCACTTCGAGCTCACTCAAAAATTTGTGCATCCATGTAGCTTCGTTAGCTGCTTCATTGAGGGCGATGTCCTGGTCCTTTAATGTTGAATCGGCTATTGTCACTTATTTGTAACTTTTCCAACTGACAGTTCCGCCATTAAGTGTAAAGACATAACTAGACTCTAACTTACTATCATCAATATCACTAGAGTCTAACTTACTATCATCAATATCGTTTTGAAAGTTTGAACTCGTAAGGAGCTATTCATTCACGTAAATGGTGAATCAGTCCCGAGTATTTCCTAAATACTTCATTATACATTTTACGACCATCAAATGGTTTCCTCCAAGATAATACTGGTATGGGCTTATGAATCTTAACATGTATGCCACTTTCGATCTCGTACATAGCATAATTTAGATTATGGATCCTATAGTTGAAATATGTGCAATCCTCTTTATATGCTCTTTCTCCTCATTGGTATTTCGATCACATTTCTTAGAAAGGTTGATTCTAAACTGTACTGGAACGATTCCACATTTTGAATTCTCTATACTGAACCTCTTCAGTGTGGTATGTAACAATCCGTACCTCAATAGGCCCAACTTTTAAAAAAGTCAAAACTCAAGTTCACCAAAGCATGAACCATTGGATTTGGTTCCAGCAATAAATATAAGCATAGCAGAGATCAATCAAACAAAACTCACATCGAAAGAATTAATATTAGGATATAAATATCGACAGTGGGTACTACCTCTAAATTTATAGAATTCCTAGGACATCAATCGCCTTGTCAATACCGACCATGAGAGAGAAGACTACACCGTCAACCGATGATATCAAGCTCCATTGACATGTCCCTCTATCTATCCTGTTGGTTGTAATGAGGAGGGGGTCAAAATAATGTTCTGTTGACTAGAAAATCTATACGCTATCCATAACATAAATTTATACTGATAGGTTCCCACTTAATTGTTATGCCTATTATTTAAGGTAAGCCCAATTTGTTCACCATACACATACGTTGGGTTATATATCTAAAATCTACCTAACCTTTTCCAAAGGTATGGGTTATGCAATTTAATCGCTTAATACTTCTTAAAATGAAGCAGATCCCCTAGCATAGTTAACGTTGGTTTATTGGTCCTAGCTACCAAGACCTTTAACCTATATATATGGTTTCTTAATATATATTTGTCATTCTACTAACACATTCGTTGCCCATAAAAGTTTAGTTGTGTGAGAGAAAGTAGCCAAACTACTTAATACCTTTATAACAAGGACTAGGCATACTTTTGACCATTTGATACTTCGAGAGAGGCGGATCCTCCAATAACTACTTAATACCTTCAAAACTCCCGAAGGAGGTCCCCATCATTTAACACCTAACCTCATGCGAACTCCCCAAAGTTACATTCTAGCTGACATTGATTGGGCCCTCGTTAGTCACTTAATACTTTTATTACAGATGGAGGCGAACCCTATAACAGTTACTTAAGACCTCAAACCTAAGGTGGACTATTCCCGAGATATCCTCTACCGCTCTTAACCACATATACTGGCCATTTAATACTTTTCTAATTAAGAAAAGAGGCAGACCCTCAAACAACCACTTAATACCTCAAATCCTTCAAGCATGTCCTTTGTTTGTTTTCACGAGTCGATATTTAATACTTCGAGAGAGGCGGATCCTCAAAAAACCACTTAATACCTTCAAACTTATGAAGTAGGTTCTTCACTCATGACCTATACTCACAGTGACATCTCACATTAGTCCGACTATTCATAGGAACTGGTAGCCAGATTAGCTGAGCAGATTTTCCCTATAGAATTTGAGACTAACCTCCATCATCGCCAGTTACTTATCATAGGAGATATCCCTATGACATAGCCATATTTACCACACTCTTATACACACACACACACACATCCTATCATGTCAATTGATTAGGCTATGTAAGAATTCCTTTCTACTTTGCATTAACAATCATTTATTTGAATTCTATAGTTGGAAATATCTCACATTAGTAATAGGTGTGCATAACTGCTGGTAGTCTCTGGGTGAAAGGCTGACTTCTATCGTGAAACGCCGCTGACATCACATTTCCAACCCATTGAATCAAATTAATTAACCAAGGCTTATTATTATTATTTTATTTTTAGGTCATATTATCCTAGTTTTATCATTCTTAAATTTATTTACTATTCCAAGTTTAACATTGGACATAGCTTATCGATCCCCTTTTGTTATTTGAGGCTATATATCTACCTTAAATATTCCATTGCTAACCAATTCCCTTTCTAATTACATATCCATAAATATTAACTTATCCAAGATAAATGAATATCATCCAAACTATAAATGAATATCATCCTAACTACGTTTCCAAAGACATTTATATATTTATTAATATGTAATGAGTAATCCTTTTAACTATTTCATAGTTATTAGTGCAACTTCTTTATTTATCAGTCTCATTAATCCATTTATCCTATCACATTATTGTAACTCCCATATTTATTTTCATTTATTTCCCATTAATTTGAGTTAACACCTTTTAAATCCCTTTCCCATTAATTAGCTATCCTAAACACGAATATTACATGTAATTGTTATTATTAGTTAAATTTTATTTTAATTATTACAAGCGTATGAAATTATGTACAAATATCTAATTTTATCAAATATATTCTGGTTACACATCTTCACTAGAATCTTCTTTACCATATTAAATTATTGGAATCATATCTAGAATAGATTATCTGCTATTTCCACATATTAGTCCAAAGCAAAAGATTTAATTTAAAATATAAAAGATTGCATCACTTAAATTCCAAGGAATAATCATTTCATTTTATTATTGAAATAGACAGTGTAAACCATAATGAATTCAAACTTTACATATCACTTTCTCTTTTTATTTGCATACATTTCTTGTTAAATCAAATATTGTATTTTTCTAAAAGGGAAAGAAATTAAGCTAATTTACAAATATTAAACGGATCTAAATTCCAACAATCTAAACGTAGAAAAGTATACATTCCAACAAGACTAGTGTAATAATCTAAATCCATAACATTATTATGCTACCTATTTCAGATCTGGAATAAATTTCATTCAAATCAACATTCTAAATTCATACATTTGGGACCGATTTTTTCAGATTAGGTTGTATACAATTTATAAACAAGAATATGTAGGAGATATTTATTATATTCAGATTATATTTAATTTGTTGCCTTCAACTCATATACAATTATCTAGTTAGGCATAATAATAAGATAAACACCAACGGGATAATTTTCATACTATGACAATCTATAAAATTTCCCACTTACCTATAAAAAAATGCTTCAAATGTATAGATCTGAAGTAGAACCTTCCACCTTCTTTTAAACCCATGAAATATATATAAAAGTTGGAAGAGGGAATTAGGCTGAAGGAAAAACCTGAGAACACTTTTAGCCTGAAGGACAGAAGTTTTAAAATTTAGCCTGAAGGACAAAAAATGATATATTCATATAGCATTACACATCCATAATGCTATATTCATATAGCATTACACATCTATAATGCTATATACAACACAGTTTTATAAGTTTCTGCATACACAAACAAGCAGCTGTGTAATGCTATATGAATATAGCATTATGGATGTGCAATGCTATATGAATATATCATTTTTTGTCCTTCAGACTAAATTTTAAAACTTCTGTCCTTCAGACTAAAAGTGTTCTCAGGTTTTTCCTTCAGCCTAATTCCCTGAAATTGGAATATACGTATGTTAGGATTTCAGATATGAGAAGAGATTAGGGTTGGAAGGGAACAAAAACATAAATATGAAAATATGAATATAGATTTACCTTGAATACACAATTTTATAGTTTATTGTCTTCCTTTTCTTTCTAATTTCAGTTTTTCTCCATTTTTTTTTACCTATATATAAATATTTTATAATTTTAGAATGGTAGTGGAGAAGTGAAATGATAGAGCTTTGCCGCTTTTTTCAAAAAAATATGAGAAGAAAAGAGAGGGCTAGGCATCAACATGTAGACGTTAGAATCTGTCACAGCCGTATGATTAAATACATTAAATCTGAGCCATTGTGGCCTAGGCAAACCCTAGCCACCACATGCCTTATGGTAGATCGTCTATGGGTCACCGGTCGACTGCTAGAGGTCAACCGACCCCAATAATGGGTCAGCCTTTGGGCCCGGGCGATTAATTACGGACGTTAATTAATTATATCGAATTATTTTTATTTCGAATTCGTTTTTGTCCATAACTTCATCGTTTTAGCTCCGATCGTGAAATTCCAAATATGAAAATTGCTTAGAATTTCACCATGAATGCAATGATACAAGTCTCATAGTCAAATTCCATCATTTTTGAAAATTTCATTTATGGAAACTAACTAACTGTAATAATTAACTAATGTAAAATTTGCAGGGTGTTACATTCTTCTCACCTTATAAGAATTTCATCGTTGAAATTTATATCAATAAATACGTCATGTTTATTATCTTCGATTACCCTAAACTATGTAACCAATTTGTATACATCTAATTTTGCAACCAAACGTGCACAAATGTGTGGTGCATTACTATATCATCACATAGAAAACATGCATATAGAATGATTCTAAATCAGGCCCTACTATATGAACGCATTTTTCTAAAATTTTTTTTTGAAAACATGATGCGAACAACCTAAATATACTTTCTGTTCTACATGTATGCAAATTTGGAAAATCTTTTTTCATCCAAAAATCCCCATACTTCTACGAATAGAGGCATGGTGTAACCAATTTTGCATTTAATACATTCCATCCAAAAATCTAATACATCGAAAAATCGCTTCCTAAATATTACTCCTATGCCAAGAAAAAGTAATTTAAGTGGAGAATTTAACATTCTTACCATTCTATAAGCTTCTCATTCACGTAATACACTGTCTGTTTCCCCACTGCCCCAGATTTACTCTAATACAAAATGCATGAGGTAGCTTGTTTTCAAGCTCAAAAAAAGAATTAAGCATAAAAATAGACTTGCCTTCATTGTTAACAAGGCGTGGGAATAGAAATTCCAAGGCTAAAATAGCTTTTCTCATACTATCGCTTGCATTTATCGTATCGTCGACCCTAATGCACCGCTAAATCTGTAAGTTCTAGTTCTATTTGTCTTTCCTATGCCTAACATGTGGCCTTCAAAATTGAAGATTTCACATAAATCTTTCTCACCTTTCAAATTTATACGTCATTTGAAAAATACATTCAAAAATATTTAGACATACATTTTCCCTTGAAATATAATTTTGGACAAAAACTCTGAAATTATTTAAGAGTAAAAATTAACTCAAATCCAAAAAAAAAATTTGAAAAGAGAAACCTTTTAAATCAAGTGAAAATTTTAAAAATATTTTTCTCCTCGAAAACTATGATAAATCAATCCACAATTCAGTGTAGTCAGAAGTCAGTTATGCGTGAAACGAATAAAACAAATTCTAAAATTCTACAACTAACCTTAACCCACAAAACTTGACATTTTATATAAAAAGGTAAGTCAACTCCTGTAACAACCTAGAAATTTTAACAATTTTTATAACGTAATTAACTGAAATTTTGCTTGAAATTAAGTAACTAAATTTAACAATGAAAATTTGATATTTGAAATACGTCTATTTAGACATAGCAAATGTGATTCTCATTAGAGAATATGGAAGTTTATTTGGTTATGTAAATTTATTTAAATTTAAATCAATTAATATTTGATGGAAATAAAACATTATCGAAACCTAAACATTTTTATATAATAAAAATGTAAATATTTTTCTGAGTGAGACGTCATATTTTCTTTCGTCAAATTTGGACGGCTCTAGCCCCATTTATTTTATTTTCGACTGTTTGGCAGCGAAAATCGACTTTTAATAGGATGATCATTCACTCATATCTGTGTACCATTCTATTCGTCTTTTTGTGCTGATTTGTGCAATATACTCTTTTGTTTGTTTCGGCATCCCGTACGCGGCGAAATCTGCGAAATGGGTAGAGTATCGGTATCCTTTTTGAGCCTTATTGGTTTACTTGTGACCATTCATTATCCCTGGTGTAAAACTGTATAGCTTCTAACCTTTATTATTTCATTGAATTCAAACTTGCCTTTACAATTCCCACTGTTCAATTTATTACTTTCTACTTCGCCTTCTAATCTCCTTTTTTCTCTCTCCGATTTTTTTCTTCTCTAACAAAAATATATATACATATAATATATATATATTTGAAGTTCTTATTATCTGCTGCTAAAGGTTTCATATATTTTTCATGGAGGAACTGTTCTCCTTTCAACTCGCGTCCCCACCATCATCGGCTAGCACTGACAGCGACGCCATCAACCCTACCCACCTATGCCGGTTTTCCCTCGATTCGCGCCAACAACTCCGCCTTGACCTGAAACCCTTCCTTGTCCATCAGCAACTCCGTCCAACACTTCTACCACATCACTACCATGTAGTAGTGTCCACTCCTTCACTGCTGCAAAGCCTCCGATCCCCACCACAATATCACTGCCGACCAACTTCAACTCCCCAACCCCATAGCCTCTGCCATGCAGCAACCTCCGGCACTTCTTATATACACACACACACACACACACACACACACATATATATATATAAGATGAAGAACTTGTATGATTGAATCCTGCTCATAGCCTCTCCATCAGACCCAACCCTCCTTGTCCGACCTTGGCCTCGCTTCCCACCTGACAATCTTTTGTCGAGCCTCCCATTCCTCTTCCACCCCTCGTAGCAGTGTATATATATATGCACTCTATTTTTGAACAAATTTGTGTCTCTATATATATATATATATATATGAAATTTTTTGATGGGAACAAGTTTATATATACACAGTTATGTGTGCGTTTTATTAGTATACATATTGGGTTTATATAATGTTTTGAAGTATTGATTTCCTATGGTGTTAGTATGCATATATTATATTAGTTTTAAGAAATGAATTCATATACTGTACATATAAAATATATTTCTCGTATATATATTTGCGATGACCCGTCTTTCAATACCCAGAAAGACGTATCATCAATAAGAAAAGAAGAGATAGAAATAGAAAAGATAGAAAGAAAAGAACAACAATCATCAGAATCTCACAGTGGAAACGAACAAAATATAATATTACACATATCCATTACATAGTTTACATACAAGAGTACACAAAATAATATGTCTTCATTACATTTGACATTTATAAAGGTCTGCTAAACCATACAACCCAAAATACAACATTAAAAGTCACTACAGCGGATAGAGATAGATAAGTACGCCTGGACTCCAGCTCCAGCTTCCAAAACATTTGCTAATCCCAACCTAATTACTTGGCTACTCATAAAAATTTGAGTACCCAAGAGTTTATGAAAAACAAAATAAACTCCGGATCAGACATGGGTCTGGTGTGAGTAAATAAGTTAAAGTTGTTTAACTTTAAAATCATTTTGTAAACAAAAGGTATCACGTAAGACTCCCCACAAATAAATACGGGTAAGTTTTTACCTTACGCTAACCAAACATTTGATAGGAAATCCAGTGATATTATAATAGGGTCTAGGGTTTTCAAATAAATAGAAAATAGCCGAAATTGTTACATGATTAAACTCCAGCTACTAGCCACAAAAGTGGGTAATACAATCAAAACCGTAGGGTCTCGTAGGGAAAATGGGATTCCATCAATGGCAGGGCTACAGCGGTACCGCCCGTCACAGTACGGGGCTTAGATCACCGTACCGAGGAGCCACCCTAACTCCCCTGCAACACAAGGTCGGAACCATCCCTTACTGGACAGCTACGAACAAGACAACCCCGCAGTTGTGGCCGACAACTGTCCACATAGCCGAAATAATAAGGGACTTCTAGACAGGAGAAAATCTCGTTCTACTTGGGCATGACCCACTTAACCTTGCCGCACCTCCTCTGTTTTAGCCATTCCCGGTTGATGAGGCTTGAGGCTACGATTACCTTTAAAGAACACATCTCTTAGAATGCTCATCGTCCACCTGACGATGTTCTAAAAGCATTCAATCCATACAAGTTCGTTCCGGGTTCGAACGAAACTGAAGGCATTATTTCGTTACACTCATTTTGGAATCACCCTTAGAGTTAACGACAATAACCCTAGCACTCTAAAACTCCATCCCGATCCTCACTTGAGATGTCACGACCTAACGTTTAACTTGGATCGATGTGGTTTTCGGAAAATCAAATTGGATTTTCGACCTCGGTCTCATCGAAATCCAAACGTGTCTTAAAGACCAAGTTGTTTAAAGATTTAAACAATTCAATTCAGTTTAAACATAGCATCCACACAGTATTATCCACAGATAATAACCAATATCTATCACAGATATACAATATTTCATCACAGAATATCTCAACTATCATCCAACACATATCAACCACATTCAGATATTCAATTCAAAACAATCATCCATAAGCAAGCACAACTTTAATTCATATCACAATTAATTTAATTTTTTCCGAATTAAATTAATTACTTAAGAATTAAACACATTACCTTGCTTAACCAATCATCACTTAATTAATCACAATTATTTAATTAACTAATCTTTAATTAATTAATAATCCTTTAATTATCAATCAATTAATCTAATTAATCATTATTAAAACTTGATTTAAAATTAATCATTTCTTAATTGATTACCATTTAACCCTTAATTTATAATTAACTAACCTTAATTAATTTCTTAATTAATTACAAATTAATTTATCTTAATTACTTAATTAATTATAAATTAATTAACCTTAATTTATTTAATTAATTAAGCCTTAACCACTAATTAATTAACTATTAATTATAAATTAATTAATGTTTAATTACTTTATTAATTAACTCTAATCAATCAATTAATTAATTCTTAATTACTAATTAATTAATCACTTATCACTTAATTAATTAGTTACTAATTACTTATTAATCTTTAATTATTTAATTAGTTAATTATTAATTATTATTTAATTTAATTCTTAATTATCTAATTATTAATCCATAATCAATTAATTAAACCTTAATAAATTAATTAATCTAAAATTATGAATTAATTTAACCTTAATTACTTTATTAATTAAAGTAAAATTTAACCATAAAACTTAATTAGTTTTCAAAACAAAACAATAATTAAAATTATTACATAATTAAAACATTTCAATTTTTGTTTAAACTAATTACCCTTTTTAAAAGTTAACTTAAATGAATATAAAAATCATTTTTAAACTTAACTATCAAATTTTAAAATACTTTCAATTAAAATGTTAAACATTTTACAAAGTAATTTAATTAAAATCTTAAAGTTTTAAAACTTAAAACAATTTTGAAAAAAAAAACTTTAAAACATTACAAGCTTCGGATTCGATCGACCAAGACTCGAACACTCAAGCCCATCTTCTCCTTTCCCATCCTATTCGCTTAACCAAGCTTCAACTCGAATTACACCAACCTTGAAAAAATCAACAACCAACATATTCCCAGGCACGAACTACTGCAGCATAACCCGAGATAATCACAAGCCCGAATCCTTTATGCTCGAACACTGCTTCGAGTCACACAACCCTACACTCACTAACACGATCTCATACACGAGCAACAACGACAATTCCCCTTGAACAAACACGAGCCACAAACCCAAACTGCTCGATTGCCGCTTCGAGTTACCCCAGCCCACCACACTCACTGACACTGTCATTGTCTCGTGCACATGCACGTCACTCCGACGCCGCCGCCGCCATCCACGATACCTCACGCAAGCTCCACTTCGACCATTGGCACGACTCCGGCCTTCACTCCCCAATTACACGAGCTAAATCAAAATATGATTTCTCGAACCCATCAGCCAGCATAACCTCTCATCAGAAAATCCCCTTCACCCCACAACGCCGACCACTGATCACTTCGAGATTCCGGCCACAACATCGTACGACTCAGACGTAGCTTCGCCCCAAACCACTCGCGACTCGATCCATCCCCTCGCCTCCAGTTAGTCCTATTTCGAACGCGAACAAAAACACAACACAAACCCTAGTCTTCCCAATTTCGAATCCCCTAATGATTAATTACCACATCCACTATTTTTCTCGGGTTAATCCATCTACAAAACAACTTCGCCCCAAATTTCAAAGCCTAAAACCATCACAGTCACCTGAATTTGCTCAAAGTCCACTTTCAGGTTATCAACAAAATTCTCCTTTAATTCCAATTTAAAAATTCCGATTTTTGCCTTAAAAATCATGTTATACGAAATAGATTCAAGATGCAAACTTGATTCAACAGAATTACATACTTGATTTTATCATAATATTAAAAATTTCCACTGTATTATCCTGATACAGAAGATTTTAAACAAATTTCTTTTTGAATAAGTTTTTAAATCTTAGTTCTTATTTTAATAAACTTACTTCATTTAGGAATTCAAACTTAACAATGCTTCGTTAAATAAATTTTGAAGCTTCTACTTAAATTTTTACTCTATAACTTGAATTTACAGTGAAGCATCAGCAAAATGAACATGCACAGTTATAAAACAATATAAACACCAATTTCATCCATATATTTATACATGCAAGACATTCACTAACTCAAAAAATTTCACATGCACAACTTTACTTTACTTAAATTTCTGATAAAAAGAAATTTACTCACCTGATTTGTTTTTAAGCAGAGATCAATTAATTCTGGAAAATGACTGCAGTTTTTAATTTAAAATTGCTTGATCCAATTGTTTGCTTGATGATGCTTTCAATCTTTAAATAAACCACCACTAGTGATAGAATAACTTTGAATTTTCTTTCCGAAATTTGATTCTTCAGGAAACCTTGATTTGCAAATTCCTAATGTATATTTATGTGCAGATTTTCTCTATAATTTTCTTTACAGATTGAAGTTTTAGAAATGAGGCTAGAATGTTTGATGAATTTTGGTTAAAGTTGAAAGATTTGAAGAATTTTTCAAATTTGTTAATGAGGGGTGTAATTTTTTCTTGCTTTAGAAAATTTGAATGAGAAAATTTATATGAAGAATAGGAAATAGCTTTTTATAGAAAAAATTGTTTTTATAAAAATTTAAAGAAAATAAATTAAAATTTGTGACACTTGTCACTATACCTTGTTAACTTCTTAACACATGTTTATTAGTGTGATTTAAATTTAAACAAGTGTACTTTTCATGCAAAAAGAAATTTAAAATGTTTTTACTAATTGATTTTCTAAATTTAAATACATTTTTAATTCATTTTAAATCAATTCTTCTTAAAGAAATAAATATAAATCAACTGTTATATCCTAAATAAAATCATGAAAATACCCTTTTAAAATCAAAGTTAAATTTAGAATATAGTTAATCTATTTTGAATCTTTTAATTTAACAATTCAAATTCAAATTAAATTTTCAAATTCAAAAATCAAATTTTATATGAATACAATTTCAACACATCTATTTCCCTTCTTTGTAAATATTAATTTCAATTAAAATCAATGTACATTTACAATTCATTTATTGTTATTATTTAAAATAACAAATTTATCAATTTAATTTAATTTATTACAAAGATTATCATATTTAAATTGGGTTTGAAACTCCGAAATATCACATTCCTCCCCCCTTAAAAGAATTTCGTCCCCGAAATTTAAACAAGTATAATCTAAAATTTCATTTCATTTCAACAATCCAAGAATACATAACATCCATACATAAGAAATCAACAAACAAAACATCCAAACAACGATACATCCAATATAAACACCACTAGTTGCGGACACAAAGGATAAGCCTTCCTAAAACTATCCAGAGTCTCCCAGGTACAATCTCTGGGATCCTCACTCCACTGGACTTTAACGAGCTTCACTATCTTGCTTCCGAGTTGCCTCTCGTCTTGATCAACAATTCGAACAGGATGTCAGACAACTGATAAGTCTGGCTCAACCTCTAAGTCTTCCTGCACAGCTGGTTCTACAATAAGAAATGGATCATGCACATATTTCCGTAGATGAGATACGTGGAAAACATTGTGAATTCCAACCATCCGGACTAGCAATTAAATCCTGTATGCTACGGCACCAATCCTCTCGAGTACTCAGAACGGACCAATATATCTTGGAGCGAGTTTCCCTGTCTTCCCAAATCATACTGCTCCTTTAATAGAGGAAACTTTGACAAAGACTAAATCACCAATCTCGAACTCCAATTGTCTTCGTCTTTTATCTGCATATTTCTTTTGACGATCCTGAGCAGCTCTCATCCTTTTCTTGATAAGCCCGACTTTAGAAGATGCTTCACGGATCAGATCTGGTCCAAGCACAATACAGTTTTCGACTCTATCTAACAAGCTGGGGATCTACACGGCCTTCCATACAGTGCTTCATAAGGAGCCTTCTTGATACTTGCTTGGTAGCTGTTATTATAAGAGCATTCCACCAGATGTAGATGGTCTTCCCACGATCCACCAAAATCCAATACACAGGCTTTCAGCATATCTTCTAAAATTCGATTTAGCCTCTCCATCTGCCATCTGTTTGGGGATGATATGCTTGTACTCAATCTCAAACTTGTTCCCATAGCTGATTGCAAAGCCTCCCAGAATTTGCTGGTGAAGATAGGATCTCGATCACTTACAATACTGACTGGAACGCCATGCAATCTGATTATCTCTTTCAAGAAAATTTCTGCCAGAGAAGCTGCAGTACGGGTTGCCTTAACTGGTATAAAATGGCGCTTTTGGTTAGACGATCCACAATTACCCATATTCCTTCATTTCCCTTCTTTGTTCTAGGCAAACCGTCGATGAAGTCCATCAAAATCATCTCCCACTTCCACATCGGGATCTCCAAAGGTTGTAACAAACCAGCTGGCTTCTGCTGATCCCCTTTAACTTGCTGGCAGATTGCACAACTATTAACAAATCTAGTAATATCGTTCTTCATGCCCGGCCACCAGAAAATCCTTCTCATATCCTTATACATCTTTGATATTCCTGGATGGATATTTCATCTGGAGCGATGACTTTCATATAAGACCTCCCGCTTCAATTCCTTGAAATTTGGAACACAGATCCTTCCGTTGATCCTTAGTGTCCCTTGGTCATCAATCTCAAAACTAGGACACTGACCCTTCTTAACTCTTCTGATAATTCTTCTTAATTTACTATCAGATTCCTGCTTGCTTGAAATCCTTTCCAGAAGAGACGGAACCACTTCCAAAAGAGATAGAACTGCATTTCTGCTAAGTGCGTCTGCTGCAACGTTCGCCTTTCCCGGAGTATACAGAATATCCAAATCATACAATGCCAAGAACTCGACCCATCGCTGCTGTCTTAGATTAAGATCTTTCGGAGAGAAAAGATATTTCAACGGTTTGTGATCCGTGAATAACTCAAACTTTTCTCCTAAAAGATAGTGCCTCCAGATTTTTAAAGCAAAAACAATAGCCAATAGCTCTAGATCATGCGTAGCGTAGTTCCTCTCATGTGGCTTCAATTTCCGACTCGCATACACAATTACCCTACCATTTTGCATAAGCACAGCTCCCAATCCAACAATACAAGCATCAGTATACACTTCAAACTTGCTCTTCCCATCTGGAATAGCCAATACAGGAGCACTTGTCAACCTTGCCTTCAGATTCTGAAAAGCTTCTTCACATTCAGGTGTCCACTTGAATTTATCTCCCTTCCTTGTTAGCTTTGTTAGGTGAGAAGAGATCTTGGAATAATCCTTAATAAACTTCCTGTAGTAACCGGCCAACCCCAGAAAACTACGAACTTCTGTTGGTGTCCGAGGCTGCTTCCACTCCAGAATAGTCTCAACTTTAGCTGGATCTACAGAAATTCCCTCACCAGAAACAATGTGGCCTAAAAATTTTACTTCTGATTTCCAAAAATGGCACTTAGAAAACTTTGCCTTCAGAACATGCCTTCTCAGAGTTTCCGAAACTATTCTCAAATGCTGCTTGTGCTCTTCTTCCGACTTAGAGTAAACCAAGATATCATCAATGAACACCAAAACAAACTTATTCAAAACATCGCTAAAGACTCGGTTCATTAGATCTACAAAGTAGGCTGGAGCGTTGGTTAACCCGAAAGGCATAACCAACCACTCATAGAAACAATTAGGTCTCCTAAATGCAGTTAAGGGAATACTGTCTTCAACTACCCTTAACTGATGGAAACCTGATGCTAAATCCAACTGAGAAAAGACTGAAGCTCCACGAAGCTGGTCGAAGAGATCATCAATACGAGGAAGAGGATACTTATTTCGAATGGTCACTTTGTTCAATTCACGATAGTCTACACAGAATCTTAGCGACCCATCGGAGTTGGTGACAAATATTGCAGCAGAACCCTAGCAAGAAAAACTTGGTCTAATCAAACCCTTCTCCAACAGACCTTGAGTTTGCTTCACTAGTTCCTCCCTCTCTCTTGGAGCCATCTTCCTACTAGGTTGAATTACGGGTACTGCTCCAGGAACCAAATCTATATGAAACTCTATTTCTCGGTGCGGAGGCAAACACTTAACTTCTTCGAATACGTCAGAGAAATCCCGGACTACTTCAATATCTTCAACCTCCTCTTGAGAAGTCTCAACTCCATGTAAAAGACTACTCAAGTGAATTCCAGAGTTATCGCACATTACTCTGGCAATCCTACCCAGATCAGTTTCCAACGAAACTGTTCTCTCATCACAATTTAAGACAGCCTTATATTTGTCAAGCCAATCCATTCCCAATATAAGGTCAAAACCTTTAAAATCCAATACATAAGGGTCACAGGAAAAACTAAGGGATAGATAGGAGATTCTTAAATCCTTACAGATCCTATCTAATTTGGTTACCCCTCCTATAGAATTAAATACATAGATGGGATTGTCTACAGTACTAGGGGTAAGAAAGAAATTCTCTACAGATTCCAGAGAAATAAAACTTAAAGAAGCACCAGAATCAAACAAAACTTTAACATATTTTCCATTTAAAAGTAAGGTACCTTCTAAAACTCCTTTGCCCTTAGACTAGTTTGATGGTGCGCCTTCTAAAGAAAATACTTTGTTCTGCTGGACTTTATGAAGGAGCGGCCAATCTTTAATCATGTGTCCCGGTTGATGGCAGTTAAAGCAAAGAGACTTCTGAACTAAAGCTGACCCTGGTCCACTATAATGCTGTCGCTGCTGCTGATGCTTTCTTTCTTGAGGACAGTGATTTGCCAAATGTCCCACTTGATTACAATTATAGCATTTTCAGGGTCCACTGTTGTTTCCAGACTTTTTCTTGTTTCGCTTCTTCCAGTTAGGATTGAATTTTCTTTTATTAGGGTTGGAAGAATTTCCTCCAGATGCAGCTACTAACGCCTCAGATCTTTTGTTCATCAAGTCTTCATATCTTAACGCCATATCACTAAGCTCCACAAAAGATCCTTTCAAATGTGCAATCATTCTTTCATGATACTCAGGCCTCAACCCTTAGACAAACATCTCGTTCTTCTTAAGAGGGTTGCCTATAAGTCCTGCACCATAGCAAGATAACTCGTTGAATTTAGTCTCGTATTCAGCTATAGACATGTTTCCTTGTTTCAGATTCAGAAAATACTGATAAAGATGAGTTCTTCCTGTAGCAGGCATGAACTTCTCCTCAAACATCTCCTTAAACTCTTCCCAAGACATATCGTCTTCCGAGACATTAGCAGTCACTGAATTCCACAAGACTGCGGCACCACCTTGTAATTGCCACGAAGCCATTATTCTCTTTTGCTCATCCGATAACCTCATGCTCTTAAAGATTTTCTCACACGAGCGAAGCCATGCTTGGACTTCTATTATAGTTTCTGACCCTTGAAACGACTTTCCTCCAAGATTAACAAAATCCTTGCATAATGCAGCAAAACTGACTGGAGACGATACTGGATTAACAGTCTCATTATCAGGCTGCTCTCTCCTATTACTGGTTGATGCACTTCCAACAACCCTTCCCCTTCAACCTCTTGAACTCATACTGGCTACCTGAACAGGTAGCCCAACCAGTTTAGATAGGGATATAGTAATATAAGAAAAATTACAAATACGCACTCTCAATATAGATACTTTTCCAGAGCCTAGGTGTTTCTCAACCTATGCTCTGATACCAACTGTGACGACCCGTCTTTCAATACCCAGAAAGACGTATCATCAATAAGAATAGAAGAGATAGAAATAGAAAATATAGAAAGAAAAGAACAACAATCATCAGAATCTCACAGCGGAAACGACCAAAATATAATATTACACATATCCATTACATAGTTTACATATCAGAGTACATAAAATAATATGTCTTCATTACATTTGATATTTATAAAGGTCTGCTAAACCATACAACCCAAAATACAACATTAAAAGTCACTACAGCGGATAGAAATAGATAAGTACGCCTGGACTCCAGCTCCAGCTTCCAAAACATTTGCTAACCCCAACCTAATTACTTGGCTACTCATAAAAATTTGAGTACCCAAGAGTTTATGAAAAACAAAATAAACACCGGGTCAGACATGGGTCTGGTGTGAGTAAATAAGTTAAAGTTGTTTAACTTTAAAATCATTTTGTAAACAAAAGGTATCACGTAAGACTCCCCACAATTAAATACGGGTAAGTTTTTACCTTACGCTAACCAACCATTTGATAGGAAATCCAATGATATTATATTAGGTTCTAGGGTTTTCAAATAAATAGAAAATAGCCGAAATTGTTACATGATTAAATTCCAGCAACTAGCCACAAAAGTGGGTAATACAATCAAAACCGTAGGGTCTCGTAGGGAAAATGGGTTTCCATCAATGGCAGGGCTACTGGGGTACCACCCGTCACAGTACGGGGCCTAGATCACCTTACCGAGGAGCCACCCTAACTCCCCTGCAACACAAGGTCGGAACCATCCCTTACTGGACAGCTCCGAACAAGACAACCCCGTAGCTGTGGCCAACAACTGCCCACATAGCCGAAATAATAAGGGACTTCTAGACAGGGGAAAATCTCATTCTACTTGGGCATGACCCACTTAACCTTGCTGCACCTCCCCTGTTTTAGCCATTCCCGATTGAAGAGGCTTGAGGCAACGATTACCTTCACATCTCTTAGAATGCTCATCGTCCACCTGACGATGTTCTGAAAGCATTCAATCCATACAAGTTCGTTTCGGGTTCGAACGAAACCGAAGGCATTATTTCGTTACACTCATTTTGGAATCATCCTCAGAGTTAACGACAATAACCCTTGCACTCTAAAACTCCATCCCGATCCTCACTTGAGATGTCACGACCTAACGTTTAGCTTGGATCGATGTGGTTTTCGGAAAATCAAATTGGATTTCCGATCCTAGTCTCGTCGAAATCCAAACGTGTCTTAAAGGCTAAGTTGTTTAAAGATTTAAACAATTCAATTCAGTTTAAACATAGCATCCACACAGTATTATCCACAGATAATAACCAATATCTATCACAGAATACAATATCTCATCACAGAATATCTCAACTATCATCCAACAGATATCAGCGATATTCAGATATTCAATTCAAAACAATCATCCATAAGGAAGCACAACTTTAATTCATATTACAATTCTTTTAATTTTTTTCGAATTAAATTAATTACTTAAGAATTGATCACGTTACCTTCTTAACCAATCATTACTTAATTAATCACGATTATTTAATTAATAAATCTTTAATTAATTAATAATCCTTTAATTATTAAACAATTAATCTAATTAATCATTATTAAAACTTGATTTAAAATTAATCATTTCTTAATTGATTACCAATTAACCCTTAATTTATAATTAATTAACCTTAATTAATTTCTTAATTAATTACAAATTAATTTATCTAATTACTTAATTAATTATAAATTAATTAACCTTAATTTATTTAATTAATTAAGCCTTAAGCACTAATTAATTAACTATTAATTATAAATTAATTAATGTTTAATTACTTTATTAGTTAACTCTAATTAATTAATTAATTAATTCTTAATTACTAATTAATTAATCACTTATCACTTAATTAATTAGTTACTAATTACTTATTAATCTTTAATTATTTAATTAGTTAATTATTAATTATTATTTAATTTAATTTTTAATTATCAAATTATTAATCCATAATCAATTAATTAAATCTTAATAAATTAATTAATCTAAAATTATGAATTAATTTAACCTTAATTACTTTATTAATTAAAGTAAACTTTAACCATAAAACTTAATTAGTTTTCAAAACAAAACAATAATTAAAATTATTACATAATTAAAACATTTCAATTTTTGTTTAAACTAATTACCCTTTTTAAAAGTTAACTTAAATGAATATAAAAATCATTTTTAAACTTAACTATCAAATTTTAAAACTTTCAATTAAAATGTTAAACATTTTACAAAGTAGTTTAATTCAAATCTTAAAGTTTTAAAACTTAAAACAATTTTGAAAAAAATTTTTAAAACATTACAAGCTTCGGATTCGATCGACCAAGACTCGAACACTCAAGCCCATCTTCTCCTTTCCCATCCTATTCCCTTAACCAAGCTTCAACTAGAATATACCAACCTGGAAAAAATCAACAACATACATATTCCCAGGCACGAACTACTGCAGCATAACCCAAGAAAATCACAAGCCAGAATCCTTTCTGCTCGAACACTGCTTCGAGTCACACAACCCTACACTCACTGACACGATCTCATACACGAGCAACAACGACAATTCCCCTTGAACAAACACGAGCCACAAACCCAAACTGCTCGATTGCCGCTTCGAGTTACCTCGGCCCACCACACTCACTGACACGGTCACTGTCTCGTGCACGTGCATGTCGCTTCGACGCCGCCGCCACCATCCACGATACCTCGTGCAAGCTCCACTTCGACCATTGGCACGACTCTGGCCTTCACTCCCCAATTACACGAGCTAAATCAAAGTATGATTTCTCGAACCCATCAGCCATCATAACCTCTCATCATAAAATCCCCTTCACCCCACAACGCCGACCACTGATCACTTCGAGATTCCGGCCACAACATCGTACGACCCAGACGCAGCTTCGCCCCAAATCACTCGCGACTCGATCCATCCCCTCGCCCCCAGTTAGTCCTATTTCGATCGCGAACAAAAACACAACACAAACCCTAGTCTTCCCAATTTCGAATCCCCTAATGATTAATTACCACATCCACTATTTTTCTCGGGTTAATCCATCTACAATACAAGTTCGCCCCAAATTTCAAAGCCTAAAACCATCACAGTCACCTGAATTTGCTCAAAGTCCACTTTCAGGTTATCAACAAAATTCTCCTTCAATTCCAATTTAAAAATTCTGAATTTTGCCCTAAAAATCATGTTATACGAAGTAGATTCAAGATGCAAACTTGATTCAACAAAATTCCATACATGATTTTATCATGATATTAAAAATTTCCACTGTATTATCCTGATACAGAAGATTTCAAACAAATTTCTTTTTGAATAAGTTTTTAAATCTTATTTCTTATTTTGATAAACTTACTTCATTTGGGAATTCAAACTTAACAATGATTCATTAAATAAATTTTGAAGCTTCTACTTAAATTTTTACTCTGTAACTTGAATTTACAGTGAAGCATCAGCAAAATGAACATGCACAGTTATAAAACAATATAAACACCAATTTCATCCATATATTTATACATGCAAGACATTCACTAACTCAAAAAATTTCACATGCACAACTTTACTTTACTTAAATTTTTGATAAAAAGAAATTTACTCACCTGATTTATTTTTAAGCAGAGATCAATTAATTCTGGAAAATGACTGCAGTTTTTAATTTAAAATTGCTTGATCCAATTGTTTGCTTGATGATGCTTTCAATCTTTAAATAAACGCGCACTAATGATGGAAGAACTTTGAATTTTCTTTCAGAAATTTGATTCTTCAGGAAACCTTGATTTGCAGATTCCTATTATATAATTGTATGCGGATTTTCTCTGTAATTTGCTTTACAGATTGAAGTTTTAGAAATGAGGCTAGAATGTTTGATGAATTTTGGTTAAAGTTGAAAGACTTGAAGAATTTTTCAGATTTGTTAATGAGGAGTGTAATTTTTTCTTGCTTTAGAAAATTTGAATGAGAAAATTTAGTTGAAGAATAGGAAATAGCATTTTATAGAAAAATTTGTTTTTATAAAAATTTAAAGAAAATAAATTAAAATTTGTGACACTTGTCACTATACCTTGTTAACTTCTTAACACATGTTTATTAGTGTGATTTAAATTTAAACAAGTGTACTTTTCATGCAAAAAGAAATTTAAAATGTTTTTACTAATTGATTTTCTAAATTTAAATACATTTTTAATTCATATAAAATCAATTCTTATTAAAGAAATAAATATAAATCAAATGCTATATCCTAAATAAAATCATGAAAAAACCCTTTTAAAATCAAAGTAAAATTTAGAATATAATTAACCTATTTTGAATCTTTTAATTTAACAATTCAAATTCAAATTAAATTTTCAAAATCAAAAATCAAATTTTATATGAATACAATTTTAACACATCTATTTCCCTTCTTTGTATATATTAATTTCAATTAAAATCAATGTACATTTACAATTCATTTATTGTTATTATTTGAAATAACAAATTTATCAATTTAATTTAATTTATTACAAAGATTATCATATTTAAATTGGGTTTGAAACTCCGAAATATCACAATATTGATTTTAGTATTGATTTAAATATAATATATGTATATATAAAGTTTGGATTTTTATTTTATGTGTTTAAGTTTCAAATATAATGTAGGGGTTTTATTTGATCTGTTTTGATTTTCAATGATAATATAAAGGTTTATCTTGTTTCAATATGGGTTTAAATTAAATATTGATTTTAAAAATATGTGTATGTATACAAATTTTGATTTTTACATATATGTGTGTTTAAATTTAATATTGATTTTCAAATATATATATATATATATATTATAAAGATTTTACGTTGAAATACGTGTTTTATTTTGGATTTTTAAAATATATAGCTATATATATTTGTCTCATCGAGTTCAAGATCGTACCAGCTTCGCTTTGCTTAGCTTTGGGTTTGTTATAGAGTTCGTGATTCAAAATGTGGTGCTTGTCATGTTGTCTTATTTCTCTAGCCAAAGGCGAGCAATTGCTCACAACTAACATTCTTATATTAAGTAAATTCAGTTAACATGAAATGACAATTGAAATATGTTATTAAATTTAAATGGTTAGTTATTCAATTGTTAAATATGATCTGTTATTATTTGCATTAGTTCATTGATGTTAATCGATTGATATATGACACAATAACCTATTGAGTATATATTATATTCAAATTCGTTACTGATGATATATGCCTATTATAACATGTTATATTATTATCATATTTGTTCTCAGTCTGCAAGATCCCTATTAGTTTAGAAATTCCTTATGGGTTGAAATGATACGTACCAGAACGATCTTATCGATTAGGGGAAAATCGTTATAGGTTGAAATGATAAACTCAAGAGATTTACATTTATTTTAAATTTTGGGATTGCGGGTTGAAATGAAATATATCTGTAAATATTAAATTTTAAATTGAGGGTTGAAATTATAAATATCAATATCACTTGACCATAGGTTAGAAAATGATATACGGACACCGTTAGTCTAATTTAATTGATTTTCAAAATTTTGTAGGGAAATATATGGGTTTTGATAAATATTTATTTTAAATTTTCATATAAATATTTATTTTATATGTGTAAAAATTTAGATTTTAAATTTATATGTTTTGGAAAATCTAAAATTATAAGTTAAGTTTCAAAATGTAAATTATAACTTTTTACTTATAACTTTATTATTTCATATATATATCTGTGTGTGTGTAATTGTTAGGGCCAAAATTGGTCACTAACACCCAAATCCTAGCTAAAGCACCAAATACTAGTCACAGCTCATAGATAGAATATATGTAGAGAGTAATAATGTGAAGAACAGTCAAAATTAAAATGAAAGCGGTAAAGAACTATAGATTTATAGTGGTTCGGCTAACTCGGGCTTACGTCCACTGCAGAAAACTTCCTTTTTATTGGTGTAACAATCGATTACAGTTACAAGATGGTAGAGTAACCTTTGCCTTAGGAAATAGAAAGCAAGAGAGCCGGTCGAAGATCCCTTTTTTGAACCCCCCCTCATGCTGTATTTATAGGCAAATCCTGAGTTGTTGGGCTTTCTGAGTGGCCTAGGCCCATCAAGGCCATTGCCGAACCAGAATTATCATTGTGACCGAACCTAAAATCTAAGCAACCGATCCAGTTTCATCCCGGTAGAGACCGAAGTAACCTCATGTTTGACTCGAAGTAACTCGCGCTAAGACTTAAAGTTGCCCAATGCCGAACCTTCTTCCTTATTCTCGAGTTCAAACCAGTCAACCGAACCCAGACGACCGATCCACCAAGGCCGAACGACCTATGCCGATCCATTAAGGCCGACCGGTCTATCCCGACCCACCTTGATCAACCATATCCATACTCCACGACCGAGCCACTCCCGACACCGATACATCTAAAGCACACCGATCCACCAATGTCGAATGACCTGTGACTCCCGGACCGAACCACTAATGCCGAATGTAGTATAATGTCGAACGATGTCCAATGCCGAGCGAGGAACAACGCCGAGTGAGGTCCGATGCCGAGCGACGTCCAATTCCGAGCGAGACCCGATGCCGAGCGATGTCCAATGCCAATCTCCCACAAATGTCGAGCCACCCTGCTCGAACCACAACACCGAGCGACCCTGACCGAACCACCATATCGAGCGACCATGCCGAGCCACAATGTCGAGCGACCTGCAACTTCCAGACCAAGCCATGTAACTTCTCCACTTTTCGACCAAATGACATATTCAAGTGAATTTCATCCTTTTAAATCGAATCCATCATATTCCAGCCTCGATAAATGAGAACTCGATTTTATTAAATCCACCTCTCCATGGCCTTGCCAAAAGGCGGGTTAATAATAATTAAATTTAAAAGAGATTTAATAATAATGAGATTTAATTTAACAATAATTAATATAACAAATTTAATAAGAATTTAATTTAACTACTATATATATAATTATTTATTTAAAATTTATATTAATATTTCAAAATAGATTTTGTAATAACTTTAATTAATGGAGGTTGGAGAGAATTGAATCTTAAATAAGAATTGATTTGAAATTTTATTTCTTAAGAATTGTATTAAAATAAAAATTGATTTATAATTAAATTTGTTTAGAATTGAATTTAAATAAGGTTTAATTTGAATTTATTTATTCTAGAGTTTAAAAAGATATGATTTTATAACTTGATTAGATAAAAAGTGATTAAATGAACATTTTAACTTTAAATAAAATTGAAATTGGATATTTTGTAATACGAGATTTTATTGAAATGGTTAATTAAATGATTAAGTAAATATTTTCAAACTTAAATAAAATTTAAATTTGAATTATGAAATATAAATGAAATTTATTAAAGTTGGTTATTGTAAATGTTTGAATAATTAAACTTTGAAACCTTTTGAATTTGAAGTGGTTTAAATTTGTAGTTTAAACCTGGATCGAAATCGATATAAATATTAAATAGTTCTAATGAGAATTTAAATTTAACCTTTAATCTTTGGAATTGAAAACATTGAATTGAGATTGATTTAAATTGAACTTTGGAAATACAGTTGATTTGAATTGATTTATGAAATTGGAAGAAACAATTCAAATTTGAAAATTTATTTTAATACATAAACTATTTTCAATATATAAACTATTTAATATACAACCTATTTTAATCTATAACCTATTTTTAAATATAACCACTTTAATTTATAACTATTTGAATATATATACTATTTTCAATATTTAAACTGTTTAAGTTTGGAAGTGAATATGATTTTTAAAGAGATATGATTTTGAAATGAATAAGATATTTGATATGAAGTATAAACTGTTTGAAATAGAAAATGACCACGGTGTGAAATAAGTGTTTGGTTGTTAAAGCAACTGGGATCAGATATTGTCATACTCTCTGCCAATACCGACAACCACTTTAACAACTGTGTACGTGATGGAGATTCCAGAACGAAATAGGATGGTTTGGCGACGATTCTATATGCAGTACTAACATAGCCCTGACTCCTGCAAGTCAGCTTGATGTGAATAAACTGGAGCCATTCTGGGCCAGGTGAGATCATTCCTTCTATCGGACATATTTCTTCGATACCATTCTATTTCTTTATGATTTGATTAGGTGCACCGTTGATTTGGGATTGTGTCACGAGGTAGGCGGTAGTAGCTGTTATGCGTTACCACAGGTCCAGATCTGCAAAACGGTAGTATCCTACCCTGGGAATTGCCTCATGTGTCTAATCACATGCCTTATTGCACCCACTACGAGTTTGTTTTGTGTCGTACCTATGGAGTGCTACCTGATAGCCCATCGATTTGGTGGAGTTTATAGTATTGTATAGACTACGACATTATATAAAATGTGTTAAGGGGGATGTGGGTAATGCCTTAACGCTATTTTAATAGTTTACTCTACTCAAGACATTATATGTATAGCGTATTGTATTATGTATGTAGATAGTTTAACGGATCCTTAGAGGATGGTAATCCCAGACCTCCTTTAAGTTATTTACATTTCACTTAAGTTGATTTACTGGTATAAGAATGTTAATCCTGACTCGAGTGTTTTGTGTTTTGCTTTATGCTCGGGTCAGACTAAGTGTCACAGCATTTGAGACTTCCCTTCGGAGCTTTAGAGCTTCGCTTGAGATCTATTTTCATCTACTCAGTTGTCCAGTTACTTCAGTTTATTCTAGTTATTTTTTTCAGACTTATCATTGGCATTTTTATTAGTAACTTCTGTGTATTCGAGATATCTGTTGTATTTTGTTTAACTCTGATGTGTATATAGTAACTTCATGAACTACTATTTATCTATTCCGCTGTTTATTATTGTATTACTCTGTGTCTGTAATTCTATGATTGATTTTATTTACTGTATATGCTAAGTTTTGCCAAATATTAATTAACAATCTGTTGTTTGAAGCAATTCAAGTCTGAAATGAGGGGATGATTGTCGATATGAACGGTTCGAAATACCAGGTTGTTTCAACACCTCTATTATTCAAAAAATGTTAGCTTTTATGGAACAAGAGCATTGACCAATGATACCAACACAACTTTACCCCGTCCTTTGCTAAAATTTTCCAACTATTCTGAACTCCCAGTCTTATATTACATTTACTGTTAATTAAGTGTCTTTATGATATTTCCACGTTTATATTTTTTTCATCCATATGCATGTATAAGAGCAGCTCGTATATCCAGAAATAGTAGTACAATAAATAAACATGAATACTCTCATAATATCGTAGATGCCTTTTACAAGAGACAAGTAATAGTTACAATCCAAACAACTTAAACGAAAGAACAAATGATGGAAGGGAAAAGACAACAAACCTAAAAATCCTAAAACTTTGCCTACAGACTTCAAGATGTCTTGCTCCGCAACTGGAGCTCGATCCATTGCCGCGACTCTTAAATAGTCATAGCATGGTGGCTATACACTTAATCTTGTGCTGCTAGCACTGTTGGTGTCGCTGGCGGATTTGAAATCAACATCTTCCTAAGGGAGGATCTATTTAGGGCTGGAGGAGCTTTCTTCTAAACTGCCTCATTTGGAGATTCACCCGTATTGCCTATAGATGAAATAAAATAGGTGACAATACGGAAGGTAACTCTATGGAGTGCTGACTTCCTGATCGACAAAATGAATCATTAGGGTGCGGGCATAATTTACGACTTTGCCACCAATAATTGTAGAGGTGGCCTTCCGCGCCATAGATAAATATGGTCGTAACTTCTCATCTTTGGGATGGTATTATGTTGTATTATGTGTATAACCAGATGGTTAGTTAGACGTAAATTATTCAATTTCAAAATAACGACATATTTGGGAAAGATCCTTTGCAAAATCTCAAGGTCGATCATTTCTAAATCATCCAAGTCCACATCCTCCATGGAAACCTCCAAAAACTCAGCGCGAACATCATTAATTAGCTCATTCTGGACACCCTTCACCTTCGAATGAATCAAACTATTTCCTTCATCGATACTCTGTGTGAATAGGGCATCAAAAAGGCAGATGCACTACCAGTAATTTTCCCGCTCAAAAGTCAAAAAGAGGTGGAACAGTGCAAGTCCTATCGCTACGAATAACTCCTCTACCCCAAAAGCTGTGAAATCTTATGCTCATTCCGGTCTAGCTAAGCAGCCTCTTGATAGCAAGATGACATAAGGAAGAACCGGTGCTACGGGAAGGTGCGATGTGTTAAGAAGTGGTCGAAGGGGAGAAATAAGGTTTAGATCTGGAGTGGTGGTGAGGCGAGATCCAAGGCGCAAAAACCCGTGTGACAGAGAGGCGAGGCTACTGCTCCTAAGAGAGAGAAAAATGAAATCTCCTGGTGGTGGAATGAGGGAGAGAGGCTGCTACTTAGAGGAGGAGGATGAAGATTGGATTTGGCTGTTTGAGAAGGGAGGAACAAAAGAATGCAACTGGAGGAATTCGAGTGTGACTTTTATAGTCACGTTCTAGGTTCAGGAAGCGCCAAAACTCGTTGACTAGTTGAACACTCTAGATTTTTATTTAGGTCATCAACCGCTAGATGGGCTTTGGATGTTTGTTGAACCTGGACCCAATTAAGGTCGGATTAAATAATAATAATCGTTTTGCACCATCTCCTTTGGATTTATCCGATCCAAAAAATACTTGTCCTCATCAAGGTGGTGCTAATGCCGACCGTCTAGTTCCAAACCATTCTCCAGCAATTTACAGTAGCCCTAACGAAAACTGTTGTGACAGACTAAACTACCAAAAACCTAAAAATATTCCAACTATTATTCCATAGTATACAAAAATATTCCTTCTAATAACTAGCGCGTAGAACAACACTTCAACAACATTGCATAATATAATTAAATATCATTCTTGTTTTGTCCATCCCTTGGAAGAGAGAATTTTTTTTAAAACCCTTAATTTTATAAACTAAAAAATCATCGAGCTAAATATATGCGCTTTTATACTTGTTTCTAAATAACAGGAACTATTTCATAGACTTTTACCTTGGGACCAAATCACATTGCAGGAATCCTTCTAGAGCCTAAACTTCCATTTCCCCTACTCGTTGCCCCATTGCTTAGTCCTTCCTCTAAGGGGTTGTTGTGTAACAAGTGTGTAATGCCACTCGAACGTCCATGGATTTTATCACCAACTTGATGAATTAATTGAAAAACTTCTTAAAACTCTAACTTTATTATATATAAACCATTTTAAAGAACAAACTTCCCAAATAAATCTAGAAGCAAAATCCTTCAAAACCCTTTTTCCGTACTCAAAAGCAATTCCATATATATATATATATATATATATATATATATATATATATATATATATAGGGTTGGACTAAGGAATAGACTAAATTTCTCCAAATAAAAAGATCTGGTTACCATCAAAGAGGATTGGTGAATGCACCCTTGCAAGATCTTGCTTTCGGACAGTTGTGACATACAGACTCTATTTTCTCGCCTATTAGGAGCAAATTTATATCTTCGACTGGAACTCATCGTCAAAATCCAAGATAACAAGGTACCTAGATCTCAACCATCAAGTCGAACACCTCCAGTTTTCGGGATTCTTCCATATGCCGTACTCCTGCTCTTCCAAACTATCGCTTAATGCACCAGGGTAATTCAGTGTTGGCATGAGAATCTTGAACTCTAAAATATTTCCAGCTCATGGTTACTTTGTCTATTCCAACAAGGTAAGGCCATAACTATGCTATAGTCGGAATTTTTAGAGTCAAGTGCAAATATGAAAATGATAGATAGAAAATACGAATACTTTCTCTCAACTTATCCTAATTCTTCTAATTAGCTAAGCTAAGCTCTGATACAAAATGTAACAATCTATACCTTAATAGGCCCAAATTTCGACAAAGATGGAAACTTAAGTCCACCAAAGCACAGATCATTGAATTTGGTACCTAAAATAAATATAAGCATATAAGAGTTTAATCAAAATAAACTCACTATAGAGGAATTAATATTAGGATATAGATATTGACAGTGCTATTACCTCGGAATTTGTAGAACTCCTTGGACATCAGCCGCCTTGTCAATACCGAGCATGAGGCGGAGAAGACTACACCATCAACCGATCATATCCAGCTCCATTAACCTATCCCTCTAATCTATCTTATGGGTTGTAATGATTAGGAGGTCAGACCAACGTTTTGGTGACTGGAAAATCTATACATTATCCATAACATAAATTTGTACTAATAGGTTCCCATTTAATTACTATGTTTATTAACTAAGGTAAGCCCAATTTGTTTAACATATGCGTATGGTAGGTTGTCTCTCCAAATCTACCTAACCTTTTCCAGAGGTATGACTTATGCAATTTAGACACTTAATATTTCCTCAAATGTAGCGGACCCCTTAGCGTAGTCAATGTTGGTTTATTGGTTCTAGCCATCGAGTCCTTCAACCTTTAAACATAGCTTTTTAATATATAATTGCAGTTCCACTAATCCATTTATCGCCTATAAAATTTCAGATATGTAAGAGAAAGTTTCCAAGCCACTTAATACCTTTATAACAAGGACTAGGCAGACTTTTGACCATTGAGTACTTCGAGAGAGGCGGGTCCTCCAACAACCACTTAATACCTTCAAAACCCCCAAATAGGCCCTTATCATTTAATACCTAACCTTAGGCGAGCTCCCAACGGTACAATCTAGCTAACATTGCTTAAAGACATGCTTAGTCACTTAATACTTTTTTACAGGCAGAAGCGAACCCTGTAACAGCCACTTAAGACCTCAAACTTAAAGCAGACTATTCTTGAGATATCCTCTACCACTCTTAACCTTATATTCTAACAATTTAATACTTTTATAATTAAAGAAAGATGGGGGCCGTCAAACAACCACTTAATACCTTAGATCCTTCAAGTAGGTCCATTTATTTTCATGGGTCGACCATTTAATACTTCGAGGGAGGAGGGACCTCAAACAACCACTTGATACATTTAAATTCTCGAATCAGGTTCTTCACTTTATGACATATACTCATAATGACATCTCACATTAGTTCGACTATTTGTAGGAAGTGGTGGCCAGATTAGCTGGGCCGATTTAGCTTATAGAATTTAGGACTAACCTCGCATCCTCGCCAAGTACTTACAATATGAGATATCCCTGTGACTTAGTCATATTTACCACACTCTCATACACACACACATATCACTGTGTCATTTGGTTAGGCTATATAAGTATTCCTCCATATTTTGCCTTAACAATCATTTATTCGAATTCTATAGTTGGAACTATCACACATCGGTAATAAGTTTGCACAACTACTGGTAGCCTTTGAATAAAGAGCGGACTTTTATTGTGAAACTCTATTGCCCTCGTATTTGTAACCCATTGAGTCCAATTAATCAACCTAAAATTAGTATTATTTTACTTTTAAGCCATACTATCTTAGGCCTATTATACTTCAATTTAGTTATTTATTATTCCAAGTTGAACATTGGTAGCTTATCAATCCCCTTTTGTTATTTAAGGCTACATATCTACCTTAAATATTCATAACCAACTCCCTTTTTAATTACATATCCATAAATGTCAACATGTCCAAGATAAATGAATATCATCCTACGGACATTTCCTAAGACATTTATATGTTTACTAATATCAATTTTAGTAATCTTTTTAACTATTCCATAGTTATTAGTTCAACTTTATTTACCAGTCCCATTAATCCATTTACACTATCACATTATTGCAACTCCTATATTTATTTTCATTCATTCCCCATTTATTTGAGTTACAATTTGTTAAATTCCATTCCCATTAATTAGTTGTCCTAGAAGTGAATATTACATGTAAGCATCGTTGTTAATTAAGTTTTATCTTAATTATTACAAGCGCGGTAAATTATATACAAATATCTACTTTTATTAAATATATTCTAGTTATACATCCTCACTACTTTTCCATGTTCTATTATTGGAATCATATCCAAAATGGATTATGCATTGTAACTTCCAAAAATCAGTCCTAAACAAAAGATATAACTTTAAAATATAAAAGATTACATTCGCTTGAAATTACATGGAATAATCATTTTTTTATTATTGAAATAGATAGTGTAGCCAATAATGAGTTCATACTTTACACATCTCTTTCTTTTTTATTTCCATCTATTCCTTGTTAGATCAAACACTGTATTTTTCTAAAAGAGAAAGAAATCAAACTGATTTACAAATCCCAATTGATCCAAATTCTAACAATCCAAACACAAAAAGTTTACATCCCAACAAGATTAGGAAAATAATCCAAATTCATAACATTATTATACAACCTATTTCAGATCTGGAGTAAATTTCATTAGAATCAACATTCTAAATTCAAACTTTTGGGACTGATTTCAAGATCAGGTTGTAAACAATTCTAAATCAATTTGTAAACAAGAATATGTAGGCGATATTTATCATATTCGGATTATATTCAATTTGTTGTCTACAACTCATATACAATTATCCAGTTAGGCATAATAATCAAATAAAACCATTAGGGATAATTTTCATATTATAATAATATATAAAAAATTCTACTCACCTTTGAAAAGTGTTCAAAATCTCCAGATTGAAGTAAAATCTTTCATTCAACTCCATCTTCTTTTAAATGATGGAATACGTAAAAAAAATGTACATATGTTAATATTTCAGATCAGAGAAGAGACTTAGGTTGGAAGGGATAAAAATATAAATATGAAAATACGAATATAGATTTACCTCAAATACACATATTGTAGGTTGATTCTCTTCTTTTTCTTTCTAATTTCTATTCTTCTCCAATTTGTGTGTGTGTGTGTGTATATATTATGATTTTAGAAAAGCTGTTGAGCAGAGAAATAGCAAAGCTTCGTTGCTTTTTCCAGAAAAATATGAGAGGAAAGGAGAGGGCTAGGCGTAAATTTATAGGTGCTAGAATCAAACATAGCCATATGATTAAATATATTAAATCCATACCATTGTGGCCTAGGCAAACCCTCGCCACCACACACCCAATGGTCGACTGCATATGGGCCACCATTCAATGGATAATGGCCAACCGGCCCCAAAGGTCGACAAGTGGGCTTAGGCGATATATTATATACATTAATTAATTATATTAAATTATTTTTGTTTCAATTTTTTTTCGTACGTAACTTCTTTCTTTTTGCTCCGCTCATGAAACTACAAATATGAAAATTGCTCAAAAATTTGCTACGAATGCAGCGGTGCAATTTTCAGGGTCAAATTCCATAGTTTGTGAAAATTCCATTTTTGACAGCTAATTAACTAACGCAAAATTTTTGAGGTGTTACATGGTATCTATGTGCAGGGATTAGGACAATCCCCACCGCTTCTTAGACCTATGTCTATAGATCTGCATGCCAAATATATCGGCTACTTCTCCAAATCCTTCATGGAGAATTTCTTGGAAAGCCAAGCTTTCACTAATTGCAACAACGAAATGTCATTGCCTATCAAAAAACGATCATCGACATATAGCGCTAAGAATATGATAGCGTTGCCTTATTCCTTTCTGTATACGCATGATTCCGTTGTGTTTTGACAAAAACAAAACTGTTTGATTACCTTATCAAAGCACTTGTTCTAACTTCTTGAAGCTTGTTTAATTTTATAAATGGATTTTTACAATTTGCAAGCCTTCCCTTCACTCTTGCTGACCACAAAACCTTCGAGCTGTGACATATAGACAGTTTCTTAAAAATAACAATTTAGAAATACTATTGTTTGAACCAAAAATTGCATAAACACCCAGAATTTTTATGTAGTAGAGATTAAATAAAGAAAAGTAAATGAAAATGAGGAAATAAACAAGACATAATCATTTATAGTGGTTCAGCAAAGCAAAGCCTATGCCTACATTGAAGTTTTATTGCTTATTTCTTATTTGGATGCAAAATTTCTTCGGAGTCGGTACAACTACCACACTTAGAATTTCAAAGCTACATGAATATAAGAAATAATGGAACTAGAGCCAAAAGGGTCCCAAAAAATGAGACCTACCTTCCTATTTATAAAGATAGGGGCCAAAAATCTTACATGCAACATCTCCCAGCTGTTGTGCATTGAATTTACTCGTTCCCCTAAAAAGATAGGCACCAGCTCAAAAATACCTGGAACTTAGTACCGATCCCTAGGTTGGAGTCGTTACCGATACCCAAATTTGATGATTCTAGAGTCTTCAACTCTTTAGCATGGATTGTCTTGTGGCAGGCTTCGTGAATCCAGAGTTGTTTGCACTAATTTTAGCTTGTTTTTGAGTCCAAATGATGGAGTTGCGGAAGGGCAAAGCTATAGATTTAGGAGTTCTTGATTATCGATAGAGAATTGCACTTATTCAACAAACCAACTAGGGAAATATACTCTCGGCATCGAGATAAGCTTGTAGGCAAAGATGGGGTCCACCTAAGTTGTATTTGGAGTCATTACCGACCCCTATCTAAGAGTCGGCATCGATCCCTAATTTGGATGATCTTATTATCTTATTGACTTGGATAATTTTGGCTTTGACTACTTGGCTCTATCCATGCTTAGTTTCTAGATCCTTGGGCTATCTCTCCAGGCTTTCTACCTTGATAACTCAGAGTTCTATCTCTCCAGTTTGTCTGAATTCAATATAGGATAACACTTGCCCCCCAAGTACATTTCATTTCCAATAGGATGTGCTTTGAATCGAGAATGGTTCGGATATCCGTGAAGGATTCCATTCAATGCTTTGAATAGTTGCTATCTTTTTGCGAATCAATTTCATGAATTATCATATCCATAACAATCGGTCGCGATGCCATGCTAACATCTGGGACTACAAATCTAGAATGCGATCATATGGTCTTCTATTCTAAATCTGATGACCTTGGACTTATCGCATCCATGAGTTCCCTAGTTTTCCTTCAACTTTTAGTCAAATATTACGCATGGCTCATTACATGTGCACAAGAATTCACATACATTTGCATATACCATGCATATTTTTGCATATATATGTTCCTCCATTTTTAAAAAAAAACTCGATGCAGAGCCCCAATTTGGGGATCAGTACCGACTCCTCACTTGGACAAATTTCTCCACGTGTTTCTGGCTTTTAGAATTTGGGCTTGCGACCCTTATATAACCCATTCCTCTTCTCTTCCTCTCTCACTTGTTCCTTCATATTCCTGCATTCTACTTGATTTCCCATGCTTGTCACTGAAGATTTTGAACTTGTCAATCAACTCTTCGATCTTAACCATTAAACCTTCAAATCCAACAAAAGCCATCATACTCGCCTCGATCAAATTCATATTCACCAACTAGAACCCTTAGCTCAAGATTTCGCATTAGTCCTTAGCTTTATCTCCATGATGAAGAACATTAGGTAGGGCGATGTGAATGAACATGGAGTTGGGTGTGGTCATGGAAAGAACTTACAGCCATGGTTCTTGAGGTCGGTAGGGATGAAGAAGGAAGGTGAGATTTGTTTAATTATGGGAGTTGCAGGGATCGGTACCGATCCCCATACTTAGGAAAAAATTTCCTACTCCATGCCTTAAAACCGAACTTTTCCTTAGAGTTTCGGTATGAATTTCCTCTTTCATCTCGAACCTTTTCGAAGCATGGCCGGTTACAATAAGCTGATTGGGATAGTCAGCATTGATCTCACATCGAGCAATATCTAGACTTCAAAACGAACAGTTAAATAGCAACCGAATTCTAAATTACACCACACTACAGCATATTGCACTAGAATCCACTTTAGCATAGGGGTATGGTTTATAATTAATCTTCTAATGCTAATTATCTATAACGCTTTTTATAGAGATGGACCAAAGACGTTCCAAACGTCTGCCTGCTCAGACTGTAGGTGCTTCACCTTCAAAAGATATCAAATCTGATGTGGAATCAAGCTCAGCTATAATTTTTTAGGTGCAACGAACCCTACTCAACAAGACCAGCAATCAGAGATTCTGTGTATTGATCAACAAAATTCAAATAACCTCAAAGTAGAGCAATAGATACCCAAAAATCCAATTGAACCGTTAGAGATACCTCAAATAGATCCAATACCTGGTACTCTTAAGGATGTTGCAACACTGAATAACCCAGTTGACTCCGTCCCTTCTAGAATTGATGAAGGATCTCTTCGGAGGATATGTAGTAAGCATGGCATTACATTTGACGATGTCCTGGCACCATCTTGTGACCAAAGAGCTCACGATCCTCCAGAAGGGTACATACTTACAACAGATATATGTGCCCGGTGGCTTGCATCTTGCCATTTAATCAATTGGTTCATCGAGCCTTTAACTTTATGAGACTGGATCCCACAGAGATGCATCCAAACAGCTAAGCTTTTCTTCTAAGAACTTATCTAGTTTTCTCTGAGCATTTGAACCGAGTGCCTAGCGATGAAGAAATCGATACATTTATAACTTTGAATGCCGTAAGGAAGAGCTGTATCTTATTTACTTAGAGCCAATGAGGAGTCGTAGAATCGTCTCCAGGGCTTGGAACAAGCATAGTTACTTCAAGGCCAAATGGTCCTATATGAATTGTCCGCCCAGGTTCTCTCATAAATTGATAGCTAGATGTAAGTTATATGTTAAATGCCATCGACGTATTTTCCTTATAGTCTACATTCTTAATATATCTTTCATTTTTGTACAGATGTTTTGGTGAGACCTAATGGTGGATCACTTTCGGATAATACTCTCATGGCAGTCCCAGTAGAGGATAGGTCTATAAGAACCCTATTAGCGGACGTGATTCTTCTTACTTATGGTTTATTAGAGGAAGGCTGCAACATCGGCATAGTTCCAATTGTCGACATTGAAGATGATGATGATGATAGCAATTCGCCTACAAGAGGCGAAGTCAATCCTGAGTTGCCCCTAGCTCCAAGTCCTAGGATTGGAGCTGTAGAAAACAAGGCACTAGAACATAAAGGTACCGAGGAAGGCGAAGTTACTAGAGAAAGTGATGAGGCTGGCCAAAGCAACATTGAAGTAGGCCACGGATCCCAGACCGAACAACCCAGAGGTAACCCATTGCCTACTTTCAAAAAGAAATCGATTATGACAATTTCAAAGGTGCATACTTCCACTCGGCCTCTAATAGTCACAAGTGCAGAGAAGACTCTATTTATTCCTTCAACAGGCACGTTTGTCGGTTTAGGGTCCATCCCTTTGGAGTTTGGCTCTTTTGACGTCGGTAACATTAGCATCGGTGACATCAGTTCTCTGATCCGCTTCGAGAAGGACATCATTCCAACCATTGCAAGAGAGGTTACTCCAATGAGTAAAGCTCCATTACATAGTCTATTAGGGGGACACTAGGATAGGCACACACATGCATTATGCGACACTTGAACCTAACCGGTGTCTTTACACATTTGATCTAACCCATCCCTGTTTTCTTTACATGTTCGATGGCTAAGAAAAAGCATTCATTTTGATCCTTGGAAAAGAAAGCATATTAGTTCAGTGCCCTCTGGTCGAGCTCATACCATCATAGGAGTGGCCGAGACTATGATTCTAGTTATCGCTCCAGCTGCGAGAGAGACAACTGAGGTAGGAGTAGTTAACATAAGGACTGTTCTTCACATGACTTCGCTTTTAAGCAGCGACTAGATCTAGACTACCTCCTTCAGGGGCCCAGATAAGCAACCTAACCGCCATGATGATACTCCCCAGTGAGACGACCCGAAATCGGCACCCTCTGAATCCGAAAATAAACCATACATGTCCGATCCAGAGCGTATAATTGCAAATAATCATGAGAAAGAAAAGAGAGGGTGAGAAGAAAGAGAGAAGAAAGAAGAAGAGAAGAAGAAGAGAGAAGCAAAACCAAAACAATGCAGAATCTCACATCGCAGCAGAATAACGTATAATATTAATCAATAATATTTACAAAAAAATTGTAACATACATAAGTCAATATCAGAGTACACAATAAGTAATCATCAGATGGGACAGTTATAATAACATGTCCTTACAAATGTTGATAATTTACAACAACAACAACAATGCAAAGCAATGCAATGAAATAATAAACAGATACGTGTATACGACATGAAGATCTCCAGCTCACCTGCTTATGCTCCAAAAGCACCAAATTTGAACCTGTACATATACTTGGTCTGATCGAGCATTAAAAGGGAAGAATGCCCGGATAAGTCTGGTAAACCAACATAAGAAAACACATCTCGACTTATTTTAAAGTTATCAAAACTTTTCCTTTATCAAAACAAAGGTATCTCATAAGACCGAGTCACAAATAAATACCGACAAGGTTTTTACCTTACAATAACCAAAACATCTCATATCAAATTACCTTATATTATAATAGTGTCTATTGCACACAAATAGTATTAAAATAGCTAAAATTGTTACATTATTAAATTCCAGCATACACCTTGTACTACAAGGCTTTCTACAATAGAAAATGGCAGGCACGTATTGGATTTTGGATTTCCATACAAATGACTAGGTGAAGGGACTATCCTTTTGAAACTCGGTATACCTCTAGACGGATGTACCTAGGGTCCAGATACTAGGTGCCTAAACCAACACAAGACCAGCCTAACCCTTCATGGATAGTACCGAATATGTCATCATTCTGGTCATTACCGATCTTTAATCGTGGCCATAAGAATATATCAACAATAATCAGATATACGATGTCATAGCATGTAAAGATATATCTAAAAGAGTGATGACATCTCCTAATTGGGAGCGACCCACTTAGCCTTGCTACTTTTATCCCAGTTTTAGTCACTTTCTACGGAGTGAGGCGAAAGAGGTATCGATTATCTTTCACATAACACATATCACATCACTTTGAATGCCACATTATCATTTCCGTTGACTACTAATTGCCTTCCACAAAAATACAACCCTTGAGCTCGTACGTCTCAAGGAGGGTGTTAAGAGAATTTGCCTTCTCCGCTACCATATGATGTACGTTTGTAAAAACAATGTACATAATCATAGAAATGCAATGTCAGACACTCATCTATATAAGATGTCCAGGAAAGGACAAATCGAAGATACTTTCCTATCGCATCCTATCGGGAAATCCCTAGGATTGGTAGCGAATAGTCCTTGTGTTGGATATTTCATAACGAAAAGGCTACTGCTACTAGATGTATATTAAGATTTTAACCCCAAACGATCAACAAGCAGTCCTTCACTATGAAAATCCTAAATATCAATATCGCTGACGAACCTGCACAATCGTTGCATATATGTTAATCCGAAGTGGTTTTTAGATAAATCTGATCCCGGTCTTTTCGCACCAACAACGCAAAAGAGTTTCTCAACCTCACACGGAAACTAAGTTTTAAAGACTTATCACGTCTCCAACTTTCAACTTGCTATCCTTCGGCCAAGAACGAAGCTCGATAGATTGGAGTAATCACTCTGCACTACATGAATTAGCATTCACCACACAAATGATAATCAAGCCTACACAGTCTGTTACATACTAAGTGTGCAACTAATTGGTTTCCACGTCTAGTTAAGAAACTAAAATGGCCAATTTTGGTAGTCGGTTATTTAACTATCAAAGCAACGAACAAAATCTAGCTCTTAAGTAATCAGTTGGCCTGATTCTTTTAATCGTTTATAATTCAAAGCACTTCCCAATTATTCACTTTAAAATATCTTTGAAAAGATAAAATTTAAAACCATTTCACTTGTTGGATATTTGCAAAACAGTTTCGCATACTTAATTTAATAATAAGTAAATTCACCACTTATTTTATTTTCAAACCATTTGTATTCCCTTTTTATAATATCACTTTCCAAAATATCCATTTTATTTTAAAAGAGTTTCACTGTCCAAAATCGTGAATATGATTCATTTAATAAATTCATTACTTCTACACATTTAATTTAAAATATTATTCACTATCAAAAATCGTGAATATAATTCCTTTGCCAAATTCATTACTTCTTAGTATTTAATTTAAAGGATTATCCACTGTCCAAAATCGTGAATATGATTCCTTTAACAAACATTCATATTTAACTTATCAAATTAAATAGATTTTAGATTTACACAACAGTATTTATAAACTTCCATATACAAAATTCCTTTACTGAAAAAATCCATTTCTATCTCATTTATAAGTCAAAATCCAATTATAAGTTAATTACTTATAAATCTCTTATTTACAAATTCATTCCTTTTAAATCTTATTATTTATAAAATCCATTGTAAATTCATTTCTAAATCTCAATTGCAAATCCATATATAAATTTGATTACAGAACCAATTCTAATATTTACAAAACAACGTTTATAAAATTCCACTTCATTAAATCTTATTTACTTATAATCTTTCATTTATAACTATTTTAACACTTGTAAGACTCATTTATAATTCCATTACTTTCATTTATAAAATATCGACATTATAAATCTTGTATATAAACTATTTATAATGAATTCAAATAATTTATTTTTTTCTTTTATCTTGGAAAAAACTTAATTATATTCTTTTAGAGCATCCGGGCTTTCCTTTCGATCTATTCTACCCCTCGTCTAAAAGATAAATGAAGGCCATGTAAGTTCAAAGCACTGGTTGCTCCATTCTTAACCATATTTACACACCTTATTTTACTGTTTAGATATCATAAGCGGGACAAACGTACTAGTCGTTTTTGCATTCTCCTTTCGTTTTTAGAAATGATTTATAACTTCCAAATCATTATTTAAAACACTTATTCATTTATTTAACCATTCCATAAATCCTTCAGATCACCCTTAGAATACTTTATTGATCATTTAAGAACCTCTACAAAAGCTTTGGAAAAGAACGGTTGTGCTAAAACCATATTTCAGAAGTTATTGAAATGTGCTGCGAAAAAGTGCTACGGAAATTGCTTTTTAAAGTTGTGCTAATTAAAATGACATTTTATTATTAAATTTTATTACTTAAATCACTTTTAAAACATTTTAAAAGATTTATAAGATTTATTTCTTATTTTTAAACAATTTTAAAACATCATTTTCAAAGAAATCCAGTTTTGGATTTCGAACTGCAAAACCGCGATTTTCTCAAAAACTTGTTTTACTCATATCCTAAAATTTACTTATCAAAATCTTGATTTTCTTTCTTCATTGGAAACTATGGATATAATAGTTTGGAAAATTCTTATGTCGAAGAATTCCGAGCTATATTCCAACCTTTACACTTGTTTGACTTTTATGGCACGAAATAGCGAACTACCGTAATGCGACATGCTTGTTTTTGACTAAATTTTCAATTTCTTTTCAAACTTCATGGAAACACTTTTAAATGTTTATAAAACATTTCTAAATCATTTTAAATTCATTTTAAACATTATTTTTCATATCTTAAATCCATTTTTCATTTCATTTTATATTATAGTATTATATCATTTTCAATTTTCTTGGATATTTTGATTTCATTAGGAGGCTAAATAATTTCCGTACACATATTTATATGGATTTTATTTTTTATTAAATTAATTATGCTTACTAACCATTTTTCTTATCATTTATCAAACCAAGTTATCATTTATATCACAAACATATAATCGACCATAATATCAACCAAGTTATCATCCATTAAATCATCCAACATATACTAAACTTTTCATATTGTTAACTTTAAATAATTTTAAAAATTAGTGACTTTAAATATGAGTACTCACCTTTAACCAAATCTGTAACTTCGTATCAACATTCATTTAATCCAACACTTCAATATTGTTTTCAACTTCAACCAATTTTGGAAAATTTGACAGAGCTTCCGTAACACCTTGAATTTGGTCCTAGCTCTTTGGAGTGAAATCGGTGGCACTTCCTTCTCTTTTTCTTACTCTAGGGATTCCCGAACTTGCTTTCTTCCTTCCAAATGGTTCGACCTCCATGGGTTCCAACCTCTCCTCTATCATTTCTTCCATTTTTAGATGTTAAACCATGTTTCAATGGTATTCTAAGGTCTTTGGCAAAGTTTGGTTGTGTTTGGAGTTCATTTGATATGATTTTGAAAACCTTAGTAAGGAAAAGAGAGAAGAAGCTATTAAAGAGAGCTTCAAGGAGGAAGAAGAAGGTAGAAATGGTGTGAAAAAAGTGAGAAAGTGGTTGGTATTTATGGAAAAAATGAAGTGGTAAGTTACCAAAATATCCCTTTACAAAATCACCAAAATAACCTTACTTACTTTTTAAGAAACCTTATTTTCTTCAACACTTAACATCACATTTCAAATCATTACTTTATATTATTTTCACTTAAATATTAAGTAAAGAAAGTAATAATTATGTTTGTTTGATTTGATATTTTACTTTTTGACTTTTTTACTTTTTTTAACTTTTTATGCTTACATTTTGTTAATTATATTCTAGATTTTTCTAAGTATGTTTAGTAAAAGTAAACATGATTATTAAATTAATTAATACTTATACTATTTTAATAAATGTTCATATATAAGGAAATAAAGGAGCGACAACGTTGCAACAACTTTTAATCGAAAAAACATTGATTTTCGACAAGAATTTTTACGTTCGCATTTTGACGTTTTAGTTAAACTATTTATTTATGTAAACCAAATTTAAAAATAAATTTGCATATTTCTATTTAAAAATATAAACACTCATAAATTATTTAACCATTGAAACTTACTTTTCTAAAATAAGCATTTTGTCACTTTAGTCGATATAGGAAAATGTTATTATTTTTGTGTATACTTCTCTTTTCAAATCCAATCTAACATTGTTCGAATCATATAACATTACATATTTTATAAAATCAAAATCACTTTAAATAGTATATTTTGTAGCGGTCAAATTCTGGGTCGTTACACCCAGGCTGACTCTTCTCGCGCTCTACCAAATGTTTATGTCCCTTTACAATCCATGACACTATCTCACTCTAGTCGATCTTCTAAGTGCAAACATCGTAAGAGTGGCTCCAATACTTTTTATCAGAGGCTAGGAAAAGGAAGCATTGTTGCTCTGGCCATTACAGAGGAGCAATAGGTAGGCACTACGGATCGGGTGGTCAAGCTTAGGAGTGAATTCCCCAACATTTGCTTTGATGGAGTAAAGTTCTGTTGGATTGATTTCACTCTAGAGGGAGGGCTTAAATAGGGTGATACTAATAATAATAATAATAATTAATGCAAAAATAAATATAATTATTTTTCCATGGATAATCACAGAATAATAAAAGCGGAAATAGAACAACATAGATTTACCCAGCTTCGACATCCTGCCTACGTGTTGCCTCCAAGGTTTTTACTAGAAAGTAAGTAGTCAGACACTTGCACACGTAAACTTGTGACACCTACTAATGACTAACCTAACTCTACGCTCAAAACCCTACTCCAACTTAACCACCGAGTTTCGAATTCTTGAACTACACCGCCGTAGTTCGTAACCTAGTTACATGACTAGAAAATTACACTGTTTTAAAAGGAAAATTACAACTAAAAATAAAACTAAACAAAATAAAATCAAAACCTTATTTAATAAAACTTATTCCCAACACTAAAATAATGTAGACCGACCCACTATAATTTTTAACACACGAGAAATAAGGTTGTCTCCCTTTCTTCTGTATACTTCGGCCGACCATTTGTTTGCTCTTAAAAATTAGGGCATTGATTCTTTTGAAGCACCTCTTGAAAGATTTAAGCTTGAATTATTTTCCATTGCTTCTCGATTCACTTCGATACTTCTTTGATTAATTCAATTCACGGTTGCTTCAATTAAGTCGAGATCGAATCGATGCTCTGAGTTAGTAAGTGAATTTTGTCCTTTTTAATTCTCGACTTTGATTCGAGTTATAATTTTTTTTCGATTTAAAAGTATGCTCTGGATTTTTTTCTCGAACTCGAATACAATTTGTCGATGATGATAATGGGTATCTATAGGAATTGATTTCCTATATTTTTGTATATACATTCGGCTTGAAAGATTCTGAGATTTTTACTTTGGTTGTAGATTATTTGATCGAATGTTGGTTGTGATATTTGATTTGTTCATCTCTGATCCTTTAACTTGTTTGAATTTTTAGTTCCGTTCTTTTTTAGTTCCATTCTATGCTGGAGCTACGACTTGTTCATTGGCTTGTTCAATCGTATGACTTTGTATGATTTTCTCTGAGTCGGTTTTGTTCATTTTGCCTTGATTTTGGCTCTTTGAATTTGCGATAATATTTTGGGTAAATTTTGATTTTCTGGCTAGGTTCAAATTTTTGACCTTGGCATTTAAATTTGTAGTTGGAACAACTCTCTGATTTCACTGGCTTTTTCGACTTGACCAATTTAAGACATTTATTGAATTTGTTCATCTCGGCCTTGACTTGGTTTGAAACTGCTACTCATCAAGTTTGATTTTCTTCAAGTTTTTAACTTGCAACTGTATTTACTGTAAACATATAAACATGTATATACAAATTGTATGTATATATGTGTACGATTGTTGCTTATCCACTTGATTTCATGATTGTTCATATTTGTTGCTCTCTGGTCTGTATGCATGTATATTAGTGCTTCTTGGAGTGTAGTTGCTTTACTTTGAATCATACTTGATGTGACACACTATCACTTGATCCTGGTCTGGTACCATATGTTGGATGCTCTTACTTGTTCTTGCATTTGTGTTTAAGTGTATGTTTACTTGAGTCTGCATTGTGTGGTTGACTTTATCCTTGTGCACATTGGTTCATTGATGACCTACTTCTTGGTTACATGTGCTTACTGATGTCCTTGTGCACTTGAGTGTTGACGCTGTGTTGATGTTTCTGGTCCATTGAGCTAGCTGCTTCTTTGTTTGAAACTACTTACTGGATATTGCCATGTACATGCATACATACATACATACATATATGTATATATATGTGTGTGTGAAATTGGCATCAATTCTGTTTTCGAGTGTATGCATACATCTCTGTTTTATATGTATGTAGTTTTCATTGGTCTTTGTTCATGCACGCAGTTGCTTACAAACTTGTGCTATTATGTGTATGTATATAATTGCATATATGCATACATATAAGTTTGTAGCTCTTGCCAGTTAGTCCACTATTCTACTGCATTGCATCATGTGCTGCCTTATATCTGACCATATGCATATGTTAAGTGCCACTGCATATATATGTATACACGTGTGTATATATGTGTTGTGCCTGCATTGCTCTAGTTTCTATTTGAATGCTTGTGTTTGGAGTTCATGTGTACTTTTGTTATATGTATTTGCTTGGGGATTTTGCATATGTCCAAGTTCAAGTTGTAATTGAACTTGATTTTGAAGTCTGCTACCAGTTGCTTTGAGTATGCTTCTAGTTACCATTTTGAGTTGTTTGCTTATTCACTGTCTGCATTTATATGTATATATCGTGGGAGTTACTTGCTACTTCTTCAAGTCTGGTTTGTGTGTTTCCTTTGTGTTGAGGCAGTTTCATTGATCTGGTGCACTTGCTTGTACAGTCCTTCTGCTTCACTTTGCTATAACCATTCAGATCACCATTTTGTTTTAACTACACTGGCCTGGTATTATTTTCACTTGTATGTTGGTTCCATGTGTACATGAGCATTGCATCCATATTTGTGTGATCTTCTTGAAGTCTAGTTCACTTGAGACTACCACAGCTTGTCTCTGAACAGTCTTGTTCTGGTGCAAGGCCCTGATTTGGTCCAATATGTTTTAGTGATTGCATATTCATTGTGCATGCTAGTCGAGTCATATGACATGTTTTGATTTGAGACTTCATGTTGGTTTTGCTCATTCATTTCTTCAAGTTTGGTTCAAGTGTCATGTGTGATCTGGTTGTGTACATTTAATTTCGGCCATTGCATTGGACTTTTATTCATGCAGGTTGACCATTGACTCTCGTACTTGACCATCCTATTTTAGTTTTGTATTGTACCTGAGTTGAATCCATCATTTGGTTGGGTTTGATCTTGTGCTCACCAGTCCCTGCAATTTTATTAAGTGTATATCGGTGTGCACAACCTTGTGGCATGTACAGTGATACACTATGCATGTCACAAGTTGTTCGTGCATGATGAGTTCAAAAGAAATGATGACGAACAATTTAAATAACCAAGGCAAATACTATTTTCATAACACACATTTTAATTGGCACCGCCAAATATTTCGTTTTTCAATTTTACTACGTCAATGTTTATTTTGCAGATAATTCAGATGCGGGATACAAGCTGGAACAAAGTTGAAGATAAAATACGAGTGTGAGTGAATATGTAGTGACGTGAAAGTTGTAGATTGAAAGATGTGTTGTAATTAAATTGTATTATTATTGAAAATGTATATATGTAGTGACAGCTCAAATTGTACTATTCAAAATTATAATAAAATATTTATTTGAATAAAATAATTGTTTGAATTTAAATTCTGTATTATTCATTTTATTCAACAAATATGTATTTAATTATCTGAAAAATAAATTAGTACAATAAAATACATTTAAACGAATATATATGTTTATTATCATCAAACAAAAATCATATACTAGCATATTCAACAATCTCCCCCTTTGATGATAACAAACATATATTAAGATTTTGAATTTATTAAATGTATTTGATCATTAATGAAATCTATTAGCTCCCCCTATTTGAATGCTCCCCCAACAACCAAGCTTCCCCTTCACTTATGCATGAAAAATATGAAAATAAAAAACAATTGTAATGAGAATGTGTTATGCAAATAGATGAGAATATGCAAAATAAAACATTTGAATTTATTTGCCAAAAACTTAACTTCTCTCTCCCCTTTTGTTATCAGCAAAAGAGAAATGGTATTAGAAAAATAGAGATCAAATAATAGACGTTAATACAACATTAATGTTGAATCGAGTATAAATATAAAATTTCAATACAAAATCAAACAAAAATCATAAATACTCTATTAGGTGCATATTCGACTTTAAAGTGATAGGGGTGATGTCGGCATATAAAATCATATAATTGTGTTTGTGGTATATTTATATCAGGAATTTGAATACCTACTAACCATGCATAACCGTTAGGACTTTTAAATGAGATTAGTAGTATTCCTAATTTTTATATTAAAAAAATAAATTTCAAGCATCTTCTAACCACGCATAACCGTGAGGACTTTTAAATGGGATTAGAACCAATTTGCCTATTTAATAATTAAGTTTCATATGTGTTCCGTACATGCATAATCGTGAGGACTTTTAAATAAGCATGAAAGCACATAATCAAATATTCCAAGTAATTCACCCATGCATAACCATGAGGACTTTAAAATGAGAGTGAATAATTTGGATGTTTTTATTGCTAATTAAATTAAGAAAATGAATAATTTCCCATTTAAAATACCACAATTTGACATTCTATATTAGATTTTGATTAGTGATGGTTGTTAGAAATATGATAGAAATGGTCATGGAATTTTTACCAACAAGAATTATTATAAATCTTGTTTAAATTTTTAAAGATGTCTACTAAATATACTTTCCAAAGTCATAATATATGATTAATATCGATATTCATTACTTTTTCAATCACTATTTATCGTTTTGATAATCAGTAGGGAATCAGATTAGTTAATATAGTCATTTAAGATCAAATCCAAAAATAAATATAAAATCAAATTTCTAAAATGTCTAATCTGAAACGAAGTCAACAAAAACTATTTTCTGGAAGGTTTTTAAAAAGATGTCTGCTAATTGAAAATCAGTTGAAATGAAATATTTGCAGATATTTTCTCAACTAATGAATGTCTCTACATAAAGCACGCTTTACTAGTAATTTTTCTTTCAACTAGGTTACTAGTGCAATCTGCATCTGAATTTCCCTTTGACTCAAGGTTATCATTAGATAGATATATAGACCAAATCATGGAGTGTACAACAAATACCTTAAAATCCTTTGTACAGCTTTTAAATGAAATTCTTTAGAATTTGAATTGAAAATGTGCATATGAACAACTAGTGAACATAGTGTCAGATCTAGAAGCAGTAAAATAAAAAAAATCCATATGTATCAAGAGTAATCATCAATCAATCAAACAACATCATTAGTCCAAACAAATCTATATGAACTAGTTCAAGGATGAAAAGATTATTGGTCAACATTTTTTCATAAGTCAGAATCAAAATCAACATTCATTTCTTTATCATAAAATTGGCTAATTTAAATCAGATTATGGTGCAGATTTTCAACATACAATATATCGTTCAAGATAAATTTATCGTTACCTATTTTACCTTTACCGATATAATTTTTCATTGTTAACTACGATGACTCTACCGCCTTTGTACTAGGCTAAGGAACTTTGATTTGTTGCTCGTCGTGTGCCTGGAACAGCCAGTATCCAGGTGACACTATTGTCGTTCCTTAGCCTATCACCACACCTACACGAGAAAAGATTTTTGTGACCTGTTTGTTTTTATAGGTCCATGCCTTAGGAAGTGAGCTTGTGTTTTATTTTAAGCCTAAACTAATGAGCTAAGAGGAAGAGAGTTACATGAAACATAAGGGTACTTATACAAGTTTAAAACCCTAATTAATTATTTTGGGGAATATCCAAACTACCCTCTAGGAAGTGTGGTAGCCACGTAACCGTTAGCATCTAATGATCGTCCATTAAGTATGCATGAAGATTTAATGGCCTTTTAATATGTGGATTAGCTCTAATTTGTACATTAAGGTAGGTGGCAGGTGGGGTCCTCCATGATCAAGACATTGAATTATTTCTATCTCTATTCATTTGTATTCACTATTGTGCATGCATATATCTTCATAAATCCACATGTTTATGAAGCTAAATTCCTACAAAATAATATAGAAATTTCCAATTAAATTTTCTTAAATTAGTATATGCAAAAAAATGACCATTTTGCCCTTGGATGAAGATGAATATATGACAATTTGGAAATAATTTGAATTTTGGTTTAAACAGGTTAAAATACCTAATATGATCATTTATTTAATTTAATTAGATTAAATATGGTGGTAAAAATATGCACATTTACATGCACATAAAATACCCCCACACTTATCTTTTTATTCATCATCGAATAAAGAAAACTAAGATAAATCCATTTTCGTAGGGAGCACGATTGCATTGAGCATATGCAACAAGCCGTTAAACCTCTAGATGTCCCCAATAGGGCGAGTGTTGTCTCATCACGGTTTTCCGTCTACCCATAAAATCCAAATGCAGGATGAAAATATTTTACAAAATGCAAGATTTATTTACAAAGAGATTAATGCGAGATTTTGAAAATATTTACAAATGAAGGATTTATTTTTAAATAGGCACAAATAAGTTAAATATAAGTTCTGGTCATTAGCATCAAATTCAAGTCATTTAAAAATCTAGTTATCATGACAATAGACAATAGTTTAACTTGTTGTTTCGGTTGATAACAAACTGTAACTACGAAATAGATCCTTAGTTGATTATCAAAGTGGTAGTTTCATTTCTTTTCAATAACAAGTCAAATCAAATAAGCTAAATTAGTGCTTAAATTTCAACTGCTTACTCTCTCTTATTTTATTATAGTTTTGAAAATTTTATGGGTACTAACAATATTTACATATGCCTAACTCAGATAAACTGAGGCCGGATATATTACCCTTGCACTGCCTTGCAGACTGATGTAAGGGGAATACAAAGCGTGGCGAGTGAACACACAAGTGTGAACACTTATCAGCTATAGGCGTTATTAATAAAAGAATTTTTATATACATGCACCTAACTCAGATAAACTGAGGCCAGATATACTGATCGTGCACTGCCTTTCGGGCTTACGTGAGAATGGTACAGAGCATGGCGAGTGAACACATGAGTGTGAACACATGACTCTAGGTGTTTATTAAGAAATATATACATATATACAAGAAAAATGAAATTTTTTGATTTTTTTGTTTTTCTTTTGAAGAGAGAGTTTTGCAAAATCATCTTAGCACCATTTAACTTAGAAGATAAAAAAATGTTATAAACTTTACTTTAAATCAACATTTAAAACAAAGATTTTCAATTAGGATATATTTCATAATATCACCATGAATCTTCCTATATACAAGTTAAACCATCGTTATTAGTAATCAAACTTTATTTTTATCATTGTTGAGACAAATAAATTTTCAAAAATTTCAATTTAGTAACCAAAAACTTATACTTATCCTATGGTGTTTCTTTAAAAATAAATCAAAATGCTTAATTTTTTTTGAGATTATTTTTTTCCTTAATTTTTTTGAGTTTTTATTAGTTTTGGAAAGAGAATGCAAAAATAAACCTTGAAAAATATAAAACGATGATAAGTCTTCCCTCACACTTGATTTTGACTTTGTCTCCACAGTCAACCCAAGTGAAAGGAGAAAATAAAATGAAAATATAAATGACCTATATTTACATGAAAGTGAACAGTATTTACACGAGATCAGAAAGTATATCGTCAAACAGTAAATGAAACAGTTTTCTAAAAACCAATTCATTTGTCTCGCTAAGTATGCGAGATACAGCTTAAACACAGAAAACCAAATCGTAAAAGATTTCAATGTTGAGTATTGATTTGGAAAAACGAATGTCGTTTTATTAAAAATCATATGAGTTGTTTTATTTTCGATGATTTTTGGGGTAGATATAACGACTGATTGTGGTTCACGATTATTTCACCAAATTAAGATTCAAACTCATCATTGATTTTTTTTTCTTTCAAATTATCGATTTTAAAATAAAAATGGTGTTTCAGATCTCCCCTTCAAAATTCAAAAACTCATTTTCAAAAAGTCCAAATAAATTATGTTCAATGAATTGATCTTCCTTTGTTGGATTATTAATAACTTCGTTGCATGCATCAATTTCAAAATCCAAAGTTGTTGTATTCAAATTTTCAAAATTAGAAAAAGGAAGATTAAAATTTAAATCAAGTTTCTTACCGTCAAAATAATTGAAATCCAACTCAATTACAAAATTTTCAAAAACTTCGTTAAGATTTTCATTTTCATATTCAAAAGTTGTTATTTGAGAATCATCAATTTTGGTAAAAGATGGATTATCACTTGACTTTTCACACATTGGGATTTGATTTTTTTTTCACGTTGTTTTATATATGTTTCGAACAAATCCATGTGATCATAGTAAATCTCGTCCATTTGCTCAACAAAATCCAATTTATAATTATTAACATGAGATTTTTAGATTTGAAATTGTTGAGAACAAAAATTTTCACTAGCATCGTAGTTGAGATTATTCCCATTGCCAAATTAATTTAAAAAGTTATTTCCATTTTCATTTTGACTTTGAAACTCATCTTGAAGTTCGACATTTGATTGGTGTTGGTTATACTCGAAATCATTTGAATTTTGAAGTGAATTCAAATTTTGATGGTTTTGAAAACTTTGATTTAGGTTATCGCACAAGTATGAATTACATAACTCATTTATCATTTGATTTTGTTGTGTAGAAAGTTCAAGTATAGATTTCACTCCCTTTCCAAAAGTTGAGGGTCGGTCATTATTTTGAAAATTTTATGGTGCAAAATCCGAATCGTTTGAACAATAGTTGTCATTGAAATAACCATAAGAATTTGAAGTGAAATTATATGTATTATATTGATTTTCACAACTATCGTAAAATTTTGACAAGTAAAGAAATTCGGACATTTTCAAGAATGTTTTTTCGTTTTTTTATAAGGAAAAATATTTACAAAAAAAAATTATTTTTCAAAAAGAAATTGATTTTTTTTTGTATTTTTAGTTTTTCAAATTTTTTCTTTGTTTTTGAAAAGGTTTTATAATAATTTTTCTTTTGGATTTTTGATTTTCTAAATTCTTCTTTTGGATTTTTTATTTTGAAAAAAAGAAAGTGTTTATAAACAAAATTAAGGAATATGTACAATTTTTTTAGTTTTGGATTTTGAAATTTTTTTTGTTTATTTAAAAAATATGTGTGAACTAATGCAACTAAATGAATGCAAGGGTTCAATTACAAAATAGCTCCTAACTCAAAATTGTATAATTACATTTTGTCTTAGATCAACAAGAAAGTTCTCAACCAAGTAACGGACAGGACTTATCGGTGTACCACGAATCACCATAGCAATGCAGCCGAAGGTCTAAGTACCTTCAGAGAAACAATTCAATATAATATTTACGAATCACTGTAATATTTACAATTGATTATTGCTCTGTCGTAGCCTAGACACCAAGAAATTAAATTGTGAAAGAGCATAAATTGTCAATATACAAGTAAGTGTTATCTATATCTAACCGTTTGAAGCGACCAGCCTTTTTGGATGTTTTATGCAGACACACGCATCAAACTCAAACCATTAAAAAAGGTTGATTGTTATGGGGTAAATAAGAAAAAGAGAAGAAATAAAAGCTGACATGAACGTAAATATGTATATTTTTACCACCATATTTAATCTATTTAAATTGAATAAATGATCATATTGGGTATTTTAACTTGTTTAAAGCAAAATTCAAATTATTTTCAAATTGTCACATATTAATCTTCATACAGGGGTAAAATGGTCATTTTAGTTGATTTATTAAATTGTGAAAATTTACTTGGAATTTTCTATGTTGTTTTTTAGGAAATTTGATGAATTTTACAAGTGGTTTTATGATGAAATATGCATGCACAAAGAAGATACAAAATAATGAAGATGGAAATAATTCAAAGTGAAGAACACGAAGGACCCCACCCACTTACCTTGATTTTCAAACAGGAACTAATTCATATGCTAAAAGGCTATTAAAGCTTAATGTCCATTTAAGTGGGGGATTATTGAAGCTAATGATAACTTTGCCACCACACTTCCTACAAGGGCATTTTGGGCATTCCACAAAATATGAATTAGGGTTTAACACATGTATATATACCCCTTATGTATTATGTAATCATTTTCTTCTTTAGTCTCTCTTAGTTTTAGTTTTGGCTCAAAAAAATAAATCAAGCTCTCTTCTTTCTTTTCATGGCTACCATTTATTTCTTCTTTTCATGTAATTTTTTTTTTGCAATTTAATACATGTTCTTTTCCTTTTCTTGTTTACTTCCTTTCATCTTGTAGTGTAAATTTACATTCATGCAAAGTAGATTAGTTTTAACTCTTATTATTAGCTTCTCTTTTCCATTAGCTTTCATTTTCCTTTCATTTTGCTTTCATGTTGCTAGCTATATTTGTTAATCAAATGACAAATATGAGAGGCTAAACCCCTTCAATTTAGGGGCAATGAAGCTCTTTAATTATGTAGCTTTAACTATTTGTTAATTCATGCTCTTTTTGTGCTTAATGATGATGATAGAAATGGTTTACTAGTTGTTTTTGCTTTGAATTTGATAGCTTATATTGCTGACACTGAATAAGCTATGCTTAAACAATCACTAACACTAATTGCCTCTTCATCAAAATATGATTATGGCAAAAGAAAGTGATTTTAAATTAAAATTTGATGGTATATATTTCTAATCAATAGTTAATAGGCCATACTTAAAATAGATTTCATTTTCATTGTCAAGTTTCATGAAAGTTAGTAAGTGGTTTAAGGCATGTGTTATAGTTTGATGGCTTATGTTGGCTAATCAATCGCCAAAATATGCCATACTTATGATAAGCACATCCATTAAAGCACTAATGACCATAAAAGAGAGATCATGATTTCATATATGTTGAACTACATGATCTAGAGAGTGGATTTATTCTCTAAATTGCCACTTAGCTCTTATATTTGCTTCTCTTTTCTTTTAGTTAGTTAGTTAATTCTCTGATTCTCTAGATTAACTTTCACTCAACTTTGGTTAATTTGATTGAATAGATTTTTAAAATCAACAATTCCCTACGGATCGACCCGTATTTGACACGTACTACAACAGTACGCCGTGCGCTTACGGTTATTTTTAATTTAGATTCGTTCGACGGTTTTCTAAACTGATAGAATTTTCGTCGACGAACAAGTTTTTGAAAAAAACAAACAAAAAAAATGATTTTTGTTTTATTTTGCTTGGAGATCTTTTGTTTTGTTTTCTTTGATTTTAGTAGTTTGTATTTCGCTTTGTTTAGTCTCTCCTTTGATATATAAAAAAAATATTGTATATATCTTTTTTTTCAGGTTGCCAAGAAGATTGAGGAAGAACCGCCTGCCAAAAACAATTGCGTGCTTTATTGAGCTTGCCAAAAAAATAACTGCTTGCTTATTTATAATTTTCTTTTTATTTGTCTTGCATTATATATATCTATTATTGTTGTTTGCCTTGCATTGTTGTTTGCTTGCGTTTGAAAAAAAAATCCATTCGTAGTTGCATTATTAATACACGTTTATTTTTGGCTTTGCATTTCATCTTAGAATTTGATTAATAACAACAGTTAGACATCCATAACTCTTAATTGTATATTGACAGGTTGCCTTCTTTGAACAATTTAATTTTTTGGTGTCTAGGCTACGACAAAATACCATTTATAAATATTACGGTGATTCGTAAATATTATAGTGGTTGTTCCTCTGAAGGTACTTAAACCTTCAGCTGCATTGATGCGGTGCTTCGTGGTGCACCGATAACCCCTACCCGTTACCTGGCTGAAAAATATTTTTGTTAATTTAAGACAAAGTGTAATTATACAATTTTGGGTTAACTTAGGATAAACCATTTGTAATTAACCCTTGCATTTATTTAGTTGCATTAGTTCATGCATATTTAAAAAAACAAAAAAATCGTACATATTCCTTTTCCTTTGAAATTTCAAAAATCTGGAAAAAAAAAACTAGAAAAAAAATATCAACAAAAATTGAAAACCCAAAAAATAAAATAAAAAGTCAATTTCCCTTTTGAATAATAAATTCTATTTGTAAATAATTTTCCTTTATACCAAAAAAAACCAAAAACATTCTTGAAAATGTCAGAGTTTCCATTTCCATATTAACATCAATTCTATGATAGTTGTGAAAATCATTATAATCCATATAATTTCACACCAAATTCGTATGGATATTTCAACAACAACTATTGTTTAAACAATTCAAATTTTGAACAACAAAATTTTCAAAGCGATGACCAACCCTCGAATCTCGAAAATAGCATTTCATCTCTACTTGAAATCTCTACACAAAAAAATCAAATGATAAATGATTTGTGTAATTTATATTTGTGTAATAACTCGAGTCAAAATTTTCAAGGATTTCAAAATTTGAATTCAATTCAAAATTCAAACGATTTCAATGATAACCCATGCCAATTCAATTTTGAACTCCAAAATGAATTTCAAAATCAAAACAAAAATGTGATCCAACTTTCAAATAACTCTGGCAATGGTAATAATTTTGATTATGATACAGGTGAAAAATTTTGTTCTCAACAAATCCAAATAAAAAAATTCCCAAGTTAATAGCTATAAATTGGATTTTGTTGAGCAAATGAACGAAATTTACAATGATCACACGGATTCGTTGTTTAAAACTTATATGAAATAACGTGATAAACAAAATCAAATCCCAATGTGTGACGAGTGGAGCGATAATCCGTCTTTTGCCCAAATCGACAATTTTCAAATAACAACTTTTCAAATTGAAAATGAAAATCTTAACGAAGTTGTTGGAAAGACGGTAATTGAGCTGGATTTCAATTCTTTTGAGGTTGTGGAACCAAATTTAAAATTCAATCTTCTTTTCTCGATTTCGAAAATTTGAATACAATAATTTTGGATTTTGGACTTGAGATATGCAATGAAGTTGTTGATAATCCAACAAAGAAAGTCGAATTTAATGAACACAAATTTTTCGGACTTTTGGATGACGAGTTGTTAAATACCGACGGGGAAGATTTAAATCACCACTTTGATTTTGAAATTGATAATTTTGAAGAAGTTTTCAATGATAAGTTTGAACTTCAACTTAGTGAAAATAAACTTGAATTTCAATCAATTTTTTTATCTCCCCCCCAAAATCATCGATGATAAAACAACTCGTACGATTTTCAATAAAATGACATTTGTTTTCCCAAATCAATATTCAACTTCGAAATCTTTTACGGTTTGGTTTTTCAAGTTTAAGTTATGTCTCACATACTTGACGAGACAAATGAATCGGTCTTTGGAAGACCGTTTTATTTACTTTTTAACGATATACTTTCTAATGTCGTATAAATACATTTCATTTTCATATAAAAAAATAATAAATGTTCCTTTCACTTGGGTTAACTGTGGGGACACAGTTAAAATCAAGTATGGGAAAGGGGAGACTCGCCTTCTTTTTTTATTTTTCATAGTTTATTTCACATTTTCTTTTCATACCCCAAAACAAAAATAAAAACTTAAAAAAATTAAGCATTTTGATTTATTTTTAAAGAAACACTATAGGATAAATATATGGTTTTGGTTTATTAAATTGAAATTATTGAAAATATATTTGTCTTAACAAAAATAAAAATGAAGTTTAATTACAAATAACGATAGTTTAACTAATATATAGGAAGATTCATACGTGATAATTATGAAATATATCCTGAATGAAAATCTTTGTTTTAAAAAGTGGTTGATTCAAAGTAAAGGACATAACATTTTTTGTCTTATAAGTTAAGTGGTGCTAAAATTATTTTGCAAAACTCTCTATTTCAAAAAAAAATTGAAAAAAAAACATATAAAAAAATAAAACATTTATATATATGTAAATATTTTCTATTAACACCTACGGTCTACAGGTGTACACGCTTGTGCGTACACTCGTCATGCTCTGTACCTTTCTCATGTACGCCCGAAAGGCATTGCACGATCGATATATCTGGCCTTAGTTTATCTGAGTTGGGTGTATATATAAAAATTCTTTTTAATAACGCCTAGTAGGTGTTCACACTCATGTGTTCACTCGCCATGCTTTGTATTCCCCTCACATAAGTCCGCAAGGCAGTGCATGGGTAATATATCCGGCCTTAGTTTATCTGAGTTAGGCATATGTAAATATTGTAAATATCAATAAAATTTTCAAAAACAAGATAGAGTAAGCAAATGAATCCTAAGCACTATTTTAACTTATTTGATTTGACTTGTTATTGAAAAGAAATGAAAATACCACTTTGATAAACTTTGGTAATCAATTAAGGATTTATTTCATGATTACACTTTGTTATCAACTGAAACAACGAGTTAAACTTAAGTCTATTTGTTATGATAACTTGATTTTTATTGGAAATGACCAAAACCTATATTTAACTTATTTGTGTCGATTTAAAAATAAATCCATCATTTGTAAATATTTCAAAAACTCGCATTCATCTCTTTGTAAATAAATCTTGCATTTTGTAAATATTTTCATCCTGCATTTGGATTTTATGGGTAGTATCTGCTAAAATCCCTCACGAGACAACACTCGTCCTATTGGGGACAGTCAGAGATTTAACGGCTTGTTGCATACGCTCAATGCAATCGTGATCCCTACGAAAACATATTTATCTTAGTTTTTCTTTATTCGAGGACGAATAAAAAGACAAGTATGGGGGTATTTGATGTGCACATAAATGTGCATATTTTTACCACTATATTTAATCTATTTAAATTGAATAGATGATCATATTGGGTATTTTAACTTGTTTAAACCAAAATTCAAATTATTTTCAAATTGTCACATATTCTTCTTCATACATGGGTAAAATGGTCATTTTTGTGCATTTATTAAATTATGAGAATTTACTTGGAATATTCTATGTTTTTTGTAGGAAATTTGATGAATTTTGCAAGTGATTTTATGATCAAATATGCATGCACAAAGAAGATACAAAAGAATGAAGATGGAAATAATTCAAAGTGAAGAACATGAAGGACCTCACCCACTTACATTGATTTTCAATTAGGAGCTAATTCACATGCTAAATGGCCATTAAAGCTTCATGTGCATTTAAGTAGGGGATTATTGAAGCTAATGATAACTTGGCCGCCACACTTCCTATGATGGCATTTTGGACATTCCAAAAATATGAATTAGAGTTTAACACATGTATATATACCCCTTATGTTTCATGTAACCCTCTTCTTCTTTAGTCTGTCTTATTTTTAGTTTATGCTCAAAAAATAAATTAAGCTCTCTTGTTTCTATTCATGGCTACTTAGCCATTTATTTCTTCTTTTCATGTAATTTTTTTTATGCAATTTAATACATGTTCTTTTCCTTTTCTTATTTATTTTCTTTCATGTTGTAGTGTAGATTTACATTCATGCAAAGTAGATTAGTCTTAACTCTTGTTAATTAGCTTCTCTTTTCCATTAGCTTTCATTTTCCTTTCTTTTTGCTTTCATGTTGACAGCTATATTTGTTAATCAAATGACAAATATGAGAGGCTAAACCCCTTCAATTTAGGGGTAATGAAGCTCTCTAATTATGTAGCTTCAACTATTTATTAATTCATGCTCTCTTTTTGTGCTTAATGATGATGATAGAAATGGTTTACTAGTTGTTTTTACTTTGAATTTGATAGCCTATATTGTTGACACCAAATAGGCTATGCTTAAACAATCACTAACACTAATTGTCTCTTCATCGAAATATAATTATGGCAAAAGAAAGTGATTTGAAATTAAAATGTGATGGTCTATATTTCTAATCAATAGTTAAGAGGCCATACTTAAAATAAATTTCATTTTCATTTTCATTGCCAAGTTTCATGAAAGTTAATAAGTGGTTTAAGGCGTGTGCTATAGTTTGATGGCTCATGTTGGCTAATCAACAGCACAAATATACCATATTTTGATAAGCACGTCCATTAAAGCACTAATGACCATAAAAGAGAGATCATGATTTCATATTTGTTGAACTACAGGATCTAGAGAGTTGATTTATTCTCTAAATTGTCACTTAGCTCTTACATTTGCTTCTTTTCTTTTAGTTAGTTAGTTAATTATCTAGCTTAAATTTCACTCAACTTTGGTTAATTTGATTGAATAACTTTTTAAAATCAACAATACCCGTATTCGCCACGTACTACGATAGTACGCTTGCGCTTGTGGTTTTTTTAAATTCATTCGACGGTTCTCTAAATCGATAGAATTTCCATCAACGAACAAAAGCAAATACAGAATCTCACAGCGAAATGACAAAAAATAATAGTCAAAATAACAGTTCATGAAGCTGTTTACAAAACATTGATTATACTTATACAATACAGAATCAAAGTTATATATATCAGAAATAAATAAATGACAATGCAGCGGAACAGTATGATGTAGTGGAATAATATAGTAAATAATAATACAATCTTCGTCTTCGTCCCCTAGAAACAAGTCTACAAATCCTGAAATGCTCAGGCTGACCCGAGCGAATTGAAAAGACAAATCACTCGAATTAAAACTAAAAGATCTTTTGTAAGTTAAATCAACGATTAATATGTATATGACGGTGTCAGAGATGTTTACGGGGTTTGACATGCCTTATCCAGTATCTAACGTGGGTGTAGTAACTCAAGAGATGTTCGGGATTCACATCTCCTAAAGATCCGTTAACTATCTACTATGTAGTACAAAATGCTATTATAATATGTCTATAGCAAAGTAAACTATTAAAATAACGCTAAGGCGTTTCCGATATCCCTCTTAACACATTTTATAGTGCCATACTCTATACAGTAATGCCTCCTGATCGGGCGGCTACCAGAGGGCACTCCATATGTACGACACAAAACAAACTCATAGAAGGTGCGCTACGGCATGTGAACACGGCACAACTAGACAATGCCAGGGTAGATATACCAATTACACTTTCGAGCTTGTGGTACCTCATAGCTGCAACTACCGCCCATCTTAGAACACATTCCCAAACAAAATCAAGGGTGGCCACCAAATAAATCACAAAGTCAGAATATAGTATCAAAGGAATGTGCCAGATCGGAGGAATAACCTCACTTGACCCGTCAATTGCTCCTGTTTAGTCACATCTATGCTGACTCACAGGAGTCAGGGTCACGTCATACTTATACAGAAATCGTTCACCAAACCATCCTACTTCATTTCTGGAATCTCCACCACGTACACAGTTGTCAAAATGGTTTTCAATATTGAAAAAGAATATGACAATATCCGATCCCGGTCTCTTTACTAACCAATCGCTTATTACACACTGGATGGCTCTTTTAAATTTCCAAAATCAATTCGTAGTTGATATTAAAATATCATATTCAATTCAAACCATATCACTTTCGAAATCATATTCACTTTCGAAATTATATTATCAAAATAGGTCAAACCCTCATTTCAAAACCATCGTATTTACTCAAAATATGTTATATAAATTCCAACTTAGGTTATTACATTATTTCATCATATTTTCTTTTAAATCAATGAATTTGAACATAAACACTTCCCCTTTACTTAGTCTGGAACTTTAGGAAATAGTTTAAATAGTTATAAATAGTTAAAATAGTTATAAATAGTTAGATACTCTAAAGTGGTTTAAGTACAGATTAAAGATACTGTTAACTTGTTTAAAATAGTTAAATAGATTTAAAAAGATTAAATATAATTAAAATAGATTAAGTAGCTTTAAAATGGATTATTGATTTAAAATAAGTTAAAATGGGTTAATTAGTTTAAAAATCAATTTAAATGGTTTAAAATAGGTTAAATTGATTTAACATAGTTAAAATAGGTTAAAATAGTTTAATCATTTGAAAATCTTAAAATTTAGTATCTTTACAATAATATAAAAAAATTAAAATAGTTTATATGAAAAATATGAATTTGAATTTATTGTCAATTTACACTATTCATTTCCTTGCAACACATTTGGGCTATTTCAATTTCCAAAACCCAATTTCATATCTTTCAATTCAATTTCTCAATAAAATATTAAATTCAATATCGCTTCCAAAACCCTGTTTGAAATTTAATTTAAATTATTCCAATTTCAATATATTTCAAAGTTCTATTTCGAATAATTTTAATAACTCAATTTCGACAAACTTTACTTATATTCCAATTTCAACTTTCAATTTAATTTCTTTAAAAAATTCCGTTAAACCAATTCAAATTTCAACATAAACCTGAATTTCAATAATAATTCAATTTATATAAATCGAATTCTTATTTCAAAATATCATTTAACAAAATTCAAATATTAAAGATTTTAAAATCATTTAACTTAATCAATCCAGTGTTCGTATATAATTCTCTACCTTAGGATAAAGTGATACGGATATTTATCATTTCAATCCGCGATTTAAAATTTTAAGGATATATATATCATTTCAAACCGCACTCTCGAATTAATATAAAATCCATAAAATCGCTTGAGTTTATCATTTCAACCCATAATGATTTTTCCCTAATCTATAGGTCATTCGAGTATGTATCATTTCAACCCTTAGTGAACTTGCAGTTTTTACCGATATAAAATACCATTCATCCAATATCAACAATCAAACATCCATCCAATCATCATTCAAATCAATCAATAAAAATCAATGGATAACAGATTATCATTTACAGGTAATTAGCTGGTAATTTAAATTCGATAATAAATTAAATGAATATTTAATTCAAAATAAATTCAAATTAACTGGAATGATGATTTAACTATACCATACAGCTACAATTAAATTTCTAATCACATCATAAATTAATTTAACTAACATAAGAAATTTTAGAAGTTGTGAGTGAGTCAAAACATTCACCTTTGAATTTAAATCGAATTTAAATCCAATTTAGAGCCTAAATTCAAATGATCTTATAATTTGTCCAAACAATTGTCAAATGTTCAAAATTTCAATACGATCCCAACGTAAGAAACCGCGTGTGAATCGGACCTCGTATGCGAAAGTTATTGATGTTAGAACATATGATGATTTGAATTAAAATTAAATAAAAAATCACAAACCAGTAGAGGCTTGCCACGTCACTGCCTGGAGCACGCAACCATGCTACTACCGCGAACCCTAATCCTTTATCTCGATCGACGCGAGACGCCTGAACCGGCCTCGTTCGCCACCGTTACGGCACGCCACCGCACGCCAGTCGCGGCCCGACCTGACCTCCCCCGACCTAGCGACCACGACGACGAAGGCGACAACCCTCTTCGGCCACAAACAAGAGCAGCCACTGCCAAATTCAATAATGCTAATCGAATTATCGACGAAAAATCCAATCGTCGATTTTTCGAACAAACTACACCGACGCACTCCCTCGGTCCTTTCCACAAAGTTGTAACCTTCAATCGACGATCCGTCGAAGTTCATCAACTACCAACGAACGGTCGAGATTAAATCACTCAATTCCGGCCACAGAGAAATCCAAATCGCGAAACGAATCACATATTTGAGTTGCGCTCGTCGAGGGCTTCAAATCGATATATAATTCGATATATTTTGAGAAGTTTTTAATTTTCGATTGAAATTGGATTTGCAATTGAATTGAGAATTTGTTTGTCTACCATTGAGAAGGAGAAGTGGATAGTTGAAATAGTACGTACAGACAATTGGAAATAAGAAGTGGTTAGGGTTTATAATAGGTTATTTATAGGCAGAGCTGAAATAGAAAGGAATGGGCCAGATCGATTTGAAAGCTGAACGATAAATAACTCGAAAAGCCCGTTCTGACTCCGGAACGCAAATAGGTCAACCCATATATCAAAATAGATGTTTCGATAGTTTTAAACTCAGGGGAAGTCGTTTCAAGTTCTAATTCCATCTTATGTAGAAGTTATGTAAAAAATCAGCTTATTCCAAATTGATTTCAATTAAATTGATTTCTATGCGTTTCGAGACCGTACGATCAAACGACAAGTCCAATATCTACGAAACTTGAAATTCTACGATAATTCACTATTACGGATCCGATGAAATGGTTTCGTTGAAATCCGAGATAGCTGCCAAAACGGCTATATTTACGTTAATTAAATAAATTAATTAAGTCACTTTTCAATTCAAATTTTAATAATTTACAATTTCTATCAATTTGGATTACTTGGTAGTTTATAATCCTTTGTAACAATTTTCTATATCAATTAAATATTAAATATTTCACCAATCATCGTGTTTAAATTCAATTTTAATAAATTCAGAGATTATAAATTTAAATTTCCAAAATCCAATTGTTTGACTTTCAGTCTTGTTATTCAACCAATTTTCATCTTATGGATATAATTATTGTTGGTTTATACCTTAGCACATTAATATTTTACAATTTCATCTATATTTCAATTAACGTAATATTTAATTTCAGTTAATTACTATAAGTCCATTTATTAAAACTTAAATTCTAATAAATTGACCAGGCTTAATTTTAATTCCTTTTTATTCACTCAATTATCCTATTATGAATAGAATTTACATTGGTTACATCTTATTGAATTAACATTCTTCAGTTATCAATTTAAACTATTATTAACTACGCTAATTAAGTGAATTAATTGCAATTGATTGCAAATTAAATTTAGTATACTAAACAAGTGGGTAAATTATAATAATTGTCACCATCAGCCTTTAATTATATCTATAAGTTTATTACTTTCAAACAAATGTTATAAATACTTACATAACACAATTTTTTTCAATTACCGTTAATTCTATATTATCTCATTAATAGATTCAATATCTACATTTGTTTCCTTGTATTCAATTTATAACCAAGTTATAACATTTACATTATTCAATTGATTGAAACTCCATTCAAATTGTTAATGATTAACTTCAATTAACATTGTTGCATTTCATTTTTTTGGTTATTATTTCATTAATAAATCCCAAATCTTAATTACTTTCAATATTAAATTACCAAAATCTTATTAAATTAACAATTTTTAACTAATGAAAATTACGGGTCGTTACACTGTTATTATTAATCAAATTCTAAAATGAAATGCAAAGCAGAAATTAAACGTGTATTAACAATGCAACTATGAATGAATTTTTTTATTTTATTTTTATGTGTAAGCAAACAACAATGTACGAAAAAAAAGGATAATGGTGCAAAACAAATTATGAGCAAGCAATTTTATAGCAAGCCAGTCTTATCCTGCTCTGCTTTGTCAACCTGAAAAGGCGTCAACAACAAAATATATACAGTTTTTTAAGAAGGAATTAAATCAAAACAAAACAATTTGAAAATTAAACAAACTGAAACTTGTTTTTTTATAAAGCAAAAAGGAAAAATGAACACAACAAAAGGCAAGCAAATTCAACATACACAAATTTGACAAAACCTATTTTTTGTTTGCTTGCCCTTTTTTTTAAACAAGAAGATAAAAACCAAACAAAAACTAATAAAAGAAGTTTTTTTTATTAAACACTAAGGCCCGGCCCACATAAAAAAAGCACGAAAGAAAGAAAATGAGAAAAATAACGTCCGCAAACCACTTTAGTTAATAGGATCCCCAGACCAATTCACAATTTAATCTTTTCTCGCTAACAATTCCCAAATCAAATTATCAAACGAAATGAAATTCCAATACTTCGAATAGAAAGGGTTATTCGAGTTGTGAGTGTTGAGCAGGCCGCGGGTTAGTGGAAGTCGAAGATGATTGTCGATGTGATTTCAAGTTGTTGGGTTTCGATGATGGTTCAGGCGTCGCGGTAGCAAGTCGCTACTGTTCGTGATGTTGGATTGAGGTGCGGTAAACAGGCGTTATTGGCAGTGGAATTGTTGAACTGTGGGCAAATTATTGTGTTGAACTGGTGGTAAGGACGCGGAGTTGTTCTGTGGTAGACGTAGTTCGTAGTAAGGTATATGCTTTTTATTATTATTGGAATTTGACTTGAAGAGAACGACAGTGATAGTCTATAGTAGTTTGTGAATGGTAGCAAGTTATGGGGGTGGATATTGTGGTTGTGGAATTGTGCAGATTTGTAAGTCTGTTGAAATGACTTATGAAGAATGAAATGTTGTTGATGCTTCTATGTACTGGAAGATGATTGCAGTGATGTGGTTGATGCAGGCAGTGTTTGCTTGGAGGATGTTGCAGATTTGAAGAAGAGGGGTAGACTGCAGTCAAGGTATTGAATGGTAGAACACAAAATTTGTTGTTTGTATTGATGAATTGTTGAGTGGTATGGAAATGTGCTGTGGTGTATCTGTGCACAGTATGTGGTCCGTAATGTGCACGTGCACAGTGAAGTATACGGGTTGCACTGCTGCTGTGTTGTTGAGTGGATGTGTATGTGCAGGGTGAACAGCAGAAATGAAAGCAGTTGTTGGCAAAAAGAAGGGTGGTTGCTGTGGTGTAGTGGTTTTGGATGATCAGAGAGAGGTGAATGAAGAAGGGGATGTTGGTGGAAGAGTACAGTATGGTCTGTTATTTGTTTAGTAGCAGGAGATTGTTGATATGTAGATGATATTGAACGAAATAGTGATGAAGGTGATATTGATGGAAGTAGACAGTGGAAAGAATATGTAGATAGTTTGATGTGGTGAACTTGCAGTTTGATGTGGCAGCGGAAGGAATATGGTATGAACTTGCAGTTTGTTTGTGGATTGACCGGTGAAATGTGATCAGAGGAAGTATATGTTGGTGATGTAGTCTGGTAGATGAATGGAAATGCAGTGAAGTTGTTGCCTTGGTGACTGGGCAGTGAATGGTGGTTGGAGTGTGATGTAGTTCTGGTGGACATAGCAGTAAATAGAGAGGCATAGAGCAAATAGTGGCAAGGCAATGTTTTCATTCTTTTGTTTACGTAGATTGTAAAATGAAACATAAATTGTAAAACGAAATGCAAATTGTAAATGAATTGAAAATAAAATATTTTTGTTTTTGTTCTGAAATTATGAATGTTTTTTTTTATAATAGAAGAGCAAATGCAAGTGCAAATAAACAATAAGCACACAAACAAAAATTGAAAATAAAAATCACACAAACACACATATTTTTTTTTTTTTATAACTGCAAACACACACAAAATCAATAAAAATAATTCGAAAAATAGAAAATTAAAATCAAGACTATTCGCGGACAACGGCGTCAAAAACGTGTTCGTCGACGGAAATTCTATCGGTTTAGAAAACCGTTGAACGAATTTTGTGATAAAATTAACCGCAAGCGCATAGCGTACTATTGTAGTACGTAGTAAGTATGCATTAATCCGCAGGGAATTGTTGATATTAAAAATCTATTCAATCAAATTAAACCAAAGTTGAAGAAAATGTTAAGCTGAAAAAGGAGAAAACTAACAGACTAACAAAGTGATAGAAATATGAGATTGTGAAGGCAATTTAGAGGCAATTTCCATTCTCTAGATCACATAAATCAACAAAATGAAATTACTATCTCTCTTTTCTTGTCATTAGTGTAATTGGTTGATGTGCTTATCATAAGCATGATATATTTGTGCTATTAATTAGCCCAATATAAACCATCAAACTATAACACAAACACTACATATTGAACACTCATGAAATATGAGAACAAAGTTGAAAACAAAATTTATTTTAATCATGGCCTATTAACTATTGTTTAGAAATATAGACTATTAAATTTTAACAATTACTTCATTACCATCATCATATGTAGATGAAGAGATAATTATTGTTCGTGATTGTTTAAGCATAGCCTATTTGGTGTCAACAATGTAAGCTGTTAAATTCAAATAAAAAACAACAAGTTAAACCACTTCAAAACCTTTCATTTAAGCACAAAAAGAGCATAAACATCAAAAGTTTGGATTTATATACTAGAGAGCTTCATTACCCCTGAATTGAAGAGATTAAGCTCTCATATTTTCATCAAATGTACAAATATAGAAAACAACATGAAACAAACAAGAGAAAAAAGAGAGCGAAATTAAAATAAAAGCCAAGTAAAAAAGCAAATAGCAATCTACTTGCATGAAAAATAAACTAACTACTAACAAGAAAGGAATAGAGCATGTAAATAAAAGAGAACATAAATTAACATTGCATAAAAAATGAAATTTACATGAAAAAAATATGGCTAAGTAGCTATAAAAAGGGAAAGAGAGATTGTGTTTTATTTTGAGCCTAAATTAATAAGCTAAGAGGAAGAGAGTTACATGAAACATAAGAGGTATTATACAAGTTTAAAAGCCTAATTCATTTTTTGGAGTATGCCCAAACTACCCCCTTATGAAGTGTGGTGGTCAAGTAACCATTAGCATCCAACAATCATCCATTAAGTGTGCATGAAGATTTAATGGCTTTTTAACATGTGGATTAGCTCTAATATATACATTAAGGTAGGTAGGTAGGTGGGGTCCTCAATGATCATGGTTTTGAATTATTTCTATCTCCATTCCTTCGTATTCACTCTTGTGCATGCATCTATCTTCATGAAGCCAACTGTATATAAAGCCAAATTCCTACAAAATAATATAGAAATTTCCAATTAAATTTTCTCAAATTAATATATGCACAAAAATGAGCATTTTGCCCTTGAATGAAGATGAATATATGACAATTTAAAAATAATTTGAATTTTGGTTTAAGCAAGTTTAAATACCCAATATGATCTTTTATTTAATTTAATTAGATTAATATGGTGGTAGAAATATGCATATTTACATGCACATCAACCAAGGTTTTAAAATTGTTTTAAACTAAGAAAACTGGAGAAAAATGAACTAAAAATAGAATGTTAATAAGAATAAAACTACGAGATCAAGGAGAAATTTAGAGGCAAATCCACTTCCAATCATTCATATAAAGCAATACAAAATTCATCTATAATCTCTCATTTAAATTTTAAGTAGAAATGATTTATGTATTTATTATAAGAATGGTTTATTTATACTATTAATTAGCATAACTTAAACCATCAAACTCTAACACACCATTCAAACCCACTTATCAACTCTCATGAAATTAAAAATAAAATCTATTTTAAGTATGATCTATTTACTATGAGCTAGTAACATAGATCACTAAATTTTGATTCTAGTTTTAATTTCATCATCAAAATCACATAGGCAAATGATCAAATAGTTTATGTTTATATTAGATTAAGTATAGCCTATTTGAGATGCCAACATAGACCATCAAATTCACTAAGAAAGAAACCTAAACTATCATACTCATAATTTTCATTTTGCACAAAAGAGAGATCATAAAGCAACCGTGTTATCTTGATTAATACAATCCATGAGAGCCTCATTACCCCTAAATTGAAGGGGTTTAGCTTCTCATATTTAATTTCATATCAACACAAAATGATTTAAGCAAAAAAAGCAAGGAAAATGAGTGCTAATTAAAAGAAAAGAGAACTAACTACTTGTATAAAATGGATCTAAAATAATTGCATAAATTAAATCTATACTATTAACATGAAATAAAAGAGACATAAACTAAATAAGAGAGCATAAAATAAAATTAGCATAAGAGAAAAAAAGCATGTAAACAAAAGCAAATAAGAAGAAGGCTAACAAGCCACTAAAAAGACATTTATTTATCATTATTTTGTGGCTACAACATGCATAAAAAAGAAAACTAATTACATGAAACATAAGGGGTATTTGTTCATGCTTAAAACCCTAATTCCATTTTTAAGCGGACTACCAAAAATTCCATTGAGATTGTGTAACCTTCAAGTAATCATTAGAGAATTAATTAATCCCTACTAACATGTCTTTAAGTATCCATTAGCATGTGTGCATGTGCTTTTAATTATGGTCCATTAGTTAGTGGGCATGTTGATTCCTCTATGTTGCATTAATTCTTTTATTTCCTTTCTTCATTAGCTTTCAACATATGTGAATGCAAATATCCATGAAGCTCCATCCAATTTGCACTCAATTTACAACAAATAGAAATAAAAATGTGCAAATAAATTTTCTTAAAATTAATTCCTATACAAAATTATCATTTTGCCCCAAGTGAAGATGAATGAATGATGATTTGAAAACAGTTTAGATTTCGGTTTAACATGTAAAATACCCAAATAAGCTCATTTATTTTAATAAAAGAAGATTAAATATGGGAATAAAAATATACACTTTTACATGCACATCGGTATTCAACCTTTATTACCCATCGAATAATGGTGATATCACCATTTAAATTCACATAGATAGTATGGATTTCCTTCTCAGAATTTAATACCAAGTTTAAGAAGTTTATTTGCATACAATCCAAGTTGTATTAAATTTGAAAAAATTAATTTTTTTTATACTTGCCTCGTTTACGACATTTTGAACTTATCTATCCCTCATCCAAGGAAGAGGCCAGGTGGGCCAAGGCACTGATTGCTGCTAGAAATTTCCTTAGTTTAAGAGCCTCACGTCTGGATCTCGCGAATAGAAAAATCCAGTCTACTCATCGGCTTTTAGAGCTAAGATTAAATCACTTAATTATGACTGCTTTTTTTTAAATCACTTATTTAAAATCTTCTAAAATAAACAATAAAACTTCCAAATTATCTTTAAAATACTTAGTTATTTATTTAAAAACATTTATAGAATATTTGGGAATGAATACTTAAGTTAAAAGTCATATTTCAAAAGTTATTAAAAACAAATGTAAAAAGTGCTGCGATTAGTGCTTTTAATGCTAATTTGATCAAAACAACTTTTCTATCATCTAGAAATCCATTTTTATACCTTAAATATATTTTAAGACATTTATAGAATTTATTTCGTATTTTTAAAGAATTAAAAATATTTATTTTAAAGAATTTATCGCATTGGTTTCCGAACTGCCATACCGTGATTATGTTGAAAACTTGATTTGCTGACATTTCAAAATCTATTAAACAAAATCTAAATCATTTTATTTTGTTTGAAAAATATGATTATAAGAGTTCAGAAATTCTTATTACAAAGAACTCTGACTCTGATTCCATCGTATAATTGGGTTTAACTTTTACACATGAAATCACGACAACCGTTACGCGATGTTCTTATTTTTGACTCAATTTTCATAACTTGTCCAAACTTCACCAAATTAGTTTTTCCAGTTATAAAATATTTATAAACCATTTTAAAGAGGTGTAGTAATCTCATATACACCAATTTCATTTATTAAAGGAAAGTGATTTCCATTGTGATATTCAATGTATATTAAATGTGAATTGTTTACACATCCAGACATCATATTATCATATCCAAACGTGGTTCACAATCATCACAACCAAGCATAGCAAACATATATATCATCAAAAATATCAATATATAAATAGAGTTTCTCACCTTCATTGGTTTGCAACTTTACAAAAATTCGCTATAGCTTCGCTAATATCAAATCAAAGCCTATGGTGTCGAGCTTTGGACTTTTGGATAGTCATGGCCTAAGCTTACAAGTGGATATGGGCACGACCTTGGGTGGTAGGAGGTATGGTTGTGGGTTTAGTAGAAGGAGGTGAGTGGTTTGAGCTTGTTTTGAAGTGCATTGCTATATATATATATAAATATATATGTATATACTTATATAAATTTATTTTCTTTTTTGATAATTTTTCTTCCTAATTTTCCTATGGTAGGAAGCCATTAAAGTGGAGTATAAAGAGGTGAAGATGCTTAGGAATTTATGAGCAAATGAGTGAAAACGGAAGGTGGTATTTATAGGTAAGAATGTGAACAAAAATATCATGATATTTATTTGCAATTTCATCGCCATTGCCTCTTCCACTTGCCACCTTCCTCCATCACAATGCATGGCCAAACACTCCCTCCCCCCATGGCTCCATGTGTGTGAGTTGATGTGTGTAAGAGTGAAATGTCGTTTGCTTTTCAAGTTTGAAATTTTTTAGACTTTTTTCTGTAATATATATATATATATATATATATGTATATGTATATATACATATATAAAGAAATATATATATATATATACATACATGTATGTAAAAGTGTATATGTATATTTGTATGTATATATATATATATATGTTCTTGTACATATATTTAAGTTATATATGTGCACAAGACATACAAATAAGGTTGCAACAACTTTGAACAACTTTCGTTCGTTAAACTAGTAAAAATATGAAAATTCCCAGTCACAGTTTCAGTTATTAATTAATTTACATATAAATGTAAATAAATTTTTAAATCTAATTTTCCATCATTATTAATTAATTAAAATGATATTGTTTGAATTATAAAACCATATAAATTAATATTAATAATTGACTATTATATCGATAAAGTGATATCAATTTTCCTTATAACTTCATTTTAAATGTGTGTGTGTGTGTGTATGTATCTTTATAAAAATATTATAAATGATTTATTATTACTTCGTAACTAATTATTTAAAAACAAATATTTGAATAATTACAATAATTACTAATCGTTAAATCTCAATTTAAATACATAAATCAATTATTAAATATGATGCTGTTATTGATGATGTCATAAATACATTTTATTTCCTAAAAATAAAATAAATAATTTTATTTCATATTCATGTTTAAATGAATAGTTAAGTGTATATATCAAGCTCCATGAGCCACTTCTAATAATTATTGAACTATTTATCGATAAAATGGTTTTTGACCATTTTATCAATATTCCTTCAAAGTTTATATTTTTTGCAAACACTTACCAAAATAAGATTACCATCATTTTTTTTCGAAACATCATAATCTATGTTTTAAAAAATATTATATTTGAATATTTAAAAATAAATACAATTTATTAGATGGATAAATTTGTAGGTTGTTACATACTTTCCCCTTAAAAGAATTTCGTCCTCGAAATTACAATGCAAATCCCAGAGGTGTTTGCCTAAAATATTTATTTTTATACTTACATCCGTATGATGTATAGATCATTCATATGCAATATCTTGATCTCCGATTCGAATCCAGAATTTTAATTTCGAACTAGTATCGACCCCCGATCTTCTAGTGCGGACTTCGATCAGGCTTTCTAATCAGAATTTTCATTTTTCTTACGTAGCTCTCAACCATGATAGAAAACTCAATTATCCAATACAAACCCTCATCAATGTTCATCGTCAAGAATCGAGCGATAAATCCATTTTTGGACTGGTGTAACCACCTCAAAATTCTCCACTCGAAACATAGATTAGAATCGTGCGACGAAATAATCCATGTACCTCATACATACTTATTAACTTTCCAAAAACCTTTTCATGAAAACATTTCATAAAATCTTAAATTTGATTCAAACTCTTTATAAAGACATTTCTTTTCTATAAATATATCTTAACAGTTTTGAAAAAAAACCATTTTCAAAATAATTCATTGAATTGGTAAATTATCTTTTAGTTCTAAAATTATAATAAAATCCTTATATTATAACTTATTTCCTTTATTAAGAATTCTTATTATTTTCTTAAGTCTCTTTTATAATTGAGAATGATTGAAGTCAAAATGAAAGATCATAGTTATCTTATACAACTTTATGTCCTGCATCCCTCATTTCAATCACACTTGGGTCATCCTTAAGTCATCCCAATCCAACTTGGCTACATAATAGAAGTTCATCATACAAATAAAAAATACATGACTAACCGTACATCACCTTATCACAAGCCATACTTATAGGCTACTACTTAATACTTAATATTGAATAGATATAATTAGTCTTCAACCACAGTCTCAATCATCATTCTGAATCTGTTGCCATTGGTGCACTCCAATGTCCAAACTCCAATGAAACTTCCCCAAAATCCTCGTCCGCGCTTTCTTGTTCATCGTCAGCTTCATTTTCTTCTTCATTTTCCATATATAGTAGCCAAGGCTGAATCCATGGGACGTGTCTAAGTCAGATTGGTATTCCCTATAACATTTCCCCTTCCTATAATTCCTCCAATCCTTGCATTCCAATTTCCCCAGTGTTCTTGAATTCCTCCTTAGCTTCTTATTGCTTAGATTCCACTTCATCACCTTCTATATTATCCCCATGAATGTATGAACTTGATGACTCTTCATGCCAAATAACATGATCCACATCCATCTCCTATATGATATTGCTTCCCCTTCTACCATGGTTCGATTCATTTGATATTATATCATTTCGGGTCGTCCTCTGGTTCAGTCTCTTCCTCCATGGGTTCTTCTTTTGGTTTAAATTCTGAACCGGCAGGGTCAATAACCCCCCTTCCTTTCGAGGTTGGAGTGGCCTCAGTGTCACTAGATATTATGACCAGTTCTAGAGTTAAGGGAGGTATAAGCATTCTCGCTATTGGGTAACCATCTCTGTTTCTATGAGTATACGGATCATATTCCTCCTCTTTGGGTTCTTCCTCATCACTTGAAGGAATGATTACATCATCTTTCTCAGCCTAATTGGGTCTTGATGTTTTCCTTTTGAATACTTCCCTCCGTATGGATTCAATAAATATAAACACAAATACTTAGAAGCAGACACCTAGTATTTATCCTAATTTAACATGTATACTGCATTTTACACCAAGGTTTGATCAGTACTTAGAAATTGATATCCTTATCAAAATGTTTTATCTTCTTCTAAAAATCCTTTTGATTCTTTAAAAGTGTTTTCCAAACATTATTATCATCGACTTTCAAAATCCTTTCTAAAAAAATCATTTTAGATAAAAGTTCTGATTGTCCAAATCTTAGGTTTTCACCCTATTTGTAATCCTCTCAATACAATTGTTAAACATCTTATAGTCAAACCATGAAATTCTAATCATAATATGTATATTGTTGATTTAACTAACTTGTTTTTAAACAATTATCTAATTTATGACTTTAATATCATAACTAACAATATTTTTCAAAATATATTCTTTATATTTAAAGTATGACCTTAGGCAAAATTATTTCATTTACCATATTTTCAAAACAAATCATTTTTATACATCATTACAAATACGTGCTCTTATATAATACCCTCAACTCATTCTAGGATGTTACTTACCCTATCTCTAATGAGTTACTCATCATAAAGTGTTACTAACCCTATCTCTAATGAGTTACTCATCATAAAGTGTTACTAACCCTATCTTTGATACGACTTTATCCCTATCAGGATCAAGCGTTCGCTCAACCTAATCTCTAATACCAAATGTGTGACGACCGCCCTTGACTCCCGCACTAAAACAAGAGAAAGGCGCGCTGAAAGGTGTGCCAGGCAGCCATGGACAATAGTCAGGGTAAGATAAAATAGCATAGTCTATCGTACAACTCACAGCGCATGGATAAAATACAATAGAGAAATATAAATATGGTGAAGCTCCATAGAACAGAATATCATCATATAAGCATCATAGAAGTTTGATACAAACATCTAAACAATCCATACATCAAGCCTCACTACATAACACTCAAAACATAAACATGCAGCGGAACATCCAGTACATATAGTAGGAAACAATATGCAAAAGCCTCCAGCTCGTCTTCGTCATCAACAGCGTCAATCACTAAGAACAGCACCTGTCAACTGCTACCCAGTCTGCCCATCCCAACATGGATGAACAGCGCAAGATAATAAGAGTTGAACATAAAACCTTGAGTCAGACAACAGTCTTAGTGAGCGGTAAATTAACTAACAACATACCAAAAGAGCATAAAGGGTAAAAGGAATAGGAACCCAACCATCCCACTCCACCTCTTTCTATAGTGATAGCCTCCAGACTCACTAAGTAGAAACAAACACAACAAAGCAGACATTTAAAGTAAAGTAATTATCACTCAAGTCAAGGTCGATGTTTTCTAAGTACAAACCCCCAAGGCCTAAACCAAGATCAGATAAGCACCCACAAAACATCGCTCTTGAGACCGAGTGACGATACAACCAAACATCCATGACTCTGGTTATCACTGTTATCGTTGCCTCGAAACCACCGTTAATTGAATGACCGGCACATTCTTTCAGCCGTAAGTCAAGGGCTAATGATAACCCCGGTTCTAGACAAACTCCGCACGTCATCGTGACCCGTGCCTAGGACTTACCTACTTTGCCCAAAATACTCGACCACCTGCCTGTAGTCTTTTGGGTGTCCCGACCACCTACCTGTAGTCGTTTTGGGCGCCCCATGTACTCTTGTTTTGAGTTTACTAGAACCTTCAACAACGATGAAATCCAAGCCTAGTCATCCTCCTCGACGACTATTCTCATACTAGCCCAAGCTACCTCTCGAGCAATCCATTATCAACCAACTCGAACCATCCCTCGAGTTATCAACATGCTTGGAATGATCCCGTCTGGATTATGCCAAGGTTATATCACGTCATGCTTCGCCTCATCTCATCATAGCAAAGTCCCATCTCAACATCATCATCAAATCTATCCATATGAGCTTCAACATCCGCTTCATATGCCACAAGCAGCTTTCCTTATTCAAGAGCCTTTCCACTTAGCTTTTGAATCATCTTCGACCAACTTGTCCAAATCAAGTTATCAATCAACTAATCCATCAAATCAAACATTAATCCAAGTAATCAATCATTCAAACAAGATCTAAATAAACAATTACAACAATAATGGCAATTTCGTAAATAAAAAGTCCAAATCTAACATGCATTCTAACAAGCATGAATTATGAACAATATCTCTACAACTTGATGAATGAACTTGCATAAGCGAACATGTAGTAAAATAGATGTCAAATCATCATGAACAATAGATCTACATGCAGACTTGAGAAAAATGCACGAAATCACTCTCTTTAGCACATAAACAAACCACCGATCCAATATACTCCTTTGGGTCCGTGTGAGAGATAACTACCACTCACCAAAGCACCTAAACACCTCAAAAGACAACAACTTCAGATCTGGACAGCGAAGAACTAAGCTTGATCCGACAAGATCTCGCTTAAATCGATGAAATCTCTCTTTGAAGAATGTAGATCTTCAACTTTGGATCTTGGATCTTCAACCTTGATCTTCAATCTTGGATGGATGTAAGCACTAGATTAGAGTGGAGAAAAGAAGTGAAGAAATGTTGTAGTCGAGCTCTAAAAATGGCAGCACTTCGTCGCTTCAAAATCCGGTGCCAAAAAGTGAACCAAAGCCCTCTATTTATAGGCTGAAAATTAGGTCGTTCGCCCCTAGGTCGTTGCCGATCTAACGACCTAAAATCTCCGACCTAACCAACAAGACCGACCTAATGCCCATGCGTCCTAACGGCATAAGCCTCAACACCATCGTGCGACCTAACTACCCTTGCGACTTATGACTCATCAAATGCCGCGACCTAACCAAACCCAGGGTCACACGACCTAACAAATCCACGACTTAACCTGCAGGCGACTCAACGACCTAACACTCATGCGCATCTCCTCCTGAGTCGCCTAGACGACCTAACGACCTATCATAGGTCGTCCCACGACCTAATTTCACTCACCTCTATAGGTCATGACTCTACTAAGTCGCTCGCGACCTAACGTAAGTCGCTCACGACCTAACTAGACACAGCCCACTACCATAGGTCGCTCACTATCTTAGGTCGCTAACTAACCTAAATAGTTATCCTGCCTTAAGTCGCTTCCGACCTAAATATACCCAACAACATAGGTCGCTCCCCACTAGGTCGTTAGAACCCTTAACCCGTTAACTACCTTAAGTCGCTCCACTACCTTAGGTCGCTCAACACCTTAGGTCGCTCAACCGACCTATCTTCCACACGACCTATCTCCTATACGACTTAGCCCCTACACGATCTAACTCCTAGGTCGTACTATCTTGAGTCGCCCCTCTATCTTAGGTCGCTCACCCCTTAGATCGTTAACTCGCCTAGGTCGCCAACTCCTTAGGTCGTTCCACCGACCTAAACTACCCAACGACCTAAACCTCTTAAGTCGCTCTGCCTCCTTAACTCGCTCCCACGACCTAAGCATCACTCGAGTTAACCACTACACGACTCAACCAACACTAACAACTTAACTATCATACGGCTTATCTCCTTAGGTCGTTCACTTCCCCAAGTCGATCCATTCTACCTTGAACGACTTAAACTCTAGATAGCTTAAGAATAACAGCGACCTAATGATAATTATTCCACGATTTACCGACACGTAAAACACGGGTCGTCACATTCTCTCCCCCTTAGGAATTTCGCCCCCGAAATTCCAAACAACCAAGAACAATCAAAACTATTCTGCATGCCTACCACTCATAGCAATCAACAAACCATGCATCCAATTACTAGCCTAGCATGCAGAATTCTAAGACTAGAACAAGTTACAAATTCATGAGATGTTACGACACCTTAGGGCCATACCTTGAAGAGTTCAGGATGAGCTGCCTTCATCCTCTCTTCCTCCTCCCATGTACAGTCGTCAACATCATCACTCCATTGTATCTTGAGTAACGTAATCGTCTTCCTCCTAAGCTGTTTCGTGTCGGTTTCAACAACACGAAGTGGCTTACGAGGTCTCGTAACAACTAGATCAACCTCTAAATCTTCACAGCTGTCAGCAGAAACCACCGTATTCGAGTCGTGCACATACTTCCGTAGATAAGATACATGAAAAACATTGTGCACACCCGCCATCTTTTCTGGTAACTCCAATTTATATGCGAGCTTCCCAATTCGCTCGATGATCGGGAATGCTCCAACAAGTCTCGGAGTCAACTTTCCTTTCTTCCCGAATCGAATAACATTCTTCAATGGAGAAATCTTCACGAAAACCATATCACCTACGTTGAATTCCAAATCCTTACGACGCTTATCGGCATAACTTTTCTGACGATCTTGGGCTGCCTTCATTCGTCGCCGAATGATCTCTATACAATCGGTAGTCTGCCGATTCATTTCTGGCCCAAGTATCAGCTTTTCTCCAGTTTCCAACCAACATGTAGGAGAGTTACACGGCCTTCCATACAATGCTTCATATGGGGCCATACCAATGCTTGACTGATAACTGTTATTATACGCAAATTCCACCAAATGAAGATGATCTTCCCATGATCCTCCGAAATCCAAAACACATGCTCTGAGGAGATCTTCCAAAACTCGGTTAACTCTCTCAGTCTGACCATTTGTTTGGGGGTGATAAGCTGTACTCAAACACAACTCGGTTCCCATAACTTCCTGGAAGCTCTTCCAAAATCCACTAGTGAACAATGGGTCTCGATCGCTCACTATACTCTTCGGAATACCATGGAATCGTACTATCCACTTGACATACAACTCAGCCAACTTCGATGCAGTCCTAGTTGATCGAACAGGAATGAATCTTGCACTCTTAGTCAAACGATCTACAATGACCCAAATCCCTTCATTCCCCGTTCTTGTTTTAGGTAATCCCTCGATAAAATCCATCGATATCTGCTCCCACTTCCATGTAGGAACTTCTAGTGGCTGAAGTAATCCACTGGGTTTCTTCTGTTCGGCTTTCACCATCTGGCAGTTCATGCACATGGAAATAAAATTTCCAACGTCCTTCTTCATACCTTCCCAGTAATAGGTTCTCTTCATATCCGGTACATCTTATTTCCACCTGGATGAATTGTCAACTCCGAGTGATGACTTTCCCTCAGAACTTCATCTCTCAATCCATCTATATCGGGAACAACTAGTCGTCCTTGTTTTCAAAGCCAACCCTCTCGATCAACTTCGAATCCTTTATCCTTTTCTAGATCCAATCCAGATTCCAAATCACGGATAGTCTTGACAAGCTTATCGTCTCGCTTTTGGCTCTCGCCAATTCTTTCCACAAGAGTATGTCTTATCGATAAGTTTTCCAACATCTCAGGTTCCAATTCACACCTGGGCCTGAAGTCAAATCCAGCTAAATACTCAAGGCTCTTCCATTCTGAAAACATGGCTCCCAATCCTGCATGTCTTCGACTTAACGCATCTGCCACTGCGTTACCTTTTCCCGGAGTATATGCTATACCAAAATCATATGATGCCAAAAACTCTAGCCATCGTTGCTGTCGAAGATTCAAATCTTTTTAGGAGAAAAGATACTCAAACAACTTATGATCTGTAAACAACTCGAATCGAACTCTCAATAGATAATGTCTCCACATCTTCAGAGAAAAAACTATCGCCGCTAACTCCAAATCATGAGTCGGATAATTCCTTTCATGCGGCTTCAGTTGTCGACTTGCATATGCAACAACTTTATCCTTTTGCATCAGCACTGCTCCAAGTCCAGTACCACATGCATCGGTGTAAACCACCATCTCTTCATTCCCACTTGGAATAGTCAAAAAAGGAGCACTTGTCAGTTGCTCTTTTAGGATTACGAAAACTTGCTCACACTTATCATCCCATCCGAACACTTGGTTCTTTTTCGTCAATCCTATTAACGGTGCAGCTATCTTGGAAAAGTCTTTGATAAACCGACGATAATATCCTACTAATCCAAGAAAACTTCTCACATCAGATGCATTCTTAGGTCTAACCCAATCCTGGATTGCTGCTACCTTGGCGGGATCAACCGCTATTCCATTTCCAGAGATAACATGGCCTAAGAACCTCACTTCGCTCTTCCAGAAGCGACACTTCGAAAACTTAGCCCTCAGCTGATGTTTTCGCAAGATTTCCAAAACAATCCGCAAGTGCGTCTTGTGCTCTTCTTCAGTTCTGGAATAAATCAAAATATCATCCACGAACACAAGTACGAACTTGTTCAACTGATCCCTGAATACTCTATTCATAAGATCCACAAAATATGCTGGTGCATTAGTCAATCCAAACGGCATTACCATCCACTCATAGAAACCAGATGGTGTCCTGAAAGCAGTCTTCGAAACACTATCCTTTGCTACTCTCAACTGGTGAAATCCCGTTGCCAAATCCATCTGAGAAAACACCTTAGCTTCGTGAAGCTGATCAAACAAGTCATCTATTCTCGGCAATGGATACTTGTTCTTCCTAGTCACCTTATTCAGCTCACGATAATCCACACACAACCTCAACGATCCATCCGCTTTGGTTGCGAACACAACTGATGCACCCCATTCGGTCACGCTATGCCGAATGAATCCTTTCCGTAAAAGGTCATCAACTTGCACCTTCAACTCTTGCTTCTCCCTAGGCGCCATTCGCCTAAGAGGCATCACAACAGGTCTGTCTCCTTCAACTAGATCGATACGAAACTCGATCTCTCTATGCGGCGGTAACCCTTTGACCTCGTCAAAGACATCCCCAAATCCATTCACAATAGGCACCGATGATAGTCCATCCCGTGGAAAAAACAGCGAATACATGAAGCTCATGAAGACGCCTTCTTCATGCTTACATCGTATCACAACCTTTCGCCCCTCCACATTCTCGACTGTCACCTCCAGCCTCTTACAATCAACCCTTGCCGCGTACTTCCTAAGCCAGTCCATACCCAAAATAATTCCGAACCCCGCAAAGTTCAGAACAAAACAATCACAAATAAAAGAGCAATCATGACTCGATATAACCAGACCACGGCATATCATACACAAACATGACGAACCCCCAACTGGATTAGTCACAACCAATGGCCTATCAACAATATCCGGTTCCAAACCCAACCGGCCTACAAGATTATTACAAACAAACGAATGCGACGCCCCAGTATCAAACAATACTCTAACTGGAACACCACATATGGAAAGAGTACCTTGAACCACTACATTCTTCCCCTTTTCTTCAGCAGTAGGAGTTTTTGAAGACGATGGCACAGCTCCCAAAGCATAAGCTTGTACAATCTGCCTTTCTTTCCTTGGTTCTGGGCAATCCTTCTTGATGTGTCCCAGCTTATCGCAGTTATAGCACTTTCCCGGCACCTTGGGATTCTTACAATCCCTGGAGAGATGGCCCTTCTGCTGGCAGTTGTAGCAGGTCACTTCACTCCTCGGCTTCTTCTGGCCATTCTTACCCCTTTGCTGCTGCTGCTTCCTCTTCTTGTTCCCACCTTGCTGTGGTTTGGACTCCTCCTTGGTCACAGAAACAACAGATCCTTCTTTAGGAAACAAACTCTCATGCCTGAGAGCCTTCTCCACAAGCTTCTCAAACGGATCGTCCAAATGATCCACCAACTGCCTCCCAAGGTAACTATCCAAGCCTGTCACAAACTTCTCATTCTTCTGATATGAAGACTCAATATACGATCTAGCATACTTGGACAAAGCTTCAAACTCAGAAACATACTCAAGAACTGATCTCCCTCCTTGCTTGAGCTCCACAAACTTCTTGAAAAAAACAGACTTCTGAGCTGTAGAAATGAACTTAGCTTCAAATCTAGCTTGGAATTGCTCCCAAGTGATCTCTTCCTCTAGAGTATCTATGGTGATAGAGTTCCACCAATCCGAAGCTCTCCCTTGAAGCTGTCTTGATGCAAGCTTCCTCTTAGTTGCATCCTCAATTCCCAAATCACCAAAAATCCTTTCACAAGCATCTATCCATCTCTGAACTTCAATGGTTGATTCTGTTCCCAAGAAAACCTTTCCTCCAAGAGAAGTATAGTCTTTGCACAACTTAGCAAAATCCACTGGTCTTGGAGCTTGAACTTGAACTCCAACATCTACCGATGGCCCCGGAGCTGGCATCCTTCTCATGATCGAAGTCATCATAGCCTCGAACATAGAAGCATAATCAGCAGCCCCCTCAACAGCATGGCCTCCCTTAGCAGCTGGTCTCCCTCTTCGACTCATTCCTAATATCTAAAAGAAACGATTAATATACCCTGAGAAACAACTGCATAAGAAGTTCAAATTCTTCTAAGCTACTATATTATATATAGTAATCATCCATCAAAATACAATTACGTCTCTCATACGTAGTTACGTCAGCGAGCGTTGGCTAAAATCGGTTAACCAAAGCTCTGATACCAAATGTGACGATCGCCCATGACTCCCGCACTAAAACAAGAGAAAGGCGCGCTGAAAGGTGTGCCAGGCAGCCATGGACAATAGTCAGGGTAAGATAAAACAGCATAGTCTATCGTACAACTCACAGTGCATGGATAAAATACAATAGAGAAATATAAATATAGTGAAGCTCCATAGAACAGAATATCATCATATAAGCATCATAGAAGTTTGATACAAACATCTAAACAATCCATACATCAAGCCTCACTACATAACACTCAAAACATAAACATGCAGCGGGACATCCAGTACATATAGTAGGAAACAATATGCAAAAGCCTCCAGCTCGTCTTCGTCATCAACAGCGTCAATCACTAAGAACAGCACCTGTCACCTGCTACCTAGTATGCCCATCCCAACATGGATGAACAGCCCAAGGTAATAAGAGTTGAACATAAATCCTTGAGTCAGACAACAGTCTTAGTGAGCGGTAAATTAACTAACAACATACCAAAAGAGCATAAAGGGTAAAAGGAATAGGAACCCAACCATCCCACTCCACCTCTTTCTACAGTGATAGCCTCCAGACTCACTAAGTAGAAACAAACACAACAAAGCAGACATTTAAAGTAAAGTAATTATCACTCAAGTCAAGGTCGATGTTTTCTAAGTACAAACCCCCAAGGCCTAAACCAAGATCAGATAAGCACCCACAAAACATCGCTCTTGAGACCGAGTGACGATACAACCAAACATCCATGACTCTGGCTATCACTGTTATCATTGCCTCGAAACCATCATTAATTGAATGACCGGCACATTCTTTCAACCGTAAGTCAAGGGCTAATGGTAACCCCGGTTCTAGACAAACTCCGCACGTCATCGTGACCCGTGCCTAGGACTTACCTACTTTGCCCAGAGTACTCGACCACCTGCCTGTAGTCTTTTGGGTGTCCCGACCACCTACCTGTAGTCGTTTTGGGCGCCCCATGTACTCTTGTTTTGAGTTTACTAGAACCTTCAACAACGATGAATCCAAGCCTCCTAGTCATCCTCCTTGACGACTATTCTCATACTAGCCCAAGCTACCTCTCGAGCAATCCATTATCAACCAACTCGAACCATCCCTCGAGTTATCAACATGCTTGGAATGATCCCGTCTGGATTATGCCAAGGCTATATCACGTCATGCTTCGCCTCATCTCATCATAGCAAAGTCCCATCTCAACATCATCATCAAATCTATCCATATGAGCTTCAACATCCGCTTCATATGCCACAAGCAGCTTTCCTTATTCAAGAGCCTTTCCACTTAGCTTTTGAATCATCTTCGACCAACTTGTCCAAATCAAGTTATCAATCAACTAATCCATCAAATCAAATATTAATCCAAGTAATCAATCATTCAAACAAGATCTAAATAAACAATTACAACAATAATGGCAATTTCGTAAATAAAAAGTCCAAATCTAAGATGCATTCTAACAAGCATGAATTATGAACAATATCTCTACAACTTGATGAATGAACTTGCATAAGCGAACATGTAGTAAAATAGATGTCAAATCATCATGAACAATAGATCTACATGCAGACTTGAGAAAAATGCACGAAATCACTCTCTTTAGCACATAAACAAACAACCGATCCAATATACTCCTTTGGGTCCGTGTGAGAGATAACTACCACTCACCAAAGCACCTAAACACCTCAAAAGACAACAACTTCAGATCTGGACAGCGAAGAACTAAGCTTGATCCGACAAGATCTCGCTTAAATCGATGAAATCTCTCTTTGAAGAATGTAGATCTTCAACTTTGGATCTTGGATCTTCAACCTTGATCTTCAACCTTGGATGGATGTAAGCACTAGATTAGAGTGGAGAAAAGAAGTGAAGAAATGTTGTAGTCGAGCTCTAAAAATGGCAGCACTTTGTCGCTTCAAAATCCGGTGCCAAAAAGTGAACCAAAGCCCTCTATTTATAGGCTGAAAATTAGGTCGTTCGCCTCTAGGTCGTTGCCGACCTAACGACCTAAAACCTCCGACCTAACGCCCATGCGTCCTAACGGCATAAGCCTCAACACCATCGTGTGACCTAACTACCCTTGCGACTTACGACTCATCAAATGCCGCGACCTAACCAAACCCAGGGTCACACGACCTAACAAATCCACGACTTAACCTGCAGGCGACTCAACGACCTAACACTCATGCGCATCTCCTCCTGAGTCGCCTAGACGACCTAACGCCCTATCATAGGTCGTCCCACGACCTAATTTCACTCACCTCTATAGGTCATGACTCTACTAAGTCGCTCGCGACCTAACGTAAGTCGCTCACGACCTAACTAGACACAGCCCACTACTATAGGTCGCTCACTATCTTAGGTCGCTAACTAACCGAAATAGTTATCCTGCCTTAGGTCGCTTCCGACCTAAATATACCGAGCAACATAGGTCGCTCCCCACTAGGTCGTTAGAACCCTTAACCCGTTAACTACCTTAAGTCGCTCCACTACCTTAGGTCGCTCAACACCTTAGGTCGCTCAACCGACCTAACTTCCACACGACTTATCTCCTATACGACTTAGCCCCTACACGATCTAACTCCTAGGTCGTACTATCTTGAGTCGCCCCTCTATCTTAGGTCGCTCACCCCTTAGATCGTTAACTCGCCTAGGTCGCCAACTCCTTAGGTCGTTCCACCGACCTAAACTACCCAACGACCTAAACCTCTTAAGTCGCTCTGCCTCCTTAACTCGCTCCCACGACCTAAGCATCACTCGAGTTAACCACTACACGACTCAACCAACACTAACAACTTAACTATCATACGGCCTATCTCCTTAGGTCGTTCACTTCCCCCAGTCGATCCATTCTACCTTGAACGACTTAAACTCTAGATGGCTTAAGAATAACAACGACCTAATGATAATTATTCCATGATTTACCGACACGTAAAATACGGGTCGTCACAAAATGTGATGACCCGTATCCTCTACCTTCGGTAGTTAACACTAATACATCCTCGGTATTCATGTGCCATAAATCCAAGTGCCAAAGAGGCAGATTATCATGGGGTAAAAGAAAATAAAGACAAAAAATCTTACATGAAGGGAATAACGTATATTATTTCAATATATATGACTTTACGGTAGAAATTTTAAATACATTTATCAGAGTCTATCTTATAAATTAGTCTGGACAATCATAAATCCCTATCTTTATAAATTCTGAATAAAATTAGTAAACTAATGTAGTGGAAATGGAAATGGAGAACTATCTATAAGAACAACTTTAGCTCAAGACTTCATGCACAATCATAACGCTCCAAGTTATACCTGGCTACTTGCTTAGGACTAGTGTGAGAAACTCAAAATACGGATATTTGAAAACAAAGGGTATCTCATAATACCACGCTGCACATAAACACGGAATAGGTTTTTACCATATAATGACCAAAGTCTTTAACGCACAAAATCTGAGAATATTATTTTTAATGGCATTCTTTTGAAAAAACTTTTCAAGTAAACTTATATAATTTTAGCCGAAATTGTTACATTAATTAAATTTTAGCATAATAGGTTCTAAAATCAAGTCCGAAGGCACTTATTAGTGAATGGATATCCATAAAATGAAAAGGTAAGAAACTACCTTTTGTATAGTATATCTCCAGAGGGATGTACCAAGGATCAACATCTTTGAAAACACTGCAGTTGGCAAGACCGGCCTAACTACAGACCTATTTGGTGGCAGATAAAACTGAATATGACATACCCCTGTCATTCCAGACCTACCCAAAAGCTCTTATAGCATAAATAACATACCTGATATATTGAGGGTAATCTAGAAAGGTGACGACCATACCCTAATGGTTGCGAACCACATAACTATTGGATCATAAGGTTTTGAATGCTGACAAGAGGCGAATGATCTTAACAAATCTACGACTATGGAAAATTCAAGCTCATCATCTCAAATATATTTCGTTTTGATTGAGTCTATATATAGACAGTCAAGTATAGAATTTTGTTAAAATCTATCCTCAAAGCACATCACTCACAAATTCATTTTATCATTTATTTTATAAGTTTCTTTATGTATGCACTGAAAAAAATAGTACTCAGTCGACTGAATTGTATATCTCAGTCAACTGACATTGTGTTGGAATTTTTTATATATATAACATTCAGTCGAATGACTTGCTTAGGTCAGTCGACTGACATTGTACATATTTTTATGCAAATTTGAAATTTGTTGACCGCTCAAGCAAGTATAGTCGACTGAATATGCAACTATCATTTTTCTTCAACATATATTTCTTTTGATCAAAGGGTTCCTTCTTCCTGAAAGGTCATAACTCTTAGATTCTAATATATGTCGATTTCCAAAAGTCAAATCTCATCACATACTATGTATACACTCAAGATTCATAAATCCAATCACTTAATTCTCTGTTCTCTTTTGACCTATAGCACTTAGCATTCTTGAGTTCAATATATACAAGCTCTCTTACAATCTTTGCTTACATATTCATTTCTATACTTTTCAAGCAATATTATACTTCTTATTCTTAATACACACACAAATATATACATCTACTCTGAGGATAAGATTATAGGAAGGGGTACTACATGTGATAGATCTGTGTTATTCAGAACACACAAAGTCAAGTTAAAATACAGTTTGTAAGAAGCCCCGTTCGGTTGCTCAGGCGGTCAAAGTCCAATTTTGTTGCTCAGGCGGTCAAAGTCCTATTCGATTGCTTAGGTTGTAAAAGTCATGTTCGGTTACTCGAGCAGTGTAATACATGTTCCTCCGGGTTAAGTGAGGGTTGCTAGCTATCATTCTAGAAGGCGTCTAGGACTGGACGTAGAATGTAAGTTTGAACCAGTATAAAAATATCTGTTGTCATTTTTTTTACTGTTATTTCCACACTAGTTATTTATTATATTCCATATTACATGATCCTTTAGTACAGTAACTTTCATTTGGTATCAAAGCAAGGCTGTCATTTAACCGTAACATAGTTATCTGATATATTTTTTAATATGGAAAACAACATCAGCACTATCTTTAACACTACCCTTTTAGAAGGTCAATCTACTGCACGACCACCTTTATTTAATGGAATGAACTATAACTATTGGGCTACTAGAATGAGAATCTATATATAAGCAAGTAGTTATGAAACCTGAAACATTGTGCAATCTGAATATGTTATTCCTACTACTGAATATTCAACATGGTCTAACACACAAAAATTAGATACTACTGCAAATGCTCAAGCTATGAATATTTTTTGTTATGCATTAGAAAAAAATGAGTTTAATAGAATAAACATGTGTAAAACTGCTCATGAAAATTGGCATACACTTTAAGTTACACATGAAGGTACTAACAGAGTCAAAAAAAGTAAAATTTCTATGCTCAAAAATCAGTTTCGGAATTTTAAAATGAAACAAGATGAGACTATAAATGAAATGTACTCTAGATTTCAAGGTATCATCATTCTTTGATAGCATTAGGAGAAACTTACACAGATTTTGATATCGTCCCAAAAATCCTGAACTCACTTACAGATGAGTGGGAACGAAAAGTCTTAGCAATCGAAGAAGCTAATGACATTTCAACCATAAAACCAGAAGAGTTGATTGGAAATCTAATGTCTTATGAAGTTAATCTCCAGGCAAAACGAGTACAGGCTCAAGATAAGAAGAACATAGCATTCCAGGTAGAAAAATATGAATCAAATGAAGAAGATATGGCATTTATTGCAAAAAAATTCAAAAAGTTTTTGAAATTTAGAAAAAACAATAAATTTAGAAATAACAAGAACGGCTCCAGCAATAATAACAACACCAACAAACCATCATCATCTGCTCCAAAATGTTATGAATATCATAAGAAAGGTCACCTCACGAAATATTATCCCGAAAAGAAGGATAAATATAGGCACAAAAAGAACAGATTTAAGAAAAAAGCATTCTCTGTCGTAGGGGATGATAAAGAATCATCTTCATCATCAGATAGTGAATCAAATAATGATGTAGAACAAGCAAACTTATGTTTTATGGCCACAAAAGATGAGGCGAGTGACCTAACTTTTGATGATCTATTAGAAATAAACTCAGAATTACTTGATAAGATAAAAGACATCAAAATAAAATACAAAGAATCTCTTGAAAAACAGAACAGAACTGAAATTGAAATAGATTTGCTAAGAGATGAAAAACAAATCTTAGAAGAAGAACTTGAAACTACTCAAGAATCTTGTTCTAGTACGAAATTTCAACTTTCTTTGATAAGTCAAGTGATAAAAACATAGGAAGAAAAGAATAATGCTTTATTAATTGAAAATCATGACCTTAAAGCAAATATTAAAATTTTAGAGTAAGATAATTCTAGCTTTAAAACAAAGTTAGAAGTCCTTACTAAAAATGTTTCTAATTTTAATAAAGGTAGAGAAAATCTTTTCAAAATTGTAGAAAATTCTCAAACTGTTTCAAATAATAGAGGACTAGGATATAAAAAACCTCTAAAATTATTCCAAAGAAAAAAAAATTCTTCAAATAAAAGGAATAATAAAGTTGAAAAATCTATTTCCAAATATTTTCAATTTTATTGCATCAATTAAAATTTGGGTTGCTAAGTACAATAGTTCTTTAATTAGAAAGAAATATATAGAATTTTTTATAAAAACTGCTCATGAAAACAAAAATTTGTTTTCAAAAGGAATATTGAACCCTCTTGGGTTTGGCTTCCTAAGACCTAACTTTTAGGACCCAAAATGACAGGGTAGGTACCAATATTATCTCTATATTTTGCAGGTACCATCCAAAAAGAGAAGAAAATGGATACTAGACGATGGTTGCTCAAAACACATGACAGGAAATAAAAGGATGCTAACAAACATTAATTACTCAGATGGAGGCTCTGTCACATTTGGAGATAATTCCAAAGGATATGTCATCGGCAAAGGCGATATGAGAAATAATGGTATATCTAATTTACCTCTCATTACAGATGTTTTTTTAGTTAAAAATTTGAAGCATAATCTACTTAGTATCAACTAATTGTGCGACAAAGGATTTAATATTTCCTTTTCTGAAAATAAGTGTAGCATTTTTTTATCAAAATAAAAATCTTAATTTTGAAGGTTTTAGAGTAAAAATATCTATGTTTTAAATATGAATGTAAATTATAATACAAATATGTGTTTAATAGCCAAAGAAAATGATCCTTGGTTATGGCGCAAAAGATTTTGTCATATTAATTTCAAAGATATAAATAAATTATCTAAAAATAATTTAGTAAACGGTTTAAAAAAATTTGTGATGATTGTCAATTAGGAAAATTATCAAAATCATCCTTTAAATCTAAGAAAAATATTTCTACTATACAACCACTAGAACTATTACATTTAGATCTCTTTGATCCAACTCAAATTGAATCTATAAATCATAGTAAATATGTGTTTGTTATAGTAGATGATTTCTCAAGATATACTTGGACTATTTTCTTAAAATATAAAAGTAATACTTTTTTAGATTCTAAGATTTTTGCAAAGAAAATTCGAAATTTTGAAAATTTGAAAATTAAAAATATTAGAAGTGATCATGGAGGTGAATTTGAAAATGAAGCTTTTGAACATTTTTGTAACAAAAAGGGAATTTATCATAATTTTTCTTTTCTTAAAACACCACAACAAAATGGAGTTGTAGAAAGGAAAAATAAAACGCTACAAAAATGTGCAAGAACTTTATTAAATGGAAGCACATTACCAAAACATTTTTGGGCAGAAGCTGTAGCAACTACTTGCTATGTTCTAAATCGTGTTTCCATCCGACCTTTAACAAAACATGCTCCATATGAACTTTTTCATCAAAGAAAACCAAACATTTCATACTTTAGAATTTTTGGTTCAAAGTATTTTACCTTAAACACAAAAGATCGGCTTGGAAAATTAGATCCAAAATCCGATGAAGGAATCTTCATAGGATATTCAGAACAAAGCGAAGCTTATCGAATTTTCAATAAAAGAACAAAAACAATCGAAGAAACACTTCATGTTTCATTCGATAAAAATTTCATATTTAATGTAAATTTTAAGGATGATGAAAATATAACTAAGATAGTCACAAATACTGTAACTCAAAATAATTTTGAACAAGATGAAAACATTGTTTATAACTTTGAAGAAAATGAAAACATTGTTCATAATGAAAATGTATTAAGATCTCCTCCTAGAATTTTACGAGACCATCCAGTAGAAAATGTCATAGGAGAAATTAACTCACACGTTAGAACTAGGAATCAACTTAATCAAATGGGCCATATAGCATTTCTTTCTAATTTTGAACCTAAAATTATAGAAGAAACCTCTGCTGATGACTATTGGATTATAACTATGCAAGAAGAGCTAAACCAATTCGAACGAAACGAAGTTTGGAAACTAGTTCTTAGACCAAGTGATCAAAAAATTATCGGTACTAAATGGGTCTTCAAAAATAAAGCAGATGAACCAGGTAATATAATTAGGAATAAAGCTAGATTAGTTGCACAAAGATATAATTAAGAAGAAGAAATTGACTATAAAGAAATATTTGCTCCAGTTGCATGACTTGAAGCAATACGAATCTTATTGGCCTTTGCATGTTGTCATAAATTCAAGCTTTATCAAATGGATGTTAAAAGTGCCTTTTTAAATGGTTATATAAAGAAAATGTTTATGTTTAATAACCACCTCTATTCACTCATGAAAAATTTCCTGACCACGCTTATACACTTAAGAAAGCCTTATACGGTCTAAAACAAGCACCTCGTGCCTGTTATGAATGTCTTAAAAGCTATCTAATAGATTCTTGTTTTGAAATTGGGAAGGTTGTTCAAATACTTTTCATTAAAAAATCTAAAAAGGATATTTTAATCATTCAGATTTATGTAGATGATTTTATTTTTTGTTCTACAAATGAAAAATTATGTCAGGAATTCTCAAAAATCATGACCAAAGAATTTGAAATGTCACATATGGGAGAATTATCTTATTTTCTTGGATTATAGATTAAACAAATAGAAAATGGAATTTGTATTAATCAAGAAAATTATTGTAATAATCTAATTAAACGCTTTAATATGGAAAACACTTCTGCTAAACCAACTCCAATAAGTACAACATTTTATCTCGACGGAGATGAAGATGGGAAAAGTGTTGACAAAAAATTATATCAAAGCATGATTGGATCATTACTTTATCTTACTGCTAGTAGACCTAACATAATGATGAGTGTTTGTTTATGTGCTAGATTTCAAGCAAATCCTAAGGAATTACATATGCAAGCAGTAAAATGCATATTGCGTTATCTTAGCAAAACCTAAGATTTTGGACTTTTCTATCCAAAATAATGTCCTTTTGAGTTAGTTTCTTATAGTAATACTGACTTTGGAAGATGTTGGACGGATCGAAAAAGTACTAGCGGGACTTGTCGCTTTATTGGACAATCCTTAGTCTCTTGGTTTAGCAAGAAACAAAATTGTGTTTCACTTTCAACTTGTGAGGCAGAATATATTTCTACTGCCTTAGCTTGTGCCCAAGTCATTTATATGCAACAAGCACTATAATATTTTGGTGTTAATTTATCTAAATCAACAATATTTTTGATAATACTAGTGCTATAAACTTACCTAAAAGTCCTGTCAATCACTCACGAACTAAACATATCAACATTCATCATCATTTTCTTCGAAATAATATCGACAAGGATCTAGTCAGAGTGGAATTTGTATCCTCTGAAAATCAATTGGTAGATTTATTTATGAAACCTCTAAATGAAAATATCTTCATAAAATTAAGAAGAGAATTAGGAATTATATCTATACAGGATGTATAATTTTTTTTAAAGTCTTGAACCCAAGATCTCTTACGTGGAAGCCTAGTACTCTACCAATTCTCTATTATTGTCTTTAAAACAAAACTAGTTTTTCTTTCTATTTTTTTATTGTTTTCCCTACAATTTTTTACCTACTTTACAACAAAGTTTTCTCTGGTTCTTATCTACTTAACCAACAATTCTATTTCTATTTATATAAAAATCTTTTATATAAATACATGTCTTTTCAATGAAATAAATACAAAATTATATAGTCTCATTTCATTTAATCAAAATGTCTTCCCAGCTAAATTCTGAATCGTTTACCCTATCATATTCCTCTCCTAGTTTAGGATCGGAAAATTTACCTACTCCAACACCGATTTATGAACCAATTCCTATTGTTCCACCATATAACATCCACATTGGTTATATTCCTCCCGTAAAAAGAGCTAAATGTTCTCTATTTTTTGGCTCGCCATCTACTAAAGAAAAAAATAGACGACATTCATCACTATCAACGAGAGACTCTCGAGTTACAATGAGAATTATACTATGAACAAAAGGTGAATGCAAAGCTACTAAGCTTCCTTGAACAAGTGACTCTTAAATTCTGTTGTTCATCTTCACACAACGTGGTCCATCATCTAACAACTCCTTCAAGTCGTAATCCATGGGAACCATCACCTAAGCGTCCACCGTTATCTCCAAATTCTTGGGAACATGGACAAGGCTGGTCACCATTACGACCTCTGCATGAGAAGACAAAAGTGGAACCAGAAGACTACCACATTCCTTCCTCTTCATCCAAATCATCTTGATTTTTTTAAATAAAAATAATATACATACATAAATACATACATACATACATACATACATACATACATATATATATATATATATTGTACTGGTATATAATTATATACATTAATTCATGTTATGTAAAATTGTTGTTTATATTTTGCTCAAATCAATTTTTTTCAGTAATAGGTTCACTCTAAAAATTCAACAACGTCAGTCGATGGAATAGAATAATCAGTCAACCGGAACTGTCTTCCACATATTAGTTATCCTCTGCAGTCATTCGATTGAAGATCCAATACATTCGATTGAATTCAGTGTTTTCCAATTATAAATTCTCGTGATAAAAACAGTCGAATTGACCCTTGCTTTTCAGTCGACTGAATTCAGAAAAATATGTTTTCAAATACGGAACCAGTCGACTGCCTATGAATATTCAGTCGACTAATACTAGGTACCTTGACTTTAGCCCTCTTTCATCCTCTACTTATTTACCTTTTTACCTTTACTAAAATCATTTTAACCTTCAATCATTTCTACTCACTGCCATTAAACTCTTTTCATCTTCAAAATTAAACTAGAATTTTATCAAAATTTGACCACTTCTTATCATTTCACACTCCCACTTCATCGTCGAAACCCTAGCTATTCAAATGGCTCCTAAGAGACCTAGACATTCTCAATCTTTTACAACTGCTTCAGATTCACAAATTAGAGCATGGCTTCACAATGGAAAGGTTGTACAACGCTTTGAAAAGATGCAAAATTCTAGATTTTTTGAAGGTTCTTTTATAAAGTTCCCCGATTTTTCTTCTTATGCTATTCAAGATTTAGCTTACCGTAGCGGTTTGGAACATCTCATTGATTTTGCGGTAAATAATAATAAGATTAATCACATTCTTGTTAAAATTTTCTACTCCAACTTAAATCTATATCACCACACAATTACAAATCCAGATGACTGCATTTGGACGGTAGTTAGTGGTAAAATGATTTTTCTTCCTCTACAGTGATTTGCATGGATTTTGCAATGCTCCGATGAGGGTGGCGAGCTCTCTGAGATTGCCGTAAACATTGATACCAGTGACCGAGTTAGTCATTTGTTCCTCTCAGATGATTTAAAAGAGTTAAAAAAACGGTAGCACTAAGGCCAAAAGCTCGTATTATGCATAGAGTGCTTACTTACACCATCAATCCTCGCATCGGAAGCTATGAGAAAGTCTATAGGCATGATTTCCAATCCTTATATGCCATTTGGGGAAATAGACGAGTAAACTGGGCAAAGGTCATTATAGATAAGTTTAAAGTTTTAATCAAGGACGAATGAGGATGATCTACTATGGCGCTTACATCATGCGCATTCTCAAACATTTTGATGTTCCTTTTTTTGATTCCGAATGTTAGAACATAGGTTTCTTAAATTCTAAAACCCTTAGTCTCATGAATCTACGAAAGCAATATCTTGATCACACCATAATTAGTATGAACATTGGCTTGAAATCCAAGCCGTGGGTCAACCTTAACCTTCCTCCCATCGAGCTCATTAGCAAACTTCATGTATGCAAGGCTCTTCTTCATCCCAGCCTTCTCGATCTACTAAAGAAATTTACAAGATTCATGAAATAGACCATCAAGCACGACCTCACGAAGCCGTGTCTATATTGCTTGTAATCAAAGACTTCTCTATAATTGTCTATCTTGGGTTGAAACAACTATCTCTGGAGTTGATAAAAATGTCTCAAAAGTCAATAAAAAGCTAAATTATATCAAGTACTTTCTCAACAATATCTGGGATGCTATCACGTGCTCCCAACAATCTTCTACTACCGCCCACATCCCAACATCTCAAGGAAAACGACCGGTAGAACATTCTACTTGGTCTACATCAAATGAGGAGTAGGAGGAAGTAGCTGAGTGGTAGGTGATGATTCAGATGATGAAGAAACTGAAGGTGACGAACAAAATTCAAATGACAAAAGTCAAGGTGATTAATAATCTTTTTTATCTCTCTCTATGTTATTATTAGTCTTTGTTTTTAAGTTCTTGTCAAATTATATACTTGTCTAAAACTTTATGTTTCTATCTATATATCATGTTATTTCATTATTCTCAACGGGTATGATTGTTCTGTTTCTATGTACTGTGCTAAGTTTCAGTTTCGTATGCTTGTGTATTCCTGTATAATATTACTCGTACTTTCACGATCATACACCTTGAGTACTCTCCTTTTTGTCGATGAAAAAGGAGGAGAAAAACATAAACTGTTGTTTATAGGAAATATAGCAGAGATTCAGGGGGAGATTTCAATATAAAAAAAGGTTGCAAGCATATTATTCAAGGGGAGAAATATTTTAATAAAATCATGTCAAAGATTCACTCATAGCAAGTAGAGTTGTCATCATCAAAAAGGGGGAGAATGTTGGATCATAAGGTTTTGAATGTTGAGAAGAGGCGAATGATCTTCACAAACCTTCGATTATGGAAAATCCAAGCTCATCATCTCAAATATAGTTCGTTTTGATTGAGTCTATATGTAGATAGTCAAGTATAGAATTTTGTTAGAATCTATCCTCAAAGCACATCACTCACAAATTCATTTTATCATATGTTGTATAAGTTTCTTTATGTATGCACTGAATGCACTGGAAAAAAAGTACTAAGTCGACTGAATTGTATATCTCAATTGACTGACACTATGTTGGAATTTTTTATGTGTACAACATTCAGTCGACTGACTTGCTTAGGTTAGTCGACTGACACTGTACATGTTTTTATGCCCGTTTGAAATTTAGTCGACTACTCAAGCAAGTTCAGTCGATTGAATATGCAATTGTCATTTTTTTCCAACAGACACTTCTTTTGATCAAAGGGTTCCTTCTTCCTGAAAGGTCACAACTCTTAGGTTCTAGTAGATGTCAATTTCTGAAAGTCATATCTCATCACACACTATATATACACTCAAGATTCATAGATCCAATCACTTAATTCTCTATTTTCTTTTGATTTATAACACTTAGCATTTTTGAGTTCAATATATACAAGCTCTCATACAATCATCGCTTACATATTCATTTCCATACTTTTTAAGCAATATTATACTTCCTATTCTTCATACACACACAAATATATATACATCTACTCTGAGGATAAGATTATAGGAAGGTTTGCTACAAGTGATAAATCTGTGTTATTCAAAACACACAAAGTCAAGTTAAAATCCATTTTGTAAGAAAGTACTGTTCGGTTTCTTAGGCGGTCAAAGCCCTATTCTGTTGCTTAGGCGGTCAAAGTCCTGTTCGGTTTCTTACGCGGTAAAAATCATATTCGGTTGCTCAGGCGGTGTAATACCTGTTCCTTCGGGTTAAGTGAGGGTTGCTAGCATAATTCCAGGAGAAGCCTGGAACTGGACATAGAACGGGTGTTCGAACCAGTATAAAAATCTCTGGTGCCATTTTTTACTGTTATTTCCGCACTAGTTATTTATTATATTCCATATTACATGATCCATTAGAGCAGTAACTTTCAATAGCTTTACGGCTGTCCTGTTTAAGCCATTTCTAGGTGATAAAGCCCGAGGTAACGATTACCTTTCACATAGTACATGCCACTTTGAATTCCACATTGCCATTCAATCGCACACTATTGATTTCCACAAACATATAGCCTCTGAGCTCATATGTCTTAGAGAGAGTTACTTCCTATAACACTAAACAGATGTATGTTTGTAAAAATCAATGTACGTGTATTTTGGAAATGCAGTGTTAGATATTCATCCATATAAATTGTCTAGGAATAGGACAAACCGTAGGACGTCTCCTACAACATCTAGTCGGGAATCACTGTAAGGATTAGTATCGAGCAGCCCTTGCATCGATGATCAAATGAATATACTACTGCCACATATATATGATATGGGAAATTTTCCCCGAGGGTCACTGGCAAGAAGCTCTACATTTCATCTTCTAATTTATTACCATTCCATGTCTTCAGTTCAAATGTGTATATTGGTTCAAAGTGATTTTTGGATTGGAATCACCCGAATCTGATCCCCGTTCGTTTGAACCAATCATCGATAATAGATGTTAATCTTGAGGGTGATTACCAATTCATTTATTAATAACTTCTATCAAATGAAATATCGCTTTTTATATATATATATATATATATATATATATCTTTTAATCGGATTCATTTCCAGTATATATGGAGTCAATAAACCTCTCTTTAACTTTGGAAATACCAAATCAAAATCATCTCTCACAAATCACATTGCAAAACCAAATTGAGTAAAAAAAGGTCGATATAAGTTATACTACTTCTACTCAATATCAATTTATGTGTCCAACCATTACTATCTGTCAAATAATGGTAAAATCACCTTTTAAATTCACACGAATAGTATGAATTCCCTCCTCGACATTTAGTACCAAGTTACAACCCAAGTTGTATTAAATTTGGAAAAATTAAATCTTTTATACTTGCCTCATTTTCGAAATTTCAACCTTATCTATCCCTCACCTAAGGAAGAGGCCATGTAAGCCAGGGCACTAGTCACTCCTAAACATCTCCTTAGATTAAGCATCTTACCTTTGGACCTCACGAAAAGAAAAACCTAGCTTAATCATTGCCTTTTAGAGCCAAGATTAAATCACTTAATCATAACAGCTTTTCTTTAAATCATTTATTTAAACTCATTTAAAACAAAATATAAAAACTCCACAGTATAATTAAAATGCTTAATTATTTATTTTAAAATATTCATAAAATATTTGGGAAATAATACTTAAGTTGAAATCCGCATTTCAAAAGTTATTAAAAACTGCTACAAAAAGTGCTACGAATAGTGATTTTAAGGCTTATTTGATCAAACAACTTTTCTACCATTTAAAAATCGATTTTTATAACTCAAATACCTTTTAAAACATTTAAATATTCATATAATTTATTTTTTATTTTTAAACAATTAAAAATATCCATGTCAAAGAATTTATCGCTTTGGTTTTCAAACTATCAAGCTGCGATTATTTTAAAAATTTGGTTTACTCATATTTCAAAATCTATTAAACGAAATCTTGATCTTTTGCTTTTTTTTGAAACTATGATTATAAGAGTTCAAAAAATTCTTAGTATAAAGAATTCCGACTTCGATTCCATAATATAAATGGGTTTAACTTTTACGGTGCGAAATCGGGAATTGCCGTTACGTGACGCACCTACTTTTGACTCAATTTTCATAACTTGTCCAAACTTCAGCAAATTGGATTTTATAGTTCATAAAATATTTATAAACTATTTTAAACCATTTTAAAGTGGTTTAATAATCTCATATAACCAATTTCATTTATTAAAGGAAAGTGATTTCCTTTGTGATATTTGACGTGTATTAAATGTGAATTGTTTACACATCCAAAAAACATATTATAATATCCAAACATGGTTCACAATCCTCACAACCAAGCACAACCAAACACATATATCATCCAAAATATCTCATCATAGTATAAATTGATTTTCACACCTTCATCGTTTCTAACTTTACAAAATTTCACTATAGCTTTGCTACGATCAAATCAAAGCCTATGAAATCGAGCCTTGGACCTTTGGATAGCCATGGCCTACGCTTGCAAGTGGAGGTGGGCTCGGCCTTAGGTGCTATGGGTGTGGCCATGGGTTTAGTAGGAGGAGAGGAGTGGTTTGAACTTTTTTGAAGTGGATTGCTAATGTATATATACTTGTATAAATTCATTTTCTTTTTGCCTAATTTTTCTTCATAATTTAAGGTAGGAAGCCATTAAAGTGTAGTATAAAGAGGTGAATAAGCTTAGGAATTTATGAGAAAATAAAGTAAAGATGGATGGTAGTATTTATAGGCAAAAATGTGAACTAAAATATCATGATATTCATTTGTCATTTCATCATCATTGCCTCATCCCCTTGCCTCCTTCCTCCATCACCATACACAGCCAAACATTACCCCCATGTGGCTCCTTGTTCGTGAGTTGGTGTGTGTAAGAGGGAAGTGAAGTTTCCTTTTTAAGTGTGAAAATATCTTAGATATTTTTGTTGTAATATTGAACAACTTTTGTTCGTTAAATCATTGAAAATCTGAAAACTGATTTCATGTCACATTTTCACTTATTAATTAATTTACATATAATTGTAAACAAAATTTTAAAAAAATTCCCATCATTATTAATTAATTAAAATGATCTCATTTTAATTATAAATCATATAAATTAATATTAAACAATTGTTTACAAAAAGCACTACTATATTGATAATGCAATATCAAATTTCCTTATAATATCGCATAATATATACGTATATCTTTATAAAACTATTATAAATGATTTATTATCACTTCATAACTAATTAAAATTAATTATTATTATTTAAAAAACTTATTTGAATAATTATAATAATTATTAAATCACTAAACCTCAATTTAAATTAATAAATCAATTATTAAATATGAAGTAATTATTGATGATGTCATAAATATATTTTATTGTCCAAAAATAAAATAAATAATTTTATTTCATATTCATGTTTAAATGGATAACTAAGTGTATATGTCCAGCCTCGTACGCGACTTCTGATAATTATAGACCTGTTTATTGATAAAACGATTTGCGACCATTTTATCGATATTCTTTCGAAGTTATATTTTTTTGTAAATACTTATTCAAAATTAGATTACCATCATTTTTTTTGAAAACATCATAATTTATGTTTTTTAGAAAAATCTTATATTTGAATAATATAATTTATGAAATTGATAAATTTACGCGTCGTTACAAAGCATGTGTCCATAAGAAAGAACCACCAAATGGTACATAGATATTTCTAAATTATAAATATACAGCATATTGATTGCTAATAATGTACTTATGTTAAAATCAGATAGTTTGGATTTTTAATACTCCATGTTGGATTTGTTAAATATATTTTTATATTAAGTATAAAAGATGTTGGGAATGTCCTAAAGTCATATTCAAAGACACCTTATTAATATGTTTAAAATGGAACATGTAAGATGGATTTCTTATGCCCTAGTAATCGGAATTATCATATATGTTGTATTTTCTACGATATTTTAATAAGCTTATATATTTGGCACATGAAGCAAATATCAAATCTAAATTAGGATCACTAAGTAGTAGTTTAGAGTATTCTCGAGTATTTATGAAATACTAGAGAATTATTTATGGAAACTAAGAATTTCATAGAAGAAGTGTTCAGACTCGAACTTCATAAATTCCATCAAATATAATATGTCAATATTGAATTCATTTTCAAATCTTAATTAAAAAGCTTTAAGTTGGAAATGTTCCCAATGAAACATTATAGCTGATTCAATGAAAAGGCTATATACAATGACTTGAATAGTGCCACAATAAAAGCAATGTACATAAATATAAATTCACAAATTCATAATTAGACTACAAGTGATTCCAAATACTAAGAATATTGTATCATTGTTATACAATAAGAATGTAACAATAAGAGCTCACTAGAATTCGGGAAACATACTCTAAATAGCTCCACATGATAAAGGTAGTTTATCAACATCGGAGAGAGATGATTAACAGAGTAGATAATTAAAACAACATAGCAGATCCATTGATGAAGGGTCTAACATATTCCATCCTCATTAAATCGATCACGATGATGGAATTGATATCAGGTAATTAGCCCTAAGTGCAAGTGGGAATTGATAGAGCTAGGTGTATTCCCTAGGGGCAATTATGTAATTTGTCAGATATATCTAACTTGATAAGTGTGACGACTCGTAATTTTCGATAATTAAGATAGTTAATTTAATAAGACTTTTGTGATTTAATATTACGAGAAATAAATTTTTTGATATACTTAAAAATAATAACTAAAATTGAATGTAATAATGTTGATTTAAGTTAATTATTAACAATTTGAATGAAATTCAAATCAATTGGAATGATTTAAAAGGTTGTACTTGGTTATAAAGGGAATATAGCAAAACAAATGTAAATATTGGATTAATTTATGAAATAATACAAAATTTATGGTAATTGAATAAAATCAGTGTTATTTAAGCAATTATAACATTTGGTTGCAAATAATAAACATACAAATGTGAGTAAAAGTTAATGGTGACAATTGTTATATGTTACCTATTTATTTAGCCTGTTAAATTTAAAATTGGAAATCAACTATAATTAAATGAAATTAAATGTTATATTAATGTGAGTTAAGACAATAACTGTAAATTGTGAATGTAATAAAATGAATAGAAACGTAATTATATTCATAAGACAATAATTGATTTAATAAAAGAATGAAACAAAGATAAGTAAATTAATCGGGATTTCAAAATTTATAATTAATGTGTAAAATTGACAAAATTCAATATATTTGAAATATAGTAGTTAATACAAATAAAAGATGATAATTGTAGGATATTTGTGTAACAAGATATAAAACAGTGTTAACTATGTTATTAGGGTAATAATTGATTGAGTATAAAGATAGAAATCAAATTAAATCAATTTATTGTAATTAAATTATAATTAATTGGATTAATTGCAATTGAAACTGAACACTGTATTTTGAAAATCAATTAACACTGAAATTTTCTGTAATCTTGTTCAAAATTATTATAAATGTTTAAGTAATTCAAGACGAAGGAATTTGTTAGTTTATAAATATTGAATTAAAAGTGATTTGATTAATTTAATATTAAATTAATTAATTAACGTGAAAATAGCCATTTTAGCCACTGAATCGAATTTCTACGAAACTAGTTTCATCGAATCCGTAACGGCGAATTATTATAGGATTTCAAGTTTCGTAATGATCGGACTTATCGTTTGATTGTATGGGCTCGAAATGCCTAAAAATTAATTTAATTGAAATCAATTTGAAATAAGCTGATTTTGACATAACTTCTTCATATGATGGAATTTGGACTTGAAACCTGTTCCATTGAGTTTAAAATTGTCGAAAACATCTATTTTGATATATCGGATGATCCATTTTCGTTTCGGGAATGAAACGGGCTTTTCGGGTCGTTTATCCTTCGACTTTCAAATCGATCTGATCCATTCTCTACATATTCTGATCTATCTATAAATAGCCTATTATAAACCCTAGTTGTTTCTCAATTTAGTTTTTTCAGTACGTACAAATCTGTCTGTCAATAATTCATTTTCATTTTCAAATTTAACTATCAAATCCCAAATTGCAAAATTCATTTTCAAAATTCCCAAATTGCAGAATTGCCAAATTGCAGAAACACTAATTCCTAAATTCCCAAATTGATAAAACACTAATTGCAGAAACATTAATTCCCAATTTCCCAAATTAAAGAAACACTAATTCCCAAATTTCAAAATTCATTTTCAAAATTCAATTCCAAAATCGAACTCCTCCAAACCCTATCAAATTATATACCATTTTGAAGCTCTCGACGAGCGCTGTCTACTGCAGTGATTCGTTTTCCTATTTGGATCATGATTTGGCCAAAATTACCCAAAATAGTCTTGGTCATTCATCGTGTCTTGATCGACTTCGTCCGATCGACGAATCAGGGGTACCGTAGTATGGAGGGCAGCGAGTAGAGTACATCAGTGTAGGTTGTGCGTTGATTCAACGGTGGGATTTGCGGAAAAAATTCGATTAGATCATCGTGTTTTTAGCGACGGCAGAGAGTGTATGGCCACCGTGGGGGGTCGTGTTGGCAGGTAGGAAGCGGCTGAGCCTGGCAATGGCAGTGGTGAGCTCGGATTGGCGTATGGAGGCCTGAGGCGGCAGCGTTTGGCCAAAGTAGGTGGCGGCGAGAGCTTCGATAGCTTACATGAGGTCGCATATACGTGCGGCTAGGGTTTCTTGCCTGAGAGATTGTGGTGACATGTTATTATTATTTATTTTTCTAATTTAAATCGTTTAATCTTCTAATCGTTATATCTTGTGTATATGAACTGGAATTTGCACACGGTTTCTTTTGCTGGAATCATATCAGAATTCCAGACATTATAGAACTAGTTTGGACGAATTCTGAGACCGTTTGAATTTAGGCCCTAAATTGGATTTTAAATTCAGAGGTGAGTGATTTAACCCATCACAACTTCTAAATTTTCTTATGTTAGTTAAATTTAATTTATGATGTGATTAGGAATTTATTTATGGCTGTTGATATTTAAAGTGCCATTCCTGTTAATTTGAATTATTTTTAATTAAATTATCATTAAATTTAATATTAAATTTGAATTAACAGTTAAATACCTATTATTGATAATTAGTTAATTGTTGATATTTACAGGTAGAATTGAATGATGATTATGATGGATGTTTGATCGTTGATATTGGATGATTGGATGATATGTTTGATTTATATATTGTTACCACTCTACAAGTTCCCTTAGCTATTATTAGGAAAACTAATATATGGGTTGAAATGATATATACCCGTACGATCTATAGATTAGGGACAAATCGTTAAAAGTTGAAATGATTGATTCGAATGATTTTATGGATTCTATTTAATTCGAGATTGCGGTTTGAAATGATACATAACTGTAAAAATTTAAATTGTGGATTAAAATGATAAATATCTGTATCACTTGACCCTAGGGTAGAAAATTATATACAAACACCTGTTTGGTTAAATTAAATGATTTGTAAATTTTTAAATTTTGAATTCAGTTTACTGGTATTTTGGAGATGGAATTAATTTATATAAACTGAATTATTTTCGAAAATCCGAGTGTAAAGGCTGAAATTGAAATTGATTTAATGAATTTTTCAAAGGATTTAAATTTGGAAATTTCTAAGTTGAAGTATCAAACAAAATAAACTTATCGGAATTGGGTTATTGGAAATGTTTGGATAACTTTGAAATCTATTTCAGACTAGTTTAAACTATTTTATTTGACTTAAAACCATTTTCATTTATCTAATCTATTATAACCTATTTAACCCAATCTAATCTATTTTTACCTATTTTAAACCAATTACATTTATTTAATCTATTTTAAATCTAGTTAGTCTAATTTACTATTTAATCTATTTTAAATTTATGTAATCAATTTAAAAATCTACTTAGTACAATTTAAATCAATTTAGTCTAAATTGAAACCTAATAAAATCTGTATGCACAAAAAATGGACAAACACCTCCAAGTCGTGTGAATTAGTTGATTTTAGGTTGTTTCTAGTGGTTTGGTGATTTATGCAAATATATAAAAAGTAGGGACTAAACTGTAAAAGACACACAGATTTATAGTGGTTCGGCCAGAACGTGCCTACGTTCACTTTATATGTTATTCTCCTTTTTCTTTCAGATTACAAGTACAAAGCTTTGTATACAAGTATATGAAAGTTGTTTGAAAGTTCCTTCCGTGCTTGAGCTCTCAAACTTGTCTACCATTATTGTACCCCTGCCCCTCTATTTATAGAGTGAGGTTGAGGGCAGGGGTCTTGGATGTATATAGCTGCTGGTGGGTCTGGGCTGAAGCAATCTGGCCTGGCACATTTGGTTCGGCGGCGCTTGGTTCGGCGAAGCTGGGTGGAGTTTGATTCGGTGATGCTTTGGACCGGTGATAGTAATTTCGTCTCTTCGTCCGGTAGTAGGAGGATGGTCCGGTCCGGTGATGATGGTTCGGCTAGGCTGGTTCGGCAGTGGTTATGTGGGGTTTGGTCCGGTGGATGTTGGTTCGGCGTGGGCTGGTCCGGTGTGTGCCGGTCGAGTGTTGGTTCGGCGTGGGCTGGTCCGGTGTGTGCCGGTCGAGTGTTGGTTCGGCGTGGGCTGGTCCGGTGTGTGTCGGTCGAGTGTTGGTTCGGCTATGCGTAGGAATGGGCATGGACCGATTTTGGTTTTGGAGAGGCTTCTGGGCCGGTGATGCCTTGGTTTGGCGAAAACACGCCCAACATTTGCCCCCCAAAGTGGGGCACGTGCTTGCATGTGTCGCGCTTTGTTTTCCTGCAGTTGAGATAGCTTTGTTCGGCCCTGGGTGTGCCAAACCAGTTGGTCCGGTCGATATGCTTTGCCTATAAATAGGGGTCTCAGGTTGCTATTATCCTTTATCATTTTGAGATAGCCGAATCAATCTGAGTACCGAATCAGCCAAGCACCGGATCAATCGAATACCGAACTAGGTATGTTCTTTTTTGCCGAATGAGATTTACCGAATGATCTTAATACCAAATGGATTTGATACCGAATGGTCTTGATACCGAATGGACTTGATACCGAATGTACTTGATACCGAATGGACTTGCCACCGAATGGACTATTGGTTTACATTTCCATACTCCTTGTTCTAACATTGTGCTTTTGCTTTTGTGTTTGCAGATAAATGTCTCACAAAGTGGAAACCCGATCCGATAAACGGAAGTCCAAGGACAGAGAAGAGTCCTCCATAGTGCCCCCAGTTCGGGCTGAACGTCCTGGGCCTGCTCCGAGATCGCTAGTAGATGGGTATGGCTCCCAGGAGCTCTTGAATTCCCCGCCTGATTGTTTTCCTAGCTCCCTTAGGCAGGAGCAGCTTGATGTCATCTCTCGTTCCTTCGGGATTGACAGGGCTCGCATGCTGTTGCCGGGAGACGGGGTGATGCCGTATAATCCCCCCGAAGGATATTTTGCATACAGTAGGTACCATTGCATGTGTGGGGCCATTCCTCCGATCAATGCATGGATAGTCAGCTTCATTACCTATCTGAAGGTGGCCCCTCTCCAGCTCCAGCCCAATTCCTATGCTATCCTGGTGTGCTTATTTGTTATCTTCCAGAGGAGGTATGGGCTCCCCCTTCTAACCGGGAAATCCGATACTTGTATAATCTGAGAGGCTACAAGAAGGGGTCTCCGTATGTTAGTTTAGAAGCGGCCGTGCCCTTCAAACCGGTCTTGGACTTATACTCAAAGTTCACCATGTTTAAGAAAGAAAGGTTTTTTTTATCAAGGATGATTCTGTCTCCTTCCGCCTCTTCACTGCTGGCTGTAAGTTGAACTTTATTTACAGTTTTCTTTTTCCGATTGCAGTGCTTCTTCTGGTATGCTTCTATTTCTTGCTAGCGACAGGTGGCTTTGCGGTCGTGGAGAGTGATTCCCTGGTCCAGATGGCTGCGGAAATAAAGGCCATTTCGGGACGGGACGGGTCGGCTTCTTTCTTGATCAAGAATGCTACTCTCCTGGTGCACAACCTGATCCTGCCACACCAGTCCGTGGTTAAGCAGAGGGATACGGCTGAGGAGAAGGCTGCCAAAGCCAAGGAAGGGGCCACGGTGAAAAGTGGCAAGAGGGAACCTTTTACAAAGCCTCCCGTTGTCGGAGGTAAGAAGCTTAAGAAGTCTGATGGTCCCTCTCCTAGCACTTGCCCAATTGCTCCGGGAGAGGAAGATGTGGAGGAAGATAGAGGTGAGGGTGAAGGAGGCGATAGACAGAGCGGTAGTGGCGTTGGTGCCTTAACCTTCGGGCAAGCGGGAGAGATTCATGAGTGGACGGATGATGCTTTCCGTCAAGCTTTTGGGGAGTCGGAGGAACGATCGACTTTGGTTGAGAAGGCAAAGGGGGTTGACAAGGCTGGGGCTGGCGCCGATCCATTCTCTAAGAGTTCTTCAGGTAAGGCGACTCCAGCGATTCAAAGTGAACTTTTGACTTCTGCAGACTCCATTTATGATATGGACTTAGGAATATTTTATGGTTCGCTTCCGTCCTGGAATGAGATTCAGGACTTATTGCAGTATCCTACTCGTCCGCAGGGTTTGTATAATAGATGTGCCTTCTCACTCTTTTTATCTTAACATATTTCTTGAATTGTGGATCATTGTATGTTCGTAACACTAGGTTTTTATTACAGGAGCAGGTAAGGCGGCCAAGTCATCAAATATTCGGCACCGCCTCGAACAGTATAAGCTACTCAAAGCTTCTGCCAAACCAAAGCCGCCAACTAGCCGTCCTGGGGACGTAGTTAGATATCGCCCACTTCTTGAAGTTATTGAGGAAGATATGCAAAAGAGGAAGAAGAGCCGATCTTATCCATGACATTACCGAGGAGGATACTGAGTTTATGCCTTTCCCCCATCCGTCCGAAAATCCAACCGTCACCCCGATAGACCGTCCTGGTTTGGATCGCAACCCATTTGCCGGCCACCCGGACCTGGACCTGAGTTTTCAGGATATCTCTTTTGACGAGGTCATGGGTGAGCATCTTCTTCCCCGCAATCCCATGGTACGGGTGCTTGATGAGGCTAAGTCGTTAGACCTCGATTTGCTACCTACTCGGATTGTGACCATGGGGAATGAGGCCAAGGCAAGCATTGATCGGGTGGTTGAGGAAACCAAGAGGCTAATGGAGCATCACGCTCGACTGGCCAGGGTTGGGGAGGAAATCGGAAGTGCTAACATCCGATTGCGGCTACAGGTTTCTGATCAGGCCAAACAGCTTGCCGATCAGGCTATCCAGATATCTCAGCATGAGGCGGCCTCCCGACGACTAAAAAAAAACCATGGAGGAGGCTAGCAAGGCTGAGTTGCGAAAGATGGAGGTCGCCTGCAAGGAGCGGATTGACATAGCCATTGCTACGGTGGACGAGGTTCGGAGGGCGGATCTCGAGCAGGTAGAGGAGTTATCTGAGAGGCTTGAGGCCGCAGAGCTTGCTCAGGCCAGGCTAAAGGAAGAGATGGAGGAAATGAGGAGGTCTCTCCAGGCTGACCGCTTGAGATATCGATCGGAGAGGGATGTTGCCGTCGCTAAGTTGTTGTCCTCCGAGGCCCGGGTGAGGGAGTTTGAGGAGAATGAGGGGATGATGGATGAGATGTTGCAGGATATGTACTTCCGTACCTGGAAGCAGGGTAATCTATCCTGGATGGATGACTATCCTCGGATCATGGCTAGGATATATCTCCGGGCTTTGGAGGAGGCCAAGGCCGATGCGGATAAGGAAGGTGGAGCGGCATTCAGGATGGATATGGTTACCGCTCAGTTCTCAAAGGAGGAGAAGGTAGCGGTGAAGGAGGGGATGCGGCTACTTGCTGCGGAGGAAGCCGGTGTGCAATTGGGGGATGAGGACCAAGAAGAGGGTGTTGGTGAGTTTTCCCTTTTTATCTTTTCATAACTTGATCGTTCGCTGTTTATCTGATGGATTCTTCTCCTGAATTGGACAGGTGGGACCTCTGGTCAACATGCTGGGAGTTCCGATCCAGCAACCAAGTAGATTCGGAGAGCTGGTTCTGAGATGTAGTGGTTAGCACTAATGCAGCTGGTTATTTTATTTGGTCTGCTTGACATTCCTGTATATGCTAGTTCAAAACATTAATGTACTTTCGAGCTGTAATTATGTCATTGAACGACTTTATGTAAGTTTATAACACAAGCTGATTCTGTTATGTTTTGAATGCTGTTATTATTTTGATGTGCTGCATAAGAAGTATAACTATGCATATGCCTGTGATTTAGTTGTGTTTGATGCTAAGCTCTAGCTTTCATGTTTTGCAATGTTAGTGTGATGTATGAATAAGTTATAGTTACATGTTTATGTACAATAGAAGAGAGTACCGCCCTTCATGTTTTAGTTGCAGGGGGTAGCTTTGAGCGTCTTGTGTAACTGGTCATGGATACAGCTGAGTGCCTTGTTATCCAGTTTGCGGGCTTCGGTCCTTATGAGCGAATGCCTCCCATTTAGTGTCCTGTACTTTGGGGACCGTTATGCAGGATACAAGAAAAGTATTTAAATGGAATGGAAATATAGGAAAAGTAAAACTTCCAGTCACGGAAGGCCGTCGATGTGCTTAAGTTCGTGGCAAACGGGTTTTGTAGTCACTTTCCCTAGCCGTGGGTCTTGGAGACATTTGTCACCCATCTTACGCCTCCGTGGGGAGTTTTCTTTTTTTACCACAGCGGCACTTAAGACATATCGTAGCTGAGATCGCGCACAGTAACTACCCGAGCCATTATGGCCCGTAATTGTGGGTATTATTCGATTTACTGTGGCCGGCTAGCGTGGGTGCCGATCGTGAACCGTGAACTACCCCTGGCTGGCCACACCTTATGTTGGGGCTTAAAGTAGGTTCACAGTTGCCGGCGAGCCGAACGCCGTAATGAACTGCCATCGGCTATAGTCGGCCTTCGTGATGGCTTATGATCGGCTCATTACAGTTGGCTTTAAGGGCAGTCGCGAGCAATGAGTTAAACCGCAGTAGAGGGATGCTGGAGCAAAAGTGTCTCATTGGCAAGTGCATAGAATCGCATAGTACCTGTTAGGCCTTGTCCAGATGAGGCCGTGACCTGATGTGGCTTGAATGGAGGTGCCATTACATAGAATTTTGTTCAACAGAAAAGGATACAGTTAACAAGTAGCCAAGATATAAAGGAACAAGTTAAAAAGAGACAAGATTTTTAAAGTGGTTCGTCACGAAAATGCCTACATCCACTGATTCTCTTTGTTAATTCACTTCATATGGGCAGTACAAGTTAAGAAAAGTATCGACGGAGGTGTTGGATGTTCCATGCCCTCTGGAATACCTCTCCGTCCATTGTTGACAAAATATAAGCTCCGTTGTGGAGATCTTTATGAATTACAAAGGGTCCGTCCCAGATTGGATCTAGCGCTCCGGGGCGCGGGAAGATCTGCTTGAGGACGAGATCTCCTTCCTGTAAGCTGCGGTGCCTGACTTTGGAGTTGTATTGTGCTGCAACTTTTTGCTTGTGAGCCGCTGCTTTGAGTGCTGCATCGTTTCTTCTCTCCTCAATTAGATCCAAAGACATGAGGAGGAGTTCTTCGTTCTTTTTCGGGTTGTAGTGGATCCTACGGTGAAAGGGCACTATAGTTTCAACTGGGAGCATGGCCTCCGATCCGTATGCCAAAGAGAAAGGAGTATGCCCTGTTGAAGTTCTGTAGGATGTGCGATAGGCCCAAAGTGCCATAGGAAGTTCGTCCACCCAGGCGCCTTTCGATTTTTCAAGTTTCTTCTTGATTAAGGTTTTGAGAATCTTGTTGACAGCTTCGACTTGTCCGTTTGCTTGAGGATAAGTTACAGATGAGAAGCTTTTGTGAATTCCGTGCTCTAGGCACCAATCGGCGAATTCTTTGCTGTCAAACTGAAGTCCGTTGTCTGATATAATCTTGAGTGGGACTCCGTACCTGCATAGAATATTTTTGATCAAGAAGTTGATAACTTTTGCCGAGGATATTTTATTTAGAGGTTCCGCATCCACCCATTTGGTGAAATAGTCAACCGCCACTATAGCATATTTGGCTCCGCCTCGGCCCGTTGGCAGTTCGCCAATCAAGTCAATTCCCCATACTGCAAAGGGCCAAGGGCTGATCATTTGAGTAATCTCATTTGTGGGTAGTCGAGGAATCTTGGCAAATTTCTGACATCTGACGCATCTCTTGACGAAGTCTAAGGCATCTTTGTTTAAAGTGGGCCAGTAATATCCATATCGGAGTATCTTCTTTACCAGAGTCTGCCCTCCAGTGTGATCTCCGCAACTTCCTTGATGGATGTTGGATAAGACTTCCCTGGCTTCCCTTCCAGTGATACACCTTAATAAGGGATTAGAGAAGCCGCGTCGATAGAGGATGCCTTCTTGTAATGTATAGCGGGAAGCCTTCCTCAAGATTTTCTTGATTTCGTTACGCCTGTCGGGCAGTGTGCCATCTTGTAAATATTTTTGGATAGGAGTCATCCAAGTTTCTTCATCGATTGCAGCTACAGATTCACTTGCTCGAAACTTGGTGCCGGCTGTTTTGAGATGGTTAATGCTCCGAAGATAGTGATGTTCTTCATACTAGCTTGCTTTGCTAGTTCGTCGGCCTCTTGGTTCTCTTCTCGAGGAATGTGTTTGATAGATAGTGATCCAATTGACTGAGCAACAGCTTGGTCTTTTTTAGATATGCTGTGAGTCGTTCTCCTCGAGTTTGGAAGTCTCCCAGTATTTGATTTACAATGAGTTGAGAATCACTATGGAGACATAAAGAACTGACTCCAATTTCTAGTGCAAGTTCTAATCCGGCTATCACTGCTTCGTATTCTGCGTCATTGTTGGTGGCAGCGAATTCCAATCTTAGGGCGTAGTGCGGTTTCTTTCCCCCGGGGGTGATTATCACAACACCTGCCCCCGAGCCTTGTTCGTTCGACGCTCCATCTACGAAGAGATTCCACTTGATATCTTCTGCTATTTCAGATTGGTCCTTACCTTCGCTAGCAGTGAATTCGGCAATGAAATCAGCTATGGCTTGCCCCTTGATAGCACCATATTGACTTAGTTCGATGCACCACTTAAGTAATCGCCCAGAAGTGTCGGGGCGATGGAGCACCTGCCTTAACGGTTGATCAGTTAAAACTCTGATGGAATGAGACTGGAAATAGTATCGCAGTTTCCGTGACGTGATAAGCAAACAGTATGCTAGCTTCTCAAGTCTAGGGTACCTGGCTTCTGCCCCTGTAAATCTCTTGCTTACAAAGTACATGGGCCGCTGTACGCGGTTGTCTTCTCTCACCAAAGCGACGCTTAAAGCATGAGACGATACAGCAAGGTATAAGTACAGTTCCTCGCCTTCATTTGGAGTTGAGAGCACCGGTGGTTTCTAGAGGTGTCCGATTAAGTTAAGGAAGGCTGTCGAGCATTCGTCAGTCCATTCGAACTTTCCTTTGTCCTTCTTTAAAGTCTCGAAGAAAGGGATGCATTTGTCGGTTGCTTTAGAGATGAACCTACTTAGGGCGGCCACTTTCCCGTTCAGGCTTTGCATCTCCCTTCGAGTGGATGGTATCTTGATATCTTGTAAAGCTCGAACTTGTTCGGGGTTTGCTTCAATCCCTCTGGCATGAATGACGAATCCCAAGAACTTTCCCGACGACACCCCGAAGGAGCACTTTAGAGGGTTCAGCTTCATTCCATGTTGGCGAAGTACTTGAAACATCTCATCAGGTGGTTTATATGATCGTTGGCTTTCCTCGATTTTACCAGCATGTCATCCACATAAATTTCCATAGTTCGTCCTATTAGTTCCGCAAACATCTTGTTGACAAGGCGCTGATAAGTAGCCCCGGCGTTTTTAAGTCCAAAATGCATTACTTTGTAGCAGTACAATCCCCGGTCAGTGATGAAGCTAGTGTGGTCTTGATCGGGGGCATGCATAGGGATCTGGTTATATCCTGAGTATGCGTCCATGAAGGATAAAAGTTCGTGTCCGGCAGTGCTGTCCACAAGTTGGTCGATTCGGGGGAGTGGGAAGCAGTCCTTTGGGCAGGCGTCATTTAAGTTGGAGAAATCGATGCATGTTCGCCACTTCCCATTAGCTTTCTTTACCAGTACCGGGTTGGCGATCCATTCTGGGTAGATGGCTTCCCGTATGAAGTCATTGGGAAGTAAGTTCTTTACTTTCCTCGAGGGCTGCTGATCGTTCTGCCCCCATGCTCCTCTTTTTCTGCTTCACTGGCACCTTGGTGGGATCGATGTTCAGCATGTGGCATGCTACATCTGGGGAGATTCCTGTCATGTCAGCGTGTGTCCATGCAAATACATCCATGTTGTGGCGAAGAAAATCAATGAGTTGATTTTTTAATTCTTTTTTTAACTGAGACCCGACTCTCAGCAGTCTACTTGGGTAGTGTTTATCTACAGATACGAACTCCATAGCCTCTGCAGGCTCGGTGGTAGCCTCCTCCTCTTTGTCCCTGGGGTCTAATTCATTGAAAGGATCACTGGTATATCGAAGAGGAGGGGCTTTCTTTAGTTGCTATGCTTCCAAGCTCTTCATGCAGAGAGTAGTCTCTGCATTTTTCTTTTATCTTTTCTGCGGTTATTGCGAAGTTCAGTTACATAGCAGTCTCGAGCAGCGTCTTGATCTCCCTCCATTTCTCCTATTCCGTTATCGGTCGGAAATTTCATCTTCAAGCACCACGGGGCTAGGACAATTTGGAAGTCAGACAAGGCTGGTCTTCCCAATAAGGCGTTGTAGGCCGAGTGGTTCTCTATTAGCACAAATGTTTGTTTTCGCACAGCGGAGCGGGGATGACTTCCTATTTCAACGAAAAGGTCCAGTTGCCCGAGGGGTATCTTCGCATCTCCAGTGAAACCATGTAGTGGCTTGTTGCAAGGAGACACATCCTTCATTGATAGCTTCATTTTGTCGAAAGCATGCTTGAATAGGATATTCACCGAGCTTCCAGTGTCTATTAAAATTCGGAAAACTTTGGTGGGTCCGAACCATGCAGAGATGACCATAGGATCCACGTGCGGGTATTGTCTTCCCTCTAGATCACGCCTACTGAATGTGATGTCGTCATTCTCTTTCCGTTTCGTGTGGCGTTCTTCCATAACAGAATTAACGCAGCCTTCAGCGTTCCTCGGTGACTTACCGTATCTTTCCATCTCCGCCCAGCTTCTGTCGGCGATGTGCGGTCCTCCTGATATGGTGTGGACCACTATCTTCTCTTGACTAGAGCCGCTGGTGTTGCGATTTCCCCCACCTGCTTCTGGGGGGGGGGGGGGTAGTCCAGGATTCTCATTGGCCGGAGTTGAAGTCCTGTTCTAGCCTTTTACATAGCGCTCCAGTCTCCTCCTTCTGATGTGTTCTTCAATCAAGTCCCGAAGATGGTGGCATTCATTGGTATCATGTCCGTGGGATTCGTGGAAGCGGCAGAACTTTCCAGATTTGAGTGCGCTATCTGACTCCTTCTTGTGCGGGGGGCGCTTGTACCTAACTTCGTCTTGAGTGGCTAGGAAGATGTTTTCGATCGTTTCATTCAAGGGAGTGTAAGAGTCAAATCTTGGTCCTGGTCGATATAAGCGCTTTTCTCCCTTTTTGCCTCCAGCATTGTCTCTAGAGTCATTTCTTTGAACATCCTTTGCTGCAGCGGGGAACCTGTCTGTAGCCGTCTTAGCCTGTTGCCCTGATTGCCTCTCAGTGGCAGCGTCCTCAAGTCTCATATACTTTCCAGCTTCATGGAAGAAATCAGGTAAAGTAGCTGGTTTTTCTTTGGTTAGTCTTCTAGCAAATTTAGTATCTGGATGTACGCCACTGCAGAGGGCCATTAGGATAAGTTTCTCGTCGGCATCTTGGACTACGGTTGCCGCGGCGTTGAATCGGGTTAGATATTGTTGCAATGTCTCTCTGGGTTTCTGTTTGATATTAGATAAGGAATAAGCGTCCTTGGGTTGCTCCACATGAATGCGGAACTGACTGATGAACTTTTCTTTCAACATTTCCCATGAGCTGATGGACCCTTGAGGTAGGTGGCAGAACCAGGAGGTAGTTAGATCTGCCAAAAATAGTGGGAAGCATTTACACAACACTCCCTCTGTTGCTCCGCTCATGAGCATATGCTGGGTGTACCTCTGTAAGTATACGATGGGGTCAGAGGTTCCCTTGTAAGGTTCCACCGTTGGCATTTTCCATTCTCGAGGGGTGATGGCAGTTTCGATATTGCGGATGAAGGGGCTGGTTACCCTAGCACCTATCCCCCGATCCCTTTGCTCCCGTTGGACGCATTCTATGAACAATCGCGCCATCCTTTCATCAGAACTTGGAGCGGACAAAAATGAGTTTGGTTCTTCCCTGCGGGATTGATTCCGTCCAGATGACTTGTGGGGATGGTATCGTCTGTCACTCTTAACATTCTCCAAAGGCTGCCTCTGCTCTTCTAGGGGCATGCTGGGGTCAGCCATAGTTGACCCTTGCCTTGGTCTTCCCCTGTTGGGTTCTGTTCTCAGCGCTTCCTCGGGTCCAACTTCGGGCTGGACTCTAGCTCGGCCCCGTCTATTGGTGTTTTCATGGTTAGGTAGCATGACAGGCTCAGCTACATCCGACCCATGCCTGGCACCTCCCCCGTCGGGTCTGGTTCCAAGTGTTTTCTCGGGTCGGAATTCGGGCTGAGTCCGGGCTCGGCTCCTACCATGGCTATTTCTGTTGTTAACTTCTTTGAAGAAGAAAGGTCTCTGTTGCCTCCCAGATCCTCCAGATTGGGACTCACCCCATGATTCAGTGTTGCGGTTGGATTCTTCAGCATCCCTTAGGCGTGACATGAGTTGGTCCACCAGGGCTTTTTGTTGAGATGCGAAGTGGTTAGTTACTTCAGCCACAACCCTGTCTAGGTCGGCCCTAGTAATCGGTTGTTCCGTGGCAGAGGCTGTTGGAATTGCCTGATTTTCATATGGTATTGCTGTTAAAACCGGATGATTCTCTTGATTCGGGGCCATTGGATCTGGGATACTGCTAGTTGCGACGTTCTTTCCTTTGTTAACATCTCTCCTCTGCCTGGAAGTCATGTTGTCGGAGCGAGGAACGATGCTGTGAGGAAGAAGGTTGAGTAGGAGAAGCTGTAGCTTCTAGCTTGGTTCTCAGTGAAAGCACCAAAAATGTTTGCACAAAAAATGGACAAACACCTCCAAGTCGTGTGAATTAGTTGATTTTAGATTGTTTCTAGTGGTTTGGGTGATTTATGCAAATATATAAAAAGCAAGGACTAAACTGTAAAAGACACACATATTTATAGTGGTTCGGCCAGAACGTGCCTACGTCCACTTTATATGTTATTCTCCTTTTTCTTTCAGATTACAAGTACAAAGCTTTGTATACAAGTATATGAAAGTTGTTTGAAAGTTCCTTCCGTGCTTGAGCTCTCAAACTTGTCTGCCATTGTTGTTCCCCTGCCCCTCTATTTATAGAGTGAGGTTGAGGGCAGGGGTCTTGGATGTATATAGCTGCTGGTGGGTCTGGGTTGAAGCAATCTGGCCTGGCACATTTGGTTCGGCGGCGCTTGGTTCGGCGAAGCTGGGTGGAGTTTGATTCGGTGATTCTTTGGACCGGTGATAGTAACTTCGTCTCTTGGTCCGGTAGTAGGAGGATGGTCCGGTCCGGTGATGATGGTTCGGCTAGGCTGGTTCGGCAGTGGTTATGTGGGGTTTGGTCCGGTGGATGTTGGTTCGGCGTGGGCTGGTCCGGTGTGTGCCGGTCGAGTGTTGGTTCGGCGTGGGCTGGTCCGGTGTGTGCCGGTCGAGTGTTGGTTCGGCTATGTGTAGGAATGGGCTTGGACCGGTTTTGGTTTTGGAGAGGCTTCTGGGCCGGTGATGCCTTGGTTTGGCGAAAGCACGCCCAACAAAATCTATTTTATCTGTTTTAAATCTATTTAAATCATTTTAAATCTAACTAAGCCCAATTTAAATCTATTCAAGATGTTTTACTATTTAAACTATATTAAATCTAATTTAAGCTATTTTTAAAAGTATTTAAATTATTTTATGAATACCTAAACCATTTTCTAAAAATTCAGACTGTGTAAATTAAATATTTATATCCTTGATGATGATACAACCTAAGTTGAAATCTAGAATTGAAAACCTTTGTGAAATGACATATTGAGTATATATGATTTTGGAAGTGAATGTGATTTTGAAAGTGAACATGATTTGAAATAATATGATTTTGAGGATAAGATATTTTGATATTAAGTATGAATTGACTTTTGAAATGTAAAAGAACCATCCGGTATGAAATAAGCATTTGGTTATTAAAGAGACTGAGATCAGATATTGTCATACTCTGTGTACGTGGTTGACATTCCAGAAATGAAGTAGGATGGTTCGGCGAACGATTTCTGTACGAGGTATGATGTGACCCTGACTCCCTTTAGTCAGCTCAGATGTGACTAAAATAGGAGCCACACCGGACCAAGTGAGGTCATTCCTTCTATCGGACTCACTTCTTTGATACCATATCTGTTGCTTTTTGGTTGATTTGGTGGCCACCCCTCGATTTTGATTATGGGAGTGTGTTCTGTGGTGGGCGATAGTAGCTGTTATGCGTTACCACTAGTTCGGATATGCAATTGGCATATCTATCATGGCATTGCCTCGAGTGCCGTGTTTACATGCCCTATCGTGTCTTCTACGAGTTTGTTTTGTACCAAACCTATAGAGTGTCCTTTAGGTAAACCTACAATTTACGGAAGAGTATGGTACTGTATAGACTATGGGAATATATAAAATGTGTTAAGGGGGATATGGGTAACGCCTTAAAACTATTTTAATACATTTACTTTACTGTAGACATAGTCTAATAGCGTATTGTACTACATAGTAGATAGTTTAACGGGTCCTTAGGAGTTGTAAATCCCGAACATCTCTTAAGTTATTGCACTCACGCTAGACACTGGATATGAGATATCAAACCCGTAAACATCTCTGACGCCGTCGCACTCATATTTACCGTTGATATAACTTACGTAAAATCTTTAAGTTCTGATTCGAGTGTTTGTCTTTTCAATTCGCTCGGGTCAGCCTGAGCATTTCAAGGTTGAAGACCTCATTTCTAGAGGACGAAGACGAAGATTTGTGCTATTATTATTATGATATGTATTCCACTGCATCATGTTGATCCACTGCATTCCTTTAATTATTTCTGTTTTGTGTAACTTTGATTTTATATTGTATAAGAATAATCAAATTTATTTGTAAACAGCTTCATGAACTGTTATTTGATTATTATATTTTATCATGCCGCTGCAAGATTCTTTGTGTTTTATTTCTTTCTCTTTTTCTTATTTACCCCATAACAATCTGCCATTTCAAATGGTTTGAGTATGACATGTGTATCTACTTAAAACATCCAAAAATGGCAGGTCATTATAGTTTGTATCAGAGCTTAGGTTTATCGATAACCTTAGCTTTGTGGGCTCTGACTCATATTTAATAGGGTAGTAATACCCTAGAATGAACCGTTGAGTGTATATATATGAGAGAGCATATTTTTTAGGATTATAAAAGGTTTTGTATTATGTTAATTTGTCCCATTTTGTATTTATAAATTCTGGTAGGTGTATAGGACGCTATGACATCGATAGGGATTTCTAAACACTTAATAAGACAGACCGACATAATATTTGTTTTGAAATATAGGTAAATGAAATAATTTTACCTATTATATTTTCGTATATAAAATAGTAAATTTTGTAAATGATATATTTGGTTGTAATGTATTTGTTGTTTGGTAGTGAAATTTATAAATATTGGTTGAAAATAAGATTTTTAAATAAAATAAATATAAATTGGAAAATTTAGAACTTAAGTTTCTGGAATTTTGAAAAAAATTTCGAATGGTTTTGGAACATAATATTAATATTATTTGGAAGTATTTGATGATATAAATATTTCAATGTGATTTGTAAGAAATGTTTTAAAAGAATTTTGGAAGGAAATAAGTTCTGTACTCCCCTCTTTGTCGTTGGAAAATAATTTCGGTGATAAGTCCACGCATCATCGACGTTCATTTTCGAGTTTCAAAGTGGGAAGACTGTGTTGTAATTTTACTAAACAATTGTTTTGATAAATTAGTATTGATTTTTTTAATTCCAAATATGATTTGATATATATAAAGATATGATTGTATATATTATTTTAAATTAATTAAAATGAAACCCGGTTGTTTAGTTATTAAGCTTCTATAAATTAGAAACTGAAATTATTGTAATGAATGGAATCTTGACTACATTCATAATTGGAAACTTTTAAAATGAAAATAAAAAATTTGATGTTAAAATGATTAATGAAATAGATAAGAAACTAAAATTTAGAAAACTGTAAATAGTAGGGAAATGAAAATAAGAAATGGTAACTATTGAACATTTTGATAACTAAATAAATAAGAGAAATTTGTGTAATTTTCTATTGCATTCTAAAAGACGTATATATATATATAACTTACCATATTATCATAAGTTGAAATGTTAAATAACATATGTAATGGAATATTATACAAGTAAAACTTAAATAAATGAGAGTGTTCAATGGAATTACTTTTATAAATAAGAATTTTGATATTACAATGGTTATAAACTTAAGTTATAATTGAAATACTACTAAATAAAATGTAATAGGAAATTGAATACTATAAGTAAATGGTTATAAACTTAAGTTATTGAATTGATATGCTAAGTAATTGAATTGAACATGAATACTATAAATAAATAATTATAAACTTAAGTAAATGTTTGAAGTTATTTATAATTAAAATAAGTTGAAAGGATGAATACTGTTAGTAGATAATTATAAACTCACGTTAATGGTGGAAGCCATTTGTAACTAAAATGAATAGAAAAATGAATATTATATTAAATTAGGTGGCTAAAACTTCAGAAAAGTTAAAATGATTCAGAAAATAGATTAAATATTCAACGACCCTATATAAGGAAATGAATGTAAATAAAAAGGTAATAAACTTAAGTATGAATTTATGCAGAAATGAATATAATATTCAATGGCAATCAAGTATGTAAAATAATAAATGTGAACTAAACTGCAATGAAATGTACGTAAAACTTAAATAATGAATTCATTGATCATTATAAACAATTGAATGGATATAACTTATGTAAGAAATGAATGTAAAGAATGTAAAGAAATTGACATTATATGAAGAAATGAAAAAAAATGAATTTTGTAAGCAATGAATGGAAATAAATGAAATAAGTACTGAATGGACGAATGTGAAAGTATTTACAAAGAACCCTATATAGTACTTTATGAATTGATTTACATATGTTTAAAATTTTTGTGTATGAGTAACATATGTAAGAAAATGTAAATAACATATTTGAATAAAAGAATGTAAATAAATGGAATCAAGTATTACATGAACGAATGGGAACTGAATTTGTGAGAAATAAATGTAAATTAAAGAGATAATCATTGTATGAAAATAAGAAATATGAACAATAAAGGATGTGAAAGGAAGAACAAAGTAAACTTAAAAGTGTATTGGATCCATTGTTTGTATTGGCTTATGGATTGGTTGGAAAATGATACTTCTATTGTGTAGGATGTACAAATGATCAATTGAGTTTTATCTAAGACTATTGAGTGTATGGTATACTTAGTATTTTATTTATCATTTTATATGATTAAAAGCTTCTGAACCCAAAAAACCATTTTTTGGTTGCTATGGATGTATGTTTGATTTCTTTGATTGCATGTGATGATACGATGGTCGTATTGTTTGTTGCAAGTGACTATTGTATTTTGTAACAACCCTGTATTTTGTGATTATTTTAATCGTATATTTTGATTATTTTAATTTGATTTCTGATTTAAAAACTTTATTTTATTTTTAAAATGAATAAATTTTGTTATTTTAAATATGAATTTTGATTTTTATGTGAATTATAATTTCAAACATGAATAAATAGAATATTTTCCAAAACATGTGGATTTTGGTCAATATGGCCGAACTTTGACTTTTAAATTCAAAAACTAAAAATTAGAATTTTTGAATTTTTTCTTTTATTATGAAAATAAATATATTTTAGGTATACTTTTTTTCGTTTCGTTGAAATCTGATTAATATTGTGAAAGTTATGCTTTTTAAACCATTGTGTGTAAATTGTTTTATTTAACAAAATGGTTTATTTTAATTTATATAAATAATAATTTTGTTTGTCATATCATGTTCTAACTTGTGTATATATGTGTAACATGACATTTTATGTGTATATTTTTTAAAACATTTTAAAGTGTAGTTATAATTTTTTAAATGTTTATTGTATTTTGTTTACAATTTTTAATTCTAGTTTCAAATTAATAAACCATTTCCTTATTTATTTTCTATTTTTTTCTAAAAATACTTATTTATTTTCTTTTATACTTTATTTTTTTTTTCATTTTTCTATTTTATTTACTTTTTATTTGTTTAATTTTAATAAAGGAAATTAGAAATAAAAAGAGACAAAACCCTTTCATTTGCATGTGACTTTCCATTTACCTTTGACTTTTTATTTTTCTTTTGGATTTTCATTGAGTAGCCATCCATTTCTTTTATTAGCCGTGTATTCTCTTTACTTTTCACGTGAGAAAAATTTCTTTTCATCTCAAAACTTCGGCCATTTCAATTTCTGAATTTTTTTGGGTAAGTTCATGGCATCTTTCTCTTCTTTTTCTTCCTAGTTTTCATTGAATTTTGGCCTTGCTTCTGCCTAGCCTTGCTCGGCCACTCCCCCTTCATCACCATCGACCACCACCTCCACCATACAAGACAGCAACCATCTTCACCTACCTTGTCCAGAACTGGCCGTGGCCTCCCTATGATGCAAAACCCTCAAATTTGCAAAGCACCCCTTGAAAACAATGCCTAGACCATAAAATTCCACCATACCCTTCCTATTCCACTTCGGCCACCACCTAGAACCACCACCAACAATAACTACATAACCTCTGTCCGCTGCTGCGCCATCACCAGACCTGAAACATGCAAGCTGAGCCACCACTTGCCTTTGGCCGAGCCAAAATGTGCACCAAACATCACCTATTTTGCCTTGACCTTTGGTATGCTTCGTGTACAACTCCTCCAATCATCACCTCCTTGCTAGCCGTGCCATATTGATCCATAACCGACCCAAAAACACATCCATGGCTGAGCACATGAACCCCTATGGCCGAGCAATTTGAGTGGAAAGCAAGGTCAAGTTATTTAGCTCTTTGTTACTTTTTATCTCAAGTTGTTTCGATGATATTTTGAATGTTTACAATGTCTTGTTTATTTGTTGTTACAAGATAATCACCTTGGCTCTCCACTCACTTGAATCAAAAGTTGTGCTATCGTGCTTTCTAGAATCTTTTCTGTATGTTTTGATTTGCTAACTCCAGCTTGAAAAGGTGAGTATTCACTCATGGCATTTATACTTATACAATTAGTGAATTGATAACAAGTGAATGTGTAGAATATTACATCATGTTATACAAAGTCTGTGATATGAATCATATGATGTTAACCCTGTTTATAAACATGTCATATCATCTGTTACTGCTACATGATGCTATATTGTTTATTTTTTTCTGTTCTCACACTACAAGTTCCCTGTAGAATAGAATCACTATGGGTTGAAATGATACATACCCGAACGGACTTTAGAATAGGAAAAAATCGTTATGGACTGAAATGATAGGCCTGAGCGATTTTCATTTATTTTATTTAACTTGGGATAGCAGGTTTGAAATGATAGAACCTGGATTTCCTTTGTAAATTATGGATTGAAATGATATATTATCCGTATCACTTGACTTAGGTTAGAAAATTTTATACACACCCGTGGTTATTTTATAAAGTTTTCTGAAACTTTTAAGTATTTTTAAAATGTAAATATTATGACATTTTAATTTAAATTGAATTAAAAATGATTTTATAAAGCGTTAATGATTTTTCTACAAGTTAAAATGTGAAATAAATGAATGGTCAAGTTGAAATTTGAAATATGACTTAATTTTGAAATTTGAGATTTTGAAAAAAAAATGAAGTTAAATTAGTAAATAAAATGGAAATTAATTTATATTTTGAAATGGTAATTAAAACTTAAATATTAAGTTAATTTTGAAAAATGCAAAGAATAGAAATGTGTATGCTTGAATTTAATAAGAGAATTATTATTAAAATTTGATTTTATGTATAAAAATTTACTTTATAAAAATCATAAGACAAAGGGTATTTAAACGAACCTTTTGAGTGGAAAAAATATGATTTTTACAAGTTAAAAGGATTAAAATCAAAGTTTAATTGTTTCTGAAATTGTATTGAAAAATATGGAAATTGAATTTACAGCATTCAGAAATGCTATCATTTCTGAAGTTAACTTGAAATCTGAAGTAAAGGATATTACAGCACTTTGTAAGTGCTGTGGTTGATGCAAACGAACTATGACTAAAATTTAACTAATTGGTATTACAACACTTTTTAAGTGCTGTGATTGCAGAATGAAACTAAAAATCTGAAATTTATAAAAGGGATACAGTAGCACTTGTTAAGTGTTGTAGTTGGCTGAAATAAGATTTTGAATATAATTGAACTACTGTAGCAGTTCTGTAAATGCTGTCTTTGCTGAATTAAACTATTTTTCAACTAAAACTGAACTATTGCTGCAGTTTTTAAATGTTGTCTTTGCTGAACTGAATTGTTTTCAAATGTAACTTACCATAGCATTTTCTAAGTGTTGCGAAAGCTGAAGTTTCACTGATTTAATGTATTTAAGTGAATAAATGTACTCTGAAAAGGCTAAAATTTTGGGAATTTAATATTTGATTTGAAGGTAAAATGACTCCACCTTTTTAATGATTTTAATTCGAAAACGTTTTTGGAATTTTAACCACGGGTACAATTCTCTGTATGCCTTGTGATTTTTGGATGTACACCTTCAATTTGAGAGTGTGATTAGAGGTGAGAGATTGCTGCAGCTCTGCGCTACACTAGCCACATAAGCACTGTTATTTGCATAGTTTATTTAATATAGGCATTTCTATGATAGCATTTATTACTGTTTAATTGATGGTTTAATGGATCCTTAGAGGATGGGCGATCCCAAGCATCCTTTAAGTTATTGTGCATTACTACAGTTCACTTGAGTTGTTTTACATTGTATAAGTGTGTATGTCCTGACTCGAGTGCTTGTGTTTTACTTTACGTTCAAGTCAGCCTGAGTATTCATAGCCTTGGATTTCTCTTTCTGGATATAGGAATCGTTGGAGATTCTGCTTATCTAGTTATCTATCTATTTCAGTTTCATTTGTTCTATTTCAGCTCTTGTACTATTGGACTTCTATGTATTTGGGATCTCTATTGTGTTTGTTTTCAGACTGATATTATGTATTTTGTTTTGAGACTTTGTTATAGTAGCTTCATGAACTACTATGGTACTTTTATTTCCACTACGAGTTATACTGATATTTCTGTATCTATGATTCTATGATTGATTTCTATTTGCTCCAAATTTTATTACAATCTGTCATTTTTAATTATTCAAGTCTGACATGTGTGGATTATTGTTGATTCGAATGGTCCAAAATAGTGGGTCGTTACAAGTGGTATCAGAGCTTTGTTTTAGGCAAACCTTAGCCTGCGGAGCAAAACTCATTAGAGATAGGGTAGAAATACCCTAGAATGAGTGAAATCAATCTCAGAATCATTTCTTTGTGAGAGAACGTATTTTCGAAGTATAAAATGATTTCCAAATGATTTTAAAGGATTTTCAATTATTATATTGGTATAAAATTTTCTTATTTTGAAATCAAGATATTCTAAACTTTCATCCCTTCTATATCCACCTTGTTAGTAATCTCTTTGGTTAGGATTCACTAGGATTTGGAATTTCTATCTTGTTGATCCGTACTCTTTTGTTGATCGGAAGCTATTGTGGATATGGCAAGATCGGAAGAGCAGAAGGTAGCTCGTCGAGCACGAAGAGCACTAGCCCATAAGGAACGGGAAGAAGCAATCGAGGAGCGGGAAAGGACAGGATCTGGACCTTATGACCATGTCATTTGTTATTGGTGTCAGGAAAAGGGACACTATGCAGCCATGTGTGGAAAGAGAAATAAAGGAAAGAAGAAGGAGGGCAAGCGCTTTTGATCCGAGATTTTCTGTTTTAAATGTCGAGAGAGGGGACACTTTCCGAGTCCCTGCTAGAAGGCGAAGAAAGTGAAACCTACACTTCCTACATCAATCGGCCTATCAACTATTTGCTACCACTGTAGGAGGGCTGGGCATATAGCCAGGGATTGTCCTGAGAGACAACACGGAAAGAATGCTGTGTACCCGATGCTCACTAAGGAAGATGGGAGTGGCATTTATGCCAGAAATGTAGAAGTTGGGGGCACATTGAGGGGGAGTGTTCTGGACCAGTTGAAGTACCACCCGGAAGAATCAATATCGATGCATTGTTTATGTAGGAGTGGTATTCTGTGGATCTTGTTGTTATCTGTAGTATGTTAGGTTGCATTATGTGAACTCTATTGTATCTTTTGTTTAGCTGAAGTTGTCAAACTAGAGATATTTATGCTCCCGTTTTAGTATGATATGAATTTGTGTTTTTCCAAATAATGAATGCGAACTCTTTCGTATTGATATAGGTTATATATCTCTAACATTGGTTACGATTCTTATCGATTTGGATTCCTTTGAGCTTTGGAACGCTCCTACTTGTTCTGAAATCCATTCCTATCACCCCTATCTGTATTCCTGTAATTTTGGAGTATTCCATAATTCCACTTTGAATGACCTCTAGATCGGTGATTCTGCAAATCTTTGAATGATTTGTAAATGGGTGACACTCCCTTACAATTGGCATTGATTCATTGGAGATTTCTGTATCCTCGGATTACGATTCTATCTATCTCATGCTCTACCTGGATTCTATCTCTGGCGATCGAATGTCGATTTGCCTTAGATTTCCGCATTGATTATATTCTTGAAGTCACGGTTGACGGGTAAAGGTCGCCCGTGATTTATAAAGGCTTATCCATCTTCTTTTTGGTAATTAAACTATCTCATCTTCGTTTGAGCTTATCTTTGAACCAGAATTCTATTTGATTAGAGTTCCTCTAAATTTGAATCTCTGTTTGTTTGAAATCCATCATTGAATCATCCCTTGGAAATTTGTGTTTGGTTGTATTTTGAAATTGTGCATACATCGAAATTATTATTTTGATAAGGATGACCACATTTTATATATAAAAGTGAAACGTTTTCGATAAGAATTATATACCTTTTAAAAACGAGAGTCTGAAATTTCGAAAGGATCGAAAATTTCGAAAATTTATAAGAAATTTGATTTATATAAAAATGATTTATAACTGAATTTCGAGGAATCGAACTTCGGTGTTTTGAAATAGGTTTTAATATTTTGGAAAAAATATATATGATTTAAAGATATTTTTCGAATAAGAAATGTTTCAAATGTATTCGAATGAATTCCAATGATTTCAAAGAGATTTCAAAGAAGTTTCAAGAAAATAGAAGTCCAGAACTCACTTGTGTCGCTGGAAAATAATTTCGGTGATGATTGCATGCATCATCGACATTGATTTTCGAGTTTCAGAGTGGGGGAGGCCACTTTAGTACCTTTGCTATGCGAGTGATTTTGTGAAACAAATTTTAATTTCAGATTTTGAAGTATGGTTTGATATTCGAAAGACATATGTGTATGTATATATATATATATATATTTGAAATGATTTAAAGTAAGTCGGTGTTCAGTCCTCGAGTTTCAGATTTGTTTTGGTATAATCTTATCTATTGGAATTGATTTACTGATTTGTTGCTGATTTCCAACCCTTGAATTGGAAAATTTGGTTTCTCCGACTATTTTGAATGTTCGAACACCTCCAAATCAAGGTTTAATTTTTAAGGCTAAGTAATTTTCAAAAGGTAAATTGGATCTTCCACGTATGGAAATAAATATTTTTAAAGGCTTTAAAGGGATAGCTATAAACTTGGAAATCATCTTGGATATGATTGATTTTGTTGGTTTTGAAAATAGATTGGATAGTAAAACCCAGTATTTATATGATGGTTTTGGAAATGAATTTGTTGACCTAAATTTTGTCGATTTGGAAACCAGGATTATTTTCTAAACCTATTATTTTGAGAAACTTTGAAACTGAATACATGTAATTTGGAAGAAATGATTTGGCGAAATCATATATGATTTTGAAACTAAAACGTTATTGAAAGGAATTGAAATTTAAAACCTTGTTTTATTAAATACTTGATTTGGGAGTTACTGAACTTATAAAAATTTGATTTGTACAAGTATGAAGTTGATTTGAAAACTATCATTTTAGAAAGGTACTCAATTTGGAAAGAGAAATCTTATATAATCAAAGTCTATATAAGTGTGATTTGATATACCATTGATTTGGAAAGTATTCGATTTGAAAATAAAATCTTATATGTGATGGACTTTATATAAGTATGGTAATGGAAACTGATTTTAAAGGTACTATATGATGCATATTTTCGAAGTAAATATATGCAAAGTGCCTTCTACTTGGTATCCACTTTGTGGCCACATTGTGGATTCATTCTATCGATGTTATTCTCTCTGATTTTGGCTTTTGGGACATGATACTCGAGTGTCCATTGAATTCCATGGCGATACCTATGGTCTTATGACAACGACTGCATAGCGTAATTCGCCTGGCTGAGATGGCCTACGGGTACGGATGTTTCCTAAGGGATCCAAGTATAACGATTGTGTATCTGCGATCTATGTAGGTCGTTTTTAGTAGCGAAATCTGTAGGGCTGAGATAGCTTACAGATACAGATTTTTCCTGGGGGATCCAGGTGTAACCATTGTGTTTCTGCGGTCTACCAGTCATCACGACGTAATTCGTAGTGCTGAGATAGCTTACAGATATGGATGTTTCCTGGGGAATCCAGGCATAACCATTGTGTATCTGCCATCCATGGTTAGACAATGATTTGGTTGATTTTTTTGGATTGTACTTTCCATATCTGTTTTTAAAAGTTTTCCTGTATTTTCACTGGGTGTTGAAACAAGTCTACTAAGTACCTGGAGAATTCTAGCTTTTCGCCTGATCAATGTATGGCTAGAGCCTGCAGGAACGAGAATAAACTTGTTAAGACATCGAGTTATAAAAGTATTTTGATAAAGTATTATATAAAGGATATTTTGATCATTTATTTTACCTTTCTAAATAATTTAAAATGTTTTAAATATTGTTTACTTCGAACTAACAAATTTGAATCAAATGACTATTCATCATATTAAAAATGTTTAAAATGTTATAAATAAATAAAAAATTAAATTGTAATTTATATAGTTTTAAAATAATGGTTTATCCTTGTCTTTCAACCTATTTTCCCTTCTAGCTATTCCTATCCTCCTACCTTCTTCCTCTTCGAGGGTCCTTTCCGCATTGTGGAAAGAGTCGGTTCTTTGGCTTATCGTTTGGATTTGCTCACGAAGCTTTCTGGAGTGCATGATGTATTCCACGTCTCACATCTTTGCTGGTATCTTCATGACCCATTTATTTTTATTCAGCCTTCTGCTCTTGATAGTTTGGATATTGAGACTAATCTGACTGTCGAGAGGAAGCCACTTCGTATTGTCGGCAGAGGTACGAAGTAGCTAAGAAGGTAATCTGTAGTCTGTTCAAGTACAGTGGAGTACTGATGATCGGGATTGTACCTAGAAGACGTAGGAGTGCATTCGTGCTTCGAATCCGAAATTATTTATTTCAGGTACCATTTGTTTTTCTATCTTGCTTTTTCTTTGTCTTTCTTGTTTCGTTCTTTTCATGGACGAAAAGATTCGAGTGAGGGAGAGTGTAACAGCACTGTATTTGTGATTATTTTAATTGTATATTTTGATTATTTTAATTGAATTTCTGATTTAAAAACTTTATTTTATTTATAAAATGAATAAATTTTGTTATTTTAAATGTAAATTTTGTTTTTTATGTGAATTATAATTTCAAACATGAATAAATAAAATATTTTCCAAAAATGTGGATTTAGGTCAATACGGTCAAACTTTGACTTTTAAATTTAAATTTAAAACTTTGAATTTTATCTTTATTATGAAAATAAATAAAATTTTAGGTATACTACTTTTCGTTTGGTTGAAATCTGATTAATATTGTGAAAGTTATGCTTTTTAAACCATTGTGTGTAAATTATTTTATTTAACAAAATTGTATATTTTAATTTGTATAAATAATATTTTTGTTTGTCATATCGTGTTCTAACTTGTGTATATATGTTTAACATGACATGTTATGTGTATATTTTATTTTGAAAACATTTTAAAGTGTAGTTAATTTTTTTTAAATGTTTATTGTATTTTGTTTACAATTTTTAATTCTAGTTTCAAATTAATAAAACATTTCCTTATTTATTTCCTATTTTTTTCTAAAAATATTTATTTATTTATTTTCTAATTTATTTTGTTTTAATTTTTCTATTTTATTTACTTACTTTTTATTTGTTTAATTTGAATAAAGGAAATTAGAAATACAAAGAGACAAAACGCTTTCATTTGCATGTGACTTTCCATTTACCTTTGACTTTTCATTTTTCTTTTGGATTTTCATTGAGTAGCCGTCCATTTCTTTTATTAGCCGTGTATTCTTTTTACTTTTCACATGAGAAAAATTTCTTTTCATCACAAAACTTCGGCCATTTCAATTTCTGTAATTTTTTTTTGGGTAAGTTCATGGCATCTTTCTCTTCTTTTTCTTCTTAGTTTTCATTGAATTTTGGCCTTGCTTCTACCTGGGCTTGCTCGGCAACTCGCCCTTCATCACCACCGGCCACCACCTCCACCATACATGGTAGCAACCATCTTCACCTACCTTGTCCAGATCTGGCCGTGGCCTCCTTATGATGCAAAACCCTCAAATTTGCAAAGCACCCCTTGAAAACAATGCCTAGACCACAAAATTCCACCATACACTTCCTATTCCACTGCGGCCACCACCTAGAACTACCACCACCAGCAACTACATCTCCTCTGGCCGCTGCTGCACCATCACCAGACCTGAACCATGCAAAGCCGAGCCACCACTTGCCTTTGGCCGAGCAAAAATGTGCACCAAACATCACCTATTTTTCCTTGACCTTTGGTATGCTTCATGTATAAATCCTACCATCATCACCTCCTTGCTAGTCGTTCCATATTGACCCATACCCGACCCAAAAACACAGCCATGGCCGAGCACATGAACCCCTATGGCCGAGCAATTTGAGTGGAAAGCAAGGTCAAGTTACTTATCTCTTTGTTGCTTTTTTTCTCAAGTTGTTTCAATGATATTTTGTGTTGTAAATATATGTTTACAATGTCTTGTTTATTTGTTGTTACAAGATAATCACCATGGCTCTCCACTCACTTGAATCAAAAGTCGTGCTATTGTGCTTTCTGGAATCTTTTTTGTGTGTTTTGATTTGCTAACTCCAGCTTGAAAAGGTGAGTATTCACTCATGACATTTATACTTATATAATTAGTGAATTTATAACAAGTGAATGTGCAGAATATTACATCATGTTATACCTGCCTATGATATGAATCATATGATATTAACCCTGTTTATAAACCTATCATATCATCTGTTATGATGCTATATTGTTTATTTTATTCTGTTCTCACACTGCAAGTTCCATGTAGAATAGAATCACTATGGGTTGAAATGATACATACCCGAACGGACTTTAGAATAAGGAAAAATCGTTATGGGCTGAAATGATAGGCCTGAGCGATTTTTATTTATTTTATTTAACTTGGGATTGCGGGTTTGAAATGATAGAACCTGGAATTCCTTTGTAATTTATGGATTGAAACGATATATTATCCGTATCACTTGACTTAGGTTAGAAAATTTTATACAGACCCGTGGTTATTTTATAAAGTTTTTTGAAACTTTTAAGTATTTTTAAAATTTAAATATTATGATATTTTGATTTAAATTGAATTAAAAATGATTTTATAAGTGTTAGTGATTTTTCTACAAATTAAAATGTGAAATAAATGAATGGTCAAGTTGAAATTTGAAATATGACTTAATTTGACTTGAGATTTTGAAAAAAAAAATGAAGTTAAATTAGTAGATAAAATGGAAATTAATTTATATTTTGAAATAGTAATTAAAACCTAAGTGTTAAGTTAATTTTTTAAAATATAAAGAATAGAAATGTGTATGCTTGAATTTAATAAGAGAATTATTATTAAAATTTGATTTTATGTATAAAAATTTACTTTATAAAAATCATAAGACAAAGGGTATTTAAATGAACATTTTGAGTGGAAAAATATGATTTTTATAAGTTAAAAGGGTTAAAATCAAAGTTTAATTGTTTCTGAAATTGTATTGAAAAATCTGGAAATTGAACCTACAACATTCAGAAATGCTATTATTTTTGAAGTTAACTTGAAATCTGAAGTAAAGGATATTACAGCACTTTGTAAGTGTTTTGGTTGATGCAAATGAACTATGACTAAAATATAACTAAGTGGTATTACAACACTTTGCAAGTGGTGTGATTGCAGAATGAAACTAAAAATCTGATGTAACGCACGCGGATTTTCGTTGCCAAAAACCGGAATGTTATGGGTTTTAAAAAGAATTTAAGAAAAGAAAAAGAGAGAAGAAGAGAGAGAAGAAATAAGATAGAGAGAAGAGAAATAGAGGGAAAAGAAAACAGATAGGAAATAGAAATTTTTAAAATAGAAGAAAAAAAGAATAGAGAATTTGAAAACAGAGGGAAAATAGAACGGAACAGAAAACAACAGAACAACAGAATCTCACAATTCGCAGCGGAACAACATATAATAATAAATGAATAATCTTTAAACAAAGAACTATATCAGTTATTACATCACATGATATTACATTACATCAAATCATCAGAGTGTACAACATACAACATCAAACAATGCAGCGAAAAAAGAAATGCTATATAAGCTAGTAATACGCCATGCCATCCATCTTGCCTCCAGCAACTCCAGAATATCCAGAATATCCTGATAAACCTTACTCTTAACTGCCCGTGTGAAATTGGTGGGCACCCAGAGTTTAGGAAGGAAACAATAAACTCCAAGTCAGTCATGTGACTGGTGTGAGAACTCAAAACAGTTTATTTATCTTTAAAATCAAAATAGAAGAATATTTTTAATCAATTCGCAATGCTTTTAAAAATGAGACTACCATATGGCCTCCCGCACACACACACATGCAAACGCAAAATCGGAGGAGATTTCTCCTTATGATAGTCAAAGATGCTTGATACGCATTTAAAATAATATTTGATATTATTACTAGTGCATAGTATAGAGAAAAATTCATTTCAAAAGTAGAATATAAATCTTAGCCAACATACGACCATTATCGTATGCCTACTATAGCTAACTATGTTCAATAGCAGGTTACCGCCACATTCCATAGCAGGTTATACAACTAATACCGTACAAGTCTCGTATTGTTTCTTTGGATTTCCAACAAATGGTCAGGCCAAGGAACTTCCCATTGCCACATGGAAACGCCTCTGGCTGGACGTCCCCGAGAACTTAACCAGCTCTCTGCCAACACAAGGCCGGGTTACCTTTATCACTAGGTAACTACTACACGAATATGGCATCCCCCGGTCCCATTGGACCTTTTAACCGAGCGCTCGTCACCAACAACACCACACAGTAATAAAATATAGTGTTTCAACATGAGTAAGTATCTGGGCTCCATACCATGATACCACCCTTTCCAGAAGGAAATGCACATACCCTAAAGGGAGCTACCCCTCATAACCTTGCCGCATCTTTCCTGTTTTGACCATTCCGGGATGTGAGGCTCGACGAAGTCACGTCCACAAAAACATACTTTATACAAAAGCCATGCTTTGGGTCAACAAATGATCAACACAATGATCACAAGGATAGACGATCAAATAAACGATCCTATCACAAAAAATCAACACAATGATCATTTCAGCAACACTCAGCATGTCACATTACCAAATTGGGAATATATCGCTGATAACTTCAACTATATAACCTCTGAGCACGTACGTCTCAGAGAAGGGTGTTAAGCTAAAAGAATAAATTCTCCGCCACCAACAGAAATATATTTGAAAGAAATCGGCTTTATATCTCAACTTGTAATGTCAGACATACAATCCATACAAGTCTGTTCCGGGCTCGAACAAAACCGAAGGCACTTCTTACGAAGCCCTTGCAATACGGGTATTCACAATCCCGATCGAATTTCCCATCACTTAGGAGATCTCTATACCAGGAGCTACCCAGTGCAGAGACAATCGATAGGTCATCCTATCGCTTTCGCAAATACTCGGTCTTCAACACCGATCTTCAAATGCAATTCATAACGACGTATCACATATTCGGAATGGGTTATACGACCCCATGGTCCTTTCCCGGTTAACCCGAATAGTGAGCGCTTATTCAAAAATAAGTGTGGCATTCACATTCAACAAATCACATCAATTACCCATTCAAAGGGAAATATTGATAGTCGATTATTTAACTATCACTGGACATGCACACATCACCAGATTCCAAATAATTTTCCAAATTATTTATTTTCCAAAATATCTTTACAAGATATATAATTTCAACACTTCAAAAATAAATCAATATTTATTTTTAAACAAATTCCACTTTTCATTTATAAATTCCATAATGAATTTATATTTCAAAATATCCATGCATATACGATTTCAACTATCCATTTTCAATTTATCTTCAAAAAGATAAATTCTAAATATTCACTTCATATTGGAAAACGTTTCCATACTTATTTATAAATAAGTAATTCGTAAATCTTTTTATTTTCAACACTTAGAAAATATTCAATATACTTAAATCGAAATTAAGTATATATTTCATTCTTTAAGGAAATCATTCTCATAAACATATTTATTTGGACCAAAACGAATGTTGCGTAAATCATCGTTACGACAACCCAAATCACTAGTATAGGGGTTCGAAATTAAAATAGATATATAAATCCCAATACTATACAAAACATTTCCTTTCGGAAATCATTTACTATAACAACAGTGTTATAGTCCATTATTTCCTTCTATTTCTCGAAAACGTCTATTTCAACAATAAATGTTGAAATCTATGGTTTCGAATCTCAACACATTTAAAACATCGTTAGATCGTTTTAATTCTATTTAAAACATTCACATTCAAAACAATTTCTTTAACGTATTATTCACTATTCAAAAACGTGAATATACTACGTTAACAAATTTCATCAATTCTATGCATTTTATTTCAAAGGATTATTCACGGTCTAAAAACGTGAATATAACTCCATACATAAGTTATCATAATTTACTTATCAAAATAAGTCATTTCGAATTTATAAAACAACGTTTATAAATTCCATTTCTATTTATTTATAAAAACTTCCTTTTTTATAAATTCCTTTATTAACCTATTCCAGTTTATAACTCAATTATAAACTAAAAGTTCATATTATAAGTTAAATACTTATAAAACGATTATTTTACAAAATCGTTCTTTTTAACTTCCCAAATTATAAATCTTATAACTTATAAGATTCATTCATTTATCCAAAAATCATTATTTTAATAACTTAATAAATTTTATAAACCTACTGCTTATAAAATTCCATTTATAACTTCACCGTATAAAATTCTATAAATTCCATTCAATTATGAAATTCATTTTCACTTCATTCAAACACTTATAAAAACTCGTTTTAAAATGTCCATATTTCAATTTATAAATATCCATTTATAAATCTCTTAATATAAATCAATTTATATTATTCTTTTTAAACGTCTTTAAATTCCTTTAAAAACTTCTTCCTTTTGATTCATAAAATAATTAAATTTTATAAATCCTATATTTCAACTTTTCACAACAATTTCTAAAATTCCGATTTAACTATTTTATAAAATCATTAGCATCATATTCTCAAAATTCAGTTTTTAACTGTATTTCACAAAAATCATAATTTTTATAACATTAAAAATTATAACGTTTATTTATTTAAAATGGATCAATTCCAAAAATATTTTATACTTCAAAAATCACTTTAAAAATCATTTTAAAATTCCAAAACTTGGTCCAATGATGCTACACACCAAATAGTCAATCACGACAACAACGATATCACATATCGTATATGATAATCAACGAATATCAAAATATCCATAATCAAATAAATACTGTTGAGGAATCCAGTTGGATCCCTCCAATCTGTTTTCCTGCATCCAAAAACATTAGCACAATACCAATTTCGCTCCAGTACGAAATTATCGCGGTATATGTTCTTATTAAATATTATCCGCTTAATAACGGCGCAATAGGGTCTCATCCGCTAAAAAATACGGGAAATCAATCAACTCCAATATATACATATGCCAATATATATATATTGATATTATTTACAATACCAATTTCACTGTTTATGAAATATTCGCGGTATATATTTTTAATAAAATAACATCCGCTTACTAACGGCGCATAATGTCTATTTTAACAATCAATACATAACAATCATCATTCAATCATGCATTCAATAATTTTAAATCTAACTATTTAAAATAAAATCGAAACTGATTCGATTGAGTGAGAAGTTCTCACCTTGATTTTAAATTCCGTTTTAGCGATTTATTTCGAATAAAATTAAACGCACGTTTAATTTTACTCAAAATTCTCACTAACTCCAAACGACTCCAAACCAACTCCATCGCGTAGTGCTCGTCCATACGATTCCAACGCAACTGAGTTTGCATTTTTTCGACCTCGTATGAAAAAGTTATTGATTTTACAAGATTGTACACGATTTTATATAACAATTTCAACATAAATTTTATATTTACAACCTTCATCCAATCCTAGCCTTAGGATCTAAGCCCATCACCATCAGGCCGTTCCCTGCATCTCCTTCATCTTCACGCATGCCAGGTTATAGCCGAACCCATTAGCAATTATTAGGGTTAGCATTTGCATCCACATCACTCGACTATACTCGATCACGTCACCGCCATCGCGAAGCACAACACCCCCTCTACCCACGCCTGCCTCCCCCTTGAGTTCGGCCTGCTCTACAGCCCATAAAGGCGTGCGTGACCTGTAGAGAACGGCCCCCCCTAGCTCCCTCTACGTTGCACCATTTCCGATCATCACCGTATGGAATCGATGCTCTCGTCGTGCTCTACGACTTCTGTGTTGAACACTTCGCGTAATTCCTTACGGATTGAGAGAGATTGATGAAGAAATGAGATTGAATTCTGGCCTTTGAATGTTAACTGGCGGCTGTGCAGTTTTGATTAGGGTTTTGTGTATTTTTTTTTAAATTAGAGAGAGATAGGGGTTTATTTATAGGGAACCGATCGACACTATTCACCCGGAAATTCCGAACTCCGATTTAGGCGCCGAAACTGACGTACCTAGGGTTTATCCCGCGTTCCGGACACAATGGAACAGGTTTCGGAAGCTAATTCGGAAGTATGTGCGAGTTATGGCTGAAAACGCTCAATTTGAATTAAACCGATTTAAGCGATTTTCTAGGCGTTTTAATTTGTACCGGACAAACGGTAAATCCAATCGACTTGAAATTTGAAACCTTACAATAATATCACATTATGGATCCGATGAAACTAGTTTCGTCGAAATCCGAGACTTTTTGAAAAATGGCTATTTTCACTTGTCAAATTTAAATTAAAAATAAATCGATGCGTTTCGAGCTGCTACGATCAAACGATAACTCCGATTGACACGAAAATTGGAATCCGGTAATAACTAACTATTACGGATCCAATGGAACTGGTTTCGTTCAATTCTGAGACTGTTCAAAAATTGACTATTTTACAGTCGATTATTAAATATTAAAATATTCAATTTTCACAAATAAACTTTTAATTCGATTTTAAAAGTTCTAAAATATCGTTCTAACTCCAACATGATAAAATAAAATTTTACAAATCATTTTCAATCATATTTAACTATATTTTCAATTATTTCCATAATTTAACGTATTAAATCATCGATTTAATTATTAAATTAAATCCAAAAATTCAAATAAAAATTTATTTGACTTATAAATTCACTTATTAATATTTAAAATAAATTAAATATTCAAATTTAAATTTCTAAAAATTCTGGGTCGTTACAATCTTTCCCCCTTAAAAGAATTTCGTCCTCGAAATTACTAGTAAGAAAAATTATAAAATCTATTAATTTTCCCAAAATTTATAATAAACTTCTTACAATAACTTTACTAAGTTTTCAAATCATACTTAGTTATCTTTTCAAAACAACTACTATTGTTTAACTTTCAATTCCAAATCAAAGTTTAAGTTTTCACAAATTTTCCAATTTTTTTCAAATTTTTTCTAACGCCTTAAATTTCCGGAAAAATTCGCCATAGTCTCCTTTGCGCGGCTCGATCCGAAAAAAAAATGACAGTATATATATCACAAATATACATCTCATCAAGTAATGAGGCATCCCGCAGGGAAAAAAGTATAAAAGTACGGTATGTAATCCGAGATATGTACCTTATATTTTTTTAGCGAGCATATACGGCTAATATAGCGCTAAAACGAGCTCCAAATGCGAAGCAAACGCGATCCGCACCTACTAATTACTCAACAAACAACATGAGAAACATGTACATAGACAATAATCTCAATATACAACATATAGCAACTTATATGTCAACATAGCACATGTAGTAAAACAACATATATTCAACCATCAACCAACTAACATCCATAACCAATAAATATTCATTCATATTCTCATTCATATTCAATGAAATGGTTTCCTCAGTTTAATCATATTTGATTCATTAACATTGGATTTACTAACATTCATTCTTAATTAGTTTGCATTCACTAATTCATATTCAAGTTGGTTCACTTCCAAATCAAATTCAATTCTATTCAAGATTCACTTAACTTCCAATTGAATTCCAATTACTTTAGCTTCCAATTTCATTAATTTAATTTCATTAACACTTAATGAATTATATACAATCAACTAACAACCATATATTAATTACAACCAAATTCTTTTGCTTATATTCATTCTAATTGGTTTAACACCATCACTTTCAATTATTCAACTTCCAACAACATTAGAATTTAATGAATTATCACTTATATTCATTATTTCATATCAACTTAAATTTACATTTAATTGATTAATCATTCAATCCAATCATTCAATTCAATTCAATTACTAAAGTTGAATTTCATTTATATAACTCAAGTTCACATTTATCACTTCATTCAATACCTCTTAAGTTATATTCCATTTAACTTTTAAATTCACTTTTATTTACAACTCACATTCATAAATATGTTCATATAGTTTCACTTCTTATATATATAAGTTTATTTCACAATTGTAAATTACTTTAATTATAATTTAACTCTTATAATTCTTTATACTTATACAATTATTCTTTATTTAGATTATTCAAACAACTAAACAATCAACTTATATACACTTTAATAATTTTGAAAATTATTTCTTTATATATAAAATATACTCAAGGTAAAATTATTTCATTTATCCAATTTGAAAACAATACTGTGTCGAATTGTTCTATTCAAGTGTTTAGAGATCCCTATCAACAACGTTAATTACTCGTATTAACTAGAATCTATATACCACTCAACAAACCAATCATCACAATATAAAACGATTTCATATTCACTAACAAATACGCTCTCATAGCTATGATTACACTCAAACTCACTCTAGAGTACTACTGACTCTATCTCTAATGAGCAATACCCAACAGAACCATGGTTGTCGCTTAACCATATGCTCTGATACCAAATGTAACGCACGCGGATTTTCGTTGCCAAAAACCGGAATGTTATGGGTTTTAAAAAGAATTTAAGAAAAGAAAAAGAGAGAAGAAGAGAGAGAAGAAATAAGATAGAGAGAAGAGAAATAGAGGGAAAAGAAAACAGATAGGAAATAGAAATTTTTAAAATAGAAGAAAAAAAGAATAGAGAATTTGAAAACAGAGGGAAAATAGAACGGAACAGAAAACAACAGAACAACAGAATCTCACAATTCGCAGCGGAACAACATATAATAATAAATGAATAATCTTTAAACAAAGAACTATATCAGTTATTACATCACATGATATTACATTACATCAAATCATCAGAGTGTACAACATACAACATCAAACAATGCAGCGGAAAAAGAAATGCTATATAAGCTAGTAATACGCCATGCCATCCATCTTGCCTCCAGCAACTCCAGAATATCCAGAATATCCTGATAAACCTTACTCTTAACTGCCCGTGTGAAATTGGTGGGCACCCAGAGTTTAGGAAGGAAACAATAAACTCCAAGTCAGTCATGTGACTGGTGTGAGAACTCAAAACAGTTTATTTATCTTTAAAATCAAAATAGAAGAATATTTTTAATCAATTCGCAATGCTTTTAAAAATGAGACTACCATAAGGCCTCCCGCACACACACACATGCAAACGCAGAATCGGAGGAGATTTCTCCTTATGATAGTCAAAGATGCTTGATACGCATTTAAAATAATATTTGATATTATTACTAGTGCATAGTATAGAGAAAAATTCATTTCAAAAGTAGAATATAAATCTTAGCCAACATACGACCATTATCGTATGCCTACTATAGCTAACTATGTTCAATAGCAGGTTACCGCCACATTCCATAGCAGGTTATACAACTAATACCGTACAAGTCTCGTATTGTTTCTTTGGATTTCCAACAAATGGTCAGGCCAAGGAACTTCCCATTGCCACATGGAAACGCCTCTGGCTGGACGTCCCCGAGAACTTAACCAGCTCTCTGCCAACACAAGGCCGGGTTACCTTTATCACTAGGTAACTACTACACGAATATGGCATCCCCCGGTCCCATTGGACCTTTTAACCGAGCGCTCGTCACCAACAACACCACACAGTAATAAAATATAGTGTTTCAACATGAGTAAGTATCTGGGCTCCATACCATGATACCACCCTTTCCAGAAGGAAATGCACATACCCTAAAGGGAGCTACCCCTCATAACCTTGCCGCATCTTTCCTGTTTTGACCATTCCGGGATGTGAGGCTCGACGAAGTCACGTCCACAAAAACATACTTTATACAAAAGCCATGCTTTGGGTCAACAAATGATCAACACAATGATCACAAGGATAGACGATCAAATAAACGATCCTATCACAAAAAATCAACACAATGATCATTTCAGCAACACTCAGCATGTCACATTACCAAATTGGGAATATATCGCTGATAACTTCAACTATATAACCTCTGAGCACGTACGTCTCAGAGAAGGGTGTTAAGCTAAAAGAATAAATTCTCCGCCACCAACAGAAATATATTTGAAAGAAATCGGCTTTATATCTCAACTTGTAATGTCAGACATACAATCCATACAAGTCTGTTCCGGGCTCGAACAAAACCGAAGGCACTTCTTACGAAGCCCTTGCAATACGGGTATTCACAATCCCGATCGAATTTCCCATCACTTAGGAGATCTCTATACCAGGAGCTACCCAGTGCAGAGACAATCGATAGGTCATCCTATCGCTTTCGCAAATACTCGGTCTTCAACACCGATCTTCAAATGCAATTCATAACGACGTATCACATATTCGGAATGGGTTATACGACCCCATGGTCCTTTCCCGGTTAACCCGAATAGTGAGCGCTTATTCAAAAATAAGTGTGGCATTCACATTCAACAAATCACATCAATTACCCATTCAAAGGGAAATATTGATAGTCGATTATTTAACTATCACTGGACATGCACACATCACCAGATTCCAAATAATTTTCCAAATTATTTATTTTCCAAAATATCTTTACAAGATATATAATTTCAACACTTCAAAAATAAATCAATATTTATTTTTAAACAAATTCCACTTTTCATTTATAAATTCCATAATGAATTTATATTTCAAAATATCCATGCATATACGATTTCAACTATCCATTTTCAATTTATCTTCAAAAAGATAAATTCTAAATATTCACTTCATATTGGAAAACGTTTCCATACTTATTTATAAATAAGTAATTCGTAAATCTTTTTATTTTCAACACTTAGAAAATATTCAATATACTTAAATCGAAATTAAGTATATATTTCATTCTTTAAGGAAATCATTCTCATAAACATATTTATTTGGACCAAAACGAATGTTGCGTAAATCATCGTTACGACAACCCAAATCACTAGTATAGGGGTTCGAAATTAAAATAGATATATAAATCCCAATACTATACAAAACATTTCCTTTCGGAAATCATTTACTATAACAACAGTGTTATAGTCCATTATTTCCTTCTATTTCTCGAAAACGTCTATTTCAACAATAAATGTTGAAATCTATGGTTTCGAATCTCAACACATTTAAAACATCGTTAGATCGTTTTAATTCTATTTAAAACATTCACATTCAAAACAATTTCTTTAACGTATTATTCACTATTCAAAAACGTGAATATACTACGTTAACAAATTTCATCAATTCTATGCATTTTATTTCAAAGGATTATTCACGGTCTAAAAACGTGAATATAACTCCATACATAAGTTATCATAATTTACATCAAAATAAGTCATTTCGAATTTATAAAACAACGTTTATAAATTCCATTTCTATTTATTTATAAAAACTTCCTTTTTTATAAATTCCTTTATTAACCTATTCCAGTTTATAACTCAATTATAAACTAAAAGTTCATATTATAAGTTAAATACTTATAAAACGATTATTTTACAAAATCGTTCTTTTTAACTTCCCAAATTATAAATCTTATAACTTATAAGATTCATTCATTTATCCAAAAATCATTATTTTAATAACTTAATAAATTTTATAAACCTACTGCTTATAAAATTCCATTTATAACTTCACCGTATAAAATTCTATAAATTCCATTCAATTATGAAATTCATTTTCACTTCATTCAAACACTTATAAAAACTCGTTTTAAAATGTCCATATTTCAATTTATAAATATCCATTTATAAATCTCTTAATATAAATCAATTTATATTATTCTTTTTAAACGTCTTTAAATTCCTTTAAAAACTTCTTCCTTTTGATTCATAAAATAATTAAATTTTATAAATCCTATATTTCAACTTTTCACAACAATTTCTAAAATTCCGATTTAACTATTTTATAAAATCATTAGCATCATATTCTCAAAATTCAGTTTTTAACTGTATTTCACAAAATCATAATTTTTATAACATTAAAAATTATAACGTTTATTTATTTAAAATGGATCAATTCCAAAAATATTTTATACTTCAAAAATCACTTTAAAAATCATTTTAAAATTCCAAAACTTGGTCCAATGATGCTACACACCAAATAGTCAATCACGACAACAACGCTATCACATATCGTATATGATAATCAACGAATATCAAAATATCCATAATCAAATAAATACTGTTGAGGAATCCAGTTGGATCCCTCCAATCTGTTTTCCTGCATCCAAAAACATTAGCACAATACCAATTTCGCTCCAGTACGAAATTATCGCGGTATATGTTCTTATTAAATATTATCCGCTTAATAACGGCGCAATAGGGTCTCATCCGCTAAAAAATACGGGAAATCAATCAACTCCAATATATACATATGCCAATATGTATATATTGATATTATTTATAATACCAATTTCACTGTTTATGAAATATTCGCGGTATATATTTTTAATAAAATAACATCCGCTTACTAACGGCGCATAATGTCTATTTTAACAATCAATACATAACAATCATCATTCAATCATGCATTCAATAATTTTAAATCTAACTATTTAAAATAAAATCGAAACTGATTCGATTGAGTGAGAAGTTCTCACCTTGATTTTAAATTCCGTTTTAGCGATTTATTTCGAATAAAATTAAACGCGCGTTTAATTTTACTCAAAATTCTCACTAACTCCAAACGACTCCAAACCAACTCCATCGCGTAGTGCTCGTCCATACGATTCCAACGCAACTGAGTTTGCATTTTTTCGACCTCGTATGAAAAAGTTATTGATTTTACAAGATTGTACACGATTTTATATAACAATTTCAACATAAATTTTATATTTACAACCTTCATCCAATCCTAGCCTTAGGATCTAAGCCCATCACCATCAGGCCGTTCCCTGCATCTCCTTCATCTTCACGCATGCCAGGTTATAGCCGAACCCATTAGCAATTATTAGGGTTAGCATTTGCATCCACATCACTCGACTATACTCGATCACGTCACCGCCATCGCGAAGCACAACACCCCCTCTACCCACGCCTGCCTCCCCCTTGAGTTCGGCCTGCTCTACAGCCCATAAAGGCGTGCGTGACCTGTAGAGAACGGCCCCCCCTAGCTCCCTCTCCGTTGCACCATTTCCGATCATCACCGTATGGAATCGAAGCTCTCGTCGTGCTCTACGACTTCCGTGTTGAACACTTCGCGTAATTCCTTACGGATTGAGAGAGATTGATGAAGAAATGAGATTGAATTCTGGCCTTTGAATGTTAACTGGCGGCTGTGCAGTTTTGATTAGGGTTTTGTGTATTTTTTTTCTAATTTAGAGAGAGATAGGGGTCTATTTATAGGGAACCGATCGACACTATTCACCCGGAAATTCCGAACTCCGATTTAGGTGCCGAAACTGACGTACCTAGGGTTTATCCCGCGTTCCGGACACAATGGAATAGGTTTCGGAAGCTAATTCGGAAGTATGTTCGAGTTATGGCTGAAAACGCTCAATTTGAATTAAACCGATTTAAGCGATTTTCTAGGCGTTTTAATTTGTACCGGACAAACGGTAAATCCAATCGACTTGAAATTTGAAACCTTACAATAATATCACATTATGGATCCGATGAAACTGGTTTCGTCGAAATCCGAGACTTTTTGAAAAATGGCTATTTTCACTCGTCAAATTTAAATTAAAAATAAATCGATGCGTTTCGAGCTGCTACGATCAAACGATAACTCCGATTGACACGAAAATTGAAATCCGGTAATAACTAACTATTACGGATCCAATGGAACTGGTTTCGTTCAATTCTGAGACTGTTCAAAAATTGACTATTTTACAGTCGATTATTAAATATTAAAATATTCAATTTTCACAAATAAACTTTTAATTCGATTTTAAAAGTTCTAAAATATCGTTCTAACTCCAACATGATAAAATAAAATTTTACAAATCATTTTCAATTATATTTAACTATATTTTCAATTATTTCCATAATTTAACATATTAAATCATCGATTTAATTATTAAATTAAATCCAAAAATTCAAATAAAAATTTATTTGACTTATAAATTCACTTATTAATATTTAAAATAAATTAAATATTCAAATTTAAATTTCTAAAAATTCTGGGTCGTTACATCTGAAATTTATAAAAGGGCTACAGTAGCACTTGTTAAGTGCTGTAGTTGGCTGAAATGAGATTTTTAATATAATTGAACTACTACAGCAGTTCACTAAATGCGGTCTTTGCTGAATTGAACTATTTTTCAACTAAAAATGAACTATTAAGCAGTTTTCAAATGCTGTTTGTTTTCAAATGTAACTTACCGTAGCATTTTCTAAGTTCCGCGAAAGATGAAATTTCACTATTTTAATTTATTTAAGTGAATAAATGAACTCTGAAAAGGCTAAAATTTTGGGAATTTAATATTTGATTTGAAGGTATAATGACTCCATCTTTTTACGGTTTAAATGAATGATTTTAATTCGAAATTATAAACCTTTTTTGAATTTTAACCACAGGTACACTTGTCTGTATGCCTTGTGATTTTTGGATGTACACCTTCAATTTAAGTGTGACTATAGGTGAGCGATTGCTGCAGCTCTGCGCTACCTTAGCCATATTAGCATTGTTATTTGCATAGTTCACTTTAATATAGGCATTTCTATGATAGCATTTATTACTGTTTAATTGATGGTTTAACGGATCCTTGGAGGATGGGCGATCCCAAGCTTCCTTTAAGTTATTGTGCGTTACTACAGTTCACTTGAGTTGGTTTACATTGTATAAGTATGTATGTTCTGACTCTATTGTTTGTGTTTTACTTTACACTCGGGTCAGCCTGAGTATTCACAACTTTGGATTTCTTTTCTGGAGCTAGGAATCGCTGGAGATTCTGCTTATCTAGTTATCTATCTATTTTAGTTTCAGTTGTTCTATTTCAGCTCTTGTATTAGTGGACTTCTATGTATTTGGGATCTCTATTGTGTTTGTTTTCAGACTGATATTATGTTTTTTATTTTGAGACTTTGTTATAGTAGCTTCATGAACTACTATGGTATTTTTATTTTCGCTGCGAGTTATTCTAATATTTCTGTGTTTATGATTCTGTGATTAGTTTCTATTTGCTCCAAATTTTATTACAATCTATTATTTTGAATTATTCAAGTCTGATATGTGTAGATTATTGTCGATTTGAATGGTCCAAAATAGTGGTTCGTTACATATGTTGTGATTGTTTTGTTGATATTAGTTGAAACAACTTAAATATTTCTTATTGATATAATTATTAACCTCTTTTGGATTATATAAATGAAATACAGGTTGTAGAAACAATTGCTACTGCTTTTGGTTTCATAAAATAAGCGTTTTTTGCCCAATAAATAGGTACGTTCTCTGATTTCAGTTTTCTAGCGATAATATATTATTTTCCATGGTTTGGACTATTATTTCGAAAATATTTGATATATATTGTTATTATTGATATTACTATTTCTCCCCGACCTCTCCATACAAAGGAGACTCTGCCGAAATTTTCCATGAATTTTGTACTTAGAAATTTTTTACGAAATGTTTTGCAAACTTATGTGAATTTGAATATAAAAGATTTAATTGTTAAAAATTGATATATTTTATTTAAATTATTTAATTTTGTGGATTAATTATTTATAAATATAATATTTTGAAAATATGTATCGATTACTTAATTCCTTCTTTTCCCTTCTTTTCATTTTCGAGGACGAAAAGTTTTGAGTGAGGGAGAGTGTAACGACCCATAATTTTCGATAATTAAAATAGTCAATTTAATAATATTTTTGTGATTTAATATTAGGAGAAATAAAATTTATGATATAATAATAAGTAATAACTAAAATGAAATGTAATAATTTTGATTTTAAGTTAATTATTAACAATTTGAATGAAATTCAAATCAGTTAGAATGATTTAAAAGGTTATACTTGGTTATAAAGGGAATATAGAAAAACAAATGTAAATATTGGATTAATTTATAAAATATTTTAAAATTTATGGTAATTGAATAAAATCAGTGTTATGTAAGCAATTATAAAATTTGGTTGTAAATAATAAGCATTAAATATGACTAAAAGTTAATGGTGACAATTATTAAATGTTACCTATTTATTTAGCCTCTTAAATTAAAATTGGAAAACAACTATAATTAAACGAAATTAAATGTTACATCAATGCGGGTTAAGATAATAACTGTAAATTGTGAATGTAATAAAATGAATAGAAATGTAATTATATTCATAAGGTAATAATTGATTTAATAAAAGAATGAAACCAAGATAAATTAATTAATTGAGATTTCAAATTTTATAATTAATGTTTAAAATTGACAAAATTCAATATATTTGAAATATAGTAGTTAATGCAAATAAAAGAAGATAATTGTAGAATTTTTGTGTAATAAGATATAAAACAGTGTTAACTATGTAATTAGGGTAATAATTGCTAGGGTAAAAATTGATTGAGTATAAAGATAGAAATTAATTAAATCAGTTTATTGGATAGCTTGTTATAAACCCTAGTTGTTTCTCAACTCAGTTTTTTCAATACGTACAAATCTGTTTGTCAATTTCTATCTCCTTTTTCCATGGCAGAAACTCTAATTCTCAAATTGCAAAATTCATTTTCAAAATTCAATTCCAAAATCAGACTCCTCCAAACCCTATCAAATTATATACCGTTTTGAACCTCCCAACGAGCGCAATCTACCGTAGTGATTCGTTTTTCGATTTGGATCATGGATTGGCAAGAATTGCCCAAAAAATTCATGGCTGCTCATCGTGTATTGATCCACTTCGTCCGATCGATGAATCAGGGTTATCATAGTATGGAGGGCAGCGAGTGGAGTACATCAGTGTAGGTTATGCGTCGATTCAAGGGTGGGATTTGCAGCAAAAATTAGATTAGGTCATCATGTTTTTGACGGCGACGGAGAGTTTCTGGCCACCATGGGGGTCGCGTTGGTAGGTAGGAGGCGGTCGAGCCTGGGGATGGCAGTGGTGAGCTCAGATCGGCATATGGGGGCCTGAGGCGGCTGCATTTGGCCAAAGTAAGTGGTGGTGGGTTGTTTGAAAGCATACGCGAGGTCACATATGCGTGCGGCTAGGGTATCTTGCGTGAGAGATTGTGGTTATGTGTTATTTTTTTTAATTTAATCCTTTAGTCTTCTAATTATTATATCTTGTGCATACAAACTCGAATTTGGACGTGGTTTCTGTTATTAGGATCGTATCAGAATTCCGGATATTATGGAATGAGTTTGGACGAATTATATGACTGTTTGAATTTGGGCCCTAAATTGGATTTTAAAGTGATTTAAATTCAAAGATGAGTGATTTGACCCTTTTAAAATTTCTTATGTTAGATAAATTTAATTTATGATGTGGTTAGGAATTTATTTATGGTTGTTTGGTATATTTAAAGTGCTATTCCTGTTAATTTGAATTATCTATAATCAAATTGTCATTAAATTTAATACTGAATTTGAATTTCTAGTTAAATAGCTATTTGTGATAATTAGTTAATTGTTGATATTTATTGGTTGAATTAAATGATGATTATGATGGATGTTTGATCGCTGATATTGGATGATTGGATTATATGTTTGATTTATATATTGCTATCACTCTGCAAGTTCCCTTGGCTATTATTAGGAAAATCACTATGGGTTGAAATGATATATACCCGAATGATCTATAGATTAGGGAAAAATCGTTATGGGTTGAAATGATAGACTCGAGCGTTTTTATGGATTCTATTTAATTTGGTATTTGTTGCAACTATTTTATTGATTAGAAAATCACAAATTTTAATTAATTCTGCAAGCGCATAGGCGTGTAGTATGCAGGTCAAACACAAGGAATTATTTTCTAAAATATTTGAAATCCATGTTTAAATATTAGGCGTGTTAAAAAAATTTGATGGTGGTTCGTGAACAGGAAATAAAAACAATAGTATACTCCGAATCGATTTCGAATCTAATCAAAATTGTAATCAAAATATAAAATTGTAGAAATCAGAGCAGAAACTAAAAGTACTTAAAAGAAAATAATAGAGCAAACAACTGAAATAAAATGAACTGAATTTATTAACTAACTGGAAAGAGTGTAGAAAATAACTAAGAACACGAAAATAAGTTGCTAAATCTAACTTGTGAGAAATGCGGATTAAGGATCTTATGGCTAAGGACAAACACTAGGGCGGTGAATAGTGTTGTAGAAAATTGTTGAATCTTTTTAGTTTTTGTTAATTTGAACACAAATATATGCAACATTCAAACACAGATATGATCACAGAATCAAACACAAATGAAAATATAAAGTAAAAACAGTAATGGAAAGAACACACCGAATTTTATACTGGTTCGGAGTTACCCTACATCCAGTCCCGCACACAAGTACGGATTTCCTTTCAAAAAACAATCTTTACAATTACACCCTCGATTTCAAGAAAACGATGTACACCCTCCAGAATCACAATCCTCTAGGTAGAGACACTTGATTTTCAAGGCAACAAGTTCACCCAATTGATTTCCTAAGGCTACAATCACACCTTATCTCGCTTGTCTGATTTCCAAGGCCACAATCACAACTTTTCTCGCTAAGTTGATTACAAAAAGCCTATAACGCTAAATAGCACTGAGGATCTTGTTGAGATAGTAATAGAGAATCAAACTAGAGATAATCTAGTTAGATTCAATGTTTATTTCGGCAGAGTAATGGTAAGAATATGTATAGAGAAATATGTAAGAAGAAGAGGAGTGAAAAACCAGAAAAACTGAATTAAAATTCGTTGAAAATAACCCCTGTTTATAGAAGAACAACATCCATGTCCATTCGTGAAGAGTTATGACGAATAAACACTTCTTTTGAAATTTAAATTTTGAACTCAACTGACACCATGTCGACATGGGGTACTTAAGTATGTCGACATCCCAAAGGGATTTTTGGTGTTTTGATTTTCTTCGAAAATAACCTTCATCTTATATTTAAACTATTTTAAACTTTATAAATATACTTGACTATAATTAAAATACATAAGTAAATATAAAGAATAATATATATATACATAGAATTTTACTATATTTTTATATTTAAATCTAAATATATTAAAAAATTAAATATACTTTTATTTTAAAAGATAGTTTAAAACCAAGGATAATTTGATTTTGAAATTCAAAATTATTTTGAGGCTAAAAGTATTTGAAATCAGGATATGTTTTTGATGCTTTTAAAAGGAAGGTTTTGAAATCATTTTGAAAACATGATATAATTTTGAAAAATCATTTTGAATAAAAAGTTAGTGGAAACAGAACAATGTTCCACTAGATTTTTCGTAAGTTCCATCCTACTTAGGGTTCCATCCCTTTAACAGGCTCGAAGTGGATTCCATTCCACGAATAGATTGGATTTTATGATGCCAGTGCTTTTCTACGAGTTTTAACAAAATTTCTAATTAAAAAGTAAATTACTTGAAATCTTGAACTCTTGATAATCTTGATATTCTTGTTACTCATGAGTCTTCAATCTTGATATCTTAAATCTCTATACTGTACAGTCTTCAGTCTTGGTACCTGCATGGTCAAATCCTGCATATACATATATATCTAAACTTATACTGTTCGTATTTATATTTTTTAATCTATTCTAAGGTTGTCATCATCAAAACCATCATCTCACGGACTAACAATCTCCCCCTTTATGATGATGACAGCCTTTGTTTATAAAATATTACTTCTATCCTAACAACTCCCCCTTAATCTATGCCTAACTATCCTATTTTATACTTCTCCCCCTTTGTCATCAACAAAAAACTAACTCTAAACTATAGAACTCCCCCTAAATCTAATAGTCTATGACAATTGATTATAATGATAGTGTTATCATAAATAATCAACACTTAGATCTAATAATAAACCTAATCCTAAACTACTAATTATTCTACTTATATAATAACCATATAGTTATATTTATTAATAGGGAATAACACATATAAGAATACAATTTATTTATTAATCATATAGTTATATTTACATTTTCGTGGGAAACGTAAGAAGAAACATACAACAATGGTAAAGAAAGAGAAGAAACTAATGTGTGTTATTGAACATAGGAGATCTATGAATCGAACAGTTTGGATAGTGGAAACAGAAATTTCCACGTTGTTCGACAAGATTCCCATCTTTGTCAAAACACACTTCTCCAAAGCACACGACTTTGTCATCATCCTCCGCGTGCACATCTTCCATAGGTTCTTCTTCTTCTTCGCTAGCCTCTTGTACATGATCTCCTGAAGAGTCTTCTTCAATCAAGATCGGGTTAGCATGATTGTCCATTAGAAACTTTTGCAAATTCCTAAAGATTTTGCCTTCCCTCTCTTGTTCCCTGGCCATTCGAAGTTGCATTATTTGGATTTCAGTCATTAACTGAAGTGCATCCTTTAGAGAATCCCCCATTTCTATCATACGAGCGAGAGTAGTACGTTGAAATGGACCAGAAGTGGGAGAAGGAAATGAAAAGGTAGAATTTTTGTTTGATTTTGAAGAGGAGGCCATTGATTATTTGATTTCAGAGAATAGAACAGAGAAATAACAGAAAGGATGAATAAAATTTCGAAAATGAGAAGAATATATAACCAATTATTTTGAATTTTGGTGGGAAAAAATTTAAAAATAAAAAACATTATATGTCGACATGGGTTGGTGGGTATGTCGACATGGTCCTTTAAATTTTTTATTAATTGATTTATTTTGATTTAATTTTAATTATACTTTTGTTTATTTATATTTTATATTTCAGTTATTAAACAAATGCCTAATTCTCTTCTTAATTTAGTAAATATAGATTCATTTAAAGGTTTTGTTAGGATATCAACAATTTGATTCTCAGAATTGATATAATCTAGAGTGATTAATTCCTTACTTATATTATCTCTGAGAAAATGATGTCTAATATCAATATGTTTAGTTCGAGCATGTTGAGTAGTATTTTTTGATAAATTTATCGCACTAGTATTATCACAATAAATTGGTGATTTTGAAAAGTATAAACCATAATCTTTTAAAGTTTGTTGCATATATATTACTTGAGAACAAGCCAAAGTAGCAGAAATATATTCTGCTTCAGTTGTTGATAAAGAAACTGTGTTTTGCTTTTTACTAAACCAGGAAATCAGAGAATGGCCCAAAAAGTGACAAGTTCCACTTGTACTTTTTCGGTCTGGTTTACAACCAGCATAATCAGCATCACAGTAAGATATTAAGTCAAAGGAATCATTTTTAGGGTAAAATAATCCATAGTCAGAAGTGTGTTTAACATATCTTATGATACATTTTACGGCTTTTAAGTGGGTCCCTTTAGGTCGGGATTGATATCTTGCACAGAGACAAACACTATGCATGATATCAGGTCTACTAGCGGTAATATAAAGTAGTGATCCAATCATTCCTCTATATAACTTTTGATCTACATCTTTCGAGAGATCTTCTTTACTAAGGTACTCATTGGTTGCCATGGGAGTGGATTTTCCACTTGCAGTAGTCAAACCAAATTTGTTAATTAGGTCTTTAGCATATTTTTCTTGACTAATAAAGATACCATTATCTAATTGTTTTATTTGTAATCCTAAAAATAAATTTAATTGACCCATATGATTCGTCTCAAACTCCTTTTTCATTATTTCAGAAAATTCTTTATTCATTTCAAAGTTAGTTGATCCAAAAATGATATCATCTACGTAAACTTGTACTAGTTGAATATCATTTTTATTTCCTTTAATAAAAAGAGTATTATCTACTTTACCAATTTCAAAATTTGATTGTAATAAGTAAGATCTTAGTCTATCATACCACGCTCTAGGAGCTTGTTTTAGGCCATGAAGGTTTCTTAAGTTTGTAAAAATGATTAGGTAATTTTTCATTTTCAAAAGGTGGTGGTTGTTCAACATATACTTCCTCTTTTATAAATCCATTTAAAAAGGCACTTTTAACATCCATTTGATATAATTTGAAATTATTATGATTTACGAAAGCAAGTAGAATCCTAATGGCTTCTAATCTTGCTACGGGAGCAAAGCTTTCATCAAAATCTATTCCTTCTTCTTGACAAAAACCTTGAGCGAATAAACGTGCTTTATTTCTAACCACCTCTCCTAGTTCATTCGTTTTATTTTTATAAACCCATTTAGTTCCAATTATAGTTTTATTTACAGGTCTAGGAACAAGTTCCCAAACATCATTTCTAGTAAATTGATTTAGTTCTTCTTGCATAGCCAAAATCCATGAATCATCAGTTGATGCTTCTTTTGGATTTTTGGGTTCGATAGTTGATATAAAAGCTACACTACTTATTTGACTTAGTTGATTCCTAGTTTTAACTATAGATTGCATATCTCCTAGTATATTTTCAATACGATGATCTTTTGAAAGTTTAGTCCTTTTATTAGATGATTAATTTCATTATTAGTTTCAGTTGACTCTTGATTTTGAGTAATTAAATCATCTTCATCATTTGAATCTTCAAAATTTTTGAAATTTTCGTCGAATGACACATGCATTATTTCTTCGACGCTGTTAGTTCTTAAATCAAATTTTCTGTATGCTTTACTTCTATTAGAATATCCGATAAAAATACCTTTGTCGGATTTAGGATCAAATTTATCTAAGTTATCTTTAGTATTTGAAATAAAACATGTACTTCCAAAATTCTAAAATAAGATACTTCAGGTTTCTTTGAGTGAAGAAGTTCATAAGAAGTCTTATTAGTTAAAGGTCTAATTAAATTTCTATTTAAAATATAACAGGCGGTAGCAACTGCTTCTGTCCAAAAATTCTTTGGTAATTTACTGTCTGAAAGCATAGTCCTCACACACTCTTGAATCGTCCTATTTTTACGTTCTACTACTCCATTTTGTTGTGGAGTTTTTGGAAATGAAAAATAGTGAGATATTCCCTTTTTATTGCAGAATTCCTCAAACTTTTCATTTTCAAACTCATCACCGTGATCACTACAAATGGTTATAATTTTAGAGAAAGTTGATTTTGAATCCTTTTTGTAAAGTTCTTAAAATATTCAAAAGTATCACTTTTATGTTTTAAAAATATTGTCCATGTAAATCTAGAATAATCATCTACAATTACAAAAACATATTTTACTATGATTTATTGACAGAATTTGAGATGGACCAAATAAATCAAGGTGAGGTAATTCAAGTGGTTTTGAAGTTGTAATCATATCTTTTAATTTAAAGGAACTTTTTCTAAGTTTTCCCAATTGACATGCATCACATAGACTATCTACTTTAAAATTCATTTTAGGGAGTCCTCTTACTAGATCATGTTTTGATAGTCTAGATAAGAGTTTGAAATTCAAATGCCCATACCTCTTATGCCAAATCCGAGGATCACTAGTATTTGCCAAAAGACATAAGTTATCATTTGAAACTTGCATACTAAGAATATAAATATTCTTTTTCCTAACTCCCTCAAATATTATGGTTGAATTGTTATCTTCAATGTTACATTTATCTTTTTCAAATTTAATTTTATGTCCTTTATCGCACAGTTGACTTATACTTAGCAGATTATGTTTCAGATTTTTTACTAGCAAAACAATAGTAATAATAGGAGTTTCAGAGTTACCAACTTTGCCGCTGCCAATCACATATCCTTTTGAATTGTCTCCAAAGTTAACCAGTCCTCCATCTTTGTATATTATATCATTTAACATATCTGGATTGCCAGTCATGTGTCTAGAACATCCACTATTGAGTATCCATTTGTCCTTTCTGATCTGCACAATGTGTTCGTTGTGTGTTGATTCCTCAATAGCCTAAAGCATGATTCCTGCACATCAAACAATTTTGGTAGACAACTTGAATTTGAACATTGATTATATGCAGACTCAAAAGACAATGATGATCTGAATATTTCTAAACTAGTATTAACAAACATAGCCATTTTAAAACTTTTTCAAAAATCAGATTATGAAACTTTGAAAACCTTGTGCTGATACCATATGTGAGAAATGAGGATTAAGGATCTTAACGCTAAGGATAAACACTAGAGGGGGGTGAATAGTGTTTATGAGAATTGTTAAATCTTTTTAGTTTTCATTAATTTGACCACTAATGTATGCAATATTCATACACAGATATGATCACAGAATCAAACACAGATGCAAATATAAAGTAAAAACAGTATAGGAAAGAACATACCGGATTTTATACTGGTTTGGAGTTACCCCATATCCAGTCCCGCACACAAGTACGGATTTCCTTTCAAAAAACAATCTTTACAATTACACCCTCGATTTCAAGGCAACGAGGTACACCCTCTAGAACACAATCCTTTTGGTAGAGATACTTGATTTCCCGGGCAACAAGTTCAACCAATTGATTTCCCAAGGCTACAATCACACCTTATCTTGCTTGATTGATTTTCAAGGCCACAATCACACCTTTTCTCGCTAAGTTGATTACAAAAAGCCTATAACTCTGAATAGCACCGAGGATCTTGTTGAGATAGTGATAGAGAATCAAACCAAAGATAATCTAGTTAGATTCAATGTTGATTTCGGCAGAGTAATGGTAAGAATATGTATATAGAATTATGGACGAAGAAGAGGAGTGAAAAACCAGAAAAACTGAATTAAAATTCGTCGAAAATAACCCCTATTTATAGAAGAACAACAGCCATGTCCATTCGTAAAGAGCTATGACGAATAGACACTTCTTTTGAAATTTAAATTTTGAACTCAACTGACACCATGTCGACATGGGGTACTTGAGTATGTCGACATCCCAAAGGGATTTTTGGTGTTTTGATTTTCTTTGAAAATAACCTTTATGTTATATTAAAACTATTTTAAACTTTATAAATATACTTGACTATAATTAAAATACATAAGTAAATATAAAGAAAAATATGTATATAATTTTACCATATTTTTATATTTGAATATAAATATATTAAAAAATTAAATATACTTTTATTTTAAAAGATAGTTTAAAACCAAGGATAATTTGATTTTGAAATTCAAGATTATTTTGAGGCTAAAAGTATTTGAAATCAGGATAGATGCTTTTGATGCTTTTAAAAGGAAGGTTTTGAAATCATTTTGAAAACATGATATAATTTTGAAAAATCATTTTGAATAAAAAGTTAGTGGATACAAAACAATGTTCGACTAGATTTTTCGTAGGTTCCATCCTACTTAGTGTTCCATCCCTTTAATAGGCTCGAAGTGAATTCCTAAAGTGGATTTTAAGATGCCAGTGCTTTTCTAGGAGTTCTAACAAAATTTATAATTAAAAAGTAAATTACTTGAAATCTTTAACTCTTGATAATCTTGATATTCTTATTACTCATGAGTCTTCAATCTTGATATCTTGAATCTCTATAATGTACAGTCTTCATTCTTGGTGCCTGCATGGTTAAATCTTGCATATACATATATATCTAAACTTATACTGTTAGTATTTATATTTTATAATCTATTCTAAGATTGTTATCATCAAAACCATCATCTCACAGACTAACATAAATAACAATCCTATGTATTCTTTATGAAAATAAAAACACTGCTGAAATTAAAACTAAACTAGAAGAAGAGTGATGGGGTAAGAGATGATTTTTGGTTGCTGTATGATGCTGTACATATAGCATTTTCCAGCCCTGAAAATCATTTTTTTTCTTTTTAGGAGGAATTGGTCCTTTTCTTGAATTGGTGAAAGAGAACATATATACATCCACGTCATTGCTTGAATTGGTCCATATTGCTTGAATTAAATATGTAGTCCATGCTTTGAATTGATTGCACGTGTGCTGCTTATTAAATTAGTCGCATTATTGTTATGATGTTATTTAGTTAACAAGTGGCCTTGCTTTGAAATGATGTTTGCTACTTTGATTTTCACGTGCCTATGCTTTGAGCGATTTTCAGGCTGAACTTTGAAAGTGTACAACACTTTAGATATTTGCTTTTGATTCCTTGCATGAATAGTACACATGTTGGTGATGTGAGATGCATTTCTTCATGAACGATATGTGCTTTCTCTTTGAATTATTCGGTACTCAAAGTGCAGCACTTTTTTCTATGTGTCATTTGAACCAATGGATGGCACAACTGATTAATTTCAACGTTGCACTTCGAAATCTATAATTTGTAAACATCACAATAAAATACCCATATAATACCGTTTTATTAAAATAAAAATACATGAAACAAATAGTTTTAAATGCAGAAATATATGTTCGTCAAATATCCCCACACTAGGTCTTTATTCATCCTCGAATAAACAAGAAAATAAAAACTAAATAAATCCTTTTTTGTAGGAAATACGATTGCATTAAGCGTACACAACAAGCCGTTAAACCTCTAAGTGTCCCAAGTAGGACGAGTTGTGTCTCGTGAGGGTTTTCAACGGATATTACCCACAAAATCCAAATGCAGTATGTGATGATTCTAATGTACTGTATGAATGCAAAATTTTAAATAAATGGAGACTCGATTTACTTCAGAATAATTGCAACAAAATAATGTTAATCAGTTTTAGCCAACTTCTAGAAATTTTTGGTTCCTCACTAATGACAAATTTCAATATAACTCAAGTTTTCATACAATAGATTCTAGTTTGGCCAGTTATTTCGGTCAATAACATAGTGCAGCCACGAAATAAATTCTTTATTGTAAATCACAGTTTTTTTTAAAAACGGTATTTTCATTTCCTTTTGTATAACAAGCCAAATCAACAAAGTCAAGGAGTGTTTGGGTTTCAATAGCTTAGTCTCTCTTTATTAAAAATATTTTTATATATATATACACCTAACTTCTGGACCAAGATATACCATCCATGCACTGCCTCGCGGGCTTACGTGAAAGTTGGAACATAGCTTGGCGGATTGGGCATACCGACGCTGATTATGTCAGAAAAGGTCAGTAATCCTTAGGTGATTGTTTATTTAATTTCTTTATACATCTAACTCAGAATGCTGAGGCCAGATATGCCATTCATGCACTGCCTTGCGGGCTTACGTGAGAAGAGTACAGAGCGTGGCGAGTGCGCACACTTTCATAAGTGTGACGACTTGGAAATTTTGAACATTTGAAAATAAAATATTTAATTGATTTTAAATATTGGAGGTTATTTTAAACTTGAATTTCTCATTATAACTATGAATTTGGCAATTAAATTATTGAATTTAATTTATTAAAGTTGGGTGAAAATTTGAATCTTCAATTTTAAGCTTGTTAAAAATAATTTGATGGTTTAGAAAATTTATATTGATAGTACTGAAGATAAGGCAAGCTTCAGAATTGAATTTGAAAATAATTTGTTCAATTTTGAAATTTTTTATCGTTTGAATTGATATTTAAAAAAAGTCATCTGGGGCTCAGTCTTGGAATTCGACGAAACTAGTTCCGTTGGATCCATAATAGTGTTTTATTATCGGATTTCAATTTCCATAACATCCAAAATTGTCATGTGATCATACGATAAGAAAACATGCTAAAATTTATATTGAAAATTTAAATATTTTAACTGGTCCCAAAAGCTATCTTCTCCACACGATCGAATTTGGCCTCGAAACTTTTTCCATTGCATTCGGAATAGGGGTATAACCTTACAAACGCCTGGGGGCATGCCTCGATTGGAGATCGAGATTTCGAGTTGCAAATTTGATACGATTTAAATTTGAATATAAATAATATAATTGAATTTTGTTGCAAGAGCGGACATATGTAGGACATTTAGAAACACGTGTTCACTAGTATACCATAATTTCCTTCCTCTTTGAAAAAAATCGAAACCAAATAGATAAAAGAATAATCTACTTCCTCCTCAAATTCAAATCGAAAGCTCAGACTAAAAGAGAAAAATATAAATCAAGTCGAACGATTTCTTCTCCCTCGGTCAAAATAAAATCAAATTCTTTTTCCCTATTCAGATCAAATCGAGCGGAATCTCATCCATTGGCTAATCGTTGTAATAATCGAATCGCGACAGGTGGAGTCATGGGCGACACTGGCTCGTGCTTGCGTAGAGGGCAACGTAATTGATTGGTGTGGCACTAGGGCTACTGAAGGTGCAATGTCGAATTGTGTGAAAGTGTGGCAGCAGCATTGTAGCATCGTGAAGTTTTTGAGGTCGCACGCTCGCGCGCGTTCGAAGAAGGTGGGGGAGTCTTGGCACCGACAACTGGTTGACAAGTAATTTGATTCGATTTTAGGGCTCGGGATTGATCAAGCGAACATCGTGCTGGTGTTTTTGCATGTGCGATGCTAGCAGGGCCGAGGGGTTGGTCGAGCTAGGGTCTATCGAGAGCTCGAAATCGAATTCGATGTCCTGAGGCTATGCTTCGTTCGAGTTTTGGTCTATAAGGCATAAAAAATTATTTTAATTTAATTCTTTATATAGGCGGTTTTAAATTAATCTTCATTTAAAATTTAAATATGTTTATATAAAGCAGTTAATATACAAGTGTGTGTGTATATATAAATATATTAGATTTTGAGAAGATACAAAAATTTTATAATGTGTAGAGATGATTTGAAATTTGATTTTTATGAAACTATTCGCTTATTTTATAAAATTATATATATACATACATACATACATATATATATATATATATACATACATATATATATAGTTTCAAGTGAAAAGGAAATAAAAAAAATATACACATGCACCTTTCAATTCTAAAATAGAATTTTAAGGCGATTTATTAGTTTATTTAAAAATCTATTTTTAATTACTAAAAAAATAATTTGTAAAAGAAAATTTGTTAAAAATTTAATTTATTAGATAAAATGATTTATTAAAGGAAATTTAGTTAAAATTTAATTTTTAATAAATTTATTCAATTCGATTATTCTGAATATTAATGAATTGTATAAATGTTTATACAAGGTCTAAAATGGAGAATCAAGCCGGAATGTGAATGGATTGCAAAATAAAAAGCTAAGGTGAGATCTTCTTACTCAATTGGAATTCACAGTTTAATTTTAAATAGTTAAATTCAAAATTGTTGATTGTGTGCTTGGATGATAAATTATTATCAGTTGTATTGAATTAGACCCCATGCACCACATAATAGTGGATGATATTATATTAAACCCATATGCCGCGACATACCACCTCGAAGTGGAATTGGTATTATATATGTATTTGGAGTGACTGATTTCCCGCATTATATAGCGGATGAGACCCTATGCGCCGCATAATAGCGGATGCTATTATATTAAACTCATATACCGTGATATTCCACCTTGAAGTGGAATTGGTATTTAATTATTGTTCTAACATTTGTGAATGCTGGGAAACAGGTTGGAGGGATCCAACTTGATTCCTTAAATATTTGAATTTGTTTCAATATTGTGTGTTGATTATTTATAATCTGTGTGTGATTATATTTGTAATTGAAATCGTTGTAGGCTATAGTTTAGCCGAATATATTTTTGGTATCGTAGGATACCAGAAATTAATAAAATTAGATTTTTGAAATTAAGTAAAAAGTTTATAGTAAAATTTATTTTTGAGAATTGGATAAAAGAAGGAATTTAAATGGGCAAAGATTGATTTTGAAATCCTATTGAATAAATTCCAAAAATATGGGAAAGGTTTTTAATAAATGGATTTTTAGTGATATTGTTTGAAATCGGTTTTGGTATTTTAAAATATATCTTTGGGAAATCGATTTGAAATTCGATTTGGTGTTTGAAATAAATTGGAAAATCGATTTGAAATTCGATTTGGCATTTGAAATAAATTGGGAAACGATTTGAAATTGATTTGGTGTTTTAAAATAAATCTTTGGGAAATCGATTTGAAATTCAATTTGGTGTTTGAAATAAATTGGAAAATCAACTGAAATTCGATTTGGTGTTTGTAAATTAGGAAATCGATTTGAAATTGATTTGGCGTTTTAAAATAAATCTTTAGAAAATTGATTTGGTAATCGATTTGGTGTTTGAAAATGAATACTTGGAAATCGATTTGAAAATCGTATATTAGCGGATATTTGGAAATTTAAAATTCACAAGGGGAATTTGTTTTAAAAATAAATATTGATTTATTTTTAAAGCGTGGAAAGAAATTTGCGGATTTGGGATATAAATTGAGATAAATCAAAAAGAATTTATTTATTGATTTAAATGATCCATTTTTAAATAGGAGGTGTATTTTCCTTAGAAAGCCGAGTATGTTTTTAAAGTAGCTTTCAAAATTGAAAAGTTTTAAAGTTGGTTTTAAAAAGGATGTTTGTGGAGAAATAATTTTTTTAGTTGTTTTTAAATCTTTAAAGTAAAATATTTATTTAATTGGTTATAGTAATAAATCTTTAATTATGTATTTGATATTTGATTAGAAAATAGTTATTTAAATAATTACACTCTATCTAATATTTTATTTTAAAATTATTTTGGACTTAAGTTTAGATGAGATATTAGTATAATATTTTCATAATTAATATTTAAGCAAGTGTTTTAAAATAGTTTTATTTTGAATATTTCCAAGTATATATGTTTGGATAAGTAATTTAAATTATTTTAAAGTATTTGAACTCGGTAGATTTTCAGTAGGAATGAATAAATATTTGGAAATATATTCTGTGAAAGAAAAATGATTTGAAATTTGTTTTCAAAGGATTGAAATGTGGAAAGCGATTTGAAATTGGTTTTCAAAGTTTTGAAGTGTTAAAATTGTATCTTGCGAAGATATGTTGAAAATAAACAATTGGGGAAAATTATTTAAATCTTGGTAAATGTCATGAATGTTGATTGGTAGTTAAATAACCGACTATCAATATTGGCCCTTAAATGACCTTTGAATTTCCATGCGACCTGGGTACGGATTCCAAATGGATATTCGAAAACCACATTGTATCTTTGTGATAATGATGGATCTTTTGTTTAAAAAGATCAAAGTGGAAATTGGTTGTGATTTGTTTGAAATCTGAATGTAAAACTTATTTTTAAAATAAGCGCTCGTTATTCAGATTAGCCGGAAGAGGACTTTGTGTCATAAAACCCAATCGGAACAATGATACGACGAAATGGAATTGCATTTGAAGATGGTGTTGATGACCGGGTATTTTCGAAAGCGAAAGGATTACCTATTGAATGTCTCTGCACAGGGTTTCTCCTGTATATAGATTCTATCTTCCTTTGCGATGGAGATTCCAGATGTAATTAGTGAATATCCAGGTTTGCAAGGGCTTCTTTGAAGTGCCTTCGGTTTCGTTCGATCCCGAAACGAACTTGTATGGATGTGTGTCTGACATTACACTTTGAGATATAAAGCTAATTTCTATCAAATACATTTCTGTTGGTGGCGGAGAATTTATTCTCTTTGCTTAACACCCTCCTCTGAGACGTATGAGATTAGAGGTTATGTAGTTGATGGTTATTAGTGACGTACTCCCAATTTGGTAGTGTGGCATACGAAGTGCTGCTGATCATTTGTTGATCGAAGCATGGCTTTGTGAAAAGTGTATCTTTGTAGACGAGACTTCGTCGGACCTCGCACCCTGGAATTGGTCGAAACAGGAAGGATGCGGCAAGGTTATTTGGGAGTAGCGCCCCTTGAGGTATGTCATTTTCTTTTGGAAAAGGGTTGTATCATGGTATGGAGCCCAGATATTTAACCTATGTGGTTGCTGCAAATTTATTATACTTTGCGGTTGTTGCTTTGTGGTTGAGGATCCTCGGATAAAGGTCGCAAATGATCGGGGGATGGCATACTCGTGTAGTAGTTACCTAGATACAGAGGTAACCCGGCCTTGTGTTGGCAGAGATCTCGTTAGATTCTCGGGACGTCCCTCCAGAGGCGTTCCCATGTGGTAGTAGAAAGTTCCTTAGCCTGACTATTTTTTGGAAATCCAAAGAAACAATACGTGCCCTGTGCAGTTTTAGTTGTATAACCTACCATGGAATGTGGGGTAACCTACTATTAAGCATGGAAGCTATAGTAGGCATAAGTGCGGAATGTCTATGCTGGCTAAGATTAATATTATATTTTCGAAATATTTTCCACACTATGCACTAATAATAATAATATCAAAGGATTTTTCTTATCAAGCATGTTTGACTATCATAAGGAGAAATCTCCTCCAATTTTGTGTTTGCATTGTGTGTGTGCGGGGAGGCCTTATGGTTGTTTCATTTTCCAAAAGCATAGAGGATTTCCTTTTATTTTCTTTGTGAAAATAACTGTTTTTAAGATCCCACACCAGTCCCATGACTGACCTAGAGTTTATTGTTCCCTTTCTAAACTTTGTGTGCCCATACTTTTCCATACGGGCAGCCTAGAGTCTGGTTATCTATTATTCTCGAGCGAAGTGAAGATATATGCCGTGGAGATCTGGAGTTCAAGCTGGATGGCGAAGCGTATCACTTATACTATGTAGTGTCTGTTGCATTTGGGTTGGTGAAAGTCAAAAATCCTATGTAAGCAAGTTATAATAACTGCCAGTGTTGTATTATGTCGTTGTAAACTCTGATGATGTATGTATAAACAGATATGATTCTTTGTTTTAAAGATTATTCATTTATCTATTATATACTGTTCCACTATGAAATGTGAGATTCTGTTATTGTGCATGTTTCTTCTTCTATCTTCTTCTTCTTAAACCCTAACGGTTCGGTTTTTCGGCATTCGATTGCTCGACATTGGATACAGTGGACGTATTGATGTCGACTTTCGAAAGTCAAAAAACTGGGTTGTTACAATATTTGATATCAAAGCATTTGGTTAAGCGACAACCTTGGCTCTGATGGGGATTACACATTAGAGATAGAGTCAGCAGTACTCTAGAAAGAGTTTGAGTGTAATAATAGATATGAGCGTGTAGTTGTTAGTGAATATAAAATTGTTCTATATTGTGTTGACTTATCGGTTGATTGTTTATAGATTCTGGTCGGTGCTGTTTGGCTAATTGTATCGATAGGGGTTTCTAAACTGTTAAACAAGATAACCGACACAGTATTATTTTAAAATCAGGTAAATGAAATAATTTTACCTAAATTACTTTTGTATATAAAAGGAATAATTTTTAGTAAATTATTATAGTAGTATAGGTTGCTTGGATGTTAGGAAGTGATACTATTAAATTATTATCATGATTATTGAATAAAAAATTGAAATCATAATCAGAAACTGAGAAATAAATTCAAATACAAATGGGATTTGTAAATATAAAAAGCAAATGTGATTTATAAATTTGAAATGGAATTCTAGAGGAATATTTGGAAATGTTTTTGAAAGGATTTGAAAATTCTGAAATTTGGAAAAATAGTTTTTGAAGGGATAAAAGCACTAAATTCTTTTCGGTAGCTAGAAAATAATTCCGATGATGATCGCGACATCATCAGTGTTCATTTTTGAGTTTTTAGGAGAGGAATTGCTACCAAATTATTTTAAATGAAAGTAGTTTGCAAACTGGGTTTGATTTTGCAAATTCAAAAGAAAATTTGAGTTGATTTCAAAAAATCTTTTTGAAATATTGGAAAGACTCTAGAACCATACTTAAAATATTTATGGAATATAATTAAGTTTGATAACTGGTAAAGTTTGAAGTTGTTAAAAATAAAATCTAACTTAAAGAGAAGTTAGATAAAAATAAATGTGAAAACAAAATGAGTAGGGAAAGTAAATTTATTAAATGAAATGAAAATAAGTGAGAAAACATATAGAAGTTTAACACCAATTTGAATTGTGTGAAATAAAATGAAGTTGTAAAATTAGTTCGAAGTGAACTAAAGATAATAAAGGTGAAAATAAAAAAATGTTTTGAGATAAAATGAATTGGAATTTGTAATGAATTAGTAAATGAAACTAATTTAAAATAGTGATATGAATAAGTTGTGAATGAAAGATAGTTGATAAAATTCAATATTCAGAAGGTAAATTGAATCCAAATAGAATTGAAAATGTAAATTGAATTCAAATGAAATTGAAAATGCAAGATTGAATGATAATGGATATATAACTTCAATAGTGAAGTAAAAATGGTATAAGAAGTATATATTGGAAATTCTGTAAAAAAATGAATTAAACGATTTTGGATATGGTAATTGGATATTATTGCTTAGTAGCATACAGGTGTTTATAAAGGCAAAAGATAAAATTGGATTTTGATTTTGAAGATAAATTTAAATTTCTTGAAAAAGATATGTATTTAAATTTCTATATGAAACTTGATGATCTTCTTGTCTAGCTGCTTGGCGTTTTGTTTTCTTTTTGAATCTGGAGGCCCGTGGTGCCATTTTGTAGTCGTATCGAACTAGCCGCGCAAAGGAGATGCTGGCGAATTTTTTTGAAAATTCAGGGAGTCAGAAAAAATTTATGAAAATTATGAAAGTTTGAAACTTGAATTTAAAATTTGAATTTGATTTTAAATTTGAATTGTTAAGAAAACAATATTGTTGGAATTCATGGAAGATTTGGAAAGTTAGTTGAAATGATGGTCTTAATAAAATGATTTGTTTTGGAAAGTTGTTAAAACTATTTGATTTGGAAAAATGATAAACGGGTTAAGGTCCATTCTTCTTAACTAGTAATTTCGGGACGAAATTCTTTTAAGGGGGGAAGAATGTGACGACTCAGAAATTTTGAACATTTGAAAATAAGATATTTAATTGATTTCAAATATTGGAGGTTATTTTAAACTTGAATTTCAAGTATAACTATGAATTTGGCACTTAAATTGAATTTAATTTATTAAAGCTGGGCGAAAATTTGAATCTTCAATTTTAAGCTTGGTAAAAATAATTTGATAGCTTAGAAAATTTATATTGATAATATTGAAGATAATGGAAGCTTCAGAATATAATTTAAAAATAATTTGTTCAGTTTTGAAATTTTTTATCGTTTGAATCGATATTTAAAAATAGCCTTCCAGGACACAGTCTCGGAATTCGATAAAACCAGTTCCGTTGGATCAGTAATAGTGTTTTATTATCGGATTTTGATTTCTGTAACATTTGAAGTTGTCATGTGATCGTACGATAAGCAACCGTGATGAAATTTAAATTGAAAATTTAAATGTTTTGACTGGTCCAAAAGGCTATCTTCTCCATACGATCAAATTTGGCCTCGAAACGTTTTCCATTGCGTTCGGAATAGGGGTATAACCTTATAAACGCCTGGTGGCATGCCTCGATTGGAGATCGAGATTTCGAGTTGCAAAATTGATACGATTTTAATTTGAATTTAAATTTGAATATAAATAATATAATTGAATTTTGTTGCAAGAGCGGACATGTATAGGGCATTTAGGAACACGTGTTCACTTGTATACCACACGTCCCCTTCCTTTTTGAAAAAAATCGAACCAGATAGATAATAGAATAATCGACTTCCTCCTCAAATTCTAATCGATAGCTCAGACTAAAAGAAAAAAAAATATAAATCAATATCGAACGATTTCTTCCCCCTCAGTCAAAATAAAATAAAATTCTTTTTCCCTATTCAGATCAAATCGAGCGGAATCTCGTCCATTAGCGAATCATTGTAACAATCGAATCGCGATAGGTGGAGTCGCGGGCGGTGCTAGCGCATGCTCACGTAGAGGGCAGCATAGTCGATTGGAGTGGCGCTAGGGCTACTGAAGGAGCATGTCGAATCGCGTGATAGTGTGGCAGCAAAACTATCGCATCGTGAAGTTTTTGAGGTCGCGCGCTCAAGCGCGTTTGAAGAAGGTGGGGGAGTCTTGGCAACGGCAGTTGGTCGACAAGCAATTTGATTCAATTTGAGGGCTTGAGATTAATCGAGCGAACGTGGCCGTGGTGTTTTTGCATGTGCGATGCAAGCAGGGCCGAGGTGTTGGTCGAGCTAGGGTCTATTGAGAGCTCGAAGTCGAATTCAATGTCCTGAGGCTAGAGTTTGTTCAAGTTTTAGTCTGTAAGGTATAAACAATTGTTTTAATTTAATTCTTTATATATATATATGCAGTTTTAAATTAATCTTGATTTAGAATTTAAATATGTTTATATAAAGCAGTTAATATACAAGTATATATATATATTTTGAGAAGATACAGAAATTTAATAATGTGTAGGGATGATATGAAATTAGAATTTTATGAAATCTACTAGCTTATTTTAGAAAATTATATATATGGTTTCAAGTGAAAAGGAGATAAAAAATATACATATGCACCTTTCAATTCTAAAATAAAATTTTAAGGTGATTTATTTTGATTTATTAGCTTATTCAAAATCTATTTTTAATCACTAAAAAAATAATTTGTGGAAGAAAATTTGTTAGAAATTTAATTTATTAGATAAAATGATTTAGTAAAGGAAATTTAGTTTAAAATTTAATATTTAATAAATTTATTAAAAGAAATTGGTTTGAAATGAAATCATTGGATAATTAAAATTACCAAAACGAAAATTGATTATTCGATTATTTTGAATACTAATGAATTGTATAAATGTTTATACAAAGTCTAAAATGGAGAATCAAACCGGAATGGGAATGGATTGCAAAATAAAAAGCTAAGGTGAGATCTTCTCACTCAATTAGAATTCTTAATTTGATTTTAAATAGTTAAATTTAAAATTGTTGATCGTGTGCTTAGATGATAAATTATTATCAGTTGTATTGGATTAGAGCCTATGTGCCGCATAATAGCGGATGATATTATATTAAACCCATATACCGCGATATTCCACCTCGAAGTGGAATTGGTATTGTATATGTATTTAGAGTGATTTATTTCCTGCATTATATAGCGGATGAGACCCTATGCGCCGCATAATAGCGGTTGATATTATATTAAACCCATATACCGCGATATTCCACCTCGAAGTGGAATTGGTATTTAATTGTTGTGCTAACATCTGTGGATGCAGGGAAACAGGTTGGAGGGATCCTACTAGATTCCTTAATTATTTGAATTTGTTTCAATATTGTGCGTTGATTATCTATAATCTGTGTGTGATTATATCTGTAAATGAAATCATTGAAGGCTATAGTTTAGCCGAATACATTTTTGGTATCGTAGGATACCAGAAATAAATAAAAGTGGATTTTTGAAATTAAGTAGAAAATATACAGTAAAATCTATTTTTGAGAATTAGATAAATTTAAAAGAAGGAATTTAAATGGGTAAAGATTGATTTTGAAATCCTATTGAATAAATTCCAAAAATATGGGAAAGGTTTCTAATAAATGGACTTTTTGTAATATTGTTTGAAATCGATTTGGTGTTTTAAAATATATCTTTGGGAAATCGATTTGAAATTCCATTTGGTGTTTGAAATAAATAGGAAAATCGATTTGAAATTCGATTTTCTGTTTGAAATAAATTGGGAAATCAATTTGAAATTGATTTGGTGTTTTAAAATAAATCTTTGGTAAATCGATTTGAAATTCGAATTGGTGTTTGAAATAAATTGGAAAATTGATTTGAAATTCAATTTGAAATAAACTGGGAAATTGATTTGGTGTTTTAAAATAAATCTTTGGGAAATTGATTTGGAAATTGATTTGGTGTTTGAAAATGAATATTTGGAAATCGATTTGGAAATCATATATTAGTGGATATTTGAAAAATTAAAATTCACAAGGAGAATTTGTTTTAAAAATAAATATTGATTTATTTTTGAAGTGTGGAAAGAAATTTGCAGATTCGAGTTATAAATTGAGATAAATCATGAAGAATTTATTTATTGGTTCAAATGATCCATTTTGAAATGGAAGGTGTATTTTCCTCGAAAAGCCGAGTATATTTTTAAAGTAGCTTTCAAAATTAAAAAGTTTTGAAGTTGGTTTTAAAAAGGATGTTTGAGGGGAAATTATTTTTTTAGTTGTTTTTAAATCTTTGAGGTGAAAGATTTATTTAATTAGTTATAATAGTGATTATTTAAAGATTTAATTGATATTTGATTAGAAAATGGTCATTTAAATAATTACACTTTATCTAATAATTTTATTTTAAAATTATTTTGGACTTAAGTTTAGATGAGATATTAGTATAATATTTTCATAATTAATATTTAAGCAAATGTTTTAAAATAGTTTTATTTTAAATATTTCCAAGTATATATGTTTGGATAAGTAATTTAAATTACTTTGAAGTATTTGAACTCGGTAGATTTTCAGTGGGAATGAATAAATATTTGAAAATATATTCCGCGTAAGAAAAATGATTTGAAATTTGTTTTCAATGGATTAAAATGTGGAAAGTGATTTGAAATGGATTTCAAAGTTTTGAAGTGTTAAAAATTGTATATGCGAAGATATGTTGAAAATAAATAATTGGGGGAAAATCATTTAAATCTTGGTGTATGTTGTGAATGTTGATTGATAGTTAATTGGCCTTTAAACGAGTTTCAATTTCGATGAGACCGGGGGTCGGATTCAAAATGGATATTCGAAAACCACATCGAATTTTTGTGATAATGATGGATTTTTTGTTTAAAAGGATCAAAGTGGAAATTTGTTGTGATTTGTTTGAAATCTGAATGTAACACTTATTTTTAAAATAAGCGCTCGTTATTCGGATTAGCCGGGAGAGGACTCTGTGTCATAAAACCCATTCTGAATAATGATACGACGAAATGGGATTGCATTTGAAAATGGTGTTGAAGACCGGCTATTTTCGAAAGCGAAAGGATTACCTATCCAATGCCTCTGCACCGGATTGCTCCGATAGAGAGATTTTATCACCCTTTGTGATGGGATTCTGGACGTGATTATTGAACATCCGGATTTGCAAGGGCTTCTTTGAAGTTCCTTCATTTCCGTTCGATCCGGAATGGACTTATGTGGATGAGTGTCCGACATTACACTTTGAGATATAAAGCTGATTTCTGTCAAATACATTTCTGTTGGTGGCGGAGAATTTATTCTCTTAGCTTAACACCCTTCTATGTGACGTATGAGCTCAGAGGTTAGGTAATCGATGGTTATTAGTGATATACTTCCAATTTGGTAGTGTGGCATATGAAGTGCTGCTGATCATTTGTTGATCGATGCAAGGCTTTGTGAAAAGTGTAGCTTTGTGGGTGAGACTTCGTCGGACCTCACACCCCAGAAATGGTCGAAATAGGAAGGATGCGCAAGATTATTTGGGAGTAGTGCCCCCTGAGTGTATGTCATTTCCTTTTGAAAAAGGGTTGTATCGTGGTATGGAGTCCAGATATTTAACCTATGTGGTTGCTGCAAATTTATTATACTTTGTGGTTGTTGCTTTGTGGTTGAGGATCCTCGGATAAAGGTCGCAAACGACCGGTGGATGGCATACTCGTGTAGTAGTTACCTAGTTATAGAGGTAACCCGGCCTTGTGTTGGCAGGGATCCGGTTTGGTTCTCGGGACATCCCTCCAGAAGTATATCCATGTGGCAGTAGGAAGTTCCTTAGCCTGACCATTTTTTGGAAATCCAAAGAAACAATATGCGCCCTGTACGGTTTTACTTGTATAAACTGCCATGGAATATGGCAGTAACCTGCTATTGAACATGGTAGCAATAGTAGACATAAGTGCGAAATGTCTATGCTGCTTAAGATTAATATTATATTTTCGAAATGTTTTCCACATTATGCACTAATAATAACAATATCAAAGGATTTTGCGTATCAAGCATGTTTGACTATCATAAGGAGAAATTTCCTCCAATTCTATGTTTGCATTGTGTGTGTGCCGGGAGGCCTTATGGTAGTTTCATTTTCCAAAAGCATAGCGTATTTCTTTTTATTTTTTTGTGAAAATAACTGTTTTTAAGATCTCACACCAGTCCCATGACTGACCTAGAGTTTACTGTTCCCTTTCTAAACTCTGGGTGCCCATAATTTTCCATACGGGCGCCTAAAGTTAGGTTATCAGTTATTCGGGAGCGAAGTCAAGATATATGCTGTGAAGATCTAGAGTTCAAGCTGGATGGCGAAGCGTATCACTTATACTATGTAGTGTCCATTGCGTTTGGGTTGGTGCAAGTCAAAAATCCTACGTAAGCAAGTTATAATAGCTTCCAGTGTTGTATTGTGTTGTTGTAAACTCAGATGATGTATGTATAAACAAATATGATTCTTTATTTTAAAGATTATTCATTTAACTATTATATATTGTTCCGCTGTGAAATGTGAGATTCTGTTATTGTGTCTGTTTCCTCTTCTATCTTCTTCTAATTAAACCCAAACGGTTCGGTTTTTGGGGATTCGATTGCTTGGCATTGGATACAGTGGACGTATTGATGTCGACTTTTGGAAGTCAAAAACTGGGCCGTTACAATAAGTGTGCACACCTATTCACTCTAGGTGTTTCTTATTAGTTTTTTATGAAATTAACTAAAGAGAGTTAAGCAAATAAACTTAGCACCACTTAACTTCAATGATTTGAAATGTCAACGCATGTACTTTAAATTTTCCATTTTTTTTTCAAACCAAGACTACAGTTTAGAAAGGATTCCATAACCATCGCCTACGAATCCCCCTATATACTAACCTCAGTATTATCGCTTGTAATTCAACTTTTCATTATGTTTTACATTAGAAATTAGTGATTCACAAAAAAGCTATCAGTTGACTTCAAATGTTTACTTACTTTTTCTTAAAAATAAATCAAAGTCCTGAAAATAATGGAAAATGAGATGAAGCTTAAAAAATTGAAAAGAAATTTTTAAAAAAAACAACGAGATGATTTTTTTGAAGTGATGCCACACTGTGAAAAATAAACAAACATAATGAGATATGCGTCCCTCCACACTGGAATGAGACAGTGTCCTAACTATCAAATGGAATGCAAATACAAAACAGAAAAAATAAAAAGTATACAACATGATATGTATAGGATAGTGAGTGGCTTATGCCGAATAGCTAGGTTCGTGGAGATCCATGAACTCGTCGTCCTCATGTTGTTCAAACTCTAGAAATGGCTTCAAGCATTGTCCATTGACCTTCGAAATGGAACCAACCCTAGGATTTTCAATTTCAACTGCACCATAAGGGTACACTGTTTTCACAATATGTAAACCTGTCCATCGAGATCTCAATTTTCAAGGAAATGAAGTCTGGAATTATATAAAAGAACTTTTTGACCTACTTTGAATGTCTTAGGAAGTACTGATTTATCATGATAAAATTTAGTTTTCTCTTTATAGATCTTTGCATTTTCACACGCTTCATTTCTTAGTTCTTCTAATTCTGATAATTGTAATTTACGATGCGATCTGGCTTTTTCTATGTCATAATTAAGGTATTTGATTTCCCAAAGTGCGTGGTGCTCGAGCTCAATGGGTAATTTTGGCATGCTTTTCAAAAGACGAATCGATATGGTGGCATTCCTAGATTGGGTTTATAAGTTGTGTGAAATGCCCAAAGGGCATCTATCAATTTAGGGAGTTAACTGTCTTTTCAAGAATTTGTTTAATTTGTTTATTGGAAATCTCGACTTGACCGCTAGTCTATGGATGATATGAAGTAGATAGTTTATGAGTGATAGAGTATTTCTTAAGAAGAGATTCAAAAGCACGATTAAAAAAATGAGAATATTTATCACTTATAATGGCTCGAGGTGCGCTAGAACGGGAAAATATATTTTCTTTCAAAAATTTAACGACAACTTTATTGACATTCGTTCTGGTGGGAATTGCCTCAACCTATTTAGACACGTAATCTATGGCAAGTAGGATGTAGAGAGTTCCAAAAGAATTAGGAAAAGGACCCATGAAATCGATGCCCCAAACACAAAAAATTTCAATGACAAGGTTTGGTTTTAGGGGCATCATGTTACGTTTGGAAATACGACCTATTTGTTGACATCTAGCACTTTTGGAGCAAAATTCATGGGCATCACGAAAAAGAGAAGACCAATACAAACCGCACTATAACACCTTGGCAGTAGTCTTCTTTGCTCCAAAATGTCCTCCACATGCTTGATTATGTGAAAAAGAGAGGATGTTATGGAATTGATGTTCGAGGACGCATCTACGTATGATTTGATTGGTGCAATATTTGAAGAGATAAGGATCGTCCCACACTTTGGAGAGAAATTTTTGTTTATCTTTTTTTGACCAATGGAAAGGTGTTTCATTTGTGACAAGATAATTTACGATGTCTGCGTAACATGGTGCACCGGAGAGGGAAATAATTTGTTCATCGGGAAAATGATCGTTGATTTGAGAGTTATCGATGTTTTCATGAACAATACGAGAAAGCTGATCAGTTATGACATTTTCAGAACCCTTTTTATCCCATATTTTTAGGTCAAACTCTTGAAGAAAGAGAATCCAACGAATTAAGCGGGGTTTGGCATCCTTTCTCATGAGTAAATACCGCAATGCGGCGTGATTGGTGTAAACTATGACCTTAGAACCTATGAGATATGATCTAAACTTATCGAGGGAAAAGATAACTGCTAAAAACTCTTTTTATGTGGTTGAGTAATTCAATTGAGCTTCGTTAAGAGTTTAGCTAGTATAAAAGATGACTCGAGAAAGGTTATCGATTCGTTGACCTAAGATGGCTCTAATGGCATAATCTGAAGCGCCACACATTAATTCGAAAGGCAAAATCTAATTTGGAGATTAGATGATAGGTGCAGTGGTCAAGATCGATTTAAGGGTTTCAAAAGACCTTTCACATTCATTGGAAAATTAAAATTTCACTTCGTTGGCTATAAGATTCGAAAGAGGTTTTGAAATTTTTGAAAAATCTTTAATGAACCTCCTATAAAATCCTGCATGGCCGAGAAATGAGCGAATGTCCTTTACGGACCTTGGAGGAGGAAGGTCAACAATAAGATCAAATTTAGGTTTGTCAACTTCAAGGCCACTTTTAGAGACAACGTGACCTAAGACTATTCCTCGCTTAACCATAAAATGACATTTTTCCCAATTAAGCATAAAAGATTTCTCCTTACATCGCTTTAAGATACGTTCTAAACGAAGGAGGCATTAATCGAAAGATGACCCATGGATTGGAAAATCGTCTATGAATATCTCTAAGAAATCCTCTACCATATCAGAAAATATACTCATCATACATCTCTGAAAGGTAATGGGAGCATTACAAAGACCGAAGGGCATGCGACGATAAGCGAAAGTTTCAAAGGGGAAAGTGAACGTCGTTTTGTATTGGTCCTCTAGCGCAATGGGAATTTGATTATAGCCGGAGTAACCATCAAGAAAACAATAATATTCATAATCGGCTAAGCGTTCTAGCTTTTGATCAATGAAAGGGGAAATGATCTTTTCTTGTTGTTTCATTGAGTTTGTGATAGTCGATTCAAACACGCCATTTTGTTTTGATTTTTGTCGAAACAAGTTTGTTATTCTCATTTGTGGTCACAGTGATTCCAGACTTCTTGGGTACAACTTGTACTGGACTTACCCATGTATTGTCAGTGATAGGGTAGATAATGTTATTGTCTAAACATTTGATATTAGGGTTTAATCGCCTTTGAGCTTCACGATTGGCTTTAGCCTCGTCGACTAAATGTATTCGATATTCGATGATTGATGGACTAATTTCCTTAATATCAGCGATCACCCATCCTAATGCCTCTTTATTTTCCTTTAAAATTTTCAAAAGTTGTTCTTCTTGGTCCTTAATGAGATCGGAGGCCAAGATTACAGGGAAATTTTTCAAAGAATCTAAGTATGCATACTTATGATCATTTGGAAGAGATTTGAGGTCTAAGTTCGAGTGTTCTTCTATTGAGGCTTCAGTAGACATCAACTGATTGAATTCTAGTGAATTATGAAAAGAGCAGAGCATGTCATTTAATTCATAAATGTATTCATCTACATAGAAATTGGAATTAAAATGATCTAGGCCCATGTTAAGTGATTTGGTAATATCACTAAAATTATTTTTCACAATTGTTTGGATCATGTCAACTTCTTCTGTTTTAAGATCCCATGGTTGTCTGTTGAGATTGAAGATATTTAGTTCAATGTTTAGGTACCCAAAGGAATGTTGGAGTTGAACATTCCTACGATTTATGATAGCATTTAATGTTGCTAAAAATGGACGACCTAATATTAAGGAATCTGACTGTTAGGATTTGAGACAGGTGCAGTCTCTAGGACTATGAAATCGACTGGGAAATAGAATTTCTCAGTTTGTATCAAAACATCTTCAACTATGCCCAATGGTTTTTTTATAGATCAATCATCTAGTTATATTGTGATGTTTGTACATTTTAATTCCCCTGTTCCAAGTTGATAGTACACAGTATAATGCAAAAGATTCACACTTGCTCCAAGATTGAGTAAAGCATGACTAATGTGAGTGTTACCGATTTTACAACCGATTGTAGAACAATTGGGGTCCTTATACTTGATTGGGGTGGGATTTGAAAGAAAAGAGCTCGTGTTTGCAGTTATAAATGCACTCTTAGAAACGTTAGTGGCTTGTTTTTAAGTACGTAGCCCTTTTAAACATTTGGCATATAGAGGAATTTGCTCGATGGTATCAAGAAGTGGAATATGGATTCGAACTTGTTTGAAGATTTCAAGAATTTGGTCAAAATTAGTGGTCTTCTTCTTTTTGTTGAGTCTATGAGGAAATGGAGATATGGGTATATAGACTCATTCGGTAGTTTTTTCATTCGAAGAAGAAGGTGTGATATTAGCGGTAAAGATAAAGGAGTTGGAATGTTGGGGTTTCCAACATCAGAAGGTGAAGAGTGGTCGGGATTGCCAACCTTGGATGAAGAATTAGAGTCGTTTAGATTGACAACAGTGGGTGTCGACTGAGTTTCATAATTTTGAACATGGGAAGACTTAAGAAGGATGTTGGGGTTGCCGACATGGTTATTTACCTTCTTTCCAAACCTTAATGTGGTGACAGCATTAACCGGATTTACATTTTCATCCTTACAAAGATTTACTCCTCGAGAGTTATACTTTGGATTCACTTCAGTTTGACTAGGCAATTTACCTTTCTCATTGATTTTCATGAGATCCTTCATCATTATCAACATTTGTGCATTTTGTTTAGTGATTTGCTTAATTCTTGCATATTGGTTAGTGATTTGTTCATTTTGTTTAGAGAATTGTTTTTCCAATTGTGCAATTCCTTGTGAAGGCTGAGAAGGTTGGGTTAATGAATTGAAATTAGGATGCTTGTATGGTTGATTCAAAGGTGTTGTTTGAGGAGCAGGTTAAGAATTTTGAGCATTAGAAATTGGGGCTCGGATTTGGTATCATCGGATACATATGTGATGGATTAGCCGCATTGTTAGGATTTGACCATGAAAAATTTGGATGATGCTTCAAGTTAGGGTTGTATGTGGATGAATAAGGAGTGTTTTGAGCTATAGCATTGATTTAGCTTGTGTGTAGTAATGGGGTAGCCCTTCTCCTTCTTGAGGAGTTTGGGCATCTATAGGAAGATGTGATGGATCAATGTCATGCACTCCTCTATTTGGAGTACGAATTGGAACATGAGTTATTTCCCATTGCATATTCTTTTCCGAATACTCTTCTAAAAATTCCCAAGCTTCCTCGTCTGTTTTTGCCACGAATTATCCTCCGTACTTGATTCAAATTGGGATCTTGTTTAATAATTAAGCCCTTCATAAACGATTTGGCGCAAAACATGTTTAGGGATAATATGATGTGGGAAACTATATAACTGTTGAGTCACAAGCTTTATGAAAGTTTTGATTTCTGACAAATAAGGCGATTGATTTCTGACAAACAAGGCGATCGACAAAAACAAGGTCAATAGAGCTATATATGGTACTCTAGATTATAGGTTGATTATTTATTGTTGTAATAGTAATAAATTTGTTAAAATCTATCCTCAAATAATCATGCATATCAAGGGAATCAATATATATACGAATAATTTATAAGTTGCATGCAGTTGCACAATTCAATGTGCAATTTAACAGGCACCGGTCGACCGGTCAATATAGGTGCGGTCGACCGTTCCTGTGTAAATTGCACAGTGAACGTGCACACATGCACATAACGTATATATATATTTGAATTCCTGTCTACCGGTCCATTTTTGACCTGTCGACCGTTTTTAAACAGAAAGCAACTTTTCCAAAAGACACTTCTCTTCTCCAAAGGTTGCATCTCCTATCTTTCATCAATGATCATAACTCTTAATGGCAACTGTTCACAAAGAGTTACAACTATTTTTCTCTATATATACTCATCTAAATCATTGATTCATACACAAGTTTTTACAATGATTTCATATATTCTTTTAATCTAATCTCTGATCTCAATACTGTATTATAAAAGCTCTAAATTATTTATTGAATCTTTGAAACTATTTCATATCCTTTGATTCAATAATATACTTTCCTTAATCTTTTCAAAACATCATATCGCATACTTTGAGGATAAGATTATAGGAAGGGTGTACTGCTAGTGACAAATCCGTGTTTTCAAGAACACAAGTTGTCAACAACAATTGTATTTGTTCTTTTGTTGAAGTCCTCTGTGTTGTAAGAGGCAAGTGTTGAAGTCCTCAGTGTATTAGAGGCGTGAAATTCCGTTCGGTTGTTCGGGTATTGTAAACCTGTTCCTCCGGGTGAAGCGAGGTAGTTAATAGTGAAAATCCAGATAGAAGTCTGGGACTGGATGTAGGACGGTGCTCCGAACCAGTATAAAAATCTCTGGTGTGATTTTTCTATTTTCTATTTACAATGCTATTATCATCTATTTCCGCTTTTGTATTGTAATCCATATTATACGATCCGTGTATACTATATTAGCACATATAATTGTATACACACCACACTTTCAATTGGTATCAGAGCACGGTCATCATATAACCGTAACACAGTTATTTGATATATTCTTGTAATATGGCAAATAACGCAAGTACTAGCACTCAAAACACCACTTACACAGAAGGGCAATCGACACAAAGACCTCCATTTTTCAATGGTCTTAACTACAGTTATTGGGCAACACGTATGTCATTCTTTATGCAATCAAGTAGCTATGATGCTTGGAATGCTACTCAAAGAGAAATAGTAAATCCAACAACTGATTATTCAGAATGGACTGTGGCTGAGAAATCGGCAGCAGCCGTAAATGCAAGAGCAATAAATATGTTGTTCTATGCATTAGACCAAAATGAATATAACCGTGTTAGTATCTGCACTACTGCATATCAAATTTGGCAAACGCTAAAAATCACTCATGAAGGTACTAATAAGGTTAAACAAGCCAAAATAGCCATGCTGAAAAGTCAGTTTCAAAATTTCAAAATGAAACCAAATGAAACAATCAATGACATGTATTCACGGTTTCAAACTATTCACCATGCACTTATTGGGTTAGGACAAAAGTATTCTGATTTTGATGTTGTTTCAACAGTCCTACATTCTCTGACTAATGAATGGGAAGGAAAAGTATTAGCAATTGAAGAAGCTAATGACCTTTCCGTCATGAAGCCAGATGAATTGATAGGAAATTTAATGTCCTATGAAGCAAATTTGCAGGCTAGAAAAGAACAGAAAGAAGAAAAGAAAAATGTAGCATTTCATGTTGAGAAAGATGAAAATGAATCAGATTCTGAAGATGAAGATTTGGCGTTCATTGCTAAAGGTTTCAAAAAATTCCTAAAATATCGAAAAGCCAGTCGCTACAATAAAAGGAAACCTGGATCAAATAAACCATCTTCATCTGCTATAGAATGTTTCAACTGCCATAAAAAGGGACACATGCAGAAGGATTGTCCAGAACAAAAGAAAAAGTCAGAAAATGACAAATTCAAATATTAGAAGGACAAATCAAAGAAACGAGCCTTCTCAGTAACATGGGATGATTCAGAGTCATCTTCATCAGAAAGTGAAAGTGATTCGGAGAATGAACAAGCTAATGTTTGCTTTATGGCAACAGAAGATGAGGTACAAATTCCTACATTTGATGAATTACTTGATATTAATGCTGAATTGATAGTCAAATATAAAGACTTAAAACGTCAATTAAAAGTAGTCAAAGCAGATTTAAGTAGAGCAGAGTTTGAACGAGATATGTTAAAAGATGAGAAGAAAATATTAGAAGAAGAACTTGAAAATATTCAAGAATCATCATCTAATGTTGACTCTCAAATATCTCTTTTGAGTCAAGAAATAGAAGCTCAAAAAGAGAAAAATAATGCTCTCACTACTGAAAATCATGAACTTAAAGCAAAAGTCAAAATTCTAGACCTAGAAAAAGCTAGTTTACAAACAAAGTTTGATGACATTACTCAAAATGTTTCTAACTTTAACAAAGGTCGAGAAAATTTGACTAAAATCATTGAAAGTTCACAATCTATTTCAGATAAACAAGGTTTGGGATATAACAAAACTAAGAAACATCTTAGAAATAAAAGGAAGAAGAAAGTACAAAAAACTGAAGCTAAGAAAAATCTTAGTTTATTATATTTCAAATCAAAACCAGTTGTGAAATTTCAAAAGAGAAATGTCAAGACTATCAAAATATGGGTTCCTAAAACAAATAATAATTTGATTAGGAACAAATACATTCAGCAATTCATGAATAATGTACATTTTAATAACAATTATATATATAAAGGGGATACCGGACCCAAATGGGTTTGGACTCCTAAGACCTAACTCTTAGGACCCTATAAAAAGTGGGTACCATGAACTTAATTCTATTTTTTGCAGGTCCCACTGAAGAAAAGAGGAAAGTGGATATTGGACAGTGGTTGCTCAAAGCATATGACGGGAGACAAGAGCGTATTAACAAATATTAAATACTCAGATGGTGGCTCAGTCACTTTTGGAGACAATTCAAAAGGTTATATCATCGGCAAAGGCGATGTGAGCAATTGCGGTACATCTAACTTACCTCTTATTACTAATGTCATGCTAGTTAGAAATTTAAAACACAATTTACTTAGTATTAGTCAATTATGTGACAAGGGTTTTATAATTTCCTTTTCAAATAATAAGTGTAGTATTTTAGATAAAGACCATAATTTGGTTTTTGAAGGTTATAGAGACAGAAATATATATATTCTAAATATGAATATTAATCATAATTCAGATATGTGTCTTGTGGCTAATGACAATGATCCATGGCTATGGCACAAACGTTTCTGTCATATAAACTTCAGAACTATTGACAAGCTAGCCAAAAACAATCTAGTTAGAGGACTACCCAAAATGAGTTTTAAAGTTAACAACATTTGTGATGCATGTCAATTAGGAAAATTCACCAAATCATCGTTTAAATCCAAGAAAGTCATATCAACATTACAACCACTTGAGTTACTGCACATGGATTTGTTTGGACCTACTAGAGTTCAATCAATAAATCACAGTCAATATGTGCTTGTAATTGTTGATGATTTCTCTCGTTATACATGGACAATTTTCTTAAAAAATAAAAGTGATACTTTCGATCATTTCAAATCTTTCGTCAAAAGAATTCAAAAATCAAAAGGGATTAAAGTTAAAAATATAAGAAGTGATCATGGCGGAGAGTTTGAAAATAATGAATTTGAACATTTTTGTACAAAGAAAGGTATATATCATAATTTTTCGTTTCCCAGAACTCCACAACAGAACGGAGTAGTAGAACGAAAGAACCGAACTTTACAAGAATGTGCAAGAACATTATTGAATGGAACCACCTTACCAAAACATTTCTGGGCAGAAGCTGTCGCAACTGCCTGTTATGTTTTAAATCGTGTGTCCATAAGACCTCTTACCAAGAATACTCCTTATGAATTGTTTAACAAAAGAAGGCCCAAAATCTCATACTTCAAAGTTTTTGGTTCCAAGTGCTTTATTTTAAATACGAAAGACCAGCTTGGAAAATTCGATCCAAAAGCCGATGAAGGAATATTTGTCGGTTATTCGGAACGAAGTAAGGCCTATCGGATATTTAATAAACGAACCAAAACTATTGAAGAATCACTTCATGTCTCTTTTGATGAAATTTATCAGCATCCTCACACAATATCAGATGATGACGAATCAATAGTCATTGATAATCCAATCATCTCAAATACTGATTCTGACTCAGAAGTAATTATTGAGAATACTCCTCAAATATGTGAATTACAATCACCACCAAGAATATTAAGAGACCATCCGACCCAAAATATAATAGGTGAAATAACATCACATGTCAGAACAAGGAGTCAACTCAATCAAATGGGTCATGTCGCTTTTCTCTCAAATATCGAACCCAAGAATCCAAAAGAAGCTGCTACAGATGATTACTGGATCATTGCCATGCAGGAAGAACTAAATCAGTTTGAGCGCAATGACGTTTGGGAACTTGTTCCGAGACCAACTGATCAGTCAGTAATTGGTACTAAATGGGTCTATAAAAATAAGGCTGACGAACAAGGAAATATCACCAAAAATAAAGCAAGATTAGTAGCACAAGGATACAATCAGGAAGAAGGTATCGATTATGAAGAAACTTTTGCACCAGTTGCTCGACTAGAAGCTATTAGAATTCTATTATCTTTTGCTTGTCATCATAATTTCAAACTTTATCAGATGGATGTCAAAAGTGCTTTTCTCAATGGATTTATCAAAGAGAATGTCTATGTCGAACAACCTCCTTTATTCGTACATGAAAAATATCCTGACCATGTGTTCAAACTTAAGAAAGCTCTGTATGGTTTAAAACAAGCACCTCGTGCTTGGTATGAACGATTACGTAGCTATCTTATTAATTCAGGATTTGAAATAGGCAAAGTCGATCAAACTTTGTTTATTAAACATTCTCGAAAAGATATTCTGGTTATCCAAATATATGTAGACGATATCATCTTTGGTTCAACAAACGATAAACTCTGCAAGGAATTTGCAAGTATTATGACCAAAGAATTCGAAATGTCTCATATGGGAGAACTATCTTATTTTCTTGGACTTCAAATCAAACAACTTTCAAACGGTATTTTTATCAATCAAGAAAAATACTGTGAAAATCTTATCAAACGCTTCGGATTACAAAATACATCTGGTAAACCAACTCCTATGAGTACAACTACACATCTTGAAAAAGATGAAAGTGGTAAGAATGTTGACCAAAAATTATATCGAAGCATGATTGGTTCTCTTATTTATCTTACAGCTAGTCGTCCAGATATATTAATGAGTGTTTGTTTATGTGCTCGTTTTCAAGCCGATCCAAAGGAATCACATTTACGAGCAGTGAAACGTATAATTCGTTATCTTAATAATACCAAAGATTTTGGTCTTTTCTATCCAAAAGAATGTCCATTTGAATTAGTATCATATAGTGATGCTGATTTCGGTGGCTCACGAACAGATAGAAAAAGTACAAGTGGTACATGCCATTTTATTGGAAAATCACTTGTCTCTTGGTTTAGTAAGAAACAGAATTGTGTTTCACTATCAACATGTGAAGCTGAATATATATCAGCGGCTCTCGCTTGTACTCAAGTACTATATATGCAACAAACACTTCAAGATTTTGATATTCATTTATCAAATTCTATTATATACTGTGATAACACAAGTGCTATAAATCTTTCTAAAAATCCAGTGAATCACTCTCGAACTAAACACATTGATATCCGTCATCATTTTCTTCGAGATAATATTGAAAAAAGAAATATATGTCTTGAATATGTCCATACTGAAAATCAATTAGCAGACATTTTTACTAAGCCGCTGCTCGAATCTAATTTTATTAGATTACGAAGAGAGCTTGGATTAATTTCAAGAAAAAATCTTGACTAAGCAATTACTAATGTACACCTTCTCTTTTGGTTATTCTCTTTAATTATAATTTTTTGTTTAAACTAAACTAATGTCTTTTCTCCTAGTAACCGTATCTTTTACTTAACCTATTTTTTATATTAAATATTAGCCATTGCTTTATTTAATGGTTAAAATCTATTTACTCATTTTATAAATTCAGTTTTAAAAACAAAGCTATTTTTAGATTTACAATAAAATTTCTGCTTATATTTTTCGTGGTTAAAAGTTATCATTAACTCTCATCCATAAAAGTATATATAAGAAACTTATATATATAAGCTTGCAAAATTTTTTTTATTCATCTTTACTTCTTATCTAACCATAATACTATATTCAACTTACACTATGACTCATATTTGTGACAAATGTGCGCAAGAATCTCACATTTCTATTACAAGCTCTGAGTCGGACGAATATTATTCTCCTACTACTCCAAAACAAAAATCGAGCTGTCATCATCAATGCTCTTATATGTCTGATAAAACTCCAAATTCAAAACGAGTTAAAAGGACACTATTCTATTCTCCTCGAACCAAAGCTCAAATTGATGAGATACACCACTACCAAAAACATCAGATAGACCTTCAGAGACAACTCCATTACGGGCAAAGTCAACTTTATCACGAGCAACAACGGACATCGGCACGATTGTCTGTTTTAGAAAAGTTGGCAACATTTTTCTGCGGTTCCAACAAACATGACGTACATGAACCAATGCCATCTAGGCCATCAACATCTAAAAGTCCTAACTCATGGGATCGGAACTATGAAAAGAATGAAGGAGCTCAGAAACAATGGAGTCCATGGTCGAATCGTATTGAAGGAAACAACGATAATTCTAATAACGAACTTTCTCATTAGATTTATATATAGTTGTTATATATTTGTCTATCTCTTGTATAATGATGGTTATATTTTGTATTATGTATAAAATATAATATATATATATATATATAGGTTGATATATAAAAAAAAACTTGAAAAAGAATCCTATATGCACACAGACCAGGACCGGTCGACCGCCCATTTTATTGCCGGTCGACCGTTTACTCTCTGGTTGAAAACGGTCGACCGGCCAAAATTTGTAGGTCGACCGGTTACGCATTTTTCAGTTTTTTTTTATATAACCCTATACGTTACTTTACCCTCTACCCTCATTCACTCTCTACTCAAACTATTCTCTATCCCCAAATCACAAACCCTAGTTCCCATTCTTCAATTCCCAAATCACAAATCCTCCAACAATGGCTCCTCCTCAAAAGAAATCAAAGAAAGGAGCAATCTCTGAAACTTCATCTCATACCATCTCCGTCAAAAAATGGCTTCAAACTCCAATTGCTATAACACGATGGAATCAAATGACAAATTACAAGTTTCATCCGGGATCTTTTATCAAATTTGATGATTTCACAGCTTACGGAGTTCGAAGGTTAGCCGATAATGCCAACATTACTCCATTGATAGATTTTTCGGCAAATAGTGTGGAGATAAATCATTTAATGATTAAATTATTTTACGCCAACATGAATCTTGATGAATATCAACCTGATAATCCAAACGACGTCATCTGGTCTATGGTCTGTGGAAAACAAATTTTTCTTACTCATGCTAGAATTGCCTCTATACTTGGCATACCAAATCGAGGCGAAGAATTTTCATCTACCTTCTGCGAAGTTTTCACCCGAAATAGTACAAGTCATCAGTTTATAGAAGACAATAGTGATGGCACTAAGTCTATTGGACTTCGACCGACAGCAAGGTTACTTCATCGGGTCTTGATGCATTCTCTTTTTCCTAGACTTGGAAATTATGATGCAGTGTACAAAGAAAACTTCAAGGCACTCTATGCTATCTATGGTGAAATCCAAATCAATTGCGTTCACATGCTTTTCGATGAAATTCTCAAGGTAAATAATTCAACCCGGCCTCATTTCTTCTATAATGAATATATCATGAGACTTTTGTTAGCTTGTGGGGTCAATCCTCCTGATTCTGCAACTTCAACACCAAAATGCATTGATTCCATAACCATCAAAAGAATGAAGCTTCCTCCACCTTATCTTGAGATTATGCCTTTTGAAGAATGGCAACAACGAGGACCGAGAAAACAAAGAGCAACTTCCTCTCGATCTCGTCCCGATGAGGTGAAACTTTTAAGATCAAAGTCATCAACAAAAGAATCTCTTGAAACCATTGCGCGTAATCAATTTCTGCTTGAATCTCGTCTCAAGCGTATGGACTCTAAAATTGATAAGCGCTTCAATAAGGTCAAGTCGTTCTTCGGTATGCTATGGGACGCTATATCATGTTCCTCATCCAACTCTGTTCAAGCACAAGATCCAGGAAAACGTCCTGCTGCTCCAGTTTTCACATGGACATCATCTGACGAGGGCGAATCGTCTAGAGGGAACAATGATGAGGAGGAAGAGGAAGAAGATGAAGATGATGATGATGACGACGATGACGATGATGAAGAGGAGATTCGATCTGCTTCATCCTAGATTCTATTATATTTTAGCTCTTTAAAAACATTCTTCGACACTTGTACTAAATAGTGTCGTTATTTATGCTTTTCAATTAACATTATGTTCTGTAGTAAACTCTGTTATGTCTTTGATGTGTTAATGATTTATTTTTCTATGCTTATCATATTCATTCTACGCTTATCATATTTATTCTAGTGATCTGTTACTCCTTTTTGTCGATGACAAAGGGGGAGAAAGGGCTAACAATTGCTTGCAGGAAAGAAATCACATACTCAGGGGGAGATTCAGATTTGCAGATATATATATTGTCATCAATCAAAAAGGGGGAGAATGTTGAGTCACAAGCTTTATGAAAGTTTTGATTTCTGACAAATAAGGCGATTGATTTCTGACAAACAAGGCGATCGACAAAAACAAGGTCAATAGAGCTATATATGGTACTCTAGATTATAGGTTGATTATTTGTTGTTGTAATAGTAATAAATTTGTTAAAATCTATCCTCAAATAATCATGCATATCAAGGGAATCAATATATATACGAATAATTTATAAGTTGCATGCAGTTGCACAATTCAATGTGCAATTTAACAGGCACCGGTCGACCGGTCAATATAGGTGCGGTCGACCGTTCCTGTGTAAATTGCACAGTGAACGTGCACACATGCACATAACGTATATATATATTTGAATTCCTGTCTACCGGTCCATTTTTGACCTGTCGACCGTTTTTAAACAGAAAGCAACTTTTCCAAAAGACACTTCTCTTCTCCAAAGGTTGCATCTCCTATCTTTCATCAATGATCATAACTCTTAATGGCAACTGTTCACAAAGAGTTACAACTATTTTTCTCTATATATACTCATCTAAATCATTGATTCATACACAAGTTTTTACAACGATTTCATATATTCTTTTAATCTAATCTCTGATCTCAATACTGTATTATAAAAGCTCTAAATTATTTATTGAATCTTTGAAACTATTTCATATCCTTTGATTCAATAATATACTTTCCTTAATCTTTTCAAAACATCATATCGCATACTTTGAGGATAAGATTATAGGAAGGGTGTACTGCTAGTGACAAATCCGTGTTTTCAAGAACACAAGTTGTCAACAACAATTGTATTTGTTCTTTTGTTGAAGTCCTCTGTGTTGTAAGAGGCAAGTGTTGAAGTCCTCAGTGTATTAGAGGCGTGAAATCCCGTTCGGTTGTTCGGGTATTGTAAACCTGTTCCTCCGGGTGAAGCGAGGTAGTTAATAGTGAAAATCCAGATAGAAGTCTGGGACTGGACGTAGGACGGTGCTCCGAACCAGTATAAAAATCTCTGGTGTGATTTTTCTATTTTCTATTTACAATGCTATTATCATCTATTTCTGCATTTGTATTGTAATCCATATTATACGATCCGTGTATACTATATTAGCACATATAATTGTATACACACCACACTTTCAATAACAATTGTTTAAACCTTTCAAAATATTTCAAAAAAGTTTCTCCTTCATTCTGAGAGAATTGGTTGATTTCAGTTCGAATTTTAAGAGTTCTGTGGAAAGAGAAAAGGTTTTTCAAAAATATAGTAACGAAATTGACCCAAATTTTAATTGACTTTTTAGGAAAAGAATTAAGCCATCTTTTTGCACTTTCTAGAAGTGCAAATGGAATAAGCCTTATCTTGATGGAATCACTAGAGAGTTGTTGCATTTTAGTTGTAGAAGCGTATAACTCATATTCACTTAGAAATTCTTATGCATTTTCAGACCCAGTGAATTTGGATACCCCATGGATAAAAGAATGTTTTAGCTCAAAATTATTTCTTTAGCAGATGGAAATGAAATAACCGAAGTGTGAACGGTCCTAGTTAGATAGCATCGGTCTCTAAGGGATAATGGTCGGTGCTCATGAAATTCATTATTTCCAACATATGATTTAGGTGAGGATTTTGGTGAACTATGATTGCTCATATTTGTTTGATTTGAAAATTCCGTTGATTTGTTTAATGAGATATTTTGGCTTTCTAAATGATTTAAATTATTTCTTGCCCAAACGCGCATAAACAAATCAAGGTGTAATAGCCAAAAGTAAATTTAAACAGTTTTCAGTTGGACACCTATAGAGTAGAAAATTACTTACAATGGGGTATGGCAGTCCGTCATGGTTTGCAATTCTTGACCTAAAATGCTTGTTTTCTCGTTCATCAAGTCAGTTTCTTCGACATTAGCAAAAGTGGTGCCTTGTTTTTCTTATTACACAATATGCCGCTCCAATCGCTGCTTACTCTAGTGTCTACTTTTCATTTGAAATATGATACGTTGCCCTTTTTTATTCTCTTCAAGCTTTTCACTGTTCTAAACTTCCAAACTTCACTCTTTCTTCCTTTTTTTAATTTTTTTATTGTTCCTTCAGATCGTGAGATGCAGGAATTCATGGTGTCGGATCTGAGCGAGGTAAATCTTGAAGGGTGGACGAACCCGGGTAATCGCGAGTGTAGGTTTCAACTGATGTAGTATTGATTAGTGTTTGTAGGTGTTAATGGGTTTCGAGTAGACTGTTATTAGATCTTGGGTTTGGATTTATGGAGGAGGCGATGTGAAGGTGATTTGGGAGTGATGTTTGGTGATTTGGTTTCGGGTCTTGGGTTTGCAGTGGTAGAGGTCAGTTTAGGCGATGAGTTAGTTGAGGCAGAGCAAGGCTGGAAAGTGATGCTTGTGTGGTAATGAAGTATACAGGTGGGGAAGTCGCTTGTAGGGGGTACTGTAATGATCATTGGTATCAAGTATGGCTGCGAGATTGGAGAAGTAGTTCGGTGAGTTTTTCGTGCAGCCGACATCAAGTAATGGGTATGGTGATGACAATAAGGAGTCAGAGGTGAAGATGGAGTTCAGTTTGAAAGTGTAGTTGTGTGTGTTTAGACAGGTTGTTGTTCTGAGTTTGAGGTGTGGATTTAGGTGGAGAAGCTGAGTATTTGAAGCGGGTTTTGTGGCTTTCAGCTGATTATAGGGTTGTAGAGGAATGGAAAATGAATGTAAACTTACCAAAATAAATGCAGGTACTAAAATGAATTGTTTTGCGTTTAGAACTTATTACGTGAAAATGCTAACTTATGTGAATGTTAAGAAACAGAGACTAAATGAATGTGTGAATGAACGAATGGAAAAAGAAGAATGATGTTTTTTAAATGAACTAAAAAAGAAAAAAAAATGTTTTTTTTTAAATTAACTGACGTAAAAACAGAATGAATGAAACAAAATGAATGAACGCCAAAATGGAATGTGATTGTAAGCACTTTTGACGCGTGAATCTAGAAGCTAAATGAATAGAAACTAACTTATGCAGCTAACTAAAATAGAAACTGAATGTGAAACGAGAAAAATGACCTTTTTTTCTAAAAAAATGAACTGAAAAGTAAAGTAACGGCAAGCTAAATTAACAAGAACAAGCGTTAAAACGTAAAAATAAAAAAATAAAAATCAAAATTACAATTCCCCGACAACGACGCCAAAAACTTGTTGTGACTTTTCTATTGATTAGAAAAGCATAAATTTTAATTATTTGTGCAGGTACGTAGGCATGTAGTATACAAGTCCAACATAAGGAATTGTCTTTTAAAATATTTGAAATCCATATTTAAATCTTAGGCATGTTAAACAAATTCGGTGGTGGTTCTTGAACAGGAAATAAAAACAATAGCATACTCTGAATCAATTTCGAATCTAATCACAATTGCAATCAAAATATAAAATTGTAGAATCAGAACAGAAATTAAAAGTGCTTAAAGAAAATAATAGAGCAAACAACTGAAATAAAATGAACTGAATTTATTAAGTAACTGGAAAGAGTGCAGAAAATATCTGAGAACAATAATAAATAAATTGCTAAATCTAATTAACAATTCTACGTATTCTGTCCAAAAATAAAAACATTGCTGAAATTAAGATTAAACTAGGGAAGAGTGATGGTGTAAGAGATGATTTTTGGTTGCTGTATGATGCTGTATATATAGGCTTTTCCAGCACAGAAAATCAACTGCTGCTTTTTTGGAGGAACTGGTCCTTTGCTTGAATTGGAGAAAGAAAACATATATACGTCAACGTCATTGCTTGAATTGGTTCCATATTTCTTGAATTAAATACGTTTATTCCATGCTTTGAATTGATTGCACGTGTGCTGCTTACTGAATTGAAGTGGCCATATATTATGGTGCTTGAATTGGTCACATTATTGTACCATGTTATTTGATTATCAAGTGGTCTTGCTTTGAAATGATGTTTGCTACTTTTTCATGTGGCTGACCTTTGAGAGATTTCAGGCTGAACTTTGAAAGTGTACAACACTTTCAATATTTTCTTTTGATTTCTTACATGAATAGTACACATGTTGGTGACGTGAGATGTATTCTTCATGAACGATATGTGCTTTCTCTTTGAATTATTCGGTACTCAAAATAATGCACTCTATTCTACGTGTCATCTGAACCAATGGACGATGCAACCGATTAATTTCAACGTTGTACTTCGGAATCTATAATCTGTAAACACCATAATAAAATACCAGTATAATACCGTTTTATTAAAATAAAAATACACGAAACAAATAGTTTTAAATACAGAAAAATATGTTCATCAGGATTGCAGCTTGAATTGATATATAACCGTAAAATTAAATTACGAATTAAAATGATAAATATCCGTATCACTTGAGCCTAGGATAGAAAATTATATACGGACACCGGTTTGGTTAAATTAAATGATTTGTAAATCTTTAAATCTTGAAGTCGGTTAACTGGTATTTTGGAAAATAAATTGATTTTTATAAACTGACTTATTTTTGAAAATCCAAGTGTGAAGCTTGAAAATGGAATTGGTTCGATGAATTGTTCAAAAAAATTTAATTTGAAAATTTCAAAGTTAAAGTGTCAAATAAAATGAACTTATTGGAGTTGGGTTATTAGAAATGTTTGGATAACTTTAAAATCTATTTCAAACTAGTTCAAACTATTTTAATCAACCTAAAACTATTTTCATTTATCCAATCTATTATAACCTATTTAATCCAATTTAACGTATTTTTAGCTATTTTAAACCAATTAAATTTATTTAATCTATTTTATGTCTAGTTAATGTAATTTAAATCTTTTATATCTATTTTAAATTTTTTAATCAGTTTAAAAATCTTCTTAATATAATTTAAATCAATTTAGTCTATAATTAATCTATTAGAAACCTTTAAAACTTAATAAGATCTATTTAATCTATTTTAGATCTATTTAAATCATTTTAAATCTAACTAAACCCAGTTTAAATCAATTCAAGCTATTTTACTATTTAAACTATATTAAATCTAATTTAAGCTATTTTTAAAAGTACTAAAATTATTTTATGAATGCCTAAACCATTTTCTAAAAATTCAGACCGCACAACGTTAAATATTTATATCCTTGATGATGACAAACCTAAGTTAAAATTTATAATTAATAACCTTTGTGAAATGACATATTGAGTAAATATGATTTTGGAAGTGAATGTGATTTGAAAGTGAATATGATTTGAAATAATATGCTTTTGAGAATATGATATTTTGCCATTAAGTATGAGTTGACTTTTGTAATGTAAAAGAACCATTCCATGTGAAATAAGCATTTGGTTGTTAAAGAGACCGAGATCAGATATTATCATACTCTCTACCAATACCGAAAACCAATTACAACTGTGTACGTGGTGGAGATTTTAGAAATGAAGTAGGATGGTTTGGCAAATGATTTCTGTATTAGGTATGATGTGACCCTGACTCCCATGATCAACTCAGATGTGACAAAAACAGGAGCCATGTCGGGCCGAGTGATGTCATTCCTCATATCGAGCACATTTCTTTAATATTATCTATTTCTTCGCGATTGATTTGGTGGCCACCCCTTGATTTTGATTATGGGAGTGTGTTCCGAGGTGGGCGGCAGTAGCTGCTATGTGTTACCACCAGTTCGGATACGCAATTGGTATGTCTGCCCTAGCATTGTATTGAATGTCGTGTTCACATGCCCTATCGCGCCTTCTACGAGTTTGTTTTATACCATACCTATGGAGTGTCCTCTGGGTAAACCTCCAGTTTACGGAGGAGCATACGATATTGTATTGACAATGGGAATATATAAAATGTGTTAAGGGGGATATTGGTAACACCTTAACAATATTTTAATGCTTTTACTTTACTATAGACATATTATAATATCGCATTGTACTATATAGTGATAGTTTAACGGATCCTTAGGAGATGCGAATCTCCAACATCTCTTAAGTTATTGCACTCACTTTAGACATTGGATAGGAGATGTCAAACCCCATAAACATCTCTGACGTCATCGCACTCATATTTACTGTGGATTTAACTTGCATAAGATCTTTTAGTTCTGACTCGAGTGTTTGGTCTTTTCAATTCGATCAGGTAAGCTTAAGCATTTCAAGGTTGAAGACCTCATTTGTGGAGGATAAAGACAAAGATCTGTGCTATTATTATTACTATGTTGATATCTATTACACTGCATCATGTTGTTCCACTGCATTGCTTTATTTGTTTCTGTTTTATGTAACTCTGATTCTGTATTGTATAAGAATAATCAATTTATAACAACTTCATGAACCATTATTTGACTATTATATTTTGTCGTTCCACTGTAAATTCTGTATTTGTTTTCTTTCTTTCTTTTTTTCTTATTTACCCTATAAGAGTCTGCCCTTCCGAATGGGTTGAGTATGAAATGTGTGTTTGCTTAAAATGTCCAAAAATGGCAGGTTGTTACAATAACCAATCTTGTTAAAAATAAATGGTGTTTTCTTTCTATTATACATTTGATAAAATGTGTTGTATTATTTAATTAATTTGATCAAAATATAATTAATAGAAAATCGATAAATCGTTGCTTTATGATAGTAGTTACAATGTGTTGTAATCATGAGTGGTTTTTCATAATGGAACTAAACATACTGTTTTAAATATTCCTAATCAAAATGTATCGAGATTTGATATCGATACACAATAATACTAGAGTATGTGATACTCTCCAAATGTCGGGCAATGTATTACTCATGACTACTTGGGTAGCACGAAGAGGTTACGTACTAATAGTTATTGGACAACTATGGAATGACTCACTCAATAGTTTTCTATTAGTTAATATGAATAAGGTCAAATAGAAATTATCGATGTGACAAAATTACATAGTTCCCTTGACTTGAGGATACAGTTGATCTTCAGTGTAGAAGTTCTGCTTGATTATAGTTAAATCATGGCACGGTGACCATCGAACGACATAGTAGGGTCGAGTGAAAGCATTGGAAGTAAAACAATATTCAATAAAGGATTTTCCTCCTTAGTTATATGAGGTTAGTATTACAGTCAACTAAAATCGGTTTAATGTCAAAATCTCTAGCTACAACAGTTCAATTAACAATAATTGTTATCGTTGAACCAATGAATTTGTGTTTGGACTATAAAGTTGAATACGGATGAAATTAGTATTTTGACAATTACTAAATTCCATATGTCTAAAGTGATATAGTTTTAATTTAGAGAATTTGTGTAAATAACTATAATTATCAAGTAAGGCATAATAAAGCAAAATCAAATTTTACTTCTGCCAAGTAAGCAATAAATTTGGTTTAAATGTCATATCACCTGCTAAGTGAAGTGTAAACTTTAATATTGGAATTGTTCGATATTATTCATTGGCCAAATTTGCACCTAAGAGTCACACAACAGAAACATTAAATACTCCTATTATCACGTGATTTAATTAAATTATAATTGTTATAAACATTAACTATAAAATTTTATTTGACGTGTATTGAACAATATTAAATAGTGTAAACATAATAGTGATAAATACACTTATCGATATAGGATATTGATGCGGGTTTAAATTAGATTTAAATGTATCAAATATTGTTCAGACTTAAAATGGTTTAGAGGCACATAAAGGGGCTTGAATTTTCAACTGAGATTTGATGGAGGTAGGATGGCCAAAATAAAGTGATTGGAATTTTGGATTTTTAATTCAAAAGAAAAGAACAAGTACGAGAAAAAGGTGGATCTGAATGCTTCTTTTACTCTTTCGACTCTCTCTTATTTAAACACTCCAAAATTCATTTTCCAAATAGAATTTTTGAGCTTCCCCTTCATCTTATTTTTTGGCTGTAAATTTTGCCTTGCCTTTCCACTCTTTCATGCATTTCCAACATCAAATTAAAGTCAATTCGCTCGTCGCTGGTAGCTGTGTTCGGGAAGCTAGCAACTTTTGAATTCAGATTCATTTCAAGGGTTTTGTTCTTTGTTTTGACATGTACAAGCTAGGCTTTGGTGAAACGTGCAATTTTTTATTTATATTTACATATAAATGATTACTACATATATCATGTTATCTTGTTGGTCAGTTAGTCAATTATTATAACAAATTTGTATATATTGGATGTCATCACATTGGATAAATTTCAGGATTGTGTACATAATAAAAAATTGTTTTCTATGCATATATATTAACATGCTCATGGCTTTGGTTAAATTTTTTTCAAAACTATATTAATAATATATAAATTTAAAATAAAGAATTGAAGTTTAAATAATACAATGTTATGTAATATTTTAATTTGAAAATATTTGTTAATGCTCATAAAGCTTTTAGATTAAAAAACATCTTTTTAATCCGTACATATATATATTACATACATATATTTAAAAATGTATTTTATATTTTTATTAATTAAAAATGAGTTATGCAAATTTTAAATATACGTATACTTTAAATATATAACATTTAATACAAAAAAATTTCATAAAATATATTAAAGATTTTCTTTTTAAAAATTAAAAAATTTAAAAGCATTATGATATGAATTTTTTTAAAAGTTTGTTAGATAAATGTTAAATAAAAAAAGAAGAAGATGCTTTGACTGTGAGCATATAAATATATATGTATATAATTAAGTTTTAATTTTATTAATAATAATATAATATATATTTACAATTATATATAGTTATATTGTTTTATGAACAATAACTTTAAAGTTATTTTTTCTTTACATGTTAACGTATTTAAAAACTTTTTGACTTCGATACATACATACGTACATACATACATACACATATCATTTTTTAAATTTTGGTCAAAATTTGTTTGTCAAATTTAATTTCAAAATAATTTTAGTAAATATAATTTCACTTATTTTTCAATTACATAAATGTGTTATATAAATTTTATTTATATACAATGCTTCACATTGAACAAAATTATATTTACACACACATATATAATTATATCATTTGTATATAGACATAAATAAATTGACGGTATACATGTATAAAGACGGGTTTTGGTGTAAATCCTAACATCTATACATGGACACACCAAACCACGTACACTTTATTACGTTGCACGTGCACACATGCATATAATTATATGATACACATATGTAAATTATAATACAAAATATATAATTGAACTTTATTTATAAATTTAAATAAAATATTGCTTGTATTTAACAAAAAATTTAAAATGTTCTAAGCGAATTTGACTATATAGACCCATTAATAATTCAAATGAAATATTTTTTTCTTTTGAAATTTACCTATTTATACCGCTGTATGCTAGCTCAGTTCCAGCATAGTGCACCAATCTTGATTATTCCCCATGGTACAAAACCTTTTACCATTTATACTAATACTTACATTGCAAAGCTAAGAGTTGTTCTTATGCAAGAAAGTAAAGTTGTAGCATACACTAGTATATAGTTAAAAGTCCATAAGATAAACTATCTAACTCACATTCTTGAGTTAGCGACTATTAGTTTTGAATTGATGTCTTGGAGACATTATATGTCGGGTGAAAAGTTCAAATTATTTATGGATCATAAGTAGCTCAAATACTTATTCTCTCAGAAAGACATAAATCTGAGACAGAAATGGTAGATGGAATTTTTAGCCACATATGATTTTGAAATTCATATCCATTGGGAAAAGGCACTTTGGTAATAGATGCCTTAAATAGAAGGCATGTTATCTTGTGCTCGATATTTACAAAGTGGAAGTATTTGGAGTACATTGCTGATTTTGATTTTTAACCTTGTCGAAGTCGTTTTTGAGTTCATTGACAGCCTAGGATCTTAGAACAGCACATATTGATTGTTTTAGGTCAAGGTAGAAGGAAGATGCAATGTTGGCTTGTCTTTTTCAACAGTTGAAGAGAGACGAGTGATCAACTCATTTAGACTACTATTCCATTGATGTTGAAGGTAGGCTTAGGCGGGCCAATAATTATTGAAGCGGTAGATGTGGTATATGCGAGTATCACTGTTCTAGGATGACTATTGTAACACCCCTAATTTAGATTAACATTATTCAAAAAATTATCTGGATAGATTAAATATAATAATGTAGTTGGATATAGGGATGAGATTTGATAATCGACAAGGTCGGGCCTTAATTAATTAAGTAAAATGATTATTTTAAACAAGGTAGGCCCTAACTAATTAAGTAAAAATATTGTTTTAAACTTTAATATAGAAAAGATTGAATGAGAAGGAAAAAACAGGAATAGAATCTTAGTTCATTCCCTAAACCCTTCCTCCTTGTCATCCATTCTCATTTTCGAAATACACTAAGTAAAAACACAAAACAAGGTCGGTCATTACCAAGGAAGAAGGGGAAATCAAGGGATTCAAAAGGAAAAGCTTAGTGAAACTAAACTCTATTAAATTTCTACTCCATCATCTAATTTAAGGTGAATAATAATTTAAACCACCTTTACTATTTTGTGTTTGAATTCGATTATGGGTAATTTCCAAATTTATCCTGATTGATTTGCCAGGATATGGATATTAATCATTGTTCGGATAGAACAATGATTTATGGAATTCTTATGAAATTATTTAGATAGGTTTTAAGGGTAAAACCTAAGTTTGTGATCTCCAATCGACTTGATTTTCTGGTACGTTGTGTGAAACATTATTTTAAAGATGTTTTTTAATTTCATAATTTCCTAAGTTAAAATAAATATTTTATGAATTTCCTAAGGAGGAAATAGTATTTATTTCGACTTTTAATTATTACAAATAAATAAATAATTGTTTTGTCCTTGAAACTTATATGAAATAATATGTTGATTCTGATTTATTATGATTTTTGGGGATTTTCTCAAGAGATCGTGATTTTAATGAATTTATTATGCTAGAAAACACTTTTAAATTTATATTAATTAAGGTTACTAATTAATCAAGTTGATTAATGTTTTTGGTAGTACAAAACTTATTTACAGAAATTTTCTAAAAAGAAATTGGTAAAGTTTATTTTCAACCAATAGAAATTGGGCAAGGAATAAAAGTTGGTTAAAAAATTGTTTTTAAAGTTTTTTGATAAATATGACAATGCTACCGATATGCGGCCTTCCCATGACTTTCGGAATTAACAGTAGGTGTTATCATTTTACAGTTGTAACCAGTATCTAAAATAGGTGGCACTGACGTGAAGGAACTCATGTGATACTTGTACCGTTAGTATGGGATGCATTGGGTCATGCATCTGACATTATCGTTAAGGGAATACCACATCTCGTGGTTATATGATATACTGACGCCATGAGTTATCAATGTCATGAGTTATCAATTTCAATAGTTTCAGCATTCTTAAATTTATGCCGCAAGTCTTCACTCAAGTTCTAAAAGATGCCGTGAGTTTTTATGCCGTAAGTTATCAATTTCGGCAGCGACGCCCCTACTCTTTCTATGTATGCGGCTTAATAACCATGCTTTAATAATGATGGCATACTTATAATGATGCTTTAAGTAATTGATGTTGGCTCAAGGTACTGATGTCGCCATGTATCAATGTTGGCATTCTTTGTTTAGTCGCTTCAACAACTACTCGGTGCGACATTAATGTCACATCTCTTTATTTTAACGCTAGTGAGGCCTTGTTTTATGTAAACTAAGGGGAAGTTTTAAAGGCGAGATAACCTATGTTTTAAGAAGATTGATAATTTTATGACTTCGAAAGTTAGCCTAATGATTAAAAAATTTAAAATTTGTTTTCTAACCCTGAAATAGAGGTTCGATATTGTTATTGCGACATGAATGTTGCAATATTAATGGTGGGGAGCCATAAGCTTATGATTTTGACATTGTAAATTGGGGTATCAATGTTTTATATTGCTATATGCCATATTTTTATGAATTTTGACATTATTAATAGGGGACACCAATGTGTATTATTTTTTAATTTTAATATTAATCATTGGTGATGCCAATGCATAACGTTTTGAGATGTTATAAGTTTAATGGTTATATAACCTAATTGGGGATACCAATAAACATTGTTGAGCACTTAAAAGAGTAAATTTATAACCTAATTATAAATTAATATTTATAGGTTCATAGTCATCCTAGGAAAACTATAAGATGCGTGATGGATAGTCCACATGATGCCTGAGATGGATAGTATCTATATGGTTACTGTACGGTTCATAGGCATCTTAGGAGAACTATGATATATGAAATGGACAGTCCACGCTGTTTAAAATGAATGAAATATGTGTGATGGATAGCCCACATAATTTTAGATAGTTAAACCATATGTGATGGGTAGCCCATGTGGTAGAGGATAGATAATCCAAATATTGTATACATGTGAGATGGGTAATCCACATAAATATAACAAATATAGTCATTTAAAGTTAAGGCAGATAGTCAGATGAAACTGAGATAGATAGTTAAATAAACTAGGATGGGTAGTTCTATGTGAGTTACTTGATTGCAAATGTTTATTTATTATGTTCTAACTACTGTGGACGCAGGAGCACGATATATGGTTGATATGTTTTGGTTAAGATACTAGTGAGGGGAAACCCGTTCCGCTCAACGGCGTGGTCTCACTAGATATCTATTTTGGTTCTAGATGATAGGTTATTATTCACATAGACTATTTGTCTAAACCGAAGATTTTTTCCCTTTAAACTCTCGGGTACTCATTTGAGTAGGTCGGGAGTAAGGGACTTTATGTTTCTAATTAGACGAATAAGCTTCCAAAGACGTGCAGGAGGCAAGTTAGCTATATTAGGATTTTTATTTAATCCGCTATGTAGTTCATTTTGTTTGAATGGATGAAACGACAGAAATTATAACAGTCAAGTAGGAGTAGACTCTGATCAACTAAGGGGTCATCTTCATATGTCTTTCTTGGAGTAATTCTCTAAATGTGGGATCAGATGGGATTATGTAATGAATATGAAATCTTATTTGTGAAATGAAACATGAATTATTATTGAATTGTTTTGGAAAAGTTCCATATTCGTGTGCTTCTGATATTATTGATATGATTATCATAATTGTATTTCTCATCGGAAATTATTACTATGGATGATTACAACATCCTTAGCACTTAGTTTTTGGTCTCAAAATGAGTGATGTTATAGTTTAGTACCAGAGCATAGGTTTATATTAAATTTAAAATATTAAAAGATTTTTGAAAACATAATCCAAATGAATCAGAGCATAAGATTAGGGCATGGGATAACACTATAGTAATGCACCTTTATCTATTATATATATGTATGTATTCTCCCCTCTCTCTTAGACCATTCTTTTGTATCTTACTAAGGCTCATATGAAGATTACGAGAAAGAAAGATATGGAAGCAGGAAACAAAAGAGCGAATCTAGGTGGAGGAAGCACTATAACCAATGGAAATGTTCAGCCCAATACCATAAGGAACCAAGGTCGACAGGCAAATGCTAACCAAAATGTAAATGCCAATATAGATGTTGGAATCCCACTAGCAGCAATGGGGACTATGTATTAGTTCTTTGTCCATATTATGCAAGCTAGAGCTGCTACTGATTTGGCTGAAGGGAATGTTGCTAATGCAGAAGGAGCTAAATCTATGGTGCCAATTAGCAATAATTATGCCAAGATGAACCATGATTATACTATTCTTGAAGGAAAGTCTTTTCTTGGAACTAAGGATGTTATTGAAGTAGTGAACTGGCTATTGCACTGTAAGAGGATTTTTTCTGATCTAGAATTGAAGATGAGCAGAAAAGGAGATTGACATGTAGGCAGTTACAAGGAGCATCATTGTACTGGTGGAACAAGGTGACCATATGTGTACAAGAAGTTGAACTGACTTAAACTAAATTTCGAAGGAGATTCAAGTAGAGGTTCCTAATTGAAGTAGACAAGTCAATTATGCTTAGGAAATTGCTGATTTGGTGCAAGGAGAGATGTCCATGCCGGAGTATGCTAATAAGTTTAATGAGCTATCGAGATATGGATATGCCACCATTAATACCGTGATTTAGAGGAATGATAAGTTTATCTAGGGTTTGAGACTGGAGATTGCTAGGGCGACTATGCCATATCTCAGGGATCTGTGTAATGCGGTGGTGGAGATGGAAATCAGAAAAGAAGAAATGTTTTTGACTTTTGGAAAGGACAAGCCGATGGAATCATAGAGTACTCAGAATAAGAAGATAAAGTTCTTCAAAAGGATGGGATCTTAGAAGGGTGGAGCTGCCGAGAAAGGAAAAACCAATATTATCTGTTACATGTGTGATAAAAAGGGTCATTTAACTAATAAGTGTCGATCTGGCGATGGTAAGATGGCTGTGGAAAAAAAGAATGTGAAGTGCTTCAACCATGACCAGGCGGGGACATTATACGAAAAAATGTCCAAAAGTGACCAAGGCGGAAAAAGGAAAGGTCTTTGCTTTGGAGCCTTCATCATCCAACCAAGAGCAAAAGAGAAGTAAAGGGCTGTGATGGGAGCATTATAACAAAACAATCTTTTTACAACAGGCAATGCCCGTTGTAATATGGTTTTCGCAACGGCATGTGCCCGTTGTAATAGGCCTCGTTGTAATAGATTCACCATATTTTACAACGGGCAAAGCACGTTGTAAAAACCGTTGCAGCATATCTTTTTACAACGGCCATAACCCGTTGCAATAGACTAACCATACTAGTTGCATGGCCTATTTCACAACATGTATTGACCGTTGTAAAATACATATTTAACAACGTGTGTTGACCGTTATAAAAATCTTATATAGCAACGTGCAGTGACCGTTGTAAAATACATATTTAACAATGTGTGTTGACCGTTGTAAAAATCTTATATAACAACGTGCAGTGACCGTTGTAAGAAGCTCATATAACAATGCATATTGCTCGTTACAAAACAAATGCAAATTTAAAAAAAAAATTACAACAGCAACATGTAATACATCCATACTATTACTAAATATTGTCGTAAAATAATTAAAATCACATACGAAAAGACTAAAAGCTAGAGTCATAGAATTCTAACACTCCTAAAAGTTAGATAAGTTTACATGCCAAATACATAAAGCATTAACACATAAAAGTCCGCTACAAATATCATGTTCTAAGTACAATCATACTATACCACAAAGATGAAGTCTTTATGCCACGCGAGGGTTGATCCAACGGCCTCTTTGATAGTTTGCATCTCTGAATTTGGCCTAAATAAAACGGCTTCTGGTTCCACCGCTACATTAACCCGTACTTTCCAAGCATTTTCTCCAAGCTTTACAAAATGTACTTCTAGACAAGCCTGCAAAGTGTTGATGGAATTTCAAAGATTATCAATATCGTCTTATAGAGACATATACTGTTATCAAACCTGCAAAGTGTTGACGGAATTTCGAAGATTATCAATATCGTCATGTGGAGACATACTGTTATCAAACCTGCAAAACATTGATGGATCTTAACATATACTGAAATATAAAACCATACCAAACCATACCAAATATACATTCAACTAATAATGCACCACAATCTCCTAATGTATTTGTTAGCAAGTGCGAAAGTGGCGACGCAATGACCAATAAAATCAGACATCACGCAACATTTCAGGGCATTGGCAGGCAAGACAGCTCAAGTGTTCAGGTTACGATCAATGACAGCACAGAAGTGCAACAAATGTCCAGGAAAGTATAAGTCAGGAAATTATACTTAGTCATATGCAAAAATCAAGGCCAGATTACAAACACATATATAAGGTCAGCAAAGTAAGCTACGAAATTTGAATATATAACGTCAAATACTGAGGATTAGTACAGACTTTTGTACACAATCAAAGGCAACAGGCAGTTTCATGTTTACAGAATAAGGCAAGGGTGTGAACCAAAATGTGTTTTCTTGTTTTACAAATTCAAGGCAAGCAGAGTGTTTTAACACGTGCAGATTTATTACAGACATGGAGCAAAATACATGTATACACATATGTATATATGTGTATACACATACTTACATAAATTTAAATTGTGACAGGCACATGAACAGTCTACTGATGGTTTGAGGCCAAGCTTTTATATAATTAATGGTATGGTATACACGAAATAGGTAATAATATGACCATAACTATGAAAGTGGTTACCAATGCTTGTTATTTACGTACACAAACTAATAGAATATGAACAAATAAATTGGAACTGTACAAATTAATTGAAACTGTGAACAGATTATTCGAGACACAAGCAACCAGGAAAAATGAAATTTTAGAAAGTGTTATGCAGTATTACGAAGTGCAAGCCCTATTAGGATATCAAATAATCAAACTATATTCTAACAAAAAAAGAGAAGATTTGTCTAAGAATCCAAATGTCCTATACTTTTGATTTGCATATGCCTAATCTCTGATATGTGGAAGAAAACAATGCAACTTTAATTTAAACTCAGGCTAATTTATAGGGTTTAAACAATCCCTTACAACAGTAAAACACACAAGTGTTTATTTAAAAAAAATTTACATCAACCAACCATAACATCACTACCAACAATTAAATTAAGCTCAAATCAATGTGATCAAATGAAAATCAAACCGGTTGACAAATCCATCAAAGCGAAAAAAATTATATGAAAGTAACAAAAATGTGATTTTACCAGAACATTTGATGATCGACGAAAACCGAAGAAGAAAAGTGCGGCTAGACAATGAATTAATTTATTTTCACCATGTTTGCTTTGATTTTCAGTTTTGGCTGTTGGGTTTCCGGTTGGGCCTGGAAACGAGGAAAACGAAAAAAATGTTTCTGTTTTCTGTATTGATCCCATTTTGAAAAATGCAATTCTTGCTTCTACAAACATCCCAGTCCATCTCAGACAACAACAGACCACCCACAACCACATTCAACTCCAATTACTACCACTCACTTCCCTGAACAACATCAACACAGTTACTGGTACACACATAACCACCATCTCTACTATTGCATCCTCTTCAAACTGACAACAATTCATCCAAGACATCCATCAACTTCTTAACAGTAAACATACATTCCACTTGCAATTCACCAAATTTCCATCAACCATCATCTCTGTACAAACTCATACTGCCACCAAAACAACTGCTTATCAACTCCTCCTAACAATACTTCATCAATACACTTCGACCCTGTCATACAACTCCCTACTTACCCTGCCAATACCACCACTTCCAATAATAACCGCTTGACTGTTACATCTGCCTCACCTAACATCCCCTACGACATCCTCAAAACTACACATCAGTGTACCAGCTTTACCATCCGTACCACCACAAGCTCCAACAACCTGCCTCCGACCTCTCTGACCTCTGTACTTCTCCCTGATTCACCTGAAACTACTGCACTTCACAGTTCCACGACCAATACCAGTCATACCACAGTACCAGCCATAGTTCAAATAATAATCCATACCATTGACAAACCTCCATTCGCTATCACTTCCCTATTGCCATTACAACAATCATCTTACTGACCCAAACACAGTCCAACCCTTACCATAAATCATTGACATCCACAAACTGTTCCACCAACTTCTCACAATTGTGTTATCACTTCTGATCACATCCAAGACTTTAGAAATATCCACCTTCCCTTCCACAGCAGCAACACTTGCCTGCTACCACCTCGACCCAAATGTCCCCAAAACAAATCAGAGCAGTAGCTCGAAACCCCACAACAGCAATCATACCTAAACAAGCAACCAAAACCCCCTCCTTCCACTTAACTCACGATTGAATTCCTCCTCCAACCTTCAATCTTCATTTCAACCTCTTCGAGCACATCGTCAAACCAAATTTCCATCAATACGAACCTCTCTATAATTCACTGACTCCCAAAAAATACCACCACGACCAGACATCATGAAAACATTCGCATCTCGCCTGAAACTATAAGAAACCTCCATCAGCTCTACAACCATCCTCCTAATCAATGTCGCCTCACCACATCAAATCAAGAAACCCTATCGCTTGTTGGAAGTCGAACAACCCAAATCGAACACAAACCGCCTGTAGCCTAATTCCTCGAAATCACCACATCGTGAACCAACCACAACATCAAACGCAAACGAAATTGGAAATTTTAATTTCGATTTTGAAAAAGGGATTTTGATTTTGAGGAGATTGTGGAAATCGACTTTTGTTCTTAGCGATTGATTTCGTTTGATTTAAAAAAATTAACAAGAAAACGATCTCTTTTCATTCATTTTTTAAAATGAATAATTCACATACTACTGTAGACGAACTCGATCCAAATTGGAGAAGATGTGTGCAAAAAGAAGAGAGCATCGATCGACAAAGGAAGCACGTAAATCATCATTCGATCGAGCAATTGAAGATGGCAGCTTCAATTTTTCCCAAAGCCCTAATTTCGAGCAAAGAGGAACGAGCAAAGGAACAAGGCCAACATTTTTACAGAGCAAAGTAGAGGAACGAAATAAAAGAAATAAAAGAGCCGGCCTCTTTTTTAATAAAGGCTTTAGTATATTTGAAAATTAGGGTAATTTGTGACCGTTGTAATTTGGCACCTCTTACAACGGGCATTTTGTGACCGTTGTAAAGTTGGCATCTATTACAACGGGCCTAAATGGACCGTTGTAATAGCCTTCTACTACAACGGGCAAAAAATGCCCTTGTAAAAAGGGCGTTGTATATGTCATCTTTTACAACGGGCCTGAATGGACCGTTGTAATAGCCTTCTATTACAATGGCCAACCAATGCCCGTTGTAAATAGAGCGTTGTAATAGCGTATTTTTGTTGTAGTGGAGGTACTGTACCGACCCAAGATTTTAGTCATTTGAATTTGATATATTTAATTAATTTTATGTATTGAAAATTTAATTTTATAAGTCAAAAAACTTAAATTTCAAATATAGGTATTCAATGTGAATAAAAATTATTTCAAAAGCTGACTTAAATTTTTTCAATAAGAATGAATATTGTAAACTTTAAATTTGAATTAAAAGTGACTAGAATGGTTTTAATAATAATTTGTTTTGATTAATGGATGAAAATAACCTTCTAGGGAACTGTCTCGGATTTTGATGAAACTAGTGTCATTGGATCCGTAATAATGAATTATTGTATGTTAGCGAATATAGCGATTGGACGTTCCTGTGGTCGTACGAGCTCTTAACGCGTAAAAATTGATTAAAGGAATTTAATTTAATATATTTCGATTTTGAAAGCTAACTTCTGTAGATGATGGAGCGAGGCCCCGATACTAGTTCCATTGTGTTTAGAATAGGGGTATTACATAACGAATGCCAGTCGGCACGCCTCGATTGGAGTTCGAAAATTTAAAGCGCGAATAGTGTTTGGTTATTTTTCTATAAAAAGACCTCAACATTCTTCATTTTGCAAAATCCTAAATTAATTAACGCAGTCGCCATTTCCCAATTTCCATGATCGAAAGACCATAGTTCATCCAAGCCACCAAAGGACGTATTGACCATCGACCCCAACTATAAAGTTGCTCAGCGTAATGGGGAGAGTACATTGGTCGGTTGGATTGGCGATCGACGTGGCGGCGGAGCTGAGTTGAACAATAGCAACCTTCTTAGCTCGCTAGTATGCTTTGGTCAACAATAGGAGGGGGCATTATGATCAACAGAGACATCGAGTTTGGGGTTGTCATCGGTGAAGAAGTGAGGCGGAGGAGGTGCAAGGCGGCAGCATCGAGGAGATGAAGTTGCGAACATTCGTTTTGAAAATGCATGGCCTGCGTTTAAAACATTATTAGAGAAAGGTAATTAATATGCTTAAACCTATTTTAATTAAAGTTAATTAATATTTAATTGTTTCAGATGTTCACAATTTCGTAGCTTGTCCATACGAGGTCGGGTTTGAATGCGACCAGTCACGTTACGCTCATTACAACAAATGCTACATTATGAAATTGGATTGGATGGATTGGAGCTAATGGGAATTTGTATTAAGAATGTCTATTTGATTTTAATTCAAACTGAAATGCTTCTGCGGAAATTGGAATTTAGGTGAGTTAACTCACCTCTCTAGACCCACATATGTTTTGTATAAGTGTTGATATTTTTATTGATGTTGTTGGTTGCTTATTTGGATGATTTACTATTTTATCAGTTGGTTTGGATTTATTCCCTCCCTTGGAGAGGATGACATTTTTATATATACCCTACTAGTTGTGAAGACCCTTATTGTATGATTATACACACTATGTGATGTAGGAAGACGGGTTTGAGGGATCTAACAGGATTCCTCACCACGGTTGATTTTACATTTCGCATATATTGTGATATTTGATTTGTCGGATGTCATATTTAAGGACATTATTTAGTGCTATACTAGCACTTGGCCTTATTTCTTAGTATTCCAAAATACTATAAAGTGAAGATTTAGATTTAAAAGGATTTTGTAGTGATTTGGAATTTTATATGTTTTAATAATTATTTTCGAATTATCAAAAGTAGAAGTTTATTTTAAATAAAATCAAAAGTATGATTTTTGGTATTATAAACTATTAGTTTGTGAAATATGCTAAATAGAGATTTTGAACTGTATTATAAAGGTTTTACAAACCTAACAATAAATCCGTCTTTTATTTATAAAGGAAATACAGTTTTAAAGAAGATATAAATTGTTTGAAACAAATATTTTTGAAATGGTTTATATAAAAGATTTATAAAAGTAAGATTTTATAAATAATGTAATAGATTTATAAATAGAGTTTTATAAATATTAAAAATGATTTGTAATTGATATTTATAAATAGATTTATAAATGGGATTTTATAAATAAATGAGATTTATATAGGAATGGATTTATAAATAGAATTTTATAAACAAAGAGATTTTATAAAGAGAAATTTTATAAAATGGAAAGGAGATTTATAAACACATTTTTAAAAAGATAGAAATGATTTATATTGAGATTTTAATATGTATTTTTAGAAAGGAAATACATTCACATTTTAAGAGTTAAAATAATCTTTTAAAGGAATGTTCTGAAAGTGATAATTTATGATGGAGTTAAATGGTTTTAAAAAGTGATTTAAAATGTACTAAGTGAGATAACATACATTACAACACTTATTGTTGTAATAAACATTTTCATGAAAGCAAGGAAGGTATAGACTATAACACTATTGTATAGTAAATGATTTCCAAAAGAAAATGTTTTATATAGTATGCGAGATTTATATATATAAATAGTCAAATCACTATACTATTGTTTTGAGCTGCCGTAACGATGTTTTGCGCAACGCTCGTTTTGACCCAATAAAGCGTGTTTTGGAAAATATGCAGATTTCCTCAAAACATGTGTAAATATACTTATTACGGATTTAAGTATGTAGAGATATTTTCTAAGTATTGAAGATAAAATGGTTTGTGAATATACTTATACCGCTGAGGTAAGTATATGAAAATGTTTTTCGAATATCGAAGGATTAAAATGTTTTGAGAATATATCTTTTTAAAGATATTTTGAGACAAACATTTGGAAAGTGATTTAATAAATAAAAGATTAGTTAAACATGCCTAGTGACTGCTTGTGTGCTAGATTATATTTTTGGCCATTTTTGGTTCCTTGACTTGATGTGGGAACTGAGTAGTCGTGCACATAGTACGAGGCCAATTGAGTAGGCTTGACTATCATTTCGTATTAAGAATGGTGATTCGAGTAAGGCAGAGTGATTATGGCACACCAATCTACTGAGCTTCCTTCTTGGTCAAAGGATAGCACGTTGAGAGTTGGAAACATGATAAGTCTATGAGATTTGGTTTCCTTATGAGGTTGAGGGCCTTTTATCGATTGTTGATCCGGAGAGACCGGGATCAGATTTATCCATAAACCACTTCGGATCAGCATATGCGTTCGAAAGTGCAGATTTGTTGAAGATGATGATTTTTAAAGACGAAGATCTTCATGTTGTAGGGTTGCTTGCCACTAGCCTCATGATTCCCTATTATATATATATATATATGGTGGCAGTAGTGCTTCATTTTGAAAATCTTCGACGTTAGAATTGCTCGCTACTAATCCTTAAGTTGATTCTCGACAAGATGCAGTCGGAGAATACCTTCGGTTTTTCTTGTTCTTGGACAACTTATATGGACGAATATTTGATACTACATTTCTAAGAACCACATATATTGGTTTTTACAAACGTATATCTATTTGGTGGTATAGGAGGTAGCCTCTCTTATACTTAGCACCCTTCTCTGAGACGTACGAGCTCAGAGGTTGTTCTTTTGTGGAAATCAATTGTGTGTTGTTAGAAATGGCGATAGTGCATTCAAAGTGGGATTTGTATATGAAAGGTAATTGTTATCTTAAGCCACGCACATCAGAAATGGTTGAAACAGGGTATGCAATAAGGCTAAGTGGGTCGCACTCATTAGGATATGGTCATCACCTTTCTAGATTACCCTCTATATTTTAGGTTTTGTTGTGTATGTTGTAGCCGTGGATATGTGGGGAACGACCAAGATGATGTCATATTAAGCTCTATTGGCCACTAGATCGGTCTATGGGTAGGTCGATCTTGCGAGATTCAAAGGATCACAGTGATGTTCCTCAGTGCATTCCTCTAGAAATGTACTGTATGAATGGTAGTCCCTTACGTGCCATTGTTGGAAATCCATTCTCCAATACGTGTCTTTACGGTTTTAGTTGTAAACCTATTATGTTGGAATTTAGTAATGTAACAATTTCAGCTATGATTTATATGTATTTTTATCTTAGACACTATTATGGTATTAGAGATTTGATATGAAATGTTTTGGTTATCGTAAGGTAAAAACTAGCCTGTACATATGTGCGTCGTGGTCTTACGAGGCACCTTTGTTTTTGGAAATTTTTTATAATTTTAAAATCCAATTGAGATGTGTATTCTCACACTGGTTAACCAGACTGATCTGAGTGTTATTTCCTTCCAGTGCTTGGGGCAAACCGAGTACATTAAATGATTCATTTTGGATGCTTTAGAGCTTTCAAAGATGAGCTGGAGGTCTACAAGTTGTGTTCACATATATGTTTATCTTCCGCTGCATTGGTTATTTAAATTATCAGCATTTGTGAGGACAAAATATTATAATTGCTCAGGCTAATGATTAATTATTTGCATACTTTGATTTGATGTATGTTTATTATAGTTTCTCTTTTGTAAAGATAATTGATATTATATTATATGTTGTTCTGCTGCGTTGTGAGATTTTGTGTTGTATGGTTTTCTTTCTCTCTTCTCCCGTATATTCTTTCTTCTTTCTTCTTTCGTTCCCCTAACTATTCTCCTTTTCCTTCTATTCTAATCAGACATGTGTGGTTTATTGTCAACTTGAAATGTACGGAATGGGGTCTTTATTGTTAGTATCAGCGCTTAGGTTGGCGAACACCTAGGCTTTGGTCGGGTACTCATTATAGATAGGGTCAGTAGCACCATAGAATGAATTTGAGTGTATATATATGTATAAGTGCATATATGTTGGTGATATAAAAATGTTTATATTGTGTTGGTTGATCTGTTGAATGGCTTATGGATTCTGGTCAATACGAGTAATTAATGTTATTGATAGGAATCTCTAAACATTTGAACTTAGTAATTTAACATAGTATTATTTTAAAACTGGGTAAATGAAATAATTTTGCCATGATTATATTTTATATATAAATGAATGAATTTTTTAGAAATTATTATAGTTATGGTATGTTGGTTGTACTTAATTTATAATGTTAATAAAAAGTTGTTTATTATAATCTAAATAAAGATAAAAATTTGTAAAATGACATATACAAGAAAGTGAATATATAAATGTGAAATATAAAATATTGATTATAATTCAAATAATCAACATTTGTCAAATGATATCATATAAGTAGTGAAATTATATAAGTAGAGTTTATAAATGTGATTTATAAATAAAAAGGAAATGAAATTGTATAAGCAAATTTAATAACATGGTTTATAAATAAAAATGGATTTGAAATAAGAAATTGAGAATTTAAATCCCGGTGCTTTTGAAAATTGTTTTCCAAAGGTTTGAAAGAAATAATAATAGTATTATTTTGAAAATATTTTGCTTAGAATTATTTTAAAATGGAATTTAAAAGCGGTAAGAAAGAAAAGAACTCACTTTGGTCATTGGAAAATAATTAGGATGATGGCTGCAGCATCTTTGGTGTTCGTTTTCGAGTTTCTAAGCGACATATTTCTACCATAGTGATTTTCTATAAAAGTTTGTTTTCGCAAAATAAACTTTTGTTTTAGCACACAAAGATTGTTTCAGATTTCAAAAGCATGATTTGATATACAAATGAGTTATGTATATATCATTATTTCAAATTGTTTTCAAAAACCGGGTGTGAATTCTGAAAAATTTACATTTAAGTGATTTGTGAAAATATAAGAAAATATGTTTTTGTAACTTATAAGTTGAAAAATAGCGAGTTTAAAAGAAATTTTAAATTTGTTAAATATTTTGGTAAAGTAGGGTAAACTGGAAATTTTATACACTTTTAGGATATAGAAGAGTGTGAAATGATATATAAACTTAAGTTGTAAAGTGATTATATAATCATAAGTTGTATCTATAGAATGCATATGAATTTAAGTAAAGATCTATGAAATTATAAGTAGATAAGCTTATATTACTTTTTGAGAAAATGGAAAGAAAAACCAAATTTTAAAAAGGATAAACAGTTTGTTTAAACGAAAATCTAAAATTAAGCTATGAAATGAAGTTTAACTTAACAAAAGTTAAATAAAATTGATTGTCATTTAAAACAAATATGAACTAAAGCTTGGAAGTGATAGTTAAAATAAGTTATTTTGTATAAATTATTTATAATAAACTTAAGTAATGATTTTATGCAATGGTTCCTAAGTGATATTAGTATTTAAAGAAATATACTAAGAATGAAATGAATGAGAACAAAATGAATGTGAGTAAAAAGAATTTGGTATGGTTAGGAAACCACTTGAAATAAATACGTAAGTTGTATGTTGCTCATTTTATTCATATAACTGTCTGGTCCAGAATCAATTGCATTATTTCAAGGTGATTTACATCAGTCCGAGTTAGGATTTTTCACTCAATTCTTGACAATGAACAAAGTATACAGATTTTGGATTTATTCTGAAATTCTATATTATAGTATATGGCTATGCAAGGAGAATGGTGCTTTCTAATCAAGAAACCAAATCAGGGTCCAGACTAGAGAAGTCGAGTGAGCGACACTAGTTTGGAAGTGAAATTGTATGATCGAGAGAGCGATCAGATTTTACATTGCATATGGATGGTCTATGGACATCTTACGGGCTTTGGTATGACTGTATGCTACGTTTAGCTAGTTTTGTTTACTAGTAAATGTAAACACTATTAAGTAAGGATGCATGATGATTTCTTTGGTTGCATATGGTGGTTATATTAGTCTATGTTTTGTACTGCCTTTACTTCCCATATACTTGTTTCCATTTGTTACTAAGTGCTTAGTAGGTACCATCGGTGTATGCTTCGCATCTGGAGCTCGCTTTCAAATTATAGTAATTGTGTATGCTTGCCAGTATTATGAAAATGTAAACATCTCAGATTGCATATCACATTTTATGTTTTTCCCTACAGGATGCCTCATCCTTGAGATGAGATGTATATTATATACATATTATAAATTTTTCGATCTTGCGGCACAAAGGAGACACTGGCGAAATTTTTGTAAATTTAAGACGTTAGAAATATTTTGAGAATTTTGAGAAATTTTGATAATTTAAAATTTGATTTTTTTGTTATAACCTGGAATGATATTAGTTGATATATGTGAATGAAATTAAAGACTTAGAAAATTTTATAATTTATTTCAGCTAATTGATTTTGGAAAGTTAATGGGTTTTGCGACATTTTTTTTACCTTAGCAATTTCGAGGATGAAATCCTTTTAAGGAGGAAAGTCTGTAATGACCTAAGATTTTTTTCATTTGAATTTAAAATATTTAATTAATTTTAAATATTGAAAAGTTAATTTTATAAGTCAAATAGCTTAAATTTCAAATATAGGGATTTAACGTGAATAAAAATTAATTACGAAAGCCGATATAATTTTTGTTTAAATTAGAATGAAGATAGCACTTTTAAATTTGAATTAAAAGTGATTAGAATGGTGTTTATAATAATTTGTTTTAATTAATGGATGAAAATAGCCTTCGAGGCACTATCTCGGATTTAGACGAAACTAGTGCCACTAGATATGTAATAGTGAATTATTGTATGTTAGCGAATTTCATGACGATTGGACGTACCATTTGGTTGTGTGAGCTCGAAAAGCATAGAAATTAATTAGAAGAACTTTATTTAATATGATTTGATTTTGAAAGGCAACTTCTGTAGATGATGGAACTGGGTCCTAATACTTATTCCATTATGTTCAGAATAAAGGTATTACAGATAGAGCAATAGTTGGCACGTCTCGATTAGAGTTTGGAAATTTAAAGCGTGAATAGTGTTGGGTTATTTTTCTATGAAAGGACCTCGACACCCGTCATTTTGTAAAACCCTAAATTAATTACCACAGCCGCCATTTCCCAATCCCCACGATCGAACGGCCGTGGTTCATCCTAGCCACAAGAGGCCGTATAGGCGATCGACCCCAACTACAAAGTTACTCGGCGTGGTGAGGGAATTGCATTGGCCAGTTTGATTGGAGATCGACGTGGTGTAGCGGCGCAAAGCTCAGTTGAACATCGATAGCCTTTTTGGTTTGCCAGCTCGCTTTGATCAACGAGAGGAGGGGACGCTAGAACCGATGGAGACATCGCAGTGGAGGTTGTCATCGGTGAAGGAGCGGCGATGGCAGGAGGCACCAGGCGGGGGCGGCAAGGAGACGAAGGTGCGACGTTCGTTTTGAAAATGCACGGAATGGGTATAAAACGTTTTTTGAGAAAGGTAATTAACACGCTTAAACCTATATTAACTAGAGCTAATTAATATTTAATTATCTCAAATTTTCACAAATTTCATACCTTGTCCATAGGAGCCCAGATTTGGACGCGGTCAGTCGCATTGCGCTCGTTACAACAACTACTACGTTATAGAGTTGGATTGGGTAGATTTGGAGCTAGTAGGATTTTTTTGTTAAAATCGAGTGCTCGTTTGATTTTAATTCAAGCCGAAACGCTTCGGTGGTAATTGGAATTTAAGTGAGTTAACTCACCTCTTTTGATTCAATTATATTTATATATAAGTGTGGATAGTTTTATTGATGCTTATTAGTTGCTTGGATGATTTACTATTTAATCAGTTGGTTTAGATTTATTCCCGCCCTTAGAGTGGATGACCATTTTATATATACCTGCTTAGTTACGGATGACCCTTATTTTAAGATTATATACTGTATGTGATATTATGGGATAGGTTGGAGGGATCCAACATAATTCCTCACCACTATTGATTTTGCCTTTCATATATATATATATATATATATATATATATATATATATCTGTGTGTGTGTATTGACATATGATTTGTTAAATAAGATATTTGATGATAAGGACATGATTTTGCTTATATAGTGCTATAGTAGGACTTGACCTTATTTTTAGTATTTCAAAATACTACATTGTAAAGATTTTGATTAAAAGGATTTTACAGTGATTTTGGAAATTTTATATGTTTTAATACTTATTCTGGAAGTATTAAAAGAAGGCGTTTATTTTAAATAAAATAAAATTTATGATTTTTGGTATTATAAACTGTTTTTTTGTAAAATATGTTAAATAGAGATTTTTTAACTATACTATAACGGTTTTAAAAACTTAATAAATAAATCCATCTTTTATTTAAAAGGAATACAATTTTAAAGAAGATAGAAATTGTTTCAAATAAATATTTCTGAAATGGTTTATATAAAATATTTATAAAAGTAAGCTTTATAAATAAAGTAATAGATTTATAAATGGAGTTTTATAAATATTAAAAATGGATATGTAATTTCTTTGGTAAATAGATTTATAATGGGATTTTATAAATAAATGAAATTTATAAAGGAATGGATAAATATAACTTTATAAATAAAGAGATTTTATAAAGAGAAGTTTTATAATATGGAAAGGAGATTTGTAAAAATAGTTTTATAAAGATAGAGATAACTTATGTTGAGATTCGAATATTGAATTTTACAAAGGAAATATATTCACGTTTTAAAATTTGAAATAATCTTTTAAAGAAATGTTTTGAAAGTGTTATTCTCCAATGGATTTAAATGGTTTTAAAAAGCGATTTAAAATGCACTAAATGATGAAAATATAGATTTCAACATTTACTGTTGTAATAAACATTTTCGAGAAAGCAAGGAAGACATAGACTATAACACTATTGTTATATTAAGTGATTTTCAAAAGAAAATGTTTTATATAGTAAATAAGATTTATATAGATAAATAGTCGAATCTTTATACTATTGTTTTGGGTTGTTGTAACGATGTTTTACACAACAATCATTTTGGCCCAATAATACCTTTTTTGGAAAATATAAAGCATTCCTCGAAATATTTGTAAATACACTTATTACAGATTTGAGTATATAGAGATATTTTCTAAGTGTTGAAAATGATATAGTTTTGAATATACTTATACTATTGAGATAAGAATAGGGAACTGTTTTTCAAATATTGAAGGATTAAAGATATTTTGAGATAAATATTTGGAAAGTGATTTAATAAAAAAAAATTAATTAGATAGTCCGAGTTACCGCTTGTGTGCTGACTATATTTTTGCCATTTTTGGTTCCTTGACTTGGTGTGGGAACTAATTAGTTGTGCACTTAGTATGAGGCCAAAAGAGCAGGCTTGATTATCGTTTGGTATCAAGAATGATGATTCGAGTAGGGCGGAGTGACTATGGTACTCCAATCTACTGAGCTTTCTTCTTGGCCGAGGGATAGCAAGTTGAGAGTTGGAAACATGATAAGTCCGCAAGACCTGGTTTCCATATAAGGTTGAGGGCCTTTTATCGGTTGGTTCAAAGAGACCAGGATTAGATTTATTCGAAAACCACTTTGGACCAGTGTATGCGTTCGAAAGTGCAAATTTATTGAAGGAGGTGATTTTTTAAAGACAGGAATCTTCATGACTAAGGCTGCTTGCCTCTAGCCTCGTGATTCAAGAATATATATATATATATATATATATATATATATATATATATATATATATATATGGTGGCGATAGTGCTTTATTCTGAAAGTCTACGATGCAAGGACTGCTTTTTAGTAATCCCATGGTTGATTCCCGATGGGATGTAGTACGAGAGTGCCTTCGTTTGTCTTGTGCTTGGACAACTTGTATGGACGAATGTCTGACATTGCATTTCTAAGAACCACGTACATTGGTTTTTACAAATGTGCCACTTAACACCTTTCTCTGAGACGTACGAGCTTAGAGGTTGGACTTTGGTGGAAATTAATCAGTGTATTGTTGGAAATGGTGTTGTGGCATTCAAAGTGGGCTTTCTCATATGAAAGGTAAACATTAACTTAAGTCTCGCACATCGTAAATGGCTGAAATAAGGTATGTCGTAAAGCTAAGTAAGTCACATCCATTTGGATATGGTCATCACCTTTCTAGATCACCCTTTATATTTTGAATTTTGTTGTGTATGCCGTGGCCACAGATAGGTCGAAAACGTCCGAGGTGATGTCATATTCGGTTATATCCGCCTCCGAATGGGTTTGCAGGCATGCTAAATGCAGAGGATCATAGTGTTGATCCTCGGTACATACCTCTAGCTATGTACTATATGGAAGGTAGTCCCTGTGACGACCCGGAATTTTTAAGCATTTGTAATCGGAATATTTAATTTATTTTTAATATTTAAAAGTTAATTATTAACTTAAATTACGAATATCATAATTTATTTAACAATTAAATTATTGAATTAAATAATTTTGAATTGGATAAAATATGAAATCTGAGATTTTAAGCCTGTTAAGATATAATTTGAAGGCTTATAAAATTTATATTGATAACACTGAAGATAATAGAAGTTGTAAAATTGAATTTAACACTGATTTGTTCAGCTTTAAGTTTTTATCGTTTAAATTGAATTTAAAAATAGACTTCCAAGGCACAGTCTCAGAATTCGACGTAACCAGTTCCATTGGGTCCATAATATTGAATTATTATCGGATTTCAAATTTCGTATTGATAGGAGTTAGTGTGTGTGTACGATATATAAACGCGTTAAAAATTTAATTGATAATAATCAATTCGAATTTGAAAAAATAAGTGAACACTGTAGCAAGGCGTCTTCAACACGTTTCCTTTGCCTTCTCGAACACACCATCCCTTATCCTGTTTCTTTTTTAACAGGAGACCATTATCCTTTCAGTTCAAAATGCTCGAAAAAAAATAAAGAAAATATAAAAAAATGGCCACCCTCGTTTTAATCAAGCCGGCCGAACAAATTTTCATATTCGATCAAATTCATTTCAATTAATCGATCGATTGCCTCGCGTGAAGGGGAGATGGGATGTGCGGCGGCGGCGAATCGAGTCTAGGGTTTGGATTTGGGGCGCGACAGTTTCAACTAATGGAAGTTTCGGCGTCGCTCGAGATGGGGTGTCGATGCCGTGGGCTGTGAGGTCAGGGAGGTAGTCGCGTAGGCGTCGGTCGCATTTAGGGTTGTCGCCATAGGTTGCGAACTCGAATGTGGCGACGTCGCGAGGCTTTGGCGCACGTATACGAACGGCCGCGCAAAGGGAATCGAGGCGAGGCATGGGCAACGAGCTCGTTTAGGGTTTGGGATCTCGCGATTATAGGGGTTCGAGCTGTAAGGTATAATTTACCTTTGTTTCCGTTTTAATTAAATTAAATTTATATACGTATGTGTATACCCAGTAAAGAGAAATCATGTTTTGTCTATTTACAGAAGGATACAACACAACTCTATTTTTTTAAAAAGAAAATAAAAATAAAAATAATAATAATAATACATACTAGAACTCACTGTTTTATTTAAATATATAAAGGAAGTAATTTTTTTAATTGGATTATCAATTATTTGAGTTACTGATGGAAGTTCAATAGAGGAAATCAGTTTTAAACCAATTCAATTGTTAATCAAAATTTTAAATTAGAAGTTAAATTGTTCGATTTATTTTGAATATTGATAAACCGTATAAATTATTTATTCAAGGTCAAAAGTATGGAAAAGAATCAAGATTGAGAAGAATTGCAAAACGAATGCAAGGTGAGTTAATCTCAATCAGTTAATTTAAATTTAATTTTAAGTGATTAAATTTTAATAATTGTTTGAATGGTTGAGATTGATGTGCTATAGTATGGTAATTTTGGAATTGGCATATTATATTGTGCTAACATCTGTGGATGCAGGGAAAACAGGTTGGAGGGATCCAACAACATTTATTATTTAATATTCTCTGTTGTGATTACTTGATATTCAATGTTGAATATATTGGAATATTGAATGATATGATTTGACTGGATATATATTGGGTATAATGAATTACCAAAAATATATAAATTGGATTTTTGGAAAGAAAATAAAGGAAGTAAATTTTTAAACGAAATAATCTTAGAGAATTTAATAAATTCAGAATGAATTGAGAAAGAAATGGAAGTATGTTAAATACTAATAAATAACTTCGAATATGAAAAGAAAAGAATTTGAATAAACAGTAATTAATGAATTGTAAAATTAGGTGATGTTAATAAAGAATTATTTTAAAACTTAAAGTTTTAAATTTATTTAAAGGAATAAGAAGTAAATTGACAAATCTAAATTGGTATTTCAATTAAAAATATTTTAAATCATAATTAAGGAATAAAATCTGAAATTAAAGGATTTTTGAATAAATGAAGTAAATTGGAAATCAATTTGGAATTGATTTAAGCGTTGAAATTGGATATTTGGAAGAATAAATTCAGGTGGGAATTTATTAAAGGAATGAGAATTTTTTTTTGAAAATAATAGTGATTTATTTTTAAAGGTTGTGAAGAGAAGTATATTTCTCTGGTTAGCCAAGTATGTTTTAAGTAAATTTTTAAATATAAGATAAACGTTTAAGGTTGTTTTAAAAAGCATGTTATAGAAAATTTATTATTTCTGAATGTTTAAAATTTTTAAGTAAATATTTTTTCAAATCTATTATTGTAATAATTATTAAAAGGTGACTTAGTATTTTGTTTTTAAAAAGTGAAAACTAGTTTTATATTTATAAAGTAAACATTATTTTCAGATATTCATATAGTATGTATTTTTAACAAATTTTTGAAATAGTTTTTAAACTTAAAGTTTTTAAAGTATATTTCAATAAAGTATTTTTAAATTATTTTAAAAATCTAAAGTTTTGTGCTTGGTGATTCTAGTGGAAATAGAAATACTTGGAATTTATTCTGAGAAAGGCAGATAGTTTTGAAAACTGTTTTCAAAGGAATTTGAAAGTGAGAATATATCTTGTAAATATATTTTGAGACAAATAAATAATTTAGAAATTATTTATTGGTTGATGGTTGTTTGTGAATATTAATTGATAATTAAATCACCGACTATCAATATTGGACAAAATGCGTTGATAGTTTCGATTCGCTATATTACAGCATGATAGGGGGTTCTCGCTTCGCGTTTGGTGGCGAACGGGAGACTCTTACCCCTACATGTCCCCAGAGGGGTTGGTTGCGAGTCGAGAAGCTGGCCGTAAAAGCAAACCCGAGGTACCAGTGTATGCCACGGTGGGCCTGGGATGGTTGAAAAGCCTACCAGTTGTGGCCGCTGTCGATGGTTGAAAAGCCTAGACTGTTACACTTGGTATCAGAGCTTAGGTTGGTGATACCCTTGGCTCTGGTGGGAATTACTCATAAAATAGATTCTATAGTATTCTAGAATGAGTTTGAGCATATTAATAGATATGAGCGCGTATTTGTTAGTGAATATAAATTATTTTAATATTGTGTTGAGTGGTTTATTGAGTGGCATATGAACCTTCGTCGTCACAGTCTGGACAACTGTATCGAAGGGGTTTCTAAACACTTGAATAGGATAGTTTGACACGGTATTGTTTTAAATGGGGGTAAATGAAATAATTTTACCCAAAATATATTTCGATTTAAATAAAAGTTTTGTAACTATTTTAGCTAATATATGGTTGCTTGGATATTAGAAATGATAATATTAAAATATTATCATCGTTGTGTAAAATTTAACTAAAAATTGAAAGTATAACCAAAGTTAAAGGGAATAAATTCATTATAAAATAAAATTCATAAATATGAATTATAAATGTAAATTATAAATTGAAATATAATTAAATGGAAAATTTGTATAGGCATAAACTATACAAATGAATTATAGTTAAAATTGATTTAAGCAGGTTTTGGGAAATTTAAAATCCCGAAGATTTTGGAAGAATTTGTCGAAATGTTTTGATGATAAATGATAGCATTACTGTTTTGGGGGTATTTCTGAAAGGAAATGGTTTTAAATGGATTTTTGGAAGTGTAATAGCATTGAAATCACTTGGATTATTGGAAGATAATTCTAATGATGACGGCCGCATCATCAGTATTCATTTTCGAATTTCTAAGTGATGGATTGCTGCTAAAAAAATTTAATTTGTTCAGAAATGCTAGTTGTTTTTGAAAATTTCAAAGGAAATTTGTTGGGAATAAAACCAGGATTGGTTTGACTTTTGAGAAATGTGATTTGAGACGTTGAAGATTTCAAAATGCTTGGAAACCAAAAGTCGGGTGTTTACCTGATGAGATAGTTGTAAGCTTATAAATTGAGATGATTTTTAAATCAGGAAGAAATTTAAGCTTTGAATAATGGAATGTAAATTTAAAGTGAAAGTTAAAATGAAATTAACTTGGATTGAGGAAATAAAAATTAAACTGGATTGAAATTAATTGGATAGGCTGGAAATAATATCCAGTTCTATTCGAATTTAGTTGAAGTCGAATTAAGTTAAATAAATCTGAGTTAAATAAATATTGTTTGATGTTTTGGATAATGAAACGGAAATCCAAACTTGAATTATATAATAAAATTGAACTAAGAAAATAAAATGAAGTGGTATTTGGAATTAAAAATCAAGTATTGAACTATAAATAGGGAAGAACTAATTTGTTAATAAATTAGTTAATGAAATAAGTAAACGGAACCTATTGTAGTTAAATAAAGCTGAATTGTGAGTCAATAATGAAGTTTGAAAATAAAGCTCAAGTTATAAATCAAATTCGACTTGAATCATTAGTGAATAAATATAATTGAAAGTGGCCATGCAATTAATTAAATGAACTGAGAATGTAATTGAATTGTGAGTTCATGAAATTTGGTGGTAAATTAAAAATGGATAGTGGATTCAGAACTTGAGTTATAAATTTAAATTTAACTTAAAGTGATAACAAATTAAACATAATTGGAAATGTGTCCAATGAAGGAAAATAAATGGATTAAAATAGTATGGTTTGAATTGCAAATAAAATCCAAATAAGTGGAAATAAATTGGAAATAGCCATGTAATAAATTGGATGAGTTGAATCTGAAAGTTAAATTTTATAATAACTAATCAAATGAAATTGTAAATTTAAAAAATGAGATTTAACTGAGATGGAATTAAGTTGAATGGAAGAGAAAGATTTACTCGTATGATGAAACGAGTTTAAGTATAAAATTTGGAATAAATTGAAGTAAATTGACTTAAGCTAAATAGATGGGGGAGTTGAATTGAAATTCACTTAAACTAAGATTAATGATATTGGATTGAATTTAAATCAAGTGAAAATAAGTTCGAATCGAAATAAAATTGGTAGGTTATAAATAATATTTAAGGAAATGAAAATTCATAATGGATTGAGTGGATAAACCAATTATATTAAATAAATAATGGGATAAATAAGAATCAAATGGAAGTGAACTTAGGTTTGAAGTAGAGTAAATTGAGTAAATTAACTTAAGTTGAGAATAATTAGAAGCTCGACTACGAGTAAAAACGGAAGACCATTAAATTAAAGTTTGGGTTGAATTGATTCAGGAATGGTTAGTAATATGCAAGCTTGGAATGTGTCAAGCTAAATAAATGGCCGTGAATGAATTAAAATAGAAAGGAAATTTAGTTGGTAATAAAGATGAACCTAAGTTGTTAAAGGATTTTGAATGAACTAGTTTGGTTAGTATAATGAGATGCAAGTGAATGGATTCAAATTTAAAATGTGATGAAAATAAGGATACATGGATTGTGAATAAATTTAAAAATGGAATAAAATTAAGTATAAATTGAGTTGAGATCCATTTAAAATGGTTATAAAACATAAATACTTATTTATTCACATAGATCTTGTCAAATTGCATAGAATACATTGTCATTTAATGAAAATGGATATGAACAAGTTGAAACGGTTGAATTGGCATGGAAACTATATAAATTGCTTACGGAAAAATGTTTGGTGTGAATTTCTTTTAGAATTCATATGTTTTAACTTTTGCAAATAAGTGAAATATAGTTTAACTGCAAATATTTGGTACTTACATGTTTAAATTGAGTAAGTATAGGTATCTTGAAGCCGTGTGGCTGGATTTGGTTGCGCTAGTTGCTAAAAATTATAAGCCGCTTGCTTAAAATGCTAAATAAGGTATGCTTACGCAATAAAAATAGGAAATATGATCTGTTTTTGATTTTTCCGACCGTGTGGGTCGATGTATATACATTTATATCTTTTGTCAAATTGCAAAAGCTCCTTCGTACAAAGGAGACTCTACCAAAAAAATTTAGAAATTTTGGGAGTTAGAAAATTTTCGAAAATTTTGGAAAATTTTGTTAACGACAAATATTTTCAAATTGGAATTTGAAATAAATTTGTAAATGAAACTAATTTAAAGTAATGATATGAATTAGTTATTAATGAAAAAAAATTAAATATTCAAAGTTAAAGATAAATTGAATTCATATGGAAATGAAGGAATCAATTTGAATATAAATAGATATAAACTAAAGTGGCAAGGGGAAAATAAATAAAAAAGCATATAAAATGCTTATACTAACTTAGGTAAACAATGATAAATTATTAATTGGTAATTGATATTACAAACATAATCTAAGTTAATATTTGAATGAACAAATACTGACAGTTTGTAAGAAAGTTGATATGATGTATATTAGTGCTAAGCAGGATATGCAGGTATTATAAAGAGAAAAGAGAATTGGATTTGATTTCAGAAAAATAAATTTGAAATGCTCGACAAAAAGGTGTGTTTAAATTTCTGTGAAATTGGATTGGGTTTTTGGATCGAGCCACTTGGCATTTTGTTTTCTTTTTGGATTTGGGAGGCCGTAGAGCCATTTTGTTGTTGTACCGAGCTAGCCGCGCAAAGGAGACGCTGGCGAAATTTTTCGAAAATTTAGAGAGTTAGTAAATTTTTGAGAAAATTTTGATAATTCAAAATTTGGTTTTAAATTGAAACTTGAATGGTTAAACAAATAGTATAAGTTTGAAACTGGGGAAAGGTTTGGAAAGTTAATAAGAATAATAATGGGTCTTTTATAAAAAGATAGTTGGTAAGATGTTGAATTATTAGAAACTGTTTAGTTTTAGAGAAATAATAAACGGGTATTGGACCATTCTTCATAATTAGTAATTTCGGGGACAAAATTCTTTTAAGGGGGGAGGAATGTGACGACTCGGAATTTTTAAGCATTTGTAATCGGAATATTTAATTGATTTTTAATATTTAAAAGTTAATTATTAACTTAAGTTACGAATATCATAATTTATTTGATAATTAAATTGTTGAATTAAATAATTTGAATTGGATAAAATATGAAATCTGAGATTTTAAGCCTGTTAAGATATAATTTGAAGGCTTATAAAATTTATATTGATAACACTGAAGATAATAGAAGTTGTAAAATTGAATTTAACACTGATTTGTTTAGTTTTAAATTTTTATCGTTTAAACTGAATTTAAAAATAGCCTTCCAAGGCACAGTCTCAGAATTCGACGTAACCAGTTCCATTGGGTCCATAATATTGAATTATTATCGGATTTCAAATTTCGTGTTGATCGGAGTTAGTGTGTGTGTGTACGATATATAAACGCGCTGAAAATTTAATTGATAATAATCGATTCGAATTTGAATTAAAAATAAGTGAACACTGTAGCAAGGCGTCTTCAACACGCTTCCTTTGCCTTCTCGAACACACCATCCCTTATCCTGTTTCTTTTTGAACACGAGACCATTATCCTTTCAGTTCAAAATGCTCGAAAAAAAAAGAAAGAAAATATAAAAAAATGGCCACCCTCGTTTTAATCAAGCCGGCCGAACAAATTTTCATATTCGATCAAATTCATTTCAATTAATCGATCGATTGGCTCGCGTGAAGGGGAGATGGGATGCGCGGCGACGGCGAATCGAGTCTAGGGTTTGGATTTGGGGCGCGACAGTTTCAACTAATGGAAGTTTCGGCGTCGCTCGAGATGGGGTGTCGATGCCGTGGGCTGTGAGGTCAGGGAGGTAGTCGCGTAGGCGTCGGTCGCATTTAGGGTTGTCGCCATGGGTTGCCGAACTCGAATGTGGCGACGTCGCGAGGCTTTGGCGCACTTATTCGAACGGCCGCGCGAGGGGAATCGAGGCGAGGCATGGGCGATGAGCTCGTTTAGGGTTTGGGATCTCGCGATTATAGGGGTTCGAGCTGTAAGGTATAATTTACCTTTGTTTCCGTTTTAATTAAATTAAATTTATATATGTATGTGCATACCCAGTAAAGAGAAATCATGTTTTGTCTATTTATAGAAGGATACAACACAACTCTATTTTTTTTTAAAATAAAATAAAAATAAAAATACATACTAGAACTCACTGTTTTATTTAAATATATAAAGGAAGTAATTTTTTTAATTGGATAATCAATTATTTGAGTTACTGATGGAAGTTCAATAGAGGAAATCAGATTTAAACCAATTCAATTATTAATCAAAATTTTAAATTAGAAGTTAAATTGTTCGATTTATTTTGAATATTGATAAACCGTATAAATTATTTATTCAAGGTCAAAAGTATGGAAAAGAATCAAGATTGAGAAGAATTGCAAAACGAATGCAAGGTGAGTTAATCTCAATCAGTTAATTTAAATTTAAATTTAAGTGATTAAATTTTAATAATTGTTTGAATGGTTGAGATTGATGTGCTATAGTATGGTAATTTTGGAATTGGCATATTATATTGTGCTAACATCTGTGGATGCAGAGAAAACAGGTTGGATGGATCCAACTGGATCCCTCAACATTTATTATTTAATATTCTCTGTTGTGATTACTTGATATTCAATGTTGAATATATTGGAATATTGGATGATATGATTTGATTGGATATATATTGGGTATAATGAATTGCCATAAATATATAAATTGGATTTTTGGAAAGAAAATAAAGGAAGTAAATTTGTAAACGAAATAATCTTAGAGAATTTAATAAATTCAGAATGAATTGAGAAAGAAATGGAAGTATGTTAAATACTAATAAATAACTTCGAATATGAAAAGAAAAGAATTTGAATAAACAGTAATTAATGAATTGTAAAATTAGGTGATGTTAATAAAGAATTATTTTAAAACTTAAAGTTTTAAATTTATTTAAAGGAATAAGAAGTAAATTGACAAATCTAAATTGGTATTTCAATTAAAAATATTTTAAATCATAATTAAGGAATAAAATATGAAATTAAAGGATTTTTGAATAAATGAAGTAAATTGGAAATCAATTTGGAATTGATTTAAGCGTTGAAATTGGATATTTGGAAGAATAAATTCAGGTGGGAATTTATTAAAGGAATGAGAAAAATTGTTTAAAAATAAGTAGTGATTTATTTTTAAAGGTTGTGAAGAGAAGTATATTTCTCTGGTTAGCCAAGTATGTTTTAAGTAAATTTTAAAATGTAAGATAAAAGTTTAAGGTTGTTTTAAAAAGCATGTTATAGAAAATTTATTATTTCTGAATGTTTAAAATTTTTAAGTAAATATTTTTTTCAAATCTATTATTGTAATAATTATTTAAAGGTGACTTAGTATTTTGTTTTTAAAAAGTGAAAACTAGTTTTATATTTATAAAGTGAACATTATTTTCAGATATTCATATAGTATGTATTTTTAACAAATTTTTGAAATAGTTTTAAAACTTAATGGTTTTAAAGTATATTTCAATAAAGTGTTTTTAAATTATTTTAAAAATCTAAAGTTTTGTGCTTGGTGATTTTAGTGGAAATAGAAATACTTGGAATTTATTCTGAAAAAGGCAGATAGTTTTGAAAACTGTTTTCAAAGGAATTTGAAAGTGAGAATATATCTTGTAAAGATATTTTGAGATAAATAAATAATTTAGGAAATTATTTACTGGTTGATGGTTGTTTGTGAATATTAATTGATAGTTAAATCACAGACTATCAATATTGGACAAAATGCGTTGATCATTTCGAAGAGACCGGGATCGAGATTTATTTCTCGAAAACCACTTCGATCCGGTTTGTACGTTTCGCGGAAATGATTTTGGATTCGAAGATGGAGCAGTGAAGTGCAAGGGCTAGTCTCTACTAATCCTGAGGATATTTCCAAAATGGATGTAGTAGGAGTAGTGCCTTCGGTTCCGTTCGAACCCGGGACGGACTTGTATGGATGAATGCTTGCGAAACATCGTCAGGTGGACGATGGGCATTCTAAGGGATATTGTTCTAAAAGGTAACGCTTAGCCTCAAACCTCATCAAATGGGAATGACTGAAAATTAGGGGTTATGCAGCAAGGCTAGGTGGGTAGCACCCAAGCAGGGTGAGGTCATTCCAGTCAAGATGTCCCTTTTTATTTCGGCTTAGTGGGCGGTTGCTGATCCCAACCGCGGGGTGATCTCACTCGGGATTATCCAGTAAGGGGTAGTCACGGCCTTGTGTTGCAGGGGAGCGGGCGTACTCCTCGGTACGGTGATCTAGGCCCCGTACTGTGACAGGTGGTACCCCAGTGCCTAGTCATTAGTTGGAAATCCATTCTTCCTACGAGCCTTGTACGAGTTTTGTTTGTATTACCCACTATGTGGCTAGTAGCTGGAATTTAATGAATGTAACAATTTCGGCTATTTTATAAGTATTTGTAAATAGACCCTATTATAATATCAGAGGATTTCTATAAAAATTGTTTTAGCTATCGTAAGGTAAAAACCCGACATGTTTATTTGTGGCGTGGTCTTACGAGATGCTTTTGTTTTCAAAGGATTTTTGAAACTTTAATAATCAATTGGGTGTAATTTTCTCACGCTGGTAATCCAGACTGACTCGGGTGTTATTTAACTGTAATGCTCGGGTCAGACCGAGTATTATAGGATACAGGAGATGCTGTGGAGCTCCGGAGACGAGCTAGATGACGATACGTACATTCGTACTTGTTTACATATATATTCCGCTGTGTTGAGTTGTTGTGTATCCATTTGTATGTTATTGATGTTGATGTTGAGCTGTGATTGATGTACTCTGATGAAGTAATATATATAAATAGAGATATTTGAAGTTTGAGTAAAGATCATTTATTTTCTATTATATTTCACTCCGTTGCGATGGTTAGATTCTGTTGTTGTTTTCTATTTCTTCTTCTACCTCATCTTCTTTAACCCAAATGGTTCGTATTTCTGTACAACTTGAGTTGATTGTTGTAGAGTAGTGTTGACTCAAGGGGTACGGATTTGCGGGTCGTTACAGTCCTTTACCTGCCATCGTTGGAAATCCATTCTCCAATATGTATCTTTACGGTTTTAGTTGTAAACCTATTATGCTGTAATTTAATAATGTAATAATTTCAGCTATGATTAATATGTATTTATATCCTAGACACTATATGATGTTGGAGGATTTAATATGAAATGTTTTTTTATCGTACGGTAAAAGCCCGTCTGCGTCTATGTGCGACACGGACTTACAAGATACCTTTGTTTTTGGAAAGTTTTTATAACGTTAACGTCCAACTGAGATGTGTTTCCTCATGTTGGTTTACCAAACGGATCCGGGCATTATTTCCTTTGAAAGCTAGGGTCAGACTGAATATATTTACAAATTTAGCTTAGATGCTTTGAAGCTTTAGAAGACGAGCTAGAGGTCTTTAAGTCGTATTCACATATATGTGTATCTTCTGCTGCATTTGTTATTTAAATTATTAGCATTTGTGAGGACAGATTATTATAACTATCCAGGCTGATGGTTAGTTATTTGTATACACTGATTTGATATATGTATATTACAGTTTCTTTTTTGTAAAGATCATTGATATTATATTACATGGTGTTCTGCTATGTTGTGAGATTCTATGTTGCTTGATAACTATTTTCCTTTTCGTTCAATTCAAGTTGGACAGGTTCACTATCAGCTTGAAATGTGTGGAATTGTGGATTGTTACAGGTACGCTTTTGATTCATGGAATACCTATTAGAGTAATATTTGGTACTGATACAACACATTCTTTTATCTCCTGGTGTTTGATAGATAAGTTAGATTTAGAACCATCATATCTTATTTTTCTTTGAAGGTCACGAATCCATTAGGAAGGTGTGCTACTCTTGGGATGAGATGTGACCATCTAGAGTTTGAATAGTAAGGTTATGCTTTTGATTATAGTTTGTTTGTGTTTTGTTTTATAGGCTATGTGATTATTTTCGATATGGATTGGTTTAGCAAATATGATGCTAGGATACGTTGCCAGGATAGGAAAATATCATTAAGACACCCTGACAGTAGTGGTATAATTATACACTCAACTGAGAATTCAAGTTCATAAGTGTTTGCTTTATTGGGTACATCAAAGGTGGAAGACGAGGTAACTGGTTTTTGTTAAGAGAGTACGCAGATGTGTTTGTGCTTATTACAAGACTACTTTCAAAATGAGTTATTGAGTTTTGAATAGATCTATTACCTGGAGCTGAACTAAGTAGACAACCTAGAAGAATGACACCTACCGAGATGAAGGAATTAAAGGTGCAGCTAGTAGACTTAGAAGGAAAGAGTTTTATTAGACCAAGCAGTTTGCCTTAGGAAGCGGTCGCGGTGTTAGTAAAGAAATCAGATGGGTTGTTGAGATTGTGGATTGACTATCATAAGTTAAATGAGAAGACAATAAAGAATAGATATAATTTTCTAGAATCGATGACTTATTTGATCGGTTGAGTGGAGCCAAAATATTTTCCCAATTGGATTTGGCGACTGGGTTCCATAAATTGAGGGTAGCGGAGGACAGTGTTCCATTAACGGTGTTTCAAACAAGATATGATTTGTATAAGTGGTTAGTAATGCCATTCAGATTGACTAATACACCTACTTTCTTTGTGGACTTGATGAATCCGATTTTTCGAGTGCACTTGGATAAGTTCGTATTGGTGTTCAGAGATGACATTTTGATATATTCGAAGGACGAAAGAGATCACGAGATTCATCTTTGAATAGTACTTGAGACGTTGAGGCAGCATCAACTTCGAAGTGTCATTTTCGGAAGAGAGAAGTGAAGTTTCTTGGTCATATAGTTTGAAAAAAAAGGGTTATCTGTGGATCTAGCTAAGATTGAAGCTGTAAATAATTGGAAGAGACCCAAGAACGGCGGCCATGATAAGGAGTTTTCTTAGGTTTGTTGGCTGTTACTGGTGATTCATTGAGGATTTGTATTGAATAGCAGGGCCTATGACTAACTAACCAAAAAGAACATTAAGTTTTTTTTGGTCAAGTAAATGGGAGGAAGTATTCCTTAAGTTAAAGCATTTATTGACCAATGCACCCGTGTTAGTTGTGCAAGATGGTAATCCGGATTTGGTGGTGTATACTAATGCATGTGGAGCAGGATTAGGAGTTGTGTCAATGCAAAGGGGTAAAGTGATTTCCCATGCTTCTTGACATCTCAGACGACATGAAGTTAGATATATAACTCGTGATTTGGAGTTGGGAGCTGTAATCTTTGCTTTGAAAGTATGGAGACACTTTCTTTTAGGAGAATGATTCAAGTGGCATACATATCATAAGTTCGTCCAGTATTTATTCTCTCAGAAGGAGTTGAATATGAGGCAACAGAGACGGTTGAAGTTTTTAGCAGCTTATGATTTTGGTATTGAGTATACGCCAAGGAAAGGAAATACAGTTGCTAATGCACTTAGCGGGAAACATCAGAATATGGTGTTACCTATGTTGGCAAAAATGGAAAGATATAGGGTGTCGACTACTTGTAATGTGTATTTAAGATCTAGTCAGAGTACTACCATAGTTTATAAGTTTGACCAATATAGATCAAAAGGATTGATACTAAGCAAATAGATGATCCATTGCTAGCCGAAAGGATTAGAAAATGGAACCGAGGTTGATGATTTAATTTTTTTTATTCTTAACCAAAATGGATGGTTAAGAAAGAAGGGATTATTGTGTGTTCCAGATGTTGGTGACCTAAGGAAGAAAGTTCTTAGGGAGTGTCTTCGATTGAAGTTTACTAGACATCCGCTGGAACTAAGATGTATTAGGATATGAAGAGAAGTTTCTTCTAGAAAAGTGTGAAAAGGGATGCTGGGTATGGGTAAGGCGGTGTTCAAATTGCTAGCAAGTGAAAGCTGAGCATCAGAAGCCAAGTGGTTTGCTTCAACCTTTAGATATACTGGTTCGAAAATTGAATTCTATATCCATGGATTTCATCGGTAGGTTGCCAAGGTCGAATAGGCAAAATGAAAGTATTTAAGTTATAATAGATAGACTGACCAAGAGTGCACACTTCATTCATGTTAAGTCGATAAGGACGGAGACTATCTACGCTAATTTGTTTATGAAGAATATTATTAGACCGCATGGAATTCATAGTAGTATAATTGGTGACAGAGATGCCTTGTTTACTAGTGAATTCTGAAAGAATCTGCAGGAAGTATTAGATAACAAGCTAAGATGAGTACCACTTATCACCTACAGATGGATGGGCAGATAGAGAGAGAGTCAACATGGTACTTGAAGATTTGTTGAGAGCTTGTGTCCTAGGTTTTGATGGGTCATAGGAAGGTTATTTGCACTTAATTGAGCTTTCCTATTATAATAGTTATCGGACTAGTATAGGCGTAATGCCTTTCAAAGCATTGTATGGGAGGCCGTGCAAATCATTGACATGTTGGTTAAAGAGCGAAGACAGATTGGTTTTTGGTCCAAATGAGAGATGACATAGAAAAGATTGAGTTGATCCGAGCACAAATGGAGGCTCGGTCTAGGAAGAAAAGTTAAGTGGATAAGAGGCGTAAGGATGTAGAGTTCTCAGTTGGAGATTATGTTTTCATTAAGATATCACCAATGAAGGGTGTGGTATGATTTGGAAAATCAGGGCAACTGGCACCTAAATATTTATGACCGTTTCCTATTATATAGAGGATTGAGAAACTTGCATACCAAGTAGAGTTACCGAGTAGTATGTTGGAGTCAATAATGTTTTATGTTTCTCATCTTAGAAAGAATGTGTAACAACCCGTACCTTAATTAGCCTAAATTTTGACAAAAATTGAAACCTGAGTCCATCAATGCACAGACCGTTGGATTTGGTACCTACAAATAAGCATGAGCATTAATATAGATTGCTAGAAATCTAAACTTACAGTGGAAACAATAATAGCATAAGAATATTGACTATGACTACTACCTTGAACTTAATAGTATTCCTTGGATAGCAGACTGTCACATTAGCATCAACCATGAGAGAAAAGAAGATTTCTCCAACAACAAAGCACATCCAGCTCCAGTGACATGTTCCTCTAAATCTATCTTTTGGCTTGTAATGAGGAGGGGATCAGAACAACGTTTTGGTGGCCGGAAATATAAACTGTCCATAACACAAATTTATACCGATCGGTTTCCATTTAATTGTTATGTCCATTAAGGCTAGCAATTATAATCTAACCTTGCGTTGCACACATGATTACTTACTTTCCCCTTCCCAAGGTACACAATACCGATGAAGCCTTATCAACCATCCAATACGTCCAAATTCATTTGTCACTTAATACTTTTAAATTTGAAACGGGCTTCTATAATATTTTTAAAAGATAAATAGGCAGACTCTGCCATCTAAGACCTCAATCAAGGTAGACCCCGTCATTTAAGACCTAAATCAAGGTAGACCCTGTCATTTAAGACCAATTTTCATGGTGATTTCCTAATAATGTGTCAATGGTCTATGGGTCCTAGCTACAAAGACCTTTAACCACTATTTAAAGTTTTCGACATTTATTGCCCACTTATTACCACATCTATCATTGATAAAATCGTTGCTACATAATAGACAGTACCCCAAGCAACTTAATACCTTTTGTTGGAAAATAGGCAGATTCTAGTCATTTTTATCTTAATTAAGGTGGGCCCACATTTGATACCTATTTTAAAGGCATGCTCCTCAATGGTAATATCGTTATTACAGATTTAGTAACATAGAAACTATACCAAAGCCATTTAGTGCCTCATTGATAAGGAGTAGGCAGACCCTTGACAATTTTACACCTATTTATCGGTAGGCCTTTGTTTAGTACCTAACCCCAAGACGGACTCTGCACTAGTACTATCTAGTTGACATTGCTTGGAAATATCATTGGGCTATTTAATACTTCTTACATATGAAAGAGGAAAAACCTTCAGTCATTTAATACCCCAAACTTGAAGCAAACCTTTTCCCAGATATCCACTATCACACTTAGTTGTAAATATGGAATCTCATTAGGTTACTTTTTCTGGTAGGGAGGCAGGCCCTGCAGCCACTTAATACCTCAACACTGAAGTAAACCCTTTTAGAGACATCTTTATTTATTTGGAATCTCACTAGGTTACTTAACACTTCCATTTAGGAGAGAGGCTGGCCATACAGCCACTTAATACCAAAAATCAGAAGTGAACCCCTATGGAGATATCCCTCACCGCTCCTAATTCCAAATTTGGACCACTTAGTACTTTCCAATTAAGAAAGCAGACCCAATCTCTCACGCCTTCATGGGTCTTACGATTAGCAATATCTCACATCAGTAGTAAGTGCACCCGACTATTGGTAGCCTCAAAGTAAAAGGGAGTCTTCCATCGAGTGACTCTACTGACCTCGCATCACTAACCTACTAAAGTCTAGTTAAGAATCCTAAGTCTTTACTTATATCATCTTAGGTAGACATTGGACTTAGCTTACTATTTCCCTTTATTGTTTAAGGCAATAAGATTTACCTTAAATATTTATCTACCCATAAATCCAATTTTGATGCTCATAAATGTCTATTTGTGCATGAAATCTGAACGAATATTTCCTAAGAAATTTATATATAATTACTGATTTCAAATTAGTAACATTTTATATCTATTCCATTTTTATCAATTCAACTTCTCAATTTATCAGTCCTATTAATTCATTTACCTTATCAAATTATTGCAACTTCCATATTTATTGCCATTTGTTACCCATTTATTGGAGTTATATTCTTTTAAATTCCTTTTTCTTTAATTAATTGTCCTAAATGTGAATGTTATATGTAAGCAGCGTTATTGGCTTTTTATTTTATTAGTACAAGCATGGTAAATTACGTACAAATGTACACTTTTATCAAATACATTCTAGTTATACATGTTCATTAGAATATTCTTTTCCATTTTCAATTATTGGAATCATATCTATAAAGATTGTCCGCTATAATTTCCATAAATTAGTCCAAAATAAAAGATTTAACTTTAAAATTTAAAAGATTACATCGTTTGAAATTTCAAGGAATAATCATTTCTTTTTATTACTAAAATAGACATTGTAAGCTACAATGAATTCATGCTTTGCGCGTATCTTTCTCTTTTTATTTGCATCTATTCCTTACTAGATCAAATGTTGTATCTTTCTAAACAGGAAATAAAATCAAACTAATTTACAAACATTAAACGGATCGAAAATTCCAACAATTTGAAACATAGAAAAGTTTGCATTCCAACAATATTAGGGTAATAATCCAAATTCATAACATTATTATACAACCTATTTTATATCTGGAATAAATTTAATTCAAATCAATATTCTAAATTCATACTTTGGAGATTGATTTCTAGATCAAGTTGTAAACAATTATAAATCAATTCATAAACAAGAATATGTAGGTGATATCTATTATATTCAGATTATATTCAATTTATTGCCTATAACTTATATAATTATTAGGTATAATAATCAAATAAATACCAATGAGATAAGTTTTATATTATAACAATCTATAAAAATTTCTAGTCACCTTTTATAAGCAATCAAAATCTTTAAATCTGTGGTAGAACCTTTTATTCATCTCTAAATCCCTTTTAATCGAAGAAATATTTATAAATGTATACATACATACATTAGAATTACATATTTGAGATGAGATTTGGGATAGGGAGAGAAAATAAGTACAAATATATATAAGTATACAAATTACCTCAAATATGCTTGTCGTTGATTCTCTTCTCTTTTTTATTAGATTAACATTCTTCTCCAATTTGTAGAATATAAATATAAATATCATTTTATAATTTAAAAAGAAAGTGGAGAAGGAGAAATGGTAGAGCTTCGCTATTGTTTTTAGAACAATATGAGAAGAGAAGGGTAGGCTAGACCTGAGTTTATAGGTGTTTGAATCAACTAGAACCGTTAGATCAAATTAAATCTGGGCCGCACATGGCTATGTTTACTGGAGCCACCACGCACGAAGTGGTCGACCGCCCCCTTCCTAGGGGTCGATTGTCACTGGTCGACCGCTCCTATATGTAGGTTGACCTATGTGCCCCAGATAATTAATTAAAAATGTTAATTTTTCTTATCTATTTATTTATTATCGTTCCAAATTCTTTCTTTGTAACTTCTGTGTTGGGACTCCGATCGTGAAACTCTAAATAAGAAAGTTGCTAAGAATTTCACTGTGAAAGCAATGGTGCAAGTTTCATGATCAAATTTCATCGTTTGCACAAATTCCGTTTTTAGAGTCTTATTAACTAACTAACTAATTTAATAAGCAACGCCAAATTATGGGGTATTAAATTGCCCGGCCGCCTCCGAAAAGAATTTAATCCCTGAAATTTGACCAATGACTAAGTTAGGGTTTTGCCTCCTAATTTTCTTAACTACACAACCAATAAGTGTACAACAAATTTGGCAGCCCAACGTGCATAAGTGCATAGTGTATTACTCACCACATAGAAAATATGTATGCAGAATGATTCTAAATCAGATCATCTATATGAATGCATTTCTTTTGAAAACATTTTTCGAAACATGATGCAAACAAACTACATATATACTGGCAGTTCTATATATACGCAGCTTTTTGAAAAATCTTTTCAACCAAAACCCTCATACTCCTACGAATAAAGGTATGAAGTAACTAATTTTTGATCCAGTCCCTACCTACCAATAATCTAACACATCGAAAAATCACTTCCTAAATTTCACTCCTATGCCAGCAAAAGGAATTTAGATAAAGAATTTAACATTCCTACCAATTTGCATTGTTTCTATTTTCGTAGTACGATGAACGATGAAAATAAACATTTTTGGAATTGTTATAATATGGCCTCGAAACTTATGCCATTGTGCTAGTGGTGATATTCTAAACAATTTTCATATATAACTTGTCGAAATCCGAGCTAATATAAAGAAGTTAAGAATAGAACAAGATATCAGAATAATAAAAGGGTAGGTCAACCCAGAGCAATGTAAGGTCGACCCAAAAAGGCTTAAGGTTGACCCTCATAATGTCCAGGTCGACCCGTAATGTATTAGGGTCGACCCGCATTTTTTTAGAGCCAGTGTTTGTTTCGGTGACGATTTTTATTGATTTTGCGATCGGAGCTGTACATTGATAGATCTGATGGCTCCAAACAACCCTGCGACGTGGTGGCTCTAGATTCAATCCAAAATCTAACGGTCTGAGATCCTCAAACTCCACTACACATAGGACCCTAGACCTAGCTATTTTTCACAATAATATTTTCTCCCAATTGGGTTCATTGCCTGCGGTTGGACCCTAAATAGAAAAATATTTCTACGGAGAAGATCTTCTTAATAAAAATATTAGACACCTTAGAAGGGGATCTAGGAAGACCATGGAGCAAAGCTAAGAACAATGGGTGAGTGGATTTAAATTATATATCTTTTACATTTATGTTATATTATTGTTAGATTCCCGTTAAATATTTAATTCAGCATTTATTTTCAATAATTAGCTCAGTTAATTAGTTATGTTGAAAATTGTAAATTTTATAAGATAACATATATTTTGTTGTTATTTATATTGAAAGAATGATAGAGGTCCAATTAAATATGAATAAAATTAGGTTTAACAGTTATTGAGAAAGGTATAAGCTCAAATGTAAGAAATTTAAAGTAAATTATGCTAAGACGGGAAAAATAAATAAAAAGGGGAAAAGTTAATAACTTTATTGGAAAGTTAGTGATAGATTAAGTTGGTTGGTTTAGAAAAGAGAATACATTTTCATAGTTCAATATTGTAAGAATAACGATAAACATAATTGCAAGAATAAAAAGAAAGGAAAAGGGAATTAGTGTAAAATAGAGACATTTCAATATTTTGCATTATCCAATAATTAAAGAAACAATAAAAGAAGTAGCTTGCAATTACGAGTTATTATTTATAGCATTATTTTGTACTGAAATAGGGAAATGGATTTTTAGCAAAGTTTTTGTAACCAACCAAATAGAATAGAACTACTTCCTAGAATAGAAGAGAGTAATTTAAAGCGTTAAAGAAATTAAAGAAGAGAAAGTATCAAGTTAAACGTGTAACAAGACTAGAAACAATAAATAGAAATGTGCATAGATCTGCATTTACAATTAGTAAAATAAAATAAAAGCAGTTATTATGATAAGTAAATTTATGACAGTCGGACGTAGTCCAAAGCCAAGATTGTCGTATAATATAAGAGAATTAAAGAGAATTCAATATCATAATAAAAGAGACAGACTAGAATAGAGAGAGACACTTGTAGTTACATTTATAACGTATAGGTTATCAAAGAATATAACAGTAACAAATTGTAAGTATAATTGTAACGCAGAGGTTATAATTAAAAAGAAAGAAATGGAAGAGGCTTATTTTATCGAACTTAGATCTTGGATTAAGTTAATAAGCAAAATAATAGAAATGGCCCATATCGGCAGCATTCCCTTTCAGTCAGGAACCGATGGTCTCACAATAGTTATGTGAGGCTGGGACACACTTATGTTGATTAGGGTAAATAAGTAGCCAAGAGAATAAGAAAAGTTAAGTAAACGCATAATAAATGATTAGACTTAGGGTCTAATAAAATAGTAAGATGCATTTGGAGTAGTGCAAAAGATAAAGAGCCTAACAAAGCAGTTCATCATAGATTTTTAGCACAGAAATAACATGTCCAACTTAGTTAATTTGGGCTAGAAGGACGCACGAGACTTCAACGAGACGTGAGGGTACTCTAGGATGGCCCTTTGGGGTAGCCTAACGAAGCTGCACCCCCGGAGGCAGGTCTGTAGGTGTTCCATCAAGAGAGTATGCCTTGACTGCTTTTGCATTGCAGGCCTAACGAAGTGGACCTTTGTGGGAAGTTAAATGGTTGATGAATGGAGTAGGATATTCGTATGACACCGTACTCTGACTTGCGAGTAGGTTTTAGTAGTGTAACAACCCTGTATTTTTTTATTTTTTTAATTGTATATTTTAATTTTTTTATTGAATTCCCGATTTAAAAACTTTATTTTATTTATTAAAATGAATAAATTTTGTTATTTTAAATATAAATTTTGATTTTTATGTGAATTATAATTTCAAACATGAATAAATAGAATATTTTCCAGAAATGTGAATTTATTGTCAATGTGGTCAAACTTTGACTTTTAAATATAAAATTTAAAATTTAAAATTTTTAAATTTTATCGTTTATTATGAAATTAAATTAAAATTTAAGTATTCTGCTTTTCATTTCGTTGAAATCTGATTTATATTGTGAAAGTTATGCTTTTTACACTATTGTGTGTAAATTGATTTATTTAACAAAATTGTTTATTTTTATTTATATAAATAATATTTTTGTTTGTCAAATCATGTTCTAATTTGTGAAACATGACATGTCATGCATATATTTTATTTTTAGAACATTTTAAAAGTGCAGTTATAATTTTCCAAGTTTATTGTATTTTGTTTAAAATTTTTAATTCTTGTTTCAATTTAATAAACTATTTTTTATTTATTTTCTATTTTTTCTAAAATATTTATTTATTTTCATTTCTACTTTATTTTGTTTTCATTTTCTATTTTATTTACTTACTTTTCATTAGTTTATTTTCATTAAAAAAATGGAAATTCCATGAGACAAAAACCTTTCATTTCCTTGTGACTTTTCATTTACCTTTTTCATTTTTTCCTTTGGCTTTTCATGCTTTGACCATCCACTTTTCTATGTTAGCCGTGTTTTTTCATTTCATTTTCATGTGAGAAACTTCTCACATCTCAGAAAATCACGCTAATTCTTTCGAGAGAAAAATTGTAAGTTTAATGGCTTCCTTTATCTCATTTTCTCCTCTTTTTCATTAAATTTTGCTTTGCTTCCTCTTGTGTTTGCTCGGCCTAGCCTCTGCCACCATCACCACCGGCCACCACTTCATTATCCACGGTAGCAACCTCCCCTCCTCCTCTGACCAAGACAGGCCGTGACCATCCAATAGATGCAAACACCTCAAAATTGCAAACACCCCTTGAAAACAATGCCTAGACCAAAAAATTCCATCATCCCCTTCCTAATTCACTTCGGCAACCCCCTTATCCACCACCACTAGCAACTACACCACCTCTGGCCGCATCATCACTTCTGTCCAGACCTGACCTGAGCATGGCCGAGCCCAAGCAATGATATAGCCGAGCCTTTTTGTGTTCAAAACTTCACCTATTTTGCCTTGTTCTTTTGTATGCTTCAGGTTGCAATTTCTACCATCTTCATCCACTTCTAGCCGTGCTATATTTATGCCAAACCCGAGCCAAAGCACCATCATAGCCGAGCATATGTTTTACCTATGCCAAGCATTTGAATGGTTGAGGCAAGAACTAACTATCTTGTTCTTTGTTAAATTTTATTTCAATTGTTCGATATTGTTTTTGGTTGAATATTCAGTGTATGTTGCCTTGTTTGATTGTTGTTTACAAGATCATTACCTTGGCTCTCTCCTTCCACTTGAATCAAAAGTTGTGCTGTGTCGTATCGTGCTTTCTAGAATTTATTCATGTATTTTGATTTACTATCTCCAGCTTAAAAAGGTGAGTATTCACTCATGACATTTATACTTATATAACTATGAATTGACAACAAGTGAATGTATAGAAATGTCATATCATGTTATACCTGCCTGTGATATGAATTATATGATGTTGACCTTGTTTATAAACTTGTCATATCATCTGATACTGCTAGATGATGCTATATTGTTTATTTTATTCTGTTCTCACACTACAAGTTCCCTGTAGAATAGAATCACTATGGGTTGAAATGATACATATCAAAACGTACTTTAGAACAGGAAAAAATCGTTATGGGCTGAAATGATAGGCTTGAACGATTTTTATTTATTATATTTAACTTGGGGTTGTAGGTTTGAAATGATAGAACCTGGATTTTTCTTTGTAAATTACGGATTGAAATGATATATTATCCATATCACTTAACCTAGGTTAGAAAATATTATACAGACCCGTGGTTATTTTCTATAAAGTTTTTCTGAAATTTTAAGTATTTTTAAAAATTGTATATTATGATATTTTGATTTAAATTGAATTAAAATGATTTATATAAAGTTTTAGTGATTTTTCTACAAGTTGAATATGTTAAATAAATGAATGGTTAAGTTGAAATTTGAATTATAAATTTATTTTGAAATCTATGATTTTTTTTAAAATGGTGTATAAGTATTTTAAAATATAAAAATATGATAATTTGATTTAAATTTGAATTTAAAATGACTTAATAAAGTGTATTTGATTTTTCTATGAAATAAAATGGTTAATAAATGAATGCGTAAAAGTGAAATTTCAAATATAAATTAATATTTAAATGTGAAATTTGGTTTAAAAATAAGAGTTAAGTAAAGAAATTAAATGGAAATTAAGTTTATGTTTTGAAATGACTTAAGTGTTAAGTTAAATTTTAAAATGCCAAGAATAGAAAATTGTATGCTTGGAATTAATAAGTGAATTAATAAAAAAATGATATTATTTGTGAAAATTTACTTTATAAAAATCATAAGTTAAAGTGTATTTAAAAGGCCATTTTAAAGTGGAAAAATATGATTTTTTATAAGTTAAAAAGGTTAATGAAATTTTAATTTTTGTTGAAATTCTATTGTAAATCTGGAAATTTAATTAATAGCACTTCAGAAATGCTATCATTTCTGAAGTTAACTTAAAATCTGTTGTAAAGGATACTACAACACTTTGTAAGTGCTGTAGTTGATACAAGTGAACTAAAGGCTAAAATTAACTAAGGGCTATTGCAGCCCTTGGTAAGTGCTGTAGTTGCAGAAAAGAAAACTAAAATCTGAAACTAATGAAAGAGCTATTATAGCACTTGATAAGTGCTGCAGTTGGCTGAAATGAGATTTTTGAATACAATAGAACTACTGCAGCAGTTTTTAAGTGCTGTCTTTGCTGAAATGAATTGTTTTCAAATGAAACTTACTGTAGCATTTTCGCAGTGCTGTGGAAAACTGAAATTTAAATGTTTTGTTGTCTTTAACTGAACAAATGAACTCAGAAAAGGCTAAATTTTTAAGAATTGAATATTTGATTTGGAAGTATAATAACCTCACTTTCAAATAGTTTAAATGGAGTATTTTGATTTTTAATTTAAACCATTTTTGAAATGTGATTTGGAATGGTATTTAAATAAATGAATGAGGCTTTTGAAAGGATATGATATTTGAATTTTGAAATGATTTGTTGGGAAACTGAATTGAATTGAAACTGATGGTTTGAATTGAATTAAATTGGAAATTTGTAAATTTGGGTTTAATTGGATAAATTGAAAATTTTAAAGAATTAAAGGAATGTTCCATGATTTCAAATGTATGAGTTCGAAACTTTATGATTTTCAAAGTGTAATGACTTCAAGTATTTTGGTTTTGAAAAGTTATAACTTTGAAAGTATTATGATTTTTGAAAGGTGAATATATGTTTGAAATGGAAATGATAAACTATTTGATTTGAATATAGTTTTGAAATAAAATAGTTTTGGTTTTCAAATATAAACAATTTTTGAAATGTATAACCACCGGTCATAATAACGATTGGTTGTTAAAGAGACTGGGATCAGATATGGGCATACTCTCCGTCGATACCGAAAACCACTTTAACAACTGTGTACGCGGTAGAGATTCCATAATGAAGTAGGATGGTGGCGGCGATCCTATTGAGGTATGAACGTGGACCCGACTCCTGTGAATTGGCATAAGGTGGCTAAAACAAGAGCGATCAACGGGCCAAGTGAGGTCATTCCTCCTATCCGACACACTTCTTCGATACTATACTCTACTTGTGATTGTTTTGATGGTCATCCTCTGATTTTGATTGGGAGTGTGTTCCGAGGTGGGTGGTAGTGGCTGCTATGCGTTACCACCATCCTGGAAGCGTAATTGGTATATCTACCCTGGCATTGCCTAGTTGTGCCGTGTCACTTACCATAGCGAGCCTTACTACGAGTTTGTTTTTCTCTCGTAGCCCATGGAGTATTTAGGGTAGCCTCCCGATCTGGAGTTACGCTGATACTAGATAGACTAGCAGGACTATTACGTGTTGGGGGCTATATGGGTAACCCTTCAACGTTATTTTAAAGTAAGTTTACTTTACTGTAGACATTATTATAATAGCGCAATGTTACTAAATAGTAAATAGTTTAACGGATCCTTAGAGGATGGGCGCTCCCAAGCATCCTTTAAGCTATTCGTACTTTATTACAGTTCACTTGAGTTGGTTTACATTGTATAAGTATGTATGTCTCGACTCGAGTGTTTGTGTTTTGCTTTACACTCGGGTCAGCCTGAGTATTCACATCTTTGGATTTCTCTTTCTGGAGCTAGGAATCGCTGGAGATTCTGCTTATCTAGTCATCTATCTATTTCAGTTTCGGTTGTTCTATTTTAGCTCTTGTATTAGTGAACTTCTACGTATTTGGGATTCCTATTGTGTTTATTTTTAGACTGGTATTATGTATTTGTTTTGGGACTTTGTAATAGTAGCTTCATGAACTACTATGGTATTTTAATTTCCGCTGTGAGTTATTCTGATATTTCTGTGTCTGTAATTCTGTGATTGGTTTTATTGCTCCAAATTTTATTACAATCTGTTATTTTGAATTATTCAAGTCTAACATGTGTGGATTATTATCGATTTGAATGGTCCAAAATAGGAGTTTTTACAAGTGGGCAGGACCCAAAAGGATAGTCACATGTGGAGATCAAGCCATCATCAACCCAGAGCGAGTTTGAGAAAGACTAGAGTTAAACCAACTGGCCAATGATTCTTTCACTATCGAGACATTGAATAAGGGTCATAACTAATCGGGTGTTTAGATTGTTTATAGTAGGGCACAACCACTTAATTATTTAGAGGTCTTTTGATTAGTTGAGGGGTGGCTACATGGGGCCATAGCCACGAAGAGAAAAGAGACAGACCCAATAAAATATCTGTATCGTAGGCCCAATGAAGCCGCCCTTTACAGATATAGAAAATCCCCGACTGAGTTCCATATAAGGTAGATCTTATTGCCGGGATTCAAATAGTAGACAGAACGATTACGTATAGTCCTCAAGGTATGCATTAGGTGGTAAATTGTGGATGTCCAAGCACTATTATAGGTTAGTGCATATGTAATTTTACGTTTTCATAGTAGACGATGGAACATCGTTATTATAGGCTTCACAAAGCTATCATTTACAGATGTAGTTACAGTACGCCCTAGGAGCAAGAGGATGGGGTCCTTTTCGAGGAGGATATGGAAGGTACTAAGGGTAGTACATGGGACCAATGCGGTCATTGGGCATATAGCTACATATATATTAATTATTAGGTTTAATCTACTAGGAAGTAGATGGGTACGATTCATGCATAGAGGTGAGATTACTATAATCCCAGTAAACCTAATGTAACAGAAAATAGAAATAAGATAGTGTATGTAGAATCAAGCTTCGAAGTATATAATTTGTCAATTTACCATAACTTTAGTTCTGACCCCCTCCTTATAACATCCCACAGGTTAGGTAGATGGCAGAGACTTTCCAGCTTTGAGACACTTGTTTAGAAAGTGTTATTATCTTGGTGAATATTTACTTACTATTATATTTTAGTCAGTTCTGCTGTGAGATATATATTTGAGCTTCGATATATTTTTCTTTGCCTATTTGCAGGATCTAGATACCAAACTCGGGCTTCAGTGGACTTGGGTTTTAGCATTTTTGCGAAAAATCTAGACCCATTGAAATTCGGGTTTTTACACGCTGTGTAGTTCATTTTTTTGGAATGGATGTAATGACATAAATTCTAATTGTCAATTAGTTGTAGACTCTGATCAACCAAGTGAGAATCTTCATATGTCGCTCTTGGAATATTTTGTGATAATTATATTCTCTTTGAATGTGGGATCAAATCGGGTTATGTAATGAATATGAAATCTTATTTGTGGAATGAAATATGAAAATTTATTAGTGTGTTTGAAAAGTTTCATATTCATGTGCTTCTGATATTATTGATATGATTAACGTAGCTGTATTTTGTCAACGAAAGTTAATACTATGGATGGCTGCAGCATCTGTAGCACTTAGTTTCGTGCCTCAAAATGGGAAATACTACAACTATTCATTGAGTGGTGATAAAATGCACCATGATAAGAAAAGAGTTTTCTATTGGTAGAAGATGAAGAGGAAAAAGGTAGAATATGCTGCTAGGTGCTTGACCTGTCAAAGGGTAAAGGCAGACTAAAAGAAGCTTAGTGGATTATTACTCTCGTTCGATATTTCATAGCTGAAGTGGGAGTAGAATCCTATGGACTTTATGATGGGCTAACTACGTGTAGAATGAAGAACTAGGGCATTTTGGTTGTGGTGGACTGCTGAATCAAAAACACCCATTCGATTCCCGTGAAGAGTACATGGACGGCAACATCATTGGCTACATTACACGTTAATAAGATTAATCACTTCCATGGTATACCATCTAGCACTGTTTACGACCGAGACCCACTTATTACAAGTGAATTCTAGAGAAGTCTTCAACATGAATTGGGTAAATAGTTTAATTTGAGCACCACATATCATCCACGGATGGATGGATGGAATTGGTGAATAGGTGTTGGAGAATTTGTTAAGAGCTTACATGCTAAATTTTGATGAAGCTTACATGCTAAATTTTGATGAAGAGTATATGGAAATCCTTATAATTTCATTCTTGTTGGTGAGAGGCAACAAATAAAGTTATTTTTAGACCAGACATAATTAGAGATACCTTAAAGAAAGTGGAACTGATCCGCAAAACAATTAAAGCTGCATAGGATAAGTAAAAGTCATATCCAGATCATAGATGGATTGATTTGGAATTTGTCGTAGGCGATATGGTAATTATAGAAGTTTTTCTATGGGGACATGTTATGCATTTTGGTAGTTTGAGAAAGTTCGCATCACGATTTTTTAAGACTTTCTCGATTTTGGATAGAGCTGGGAAGTTAGCATATAGGGTAGAACTTCTCGAAAAGTCAATGAGCATTCATAATATGTTCCATGTATCACATCCGTAAAAATGTACTCATGATTCAGTAGTGGTTGTGGAGCCTAGTAAGGTAGAAGAGGTGGTGCTAGAGCCAAAATCAATGACACCCCATAAATTTATTCATATTTTGGACCACAGTGTAATGTGGATTAGGAATAAGATAGTGAAATTGGTCTATGTTAATGGAGAAACAACCCAACTGAGAGTACTTGGTATCCCAAGGAGAAAATCCAAGCTTTATATCCTGAACTCTTTTCCGGTATGTTTCCTTTTTAGTAGATTATTTTATTTTAATTATTTTAGATAGGAATGGATGGCTGATTGGTTGATATGATTGATCGATATGTTTGGTTTGATCTATGCGAGTTTATTGTGTATTTTTTTTTCTCGTATAGGCAATGGTTCATATAGTTACATGCTTATGATTGCTTACTATTTTGAGTGTAACATATAGAAATTTATGTTTATGTTTGGATTTGCATCCATAGATTGTTGTCATGATAATTTCCTGCACATATGAGGATCCAATTTATTTGCACTTGCATTTTGTTCATTATTGCCAACATACCACATCCATCATGTATACTACGCTTATGTGTGATGTTTGTTATTTATTAGTTACTTATACTTATTATATTCCCTTGTGGTTATGTGTATTTCTTGTATAATGTATATGTGTATATGGTTGATATAGATGTATAATTATGTGTGTATGTTTGGATGTTTACGAGTTGCATTTTTCCATATTATGGAATTTCATGGAAGAGATTCTTTTAGGGGGAAATGTAGCACCCTATAATTTTACAAATTAAATAATTAATTTAAAAATGACAAAATCATAATTTTACATCAAAGTAAAACGTAGAATTTTTTTACAGGAGCAATAATTAGGCCTCGAGACTAGTCCATTTAGTCTAGAATTCCTTTCGAGTCAAAAAACATATATAACTTGATGATATTAGATTAAAAAACTAGAAATTAGAAGAATTTAAAGCCATTGGATTTTCGTAATATAGTAATTTTGGGATTTTAGGCTATATATAGGCTATTTCCAACCTGTAAATAAAGAGGTAAACCCTATTTTCTAATCCTACTTTTTCCTAAACACATTACCACTAATCTCCACCATCTCCTTCATCTAATCTCTGAACAGAATCAAACCAACTGCACACCAAATAAAAAAGCAAGAATAAAACATTACAAAGTAAGTGACTTTGAAACAAATCATGACGAATCGAGGAGGAAACACATAAGACTAGCCAGAAAGATGGAGGAATCTAATCGGGTAGGAGAAGAAAAGCGGCTAATCGATGAATGAGGATCTTCCTATTTGAGTATATATTGATAAGACATACTAATTCATCCTTTATGGTCTTATATTAAATTAAAATGATGAAACAAGATATACATTAAATTGTGTTCATTCATGATTATGATGTAATATTCCATGGCTAAATAATTAAAAAGGTGATTTATTTAAAAAGATTGTAACTAGGTAAGTTGAATCTTTCCCTAGCTAAAAAGTGTAAAATGCATAAGTATACCGAATTCGACCTATTATATATCAAAACTGTAGTTCTTGACGAAAAAAATCTACTGTTATTCATTCATTGATTAGGTGTATGGATTGACTATAAAACGTGTTAGGAGTTCGGTAAACGTGGACCGTCTATTTCGATCCAATAGTGAAATAACGACGATATGATGATCATATGGTATGACATTGTAGAGGTGGTTGAGTTGATGCTCACGGTGGTGCCCGATTATCCCAGATTGGGTGGACAGTATGGTTGAACTCGATTTGGGGTGTAGGTTATGCCGATAGTGTCGAATGGCTGGTTAGATTGATACCGATGATGACGGAGGAAATACGATGGCGGCTTGGTTGGGGGGAAAATGTTGAGGATATTGTAGTGAGTACGCGGAAAGGAAAAAAATAAAAATAATTAAATGGTTACTTAATTTTAAACGCTCATAACTCTCACATACAGACTCTGTTTTATGCGTAGTAACATCATCAGATCCAGGAGAGATGTAGAACGCTTTGATATGTTGTTTTTTGCATTTTTGATACACTTCCGAAAAAGTGCCTTGTTTTGAGTAGATTCGTTATACGTTGTTCGTAATGTGTGGTGTTAACTGGATTTTTAACCAAGCAGAAGTCAATAAGAGTTAGAACGTCGGTACGAAGATATAACAACTAGAAACTTGGGAAAGTTATTCGGAAGGACTAGAGATTGAGCTAAGGAAATTTAGTTAAAATTTGGCTAAGTTCATTAATTCTCCTTGAATTAAAGCCTTAAATCAACCCCTCCCCCATTTGAATTAAGGCCTTAAATCAACTTTGAATTAAGGTCTTAGGTCAAAATAACTTGAAACTTGTTATATACGCTTAGAGTAGCATAAGGAAGGACTTAGAAATTTTTTGTAGTGGTTTGGCGTAACCAATTAGATTCAACCCTGAATTAAGGACCTTAACTCATCTCGATATAAGAAGAATATCAAGACAGAATCGATATGATTTAAAATTTGGCAAGTGCACATAGAAAAGGCAAAAGAAGGACTTGGGAAAAATTCACCATGATTAGGCCAAACACCTAAATTCATACCCAAATTAGGGGCCTTAATTCAATACCGAACCTAAATGCCCAACCTTGGCATATCCATAATTTTGGCTAGTGATCCCTTAGTCCTCCTATGCATATTAGTGAAGTTCTAAAGATTTCAAAAGGCCAATCATCAAGAATGAAGATGTAACAGTCCAAATTGTAGGATAGTCTAAGTCAGAAAAAAAGGAGGTTCAATACTCATCAACAATCTATCAAATTACATGAAGGACATCTAGACGAAGCATGAAACTCGATATAAAAGGATTTGGCTATCCTAAGGCTGAGGATTAGGTTCGATACCGAATCTAATAGCTTAATTTGGCACCGAATCTTGGCTTTACCTTATTTTGTCATGACACTTCTTGTGCTATCTTAGGTTAGTCCTTGGACTTCTCCGGTAGAGGCTTCTAATTCGATATGACCGCTGCCACTATAAATACAGACTATAGAGCAACCCAGAGAGGGTCGGGTTTCTGCCATTCCTACATGAAAGCCCTTCATTTCTTCAACTCTCTCTACCCCACGGTAACCAAGGCAGTTCCTTTAGGCAACTCTAGTACCTAGAATCTGTCGAACCTTGTACTTGTGACAAAGTCTCTCTTTCAATCACTTTGTAATCATACTCTATCAAGATCAAATCAGTGAGCAAAGTTATAAAGTGGACATAGGCATAGTTAATATTCGAACCAATATAAAAATCTCTCTCTCTCTCTCAGTTACTTTTCACTTATTTTCTATTATATTTGCTCTGTTCTAACAGGGATGGCGCTTTCACATCACACTTCAGGGTGTTGATCCATTTTTTGGGTTAACATATCGGTGCTTTCATTGAGAACTAGTAAACCTAGGCTTGATCTAGCTTTCAACTTTGGATTGGATAGGTCCAGAAGTTAGATCCACAAATTCTACTTTAGAAAGAGTGTGAAGATTCACCATTGAAGAACAATGGCAGGAAGAAAGAAAACAACTTCTAGGAGATCCATAAGTGCAAAAGTTGGTAGCGATGGACCAAACACCAGTAGGTTGAAGTTAACCACACCACCAACTTAAAATAGGAGTTAATACTAGGAATCAAGCACCAGAATCTTCCATTCAACATGAAGTTGTGACTAAAAGAGAATTCAATCAGTTGGTTGATTAACTTAACAAGAAGATGGTTGATAGCCAAAAAGCTCTTATGGACAAGATTGACGCTTTGCTAAGACTACAACCACTAAATACTCCAAGAACTAGGCTCAAAACTGCCGCCGCTATGGAAAAGCAAAATTCCTCCATCTAAGGCTTGCATAGGATGGAGCTACTGGAATTGTTATTAGAGGAAAAAGTATTGCTCCACCTGCTGGAGCACAACCTATTGTAAACCTAAATCTTGGACTGAATTCTCCACCAAGAAATGTTCCAATGCTCCTCTTTGACTCTGAAGATGACATGCAACTTAACGACAACGGGTTAGAGTTGAATGCCGACATAGGCAAGCAAACTTCCATAAAAGAAGTTCAAATTGCTATTATAAGGCCACTCACATGCCAACAGGGTTCTGCAGGAGTGGTTCTCTCAAAGAATGGAAGACCTAGGTTTCAGTTGGAAAACTAACGTCATTTGCAAAGTTAGATGCTTAGCACATGCCCAGATAGCTGATCTGTGGACTACCAGACTATTGAGGCATGCATTTCGTGTATGGTCAAACACTTAATGGAAGAAAGTAATGGCAGAAAGGATGAAGACCGGGATTCTACACCAAACCTGAACTCCATGCACTAAAAACATCCTAAGGAAAGAATATCCTAAAAAGTTTACTGTGCCTACTTTACCATCCTATAATAGGACAACATATCCTAAACCACACTTGTTTAAATACAGTTGGCATATGGAAGAAGAAGTGCAGCGAATGCCGTCCGTTGTAGATGTTTCCCTATCTTCTTAGAAGGAGTCTCTTCAATGTGGTTCACCGGACTCCCATAAAGATCCGTCTCCACCTTTGATGAGTTAGCAAGGAAGTTTATGGAATAATTTAGATTTCATATGGCTCAGCCAAAAGAAATGGTGCCTCTATTTCGCTTTTTCCAAGGACCCAAGGAACCATTGAAATCTTTTATAAACCGGTTTTAATAATATAGATACCAAAGTGAGCAACCCTAATGAGGATACGGTTTTCATGGCTTTGGTCTGGGCAATCCATTTGGACACAGACTTTGGAAAGTGGGTTAATATGAAACAACCAACTAACGTGAAGGAGTTTAACCTAAAAGTGAGCCAGTATTTGAGATTGGAAGAGACAGATGCTTTAGAAGGAAAGACTGCCAACGTTCAACTAAAGGAGTTAGTTCAGAACGATGTAGTCATCGAGCAGGATGGAAACACCAAAGGAAATTCAAACTAGAGGACTATACACCATTGAACAATAGTTAGGAGAATATCTATCTAACTATTCAAGGAGCTGAGTGCTACAACAAACCACCTAGGAAGGAAGTCTCGAAGTGGAAAAATCAATCGAGGAAGTACTGTCATTTCCATGAATTATACGGGTATAACACTAATGAATGCCGACATCTGATGGACGCAATTGAAGAGTCGACAGGGAATAAAAAACTACAGCAGTACGTGGAGAAACCACAAAATGGCAAAGGAGCCACGAGACCTTAGGATCCAACTACTCCAGGAAAAGTGTTTGGACCCAACCGAGAGGGATCCCGGTAAGCTAATGGAATACAAATCATTAACTAGTCACTGAAGAATGAAGAAGCATCCGATTATAATGCAACTTTTCTTAGCTCTATCAATGTATTTCTTATTTTTGCAAATAACCCACCTAGGTATACTGGGGGAATTATAAATAGGTAGGATTTCCCTCTACCTCTTTATTTTACAAATAAATTTATTTCACTTCATGAACTAATGGAACCACGTTCTTCCAAGCAACCTGCTAAGTTGACGGGGTCAGATTGACTAAAAAACCATTCACTTGCTTCTTGGACATGTGGAACCGCGTCAAAATATGCTCCATCCACTCGCTTTTTGAACCAATGGAAATGCGTTCTTGAAAGTAACCCGATGAGTCGATGAAAGAAAATAGAGTCAAACCACCAGATCGATGGGGAAAATTGATCCACACCTTCTGAGAACCGATGTTGCCCTAACAACATTAGGAAGGCTCAAGCTCTCATGCACATCCATAAACAGCACTTCACTGCTCAAACTGATCGAACTGCGTTCAAGTACACCCAACCTTTTTACCACTTTAATTGAAATTCCATTTCTTGATTTCTATCTTCAATTTTGGGAAACTTATCAAATTCTTTTGTTAAACCATGATTAATGAACCTACAAAATCCCTCAAAATGTATCAACAGGCTTTAGAAGGAATTCCTAGAGGACCTTATGAAAATTTAGAAGTCTGACTTTTTGATAAAGCTAACCTAAGCGAACATTCAAATATCTGTCCTACACCATTTATATCAAAAAAAATTGAAATAGATGGTGAGAATCAATTCCAGAATGGAGCCAGAAACTAAAATCGGAACTACTAAATCTTTTGAGATAAGTTTTGCTATGGCGCCTGCCTCTTACCATATATCTAGAGTCAATAATTATGAGGAACTACTGAACACAATCTCTGCTGTTACTTAACAGTTTTCTATTGATGTCTATCCCACAGAGGTACTCAAATTGGATCAGTGCTTGATTTCTAGGAAATAAATCCAAAAATGAATTGTTTTTCAAGAATGAAATCGTATTGAAACTGTCTATAGAATATTTTTAGGATCAAGGAAATCATAATAAGTTTTGTTGTCTTTAGTCAACCGATGGAACTACGTTCAAAGTGTGCTCCATTTCCTCACTTCTTGGACTAATGGAACCAATCTAACCGAGCATCTATTCTTTTTCCACTTAAACCGATGGAACTGCATTCAAGTGCGCCTCATACCTTGCTTCTTGGACCAATGGAACCATGTCCAAGTAAGCATCCATTCTTTTGCCACTTGATCCAATGGATCTTCATTCAAGTGCGCTCCATTTCATTATTCCTCGGACCGATGGAACCGAGTCTAAGAAAGATTCCATTCTTTCACCACTTGAACGATGCAACCACGTTCTAGTGCACTCCATTCCTTCGCTGCTTGAACCGATGGAACCATGTCTAAAGTAAATACATGTTTCTTCACTGCTTGAACCTGTGAAGCTGAGTTCAAGTAAGCTCAAAATCATCGATGTTACCACCGTAACGTCAATAGTTTGTCAAAATCTTCTAAGTACCGAAGTTTCTCCGGCAACCTTGGGAAATTTATCAGCGGCAGGGTCGGCAAAAGTCAATATCCACCTGCCAAAACTCAACATCGCCCGGGCATTGGTAATGTGGAAAGAAAATCCAGGGGATTGAGCTATCTGCAGGTCTCTAGAGATAGAAACTAACATGCAGATAGAACATCAATACTAAGCTTAGAAGGAATCAATCACAGTCAAAATAGGGTACTCGGAATCGAATATCAAAACCATAGTTCTCAGAAATAGAGGTCAATCGTGCAACCTAGACCTGGGACAACCGTGGGTGGCCTAAACCAACCGATCTCTACTTTGCTATTTTTGCAAATAAGTCTTCCAACGACACTGGGGAGCAACTGAGGGAATTGGCCATAATACTTGATTCTTTACCAAGCGCATCCATCCAGTTAAATTTATTGTTCGGAGTAAGTAGCCCTATGGAGTCAGGGGCGCGTGCACTAACACTTACTCATGATGAGCTCTACCGAGCTTTAACAGAAAACAGCCACTGAATTGGCTAAATCAAGACGACCACAGTCCTTTTATGCCAAAGGGAGTATTTTGGCAATCGTAATAGAGCTACGAAATGTAGTATGTTGAGTAACTATAGAATTGGAGGGGAAATTTATCCATTCACCCGGGCACCAATGTTCCCCCGACAAGATTAAGAAATCTATTTTGTTGTATCGACAATAGAATCAAATTCCTTGGAATTCAGCGTCACTAAGGAATAGGCAGGAATAGGAAGACCTTATCATCACCCAGAGATAGTCGACGACGAAAGTTATTTTTGGAATAAAATCTTCGATGGATCAGTTTCCACAAACAGAAGCGTGTGGTTGACTGGGTTTTCAAACCTAACTTGCAAGAATCAAGCATAGCCAGTATACCACCAACGTCTAGAGCAAATAACTTGTCTTTCAGGAATCTTACACCGCTCGAAGATAGGCGATGTCGAGAAGGATAACCCCCGACCGTCATAGATTCATCACGGCCTATATTTTAGCGGTGCTTGGAATAATTAGCCATGCGGAGATCAACCACGTACCTTGACTCTTGCCTGGGGAAACCAGCTGTTGTCCAAAGACAGATAACGACGAACACTTGGAATCAAGCAGCTAAATCATTGATTCCTAAAGATTGGAACCGATGAATAAGGCAGATATCCATAACAACATCATGGCCCAATACGTAAGGAGGGAACAAGCAAGGTTAATTATCACAGATTGAGGACAAGCATTACCAAACTCTACCGATCTATGATCAGGATAGGAAGAGCTTGATTTTATTAGAAGCATGGTAATGACTCTTCCCACGGAATTTAATTTTCTATAGGTGCCCGGAGTTTAGCACTTTGGAATAACATGTTCCACAAGTGGAAATCATTTTGCAACTAAGATCAGTCGAAGGAAATTTGACCCTACATAAACTAGAATAACCATGGAATTATTCAAGTAATGGCCTTACAACACCAAAGGGAACAATTAATTGTTATAAATAAAGCTAAGTAACGAAAACGCCGAGACATTCGGTGATTTCCTAAGTACCGACGCTACTCCTGCAATGCCGAGAAACGTTCTATTTCCTGAGTATCGGTGATGCCCCAGCAATGCCGGGAAACATTATAGTTTCTAAGTACTAATGTTGCCCCAACAATGTTGGAAAATTTTTTGTTTCCTAAGTATGGTGTTGTCCCGGCAACATCGGGAAAACTTCAAACAGCAGGGTCGATGAGAAACACTCACGGAAGTAAACAACCGATGCACTAGCTTCTAGAGATAAACATTGGTTCTCTATTTAGTTTCTGCCATTGTCTTCATAAAAATAATATTTCTTGAAGATAGGCGGCAGGAAAGTCATAACCGACCAATCAAATGGTTTGGCTCTTCATTTCAGGAATCGGCCACTGTCCAAAGATAAGGTGATGCTAAAGGGAAATCCTAAGGATCGAGCCACTCATGCACTAGTTTTCGGAGATAGAAGCTGGTACAAAACATGACTTCTAGTATTCAACCTAGAAAGATTTTTTTATGCAGCCCATAGATAGGCAGCTTCGAGAGAAGGTTGCTCGGAACAAGCAACTAAGTTGCTAATTCCGTGAGATAGGAACTGACGTATGAACAGAAATTCCATGATAACGTTAGTAGTTAAGCAATGCACATATGACTAAGGACAAGTTCGGAAAGTCACGGAACATATGAAACTAAATCATCGAACTTCCGCAACATTATAATAGGATTTAGAGCCAGACCAAGGGTAATTGAATCATTTGCCCAACACCTTTCCATCTCTCGCAAATGCCTGAATACAGGCATTTGAAAGAGATAGTCTATCTCCCTTGAACAAGGACATATGAACAAATACTTGGTCGAAGGGAATATTTCTAAGTCCAAACACGAATAACTACGAAGTTGGTTAGATAATAGTTCCGTTTCAACAACAAAACATTCTAGCAACAATTTGCCACTGAAGAAAATAAAGCTCATAACATCAAGGAATTTGTCATTGCCTGAAGATTCACAACATCGAGGATAAATCCACAGAGTTAAGTCATTCGTATGGAAGTTTTCGAAGATAGAAACTGATGCATGTATAAAATCTTAACACCGGACTTGTAAAAATTTAATATAAAAAAAGATGGAAGTGACGCATCTTTCCAATACATACATCCAGAATGACATTGGTCAACGATGTCTACTCAAAAGAACTCGATCGCAGTCAAGGAACTAACAGCACTGAAAACTTAGAGCTTGGAATCAAATAGAAAGTCACCAGTTCCCGAAGGTAGGGACTACCGTGTGAATCAGGCTAGGAGTAGTCAAACATATTGCTTATGAAACCTAGTCCCCAAAAAATGTATGGACTTAGTGTTCAGAGTAATTAGCACTGGGGACTAGGGCATATATACCTACACTTGGTCGAAATTGAACTCGATGGAGCCCAAATAGGAAAAGCCATGGAATTGGCTAAGCCAATCTACATCACATTTTTGCACGGAGCTAAATAATAGAATATGTAAAAATAACTACAAGAGATTTATTTACATGCACAAAGTTGGAAGATAGTAGAGGCTGCTCCCGCGTAAACACAATAAAAGAAGGAAGTTCGATAGGCCGACAAGCTTCGGGGAATACCAGTTTGCCCCTCCCTCTTCGTCCAAGATTCATAAGGCCATGAACTCATTTAGAGGACGGGATAAATTTAGCAACTGCTTTACAACTGCAACTATGCCTTGTAGTTCAGCCGTAATCAATCATCCCGACATGATAGGAATATAGGTAAAAGCCTAAGCTATGAAGGAACCAACTTCCAAAGGAGTGGAAGTTCCTTTGCCAAACTGAAGACAAGATGACCAGAAAGTCATTTTAAACAATAAAATATGGCGTTCAACACTTTTAGATTATTATTCTTAATGCTTACCCGTTATCAATGAGAAATTGATAATGGAGTCGCTATCCGACAGTTGTGCAAAGCTTTACTTTTTAGGATCACTAGAAATACCGAAATGGGGAATGCGATACGATGGTGTCATGCACTATGTCCAACATTGGAACAAGTCATCGCACAAGAATTCAAACAGCGATGGAACTTAGCCAAGTCCTCGAAATGAGACAGTTGAAGATGGAGGGCAAGACTTGACTCCAGAATGATGTACATTCATCCAAGGAAAAACTTAGCTTCACCACCGGTCGAGTACCTTCCAAAATTTGAGCATCTTCCTTCAAAATTTCCACCATCCTGGAATTATTGCAAGGAGTTTCTATATCAAACTAAAGCACTACGTAATCTTCTTGGTGTAGATAGCATTGCTAATGTAGGTAATTGGAATTCTAATTATAAGCAGAGATTAATGGACAATCAATCAAGTAAATGCAACATCTCGAGGTGACATCCAAGCGATCGACTGAAATTCGCAGGATTATAATCCGAAACTTGTCTTGTTCCAAAGCACACTTTGTTTCCATTGAAAGCATACTTAGGTGGATAAATGCTAACTAGTTTTTTAACCAAGCAAAAGTCAATAGGAGTTAGAACGTCCGCATGAAGATGGAATGACTAGAAACATGGCAAAGATACATAGAAGGACTAGAGAATTGAGCTCAGGATATTTGGTTGAAAAATTGGCTCCTTAATTCAACCCCAAATTAAGGCCTTAGATCAACCCCTCGAATTAAGACCTTAGACCAACCCCGAAATAAGGTCTTAGGTCAAAATGACTTGAAACTTGACACATGCACTTAGAATAACACAAGGAAGGACTTAGAAAAGGTTTATAGTTGTTTGGCCCAATCAACTAGATTCACTACCAAATTAAGGACCTTTACTCGTCCTGAGTTAAGGAGAACATTGAAACGGAATCGGAATGACTTGAAATTTGGAATGAGCACTTAGAAAAGGCAAAAGAAGGGATCGAGAATGTTTCACATGATTGGGCTAAGCACCTAAATTCATCCCCTAATTAAGGGCGTTAATTCGGTATTGAATCTAAATGCCTAACCTTAGCATTTCCATACTCTTGGAAATCGATCCCCTATTCCTCCTATGTTTATTCATGAAGTTTCATAGATTTCCATAGACTGTATCTTAAAGAATGAAGACGCGATAGTCCAAATTTCATGGTAGTCTAAGTCAGTTAAGAAGGAGGTTTAATACTCATCAACAATCTAGCAAATTACATGGAGGACATCTTGACGAAGCATGAAACTCGGCACAAAAGGATTTGGCCATCTTAAAGATAAGGGTTAGATTTGGTATCGAATCTAATGGCTTAATTTAGCACGAATATAGGCCTTAGCACATGTTATCACGGCACTTCTTATGCTATCTTGGGCTTGTCCTTGGACTTCTTTGGGAGTGGGCTTCTGATCTTATATGACTACTACCACTATGAATACAAACCGTAGAGCAAGCAAGAGAGGGACTGGTTTCTGGCATTGCTACATGGAAGCCCTATCATTTCTTTAACTCTCTCTCCACTTCATGATCACTAAGGCAGTTCCTTTAGGAAATTCTAGGACTTAGAATCTGTCTAACTTGTACTTGTGACTATATCACTTTCAATCACTTTGTAATTATGCTTTATCAAAGATAAAATCAATAAGAAATGTTATAAAGCGGATGTAGGCTTAGTTAACAATGGACCCACTATAAAAATTCCAATATCTCATTTACTTTTCTCTTATTTTCTATTTTATTTCTCTATTCTAATAGGGCTAGTGCTTTCATATCATACTTCAGGGTGTTGATTCATTTTTTGGGTTAACATGTGGCGATCAGACCACTTTTTAGAGAAACCGAGTCCCTGATGTATGATTTGATAGTGATGGTTTAAGATAGCACCATGGTGCATTTTCTAGAGGAACTGAATCCCTGGGTATAATCTGATGATAGTGTTTTGAGACAGCGTTACAGTGCACTTTTCAGAGGAACTGAGTTCTCTGTACATGATGTGATGGTGATGGTTTGAAATAACGTTATGGTGCACTTTTAGTGGAATTGAGTCCTCGATGTTGATTTGATGATGATGATTTGAGATGATGTTACACTTTTTAGAGAAATTGAGTTCTCAGTATACGATTTGATGGTGACAATTTAAGATAGTGTTACGATCCATTTTTTAGAAGAACCAATTGCACAGTGTACGAGTCGATGATGATGGGTTAACAAATATAGTTCTTAATATTGAATTACACGCGATTTTGATGATGAAGGGTACAGTGCACTTTTAAAAGGAACCGAGTTCTTGGCGGGACCGGTGATGTCTAGCAATGACTAGTTGGGACTACACCCTAGTAATATTATATTATAATGACCATGATAGAGTAGGAGTTATGGTATAGTAGGTCACTATTATAACCATAGAATTATATTGTGTTTAGCGGACTTTTTAGGTGTATGTGACATAGGTTGAGTTATGATTTTCGAGCATGCGCTTTTTTACAAGCTAATTACTTCTACACTTATGTGATGCATGTCACTCAACAGATGTATGTTTGACACCCCTATCATTTTTACCTTTTTTTACACTAAAAGGGAATTGGAGAAAACTGGTTATAATTTCGAAGGCGCGATGGTGCGATGGAGATGTGCAATCATTTATCTATTTTCCATCTATCATTTGTTCGGTACTTTTCAAGATATTCAGACCATTTTTTCATTTTCAACATTTAGATTTATTTTGTTACTAAGGACTATTAGTTACAATTACATATTATTTATTTGAGACAATGGTATTTTTTTCAACATTACATTTAACCCTTCCACTATGAGTTTCAAAAGGTACAATTTTTTGTAGATAACTCTGTGATTTGTTTTATATATTACTCCAAACAATCCATTGTCAATGGCATCCGCGATGCTAGTGCTACTTTCAGATGTGTATCAGGACCATGTAAATGGCAGGATGCTATAGATATTATGCACTATGTTATTTGGCAACCCATTCCATATAGTTTGTACAAACTCATAATGGAAGTTATATGTTGAAGTAGTAACACCTTGATGAGTCTTTTTACTTGTTGATTTAATAATAGACCGTGGATTATTTTTAACCCTACCAAATTTTCACAAAACACGAGTTGTGTGACGACCCAGAATTTCAGGCAATATCAATTTAATAATCTGTATTAATAATTAAATTAATTTGATATTTTTTCTTTATAATTTTAATTTAATTTGGTAAAATTTAATCTTTTAGAGGTTAATAAATATTTAATCTGGTAATTTTGATCAATATCTTTTTAACAAATTTTAAAATTGATAAGATTTATTTTTCAAAGCTAGTAAAATTCTACTCTATTTATAATATATATATTTTTGATATATATATATATATATATATTATGAATAGGAAGATCTTTTGTTTTAAATAAAAGAATGAATTTTCAAATTGTAATATATATGTAGTATATGTTATAATTTGGAATTGTTTTGAAATGTAGTATAACCTATATATAATATATATATGTATATGTATATGTATGTATATGTATGTATGTATGTATGTATGAATATTGTAATTTGAAGATTTGTTTTAAATTTAATATTTTTCAAAAGTTAATTTAAGATTTATTCAATTATTTTCAAAGTAGAAGATAATTATTTATTTTTAATATGATAGTTAAAAAGATTTAATCAATGTTTTTTTTTTGTTTTTTTTTAAAGTGCTTAAATTTAAATGATTACAAATGTAAATATATAAATGTTTTGAATTTTTAAAATTCATGTATAAGAAATATATTTGTATTATAATTAGTTTTATAATATTTTCTTTAAAAGGTAAATTTATTTATGCATAAATAAGTATTTATTAATTTAGTAAATTAAATAAGTAAGTTTATATTATCATTTAAATTTAACGAAAATTTATTAGAAAAATACTTAAGTAACATGTGTAAACATGTTAGCTCCTCCCAAAAACATGTGTTGAAAATTTAAGTTATATTAGTGACAAGTGTAAGTTTATATAACAAGTGGCCTTCATCTTCATTTATTTGAAAATTTAAAACATATAAAGAAAATTGTTTTTCCTCTTTCAATTTCCAAACTTTCTTCTTCTTCTCAAATTATTTTTCCTTCCTTCATTCTTTCAAAAATAAATGTCAAAACAGAAAACTATTTTTCAAAATCTGGAATTTGAAAACTCAAAAGGCAAAAGACAAATCTGAAGTAAAATCTGAAAAGTAAAATGAAATCTGCATTTTACAAAGCTGCAACCTTCAAATCAAACCTGCAATTCAAAGGAATGTTCAACAGCAAGTTCAAGATCAATTTCAACATTTTAAATCATCAAATTGAAGGCATATTTTAAAAATAGTTTGATTTGGTTTTTAACTACCATGCATGTGATGATCTGTGATTTGATCTTGGTGTTGTATAAAAACTTCCAGTGTTTATATTACCGAATGTTTAGATATGTTTATATGTGGGAATAAATCTGTGTATACAAACATTCCGTTTCCTGTTTTTTTACAGACCAGGATGCACTAAATAGAATCCAAACCTTCCAATAACATCATTATTTGACTTTGGTGGTTAAATAAAATTTGTTTGTTTTTGTTTGATGGTAATTTTAAAAATGGATTCTGAAATTTTTAATTCACAAATAATGTTTAAAATAGGATAATACAGTGAAACTCTGTTGCATGTTAAAAGCTGATATCTTCAATTTTTGCTTTGGATTGTATATATGGATTAGTTGTTAAAAATGACGATTTTTAACATGCATTGCATAATTTTTAAATTGATATTCGTTTGGGAATTCTGAGATGAACTGTATCGGCAATTTGATGAATTGTCGATGGTCGAATCAATGATTTGAGTTGAAATCTTGGGTGAAGCCTGTTCTTGTATCAAGGATGAGGGGAAAAATGTTTATGGATTTTTCCAATGGCCATGGTGATCTAATTCGAACGATTTAGGGTTTTAGTTAGTTTTTTTTTGTTCGGCTTGGATGTCTAAACATCGCGACTTGGATAAGGTACCGGAGTCGTTCGCACTTGGGAAAGTTGACGCTCGTGGACGAGGCGTTTCGATGGTGGGGTCGGTGAGGTCTTAGGGCGTCGTGATGGTCAGCCGTGGGTGGTTATGTGGTTGTGACTGCTATAGATTTTCGAACATTGGGTCGAATTTCGATTTGTTTGTTTTTCTTTTGATCTGGGTTTGGTTTCTTGCTCGCGTGCGTTCGTGTGATCGTCGACGATGGTCGCGACGACCTAGGTTCGCCGGAGCTTCGGGTGCACGTGCACCGTGCACGGTTTGGGTCAGGTAGAATTTTCGTTTGGGGAAGAAAGGTTTTACCCGGAGTATCTCTCGCGTTTTCATCGTGATCGACTCGAAGTAGATGGTGCTCGGTTTTGCTTCGGGGCATGCTCGTGTATTAGGGTTTCGACTCGAGTTTTTGGGTTGTATGTATTCTAGTTTGTAGTATGTAATAATATAGGATTTCTAATTTAAAACTTATTGAATAAATAAAAATCAAGCTTGAGTTTTATAAAAGAAAACAAAATTTAAAACTTGTTGTTTTGAAATAAAGTTAATCAAACTTTAAAAAAGTATTAATTGAATTAATTTTAAAATTTAAATTTGTCTAAAATGATTTCTTTTCAAAAGTAATTTACTTCATTAAATTTTGAATTTTAATTTAAAGGGAATGTTTTGAATTTAAAGTGTTAAATCAAAGTTTTAAGCAAAATTTTAAAGTAATGATTTAATAACTAAAGTTTCAAATTTATATTGGAAATAAATAAGTTTAAATTAGATAATTAAAGTATTTTAAATTTCAAATTGATTTCTAAATGCTTTATTTCCAAATAAAGTTTAAGTTATAATTTTGTAAACCAAACTGAATAATTTGTTTTTAAGTTATTAAAATTTGATTAAATTTAAATAATTAATTTATGAAGATAAATATGATTAATTTATCTTTGTTATGAACTTATGGATACCTAATTAAATATGATTTGTTAATAAGTAAAGATTTAATTAAGATAAATGATTTTCTTAATTAATTAAGGATTTTTAAATAAAAGAAGTTAATTATTTATTTATTTAATTAATTTTAATAATTAGTTAATTGTTTATTTAATTATAAATAATCACTTAATTATGAATTAATTAAGTGTAATTACTTAATGAAGGGATTAATGGTTAATTATTGAACGTAATTTAGAATGGAAATTACTAATGGAAGTATTTAGTGGAAAATTACTCATGGGAGCAATTAAATGGAAGTGATTTATGGATAATCACTTGATGTTATTAATTAAGGAATTGATTAATACAATTGATTTGAAGTTAATTAATTATGGAGTAATTAATTAATTAAAGAATTAAGGATTATTTGATGATGCAATTAATTACTTGTTAAGTGATTAATTAAGAGAATAATTATCTAATGAAGTAATTAGAAGATAATTACTTATGTAAGTAATTAAGGGTTACCTACATAGTTAATTTTAGTTAATTAATTAATGTAGTGCCTTCGGTTTCGTTCGAACCCGGAACGAACTTGTATGGATTGAACGCTTTAAGAATATCGTCAGGTGGACGATGAGCATTCTAAGATAGATGTGTTCTATAAAGGTAATCGCAGCCTCAAGCCTCATCAACCGGGAATGGCTAAAACAGGGGAGGTGCAGCAAGGCTAGGTGGGTAGCACCCATTTCAGGGTGAGGTCATTCCTGTCTAGAGGTCCCTTTTATTTCGGCTTAGTGGTGGTTGGTCGCGCCAACCACGGGGTGATCTTGCTCGGGACTGTTCAGTAAGGAGTGGTCCCGGCTTTGTGATGCAGGGGATTGGGAGTGATCTTCAGTATAGTGATCTAGGCCACGTACTATGACGGGCGGTACCACGGTAGCCCTGCCATTGATGGAAACCCATTCTTCCTACGAGAACCTACGGTTTTGTTTGTATTACCCACTTTTGTGGCTAGTAGCTGGAATTTAATAATGTAACAATTTCGGCTATTTCTTATTTACTTGAAAACCCTAGACACTATTATAATATCACTGGATTTCCTATCAAATGTTTTGGTTAGTGTAAGGTAAAAACTTTTCCATGTTTATGTGTGGGAAGTCTTACGTGATACATTTTCTTTTCAAAGAATTTTCTAAAGTTAAGCAATTTTAACCCGTTTACTCACACCAGACCCCTGTCTGACCCGAGTGTTTTATTTTCTATTTTATTAAGCTCTTGGGTACTCATATTATGTATGAGTAGTCGAGGGATTCAGGTTAGATTGATGAATTCTGGAGGAGATATGGAGCAGGAGGCTTCCACGTGTAGATATATTATGGTTCCACTGTGTTTTGTATGGTATATGTATCTTGTGTACTTGAGTTGTATAGTTAGACAGATGTTAATAACTGTCTAATATGTGTTGTATAAGTTGTGTGCTCTGATGTAATATGATACTATGTAATATTTTATGTGATATATTATATTTCATTCGTTCCGCTGTGAGTTATCTGATGTTGTTGAGTTTCTTCTTTCTTATCTTTTCTTCTTCTATCCCTTTCTTTCTTAATTAGTGACACGTCTTTCTAGTGATAGAAAGTTGGGTCACTATAGCTTGTATTAGAGCATTAGGTTGAGTGAATACCTAGGCTCTGGAGTGGTGTCTTTCTTGAGAGAGCGTACTTGTAATTTTTATATATAACTATATATATATATATATATATATATCTACCTAATCTGTTGGGTTATCTGTTCGGATTTTCCAACATAAGTTTTAGAGGTAGATGGAGTAGTGGTGTGTGTGCATAACACGACTACCACTGATGGAAGAGGTCCATATGTTTGAGGTTGGATGTGTATTAGTCGAGACTGTAGACCTAATACTGTCTCGAGTGAGATTTGTAGTTTGGAGTAAGGATTTCTTTGATCTCCGAAGGAAATCTTTTTAAAAATTCGGAGTCCATCTTTGAAGTGTAAGTTTGGATCTGTCGAAAGTGCAGAAGCGAGTGAACTGCGTGGTGAGATGCAGTATCCATGGATATTTCAGAAGATGTTTTCTCTTGAAGCAGTTTTAGAAGTAGTTGAGGAGCAGTCTTTACCTGCCGCAGGGAAGATTCGTCCGTGTAGAAGTTATCTGGATCTTTTGTAAGGAGATTGGCTGTTTTAGAATATGAGACTAAGGTTTATGAGTTTCTTCGCTTCGGCATGGTCTCATTTGTCATTCCTTAAAGAGAGCGAGATGTTGATGTTTGGTTTGGAGCCCAAATTTCTTGAGAGGATGTCTGCCATCTTGAAGGTCCGTTGTGTGGTTTTTTGATGGTTTTGGGTTTGAAGAGCCCTTTGGATTAAAAGTCTTTGGTTAGCTGTAGTAGCAGTGCAGCTCGAAGTGTTCGGTGTGCTGACGAGAAGGTCTTTTGCCTTTGCAGTATCATCGAAGTAGAGTTTGGAAGCAGCAATGTGGCTCGTCTCTCCGATGGTTCAGGAATCTTTGTGGTTCTTCTTTTAGAAGTCTAGGCGGTTGGTGAATGTTTTCTTGAAGGGTTAACCTTGTTTGGAAAAGCTTAAGGCTGTTCTAGTTGGTAAAGAGAGGACAGTTTCTTTGGAATCCGAACTAGGTAGGATCGCAAAAGTGACTTGCGATTAGATTGGGAATTTTTCTTGGGCAATCTTTTGTTCGAGACTGAGGGTTCTCATGTGGAAGTAGGAGCTACTGATGTAATCAGAAGTTTTTATGCATCTGGAGTTGAGTTCCATATTGTTTTGGTTCCAGAAGCGATACTGGTAGTTAGCCTGGTAGTAGGATGGTTCTTGGAGAAGGAAGAGTCAGTGTAGCAGCTCCGAAATTTTTGGAGTTTGGATTGGTTAGATCTAGTTTTTGAGTTAAATTTTGTTGTAAGGTAGTGTGACCGAGTCAGATGAGTCACTCAGATTTTATGGATTTGATGAACAAAGTTTCCGGATATATTGGATAAGTTTGAACTCGTGTTCATCAACAGTATTCTCATCTATTTCAGAATCAGAGTTGTGCAGCGGAAGCGAGGTAGCAGCTGTGCAAGGAAGGAAGCAAGTTCAGTTTGCTATTACTTGGGAAGTAGATCTTGTATTCTGGATTTCAACGGATCTTGGAAGACTTTTCTGTTGGATAGGACCCAGAAACTGGTTTGCTTTGGTCAAGTTGTTTTTGGAAGCATCGGCATAGGTTGAGCTGATCAGAAAGAAGATTGGCAGCCCACGATTGTCTGTTGAGTTATGTAGATATGAGGTAAGTTGTTTGGAATTCAAAGTTGGAGACTTCATTGTTGTTAAGATTTCTCTGGTTAAGAGAGCAGTAATTGGGTAAGATTGGACGGCTAGTTCTGAGGTATTTAGGGATTTCTTATCTGTGTTTTGATAGGATAAGTTCTTTTGTCTATAAGATTGAATTTTCCAGTTTGGATAGCTGGAATTCATTGTATTTCACGTATCTCTGAGGGAGTACGTGTATGATTCATCGTTGGTTATTGAATCTGCAGTTCAGTTGGATTTGGAAGTTGTGCTAGACTTAAGTATAGTCTGCTGTTATGTTCAGATTGATGGATCTAGAGATGAGAGGAGCTCTGGATCATAGTGGTGTATTTTATTTAGCTTCTGTAGAGCGAGTCTACCAGTGATTTTTACTTGGGAAACTCTAGATAGTATTAGAAGATTTATTCTGATTTGTGTCAGGATAATTTGTTAGGTTGGTTTGTTTGATTGATTGCTATGGTTGTTAGCAACTGATTGATAGGTATGCTTTGCTGTTTGAAATTAAAATCTTTGCTGGGTTATTAAATTATCTTTGCTTTTAAATTTCGGGGACGAAATTCTTTTAAGGGGGGAGGAATGTGACAACCCGGAATTTTAGCCAATATCAATTTAATAATCTGTATTAATAATGATAATTTTTCTTTATAATTTTAATTTAATTTGGTAAAATTTAATCTTTTAACGGTTAATAAATATCTAATTTGGTAATTTTGATCAATATCTTTTTAACAAATTTTAAAATCGATAAGAATTATTTTTCAAAGCTAGTAAAATTCTATTCTATTTATAATATATATTTTTTTGATATATATATTGTGAATAGGAAGATCTTTTGTTTTAAATAAAAGATTAAATTTTCAAATTGTAATATATATGTAGTACACGTTATAATTTGGAATTGTTTTGGAATTTAATATAATCTATTTATAATATATGTATGAATATTGTAATTTGAAGCTTTGTTTTAAATTTAATATTTTTCAAAAGTTAATTTAAGATTTATTCAATTATTTTCAAAGTATAAGATAATTACTTATTTTTAATATGATAGTTTAAAAAGATTTAATCAATATTTTATTTTTGTTTTCTTTAAAGTGCTTAAATTTAAATGATTATAAATGTAAATATATAAATGTTTTGAATTTTTAAAATTCATGTATAAGAAATATATTTTTATTATAATTAGTTTTATAATATTTTCTTTAAAAGTAAATTTATTTATGCATATATAAGTATTTATTAATTTAGTAAATTAAATAAGTAAGTTTATATTATCATTTAAATTTAATGAAAATTTATTAAAAAAAATACTTAAGTAACATTTGTAAACATGTTAGCTCCTCTTAAAAACATGTGTTGAAAATTTAAGTTATATTAGTGACAAGTGTAAGTTTATATAACAAGTGGCCCTCATCTTCATTTACTTGAAAAATTAAAACATATAAAGAAAATTGTTTTTCCTCTTTCAATTTCCAAACTTTCTTCTTCTTCTCAAATTCTTTTTCCTTCCTTCATTCTTTCAAAAATAAATGTCAAAACAGAAAACTATTTTTCAAAACTGGAATTTGAAAACCCAAAAGGCAAAAGACAAATCTGAAGTAAAATCTGAAAAGTAAAATGAAATCTGCATTTTACAAAGCTGCAACCATCAAATCAAACCTGCAATTCAAAGGAATGTTCAACAGCAAGTTCAAGATCAATTTCAACATTTTAAATCATCAAATTGAAGGCATGCAGTAGGATTTCAACATCAAAGCCTTTTCCAGATTTAAATGTTCAAGCCTGGAAAATGAATCAAAACCTGCTCTGCATATTAATGTGAGTAAATTATTTTAAAAACAGTTTGATCTGGTTTTTAACTACCATGCATGTGATGATCTGTGATTTGATCTTGGTGTTGTATAAAAATCTTCCAGTGTTTATATTACTAAATTTTTAGATATGTTTATATGTGGGAATAAATCTTTGTATACGAACATTCTGTTTCCTGTTTTTTTTACAGACCAGGATGCACTAAAAAATAATCCAAACCTTCCAATAACATCATTATTTGACTTTGGTGATTAAATAAAAGTTGTTTGTTTTTGTTTGATGGTAATTTTGAAAATGGATTCTGAAATTTTTAATTCAAAAATAATGTTTAAAACAGGATAATACAGTGAAACTCTGTTGCATGTCAAAAATTGATATCTTCAATTTTTGCTTCGGATTATATATATGGATTAGTTGTTAAAAATGATGATTTTAAGTTGATATTCGTTTGGGAATTCTGAGATGAACTGTATCGGCAATTTGATGAATTGCCGATGGTCGAATCAATGATTTGATTTGAAATCTCGGGCGAAGCATGTTCTTGTATCAAGGATGAGGGGAAAATGTTCATGGATTTTTCCAATGGCCATGGTGATCTGATTCGAATGATTAAGGGTTTTAGTTAGTTTTCTTTTGTTCGGCTTGGATGTCTAAACATCGCGACTTGGATAGGGTACCAGAGTCGTTTGCATTTGGGGGAGTTGAAGCTCGTGGACGAGGCATTTCAATGGTGGGGTCGGCGAGGTCTTATGGCGTCGTGATGGTCGGCCGTGGGTGGTTATGTGGTTGTGACTGCTACAGATTTTCGAACAATGGGTCGAATTTCGATTCATTTGTTTTTCGTTCGATCTAGGTTTGGTTTCTTGGTCGCGTGCGTTCGTGTGATCGTCGACGATGGTCGCGACGACCTAGGTTCGCCGGAGCTTCGGGTGCACATGCACCGTGCACGGTTTGGGTCAGGTAGAATTTTCGTTTGGGGAAGAAAGGTTTTACCAGGAGTAGCTCTCGCGTTTTCATCGTGATCGACTCGAAGTAGATGGTGCTCGGTTTTGCTTCGGGGCATGCTCGTGTATTTGGGTTTCGACTCGGGTTTTTGGGTTGTAAATATTCTGGTTTGTACTGTGTAATAATATAAGATTTTTGAGTTAAAACTTATTAAATAAATAAAAATCAAGCTTGAGTTTTATAAAAGAAAACATTTTTTTTTAAACTTGTTGTTTTGAAATTAAGTTAATCAAACTTTAAAAAAGTATTAATTGAATTTGTTTTAAAATTTAAATTTGTTTAAAATGATTTCTTTTTGAAGTAATTAACTTCATTAAATTTTGAATTTTAATTTAAAGGGAATGTTTTGAATTTAAAGTGTTAAATCAAAGATTTAAGCAAAATTTTAAAGTAATGATTTAATAACTAAAGTTTCAAATTTATATTGAAAATAAATAAGTTTAAATTAGATAATTAAAGTATTTTAAATTTCAAATTGATTTCTAAATGCTTTATTTCCAAATAAAGTTTTAAGTTATATTTTTGTAAACCAAACTGAATAATTTGTTTTTAAGTTATTAAAATTTGATTAAATTTAAATAATTAATTTATGAAGATGAATATGATTAATTGATCTTTGTTATGAACTTATGGATACCTAATTAAATATGATTTGTTAATAAGTAAAGATTTAATTAAGATAAATGATTTTCTTAATTAATTAAGGATTTTTAAATATAAGAAGTTAGCTAATTAATTATTTAATTAATTTTAATAATTAGTTAATTGTTTATTTAATTTTAAACAATCACTTAATTATGAATTGATTAAGTGTAATTACTTAATGAAGTAATTAATGGTTAATTATTGAATGTAATTAAGAATGGAAATTACTAATGGAAGTAATTAGTGGAAAATTAGTCATGGGAGTAATTAAATGGAAGTGATTTATGGATAGTCACTTGATGTTATTAATTAAGGAATTGATTAATATAATTGATTTGAAGTCAATTAATTATGGGGTAATTAATTAATTAAAGAATTAAGGATGATTTAATGATGGAATTAATTACTTGTTAAGTGATTAATTAAGAGAATAATCATCTAATGAAGTAATTAGAAGATAATTACTTATGTAAGTAATTAAGGGTTAACTACATAGTTAATTTTAGTTAATTAATTAATGTGATTAATTAATTAATGAATGTGATTAATATAAGATTAATTACTAAGTGTAATTAATTAATGAATGTGATTAATTTAAGATTAATTACTAAGTGTAATTAATTAAAAATGTCATTAATTAATAAAGTAATTAATTAAGGATTTATTAATTATTTTAAATTGATTAATAATTACTTAATGAAGTTATTAAATATTAATTAGATTAATTGATCAAAGGATTAATATAATTAATTAAGAAGTTAATTAATTAAGATAAGTAATTACAAGTTGTTAATCACTGTTTATGATTAATGATAAGATTAGTTACAAGTTAATTATTTAATTAATTAAAGGAATTATTAATTAATAAGGATTATTAGTTAATATAATTAATGAAATTAATCAAGATTTATTAATGGAAGTGATTGATTTAAGTATGATTAATTAATTGTAATTAATTGAGGTTTAATGTAATTAATTATAGTTGATTAATTAAGGAAAGTAAATGAAGGTTCATTAATTATTGAAATTAATGACAATAATTAAAGGTTAATTACTAAATATGGTTAAGAATAGTTAATTTGTGGAATTAATTAAAGAATTGAAGGATGATTACTTGAATGTAATTAAAGGATGATTAATCGAGGAAGATTAATTAAGGAAGATCATTAAGAGATGATTAATTTATTAATTTGTAATAAATTAATGAAGAAGAATCAAGATAATCCAATTGATTTAGAGATAATCAATTCTGCTTATGGATGGTTGATTAATATTGGATGATTGATATTGGATGTTTGAATGATGTTGGATGATTTGGGTATGATATCTCTGATATGTGATATGCTGCTTTGTGAGATGAATGTTTGATATGAATTATCTATTGAGATAATGTGATTCATTTATTTGTTTATATCATCCGGATTATAAGTTAATTGTTTAAAACCCTTAAACAAGTTGGACATTAAAATGGTGTTTGGGTTCGGTGAGACCGGGATCGGATTTTCCATATTCGGATATCCATAAACCACACCGATCCAAATAAAATGTTAGGTCGTGAATCCGAGTGGAGCTTAGTGAAGACTCGAAGTGTAAGAACTATTCGTCGGTATAACTCTGGGGGTGATTCCATGATGAGTTTGACGGTATGACTCTGGGGGTGATTCCATGAAGTGTAAGAACTATTCGTCGGTATGACTTTGATGGTGATTCCAAAATGAGTGCAACGAGATAGTGCCTTCGGTTTCGTTCGAACCCGGAACGAACTTGTATGGATTGAATGCTTTCAGAACATCGTCATGTGGACGATGAGCATTCTAAGATAGAAGGTAATCGCAGCCTCAAGCCTCATCAACCGAGAATGGCTAAAACATGGGAGGTGCAGCAAGGCTAGGTGGGTAGCACCCATTTCAGGGTGAGGTCATTCCTGTCTAGAGGTCCCTTTTATTTCGGTTTAGTGGTGGTTGGTCACGCCAACCATGGGGTGATCTTACTCGGTACTGTTGAGTAAGGAGTGGTCCCGACTTTTTGATGCAGGGGATTGAGAGTGATCCTCGGTAAAGTGATCTAGGCCACGTACTATGACGGACGGTAGCCCGGTAGCCCTGCCATTGATGGAAACCCATTATTCCTACGAGACCCTACGGTTTTGTTTGTATTACCCACTTTTGTGGCTAGTAGCTGGAATTTAATAATGTAACAATTTCGGTTATGTCTTATTTACTCGAAAACCCTAGACACTATTATAATATCACTGGATTTCCTATCAAATGTTTTGGTTAGCGTAAGGTAAAAACTTTTCCATGTTTATGCGTGGGAAGTCTTACGTGATACCTTTTCTTTTCAAAGGATTTTCTAAAGTTAAGCAATTTTAACCCGTTTACTCACACCAGACCCCAGTCTAACCTGAGTGTTTTATTTTCTTTTTTATTAAACTCTTGGGTACTCATATTATGTATGAGTAGTCGAGGGATTTAGGTTAGCTTGACGAATTCTGGAGGCAATATAGAGCAGGAGGCTTCCACGTGTAGATATATTATGGTTCCGCTGTGTTTTGTATGGTATCTGTATCTTGTGTACTTGAGTTGTATAGTTAGACAGATGTTTATAACTGTCTAATATGTGTTGTATAAGTTGTGTACTCTGATGTTATATGATACTATGTAATATTTTATGTGATATATTATATTTCATTCGTTCCGCTGTGAGTTATCTGATGTTGTTGAGTTTCTTCTTTCTTATCTATTCTTCTTCTATCCCTTTCTTTCTTAATTAGTGACGCGTCTTTCTAGTGATAGAAAGTTGGGTCGCTACAAGTTGGATACGGTTCTACAACATTCAAGCATAATAAACAAATCGAATTCCAAGCCGTATGTGGAAATGGAAGAATTTTCCTGTGTGCATGTAAGAATTAAATATTACCTAAGTAATACATAAACTACTAGAGTTGGGCTTGCCCGTAGCGGAAGAAATCGGTGAATTTCAATTCTTTTAAAGCATTTTGGATCTTTGTTGGGCCTATGAAATCTAAATCATTTAGAAATTTTAAATGTCTTTTATATAGAATCATTTTTTTTTTAAATTTATAACATAGCTTTATATTATGTAATTAATATTGTATTATATATATGTATGTATCATAAATACATATATATGCATGTGCATGTGTGACATAGAAATTCATGTAAGGTTTAACATGCCCGTGTATAAATGTTGAGATTTACGCTGCAATGGACATGTTAGCCCCTCAAGTATACAAATATATCATCTAAATATATGTGTATGTGCTTTAATTCATATAAATGTTGTATTACAAATATATATGTATCTATATTTAAATTTGAATAATATAAGGAATTTATAAAAATATATATGTTATGTGGCTTTTTCACCAAGCAAATCTTCACTAGAGAAAAAACGTCAAGGTGAAGACAAAACGATTCATGGACTGAGGAAAATGCTTAGAAGGGTAATGAAAATAGATTCAACAGCTTCCAGAAGCATTGGAATAAAGAAGATCGCTCAGTACCGAGCACTACCACTCAGTACCAGTCACTTTATATTGCATGTGGGTCCTCCGAAATACTTTTATATGGAGCTCCAGCTTGAATGATTATCTTGGGGTGCTTTTCTTAAGGAATAGAAGAACACCTATAAGGGTTTTCAGATTAAAAGTTGGTAGGAGCAAGTGTTGTCGGAATGTATTGGAAATAACTTAATCTCAAAGGAAACTATTTGGAACACAACCGATCGAAGGTAGAAAGCTAAAGGATCTTTTCGCTATAGAAAATGATCGCTGCCGATCATTACCACATGGTACCGAGTGGTTTTGATTATTGTTTGGGCCCTATTACTCATACCTACATGCTTAAATATGGATTTGGGCTTGGTATTTTGCGGGCCTCTAGTTCTGTTAGACGATTTCCTCATAAATATAGACCTAACGACAACTGGTGGAGGAATTTTGGATCAATATCTTCTTTATCTTCTATCTCTTCTCCATTAAAATCACAAAGGAAGCTACTAGTTTCCATTCTAGATTTTAAAATTGGCAAAACCCTTGCACTAATGACTCTTAAATCAATAACCAATAAAATATGCAATGAACGTAGGCTAGAGATTGCATAACCACTTTAAAAATCTTGTTGTTCTCGCTATTTTTCACATATTCTCTACCACATCACAATATTTTTATAGGTCTTCGAGTGTTGATTCACTTTTGGCATCAACATTTTGGTGTTTTCATCAAGAAATGAGATTCGCAAGCTGTTACCTGGAGATTTGACCAGGCAACTAATTACTCGGCATTAGCATACTGTTCGGCATTTATGAGTCGTTCGACATCCAGATCGTTCGGCATTAGAGAATGCTCAGCATTCAGGATCGCTCGGCATTTAGGAGCGTTCGACATTAGAAAGCGCTCGACTTCCAGAGTCGTCCGGCACATATGATCGGCATTCAAGTTCGTTCGGCATCTATGGCACGTTCGACATGCGTGAGCGTTCGGCATTAAGAGACGTTCGGTACTGTATATCGTTCGGCATCTATAGGATGTTGGGCATGCGTAAGCGTTCGACATTGAGAGACGTTCGGTATTGTATATCGTTCGGCATCTATGGACATTCGGCATATCAGAGTCATTCGGCATTCCATACTGGTCGGCATCCAAACCTTGTTCGGAACATCACTTCGTTCGGCATAAATCTCATACGGCATTCGGGATCGTTTGGATCCAGTGTCTTTCGGCACAAATACCTTGTTCGGTAATCAGGGTGTTCGACATCACTTCGTTCGACATGAGGATACCGTACGGCATTCGTGCCTTGTTCGGCATTTTGCCTTTCGGCATCTATGGATCGGTATACAGAGATCACTCTTTTTGGGCCAAGCTACTTAGCTACCTGGCCCGTCAGGGAAGTCAAATCCATCTTCGTCTATAAATAGAGAGGCAGGGGCACAGTGAAAGGGACCTTTTTTTTAGAACAGCGGGGAGACTCTGCCGCATTCAAGACTCATTCAAGACTTATCCTTTTTGCTTAGCAATTGTATTCAATATAATTGGTATATGGATTATATCTGTAATCGATTATCGAGAAAAGCAATAAAGATTAACCTCAAAGTGGACGTAGGCAATTACGTCGAACCACTATAAATCTGGTGTTCGTATTTTCTGCATTTAAATCTGCATATTATCCTCTGTTTAACTTTACTTTCTTCATTAATCTCTCTACACAATCTCTCTTAAGGGTGTTAGTGACCAATTCTGGTGCTAACACAAGCATAGATCTAGCTTTCTATTTGGATTGGAGCATCTTGTGGTTAAATCAAGAATTTTTCTTTATGAAAATTGAAGGAATCAAAATAAAGGAAATAATGCCACCTAGGATATTAGGAACACCATCAAAAGCAGTAGTTGGTGGAGATAAACGAAATAATCATTAGATGGAGATCAAAAATCATTAGGCAGTACTAGGACCATTCGCTCCATAGGAGATGGTTATTAGGGTTGAATTTGACAAGATGATGCAAGAGCTGAACCAGAAGTTAGCGGATAGTCATAAAGTTCTACTGGATAGGATGGACGCCAGTGTAGCTCTGCTAACCCATTAGGCATAAAGGCCAAGGAGGAGCAGGAAGGAAGTTTCACCTTTCGAATCCAAGGAACAGAACTCATCTATTTCTAGTCATAATAGGAAAAATGATAAGTAAAAATAGAAGGACGGAGTTGCAAGGTAGGTAGAAGGAGTTGTTAAAGGAAGCTGGAGCACTCCCCTCATAAGAATCCAGCTTGGTACCGACCAGAATCAGGTCAGTACCGAGAGGAATCTTAAAGGACTAGGAGGACGGGGAGCTGAGGTTGTGGACTTGTCAAATTCGAAGGATGATTTGCAGCATGATGATGATTATTACGAGCTCGATGTTACTAATCGTGATTTTGGAGTTCAAACAACTGGATGTCAATGGAAAATCGAAGGAGTGATTCTCCCAAAGCCTAGTGAACGTAGACATCAACGGGAAAACAAGGATCATTCAAAGAGTCAAACATTTGGTGCAGCCCCTAATCGTCGACCTTTGAAGTACCATGCTAGCGAGGAGTATATAACGTATATGGTAAAGCAGTAGGTAGAAGAAAGCAAAGGTAGAAACAACGAAGATTAAGGTTCCGCACCAAGCAAAGCTCTGCTCATGGAGAACATTCTAAAGGAAAAGTATCCCTGGAAGTTTATGATGCTAACTGTGCCATCGTATAATGGTACGACCGACCCAAGCACTAGTTTTCAAATATGAATGGCACATGGATGGTGCCAGGGCAATGGATGCAGTTTGATTTGGGTGTTTTCCTACCTTTCTGGAGGGTTTTGCAGTGATGTGGTTTACTCGGCTCACGCTGAAGTCTATATTGATTTTGGATGAGTTGGCAAGGGAGTTTATGGAGCAGCTTAGGCTCTATACTACTTGGCCAAAGGATGCAATGGAATTGTCGAGCCTATTTCAAGGACTTAAGTGGTCATTGAAGCGGTTCTTGAATTGGTTTATTGTGGTAGTTACGGAAGTTAGCATTTCGAATGAAGATCTGGTATTTATGGCTTTGGTCCTAGGCGTACGTCCAGACATGGGCTTTGGTAAGTGGTTGAAGATGAAACGACCAATGACCATAGAGGAATTCCACTAGAAAGCTTATCAATTCTTACATTTAGAAGAAAGAAGTCAAGGTGCTAAAAACATTGATGGTGGATAGTCAAAGGAAGCAGTTCAAAGTAATGTTTCAATTAAGCAACCCGATGATAGCTTCAGTAAAGTGGCCATAAACATTGAACATTCTAATAATCAAAGGAAAAGGAATCATGGCTTTGGTGATAGGCGGAGCGACGTAAAGAAGTGCCTAAGGAACATGAGGCCTGATGAATATATTCCTTTGGATAATACTTCGAAAAATATATAACTTATTACAAAAGAAAAAGAATGATATAAAAGACCTTCTAGGAAGGAGGCGAACGAGGAGGAAAGATGCTCAAGAAATTACTATCATTTTCATGAAACTCATGGACACAATGAACATGTGCCAACATTTGATTGTGTTTATTTAGGAATTAATTGAGAAGAAAAAATTTCAGTAGTATGTTAGAGATCCATAGTATAACGGGAAAAACACTAGACCACAAGGGCCAAACTTGCTAGGACCTAACGGAGAGGGGCCTAGGCGCACTAATGGAAGGTTAGTCATAAATACCATTACAAAAGGACCTCATCCAACAAAGAAAAGCTATAAGGAAATGGAGAGGTATGCAGGTTCATTGAAGCACGTACCACGAGAGAGTTTCTTTGCCATAGAGGATGGAGCTCCTGCCAAGCTACAGAGGACGACAACGTATGACATTGTATTTAGGAGTTAGGATTCTGATGGAGTCAAAGCACCAACTTTCGACCTTATGCTGAAAACAACTGTTATTGGACCAGCAATGGTGCATTGGATCCTAGTGAATAGTGGAAGTTATATGAACTATCTGTTCAGGCGAACGTTTGATCAAATTAAAATCAGTATGAAGGATGTCATGGCCTGTAGAACCAAGATTCAGGAATTTGTAGGCAAAGCTAAACAGCTGATTGGGATGATTGATTTAACGGTTGAGTTAGGTGATGGAGATTGCAAGGTTGTGCCGATCCAAACATTTGTTATAGCAGATGAGTATTTGAAGTATAATGTCTTTCTGGTAGAGTTGACGGTCGATTTTCCAATCGATATAAATGATCCAACATGGACTCTTAAGATTGGATCCTAGTGATGGAGATTCCATGATGAAGTCAGAGGAAGTGCATTGGATCCTAGTGATGGAGATTCCATAAATGATCCAATCGATTTGAAGTATAATTGTGCATTGGATTCTAGTGATGGAGATTCCATGAAGAAGTCAGAGGAAGTGCAGGCAGCACTGGTAGAGTTGACGGTCGATTTTTCAATCGATATGAATGATCCAACATGGACTCTTAAGATTGGATCGCAGCTCGGTATTGGACTGATGAAAGAATTGGTTGATTTACTTTGAGCGAACTTGGATGTATCCGCTTGGACATATTCAGATATGTGCAGGATATCACCAAAGATAGCATGATATGCATTGAATGTAGACCCAAAGTTTCCACCTGTAAAATAAAGCAAGCGCAGTTTGGGTTCGAAGCGATTCGCTACATGGTATCGAACCCCATACGGTTAAAAAATCAAAAGGAAAGTGGTGGATGTGCATCATCTATTATTATTTAAATAAAGCAAGCTCGAGTGATAGCTTTCCCTTACCTAGGATTGACCAACTGGTGGACGGGACTATAGGCTAGACATGGGTTGCTCTCATTTATGGTGCTTATTCATGACAGACCATATACCGTTGCATATGTTGGATTATAACACGCCAGCTTTATCATGGATTTGAAACTGTTATGTTGTCGAGTAATGCCGTTTGGTTTGAAGAACACTGAAGCTACATGTCAAAGATTGGTAAATTCTATGTTCAGGATTTAAAATCAAACAGACGATGGAAGTATATGACGATGATATATTGGTAAAGTCATGGATATCACAGAACCACTTGGATGATCTTTCAATGATGTTTGAAGTTTTACAAAAGTATGGGATGAAGCCGAATCCATTGAAACGTTCTTTTGGAGTCGCATCGGGAAAATTTCTAAGGTATATCATGAACACGAGGGGAATTGAAGCCAATCCTAAACAGAATAATGCCTTAAGGAATGTAAGGGCCCTAGTCGTGAAAAAGGATTTACAAAGCTTAAATAGTAAGATTGATGCCTTGAGTCAATTCATCTCAAGGGCGAAAAATAAGTGCATGCTATTCTTCGATGCCCTCAAAAAGGGTAAGAAGAATTTTGAATGGAATTAGGACTACCTGAATGCCTTCGAAGAATTATGGAGGCATACGAAGACACCATCGGTTCTATCCAAACCATTAGATGGGGAGAATTTGTTCATTTATTTGGCAGTGTTTGCTCATGTACTAAGTGTTACATTAGTATCTGAGGAGGCAAGGATTCAAAGGCGGTCTACTATATCGGCAAGTGATTTACTAGAGCTCAAAATAACAACCCAAGGTTGGAGAAACTTGCATATTGCTTGCTAATTGCATCGAGAAAGCTACAGCTATACTTTTAGGCTCATCCGATTTAAGTACTGACGGATTAGCTTTTGAAACAAGTTCTACAACGACCCGAGACCTTGGGGAGGTTGCTGAAGTGGAATATAGAATTGAACCAGTATGATATTTCTTACCATTTAAGGAGGGAAATAAATGGATAGGCATTGACAGATTTCATCGTTGAGTTTACCGCGCAGGATGGTGAAAAGGAAGACGATACGATCACGATTTCCTATTAGAAGATGTTTGTGGATGGAGATACAAATGAACATAGTTCAGGTGTAGAGTATTGCTCATAACTTTGGAAGGATGATCAATTTTTTATGCACCAAAGTTGGAATTTCCCACATCTTACAATGAGGCTGAGTATGAGGCGTTGATAGTGGGACTAACGATAGCAAGGGAACTATGGATAATGATGCTGCATATATTAAGTGATTCCCAGTTAGTGGTTTGTCAAGCGAGGAAGGAGAATATCAGGCTAAGGGTTTGAGATTTGATCCTAACCCAATGAAAGCACTGGAGCTATTGAATGACATAGTGCATTGTATGATTACACACACCCAAGAGAAGAGAATGTAAAGGTCGATTCGTTGACTAAACTGGACAGCACGGGGGAAGTACAGGTGATGGTTTGGTTCCAATGGAGGTATAAATGGCTCCGAGCATCGATCAAATGGATGTTGAATGGATTTTTGAGACCAAGGAAGAAGTACAGTCATAAATGACTCCTATAAAGGACTATCCCTCAAAGTAATTCTCCTCGGAGACAGGAATGAAAGGAAGAAATTCCTTCGAAAGGCGTCGTAGTCCATAATGCAAGAAGGAGTATTATGCAAAAGAGTATTCTCTACCCCCTTGCTTAGGTGTGTAACCAAGGATGAGGCTAGGAAATCCACATGGAAATCCATGAGGGTAGCTACAGTGTTCAGACTAGAGGGTAGACGTTAGCAAAGAAGGTACTTTGCTATGGATATTTCTGGCTAAAGATAAATAAGGATGCAGCTGATTACACCAAATGATGCGACAGTTGTCAGAGATTTGTGAAAATTCGAAGAGCCCCATCTATAGAGCTTACATAAATAGTCAGCCCATGGACATTTGCAGTTTAGGGAATTGATATTATTGGAGTGCTATTGATGGAAAAAGAGGGAGCGAAGTATGCGATAGTTGCAGTGGTTTATTTCATGAAATGGACCGAAGCAGAACCGCTTTCCACATTCATAATGAAAAAGATGATCAACTTCATGATGGATAAAATCATTTGCAGGCTAGGAGTATCTCATAAAATCATAACTAAAAATGAATCTTAGTTTGAAAGTAACGAGTTCAAGGATTTGTAACACCCTTACATATATACCCATACTACCTAAGGGTATTACTAAGTAATACTGTCATAAGTAATATGGAGAATGAAGCGATATGGAGCACACATGTGAATATTCCCATTGACCAACACCTATACATATCTCAAATATTAATATAACTTACGATTTTTGTACTCGGTCTTGGTACAAAGCAATGAACATGTGTGCCTTCAAGATAGAACAATAATCAATATAATATAAGTAACAGAGAACGCTAAGTCAATCAATGAAACGATAAGGTATAATAGTAAATATGACTATCATTTAATTATACAACATTTGAATCAAATTATACTTCAGCTTTGTATTATTACTTAATATTATAAAGTCCTATTCTCCTTTTATTCCCAAGCATTATTAACTAGTCAACTTGACCATGAACCTAAAATGTCTCGAACTGAACCGAGTACTATAAATAATACACGAGTTGGACAATGTCTGTATTATGACTAATATGTCCATAACTCAATGTGTCAATGAATAATGATATGATATCGCTAATAACGTATTTAAATATTGAATATATACACAAAATATACAGTCCCAATATCATATACAATCCCATATGTATTATAGATTTCAGATCTCACAAATCGTACATAAAGATGTCATCACTTATATCAAAGTAAGCCAAATAAAAAGTCATTAAATCAATATTAAATGGGTGAATCATCCATATCTAGAAAGGCATCATCAAAATCAAACAATCATCAATAATAAGTTATCATCAGGTTTAGTTAGGCTATCTCGTATCGATACCCAAATATATCTCTCAATCTCATAAATGAATGAATAAAAAACACCATCAACATACTGAAAAGGATAGGTTGCCTATCAATACATAATAAAAGATACGAGGATCCACCATACTCTAGACACTTATCCAGATATAATCTCATTTCCTCGTATATAAATGATTAAGAATAGTATGGCCATAATGAGGACTAACTACACTTTATACTCATCCTATCTCTAGTATAGCCAACTCATCATAGGTTCGAGACATATATGGCAATCCACTCCACACACACGTACCAGAACAAGACGGGAGACTGATAGGCATATGCATGCTCCAGGAACCCAGAGTCTACTAGCTGTTGAGACTTGGTTTTGATTCATGACACAAAGCTATCACTACGACGTATAGATTTAACGACAGTACGACAAAAAAAGAATATATACTACATGGAGACAAGGCATCAAAATCGGTGCATCAATTATATTATCTTGGTTTTGAGTCTTAGGTCAATTTTGTTAAAATCTCTCCTCAATTAACGTATATATTAGCTTATATATAATCTTAATGATTTGTACATATAAGCATAGAATATATATATTCTCAAAGTTTTCTTTAAAATCATATATAATACACATGTATTAAAAACCTGTGAAAACTATGCAAATTGCACAAAAATCACCAAATCAGTCGACTGACCTGTAAATTTCTATGCAACATGCACAGATGCACAAATAAACAAATAAAACATTTGAATATCCAGTTGAATGACCCAGAGGTTTAGTTGACTGAATTTCTACAACAGCTATTTTCTGAAAAGACATGACTATTTGCGAAGAGTTACAAACCTCTGTGGAAAGATTTGGACGCAACACTTCAATCGAAACTCTTTATCAATAGTTGTTGCTTTTTAACATCTATAAATACATACTCTAACTTGATTCCAAACTACCGAATTTTCTTATCTTTCTAATCTAACACTTTTGAATCTACTTACAACTATACTTTCAAATATTCTGCATTAAAACAATATTATATCTTTCTATTCTTCACAAACATCAAATATATATATATTTATACTCGAGGAGAAGATTATAGGAAGGTGTACTACAAGTGACAAATTCGTGCTATCAGAACACACAAAGTCAAAACAATCTTTTGTTTGTTGAAGTCCCGTACTCCTGCTCAGGCATGTGAAGTCCTCTTCGGCTGCTGAAGCGAAATCATGTTCTGTTGCTTAGGTCCTTGTTCGGCTGCTCAAGGGTTGTATAGACCTATTCCTTTGGGTTAAGTGAGGATTATTATTTTAGTGAAATTCCAGAAGGAGTCTGGAACTGGACGTAGGACAGAGCTCCGAACCAGTATAAAAATATCTAGTGTCATTTTTATTATAATGCTTTTATATTCCACATTATTTACTGTATTGCTATCATCACTATACTCTGTATTATCATATATCCATATTACATGATCCATAACACTCTTTTAATGGCAAACGCAAAAGCCATGAATATGTTATTTTGTGCCTTAGATAAAAATGAGTTTAACCGTGTTAGCATGTGCAATACTACATATGAAATATGCCGCACACTCAAAGTTACACACGAAGGAACTAACAAGGTCAAACAAAGCAAAATATCCATGCTCAAAAGTCAGTTTCAAAACTTTAGTATGAAAGAAAATGAATCTATAAATGATATGTATTCAAGATTTTAGGATATCTACCGTTTATTAATAGGACTAGGAGAAAAATACTCAAATTTTGATATTATATCCAAAATTCTTAACTCCTTAACGGAAGAATGGGAAAGAAAAGTTCTCGCTATTGAAGAAGCGAACAATATTTCCAAAATAACTCCGGAAGAGTTAATAGGAAATCTAATGACCTATGAAGTGAATTTGCAGCCTAAATGAGTTCAAGCTTAAGAATAAAAGAATTTAGCATTCCATGCAGAACAAGAAGAATCAGATTCATACAAAGACGACCTAGCCTTTATTGCCAAAAACTTCAAGGAATTCTTGAAGTATAGAAAAAGAAATAGAAATAATGGCAAGAGAAGCTCAAACAACAATAAATAACCGTCTTCATCAGTTCTGGAGTGCTTTAACTGTCACAAAAAGGGGCATATATAGAAGGACTGTCCGGATCAAAAGAAACAATATGCAATAAAAGGAAGGACAAATTCAGAAGGAAAGCTTTCTCAGTTACATGGGATGATTCAGACTCTTCTTCCTCTTCTGAAAGTGAAAGTGACAGTGATAATGAACAAGCCAACGTATGCTTTGTGGCTAGAGATAATGAGGTTAGTGATTTAGCTTTCGATGATATGATAGAAATAAACTCAGAATTGTTAGACACTTTAAAAAGTCTTAAGAGAAAATATAAAGAGGCTGTTGAAAATCAGAACAAAACGGAATTCGAAAGAGATATGCTTAAAGACGAGAGGAAAATATTGGAAGAAGAACTTGAGAAAACTCAAGAATCACTTTCAAATGTTAATTCTCAACTGATTTTATTAAGTCAAGAAATTGAGACTCGAAAAGAAGATAATGATGTTCTTGTTTCTGAAAATCGTGATTTAAAAACTAATATTAAAATGATAGAACTAGAAAATTCAAGTCTAAAGACCAAACTAGAAGAATCACTAAAAACGTTTCAAATTTTAATAAAGAAAGAGAAAATTTATCTAGAATTATTGAAAATTCACAACATGTTAACAGTAAAAATGGTTTAGGTTATAAGAAGAAAGTCAAGAATTCACAATCTAATAATTTAAACAATGTTAAGTCTAGTTCTACACTCATATCTTCAAAAAGACTAGTTTCTAAAAACTATAAATATATGGGTTCCTAAAACTAATAACAAGTTAATATGGAATAAGTATATTAGTTCATTCATAGAAAACGTTCATAATAATAAAAATTATATTTATAAAAGGGATACTAAACCCACTTGTATTTGGTTTCCTAAGATCTAACTCTTAGGACCCTATTAAAAAGGTGGGTACCAATGTTATCTGATATCTTTTGCAGGTCCCACTCAAGAAGAGAGGAAAATGTATACTCGACAGTGGTTGCTCAAAACACATGACAGGAGACAAAGATATGCTCACAAACATTACATACTCAGACGGAGGTTCTGTCACTTTTGGAGATAATTCCAAGGGCTATATCATTAGCAAAGGCGATGTGAGCAATTATGGTACATCTAATTTACCTCTTATTACAAACGTTTTATTAGTTAAAAATCTAAAACATAATCCATTAAGTATAAGTCAATTATGCAATAAAGGTTTTAAACTATCTTTCTGTGAAAATAAATGCAGTATCTTTGATCAAAATCAAAATCTTATTTTTAAAGGAAATAGAGATAAAAACATTTACGTTTTGAATATGAAAGTTAATCATAACTTATATATATGTTTAATAGCCAAAGAAAATGATCCCCGGATATGGCACAAACGATTCTGTCATATAAATTTCAAAACTATGAATAGAATTTACAAGAATAATATCGTAGAAGGATTACCAAAGATGAGTTTTAAAATTAACAATTTATGTGGCGCGTGTTAATTAGGAAAATTAACTAAATCTTTTTTTAAATCTAAGAAAGTCATTTCGACATTACAACCACTTGAATAACTTCACATGGATTTTATTTGGACGTATTAAAGTTCAATCCATAAATCACAATAAATATGTATTTGTAATAATTGATGATTTTTCTAGATATACATGACTATCTTTATGAAAAATAAAAGCGATACTTTTGAAAATTTCAAAACATTTGTTAAACGAATTCAAAATTTATAAGGTACTAAAATTAAAAATATTAGAAGTGATCATGGAGGTGAATTTGAAAACGAACAATTTGATAACTATTGTCAAAAGAAAGGAATATTCATAATTTTTCATTTCCTAGAACTCTACAACAAAATGGAGTTGTAGGACAAAAGAATCGAACTCTACAAGAATGTGCAGGAACCTTATTAAATGAAAGCACATTACCAAATCATTTTAGGCAGAAGCTGTTACAACTGCCTGTCATGTATTGAATCGTGTTTCTATAAGACCTCTCACTAATAATACACCTTACGAAATTTGTAACGGTAGAAAACCAAACATGTCTTATTTGAAAATATTTGGATCAAAATGTTTTGTATTAAATACCAAGATCAGCTTGGCAAATTCGATTCAAAACGTGACTAAGTTATATTTCTTGGATATTCGAATTGAAGCAAAGCTTATCGAATTTTCAATAAAAAAACTAATACTATTGAAGAGACACTTCATATATCTTTTGATGAGAACTCTAAACTTATTTCAAAAACAAATAATGACGATGATTTACTAAATAATAAAATGAATATAATAATAAACAATTCAAGAGAAGATGAAGATATTGTTTATAATTCTAGAAAAGATGAAAACATTGTTAATAATTTAGAAAATAGAAATATTACTAATACAATAAGATCTCCTCGAAGAATCTTATGAAATCATCCTACAGAAATATAATTGGAAAAATAAATTCAAATGTTCGAACTAGAAATCAACTAAATTTAATGGGTATTGTAGCTTTTCTCTCTACTATAGAACCTAAAAATACTAAGGAAGCATCATCCGATGAAAATTGGATTATTACTATGCAAGAAGAACTGAATCAGTTTGAACGAAATGAAGGTTGAGAACTAGTACCCAGACCGAATGATCAGACTGTTATAGGAACTAAATGAGTTTATAAAAATAAAGCAGACAAATTAGGAAATATAACTAGAAATAAAGTGAGACTTGTACCACAAGGATATAACCAAGAAGAAGGAATAGACTACGAAGAAATGTTTGCTCCAGTCGCTAGACTAGAAGCAATACGAATCTTATTAGTGTACGCAGGTTTTAATAACTTTAAACTCTATCAAATGGATGTTAAAAGTGCATTTTTGAATAGTTATATTAAAGAAAATGTTTTTGTTGAACAACCCCCTTTATTTGTTCTTGAAAAATATCCAGATCATGTCTATAAACTTAAGAAAGCTTTATATGGTTTAAAACGAGCACCATGTGCTTGGTATGAACGCCTTAAAGCTATTTAATTGATTCAGGATTCGAAATAAGAAAAGTAGATCAAACTTTATTTATAAAACATTCTGAAAATGATATTTTGATAGTTCAAATATATGTAGACGACATTATAAATAATAAATTATGTAAAGAATTTTCTGAAATAATGACTAGAGAATTTGAAATGTCCCGTATGGGAAAATTATCGTATTTTCTAGGTCTTCAAATAAACAAGTTTCAAATGGAATATTTATAAATCAAGAAAAATACTATAATAATTTTATCAAGTGTTTCAGAATGGAAAACACTTCTGCCAAACCAACACCTATGAGCACAACAGCACGTCTTGATAAAGATGAAAATGGCAAGAGTGTAGACCAAAAACTATAGGGTAGTATGATAGGATCACTACTTTACCCAACAGCGAGTCGACCAGATATAATGATGAGTGTATGTCTATGTGCACGATTTCAAGCAGACCCAAAAGAATCACATTTATGAGCCATAAAATGAATACTACGTTATCTTAGTAATATTACAGATTTCAGTCTTTTCTATCCAAAAGAGTGCTCGTTCGAGTTAGTGTCATACAACGATGCTGATTTCGAAGGATCACGAACAGATAGAAAAAGTACAAGCAGTACATGTCACTTCATTAGTAAATCATCAATATCATGGTTTAGCAAGAAACAAAACTATGTCTCACTATCAACTTGTGAAGCAGAATATATTTTTGTGGCACTAGCTTGCGCACAAATAATTTATATACAACAGGCACTTAAAGATTTCCGAGTCAATTTATCAAAATCAACAATTTACTGCGATAATTCCAGTGCAATAAATCTATCTAAAAATCCAGTAAATCATTCTAGAATAAACACATAGATATTAGACATCACTTTCTACACGATAATATAGAAAAAGATGTGATAAATTTAGACTACATTCTATCCGAAAATCAATTAGCTGATAGTTTTATTAAACCATTGTTAGAAAACACTTTTAAAAAATTACGTCGAGAACTCAGTATAATGTCAATTAAAGATATATAAATGATAAAATACGAAATTTTGACTGAAAATTCAAAAATAATTTTTTTTTACAAAAAATCATTTTTCTGACCGTGTTGAGATTCGAACCTATGGCTTGTTGTGAATAGCCTAGATGTCTTAACCACACGAGCTATTGATTATTTTTCATTATGGTCCAGGTCGGGGACTGTATTATATGGTGACAACTACACACCAAATTAAGTACATCATTTACCTTTATAAATATATTTATGCATATTACATTTATATGGATAAATCACAATAACAGAAAACCAACGAAATAACAACTAACATTCCTAACCAACAACCTTTTCATAGCTAAAATCAAGATAAACCATTCACTTCATCCTTTTTATTCTCAACATTAGTCTATAAATAGGTACATATATTCTATGTTATTTATACAAACTAATAGAATACAAACTAACTATCAATATGTCAACTTCTTCATCAACTGACTCCATTGAAATTCTAGCCTCTATCAAATCACTAAAAACTCCCGTCCATCATACTACACCATCTTTTACCTATCATGATCATACCGGATATACTCCGGTGAAAAAGAAAGGGAAGAAGATGATGGTTGATGTCCCTCCAAGCACTAAACAAAAATAGGTGATTTGCATCACTATCAATAAGAATCGTTGATGCTTCAACGTGAAATATATTACGAGCAAAAGATCGACTTGAGACATCTAGGAATTATAAAACACATTGCTATGAAATTTTGCGGTGCTCCATCCCATGCAATAGATGAACACGTCGTTTTGCCTATTCGACGACCTTCTACTTCACCCCGCCACGACCACCGGTTTCACCAAATTCATGGGATCGAAACGAAGCATCAAATGTTCGTTGCAAACAACTATAGGTCTACAAAACTCCTAGCCCTTCAAAATGAAAGTAGCTGTTATTATTTTTTATTTTTTCAAATAATTTAACTAAAGTATGTACAATATTTTTTGGAATAATTCATTTTTGCTCCTTCGTATTATCAACACATATATTAGTTCTAACATTCAAAAATAAATTTATAATGTTCATAAGTATGAAAATATATATAATATTACTCAACAAAGATTGATTGGGAAAATTTACCCAGGTCAGTCGACTAGACCATGGTACTAGTCGACTGACACCGAAATAATTTTATTTCAAACAAGTAGGGTCAGTCGACTGTCACAGTGGCTCGGCCGATTGGACCATAAGATGAAATATATATATAACCCAGATTCAGTCAACTGAATCGGGCATACAGTTGACTGAATCAGAAGTTCGAAAATTTTGAATTTCAGGTTCAGTCGACCGGACCACTGATTCAGTCGACTGATTCGTGAATCTGAGCAAAATTACTGCTACTACCCACTCGCTTTTCACATTTTAACCTTCACTTTCTCCTTCTCTCTCCACTCTCATTTCAGATTTTCAAGTTTTCCAAAACCCTAGATCTTCGAAAGCTCAATTTTTAACTTCCAAACAATCAAATTAATGGCTCCAAAGAGAAAAGGACAAGCATCTTCATCCTCCCAACCTCCTTTTAATGAGCAAATCCAACAATGGCTATTCGATGATACCGCAATTAGAAAACGGAGGAGAATTGTCAAAACCCGGTTTTTGAATAACAGTTAATAGGATAATTAACTGATTTTAACTATTGAGTTACTAATATTATTTGAATTAAACAAATAAAATTTGATAATTTAGGATGTCTGGACGTATATAAGTGAATTTGAAACTATTGAATATAAATAATGAATTCAATAGTAAGTCATTAAATATATAAATAGATAGGTGTAAACTCTATTATTTTTGAAACTTTAAGTGTGTCCATATGCATGTATACAAGTATGTATATACATACATATATATATATATATATATATATGGGGGTTGGAAGATATTGTTGAGTTCAAGATGATAATTTGCAAAAGCTATATAAAGTAAAACTCTATATTTTCAAAATATAAGATGAATATTTATTTAAATATAAAATAAGCTTAAAAGGGATTTAATAAAAAAAGTTGATTTTGCTTTCTTTTTAATTTTACATGGTATAAGTATGGTTTGAAATTTTATTCTTTCTTTTTAAAAATTAAATAGAGCAAAATAGGATTTAATTAAGGGTCATATTTTCTTTAAATGTATATAAGATGCATGTATATAAAAGGTATTAAACTTAAAAAGAAAATATGATATATTTAAAAAAAACATATATATAAGTACAAAAGTAATATAAATAAGGAGTTCTTAACATTTGTAAGGTAATTGAAAACATGTATTTACATGTGTAAGTTCAAAGTTACATGCAAAATACAAATGGCAACACTTGTTTTTTTAATTTTAATTATAAAGTAAGTGTTTTAATAAATAAAAAAAATCAGATCTGAAAATTAAAATAACATAAATAACATAGGTTGTACAACATCTCCATCCCTCTCTTCCATCAGTTCATTCTCTAATAAAAAAGAAGAAGATCAAAGCATTTAGATCACCTCCAAAATTTAAAATACTCAAACATGTTTATAACTCAAGGATCTGAAGCTTAAACCTAATTAAAATCAGCCTATAAATGTCTCATAGGTCATCTCAAACAATAAGCATTAGATCAGAGCTACATCAAGTTATTTCCAGATCATCAAAATCAAAGAATCAGATTAAAACAAAACCTCCAGATCAAAGCATTTTCTTTCAACTCTCTGTTCTTTCTATCAGGCGAGTTAACCATGTTTTAATCTGTTTAAAAATAGTTGCATGCAGCAATTCTGGGAACAAAGTATGACATGTATGTCCATGTTTGTTCATATGAATTGCTTGAAGATATATATATATATATATATATATATATATATATATATGATTTCACGGTGTGAATGTCAGAATACAAATAAAAGCTTTGCTATGGTTATCCAGGTTTTATAATTTGATCAAATTCAATTATCTCTTACCCTGATTCATTTAAAATTGGATGTATAATAAATCTTGTTTATTACAACATAGTGAAAGTTTTTAAAATATTTCCAAGAACATTTTGAAGCTGGGTTCAAAATAAAGAAGAAGAACAGTAAGAATTCAATTTAGTCAAGAAATTAATTGTTTGAAACTTGAAATTTTACTTATATTATCGGAGTTGATTTTGAAACCCATGAATTTTAAAATAAGAATCAGGATTTTTAAAAAAATATTGATTTAGTAATTTGGATTTGAACGGAAGTGGTGATTTCTTCGATTTCTGGCAACTAAAGGACTTAGGGTGTTCAAGATCATGACTGGAGGTGTTTTGAAGAGTGGAGGACTGGAAAATTTTGATCGGAAGGATCAACAACCACCAAGGCGGCCGTAATGCAGTGATGAAGGGTTTCGAACCCATTTTTATTGACGAAGTTTAAGGGGTTATTGCGACATCGATATAGGACTGGGTGAAATCGCGCAGGGGAAAATGATGCTGGAGGTTGAGACGTAATTTTTGACGAAGCAGCAGGATTTCTGGTGGTCAGGATGATCGTCGGCGAAGGAATTTTGTCATATTGGTTTGGAATAAAGACTGGTGGATATGTTCATTCCTGATTTGATGGTGGTAACGGTGGATCTGAGTATAGGGCATTGCGGCGGGGTCAGTGATGACTCAAGGATGAGCGCAGCGTTGATCGTTGGCGATTGATTCTAATGTGCACGTGCACCATTTTAGTTTCGTGTATGTTTTACTTTGGTGTATGCTATGTTGAGAAATGTGTTTCGACTGGCAGAAATGGATCGTGGTCTGGGTCTATGATCGAAGTGATGATCGATGGCGAGTGAAGCTGAGACTTGATTTTAGGAATTGATCGATGATGATCGTTCGTGTGGATTTGGGAATGATGCTTGGTAGCAATGGTAAGGGGTGTTAGAAGAAGATAGGGTTTTTGTATTCGTGTTCGATGCTTGGGTCTTCGGGTTCGTCCCGACACATTCTCGAATTAGGCTTAGGCCCAAATTATTCCCAGTTGCTTGTTTGAAGTTGTTCGGGTTGTGTTTTGTTGGGTTATGGGCTTCGGCCCAATAGACTTTTGTTTTAATAAAAAGCTAGATTTTTTTAATGGAAGAAAAAAAAAGAAGAAAGGAGGGGGAAACTCGGGGTAGACTCGAGTGGTTTTTGGGGTTTGACTCGAAGTACTGTGTTGAACCATTTTTTTTAATGTTTTAAAATCAATTTGTTTTTGGAATTTAAATTTAAAAACTAGTTTAAATTTTCTTATCTAAACATACTCTTTTATAATTGTTTCCTTTAATAATTGATTGAGTGTTTTTTAAAATTGGTTTAATTTATATTTTGTACAATTTAAAGTGATTTTAAAACTTAATTTAAATGAGATTTTTATAAAACAAGTTTTGGAACACAAATTGGAATTAGTTCTTAAAACTTATACTTGATAATGTTTTAAGTTATTTTAAGGAAGATAAGTTTTGTTAACTTTAAATTATCTAGTTAAATGATTATTTTGTTCTAAAAACTTAATTAATGATTTAATTAAGAAAAGGAAATCATAATGATAAATGTTTTTAAAATGGTAATGGTAATAAGGCATTAATAAGATAAGTTTTATCTTAAGATAATTAAGGTTTAATGCCTAGAGATTAATTAAGTTGATTAAGAAATTTGAGCATAATTAACTAATAAGATTCATGAGTGTAATTACTTAGTGAAGTAATGGATGGATAAATTACTGATGTAAGTAATATAAGGAAATTTTACTTAATGAAGGTAATTTAAGCGTTAATTACTTAGGAGAAGTAATTAAGGATTTATTACTTGGTGTAATTAATTAAAGGGTTAATATAACTAATTAAGGAGTCAATTAATTAATTAATTAAGGTAATTAATTACAGAATGGTTAATCACTGTTATGATTGATTAAGGCTGATTAATGGAAATAATTAATTAATGTAATTAATTAATGTGATAAATGAGAGTAATTAAAGATTTATTTACTATAAATGGTTAAGGATAATTAATTTGTATAATTAATTAAAGGATAATTACTTTACGTAATTAAAGATAATTAATCAAGGATGACTAATTAAAATGGATAATTAAAGGATGATTAATTAATTTATTTGTAATTAATTAATTAATGTCAAATAAGTAGGATTAAGGGTGATTAAAGTAATTAATTTAATTTGTTCAAATTAATTAGAATGGTATGACTAATTTATTTTGCTTATGAATGATTGAATAATATTGTATGTCGTAGATTGATTGATATCTCGATATGTGATTTCTGATGCTATGTGATATGATATGTTGGGTTTAAACTGAGATGATGTGGTTATCATCGATGATAGGTTAATATGTATAGGCGAAACCCTGTGTTTGAAGTTTGAACTGTGTTTCATTTGAATAATTTGGGATAGAATGGTTTTAAATTCAAAGAGACCGGAGTCGGGTATTAGCAAATACACGAAACCACTTCGATTCTTTAAAGATTGTTGTGTGGAATCATTAGACTGGTGTGGAATGGTTTAAGTGGATTGGACCATTAAATCTAAGTTTTGGTATTTAGAAATTGATATGTGAAAATAAGAGATGTCTATAACAACTTATGAAGTTGTAAATTGATACCAGATACCTAGGGTTTATATAAGTTGTATGCTTTTGTATTCCATGTTAGATGAGTTTGCTCACGCTGGTTTCCAGCCTGACCCGGGTGTTACTTTGATGTAATGCTCGGGTCAGACCGAGTATTACAGATTTTCAGGTAAGGACGTTTTGGAGCTCAGGTGGCGAGCTGGATGGAAGGAACGTATAGAGTGTTTCCACTGTGATATATTGTTGTTTATTTGGGACATGTGATTTTAACTGTCCAGTGTTTTGTATAAATATTGTAACTCTAATGTATTAAAGTGTAATTTGACAAGTGCAGTTTTCCTTGTAAACTAATATTATTGATATTATATATTATCTGTCGCGAATGTGAGATTGCACTTTGGAGTTTCTGATTTTCTTCTTCTATCTCTTTTTTCTTTTCTCTAACTATCTAGAATTTTCGAGATCGAAAATTCCGGGTCGTTACATTTGGTATCATAGCCGAAGGTTAAACGAGAACCTTGGCTCTGGGGGGATTACTCATTAAGGATAGGGTCAATGGTACCCTAGAATGAGTTGAGTATATATATATATATATATATATATATATACTTGTTATTTTCTTATATAAAGATTTTAAATGATTTTATATAAGAATATATTATGACATATATAGCAATATATCTTTCTAATAAATATTAAGGTAATTGGATGTTAAATATTGGAATTAAATTTAGTGGTAATAGAATTACAACCAAATTGAAATTAGATAAAGATAAGTTTGAAATGGATTCAAACTGAAATTAAATCTTGAAGTTGGGGAAGAATTTCTAAATAAGATGAATTAGAATTGGTTTCAAACCGGAGAAATAGAATGGTTATTGTGTTTAATAATGGGATGATTGTTTTCCAATAAACAATAAAATGTTTTAAGGAAGTAACCATTTAAAAAGAGAATGACTTGTAAATTTGAAAGGATGTAAATTAAAGTGGGTTTCCAACTGTGAAGTTCTGAATTCTAAATCTAAACAATTGAAATTGTTTTCAAAGTGTTAAAGGAAATAATATGATTCAAACTATTTTGAATGTAATCTTATTTTTGAATAAGAAGTTGTTTGTAAACTATAAAAGAATTTGTTTTGAATTAAAACCAAGGGTGGTTTAAATTTTAAAATTCGGCTTGGTGGGCCAAGAAGAAAATACGTATGTATGTGAGGAATATACATAATATCATAGATGGTTTGAAATAAACTCTGAATGTTGAGTTTTAAATTTGGAATGAGATGTGAAAACCCAAAGTGATAAGTTTTTGAACTTATAGATGGAAAAGTATTTTGAAATTTGAATGGGAATTCAAATTGTGTAAATTTGACTGAACTAAGTAAATTGAATTTAACTTAGAGGAAGTTAAATAAGTTTGAATGGACAACGTGATTTGGAAATTTCAATATGAAACTGGGATTTAACTTGGGAAGTTAAATGGTTAATTTGAATTGGGAGTTTGTGTGATCTCAAAATGGGTTTGAGATTTGTGAATTGGAAATGTATGGGTGTTTTAAAATAATTTGGATAATATTATCCCATTAATAATCTTTAAGCTGGAACTGGATTTGAATTATTATTTGAACCTAGAAATAGGTTTATGAAGAAGTAAAGGTTAAATTGATTTAAGAGAATTAAATCAACGTTTGAAAGTTTAACTCGAATTTATATAATTCGAGATGATTTAAAGTAAGACTGAATTTGAAATTAGTCTAAATTGAAATTGATTTAAATAATTTCGATTTGTGATTAAAGTTGAATAGTTTTAAATTAAATGGAATTTGATTTGAATTTGGAAAGAATCAAGGATAATTCAACTTGAATTGGGATTAAATTCAAACTGGGGTTGAAAAGAATTGAAAATTTAAAATTGGTTCAGTTTGAAATTTATTTGAATTAATTGGAATTATGATTGAAGATGGATAAGTTTAAAAATTCAAATGGAAATTTGAATTGGATAATCTGAACAGGAATTGATGTTGAATGAGTTCAAATTCAAATAGGAAGTTGATTTGAATTTGGGATGAGAATGGAAGTTAACTTAATTTAAATTAAAATTGAAAGTTAAAATTTATTGGAAATAGGATCAATTCAAATTGGAATTGAATCAATTTAAATGGAAGTCGAAATTTAAATTGAATTGATTGGAAATGAAGGTTGGGAATTGAACAGTTTGGCCCTGGACTATTTTCAAAATAAGTTACCTTATCATAAACTATTTTAAATCTATTTTCCAAGTTATTTACTATATACAACTTTTCTTTTTAAAGCCAAATTATCTTATACTTATTTTACAATTATTTTTGGAACTATTTAACAATTTTTCAACTGTTTAATAAACTAATTACTATTTTTCAACTACTTTATAATTAATTTCTATTTTACAACTATTTTGCAATTATTTAACTATTTTCTAACTACTTTACAATTTCTTAACTATTTTAAAAATTAATAAGTATTTTTCTACTATTTATCTATTTTAAACTTTTCAAGCTATTTTCAAAATATAAGCTGAATAGAGTGCAAACTGTTTATGATTAAATACCCAATTGGGATAAGAATTGAGGTGATAATCCAAATAGGATTGAAGCACTTGTGAATAAGCGATATAAAAATCATAAGTTAATGTGAATAGAAAAGAGAATTGATTTGCTAATCAATAAAGATGAATACGTAGGATTTACGTATATTATTCTATTCGCATAGTGATTTGATCCAGATTCGAGCGTAGAATTTCGAGATAGTTTATCTGTCCGAGTTAGGATTTTTCACTCGATTTTCGACGGTGAACCTGAATATGGATTGTTGATCGATTCTGGATATTCTCTATCATAGTTATGACTATGCAAGGAGAATGACGGTTTCTGATCAAGAAACCATATCTGTGTCCGCACTAGGAAGTCGAGCGGACGATACTAGTTCGAAAGTGAAATTGTGTGATCGAGTGAGCGATCAGATTTATATAGCATACAAATGATATGTGTACATCGTACGGTTTTGAATGAAATTGTTACTGGGAATTTGTGGACAATAATTGTGAATGGTTTTTGAAATGAAAGGTCTATTTTGTGAAATATGTGATGAGGTAAAATGGAAATCGGATATTTCTATAATAGAAATTTACTTTATGGAAGCAAGTGATATGATAAGTGATTTTGTAAAGAGAAATCAAATTGGAATATTTGATTTGGCATAAACAAAGTTATATATCTTTGTTATATAAGATAAATCTCCCTTTGTAATCTATAGCCAGAAGAAAGGGTTTTGTAAATATTTGAAGTATAAAAGGAAATTTATACAAGTTTGAAATGATCCAAAGATTTTTAAAGTTATATATATATATATAAAGGATCTTTTGAGAATGATTTTGGAGGAAGATTTTTGGAACCTTTGGATTTTGAAAGGCTTTTGATTTTTGGGTAAAATCAATATTGGAATTTGGAAAGCCTAATTTGAGAATTATCGATTTTGGGATAATCGATTTTGAGAAAGGAGATCTATTTTGAGATTCATAATAGGTGTATGATTTGGAAGATACTATATGTGTATAGTATAAAGTATTTTGAAAATTGCTCTGGGGAAAAGGCGCTCCCTTGGAATGAACTTCTCAGGAGTGCCATAGGTTGGTACTGCCTTGAGCCTCTAAGAGGGAGGTTATAAAGTTGATCCTGTGAGGAGTCCGAACAAACTAGTTCCTGAGGAATATTGGGTAGCGAAAGTCGAGGGCGCTGATGCCTATAGAGGCATTTGGGTTATGCTGTGACGACAGTTTAACTCGACGTCGCTGTGATCTACTGTGTGGACCATAGCGGAAATCGTGTGGAGATGAGTGTCAACAGTCTACGCTTGATTTTGCCGGGAAGGCAACGTAACATCGGTAGCCTGCGATCTATGGTCAAGTGGAGTGGAGAAGTTTCATTCTTTTAGCAGCGGAATTCGAGGGCGCTGAGGCCTATAGTTATATGGGTTTTTGCTGTGATAGCAACGTAACCCCAGTTGTAGCTGCGATCTGTAGCGGGTTCCATGGTGTAATCGAGGGGCGCGGAAGCCTACAGTTATCTATGGATTTTGTCGGGATGGCAACGTAACCATCGGGTTAACTGCGACCATGGATGGGGGTGATGATTTCTAGAGCATTCTCACCAAAGATATTTCCCCTATTCTCAAAAAATGTTTTCTATATTTTCAGTAAAATTATTTTTTTCAAAGTATTTTCACTGGTTTTGAAGATGGGTCCGCTAAGTACTTACAAATATTTAGTCTTATGCCTGATCAACATATGACCGAATTTCTGTGAGAACGAGGACGGACTTGTTGGAAAATCAAGTTATAAAATGATATTTTTATAAAAAATATTTTAGCAATATTATATAGATTTTAAAGTGTTTTAAAAATGATCAAAGAATAATTTTCTGATAAATAGTATTTAAAATAAATTCTGGCTTTGTTCCTTTTCGAGGACGAAAAGATTCAAAGGGGGAAGGAATGTGATAACCCGGTTTTTGAATAACAGTTAATAGGATAATTAACTGATTTTTAACTATTGAGTTACTAATTTTATTTGAATTAAACAAATAAAATTTAATAATTTATGATGTCTGGATGTATATAAGTGAATTTGAAACTATTGAATATAAATAATGAATTCAATAGTAAGTCATTAAATATATAAATAGATAGGTGTAAACTCTATTATTTTTGAAACTTTAAGTGTGTCCATATGCATGTATACAAGTATGTATATACATACATATATATATGGTGGTTAGGAAGCTATTGTTGAGTTCAAGATGATATTTGCAAAAGCTATATAAAGTAAAACTCTATATTTTCAAAATATAAGATGAATATTTATTTAAATATAAAATAAGCTTAAAAGAGATTTTATAAAAAAAATATTTTGCTTTCTTTTTAATTTTACATGGAATAGGTATGGTTTGAAATTTTATTCTTTCTTTTTAAAAATTAAATAGAGCAAAATATGATTTAATTAAGGGTCATATTTTCTTTAAATATATATAAGATGTATATATATAAAAGGTATTAAACTTAAAAAGAAAATATGATATATTTAAAAAAAACATATATATAAGTATAAAAGTAATATAAATAAGGAGTTCTTGACATTTGTAAGGTAATTGAAAACATGTATTTACATGTGTAAGTTCAAAGTTGCATGCAAAATACAAATGGCAACGCTTGTTTTTTTTTAATTTTAATTATAAAGTAAGTGTTTTAATAATAAAAAAATCAGATCTGAGAAAATTAAATTAAAATAAAATAAATAACATAGGTTATACAACATCTCCATCCCTCTCTTTCATCAGCTCAGTCTATAATAAAAAAAGATCAAAGCATTTAGATCCTCTCCAAATTTAAAAATACTCGAACCTGTTTATAACTCAAGGATCTGAAGCTTAAACCTGATTAAAATCAGCCTGTAAATGACTCAAAGGTCATCTCAAACAATAAGCATTAGATCAGAGCTACATCAAATTATTTCCAGGTCATCAGAATCAAAGATTCAAATTAAAACAAAACCTCCAGATCAAAGCAATTTCTTTCAGCTCTCTGTTCTTTCTATCAGGTGAGTTAACCATGTTTTAATCTGTTTAAAATTTGTTGCATGCAGCAATTCTGGGAAGAAAGTATGACATGTATGTGCATGTTTGTTCATATGAATTGCTTGAAGATATATATATATATATATATATATATATATATATATATATATATATATATATGATTTCACGGTGTGAATGTCAGAATACAAATAAAAGCTCTGCTATGGTTATCCAGGTTTTAAAATTTGATCAAATTCAATTATCTCTTACCCTGATTCTCTTAAACATGGATGTATAAATAAATCTTGTTTGTTACAACATAGTGAAATTTTTTAAATATTTCCAAGAAGATTTTGAAGCTGGGTTTGAAATAAAGAAGAAGAACAGTAAGAATTCAATTTAGTCAAGAAATTAATTGTTTGGAACTTGAAATTTTACTTATATTATCGGATTTGATTTTGAAACCCATGAATTTTAAACTAAGAATCAAGATTTTTAAACAAATATTGATTTAATAATTTGGATTTGAACGGAAGCGGTGATTTCTTCGATTTCTAGCAACTAAAGGACTTAGTGTGTTCGAGATCGTGATTGGAGGTGTTTTGAAGAGTGGAGGACTGGAAAAATTTGATCGGAAGGATCAACGACCACCAAGGCGGCGGTAATGCGGCGACGAAGGGTTTCGAACCTATTTTTATTGATGAAGTGTAAGGCGTTATTGCGACATCGATATAGGACTGGGTGAAATCGCGCAGGGGGAAAATGTGCTGGAGGTTGAGACGCAATTGTTGACGAAGTAGCAAGATTTCTAGTGGTCGGGATGATCGTCGGCGAAGGGATTTTGTCATATTGGTTTGGAATACAGACTGGTGGATATGTTCATTCCTGATTTGATGGTGGAAACGGTGGATCTGAGTATAGGGCATTGCGGCGGCGTCAGTGATGACTCGAGGATGAGTGCAGCGTTGATCGTCGGTGATTGATTCTGGTTTGCACGTGCACCAGTTTAGTTTCGTGTATGTTTTACTTTGGTGGATGCTGTGTTGAGAAATGTGTTTCGACTGGCAAAAATGGATCGTGCTCTGGGTCTATGATGGAAGTGATGATCGATGGTGAGTGAAGCTGAGACTTGATTTCAGGAATTGATCGATGATGATCGTTCATGTAGATTTGGGAATGATGCTTGGTAGCAATGGTAAGGGGTTTAGAAGAAGATAGGGTTATTGTTTTCGTGTTCGATGCTTGGGTCTTCGGGTTCATCCCGACACATTCTCGAATTGGGCTTCGATCCAAATTTTTCTCAGTTGCTTGTTTGGAGTTGTTCGGTTTGTGTTTTGCTGAGTTGTGGGCTTCGACCCAATAGACTTTTGTCAATGGAAGAAAAAAAGAGAAGAAATGAGGGGGAAACATGGGGTAGACTCGAGTGGTTTTTCGGGTTTGACCCGAAGTACTGTGTTGAACCATTTTTTTTATTGTTTTAAAATCAATTTGCTTTTGGAATTTAAATTTAAAAACTAGTTTAAATTTTCTTATTTAAACATACTCATTTATAATTGTTTCCATTAATAATTGATTGAGTGGTTTTGAAAATTGGTTTAATTTAAATTTTGTAGAATTTAAAGTGATTTCAAAACTTAATTTAAATGAGATTTTTATAAAACAAGTTTTGGAATACAAATTGGAATTAGTTCTTAAAACTTATACTTGATAATGTTTTAAGTTATTTTAAGGAAGATAAGTTTTGTTAACTTTAAATTATCTAGTTAAATGATTATTTTGTTCTAAAAACTTAATTAATGATTTAATTAAGAAAAGGAAATCATAATGATAAATGTTTTTGAAATGGTAATGGTAATAAGGCATTAATAGGATAAGTTTTATCTTAAGATAATTAAGGTTTAATGCCTAGAGATTAATTAAGTTGATTAAGAAATTTGAGCATAATTAACTAATAAGATTCATGAGTGTAATTACTTAGTGAAGTAATGGATGGATAAATTACTGATGTAAGTAATATAAGGAAATTTTACTTAATGGAAGGTAATTTAAGGGTTAATTACTTAGGAGAAGTAATTAAGGATTTATTACTTGGTGTAATTAATTAAAGGATTAATGTAACTAATTAAGGAGTTAATTAATTAATTAATTAAGGTAATTAATTACAGAATGGTTAATCACTGTTATGATTGATTAAGGCTGATTAATGAAAATAATTAATTAATGTAATTAATTAATGTGATAAATGAGAGTAATTTAAGATTTATTTACTATAAATGGTTAAGGATAATTAGTTTGTATAATTGATTAAAGGATAATTACATTATGTAATTAAAGATAATTAATCAGGGATGACTAATTAAAATGGATAATTAAAGAATGATTAATTAATTTATTTGTAATTAATTAATGTCAAATAAGCAGGATTAAGGGTGATTGAAGTAATTAATTTAATTTGTTCAAATTAATTAGAATGGTATGACTAATTTATCTTGCTTATGAATGATTGAATAATATTGTATGCCGTAGATTGATTGATATCTCGGATATGTGATTTGTGATGCTATGTGATATGATATGTTGGTTTTAAACTGAGATAATGTAGTTATCATCGATGTTGAGTTAATATGTATAGGTGACACCCTGTATTTGAAGTTTGAACTGTGTTTCATTTGAATAATTTGGGATAGAATGGTATTAAATTCGAAGAGACCGGAGTCGGGTATTAGCAAATACACGAAACCACTTCGATTCTTTAAAGATTGATATGTGGAATCATTAGACTGGTATGGAATGATTTAAGTGGATTGGACCATTCAATCTAAGTTTTGGTACTTAGAAATTGATATGTGAAAATAAGAGATGTCTATAACAACTTATGAAGTTGTAAATTGATACCAGATACCCCGGGTTTATATAAGTTGTATGCTTTTGTATTCCATGTTAGATGAGTTTGCTCACGCTGGTTTCCAGCCTGACCCGGGTGTTACTTTGATGTAATGCTCGGGTCAGACCGAGTATTACATATTTTCAGGTAAGGACGTTCTGGAGCTCAGGTGGCGAGCTGGATGGCAGGAACGTATAGAGTGTTTCCGCTGTGATATATTGTTGTTTATCAGGGACACGTGATTTTAACTATCCAGTGTTTTGTATAAATATTGTAACTCTGATATATTAAAGTGTAATTTGACAAGTATAGTTTTCTTTGTAAATTGATATTATTGATATTATATATTATCCGCTGCGAATGTGAGATTGTACTTTGGAGTTTCTGATTTTCTTCTTCTATCTCTTTTCTTCTTTTCTCTAACTATCTGGAATTTTCAGCATCGAAACTTCCGGATCATTACAAGAATGCAAGATTCTCACAACTTTGAAGGTTCGTTTGTAAAGTTTGCCGATTTTTCTCCATACCATATAAAAGAATTGGCTCGTAGAAGCAATTTGGAATCTTTATTCAATATTGACAAAAATAAGCATAAAATTAACCAAATTATGGTCAAACTATTCTATGCTAATCTTAGCTTTGGTCACCAAAACATACTAAACCAAGAAGATTGTGTATGGAGTTTAGTTTGTCGAGAACCCGTATTTTTCTCCTTAGATCGAGTGGCTCACATTTTAAGATTTGAAAATGATGGTTATAATTAAGCAATGTTGATTGTGATATGGTTGTTTGTGACCGTATAAGTCATTTATTTTTGGAAGACGATGTGCACCAACTCAAGTCCATGTCCTTAAGACCAAAAGCTAGAATTATACATCGTGCGTTAATGAAAACAATAACTCTGTGAACTGGGAGTTATGAACTTGTTTATGAACATAACTTTAAAGCCTTGTACGCTATCTTCCGAAATATCAAAGTCAATTGTCAATGATTAATTCTTGATGAATTCTTAAGCTTTAACAACGGTCGAATGAATGTCATCTATTATGGTGAGTATATTATGCAATTACTAAAAGCATGTGAGATTCCAGAACCCAACTCACCGGTTTCAACCGTCGGGTACTTAAACTCTCATACTTTAGCATTAATGAAGCTATCGGTTGCTCGACCTCCTCTTATCATTACTTTTGAAGAATGAACTCAACAACAATTATCTCAAGATCAACCATAACAACAATAACAAGGCGAAGCATCTACTGTCCAACTCGCCAAAGATCAACTAGTCGTCAACAAGACGAAATTTTGATTCCTAATCCGGGCCTACCTCCACGTGAGTCTATTTCCATGATATGCCGTAACCAACAAATTCTTCAATCTCATATCACTAAAGTTGACAAAATCTTGATAAGGTTAAAGGATTTTTTATAAAGTTACGGCAAGCTATCTCATGTTCATCTGACACGTTCACGACTACATTAGGTGATCCAGGTAGGCAATCCATTTTCACTTGGTCTTCCTCTTTCGATGATCAAGCAAGTAGTAGCGACAATGGTGGAGTTGGAGGCGATAGTGGTGGTCAAACATCGCATGGTGATAGGGGTAAGCGAAGAATGGCATAAGGTGTTATTTTTCTTACAAAAACATTAGTCTTCATTTCACAACATTATGGCTTGTATTAAATAGCCACTCTTTTCGTATTATTTGAAGACTCTTGTTTATGATATTTTAATGTGTGAATGTTCAGTTCCTTCACAATATCTATCAATACTTCATACTTTTATATTCTTTATTCCTTTTTTCGATGGCAAAGGGGAAGAAATATTATTACTAACACTAAGGACATAGGTTATAGAGCGTCAAAAATTCAGGGGGAGTAAGTATTTAAATTATATATACAGTCAAAATTTATATCTATTTACAGGTTGTCATCAATCAAAAAGGGGGGTTGAGACTTGGTTTTGATTCATGACATAAAGCTATCACTACGACATACAAATTTGATGACTGCTATGAAAAAAAGAGAATATACACTACATGGAGACAATACATCAAAATTGGTGCATCAATTATATTATCTTGGTTTTGAGTCTTAGGTCCATTTTGTTAAAATCTCTCCTCGATTAATGTATATATTAGTTTATATGTAATCTTAATGATTTATACATATAAGCATAGAAGTTACATATATATATATATATATATATATATTATCAAAGTTTTCCTTAAAATCATATAATATATATATTAAAAACCTATGAAAACTCTGCAAATTGCACAAAAATTTACAGGTCAGTCGACTGACCTGTAAATTTCTGTGCAACATGCACAGGTGCACAAATAAACAAATAAAACATTTAAATATCCAGTAGATTGACCTAAATGTTCAGTTGGCTGAATTTCTACAATAGCTATTTTTTGAAAAGGCACGGCTATTTTTGAAGAGTTATGAACCTCTACGAAAAGATTTGGACGCAACACTTCAATCGAAACTCTTCATCAACAATCGCTGCTTTTTAACATCTATAAATACATACTCTAACTTGTTCCAAACTACTGAATTTTCTTATCTTTCTAATCTAACACTCATGAATCTACTTACAACTGTACTTTCAAATATTCTGCATTAAAGCAATATTATACCTTTCTATTCTTCATAAACTTCAAATATATATATTTATACTCGAGGAGAAGATTATAAGAAGGGTGTAATTATAACGACCCGAAATTTTCGAACCCGAAAATTCCAGATAGTTATGAAAAAGAAGAAAGAGATAGAAGAAGAAGAACAGAAGCACCAAACATCTCACAATCGCAGCGGATAAAATATAATAGTAAATAATAACAGTTTACAAAAGAATATTATAATTGTCGATTACATTTAATATACATCAGAGTTTCACATAATATACAGTCACTGAATATTTACAATTATCATGACTCGGATAAACAATGATATAAATACACCGGATATACTCCATACGATACTGCCACCAGCTCGCCTCCTGAGCTCCTGAACGTCCTAACCTGAAAATCTGTAATACTCGGTCTGACCCGAGCATTACACCAAAGTAACACCCGGGTCAGGCTAGAAACCAGCGTGAGTAAATCCAACTAACATGGAAAACTAAGCAAACAACTCAAATAAAACCCGGGTAACTTTTGTTTATTTTCAAAGTCACATTTTATTTTAGACAACACTTATTTCACATATAAATTTCTAAATACCAAAGATTTAGATTTTTAAAATAGTCCAATTCCTCAAAATCACTTATTCCAGCATATAGATTTTCCCTATCAATCTATAAACGTTCGAAGGGGTTTCCGAGTATTTATCCAATACTCGACCCCGGTCTCTTCGAAATCTCATATTATCCTATCCCAAGTTATCCAATTAAATTCACAACATTTTATATCGGAGTTACCAACTCTTTTAAATCATACAATACCATCCAATCATTCATAAACAAATTTGATCATTCCCAAAATAATTCAATCAATTCTAATTGAATTCTTAATCTCAATTCCTTGATTAGTCCTTTTATCATAAATCAATTCCAAATAAATTAACTTGCACCCCTTCATCATCCATCTTGATTTACATCTTGGATTAATTACCTTCCAATTCCATTCGATTGATTTTCTTAATTAATTTCACGATATTCGATACTCTTACCGAATAAATGAGTAATCTTTAATTATTTCCCAAATTAATTTTACTATAATTAATTACGTTAATTCTTAAGTACTTATATTAACTGACTTCTCATAAGTCACTTATTATGAATTAATTAATCTCAATTAATCAAATCTTTAATTACTTCATTAATTATATCAATTAATGATTTCCAATTATATTTTACTTTAATTCAATCACAATATTAATCATTCTCGATCAACCTTAACCTGTACTCAACTATCTTCATATTTACTTCATCAATAAATTTATTACTCCGAAATTTGTTATTCTAATTAATCTCTTAATTTATTACACAAGGAATTTCTATTTTATTGGTTACATTAAGTAATTAATTATTAAACCACCAAATGGTTATTCTAAAGCAAATTTCACTTCATTTATTTATTTAAACCTTCATTTATTAATCTAACCCTGAATTACTAAATTAATCATCCAAATCATTAATTAACTGAATTAATTAATCATCCATTTAATCATCCTTATATTTCTTTTAAAAATCCAATTTATATATATTTCGATAACTTAGGGTACCGAAATATTCAAGCAAACCACAGCATTCCACATTCCAATTACCCCAAAAATATTCATCCCAGAATATCAACCATTTCAGTATATACTATATACCACTATATAATATAGCACGTCACTTCAAGTCAACCATTCAACCAAGCACTTAAATTTAACTACTTAAATTTAAGTAAAACTATCCAGAAGCGTGAGATTTACTCACCTTTCATTTGTTTGGCAGTCCATTCCAATCTTGATTAATTTCCATGGCTTCAGACCTTGTAACAACCATTTTTTTTTTCCATTTACACAAGTTAGAAAAAAATCTAATAATTTGCTTACCACTAAATAATTAAATATACCATCCTTCTAATGAAAACTAATCCAATATATTTATTAATTTAGTTCGTAACCGATAATTAGTTTCGTTAACTACTAAGAGCTAATTTACTGTGAATTTTCAAATCCTTATTCAACCTTTACATTAAACATGCAGGTTGGTATACTTGCGTTTTTTTTTATTGTTTCTGTACATATCAGTATTCCAAATCAAAACAGGAAAACAAAATGAATACCTAATCGAACAGCGTGAATCCAGAACGAACATCCCCCCTTCTACCCACGAAATTCACCTCAGACAAGCATCAATCATCGCGACATCGTCTACATCCCCATGCCTTCAAAATCCATCGGCCTTCCTTCCCTCTCGCTTCGAGCGCCATCACTCCCACTCGACGTTGCCCCCAAAAACGCGCGCGACCTCTCCTCTTGCATAGGAATTCGAGTTCGAGTCGAGTCAACCCCACCTGCTCATGCGATGCCCTAGAATTCGCGAAACCCACTCCACTGCTTCGACCGACATCGAGGCCGAAGCCCTTTCAATCAACATGAACGCTAATACGGCCTTGCTCGCGAGCCCTAGCTTGCATCGTCGCTTCGATTAGGGTAGCGGATGCGCAAAAGGGAATCGCGATTTTAGACGAGGCGAATAGATTTGGAAGAAAGCGGCTTGGCTACCATTTTTTTTTCTTTTTTTTTTCTTCGATTTTGATTTTGTTTTTAAGATGTGTTCGATTTACACACTGAAGAGAATAGAGAGGGGAACGGGAATGAGATATAGGGTTGAGAAGCTTCACGAGTACGCGTTGGATACAAAATATCTCTGACTGATTGTACTTTAATTTTTATTATATAATTAAATAGTGAAAATATCTCGCGTTCCATAACGCGAAATCCCGAACCCCAAATCAAACATGCCGACAGGCGTTTATAAAGTTTTACCCACGTTCCGAACTCAATGGGACGCGTTTCGGAAGCTAATTCAATCGTATGCATGAGTTACGGAATTAAACGATCGATTTTAAATTAAACCGATTAAAATGGTTCTAAGCGTTTTGAGTTGCCAGGGTCAAACGACAATTCCGATTGCTACGAAAATTGAAATCCGATAATAGCTAACTATTACGGATCCAATGGAACTGGTTTCATCGAATTCCGAGACTGTGCCTCGGAAGGCTATTTTTAAATTCGAATTAAACGATATATTATTAAAATTAAACAAATTACCTTTAAATTAAATTTCAATCATTCAATTATCTTCAGTATCCTCATTAGATTTTACAAGCCTTCAAATTATTTTAAACAGGCTTAGAATCTCAAATTCAACAATTTACCCAATTTCAATTATATAATTCAATATTTAAACTATACAATTCAATGGTTTAATTATCAAGTAAATGTTGATATCCTGTATTCAAGTTAAAATTAACTTTTAAATAATTTAAAATCGATTAATTATTTCAATTTAACTTGCCAAAATTTTCGGGTCGTCACAGTAATGCAAGTGGCAAATCCGTGTTATTAGAACACACAAAGTCAAAACAATCTTTTGTATTTGTTGAAGTCTTGTTTTGCTGCTCAGGCGTGTGAAGTCCTCTTCGACTGCTGAGGTGAAATCATGTTCTGCTGCTCAGGTCCTTGTTCGGCTGCTCAAGGGTTGTATAGACCTGTTCCTCCGGGTTAAGTGAGAGTTTTTTTTTAGTGAAATTCCAGAAGGAGTCTGGGACTAGACGTAGGACAGAGCTCCGAACCAGTATAAATATCTCTGGTGTCATTTTATTATACTGCTTTTATATTCTGCACTATTTACTGTATTGCTATCATCACTATACTTTGTATTATCATATATCCATATTACATGATCCTTAACACTCTTTTACTAGCCTCTTACAAATAGCTGGATATTTTCCAACAGCTTTTAGTTACCTTGACACACATCGTGACAAATAGCTACCAATGGCTCGTCAACGCGTAGCCTCAGTCACGTTCCTATATTGCCACTAAAGGTAATAGACTCCTATCTTATGCGACACATGGGGTAATAGGGCACCTACAATGGGTCATCTAACCCAAACCTCATGATGCGCATCAAATATAATATACAAAGACATTGCCGTGGATTTGGAGAATGACCCCATGATCAGGTCGCCAAGATAGATTCTAGCCAATCTGGCTCACTTTCAAACTATAGAGGTAGCTAGACACGATGTGGATAGTTAATATAGTACTCATATCCTATTGTTATATATCTCTAATAGTAGGTCATCACACAACTCTTACAAGTCACCACGTGACTACAATGTACTCACCAGAGTGAGTATCGCCACATACACATAAGCGTACTCCCCTTATGAGTGACATTTACTTATGAATAGTCAAATAAATAACATAATGGTGTCTTATGCCAATGCATATTATTCAGATAATTTATTCAATGCTCATAAACTACACTTAATCCATACTAGAGATCTTTATATGAAAAGTCCGATGAATAATAGGAAAAGTGTTATCGAAAGTCCTATACCAAGCAGTATGCCTAAACCATTTATTCCAATTTCCCATCTCATATAAGTAATAAAAACATTATAAACATAATGTCACAATAATAATAAAGTCATGAAACTACATAGAAGGATGTCGTCAATGTTTCTTATCCATACACCAATTAGAACCATATCAACCATGATTAAGTCATATAATCTAATTCAATATATAAGAAAAGAATGATCAGAAATGTAATATATAAAAAGATTAATCAATAAATAAATAAAGTAACAAAAAATTCAATATTTAATGAATCATTCACATCATATAACCTTATATAATAATATAAATAATTAGATTTAGATAATAAGTAGCATGTATGTGTATATTATCATATTTAAATTCTTAATAATGTTATATAAGACAATTGATACAAAAATAATATCCAATTATTAATTTAAATGTCATAATTATAATTCCTTAAGTTTATTATATAATTGGAGTCATCATCAAACACCATGAAAATTATTTGATGATTCAAAATAGGGATTTACTAAATTTTATAAATTTTCACATAGTTGTAATATTATTAAACTACTGTCTACAATTAATGAACATCTCAAAATAACTTGTAAAATCAAATATTACTCAATGCAATCAATTCATAATTTTCTATAATTAAAAACTATATTAAAATAAATATTAACTTTCAAGATAAATTCCACTGTACTTCAAATTATTGAAATATAGATAATTCCAATATTTCTTCATATATATTCAAAATCATTGTTAACTATATTAATATGTCTTAATAACATTTAAAAACCATTACATAGTTTATTCATAATTTAATGATTATAAACAATATTTAAATAAATTTATGTTAAATAAAATAGATTTCTAGAATGAAAACTAAACACTAAATCATAATAACTTTCATTTGCATAATAAGTAACTCTTTGAAAGATTACAATAATATAAAATAAACAACAAAACCATTCATGAAATACAATTAGATAAATGATAAATAATGTAAAATTATACAAAATAATAATTCAAAAAGTCAAATAGTACATGTTCAATATACTTGAATATCACCTCAGTTGACTGATCTAAGTCGACTGAATCCATAAAAAATCGACTAAAATGTTGTATTGCTCTTTAATTTTGGATTTTGTACTAGTCTTGTTGATTGAGTTTATTGCTCAGTCGACTGAATCGTGATTTAGTCTACAGAATTTTTATTTAGTCTACTAAATTCCTAAAAGTCAGAAAATGACTTTCATGTATTCTTCAGTTCGATTCAACTCGACAAGCCTCACTTATTGGTGTTATTTCCCTCTTGTTTACTCATAATTCTACTATACTATAACCATTCATGATCAATTATATCAGTGAATCACAATTCATGGATGAAGAGGTAGAATCACTATATTACTAAAGTGTAACTTGATCATTGACTAATAATCACTAAATTAAATTAAACATAGCTGAGAGCAGGAGAACTCACCTTGATTCGATGATAACTTTGCTCCTAATCCATCCTTGCTTCCCTCTTCTTGATCACTTGACTAATATTCTTCAATTTAATAAGACGATCAACTAGCTTATTTTGGTTACTTGGTGCGGGTAGTTGCTAAGATGTCTTGATTTGATTTGTATTAATTGTTGTAATTTAATGCTAATTAATTTTAGAAATTACAGTGATGGAGTGTAGGTAGAAATTTCAAAATGTTTCTTATTCGAAAAATGTACGAGTATGCTTGTATACTTAGAAGTGGGAGAAGACTCTAGAATTTGAAAATTGTAGAGTTTAAGCTTCATGAAGGAAAATATATTTATTTTTTTGGGTTTATATACTAACTAATTGGGATTGTGAACATTTCTTTTGTTACTTGCTTATATGAAAATAATGTTTACATAACCAAACTTTCTTTGTTTACATGAAAGCTAATTGGTTGAGTTTTGCATAATAACGTACCTTTATATTTATTACTTTCTTATTCAAATTCGTATCTAATTAAAATTTAAATTCTTTTAACACTATAAAATCTTTATAACCTCTCCTTTATTATAAAATCCCATGAAATCTTATTTTGTCGATTTATTTCAGATTATTGTATTTAAAAATACCTAAATAAATTATTAAATCAATTTTCCTTTCAATTAAATTCCTTTCATTTTAATAAACTTTTCTTCATCAATTTCTCTGAATTAATTACTTAACTTCATACTAATTCTATTCAAATCTTCATTATTTCATAAATAATTATTATTTAACCATTAATTAATAGCTTCTTGACAATGGATTGTTACACGAATGGACAAGTGGAGACGATGAACAAAATCATTATGTTCACTTAGAAGAAATGGTTAACTAAGGCCAAAGGCAACTGGGTTGATGTGCTTATACTAGCATTGTGGGCTTATATGATGACCCGATAGTCTATAACTGGACATACGATGTTTGCTAGCATACAGATCAGTGGCTATGATCCCGATTGAATTAGAAGTCCCTTCTTATCATAAAAGGTTTTCTGATTCAAAGGTAAACGATGAACTCTTTCTTGAGTTCCTCGATTTGGTTGTTGAGGAATGGAAAGAAGTGAAGTTGAGCATTGTTGCTCACTAGAAAAGAGTAGCACGACACTTTAACACCAAGGCCTGAAATCATACTTTCGAGGTAGGGAATCTCATTTTAAAACAAGTTCTCTTGGGTATATAAGCATTTGGTAGAACTGGGAAGGTCTTTATGTAATCCAGCAAAAGCTTGGAGATGGAACATTTAAGCTAGCTAAAGTTGATGGAATCTCGATTCCATGGGAATGGAAGCCCGATTCTAGAGAAAATGTAACAAGACAAGACTTGCCATGCTTCTTTCCTATAAATACAATTCTCTTCTCGAACTGATGGAACCTTGTCCATGTAAGCGAAAATTCTATACCATAGGATCAACAATGTATTTAGCTACAAACTCCTTCAATCCAAGATTAAGACCAAAGAGGATAATCATCTAGGTCAATCGGATATTAGACCCTGTCATTCTAAAACTCGGAAATAGTTATAACTCCTCTGGCCTAGGATCTAGGTAGGGGAGTATAACTTCAGAGGTCTATCTGACAATCCGAGTACCAGCTCCTTTGGTATAGGATTAGGACCGGGGAGAGTTAACATAAGAGTTGATCGGATAATTTAAACTCAACCTTCAGGCATTTTCCATTTCCCAAAATTTGGCAACATTAAAAAGGAAAAGCTATATAATTTAACCCCACCTTCAGGTACTTTCCATTGCCCGAAGTTAGGCAACATCAATAGTAAAAGATCACATAAGGGCCGATCGTTTAATTCAACCAAAACCATTAGCCATTTGCCATTGCTCAGTTTTAGGCAACATCAAAAAAGGATGCTTGGAATCGTACAATGAAAGCTCTAGCTTTCGGAGATGGATGCTAGTGCATAGTTGAAATTCAAATAACCATGCCTACAGCTTGGTAGGATACGCTAGGTCGAGGATGAATAAGGACGGTTAATGGATGCTCTCGATGAGCGCCCAAAGATGGGCAGAATAGGGAGAAAATGCTTAGAGATAGGCATCCAAAGGCATAGGTTCTTAGATATATGAACCAGTCAATGGTTAGGATATTCGTGACAGCACTTGTAGCCTAGCGGTACATGCTCAGCCAAGAATAAGCAAGGATAGTCATTGAAAAATGAAACCAAGAGCAACCAAACTCCTTTAGTCTAGGATTAGGAATGGAAGTGTCAATTACACTGGGAGCAACTGGATAATTTTCCCTACATGATTAGCATCAGACCAAGTCCTGGATATCGACAATGTTGGAGATGATACCTGGACTCTAGCACTTGGAATGAAAAGTCCCATAAACGGGACTTATGACGTGGAAAAACTTAACAAAAAGATGTGAATTCACTAATGGTTAAGTAAGATGCGCTTTGTCGTGGATAAGTAGTGTAAATCTACAAATAGCACCAACCGCGCTCGAATATTGACGAGGTTGGTAACATTAGGACTTAGACATTCAAATTTGTTGTTCCTCGAAAATAAAGAGTGTACGATTGGATTATTCATAGTTAGTAATCGTTCGAAGGAAATTTGACCTAACATAAACAGGAAAAGGAAACGCGGACCCAACTAAGGCATGTAACGATCTATAGAGTGTACGACTTGTCATTAGCGTGAAGATTGGATTTTCTACCATATAAAGTAGTTGAATAGATATTCATGGAATGGAGACAATGCTTTGAATTAATTCTTAAATGACCGATTGGAGCATGGAGGCAAAAGGATATGCTTGTCTTGTTTTAGAGCATGCTTTGTTCTCAATGAAAGCATACTCTAGCCGACAATTATTATCTGGCTTTTTGACCAAGTAGATCTTCACTGAGGAAGAACATCAAGATGAAGGCGAAACAATTCCTAGGAGTAGGAGTATATTTAGAAGGGCAATAAGATCAGATTCAAGGGATTCCGAAAGCATTGGAGCAAAGGGGATCACTTGGTACCAAGCACTACCACTTGGTACTGACCACTTTGTATTGCACGTGGGTCCTTCAAAATCTTATACATGGAACTCTAGCTTAAATGATTATTGTGGGGTGCTTTTATTAAGAAATAGAAGAACAACTCTAAAGGTTTTATGAATGAAAGCAGGGAAGAGCAAGTGCTATCAGAACCTGTCAGAATAACTCAATTTAAAGGAAAAGTTGTTGGAACACAACGGATCGGAAGTAAAAGGCCAATGGAAGGTAGAAGGGATAGAAAATGGTCGGTATCGATCATTACCACTCGGTATAGAGTGGTTTTTATTGGTGTTTGGGCCCTGTTACTCACACCTGCATGCTTGAATATGGATTTGGGTTTGGTATTTCATAGGCCTCTGGATCAACTAGATTTCACTGTAAATATAGACCTAATGAAAACCGAAGATGGACTTTTGGCTCATTATCTCCTTCATCTTTTGTCTCTCCTCCTTTAAAGTCACCAAGGAAGCTACTGTTTGCTATTCTAGGCTTTAGGATCAGTAAAACCCATATACTAGTGACTCTTAAATTTATAATCAATAAAAAGTATTGTGGATGTAGGCTAGAGACTACCGAACAACTTTAAAAGTCTTATTGTTCTCACAGTTTTTCACATACTCTCTATACATTTCAAAATTTCTATAGGTCTTTGGATGTTGATCCACTTTTGGTGTTAACTTTATATATAATTAAAAAGCAATTATATGCATATATAAATGCAAAATTATTTTTAATAAAATTAAAAACTTACGTACTTATTTTATTATAGAATTCGAAAAAATATATTTTTTAATAATAATTTTTAAATTTATTTATTAAGTTTTGCTTGGAATTAATAAGATTAAAATAAATTATTTCTAAACATAAAATTTGTATATTTCTTTTTTATAAATGTTTGTACAACATTTTAACATTTAAATATATTTTTATATATGTATATATTATAATTTGAAATCAACTATAAACTTAATTATTAATTTTCACATGTATGTGTGTATATGTATATATAATTAATTTATACATATAATTTTTTTATGGCCAAAATCGTATTACGCAAAGATAAATTTTTGATACATTTATTGATGTTTTAGATTTTTGTAACATTATTTTATATAAATAATTTATATATATATATATATATATGATTTTTTATGTTGAAAGGCTTTCAGGTTCCGAAACTAATTTTATAAAACTTTAAATAAAATTTGTAAGATATAATTTATTAATAGTATTTAAACTTAAACATTAGATAAAAAATTATTTTTTTATTTATGTCGTGGGGATTACAGTGTATTTTTTTACAAATTTTTTTATAAAAATTACATAGGCATATAAACATACAATCATCATAAATGTGACGATATATTGATATACTAGATTCATCACCTATCGATCTGAACGTCATATGATATAAAATTAATACAACATTAATTTATATTTGTAAATTTGAATCATACCTTCATTAAGGCTTATTGAATACACATTGAAATGAAGATATAAGCTCTTTTGAATCCTATTCCAATTCTGAAGGTGCGAGCTTCGAATGGCTTACCACCGATCTTGAAAAGAAGTACAACTTGATGTATTTTTAATTGAAATTTCATATTAATGGGGGTTGCTATATGTGGTTGTAGATGATAGGGCTCAAGAGTGAAAAGTTATATTTCCAAGGGAAGGAAGAGTTATTTAATAAAGGAAGAGATCATGGATAGAAAACTGAATCTGAATTTTATATTTCTCTATTACTCTTTCTTTCCTTTAATTAAACCATGGCTGGCCATATAGGCTAGACCAGCCACCTGAAGCCCCCTATGCCAAGCCACAATGAGCTCCAATCCTAAATAAAAAAATTCTTATTTAAATTTGATTTAAATGTGTATCGATATCATATATCGGTCAGTATATTTATGTTGAGTCTAAAAATGGAACAACACTTAAAGTGACCTAAAATAAAGTGAGATCTAATAGAAAATGTTAACCAAATAAAGTGAGCATCAGAATTTTATAGTGGTTCGATAAATCAAAGGCCTACATCCGTTGTTTTTTTTATTAACTATAGATCTGTAGTAACCAGTACAAGCATTTTGCAGATCAAATAGCCTAAAAACAACCAAGAATAACATCCTTAGTGACTATGGTTGAGGAGAGGTAGATGATGAAGAGAGCAAAGTGCCAAAAGTCCTTTTCCAAATTATATAGGTGCTATATTTATAGGTAAATCATCCAATAGAATCGTCAAATCTTAATATACTAAGTCTCACTTCAGATCCAAAAATGCAGAAGAGGAAGATGGAGTCCCAGAGCCGCAAAACCAACTCGGTACCAACCAAAAGTGGCCGGTACCAACCTATTTTTTGGATGAGGAATCACTCCTTCTTCCCTCCTTTGATATTATATCCACGATCCATTATGTCCCGAGTATTTTTCCATAAAGATTGTGTTTATTCTAAGAGGTTCTAATATCATTTACACTTGTCTTCTTTCCTTCAGTTCTAATATCACTTATACATGTCTACTTTCCTTCAGAATTTTCTTGGAGTTGTTCGCCTATTCCACGAGAAATGTACCCTAAGATGATCGCTGAAGCTATAATTCTGCAATCCATGTCTCTGAGGGCCCATGAGAGGCAAAGAAAGTGCTCGGTACCAAGTAGATCAAATCACTACTGAGTTTTACCTTAGCTTCTATCTTGTCCCAATTTCATGAGTCCATTCCTATTGTCCTTCCAAGCATGCTCTCAAAGCAATGAATTATTTAATCTTCGTCCTGACATCCAGATTCATTTAAAATCTTTCTTGGTTAAAAAGCCAAAATATAATAATTTATTACTATTATAAATGCACCATTTAGTGTTATTTAATACATCGGATAAAACATTACAACTAATATTTCATAAATATTAATTAATTTAATTAATTGATAATGATTATAAACTAATTAAATTGGGTGGTAAAAGGAGTATCCAATCTTTCAATTGTGTGACTCTTTAGGTGTAAATTCAAAGAATGATTAATATCGAACTATTCGAATATTAACGTTCACACAACACTTAGGAGGTGGTGGATATATTATCCAAATTTATTGCTTACTTGATTTTGGTAAAATTCAATTTTACTTTGTTAAGCATTACCTAGTGACGATTATTTACACAAATTCTTTTCTTCAATACTATATCACTTTGGAGTTATGGAATTTGATAATGGTCAAAATTCCAATATCATCCATATTCAGCTCCATAAGCCAAATACATAGTCCTTAGTTCAATAATAAAAATTATTATTCACCGAACTACTATGGCCAGAAATTTTGACTTTGAGTCGACTTTAGATGACCGTAGTATTAACCCCATATAATTGAGGAGAGGAATCCTCTCTTGAATAGTGTTTCACTTCCATTACTTGCACTCGACCTAACTATAGTCACTCGATAGATGCCGCAGCATGATTTGACTATAATCAAAGCTAAGCTTTCATATTGAATATCAACAGTATTCTCAAATCGAGAGAACTATGTAAATTAGTCACATCAATATTTTTTGTTTGTGCTTACTATATTAATCAGCAGAAAACTATCAAGTAAGTCATTCCATATTATCCAATAACTATTGGAACGTAACTCCTTAGTGCCCCTCAGCAGTCATGAGCAATACATACTCTATTCTCAATAGATGTATCGATATTTAGTCTTGATGCATCGTGACTAGAAATATTTAAATGATGTATTTATTATATTGTGATACAATACTCATGATTATAACCAATTATAATTACTATCACAAACACAACATTTATGGATTTTCTGTTAAATATATTTTAGTTAAATATCTAATAATTTATAACATGTTGTAATTAATATATAATAGAAAGAAAACACTTTTATTTAAAATGATAATTGATTACAGAGTTAATTAATTACAATAAATTACAGAATTGCCCTTAGAGAATACCCTTAACTTCATCGATCTCCCACTTGCACTTGAAGCCAATTATGGAATATCAATCTCATTCCTTCGATCAGCTTCTTGAGAGCTGACTAAGGCAGACCCTTAGTTAATAGATCTACTATATTGTCCTTGGTATTTACTCTTCGTATCACGATATCTTTCTTGTCAATGAATTCTCTAATGAGGTGGAAGTTTCAAAGAATATACTGTGACTTCTTATGTACTCTAGGCTCCTTTGCTTTCTAAATTGCCGCATTGTTATTATGCAACAATGGCATAGGATTCTCTATATCGGCAATCACTTCGAGCTCACTAAAAAACTTACGCGTCCATGTAGCTTCTTTAGCTGCTTCATTGAGGGCGATGTGCTAGGCCTTTAATGTTGAATCAGCTATTGTTACTTATTTGTAACTTTTCCAACTGACAGCTCCGCCATTAAGTTTAAAGACATAACTAGACTCTAACTTACTATTATCAATATCACTTTGAAAGATTTAATTCGTATATCCTTCGTAAGGAGCAATTCATTCCTACAAATAGGGAATAAGTCCCTAGTATTTCTTAAATACTTCATTACGACCGTCAAATGGCTTTCTCCAAGATAAGAATGGTATGGGCATATGCATCTTAACGTGTATGCCATTGTCGTTCTAGTACATAGCATAATTTACATTATGGATCCTATGGTTGAAATATATGCAATCCTCTTCATATGCTCTTTCTCCCCATTGGCATCTGGAGTGTATTTCTTAGAAAGGATGATTCTAGACTATGTTGGAACGATTCCACATTTGGAATTCCCTATACTGAACCTCTTCAGTTTGGTATGTAAGAATCTGTACCTCAATGGGCCCAAATTTCAAAAAAGTCGAAACTCAAGTCCGCCAAAGCATGAATCACTAGATTTGGTTCCTGCAATAAATATAAGCATAGTGAGATCGATTAAACAAAACTCACAGCGGAATAATTAATATTAGGATAAATATTGAATATGGCTACTACCTTGGAATTTATAGAATTCCTAGGACATCAATCAGTTTGTCAATACCGAGCATGAGAGAGAGAAGACTACACCATCAACCGATGATATCAAGCTCCATTGACATGTCCCTCTATCTGTCCTGTTGGTTGTAATAAGGAGGGAGTAAAAATTACGTTCTGGTGACTGGAAAATCTATACACTGTCCATAACATAAATTTATACTGATATTTTCCCATTTAATTGCTATGTCTATTATTTAAGGTAAGCCCAATTTGTTTACCATGCACGTACGATGGGTTATCAACCCAAAATCTACCTAAACTTTTCCAAAGGTATGGCTTATGCAATTTAATTGATTAATACTTCGTAAAATGAAGTGGATCCCCTAACATAGTTAACGTTGGTTTATTGGTCCTAGCTACTAAGACCTTCAACCTATATATATGGTTTCTTAATATATATTTGTCATTCTACTAAAACATCTGTTGCCCATAAAAGTTTAGTTATGTGAGAGAAGGTAGCCAAGCTACTTAATACCTTTATAATAAGGACTAGGCAGACTTTTGACCATTTAATACTAGAGAGATAGGTCCTCCAACAACTACTTAATACCTTCAAAACTGCCGAAGGAGGTCCCCATCATTTAATACCTAACCTCATGTCGACTCCATGTTACAATCTACCTGACTTTGCTTTGGATCTCACTTAGTCACTTAATACTTTTATTACAGGTGGAGGTGAACCCTATAACAGTCACTTAAGACCTCAAACCTGAGGTGGACTATTCCCGAGATATCCTCTACTGCTCTTAACCACATATACCGACCATTTAATACTTCTCTAATTAAGAAAAGGGGCAGGCCCTCATACAACCACTTAATACCTCAAATCCTTTAAGCAGGTCCTTCTTTTATTTTCACAAGTCGATATTTAATACTTCGAGAGAGGCGGGTCCTTAAAAACCACTTAATACCTTCAAACTCCCGAAGTAGGTTCTTCCCTTATGACCTATACTCACAATGACATCTCACATTAGTCCGACTATTCATAGGAACTGTTAGCCAGATTATCTCGGTAGATTTTCCCTATATAATTTGAGACTAACCTCACGTCATCGCCAAGTACTTATCATAGGAGATATCCCTATGACTTAGCCATATATACCACACTCTAATATATATATATATATATATATATATATATATATATATATATATACCCACATTCTATCGTGTAAATTGATTATGCTATGTAAGGATTCCTTCCTATTTTTCCTTAACAATCATTTATTTGAATTCTTCGGTTGGAAATATCTCACATTAGTAATAAGTGTGCACAACTGCTAGTAGCCTCTGAGTGAAAAGCTGACTTCGACCGTGAAACTCCACTGACATCGTATTTCCAACCCATTGAATCAAATTAATTAAACTAAGCTTATTATTATTTTATTTTTAGGCCTTGCTATCCTAGGCTTATTATTCTTAAATTTATTTACTATTCCAAGTTGAACATTGGACATAGCCTATCGATCCTCTTTTGTTATTTAAGGCTATATATCTTCCTCAAATATTCCATTGCTAACCAATTCCCTTTCCAATTACATATCCATAAATGTTAACTTATCCAAGATAAATGAATATCATCCTAACTACATTTCCAAAGACATTTATATATTTATTAATAACTAATGAGTAGTCCTTTTAGCTATACCATAGTTATTAGTTCAACCTCTTTATTTATCAATCCCATTAATGCATTTACCCTATCACATTATTGCAACTCACATATTTATTTTCATTTATTTCCCATTAATTTGAGCTAACACCTTTTAAATCCCCTTCCCATTAATTAGTTATCCTAAAAACGAATATTTCATGTAATTGTTGTTCTTAGTTAAATTTTATTTTAATTATTACAAGCGCATGAAATTATGTGCAAATATTTACTTTTATCAAATATATTCTAGTTACACATCTTCACTAGAATCTTGTTTACCATGTTCAATTATTAGAATCATATCTAGAAAAGATTATCTGCTATAATTTCCAAAAGTTAGTCAAACCAAAAGATTTAATTTAAAATATAAAAGATTACCTAACTTAAAATTCCAAGGAATAATTATTTCTTTTCATTATTGAAATAGATAGTGTAAACTATAATGAATTCAAACTTTACACATCACTTTCTCTTTTTATTTGTATATATTTCTTATTAAATCAAATAACGTATTTTTCTAAAAGGGAAAGAAATTAAACTAATTTACAAATATTAAACGGACCTAAATTCCAACAATCTAAACATAGAAAAGTTTACATTCCAAAAAGACTAGGGTAATAATCCAAATCCATAACATTATTATTCAACCTATTTCAGATTTGGAATAAATTTCATTCAAATCAGCATTCTAAATTCATACATTAGAATCGAATTTTTCAGATCAGGTTGTAAAAAATTTATAAACAGGAATATGTAGGAGATATTTATTATATTCGGATTACATTTAATTTGTTGCCTTCAACTCATATACAATTATCCCGTTAGGCATAATAATAAAATAAACACCAACGAGATAATTTTCGTATTATAACAATCTATAAAATTTCTCACTTACCTTTAAAAAATGCTCCAAATCTGTAGATCTAAAGTAGAACCTTTCATTTAATTCCACCTTCTTTTAAACCCATGAAATATGCATAGAAATTGGAATATACATATGTTAGGATTTCAGATCTGAGAAGAGATTAGGGTTGGAAGGGAACAAAAAATAAGTATGAAAATATGAATATAGATTTACCTTGAATACACGGTATTATAGGTTGATTGTCTTCCTTTTCTTTCTAATTTCTGTTTTTCTCCAATTTGTATACATATATATAAATATTTTATAATTTTAGAACGGTAGTGGAGAAGAGAAATGATAGAGCATCGCCGCTTTTTCTAAAAAAATATGAGAAGAATGGAGAGGGCTAGGCATGAATTTATAAACATTAGAATCTGTCATAGAAGTATGATTAAATACATTAAACATGAGCCATTGTGGCCTAGGCAAACCCTAGCCGCCCCATGCTAGCGGTAGACTGCCTATATGACACCGACCGACTGGTTATAGTCGACCGACCCCAATAATGGGTCGACCTATGGGCCCGGGCAACTAATTATAGACGTTAATTAATTATATCGAATTATTTTCATTTCGAATTCTTTTTTCATCTATAACTTCTTCGTTTTAGCTCCGATAGCGAAATTCCAAATATGAAAATTGCTCAGTATTTCACCACGAACACAATGTTACAAGTCTCATGGTCAAATTCCATCATTTGTGAAAATTTAATTTATGAAAACTACCTAACTTTAATAATTAAATAATGTAAAATTTGCAGGGTGTTACATTATTCTCACCTTAAAAGAATTTCATCACTGAAATTTATATCAATAACTACGTTATGGTTTTTGTCTTCGATTACCCTAAGCTACGTAACCAATTTGTGTATGTCTAACTTTGCAACCAACGTGCACAAGTATATAGTGCATTACTATATCATCACACAAAAAACATGTATACATAATGATTCTAAATCGGGCCCTACGATAAGAATGCATTTTTCTAAAAACAAACTTTGAAAACATGATGCAGACAAACTAAATATACTTTCTGTTATACATGTATGCAAATTTGGAAAATCCTTTTTCACCCAAAAATCCATATACTTCTATGAATAGAGGCATGGTGCAAACAATTTTGCATCCAATACATTCCATCCAAAAATCTAACACATAGAAAAAGCGCTTCCTAAATGTTACTCCTATGCCAGGAAAAAGAATTTAAGTGAAGAATTTAACATTCTTACCATTCCATTAGCTTCCCATTCCCGTAGTACAGTGTCAGTTTCCCCACTGCCCTAGATTTACTCTAAATTTTCCATATACAAAATGCATGAGGAGGCTTGTTTTCAAGCTCAAAAAAGAATTAAGTATAAAATAAACTCGCCCTAATTGTTAACAAGTTGTGGAAATACAAATTCCAAGGCTAGATTAGCTTTTCTCTTATTATTGCTTGCATTTATCATAACGTCGATCCTAACGCACCGCTAAATCTGCAAATTCTAGTTCTATTTGTCTTTCCTACGCTTAACATATGGCCTTCAAAATAAAATATTTCACATAAATCTTTCACATCTTTCAAATTTATACGTCATTTGAAAAATATATTCAAAAATATTTAGATGTACATTTTCCCTTGAAATCTAATTTGGGAAAAAACTCTAAAAATTATTTAGGAGTAAAAAATAACTCAAACCCAAAAAAAAAAATTGAAACGAAAAACTTTTAAATCAAGGGAAAATTTTCAAAATATTTTTCTCCTCAAAATTATGATAAATCAATCCACAATTCAATGTAGTCGGAAGTCGGTTATGGGTGAAATGCATAAAACAAATTCTAAAATTCCACAACTTACCTTAACCCATAAAACTTGACATTTTATATAAAAAGGTATGCCAACACCTATAATGACCCAAAAATTTTAACGATTTTTATAATCTAATTAACTGAAATTTTGCTTGAAATTAAATAACTATAACAATGAAAATTTGATATTTGAAATACATCTATTTAGACATAGCAAATGTATGATTTTCATTAGAGAATATGGAAGTTTATTTGGTTGTGTAATTTTATTCAAATTTAAATCAATTAATATTTGATGGAAATAAAACAATTTCGAAACCTGAATATTTTTATATAATAAAAATTTAAATGTTTTTCTAAATGAGAAGTCATATTTCGTTTCGTCAAATGTGGACTGCTCTAGCCTTGTTTATCTTATTTTCGATGGTTTGGCAGCATTTTTGGCAGTGAATATCGACTTTTAATAGGATGATTATATCGCTCATATTCGTGTATCATTCTGTTCATCTCATCGTGCTGATCTCCGCAATACTAATTTGTGTGTTTCGGCGTCCGGTACGCGACGAAATCTGCAAAATTGGTAGAGTATTGGTATCCGTTTTGAGCCTTATTGGTTTACTTGTGACCATTCATTATCCCTCGTGTAAAACTGTATAGCCTCTAGCCTTTATTATTTTCATTGAATTCAAACATGCCTTTACAATTCCCCTTGTTCAATTTATTACTTTCTAGTTCGCCTTCCAATCTCTAGTTTTTTCTCTCTCCGATTTTTCTCTTCTCTAACAAAAAACAAATTATACATATGATATATATATTTGAAGTTCTTATTATCTGCTGCCGAAGCTTTCGTATATTTTACATGGAGGAACTATTCTCCTTTCAACTCGCCTGCCCACCATCATCGGCTAGCACTGACAGCGACGCCATCAGCCCTACCCACCTCAGCCGGTTTTCCCTCGACTCACGCTAACAACTCTACCTCGACTTGAAAACCTTCCTTGTCTATCAGCCACTCCATCCGACACTTCCATCACATCACTACCCTATAGCAGCATCCACTCCTTTGCCGCTGCAAGCCTCCGATCCCCACTACAATATCACCGCCGACCACCCACAACTCTCTAACCCCATAGCCACCGCCATGCATCAGCCTCCAACACTCCTTATATATATATATATATATATATATATATATATATATATATATATATATATATATATATATCTAAAGCCTGCTCGTGGCCTCTCCACTGGACCCAACCCTCCTCGTCCTACCTTGGCCTCGCTTCCCACCTGACAATCTTTGGCCGAGCCTCCCATTCCTCTTCCACCCCTCGCAGCAGTATGTGTATACACAATATTTTTGAACAACGTTGTGTGTGTGTGTATGTATGAATTTTTTTGAAGGGTACACGTGTATATACATATATATATAGTTATGTGTGCGTTTTATTATTATACATATTGGGTTAATATAACGGTTTGAAGTATTGATTTCCTATAGTGTTAGTATGCATATAATATATTGCTTTTAAGAAATGACTTCATGTACTGTACATATAAATATATTTCATGAAGTATATATATTGATTTTAGTATTGATTTAAAGATGATATATATATATATATATATATAAAGATTTGATTATTATTTTATGTGTTTAATTTTCAAATATAATGTAGGGGTTTTATTTTAGTAGAAAATAGGCATAAGGACAAACTTTGAAGAAAAAATTAAGCTAAAGGACAATAAATTTCATTTTTAGGCTAAAAGACAAATTTTGAAACTAATTAGGCTGAAGGACAACGCTTGTTAAAACTAGCGTTCTGTATAGTGTAAAAACTGAATAAAAATTTAATTAGAACTAGCATTTTGTATGGTATAAAAACTGAATATAATGCTAGTTTGAACTAGCATTGTCCTTTAGCCTAATTTTTCCCAAAGTTTGTCCTTCAGCCAAAAAATGAATCTTAGTGTCCTTGAAACAAATTTTTTATCTAAGTTTGTCCTTTTCCCTAATCCCCTCTTTATTTTATCTATTCTGATTTTCAATGATAATATAAAGGTTTATCTTATTTTGATACGGGCTTAAATTAAATATTGATTTTAAAAATATGTGTATATATGTAGATTTTGATTTTTACATATATGTGCATTTAAATTAAATATTGATTTTCATATATATATATATATATATATATATATAGGGGGAATTAATTTAAAGGACAAAAATTTCTATATTTTTTGCCTCAAGGACACGACCTCAATATTTTTACCACAAGGACAAACATTCTTCTAAAAATTATTCACAAGGACAAACATTTTCCAAAATTATTCATAAGGACAACAAAACTGATACCGATCTAAAAACTGATACCTAAAAACTGCTACCGATAACTACAAACTGATACTTAAAAACTGCTATCAATAACTAAAAACTGATACCTACAGAAAGTTGTCCTTCAGGATAAAATATTGAAGGTCTGTCCTTGAGGCTAAAAAGCTTTGAAATTTTGTCCTTGACAGTAATTTCCTGTATATATATATTTAAGATTTTATTTTGAAATACGTGTTTTATTTTAGATTTTTAAAATATATAGCTATATATATTTGCCTCATTGGATCCATCGAGTTCAAGATCGTGCCAGCTTCACTTTGCTTAGCTTTGGGTTTGTTGCGTTCATGATTCAAAAGTCCCTGCTTGTCGTGTTGTCTTATTTCTCTAGCCTCGAAAGGCGAGCAATTACTCACGACTAACATTCTTATACTGAGTAAATTCAATTAACAAGAAATGACAATTGAAATATGTTGTTAAATTTAATTGATTAGTTATTTAATTGTTAAATATGATTTGTTATTATTTGCATTAGTTCACCAATGTTAATTGATTGATATATGACATAATAACCTATTGAATATATATTATATTTAAATTTGTTACTGATGATATATGCCTATTGTGATATGTTATATTATTATTATATGTGGTCTCACTCTGCAAGTTCCCTGTTAGTTTAGAAATTCCTTATAGATTGAATTGATACATACCTGAACGATCTTATCAATTAGGGAAAAATCGTTATAGGTTGAAATGATAAGCCCAAGCAATTTTTATTTATTTTAAATTATGGGATTGCAGGTTGAAATGATATATACCCATAAATATTAAATTGCGGGTTGAAATAAAAAATATCAGTGTCACTTGACCATAGGTTAGAAAACTATATATGGATACTGTTGGTTTAATTTAAATGATTTTCGAAATTTTAGAGGGAAATATATGGGTTTTGATAAATATTGATTTTAAATTATAATATAAATATTTATTTTATATGTGTCAAAATTTATATTTTTAAATTTGTATGTTTTGGAAATTTTAAAATTATAAGTTAAGTTTTAAAATGTAGATTATAAAAAAATTTACTTGTAACTTTATTATTTTTTATATATAAAACAAAATTTAAAAGAGATATAATAATAATATGATTTAATTTAATAATAAATAATATAATAAAATTTAATAATAATTTAATTTAACTAATATATAATATGTTTTATGTATTTATTTAAAATTTATATTAATATTTCAAAATAGATTATGTAATAACTTTAATTAATAGAGGTAGGACGAAATTGAATTTTAAATAAGAATTGATTGAAATTTATTTGTTAAGAATTGAATTTAAATAAAAATTGATTTATAATTAAAAAAATTAGAGTTGAATTTAAATAAGGTTTGATTTGAATTTATTGATTTGAAATTTTAAAAAGATATGATTTTATAACTTGATTTGATAAAAAGTGATTAAACGAATATTTCAACTTTAAATAAAATTGAAACTGAATATTTTGTCATATGAGATTTTATTGAAATGGTAATTAAAATGATTAAGTGAATATTTTCAAACTTAAATAAAATTAAAATTTGAATTACGAAATATAATTGAAATTTATTAAAGATGGTTATTGTAAATGTTTGAATAATTAAACATTGCAACATATTGAATTTAAAGTGGTTTAAATTTATAGTTCAAACCTGGATCGAAGTTGATATAAATATTAAATAGTTTTAATGAGAATTTGAATTTCACCTTTAACCTTTGTAATTGAAAACATTGAATTGAGATTGATTTAAATTAAATTTTGGAACTATAGTTGATTTGAATTGATTTATGAATTTGGAAGAAATAATTCAAACTTGAAAATTTATTTTAATATTGTAATGTCCCGCCTTTTTGTATGCTTTAAATTAATGATAAACCACACACGTCAGACTTAAACCATACAGAAGGGCGGATTGTTATGGGGTAAATAAGAAAAAGCAGAGAAAGAAAAAACAAAACAGAATCTTGCGGTAGAACGCTAAAATATAATAATCAAATATACAGTTCATGAAGCTGTTTTAAAAAATATTCGATTATACTTATACAATACATATCAGAGTTACACATACCAGAGAACAATAATAATGCAGCGGAACAAAAAGGTGTAGTGGAATAATATAATAGATACTCGTAATACAAATCTTTGTCTTCTTCCTCCAGAATAAAATCTTCAAATCCTGAAATGCTCGGACTGACCCGATCGAATTGAAAAGACAAAATACTAGAGTCAAAACTAAAAGACCTTGTGTAAGTTAAATTGTAACGACCCGTATTTTACGTGTCGATAGATTGTAGAATTTATAGGTCGTTAGTGTTGATAAGTTGTGTGGAAGTTAACTCGTATGGTGCTTAGGTCGAATTTACGAGTTAAGTTAGTCAACGACTTAGTGCTTAAGTCGTTTGGTAGCCTAGGTCGTTAGGGATTGAGTCGTGACCGACTTAACGTCTTAGGTCATGTGATGATTGAGTCGGTAGGAGCCTAGGTCATGCGAACGAGTCATGGAGGTAGCCGACTTAAGGGGATAGGTCGTTTGGATGTTAGGTCGTTGGGGAGTCTAGTAAGCGACCTAAGAGTTAACGAGTCAGCGACCTACGTGTTAGTGAGTCAGTTGTTGGCGAGTTAAGTATGTCAACGACCTAAGAAAAGTTAGGTCGTTGAACGACTTAAGGGAGTGTTAGGCCGCTGGGCAAGTTGAGTCGCGTGAGCGACTTAGTGTTAGGGATGCTGTGTATTAAGTCGGCAGGACTTGAGTCGTTAGCGACTTATAGATAGCTTGGGCAGGAGTTAGGTCAGCATTGTTGAGTCGTAAGTCGTTGTGTTAGGTCAGCAAGGAGTTGAGTCGGCAGGGTCTTAGGTCGTAGGTCGGCATGCTAGTTAAGTCGTCAGGCGACCTAGGACTTAGGAAATGCGGCAGTGTGTTGAGTCGTGTGACAGTTGGGTCGGCAGTACGTTGAGTCGTTAGGTCGGCCTGTGTTTTAGGTCGCGTCTGGGTTAAGTCGTAAGTCGGCCTTGGTTGTATGTTGTGTTGGTTAGGTCGTAGGTCGTAGGGGCTGATGAGTCGGCAACGACTCATAGTTAGGTCGGGGACGACCTAAGGGGCGACGACCTAAGGGGTTTCCAGCCTATAAATAGAGGGGTTTGGCTCACTTTTTGGCACCGGTTTTTGAAGCGACGAAGTGCTGCCATTTTGAAGACTCGACTACAACATTTCTTCATCTTCTTTTCTCCATTCCAATCAAGTGTTAGCATCCATCCAAGATCGAAGATTTAGATTGAAGATTCAAGTGCCAAAGTTGAAGATCTTCATCCGTTCGAGCTAGATTTCATCGATTGAAGCGGGATATTGCCGGATCAAACCTTGATCTTCGCTGTCCAGATCTGAAGTGTGTAGTTTTTGTAGTGTTTGGGTGATTTGGTGAGTGGTAGTTATCTCTCACGCGGATCCAAAGGAGTGTATGGGATTGGTGATATTTTTATGTGTTAAAGTTAGCGTTTTCTCGCATTTTCCTTAAGTCTGCATGTAGATCCATCATGTTTGAAGATGTTTACCTTTAGAAGTTATTTATCAAGTATTAGAGATAAAACCCATGTTTAGATTTGATAGATCTATGCTAAAAACCATGATTTCACATATGTTGGACTTTTGCACACTTAATTACGAAATTGCCATTATAATTGTTATTGCTTAATATATCTTGTTTGAATGCTTGAATGTTTGAATGTATGTTAGATTTGATTGCTCCAAGTTAGCTTGTAGTTGATTTGGAACAAGGTGATTGAAGATGATTCAAAAGCTACGGAAGAAGGCTCTTGAATGGTGAAAGCTGCTTAAGGCATATGTAGCGGATGTTGAAGCTCATATGTATGATGTTGAGATGGAACTTTGCCATGATGCGATGAGGCAAACCATGTTGTTGAGTTGAGATCTTGCTTTGATGTGATGAAGCGAGGCATGTTGATATCTTGAAGGGTAGTTCAAGTATGATGTGAGTCTTGGCTTAATCCAGGCAGGGATCATTCCAAGCATGTTGATAACTTGAAGGGTAGTTCAAGTTGGTTGATAATGGAGCTGCTCAAGAGGTAGCTTGGGCTAGGTTGAGAATAGTCGTCGAGGAGGATGACTAGGAGGCTTGGACTTTATCGTTGTTGAAGGTTCTAGCAAACTTAAAGCAAGGGTACATAGGGACGCCTAAAAGACTACAGGAAGGTAGTCGAGTACTCTGGGCCAAGAAGATAAGTCCTAGGCACAAGGCAGTGTGCGGAGTTTTGTCTAGAACCGGGGTTACCATTAGCCCTTGACAGATGGCTCAGGAAGGAGTCGGTCATTCAATTAACGGTGATTTCGAAGCAAGGTTAACAGTGATAGCCAGAGTCATGGATGTTTGGTTGTATTATCATTCGGCTTCAAGAGCGGTGTTTTCTGGGTGCTTATCTGATCTTGGTTTAGGCCTTGGGGGTTTGTATTTGGAAAACATCGTCCTTGACTCGAGTGGTATTCGCTTTACCTTAATTGTCTATGTTGTTATGCTTGCTTCTCCTTAGTGTATGTCTGGGGCTATCACTGAAGAAAGAGGTGGAGTGGGATGGTTTGGTTCCTATTCCTTTTATCCTTTATACTCTTTTGGTATGTTTGATAGTTAATTTACTGCTCACTAAGACTTTGTCTGACTCAAGGTTTTATGTCTCCTCTTATTACCTTGGGCTGTTCATCCATGTTTGGGATGGGCAGACTAAGTAGCAGGTGACAGGTGCTGTGCTAGGAGTTCTACGCTAAAGATGACGAAGACGAGCAGGAGGCTTTGCATATTAGTTTTCTTACTATATGTACTGGGTATCCGCTGCTGTATTTGGTTGAGTGATTTGTAGTGAGGCTTTCATGTATGGATTTGAGTAGATGATTGTATGAAACAACTGTGATGCTTATATGATGATGTTCTGTTCTATGGAGCTTCACTATATTATATTTCTCTATTGTATTTTATCCATGCGCTGTGAGTTATGCGATAGAGATTCTTCTGTTTTGTTTTACCCTGACTATCGTCCATGGCTGCCTGGCACACCTTTTAGCGCATTATTTCCTTGATTTGGTGCGGGAGTCATGGGCGGTCGTCACATTTGGTATCAGAGCTTTGGTTAATCGATTTCAGCCAACGCTCGCTGACGTAACGACGTATGAGAGGCGTAATTGTATTTTGATGAATGATTACTATATATAATATAGTAGCCTGGAAGGATTTGAACTCCTTATGCAGTTGTTTCTTAAGGTGTTCTAATCATTCTTATTACAGATATTAAGGATGAGTCGAAGAGGGAGACCAGCTGCAAGGGAAAGCCGTGCTGATGAAGGAGCTGTTGATTATGGAACTATGTTCGAAGCGATGATGACTTCGATCATGAGAAGGATACCAGCTTCAGGATCATCAGTGGATGTGGGAGTTCAAGTTCAAGCTCCAAGACCGGTGGATTTTGCTAAGCTTTGCAAGGATTATACTTCTCTTGGAGGAAAAGCTTTCTTGGGGACGGAGTCGACTATTGAGGTGCAGAGATGGATTGATGCATGTCGAAGGATCTTTGGTGACTTAGGGATTGAGGATGCAACTAAGAGAAAGCTTGCATCGAGACAGCTTCAGGGAAGAGCTGCTGATTGGTGGAATTCTATCACCATCGATACTCCAGAAGAAGAGATTACTTGGGAGCAATTCCAAGTTAGATTTGGAGCTAAGTTCATCTCTACTTCTCAGAAATCTGTCTTGTTTAAGAAATTTGTAGAGCTCAAGCAAGGGGGGAGACCTGTTCTTGAGTATATTTCTGAGTTTGAAGCCTTATCTAAGTATGCCAGATCGTATATTGATTCTCCCTACCAGAAGAATGAAAAGTTTGTGACTGGTCTGGATGCTTATCTTGGGAGGCAGTTGGTGGATCATCTGGACGATCCATTTGAGAAGCTTGTGGAGAAAGCCCTTAGGCATGAGAGTTTGTTTCCTAAGGAAAGTTCTGTTGTTGCTGTAACCAGGGAAGGATCTAAACCACAGCAGAGTGGCAATAAGAAGAGGAAACAACAGCAACAGAAGGGAAAGGATGGCCAGAAGAAGCCGAAAGGCGAAGTGACTTGTTATAACTGCCAACAGAAGGGCCATCTTTACAAAGATTGTAAGAATCCCAAGGTGCCGGGAAAGTGTTATAACTGTGATAAGCTGGGACATATCAAGAAGGATTGCCCAGAGCCGAGGAAAGATAGGCAGATTGTGCAAGCCTATGCTTTGGGAGTTGTGCCGTCGTCTTCAAAAGCTCCGACTGCTGAAGAAAAGGGGAAGAGTGTGGTTGTTCAAGGTACTCTTTCTATTTGTGGTGTTCCAGTTAGAGTGTTGTTTGATACTGGAGCGTCGCATTCTTTTGTTTGTGATGATTTGGTAAGCCGGTTAGGTATGAAACCGGATATTGTTGATAGGCCATTGGTTGTGACTAATCCAGTGGGGGGTTCGTCATGTTTGTGTATGATATGCCGTGGTCTAGTTGTGTCGAGTCATGATTGCTCGTTTGTTTGTGATTGCTTTGTTCTGAACTTTGCGGGGTTCGGAATTATTTTGGGTATGGACTGGCTTAGGAAGTATGCGGCTAGGATTGATTGTGAGAGGCTTGAGGTGACAGTCGGGAATGTGGAAGGGCGAAAGGTTGTGATACGATGTAAGCATGAAGAAGGCGTCTTCATGAGCTTCATGTATTCGCTAGTTGTTCCACGGGATGGACTGTCATCGGTGCCTATTGTGAATGAGTTTGAGAATGTCTTTGAGGAAGTCAAAGGGTTGCCGCCGCATAGGGAGATCGAGTTTCGTATCGATCTAGTTGAGGGAGCCAGACCTGTTGTGATGCCTCTTAGGCGGATGGCACCGAGGGAGCAGCAAGAGCTGAAGGTGCAAGTTGATGACCTTTTGCAGAAAGGATTCATTCGGAGAAGTGTGTCCGAATGGGGTGCGCCAGTTGTGTTCGCAACCAAAGCGGATGGATCGTTGAGGTTGTGTGTGGATTATCGTGAGCTGAATAAGGTGACTAAGAAGAACAAGTATCCATTGCCGAGAATAGATGACTTGTTTGATCAGCTTCACGAGGCTAAGGTGTTTTCTCAGATGGATTTGGCAACGGGATTTCACCAGTTGAGAGTGGCGAAGGATAGTGTGCCGAAGACTGCTTTCAGGACACCATCCGGGTTTTATGAGTGGCTGGTAATGCCGTTTGGATTGACTAACGCACCAGCATATTTTGTGGATCTTATGAATAGAGTGTTCAGAGATCAGTTGAATAGGTTCGTGCTTGTGTTCGTGGATGATATTCTGATTTATTCCAGAACTGAGGGAGAGCACAAGACACACTTGAGGATTGTTTTGGGGATCTTACGGAAACATCAGCTGAAGGCTAAGTTTTCGAAGTGTCACTTCTGGAAGAGTGAAGTGAGGTTCTTAGGCCATGTTATCTCTGGAAATGGAATAGCGGTTGATCCCGCTAAGGTGGCAGTGATCCAGGATTGGGTTAGACCTAAGAATGCATCTGATGTGAGAAGTTTTCTTGGATTAGCAGGATATTATCGTCGGTTTATCAAAGACTTTTCCAAGATAGCTGCACCGTTAACAGGATTGACAAAGAAGAACCAGGTGTTCAGATGGGATGATAAGTGTGAGCAAGCTTTTGTAATCCTGAAAGAGCGATTGACGAGTGCTCCTGTTTTGACTATTCCAAGTGGGAATGATGAGATGGTGGTTTACACCGATGCATGTGGCACTGGACTAGGAGCGGTGCTAATGCAGAAGCATAAAGTTGTTGCGTATGCTAGTCGACAACTAAAGCCGCATGAAAGGAATTATCCGACTCATGATTTGGAGTTAGCGGCGATTGTGTTTGCTTTGAAGATGTGGAGACACTATCTATTGGGAGTTAGATTCGAGCTGTTTACAGATCATAAGTCGTTGAAGTATCTGTTTTCCCAAAAGGATTTGAATCTTCGACAGCAAAGGTGGCTAGAGTTCTTAGCATCGTATGATTTTGGTATAGCCTATACTCCAGGGAAAGGTAACGCAGTGGCTGATGCGTTAAGTCGAAGACATGCAGGATTGGGAGCCATGTTTTCGGAATGGAAGAGTCTTGAGTATTTGGCTGGATTTGATTTCAGGCCTAGATGCGAATTGGAACCTGAGATGTTGGCAAACTTATCAATAAGGCCTACTCTTGTGGAAAGAATTGGCGAGGGTCAAAAGCAAGACGATAAGCTTGTCAAGGTTATCCGAGATTTGGAATCTGGATTGGACCCAGAGAAGAATAAAGGATTTGAAGTCGATCGAGAGGGTTGGCTTCGAAAGCAAGGGCGACTAGTTGTTCCCGATGTAGATGGATTGAGAGATGAAGTTCTGAGGGAGAGTCATCACTCGAAGTTGACAATTCATCCAGGTGGAAATAAGATGTATCGGGATATGAAGAGAACCTACTACTGGGAAGGTATGAAGAAGGATGTTGGAAATTTTATTTCCAAGTGTATGAATTGCCAGTTGGTGAAAGCTGAGCAGAAGAAGCCCAGTGGATTGCTTCAGCCATTAGAGGTTCCTACATGGAAGTGGGAGCAGGTGTCGATGGATTTTATCGATGGTCTACCTAGGACAAGAGCGGGAAATGAAGGGATTTGGGTCATCGTAGATCGTTTGACCAAGAGTGCAAGATTCATTCCTGTTCGATCGACTAGGACTGCATCGAAGTTGGCTGAATTATATGTGAAGTGGATAGTTCGTTTCCATGGTGTTCCGAAGAGTATAGTGAGCGATCGAGATCCATTGTTCACCAGTAGATTTTGGAAGAGCTTCCAGGAAGTTTTGGGAACTGAGTTGTGTTTGAGTACAGCTTATCACCCTCAAACAGATGGTCAGACTGAGAGAGTCAACCGAGTTTTGGAAGATCTTCTTAGAGCATGTGTTTTGGACTTCGGAGGATCATGGGAAGATCACCTTCATTTGGTGGAGTTTGCTTATAATAACAGTTATCAGTCGAGTATCGGTATGGCACCATATGAGGCATTATATGGAAGACCGTGTAACTCTCCGACATGTTGGTTGGAAACCGGAGAAAAGCTGATACTTGGGCCAGAGATGATTCGACAGACTTCAGATTGTATAGAGATCATTCGGCAACGAATGAAGGCAGCCCAAGATCGTCAGAAAAGTTATGCAGATAATCGTCGAAAGGATTTGGAATTCGACGTGGGTGATAGGGTTTTTGTGAAGATTTCTCCATTGAAGAATGTTATTAGATTCGGGAACAAAGGAAAGTTAACTCCGAGATTTGTTGGACCATTCCCGATTATCAAGCGAATTGGAAAACTCGCTTATAGATTGGAGTTACCGGAGAAGATGGTGGGTGTGCACAATGTTTTTCATGTATCCTATCTACGGAAGTATGTGCACGACCCAACTACGGTGGTTTCTGCTGATAGCTGTGAAGACTTGGAGGTTGATCCTGTTGTTTCGAGACCTCGTAAGCCGCTTCGTATTGTTGAAACCGATACGAAACAGCTTAGGAGGAAGACGATTACGTTGCTCAAGGTACAATGGAGTGATGATGTTAACGACTGTACATGGGAGGAGGAAGAGAGGATGAAGGCAGCTCATCCCGGACTCTTCGAGGTATGGCCCTAAAGTGTCGTGACATCTCATGAATTTGTAGCTTGTTCTAAGTCTTAGAATTCTGCATGCTAGGTTAGAATTGGATGCATGATCTGTTGATTGCTATGGATGGTAGGCATGCGGAATATCTTTGATTTCTGTTGATTGCTTGGAATTTCGAGGGCGAAATTCCTAAGGGGGAGAGAATGTAACGACCCGTATTTTACGTGTCGATAGATTGTAGAATTTATAGGTCGTTAGTGTTGATAAGTTGTGTGGAAGTTAACTCGTATGGTGCTTAGGTCGAATTTACGAGTTAAGTTAGTCAACGACTTAGTGCTTAAGTCGTTTGGTAGCCTAGGTCGTTAGGGATTGAGTCGTGACCGACTTAACGTCTTAGGTCATGTGATGATTGAGTCGGTAGGAGCCTAGGTCATGCGAACGAGTCATGGAGGTAGCCGACTTAAGGGGATAGGTCGTTTGGATGTTAGGTCGTTGGGGAGTCTAGTAAGCGACCTAAGAGTTAACGAGTCAGCGACCTACGTGTTAGTGAGTCAGTTGTTGGCGAGTTAAGTATGTCAACGACCTAAGAAAAGTTAGGTCGTTGAACGACTTAAGGGAGTGTTAGGCCGCTGGGCAAGTTGAGTCGCGTGAGCGACTTAGTGTTAGGGATGCTGTGTATTAAGTCGGCAGGACTTGAGTCGTTAGCGACTTATAGATAGCTTGGGCAGGAGTTAGGTCAGCATTGTTGAGTCGTAAGTCGTTGTGTTAGGTCAGCAAGGAGTTGAGTCGGCAGGGTCTTAGGTCGTAGGTCGGCATGCTAGTTAAGTCGTCAGGCGACCTAGGACTTAGGAAATGCGGCAGTGTGTTGAGTCGTGTGACAGTTGGGTCGGCAGTACGTTGAGTCGTTAGGTCGGCCTGTGTTTTAGGTCGCGTCTGGGTTAAGTCGTAAGTCGGCCTTGGTTGTATGTTGTGTTGGTTAGGTCGTAGGTCGTAGGGGCTGATGAGTCGGCAACGACTCATAGTTAGGTCGGGGACGACCTAAGGGGCGACGACCTAAGGGGTTTCCAGCCTATAAATAGAGGGGTTTGGCTCACTTTTTGGCACCGGTTTTTGAAGCGACGAAGTGCTGCCATTTTGAAGACTCGACTACAACATTTCTTCATCTTCTTTTCTCCATTCCAATCAAGTGTTAGCATCCATCCAAGATCGAAGATTTAGATTGAAGATTCAAGTGCCAAAGTTGAAGATCTTCATCCGTTCGAGCTAGATTTCATCGATTGAAGCGGGATATTGCCGGATCAAACCTTGATCTTCGCTGTCCAGATCTGAAGTGTGTAGTTTTTGTAGTGTTTGGGTGATTTGGTGAGTGGTAGTTATCTCTCACGCGGATCCAAAGGAGTGTATGGGATTGGTGATATTTTTATGTGTTAAAGTTAGCGTTTTCTCGCATTTTCCTTAAGTCTGCATGTAGATCCATCATGTTTGAAGATGTTTACCTTTAGAAGTTATTTATCAAGTATTAGAGATAAAACCCATGTTTAGATTTGATAGATCTATGCTAAAAACCATGATTTCACATATGTTGGACTTTTGCACACTTAATTACGAAATTGCCATTATAATTGTTATTGCTTAATATATCTTGTTTGAATGCTTGAATGTTTGAATGTATGTTAGATTTGATTGCTCCAAGTTAGCTTGTAGTTGATTTGGAACAAGGTGATTGAAGATGATTCAAAAGCTACGGAAGAAGGCTCTTGAATGGTGAAAGCTGCTTAAGGCATATGTAGCGGATGTTGAAGCTCATATGTATGATGTTGAGATGGAACTTTGCCATGATGCGATGAGGCAAACCATGTTGTTGAGTTGAGATCTTGCTTTGATGTGATGAAGCGAGGCATGTTGATATCTTGAAGGGTAGTTCAAGTATGATGTGAGTCTTGGCTTAATCCAGGCAGGGATCATTCCAAGCATGTTGATAACTTGAAGGGTAGTTCAAGTTGGTTGATAATGGAGCTGCTCAAGAGGTAGCTTGGGCTAGGTTGAGAATAGTCGTCGAGGAGGATGACTAGGAGGCTTGGACTTTATCGTTGTTGAAGGTTCTAGCAAACTTAAAGCAAGGGTACATAGGGACGCCTAAAAGACTACAGGAAGGTAGTCGAGTACTCTGGGCCAAGAAGATAAGTCCTAGGCACAAGGCAGTGTGCGGAGTTTTGTCTAGAACCGGGGTTACCATTAGCCCTTGACAGATGGCTCAGGAAGGAGTCGGTCATTCAATTAACGGTGATTTCGAAGCAAGGTTAACAGTGATAGCCAGAGTCATGGATGTTTGGTTGTATTATCATTCGGCTTCAAGAGCGGTGTTTTCTGGGTGCTTATCTGATCTTGGTTTAGGCCTTGGGGGTTTGTATTTGGAAAACATCGTCCTTGACTCGAGTGGTATTCGCTTTACCTTAATTGTCTATGTTGTTATGCTTGCTTCTCCTTAGTGTATGTCTGGGGCTATCACTGAAGAAAGAGGTGGAGTGGGATGGTTTGGTTCCTATTCCTTTTATCCTTTATACTCTTTTGGTATGTTTGATAGTTAATTTACTGCTCACTAAGACTTTGTCTGACTCAAGGTTTTATGTCTCCTCTTATTACCTTGGGCTGTTCATCCATGTTTGGGATGGGCAGACTAAGTAGCAGGTGACAGGTGCTGTGCTAGGAGTTCTACGCTAAAGATGACGAAGACGAGCAGGAGGCTTTGCATATTAGTTTTCTTACTATATGTACTGGGTATCCGCTGCTGTATTTGGTTGAGTGATTTGTAGTGAGGCTTTCATGTATGGATTTGAGTAGATGATTGTATGAAACAACTGTGATGCTTATATGATGATGTTCTGTTCTATGGAGCTTCACTATATTATATTTCTCTATTGTATTTTATCCATGCGCTGTGAGTTATGCGATAGAGATTCTTCTGTTTTGTTTTACCCTGACTATCGTCCATGGCTGCCTGGCACACCTTTTAGCGCATTATTTCCTTGATTTGGTGCGGGAGTCATGGGCGGTCGTCACATAAATCATCAGGAATAAATACGAGTACAGTAACTTAAGAGATGCTCGAGATTCACATCTCCTAAGGATCCATTAAACTATTTACTATGTAGTAATATTTTGCTATTATAATAATGTCTAATAGTAAAATAAACTTACTTTTACATAGCGTTAAGGCTTTACATTTTCCACCTTAACACGAATAGTCCCAGTAGTCCATACAGTATCAGCGCATCTCCAGATCGGGAAACTATCCTAAATACTCCACGGGCTACGGGAGAAAACCAAACTCATGCAAGGCGCGCTAGGGTAGGTGACATGACACAACTAGGCAATGCCAGGGTAGATATACCAATTACGCTTCTGGGCCGGTGGTAATGCGTAGCAGCTACTACGGCCCACCTTGAGCCATACCCCCAAATCAAAAATCAAAAGTGGCCACCGAATCAGTCCAAAGTCAGAGTGTAATATCGAAGGGATGTGTCCGATAAATTGTGCTACCTTCTTAGCCCGTCAATCGCGCCTGTTTTAGCCACCTTATGCCAACTCACGGGAGTCGGGTCCACGTATTTACCTCAAAGGAAATGCCGCCGCCATCCTACTTCTTTCTGGAATCTCCAATGCGTACACGGTTGTTAAAGTGGTTTTCAGAGTTGGCGGAGAGTATGACAACTTCCGATCCCGGTCTCTTTACCAACCAAATGTTATTATAACACCGCGGTCTTTTCAAAATAATTATACTTCAAAACCAGGGTATAATATTCATTTCAAACCATACAAGCACTATATCATTTTCGTTTAAAAAAACCAAATCAATACGATATCATTTTAAAATCATAGTATTTCAAAGTTATAAAATTTGGAAACCAAAGACTTAAAACTATACACTTCCAAAACGTAATACTTTGAAATTAATAACCTTGAAACATAACTTCACCCTTACATGGTTTAAGTATTAAAATATTTTATAAAACAAACTAGCTTCTTAAACTTCATAAATCAATTCCAAAACAACCCGAATTTCTCAATTTTTAATTTAATATATTTCAAAGCTTAAATATTCAATATTTCAATACTAAATTTTATAATTCATATATATACCAATTTCACTTTACTATTATTTAGTTTTGAAATATTTGCTTACTAAATCCAGCATCCTTTAAATAAACTACAATTTTCAATAACTGAATATTCCTCAATTTATTCACTTAAATCATCTTAAACCCGAATTAAGTTACAAAACCATATTCTTTTAAAATCTCAATTTCAGTAAGTTCCAAATGGATTCTTATTAAATATAATTCTTAATTAGATAAAATCTCAAATCAATTTCAAAACTATCTTCTCAACCTTGATTTATAAAAATCAATATAAACTCTATATTAAAAATTAATTGAAGTAAATACTTATCCATATTATATTTTAATAAAATCCAACTTTTTTATTAAACTTATTTTATACTTTAAACAAATTTTATTCATATCCTAAACCAAGAATTTAAATATATATATAAAAGAACATTTAAAAAAAATATTCAAATCAATATCTCAAAAATCATATATTACTTTACAAACCATAGAAATCATTTCAAAATATTTTTATATATAGACCGCGGCGTCTGTATATAATTTTCTATCCTATGGTCAAGTGATACAGATATTTATCATTTCAAACCGCAATTTAAAATAAAAATACGGATTTATATCATTTCAAACCGTAATCCCAAATGAATTAAAATGCATAACAACTTGCAGATTATGATGATATAAATAAAACATCCATTCATCCATCATAAATCATACATCCATCACAATCATCATCCACAACAATCAATCAATATCAATATATAACTGATAATACATAACAGGTAATTAACTCGCAGTTATTTATAATAAATTAAAAAACAATTTAATTGGCAGTTTATATGCAATAAATAATTAAATAACAATTTAATTCAATAAATTTAATTTAACTGGGATGATGATTAAAAATATGTCAAACAGTCATCAATAAATTTCTAAATTTAACAAACATAAGAAAGTTTAGAAGTTGTGAGTGGGTTAAAACACTCGCCTTTGGGATTCAAATTGAATTTAAATCCAATTTAAATCTAATTTAAACCCAAAAATTGAACAGTCTCGGAATCCATCCAAACAAGCGCCAAAATGTCCGGAATTTCAATACGAACCTAGCAGAGAAAACCGCGGGTGAATTGGATTACGTATGTAAAAGTTATAGCGATTAAATTGTTTGAAAACAAAATTTAATTAAAACAAAGAAAATAAAACTCACCCATAAAAGAAACGGCCACGTCATCTTCTCAATCAGACAAACACGCATCATCTTCTAGGTTCGAACAAACCCTAGCTAGCAACTAGCACGCACGAACACACAGTACCCTTTCAAATTCGCACGCCACCCAAGGCCATCGCGGCCTCATCCACCGCCATCCACGTGCGCGACCTCGCCGAGGCCATCTCCCCATCAGCCGAACCACTCGCCGGCACGATCTCGAGGCCAAAACTAGGCAGCCGCCGCCCCCAAAATGATACCCTAATTGAATAATCGAAGCCGATCTAGCCGTCCAATTCTCCTACGAACCACCTGGATGCAACGTACGCGACAATCTCTCTGCATTGGTTTCCTTAATTCGACGATTGGCCACATATCATCAAGCGTTAACGAACGGCCGAGGATAAACCTTCAATTTCTGGACAATCGGTGACTCTAATCGAAAAATGAATCAGATATCTAAGATTCACTCATCGAGAGCTTCAAATCCATATACAATTTGATAGTATTTGAGGAGTTTGAAATTTTGTCTTTGAATTTGATTTGGAATTGTATTTGGGAATCAGGGTTTGCAGCCACTGAAGTAAGGAGGTGAGAAAATGAGTTGTCGTACAGACAAACGACAATGAGGAATAATTAGAGTTTATAACAGGGTATGTATAGACAAACTGAAATTAGGATGGTAGATCGATTGGATATACGCGTTGAACGATAAAATGGCCCGAAAAGCCCATTCTGACTTCGGAACAAAATTGGGTCAATCCATATATCAAAATAGATGTTTTTAAATATTTTAAACGCGACGAAACAGGTTTCAAGTCCAAATTCCATCATATGAAGAAGTTATGAAAAAATCAAATTATTTCAAATTGATTTCAATTTCATTGATTTCAAGGCGTTTTGAGTCCGTACGATCTAAGGACAAGTCCGATCGCTACGAAACTTGAAATCCTACAATAATTCACCGTTACGGATCCGATGAAACTGGTTTAGTTGAAATCCGAGTCAGTGGCCAAAATCGCTATTTTTACATTAATTAAATAAAAAATAAAAAAATTAATTAAATCACATTTCAATTTCAACTCTATAATTAACAAATTTCATCAATTTTAACTTTCTTAATCATTTACACTAATTTAACCAAATTCAAATTTCAATTTGGAGTTGATTAATTTATCAATTTCAGTGTTAAATTTTCAATTTCATTATATTCACAAATTATAATTTAAAATCTCAATAATCCCAGTGAATCTACTTTTCATTCTTATTATTCAATTCATTATTATCCAACGGATGAAATTAACATTGGTTTATGGTTTATTACATTATTATTCTCAAATTTCGTGTTAATTTCAATTAACGCAATAATTAAATATTAAATTTCATTTAATTGCAATAAATCTAATTATTAAATTTAAGTTAATAAATCTTGGTTCTCACTCCTTTTTTTAAATCAACCATTATCTTATGGATAACTTTAACGCTACTATATATCCAATTGCCCTAATGGTTTATAGTTATCATCTAAATTCATATTAACTTGTAATTAATTACGTTTAATTGCAATGGATTTAGATCTAATTTAATAGATTAAATAAATGGGTAAACAATTAATAATTACTACCATTTGCATAATTTAACCCCATACCTACTTTATTATCAATTAACAAATATTATAATTTCTTACTAAACATTGATTTTTATTCAATTACCCTTAATTACGTATTATTACATCAATTTATATAACTTTGAATTCATTCCCAATTTACAAATTTCAATCAATTATAACTTTACAATTTGTTTCCAATAATTGGTATTGCCATAAATTAGTTACTTATCAACTTGCGTAAATCTTATTACCTTTAATGTTACATAATTTTCTTAGTTCTAATCATCGTAGTATTGAATTTCATTTACTACGTAATTTCCATTTATTATAAATTAAATTTCAATAAATGGTTTGTTTCAATTCCTATACTTTTATTAAGTTCATTACTACTCTAAAATCTGGTTAACCTTTGTTTAACCTTTCATTACTTTACTATACTCAAATGTGACAACTCCTAACATTGTATTACATTCCCATTAATGTAACATTTATTTATTTTATTAAAATTTATTTCCAATTCCATCAACCAATTAAATAGGTAACTTATAGTAATTGTTTACAAGCCAAGGTTACAATTTAGTTCATCCTGCTTCAACAAATTATTATAATTACCTATATAAAACCGAATTCAGTCAATTACTATAAATAATATACAAATTATTTTATTTACACCACCTTTACACTTATTTACTTATTTTAAATTTTATACACAAGTGCAACAATTAACACTATTTCTTTACTGGGATTTCACTCCAATTGTCAAAAATTAATTTTAATTACCATAGCTACATTTCATTTTTAACATTTACTTCCGTATAAATTATAATTTTTTTTATTTATTTCTAAATTTAATTAAGAAATCTTATTAATTTAACCAATTTAATTATTGAATTTTACGGGTCGTTACATCTCCCCCACTCAAAACTTTTCGTCCCCGAAAAGGAAAAAGAAGGAGAAAAGAAGAATTAAGAAATCAATATGTCTTACTTAAAATATTAAATTTATAAACAAATAAATTTACAAAATTAATTAATTTAAATAAAATATACCAATTTATAACCATTAAATCCTTTTATACTTAAATTATTAAGGTTTGGAAAACATTTCAATAATTTTCTGAGTCTAAAATTTACGGAAATTTTTTGGCAGAGTCTCCTTTGTATGGAGAGGCTCGGGAGAAAATATAATATCAAATATAACAATATATAACATATATTTTCCAAAATAATGTATATCCCAACACGGGAAAAACAATATAATAACGCTATAAATCGTAATCCGAAACATACCTATTGGTTGGGCAATTAACGCTTATTTATGAAACCAAAAGCAGTAGCAATTGCTTCCATAACCAGTATTCCACTTATATAATCCAGAAGAGCTAATAATTAAATAAAATGAAATATTTAAAGTTGTTTCAACCATAAACAAACAAATCAATACAAACAGCAATCACTTGCAACAAGGCATACAACCATCACATAGAATCAATACAAATCAATCATTCATTCATATCAAACAAACAAATAGTTGTTCGTTCAAAACTTTGAATTGTACAGAATGGAAAATAAACTATTAAGTGCACCATTTACTCAACAATCTTAGACGAAACTAAATAGATTATCCATATATCCAAACAATTTTAAAGTATCCTTGCCCAAACAACCCTAAACCACACAAACAACAATTTCAAACAAAAAAATCAAGATAATTTTTCATTCCATTTTATGACCTTTGTTGTTTGATTTACTTCACTTTCATTTAATACTTATCTTCATATAATACTTATCTTTTTTTAATTTATTCACATCATGTCAAATTCCCTTTTTATTATATTATATTCATTCATTACTTGATTTCATTTATTTACATTCTATTTCTTACAGTTTTCATTTACTTAAGTTTATAATCTTATACTTACAATCCTTACTTCCTATTACCATCATTTCAGTAAAATTTCAATTATAACTTAAGTTCACAACAATTACAACATCAAATTCTTATTTATAAAGGAATTTCGTTACATACTTTCATTACCCCAAGTACCTTACTTGTATACTATCCATCATATTTTCTTATTAAACATTTCAACTTTTAATATTAGGTAAGTTATATATATGCCTTTTAAGAATGTAATAGAAAGTTACACAAGTTTATTTTATTTCTTTTAATTAACTTAATGTTCAATCATAATATTCTTTGTTTCATAGGTTACAATTTCAATTTTCTTTTAATCCCATTTATAACTTAGCATTAAATCTCTTATTTCATTTAGAGGTTTCAATTATTGATTGGTTACATTCCATTTTCTACAAGAATAGAAACTATTAATTAATGGAAACTTAAGAACTAAATACCGGGTTAAATTTCAAATCATTTTAAAATAATAGACAAATATATACTTGCAACTTATATGTCCAATTATATATAAAACAATTTAAAATTTATATTTGCTTATCAAAATAAATCTGCAGTAAACTACTACAGTGGCCTTCACACTTCGAAACTCGAAAATGAATGTCGATGATGCGTGCACTCGTCACCGAAATTATTTTCCAACGACAGAGAGGGGAGTACAGAACTTATTTCTTTTTCAAGATTTCTTTAAAAACAATTCTTTCAAATCTTATTGGAATATTTATATCAGAAAATACTTCTAAATAATATTATTATATTCCAAAATCACTCAAAAGAAATATTCAAAACCCCGAAACTTAAGTTCTAAATTTTCGGTTTATTCTCATTTATTTTACTTTTCAACTCTTATTTCGAACCTATATTAATAATTCCACTACGTAACACAATTATATTACAACCAAATATATATCATTTATAAAAAAAATTATTTTACATATAGAAAATATAATAGGCAAAATTATTTCATTCACCTACATTCAAAACAAATATTGTGTCGGTCTGTCCTATTAAGTGTTTTAAAATCCCTATTGATGTCATAGCGTCCTATGCATCAACCAGAATTTATAAATGCAAAACGGAACAAATTAACACAATATCAAAACTTTTTATAACACTAACAAATACGCTCTCTCATATACGCTCAGCGACTCATCATAGGGTGTTATTACCCTATTAAAAAGAGTCAGATCCCACAAAGCTAAGGTTTATCGCTAAACCAAAAATCTGATACCAGATGTAACGTCCTGCCTTTTTGTACGCTTTAAATCGACGATAAACCATACACGTCGGACTTAAACCATACAGAAGGGCGGATTGTTATGCGGTAAATAAGAAAAAGCAGAGAAAGGAAAAACAAAACAGAATCTTGCAGCGGAACGCTAAAATATAATAATCAAATATAATGTTCATGAAGCTGTTTTACAAAATATTCGATTATACTTATATACAATACATATCAGAGTTACACATACCAGAGAACAATAATAATGCAGCGGAATAAAAAGGTGTAGTGGAATAATATAATAGACAATCGTAATACAAATCTTCGTCTTCTTCCTCCAGAATAAAATCTTCAAATCCTGAAATGCTCGGACTGACCCAAGCGAATTGAAAAGACAAAACACTCGAGTCAAAACTAAAAGATCTTATGTAAGTTAAATCAACAGGAATAAATATGAGTACAGTAACTTAAGAGATGCTTGGGATTCACATCTCCTAAGGACCCGTTAAACTATTTACTATGTAGTAATATTTCGCTATTATAATAATGTCTAATAGTAAAATAGACTTACTTTTAAATAGCGTTAAGGCTTTACATTTCCCACCTTAACACGTAGTAGTCCCAATAGTCCATCCAGTATCAGCTCATCTCCAGATCAGGAGACTACCCTAAATACTCCACGGGCTACGGGAGAAAACCAAACTCGTACAAGACGCGCTAGGGTAGGTGGCACGACACAACTAGGCAATGCCAGGGTAGATATACCAATTATGCTTCTGGGCCGGTGATAACGCGTAGCAGCTACTACCGCCCACCTCGAGCCACACCCCCAAATCAAAAATCAAAAGTGGCCACCGAATCAATCCAAAGTCAGTGTATAATATCCAAGGGATTTGTCCGATAAAAAGTGCTACCTTCTTAGCCCGTCAACCGCTCTTGTTTTAGCCACCTTATGCCAACTCACGGGAGTCGGGTCCACGTATTTACCTCAAAGGAAATGCCTACACCATCCTACTTCTTTCTGAAATCTCCACCGCGTACACGGTTGTTAAAGTGGTTTTCGGAGTTGGCAGAGAGTATGACAACTTCCGATCCCGGTCTCTTTAACAACCAAACGTTATTATAACACCGCGGTCTTTTTAAAATAATTATACTTCAAAACCAGGGTATAATATTCATTTCAAACCATATAACTATGATATCATTTTCGTTTTAAAAAAAACAAATCAATACGATGTCATTTTAAAATCATAGTATTTCAAAGTTATAAAATTTTGAAACTAAAGACTTAAAACTATACACTTCCAAAACATAATACTTTGAAATCAATAACCTTGAAACATAACTTCACCCTTACATGGTTTAAATATTAAAATATTTTATAAAACAAACTAGCTTCTTAAATTTCACAAATCAATTCCAAAACAACCCGAATTTCTAAATTTTAAATTTAATATATTTCAAAGCTTAAATATTCAATATTTCCAAAACTAAATTTTATAATTCATATATATACCAATTTCATTTTTACTATTATTTAGTTTTGAAATATTTACTTACTAAATCAAATATCCTTTAAATAAACTTCAAATTTCAATAACTGAATATTCCTCAATTTATTCACTTAAATCATCTTAAACCCTAATTAAGTTATAAAACCATATTCTTTTAAAATCTCAATTTCAATAAGTTCCAAATGGATTCTTATTAAATATAATTCTTCATTAGATAAATTCTCAAATCAATTTCAAAAATATCTTCTCAACCTTGATTTATAAAAATTAATATAAACTTATATTAAAATATAATTTAAGTAAATACTTATCCATATTATATTTTAATAAAATCAAACTTTATTATTAAACTTATTTTATACTTTAAACAAATTTTATTCATAGCTTAAACCAAGAATTTAACTATATATAAAAGAACATTTAAAAAAAATATTCAAATCAATATCTCAAAAATCATATATTTCTTTACAAACCATAGAAATTATTTCAAAATATTTTTATATATAGACCGCGGTGTCTGTATATAATTTTCTATCCTATGGTCAAGTGATACGGATATTTATCATTTCAATCCGTAATTTAAAATAAAAGTACGGTTATATATCATTTCGAACCGCAATCCCGAATGAAATAAAATGCATAACAACTTGAAGATTATGATGATATAAATAAAACATCCATTCATCCATCATAAATCATACATCCATCACAATCATCATCCAAAGCAATCAATCAATATCAATATATAACTGATAATATATAACAGGTAATTAACTGGCAGTTATATTCAGTAATAAATTAAACAACAATTTAACTTGCAGTTTATATGCAATAAATAATTAAATAACAACTTAATTCAATTAATTTAATTTAACTAGGATGATGATTAAAAATATGCCAAATAGTCATCAATAAATTTCTAAACACGTCATAAATCAATTTAACAAACATAAGAAATTTTTAGAAGTTGTGAGTGGGTTAAAAAACCCACCTTTGGGATTTAAATTGAATTTAAATCCAATTTAAACCCAAAAATTGAACAGTCTTGAAATCCATTCAAACTAGAGCCAAAATTTCCAGAATTCCAATACGACCCTAATGGAGAAAACCACGCGTGAATTGGATCACGTATGTAAAAGTTATAGCGATTAAATTGTTTGAAAACAAAATTTAATTAAAACAAAGAAAATAAAACGCGCCCATAAAAGAAACGGCCACGTCATCTTTTCAGTCAGACAAACACGCATCATCTTCCAGGTTCGAACAAACCCTAGCTAGCAACGAACACGCAGTACCCTTCCAATTCGCACACCACCCAAGGCCATCGCGGCCTCGTCCACCGCCATCCACGTGCGCGACCTCGCCGAGGCCATCTCCCCATAAGTCGAACCACTCGCTGGCACGATCTCGAGGCCAAAACTAGGTAGCCGCCCCCCCAAAATAAAACCCTAATAGAATTATCGAAGCCGATCTAGCCGTCCAGTTCTCCTACGAACTACCTGGATGCAACGTACGCGACAATCTCTCTACATTGGTATCCTTAATTCGACGATCAGCCACAGATCATCAAGCGTCAACGAACGGCCAAGGGTAAACCTTCAATTTCTGGACAACCAGTGACTCCAATCGAAAAACGAATCACATATCTAAGCCACGCTCGTCGAGAGCTTCAAATCCATATAAAATTTGATAGTATTTGAGGAGTTTGAAATTTTGACTTTGAATTTGATTTGAAATTGTATTTGGGAATTAGGGTTTGCAGCCATTGAAGTGAGGAGGTCAGAAAAGGAGTTGTATGTACAAACAAATGAAAATGATGAACAATTAGGGTTTATAACAGGGTATGTATAGACAAACTGAAATTAGGATGGACAAGATCGATTGGATATACGCGTTGAACGATAAAATGACCCGAAAAGCCTGTTCTGACTCTGGAATGAAATTGGGTCAACCCATATATCAAAATAGATGTTTTTAAATATTTTAAATGCGGTGGAACAGGTTTCAAGTTCAAATTCCATCGTATGAAGAAGTTATGAAAAAATCAAATTATTTCAAATTGCTTTCAATTTCACTGATTTCAAGGCGTTTTGAGGCCGTACGATCTAACGACAAGTCCGATCGCTATGAAACTTGAAATCCTACAATAATTCACCATTACGGAACCGATGAAACTTGTTTCGTCGAAATCCGAGTCAGTGGCCAAAATGGCTATTTTTACATTAATTAAATAAAAAATAAAAAATTAATTAGATCACTTTTCGATTTCAACTCTATAATTAACAAATTTCATCAATTTTAACTTTCTTAATCATTTACACTAATTTAACCAAATTCAAATTTCAATTTAGAGTTGACTAATTTATCAATTTCAGTGTTAAATTTTCAATTTTCATTATATTCAAAAATTATAATTTAAATTCTCAATAATCCCATTGAATCAACTTTTCATTCTTATTATTCAGTTCACTATTATCCAACAGTTGAAATTAATGTTGGTTTATGGTTTATTACATTATTATTCTCAAATTTCATCTTAATTTCAATTTACGCAATAATTAAATATTAAATTTCATTTAATTGCAATAAATCTAATTATCAAATTTAAGTTAATAAATCTTGATTCTCACTCCTTTTTATTAAATCAACCATTATCTTATGGATAACTTCAACGCTACTATATATCCAATTGCCCTAATGGTTTATAGTTATCAGCAAAATTCATATTAACTTGTAATTAATTACGTTTAATTGCAATGGATTTAGATCTAATTTAATAGATTAAATAGCTGGGTAAACAATTAATAATTACTACTATTTGCCTAATTTAACCCCATTCCTACTTTATTATCAATTAACAAATATTATAATTTCTTACAAAACATTGATTTTTATTCAGTTACCCTTTATTACGTATTATTACATCAATTTATATAACTTTGAATTCATTTCCAATTTACAAATTTCAATCAATTATAACTTTACAATTTGTTTCCAATAATTGGTATTGCCCTAAATTAGTTACTTATCAACTTGCATAAACTTTATTACCTTTAATGTTACACAATTCTCTTAGTTCTAATCATCGTAGTATTGAATTTCATTTGCTACATAATTTCCATTTATTATTAATTAAATTTCAATAAACTGGTTTGTTTCATTCCTGCCCTTTTATTAAGTTCATTACTACTCTAAAATCTGGTTAACCTTTGTTTAACCATTCATTACTTTACTATACTCAAATTTGACAACTCCTAACATTGTATTACATTCCCATTAATGTAACATTTATTTATTTTATTAAAATTTATTTCCAATTCCATCAACTAATTAAACAGGTAACTTATAGTAATTGTTTACAAGCCAAGGTTACACTTCTTCATCCTACTTCAACCAATTATTATAATTACCTACATAATACCGAATCCAATCAATTACTATAAATTATATTCAAATTCTTTTATTTACACCACCTTTACACTTATTTACTTATTTTTAATTTTATACACAAGTGCAACAATTAACACTATTTCTTTATTGGGATTTCACTCCAATTGTCAAAAATTAACTTTAATTACCTTAGCTACATTTCATTTTTAACATTTACTTCAATATAAATTATAAATTTTTTATTTCTTTCTAAATTTAATTATTAAAATCTTATTAATTTAACCAATTTAATTATTGAATTTTATGGGTCGTTACAAATATATAAACTATTTTCAATATATAACCAATTTTAATACACAATCTATTTTAATCTATAACCTATTTTTAAATATAACTATTTTAATTTATAACTATTTCAATATATATGCTATTTTCAATATTTAAACTATTTAAGTTTGAAAGTGAATATGATTTCGAAAGAGATATGATTTTGAAATGAATAAGATATTTGATATGAAGTACAAACCGTTTGAAATAGAAAATGATCATGGTCTGAAATAAGAATTTGGTTGTTAAAGAGACCGGGATCGGATATTTTCACACTCTCTGCCAATATCTAAAACCACTTTAACAACTGTGTACGTGGTGGAGATTGCAGAACGAAGTAGGATGGTATGGCGACAATTCTGTATAAGGTATTAGCGCATCCCTAACTCCCGTGAGTCAGCATGATGTGGCTAAAACAGGAGCCATGCCAGGCCATGTGAGGTCATTCCTCCTTTGGACACATTTCTTTGATACCGTTCTATTTCTTCGTGATTTGATTAGGTGCACCTTTGATTTGGAAGTGTGTCATAAGGCAGGCGATAGTAGTTGCTATGCGTTACTACTAGTCCAGATCCACAAAATAGTAGTATCCTACCTTGGGCATTGCCCCGCGTACCTTGTCACATGCCTTATTGCGCCCACTACGAGTATATTTTGTGTCATATCTATGGAGTGCTCCTTGATAGCCTACCGGTTTGGTGGAGTTTAAAGTGTTGTATAGGCTACGGCATTATATAAAATGTGTCAAGGAGATATGGTTAATGCCTTAACGTTATTCTAATGGTTTACTTTACTCAAGACATTATATATGTAGCGTATTGTACTACGTATGTAGATAGTTTAACTAATCCTTAGAGGATGGGAATCCCCAACCTCCTTTAAGTTATTTACATTTCACTTGAGTTGATTTACTGGTATAAGAATGTAAATCCTGACTTGAGTGTTTTGTGTTTTGCTTTATGCTCGGGTCAGAATGAGTGTCACATCATTTGAGACTTCCTTTTGGAGCTTTGGAGCTTCGCTTGAAGATCTATTCTCATCTACTCAGTTGTCCAGTTACTTCAGTTTATTCCAGTTGTTTTGTTCGGACTTGTCATTGATATTTGTATTAGTAACTTCTGTGTATTCGAGATATCTGTTGTATTTTGTTAACTCTATTGTGTATACAGTAGCTTCATAAACTCTATTTATCTATTGCGCTACTTATTGTTGTATTACTCTATATCTGTAATTCTATGATTGATTTTATTTACTGTATATGCTAAGTTTTGCCAAATATGAATTAGCAATCTGTTGTTTTGAGCAATTCAAGTCTGACATGAGCGGATGATTGTCGATTTGAACGGTTCGAAATGTCAGATCATTACAACACCTCTCTTATTCAAAAATTTTTTAGCATTTATTGAACAAGAGAATTGAGCAATGATACCAACACAACTTTACCCTATCCTTTGCTAAATTTTTTCAACTATTCTAAACTCCCAGTCCTATATTGCATTTACTGTTAATTAAGTATCTTTATGAGATTTCCACGTTTATATTTTTTCATCCCTACGCATATATAAGAGCAACTCGTACATCCAGAAAAAGTAGTACAATAAATAAATATGAATATTCTCATAATGCCGTACAAGCCTTTTTACACGAGACAAGTAACAGTTACAACCCAAACAACCTAAACGAAAGAACAAATGATGGAAGGGAAAAGACAACAAACCCAGAAATCCTAAAACACTACCTACCGACTTCAAGATGTCTTACTCCGTAACTCGAGCTCGAGCCATTGCCGTGACCCTTGAATAGTCATAACATGGCGGCTATACACTTAATCTCATGCCGCTGGCGCTGTTGGTGTTACTGGAGGCTTTGAAATCACCATCTTCCTAAGGGAGGATCTATTGAGAGCAGAAGGAACTTTCTTCTAAACTGCCTCATCATGGAGATTCACTCGTATTGCCTATAGATGAAATAGAATATGTGACAATATGTAAGGTAATTCTGTGGAGTGCCGACTTCCTGATCGAAAAAATGAATCATTTGGGTGTGGGCATAATTTATGACTTTGCCACCAATAATTTTAGAGGTGGCCTTCCGCACCATAAGATAAATCTGGTCGTAACATCTCATCATTGGGATGATATTTTGTTGTACTATGTGTACGATCACATGGGTAGTTGGACATAGATTATTCATTTTCAAAATACTGACATCTTTAGGAAAGATTCTCTGCAAAATCTCAAGGTCGATCATTTCTAAATCATCCAAGTCCGTGCCCTCCATGGAAACCTCCAAAAACTCAGCTAGAACATCATTAATCAGCTCAATCTGGACAACCTTCACCTTCGATTGAATCAAACTGTTGCCTTTATCAAAACTCTGTGTGAATAGGGCATCAAAAAGGTAGATGTAGTGCCAGTAATATTCCCGCTCAAAAGTCTCGAAGAGGAGGATCAGTGCAAGTCCTACCGCTATGAATAACTCCTCTACCTCAAAAGCGGCGAAATCTTATGCTCATTCCAGTCTAGCTAAGCGGCCTCTTGACAACATGATAGCATGAGGAAGAACCGGTAGTGCAGGAAGGTGCATTGCGTTAAGAAATGGTGGGAGGGGAGAAATAAGGTTTAGATCTGGAGTGGTGGTGAGGCGAGATCTAAGGCACAGAAACTAATGCAAGGGAAAGGCGAGGATGCTGCTCTTAAGAGAGGGAGAAAAACAAAATCTCCTGGTGGTGGAACGATGGAGAAGGGCTGCTACTTAGAGGAGGAAGATGGAGATTGGATTTGGGTGATTGAGAAAGGAGGAATAAAAGAATGCAACTGTAGGAATTTGAGTATGACTTTTATAGCCGCGTTCTAGGTTCAGGTAGTGCCAAAACACGTTGACTAGTAGGCCGCTCTAGATTTTTTTTTTAAGTTGTCAACCGCTAGACGGGCTTTGAACATTGGTTGAACCTGGACCCAATTAGGGTCGGACTAAATAATAATAATCGTTTCGCGCCGTCTCCTTTGAATTTATCCAATCCAAAAAATACTTGTCCTTATCAAGGTGGTGTTAATGCCAACCATCTAGTTCCAAACCATTCTCCAGCAATTCATAGTAGCCCGAACAAAAACCGTAGTGACTGACTACACTACCAAAAACCTGACAATATTTCAACTACTATTCCGCAGTATACGAAAATATTCCTTCTAATAATTGGCAGGTAAAACAACACTTCAACAACATTGCATAATACAATTAAATATCATCGTGTTTTGGCCATCCCTTGGAAGAGAGAATTTTTTTAAAACCCTCAATTCTATAAACCGAAAAATCATCGAGCTAAATATATGCTCTTTTATACTTGTTTCTAAATAATATAAACTATTTCATACAAAAACTTCTTAAAACTCAAACTTTATTATATATATAAACCTTTTTAAGGCACAAACTTCCCAAATAGATCTAGAAGCAAAATCCTTCAAAACCCTTTTTCCATACTCAAAAGCAATTCCATATATATATATATATATATAATAAAATTTCTCTTGTAGGGTCTGACTAAGGAACCGACTAAATTTCTCCAAATAAAAAGGTTCAGTCACTATCAAAGAGATGATCGATGAATGCACCCTTGCAAGATCTAGCTTTCAGACAGTTGTGACATACAGACTCTATTTTCTCACCTATCAGAAGCAAACATGAATCTCCGACTAGAACTCATCGTCAAAATCCAAGATCACAAGGCTGCTAGATCTCAACCATCAAGTCGAATACCTCCAGTTTTTGGGATTCTGCCATATGTCATACTCCTGCTCTTCCGAACTATTGCTTAAGCATCAGGGTTAATTCAGTGTTGGCGTGAGAATCTTAAACTCTAAAATATTCCCATCTCATGGTTGCTTTGTCTATTCCTGCAAGGTAGGGCCATAACTATGCTATAGTCAGAATTTTTGGAGTCAAGTGCAATTATGACAATGATAGATAGAAAATACGAATACTTTCTGTCAATTTATCCTAATTCTTCTAATTAGCTAACCTAAGCTCTGATACCAAATATAACAACCTATACCTTAATTGGCCTAAATTTTGATAAAAATGGAAACTTAAATCCACCAAAGCATAGATCATTGAATTTGGTACCCAAATAAATATAAGTATATAACAGATCCATCAAACTAAACTAACTATAGAGGAATTAATATTAGGATATAAATATTGACAGTGCTACTATCTCAAAATTTATAGAACTCCTTGGACATCAATCACCTTTTCAATACTGAGCAAGAGACAAAGAAGACCGCACTATCAACCAATCATATCCAGCTCCAATGACCGATCCCTCTAATCTATTTTATGGGTTGTAATGAGGATGGAGTTAGAACAACATTTTGGTGACAGGAAAATCTATACATTATCCATAACATAAATTTGTACTGATAAGTTCCCATTTAATTACTATGTTTATTTACTAAGGCAAGCCAAATTTGTTTAACACATGCGTACAGTAGGTTGTCTCCCCAAAATCTACCTAACATTTTCCAGAGGTATGACTTATGCAACTTTGCCACTTAATACTTCCTCAAATGTAGCGGACCCCTTAGCATAGTCGATGTTGGTTTATTGGTTCTAGCCACTGAGTCCTTTATCCTTTAAACATGGCTTTTTAGTATATAATTGCAATTCTACTAACCCATCTTTCGCCTATAAAAATTTAGCTATGTAAGAGAGATTTCCCAAGCTACTTAATACCTTTATAACAAGGGCTAGGCAGATTATTGACCATTGAGTACTTCGAGAGAGGCAGGTCCTCCAACAACCACTTAATACCTTCAAAACCCCCCAGAGTAGGCCCCCATCATTTAATACCTAACCTTAGGCGGGATCCCAAAGGTACAATTTAATTAACATTGCTTAAAGACATGCTTTGTCACTTAATACTTTTTTACAGGCAGAGGCGAACCCTGTAACAGCCACTTAAGACCTCAAATGTAAAGCAGAATATTCTTGAGATATCCTCTACAGCTCTTAACCCTATATTCTAACCATTTAATACTTTTATGATTAAGGAAAAATGGGGGCCATCAAACAACCACTTAATACCTAAATCCTTCATGTAGGTCCATTTATTTTCATGGGTCGACCATTTAATACCTCGAGAAAGGCGGGTCCTCAAACGACCACTTGATACCTTCAAATTACCGAATCAGGTTCTTCACTTTATGACATATACTCATAATGACATCTCACATTAGTCCGACTATTCGTAGGAACTGGTGGCTAGATTAGCTAGGTAGTTTTACCTTATAGAATTTGGGACTAACCTCGCATCCTCAAGTACTTATCATAGGAGATATCCATATGACTTAGTCATATTTACAACACTCTTATACACACACACATATCACTTGTCAATTGATTAGGATAAATAAGAATTCCTTTATATTTTGCCATAACAATCATTATTCTAATTCTATAGTTAGAACGATCTCACATCGGTAATAAGTATGCACAACTGCTGGTAGCCTTTGAATAAAGGGCAGACTTCTATTGTAAAACTCTACTGCCCTACATTTCTAACCCATTGAGTCCAACTAATAAACCTAAAATTAGTATTATTTTACTTTTAAGCCATACTATCCTAGGCTTAACATACTTAAATTAGTTATTTATTATTCTAAGTTGAACATTGGACTTGGTTTAGCAATCCCTTTATGTTATTTAAGGCTATATATCTACCTTAAATATTCCTAACCAACTCCCATTTTAATTACATATCCATAAATGTCAACTTGTCCAAGATAAATGAATATCATCCTAAGGATGTTTCCTAAGACATTTATATGTTCGCTAATATCAATTTTAGTAATCATTTTAACTATTCCATAGTTATTAGTTCAACTTTATTTATCAGTCCCATCAATCCATTTAAATATCACATTATTGCAAGTCCTATATTTATTGTCATTTATTCCCCATTTATTTGAGTTACAACCTTTTAAATTCCATTCCCATTAATTAATTATCCTAAAAGTGAATATTACATGTAAGCATCGTTGTTAATTAAGTTTTATTTCAATTATTACAAGCGTAGTAAATTACATACAAATATCTACTTTTATTAAATATTACTAGTTACACATCTTCACTAGAATGTTCTTTTCCATGTTCAATTATTGGAATCATATTTAAAAATGACTATCCACTGTAACTTCCAAAAATCAGTCCAAAACAAAAGATATAACTTTAAAATATAAAAGATTACATTCTTGAAATTACAAGGAATAATCATTTCTTTTTATTATTGAAATAGATAGTGTGGACCATAATGAGTTCATACTTTACAAATCACTTTCTCTTTTTATTTCCAACTATTCCTTAATAGATCAAACATTGTATTTTTCTAAAAGAGAAAGAAATCAAACAAATTTACAAATATTAAACGGATCCAAATTCTAACAATCCAAACACAAAAAAGTTTACATTCCAACAAGATTAGTGTAATAATCCAAATTCATAACATTATTATACAACCTATTTTAGATCTGGAATAAATTTCATTCAAATCAACATTCTAAATCATACGTTTGGAACTGATTTCCAAACCAGGCTGAAAACAATTCTAAATCAATTCATAAACAAGAATACATAGGCGATATTTATCATATTCGGATTATATTCGGTTTGTTGTCCACAACTCATATACAATTATCCAATTATGCATAATAATCAAATAAAACCATTAGGGATTTTCATATTATAATAATCTATAAAAAAATTCCACTCACCTTAAAAAGTGCTCAAAGTCTCCAGATCTGAAGTAAAACCTTTCATTCGACTCCAAATCTTCTTTTAAATGATGAAATATGTTTAAAAATGTACATATGTTAGGATTTCAGATCTGAGTAGAGATTTAGGTTGGAAGGGAATAAAATATAAATATGAAAATACGAATATGGACTTACATCAAATATACATATTGTAGGTTGATTCTCTTCTTTTTCTTTCTAATTTCTATTCTTCTCCGATTTGTATACATATATATAAATATTTTATAATTTAGAAAAGCAATTGAATAGAGAAATGGCAAAGCTTCGTTACTTTTTCCAAAAAAAAATATGAGAGGAAAGGAGAGGGCTGGGAGTAAATTTATAAGTGCTAGAATCAAACATAGCCTTAGGATTAAATATAATAAATCCATACCGTTGTGGCCTAGGCAAACCTTAGCCACCACACACCTAATGGTCGACTTCATATGGGTCATCGCTCGATGCATAATGGTCAACCGGCCCCAAAGGTCGGCCAATGGGCTTGGGTGACAAATTATATACATTAATTAATTATATCAAATTATTTTTGTTTCAATTTTTTTTCATACGTAAGTCTTTGTTTTTACTCCGATCGTGAAACTGCAAATATGAAAATTGCTCAAAATTTTGCCACGAACGCATTGGTGCAATTCTCATGGTCAAATTCCATAGTTTGTACAAATTCCATTTTTGGCAGCTGATTAACTAACGTAAAATTTTCGGTGTGTTACATGGTATCTATGTACAGGGATTAAGACAACCCAACCGCTTCTTAGATCTATGTCTATAGATCTGCATGCCTAGTATATCGGCTGCTTCTCTAAATCCTTCATGGAGAAGTTCTTCGAAAGCCAAGCTTTCACTAATTGCAACAATGAAATGTCATTGCCTATCAAAAAATTCTCAGCGACATATTGCGTTAAGAATATGATAGCGTTGCCCTGTTCCTTTCTATATACACATGATTTCATTGTGTTTTGACAAAAACCATGTTGTTTGTTTACCTTATCAAAACACTTGTTCAATCTTCTTGAAGCTTGTTTAAATTTATAAATGAATTTTAACAATTTGCAAACCCTTCCCTCACTCTTTCTAACCACAAAACCTTCGAACTATGACATATAGACAGTTTCTTAAAAATCACAATTTAGAAATACTGTTGTTCGAACCCAATTTCCACAAACACCGAGAATTTTTATGTAGTAGAGATTGAATAAAGAAAAGTAAATGAAAATAAGGAAATAAAAAAGACACAATCATGTATAGTTGTTCAGCAAAGCAAAGCCTATGTTCACTTTGAAGTTTAATTGCTTATTTCTTATTTGGAGGAAAAAGTTCTTCGGGGTCGATACAACTCCCACAATTAGAATTTCAAACCAACAAGTATATAAAAAATAATGGAACTAGAGCCCAAAAGGTCCCTAAAAATGAGCCCTACCTTCCTATTTATAAAGGTAGAGGCCTAAAATCTTGCATGCAATATCTCCAAGCCATTGTGCACGAAATTTACTCGTTCCCTCAAAAAGATAGGCGCCAGCTGAAAAATACTTGGAACTTAGCACGGACCCCTAGGTCGGAGTCGTTACCGATACCTAAATTTGATGATTCTTGAGTCTTCAACTCTTTAGCACGGATTGTCTTGTAGTAGGCTTCGTGAATCCAGAATTGCTTGCACTAGTCTTAGCTTATTTTTGAGTCCAAATGATGGAGTTGTGGAAGAGCAAAGCTATAGATTCAGGAGTTCATGGAAATCTATAGAGAATTGAATTTGTTCAATAAACCAACTTGGGAAATATACTCTCGACATCGAGATAAGCTTGTAGGCAAAAGATGGGGTCCACCCAAGTTTGAGAGTTAGTGTCGACTCCTATCCGGGAGTCGGTATCGATCCCCAACTTGGAGGATCCTATTACCTTGTTGACTTGGATAATTTTGACTTTAACTTCTTGGCTCTATCTATGCTTAGTTTCTAGATTCTTGGGCTACCTCTTCGAGCTTTCTACCTTGACAACTCAGAGTTCTATCTCTCCAGTTTGTCTTAATTCTGCCTGGTCAAAGTACAGGATAACACTTGCCCTACAAAGTACATCTCACTTCCAACGGGATGTGCTTTGAATCAAGAAAGGTCAGATTTCCGTGAAGGATTCCATTCTATGCTTTGAATAGTTGCTATCTTTTTGCGAATCAATTTCGTGAATTATCATATCCATAATAATCGGTCGCGATGCCCTGCTAACATCTAGAAATATAAATCTAGAATTTGATCCCGTGGTCTGCTATTCCAAATCTGATGACCTTGGACTTATCGCATCCATGAGTTCCCTAGTTTTCCTTCAACTTTTAGTCAAGTATTGAGTAAATACACACATGGCTCATCACATGTGCACAGGAATACCCATACATTCACATATACCATACGTATGCTTGTATATATATGTTCCCCCATTTTTTTAAAACAAACTCGATGCAGATCTCCAATTTGAGGCTCGGTACCGACTCCTCACTTGGAAAATTTTCTTTAAGTGTTTCTAGCTTTTAGAATTTGGGCTTGCGACCCTTATAGAACCCATTTCTCTTCTCTTCCTCTCTTACTTGTTTATTCGTATTCCTGCCTTCTACTTGATTTCCCATGCTTGTCACTGAAGATTTCAAACTTGTCAATCAATTCTTCGATCTTAGCGATTAATCATTCAAATCTAACATAAGCCATCATACTTGCCTAAACCAAGGACCGCTATTATCCACCTTTTCCATTGCATGACATTGCCTACCTCTCCCCTCATCGCCCCCGATTAGATTCACATTCACCAACCCGAACCCTTATCTCGAGATTTTGCATCGATCCTTAGCTTTATCTTCATGTTGAAGAACATTAGGTAGGGCGATGTGAATGAACATGGAGTTGGGTGTGGTCATGGAAAGAACTTATAGCCATGGTGCTTGAGGTCAGTAGGGATGAAGAAGGAAGGTGAGATTTGTTTAATTACGAGAGTCGTGGGGATCGGTACTGATCCATGTACTTAGGCAAATTTTGCCAACTCCATGCCTTAAAATGGAACTTTGCCTTAGAGTTTCATGATGAATTTGCACTTTCATCTTGAACCTTCAAAGCATGGCTGATTACAATAAGCTAGTTGGGATGATCAGCGATGACGGCCACGTCGAGCAATATCTATACTTCAAAATGTACAGTCAAATAACAACCGAATTCTAAATTACACCACACTACATCATATTGCACTAGAATAAACTTTAGCATAGGATATGGTTTGTAATTAGTCTTCTAATGCTAATTGTCTGTAACGCTTTTTATAGAGATGGACCAAAGATGTTCCAAACGTCTCCCTGCTCAGACTGCAGGTGCTTCACCTTCAAAATGTATCAAACCAGACATGGAATCAAGCTCAGCTACAACTTTTTAGGTGCAGCGAACCCCTATTCAACATGAGCAGCAACCAGAGATTCTATATGTTGATTAACAAAATCCAAAGAACCTCAAAGTAGAGCAATAGATACCCGAAAATCCAGTTGAAATGGTAGAGATGCCTCAAATATATCGAGCACCTAGTACTCTTAAGGATGCTGCAACACTTAATAACCCGGTCGACTCTGTCCCTTCTAGTATTGATGAAGGATCTCTTTAGAGGATATGTAGTAAGCATGGCATTCCATTTGACAATGTCTTGGCACCACCTCGTGACCAAAGCGCTCACGATCCTCCAGAAGGATACATAGCTTGCTACAAATATATGTGCCTAGTGGTTTGCATCTTGCCATTTAATCAATTAGTTCATTGAGTCTTTAACTATAAAAGAATGGCTCCTACACAGCTGCATCCAAACAGCTAAGCTTTTCTTCCGAGCACTTATCTATTTTTCTCTGAGATTTTGAACCGAGTGCCAAGTAATAAAGAAATCGATATATTTATAACTTTAAATGTCGTAAGGAAAAGCCGTCTCTTATTTACTTAGAGCTGATGAGGGGTTACATAATCATCTCCAGGGCATAGAACAAGCTAAGTTAGTTCAAGGCCAAATGGTTCTATATGAATTGTCCACCCCAGGTTCACTCATAAATTGATATCTGGATGTAAGTTTTATTTTAAATGCCATGATGTATTTTCCTTATAATCTACATTCTTAATATATCTTTCATTGTTGTAGAGATGTTTTGGCGAGACTTAACGGTGGCTCACTTTTGGATAATACTCTCATGGCAGTCCTAGTAGAGGATAGGTATATAAGAACCCTATTAGCAGATGAGAATCTTCTTGCTTATGGTTTATTAGGGAAGGCCGCAAGATCGGCATAGTTCCAGTTTTCGACATTGAAGATAATGATGACGATAGCAATCCGCCTATAAGAGGCGACGTCAATCCTGAGTTGCCCCAAGCTCCAAGTCCTGGTGTTGTAGTTGTAGAAAACATGGAACTAGAACACGAAGGTGCCGATGAAGGCGAAATTATAAGAGGAAGTGGTGAGGCCGGCCAAAGCAACATTGAAGTGGGCCATGTATCCAGACCGAACAACCCAGAGGTAACCGATCGCCTACTTCCAAAAAGAAATCGATTATGAGAATTTCAAAGATGCATACTTCCACTCGGTCTCCAACAGTCACAAGTGTAGAAAAGACTCCATCTATTCCTTCAACAGGCATGTTTGTCAGTTTAGGGTCTATCCCTTTGGAGTTCGACTCTTTTGACATCGGTAACATTAGCATTAGTGACATTAGTTCTCCGATCCACTTTGAAAAGGACATCATTCCAACCAGTGCAGGAGAGGTTACTCCAATGAGTAAAGCTCCATTACATAGTCTATTAGGGGGACACTAGGACAGGCACACACGTGCACTGTGTTACACTTGTACCTAACCGGTGTCCTTCCGCATTTGATCTAATCCATCCCTGTTTTCTTTACAGGTTCGATGGATAAGAAAAAGCATTCATTTCAATCCTTGGAAAAGAAAGCATATTATGTTCAGCACCCCCAATGGAGCTCATACCATCATGCGAGTGGCCTAGACTACGATTCTAGCTATCGCTCCAACTGCAACAGAGACAATCGAGTAGGAGTAGTTAAGATAGGGACAGTTCTTCTTATGACTTCGCTTTTGAGCACTGAGTAGATCCAAACCACTTCCTTCTGGAGGCTCGGATAAGCAGCCTAACTGCCATGATGATATTCCCCAATGAGACGACCCGAAATCGACACCCTCTGAATCCGACAATAAGCCACACATATCCGACCTAGGACACACTAATTGTAGATAATCATGAGAAAGAAAAGAGAGGGTGAGAAGAAAGAGAGAAGAAAGAAGAAGAGAGGAGAAGAAGAGAGAAGCAAAACCAAAACAATACAGAATCTCACATCGCAACGGAATAACATATAATATAGATCAATAATCTTTACAAAGAGAAATTGCAATATACATAAATCAATATCAGAGTACACAATAAGTAATCATCAGCTGGGACAGTTATAATAACATGTCCTCAAAAATACTGATAATTTACAACAACAATGTAAAGCAATGCAGCAGAATAGTAAACAGATACGTCCATATGACATGAAGATCTCCAGCTCGCCTGTCAAAGCTCCAAAAGCACCATATTTGAACCTGTAAATATACTTGAGCCGACTCGAACATTGAAAGGAAAGAACGCCTAGAGCAGTCTGGCAAACCAGCATGAGAAAACACATCTCAACTGAATTTTAAAGTTACCAAAACTTTTCATTTATCAGAACAAAATGTATCTCATAAGACCGAGTAGCAAATAAATAGCGAAAAGGTTTTTACCTTACAATAACCAAAACATCTCATATCAAATTCTCTTGTATTATAATAGTGTCTATTGCACACAAATCAGTTTAAAATAGCTGAAATTGTTACATTATTAAATTCCAGCATATACCTTGTAATACAAGGCTTTCTATAATAGAAAATGGCAGGCACATATTGGATTTTGGATTACCATACGAATGACTAACTAAACTCGATACATCTCTAGTGGGATGTACCTAGGTTTTAGATATTGGACGCCTAAACCAACACAAGACAGGCCTACCCCTTCTTGGATAGTACCGAATATGTCATCATTCCGCTCGTTACCAACCTTTAATCCTAGCCATAAGCATACATCAACAATAATCAGATACACGGCATCATAGAATGTAAAGATAAATCTAGAAGAGTGATGACACCTCCTAATTGGAAGCGACCCACTTAGCCTTGCTGTTTCATCCCTGTTTCAATCATTTTCCAAGGAGTGAGGCCAAAGAGGTATCGATTACCTTTCACATAACACATATCATATATCACATCACTTTGAATGCCACATTGCCATTTCTATTGATTACTAATTGTCTTCCACAAAAATACAACCCTTGAGCTCGTACGTCTCAAGGAGGGTGTTAAGCTAAGAGAAGTTGCCTTCTTCGCCACCACATAATGTACGTTGTAAAAACCAATGCACGTAATCATAGAAACGCAATGTCAGACACTTGTCCATACAAGTTGTCCAGGAACAGGACAAACTGTAGATACTTTCCTACTACATCCTGTCGGGAAATCCCTAGAATTAGTAGCGAATAGTCCTTGCTTTGGATATTTCATAACAAAGAGAATGCTTCTATTAGATGTATATTGAGATTTTAACCCCAATCGATCAACAAGCAGTTCTTCACTATGAAAATCCTAAATATCAATGTCGTTGACCAACCTGCACAATCGTCGCATACATGTTGGACAAAAGTGGTTTTTCAGATAAATTTGATCCCGGTCTCTTCGCACCAACAACGCAAAAGCGTTTCTCTACCTCACACAGGAACTAAGTCTCATAGACTTATCACGTCTTCAACTTTCAACTTGCTATCCTTCGGCCAAGAAGGAAGCTCGATAGATTGGAGTAATCACTCCCCACTACACGAATTAATGTTCTCAATGCAAATGATAATCAAGCCTACACAGTCATTTACATACTAAATGTGCGACTAATTAGTTTCCACATCTAGTTGAGAAACAAAAATGGCCAATTTTGATAGTCGGTTATTTAGCTATCAAGCCAATAAAAAAATCTAGCTCTTAAGTAATCACTGGGCCTGATTTTTTTTGATTTTTTTAATTCAAAACACTTCTCTATTATTCACTTCAAAATAGCTTTAAAAAGATAATATTCAAAACAATTTCACTTGTTTTAATAATAAGTAAATTCACAACTTATTTTATTTTCAAACCATTTGAATTCCCTTTTTATAATATCACTTTCCAAAACATCCATTTTATTTTAAAAAATTATTCACTACCAAAAATCATGAATATAATTCTTTTATCGAATTCATTTCTTCGACACATTTAATTTAAAGAATTATTCGCTGTCCAAAACCGTGAATATAATTTCCTTAATAAACTTTCATATTTTACTTATCAAATTAAATTGATTTCAGATTTACAAAACTTTTGTTTATAAATTCCATTTATATTTTATAAACTTCCATATACAAAATTCCTTTATTAACAAATTCCATTTCTATCTCACTTGTAAGTCAAAATCCAAATATAAGTTAATTACTTATAAACCTCTTATTTACAAATTCATTCCTTTCAAATCTTATTATTTATAAAATCCATTGTAAATTAATTTCTAAATCTCTATTGCAAATCCATATATAAATTTGATTACAAAACCAATTTTAATATTTATAAAATAACGTTTATAAAATTCCACTTCATTAAATCTTATTTACTTATAATCTTTCATTTATAACTTCATTTTAACACTTATAAAACTCGTTTATGATTCCATTACTTTTATTTATAGAATATCGATATTATAAATCTTATATATAAACCATTTATAATAAATTTAAAGAGTTTTTTCTTTTCTTTAATCTTGGAAAAAACTTAATTATAATCTTTTAGAGCATTGGGGCTTTCCTTTCAATCTGTTCCACCCCTCTTCTAAAAGATAAAATGAAGGCCAGGTAAGTTCAGAGCACTGGTTGCTTAATTCCTAACTTTATTTACATACCTTGTTTTATCGTTTAGATCTCACAAGCGGGACAAATGTACTAGTCGTTTCCGCATACTCCTTTCATTTTTAGATTTGATTTATACTTTCAAATCATTATTTAAAACACTTATTCATTTATTTAACCATTCAATAAATCCTTCAAATCACCCTTAAAATACTCTATTAATCATTTAAGAACCTCTATAAAAGCTTTGGAAAAGAACGGTTGTGCTAAAACATTATTTCAAAAGTTGCTGAAATGTGCTGCGAAAAAGTGCCAGGAAAGTGCTTTAAAAAGCTATATTGATTAAAATGAATTTTTATTATTTGAATATCTATTTTTATTACTTAAATCACTTTTAAAACATTTTAAAAGATTTATAAGATTTATTTCATATTTTTATACAATTTTAAAACATCATTTTTGAAAGAAATCCAGTTTTGGATTTTGAAATGCAAAACCGCGATTTTCCAAAAACTTGTTTTACTCATTTCTTAACATCTACTTATCACAATTTCGATTTTCTTTCTTCATTGGAAAACTATGGATATAATAGTTTTAAAAATTCTTATCTCGAAGAATTTCGAGCTATATTCCAACCTTTACACTCATTTGACTTTTATGGCGCGAAATCGCGAATTACCGTTACACGACGCGTCTATTTTTGACTAAATTTTCAATTCCTTTTCAAACTTCATGAAAACACTTTTAAATTTTATAAAAAATTTCTAAATCATTCTAAATTCATTTTAAATATAAAAAAATCATATTTCAAATCCATTTTCCATTTCATTTCATATTATAGTATTATATCATTTTCAATCTTCTTTGGTATTTTGATTTCATTGAGAGGCTAAATAATTTCCATACACCTATTTATATGGATTTAAATTTATATAAAATTAACTATGCACACTAACCATTTTCTTATCGTTTATCAAACCAAGTTATCATCTATGACAAACATGTAATCAACCATAATATCAACCAAGTTTTCATCCATTATATCATCCAACATATACTAAACTTTTCATGTTATTAACTTGAAATATTTTTAGAAATTATTAACTTTAAATATGAGTACTCGCCTTTAATCAAATCGATTAATTTCATACCAACATTCATTTAATCCAACACTTCACTATTGTTTTGAACTTCAACCAACTTCAAAAAATTAGTAGAGCTTCTGCAGCACCTTGAATTTGGTCCTAGCTCCTTGGAATGAAATCGGCGGCACTTCTTTCTCTTTTTCTTACTTCGGAGCTTCCCGGACTTGCTTTGTTCCTTACAAATGGTTCAAGATCCATGGGTTCCAACCTTTCCTCCATCAATTCTTCCATTTTTAGATGTTAAAACATGTTTTAATTGGCAAAGTTTGGTTGTGTTTGGAGTTCATTTGATATGATTTTGAAAATTAGCATTTTGTCACTTTTGTCAATATAGGCAAATGTTATTATTTTTGTGTATACTTCTCTTTCCAAATCCAATCTAATATTTTTTGAATCGTATAACATTACATATTTTACATTTAAAATTACTTTAAATAGTATATTTTAAAGTGGTCAAATTTTGGGTCGTTACACCCATGTTGACTCTTCTCGCGCTCCACCACCTACCTCTGTCCCTTTACAATCCATGACACTATCTCACTCCAGTCGATCTTCTAAGCAAAAACATCGTAAGAGTGGCTCCAATACTTTTTATCAGAGGCTAGGAAAAGGAAGCGATTGTGACGACCTGGAATTTTTAACAATTTAAATTGGAACAATTAATTGATTTTAAAACATTTAAAGGGTAATTTTAACTTGAATTCCAAGTATTAATATTTACTTGATAATTAAATTATTGAATTATATAATTGAAATTGGGTAAATTGTTGAATATGAATTTCTAAGCCTATTTAAAATAATTTGAAGGTTTATAAAATTTATAATGATGATACTGAAGATAATAGAATGGTTAAAATTTAATTTAAAGCTGATGTGTACAGTTTTGAAGATATATCGTTTAAATTGATATTTAAAAGTAGCCTTCGAGGCACAGTCTCAGAATTTGACGAAACCAGTTCCAATTGATCCGTAATAGTTAGTCATTATCGGATTTCAATTTTCGTAGCAATCGGAGTTGTCGTTTGACCCTGGCAGCTCAAAATGCTCAGAACTATTTCAGTCAAATTAATTTAAAATTGATCGTTTACATCTGTAACTCGCGCATATGATCAAATTAGCCTTTGAAACACGTTCCATTGTGTTCGGAATGCGAGTAAAACCTTATAATCGTCTGTCGGCACATATGATTCGGGGTTCGGGATTTCGCATTATGCACCACGAGATATTTTCAATATTTAATTATATTATTATATTATAATCAGCGTATTCAGGAAGCTATTGCTATTTCTATTTTACATTCACGTCTCTCTCTCCATTCGAAGGGCAGAAATCGAACTCATAATAAAAATAAACAGAGAAATTGAAAATGGCCGAAGCCTAGTTAGACCAAAACCCATCTTCAACTCAATTCAAATCACTTTCCCTTCCCCTATCTTCTCTTCAGTCGTTCAAATCCCTAATTGTCAAAATCATGGCCACAATTCAATCGCGTAGGGGAGCATCGATCGTCGTTTTTCGCGAGGTCGAGCTCGTGGCCGAGGCGGGTCGCGTGAGGCAGGTCGTTTGACAAGGGCGAAGTCGCGATGGGCACGAAGCTGTAGCTCGCGTGCGATGGGGAGGCGACTTGACTGTCGTGATGTCGCGTCTTCGAGTGGGTTCGACGATGATCTGGGGCGAGTCGCGTAGGGCACGAGCAATTCAAGGGGTCGCGATGTCATCGAATGGGTCACGGCAAAGGCACAGAGATTGGTGAGGGCTAGGGTTTTTCGAACAGGCAGTGGCTCAGTGTTTTGCGGTGAGTAAATTCATTTTATCTGTTATTCCTTTCAGAGTTTGGAAGTTGAAAATTTCTTGGTTCATCTGAGTAACTTGGTTCATCAAAGTTTGAAAGTTGAAAGCATTTTGTTTAAACTTAAACATATATAAAAAAAATATGTATAGACAGGGGGATCGGGTTTGCTATAGCATAACGTTAATTAAAGATAAATGTTTAGTAATGGGTTTTTAATATTTAACCAAGAGAATGTTTTCCTTAAGTATAATTAAGATTTGATAATTTATAAAATAAGTTAAAGATTAGTTAAGTAATTGGGATTGTAATTAGTAATCGAGTAATTAGTAATTAGTGATTTACAAATAGGTAATTAGGTTTTATAAATTAACAATGAAGGTTTAAGTTCATTTATTAAGATTAATTAATGTAGAATAATTAATAGATGGTTTGATAGGTCATTACCCAATGTAATTAATAAAATAAAATTACTTTGTGAAATAAACCAAGAGATTAAGGTAATTCATTAAGGAGAAATTTGATTTATTTAATAAAGTAAATAAATGAATAATTAGCTACAGGTTGAGATTAATCGAAAGTGATTAATAATGTGTTCGAATTAAAGTAATTAATTTAGATTGGAACAAATTTAAATATAATTGGAAATAATTAATTAATATAATTAACGATGTAATTGAAGATTGACTAATTAAGATGAATTAATCAGTAATGAGTGACTTATGGGAAGTTAATTAGTATAAGTAATTAAGGATTAATGTAATTAAATAATTAATTAATTCATGAAATAATAAAGATTACTTAACGATTTTGATTGAGACAGATTAATATCGTGAAGTTAATTAAAGATAGTTACTTGAATCCAATTAAAGGATAATTAATCCAGGGTGATTAATTTAGATGAATAATGATGGGTTGACTAACCAATTGATTTGGAATTAATTAACGTTAAATGATGGAAATCTAAGTGATTGAGGTTTGAAATTCAATTTGAATCAATTGAATTGCTTTGTATGTGATTAAGCTGTGCTTATGGATGATGAAATGGTAATGGATGTTTGGAATGAGTTGGTATCTCTGATATGAAATTTTTAAGTGAATTGGATTATTTTATCTAAGTTTGGTACTTAGAAAATTGATTTGTGAAATAAGCATTGTCTATAGAAAATTGTGAATTGGTTAAATTGATATAAGATACCCCGGGTTTATATAAGTTGTTTGTTTGGTATTCCATGTTAGTTGGGTTTACTCACGCTGGTTTCCAGCCTGACCCGGGTGTTACTTTGGTGTAATGCTCGGGTCAGACCGAGTATTATAGATTTTCAGGTAGGTACGTTCTGGAGCTCAGGAGGCGAGCTGGATGGCAACATCGTAGAGAGTATTCCGCTGTATTTATACTATTGTTAATCTGAGACTTGATAATTGTAATATTCAGTGACTGTATATAATGTGAAACTCTGATGTATATTAAATATAATCGACATATATAGTATTCTTTTATAAGCTATTATTATTTTATTATTATATTTCATCCGCTGCGAATGTGAGTTGTTGATGTCTGTTCTTCTTTTTCTTCTATCTCTTCTTCTTTTCCATAACTATCTAGAATTTTCGGGTTAGAAAATTTCGGGTCGTTACAGCGATGTTGCTCTGGCCATTATGGAAGAGCAATAAGTAGACACTACGGGTCAGATGGCCGAGCTTAAGAGTGAATTCCCCAACATTTTCTTCGATGGAGTAAAGTTCTGTGTGTTTGATTTCATCCTAGAGGGGGGGGCGAATAGGGTGGTACTACTAATAATAAAAATTAATATGGACATAAATATAATAATTGTAGCAGAGATAATAGCAGAATAGTAAAAGCAGAAATAGAACAACACAGATTTACTCAGCTTCGGCAAAACCCTGCGTACGTGCTACCCTCAAGGTTTCTACTAGAAATTAAGTAGTCAGAGCCTTACACACGTAAACTTGTGACACCCTCTAATGACTAACCTAACTCTATGCTCAAAACCCTATCCTAATTTAGCCACTGAGTTGAGAATTCTCGAACTACACTACCGTAGTTCGTTACCAGTCAGACGACTAAAAAATTACACTATTTAAAAAGGAAAATTAGAACTAAAAATAAAACTAAACTAATAAAATAAAAAACCTATTTAATAAAACTTAAGCCTAACACTAAAATAATATAGACCGGCTCACTATAATTTTTAACAAGTAGAAATAGGGTTGTCTCCCTTTCCTCTGTATACTTCGGCCGATCTTTTGTTTGCTCTCAAAAATTAGGGCATTGATTGTTTTGAAGCACCTCTTAAAAGACTTAAGCTCGAATTATTTGCCATTGCTTCTCGATTCACTTTGATACAATTCTGATTGATTCAATTCATGGTTAATTCAATTAAGTCGAGAGTGAATGGATGCTCTGAGTTGGTATGTGAATTTTGCCCATTTTAATTCTCGACTTTGATTCGAGTTATAATTTTTTTTTTCGATTTAAAAGTATGCTCTAGATTTTTGTCTCGAACTCGAATACATTTGGCCGATGATGTTAATGGGTATTTATAGGAATGGATTTCCCATATTTTCATATATACTTTCAGCTTAAAACATTCTGAGATTTTTACTTTGCCGTGGGTTATTTGTTCGAATGTTGGTTATGATAGTTGACTTGTTCATCTCAGATACTTTAACTTTTTTGAATTGTTTGCCTCATCTTCTCTAGTTCCATTCTTTGCTGGCACTACGACTTGTTCATTGGCTTGTTCAATTGTATGACTTTGTCTGATTTTCTCTAGAGTCGGTTTTGGTCTTTTTGCCTTGACTTCGGCTCCTTGAATTTTTGATAATATTTTGGGAAAATTTTTATTTTCTGGCTAGTTTTGAATTTTGATCTTAGCATTTAAATTTATAGTTGTAACAACTCTCTGATTTCACTAGCTTTTTCGGCTTGATGAATTTAAGACTTTTGTTGAATTTGTTCATCTCCGCCTTGACTTGGTTTGAAACTGCTACTCTTTAAGTTTGATTTTCTTCAAGTTTGTGACTTGCAACTGTATTTACTACAAACATCTAAACATGTATATACATACATATATGTATGTATATATGTGTACAATAGTTGCCTATCCACTTGGTTTCATGATTGTTCATGGTTGTTGCTTTTTGGTCTGTATGCATATATATTTGTGTTTCTTGGAGTCTGGTTGCTTTACTTTGAATCCTAATTGATGTCACACATTGTCACTTGATCCTGGTCTGGTACCATATGTTGGATGCTCTTACTTGTTCTTGCATTTGGTGTTCAAGTGTACGTTTACTTGAGTCTACATTGTGTTGTTGACTTTATCCTTATGCACATTGGTTCATTGATGACCTGCTTCTTGGTTACATGTGCTTACTACTGTCCTTGTGCATTTGAGTGTTGAGGTTGTGTTGATGTTTCTAGTCCATTAAGCTAGCTGCTCCTTTGTTCGAAACTGTTTTACTGGGTATTTCCATGCATATACATACATATACACATGTATGTATATATGTGTGTGAAATTGGCATCAATTCTGGTTTCAAGTGTATGCATACATCTCTGTTTCATATGTATTTATTTTTCATTGGTCTTTGTTCATGCATCCAATTGCCTACATACTTGTGCTACTATGTGTATGTGTATAATTGCATATATGCATACATATAAGTTTGTAGCTCTGGCCAGTTAGTCCACTGTTCTATTGTATTGCACTATGTGATGCATTGTATCTGACCATATGCATATGTTGAGTGTCACTATATATATATATGTATGTATGTATGTATACAAGTGTGTGTGTATGTGTTGTGCCTGCATTGCTCTGGTCTGTGTTTGAATGCTTGTGTTTTGGAGTTCATGTGTACTTTTCTTATCTGTATTTGCTTGGGCATTTTGTATATGTTCAAGTTCAAGTTGTAACTGAACTTGATTTTGAAGTCTGCTACCAGTTGCTTTGAGTATGCTTCCAGTTACCATTTTAAATGCTTGCTTATTCACCGTCACCATTTATATGTCTGTATCGTGGGAGTTACTTGCTACTTCTTTAAGTATGGTTTGTGTGTTTCTTTTGTGTTGAGGCAGTTTCATTGATCTGGTGCACTTGCTTGTATAGTCCTTGTGCTTCACTTTGTTATAACCATTCAATTCACCACTTTGTTTTAACTACACTGGCCTGGTCCTGTTTTCACTTATATGTTGGTTCCATGTGTGCATGAGCATTGCATCCATGTTTGTGTGATCTTGTTGAAGTCTAGTTTACTTGAGTTTACCGCTGCTTGTCTCTGAACAGTCTTGTTACGGTGCAAGGCCCTGATTTGGTCCAATATGTTTTAGTGCTACTATATAATCATTGTGCATCACTACAAGAAAATGTGTCTTTAGTTGCATTTATTGGCTGCGTTTCAACTGAAATGCGACTATTAATAAAGGTTTTCAATTATTTTTACGTATATTTTACTATTTTCAACGCTACAAAAATTTACCGCCCTTCACCGTCTAAACCAATTTGCTTGTTACGTTTGTTGTCTCATTCCCATCTCCGCTTTGCTTAGTAAAATCTCCGCTTTGCTTGGTAAAAATGTGGCTCGCCCTAGGTTTCCTCTATCATCCTGCTGCTCCTATCCAATTGATCGATCCACTCCATTAATATGCTTCCCTTTCTGCATAAACCCTAAATCTGATCCACTCCGTCAATCTTGCCCTACGTTCCACGCAAACCCCTCATCGGTATTAAAAGAAAATTGAAGCTTGCTAAAATCCTGATTTAGCTGAGGTATTTAATTTCTGTATAATTTTTCCTATTATTTTACAAATTTCAGTAAATGTTGCCTCTACTTTAGTAGATAATTAATTGTGAATGATTTCATTTGCTGGTTCCACAACATTTTTCCTATTATTATTTATGAGATTTGAACTCGAGAATAAGATAAAAGAAAGTGTATTTATGTTATTATTACAATTGTTACAAGTTCGTGGAATTAATGCGTATGGTATCTTACTTATTTTTAAGCTATTTTTTTATGTTTCCAAAATATGCTGATTATATTGGAGTTAATCCTTCAAAAGATGTTGATGCCTCATTGACTGAATGTTGGCTTTCAAAATAACAGACTATCTTTGAACTGCTTGGATCTCAGATCCGCATAATTTTTAATCTGATTATTATATTATTGTCAGTACGTAGACTTTAGTTTTATATTCTTACTTGTAGGAAGTGAAATGTTAGTACTCATGTAGTCATGTTCAGGCAAAGTAGATGTATAAAATATACTGTAAAAGTTTGATGGTATGTGGCTGGTTGTGATATTGACAAAAATAAAGTTTGATTCTGAAATTAAATAAGTTCACTTTACTTCAAAGAACTATTTAAGAAAATGAGGGATACCCGGTAACATATAAATATATTTATGCATAAAGAACGCTCGAGATTATTCTCCTTTTGTTATACTATTTGTTCTAATTTTCATAGAAAAATAGTCTCCTATTAATTTTTCTTTGTATGATCTGATGTGTATGTATTGTCTAATATCAAATACGGCAATGCAGATCATATGTTGGTGAGTAACACTTTGGCTTGCAATATGCTACAAATTTAACTCGTATTATATACTCGTATCTCTATTTATTTTGAAATGTATGCAAGCATCAAGAATAGATTATCATAGTTTCAAGAAAAATATCAAGAATGGTTTATCATGGCTACTCTTTTTGGAACTTGAATTACCATGGTTAACTAATTACCAAACGCTAGAGCAGAGTCATGTATCATACAAAATGTACCACGACATTTAGATATTATTTAGGCGTAATTACTATATGGGGTATGATTTTTGTCCGAGTATGAGGTCGAAACACATTTAAATTAATCTAATGGATTTTACTCATAAATTTATCGTCTAATATGACTTTGAATTTTGTTACTTCATTGTTGAAACAGAATTTTTGAATAATGATTTTACAACTTGTGATTAGCTAATAATTGATCTTTTCATCATACAATAAGATGATTGTGGATAACTTCAGTACCTTTGCAGCACTTTGACCTGACACAGTCGACGTTCCTTCAGATCGTGTAGTGTAGAGTCGACATCGTTCCAGTGTCTTGCATGTAAAAGTAAGGCATCTGTTTCATGATCAACTGATATGATTATTTCAAATTGGTACTGGTGGGCAATAGAGTTTTTACTTTTCTAAGATTCCTATATATGGCCAAGTGTGAGGCATTCCACTGTCCAACATACTCAGTTTACAAACATCACAATGGACTCATGCAGAAACGTAGATTGTTTTACAGTGTCTTATGTTTTGTGAAATTCCAATATATGTACAAACTAAGATAATATGTGTTACTTGTTGCCATTTCAAAAATAGACAAATTTATAGTACACTAATTACGAACACTATAATTGAAGAGTGTTACATTTTTGATGTGATTTTACATGAAAACGGTTTAACAAAGTTCCATAATATTTTAACATAGCTGTTAGAGCAAATGATGCTTCTGAGTTCTGACCGATAAATTTCAAAATCAATGTTACCAGCAAGCTTTTAATTCCAAGAAGAATAACCAAAGATAGAGTAGGCACATCAAATACCTAAAAGGTACAACAAATACCTCACCTGCATATGCAGGTGAGTACTTGCACGAACAAGCAGGTGAGTATATCTTACCTGCTTGAGAAGGTGTGATATAAATGTCACCTGTGTGTATGCAGAAGAGATGTTCTCACTGATATAAACATGACCTATGATTCTATTTACCAATTTTATTTTAGGGATATTAATTTTGTATGTGTTTTTATTTTTTCGCATTGAGACTAGTACTTGGAAAACCGCTGATATGATTGGTTCTGAAATGATTAAGCTAATTGAAAAAATTACTCTTAGATTCAACCAATTGGCGGTTAAAGGTTTGTTTACATGCCTACTGCCAAAATTCATGGTAGACTGAATTTGAGTGGATATTTTTTTGTGTTTTTTCCCTTTCACTAATGGGTTATAAGTGTTTCTAGTCTTTGCTTTCTTAGATATTCATATTTGCAGCGTTTTTGTTTAAGCTTGAACAAGTATATCTAATAATTTTTTAGTTTTTTGGTTTAATCATGTTTCATTTATGATATGATTACAGTATAAAGAAGGCAATAGGTAGAAGATGCAATTTTTACTCTCCCTAAATGTGAATGTCATCAGCGGATTTGCTACGAATTAGGAAGAAGAAACAACAATTGGAATTGTAAGTAATTTATTGATTCAATTAATTTCTCTCTAACATAGTATTGTTTAAATCCTAGTGCATCGCACCATTACATGATCTACATTATTATGGTATATTTGTAGCTTCTAATTGATTAAGTTGTTGAATATGTTGTATGTTTGTATATAAGTATAGTACAGGTGGGAATCATGTATCTCTAGGGTTAGCATGGGCAGTTGAAGATATGGATGCAGGATTTGAATTATCATAATGGCTACTTGGATGCATTCTTTATTTTTTGGATGTTAGGGAAATGATCTAAATAACTTTCATATTGGATTCTGAATGCAAGTGCCAATATGTTTGCACATGGGTAAACCAATAAGGTATCATTTTTTACTTTATTACTTTTCTTTGTGTGACTTTACTGCTTTCCATTACATTCTCTTCCATGTTTTTCTTATCTAGACACACACGCATATAAATGATTCAAATTAGAAACTAAATCCACTAACAACAAACAACGCACAATTACATTCCAAATCATTAGTTCTATGCAGTCTCAAAGAGTTTTAGACCAATTTTTTTGTTAACATACAAGAAGAGAAAATTTTGATTACAAAACAAACCTTCGAAAGTAATTGGACTTTTTTTTGGAGAAATCCAAATTAATTAGTCATGTACATAATATGAACAGCATCAACTTTGATTAAATATGGTATTCTGAAGGACAAAACATGCACTTAAAACAACAAAGAATATAAAAATAAAATATACATAACAATTTACAGTACGATAAAATTTGAAGTAGATATAACTTAGAATATTTTGTTGTACTGGTCACTGAGAGAACCCTTAAGGTTAGAATAGAGTCCATAGAGCGAGTACTTCTTTAAATTGGAAATTTCATACCAGGATTTGAAGGCTACTTGATGTTTATCCGTACCTGAAAAAGCAGTTTGTATACCAATGCTACAGTCCACTATGCCACCTTGATTTTGACTTTTGCAACTTGAAGTTTTAATGGCACGGTTTTTTTATTTAAGCACACAAAGTTTGATTTATATATATAGGCATGTATTATACATTATTACATGTAGTGAATTCATTTAATTATAAATATCCTTCATATACTTTAATTTCAGTTTTACACATTTCATATACACTGATTTCAATTTCACCGGCATCGTTTTATTGTTTTTAATTGAGTAGTTTTATTCAATTTCTATGCATAATTTGTATTTAAAAAGTACATTTTAGATGCAGCTGCAATCAACTAATTTCTTCCACTGTGATTGCATCTGAAACACAAAATTAAATAGTTTTTTAGATGTGGAATAATAGGGTTATCTCCAGTATAACACAGTTTGGTCATATTATCATTTGTGGAGTAGCTATATTTGAGGGCGATGTAAGCTTTGTCAGGGGTTTGGAAGTTTGATGGATGTGCACAGTAGTTTTGATGTAGATGCTTTAGGGTAGGCTATTGTAGTGGGAAATCTGAGATGTTGTAGTAGGTGTTTGCAAGATCTATTGGTGATGGAGATGGCAAGTGTATTGGTTATGAAGACGACTGTAAGTGATATGGTTGTAAGTGATATGGTGGTGGTCTTGATGACTGTTAGGAGGATGGTAGCAGTTTGATATGGATGGTAGAAGGTGGCAGAGCTTGCGTACAAGCAATGATGGTGTCAGAAGTGAGTTGTAGAGGAAAGTGGAAGCTCTGGTGAAGTGGTTCTGTTGAAATGCATGTGGAGGAAATTATAGAAGATTGGGCTTGTTTTGAGTAGGTTGTGATGATTGAGTGTGGAAGATGAACTGCAGTCAGTGGCTTGAGTTCGAGGCAGAGGATGGTGAATTTGGTCTGTTTGTATGATAAATATAAACAGGACTTTAAGTTGAAGGGAGAGATAGTGATTACTACAAATATGAAACCTTATGCTAATATTATTACACTTGAAATAATGAATCAAATGGAAGTAGGCAGAGTATACATCTGAGTATAAAACTGTAATATGTATAAGTTTATTTCCCCTATTCTTCTCTGTGACTTGTACGTGTATCTTAAGAAATCAAGTTAATGTATATATATTTAAACACTTATGTTTGTATAATTTGAAATGAATCTATTTTTGAATGTAAAATATAGATGCCTGTGCCTGCAGCCCATATGTGAGCTACGTAGAGAACATATTCATATGATCAAGTGAACATATGATATATAATTCATATATCAATAGCGATCACTCAATCAAAAAAATATAAGCTAACTGGAATCCATAGTCATAAATATAAATATAATAAGAAAAATATACAAACGTGCTATTATAAACTTATAAGTATACAAATATTATTACTGTGTTGTGTGAAGAATAGTAGGGGAGCTTGGTTTTGGAACGTGAAAGGGAAGAAACCCATGCGTGAGTTATGTGTGATTAAATGGAATCTATCTTGTATGCTATAATAGACATTAATTCTGTTTATATTAATACATGTTTCCGTATTTGACAGATCTTATAATTTTTTTGTTGTTTGAAGTGTCAATTATTAAACTGAGGAATGAGGATGACATCATCAATAAAATATAGGTTGGAAGATCTACTTTTTTAGGTGGTGCTTTTATTCAAATTCTCTATGCTATTTTTACCTACAGGTAATGATTTAACATCTGACTCTAGTTTAAAATGCTTCTATTATTTTCTTATTTACTCATGTCGTCTTCAATGCAGAGATATTGAAAAATATGACAACCAATTGCTGCAAACAATGTTGGAAAAGGTTTGCACTCTGGAGAAGAACACAGGTGCGGGCATTTGTTTAAATATTTGCGTTAGCAAACTTACATGATACATGACATAACAGAATGATAATTGTGCGTCTTCTTATAATATAGGAATGATGCTATTGCAGTATGAGTGTGGAAGAGAACTGTAGTCAGTGGATGCATGCAGTCAGTGGACTTTTACGGTTCTAGCTTTCACTGGTGCATGCAACAAAGAATTATGGGTAATCGAGCATTTTGTTAGCACCAGTTTGGTATAACATTTTATATTATTATTTAATGTGCAAATTTGTATACGAATGTTTATTGTATGTTGGTCATTTTATTAAAAATCTACTGTATTAGAATGGTTATGGATATCTTATTTGATTATAGGATTAATATTTTTTTAATTGTTCGAATATGATGATTATGTGAGTGATTGTTGATTGATATAGTAGAAATAAAATAGACCATCAACATGAAATAATAGCATGAAAAAATGGTGCAAAATGATCAATAACTTTTAGTAGCGTTTCAAAAACGCTACGAAAATACATATAGTGGCGTTGAGTAAACGCAACCGTAAAGTAGGGGTAAAATTGGAAATTCTATTGGTAGCACCAAAAAACCTTTTGATAGCGTTTTATACACGCTGCAAAAAAAGAATTTAGTGCGTTTCATAAACGCTGCATTAAAACGATTTATGGTAGCGTTGAAATAAGTGCAACTAAAAATCAGGTATTTTTAGTGCGGGCTTTATAACAGCGTTCGTCAAAACGTTGCTAAAAGTTTTAGTAACGTTTTTTGAGCGCTACTAAAAATCAAAATTCTTGTAGTGCATGCTGGTCGAGTCATGTGACATGTTTTGATTTGAGACTTTATGTTGGTCTTGCTCAGTCATTTCTTCAAGTCTGGTTCAAGAGTCGTGTATGATCTGGTTGTGTACATTTGATTCCGGCCATTGCATTGGACTTTTATTCATGTTGGATGACCATTGACTCTCGTACTTGACCATCCTATTTTAGTTTTATATTGCACCTTAGTTGAATCCATCATTTGTTTGGGTTTGACCTTGTGCTCACATGTCCCCGTAATTTTATCAAGTGTATATCGATGTGTACGATCTTGTGGCATGTACAGTGATATACTGTGCATGTCACAAATTGTTCGTGTATGATGAATTCAAAATAAATGATGATGAACAACCCAAATAGCTAAGGCAAATAATATTTTCAAAACACACACTTTAATTTTCAAAGCAAAATATTTCCTTTCTCAATTTTACTGCATCAATTTTTATTTTCCAGATAATTCAGATGCAGGATACAAGCTAGAACAAAGTTGAAGATAAAATACGAGTGTGAATGAATATGTAGTGAGATGAAAGTTGTAGATTAAAAGATCTGTTGTAATTAAAATTGTATTGTAATTGAAAATGTACATGTAGTGAAAGCTCAAATTTGTACTATTCAAAATTGTAATAAAATATTTGTTTGAATAAAATATTTATTTGAATTTAAATTCTATGTTATTATTTTATTGAACAAATATTTATTTAATTATGTGAAAAATAAAATAGTACAATAAAAAATACGTTTAAATGAATATATATATATATATATATATGTTTATTATCATCAAACAAAAATCGTATACTAACATATTCAACAATCTCTTCCTTTTGATGATAGCAAACATATATTAAGATTTTGAATTTATTAAATATATTTGATCATTAATGAAATCTATTTGCTCCCCTATTTGAATGATCCCCCTGCAACCGAGCCTCCCCTTCACATATGCATGAAAAATAAGCAAATAAAAAACAATTGTAAATACTATGTTAGGCGCAAATTCCACTTTAGAGTGATAAGGGTGATGTCGACATATAAAATCATATAGTTGTGTCTATTTGTGGTATATTTATATCAGGAATTTGAATACCTACTAACCATGCATAACCGTTAGGACTTTTAAATGAGATTAGTAGTATTCCTAATTTTTATATTTTAAAAAAATGAATTTCAAGCATCTTCTAACCACGCATAACCGTGAGGACTTTTAAATGGGATTAGAATCTACTTGCCTATTTAACAATTAATTTTGATATGTGTTCCATACATATATAACGGTGAGAACTTTTAAATGAGCATGAAAGCACATAGTCAAATATTCCAGGTAATTCACCCGTGCATAACCGTGAGGACTTTTAAATGAGAGTGAATACTTTGGATGTTTTTATTGCTAGTTAAATTAAGAAAATGAATAACTTCCCATTTAAAATATCACATACTATATTGGATTTTGATGAGTAATGGTCGTTAGAAATATGATAGAAATAGAGATGGTCATGGAATTTTTAATCTTGTTTAAATTTTTAAAGAAATTTACTATATATACTTCCTCAAGTCATAATATATTATTAATATCGACACTCATCACTTTTTCAATCACTATTTATCTTTTCAATAATCAGTAGGGAATCAGATTAGTTAATATAGTCATTTAAGATCAAATCAAAAAATAAATATAAAATCAAATTTCTAAAATGTCTAATCTGAAACGAAATCAACAAAAACTATTTTCTAGAAGGGGTTTATAAAAAAATGTCTGCTAATTGAAAATATTTGAAATGTAATATATGCATATATTTTCTCAACTACTGGATGTCACTGCATAAAACACGTTTTACTAGTAATTTTTCTATCAACTAGGTTACCAGTGCAATCTGCATTTTAATTTCCCTTTGACTCAAGGTTATCATTAGATAGATATATAGACTAAATCGTGGAGCGTGCAACAAATACCTAAAAATCCTTTTTACGACTTTTGTGACGACCCGGAAATTTTAACAAGTTAAATTGGAATAATTAATTGATTTTAAATATTTAAAAGTTAATTTTAACTTGAATTCAAGATATCAATATTTACTTGAAAATTAAATCATTGAATTTAATAATTGAAAATTGGGTAAAGTGTTGAATCTGAAATTTCTAAGCCTGTTTAAATAATTTGAAGGCTTATAAAATTTATAATGATGATACTGAAAATAATAGTGGTTGGAATTTAAATTAAAGGTGATTCGTTCAATTTTAATAATATATCGTTTAAAACGATATTTAAAAATAGCCTTCCAAGGCACAGTCTCGGAATTCGACAAAACCAGTTCCATTGGATCCGTAATAGTTAGTTATTATCGGATTTCAATTTTCGTAGCAATCGGAGTTGTCGTTTAACCCTGGCAGCTCAAAACGCTTAGAACTATTTTAATCGATTTAATTTAAAACTGATCGTTTTCTTCTGTAACTCGAGCATACGATCGAATTAGATTCCGAAACAAGTTTCATCGGGTTCGGAACGTGGGTAAAACTTTATAATTGCCTAACGACATTCCCTAAGAGGAGTTCGAAAGTTAAATGACAGTTAATGAAACGTTTTGAAAATATAATGAAATTTAAAGTCAAAAGGGTCAAAGGATATTTTCATCAACTCGTATTCAAGAAGCCTCTCCTCCCCTTTATCTAATTTCCATCTTCCTCTCTATCGTGAAGCAGAATCTAACGCATAAATAAAAAAAATGGCGTAACGAATAAAAGAAAAAGGGGTTCGGCCTGGAAATTCTCGGGTTTGTTAAGCAAAGGGGATCTGGAGGTTAGTTCGATCGAAGGGGGGGTTGCGATTGGAAGTCGCGAGCGGGTGAAGTTTCCATCGCGAGTGTTAGCAAAGCTTGGATGAAGGCAGCCGCGTATGTCGCGTCTTCGAGTGGGTTCGACGGCAATCTGGGTGAGTCGCGCAGGGCGCGGGCAAATCGAGGGGGACGCGATATCATCGATTGGGTCACGGCAGGCACAAAATCGGCGAGGCTAGGGTTTTTTGAGCATGGAGTGGCGCAATGATTTAGGTGAGTAAATTACTGCTCTTTACCCTAACTATTGCATTAGGGATTATATGATATCCCGGAAATTAGGGGCAATATCAATTCAATAATCTACATTAAAAATTAAATTGATTTGACAATATTTGTTAATAATATTTGGATTGATTTAATAATCTTCTTTTAAATAAATATTTAACTGATAATTTATCTTTTAAAAAGCTAATTTAAATTGTTTCTATTTATAATGTATAAATGCATATAATTGTATATATTATAAATAGATAAGCTCTGTTTTAAATTAATAAATAAAGTTATGTTTTCTAATTCTATTATTTTTGATAATTTGGAAATTTAATATTGAATAAATAATAATATGATTTTAAAATACTCAAGATAAATTTAATTTGTTTAAAAATAAATTCTAGCCTAGGTTTAAATTTAAATAAAATATTGTTTTGTTTTTTTTATTTAGCTTTATAAAATAAATAATTTATATTTTGAAGGATTGTTTCTTTTTAATTTTTTAAGTTAATAATGAGTTTTATTTAAACAATATCAATAATGTAATATTTTTACAAATAGATTTTTATATAAATAGGAACTATTATATACTTATATTTGGGAGAAACTATGGTTTGAAGTTAAAATTGAATCTTTCAAAATTTGTTTACAATAAAATAAATCTTCTTTATATTTAACATAAGTAAATGACATAATAAAATATCTTTGAACTTAAAAGAGAAAATATATAAATAAAATAAGTATTGTAACAAAGATTTTCATAAGTTTGAAATAATAAGAAGTAAATTTAGTATTGATAATTTAAGTTTAAAATAATAAGTGTAATAATAACAAGCACTTGTATTAGAAATAAAACTTAATACATAAGTAAAATTTATAATTAATAACTAGAATAAACTAAGACAAAAGACAAAATAATAAAAGTAACCAGACAAAGTAATGATTTTGTTGCCTGTAAGTAAAAAAAATGCAAAGTAAAGATAGCTAAGCAAAAATATCTTTGTGCATGTTAAACATATAAGGAAGTTTGTAGAGCAAGCTAAAGCAAAGCAGTAGAAATAGGATGCTGGCATAAGAAATGATAAAATTAGCTAAGTAGGGAACATAAGTACTTAAACATTAAATGCTAGCACAACTTAAATCAGTTCAAATTTCTTAAAAATCAATTCAGCCTCCTAATTAAAAGATCTTGCCTGATAAAAACAAGGATATACAGTGTACCTGCATATGCTTAACCCAGTTAGCACATTCCCCTGAACTTCTTTATATACATATTATTTTTAGTTCGTTCAAAACATATTAAACCTGAAGCAAAGAAGTAATAACAGACACTCATCCATACAAACTAAAGTAATATTACAACTGAAGAAAGGCAAGGAGAATCAAAGGAAAATCAAACAAATCATTCCCAGATTTTAAAGTTCAAACTGTTTCAGAAAGGAAAAAAAAGGAGTGCTCTGTCTCTTTCCAAAAGCAAGGTGAGTAACCTTTTTAAAATTACTTAAGTTTTAAAATCTGATGCATGTTGATATTTGGATGCTTAAATATATGGTGTGAATATTTATTTATTCATTTTTCTTTGGATGCTTGTTGTGATGAGATTCTGTATATGTCAAACCTGCATATTCAAAACTTCCTTCATTGAACTTGCTCTGTTTTTCATTTGTTATGAGTATCTTAAATTTCTAAAACTAAGTATTTAAACTAGTTGCAAAGTTAAAAATCTGGAATAAGTAAGATTTGTATGTATGTACTCTTCTGTGTATATGGATGTGGTCTGAGTACATATTAAAGTCCCTGTAAACAAACTCATCCATTTGTTTTCAGGTTTGAGTTGATTCAATCATTTTTATTACTTGATCTAATAGCCTTTAAGATTTACAATACAAACAGAAATTGATTGTTTCAACATAATTTAGAGTTTAAGTTTTATTTAAGTCGAATTAAATTTGAATATTGTTCAGGAAAAATCAAATAACAGGGTAAAACTTGTATAAGAGGAACATCAAACATTTTAATTAATAAATTCAAGAACATACTTTGAATCTCTGTAACAAAATATGAATTATAAAACTTAAATCAGGATTTTTAGCACTAGGGGTTATGTACAGTTCTGGTATGAACTAAAAATGCATTTTGGAAATTTTTGGGGTGATCACTGTATCTGGGTGGTCGGGGCTCTGTTTGATGATGGAGGAGCTTACCGAGGTGATGGGAAAAATGGTGGTAGGTGGTGCATTTAGGCATGGTGGCGACGGCGACGATATTCTTTTTGTAAACCTTGTTTTGCTATGTTTCGGTTTTGGGTCGCGTACGCCTTGAATTGGGGATCGAGTTCGATGTGCTTATGGGGACTTAAAGAGGGGTCATGGTCGAGGTTGTAGCAGGAGGCGATGGCGTTCCGATGATCGGCATTAGGAGGATGGAGCGTTGACAGGGTCGAGGTTAAGTTGCTCGAGTTGTTTCTAGGTTTGGCAATTTGACTCAATTTTTGATTCGAGTTGCCGTGACGATTATGGATGGTTGTGATGTTATCTGGTGGTAGCCGGCGTTATGTTCAAACTCAGGTGGGTGGCCGGAGTTGGTTGGGGCCACGGTGCACGTGCACCGTGCCATTGAGTGGTTGGGTTTTTTTTTCTGTGTGCAGTTTTTTTTTTGAGCTGGGGAAAACTCGGGACATACTCGAGTCGTTCGAGTATATGACTCGAAGCAAGGGGTGTGTAGACTCGGTGCAGTTTTTAGTGGCGTCGAGTAAATGGTGGTTCAGGTGTTTGCAGAAAACCTGGAACAAAAAATTGATTTTTCAATAAATTCCAATGTAACCTATTCAAAAATAAACAATGGATTTAAACTAAGTTTAAATTCAGTTTGTAGTATAAATTCAAACCTATATTTTGAAATCTAAAATAAATTTTAAATATTTAAATGAGTTTTCAGGTTTACAAACCTGGTAATTTCCAGAATTTTTAACAAAATATTTAAATCTGAAATAAAAGCTCTAACAATAGTTTAAATTGAATTTTAAAAGTATTGATTCAAATGAATATTTAATCTTAAGGTTTTAAAATAGATTTGGCTTTGAAAAATCAAGATTCTTAATTCAAGTTGTTAAAGGGAAGTTTAAATCAAAGTTTAAAAACAAAGATAAATTGATGGATTCGAGTTTACTTCGAATTTAAAATCTGAAAAATTAAATCAGTTTTTGTTTTAAACATAAGTTTAAATAAAATAATTTCAAAAGTAAATTTGCTGAGAAAAGTTTTTAAATGGAAAGTAAATAAATTGTTTAACTTGAAAATTTGCAAGTTAAATATTAATGTATTTTGGAAATTTAAATTATAGATTAATGTTATTTACAAGATTATAAATTGAATTTAAATTTGATTAATGTTTAATAAATAATCCTTTTGAATCTTAAATTCAGAATGGAATTTGAATTTAAATTTAAAAAGTGTAATGTTCTAATACACATTTATATTAATTAAGTTATTAAATAAGAAATAAATTATCTTAAGAATAATTAAGGCATTAAATGATTTAATTAATAAGATAATAAAGAAATGGTGTATTTATTAAATTTATAAATTAATAATTTAGATTAATTTATAAATAAAGATAAATTAAGAAGTAATTTAAGAAATGTTATTAGTTAATAAAGATAATTAACTAAAGATTACTAATTAATTAATTAATGTGATTAATTTTGATAATTAATCAGATTAATTAGACAAATCTATTTAAGTGGTTAAGTGTAATTACTTGATAAAAGTAATTAAGAGATTAATTACTTATTGTAATTAATTTTGATAAAATGATTAATTTAAGTTAATTAATTTAGTTTAATTAATTTAAGAAAATCATTTTATGAATTGATAAGTATAATTACTCAGTGTATACAATGGAGCATAATTACTTAAGGAAGTAATTAATGTTAATTACTGAATGTAATTAGTAAAGAGGATGTGTTAATAAAGTAATTTGGATAATTACTTTTGAAATTGATCAAAGGATTAATTAAAAGAGATAATTAATTATGGATAATTAATTTATTAATATGAGTAATTAAGGGTAGTTAATTACTTGTTGATATTAATCGAAGGTGATTAATAATTGTGTTTAATTAAAGATACTTAATGTAATTAATTTAATCAAAGTAATTTAATTTAAATATAAATTAAAGATCATGAATTAATATAATTAATGATGTATATTAAGAATTGGTTAATTAAGGGATAATCAATAATGGGGTGATTAATTTATGTAATTAATTAAGAATAAATGTAATTAATTATATTTAATTAAGTAAATGAAGTAATTAAATGTTAATTACTATGAATAATTTAGGATAATTAATTTGTGAAATTAATTAAAGACTAATTACTTATTGTAATTAAAAGATGATTTATCAAAGGTGTTTAATCAGGATGAACAACTAGAGAATAATTAATTAAGTTGATCTATAATTAATTAATGGTTGTATAAGCAGGATTTATAGATGAAGTAATTAATTTAATTTACTTTAAATTAATTAGTGATAGAAGTAGTTAATTTAATTCATTTTAAATTAATTACAAATGGTATGATTATAAATCATTGCTTATGAATGATATTGATATTTCATTTGATGATTGTGAATTCAGATCTGACATGAATAATATCTATGTGATATGGATGCTTGGTTTAAGTAAGATTATATTTAATTATCTGTTTGGATGATAATATTGATTATCTGTATGTGATGATGATATGATTATCTACTGTGATATTATGAATTATCCATCTGTGTGTATATTGATTATATTGAATTAAACTGTTAAGACTAAATAAACAACTTGGCCTTAAAAGACACGTTTTGGATTTCGATGAGACCGGGATCGGTTTTTCTTATTTGGAACATCCGAAAACCACATCGATTCCAAATTAACGATAGGTCGTGAATCTGAAGTGAAGATGAAGATTCAACGTGCAAGGGTTATCGTCGTTAACTCTGAGGGTGATTCCAAAATGAGTGTAACGAGATAATGCCTTCGGTTTCGTTCGAACCCGGAACGAACTTGTATGGATTGAATGCTTTCAACACATCGTCAGGTGGGCGATGAGCATTCTAAGAAATGTTTTCTCTAAAGTTAATCGTAGCCTCAAGCCTCATCAACCGGGAATGGCTAAAACAGGGGAGGTGCAGCAAGGTTAGGTGGGTCATGCCCAAGCAGGACAAGGATATTCCCCTGTCTAGATGTGCCTTATTTTCGGCTGTGTGGGCAGTTGGTTGCAAACAACTGCGGACTTTATCTTGTTCGGGACTATTCAGTAAGGAATGGTTCCGGCCTTGTGTTGCAGGGGGTCGGGAGTGATCCTCGGTACGTTGATCTAGGACACGTACTGTGACGGTCGGTACCTCAGTAGCCCTGCTATTGTATGGAATCCACAATCCAATAAGTGCCAACGGTTTTGATTGTATTACCCACTTTTGTGGCTAGTAGTTGGAATTTAATGAATGTAACAATTTCGGCTATTTTCTATTTACTTGAAAACCCTAGACCTGTTATAATATCACAGAATTTCCTATCAAATGTTTTGGTTAGCGTAAGGTAAAAACTTACCCATGTTTATATATGGGGAGTTTTACGTGATACCTTTTGTTTTCAAAGGATTTTCAAAATTAAGCAACTTTAACCTGTTACTCATACCAGACCTGTAACGCCCCGAGAATTTCCGACTTTCGAAAATTCAACATCGACACTCACTTTATCGACTGTCGAGAAATCGAAGGCCGAAAACCGGAATGTTATGGATTTTTAAAAAGAATTTAAGAAAAGAAAAGAGAAGAAGAGAGAAGATAGAAAATAGAGAGAAAAGAAAATAGAAAAGAGAACAGAAAATTTTAAAATAGAAGAAAATAGAACGGAATAGAAAACAACAGAACAACAACAGAATCTCACAATTCGCAGCGGAACAACATATAATAATAAATGAATAATCTTTAAACAAAGAACTATATCAGTTATTACATTTTATACATTTCATTTCATCATATCATCAGAGTATACAACAACAACAAATAGTGCAGCGGAAAAAGAAATATTATATAAGTAATATGCCATGCCATCCAGCTTGCCTCCAGCAACTCCAGAATATCCAGAATATCCTGATGAACCTTAACTCTTAACTGCCCGTGTGGAAATTGGTGGGCACCCAGAGTTTAGGAAGGAAAACAATAAATTCCAAGTCAGTCATGTGACTGGTGTGAGAACTCAAAACAGTTTATTTATCTTTAAAATCAAAATAGAGGAATATTTTTAAATTCAATTCGCAATGCTTTAAAAATGAGACTACCATAAGACCTCCTGCCACACACACAATGCAAACGCAGACTTGGAGAAGATTTCTCCTTATGATAGTCAAACATGCTTGATACGCATTTAAAAAGAGCATTTGATATTATTATTAGTGCATAGTGTAGGAAAAATTCATTTCGAAAGTAGAATATAAATCTTAGCCAGCATAGGTACCATTATATTATGCCTACTAATAGCTACCATATTAGATGGCAGGTTCTACAACTAAAACCGTACAAGTTTCGTATTGGGAATTGGATTTCCAACGAATGATCAGGCCAAGGAACTTCCCATTGCCACATGAGAATGCCTCTGGATGGACATCCCCGAGAACCAAACCGGATCTCTACCAGCACAAGGCCGGGTTACCCCTAACTGAGTAACAACTGACCGAATATGCCATCCCCCGGTCCTTTGGGACCTTTATCACCGAGCGCTCGTAATCAATTCACACAATCATAACAAAGTGTTTTCAACATGAGTAAGTATCTGGGCTCCATACCATGATACCACCCTTTTCCCGAAGGAAATGGACACATCCTAAAGGGTGCTACCCCTCATAACCTTGCTGCTTCTTTCCTGTTTTGACCATTCACGGGGTGTGAGGCTCGACGAATTCACGTCCACAAAAACATACTTTGTACAAAAGCCATGCTTTGGGTCAACAAATGATCAACACAATGATCACAAGGATAGACGATCAAATAAACGATCCTATCACAAATAATCAACACAATGATCATTTCAGCATCACTCGGCATGTCACATTACCAAATTGGGAATATATCGCTGATAACTTCAACTATATAACCTCTGAGCTCGTACGTCTCAGAGAAGGGTGTTAAGCTAAAAGAATAAATTCTCCGCCACCAACAGAAATATATTTGAAAGAAATCTGCTTTATATCTCAACTTGTAATGTCAGACATACAATCCATACAAGTCTGTTCCGGGCTCGAACAAAACCGAAGGCACTTCTCACGAAGCCCTTGCAATACGGGTATTCACAATCCCGATTGAATTTCCCATCACTTAGGAGATCTCTATACCAGGAGCTACCCAGTGCAGAGACAATCGATAGGTCATCCTATCGCTTTCGCAAATACTCGGTCTTCAACACCGATCTTCAAATGCAATTATAACGACGTATCACATATTCGGAATGGGTTATACGACCCCATGGTCCTTTCCCGGTTAACCCGAATAGTGAGCGCTTATTTAAAAATAAGTGTAGCATTCACATTCAAACAAATCACATCAAATACCCATTCAAAGGGAAATATCGATAGTCGGTTATTGAACTATCAATGGATATGCACACATCACCAGTTTCCAAATAATTTTCCAAATTATTTATTTTCCAAAATATCTTCACTAGATGTATAATTTCATACTTCAAAAATAAATCAATACTGATTTTTAAACAAATTCCACTTGCTTTTATAAATTCAATAATGAATTTATATTTCAAAATATCTATGCATATCATTTCAATTATTCTTTTCAATTTATCTTCAAAAAGATAAATTCTAAATATTCACTTCATATTGGAAAACATTTCCATACTTATTTATTCATAAGTAATTCACAAATTTTATTTATTTTCAACACTTAGAAAATATTCAATATACTTAAATCGAGATTAAGTATATATTTCATTCTTTAAGGAAATCATTCACTTAAACATATTTATTTGGGTCAAAACGAATGTTGCGTAAAACATCGTTACGACAACCCAAAATCACTAGTATAGGGATTCGAAATTAAATAGATATATAAATCCCAATACTATTCAAAACATTTCCTTTCGGAAATCATTTACTATAACAACAGTGTTATAGTCCACCATTTCCTTTTATTTCTCGAAAACGTCTATTTCAACAATAAATGTTGAAATCTATGGTTTCGAATCTCAACACATTTTAAAACATCGTTAGGTCGTTTTAATTCTATTTAAAACACCAAATCCAAAACAATTTCTTTAACGTGTTATTCACTATTCAAAAACGTGAATATACTTTGTTAACAAATTTCATCCTTTTATTCATTTTAATTCAAAGGATTATTCACTATTCAAAAATGTGAATATAACTCCATTTATAGGTTTCAACAAATTTTCTCGTCAAAATAAATCATTTGCAAATTTATAAAACAACGTTTATAAATTCCATTTCTAATTATTTATAAAAACTTCCTTTTTATAAATTCCTTTATTAACCTATTCCAGTTTATAACTAAATTATAAACTAAACGTTCATATTATAAGTTAATTACTTATAAAACGATTATTTTACAAAATCGTTCCTTTAGAGACTTTCCAATTTATAAATCTTATAACTTATAAGATCCATTTATTTAACCAATCTATTCTTCAAATAATTTCACCAAATTTATAAATCTTACTATTTATAAATTTCTTTTATAACTTCACAGTTTATAGTTCTATAAATTTCATTCATTTATGAATTTCATTTTCACTTCATTCAAAACACTTATAAAAACTCGTTTTATAACGTCCATATTTCAATTTATAAATATCTATTTATAAATCTCTTAATATAAATCAAATTATATTATTCTTTAAAACGTCTTTAAATTCCTTTAAAAACTTCACCATTTTGATTTATAAAATAATCAAATTTTATAAATCCTATATTTAAACTTTTTATAGCAAGTTCGGAATCCCAATTTAAACTCTTCATAAAGTCATTAATTCCTTATTTTCAAAAATCATCTTTTAACTATATTTCTTAAAAATCATAATTTTTATAACTTTAAAAATTATAATGTTTATTTATTTAAAATGGATCAATTCTAAAAATATAGTATATTTTCAAAAATCACTTTAAAATTATTTTAAAATCCCAAAATCTGGGTCCAATGATGCTACACACCAAATAGTCAATCACGACAACAACGATATCATATATCGATATGATAATCAATCAAATATCAAAATATCTGAAATTAAATAAGTACTGTTGAGGAATCCAGTTGGATCCCTCCAACCTGTTTTCCTGCATCCAAAAACATTAGCACAATACCAATTTCGCTCCAGTACGAAATTATCGCGGTATATGTTCTTATTAAATATTATCCGCTTAATAACGGCGTAATAGGGTCTCATCCGCTAAACAAAAAATGCGGGAAATCAACAACTGCAATATATACATATGCCAATATATATATATATTGCTATTATATATAATACCAATTTCACTGTTTATGAAATATTCGCGGTATATGTTTTTATTAAATAACATCCGCTTACTAACGGCGTATAATGTCTATTTTAACAATCAATAGATATCAATCATCATTCAAACATGCATTCAAATATTTTAAATCTAACTATTTAAAATAAAATCGAAACTGATTCAATTGAGTGAGAAGTTCTCACCTTGATTTTAAATTCCGTTTTAGCGATTTATTTCGAATAAAATTAAACGGACGTTTAATTTTACCCAAAATTCTCACTAACTCCAAACGACTCCAAACCAACTCCATCGCGTAGTGCTCGTCCATACGATTCCAACGCAACTGAGTTTGCATTTTTTGGACCTCGTATGAAAAAGTTACAATATTTTAAAGTTTACACGTATTTAAATAAACTAATTTCAACATAAACTTAATTAATTTTAAACCTATCTAGTATAGGCCGTTAGATCCTTGCCTCCATCAGATCTTGGCCGTGCATAGCCCTCCATCTTCCACACGCGCATGTTCTCCCCCACCTTCATTCTACAGCCGCACACCACAAACCCATCACTCCATATTAGGTTTTAGAAATTCGACCTCGTTTCTCGACTAAACTCCATCACACCACCGCCATCCTGAAGCACACAACGCAAGCTACCCACGGCCAGAAGCTCGGCACACTCGCCCCCCCCCCCCTCGCACGCAGTTCGAGAATGAACTACAGCCCTTTGAACACAAATTCCCGTTGATTCGTGAAGCCATTCGCGATCTTGACCGTTGATATTAAGGATCTCGATGTGCTCTACATCTTTCATGTTGAAAGTTTTAGCCAAAACTTGATGGATTGAGAGATCAAAGGGGAAAAGTGAGATCAATTTCTGGCCCTTCAACCTGATAGTGGCGGCTAGGGTTCTATCTTTTTTTTTTTTTTTTTCTTGAGTGAGGGCTATTTATAAGAGAACGAACGACACTATTCATCCCGGAAATTCCGAACTCCGATTTACGCACCGTAACCAGCATTTCTAAGGTTTACCCCACGTTCCGGACACAATGGAACAGGTTTCGAAAGCTAATTCGAAAGTATGTGCGAGTTATGGCTATAAACGCTCAATTTGAATTAAACCGATTTAAGTCGATTTCTAGGCGTTTTAATTTGTACCGGACAAACGGTAAATCCAATTGACATGAAATTTGAAACCTTACAATAATATCACATTACGGATCCGATGAAACCGGTTTCGTTGAAATCCGAGACATTTTGAAAAATGGCTATTTTAGCTCGTCAAATTTAAATTAAAAATAAATCGATGCGTTTCGAGCTGCCACGATCAAACGATAGCTCCGATTGACACGAAAATTGAAATCCGGTAATAACTAACTATTACGGATCCAATGGAACTGGTTTCGTTCAATTCTGAGACTGTTCAAAAATTGGCTATTTTAGAGTCGATTATTAAATATTAAAATATTCAATTTTCACAAATTAACTTTTAATTCGATTTTAAAAGTTCTAAAATATCATTCTAACTTCCATATGATAAAATAAAATTTTACAAATCATTTACAATCATATTTAACTCAATTTTTTATTATTTCCATAATTTAACATATTAAATTATCGATTTAATTATTCAATTAAATCCAATAATTCAAAATAAAATTTATTTGACTTATAAATTCACTTATTAATATTAAAATTAATTAAATACTCAAATATTAATTAATAAAATTTCTGGGTCGTTACAATCTTCCCCACTTAAAAGAATTTCGTCCTCGAAATTAACTAGTAAGAAAGTTACAGAATTTATTAATTTTCCAAAATTCATAATTAAACTTCTTACAATAACTTACTAAGTTTTCAAATCATACTTAATTATCTTTTCAAAAACAATTACTATTGTTTAACTTTCCATTCTAAATCAAAGTTAATAGTTTTCAAAATTTTCCAATTTTCTTCAAATTTTTTCTAATGCCTTAAATTTTCGGAAAAATTCGCCATAGTCTCCTTTGCGCGGGTCGATCCAAAAAAAAATGACAGTATATATATCACAAATATACATCTCATCAAGTAATGAGGCATCCCGCAGGGAAAAAAGTATAAAAGTACGATATGTAATCCGAGATATGTCCCTTATATTTTATTAGCGAGCATATACGGCTAATATAGCGTGAAAGCGAGCTCCAAATGCGAAGCAAACGCGATCCGCACCTACTAAACACTCAACAAACAACATGAGAAACATGCATATAAAGCATAGTATCGATATACAACATATAGCAACATAATAACTATATATACCAACATAGCAATGCATTCAATAGCAATATATATTCAACCATCAACCAACATCATCCATAACCAATAATATTCATTCATATTCTCATTAATATTCAATGAAATGGTTTTCAATTTAATCACATTTGATTCTTTCACAGTGGATTTTATCAACATTCCTTCTCAATTAGTTTATATTTACTAATTCATATTCAAGTTGGTTCACTTCCAAAACAAATTCAATTCCATTTAAGATTTATTTAACTTCCAATTGAATTTCAATTACTTTAGCTTTCAATTTCATTAATTCAATTTCATTAATACTTAATGAATTATATACAATCAACTAACAATCATATAGCAATCAATGTATAATAATTACAACCAAATTCCTTTGCTTATATTCATTTACTTTGCTTACAATTGGTTTAATTAATTGATTTTCATTCAATTATTCAACTTTCTATAACATTATATTTTAAATGAATTAACACTTACACTTACATTCATTTTTTTTTTCATATCAACTTTATTTATATTCAATTGATTCTTTCAATTCAATTATAAAAGTTGAATTTCATTTATATAACTCAAGTTCACATTTATCCTTAACTTTATCAATTTACTTTGATACCGAAATCAATTCCATTCAACAACACTTAAGTTATATTCCATTTTATAAACATCACTTTTTATTTACAATTCACATTCATAAATATATTCATATAGTTTCACTTCTTATTTATATAAGTTTTATTTCACAATTGTAAATTACTTTAATTATAATTCAATTCTTATAATTCATTATACTTATACAATTATTCTTTATTTTAGATTATTCAAACAACTAAACAATCCACTTATATACACTTTTATAATTCTGAAAATTATTTCTTTTATATATGAAATATACTCAAGGTAAAATTATTTCATTTACCCAATTTTTAAAATCAATATTGTGCCGAATTGTTCCATTCAAGTGTTTAGAGATCCTTATCAACAACGTTAATTACTCGTATTAACCAGAATCTATATACCACTCAACAAACCAATCATCACAATATAAAACAATTTTTATATTCACTAACAAATACGCTCTCATAGCTATTATTACACTCAAACTCATTCTAGAGTACTACTGACTCTATCTCTAATGAGCAATACCCAACAGAACCATGGTTGTCGCTTAACCATATGCTCTGATACCAGATGTAACGCCCCGAGAATTTCCGACTTTCGAAAATTCAACATCGACACTCACTTTATCGACTGTCGAGAAATCGAAGGCCGAAAACCGGAATGTTATGGATTTTTAAAAAGAATTTAAGAAAAGAAAAGAGAAGAAGAGAGAAGATAGAAAATAGAGAGAGAAAAAAATAGAAAAGAGAACAGAAAATTTTAAAATAGAAGAAAATAGAACGGAATAGAAAACAACAGAACAACAACAGAATCTCACAATTCGCAGCGGAACAACATATAATAATAAATGAATAATCTTTAAACAAAGAACTATATCAGTTATTACATTTTATACATTTCATTTCATCATATCATCAGAGTATACAACAACAACAAACAGTGCAGCGGAAAAAGAAATATTATATAAGTAATATGCCATGCCATCCAGCTTGCCTCCAGCAACTCCAGAATATCCAGAATATCCTGATGAACCTTAACTCTTAACTGCCCGTGTGGAAATTGGTGGGCACCCAGAGTTTAGGAAGGAAAACAATAAACTCCAAGTCAGTCATGTGACTGGTGTGAGAACTCAAAACAGTTTATTTATCTTTAAAATCAAAATAGAGGAATATTTTTAAATTCAATTCGCAATGCTTTTAAAAATGAGACTACCATAAGACCTCCTGCCACACACACAATGCAAACGCAGACTTGGAGAAGATTTCTCCTTATGATAGTCAAACATGCTTGATACGCATTTAAAAAGAGCATTTGATATTATTATTAGTGCATAGTGTAGGAAAAATTCATTTCGAAAGTAGAATATAAATCTTAGCCAGCATAGGTACCATTATATTATGCCTACTAATAGCTACCATATTAGATGGCAGGTTCTACAACTAAAACCGTACAAGTTTCGTATTGGGAATTGGATTTCCAACGAATGATCAGGCCAAGGAACTTCCCATTGCCACATGAGAATGCCTCTGGATGGACATCCCCGAGAACCAAACCGGATCTCTACCAACACAAGGCCGGGTTACCCCTAACTGAGTAACAACTGACCGAATATGCCATCCCCCGGTCCTTTGGGACCTTTATCACCGAGCGCTCGTAATCAATTCACACAATCATAACAAAGTGTTTTCAACATGAGTAAGTATCTGGGCTCCATACCATGATACCACCCTTTTCCAGAAGGAAATGGACACATCCTAAAGGGTGCTACCCCTCATAACCTTGCTGCTTCTTTCCTGTTTTGACCATTCACGGGGTGTGAGGCTCGACGAATTCACGTCCACAAAAACATACTTTATACAAAAGCCATGCTTTGGGTCAACAAATGATCAACACAATGATCACAAGGATAGACGATCAAATAAACGATCCTATCACAAATAATCAACACAATGATCATTTCAGCATTACTCAGCATGTCACATTACCAAATTGGGAATATATCGCTGATAACTTCAACTATATAACCTCTGAGCTCGTACGTCTCAGAGAAGGGTGTTAAACTAAAAGAATAAATTCTCCGCCACCAACAGAAATATATTTGAAAGAAATCTGCTTTATATCTCAACTTGTAATGTCAGACATACAATCCATACAAGTCTGTTCCGGGCTCGAACAAAACCGAAGGCACTTCTCACGAAGCCCTTGCAATACGGGTATTCACAATCCCGATCGAATTTCCCATCACTTAGGAATCTCTATACCAGGAGCTACCCAGTGCAGAGACAATCGATAGGTTATCCTATCGCTTTCGCAAATACTCGGTCTTCAACACCGATCTTCAAATGCAATTATAACGACGTATCACATATTCGGAATGGGTTATACGACCCCATGGTCCTTTCCCGGTTAACCCGAATAGTGAGCGCTTATTTAAAAATAAGTGTAGCATTCACATTCAAACAAATCACATCAAATACCCATTCAAAGGGAAATATTGATAGTCGGTTATTGAACTATCAATGGATATGCACACATCACCAGTTTCCAAATAATTTTCCAAATTATTTATTTTCCAAAATATCTTCACTAGATGTATAATTTCATACTTCAAAAATAAATCAATACTGATTTTTAAACAAATTCCACTTGCTTTTATAAATTCAATAATGAATTTATATTTCAAAATATCTATGCATATCATTTCAATTATTCTTTTCAATTTATCTTCAAAAAGATAAATTCTAAATATTCACTTCATATTGGAAAACATTTCCATACTTATTTATTCATAAGTAATTCACAAATTTTATTTATTTTCAACACTTAGAAAATATTCAATATACTTAAATCGAGATTAAGTATATATTTCATTCTTTAAGGAAATCATTCACTTAAACATATTTATTTGGGTCAAAACGAATGTTGCGTAAAACATCGTTACGACAACCCAAAATCACTAGTATAGGGATTCGAAATTAAATAGATACATAAATCCCAATACTATTCAAAACATTTCCTTTCGGAAATCATTTACTATAACAACAGTGTTATAGTCCACCATTTCCTTTTATTTCTCGAAAACGTCTATTTCAACAATAAATGTTGAAATCTATGGTTTCGAATCTCAACACATTTTAAAACATCGTTAGGTCGTTTTAATTCTATTTAAAACACCAAATCCAAAACAATTTCTTTAACGTGTTATTCACTATTCAAAAACGTGAATATACTTTGTTAACAAATTTCATCCTTTTATTCATTTTAATTCAAAGGATTATTCACTATTCAAAAATGTGAATATAACTCCATTTATAGGTTTCAACAAATTTTCTCGTCAAAATAAATCATTTGCAAATTTATAAAACAACGTTTATAAATTCCATTTCTAATTATTTATAAAAACTTCCTTTTTATAAATTCCTTTATTAACCTATTCCGGTTTATAACTAAATTATAAACTAAACGTTCATATTATAAGTTAATTACTTATAAAACGATTATTTTACAAAATCGTTCCTTTAGAGACTTTCCAATTTATAAATCTTATAACTTATAAGATCCATTTATTTAACCAATCTATTCTTCAAATAATTTCACCAAATTTATAAATCTTACTATTTATAAATTTCTTTTATAACTTCACAGTTTATAATTCTATAAATTTCATTCATTTATGAATTTCATTTTCACTTCATTCAAAACACTTATAAAAACTCGTTTTATAACGTCCATATTTCAATTTATAAATATCTATTTATAAATCTCTTAATATAAATCAAATTATATTATTCTTTAAAACGTCTTTAAATTCCTTTAAAAACTTCACCATTTTGATTTATAAAATAATCAAATTTTATAAATCCTATATTTAAACTTTTTATAGCAAGTTCGGAATCCCAATTTAAACTCTTCATAAAGTCATTAATTCCTTATTTTCAAAAATCATCTTTTAACTATATTTCTTAAAAATCATAATTTTTATAACTTTAAAAATTATAATGTTTATTTATTTAAAATGGATCAATTCTAAAAATATAGTATGTTTTCAAAAATCACTTTAAAATTATTTTAAAATCCCAAAATCTGGGTCCAATGATGCTACACACCAAATAGTCAATCACGACAACAACGATATCATATATCGATATGATAATCAATCAAATATCAAAATATCTGAAATTAAATAAGTACTGTTGAGGAATCCAGTTGGATCCCTCCAACCTGTTTTCCTGCATCCAAAAACATTAGCACAATACCAATTTCGCTCCAGTACGAAATTATCGCGGTATATGTTCTTATTAAATATTATCCGCTTAATAACGGCGTAATAGGGTCTCATCCGCTAAACAAAAAATGCGGGAAATCAACAACTGCAATATATACATATGCCAATATATATATATTGCTATTATATATAATACCAATTTCACTGTTTATGAAATATTCGCGGTATATGTTTTTATTAAATAACATCCGCTTACTAACGGCGTATAATGTCTATTTTAACAATCAATAGATATCAATCATCATTCAAACATGCATTCAAATATTTTAAATCTAACTATTTAAAATAAAATCGAAACTGATTCGATTGAGTGAGAAGTTCTCACCTTGATTTTAAATTCCGTTTTAGCGATTTATTTCGAATAAAATTAAACGGACGTTTAATTTTACCCAAAATTCTCACTAACTCCAAACGACTCCAAACCAACTCCATCGCGTAGTGCTCGTCCATACGATTCCAACGCAACTGAGTTTGCATTTTTTCGACCTCGTATGAAAAAGTTACAATATTTTAAAGTTTACACGTATTTAAATAAACTAATTTCAACATAAACTTAATTAATTTTAAACCTATCTAGTATAGGCCGTTAGATCCTTGCCTCCATCAGATCTTGGCCGTGCATAGCCCTCCATCTTCCACACGCGCATGTTCTCCCCCACCTTCATTCTACAGCCGCACACCACAAACCCATCACTCCATATTAGGTTTTAGAAATTCGACCTCGTTTCTCGACTAAACTCCATCACACCACCGCCATCCTGAAGCACACAACGCAAGCTACCCACGGCCAGAAGCTCGGCATACTCGCCCCCCCCCCCCCCTCTCACGCAGTTCGAGAATGAACTACAGCCCTTTGAACACAAATTCCCGTTGATTCGTGAAGCCATTCGCGATCTTGACCGTTGATATTAAGGATCTCGATGTGCTCTACATCTTTCATGTTGAAAGTTTTAGCCAAAACTTGATGGATTGAGAGATCAAAGGGGAAAAGTGAGATCAATTTCTGGCCCTTCAACCTGATAGTGGCGGCTAGGGTTCTATCTTTTTTTTTTTTTTTTTCTTGAGTGAGGGCTATTTATAAGAGAACGAACGACACTATTCATCCCGGAAATTCCGAACTCCGATTTACGCACCGTAACCAGCGTTTCTAAGGTTTACCCCACGTTCCGGACACAATGGAACAGGTTTCGAAAGCTAATTCGGAAGTATGTGCGAGTTATGGCTATAAACGCTCAATTTGAATTAAACCGATTTAAGTCGATTTCTAGGTGTTTTAATTTGTACCGGACAAACGGTAAATCCAATTGACATGAAATTTGAAACCTTACAATAATATCACATTACGGATCCGATGAAACTGGTTTCGTCGAAATCCGAGACTTTTTGAAAAATGGCTATTTTAGCTCGTCAAATTTAAATTAAAAATAAATCGATGCGTTTCGAGCTGCCACGATCAAACGATAGCTCCGATTGACACGAAAATTGAAATCCGGTAATAACTAACTATTACGGATCCAATGGAACTGGTTTCGTTCAATTCTGAGACTGTTCAAAAATTGGCTATTTTACAGTCGATTATTAAATATTAAAATATTCAATTTTCACAAATTAACTTTTAATTCGATTTTAAAAGTTCTAAAATATCATTCTAACTTCCATATGATAAAATAAAATTTTACAAATCATTTACAATCATATTTAACTCAATTTTTTATTATTTCCATAATTTAACATATTAAATTATCGATTTAATTATTCAATTAAATCCAATAATTCAAAATAAAATTTATTTGACTTATAAATTCACTTATTAATATTAAAATTAATTAAATACTCAAATATTAATTAATAAAATTTCTGGGTCGTTACAATCTTCCCCACTTAAAAGAATTTCGTCCTCGAAATTAACTAGTAAGAAAGTTACAGAATTTATTAATTTTCCAAAATTCATAATTAAACTTCTTACAATAACTTACTAAGTTTTCAAATCATACTTAATTATCTTTTCAAAAACAATTACTATTGTTTAACTTTCCATTCTAAATCAAAGTTAATAGTTTTCAAAATTTTCCAATTTTCTTCAAATTTTTTCTAACGCCTTAAATTTTCGGAAAAATTCGCCATAGTCTCCTTTGTGCGGCTCGATCCAAAAAAAATGACAGTATATATATCACAAATATACATCTCATCAAGTAATGAGGCATCCCGCAGGGAAAAAAGTGTAAAAGTACGATATGTAATCCGAGATATGTCCCTTATATTTTATTAGCGAGCATATACGGCTAATATAGCGTGAAAGCGAGCTCCAAATGCGAAGCAAACGCGATCCGCACCTACTAAACACTCAACAAACAACATGAGAAACATGCATATAAAGCATAGTATCGATATACAACATATAGCAACATAATAACTATATATACCAACATAGCAATGCATTCAATAGCAATATATATTCAACCATCAACCAACATCATCCATAACCAATAATATTCATTCATATTCTCATTAATATTCAATGAAATGGTTTTCAATTTAATCACATTTGATTCTTTCACAGTGGATTTTATCAACATTCCTTCTCAATTAGTTTATATTTACTAATTCATATTCATGTTGGTTCACTTCCAAAACAAATTCAATTCCATTTAAGATTTATTTAACTTCCAATTGAATTTCAATTACTTTAGCTTTCAATTTCATTAATTCAATTTCATTAATACTTAATGAATTATATACAATCAACTAACAATCATATAGCAATCAATGTATAATAATTACAACCAAATTCCTTTGCTTATATTCATTTACTTTGCTTACAATTGGTTTAATTAATTGATTTTCATTCAATTATTCAACTTTCTATAACATTATATTTTAAATGAATTAACACTTACACTTACATTCATTTTTTTTTTCATATCAACTTTATTTATATTCAATTGATTCTTTCAATTCAATTATAAAAGTTGAATTTCATTTATATAACTCAAGTTCACATTTATCCTTAACTTTATCAATTTACTTTGATACCGAAATCAATTCCATTCAACAACACTTAAGTTATATTCCATTTTATAAACATCACTTTTTATTTACAATTCACATTCATAAATATATTCATATAGTTTCACTTCTTATTTATATAAGTTTTATTTCACAATTGTAAATTACTTTAACTATAATTCAATTCTTATAATTCATTATACTTATACAATTATTCTTTATTTTAGATTATTCAAACAACTAAACAATCCACTTATATACACTTTTATAATTCTGAAAATTATTTCTTTTATATATGAAATATACTCAAGGTAAAATTATTTCATTTACCCAATTTTTAAAATCAATATTGTGCCGAATCTTGCCATTCAAGTGTTTAGAGATCCTTATCAACAACGTTAATTACTCGTATTAACCAGAATCTATATACCACTCAACAAATCAATCATCACAATATAAAACAATTTTTATATTCACTAACAAATACGCTCTCATAGCTATTATTACACTCAAACTCATTCTAGAGTACTACTGACTCTATCTCTAATGAGCAATACCCAACAGAACCATGGTTGTCGCCTAACCATATGCTCTGATACCAGATGTAACGCCCCGAGAATTTCCGACTTTCGAAAAGTCAACATCGACACTCACTTTATCGACTGTCGAGAAATCGAAGGCCGAAAACCGGAATGTTATGGATTTTTAAAAAGAATTTAAGAAAAGAAAAGAGAAGAAGAGAGAAGATAGAAAATAGAGAGAAAAAAAATAGAAAAGAGAACAGAAAATTTTAAAATAGAAGAAAATAGAACGGAATAGAAAACAACAGAACAACAACAGAATCTCACAATTCGCAGCGGAACAACATATAATAATAAATGAATAATCTTTAAACAAAGAACTATATCAGTTATTACATTTTATACATTTCATTTCATCATATCATCAGAGTATACAACAACAACAAACAGTGCAGCGGAAAAAGAAATATTATATAAGTAATATGCCATGCCATCCAGCTTGCCTCCAGCAACTCCAGAATATCCAGAATATCCTGATGAACCTTAACTCTTAATTGCCCGTGTGGAAATTGGTGGGCACCCAGAGTTTAGGAAGGAAAACAATAAACTCCAAGTCAGTCATGTGACTGGTGTGAGAACTCAAAACAGTTTATTTATCTTTAAAATCAAAATAGAGGAATATTTTTAAATTCAATTCGCAATGCTTTTAAAAATGAGACTACCATAAGACCTCCTGCCACACACACAATGCAAACGCAGACTTGGAGAAGATTTCTCCTTATGATAGTCAAACATGCTTGATACGCATTTAAAAAGAGCATTTGATATTATTATTAGTGCATAGTGTAGGAAAAATTCATTTCGAAAGTAGAATATAAATCTTAGCCAGCATAGGTACCATTATATTATGCCTACTAATAGCTACCATATTAGATGGCAGGTTCTACAACTAAAACCGTACAAGTTTCGTATTGGGAATTGGATTTCCAACGAATGATCAGGCCAAGGAACTTCCCATTGCCACATGAGAATGCCTCTGGATGGACATCCTCGAGAACCAAACCGGATCTCTACCAACACAAGGCCGGGTTACCCCTTACTGAGTAACAACTGACCGAATATGCCATCCCCCGGTCCTTTGGGACCTTTATCACCGAGCGCTCGTAATCAATTCACACAATCATAACAAAGTGTTTTCAACATGAGTAAGTATCTGGGCTCCATACCATGATACCACCCTTTTCCAGAAGGAAATGGACACATCCTAAAGGGTGCTACCCTTCATAACCTTGCTGCTTCTTTCCTGTTTTGACCATTCACGGGGTGTGAGGCTCGACGAATTCACGTCCACAAAAACATACTTTATACAAAAGCCATGCTTTGGGTCAACAAATGATCAACACAATGATCACAAGGATAGACGATCAAATAAACGATCCTATCACAAATAATCAACACAATGATCATTTCAGCATCACTCAGCATGTCACATTACCAAATTGGGAATATATCGCTGATAACTTCAACTATATAACCTCTGAGCTCGTACGTCTCAGAGAAGGGTGTTAAGCTAAAAGAATAAATTCTCCGCCACCAACAGAAATATATTTGAAAGAAATCTGCTTTATATCTCAACTTGTAATGTCAGACATACAATCCATACAAGTCTGTTCCGGGCTCGAACAAAACCGAAGGCACTTCTCACGAAGCCCTTGCAATACGGGTATTCACAATCCCGATCGAATTTCCCATCACTTAGGAGATCTCTATACCAGGAGCTACCCAGTGCAGAGACAATCGATAGGTCATCCTATCGCTTTCGCAAATACTCGGTCTTCAACACCGATCTTCAAATGCAATTATAACGACGTATCACATATTCGGAATGGGTTATACGACCCCATGGTCCTTTCCCGGTTAACCCGAATAGTGAGCGCTTATTTAAAAATAAGTGTAGCATTCACATTCAAACAAATCACATCAAATACCCATTCAAAGGGAAATATTGATAGTCGGTTATTGAACTATCAATGGATATGCACACATCACCAGTTTCCAAATAATTTTCCAAATTATTTATTTTCCAAAATATCTTCACTAGATGTATAATTTCATACTTCAAAAATAAATCAATACTGATTTTTAAACAAATTCCACTTGCTTTTATAAATTCAATAATGAATTTATATTTCAAAATATCTATGCATATCATTTCAATTATTCTTTTCAATTTATCTTCAAAAAGATAAATTCTAAATATTCACTTCATATTGGAAAACATTTCCATACTTATTTATTCATAAGTAATTCACAAATTTTATTTATTTTCAACACTTAGAAAATATTCAATATACTTAAATCGAGATTAAGTATATATTTCATTCTTTAAGGAAATCATTCACTTAAACATATTTATTTGGGTCAAAACGAATGTTGCGTAAAACATCGTTACGACAACCCAAAATCACTAGTATAGGGATTCGAAATTAAATAGATATATAAATCCCAATACTATTCAAAACATTTCCTTTCGGAAATCATTTACTATAACAACAGTGTTATAGTCCACCATTTCCTTTTATTTCTCGAAAACGTCTATTTCAACAATAAATGTTGAAATCTATGGTTTCGAATCTCAACACATTTTAAAACATCTAATTCTATTTAAAACACCAAATCCAAAACAATTTCTTTAACGTGTTATTCACTATTCAAAAACGTGAATATACTTTGTTAACAAATTTCATCCTTTTATTCATTTTAATTCAAAGGATTATTCACTATTCAAAAATGTGAATATAACTCCATTTATAGGTTTCAACAAATTTTCTCGTCAAAATAAATCATTTGCAAATTTATAAAACAACGTTTATAAATTCCATTTCTAATTATTTATAAAAACTTCCTTTTTATAAATTCCTTTATTAACCTATTCCAGTTCATAACTAAATTATAAACTAAACGTTCATATTATAAGTTAATTACTTATAAAACGATTATTTTACAAAATCGTTCCTTTAGAGACTTTCCAATTTATAAATCTTATAACTTATAAGATCCATTTATTTAACCAATCTATTCTTCAAATAATTTCACCAAATTTATAAATCTTACTATTTATAAATTTCTTTTATAACTTCACAGTTTATAATTCTATAAATTTCATTCATTTATGAATTTCATTTTCACTTCATTCAAAAAACTTATAAAAACTCGTTTTATAACGTCCATATTTCAATTTATAAATATCTATTTATAAATCTCTTAATATAAATCAAATTATATTATTCTTTAAAATGTCTTTAAATTCCTTTAAAAACTTCACCATTTTGATTTATAAAATAATCAAATTTTATAAATCCTATATTTAAACTTTTTATAGCAAGTTCGGAATCCCAATTTAAACTCTTCATAAAGTCATTAATTCCTTATTTTCAAAAATCATCTTTTAACTATATTTCTTAAAAATCATAATTTTTATAACTTTAAAAATTATAATGTTTATTTATTTAAAATGGATCAATTCCAAAAATATAGTATATTTTCAAAAATCACTTTAAAATTATTTTAAAATCCCAAAATCTGGGTCCAATGATGCTACACACCAAATAGTCAATCACGACAACAACGATATCATATATCGATATGATAATCAATCAAATATCAAAATATCTGAAATTAAATAAGTACTGTTGAGGAATCCAGTTGGATCCCTCCAACCTGTTTTCCTGCATCCAAAAACATTAGCACAATACCAATTTCGCTCCAGTACGAAATTATCGCGGTATATGTTCTTATTAAATATTATCCGCTTAATAACGGCGTAATAGGGTCTCATCCGCTAAACAAAAAATGCGGGAAATCAACAACTGCAATATATACATATGCCAATATATATATATTGCTATTATATATAATACCAATTTCACTGTTTATGAAATATTCGCGGTATATGTTTTTATTAAATAACATCCGCTTACTAACGGCGTATAATGTCTATTTTAACAATCAATAGATATCAATCATCATTCAAACATGCATTCAAATATTTTAAATCTAACTATTTAAAATAAAATCGAAACTGATTCGATTGAGTGAGAAGTTCTCACCTTGATTTTAAATTCCGTTTTAGCGATTTATTTCGAATAAAATTAAACGGACGTTTAATTTTACCCAAAATTCTCACTAACTCCAAACGACTCCAAACCAACTCCATCGCGTAGTGCTCGTCCATACGATTCCAACGCAACTGAGTTTGCATTTTTTCGACCTCGTATGAAAAAGTTACAATATTTTAAAGTTTACACGTATTTAAATAAACTAATTTCAACATAAACTTAATTAATTTTAAACCTATCTAGTATAGGCCGTTAGATCCTTGCCTCCATCAGATCTTGGCCGTGCATAGCCCTCCATCTTCCACACGCGCATGTTCTCCCCCACCTTCATTCTACAGCCGCACACCACAAACCCATCACTCCATATTAGGTTTTAGAAATTCGACCTCGTTTCTCGACTAAACTCCATCACACCACCGCCATCCTGAAGCACACAACGCAAGCTACTCACGGCCAGAAGCTCGGCACACTCGGCCCCCCCCCCCCCTCGCACGCAGTTCGAGAATGAACTACAGCCCTTTGAACACAAATTCCCGTTGATTCGTGAAGCCATTCGCGATCTTGACCGTTGATATTAAGGATCTCGATGTGCTCTACATCTTTCATGTTGAAAGTTTTAGCCAAAACTTGATGGATTGAGAGATCAAAGGGGAAAAGTGAGATCAATTTCTGGCCCTTCAACCTGATAGTGGCGGCTAGGGTTCTATCTTTTTTTTTTTTTTTCTTGAGTGAGGGCTATTTATAAGAGCACGAACGACACTATTCATCCCGGAAATTCCGAACTCCGATTTATGCACCGTAACCAGCATTTCTAAGGTTTACCCCACGTTCCGGACACAATGGAACAGGTTTCGAAAGCTAATTCGGAAGTATGTGCGAGTTATGGCTATAAACGCTCAATTTGAATTAAACCGATTTAAGTCGATTTCTAGGCGTTTTAATTTGTACCGGACAAACGGTAAATCCAATTGACATGAAATTTGAAACCTTACAATAATATCACATTACGGATCCGATGAAACTAGTTTCGTCGAAATCCGAGACTTTTTGAAAAATGGCTATTTTAGCTCGTCAAATTTAAATTAAAAATAAATCGATGCATTTCGAGCTGCCACGATCAAACGATAGCTCCGATTGACACGAAAATTGAAATCCGGTAATAACTAACTATTACGGATCCAATGGAACTGGTTTCGTTCAATTCTAAGACTGTTCTAAAATTGGCTATTTTACAGTCGATTATTAAATATTAAAATATTCAATTTTCACAAATTAACTTTTAATTCGATTTTAAAAGTTCTAAAATATCATTCTAACTTCCATATGATAAAATAAAATTTTACAAATCATTTACAATCATATTTAACTCAATTTTTTATTATTTCCATAATTTAACATATTAAATTATCGATTTAATTATTCAATTAAATCCAATAATTCAAAATAAAATTTATTTGACTTATAAATTCACTTATTAATATTAAAATTAATTAAATACTCAAATATTAATTAATAAAATTTCTAGGTCGTTACAATCTTCCCCACTTAAAAGAATTTCGTCCTCGAAATTAACTAGTAAGAAAGTTACAGAATTTATTAATTTTCCAAAATTCATAATTAAACTTCTTACAATAACTTACTAATTTTTCAAATCATACTTAATTATCTTTTCAAAAACAATTACTATTGTTTAACTTTCCATTCTAAATCAAAGTTAATAGTTTTCAAAATTTTCCAATTTTCTTCAAATTTTTTCTAACGCCTTAAATTTTCGGAAAAATTCGCCATAGTCTCCTTTGCGCGGCTCGATCCAAAAAAAAATGACCGTATATATATCACAAATATACATCTCATCAAGTAATGAGGCATCCCGCAGGGAAAAAAGTGTAAAAGTACGATATGTAATCCGAGATATGTCCCTTATATTTTATTAGCGAGCATATACGGCTAATATAGCGTGAAAGCGAGCTCCAAATGCGAAGCAAACGCGATCCGCACCTACTAAACACTCAACAAACAACATGAGAAACATGCATATAAAGCATAGTATCGATATACAACATATAACAACATAATAACTATATATACCAACATAGCAATGCATTCAATAGCAATATATATTCAACCATCAACCAACATCATCTATAACCAATAATATTCATTCATATTCTCATTAATATTCAATGAAATGGTTTTCAATTTAATCACATTTGATTCTTTCACAGTGGATTTTATCAACATTCCTTCTCAATTAGTTTATATTTACTAATTCATATTCAAGTTGGTTCACTTCCAAAACAAATTCAATTCCATTTAAGATTTATTTAACTTCCAATTGAATTTCAATTACTTTAGCTTTCAATTTCATTAATTCAATTTCATTAATACTTAATGAATTATATACAATCAACTAACAATCATATAGCAATCAATGTATAATAATTACAACCAAATTCCTTTGCTTATATTCATTTACTTTGCTTACAATTGGTTTAATTAATTGATTTTCATTCAATTATTCAACTTTCTATAACATTATATTTTAAATGAATTAACACTTACACTTACATTCATTTTTTTTTCATATCAACTTTATTTATATTCAATTGATTCTTTCAATTCAATTATAAAAGTTGAATTTCATTTATATAACTCAAGTTCACATTTATCCTTAACTTTATCAATTTACTTTGATACCGAAATCAATTCCATTCAACAACACTTAAGTTATATTCCATTTTATAAACATCACTTTTTATTTACAATTCACATTCATAAATATATTCATATAGTTTCACTTCTTATTTATATAAGTTTTATTTCACAATTGTAAATTACTTTAATTATAATTCAATTCTTATAATTCATTATACTTATACAATTATTCTTTATTTTAGATTATTCAAACAACTAAACAATCCACTTATATACACTTTTATAATTCTGAAAATTATTTCTTTTATATATGAAATATACTCAAGGTAAAATTATTTCATTTACCCAATTTTTAAAATCAATATTGTGCCGAATTGTTCCATTCAAGTGTTTAGAGATCCTTATCAACAACGTTAATTACTCGTATTAACCAGAATCTATATACCACTCAACAAACCAATCATCACAATATAAAACAATTTTTATATTCACTAACAAATACGCTCTCATAGCTATTATTACACTCAAACTCATTCTAGAGTACTACTGACTCTATCTCTAATGAGCAATACCCAACAGAACCATGGTTGTCGCTTAACCATATGCTCTGATACCAGATGTAACGCCCTGAGAATTTCCGACTTTCGAAAATTCAACATCGACACTCACTTTATCGACTGTCGAGAAATCGAAGGCCGAAAACCGGAATGTTATGGATTTTTAAAAAGAATTTAAGAAAAGAAAAGAGAAGAAGAGAGAAGATAGAAAATAGAGAGAAAAGAAAATAGAAAAGAGAACAGAAAATTTTAAAATAGAAGAAAATAGAACGGAATAGAAAACAACAGAACAACAACAGAATCTCACAATTCGCAGCGGAACAACATATAATAATAAATGAATAATCTTTAAACAAAGAACTATATCAGTTATTACATTTTATACATTTCATTTCATCATATCATCAGAGTATACAACAACAACAAACAGTGCAGCGGAAAAAGAAATATTATATAAGTAATATGCCATGCCATCCAGCTTGCCTCCAGCAACTCCAGAATATCCAGAATATCCTGATGAACCTTAACTCTTAACTGCCCGTGTGGAAATAGGTGGGCACCCAGAGTTTAGGAAGGAAAACAATAAACTCCAAGTCAGTCATGTGACTGGTGTGAGAACTCAAAACAGTTTATTTATCTTTAAAATCAAAATAGAGGAATATTTTTAAATTCAATTCGCAATGCTTTTAAAAATGAGACTACCATAAGACCTCCTGCCACACACACAATGCAAACGCAGACTTGGAGAAGATTTCTCCTTATGATAGTCAAACATGCTTGATACGCATTTAAAAAGAGCATTTGATATTATTATTAGTGCATAGTGTAGGAAAAATTCATTTCGAAAGTAGAATATAAATCTTAGCCAGCATAGGTACCATTATATTATGCCTACTAATAGCTACCATATTAGATGGCAGGTTCTACAACTAAAACCGTACAAGTTTCGTATTGGGAATTGGATTTCCAACGAATGATCAGGCCAAGGAACTTCCCATTGCCACATGAGAATGCCTCTGGATGGACATCCCCGAGAACCAAACCGGATCTCTACCAACACAAGGCCGGGTTACCCCTAACTGAGTAACAACTGACCGAATATGCCATCCCCCGGTCCTTTGGGACCTTTATCACCGAGCGCTCGTAATCAATTCACACAATCATAACAAAGTGTTTTCAACATGAGTAAGTATCTGGGCTCCATACCATGATACCACCCTTTTCCAGAAGGAAATGGACACATCCTAAAGGGTGCTACCCCTCATAACCTTGCTGCTTCTTTCCTGTTTTGACCATTCACGGGGTGTGAGGCTCGACGAATTCACGTCCACAAAAACATACTTTATACAAAAGCCATGCTTTGGGTCAACAAATGATCAACACAATGATCACAAGGATAGACGATCAAATAAACGATCCTATCACAAATAATCAACACAATGATCATTTCAGCATCACTCAGCATGTCACATTACCAAATTGGGAATATATCGCTGATAACTTCAACTATATAACCTCTGAGCTCGTACGTCTCAGAGAAGGGTGTTAAGCTAAAAGAATAAATTCTCCGCCACCAACAGAAATATATTTGAAAGAAATCTGCTTTATATCTCAACTTGTAATGTCAGACATACAATCCATACAAGTCTGTTCCGGGCTCGAACAAAACCGAAGGCACTTCTCACGAAGCCCTTGCAATACGGGTATTCACAATCCCGATCGAATTTCCCATCACTTAGGAGATCTCTATACCAGGAGCTACCCAGTGCAGAGACAATCGATAGGTCATCCTATCGCTTTCGCAAATACTCGGTCTTCAACACCGATCTTCAAATGCAATTATAACGACGTATCACATATTCAGAATGGGTTATACGACCCCATGGTCCTTTCCCGGTTAACCCGAATAGTGAGCGCTTATTTAAAAATAAGTGTAGCATTCACATTCAAACAAATCACATCAAATACCCATTCAAAGGGAAATATTGATAGTCGGTTATTGAACTATCAATGGATATGCACACATCACCAGTTTCCAAATAATTTTCCAAATTATTTATTTTCCAAAATATCTTCACTAGATGTATAATTTCATACTTCAAAAATAAATCAATACTGATTTTTAAACAAATTCCACTTGCTTTTATAAATTCAATAATGAATTTATATTTCAAAATATCTATGCATATCATTTCAATTATTCTTTTCAATTTATCTTCAAAAAGATAAATTCTAAATATTCACTTCATATTGGAAAACATTTCCATACTTATTTATTCATAAGTAATTCACAAATTTTATTTATTTTCAACACTTAGAAAATATTCAATATACTTAAATCGAGATTAAGTATATATTTCATTCTTTAAGGAAATCATTCACTTAAACATATTTATTTGGGTCAAAACGAATGTTGCGTAAAACATCGTTACGACAACCCAAAATCACTAGTATAGGGATTCGAAATTAAATAGATATATAAATCCCAATACTATTCAAAACATTTCCTTTCGGAAATCATTTACTATAACAACAGTGTTATAGTCCACCATTTCCTTTTATTTCTCGAAAACGTCTATTTCAACAATAAATGTTGAAATCTATGGTTTCGAATCTCAACACATTTTAAAACATCGTTAGGTCGTTTTAATTCTATTTAAAACACCAAATCCAAAACAATTTCTTTAACGTGTTATTCACTATTCAAAAACGTGAATATACTTTGTTAACAAATTTCATCCTTTTATTCATTTTAATTCAAAGGATTATTCACTATTCAAAAATGTGAATATAACTCCATTTATAGGTTTCAACAAATTTTCTCGTCAAAATAAATCATTTGCAAATTTATAAAACAACGTTTATAAATTCCATTTCTAATTATTTATAAAAACTTCCTTTTTATAAATTCCTTTATTAACCTATTCCAGTTCATAACTAAATTATAAACTAAACGTTCATATTATAAGTTAATTACTTATAAAACGATTATTTTACAAAATCGTTCCTTTAGAGACTTTCCAATTTATAAATCTTATAACTTATAAGATCCATTTATTTAACCAATCTATTCTTCAAATAATTTCACCAAATTTATAAATCTTACTATTTATAAATTTCTTTTATAACTTCACAGTTTATAATTCTATAAATTTCATTCATTTATGAATTTCATTTTCACTTCATTCAAAACACTTATAAAAACTCGTTTTATAACGTCCATATTTCAATTTATAAATATCTATTTATAAATCTCTTAATATAAATCAAATTATATTATTCTTTAAAACGTCTTTAAATTCCTTTAAAAACTTCACCATTTTGATTTATAAAATAATCAAATTTTATAAATCCTATATTTAAACTTTTTATAGCAAGTTCGGAATCCCAATTTAAACTCTTCATAAAGTCATTAATTCCTTATTTTCAAAAATCATCTTTTAACTATATTTCTTAAAAATCATAATTTTTATAACTTTAAAAATTATAATGTTTATTTATTTAAAATGGATCAATTCTAAAAATATAGTATATTTTCAAAAATCACTTTAAAATTATTTTAAAATCCCAAAATCTGGGTCCAATGATGCTACACACCAAATAGTCAATCACGACAACAACGATATCATATATCGATATGATAATCAATCAAATATCAAAATATCTGAAATTAAATAAGTACTGTTGAGGAATCCAGTTGGATCCATCCAACCTGTTTTCCTGCATCCAAAAACATTAGCACAATACCAATTTCGCTCCAGTACGAAATTATCGCGGTATATGTTCTTATTAAATATTATCCGTTTAATAACGGCGTAATAGGGTCTCATCCGCTAAACAAAAAATGCGGGAAATCAACAACTGCAATATATACATATGCCAATTTATATATATTGCTATTATATATAATACCAATTTCACTGTTTATGAAATATTCGCGGTATATGTTTTTATTAAATAACATCCGCTTACTAACGGCGTATAATGTCTATTTTAACAATCAATAGATATCAATCATCATTCAAACATGCATTCAAATATTTTAAATCTAACTATTTAAAATAAAATCGAAACTGATTCGATTGAGTGAGAAGTTCTCACCTTGATTTTAAATTCCGTTTTAGCGATTTATTTCGAATAAAATTAAACGGACGTTTAATTTTACCCAAAATTCTCACTAACTCCAAACGACTCCAAACCAACTCCATCGCGTAGTGCTCGTCGATACGATTCCAACGCAACTGAGTTTGCATTTTTTCGACCTCGTATGAAAAAGTTACAATATTTTAAAGTTTACACGTATTTAAATAAACTAATTTCAACATAAACTTAATTAATTTTAAACCTATCTAGTATAGGCCGTTAGATCCTTGCCTCCATCAGATCTTGGCCGTGCATAGCCCTCCATCTTCCACATGCGCATGTTCTCCCCCACCTTCATTCTACAGCCGCACACCACAAACCCATCACTCCATATTAGGTTTTAGAAATTCGACCTCGTTTCTCGACTAAACTCCATCACACCACCGCCATCCTGAAGCACACAACGCAGGCTACCCACGGCCAGAAGCTCGGCACACTCGGCCCCCCCCCCCTCGCACGCAGTTCGAGAATGAACTACAGCCCTTTGAACACAAATTCCCGTTGATTCGTGAAGCCATTCGCGATCTTGACCGTTGATATTAAGGATCTCGATGTGCTCTACATCTTTCATGTTGAAAGTTTTAGCCAAAACTTGATGGATTGAGAGATCAAAGGGGAAAAGTGAGATCAATTTCTGGCCCTTCAACCTGATAGTGGCGGCTAGGGTTCTATCTTTTTTTTTTTTTTTTTTTTTTCTTGAGTGAGGGCTATTTATAAGAGGACGAACGACACTATTCATCCCGGAAATTCCGAACTCCGATTTACGCGCCGTAACCAGCGTTTCTAAGGTTTACCCTGCGTTCCGGACACAATGGAATAGGTTTCAAAAGCTAATTCGGAAGTATGTGCGAGGTATGGCTATAAATGCTCAATTTGAATTAAACCGATTTAAGTCGATTTCTAGGCGTTTTAATTTGTACCGGACAAACGGTAAATCCAATTGACATGAAATTTGAAACCTTACAATGATATCACATTACGGATCCGATGAAACTGGTTTCGTCGAAATCCGAGACTTTTTGAAAAATGGCTATTTTAGCTCGTCAAATTTAAATTAAAAATAAATCGATGCGTTTCGAGCTGCCACGATCAAACGATAGCTCCGATTGACACGAAAATTGAAATCCGGTAATAACTAACTATTACGGATCCAATGGAACTGGTTTCGTTCAATTCTGAGACTGTTCAAAAATTGGCTATTTTACAGTCGATTATTAAATATTAAAATATTCAATTTTAACAAATTAACTTTTAATTCGATTTTAAAAGTTCTAAAATATCATTCTAACTTCCATATGATAAAATAAAATTTTACAAATCATTTACAATCATATTTAACTCAATTTTTTATTATTTTCATAATTTAACATATTAAATTATCGATTTAATTATTCAATTAAATCCAATAATTCAAAATAAAATTTATTTGACTTATAAATTCACTTATTAATATTAAAATTAATTAAATACTCAAATATTAATTAATAAAATTTCTGGGTCGTTACAAGACCCATGTCTGACCCGGAGTTTATATTTTGTTTTTCATAAACTCTCGGGTACCCAAATTTTTTACGGGTAGCCAAGGGATTCAGGTTAGCTTTGACGAATTATGGAGGAGCAATGGAGCAGAAGGCTTCAGCGTTGTAGATATATATATATATAGTTCCGCTGTGTTGGTATCTCTGAGTCGTATTGTTTGAGTTGTTTTGTGTATTGAGTTGTATTAACTAGACAGGTGTCTATAACCGTCTAGTATGTGATGTATTATCTGTATAACTCTGATTGATGTTGTATATTATGTCAATACTTATGTGATTATTATAATTTATTCGTTCCGCTGTGAGATTCTGATGTTGTTGTTCTTCTTCTCTATCTTTTCTATTTTCTCATCCCTTTCTTTCTTCAAGACGAAACGGTCTTTCTGGGCGTAGGAAGCCGGGTCGTCATAGTTGGTATCAGAGCGCTAGATGGAGTGAATACCTAGGCTCTTGAGTGATTTCTTTCCCGAGAGAGCGTATTTGTAATTTTGATATATAGTGTGTGTATATATATATATATATATATATATTTCTACCTATTGTTGGGTTACCTGTTCAGGTTTTCCAATAAATTATAAAGGTAGATTAGATAGTGGTGTGAGTAACACGACTATCGATGGTTGGAGTTTGAGTGATTGAGGTTGGAAGTGTAATTGTCGAGACTGTAGACCTATTACCGTCTCGAGTGAGCTTTGGGTGGTGTAAGGATTTCATTGATCTCTGAAGGAAACCTGTTAAGGTTCGAAGTTCATTTTTGAAGTGTAAGAGTTTGGATGAGCTAGAGTTGGATCTGTCGGTTGGACAGAAGCAAGTCATGATAACTTGATATATCAAGGAGTAGTAGCTGTGTGATGAGACACAGTGACTATGGATGTCTCCGAAGATGTTTCTTTGGAACAAGTAAGAAGAGTGTCTGCTCGGTAAAGAGAGAGCAATATCTTTGGAAGCAGCAGAGTAGTTCCATTTCTTCGATGGATTGGCCACATAGGTGTAAGTTGTTCTATTTGGTAAAGAGAGAGCAATATCTTTGGAATTAGGCTGGATTGATCGCAAAGGTGGGTTGCGATAGTTTGAGTATTCTCTTATGTTTCAGAGATTTTTCTGGATGTCTTCAGGTAGTCAGAGATTTGCTAATATACGAAACTCGAGTTTGGTGAAATAGCTCAAATTTTGGAGGAACTTCTGAGTTTTATTTTTGGATATGTGAACTTTATTTTTGGAATGTGTTGTCCAGTCTGTGCTTGAGTTCATAATCAGCATTTTCATTTGATCGGTCAGAATTGCGTAGTGGAAGCATGGTGGCGGTTGTTTTAGTTTGGAAGCAATTGGATGTTGCAGTGTTTGGATTAGAGAGTTCTACAGGAAATTTTTCAGAATCTGAGGCCAGTTTGGAGTGCACCTGTATTATCTTTTCCGAATGAGAGAGGGAGTTCTGTTTCCTGTTTTGGAATTGAATTTGTGTTCTGAGTTTTGGTTGATCTTGGAAAGATCAATTTGTTGGATTGTTTTTGGTCCAGTTTATTTCTAGGAGCATCAACAAGAGTTGAGCTAATCAGTAAGGATGTAGGCAGCACAGGATCGTTCGAAGAGTTTTGTGGATAAGATACGGAGGAATTTGGATTCTGAAATCGGGGATTTGATTTTGGGTAAGTGTTTGGTCTTCAGGATTGAATTGTCCGTTTGGATAGATGGAATTCGTTGTGTTTCACGTATCTCTGAGGGAGCACGTGTAAGATCTATTTCTGGTTGTAGAACCAACAGTTCGGGAAGTTTTAGTTGTTGATTCAGACTTGTCTGTAGTCTGATATCCTGTCTTGTTTTGTAGATCTAGATGAGTAGAAGTTCTGTAGCTTAGTAGTATTGTTTGTTTGGATTCTATAGAGCGAGTAACCCGGTATTTATACTTGGGGAAACTCGAGAAAATTCAATTTTGAATTTTGTCTGGATAGTTAGATTTGTTTGTTTGGATGAATTGGTTGCTATGGTTGTTAGCTTATGATTGATATATGCTTGTGTTTAAAATTTAAATCTTTAATTAGATTATTAAATTACCTTTGTTTTAAATTTCGGGGACGAAATTCTTTTAAGGGGGGAAGAATGTGATATCCCGAAAATTAGGGGCAATATCAATTCAATAATCTACATTAAAAACTAAATTGATTTGATAATATTTGGATTGATTTAATAATCTTCTTTTAAATAAATATTTAACTGATAATTTATCTTTTAAAAAGCTAATTTAAATTGTTTCTATTTATAATGTATATATGTATATAATTGTATATATTATAAATAGATAAGCTCTGTTTTAAATTAATAAATAAAGTTATGTTTTCTAATTCTATTATTTTTGATAATTTGGAAATTTAATATTGAATAAATAATAATATGATTTTAAAATACTCAAGATAAATTTAATTTGTTTAAAAATAAATTCTAGCCTAGGTTTAAATTTAAATAAAAGATTGTTTTGTTTTTTTATTTAGCTTTATAAAATAAATAATTTATATTTTGAAGGATTGTTTCTTTTTAATTTTTTTAAGTTAATAATGAGTTTTATTTAAACAATATCAATAATGTAATATTTTTACAAATAGATTTTTATATAAATAGGAACTATTATATACTTATATTTGGGAGAAACTATGGTTTGAAGTTAAATTGAATCATTCAAAATTTGTTTATAATAAAATAAATCTTCTTTATATTTAACATAAGTAAATGACATAATAAAATATCTTTGAACTTAAAAGAGAAAATAAATAAATAAAATAAGTATTGTAACAAAGATTGACATAAGTTTGAAATAATAAGAAGTAAATTTAGTATTGATAATTTAAGTTTAAAATAATAAGTGTAATAATAACAAGCACTTGTATTAGAAATAAAACTTAATACATAAGTAAAATTTATAATTAATAACTAGAATAAACTAAGACAAAAGACAAAACAATAAAAGTAACCAGACAAAGTAATGATTTTGTTGCCTGTAAGTAAAAAAAAATGCAAAGTAAAGATAGCTAAGCAAAAATATCTTTGTGCATGTTAAACATATAAGGAAGTTTGTAGAGCAAGCTAAAGAAAAGCAGTAGAAATAGGATGCTGGCATAAGAAATGATAAAATTAGCTAAGTAGGGAACATAAGTACGTAAACATTAAATGCTAGCACAACTTAAATCAGTTCAAATTTCTTAAATCAATTCAGCCTCCTAATTAAAAGATCTTGCCTGATAAAAACCAGGATATACAGTGTATTTGGATATGCTTAACCCAATTAGCACCTTCCCCTGAACTTCTTTATATACATATTATTTTTAGTTCGTTCAAAACATATTAAACCTGAAGCAAAGAAGTAATAACAAACACTCATCTATACAAACTAAAGTAATATTACAACTGAAGAAAGGCAAGAAGAATCAAAGGAAAATCAAACAAATCATTCCCAGATTTTAAAGTTCAAACTGTTTCAGAAAAAAAAACGAATGCTCTGTCTCTTTCCAAAAGCAAGGTGAGTAACCTTTTTAAAATTACTTAAGTTTTAAAATCTAATGCATGTTGATATTTGGATGCTTAAATATATGGTGTGAATATTTATTTATTCATTTTTCTCTGGATGCTTGTTGTGATGAGATTTTGTATATGTCAAACCTGCATATTCAAAACTTCCTTCATTGAACTTGCTCTGTTTGTCATTTGTTATGAGTATCTTAAATTTCTAAAACTAAGTATTTAAACTAGTTGCAAAGTTAAAAATCTGGAATAAGTAAGATTTGTATGTATGTACTCTTCTGTGTATATGGATGTGGTCTGAGTACATATTAAAGTCCCTGTAAACAAAATCATCCATTTGTTTTTAGGTTTGAGTTGATTCAATCATTTTTATTACTTGATCTAATAGCCTTTAAGATTTACAATACAAACAGAAATTGATTGTTTCAACATAATTTAGAGTTTAAGTTTTATTTAAGTCGAATTAAATTTGAATATTGTTCAGGAAAAATCAAATAACAGGGTAGAACTTGTATAAGAGAAACATCAAACATTTTAATTTATAAATTCAAGAACATACTTTAAATCTCTGTAACAAAATATGAATTATAAAACTTAAATCAGGATTTTTAGCACTAGGGGTTATGTACAGTTCTGGTATGAGCTAAAAATGCATTTTGGAAATTTTTGGGGTGATCAATGTATCTGGGTGGTCGGGGCTCTGTTTGATGATGGAGGAGCTTATCGAGGTGATGGGAAAAATGGTGGTAGGTGGTGCAGTTAGGCGTGGTGGCGACGGCGACGATATTCTTTTTGTAAACCTAGTTTTGCTATGTTTTGGTTTTGGGTCGTGTACGCCTTGAAATGGGGATTGAGTTCGATGCGCTTATGGGGACTTAAAGAGGGGTCATGGTCGAGGTTGTAGCAGGAGCCGATGGCGTTCCGATGATCGGCATTGGGAGGACGGAGCGTTGACAGGGTCGAGGTTAAGTTGCTCGAGTTGTTTCTAGGTTTGGCAATTTAACTCAATTTTTGATTCGAGTTGCCGTGACGATTATGGATGGTTGTGATGTTATCTAGTGGTAGCCGGCGTCATGTTGAAGCTCAGGTGGGTGGCCGGAGTTGGTTGGGGCCACGGTGCACGTGCACCGTGCCATTGAGTGGTTGGGTTTTTTTTCTGTGTGCGGTTTTTTTTTGAGCTAGGGAAAACTCGGGACATACTCGAGTCGTTCGAGTATATGACTCGAAGCAAGGGGTGTGAAGACTAGGTGCAGTTTTTAGTCGCGTCGAGTAAATGGTGGTTCTGGTGTTTGCAGAAAACCTGGAACAAAAATTTGATTTTTCAACAAATTCCAATGTAACCTATTCAAAAATAAACAATGGATTTAAACTAAGTTTAAATTCAGTTTGTAGTATAAATTCAAACCTATATTTTGAAATCTAAAATAAAGTTTAAATTTTTAAATGAGTTTTCAGGTTTACAAACCTGGTAATTTCCAGAATTTTTAACAAAATATTTAAATCTGAAATAAAAGCTCTAACAATAGTTTAAATTGAATTTTAAAAGTATTGATTCAAATGAATATTTAACCTTACGGTTTTAAAATAGATTTGGCTTTGAAAAATCAAGATTCTTAATTCAAGTTGTTAAAGGGAAGTTTGAATTAAAGTTTTGAAAACAAAGATAAATTGATGGATTCGAGTTTACTTCGAATTTAAAATCTGAAAAATTAAATCAGTTTTTGTTTTAAAGATAAGTTCAAATAAAATAATTTTAAAAGTAAATTTGTTGAGAAAAGTTTTTAAATGGAAAGTAAATAAATTGTTTAACTTGAAAATTTGCAAGTTAAATATTAATGTATTTTGGAAATTTAAATTATAGATTAATGTTATTTACAAGATTATAAATTGAATTTAAATTTGATTAATGTTTAATAAATAATCCTTTTGAATCTTAAATTCAGAATGGAATTTGAATTTAAATTTAAAAAGTGTAATGTTCTAATACACATTTATATTAATTAAGTTATTAAATAAGAAATAAATTATCTTAAGAATAATTAAGGCATTAAATGATTTAATTAATAAGATAATAAAGAAATGGTGTATTTATTAAATTTATAAATTAATAATTTAGATTAATTTATAAATAAAGATAAATTAAGAAGTAATTTAAGAAATGTTATTAGTTAATAAAGATAATTAACTAAAGATTACTAATTAATTAATTAATGTGATTAATTTTGATAATTAATCAGATTAATTAGACAAATCTATTTAAGTGGTTAAGTGTAATTACTTGATAAAAGTAATTAAGAGATTAATTACTTATTGTAATTAATTTTGATAAAATGATTAATTTAAGTTAATTAATTTAGTTTAATTAATTTAAGAAAATCATTTTATGAATTGATAAGTATAATTACTCAGTGTATACAATGGAGCATAATTACTTAAGGAAGTAATTAATGTTAATTACTGAATGTAATTAGTAAAGAGGATGTGTTAATAAAGTAATTTGGATAATTACTTTTGAAATTGATCAAAGGATTAATTAAAAGAGATAATTAATTATGGATAATTAATTTATTAATATGAGTAATTAAGGGTAGTTAATTACTGGTTGATATTAATCGAAGGTGATTAATAATTGTGTTTAATTAAAGATTAATTACTTAATGTAATTAATTTAATCAAAGTAATTTAATTTAAATATAAATTAAAGATCATGAATTAATATAATTAATGATGTATATATATTAAGAATTGGTTAATTAGGGGATAATCAATAATGGGGTGATTAATTTATGTAATTAATTAAGAATAAATGTAATTAATTATATTTAATTAAGTAAATGAAGTAATTAAATGTTAATTACTATGAATAATTTAGGATAATTAATTTGTGAAATTAATTAAAGACTAATTACTTATTGTAATTAGAAGATGATTTATCAAAGGTGTTTAATCAGGATGAACAACTAGAGAATAGTTAATTAATTTGATTTATAATTAATTAATGGTTGTATAAGCAGGATTTATAGATGAAGTAATTAATTTAATTTACTTTAAATTAATTAGTGATAGAAGTAGTTAATTTAATTCATTTTAAATTAATTACAAATGGTATGATTATAAATCATTACTTATGAATGATATTGATATTTCATTTGATGATTGTGAATTCAGATCTGACATGAATAATATCTATGTGATATGGATGCTTGGTTTAAGTATGATTATATTTAATTATCTGTTTGGATGATAATATTGATTATCTATATGTGATGATGATATGATTATCTACTATGATATTATGAATTATCCATCTGTGTGTATATTGATTATATTGAATTAAACTATTAAGACTAAATAGGCAACTTGGCCTTAAAAGACACGTTTTGGATTTCGATGAGACCGGGATTGGTTTTCCTTATTTGGAACATCCGAAAACCACATCGATTCCAAATTAACGATAGGTCGTGAATCTGAAGTGAAGATTCAAAGTGCAAGGGTTATCGTCATTAACTCTGAGGGTGATTCCAGAATGAGTGTAACGAGATAATGCCTTCGGTTTCGTTCGAACCCGGAACGAACTTGTATGGATTGAATGCTTTCAACACATCGTCAGGTGGGCGATGAGCATTCTAAGAAATGTTTTCTCTAAAGGTAATCGTAGCCTCAAGCCTCATCAACCGGGAATGGCTAAAACAGGGGAGGTGCAGCAAGGTTAGGTGGGTCATGCCCAAGCAGGACAAGGATATTCCCCTGTCTAGATGTCCCTTATTTTCGGCTGTGTGGGCAGTTGGTTGCAAACAACTGCGGGGTTTATCTTGTTCGGGACTGTTCGGTAAGGAATGGATCCGGCCTTGTGTTGCAGGGGGTCGGGAGTGATCCTCGGTACGTTGATCTAGGCCACGTACTGTGACGGGCGGTACCCCAGTAGCCCTGCCATTGTATGGAATCCACAATCCAATAAGTGCCAACGGTTTTGATTGTATTACCCACTTTTGTGGCTAGTAGCTGGAATTTAATGAATGTAACAATTTCGGCTATTTTCTATTTACTTGAAAACCCTAGACCTATTATAATATCGCAGAAATTTCCTATCAAATGTTTTGGTTAGCGTAAGGTAAAAACTTACCCATGTTTATGTGTGGGGAGTCTTACATGATACCTTTTGTTTTCAAAGGATTTTCAAAATTAAGCAACTTTAACCTGTTACTCATACCAGACCCATGTCTGACCCGGAGTTTATATTTTGTTTTTCATAAACTCTCGGGTACCCAATTTTTTTACGGGTAGCCAAGGGATTCGGGTTAGCTTTAACGAATTCTGGAGGAGCAATGGAGCAGAAGGCTTCAGCGTTGTAGATATATATATAGTTCCGCTGTGTTGGTATCTCCGAGTCGTATTGTTTAAGTTTTTTTTGTGTATTGAGTTGTATTAACTAGACAGGTGTCTATAACTGTCTATTATGTGATTTATTATCTGTATAACTCTGATTGATGTTGTATATTATGTAAATACTTATGTGATTATTATAATTTATTCGTTCCGCTGTGAGATTCTGATGTTATTGTTCTTTCTTCTCTATCTTTTCTATTTTCTCATCTCTTTCTTTCTTCAAGACGAAACGGTCTTTCTGGGCGTAGGAAGCCGGGTCGTCACAGATTATTTCTGTTGCGAAATCTTCAATTTGGGTAGGTTTCGAATTTGATCCGTTTCGGTTTTTTTTATGCACGTCGGGTCACGTTGATGGGTTTCAGTGGAGGTTCAGGTTTGTACTCATGTAAGTGAGGATAAACCCGAAGTGATGAGTGAAGATGGAAGACTCGGGTTACAATTTTAATTACAGGATTTAAATAGTAAACCTGTTCGGTTTTTTTTTAACCTTGAAAAAAATATATTAATCCGAAGTAAAATTGATTGTGAAGTTTAGATTGGTTTTATAACCGAATTTTGGAATCGGGAATTCAAGTTAAATCACAGAAAAAAAATATAAATTTAAGTTGTTTACAACGACTTTGTGAGTTTGAAGTATATTTCAAATATGGTTTGAATTTATAATAAATTTGGCTGCTTTATAAGACAAATATAATTTGTGAAATAAAAAGGGGTTTTATATAGTTTTAAAATTTGATTAAGTAAATTTGTATTTCATTTTAAATCTTAAATTTAAAATGAAATTTGGAAGAACATTTAAAGTAAATTGTTTTAAGGCTGTGTTAATGATAATTTGATCATTAATAAGTAGAACGTTTTTATCTTTAAATAAATAAAATGCAATGATTGGTAATTCATCAAATTATTAAGTTAATTTATTGGAGTAAATATAGCTAAGCTTTTAGAAATAGAGGAATTAAAACAAATTACTTAAATTAGTTAGTAAGAATTAATTTGGATTAAAGGATGGTAAATTCAAGTTCCATTACTTAAAGTGGAATAAAAGGATTGTTAATAATTAATGAAGAATCATTAGCTAAAGATTATCAAAGGGTTATTTAAGATGATTAATTTGACAAATTTATTAAAGATAATCCATATATGAAATGGATTAAGAATAATTACTAAATGAAGTAATTAAGAGGTTAAATTACTCCCTGTATTTAATAAAGAGTGACCTTGTTAAGTCGAGTTAATTAATTGGGTTAATTCATCTAAGATAATCACGTGATGGCTTGTTAAAGTATGATTACTGAATGAAATTGGAGAGAGTAATTACTGGGTAAAGTAATAAAGGGATAATTACTGAATGTAAATTGAAATGGGAATGAAATTATAACGGAAATTAGCTGGATTTAACTACCTGGGTTAGTGGAAGTCAGGAATGAGTAAATACCCGAAATCATTTCGATTCTTTATAAGCTGATATGTGGAATCAATAGGTGAAGTGGAATGAATTGAATACATTTAACTATTTAAGTGATGTGTATAATGAATTGAGAAATTGTAGATTTATATGAGTTTTCCCCGGGTTTATACAAGTTATATGTTTTGTATTCCATGTTGATGGGTTTACTCACGCTGGTTTCCAGCCTGACCCGGGTGTTACTTGGATGTAATGCTCGGGTCAGACCGAGTATTACAGATTTTCAGGTAGGACGTTCTGGAGCTCAGGAGGCGAGCTGGATGGCAAGAGCGTATAGAGTATTTCCGCTGTATTCATATTATTATTAATCTGAGACATGATAATTGTATATATTTAGTGACTGTATATATGTGAAACCCTGATGCATATTAAATGTAAGCGACAGATATAATGGTCTTTTGTAAACTGTTTATTATTTATTATTATATTTTATCCGCTGCGAATGTGAGATGTTGTTGATGCTTTCTTCTTCTTCTATCTCTTTCTTTCTTTTTCATAACTATCTGGAATTTTATGGTACGAAAATTTCGGGTCGTTACATTTGGTATCAGAGCTGAAAGGTTAAGCGAGAACCTTGGCTCTGGTGGGGATTACTCATTAAACAGAGTCCAAAGTATTCTAGAATGAGTTGAGTGTATATATATGAGCGCGTACTTGTTATTTTCTTATATAAAGATTTTAAATGATTTTATATAAAATATATATTTTTGGATATATAAAGCAATATTTCCTTCTAATAAATATTAAGGCGATTGGTTGTTAAATTATTGGAATTAAAATTTAGGAGTGATATAATACAACCAAATTGAAGTCTTGAATTAGAATTAAATGAAGTAAAAACGAAAATACAACCAAATCGAAATTTAATTAATTGAAAATGAAATTCTAAATTTAGGATTCAGGAATTAAATTATTTAAAAGCTTTAAATAAATGTAAGTTTGAAATGGGATTCAAACTGAAATTTAATCTTGAAGTTATAGAAATAAGGATAATATAAAAATGAAATGGGACTTGTTGCAAACAATGGATTGTTTGAAATTTGATTTGAATTTAAACCGAAGGTGGTTTACCATTTTTAAAACATGGCTGGGAGGGCCAAGAAATAAATATGTATGGATATACATGATATCAAAGATAATTTGAAATAAACTCTAAGAGGTTGAGTTTTGATTTTTCCCTGAATTGTGATGTAAAAACCCAGAGTAGTATAAGTTTTAAGCTTATAAGAGGGAAAGAATTTTGAAGTTTGAAGCGGAAATTCAAATTGAGTAAAGTTGATTGGATTAAGTAAATTGAAATTTAACTTTGGGAAGTTAAATAAGTGTAGAAAAAGCAACCAGAATTGGAAATTTCAAGATTGAAATTGAATTAGTTCAAAATTTAATTTGGTTTGAATTAATTGGATTCGTGATTGAAGATGGATAAGTTTAAAATTTTAAATGGAAAGATTGGATTAAATTGAAGGGATTTGGATTCTGAAATTAAATTGATAATAATTCAAATTGATTGGAATAATATGAAATTATAATTAAAATTGAACAGGATTAAAATCAACTAGAATTTGATTTAAATTTGGGAAGGAATCAAGATTGATTCAACTTGAATTGGGAATTAATCGAGTCCAATGGAATTTGGAGTTATTTGAATTGGAATTGGATCAATTTAAATGGAGATTTAAATTGAATTGTTGGGGAAGTGAACAGTTGGCTCTTGACTATTTTCAATATAAATTGTTTTGATATAAACTTATTTTTCTAAGCTATTAAATATATACAACTTTTCTTTCTTAAAGCTAACTTATTTTATATTTGTTTTACCATTATTTTTGGTGCTATTTAACCATCTTTCAATTGTTTTCTAAGCTAATTACTATTTTTCAACTATTTTACAAATAAATTACTATTTTTCAATTACCTAAAATTTCTGGAACTATTTAACTATTTTTCCACTATTCTACGATTAGTTAACTATTTTCTAACTATTTTACAAAACTAGTAATTATTTTCCAACTACTTATTTTTTTTTAAAAGTTTTCAAGCTATTTTCTAAATAAACTGGTCGGAGTTCAAACTGTTATGGATTTAATACCCAACTGAGATAGGAATTGAAGTGATAATCCAAATGGGGATTAATGTAAAGGTGGATAAGTGAATGGACAAGAAATTGATATTGAAAAGAGTAATCAAATTGGGATATTTGATTTGAATAAACAAAATTATATATCTTTGTTTTATTTAAGATGAAACCCCCTTGTTGAATCAATTGCTGGAAGGAAAAAGGACTTTTGAAGGTATTTGAAGTATAAAAGGAATTTTATACCAGTTTGAAAAGATCCAAGGTTTTTAAAATTTTATACATCTGTATATATATAAAGGATCTTATGAGGGATTTTAAAAAGGTTGTGGGAACCTTTGGATTTGGAAAGGCTTCTGATTTTTGAGTAAAATCAATATTGAATTTGGAAAGCCTAGTTTGAGAATTATCGATTTGGGATAATCGATTTTGTGTAAATGAGCTTTGTATGAGATCATACTAGGTGTATGATTTGAAGATACTATATGTGTATAGTATAAAATGTTTTGATGATGGCTCTGGGGAAAAAGGCACTCCCTTGAAATGAACTTCTTAGGAGTACCACCGGGTGGTGCTGCCTTGAGCCCTAAGGGGGTTCTAAAGTTGATCCTGTGAGGAGTCCGGACAAAACTAGTTCCTGGGGATTATGAGTAGTGTATACCATAGTGGAAGTCGTGTGTGCCGCTGAGAGCCAACGGTCTGCGTTTGATTTTATATCGGTAGACTGCGACCTATGGTATAATATAGCGAAAGTCGTGTGTGCCGCTGAGAGCCAACAGTCTGCGTTTGATTTTATATCGGCAGACTGCGACCTATGTAGGAGTGGAGAGGTTTCATTTTGATAGCAAAAATCAGAGGCCGCGGAGAGCCTGCAGTTACATGGACTTTTGCTGTGATGGCAACGTAACCCTGGATGTAACTGTGATCTGTTGTGTGGGATACATGGCATAATCGAGAGGCCGCGGAGAGCCTGCAGTTACATGGACTTTTGCTGCGATGGCAACGTAACCCTAGAATGTAGCTGTGATCATGGATGGGGGTGATGATTTCAGAGCATTCTCACCAAAGACATTTCCTCTCTTTCAAAATGCTTTCAATATTTTCAATAAAATTATTTTCTAAATATTTTCACTGGATGTTGAAAATGAGTCTGCTAAGTACTTGTAGATTTTCAGTCCTACGCCTGATCAACGTATGACTAAATCTCTATGAGAACAAGGATGGACTGGTTGAGACATCAGTTATAAAAGACTATTTTTATAAAGAGTTATTTTATTAAGTATGATGTGAATTTAAAAACATTTCTAAATTTTTAAATAAAGGTGTTGGGATTTTAGGAAAATTTAAAAGAAATTCCAAACTGGAATTATAAAATAAAATTGAACTCGGGAAATTTAATGAAGTGATTTTTTTGTAATAAAAACGAATGTTCATTTAAATAGTGAAAGTAAACTAATCAGCTAAAATGTAAATAAAATTGAACTTGGGTAACTAAAATGACTTGTAAATTAATAATGGAATTTGACAATGAATTCAAATTGTAAATAGAATTCGACTTGGATTAGATAATGAAATAAATAAGAAGAGAAGTTGTAAAATAAAAATAAAATAGAGTTGGATTGAAAATGAGATGATTTGAATTACAAATAAAATTCAAGTGTGATTTGAATAATATTTGATGAAATTTGCAAATAAATTGGATATAAAGGAAGTGGTGTCATATGAATATTATCTAATGGAAGTGAATTATAATAGTCATGGTTTGGATTGCAAACAAAACCCAGGTGAAAAGATATAAATTGAGAATGGCTTTGTATAAGTAAAATAAATTCGCAAATGAGTTAAGTATGTGTTGGATATTATTTTGATAAATTGAGAAGGTGAATTAAAATTAAAATTTAAATGGATGGGCTAACTAAATTTAATGGAAGTTGATTAAATGAGAATCAAATAGAAGTAAAGTTAAGTTTGATGTTGGAATAAATTAAAGTAAATTAAGTTAAGTTTAAAATTTATGGAAGCTTGGCTTCGAATAAGGGTGAAAGCCATTCAATAAAAGCTTGGATTGAATTAAATTGGGAAATGGTTTTTAATTTATAAGAATTGGATGTGCCAAGCTTAACAAAGTGTTTTGAATGGAACAACTGCGGAAATGAAATGAAATGCAATGAATGGTTGGTGAATAAATTAGAGATAAAGTGGAATTAATTATAGAATGAGTTGAAAAGTAATTTGAAGTAGTTATAAACTAAATAAATACTCTATTAAGCGAATATTGACGAATTGGTATAGAATGAATCGTCGTATGACGTAAATAAAAGTAATTAAAATTCTATGGGGTGATAGAGATTAAATAAATTGATTTTAAAATCAACTAAATTGAATATGAGCTTGTTTGGATTTAAAATCAATTGGACGTGAGAAATTGAGTTGCAAACCATTGAAACTGAATGAAATGACTTATGAATTGATTGAAAGCAGTTGAATTAACTTAAAAGTTATATAAATCGCTTATGGAAAGCGTTTTGGGGCTTATTGCTTATGATATACATGTGTTTAGCTATTGAATATAAGTGGAATGCTAATAAATTTTCTATATTTGGCACTTACATATTTAAATTGAGTAAGCACAGGTACTTGAAGGCCGTTCGGCTGGTTTGGATTGCGATATTTGCTAGAATTAATAAGCTGCTTGCTTAAAATGCAAAATAAGGTACGCCTACGCAATAAAAATAGGAAATATGAACTGTTTTTGCTTTTTCCGACCGTGTGGGTCGATGTATATATATTTATATCTCTTGTCAAATTGCAAAAGCTCCTCCGTACAAAGGAGACTCTGCCAAAATTTTCCGAAAATTTTGAGAGTTAGAAAAATTTTGAAAATTTTTGTTAAGCAATTAAACGATTTTAATGAAACTGAAACAGATTAGTAGATGGAACTGATGAGACTCAGTTGTAAATGGAAAATAAAATTTTAATATTCAAAATTGAAATAAGCTGAATCCATATTAAAACGGGAAAAACGAATTTGAATAGAAGTAAATATGAAAACCTATATAAGAGAATGTATAAAATTATTTGTAAAGTCATGATTGAATATTGTTGCTAAACAAGATATGCAGGTATTAAAGGGAAAAGGAATTGGATTTGATTTCAAAAGATAAATTTGTAATGCCCGACAAAAAGGTACGTATTTTAAATTCTGTATGAATTGGATTGGGTTTTTGATCTAGCCACTTGGCTTTCTGTTTTCTTTTTGCAATTTAGGAGCCCGTAGAGGCCTTTTGTAGCTGTACCGAGCTAGCCGCGCAAAGGAGACGCTGGCAAAAAATTTCGGGAATTTAGAGAGTTAGAAAATTTTTGAGAAAATTTTGATAATTCAAAATTTGATTTAAAATTGAAATTTAGATAATTGAGCAAAGGGATATGATTTGAAATTATGAAAGGTTTTGAGAAGTTGGTTGATGTGATAATAGGTTCTTAATAAAAGATAGTTGGTAGGATGTTGAATAGTGAGTTCGAAAAGAGGTAAACGGGTAGTGGTCCATTCTTCCTAACTAGTAATTTCGGGGACGAAATTCTTTTAAGGGGGAAGGAATGTGACGACCCGGAAATTTTAACAAGTTAAATTGGAATAATTAATTGATTTTATATATTTAAAAGTTAATTTTAACTTGAATTCAAGATATCAATATTTACTTGAAAATTAAATCATTGAATTTTATAGTTTAAATATTGAATTTAATAATTGAAAATTGGGTAAAGTGTTGAATCTGAAATTTCTATGCCTGTTTAAATATTTTGAAGGCTTATAAAATTTATAATGATGATACTGAAAATAATAGAATGGTTGGAATTTAAATTAAAGGTGATTCGTTCAATTTTAATAATATATCGTTTAAAATGATATTTAAAAATAGCCTTCCGAGGCACAGTCTCAGAATTCGACAAAACCAGTTCCATTGGATCCGTAATAGTTAGTTATTATCGGATTTCAATTTTCGTAGCAATCGGAGTTGCCGTTTGACCCTGGCAGCTCAAAACGCTTAGAACTATTTTAATCGATTTAATTTAAAACTGATCGTTTTCTTCTGTAACTCGAGCATACGATCGAATTAGATTCCGAAACAAGTTTCATCGGGTTCGGAACGCGGGTAAAACTTTATAATTGCCTAACGACATTCCCTAAGAGGAGTTCGAAAGTTAAATGACAGTTAATGAAACGTTTTGAAAATATAATGAAATTTAAAGTCAAAAGGGTCAAAGGATATTTTCATCAACTCGTATTCAAGAAGCCTCTCCTCCCCTTTATCTAATTTCCATCTTCCTCTCTATCGTGAAGCAGAATCTAACGCATAAATGAAAAAAAATGGCGTAACGAATAAAAGAAAACGGGGGTTCGGCCTAGAAATTCTCGGGTTTGTTAAGCAAAGGGGATCTGGAGGTTAGTTCGATCGAAGGGGGGTTGCGATTGGAAGTCGCGAGCTGGTAAAGTTTCCATCGCGAGTGTTAGCAAAGCTTGGATGAAGGCAGCCGCGTATGTCTCGTCTTCGAGTGGGTTCGACGGCGATCTAGGTGAGTCGCGCAGGGCGCGGGCAACTCGAGGGGGACGCGATATCATCGATTGGGTCACGGCAGGCACAAAATCGGCGAGGCTAGGGTTTTTCGAGCAGGGAGTGGCGCAATGATTTAGGTGAGTAAATTCCTGCTCTTTTCCCTAACTATTGCATTAGGGATTATTTCTGTCGTGAAATCTTCAATTTGGGTAGGTTTCGAATTTGATCCGTTTGGGTGTTTTTTACGCACGTCGGGTCACGTTGATGGGTTTCAGTGGAGGTTCAGGTTTGTACTCGTGTAAGTGAGGATAAACCCGAAGTGATGAGTGAGGATGGAAGACTCGGGTTACAATTTTAATTACAGGATTTAAATAGTAAACCTGTTCGGTTTTTTTTAAACTTGAAAAAAAAATATTAATCCGAAGTAAAATTGATTGTGAAGTTTAGATTGGTTTTATAACCGAATTTTGGAATCGGGAATTCAAGTTTAATCACAGAAAAAAATATAAATTTAAGTTGTTTACAACAACTTTGTGAGTTTGAAGTATTTTTCAAATATGGTTTGAATTTAAAATAAATTTGGCTGCTTTATAAGATAAATATAATTTTTGAAATAAAAAAGGGGTTTTATATAGTTTTAAAATTTGATTAAGTAAATTTGTATTTCATTTTAAATCTTAAATTTAAAATGAAATTTGGAAGAAAATTTAAAGCAAATTGTTTTAAGGCTGTGCTAATGATAATTTGATCATTAATAGGTAGAATGTTTTTATCTTTAAATAAATAAAATGTAATGATTGGTAATTCATCAAATTATTAAGTTAATTTATTGGAGTAAATATAGCTAAGCTTTTAGAAATAGAGGAATTAAAACAAATTACTTAAATTAGTTAGTTAGAATTAATTTGGATTAAAGGATGGTAAATTCAAGTTCCATTACTTAAAGTGGAATAAAAGGATTGTTAATAATTAATGAAGAATCATTAGCTAAGGATTATCAAAGGGTTAATTAAGATGATTAATTTGAAAAATTTATTAAAGATAATCCATATATGAAATGGATTAATAATAATTACTAAATGAAGTAATTAAGAGGTTAAATTACTCCCTGTATTTAATAAAGAGTGACCTTGTTAAGTCGAGTTAATTAATTGGGTTAATTCATATAAGATAATCACGTGATGGCTTGTTAAAGTATGATTACTGAATGAAATTGGAGAGAGTAATTACTGGGTAAAGTAATAAATGGATAATTACTGAATGTGAATTGAAATGGGAATGAAATTATAATGGAAATTAGCTGGATTTAACTACCTGGGTTAGTGGAAGTTAGGAATGAGTAAATACCCGAAATCATTTCGATTCTTTATAAGCTGATATGTGGAATCAATAGGTGAAGTGGAATGAATTGAATACATTTAACTATTTAAGTGATGTCTATAATGAATTGAGAAATTGTATATTTATATGAGTTTTCCCCGGGTTTATACAAGTTATATGTTTTGTATTCCATGTTGATGGGTTTACTCACGCTGGTTTCCAGCCTGACCCGGGTGTTACTTGGATGTAATGCTCGGGTCAGACCGAGTATTACAGATTTTCAGGTAGGACGTTCTGGAGCTCAGGAGGCGAGCTGGATGGCAAGAGCGTATAGAGTATTTCCGCTGTATTCATATTATTATTAATCTGAAACATGATAATTGTATATATTTAGTGACTGTATATATGTGAAACCCTGATGCATATTAAATGTAAGCGACAGATATAATGGTCTTTTGTAAACTGTTTATTATTTATTATTATATTTTATCCGCTGCGAATGTGAGATGTTGTTGATTCTGTTCTTCTTCTTCTATCTCTTTCTTTCTTTTCCATAACTATCTGGAATTTTCTGGTGCGAAAATTTCGGGTCGTTACAACTTTTAAATGAAATTCTTTTGAATTTCAATTGAAAATGTGCACATAAACAACTAGTGACAATAGTGTCAGATCTAGAAGCAGTAAAATAAAAACAAATCCATGTGTATCTAGAGTAATCATCAACCAATAAAACAACATCATTAGGCCAAACAAATCTATATGAACTAGTTCAAGGATGAAATGATTACTGGTGAACATTTTTGCATAAGTCAGAATCAAAGTCAACATTCGTTTCTTTATCATATTACTAGTTGATTTAAATCAGATTATGGTGCAAATTTTCAACACATAATATATCGTTCAAGATAAATGAATCTTTGCCTATTTTACCTTTACCACTAATTTTTTGTTGTTACCCATTATGACTCTACCATCTTTGTACAGGGCTAAGGAACTTTGATTTGTTGCCCATTTTGTGCCTAGAACAACCAGAATCTAGGTGACACTATTGTTCTTCCTTAGCCTGTCACCACACCTACACGAGAAAAGATTTTTGTGACCTATTTTTTATAGGTCCATGGTTGTTAATGAAAAAAGATTTTGAAAAGTATGTTTGAGTAGATCCAAGACAATTTATATTTGTTCCTTTTGGAAACCAGATTTGTTTGACTTTAAAAGATTTTATATTCGTGCCTTCTAGAACCCAAATTTGTATGGTTTTCACATGTTTGGGTCAATACCAGCAATTATTGTGATTGTGTCCAGTTTTTCCACAAATTATGCACTTAGAATTGACTTGATTAATTTCGCTTCTAACACGTTTAGATTGTTTACACCCAATTCCTTATCTAATAGTACTGATAGCTGTGCAGTTAATGCGCTCGGCAGATTCAAAGCGGTGGAGGTACAAAAAGTCATAGCGGGGTTACAACGAGGATATAGCGGGATATAGCGGATGGCTCTAAAATATCATATAAAACTCGTACTTAATGTTTTTACAAATATGTAAATGGTAATTAAATGAAAAATTATCGTTCAATTGAATTATAATTAATACATAAATAATTTTAAATAAAAACATGTGCGAATATACTTTAAATAAACGTAAAACTGTTATATAACATAATTGAATTTAGAAGAATATTAGAGTATTTTCATTTCTAAAAATATATTAAAAATTAAATCAAATAAATTAGTTTCATATTTTTATAATGTATAAATGCGATTTTTCAATTCATTTTATTAAAGTAGATATAGCGGAAATAGCGGAATATAGTGGGAATAACGGGATATAGCGGAAATAGCGGGGCTTAAAGCGGAAAGGCTATATTTTGGGGCTACATGGAAAAATCATAGCGGTGGAAACCCGCTATGAGATAAAGCGGAGTTATAGCGGGGTAATGGCGGGGCATTAACTACACAGACTGATAGTTTGTTTCCCTATTAGCATATTCAGTGATTTTTATCCGTTGGGTAATTTTCCTAAAGTTGTAGATGATTGTTGGACTTGTGTTTTGAGTGATTCATTTTCATTCAGTAACAAGGTACAAATTTTAATAGAATTTCCTCTTCTAGAGTTTTCACTTTCTTTTAAAATTATAATTTCATTTTCAAGTGATTCAATTTTAGTTTCGGATTTTTAAATTTCTTCTTCAAGTGATGGACACTTATCACACTTAGGGCTCTTATTTCGATAGTTTTTAACCAATTGATCAAGCTGTTTATTCCATTTAACAAACTATCTCTTTATGTTTCAATTTCAGCATACTTCTCCCTATGTCTTTCAAAACAGCCATTTAATTCATGAGAATATAAAAGTAATTCCGAATGAGTAAGTTTTGATGCCTTGCTTGGCTCGTCGTCATCACTGTCAGTTGTTTCTCCTGAAAGACAAAAATTTTCTTCTTCACTCGCACTGCTAGTTCTTTTATCAGCTTCATCAGTTTCATCCGAAGCAGCTGCAAAACTTCTCCTTTTCTGCTTCTTTCCTTGGCTGAGTCGATTCTGAGGACAATTATGCTAGATGTGACCAGGTTTATTGCACTTGTGACAAATGATCTCCTTCACCTTTAAATTGTCTAATACTTTAACTATTCTGATTTTCAATTGTTGATTTAGAGCTAGATTTTCGTATTTGTGGTTCCACCTTTTGAATCTCTTTATTAATAGTGCCAGTTCGATACCCTATCATCATCGTCATCTTTACTTTCCGCTGTTCCTTTGAGAGCTACTGATTTCTTTCGTGTATCACCTCCTTCGCGTTTTTCCTTGAATTTGATTTCTAGATCATAAGTGGTGAGATTTTTGAACAGTTCTTCAACTTTGATTTTTTTAAGATCTTTTGATTCTCGAATGGCAATAATTTCGCTTCAAAATTTCATGGAAGGCCTTTGTGGCTTATTTAGACTATTTCCAATTCTGTGTATGGTTTTTCAAGAGCTTTTGATTTGTATACAAGATTAGAATGTATTCCATACATCTCATTGACATTCTCATCCTCAACTATTGTGACGTTCTTATATTCGCTATTGAGCATGGCAAGACGAGATTCTTGACTTGGAAGGTTACTTCATGAGTCACTTCAAGTATGTGCCAAATTTCCGGCACAGTTAGACAATGTGAGAAACGATTAAATTTAATTTGATTTAATGAACATATAATAGAATTCATAGCTTTAGCGTTAGCATTCTGTAGTTTATTTTCAAGGTCTATCCATTAATCCATTGGTTTTTCAATTTCTTGATTATATACCACTATAGTTGGTATCCTATATCCCCCGTCTCAACAATATTCCATGCATCAATGGTTTTCAGAAGAAAAAAATTCTATTTTTCCATTAAAGATACTCACCATTGAACATGGGTAGTCTAACTATGGAATAACCCTCAGCAAAAGCATTATTAAAAGAAGCCATTTAAAAAACAAAATTTTAAAACAGAAATTGGTTTTTTGAAAAAACAATTTTTTAAAACAGAAAAAAGATTTTTGTTCCTCGCTCTGATACCACTTATGGGAACGATTTCACCCTAGGGGGTGAATAGGGTGATACTAATAATAACAAAAATTAATGCGGAAATAACTATTATAATTGCAGCATATATAATTTCAGAATAATAAAAGCAGAAATAGAACAACACAGATTTACCCAGCTTTGGTAAAACCCTGCCTACGTGCTGCCCCTAAAGTTTTTACTAGAAGTTAAGTAGTTAGAAGCTTACACGCGTAAACTTGCGACATCCCCTACCGACTAACCTAATTCTATGCTCGAAACCCTGCCACAACTCAGCCACTGAGTTGTGAATTCTTGAACTACACCACTGTAGTTCGTAATCTAGTCACACGACTAGAAAATTACACAGTTTAAAAAGGAAAATTACAGCTGAAAATAAAAATAAAAAAATAAATCAAAACCCCATTTAATAAAACTTGAGCCCAACATTAAAATAATGTAGACCGGCTCACTATAATTTTTAACGTACGAGAAATAGAGTTGTCTTCCTTTCTTATATAGACTTCGATCGATCTTTTTTTTACTCTAAAAAATTAAGGCATTGATTCTTTTGAAGCACCAGTTGAAAGGTTTAAGCTCGAATTGTTTGTCGTTGCTTCTCGTTTCACTTTGGTACTTCTCTGATTGATTTAGTTTATGGCTGCTTTAATTAAGTCGAGATCAAATCGATGCTCTGAGTTGGTACGTGAATTTTGCTCTTTTTAATTCTCGACTTTGATTCGAGTTACAAATTTGTTTTCGATTTAAAAGTATGCTCTAGATTTTTGTCTTGAACTCGAATACATTTTGCCGATGATGTTAATGGGTATTTATAGGAATCGATTTCCAACATTTTCGTATATACTTTCGGCTTGCAACATTTTGAGATTTTTACTTTGGTCGTGGATTATTTGGTGGAATGTTGGTTATGATATTTGACTTGTTCATCTCTGATACAATAACTTGTTTGAATTGTTAGTTTTGTTCTTCTCTAGTTCCATTCTTTGTTGGCGCTACGACTTGTTCATTGGTTTGTTCAATCGTATGACTTTGTTTGATTTTATCTGAGTCGGTTTTGTTTTTTTGCCTTGACTTCAGCTATTTGAATTTGTGATAGTATTTTAGGTAAAATTTGATTTTCTAACTAGATTCAAAATTTGACCTTAGCATTTAAATTTTTAGTTGAAACAACAGTCTGATTTCATTGGCTTTTTTAGCTTGATCAATTTAAGACTTTTATTGAATTTTTTCATCTCAACATTGACTTGGTTTGAAACTGCTACTCATCAAGTTTGATTTTATTGAGTTTGTGACTTGCAACTATGTTTACTATAAACATGTATGTATGTATATATGTGTACGATTGTTGTCTATCCACTTGGTTTCATTGATTGTTCATGGTTATTGCTCTGTGGTCTGTATGCATGTATATTAGTGCTTCTTGGTGTGTGGTTGCTTTACTTTGAACCATACTTGTTGTCACTCACTGTCACTTGATCCTGGTCTGGTAATATATGTTGGATGCTCTTACCTATTCTTGCATTTGTGTTCAAGTGTACATTTACTTGAGTCCGCATTGTGTGGTTGACTTTATCCTTGTGCACATTGGTTCATCGATGACCTGCTTCTTGGTTACATGTCCTTACTGCTGTCCTTGTGCACTTGAGTGTTGAGGCTGTGTTGATGTTTCTGGTCCATTTAGATAACTGCTCCTTTGTTCAAAACTATTTTACTGGGTATTTCCATGTATATACGTACATACATACATATATGTTTGTATATATGTGTGTGAAATTGGCATCAATTCCGGTTTGCATACATCTCGGCTCCATATGTATGTAGTTTTCATTGATCTTTATTCATGCATCCAATTGCCTACATACTTACGCTATTATGTGTATGTATATAATTGCATATATGCATACATATAAGTTTGTAGCTCTGGCCAGTTAGTCCACTGTTCTATTGCATTGCATCGTGTGCTGCCTTGTATCTGACCATATGCATATGTTGAGTGTCACTATATGTATACATGTGTGTGTATATGTTGTGCCTGCATTGCTCTAGTCTGTGTTTGAATGCTTGTGTTTTGGAGTTCATGTGTACTTTTTTTATCTGTATTTACTTGGACATTTTGTATATGATCAAGTTCAAGGTGTAACTAAACTTGATTTTGAAGTCTGCTGCCAATTGCTTTGAGTGTGCTTCCAGTTACCATTTTGAGCTTCTTGCTTATTCACTGTGTGCATTTATATGTATATATCATGTGAGTTACTTGCTACTTCTTCAAGTCTGGTTTGTGCGGTTCCTTTGTGTGGAGGCAGTTTCATTGATCTGGTGCACTTTCTTGTACAGTCCGTGTTCTTCAGTTTGCTATAACCATTCAGTTCACTACTTTGTTTTGACTGCACTGGCCTGGTCTTGTTTTCACTTGTATGTTGGTTCCATGTGTACATGAGCATTGCATCCATGCTTGTGTGATCTTCTTAAAGTCTGGTTTACTTGAGTCCACCACTGCTTGTCTCTAAATAGTCTTGTTCTAGTGCAAGGCCCTGATTTGGTCCAATATGTTTTTGTGTGATTGCATATTCATTGTGCATGCTGGTCGAGTCATGTGACATGTTTCGATTTGAGACTTCATGTTGTTCTTGCTCATTCATTTCTTCAAGTCTGGTTTAAGTGCCATGTGTGATCTGGTTGTGCACATTTGAGTCCGGCCATTGCATTGGACTTTTATTCATGTTAGCTGACCATTGACTCCCGTACTTGACCATCCTATTTTAGTTCTGTATTGCACCTTAGTTGAATCCATCATTTGGTTGGGTTTGAATTTGTACTCACCTGTCCCTGTAATTTTATCAAGTGTATATCTGTATGCATGACCTTATGGCATGTATAGTGATACACTATGCATGTCACAAGTTGTTCGTGTATGATGAATTCAAAAGAAATGATGATGAACAACCCAAATAACTGGGGCAATTAATATTTTCGAAACACACACTTTAATTCGCACTGCAAAATTTTCCCTTTTTCAATTTTACTGCGTCAATCTTTATGTTGCAGATAATTCAATTGCGGGATACAAGCTGGAAAAAAGTTGAAGATAAAATACGAGTGTGAGTGAAGATGTAGTAAGGTGAAAGTTGTAGATTGAAAGATGTGTAGTAATTAAAATTGTATTGTAATTGAAAATGTATATATGTAATGAGAGCTAAAATTTGTACTATTCAAAATTGTAATAAAATATTTGTTTGAATTTAAATTCTGTATTATTTATTTTATTCAACATATATTTATTTAATTATGTGAGAAATAAAATAGTGCAATAAAAAATACATTTACATGAATATATATATATGTTTATTATCATCAAACAAAAATCATATACTAACATATGCAACAAGTTCATGCCTAACTTGAAGAGAATTCCCGCTAAAGTCCAATAGAAGACCATCGACTGTACAATTGATGTTCATAGCTAGTACAATAAATAGGCGAAGCTAACTGAAAGGATTTCAAAAGTTTGAAGAGATAGGTTGCAACAGATAGAGAACTAGAAACTCAGCAAGGCCGAGAACAACAAAATTTAGTCATTCTTGACATTGAGCTCGAAAATTTAAGAAAATCTCAAGTCGAGGCAAAAAAGAAGGCTGAAGAGTCTATTATAGCACTCAAAGCAGAGAGATCTAGGCATTTGAATGAAATCCAATAAGCGCATCATTGCAATCACGAGCCTGTAATGGAAGGTGATCTGTCAAGAGGAACGCGGTTGAATTCAAAACTAAACTCGAGTGTGAGATTAAGGAAAATGATGAAGCGTAGAAGATTGCTCAAAATACATGCAACGAACTGGTCTCCATTAGGTTGAGAGGGATAATGCACTTGAAAAGGTCAGGGACATTGACACTGTCAAGAAGAGAGAAGTTGAAACTATAGTAAAATAGGCTGAGGGGCGAGTAGAGGAGCAGATGATGAAGAAGTTCGAGCCATTGATCAATCAGTACAAAGCCAACTTGCTCAAATTTCGGATCAAGAGTGGTTTACGGAAGATTACCCTTTGATGCTTGTCCGTGATTGGGAGCAAGTTGTCGAGGAAGAGGAAGAATTTATCAATAGTAATAATATTGATATGGAGCAGCTAGAAAAAGATATTCTAAAGGAGAATGAGCCCTAGATCCTCTATGACAACTAGCATCTTATTTATTCAAAACTTGGTGCAACCGCTTGAAAAGAATGAGGCGAAGGTTCGGGCATTGCACATCATGATGCTTCAGCTGGTCATACTCCTGGGACTCAAGCTGCTCCTAGTTCCAACGGCTATTCCTATATCAATGCTAGTTATGACCCAGAATAGCCACAGCTTCTGAAATGCAATGTTCTTTCCCTTATCCCTGAGGGAACTCCCAGCAGCACTCTAGCTTACGTAAAAGTTCAAACTGAAGATGGTATCTCTTTGACTTCTCTTTTTTTCTAGAGGGTTGTCATGTCATCAGTCAACATCACTAACCTTTCTCTTTGTATTTCTTTAGCTACAGATCAGCCCGTAATTGCTCCACTTCCACCTAAGGATTCTCAACTAGGGCCACAAGTGTCGGCGACGGAGTCCGTAACTGTCACGATCTTGATAACAATTCCTGGCATCATAGTGGAGGAGACCTCGAGCCTTGATGAGTGCATGATAGATGCTTTATTGGAAGAAGGAAACAATGAGAATTAGGGGATTCAAGTTGATGAGGATGTTATTATTATTAGGGTCTTCCCGTCCTTGTCGGGTCCCTCCATGCATGAGCTTAAGTGAAAACTTGGGTCATATATCATCCTTGCTATTCAAACCAAGTAGGGTCAAATAGAAGTTTTCCCTCCTTCATTATCGATCATTTCGCCCAGGCAAACCATTTTCACTCCAGTTTACATTACCCTGCCCGAGGGTGCTCGAAGTACATTGATAGTATTTTGGCAAAGCATTCCGGTCTACATTTCTCTGCTTGGGAGTAGCCAGAGTGCACTTGCTAGGTTCTCGCAAAGCACTCCCTCCAAAGGCCAAGGCGGTAGAGAAGAGGTGAAAAAAGGAAAGGAGAGAGCTCGAGTGAAGTCTCCCCTTGTTCTAAAAAGAAAATGAAGTCCAAAAAGAAATAGTTGGTAGTTTGTTTTTTAGTATATTGACTCTTTTTTTTGTTGGCCAGCTTTGTTCGGGTTCGGCCCTGCTTTATTACTTTTTTATTTTTAACGTGAACCACTTGTACTTAACTTACTTGGTTTGACGTCAATAATATAGACTTTTTTTGTAGAAATCTCTACTCAAATTTTGTCTGAGTTCATTTACTTAAGAAATACGCTTTCAAATTCAATGTACTTGCGATTTATCTCTTTTACCGGTCATTTTCGGATCAGGTCCTTAATTTATTCTATAATCTGCCGACCACATCATTGTTGCAAACGTAAAGTGACCCTTAGGGTAAACTACATAAACAGTGGTTTGAATATCCTTTTACAGGATATTAAGTCCCAACCACACCAAACTCTCGGAGTGGGTTTAACTTAGCTACTTTAAATCATTGTCTGCATATCCTCATCCAAGAAGTTAGTATTCGATCATGCCTAATCTAGGGCATTGACCGTAGGTTTAGAAATTGGATCTCGCTCTACTCTAAGCATGGACCTATTGTTCTGCCTACTACGAGGAAGAGGTGAAGGATCAGATGGTCTTATTATGCCTGTTTCCATTTATGCTTCTACCCCTAGTTCGGGGTCAAAAGTGGAGTAAGAGATCAGTAATATCACGCTCTTTTTTATTTATACCCCTACACTCCATCCGAGTGTAAGAGTTGGTTTACGGATGGTTGTGTCATTTCCATTTCTAATCTTGTACTCTTGACCTAGGTTCGAACGCAGAGTTAGTTTGTAGATGAACGTTTTTTATCCAACCTATGTTTATACTCCGGCTCCTACTCTCGGAATGAGAGTTAGAATGCGGATAGTTATGCCGCATCCGGCTTATTTTTATACTTTTGCTCCTACTTCATGAGCAGGAGTAATGATGTGGACAGTTATGTCATGTCCAGCTCATGTTTATACTTCGACTCCTAATTTGGAGCTAGAGTTAGGATGCAGACAGTTATGTCATATTCAACTTATGCTCCAGCTCCTACTTTGAGAGCTGGAGACAATTATGTTATGTCTGGCTCATGTTTTACTTTGGCTCCTACACCAGGAGCTGGAATTAGCTGATGCCAATCTGTGGACATCCAAAAAGAACTTCAAGGGGCCTATTATAGGCCATAGAAGTTTGATTGGCACCTATCTCCGGGTACCTGAGAGCCTGCATTAATCATATGCTGATTCATTTAAGTTAATCAAATTACAACTCTTAAGAAACGGAAAGACATAATTTCTAACTTGTAAGGCCATTTTATTTGATTAAAGATGGAAAGTGACAAAATTCTCTTTCATTACATAGCTCTAGCCAGTTATTTATAAATTTATTCTCTAAGTGAAATTGCATCGTAGATGCTCGCTATTCTGCACCCTTGGGAATGAGATCCTGCCTGTAGATGCTAGCTTGAAAGTGCAGTCTTCAAGCTTTTCCTCTATTGCATATGGACCTTCCCAGATCGAGTGTAACGATCCTGAATTTTTATTTAATTTAAATTAATAATTAAATGAAATTTTGAATAAAAATTTATAAAATTAATTATAAATAGTGATGTGAGTTTCCCCGAGTTCAAATATATTCTATATAAATCATTTAAATTTTTAAATATTATGTATATATGTATATATGTGAATATATATATATATGTATATTTGGGTATATATGAGTCAATTTGAAATTTTAAAATCTTGTGTGTATATATATATATATTTTGATTTGAATTTAAATCTTATATTAATGGTTTGAAAAATAAATATTAAAGTATATACATTGACACAAGTACGAAATGAATAAATAAGTGAATTGTTAATTTATTATTGATGGTTAAAATATATATAATAAATACAAGACAATAAATAAGAAGTAAATAAAATATAAGATATAACATATATAGTAACACATTAGTGTAAAATAGGAAGTAAATGCATAAAAGAATAAACTATAACAACATGACAAAAGTAGAACTTCATTTTATTTCAAAGTGATAAAGACAAGTAAAATGATATTTTTAGTTAACAATAGAAATTTATTCATATTCCAAAGTATAAGTTAAATATAAAATGAATTAAACTATAAAAAGAATACAAAGCAAAATATCCACAAACTAACTACATACATAATTTGAAAACAAAGTAAGATATATAAACAAAGTAAAATAAGCATTAGCAATAAATGTTAAAGTTAAATTAGAATTCAATACATAAGTAAAATAAACATATGCATAAATAAGTACATACATGATTCAAAGAGTGTAAAGTAGATATGCAGGCAAGTGAAAGAACATTAAACAATGTAAGGTAAAGAAAAGAAAGTATAAAAGTAATCAGGCAAAAGAATGTTGCCTGTAAAAAAATTGCAAAACAAAATCTTCTCAACACAAAACATATCAGCCGAGCAAATACATGCAAGTAGAAAACAAATAAATAAAAATAATAACAACAACTATGGAGAGGAAAGTATATCTGTACAAGGCAATAAATGCCATACACCTCAACAATTAATGCAACATACCTATTGTACTTAACCTCAACCTGCACACTATCATTTATATACATCAACCCTCCTTTCAGTTCATTATCACAACTGAGTAAAATGGGAGCAAGCATCATAGTGAAAACTCAAACAAAAATTCAATTTAAACTTGAACAACCATTTAATCAGACAAAATGAAGATCAAAGGAGCAAAGAAGATCTCAGCAAGCATGCAAGTTCAACAATAAGTAAATCTGTTCTTTCCTGGGAAACATGTGAGCAACTTCACCTTTAAACCCTTAAGTATAATTTTGGTTCATATTATTTCTGTGTTCCATCTTGTAGTGTGAAGTACATTTGGATATTTATCTTGTTGAACTACTGAAGTATAATGAGTGTATGTTTGTATGACCTGAAGAAGACCTCTGTTCCAAAAGATTTCAAACTCAGGTTATCTTTCAAAATTATTTCCTCTTGATCCAAGGAAAATCTGGACTCATAATTTAAACAAAAGTTGATTGTTTTACCTTAAGCTTTAATTTAAAATTTTATTTAAGATAAAACAACTAGTTAATGTTTCTGGAAAATCAAGATATTGAGTAAAACATAAATTTGTCAAAATTCAAATTTTCTAATTTACAAGTTCAGGTTTGTAACTTGAATTCACATTCTATAACATGATTTTTAAAGTAAAAATCTTGATTTTTAGATCAAAGATAAGAGAGTAGTTTGAGTTTGTCTGGTTTGAGCAATTCAAGTCGTCTCGATTGATCTAGAGGGTTGGAGATGTCGTGTTTCTTCCTAGAGGTAGTGGAGTGACCGGAGACCTTAGCAAAAATGTCAGGTAGTCGATCGAAGCACGGTGGAGGTGGTGGTTGACATTTTTTGTCTGGAACCCTAGTTTTAGAGATGTAAAATGTTTTGGATCGTGCGCCTTCTCTAGTCGATCGAGTCTGGCGAACTTTGGGGAGAAGGTAGAGCGAGCGTAGGTGAGTTGATGGCCGGTGTTTCAGAGGTGATAGTGGTTGGAGCACCGAGAAATTGATGTTGACAGGTTTGCTAAGTGATGGGTCTCGCGTGTTCCAGGTTTGGGTTGTATGCTCGTTTTTGATTTTGGGGTTCGATGTGGTCTCTGGGTGGTCGATTGGGTTGAGGTGGTCGGCGAAGACTTGTGAGTGGCAATGGTGATGGTCGGAGAGGTGGCGGACGCTGGTGCATATGCACACGTATCAGCGTGTATCAGTGAGGAGTTTGGGGAAGAAAGTAATGCACTCGGGTTCAGGCTTGTTCTCGTGTGGGATGACTCGAAGTTTTACTCGGGGTTTTGTGAGTTGAACCCGAAGCAGGGGCTGGTGAGACTTGGGTAGGTCTTAGTTTCAGGTTTTAACCTGTTTTGTTTTGAAATTTAAAACCAAATTTGAATTTTAAAACTTTATTAAAAATAAATTTGTATTTATTTTAAAGCTTGAAATTTAATTCGGAATTTGATTTGAGAATTGAAATCAATGTTTCCAAACACATTATAATTAATCATTAAATCATAAGTATGAATAAGTTTACTTTAAGTAAAGAAGATTTAATGATCTATAATTCATTAATTATTAAGTTAATAAAAAAAAACTAGATTAATTAAATAAGTAATTAAAGAGTAAAGTGACATGTGAAGGGTTAAAGATTAATTAATTGGTAACTAAGGATCTTTTAATTAATGATTAAAGTTGATTAATCAAGTGATTAAGCAATAATTAATTCATGAATAATGTGATAAATCAATCAAGGTAATTAATCAGAGATTAATTAATGTAGTTAAAGGTTAATCAAATGAAAATGATTTAAGGATAAATTACTAAGTTAAAAAGAAATTAATTAATGGTTAGAGTTAATAAAGTAATTAGGAATAATTACTTATTATGATTAATTAAGGATAATTAATCAAAAAGGAGATAAATCAAATGATTAATTAATTGAGAATTAATGGTTAATTAAATAATTAGTGATTAATTATATGATTTCAAAGGCTAATTAAAGGGTAATTAACAATAATTAAATTGAGTTCAATTACTTAAGAATAGTAATTAAATAATTATGAATAGTTAATAAGGATCATTTACTTGAGATTTATTTGACAATTTATTAATGTGATTAATCTTGATAATTAATGTGATAAATTAATTTGTGGATTGTATTAAGTATAATTATTTAATAACAGTAATTTAGAAATAAATTATTCAATATAATTAATTGGGTTAATCAAATCTGTTTAAATTAAATTCTTAATTTAATTAATTCAGAATAATCACTCGATAATTTTGGAAAGGTAATTACTTAGAGAAATAATAAATGAATAATTGTATTGTATGAGTTGCCTTGAATTGTTTTTCCTATCTGATCTGTGATATTTTGTTCTGTAGATTGTGGTATGTATAATTTGTTCATTTATTGATGATATATTTGTATATTATCTGTGAATCTGTGAATATATGATAAGCGTTATAGTTTATATCGCTTATCAATTATATTTCTGTGTTTTGATCTGTGATGATTGAATGGTTGTGCACTATTGAGTTAAACCCCTGAACCACACCATACACACACAATTATGGATTTCACGAGGAAATCGATTAAGTCACAGATTTTTGAAATAGTTTAAATTTGAATATTTGAATTCAAATGTTTGGAAATGGAATTGGAATAGAAGTGAAAAGCTTTTGAAATGGAATTTCAAAGATGGAAATTTATTTTGAATAACTGGATTAAGTGTTGGAATTTAAGTACTTTAATTTAAATTTGAATTCAATATTCAAATTGAATTCTGTAATTTGAAATTAGGGATTAATGATATTATACTAGTCATTATGAGTTAAACCATTTTTAAAGTATTATTTTTGGGAATTTGAATTTAACTCAAGGATTTCAACTCGTATAAATGAATCAGATTTCCAAAATGAAAACTGTTGTTTTCAAATGATAAACACTTTTGGATAAGAACTGAGATTCCAGTTAATTAGGGGAATTTCAAGATTTAATAGAGAAATGATTTTCTTAAGTTATGAATGAATTCTTTTTGAAAGCTATGAATTAAATCTGTTTATTTTTAACAGATTTAAATTGATGATTTGTTTAAATCAAATTGAAATGAAATTGTTTTGAAGGCTATAAGTTAAATCTTTGATTTAAAGATTTAACGAGTTAAATCAAATTGAAATGAAAATTGATTTGGAAAATATGTGAATGAATCTTTTGTTTAAAAGATTTAAATGTGAAAATTGTTTAAACCGTTAAAGGTTGTGAAAATGAATCTTTCTGTTTAAAGATTTAAAATGGTAATTCGTTAAGCCATTTGAAGAAAAGTTTTGGGTAATAAGTTGTGACTTAATTGAAATCCCATATCCATATGTTTTGAAAAATATTTTCGCTCACTATTCGGTTTAACCGGGAAAGGACCTTTGTGTCGTATAACCCATTCCGAATATGTGATACGTCGTTATGGATAGCATTTGAAGACCGGTGATGAAGACCGGGTATTTGTGAAAGCGATAGGATGACCTATCGATTGTTTCTGCACCGAGTCGCGCCGGTATAGAAACTCCCTAAGTGATGGGAAAATCCGATCGGGATTGTGAATATCCGGGTTGCAAGGACTTCTTCGTAAGTGCCTTCGGTTCTGTTCGAACCCAGAACAGACTTGTATGGATTGTGTGTCTGACATTATAAGTTGAGATGTAAAGCCGATTTCTTTCAAATATATTTCTGTGGTGGCGGAGAATTTATTCTTTTAGCTTAACACCCTTCTCTGAGACGTACGAGCTCAGAGGTTATATAGTTGAAGGTTATCAGCGATATGTTCCCAATTTGGTAATGTGACATGCTGAGTGTTGCTGTAAATGATCATTGTGTTGATTATTGTGATAGGATCGTTTATTTGATCGTCTATCTTAGTGATCATTGTGTTGATCATTTGTTGACCCAAAGCATGGCTTTTGTATAAAGTATGTTTTTGTGGACGTGAATTCGTCGAGCCTCACACCCCGGAAATGGTCAAAACAGGAAAGATGCGGCAAGGTTATAAGGGGTAGCACCCTTTAGGGTATGTACATTTCCTTCTGGATAGAGGTGGTATCATGGTATGGAGCCCAGATATTTAACCTATGTGGTTACTACGAATTTATTACTTTGTGGTTGTTGGCTATCGGGATCCCGTGAGAAAGGTCGTTTACGATCGGGGAATGGCGTGCTCGTGTCAGTAGTTACCCAGTTAGGGGTAACCCGGCCTTGTGTTGGCAGAGTTCCGGTTTGGTTCTCGGGGATGTCTTTCCAGAGGCATTCTCATGTGGCAATGGGAAGTTCCTTGGCCTGACCATTTGTTGGAAATCCAAAGAAACAATACGAAACTTGTACGGTATTAGTTGTAGAACCTATCATCCACTTATGGTGTCGCAACACTGTTTGGATGGTAGCTATAGTAGGCATACGATAATGGTCGTATGTTGGCTAAGATTTATATTCTACTTTCGAAATGAATTTCTTCTACACTATGCACTAGTAATAATATCAAATGTTATTTTAAATGCGTATCAAGCATCTTTGACTATCATAAGGAGAAATCTCCTCCGATTCTGCGTTTGCATTGTGTGTGTGTGTGGGAGGCCTTATGGTAGTCTCATTTTTCAAAAGCATTGCCAATTGACTTTGAAAATCTTTTGTTGAATGTTTTTAATAGATAAGCTGTTTTTGTTGCTCACACCAGTCCCACGACTGATCCGGAGTTTATCGTTTCTTTCCTAAACTCTGGGTGCTCATTATATTTCTACACGAGTAGTCTAGAGTTGGGTTTTTCAGATAGTCAGATGTAGTAGATCATCTGGAGATTAGTTCAGTCTTTGGTTCGCACCAGTCTTGTTTAGCTTGGTGCAATGTTTATGGGGAGTTCGAGCTATTGCTGGATTGATTCTTGGAAATGGAGTTGCAGTTCTCGGAGTCCTCTTTTGAAGATTATCTCAGAGTTATATTGTTCCGCTGCTAGAGGTCATCTATTTTCTTTTCCGCTGCTATTTTATTGTACCATATCTCTGATGTATATTGATATCTATTGGATCATCTGTTGTATCAGATATTGTATCAAAGCTGTATATCAATGTATTATTCTTTTATTCCGCTGTGTTGTTTACTTAATGATTGTTATAAGCTCCGGCGAATCGGATTTGAACGGTCGAATCTATGACATTCGAGTACGATTTGAAGTATGGATGTCGATTTTCGAGCGGGCAAAATTCGAGTCGTTACATTGAGCCTAATATCTTAGAGCTAGGAAAGATTCATTTGCGAACCAAATTTACTACTTCAAAGGTTCGACTCCTAACTTTACTGTTATAATATCATGTGACTTAATGTTTGTGCACCACTACTCTCAACTCAGCATCAGTTCGCTTCTCATCAATCATAACAAGAGACTCTATCATGAGTTGCTCGTTTATCGTGGATTATAATGAGTGACCTGATGAGAAGGTACTTCCAGTTCGACATGGATCATGGCCTCCAATCCGTACATCAAGGCGAATGGAGAATTTTGGTATGATGACGACTTCATGCCACCTTTTGATATTGGTAACAGACAGATAATATCAATAGCCCAAACCGCAAACGGCCAAGGATTAGCCATTTGGTAATTTTCATTGGCAGGGCCTTTGGAATTTTGGTGAATCTTAGGCACTTGCCATATCTTTAGGTATAGCTAGCTACGTCTCGATTGGCCATCGACCAGAAACGAAGGATCTTCTTTGCTACGGGTACCCTCCAGTTTGGTCGCCACAGGCCCCTTCATGAACTTCTCTGAGAACTTGTTTGGCCTAGTCGTGCACGACACACCATAACATGGGGATAGAGAAACCCTTCCTATATAGTATTCCTTGTTCCATGATATATCTCAAAGCTTGTCGAAGGATTTTGCATGACTCATTCCTTCTTTTCGAATGGTTTCGCTCTGCAAGTAATCTAAAATCATAGTCATCCATGAATCCTGTTTAGGATCGGTCTCTAAGATTCAATCGACATCTGTCCGATCGATGCTCAGAGCTAAAAGCACTTCGATTGGAACTAGGCCCATGAGTTGGGCTTCTCCAGAACTAGCTAGCTTAGCAAGTGAGTCAGCTTTTACATTTTCCTTTCTGGGAATATGAGTGATTGTGTAATACTCAAAGTTGTCAAACACATCAAGCATCTGGTATAGACATGGAGCTAGCCTTGCTCCTTTCGCTTGATATTCTTTCTAAACTTTTCATACCACTAGCTGGGAGTCACGGAGAATGTGTAAAGTCATTATTCCTAGGTCCCTGGTGAACTTGAGTCCCACAATTGAGGCTTCGTATTCAGCTTCATTGTTTGTTGCTAGAAATTCGAGTTTCAAGGTGTAGCAAATTGGCTGTTCTTTGGAAGTGAAAAGCACAATGCCAGCATCAGAACACTAATCTTTAGGTGCACCATCTATGTACGTCTTCCATCCAACTTCCTTTTCTACACTGCTTTTCGAAGGGTCATCTCGTGAAGTGTGACCCTAGATTTCTTTTTAAGGGTGATATATGATATAGTACAAGCTCAATTCAGTGTTCCATTTCAATAGCCTTTCGAAAGTTTCAGGTCGTTGCAAGACTTGTTGTAAAGGCTGGTCGGTAAGTACATTAACTGGATGATCTTGGAAATAGCGGTGAATTTCTTAAAGCGATCAACAAACAGTATGTGAGCTTTTCTAGCCTTGGATAGTTTCTTTCTTCTCCTATCAACCACTGCTAATAGACCGATTGTTGGATGTGAGATTCCTTACGCACAAGTGCGACGCTCAAAGCATGCACCGATACCGCCAGATATAAGAACAAAACCTGATCATCCACCAGCTTTGAGAGAATAAGAGGTCTCTCCAAGTGGTCTACAAGAGACTGGAATTCGTCTTTGCAGTCTTGATTCCACTCAAAATTTCTCTTTCCCTCTTGATCAGCTAGACTAAAAGGATGCATTTGTCAGTTGCTCTGAAGATGAATTGACTTAGGGTGGTAATCTTCCCGTTTAAACTTTATCCTCCTTGATCGTCTTTATTGCTTCGATCTCTCTCAAAGCCTTGATTTTCTATGGATTGGCTTCAATTCCACAAGAGTTAACAATAAAACCCATTAATATTCCTAACACAACACTAAAAGAGCCTTTCAACTGATTGAGCTTCATCCTATATTGTCGGAGGACATCAAACATCTCCGTCAGATCATTAACGTGATTTCTCGAACTTTATGACTTCATGAGCATATCATCCACGTAAACTTCCATTGATTGTCCGATCCGGTTCTTAATTCATAAGCTTCTGGTAATTCGCTCATGCATTTTTTAATTCAGAGGGCATGACCAGATAACAATAGGGTCTAAGGTGGGTGATGAAGCTAGTGTGTTCTGGATTTGGGATATGCATCGGGATTTGATTGTATCAGAGTATGCGTCTATAAATGAAAGTAACTCATGGCCATCATTTGAGTCCACCGACTAATCTATTCTTGGAAGCAGGAAGCCATCCTTGGGGAATGCTTTATTAAAGTTGGAATAATCGATGCATATTCTCCGCTTCCCATTAGCTTTTTTTACCAAAACAGGGTTTGTTACCCTATGTAGGTATAAGGCATCGCGGATGAAGCCATTATCCTTTAGCTTATCCACTAGTTCTCTAAGCACATCAGATCTCTTCGAATCCAGGCTGCGACATTTCTGTTTCATAGGAACTTATTTAGGATTTACGTTTAATGCATGGCACGCTATCCCGAACGAGATCCCATACATATTCGAGTGTGTCTAGGCAAACACATCTGGATTTTATCGGAGAAAACCAACCAACTCCCTCATCACCCCAGTACCGTGCCATGATCCGACCTTTAGGACTTGGGTCATCCTTACATATTGGAACATCAATTTCCAACTCAATGGGATTTGCTAGTCTTCCCTTCAACTCTTCTTATTAGTCGATGTCATCGTAGAGCTGACTAGTTTACCCAAGCTAGGGCTCAGGCGGTAGTTGCTACACGTCTAAAGTCTTTTTGCAGAGGACCCCTTTACACACTTTCCTTTCTCCTTACGCCTTGCTTCCTTCAATTCAGCGACATAGCACTCGTGGCCAGCAACTTGATCTCCATGCACAATCCACACACCATTGTCGGTAGGGAATTTCATAGTTAAACACCAAGTAGTGATGGCTGCTTTTAATTCAGCTAGGGTTGGTTTGCCCAATAATGCGTTATAAGCAGAATAAATATCCAACACTAAGAATGGCATGACCCGCACTCGCTTACGGTTGCCCTCACCAAGTTCTACCAGTAATTCGATAAACCTATGCCTTCATTAGCCATCCTGTTGGACCCATGTATATAAGATCTACAAGGCTTCAAATCTCTCTCCTCCAACATCATTTGGTCATAAGTTTTTTTGAAAAAATATTGACTGAATTCCCACAGTCAATAAGAACTTTTTGTAAAATAGAAGGACCAATTTACTTCTAAAATCATGAGTGGGCCAGTTGTTGCAGCCTCGACTCTGTCAGCATCCCTATCTCTGAAAACGATTTCATCTGTCATAGTTCGAGAATGTTTTGTTCGAGCTCCATACTCGATAGCATAGCAACTTTAGTTCTCAACATGCTTCAGGGCTCCAATATATCTATTCACATCTGCAAAGCTCTTATCAGCGGGATAAGGGCCACTGATGATTGTTTATCACAAATCGTTTTCTAGCCACCAGAATGCATCAACACTAGGCTCAAGTTGCCCCCATTAGGAAAACGGCCCAAGGGCACTAGAATTTTCATGCCTGCCATCTTATAGGACTTTCACATATTGATGCAATTCTTTTTCCTTATTTATTCTTCAACCATGTCACGCAAATGCCTGCACTCATTGGTATTTTGACCGTGAGTCTCATGAAATCTGCAAAACTTGCCCGACTTTCTCTCCTTTTCAGTTGACTCCCTCGGAGCGAGCTTCCAATATGGTTAAGTATTCTGATTAGTTAGATATATGTTCTCTATCAAATTGTTCAACTCGATGTAATTGTCATCTTTGCGACCTCTAAAACGACTCTTATTATCTTACTTTCCCTTCTTCCCCCATTATTATTTAATTTCCTCTATTGTTCTAATTACCAACTTTCACATCAACGTTTATAGAGCTTCCTCCAAATTGCTTTTCAACAATATTACTATAAGTTGGCTCATTTGAACTTCCAGCATCAGTTCTCATGGATGCTTATGTGTGTCCTCCTGTGTCGATAATCATTATCTTTTCTATTGAAAGCTTCCATTGTCGATGGTTGCTTTCTTTCTATCCAATCCCCAAAATCTATGTCGGGATGTACTCCTCTATAAAGCACCATCAACCCATATCTTCTTTTAGATCCATTATTTCTGTTACAACCATGTTGAATCGATTTAAACAATCCTACAACTACTCTTCTTAATCTTGATACTAGATAATGACATCACATGCTACAGACGTGAGGTATGGAAATGGAATTGCTCCATGAATTCATTAACAATTCAACCAAAGATGGTATGGACCTCGGCGGAAGCCGAGTGAACCATATCGTAGCCACCTCTTCTAAGAAAATTGGGAAACCACGACACTTCACAGCATCTAAAGCCCTCACTGAATCCATATGCCATTCATATCAATAAACGTTGCCTAGGATCTATTGTTCCTCCGTACAATGATACCGTTGGCATGTTGAATCTCCTGGGGTATTTCTTGTGAAGGATGTCCTCTGTGAATGGGTTTTGACAAGATTAAGTTCCCCAATCGACATTAGTTCTGAATCTGTTTTCACTAAACAACCTCCTAACCATATCTTCCAGATAATCTAAATCAATAGGTTCAACTGAACAACGGTTATTGGGTCCTGTCCAAGTGTTCGATCTAGTGAATGCTCTAGGAATGGTGCTTGATACATAGGCTCCCAAGACTCCAAAGGACTCATTTATCCAGCATTCCTCCCTATTTGATTCCCATAAGCAGCATCATCGATAGTATTGTGATTTTCCAGATTCGAATCTTAGACAGCACGTCTACAGACGACATCCACTCCGCCTTCCAAAGGATGGGCCCTGGGCCCACCAATTTGGGCTTCGGTACCGAGTCCCAAGTGGGGTTCGGTACCGATCTCTAAACTCGAGCCTAGGGCTTGTCCTTTTTCTTGTGCAGAAGTTCCAATAGCGTATTGAGTTTTCTTCTGTCTTCCTTCTCTCCATCTTCGCTCGGATGAAGAAGAACTATCTGACTCTAAGCTAGAATCCCTTCTACTCTATATGCAATTATTTTTAGGAAACTCATTTAGCAGCCTCTAGCTATGATGCATCATGTTGTTCATCTCCTATTGGCTAGCCTAGAATTTTTCTTCCGTCTGCCTCATCATCCTTTCCATCTCCACTTTGGTCACAGTGTCAATAGAAGGTTGGACCTCGGGTTGATTTGGTTAAACAAATCCATCTCCTTTTTGAGGATATTGATTCTTGATTTTAGTAGTAGCTCTGGAATTTGTAGAACGATCTCTTCTTGATAGGGCCATGATAGAAATATTTTGTTAGAACTTTGCAAATCTGAGTTGTAGAACTAAAATATATAGAGATTGGATCTATCTCTTGGATATAAAAAATCCAATAGTAGATGATGGATCCAAATGGCCTAAGAATATGTCTTTGTCAGTGAAAGCACCAAAATGTCTGTACCAAAAATGGCACAAACATTAAGAAGTTTTATGTTGGTGTGATTAAATGAAAAAGTAAATGAAAAAGAGGTCATAAACAAGACACAATCGTCTATAGTGGTTCGGCAAAGCAAGGCCTACGTCCACTTTGAAGTTTTACTGCTAATTTCTTATTTCGAGGTAGAAGTTTTTAAGGGTCGGCACAACTAAAACACTTAAAAATTCAGAGTTACAGGAATAAAAGAGACAATGGAACTAAAGCCCAAAAGATCCCAAAAATGAGCCCCACCTTCTTATTTATAGAGGTAGGGGGCCTAAAATCTCGCATGAAATATCTCTTAACCATTGTGCCTGAAATCGACTCTTTCTCCCCAAGTGATAGTGCGATCTCAAAAATACCTAGGACTCGGTACTGATCCCTAGGTGGTAGTCGGTACAATCCCTAAGTTTGATGATCTTTAGTTTTCAACTCCTTAGCTTGGATCATCATGTGGTAGGCTTCGCAAATCAATAGTTGATTGCACCAATCCTAGCTTGTTTTGAGCACAAATAATGGAGATAGGGGAATACAAAGCTATAGGTTTAAGATTTCATGAAGATCGATGGTAAATTTCACTTATTCAACTAACCAACTTTGGAAATAGACTCTAGGCATCGAGATAAGCTTATAGGCAGAAGATGGGGTCCACCCAAGTTGTATTTGGGATTCGATACAGATCCCCAACTTAGGGGATCACATTACCTTGTTGACTTGGATAATATTGGTCTTGACTTCTTGGCTCTGTCTATGCTTAGTTTCTAGATTCCTAGGATACCTCTCCGGGCATTTCGCCTAGGTAACTCCAAGTTCTACCTATCCAGTTTTCCAGATTATGCCTGGCCAAAAGGCAGGACAACAACTGCCTTCACATCAATTTTCCATATTTCATATTCATAGAATGCAACATTGCAAAGCTAGTTCGAATGACTTAAGCATGGTTATGGGCGAAAAGGTGATGCGCAATAAATATACATATTTTTACTTACATATTTAATCTACTTTTATTTTAAATAAATGTCATAATTGGGTGTTTTTACATGTTTAAAACCAAATTTCAAAAATACTTTTAAGTCATCATTCATGCATATACCTAGGGGTAAAATGGTAATTTTGTGTATGATTTAATTTGAGAATATTCACTTGCACATTTTATTTTTATTTCTAGGAATTTGGATGGAAAATGGAAGAGGCTTCATGCATATATGCATGCACAAAGGTTGGAAGACAAAGGAACGAAGAAATAAAAGGATTCACGAACTCATGGAGGACCTCGCTACCCATTAACCATGAAATGCAATTAAGAGCAAACGCATATGTTAGTGGGGATTAAAGTTACATGCATATTTGATGGAGGATTAATTCATGCTAATGATAACTTGTAGACCACAGTACCTCAAGGGCAATTTAGGTAGCTCATTAAAATATGGATTAGGGTTTTAAACACGTATAAATAACCCTCATGTTCATGTTATAGAGTTTTTTTAATCTTCTCACCATCATATGCAAATTGTAGAAAAATTAAATGAGAAATAAAATGGCTTCCTAATGCTTTCGAAAGAGGGACTTTCAATCGTTCCGAAGCGTAAATTTCATTGGTTTCGAAAGGGTACTTTCAAATGGGTTCAAAGCTATACTTTTATACTTATGTGATAATACTTTAACATAATCGAATGGTTCCGAAAGGGTTTATTAGAAGTATTCGAAAGACAAGAGCCTTATGCTTTAAAGTTACCGTTTAATACTTTCGAAGGAGATCAAAGTATGAGAACGAAAGCAATATTTCAAAGGTGTCGAAAGGTTTTGAGACCCAAACTAAAAATTTTAAAGGAAAAACCCGTGGTTAAATGAAGGAGTTTTGAAATGACTTTAAGTAAGTAAAGTTGAAGAAGTATTGCCTTGATAAAAATATAAGTTAATCGGATTGACTATGTTTTATATGAAATGTAATTCAAGGACCTTAAACCCACAGGAGTGCTATTGTTAAACTAGAATCCATAACAATATTTTGGGGATAAGAAGGTAGAAGAACCAGCTAGGTTAACCCAGTAGTGAATACAAATTGATTAAACTCTTGAATGAGTAGAATGCATCTAGGGAGTCAGGGAGACCAAAAATATAGGATGCCTAAACTTTGAAGTTGTCCAGAAGATAGGTTCATAGTAAACCCATGAAAACTATGATAAGGTAGGTATTGGAGGTAATCAATAGGTTCATAGTAAACCCATGAAAACTATGTCTTAAGGACAGTTAGCAGGGGCTAATTGGTTTGTAGTGAACCCATGAATGCTATATCCGGATTAAGAATTAACATCGGTCAATAGGTTCCTAATCAACGTGTGAAAATTAGATAAGAAAGAAGTTAAGGAAAGCATCAGTAGGTTCCTAGTCAACCTATAAAAACTAGGATGAGAATTGAGTTACTAGATAAACCCTTAAGTTCCTAGTCAACACATGAGAACTAGGATAAGGGATTTGTTATTGGAATGACTAATAGGTTCAGGAGGACCCACAAATTAATTAAGTTAATTGGTAGGAGTCTATAGTTTTTAGTGATTTTATAAAAACTTTGAGATAGGACAAGGTGTTCATGTATAAAAAAGGGTTGTTAGTAAACCCATGAAAACTAATAGGTTAATAGTGACCCTAAAAACAATAGCTGTGAATGGGTGTCAATCTAAACTGGGATGGGAAATCCTAAAAGATTGTATACACGCATATCATCTAACATTTTGAAATCTATTTTTTTAACCATTGTGGATGCAGGAGAACAGTATATGGTTTTATAAAGGTTTTAGGATATCAGTGAAAGGAAAACCTGTTCCGCTAAGTGGACTGATCTCACTAGATATCTAAAAGGATTGAGATGTTAGATTATTATTCATACCAGGCTTTATGTCTGATTCGAAGTTTTTGTTTTCCCCTTAAACTCTCGGGTACTCACTTGATTTCGACTAGTTTGAGATTTATGGTAGAGTTATCTTTTTCCAATGTGTATTTGTATGTAAAGGCGGAATTTTTAGCATTATTATATACTCTAACCAACCAAGGGAGCATCTTCATATGTTGCTCTTGGCGTATATGTAATAATTATATTTTGCTGAATGTGATTAACATTTTTGAGATTATGTAATGAACATAAAATGTTTTGAATGGAATGTGGAAATATGTTTTTGAATTGTTAAATTTTTTCCATATTCTTACGATATGTGTATCAATGAATCAAGCACCGCCGTATTTGGTTGTTGAGGAATAATAACTATGGATGACTGCAGCATCCATAGCCGTTAGTTTTAGGCCTTGAAGCTAGAAGATGTTACAAGATGGTATCAGAGCATGGGTTAATGTGACATTAAAAGAAAAGTAAAACCTAAAAGCTTTTGAAACATAATCCAAAGAATTTGAAAATATGATCGTGGTTTGGTGGTTAATGCTATAGCAACATAATTGTATTTGATATATAGGTATGTATCTAAGTACGTATTCCCCTCTCTCTTAGACTATTCTTCTGTATCTTACTATGGCTCGTATGCAGATTTACAAGAAAGAGGATATGGAAGCATGAAATGGAAGAGGAAATCTAGGTAGAGGAAGCACTACATCCAATGGAAATGCTCGACATAATACTAGAAGAATCCAAGGTCAACAAGCTAATGCTATTCCAAATCCTGAAGCTAATGTAGGTGCTGGAAATCCGTTAGTAGATGCGGGGATAGTGTATCAGTTGTTGGATAATATTTTGCAAGCAGGAGCTGTTGGTAATGTTGTAGAGTTAGTCCTATAGTTCCAGTTGCATATAGCTATGCTAGGCTAAGCAAAGACTATACCAGTTTGGATGGAAAGCCTTTTGTTGGAACAAAAGATGCTGCTGAAGTTTAGAATTGGCTTTTGAACCGTGAGAGGATTTTACCGATTTAGACTTGGATGATGGAGAAAAGAGAAAGCTCGCCTCTAGACATTTGCAAGGGTTGGCACTTCATTGGTGGAACAGTGTGATAGCCGGATTTCCAAAGGAAGTGCTGACATGGGCTGATTTTAGAAAAAGGTTTGAGTAGAGGTTCTTATCTGAGGTTTTCTAGTCGGCATTGATAAGGAAGTTCATGGATCTTGTTCAGGGAGAGATGTCAGTGATCGAGTATGCTGTTAAGTTTGATGAACTGTGTCGATATGGATACGCTGTGGTAGACACAGATATCGGAAGGAATGAGAGATTTATTTGTAGATTAAGGCTAGAGCTAGGCAGAATGATTATGGCTCATGTCAAAGAGCGTTGTCATGTGGTGGTGGAGATGGCTATCGGCCATAAGGAGATGCTTGCCATTTTAGCTAAAGAGAAGCCAGTTGATTCCCAAGATCCTCAGGGAAAGAAAAGGAAATTCTTTAAGAAGAAGAGAGCCTAGAAAAGGGAAGCTTCCAAGAAGGAAAAGGATGATTTGGTGTGTTATAAGTGTGATAAGAAGGGCTATTATGCACATGAGTGCCGGAAGGGCAAGGGGAAGAAGTCTACAGAGAAGAAGAATGTGAAATGCTTCAACTGCGACCAAGTTGGGCATAATAAGAACCAGTGTCCGGAACCAGTCAGGACGGACAGAGGGAAGGTGTTTGCTATTGAACCACCGTCTTCTTCTAGGCATACTGCAGTAGATAAAGGGAAAACTGTGATGGAAGGTACGCTTTGATGTAGAGTACACCAGTTAGAGTAGTCTTTGATACCAGTGCATCACATTCATTTATATCACAGTATTTGGTTGATAGGTTATGTATAGAACCCACATACCTTGTTACTTCCTTAAGGGTTACGAATCCAATTGGAAGGTATATACTCTAGGGATGAGATGTGACTAGTTAGAACTTGATTAATTAGGTCATAAGTTTTCATGCAGTTTGTATGTTTTTTATTTCTTATATTTCAGGATCATTTTGGGTATGGATTGGTTGGGTAGGTAAGAGGCTAGGATATTATACCAGGATGGGGAAATATTATTGAGGTACCTAGATAGTCGTAACTGAATCATCTTCTCATCGGAGAATTCCAGTAAGAGTGTGCTTTGTTAAGTGCAATGGAGGTTGGAGAAGAGTTAAGTCAGGTTCGAGTGGTAAGGGAATTTGTATATGTCTTTGAGCCAGTCACATGACTACCATCGGAATGAGCTATTGAGTTTCAGATAGTTCATGTACCAAGAACTGAACATGCCGCTAGACCACCTAATAGGATAACACCTACAAAGATAAAGGAATTAAAGGTGAAGCTAGTGGATCTTGAAGGAAGGAATTTTATTAGACCAAGCAATTTTCCTTGGGGAGCGGCCGCGATTTTTGTTAAGAAGCCAGATGGTTCGTTAAGGATGTGCATCGACTATAGTAAGTTGAACGAAAGAACAATCAAGAATAGATACCCTCTACCAAGGATAGTTGATCTGTTTGATCAGTTGAGTGGAGCCAAAGTGTTCTCCCAATTGGATTTGGCGACGGAGTTCCATCAGTTGCGAGTGGCGTAGTATTCCTTTGACCGCATTTCGGACTAGGTATGGTTTGTGTGAATGGTCTATGATGCCATTCGGATTGACAAATGCACCTGCTTTCTTCATAGAATTGATGAACCGGGTTTTCCGAGAGCACTTTTTTACTGGTATTCATAGATGACATTTTAGTGTACTCAAAAGATAAAAGAGAGCATAAGATTCATCTTAGAGTGGTGTTGGAGACGCTGAGGCAGAATCAACTGAAGGCGAAGTTTTTTAAATGTCATTTTTGGAAGAAATTGGTTAAGTTTCTTGGTTATATGGTTTCAAAGGAGGGATTGTCAGTTGATCCAATTAAGATCGAAGATGTCAATAATTGAAAGAGACCAGAGACGGTAACCAAGATCAGGATTTTTCTTGGACTTGTTGGCTATTACCGGAGATTCATCAAGGAATTCTCGCGGATAGCTTCACCTTTGACAAAGCTTACAAAGAAGGAAGTGAAGTTTGTTTGGTCCGACAAATATGAGGAAGCATTCATTAAGTTAAAACATTTTTGGACCAATGCTCTAGTGTTAGTTGTTCCAGATGGTAACCAAGGGTTGGTAGTATACACCGATGCATGTGGAACCGAATTTAGAGCAGTGTTAATGCAGAAGGGAAAAGTTATTGCTTATGCATCTAAGCAGCTTAGATTACATGAAGTAAGGTATCCTACTCATGACTCGGAGTTAGCTGCGGTGATCTTTGCCCTGAAGATTTAGAGGCAGTAGATCTTAAGGGAGAGATTTGAGTTGTTTACCGATCATAAGTCATTAATGTATTTCGTAAAGACCCAGAATTTTAGTCGTTTGAAATTCATATATTTAATTGATTTAAATATTTACAAGTAAATTTTATAAGTTGAATAATTTATATTTCAAATATAGTGATTTACTTGGATAATTAAATTGTTGATTTAATATCTAAAATTGCAGAGATAATTGGAATTTTAATTTAATGTGAATGAAAATGATTTATAAAGTTGAATTAAATTCTATTTGAATTATAATGATTTTAGTAAACTTTTGAAATTGAATTAAAAGTTAATTCTAGAAATTGAATATTTTAATATTTAATTAATGTGTAGAAATAGTCATTTTTCACATAGTCTCAGATTTCAACGAAACTAGTTTCGTCGGATCCGTAATGTTATATTATTGTAGGATTTCAAATTTCGTGTCAATCGGATTTACAGTTTAGTCATGGTAAGCTGAAACGCGTAGAATTGGTCAAGTGAATTTTAAATTTAAATAATTTGGTTCAAAAACCTATCTTTCAAATATGATCAAGTTGGCTTCCATTATATATTCCATTGTGTTCGAAATAAGGGTAAAACATTATAAACGACACGCTTCGTTTAGAGTTCGAAAATTTTTCGGATGAATAGTGTCGTGAATTTTTTTATAAAAGGACATCATAAATTCCATTTTGCAAAATCCTAATCTACTTAGGTCACGGCTGCCATTTATTTTCGATGGCCATAATTGCTGGAAACTTCTTCTCCCAATTTCTCTCAGTCCATCAAAAATTATCAAATACTTTCAACTACAATGCTTCAGAACTCGGTGAGAGCTACGAATCCGTATGTTGATGTAAGAATCTGTACGTTGAGGATTAAATATGGTGCAGCAATTGAGGAGAAATTGGCTCGCCTTCATGATAACTTCGTGCACGATTTTTGAGGCCAATATGGCGTCGAGCTTCATGGTGTTGCGGTCGAAGGTAGGTGGGCTTGTGGCCGTTCGAATGGCAATGGTTGATCGGGCTACAACTTGAAGATGGAGGAGCATAATTCGATATAAAAAATGGCGGCTATGGGTTATTGCGTACGAAGTTGAACGGGGGAAGGGGAGAAGATAGAGCGGGAGGTCCAGATTTGATCAAGATGAAACACACGGCCAGATTTTAGTAGGTTTTGAAAATAAAAGAAAATTGTAGATTAATTTGTATATTAATTTGTTGAACTTCTAAATATCATAACTTCTTCAGACAAGGTCCATTTTTGACGAAACAAGTTGCGTTGGGTCTGTATTGATGAGCTAAATTTTAGAGTTGGTTTGGAGTTGATTGGAGCTAGTGTAAATTTTGGGTAAAATCAAGCATCTGTTTAATTTTTTTTGAAATAAAACACTACAACTGCGTTTGGAACCAAAGTGAATACAAGTCACTCTGATTGATGATTGTTTGGGTGATATATGATATATTATCTATATAATGATTGGTATTTGGACATATTCCTGCCTATTGTAGCAGATGAGACCCTATACGTTCCCATATATGTGCGGATGACCTTTTGTAATCGAAGCGAACATTGTACATAAATTTTCTAATATGTATATTTGTTGCGGGTGACAGATTGGAGGAATCTATCTGGATTCCTCAACAGTATTGATTTTTTTACAGATTTGATATATATGCTCTTATCATATGATATATGATGATATGAATGTTGTGATTGATGTATTTAGTGCTTTTACAGCATTGGGCCATAATTTTGGTATTTTAAAAAATATTAAAGTGATGATTTTAAATTAAAAAGGATTTCAAAGTGATTTTTGAAAATATACGTTTTGTTAAATTTTGAAGTATTAAGTAAATGAATTTATTTTGAATATACAAATGTTATAATTTTATGTTATAAAAATTATGATTTTTGTGAAATAAATCAAGAATATGATTTTTGAAATGTAGAGTTAACTATTGGGTAAAATAGTTTAAATTGAGGTTTTTGATTTATTATAAATGGTTTATATGTATGATTTATAAAATTGAATTTTTATAAATAAAAAGTGATGGAAGTATAAAGGAGTTTTGTAAATGTTAAAATGAAGTATAAATTGAATCTTATAAGTAAGTAAGATTTGTGAATTTATGAAGTTACAAAAAGAAAGAATTTGTAATAAGAGATTTATAAGTGAATTAACTTATAATCGTATTTTGACATGTAAAGGAGAATAATATAGGGATTTTATAAATGGAATTATAAAATAGAAATGTGAATTTATAAACATTGCTTTATAATTCTAAAATCAATTGAATTTGATAAGTTAAATATGAAAGTTTATTATATGAATTATATCCACGATTTTGGACAGTGGATAATCCTTTAAAATAAATGTGTAGAAACATTGAATTTGGTTAATGAATTATATTCATGATTTTGGATAGTGAATAATCTTTTAAGTTAAATAAATGTTTTGGAAAGTGATATTTTAAATGAAGTTAAATAGTTTAAAGATATTTTAAAATGTGTTAAGTATCGAATACATATTTTTCAACATTCATTGTTGAAATAGACATTTTCAAGAAGTAAGGAAATGATGGACTATACCACTGTTGTTATAGTTAATGATTTTCGAAAGAAGATGTTTTGTATAGTATATGGGTGTTATTTATCTACCTAATTTTCAAATCCCTATACTAATGATTTTGGGTTGTCGTAATAATGTTTTACGCAACATTCGTTTTAACCCAAATTAGTATGTATAAGAGTGTTTTTCCTAAAGAATGAAATATGTACTTAATCCTGATTTAAGTATATGAAGTATTTTCTAAGTATTGAAAATAAAGAGATTTGTGAATATGCTTATATGGTTGAAATAAGTATATGGTAATGTTTTCCAATGTTGAAAAGTTGAAATGGTTTTAAGAATATATCTTTTTAAAGATAATTTGAAGTGAGTATTTGGAAAACGGTTAAATCAATAAAAGATTAATTAAAAAGGCCTAGTGATTGTTATGGTGCTAAATATTTTTTTATTTGCTTTGATAGTTAAATAACCGACTATCAAAATTGGCTATTTTAGTTCCTCGACTTGGTGTAGGAACTGTTTAGCCGTACGATTTTACGCAGCCTTCTGTGTAGGCTTGATTATCATTTATGTTGAGGATGTTGATTCTTGTAGTGTGGAGTATTACTCCAATCTATCGAGCTTCCTTCTTGGCAAAATGATAGCAAGTTGAAAGTTGGAAACATGATAAGTCTATGAGATTAATTTTCTTTGTGAGGTTGAGAAATTCTTTTGCATTGTTGCTGCGAAGAGACCGGATCGGTTTATCCAAAAACCACTTTGGACCAACTTATATTCAACGATTGTGCAAGTTAATTGTGATGATATTGATATTCAGGATTTTCAAAGTGGAGGACTGCTTGTTGATCGTTTGGGGTTAAAATCTCAGTATACATCCTGTAGCAGTAGTCTCTTCGTTATGAAATATCCAATGCAAAGACTATACGCTACTAATCCTAGGGATTTCCTGACAGGATGTGGTAGGAAAGTATCTTCGGTTTGTCCAGTTCCTGGAGAACTTGTATGGATGTTTGTCTGACATTGCATTGCTAAGATTACGTACATTGGTTTTTACAAACGTACATCAGTGGTGGCGGAGAAGGCAACTTCTCTTAACTTAACACCCTCCTTGAGACCTAAGAGCTCAAGGGTTGTATTTTTGTGGAAGTCAATTAGTAGTTCACAGAAATGGTCGTGTGGCCTTCAAAGTGATGTGATATCTGATATGTGAAAGGTAATCATTACCTCAGGCCTCATCAACCGAAAATGACAAAAACAGGGTTAGATGCAGCAAGGCTAAGTGGGTCGCTCCCATCACGGTATGATCATCCTCTTCTAGATATATTTCTTCCCGCTATGATGTTCGAGATGTAAATTAATGTGGTTTGTATGCTATGAGGGCCCTTGGAAAAGGTCGGTAAGGACCGAAGGATGATGTATTTGGTACAACTTAGTTATAGAGGTAGGCCGGTCTTGTGTTGGTGGAGGAACTTTGTGATGGCTTCTCGGGACATCTGTCGAGAGGTGTACCCATCGGAAGGTAGTCCCTTCACCTAGTCATTTGTATGGAAATCCAAACTCCACTACGTACCTGCCATTTTGATTGTATTACCCATTTTAGGCTATATGCTGGAATTTAATCAATGTAACAATTTTGGCTATGATTAATATTATTTGTATACTAGACACTAGTATAATAAGAGATGAATTTGATATGAAATGTTTTAGTTATCATAAGGTCAAAAGATGTCTACATTTATGTGTGGGCGTGTCTTACAAGATACTTTTGTTTCGATAAAGTAAAAGTTTGGTAATTTAATATATTCAGTTGAGTGTGTTTCTCACACTGGTTTACCAGACTGGTCTGGGCGTTCTTCCGTTTCAATGCTCGGGTCAGACCGAGTATATTTACAGGTTATTATTTGGTGCTTTTGGAGCTTCAATGGGAGAGCTGGAGATCTTCATTTCGTATATACGTATCTATTTTGATTATCCGCTTTGCGCATTATTGTTGTTGTAGTATATTATCGGCAATTGTAAGGACATGTTATTATAGATGTCCAGGCTGAAGATTAATGATTGATTATTGTACTATGATTGATGTATGTATATATAGTTTCTGTTTTGTAAAAATCATTGATACGATATTATATGTTTTCCGCTGCGATGTGAGATTCTGTATTATTTTATTTTGTTCTATCTTCTCTCTTTCTTCTCTTCTTCTCTTTTCTTTTCTTTCTCATGACTTTCCGTCAGTCTTTGCTTTTTAGGTCGGACATGTGTGGTTCATTATCGATTTAAAGGGTACGGGTTTGCGGGTCGTCATATATTTATTTTCTCAAAAGGAGTTGAATATGAGGCAGTAGAGATGGCTAGAATTTTTAGCTGCTTATGATTTTGGTATATAGTATACTCCTCGGAAAGGAAATAAGTTAGCAGACACTCTCAGTAGGAAACATTAGAATGTGGTGTTAGCAATGTTGGTAGAATGCAAAGATCTAGAAGCTTTAACTAGTTATGGTGTGCAGTTGAGATCTACTGCTAGTTCTAGCCAGGGTAATGTCGTGTTATCTTGTTTAGAAGTTTGGCTGGTAGTAATCGAAAGGATAACTTCTTAGCAGAAAGAGGATCCAGTTTTATCCATGAAGATTAGAAGGCTTGGGATAGGATCAGAGATTGATGATCTAAAGGACTTTAGTCTTGGCCAAATATGATGGTTGAGAAAGAAGGGACGATTATGCGTTTCGAATGCAGAGAACATAAGGAAGGAAGATCTGGAGGAATGTCATCGATTGAAGTTTACGATTCATTTTGGAGAGGATGTATCAAGATTTGAAAAGGAGCATCTATTGGGAAGGCATGAAGAGGGATGTTGGCTTGTGGATTAGGCAGTGTATAAACTGTCAACAAGTGAACCCGAACATCAGAAGCTGAGTGGGTTACTTCAGCCTCTAGATATTCCAGTCTAGAAATGAGATTCGATATTGATGGATTTTATTGATGGGTTTCCAATGTCAAGGAGAGGAAATGAAAGTATGAGGGTTATAGTGGATAGATTAACCAAGAGTTCCCATTTCATTCCAGTAAAGTCGACCAGGGCGACACCAGTTTTAGCTAAGTTGTCCATGGAGAACATACTTAGATTTCATGGGTGTGACGACCCGGAAATTTTTAACATTTGAAATGGAATATTTAATTGATTTTAAATATTTGAATGATAGTTTAGCTTGAACTTTGAATATAAGTATGAATTTGGTAATTTAATTATTGAATTTAATTTATTGAAGTTGGATAAAAATTTAAGTCTTTAGTTTTAAGCTGATTAAAAATATTTTCAAGACTTAGAAAATTTATATTTATGATACTGAAGATAACAGAAGCTTCAGAATTGAATTTGAAAGTGATTTGTTCAGTTTTAAAATTTTACCCTTTGAATCGATATATAAAAATAGCTTTTCGAGGCAAAGTCTCGGAATTCGACGAAACCAGTTCCGTTGGATCCGTAATATCATATTATTATCATATTTCAATTTCGGTAGCATTCGAAGTTGTCATGTGATCGTACGAGATAAAAATGCCTAGACAATAATTATCGATTTAATTTAAATATCTTTATCTGAAGAAAAAAATCAAATCACAGCCGACCTACTTTCTACTTCATCACGTACCCTTCTTTTCTTTCCTCGGAAGCTTACATCGAAATTCAAGATAATAATCATGGCCGAGCCTTTCATTTAATTTCAAAATAAAATAAAAAGAGGGCTGCCTCGTTTATTCCTCTTCTTCAAATCAAAATATAATGACCGAGCCCTCCCGTCCAAATCAAATTACAGCAAAAACTTCAATTTGAAATCAAAATGAAAAATGGCCGCTCCTCAATTTAAATTCGTTCGAAAAAAATGTATACAAAATCGCAAAATCAGGAGTTTTTAGTGAATTAGAGTTGCGATTTTGTGGGTAAATAGTCGCGAGTGTAGAGCTGTTGTTCCAGGAGGTGGCGGGGGCGGTGCTGTCGAGTTGGGGCTGGCCTTCGAGTACCTCGCGACATATCGAGGTCGAAGATTTCACGTGAGCAGCGCGGCGCTCGCGAGGAGAAGGATGGCTAGCTCGCGCGCGAGGTTATGGCCGTGGTTTCAGCTAGGGTTTTGGGGTAGCAACGAAGAAGGGGTTGTCGCATTCGAGCTTGGAGGAGGTGCCTGGGCCGGTCGGCTTCGAGGGTATGGGTTCCTTTGTCAGTTTTAATCTTTAATTCGAATTTTAGTTGAAGATATGAAATTGAGAAAAAATTTACAGTAAAGAATTGGAAAGATGAATTTTGTTTGAATCTATATATATACATGTGTATTAAGAATGATTTTACAGTATGTTATGATATTTCTATTTTTAATTTGAATGAAATAAATATATGTATATACAGATTTAATTTTAATTTAATTTAGCACATATATGTACGTGCATGCATATCTTAATTTTAATTTTAGAGAAGGAAATATATATATGATAAAGGTAGATTATTTTTACCAAAGGTTATTTAAATAGAAAATTAGTTTAAATTTTATTTTTAGTTAAAATAAATTTATTAAAGAAAATTGGTTTAAAATAAAATCATTAGGTAAATAAAATTACCAAACGAAAATTTATTATTCGATTTATTTCGAAACAAATTGTATAAATGTTGTACAAGGTCAAATTTGTGGATATTAATTTGTTAACAAACTTAAACAATGATTTTTGTTGCTAAAAATATTTATTTAAAGGTAAATTACTTAAAATAAATTTATTAAATGGCAATTGAATTGCTCAATTATTCTAATATTAATAAAAACTTATAATATTGTTACAAGGTCTTAAATCGTGAAGAAATGACTGGAATGGAAATGGATGGCAAATATAAGCAAAGGTGAGATCTTCTCACTCAAGTTCAAATTGAAATTTCCAATTTGATCTTAAATAGTTAAATTTAAAATTGATTGATTGTGTGCTTGAATGATTGATTTATAATAATTATTCCTTGGATGATATTATATATAGTAGTATATAGTATATATTGGAGTTGTTGATTTCCCGCATTATATAGTGGATGAGACCCTATTGCGCCGCATAATAGCGGGAAATATTTTATAAACCCCATATACCGCGATATTCCACCTCGAAGTGGAATTGGTATTTAAATTGTTGTGCTAACGTCTGTGGATGCAGGGAAAAAGGTTAGAGGGATCCAACTGGATTCCTCAAACAATTTAATTTGTTTCATTTGTTGTGTGTTAAATTATTTATAATCCCCGTGTGATTTTATTTGTGGTTAAAATCGTTAAAGGCTATAATTTAAACGAATATATTTTTGGTATCGTCAGATACCGGAAATAAATAAAAATTGGATTTTTGAAAATTCAAGTTGAAAGTTTATTGTAAACTTTATTTTTGAGATTGGATAAATTTAAAAGAAGGAATTTTAAAAGGATAAAGTTTTTTTTTAATCCTATTGAATAAAATTCCAAAATATGAGGAAAACGCTAAATAAATGGATTTTGGGTAATATTATTCAAAGGTTGAAGAATTTATTTAAAATACAGATTTTAAATATTTGAAAGAGATAAAGGAATTTATTTCAAAAAAGGAAATAAATTTAGAAATTAAATTAGGGATTTAATTTGGAGTTGAAATAAATTTTGAAATTGATTTGGAAAATTGACTTGGTATTTGAAAATAAATCCTTGGGCAACCAACTTGTAATTAATTTGGTGTTTGAAGCAATTTTGGAAATCAAATTGGAATTGATTTGGTAATTGAAATAAATTTTGGAAATCAATATGAAAATTGATTTGGTGTTCGAAGGGAAATTGATTTTGTGTTTTGAAAATAAATTTAGCAATCAATTTGGAATTTGATTTGGTGTTTGAAAATGAATGTTGGGAAATCGATTCAAAATCGTATATCAGTTGATATTTAGAAATGTAAATTCACAATGGAAATTTACAAGGGAAAGGGAAATTGGTTTTAAAATAAACATTGGTTTATTTTTAAAGTGTGGAAAAGATTTAAAACTTGTTTCAAAGGATGGGAAATCGATTTGAAATTCGATTTTCAAAGTGATGAAGTGTTAAAAATATATCCTGCGAAGATATTTTGAAAATGAATAATTTAGGAAAATTATTTAAATCTGGTAATTGTTGTGAATGTTGATTGATAGTTAAATAACTGACTATCAATATTTGTCTTAAATGGCGTTTGAATTTCGATGCGACCGGGGGTCAGATTCTAAGTGGATATTCCAAAAACCACATCGAACCTTTGTGATTGTGATAGATCTTTTGTTAAAAGATTAAAGTGGAAATAGTTGTGATTCGTTGAAATCTGAATGAACATTTACTTTTAAAAATAAGCGCTCGTTATTCGGATTAGCCGGGAGAGGACCTTTGTGACATAAAACCCAATCCGAATAATGATACGACGAAATGGGATTGCATTTGAAGACCGGTGGAGAAGACCGAGTATTTGCGAGAATGATAGGATGACCTATCGATTGTCTCTGCACTGAGTAGCTACGGTATAGAGATTCCCTAAGTGATGGGAAGTCCGATCGGGATTGTGAATACTCGGATTGCAAGGGCTTCTTCGAAAGTGCCTTCGGTTCTGTTCGAACCCAGAACAGACTTGTACAGAAGTGTGTCTGATATTACAAATTGAGATGTAAAGCTGGTTTCTATCAATACATTTTTTGTTGGTGGGGGAGGATTTATTCTCTTAGCTTAACACCCTTCTCTAAGACGTACGAGCTCAGAGGTTATGTGATTGATGGTTGCTAGTGATACATTCCCAATTAGGTAATGTGGCATACGAAGTATTGCGGATCATTTGTTGATCGAAGCATGACTTTTGTGAAAAGCGTAGCTTTGTGGACGAGACTTCGTCGAGCCTCACAACACAAAAATGGTCGAAACAGGAATGTTGCGGCAAGGTTTTTAGGAGTCGCGCCCCTAGGGTATGTCCATTTCCTTCTAGATAAGAGGCGGTATCATGGTATGGAGCCCAGATATTTAACCTATGTGGTTATTGCAATCTCATTACTGTGTGATGTTGCTTTGTGGTTGAGGATCCTCGGATAAAGGTCGGAAACGACCGGGGATGGCATACTTTTTTGTGTGGACTTATCAAGTTACAGCTTCATTGCACCCAGAAGTGTGTGGTAACTCGGCCTTGTGTTAGCAGAGAGCTGGTTAAATTCTCGGGACGTCCCGCCAGAGGCATACCCATGTGGCAGTAGGAAGTTCCTTTGTTTGACCATTTGTTGGAAATCCAAAGAAACAATATGAGCCCTATACGGTTTTATTTGTATAACCTGCCATGGAATGTGGCGGTAACCTGCTATTGAACATGGTAGCTATAGTAGGCATACGATGAAATGTTGCATGTTGGATAAGATTAATACTATACTCTCGAAATGTTTTCTACACTATGCACTAATAATAATATCGAAAGAATTTTTCATATTAAGCATTTTCGACTATCATAAGGAGAAATCTCCTCCAAGTATGCGTTTGCATTGTGTGTGTGGCGGGAGGCCTTATGGCAATTTCATTTTTCAAAAGCATAGCGGATTTCTTTTTACTTTTTTGTGAAAATAACTGTTTTTAAGATCTCACACCTCTTGTTTATCTAGGTGAAACGTGATGGGGGGTTCTCGCTTCGCGTTAGGTGGCGAACGGGAGACTCTTACCCGCACATTTCCTCTTTAAGGGGTTGGTTAGGCGTAAGCTGTGACAGTCGAAAGGCTGGCCATAAAAGAAAGTATGGGGTACCGATGTAGGCCACGGTGGGCTGGGATGGTTGAAAGGCCTACCAGTCGAGATTGGTCGCTGTCGATGGTTGAAAAGCCTAGACTGTTACATTGTGGTATCAGAGCATTTGGTTAAGTGACAACCTTGGCTCTGTTGGGTGTTACTCATTAGAGATAGAGTCAGCAGTACTCTAGAATGAGTTTGAGTGTAATAATAGATATGAGCGCGTATTTTTTAGTGAATATAAAATTATTTTATATTGTGTTGACTTATCGGTTGATTGTTTATATATTCTGGTCGGTGCAGTTTGGCCAACTGTTTCGATAGGGGTTTCTAAACTCTTAAACAAGATAAATTGACACAGCACTGTTTTAAAAAAGGGTAAATGAGATAATTTTACCCAAATCTATTTTCGTATATAAAAGAAATAAATTTTCTATGAATTATTATAATATATTGTTGCTTGGTTGTTAGGAAGCGATATTATTAGATTATTATCATCGTTGTATAAGAAATTGAAATCAAAACCAAAAGCTAAGAAAATAATATATATATATATATACACAAATGGGATTTGTAAATGAAAATTTTAAATGTATTTTATAATTTGGAATAAAATTCATTAATGGAATGAAATTGGTAATGTGAATGTATAAACGTGCTTTATAAATTGAAATGAGATTTGACTTGGATCAAGTTGAAAAAAAAAATCCAAAAGTGGGGGAAAAAATAAAAAAATAAAAATAAAATGTATTGAATTCAAGTAAACTAATATGATAATTAATTAATTCATGAAATAGGAAAGTCGAATTAGTTAAATTAAAAACTTGAATTGTGAGTTAAATAAAAAATGGTTTGAATTTGCAAATAAATTCAAGTAAGTAGAAATAAATTGAAAATTTCCTTGTTATTGATAGGATGAATTCAAGATAAATTGAGACTTGAAATGCTAATTAGTTGATAACAAAAATACTTACATCTTTTGAAAGTTAGGCTTTTGTAATAAAAAAGGGTATGGGAGTTTCAAAATTTATATGCCTTGTATATATATTTATATATAAGTTATTGCCATAGTACATGTTTTAAATAAACAACCTGACATCTCTAAAATGGCATAATAATACATATATATTACTTTAAGTTATTACCAGTATTATTCTGCAGCCTATAACTTTTAAAATGCATAAAGTAAGTGTTGTTGGTTTCATACATTATATGCCTAAGTTCATATAAGGGTCTGGCATATTTGAGATTTGAAGTTCTAATTTAGTTAATATCTAATATATTTTCTTATTCTAAAATGAGGTTGCGTAATAAAATGGTTTCTATGCATGGTACTAGTTAGATTATGTCATATATTGGTTTCAAAATTCACTTATATTAAAGGACCTGACACGTTGCCTGAGTATACGTCTTTACTCTATTTTTTTGAAGTTATAGAGTGAACTTTATTTTAAACTAGTTCAACAATATGCCTAGATAGTAAAGCTTTCGTCCCTTTTGTTTTATAAACTATGAAAATAGAAGTGGTTTAAATAAGTTGTGAAATAGTTATTAAATGAAATTAGTCATTTTGTTATAAATGGAAGTAATGTATTAACAGAAGTAAATAAAATTTATTTTTGAATCAATTGAAATGGATATGAGTTTATTTCACTTAAAAATAAATTGAATGAAAGAAAGTGAGTTGTAAACCACTTGAATTGAATAGAAATGGCATGTGAATTGATTGTAAGCAATTACAATTGTATTGAAACCATATAAATTGCTTATGGGGATTATTTTGAGTGCATTGCTTATGAAAACTATGTGTTTATTATCAAAAATAAGTGAAATGTAAATGAATTTCCTATATATGTCACTTACGTGTTTATATTGAGTAAGTACAGGTACAGGAGGGCCATTTGGCTGGATTTGGTCGCGCTAAAATGCTAATAAATAAGCCGCTTTGCGTAAAAGTGCTAAGTTAAGGTACGCCTACGCAATAAAAATAGGAAATATGAACTGCTTTTGTTTTTTTCCGACCAGGTAGGTCGATGTAAATATATTTATATCTTTTGTCAAATTGTAAAAGCTCCTCCGTACAAAGAAGACTCTGCTAAAATTTTCTGAAAATTTTGAGAGTTAGAAAATTTTGTTTAACGAAAACGATTTCAAATTGAAAATTGAAGTAAATTAGTGAATGAAACTAATTTAAAATAATAATATGAATCAGTATAATTGAAAGATAAAATTCAATATTCAGAGTTGAAGATAAATTGAATTCATAGGGAAATGAGAAAACAAATTTGAATAAAAGTAGATATGAAACTCCTGTAACGAAATGTATAAAATGATATTTGAATGTTGTAATTGGATATTATGAATATCAGAATATACATGTGTGTACAGGGAAATGGAATTGGGATTTTGATTTCAAAGATAAAATTTGAATTGCTCGACGAAAAGGTATGTATTTCAATTTCAGTATGAAATTTGGTGATTTTCTTATCTAGCCACTTGGCCTTTTGTTTTCTTTTGGAATTTGGGAGCCTGTGGTGCCATTTTGTAGTCATACCGAGCTAGCCGCGCAAAGGAGACGCTGGCGAAATTTTTCGAAAATTTAGGGTGTTAGAAAAATTTTGGGAAAAATTTAGAAATTTGAAATTTGAATTTAAATTCAAATGTGCATTATGGAGAAAACAATGTCGTTTGGAAACTATGGAGGATTTTGGAATGTTAATTGAATTAATAATGGGTTTACAATAAAAATATTTGTTTTGAAAAGTTGATAAAGCTGTTTGATTCGGAAAATATTAAATGGGTTGAGGATCATTCTTCTTAACTAGTAATTTTGGGACGAAATTCTTTTAAGGGGGAAGGATGCGACGACCCAGAAATTTTAACATTTGAAATGGAATATTTAATTGATTTTAAATATTTGAATGATAGTTTAACTTGAACTTCAAATATAAATATGAATTTGGCAATTTAATTATTGAATTTAATTTATTGAAGTTGGACAAAAATTAAAACTTCAGTTTTAAGCTGATTAAAAATATTTTCAAGGCTTAGAAATTTTATATTGATGATACTGAAGATAACAGAAGCTCGGAATTGAATTTGAAAGTGATTTGTTCAGTTTTAAAATTTTACCGTTTGAATCGATATTTAAAAACAGCCTTCCGAGGCATAGTATCGGAATTCGACGAAACCAGTTCCACTGGATCCGTAATATCATATTATTATCGGATTTCAATTTTCGTAGCATTCGAAGTTGTCGTTTGATCGTACGATATAAAAACGCCTAGACAATAATTATCGATTTAATTTAAATATCTTTATCTGAAAATAAAAAAAAATCAAATCATAGCCGACCTACTTTCTGCTTCATCATGTACCCTTCTTTTCTTTCCTCAGAAGCTTACATCGAAAGTCAAGATAATAATCATGGTCGAGCCTTTCATTAATTTCAAAATAAAATAAAAAGAGGGATGCCTCGTTTATTCCTCTTCTTTAAATCAAAATATAATGATCGAGCCCTCCCATCCAAATCAAATTACAGCAAAAACTTCAATTTGAAATCAAAACGAAAAATGGCCGCTCCTCAATTTAAATTCGTTCGAAAAAATGTATAGGAAATCGCGAAATCAAGGGTTTTCGTGAATTGGAGTTGCGATTTTGTCGGTAAAGAGTCGTGCATGTAGAGCTGTTGTTCCAGGAGGTGGCGGCGGCGGTGCTATGGAGTTGGGGCTGGGCTTCGAGGACCTCGCGACATATCGGGGTCGACGATTTCACGCTAGTAGCGCGGCGCTCGCAAGGAGAAGGAGGGCCAGCTCGCGCGCGAGGGTATGGCCGTGGTTTCAACTAGGGTTTTGGGGAAGCAACGACGAAGGGGTTGTCGCATTCGAGCTTGGAGGACGTGTCTGTGCCGGTCGGCTTCGAGGGTATGGGTTCCTTTGTCAATTTTAATCTTTAATTCTAATTTTAGTCGAAGATATGAAATCGAGAAAAAATTTACAGTAATGAATTGGAAAGAAGAATTTTGTTTGAATATATATATATATATGTGTGTGTGTGTGTGTGTGTGTGTATTAAGAATGATTTTACAATAAGTTATGAAATTTCTATTTTTAATTTGAATGAAATAAATATTTGTATTTACAGATTTAATTTAAATTTAATTTAGCACATACATATACGTGCATGCATATTTTAAATTTAATTTTAGAGAAGGAAATATATATGATAAAGGTAGTTTGTTTAATAAAAAACTTATTTGATTATTTTTACCAAAGTTTATTTAAATAGAAAATTAGTTTTAAATTTTATTTTTAGTTAAAATAAATTTATTAAAAGAAATTGGTTCAAAATAAAATCATTAGGTAAATAAAATTACCAAACGAAAATTGGTTATTTGATTTATTTCGTAATAAATTGTGTAAATGTTGTACAAGGTCAAATTTGTGGAGATTAATTTGTTAACAAACTTAAACAATGACTTTTGTTGCTAAAAATATTTATTTAAAGGTAAATTAGTTAAAATAAATTTATAAATGGCAATTGAATTGCTCAATTATTCTAATATTAATAAAAACCTTATAATATTGTTACAAGGTCTTAAATCATGAAGAAATGACTGGAATGGAAATGGATGGAAAATATAAGCAAAGGTGAGATCTTCTCACTCAAGTTCAAATTGAAATTTCCAGTTTGATCTTAAATAGTTAAATTTAAAATTGATTGACTGTGTGCTTGAATGATTGATTTATAATAATTATTCCTTGGATGATATTATATATATAGTAGTATATAGTATATATTGGAGTTGTTGATTTCCCGCATTACATAGCGGATGAGACCCTATTGCGCCGCATAATAGCGGGTAATATTTTATAAATCCCATATACCGCGATATTCCACCTCGAAGTGGAATTGGTATTTAAATTATTGTGCTAAAGTCTGTGGATGCAGGGAAACAGGTTAGAGAGATCCAGCTGGATTCCTCAAACAATTTAATTTGTTTCGTTTGTTGTGTGTTAAATTATTTATAATCCCTGTGTGATTTTATTTGTGGTTAAAATCGTTAAAAGCTATAATTTAACCAAATTTATTTTTGGTATCGTTGGATACCGGAAATAAATAAAAATTGGATTTTTGAAAATTCAAGTTGAAAGTTTATAGTAAACTTTATTTTTGAGAATTGGATAAATTTAAAAGAAGGAATTTTAAAAGGATAAAGTTTTATTTTTAATCCTATTGAATAAAATTCCAAAATATGAGGAAAAGGCTTAATAAATGAATTTCTGGTAATATTATTCAAAGGTTGAAGAATTTATTTAAAATACGGATTTTAAATATTTGAAAGAGATAAAATAATTTATTTCAAAAAAGGAAATAAATTTAGAAATTAAATTAGGGATTTAATTTGGAGTTGAAATAAATTTTGAAATCGATTTGGAAAATTGACTTGGTATTTGAAAATAAACCCTTGGGAAACCAACTTGTAATTAATTTGGTGTTTCAAGCAATTTTGGAAATCAAATTGGAATTGATTTGGTAATTGAAATAAATTTTGGAAATCAATATGAAAATTGATTTCGTGTTCGAAGGGAAATTGATTTCGTGTTTTGAAAATAAATTTAGAAATCAATTTGGAATCTAATTTGGTGTTTGAAAATGAATGTTGGGAAATCGATTCAAAATCGTATATCAGTTGACATTTATAAATGTAAAGTCACAATGGAAATTTATAAGGGAAAGGGAAATAGGTTTTAAAATGAACATCGTTTATTTTTAAAGTGTTGAAAAGATTTGAAACTTGTTTCAAAGGATGGGAAATCGATTTGAAATTCGATTTTCAAAGTGACGAAGTGTTAAAAATATATCCTGCGAAGATATTTTGAAAATAAATAATTTGGGAAAATTATTTAAATCTGGTAATTGTTGTGAATGTTGATTGATAGTTAAATAACCGACTATCGATATTTGCCTTAAATGGCGTTTGAATTTCGATGCGACCGGGGGTTGGATTCCAAGTGGATATTCCGAAAACCACATCGAACCTTTGTGACTGTGATAGATCTTTTGTTTAAAAGATCAAAGTGGAAATTGTTGTGATTCGTTGAAATCTGAATGAACACTTATTTTTAAAAATAAGCGCTCGTTATTCGGATTAGCCGGGAGAGGACCTTTGTGTCATAAAACCCATTCCAAATAATGATACGACGAAATGGGATTGCATTTGAAGACCGGTGGAGAAGACCGGGTATTTGCGAGAGGATGACCTATCGATTGTCTCTGCACTGGGTAGCTACGGTATAGAGATTCCTAAGTGATGGGAAGTTCGATCGGGATTGTGAATACCCGGATCGCAAGGGCTTCTTCGAAAGTGCCTTCGGTTCTGTTCAAACCTGGAGCAGACTTGTATGGAAGTGTGTGACGTTACAAATTAAGATGTAAAGCTGGTTTCTATCAATACATTTCTGTTGGTGGCGGAGAATTTATTCTCTTAGCTTAACACCCTTCTCTGAGACGTACGAGCTCAGAGGTTATGTCTTTGATGGTTACTAGTGATACATTCCCAATTTGGTAATGTGGCATACGAAGTGTTGCAGATCATTTGTTGATCAAAGCCTGGCTTTTGTGAAAAGCGTAGCTTTGTGGATGAGACTTCGTCGAGCCTCACAACCCGGAAATGGTCGAAACAGGAATGTTGCGGCAAGGTTTATAGAGGTCGCGCCCCTAGGGCATGTCCATTTCCTTCTGGATAAGAGGTGGTATCATGGTATGGAGCCTAGATATTTAACCTATGTGGTTATTGCAATCTCATTACTGTGTGATGTTGCTTTGTGGTTGAGGATCCTCGGATAAAGGTTGGAAACGACCGGGGATGGCATACTTTTTTGTGTGGAGTTATCAAGTTTCAGCTTTATTGCACCCAGAAGCGTGTAGGCCACGGCGGCACTGGGATGGTTGAAAAGCCTACCACTCAAGATTGGTCGCTGTCGATGGTTGAAAAGCCTAGACTGTTACAATGGGATTCCTAATAGCATAGTCGGCGCAGAGATTCTTTATTCATTAGCAAATTTTGGAGGAGTCTCCAAGAGGTATTAGATATCAAACTCAAGATGAGTACAGCATGACACCCATAGAAGGATGGGCAGATAGAGAGAGTCAATAAGATACTCGAGGATTTATTAAGAGCTTGTGTATTGGTTAGAGACTTTTGAAGGATCGGCAGATAGAGGAACGGCGCCTTTTGAAGCTTTGTATGGAAGGCCATGCAAATCGCCAGTATGTTGGTTAGAGACTGGAGACGTATTGGTCTTAGGTCAGGATTTGGTTAGAGATGCATCAGAAAATATTGAGTTAATTTGAGAAAGGATGAAAAAAGCTCAATCCAAGCAGAAGATTTAGGCAGATAAGAGGCATAAAGACCTAGAGTTTTCAGTGGGAGACAAGGTTTTCACTAAAGGGTCACGATGAAGGATGTGGTACGATTTGGAAAGTCGGTAAAGTTGACCCCGAGATATGTTGGACCTTTCCATATTATAGAAAGGATTGGAAAGCACGCATACAAAGTAGAGTTGTCGAGCAATTTGGCATGTGTCCATAATGTATTCCATGTGTCTCACCTTCGCAAGAAAGTGCATGATCCAGAGCCTAACTTGGAGGACTTAGTAGTAGAGCCTGATTTGACTTTTGTTAGACAACCAGTTCCGGTTGTAGCGAGAGATGAAAAAATATTGATGACCAAGACAGTCAAGTTGGTGAAAGTTCAGTGGAGCGACAATGAGAAGGACTGATTCGAGAGGCTTATCTTGATCTGCTTTGATGTTATGTCTATATTAGACTTATATGGATTATTTGCTAATCAGGTAGGCTAGTACGGATGTTTGGTGTTGTTATAGATGATTGCTATGTTTTCCATTTAGTCCTTACTAAATTTCAAAGACGAAATTCTTTAAGGAGGGGAGCTTGTAAAACCACTAATTTTTGTTGATATTATTCAGGGGATTTAATATATTTAATAGAATGATGTAGCTAAGAAGATTGAGATTGATTAATAAACTATGTAGCCATGCTTACTTAAATCAAATGAACCTATAATTGGTTAAGTGATAGCTAACATAAATATAAGGGCATTAGGGTAATTGCCGCCCACATTCTCGACACTTATACCATTTTCTTTAGGCCATACACATTTATTTTATTATAGACAAATTATAACTGTAAGAAGAAGAGAAATGCCGGCCATTAGGAAGAAAGAAAAAGAAGAGAAAATCAAAGTAAAGCTTAGGATCAAGCTAGAAGAAATCAACCTTAACCAATCATCAATGTCCTTATCCAATCTATGGTGAGTAATAATCACTACATCTCTATTTTTGTTTTATAATTATATGGGTCCGAATTTATGGGATAAATTCGTTTTTATGATATATTGAATGATGATATGCTTGATTTATGATTTATATGGTTTAAACAAGGTTGTTTAAAGAAGATATGAATGGTTTTTGGGTAAAACCAAAGTTAAGTGATTTTTAAATGCCATGGAAAAATTATATGTTGCGAAAAACATGATTATGGAGTTGATTTTCAATTTTTATAATTTTCCAAGCCGTGGAGAATTTATTATGAATTTTCAAAGGAAAATATGGTTATTTGGGTTTATAAATTTATTTTGGAAAATATGTTAAGAATCTGGGTCTAAAATTTTGATATGTCAGATAACATGATTAAAGTAGATTTCTTGAATTTTTGGGGATTTTTACAAAGTTATTTAGTATGGAAAATTATTTTGAAAGGAGGACCTAAATGATTTAATGATTTTATGATTATGAAGGGCTTAATTGTTAAAAGTTAGCATCTTTTAGATCTGAGAAAATGCGGCAAATTTTAGTAAAATAATTTGAAAGTGTAATGTAACCAATCATGTGTTTACAAGTGGGCAAGTAGATACAAAAAGTTTACTTTATTTGGCAAAATAGTCTTTTTGCTCAGAAAAAGGGGTTTCGCCTTCTATAGATAGACCCTCCAACTCGGACCTTCCGACTCCAACCTAGTCGAAACCTTCTAGGATGAAACCAATTAACCAAAACACATAGTATCATTTTGATGGTTCATAGTGGATTAGAGAAAGGCGGAAGGTAGAGTGTCGAAAGGTAGCTTTAGAAGGGCAAGGTCCTTTGTTTTATTTTGTTTTAAACGAAAAAGCGCTTGCCTATTTATAAATTAGTTTCGAGCAGTTGAAACTATGGTTTCGAAAGGGTATTTAAAAGAGGCTTTCATAAGAGGGATGCCGCCTATGTTTTAAAAGAAGTAACTTCCAAAGGAGTTACCTAGATTTCGTTCAAAGCTTTCTAAAGGGGTAGTTTCAACAAAGTCGAAACCCTTCTTAGAACTGATGACCTTCCGATGGTGTTGAAGGCATCAATGTTGTCGAAAGGTTTGGTTGTTTTTAAAAATACTAGCCACTTCTTAGGGGTTTTGAAGGCGATGTTTCAGAAGGGGTTCCAAAGCCAACCTTCAACAGTTTTACCTAGGGGTTTTATTACTTTCGAAAGAATGGTTTCTACACCCTTAAACTTGCCCAATAAATGTTTTCGAAAGAGATGCTTTCGCCTATGTTCACTTTGACCCAAAATGATGTTTTAAATATAAATCCAATGCTTTCGAAAGAGGGACTTTCAATGGTTCTGAAATGTAACCTTCATTGGTTTCGTAATGGTACTTTCAAATGGGTTCAAAGCTATACTTTTATACTTATGTGATAATACTTTAACAAAATCGAAAGGTTCCAAAAGAATTGTTTTAGAAGTATTCGAAAGACATGAGCCTGATGTTTTAAAGTTAGATTTTAATGCTTTCAAAGGAGATCACAGTATGAGGTCGAAAGCAGTATTTTGAAGGAGTCAAAAGGTTTAATGACCCAAACTCAAATTTTTAAAGGAAAAACCAGGGTTAAATAAAGGAGTTTTGAAATGACTTTACGTAAGTAAATTTGAAGAAGTATTTCCTTAGTAAAAATATAAGTTAAAGGGATTAACTATGTTTTATATGAAATGTGTTTCAAGGGCCTTAAACCCACAGGAGTGTTATTGTTAAACTGTTATGTTGCTTCTTAAAGTATTAATATATTCACATGATAAAGGACACATAATAGTATTTTAGGGATAAAAGGGTAGAAGAACCAGCTAGGTTAACTCAATAGTGAATACAAATTGATTAAACTCCCCAATGAGTAGAATTGCATCCAGGGAGTCAGGGAGACCAAAAATATAGGATGACTAAACTTTGAAGTTGTCCAGGAGATAGGTTCATTGTAAACCAATGAAAACTATGATAAGGTAGTTATTGGAGATAACCAACAAGTTTATAGTAAACACACGAAAACTATGTATTAAGGACAATTGGCAGGGGCTAATTGGTTTGAAGTGAACCCATGAAAACTATATCCAGATTGAGAATTGATATCAATCAATAGGTTCCTAGTCAACTCATGAAAATTAGAATAAGGAAGAAGTTAAGGAATGCCTCGGTAGGTTCTTCGTTAATCCATGAAAACTAGGATGCGTAGTGAGTTACTAGATAAATCCATAGGTTTCTAGTCAACCCATGAAAATTAGAATAAAGGGATTAGTTATTGGAATGACTAATAGGTCCAGAGGGACCCATGAATTAATTAAGTTAATTGGCCAAAGTCTATAGGTTTTTAGTGATCTCATGAAAATTATGAGATAGGACAGGGTGTCCATGCATAAAAAAGGGGTTGTCAGTAAACATATGAAAATTAATAGATTAATAGTGACCCTAAAACTATAACTATGATGGGATGTCAATCTAAACTGAAGATGGGAAATCCTAAATGATTGTATATATGCATATCATCATAATATTTTGAAATGTATGTTTTTAATCATTATGGATGTCGAAGCACAGTGTATGGTTTTATATAGGTTTTAGGATATTAGTGAGAGGAAAACCCGTTTCGCAAAGCGGCGTGGTCTCACTAGATTTCTAAAATGATTCAGATGTTAGATTATTATTCATACTAGGCTTTATGTCTGACTCGAAGCTTTTGTTTTCCCCTTAAACTCTTGGGTATTCAATTGATTTTGAGTAGTTTGAGATTTTAGGTTTTCAGATTCTCTTCTTAGACGAATAAAGCTTCCGGAGGCGTGTAGAAGGCAGTTAGTTATTTAGAGTTATATTTTTCCGCTGTGTATTTAGATGTAAAGGCAGAATTATTAGCCTTATTATATACTCTGATCAACTAAGGGGACATCTTCATATGTCACTTTTGGCGTATGTGTGATAACTATATTTTTCTGAACGTGGTTAACGTTTTGGGATTTTGTAATGAATATAAAATGTTTTGAATGGAATGTGGAAATATTTTTTTGAATTGTTAATTTTTTTTCATATTCTTGTGATCCGTGTATCAATGAATCTATCACCGCCATATTAGGTCACCGAGAATTAATAATTATGGATAACTGCAGCATCTATAGCCGTTAGTTTTGGGTCTCCAAGTAGGGGGATGTTACAAAAGCCTTCAATCGTTTCTATAGAATATATACTATTTGAAGCCTGCAAGCATTATCACATGCTGTCACTTTAAGATAAAGCTTACCATTTCAGCACTTCACCTGTTATTGAATATGTGCCATTCTTACATGGACACGTGCAGTCACTAATGAAATGTGCGACCTACCTAGCCATTCCAGTTTTCTGGGAGCCTAATGCAGCAGCTCAGCTATTGATACAACATGTGAATGTTGTATTGGTCTATCAAGATACACCTTCCGTTACTACATTTATTTCATGTTGCACCAACAACTAGCTCTGTAGTCACATTTGTTGTTCTCTACATTGGTGTTTTCGCACCAAGTTGTCTACCTAGCTCCGGTCTCCGTGCACTACACTAAATCCGAGTAAAGCAACAGTTGCCTTTCATTTACTCGCATTGATTCTCTTGCAAGGCACTAGTTCTCCTAGCTTCATACAAATATACAATTTTCTACACTACATCCCAGGTAGAAATCTGCACTTAATTCTGCAGTTCAAATGTTGTCACCCAATGCTTGCTCGATCACCACGCGTTATGTAGGAATATTCCACTCTATTTTTTAAGCCCCAACGCATCAAACTTTAGGCACTACCCACATCAACCCTTTGCATTCGCATATTGGCCAAATGCATTAGCTCACCATGTAGTTGATTATTTTTCTATCATCTTTCAGTTCTGTGCAGAGTCTTTGTGTGTGTGTGTATATATATTGCGGTACATGGTTTAGCTTTCCACTTTTTGGATCATCTATCAGATAATCTCATATATTGTCTTAATCATCAATATGCAATCAACATTTGTGCGGTTTTTGTTTATTATTTAATAAAATAATGAGTGCTCTCCTCATAAGTGGATCGCTTTTTCATAAAATAAATCAAATAAAAATACCATTCATACTTATTTTACTATTTGGGAAACATTTAGTGTCATTTCTTAATTGAAAGAGGTAAATTTTCCTCATCTTAATCTGAATAGAAATGGGAAGATCGCATCTTTTTAAGTTTAGCTGATGGAGAAATTAAGACCAAAATAGGTTAAAATGAATATGCATGGATTTATCAAGTGATATACTAATTCATCAAACATATGGCATTGTCTTTGACAATCATAGAATAATGATCAACATTAGAAAAATATTGGTTAAATTCCATGGATGTTAAAAGACTGAATATCAAATATCTTTTATTACTAATGGACCTAGAAATAGAAATATATTTTTGCACGCATAGATTTTTTAATGCATAGTTTCACTGTCCCCAATATTAAAGAGATTTACATGAAATCATTAGTTGAAATTAATAATTTTACGATTATATCTTCAAATTGATGACTCTGTGAATATGACGGTAACACTATCATGGTTTGGTTACACAATTCAGTAATCACGTATTCATTAGGACCCAACGCATATTCAACTTCCGACGCATAGAAGGTTCTTCCCCTACAAACCATGAAAAATGAAAATACTAGTAGTTACTTTGTTCATTACTCATCTTCATAAAAAATAATGAATAGGGAAAAATCAACATTCGTGTAAGCTTATTTTAAACCGACTTTATTAATTACAATCCGTTTGATACATCTCCAAATACATAACACTAACATGAATCACTAGAAACAAAAAAATGTTCAAATTGGTGTTAATTGGGATTAATTTCGAATGGTTGCAGAAGATAAGATGTATATAATAACTACAGGTTTTAACAACATGGAATCGGGTCAAAGAGAACTACAATGTAAACTATGTTACAAACATGAATAGTACAAAAACTATGGAAATAATAACTAAAACTGAGCTTTCTTACTAGGCTAGATATTTCATTTGGATATACGGAAGTAGTAGACTATGCTATAAAATTACATCATATTTGATAATATGACAATATGCAAAAGTTTTATTTCTTTTCCATACAAAAGAGTTAGCACTATTTCTGTTGGTAGCAGAATATATCTTTCAGCCTATAAGTTAAATAAATTCATATTACAAACCCAAAAATATTCACCAGATCAAATAACCCTTTATGTATAAATCAACGGTTTACATAAGTATTATCATTACCTTTTTCCTAATATCCACATCCATTTTGTTTATAAAATTTATAGTCTTGGAAAAACCTTGTAGCGTTCGTGTTCCAATCAACAACATGAACTCTGAAAGTACTAATAAATGATAATATTCTACTTATGCAGGATAGGATGGTAATATACACAATTGCAAGGCATAAATAATATAACAAGAAGTGATAGTTTGAGTCTAGTCGAGAGCATTTGAATTTTGATAAACTTATTACCTTTTTCATTAAACCATAATTGCTTTGATGAATAAACTATGATATACGAACTAACCTCAGGTTGATAGTTCGATTCATTTTTAGTGTTATTTTTAGACTCGCTCTTTGTCCCATACATCTCCATAATTATCAACAACCAAAGAATCTCCTTCGCCATCTTTATCGGAGATAAGAACCGATATAAAACTAAATACCTCACATCTTCATTCAAATTTTCAATAGAAAGGGCACCGAGTAAGAAGGAGGGGGCTCGGCTTAGATTGCGTAGACAGAACTTGTGGTAGCTTTAGGATAACGGCAAGGCATTTTCTCGATGAATGTGCTGCATTGGTGAATAGTCTGGTAGGAGGACGATTTCGTCGAGTTCTCCGGTCGATTTTGATGGTACAGGAGGTGTGGATTTGACGTAGAGTATTAGGAAGAAGGCGGGATTAGAAAGAATGCGGGCTGGGGAGAGACAAAAATGACAAAGAAGTTTGGATGTGATAATGATTTAGGGTTTCCTGAGATTAATTTTGTCCGAATGGTATTTTAGGAATCCAAACGACACGATTGAGTTTAGTTCATGGAATTTTCATTATTAGTAGTAAAGAAGTTTAACTTTATGAAACATAAATTTTACTATTTATAACATAGAGTGTTTCTAAAACAATTCTGTCCATTAACTATGCTGACAAAGGACCAAAGTAGCTTTCATTATCTTCAGTGTGTTTAAACCCGTCAATGGTCACATATGCCAGCATAATTAAACGACATGGATCAATTATGGATGTGTAGCTGGGAAATTACATGAGATGTGACCTATATATATATCTATTTTTCAACTGGTCCTACTATAGTGAGATAAAAAAACATTTATATTTGAACATCATGGAGTGCAAAGAAAACTTTATTACTTTATTTCTGATTAGAAAACCCATATTATATTTATAACCGAAATATAGAGCAATGTGTCATATGACTATGCCAAATATAAACTCCCCCTAAATAAAAATATCCTTGCATAAAAGTTACACCAATTGAGCCACATACTCATGAAAGATCTTTGATGATAATTCTTTGTATGCTTATGCACCATAATGGAGTTTGTCACAATATACTTTATGAATTACAATCTACTTTGCACTATCCTCTTATTGTAAAATAGTATGTTGTTTATTGTCACAATCTTACTTCAATGACCTTTCGATTTTTTTCACTATTCCCTAACTTTATGAAAAAAAATTGTAATTATTTTCCATCATTGGATGCCTCATAACAGAAAATAAATGTTAGTTCCATAGTAGAGGAGGCCATAAGTTTCTATATGGCAACTTTTCTTTTGTAGCTCCATTCAAAAAAAATATTATTACTATATAAAGTGGATCTTTTATACTCTTGGCATCCAAAATATTCGAATCATAATGCTCTATGATCTCCAACCAATCCGATCTTTAGTCTATGAGTATAAAATCTTTTGTTCCTTAAATATATCTCGTAACCGTTTTGGTTACTAATCATTGATCCACTTTCAATGTCAATAAGATATCTACCAAATAATACATGTAATATTCATATGTGTATGCGACTTAGCATGCATTAGACTCCTCACTGCAATTGCATTAGGAACTATTTTATTTTTTTACCTTCAAGAATGTTCTTATATCACTATATAAGACAACAGTTGTCTCTTTTGACAAAAGAGAATCAATTGATTTGCAGTTTGTATACCAAACCTAATACGAAAGAGCACTCCATAAGTGGGTTTCTTTAGTTGTTTCATCAATGTCTCCATTGAGAAATATGACTTTAATATCCTTTCGATATTGCTCAAAATTAAACCTGCTACAAGTTCCAAAATAATTCTAAAGAGTCTTTCAGTAAAAACAAAGAAAGTCTCTTTAAAAAAATTGTTTTTCTTTTAAAGTTGTATTTTCTCTAAAAGTGCCTTGTACCATTCCATATTACCCACTTGATCCCTTTTGATTTTCAATAGTTATTCAAAACCCATGATTTTGTTACCCTAAGGTAGTGGGGAAAGATTTCAAACTTTATTGTTCTTATAGAATTAGATTATATATTTATACCTTAAATTGACATTTCAAATTAGAACTTTGTATGGATTGATGTAAGTCCACAAAATCATCTTCACCAATCCATTAATTAGGTTTATGAAGAAATACAACATATTCATAAGAAAAGTATTTCTTCCTTTTCCGGTGGATTTCCTTAGTGGCCTTGCACTTTGAGGTTGTTAAGTTTGTTTTCTTGAGACATTAACCTTAACTTGAAGAGAATTTTATTTAACATTGCCTTATTATGGTAACTAATTTACTTCTTATCAATAAAAGGAAACAAATCCTATAAATTATCCATAGAAATAACTGTAGTTGAATCAAATGTGATGATCGTCGCTACAGACAATGCCCCATACTTTATTTCTCACCCTAAACCCAACATCCTTAAAAATTGTAGCATTTACCATCTTAAATTTTTCCCTTTAGTGTGGGTTTATAAAACTTGTAGTATTTAAATCGCTTAAAATATCAATAAAGTATTTGCTATCTTTAGTGGCTCAATCAAGAATTATGTAATAAGATGGAATAAATAATTACATTAGTCGCCATATCCAAATTCAAGGCTTCATTATAAAAGGTATTTATCATGATTTTCAAGATATTCAATTCCAATTATGTTTGAATTCATAGAAAGAGTAATATTATTATTTCTAAAGGAACAATAATAAGCAAATTTTTTAATATTAAAATTAGAAACCAAAATCTGTCTAAGTGACAGTGGAACAAAAATATCAAACAAATCAAAAACAATATGCATATCAAACGACATGTATAATTTATAGTAAAATTCCTTTTATATGTCTATAGATTTCATAAAAGAAACAACTACTAATGTATCCTTGTGTTATTTCTTTTGTTTAGATCCTTAGAAAATTATTTATCCTTATTTATACATTTATTTACAACGTACATTAAATGGGTACTTTCGATCTTATCATGCTTCAGTCTCTCATCTTCTTCCCACAATGCGAAATGAGCTCAATAAGAGGTCATTTTCTACTTAAAAATAACAATTTATAACAATATAAAAATGATTATATGGGAATAAAGAGATATATGTGAATAAAGAGAGTATCGAAAAAATAACAATAACTTGAGTGCCTTTGACTTTTGAAGCAACATCTTTCCATATGACACCCATTTATGCTTCCCTTACTTTGACTTTAGAGAATCAAGCAATATAAAGGGTGCTTTTTCTACTTATCATTTTTGGAAAAACGTTTTCTAGTTTGTAAAGAATTTCTTAAATAGATTATCCCTATGGATATCACACCATTGAAAGCTTTTGAAATATTATACCTTATGATCATTTGACTCTTAAAATTTGAATTATTCCACCTCTCGATGTTCTTCACAACAACATAAGAACATTCATTTGTAATAAGGGCGGTTGTGGTCCCCCTAATTCCAAGAACAAGATCCATGAGGTTAAGAAAAAAAACATGTTCTCTTACTAATCATTAGAACTAGTCCCAAATAGATGCTAACATTATTAAAATTGGCATAAACTTTAGACAAATTACTTAAAAATTGAAAAAAAATAAAAACTGATTGTATATGCTTATATTCAAATATCAGCCATAGTAAATTCAAATAATTAGCGAGCCTCTTCTTAAGATACCTAGCGCAACATTAATATCAAGTCTTTAGACAATAATATTAACAATAAGCGGTACACTTGTTGTGATGGTCAAATATTAATAATAAATTTGAGTCAAATAACAATCTTTCTTTGGGCCGATTAGTTATTCACCTGTAAAACCGTACAATTGTCACATATTTATCATCACACATTTGCAAGGGATATAACCAAATATTAGTCTTCTTTTGGGTTGACTAATATCCACATGAATAAATACACACAAATATCGAAGATTTTTATGAACAATTGAAATAAGAGAGGTCATTTTGGTAACATGTTATTTCAATTAACTCACTTGGAATATAGGATATTTACAATTAGCTAGTAAAGTGACACCAAAAATATAATTGAATTTATTTCTCAGTGTATGTATGATATATTTCGAATATTATAAAATATCCCCAAAAAAGTTTTAGGTCGATATGACACATGAAAAACTCAAAATTATAACCTTGGCACAATATGTTTTTACCACAGCTTTTATAATCTTTTGCTTTATGTTGTTATATTTATGACATTCCCCAAATAAACAAGGTACAAGACATCATGAATAAATTACATGAAAAATGTCACAAATGAACGTCAGAATTAAATGTCACATTAAGTTATATTTAAATGACATAATAAATGTCATACTAAGTAACATGAATGAATATAGTAGGTACGGTATATTTTTGAACCATAATACAGTTATACAGAATGCTACTATATCACTTTATCTTTAGTTCATTATTTGAATGCTAAATTATGGTCAGTAGCCATGTATTTTGGCAAAATGTGAAAACTATTGCTCCTATTTTTATATTCCAAATACATATTATTTAGTTTATTATTGTAAATATGAAAAACAAAAGCATAAAATGGAACATATTTTTAACTAGCATAGGTCATATTTACAAAATATCTATAATCATAAAACCTAAATGCATCAAATAACAAAACATTTTCCTTTTCTTATTCAAGATACAAACATGCTACATTATTGAATTTATTGTAATCGATGCATTTAGTGCATTTACAATAACAAATTAACTAATTTATTGCCATAACAACCACATTTAACGCATTTATGGTAAAAATAAATGCAATTGACCATTACGTGGTCTAAATTTTAAATTAGTGTCATATTATTTTTTATTTCAATAATAAATTAAAAATAAACACCTTAAAGGAGCATACTTTATTTCTAGTTAATCAAAATTTCAAAAATAACCCAAATACCTTATATATATACAAACTACTTAATCAAAAGTTAAGTAAGGTAAAATAAGCATATAAGAGGATTTATATTTCTTGTATAAATGGTTCTAGATTATATATATCTATCCACACCATTAATGAACGTTAAAGAAAATAACTGTAAATATCGGATTCAAAGTATTCCTCATAGTAAAATTAATAACTTATTTATAAAATATACAATAATAAACATGTGGATACTTTAACCAATAAGCTGTTTCTTAAGGAATATAGATTATTTCATAAGTGTTTCAATGATTTCAAAATTCTATCTTATTTCATAAGTAACATACAGATCATTTAGATCTATATTTCAACACCAAAATAGTTTCACAAATTAGCCTTTTAATTTACAATTTATAGAAAAATTGATACTAAACCAAATCCAAAATCATCATCAAAGAAAAATCCTTGGTACATAAATCAAGTAGATCCAAGACCTAACTGGAATTTATTGACCACTAAATGAAGTTTAATTCAAAACTTACTCATAATAAAAAAAAGACATGAAAATTTTCGAATGAATTCAATGATGGGTGTCTCCGATACCACTTGCTAGGGTTTCAATATACCTTAGGATTAATTAATTATGAAACCCTAGAACTGAATTATTTCCATAGATAAGATTAGGGGAATAACTAGACCTTGTGTAATTTGAGAACCATAACCCCTTATTTATAATTTTGTATTTTCTAATTTGGCCTTTCAATAGATTAGGGAAATTGAAGATAAATTTCCATTCTGTAGAATCACTAGTTTACCTTACACGTACTCTGATCATTATCCTATTATCCTCACCTGCGAGCATCATAGAGTTATTATAAATAATTTTAAATTTGAAAAGATGTGGCTTTTGGAATCTAACTTTGTGAACTTAGTTAATGGTAAATGGATTTCTTTGAGTTACCATAATATTAGAAATAAGGAAAATTCTGCAAAATCTTTTGTTTCAAAACTTAGGGATCTTAGGATTTTCTTAAAAATTGAAACAAAAATGTTTTTGGCAGATTAAAAATCAAAAAAGATAATATTCTTAATGAAATGCTTAAAATTAATAAGATAGAAGAATCTAGACAACTAAATTTAGGTGAACGTAATGTTCTAGCCAATTTAAAAGATGACATAAATTCTATTTTAGAAAAGGAGGAGGTTATGTGAAAGTAGAGATCCAGAAACCAATGGATCAACGAAGGTGACAATAATACTAAAAATTTTCATAATATAGCTAGTGGTAGAAAATATAGTAATACAATTAACTCTATTATTGTCAATAATGAAGAGTTAGTTGATCAAAGAGTCTCAACAAGGCTTTTACAGATTATTATAAGGATATTTTTGGCACTACAATCAAACATAGAATAAATGTTAAATGGAAAGATCTATATTCGTTTGATTCTATCGTTGACTTATCTAAGCTAGATAATCCTTTTACTGTATAAGAAATTAGAAAAGCTATTAATGACTTTCCAGGTGATAAATCCCCGGGCCCTGATGCAGTACAAACTACGGAATCGATATGTTTAAATTGTTCAAAGCCTTTGAGTCGATTGGAATTGGCTTTGTTCTTAAGTCGCTCGGGGGTTATAAGTTGCTCACGACTTAACAAGGGATATTCACGACCTAACGTTAAGGCCTTAAGTTGTTTCCGACTTAACAGAAGAAGTTTCCAACCTAAGGAATCGCGTAAAGGGAAGTGGCGAGTTAGTGGAGTAACCTTAAGCCGTGTGAAGAAGGCTACGTTTGAGTCGTTTGGGAATATAAGTCGTTTACGATCTATTGAAGGCCTTGAGTCGAAGGAAGTGGAGCACGACCTAGCGAAGTCAATCGAAGAAGCATGCCGCAAGGAACTTGGATGCTTGAGTCGTGTGAGTCTTGAGTCGGCCCTTAGTTGAGTCGTGAGTCATTCACGACCTATGTTGAGTCGTATATGTTGGTGTTGAGTCGGTCAATTGATGAGTCATGTTGTAATGTAATTGTTTTGAGTCGTGTGTTGTTCTTTTGAGTCGTGGCATTTTTAAGTCGTAAGTGTTGTACTGTTTGTATTTTTCCTAAGTCATGAGCCGTATGGACTGTGAAGTGATGAGTCGTTCACGAGACATGTTGAGCCGCTGTATTGTATGAATGGTAGTGAGTCGGTTGGGTTGCTGAGTGTTAAGCCGGTGCCGAGTTAGCTAAGTCATAGGTCGGTTGCCGACTTAAGGGTCAGGGCAGAACACTATAAATACGCGTGAGTTGTTCATTTGTAAGGGGTTGAATATTGAATAAAATTTCTTGTTGATTGCTTTGTGCTTTCTTCTCTAATTGGTAGTCGAGTGAAATCTCCTATCTCCACCTACGTCATTCGAGTGCGCTCGAATCTTCGTTTGTGAAGCCGATTCACGGAATCAAGTGCGCTTGATCAACGTCGAAGAATCGTAGATCTTTGTTTCTCGGTATCGTGCGCGATCAACGAGACGAAGATAGCTAGAATCCAGCATCTTTGGATCAACGGATTTGGGCGTTGAAGTATTTTCAAATCACCGATTGCTACATTTCATCAATTGAAGTTTGTTTTGAAATATCCGCTGCGTCAGTTTTGGTATCAGAGCTTGTTTTAGCCTATCATAGCTAAATCGGGTCTTGGACCCAAGTGTTGAAATTTGAAGTTGTTCATCGTGTTCATATTGAAGTTGCAACAAGAGGGAGAACTTTCGATCTATTCCATTTTCGATCGAAGTGTTGAAAGGTGTTTGAATTTGAAGTAGGCCGTGTATACTTGTGAAGTAGCCGAGCCTAGGAAGGATCATAGGAAGCTTGTTTCGAGCTAAGGAGTTAGGCCGAGCCTTGAGAAGTTGTTTTGAAGGTTGAGCCGTGACTTATTGTTGTTTTGTTGAAGTGTTGTGTTGATGCAATCATGCTGCCAAGGAGAACTAACCGCCATCAAAATGTTGAAGCTTTGTATCGAAGAGAAGAAGCCGATCAAATGGAGCAACGTATGCATGAGAAGATTGATGAAGGCATTGGTAGGTTGGAGAAGCTTATGATTGATATGAATCAAAGTAGAAGAAGAAATTCACCTGAATCCAACCGTGGGGGTAGTAGAGTGTCATCACATTCAGAACGGGAAAAGAGAGAGAACCAAGATCATCGAAGTGTTGATAATCGAAGTAGGAGGAATGTTGATGATCATGATAGACGGGATGTTGGTAGTAGGAGTGGTGGTAGAGATGTTGGGGGGCGTGAAAGACAACGATATGCATCAGACTTTGATGAGGAGTTTGATGGTGAGAGGGGAAGTATTCATTTCAGAGACCGAGATCAAGGACCATGTCAGCATCGGGTTATTGATGATGATCGACGTTGGGAATCGGGAATGAAGATGGAGATTCCAGAATATAAAGGAGGGATGGTAGCAGAAGAATTTCTTGATTGGTTATCTAATGTTGAAGAGATCTTTGATTTTAAGGAGGTTCCTGAGCATAGGAGAGTGAAGTTGGTTGCTACTAGGTTGAGGGGAAGAGCTCTGGCGTGGTGGCAGCAAACTAAACTTACCAGAGAGAGAATGGAAAAGTCAAAGATTGAATCATGGGAGAAGATGAAGAAGTTGATGCGAGCTACATTCTTACCATACAACTATCAATCACTTATGTACCAGAGGTTGCAGAATCTGAGGCAAGGGACGAAGTCTGTTAGTGATTATGCTGATGAATTTTACCAACTCATTGCCAGGAATGATATTATGGAAACGGAAGAACAGCTAACTGCTAGATTCATTGGGGGATTGAGAATGCAGATCCAGGATATGGTTAATATGTTTGATCCTAGATCTGTAGCGGAGGCACATCAGAAAGCGTTGGCTTGGGAGAAGCAAGGAAGGCGTGGAGGTGGTGTGTTTACTAATTCCAATAATCAAGCGAAGGGTGTTAGTGGGAGTTCTAATGTTTCTAAACCTGTCAATAAGCCAGTAGTGAAGGAGGGTGAGAAGGCGAAGGTTAGCAGTGGTTTCAAATGTTATAATTGTCAGGAGTTGGGTCATAAAAGCAATGAATGTCCGAAGCTGAAGAAGAGAGCAATGGTTGCAGAAGTTGAGGAGGATGATGGTGAGGAGGCAGAGTGTTCAAATACACCTTATGTTGAGGAGGAAGAAGAATTGTCTGGAGATGAAGGTTGTAATCTTATGATGAGGAGGTCATGTCTTACACCAAAGCAAGAGGAGGATTGTAGTTGGTTGAGAAGCAATATTTTTCAGTCGACATGCACTATTCTGGGAAAAGTTTGCAAGTTCATTATTGATGCTGGAAGTTGCGATAATATTATTTCTACCGAGGCTGTGAAGAAGTTGAACTTGAAAATTGAGAAACATCCTAAACCATACAAGCTAGCATGGTTAAGGAAGGGTGGTGAAGTGAAGGTGTGTCGAAGGGCTTGTGTTAATTTTTCTATTGGGAAGAAGTACAAAGATGAAATTTGGTGTGACGTTGTAGACATGGACGTATGTCATCTGTTGTTGGGCAGACCGTGGCAGTTTGATAGATCAGTTCAACACGATGGTCGTGCCAATAGTTACAGTTTCATGTTCGAGGGTACTAAAATTACTTTAGTTCCCAAGAAGCAGCAACAGAAAGAAAGCAAGCTGGAGGAAATTGAAGAATTGAAAACTCTGTTAACTTTGAAGGAGTTTGTCAAGGAAGTCGAAGAGGAGCTTGAAGTCTATTTGTTGATTGGGCGAGAGTGCAGTGAAGAGGTTGAAATTCCTGAGGAAGCAAAGCCAGTTTTGAAAGAGTTTGAGGATGTATTCCCAGAGGAGTTGCCTAAGGAGTTGCCGCCACTGAGAGACATTCAACATCAAATCGATCTTGTTCCGGGAGCAGTATTACCGCATAGACCGCATTATCGAATGAGTCCGAAGGAACACGAGGAGTTGAGAAGGCAGTGGAAGAGTTACTTGAGCAGGGACGTGTGCAGGAAAGTTTAAGTCCATGTGCTGTGCCAGCTTTATTAGTACCGAAGAAGGATGGGACGTGGAGGATGTGCACTGACAGTAGAGCATTAAATAAGATTACGGTGAGATATAGATTTCCTATGCCAAGGTTGGATGACTTGCTGGATCAGTTGAGTGGGGCAACTATCTTTTCGAAGATTGATTTGAAAAGCGGTTATCATCAAATTCGGATTAGACCTGGAGACGAATGGAAGACAGCCTTCAAAACGAGAGAGGGGTTATACGAATGGTTGGTTATGCCATTTGGTTTGTCAAATGCACCTAGTACATTCATGCGGGTGATGAATCAAATCTTCAGACCATTCATTGGGAAGTTCGTCGTGGTTTATTTTGATGATATTCTGATTTACAGCATGAGTACGGAGGAGCATGTTCAACATTTGAGGGAAGTATTGAATATTCTTCGTGAGGAACAATTTTATGCTGCTACGAAGAAATGTGTGTTTATGACGCACAGTGTTTTATTTCTGGGTTATGTTGTTTCAGGAGAAGGTATTCAAGTCGATCAGAGTAAAGTTGAGGCAGTCAGGAATTGGCCACAGCCAAAGACAATTACGGAAGTGAGAAGTTTTCATGGGCTAGCGTCATTCTACCGAAGATTCATTCCACACTTCAGCAGCGTAATGGCTCCAGTTACTGATTGCATGAAGGGTAAACAGTTTTCGTGGACAGAAGAAGCCGGGATTGCTTTCGAACGAATCAAAGAACTGTTGACGACAGCGCCAATTCTTGTTTTACCTAATTTTCAGTTGTTGTTTGAGCTACACACTGATGCATCAAAGGTTGGGATTGGGGGAGTGTTGAGTCAGTAGGGGAGACCTATTGCATATTTCAGTGAAAAGTTATCAGGGGCAAAGATGAGATACAGTACATATGACGTTGAATTTTACGCTGTTGTGCAAGCTGTTAAGCATTGGAGACACTACCTATTTCAGAAGGAATTCGTTCTTTACACTGATCACGAAGATTTGAAACATTTACAGGGGCAGGATAAAATTTCAGCGAGACATGCATCATGGAATGCTTATTTGCAGCAATTTACTTTTGTTGTTAAACACAAATCTGGGGTGACGAATCGGGTAGCTGATGCTTTAAGTAGGAGGAGTCATTTGTTAACAACATTGAAGGTTGAAGTGACGGGATTTGAATTATTGTCAGAGATGATTGAAGAAGATTCTTACTTTGTGGAATATGTTGAGAAAGTCAAGGAAGGGAGTACCGATGAATTTATGTTGGTTGATGGATTCTTGTTTAAAGGAAATCAGTTATGTATTCCAGAGGGCAGTTTGAGAAAGAAAATTATCAAGGAGTTGCATGAAGAAGGTCATGTGGGTAGAGATCGTACATTGTAGTTGATTTCTCAATCTTATTTTTGGCCGTCGATGAGAAAAGAAGTTGAAAGATTTGTGGAGAGATGCCATATTTGCCAGGTTTCAAAGGGAACAGCGACGAATGCAGGGTTGTATATGCCATTACCTGTACCGTCTAAGCCATGGGTTGATATCAGCATGGATTTCGTTTTGGGTTTGCCTAAAACTCAAAGGGGAAATGATTCGATATTTGTTGTAGTGGACAGATTTTCGAAGATGGCACATTTTATTGCCTGCAAGAAGACAGCGGATGCAGTTCGAGTGGCACAATTATTCTTTAAGGAGGTGTATCGATTGCATGGTTTACCAGAATCTATTGTTTCTGATCGAGATACTCGTTTTCTGAGTCACTTTTGGTTAAGTTTGTGGAAGATGGTGGGAACGAAGCTGAAATTTAGTAGTGCTTATCATCCGCAAACTGATGGACAGACAGAAGTTGTTAACCGATCGTTGGGGAATTTGTTGCGATGTCTTGTGAAGGACAATCTGAAGAGTTGGGATATGAAGTTATGCCAAGCCGAGTTTGCACACAATCATGCAGTGAATCGTAGCACGGGATTCAGTCCATTTCAGATTGTATATTCAAATTTGCCCAGGGGACCGTTGGATTTGGCAGTAGTACCACAACCGAAGGTGACAGTTAAACGAGCTGCTGATTTTGTTGGTGAGCTGACTGAATGTCATAAAATCGTTCAGGAACGATTGGAGAAAGCAAATGAGAAGTATAAGAAGTCTGCAGATTTGAAGCGACGAAATGTTGAATTTAACGAAGGCGATTTGGTATATGCAATATTGACAAAGATCGTTTTTCGGTGGGAACATACAATAAATTGAAAGAGCGGAAAATTGGTCCAGTTGAAATTTTGAAAAAAATCAATAAGAATGCATATCGATTAAAGTTACCAGATGATGTATACTTCTGATGTTTTTAACGTTAAACATTTGATTCCATATCATGGAGATGAAATTGTTGTGGAAGAACTTACCAATTCGAGGACGAATTTTTCTCAACCCGGGGAGGATGATGCAGTACAAACTACGGAATCGATATGTTTAAATTGTTCAAAGCCTTTGAGTCGATTGGAATTGGCTTTGTTCTTAAGTCGCTCGGGGGTTATAAGTCGCTCACGACTTAACAAGGGATATTCACGACCTAACGTTAAGGCCTTAAGTTGTTTCCGACTTAACAGAAGAAGTTTCCAACCTAAGGAATCACGTAAAGGGAAGTGGCGAGTTAGTGGAGTAACCTTAAGCCGTGTGAAGAAGGCTACGTTTGAGTCGTTTGGGAATATAAGTCGTTTACGATCTATTGAAGGCTTTGAGTCGAAGGAAGTGGAGCACGACCTAGCGAAGTCAATCGAAGAAGCATGCCGCAAGGAACTTGGATGCTTGAGTCGTGTGAGTCTTGAGTCGGCCCTTAGTTGAGTCGTGAGTCGTTCACGACCTATGTTGAGTCGTATATGTTGGTGTTGAGTCGGTCAATTGATGAGTCATGTTGTAATGTAATTGTTTTGAGTCGTGTGTTGTTCTGTTGAGTCGTGGCATTTTTAAGTCGTAAGTGTTGTACTGTTTGTATTTTTCCTAAGTCATGAGCCGTATGGACTGTGAAGTGATGAGTCGTTCACGAGACATGTTGAGCCGCTGTATTGTATGAATGGTAGTGAGTCGGTTGAGTTGCTGAGTGTTAAGCCGGTGCCGAGTTAGCTAAGTCATAGGTCGGTTGCCGACTTAAGGGTCAGGGCAAAACACTATAAATACGCGTGAGTTGTTCATTTGTAAGGGGTTGAATATTGAATAAAATTTCTTGTTGATTGCTTTGTGCTTTCTTCTCTAATTGGTAGTCGAGTGAAATCTCCTATCTCCACCTACGTCATTCGAGTGCGCCCGAATCTTCGTTTGTGAAGCCGATTCACGGAATCAAGTGCGCTTGATCAACGTCGAAGAATCGTAGATCTTTGTTTCTCGGTATCGTGCGCGATCAACGAGACGAAGATAGCTAGAATCCGGCATCTTTGGATCAACAGATTTTGGCATTGCAGTATTTTCAAATCACCGATTGCTACATTTCATCAATTGAAGTTTGTTTTGAAATATCCGCTGCGTCAGGCCCTGATGGGTTTCCAGTTTTATTTTATATAACTTTTTGGGATGTTTTAAAACTTGATTTAGTTAATATGTTTAATGATTACTATAATAGTAATTTGCAATTAAGGTGATTTAATCATGCAAATGTTATTTTGTTACATAAAAAGTAGGAGCTAAAAATTTAAAAGATTTTAGACCTATATCTTTGATTAACTATTCAGTTAAAATCATTTCTAGAATTATAGCTAATAGACTTAGTACTAGAATGATCGATTTAATTGATTGTTCACAATCTTTTATTAAAGGGAGAAACTTCGCTGATGGAGTGGCGGTTGTTCAAGAATATATTAATCACTTTTGTAAGAATAACATAATACTTTTGTAAGAATAACATAACCTGTGCGATTTCAAAACTGGATTTTGCAAAAGCTTTTGATTCGGTAGATTGGGAGTTTCTTGTAGATATCTTTCATGCTAGAGGTTTTAGGCATAGATGGATCAGTTGGATTTTGAATTTTCTTAGAACTGGTAACTCTGGTATTATGGTTAACGGTATATTAGGTAATAAAATTCAATCTAAGAGAGGTTTAAGGAAAGGGGATCCTTTATTGCCTTTATTATTTAACTTAGCTACTGATGTTTTTGCTAAGATTATTAAAAGAGCAGTGGATAAAGGGTCTCTAGGAGATGTAGGCAATGATATATCGTGTAATAGTATATCGGTTCTCCAATTTGTTGATGATACCTTGCTTTTTCCTTCCCATTTACCTAGACACATTATTACCCTTAATTTTATCCTATATAGTTTTGAACTTCTATCAGGTTTAAAAATAAATTTTGACAAAAGTTCCATTTTAGTTTTAAATGATCTTGAAAAGGTTGAAAATTTAGTTGCTGATACTCTAAATTGCAAGACTATGAACTTTCCTTTTGATTACCTAGGTTTTGTGATTAGACCTACCAAACTTAAACCTGATGATTGGCTTACAATCATTGATAAAATCAAAAACAAGATCTCTAACTGGAACAGAAGATTTTTATCTAGAGCAGGTAGACTTGTCTTTATAAATTCGTTTTTATCAGCCCTTCTGATTTTTAGATGTCCATGCATCTATTTTCAGATTGGATTATTGATAAAATTGATAAAATTAGAAGAGACTTCTTATGGAGTGGGAAATATCCTAATAATAGTATAAAATGTTTAGTTATTGGGGAAACAGTGTGTAAAGCCAAAAATGAAGGTGGCTTAGGAGTTATTAATTTGCATAATATGAATTTGTAATTACTAGCTAAATGATTATGGAAGTTTAAGGATATAAATTATAATGCTATTTGAAAAGAGATCATTTCTAGATATTACTATAATGGTAATAGCAATTTATATCAAATTGCTTCTCCAGTCACTCAAAATCTATCTAATTTTTGGAAAAAACATTTTAAAATGTCATGAGATTTTTAACTTAGGTATTAAATTGATTTTTCATTCTGGCAATTGTACTTCTTTCTGGCACGACGTGGTATTCGGTCTTGCCTCTTAAGCTGGAATTTAAAAAGTTTTTTGAAATCTGCAACTTTAAGTTTGCTTTAATTAATGAAGTTTATTCTCCTGAAGACGGTCCTCCTTGGAATTTTAGTTTTAATAGAATTTTAGTAGGCTCGACCCTTAGGCATCTTTCTTTGCTTTATACTAGATTAAATCTTTATAATATTAATAATGATAACGATATTATTAGTTGGGAATGAGATAAGAGTAAGAAATATACTTCTAATTATTTTTTACAAATTTATTAATTTTTCGGATACAATGAACAACTCTTTTAAATTTATTTGGAAATCTAATGCTCCTCCTACATCTAAAATTCACAAGGTTAATACTGCATGGAAAACTTAATACAATAGAATTTTTAAAGAGAAAAAACATTCAAAATGATAATAAATGTTATTTTTGTTATCTGAATCTTGAAGATATTAAACATATATGATATGATTGCATGGATTTTCATTACATTCTAAATAATATTCTTAAAATTTTTAACTTTAATATAATAACTAAAATTTCGGATTGCGAATTCTATTGGAATAATTTTATGTTCAGGTTCAAAAAGAATATTAGATTTTTACTACACACTTTATTCATCATTATTAGTTGGTATATTTGGTTTGAAAGAAATCAAAGAATTTTTAGTAATAATAATAGCCATTTTAACAAATTGATTTTTACAATTTCTTCATTTTGTTTTATTTGGATATCTAATCCCAAATATAAATTAGCTAAAAATAACCTATTTAAAGGGTATTTAATAAGGTTAGTCATAATATTAACTTATTTAAACACAATAATAATATATTTAACACTAACAATAGTAGTATTAATATTTTTCAAATTTATACGATGATTTCACTGTTAATCATAACTTACTTATGATTAAAGGTCCATAAGAATTTTTATTTTTAAGATCTGTTACAATTGTTGTACTAGTCATTATTGGTATTAGTCTATAGGAAATTTAATTCATTTGTAATTGTCCAACTAGTCTTGTTTAGGTTTTTTTATTTCCTACCTCATCAATACATATATATATATCTGTGTGTGTGTGTGTGCGTAAATAAATTATATAAATATACGTATATATAAGCATCACTCTAACTTTTTTTCTTAATTATCCTTCAGATACAGGTATGGGTGATAGGGTGTCAGGTTCATTTTGCAGGTACTCATGTCTTCAGATTGCAGGATTTCGGATGGTAGAGAGGTCATCAAAGTAGAGTTTTCTATATAGGATTACTAGCAGTTTCACCATAGATACATGATACTTTCATCTTCATTGTGGGGTACTATCTTCAGGAGGATCTACTTTTCTGCTTAGCACTTCTTCCTTTTGTATAGAGTCTTCAGAGCGGATTTTCCTTTCAACAGTTCCACTTCAGAGTACATGCTTTTACATTCCTTCTAAATCAGATGCATGGAACTTCCACATTAGTTTGTGACGATATCCAGTATTATTGGCTTTTCTTTAGTTTTTTAGGTACTTCTAACACCTTAATATCGGGCGGAGGCCATGCCGGAGCTTGATATCAGGGTGTGATGGGTGGTGGCCTTGCCGGAAATCATTTTAGGGATATCTAAGATTTTTTTGATATATGTATGTAGTTTTGCTACCTGTCAAGCATGTAGGCACCACCTTATTTCTATGATATGTGCTCTCTTTATTTATAGAGGATCACACATTTTTCTCAAAAAAAACAAATTAGATTTGTCTCAGTATCTACACATTAATACCATGACAATTATATTCTGAAGCCTTCTAGCTTTAACTTAAAATTTGATCACTTTTTAAGACTTTACACCAAAATTCATAACACAGTGATTTTACATATATCATCCACATGTTGAAATTTCCCACCAATTTTATCATAGATTCAAAGTTAATGGAACTATAATACCGATAGATGGAAGCAAAAATGAAATGAAAAATAGATAGTTAAATGACGTTGGAAACTTGCATACTATAAAAGTAAAAATAAAAATTCTAAGCCAATTGTATAAATTAAATATTCATAATTGTTTTTTATTTGACATATTTTGGAAGAAGAACGGTCTATGAAATAGGAATCAAACACACAAAACGATGTATAACTCACCATAACTAGATACATGATGATATGATCCTTTTAGTACTACCTATTAACCTACTTGATTTCTACATGTTATCACCTATTAGCCTATCTAATATGATCCAAAATGCTAATAGAAAAACGATATCGACATTAGTGAAATGAAAATTTAACCGATAATTGTAAAACTCTAGCTTCAAATTAATATTTTATGAAGAGCAGTTCGAATGAAATTTGTTAGAAGGAAAAGAAAATGGAGAAAAAATAAACCTATATTAGGATGTATTGAGGTAGATGAATACTTGCAGGAGTAAATGCAACCTATTTGAAATATAGAAAATAATTTACTATCTGAACTTAAAAAGAAAACTGAAACATTCTGATATGTCATCAGATAACAACCAATTTACCAAGCAAATGATTCTTCTGAATTGTTTCTAATACCGTAGATAATTCATCTATTTAAAAATTAGATGTTTATTATTCAAAAAAATAGTTATTTACCAAATTTAAAACATTCTTAGAAAATTTTGATATAAAAAAGGCCAATGAATGGAAAGTTATATATATACAAAGCTTACATTATGATTAAATCATTTTGGAAAAAATTTACTTGATATGAGAAACAATTTGGAATAAAAAACAGATATAATAAATGCGTATAATTTGATATAATTTGTCATATTTCATGATTAGATCTTATAATATATTTGAATTAAATACAAAAGAAAATAGTGTTCATGTCTTGAAAATATAGTTTTATTGGGAATAAATTTTGGTACAATGGTTGTGGTTTGCCAGTGCTTGATGATGATTATGATCACCAATTAAATTTAAATTAATTTTACCATAACTACTTAATCCATAGTCATAAAATTATCTTATTAAACTAACAAAAAATGTTGACTAAAGTTTTACATTAGAAACTAATTTTAACTTAGGTTGTCAAAATCATAACCGAAAGAGATAGTTTTGAACAAATTCATTGTACGATTCATATGCTTTATTTTTAAATACATATCAACCTATAAGTTGAACTAATCTAAACTATAACTCTAGTTTCATATCTATAGTTCAAAAAAACTCCTTACCCAAGGCCCAAAGTGTCACTACCTTCCACTCTTGATCTCAAATTGCTTATGATCAATATCAATTGCTGGTTGGAACAAATATTTGATAAAATGGTGTGATTTTTCAATTATTTGATCGTGATCATTACCTACTTTTAAATTATGTATACACAACAAAATAATCAATAGCAATCAATTTATTATGTAAATTTAAAAAGAATTTTAACATTGATAGTCTAATAAATACTATAATAGCAGAAGAAAAGCAATGTCAGACAACATTGGGTAAAAATATATACGGGTGAAAAATATATTAGGGCAAAAGGTTACACCTGTCAATGTCAGGAGCAATAAAAAGTAGTAGAGAGTAAATTATAAATTACATAGCATTAATAGGAAGGAGATTCGATTTCTTATAGATTAAATGGATTGGGGAGGAAGGCAATTGGATTTCCCATAGATTAAACTAGGAAATGAATTTGAGAGGAAATGGTAAAATTAATTTAAAGGGTCATAAGCTTAGAGGAAGGTAGTTGGATTTCACATGGATTAAACTAGGGAATGAATTGACAGGAAAAAGTGAAAGAATAAAGAAAAGAAATACGCTGATATGTCTATACTATAGTACAACATTCCTATAACCTATGCAAAAGATATGGAGTGGAGATGTAGAGGTTTAGGAAACTATTTTACCAGAATTTGAGGATGTGGAGTTGAGTGATCATTGGTCAGAGATCAGCAGGGAATGGAACATTTATTTAAATATACTAATTGCAAAATATTAGATGCCAGATTTAGAGAAAAGATTTAGATAATAGATATTCATTTTGTTTAAGAGTATTTCTGGATGATCAAGGGGTGATTCTGATAAGCTATTTCCATTTAAAATAAAGAGGAGTGATTTTTGGATGAAGTGAAAGAGAAGTGATGAGACGCGATTTTGAAAATGACCCGAGGAAAAAAAATCTTCTTTGCTTCCGATCATCGTAGTCTTTAATCCAAGTAGCACATGGTGATAGATTGCAGTCATATGGCTAGGGAGAGTCGGGCATGGTTATGTGAAGAAACTCTAGGTCTGGTATATAGAAACTTCAAGGAAGACCATAGAAGATCACAAGTTCGACTAGCACAAGTGACATTTCTAACTTATTTTATTTTTGAACTTATTTTGATTTTTTCTTAAGCCTTTTTGACATTAAAAAAATATCAAAAAATTATGAAAAATATTTTATGATATTTAAAATGATATATCAAAATTTGGAGCGGTTAGGAGATCGTTTGTGGGGTTTTAACAAATATAGACTAAAACACTCGATAAATAAAATATTTTCTTATTATTTATTGATACTTAAAGGTTTCACCATTAAAGCAAGCGATAAGGTTTACGAATACGGAAAATTTAGCACCTTAATTTGTTGGATCTTTTTCGATACTAGAGCGAACCGAGACTCTTTCATACAGAGTAGAGCTTTCAGAGAAGATGACAGAAGTCCATAAAATATTTCATATACCACATTTATGAAAATGTGCACATGACTTAGCCACTATAATCGAGCCAAGTCAGAAGAAGGATGTGGAATTGGCATTTGGTCCGGTCCGTCTTGATCGTGGGTGAAATATGTAAATTAAAAAAAAAATGGATCTTAATGTGTCTATGAAGTCCATTAATTAGCAATAGATCCAATCTAATTATTGATTCAAAGTCATATATTATTTTAAAATATTTTATATTTATTTAATTAATCATATTAATTAATTTACTTGAATATTTATCGAAGTATATCATGTATATATTCAACAATATGGCAATATAGTACAATGAAGTATAAATACATATATAATTTTATACACACATAGATTTATTGATTTTGGGATTTATACCTATTGTATATACATATATATTCTACTTGCATATGCAAATGATAATTTTATATGAATATCGGGAATATAAATGCTTAAGTATAAATATATGTTTATATATATATCTTTGTATATTGTTTGTAAACATATGTTTATAGTACTAATATAAATAGTTTATATATATATATATCATGTACAACCAATTATTTGTTTATAAACATTAGTTTGAAATTAAATTACATGTATTAAATTAGATACCTCACACATAATTGAAGATTTTATGACTGAATAAAAAGGGAAAGCAAATTATTAAATTAGATGTCTTAGGCATAATATTAGATTTACTAATTAAATAAAAAAGAGAAAGAAAATTCATCTTTCTTACATAAAGTTTTCTTTATTAAACAAGATCTAACCTTTAAGTCAAAAACGAATATAATTTCAAATATATACAGAACAAATTTATTTAACGTTGAACTTTAGAGTTTAAACAATGTATGAAGATTTGGAAATAAAAATACCATTCGGATAATAATACAATTAAAAACATATGAACATTTAAAACACAATACCAGTGTTCATTTTCAATTTCAGCTTCTATTAAATGTGCATATCAACCAGTAAATGAATTTCAAATCTAACAGAAAATTAAATAAACACGAGATGTTTCATATCCGAACAAATGAAATAATATAGACTGAAATTTATCTTAGTATAACATATTATAATAAATGTATATAAATCTCTATGTGTATTACACACACACACATCTCCACATATAATTTAGGCAAAACTAAAATTTTCTATTTAATCAGATCTAAATAAATTTGAATCTAATTTAGAAAATCAAAATCAATGCAAAACATTGATATAAGTATATAATATTGTTCATTCATAATTTACAGAAAATTGTCGTTAGAAGGTATCAAATGTCGTAAACATTCTCAATAAAATAACATTCTCATAATAATGCATTTTGGCAATACAGATATGTAAATTGGGGTAGATGACATATTGAAATTTAAAGGAGACAATTTGCCTTTGTTAGATCAAGCCCTTTGTGACACTTTGATCTACGAGTTACTCCTTAGATTCTTTAAATCAACACCCAAATTTTTTTAGAACTGAATAAACCACCTTTCTTATTTTATTTTAGGTGAAAGCAGAAAAAATATTTTGGCCATTAACGGACTAGAGAGCGGTAGCAATTGATAGGGGAAAGAAGAAGAAAGAAAATTAAAGTAAGAATTGAAATTAGAGAATTTTGTTTCAAGAGGGGAATGAAACCTTTCCAATTCTCTTTATTAAAACATCCTCTTTTATTTCCTATTTAATTTCCAATCAAGCCTCCCTTTCCCCTCTCAAGCATGGCTGAACAAATCTAGCCCATTATGGAGCTAATTTTCTGAACTTCTATTTAAGCAATTATTTTTATTTAAAGCCCGTTTAAATATATATCGTAAAATGAAAAGCGCATGTATAACTTATATATATATATATCTAAAATATTAAGAAAAATACTCAAAACATCAAATAAATTAATAATGAATATATCTCAAATATTAATTAATTTATAAAAATTTATAAACTAACTAAATCATGTGATTTTTGAAGAATTCACAAATACAATTGTGTGACTCAGAGGTGTAAACTCGGTGAGCAATCAATATTGGACGGTTCAAATATTAAAGTTTATACGCCACCTTAGCCAGTGGTGTGAAATTTTGGCCGAATCATCACTTACAGATCTTTTCATCGATAAAATCATATTTTACATTATCAAATTGAAGAGCATGAAGAGAGTATTGGGCTAATATTAATTTATTAGAAATACAAAGATTTGGGGTGCATGTAATTTCGAACAATAGAGGAATTAACGACCTTGCGTCTTCATTTGAGGATCGATTGATTGATTATGAGTGTGGCTAACCTAAGTATCATATACTTGAATTTACCTATACGAATTATGATTTCTATGACATAGGGATGTTAATTTGGGTTTAGGGCAGTAATTACTGACATGAATGATGTACATGATGGATTATAGGCTAAATAAATTAAGATTTGGTTAATGAAATCATAGAATTAATTAATGAATGAAATGGCTTTACAAAACATGGTTAATAAGAATGTGGTTATGGTACATATTGATTAAACACTATATAAATATGTAATTAAAATATTATATTATGAATTTTTGAAGTTAAAACATGGTAACCAGTAAATAATAATTAATATATATGTGTGTGTGTGTGTGTACAAATGTTATATGGATGTATAATATATAAAATGTGATGTTTTTAATATAAAAGTAATGTATAATTCATATTAACACAAAATATAATATTAAAACATATGAAATGATGTCAGTTAATTAATATGATTATTTCATGTAATAATAACAAGAGTTCAATTGAAATTTTATAACTATTTTTAAAATTATATGTTAAGTCGAAGGATATTGAATTTTACATAAAATTAGATTTGTTAATTTATATAAACATACGGTAAATGCATATGAATTTGGTATAGAGTTCGGTCTATTGTCTGGTCCCTCTTATAATTTCCTTTTTGTGTATATCACTATTAGGTACGGTTGATGGAGTTTAGTCTTGTTTGTCAAGTAACATTTGAAGGTATAGAAACAGGTACTTTATTTACCAAAATGAAAAAGAGGTACAAATAAGCAGACATCTAAGGGAACAAACTATTGCAGGAGTACCACTTGAACAACTAGAGTCAAAAGCCACTGTACGTCCCCAAATGCCAATGTCTAAAATAAAGTTCAATAAAAATAGCAACTTAGATGCCACGTAAGTAAACCCAGTTACAAAACATATAACTGAAACATTATAGAAGTCTTTGTCTTTATGAACATTGTACGACCTGGTATTTCGAACCGTTCAAATCAACAATCATCCACTCATGTCAAAATTAAATTGCTCAAAACAACTGATTGTTAATTTATATTTGGCAAAACATAGCAAATACAGTAAACAAATCAATCACAGAATCATAGAAATAGAGAATTACAACAATAAGCAGCGGAATAGATAAATAGTAGTTCATGAACTACTATAAAACATCAAATTCTGAAATAAAATGAATAGACTCTCAAATGCAAATAAATTTCTAATACATAAGCAACAGACGAGTCTGAACATAAATGACTGGAATAAATTAAATTAACTTAAAGATGGATAGATAGATCTTCAAACAAAGCTCCAATCTTCAAAGGTAAGTCTCAAAGGCTGTGACACTCAGTCTGGCCCGAGCATAAAGCGAAACACAAAACACTCGAGTTAGGATTAACATTCTTATATCAGCAAATTTAACTCAAGTGAAATGTCAACTGAAATACAAATAACTTAAAGGATGTTTGGGATTTCTATCCTTTAAAGATCCATGGAACTATCTACTATGTATTAACATACGCTATTATAATATGTCTATTAGTAAAGTAAAGTATCAAAATAGCGTTAAACGTTGCCTATATCCCCTTAATACATTTTTGTATATTACCATAGTCTATAGAGTACCGTAATTCCTCCATAAACTAGAGGGCTATCAGAGAGCAATCCATAGGTATGGTACAAACCAAACTTGTAACAGGCGCAATAAGGAATGTGACAAGGCACATGAGGCAATGCCCAGGGTAGATATACCGTTTGCGGATCCGGACTGGTGGTAACGCATAGCAGCTACTACCGTCCACCTCGAGACATACTCCCAAATCAAAGGTGCACCTAATCAAATCACAAAGTAATAGAATGGTATCGAAGAAATGTGTTTGATAGGACGAATGACCTCACTTGGCCCGACATGACTCCTTTTTTACCCACGTCAAGTCGAGTCGCGGGAGTCAGGGCTACGTAAATACCTCATACAGAATCATCACCTAACCATCCCTCTTCATTCTGGAATTTCCACCATGTACACAATTGTTAAAGTTGTTTTCGGTATTGGCAGAGTGTATGACAGTATACGAACCTTTTTATCTTTAACAACCAAATGCTTTTTTCACACTGTGGTCATTTCATTTCAAATAGTTCATACTTCATATCAAAGTATCATATTCATTTCAAAATCATATCAATTCGATATCATTATTCACTTTAAACAATATTTATTTCTAGAATCGGAACGTTTTCAAAATTATAACACTTTCGAAATCATAACACCTTTGAAATCATAACACTTTTGGAACCTAACACTTTTGAAATCATAATATTTTTGAAATCATAACGCTTCCAACTTAAACAGTTTAGATATTGAATATAGTATATATATTAAAATAATTATAAATCAAAATATTTTATATCATAAAATAATTTATAAGTTAAAAGACTTGTAAATTAAAATAGTTTATATTTATTTAAAGAGACTATGCTGATATTATTTCCAAATTAGAATTGTTTCATCAAATTCCATAAATTGATTCAAATCAACTTAAATTCCAAAATTTAATTTAATCAATCTCAGTTCAACATTTTCAATTTAAAAGGTTAAAGATTCAATTCAAATTCTCAATAAACCATTTCAATTTTTTTATCGATTCCAAATTCGGGTTTGAACTATCTCTTCAATTCCAATAAGATTCAAAGTTTAAATATTCAAACATTTTCAATATAAGTTTCATTTAGATTTCAACATTTAACTCTAATTTTATTCAAATTGGAAAATATTCACTTAATCATTTTAATAACAATAAAATCTTAATTTATAATTTAAATCTATATTAAATGTTCAATCTCAATTTTATTTAAAATTGAGAATATTCATTAAATCACCTTTTTATCCATCAAGTTATCTATCATATCTTTCAAAATCTCAAAATCAATAAGTTCAAATCAATTCTTATTTAAATTCAATTATTAACCAATTTAAATTCCAAGTCAACATTAATTTATCTTCCCAACCTTTATTATTACAATTATAGAACATCTATTTTTAAAATACTAATATAAATTTAAATAGATACTTAAACATACTAAAAACCAATTAAATTAAATTTTATTATTAAATGTATTTTATATTAAATCTTATTTTATATATTTTTAAAATAATAAATTTATAAGAAAAATCTTAAAAATCATATTTTCAAAACTATCTTTTAAAATTAAAATTTTCAAAACATAAAATTTTAAAAATCTAAATTTTACACATATATTAAAATAATTCTTTATATAAAAATTTAAAAAAAATTAATAAAATCCATATATTTCTTTTCAAACTTTGGCAATCATTTTTCAAAATAGACCAACGGTGTCCGTATATAATCTTCTATCCCATGGTCAAGTGGTACAGATATTTATCATTTCAATCCGCAATAATTTAATATTTACGAGTGTATATCATTTCAACCTGCAATCCCAAAAATTAAATTCAATGAAACTCGCTTGGGTTCATCATTTCAACCAATAACGATTTTTCCCTAATCTACCAGATCGTTCGAATATGTATCATTTCAATCCATATAGAATTCTAAACTAACAGAAAACTTGCAGAGTGAGAATAAGTGTGATAAAAATATAACATATCAACAACATGCATATATCGTCAATAACAAATTTAATTATAATATAAAAAACAGGTGATGGTGTAAGATGCCATAGGTGAACAGTTATAGATAATGGCATATCATATATAGAAATCAAATAATAAACAGTTCAAATTTAACAGCATATTTCAATTGTCATTTCACTTAAGTTTATTAAATATAAGAATGTTAATCGTGAGTGATCGCTCACCTTTCGAGGCTTGAAGAAACAATGAGAACAAGATAAGACGAATCCAAGCGCAAATTCCAAAGCACGATACGATGAATTCGACGAGCAATGTTGATATTTTAGAATTGATGAAAATAGATCAAACTAGCTTGATATAAACTGAACAACTATAATTTATATTATATATTCATTTCAAAATATTAACATAAGATATTATACACAAATGCATATATATTATATTTTCCTTTTTTTCTCTAAAACCAATATTCGATTTAAAAACACATATTTAAAATGAAATATATATATATATATATATTATATTTCAAAATCATCATTTCTTAAACACGTCAAATAAAATCAAAATTTCTTTATATATTTCTTTCAAAGGTTTTCAAATGAACATTTGAATTTAATATATCTATTTTTAAAGCTATTCCAAAATCTATATACTTACATAAATTAACATAAATAGACTAACATGCTATACAGCTTACATAAATTAAACATGCTATACAACTTACATAAACTAACATATATATATATATATATATATATATATGTATGTATATGTATATTTATATATTTATATATATATATATATATGTATATTTGTGTGTATATATATATGTGTATATATATATACAGCAACTATTTATAACTCGATAAACTTGTGTTTTATACTAACATCACATACAACTTTTATAACTTATATATATATATATACACTACATATAATATGGTTTGAAAAACTTTTATATACATAACAAAAAATAACATAGCTTATAAAACATATCGTATTGTATATAACCAATATAAATTTACATTCATAAACCACAGATCTTATATTTCTTATATAAACTTATATATATACAAACATATATACATGCCTTAAAAGATAATGAATGCACATAAATCTTTGATCATATGAAGTGAACGAGTATGGGAAGCTTCAGATATTAATGTGGTTTTGAGGAGGCTATGGCAAGGCGGTTGCTTGGGCGAGGGTGGCTTCTGGGGTTGGCACTCGGCAGATGCTTTGGTGAAGTGTGGGTGGTCAGGGGAGGTTGAGTTGGTTCAAGGCTGACACGCGCAGGGTGCGGAGCAGGTGAGTGGATCGAGTAGCGGAGGAAGTGGGTCTGACCGAGGCCGAAGGGGATGGGATGTTGTGTGGTTGTTCGGATCTGGTGCAGGTGGCAATTGTGGTTGCTCGGCAAGTGTGTTGATGGCGAAGAGGCGGGCAAAGGTTCATTTGGAGCAAGACTATAGCATGGGTTTGGTCATTGTGAAGTGATGGCTACAGGCTGTTTGTTTTGTGGTGGTGGATAGGCTTGGCACGGTAAAGGGTGGTAGGTCAGCGGTGATGGGTGGAGCATAGGGTGTTGGGTGTTCAGGAGGCAGCTACGACCAGGGAAAAGGTGGAGGTAAGGTGAGAGGGTGATCGGTTTCAGGTTTGGTGGCATACCAAGGGGAGGGAGGCGGAGATTATGAAGGCATGGCTTTCAGGAGAGGTGTGGCCACTGTTGTGCTTTAGTGGGTGGTAGGGGAGGACGAAGGGGAGGTAGCAGGCATGGTTGAGGTGGGTTCGATGGGAGGCTTGGGGTCTGGTGTGGTGGCGTTCATGTGAGGAGCGGGGATTGGGGAAGGTCGAAGCTGATGGGAGAGATAGGGTGAACGGTATGTGAAGTTAAGGGGTGAGCGGCCGAGCAGTTCAGCAGAAGAAAGAAAAAGAATAGATAGAAAAAATGGAAGCAACCTGGAAGAGGAGAAGCCATATATGTAATTTACTTTATAAATTCTTCCAAAAGCATGACCTGATGACAAACGTAGATGAAGAGGCATAGTAAACGGACCAGAATATATTAACCACTGAGAAAATAAAAATCATTGGATTTTTTGAATTTATTAATAGCTAATGGCTATTGGGTTTACACGGTGGACAATGGAAAGACACAAAGGCAACAAAATGTTAAAAACAGTTACTGATACGGCTATCCGTTCGTCGGTTTCGCTGCATACCGGATACTAAAACACACAAATGAATATACTACGGAGATCAGCACGACGAGATGAACAAACTGGTACACAGATATCAACGATATGATCATCCTATCAAAAGTCGATATTTCGCTGCTAAACTGTTGTAAATTTATCGAAAATAAGATAAACGGGGTTGTTTTGCATCACTATGGCCGAACTAACCTAATTTGGAAAAAAACCTGACATTCCATTATTTGAAGCACATGTCAACATCATACTACCACATGCACATTACCGTGTTAACTATGATATGTTATCCCTAAGATAGGTATCAGTTTGGTTTGGCTAAACCCTAGTATAGCTCAGTTGTGGCCATAATCCAACCGCTTAGATCAATTTTCAGCAAAATTAGTAAACCTTGCCACCCCGAACCATATAACAACTATACCATGTCATATGCATGCACTAAAATTAAGCAATTGGGCGAGAATCTAGAAAATACCAAAAATTTCCTAACTGAACCGTAACATCCCATATTTTAAGGCCCAAAGCTAAGAGCTACAGATGCTGCAGTCATTTATAGTATTAACTTCTAGTGACAAAATAGGTAATGTTAATGGTATGCATAATATTAGAAGCATATGAATATGAAATAAAATCAGCACAGATTTCAAAAATAGCTTTTCTGATTGCATTTCAAATCAATATTCCATATTCAGTTGCATAATCCCAAATTGATTCCCAGGTTTTGATCAAATATAGTTATTACAAAATACACCAAGAGAGACATATGAAGATGCTCCATTAGATGATCAGAGTACTAAATAGATAGGTATATCAGCCATAAATACATCACGACGAAAATACTACTAAATAACTCCTACCTAGCTAGCTTTGCCTCTTACACGTCTTCGAAAGCTTATCGTCTAATATACTAAACTTGAAAAGTCCTTAAACTCCCAATCTACTCAAATTTAATTTTGAGCACCCGAAAGTTTAAGGGGAAAACATAAAGTTCGAGTCAGACATAAAGCCTGGTGTGAATAATTCTATTACATCTCGGTTTTTTGATATTAAGTGAGACCACGCCACTTAGCGGAATGAGTTTTCCCTTGCTAATATCCTTTAAGATCATATATTTTACAAATCAAAATCTTGCAATCAAACTGATTATAACAACAATAGCAATAACGTATATGCATATAAATTAGGTAATCGATGGACTATCTGTCCGAACAATATAGTTTTATCAGGCTGACTAATAACCACTAGCTGACTCGGGCCTATCAGACAAAGTAGCTAATCTAACTTCTTTTAGATAGAATACTGGGTCGTCTACCCTTAACTTTCTTCTTCTAGGGTCAAATGATCCTAATGGTTTTGTGGGCTCACCAATAACCTATCTTTTCTCTGTATATTCCCTTGTGCGTGTAACATCATTTTAGTCACTCTGTGACAAAGCCCTACTTTCTGAAATTTTGGACTTATATTAGCTAAGGGCTGCTAGCTAAAGTATAGGACGCGAGCCTACACCAGTCCCATCTGGTCTCCTAATATCTGAGTCATAAACTTAGGGTTAACTACCTCATTAAACTTTCCTTGAAAACATATCATTAATGGACTATCTTTCCAACCTTTCATTTAAACTGATTTACCCTTTTTAAAACATACTTAAATAAGGAAAATCTGCTCTTTTCTTTACTCATAGTATCAATGCTACATTATATGCTTTACATAAAACAATGTTGATGAAATCTAAATAAATGGGATTATCTGTCCCTTCAAAATAAGTTAAAGCCATTTTTAACTAAGAAACTATAGGAAACAGTGCCAAAACAACACCTTCGATACCATTGTTTATAACCTTAAACAATCCCTTTCGAAATCATTGAAAGTGACCCTTTCGAAACCATTACCTAAAACCTTAGACATCCTCTTTCGAAACCCTTAAAAATATTCCTTTCAAAACATTTAAAGTATACCTTTCGAAAGCACTTTTAAACTTTGCCTTTGAAACATTTTGAAACATACATTTCGAAAGCATTGGAATCTTTCCCATCAAAAAACTTAAAACATACCTTTCAAAAGCATTGGGTTCAAGTAAGAGTTTGTCGAAACATAACTTTGAAACCATTTAAAAGTATCCACTTTTGACATTTAGTATAACTATAGGGTCAAAGAGAATAGAAGCGAAAGCTTTGTTTTCGAAAGCATTAATCTTAAGAAAAAGAATCGGAGAAGAGGATAGCTTCGAAATCATCCTTTCGAAACCGTTGCCTCCGAAACCATTGATAAAAGTGGCTAAAAGGACCCTTTTGAAAGCATTGGGAAGGAAGCTTCAAAATTTAAAAGGCGAAAGCTCCCCTTTTGAATACATTGTTTGAAAGTTATAAGAATAGTGGCTTCAAACCAATCCAATAGGTATGAATGTGGCCGCATGGTTTCGAATGGATTCAAAAGCGAAAACTCTTTTAAAAGCTTCTTTTAGAAAATAAAGGCAAGTCGATTGATTTTAAATCTAATAAAATTGGATTCAACCCCTTCGAAAGCATGTCTTCGACCCAGTCCCCTCCATCTTTCTCTAATACACTATGTACAAATTGCTTGATACCATGTGCACTGGTTTCGAATAGATGCGAAAGGCCTTCTGGGCATGATGACGAAAGCAAGCGATGGAAGTGGTGAAGTTATAATTTGAAACAAAACTGGTTTAATGCCCTTCAAAGTAATTCCTTTTCACCTAACATGCCTAATTTGTAAAAATATAATCGGTTGCCAATTCTTTATCGAAATTCTTTTCTAAAAAGGCTGTCGAATTCAACAATTAACGATCAAAACTATTTTAAAAAATAAGCCTTTTCCCTTAACAAAAACAAATAAAGCATTTAAGTCCTCTAACTTAAGTAATTTATTAATCATAGTAAAATACTTAGGAATAGTCCGCAAAATCACAATAATTCACTTTGAATATGATTTATAAAAATATATAATGTTAACCTACCTTTTTGGCAAGGCCGTGGACAGGCGGATTTAACTAAATTGATTGATTGGCTGTTGAGGATGGAATATGACAGGTTTGAGTCGACTGGATAGATAGATGATGTAGCACGCTTGGAAGATGGATATTGGATCAAACGGAGTAGGTCGGCATAGGCTAATAGCTCGGTGTAGTAGGATGGATCAGACGAGAAGTGGAGAAAATGCATGGTTCGGTCAAAATAGGGTCGGCTTGGTCTGGAAGTTGTGGGTCGTTCGGCGTGGGCGGCTTGGTCTGGAAGTTATGGGTCATTCAGCATTGGCGGCTCGTTTGGAAGTTGTGGGTAGTTCGGCATGCGTGGCTCGGCATTGTGGTTTGGTCAGGGTCGCTCGGCATTGAGGTTCGTCGTTGTGGCTCGGCATTGTGGTGGCATGGCTCGGCATTAGTGGAGTGGTTCGGCATTGGAGGTGGCTCGGTATGGTTTCGGTTGACAAGATGATGTGGGTCGGCTTCGATCTGGACTTCGTGGTTCGGTCGACATATGTCGCTCAGTGTGGTTTGGGTCAGCAAGATAATGTGGGTGTGAGGTCGGCCAAGGTCTTAGTGGGCCCAGATTACTCAAGAGGCCCAACTATCTGGATTTGCCTATAAATACAGCATGTTGGTTTCCAAATGGGGGATCTTGGGGCTCGGCTCTATGACTTTCTATTTTCTAAGGCTAAGGCTATTCTACTAGTTGATAACTGTAATTGATTATAACATCAATAATAAGGAAATTTCTGGAGTGGACGTAGGCCGGAGCCGGCCAAACCACTATAAATTCTGTGTCTTACTGCTTTCATTTGAATTTTTTTTGTTCTTCATGTTTATACTCTCTACATATATTCTATCTATGAGCTGTGACTGGTTTTGGTGCTTTCATCTGGATTTGGGTGTTAGTGACCAATTTTGGCACGGTGCTTTAATTGAGAGTTGAACTCAGGAATTTTGGAGTCGGGAACTTGGATTCTAGGAAGCAATGGCTAGGCCATCAATAAGGAAGCAAGTGATAGAAAGGAGCAATCAAGAGGGAAGTCATGAGGCCTCCTCTTGAGCTGGAGCAAGTCAAATATCCATCTACATCACCGGAGATGAGATGAAAGCGATGCTGAAAAGGCGAGAGGAGATGATGAAAACTCTTCTCAGATAATATGGACAAGCATGAACTGCAAGAACTCAGATCCATGGAGATGGATCAGAAGCACTCAACCGGTAAGCAGATGGAATGGTTCAGCAAGGGGCAACCCTCAATCAACAAACAGCTATCAATCTGGATGGACCTAGGCTCAGGGGCAAACCACCAGGAAATGCTGGACCAATCCATTGAGGGATACCAGATGATGCTGTGTAACCCGATGCCAACAGGAATACTGGAGTACGTGATGAGGAGTATGTGCCAGGATTCCCTCGTGAACTCGTGGGACAGATCAGATGTAGCTGACAAGGATTACAGCTTGGCGACAATGACAGATTAGCAGAGATAGTCAGACGAGTTGTGAGAGGTGGTTTGGTAAATAAAGATTTGGAGGATGTGAGTAACAGTCCCTTTACTCCTACTATCAGGAAAGCAAGAAACCCGCCGGATTTTAAGCTACCAATGCTGGAAATGTATGATGGGAGAATGGATCCCGTCGTTCACCTAACGAGGTACATGAGGCATATGGAGGTACTGGAGGCATCAGACGAGGTCATGCCTCGATTCTTTCCTTTGTATTTGACAGATATCGTAGCTATGTGGTTCAGACAACTGGAGAGCGGTTCTATTGACACTTAGATAGAGCTGATTGAAAGGTTTATGAGACAGTTTCGGGTCCATATAGTCAGACCTAAGAACGTGATGACATTGACATCGATGAAAAAATGGAAAGGAGAGTCGCTTAGGGATTTCTTAACCAGGTTCAATGCGGCGGTGGCTTCGGTGGATAGGCCCGATCAATCGATGATTTTGACGGCGGCAGTTTCAGGAATTGCAGATAATTCGGATTTTAAGATATCATTGGAACGGGACCCACCAAGGGATCTCGGGGAGTTTTACCATGAGGCGGAAAGTTTCCTGAGGCAGGAAGATGCGTAGGATGAGAGAGTACGGAGAGAAGCTGAAGCTTATGCAGTAAGGGGCGAAGGTCCACTAAGGGAGGATTCAAAATAGAGATGATAAAGGAAAATAAATAGCAATGGTAGCACTTCGAAGAGGCCTCAGAGGGAGTCAAAGCTTTCTTCTTCCATGGATTTAACTAAGACTCTAGAAAGGATTTACTTGGATACTCGAGGGCGCCTCCAGTATCGAAGGCCGACAAGGAGGGAACCTTCTGAATACGAGCAGGCATCGGAAAAGCATTGCCTGTTCCATGATCTAGATGGTCACAACACAAATGATTGTAGGCATTTTAGAGATATTATGGAGGAGCATGTAAGGAATGGTCACCTGCAACGGTACATAAGGAATCGAGCTATAACAGTGGAACGGGAGTAGCCACCGCCTACCTCGAACGAAGGTGGCGCTGGATCTGGTGGTCGCCGGCTTGTTATCAACCGAATGGTTTGATGGTTCTGAATAAGTAATAGAACTCAAAGTAATATGGCTAGGTCACTTACACACGTACGGGATCAAGGACGGTCCCTAGGCGTGCTCTGAGATGACGGAAAACCGTACTGCTTGGGTCTATGAAATCCTGTTTTCTTTCTATTTTTCTGCAAATTTTGGTTTCTTCTTTGGTACTTTGAACATTTAATTTCCTTTTTTGTATGAACTTTCGCTTTGATAACTGAATTCTGTAACGATTGGATTTGGATCAATGTAACAAATAATACGGCTCTCGCGATCACGGTCCCAACCGGAGAGACGGGGCAGTGATCGCAAGTTACGAGTCCCTTCATCGGAGAGCGATAGAATGGACTCAAACACGACGTAAAAAGTCCTTGGTGGAGAGCCAAGGCCGGAGAATATAAAATTCCTTGACTGGAGAGTCAAGGATGGAGAATATAAGAAGTCCTTGGCCGGAGAGCCGAGGCCGGAGAATATAAAAGTCCTTGACCGGAGAGTCGAGGGCGGAGAATATAAAAGTCTTTGACCGGAGAGTCGAGGCCAGAGAATATAAGAATTCTTGGCCGGAGAGCCGAGGCCGGAGAATATAGAAGTCCTTGACCGGAGAGTCGAGATCGAAGAATAAGAATTCCTTGACCGGAGAGTCGAAGTTGGAACATATAAGAAGTCTTTGACTGGAGAGTCGAGGCCGGCGAACATACAAGCCCTTGACTCGAGGCTGGAACGGGATAACGTAACCCGACGAGGTCTACGGATTCAAAGTTAAACCCGAAGAGGTCAGGGATTCGGATTTCGGCTAAGGATAGATGGACTCGGTGAGGTCTTGGATTTGGAAAAGGGCTCGGAGCGGTCTCGAATTTGGATATCGACCCAGAAAGGTCATAGACTTGGCTATTAGATAAGGATTTGGTCACTGGATAGGATCAGATATCGACTCAAAGCAGTCATAGATTCAGATAAGAATACGACAGTGGCACTCGGATAAAATGAATTGGATTATGAATCGTAAGGTATAGCAATGTGTAACCTATGGACTTTGGACTTCGGATTTTAGTTTATTCAAAACACACCTTCCAGTAGCAAGACATGTTTTGGGGGGCAAATGTTAACCTACCTTTTTGGCAAGACCGAAAGACTAGCCGATTTAACTAAATCGATTGATCGGCTGTTGAGGATAGAATACGACAAGTTTGAGTCGACTGGACAGATAGATGATGTAGCACGCTTGGAAGATGGATATTGCATTAAACGGAGTGTGTAGGCATAGGCTAGCAGCTCGGTGTAGTAGTATGGATCAGAAGAGAATTGGAGAAGATGCATGGTTCGGTAAAGATGGGGTCGTTCGGTCTGGAAGTTGTGGGTCGTTCAGCGTGGGAGGCTCGGTCTGGAATTTGTGGGTCATTCGGCATGGGCGGCTCGTCTGGAAGTTGTGGGTCATTTGGCATGCGTGGGTCGGCATTGATGGTTCGATATTGTGGTTTGGTCTGGGTCGCTAGGCATTGAGGTTCGTCGTTGTGGCTCGGTATTGTGGTGGCACGGCTCGGCATTGGTGGGGTGGTTCGGCATTGGAGGTGGCTCGGTATGGTTTCGGTTGGCAAGATAATGTGGGTCGGCTTCGATCTGGACTTCGTGGTTCGATCGGCATATGTGGCTCGATGTGGTTTGGGTCAACAAGATAATGTGAGTGTGAGCTCGGCCAAGGTCTTGGTGGGCCCAGATTACTCAGGAATCCCAACTATCTGGATTTGCCTATAAATGCAGCATGTGGGTCTCCAGATGGAGGATCTTGGGGCTTGGCTCTCTGACTTTCTATTTTCTAAGGCTAAGGCTACTCTACCAGTTTATAACTGTAATTGATTTTAACATCAATAGTAAGGAAATTTCTGGAGTGGACGTAGGCCGGAGTCGGCCGAACCACTGTAAATTTTGTGTCTTACTACTTTCATTTGAGTTTTTGTTGTTCTTCATATTTATACTCTCTACATGTATTCTATTTGTGAGTTATGACTGGTATTTGATGCTTTCATCTATATTTGGGTGTTAATGACCAATTTTGGCACTAAAATATAATTTTAAACCCAAAAACATTATTTAATTGCCTTAAATAATTTGAATATGAAATTCTCTATTTCTCTCTTATAAAATCCATAATAAATCCATAGTTACTTGAAAAATTATGAAAATCGAAACCCACTTTTAAAATAATGTTTTGACCATATAACAAAAACATAAATCATTTGGATGTCATTTAATAGGTTTTCTAATCTAAACATATCATAAAATCTGTATGAATCATATAAATCATTAATAACCATATATATCCATTTAAACAAAACACATGGCATATAACTTGCAAAAATAATTCAGATCTTACTTTAAACGGAAATCAACATCAAAAGTGAGATGTAAGTTAATTATTCACCATAGCTTTGTGTTAAGAAGGTTGAGATTTGCTTTTAGATTGATTTTCTTATGCTTTCTACTGGAATCCTAACTTTTACTCTGGTTGAATCCTCTTAATGTAGGCCAGCCAAGTTCTCTAGTTTTTAGTTTTGTTTGTAAAAGTTAAAAATGAACGAGGAATGAAGAATAGAAGGGTTTAGAGTTTAGGGTATAGGAACAAAGGTTATTCCCATTTTACCCTTACCATATCCTCCTATTCACTTATTTTTAATTCTCTTTTACTAATACATTCATTAAGGCACGACTACTTCTTAATTAACAAGTCTCAATCTCTAAAGAATCTAAATTTTATTTTATTTATTTATCCAATTAAATATTCTAAATAATGTTAGTCAAAATTAGAGTCATTGCAGACTCCCCTCCTTAAAGAATTTCATCCTTGAAATTACGGTAAGGTACTTACAACAATCAAACATACAAGTAAAACATACCATCAAAAATGTCAGGATAAGTATCTCTAATCCTGCTCTCGGTTTCCCAAGTACAGTCTCTCTCGTTGTCACTCCACTAGACTTGACTAATTTGATTGTCTTGTTCGCTGTTTCTTCTCATCTCTTACAACTATACGAACCGGTTTTCAAACTATAGTCATCTCTGGTTCCACTACTAGATCCTCTAACACGGTCAGTGTAATAGTAGTCATTGGATATCAAATACACTTCCTTAGATGAGAAATATGGAAAACATTGTGGACTCCTGCCAAACTATTCAGTGACCCTATCCTACACATGAATTTCTCGATCCTTTCTATAATAGAAAAGGGTCCAACGAATCTTGGTGCTAATTTTCTTTATTTTTCAAATCTGATCACACCTTTCATCTGTGACACTTTTACAAAAACATGATCTCCTACTGTGAACTTTAAGTCTTTCCATCTCTTGTCAGCATAACTCTTCTGCCTAGACCGAGCTTCCTTTATTCTGGCCTGAATTAACTCAATCTTTTCTCCAGCTTCTTTAACCAAATCCGGATCAAGAATTAATATATCCCCGATCTCTAACCAACAATTGAGAGATTTGCATGCCTTCCATACAAAGCTTCGAAAGGTGTCATTCCTATACTAGTCTGATAACTGTTATTATAGAAAAACTCAACTAAGTATAGATGGTGTTCCCATGATCCTCTGAAATCTAGCACACAATCTCTTAACAAATCCTTTAAGACTTTGTTAACTCTTTCCATTTTCCCCTTTGTCTACGGATGGTAGGCAGTACTCATCTTGAGCTTGGTACCTAAAGTATCTTGTAGACTCTTTCTAAACTCGCTAGTGAATAAGAAATTTATATCACTTACTATACTACTAGGAATTCCTTGCAGTCTAATTATATTCCTCATGAATAACTTAGCTAAATCCAATGCGCCCTGTTTGACTTAATGGATATAAACTGTGCACTCTTAGTCAATCTGTCCACTATAGCCCAAATACTCTCTCTAATCGGCCTTGGCAACCCTTTTATGAAATCCGTTAAGATAGAATTCCATTTCGAGACTGGAACATCTAAAGGCTGAGATTACCCATTCGGTTTGTGATGTTCAGCCTTTACCTATTGACAATTCAAACACTACCCACTCATAAGGCTACATCTCTCTTCATAACTTTCCAGTAGAAACTCCTCTTCATATCCTGATACATCTTGGTCCTTATAGGATGAATCGTAAATTTTAATCGATGGCATTCTCTAAGGACCTCCTTTCTTAGGTTTTCTACATTCAGGACACATAATCGTCCTTTCTTTCTTAAGCACCCTCTTCGGTCAAGACTAAAATCCTTCAAATCATCGATCTTGATTCCGGCCTCTTGCCTTCTAATCTTCTCAGCTAACACTAAGTCATCTTTCTGCTTAGATGCAATCCTTTCAAAATCATCGGTTGAACTTTGAGACATGATAACATGGCAGTTTCTCAACTATAACTAGCCTCATATCTCCATTGTACCCCACATGTAATCAATGCTTCTCATCTTTCCACTCAACAATCATTACCAATACCGCATTCTGATGTTTTCTGCTAAGTGCATCTGCAATCTTATTTTCTTTCCCTGGTGTGTACTCAATACCAAGTCGTATGTAGCTATGAACTCTAACCATCTTTATTGTCTCATATTCAACTCCTTTTGAGAGAATAAATATCTTAATGACTTATGATTCGTAAACAACTCAAACCTTTCTCCCAAAAGGTGATGTCTCCACACCTTTAATGCGAAAATTACTGTAGCTATTTCCAAATCATGAGTTGGATTACTAGCTTCATATGGTCTGAGCTGTCGAGAAGCATATGCAATCACTTTACCTCTCAGCATTAACACGGCTCCTAATCATGTTCCACATGCATCTGTGTATAACGGTGTCCTGATTCCCCTCTTGAACAACTAATACAGGTGCATTAGTCAATAAATGTTTCAATTTCCAGAATGTCTCCTCACACTTGTCAGTCTAAACAAACTTCACATCTTTTTCGAGTTAGATTAGTCATCGATGTAGCTATCCACAAGAAATCCTTAATGAATCTCCGATAGTAGCTAGCTAACCCACGAAAATTCTTTATCCCAATCATTGTCTCGGGTCTCTTCTAATTATTCACTGCCTTAATCTTAGGCGGATCTACTGACAATCCTTTCTCTAAGACTTCATGACCAAGAAACCTAAATTCTTTTTTTCCAGAAATGAAACTTTGAAACCTTCGCTTTCAACTGATGGTGCCTCAGTGTCTCAAGCGCTATTCTAAAATAAACTTCATGACCTTTTTCATCCTTGGAATATATCAATATGTCATTTATAAATACCAATACAAATCTATCCAGATGTTCTCGAAAGATTTTTTCCATCAAGTCCATAAAGAATATTGGCGCATTAGTTAGTCCGAACGACATCACTAACCATTCATACGATTCATATCTTATCCTAAATGCAGTTAAAGGAATACTATCCTCTACTACACTAAGCTGATGGAACCCAGTTGCCAAATCCAACTGAGAATATACTTTGGCTCCACTCGACTGGTCGAACAAATCATCAATCATAGGTAACGAATATTGGTTCTTTATTGTCTTCTCATTCAGATTACGATCATCGATACACAACCTCAACGATTCAACCAGTTTCTTAATAAATACTTCGGCTGCTCCCCAAGGAAAACTACTTGTTCTAATAAAATTATTACCTTCTAATTACACCAACTGTACCTTTAGCTCCTTCATCTCGGTGGGTGTCATTCTACTTGGCGGTCTACTCATAGGTTTCCTGTAATAAATCTATCTGAAACTCAATGGCTTGTTTCGACCGTAGTCCTATCACTGGCTCAAAGGCATCTGTGAATTATCTAACAATGAAAACTCGATTTAACTCGTCTACTTCGTCCACAACACCCAATAAAGCGCAAGAATCTAATTTTAGGTTTTCTACAGTGTAAACAATACAATCGCTACAACTAGGGTATCTAAATGTTATTTTCCTATCATGGCAAATTATCCAAGCATCTTACTTACTTAGCCAATCATACCTAAAATAATTCTGAAACCTAGGAAATCAAACACATGCAAACTGCAAGCAAATTTATGACCTAATAATTCAAGCTCTAACTGATCACATCTCATCCAAAGAGTAGCATACCCTCCTATTGGATTCGCAACCCTTAAGGATGTAACTAGGTATAAAGGTTCTAGGTTAAGCGTATTTACCAAAAAATGATATATAAAAGAATGCGATGTACAAGTATCAAATAGAACTCTAACTGATACATCCTAAATCAAAAGTGTACGTTCCAACACAGCTTTTTCTTTCTCCTCTACTGTCGGTCTTGAAGTAGTTGGTTCGAGCAAACAGTTTTCCCTTTCCATCCTTGGCCGATTCTTTGCACTGGTTTTTATATTGTCCAATCTGATCACAGTTGAAGCATTTAACTCCTTTCTTGTCAGGAACCTTCTTTGCTTTTCCCATCTGACACTCGTGAGTAAAATGTCCCTTCTTGTCGCACTTGTAGCAAACTACATCGGCCTTCCGTTTCTTGGATGCTTCTCCTTTTTGAGCTCCTTTCTTATGGTAAAACTTTCACTTCTGGTTCTGCCAACCTTGAGTTTCCACTACTTTGTTACCATTTAAGAAAGCGAGCATGTCCTCATTCCTCAAATCCATCTCAACGAATACATCGCATGGATCCCTAATATGTGGTAAAGTTGCTTTAGCAAGCTCAGGTCTTAGTCCGCGAATGAACTTCTCATTCTTTTTGATAATCATATCAACAGTAGCATATCTATTTCTCGAGAACTCCTCAAATCTAGTAGCATACTCAAGCATTGTCATGTCTTCCTGCACCTGCTCAACAAACTTCCTTAGTAGAGTTTACTTGGCGATCTCCAACATGAATCTTTCCTCAAACCTCCTTCTGAGTTCTTCCCAAGTCATAGCCTCTTCATCCACTCCTACAATAACACTGTTCCACCAGTATAGTGTTACTCCTTACAACTGTCTGGATGCCGATCTCCTTTTTTGCTCATCGTTGAGTCCCAAATCAGCGAAAATCCTTTTGTAATGAAGCAATCAACTCCACTTCAATTACGTCCTCAGTACCGATAAATGCCTTTCCTCTAAGCCTAACATAGTCTCTACCCATACTGCAGAGTTATTGACCACCAGAGCTTCCTGATTTCCTGCTCCGACATTTCCTACGACTAATCCCACAACAGCTCCATCTTGCATCATACTGACGAAGAACTGATACATAGCTCCCACATCAACTTGCAGTGCTCCATCACCCACATTAGCAACTAGTTCCTGAGTTGGATTCCTTTTAGTGTTTGGTTTGGCATTTCCATTAGTTGTGGTGCTTCCTCCCCCAAGGTTTACTCTTCCATTCCTAGCATCCATGTCTTACTTCTTTAAAATTTGCAATCGAGTCTTTATAAGATACAGAAGAATAGCCTAAAAGAGATAGAGGAATCGGGACGAAGCGTATACTTATATATAACAAATACAAGTACCTTACTATATCGTTATCCCATACCCAAATCTTTTCTCTAATTCCTTAGGATTATGTTTTCAAAAAACATTTTAAGTTTAAAAATTCTTTTAAGTTTTCATAAACCTATGCTCTGATGCCAAGTTGTAACATCCCTTATTTTGAGGCCTGAAGCTAAGCGCTATAGATGCTGCAGTCATCTATAGCATTAACTTCCGATGATAAAATATGATAATGCTAATGGTATCCATAATATTAGATGCACATGAATATGAAATAAAATCAACACAGATTTCAAAAACAGTTTTTCTGATTACATTTCAAATCAATATTTCATGTTGAATTACACAATTCCAAAACGATTTCCTAGTTTTGAACAAATATAATTTTATAAAATATGCCAAGAGAGACATATGAAGATGCCCCCTTAGATGATTAAAGTACTAAATAGATATACATATCAGTCATAAATACATCAAAGTGGAAATACTACTAAATAACTCCTATATAGCTAGCTTTGCCTCATACATGTCTTCGAAAGCTTATTTGTCCAACCTACTAAACCTAAAAACTCCTTAACTCTCAATCTACTCAAATTTAAATTTGAGTAACCGAGAGTTTAAGTGGAAAATATAAACTTCGAGTTAGACATAAAGTCTTCTGTGAATAATCTTATTACATCTCGGTTTACTAATATTAAGTGAGATCACGTCGCTTGGCATAACGGGTTTCCACTCACTAATATCTTGTTAATATCTTTCGCAAATTAAAATTCTGCTACCAAACTAATTATAACAACAATAGCAATAACACATATGCATATAAATTAGCTAATCGATGGACTATCTATCCATATAACATAGTTTTACTAAGCTGACTATTAACCATTTGCTGACTCGAGCCTATCGGACAAAATAAATAATCTAACTTCTGTTATACAAAATACCGGGCTGTCTGCCCTTAGCTTTCTTCTTCTAGGGTCAACTGATCCCAATGGTTTTGTGGACTAACCAAAAACTTATCTCTACTCTGTATATTCCCTTCCCCATGTAATATCATTTTAGTCCCTTCTATCACAAAGCCCTACACTGAAATTTTATACTTATATTAGCTAAGGGCTACGGGCTAAAGTATAGGGCGCGACCTCTCATCTGGCCTCCTAATATCTGAGTCATAAAATTAGGGTTAACTACCCCCATTAAATTTTCCTTGGAAACATTTTATCAATGAACATCTATCCAACCTTTCATTTGAACCGATTTACCCTTTTTAAATCATACTTAAACAAGGAAAATATGTTCTTTGCTTTACTCATAATATCAATGCCACGGTATATGCTTTACACAAAACAATGTTGATAAAATCTAAATCGATGAGATTATCTATCCCTTCAAAATAAGTTAAAGCCCTTTTTAACTTACAAAACTTTAGGTTATAAAGCCAAAACAACACCTTCGAAACTATTGTTTAAAACTCCCTTCAAAATAAGTTAAAGTGCTTTTTAACTTAGAAAACTTTAGGTTATAAAGCCAAAACAGCACCTTCGAAACGATTGTTTATAATCTTAAACAATCTCTTTATAAATCATTAAAAGAGTCCCTTTCGAAACCATTGCCTAAAACCTTAGACGTCCTCTTTCGAAATCGTTAAAAATATTCCTTTCGAAACATTCAAAGTATACCTTTCGAAAGCATTGTAAAATTTTCGTTTGAAATGCTTAAAACATGCCTTTCGAAAGCATTGTAATATTCCCTTTAAAAAACTTAAAACATACCATTCGAAAGCGTTGGGTTCAAGTATGACTTTGCGGAAACCTAGCTTCGAAACCATTTAAAAATATCCCTTTCGAAACCATTGGGTTTAATATTTAGTATAACTATAGGTCAAAGCTAACAGAAGCGAAAGTATTGCTTCCGAAAGCATGAATCTTAAGAAAAAGAATTGGAGAAGAGGATAGCTTTGAAACCATTGTTTCGAAACCATTGGCTCCAAAGCCATTGGTAAAAGCGGCTAAAAGGAACCTTTCGAAAGCATTGGGAAGGTTGCTTCAAAATTTAAAAGGCGTAACATACCCTTTCGAATACATTGTTTGAAGATTGTAGGAAAAACGGTTTAAAACCAATCTAAAAGGTGTAAATGCGGCAACTAGGTTTCAAATGAATTCAAAAGCGGCAGCTTTTTCGAAAGCTTCTTTTTAAAAACAAAGGCAAGTTGATTGATTCGAAAGCTAATGTAATTGGCTTTAACCCCTTAGAAAGCTTGCCATTAACATAGTCCCCTCCACCTTTCTCCAATACACAACATACCAATTGCTTGATACCATGTGTATTGGTTTCGAATAGGTGTGAAAGGCCTTCTCAGAATGGTGACGAAAGTAAGCAATGGAAGTGGCGAAGTTGTAATTCTAAACAAAACTAGTTTTATACCTTTAAAAGTAATTCATTTTCACCTAACTTGCCTAATTTGTCAAATTATGATTGGTTTCTTGTCAAAATTCTTTTTTAAAAAGGATGCCAAATTCAACAGTTAACAATTGAAATTATTTTAACAAATAGGCCCTTTCCTTTAACAAGACAAATATAACATTTAAGTCCTCTAACCTAAATAATTTATTAATCATAGCAAAATACTTGGGAAAAATTCGCAAAAATCACAATAATTCTCTTTGAATATGTTTTCTAACATATATAAATTTCAAATCCGAAAAAATTATTTAATTGCCTTAAATAATTTAAATCCAAAATTCTCTATTTTCGCTCTTAGAAAATCCATAATAAATCCATAATTATCTGGAAAATTATGAAACTTGAAAACCACTTCTAAAATATATATTTTTTGACTATATACCAAAAATATAAATTATTTGGATGTCATTTAATAGATTTTCTAATCTAAACATATCATGAAATCTATATGTAACAATATAAATCATCAATAAGCATATATATATCCATTTAAACAAACACAACATGACATAAACTTGTAAAAATAATTCGGATCTAACTTGAAACCAAAATCAATATCAAAAGTGAGATGAAAGTGAATTATTCACCTTAGCTTGTGTTAATAATGTTGAGATTTGCCTTTAGATTGATTTGCTTAAGCTTTCTTCTTGAATCCTAGCCTTTCTTCTCCTTGAATCCTGTTAATGGTGACCGGCCAAGTTCTTTAGGGTTTTATTTTTGTTTGCGAAAGTTAAATGTATGAGGAATGAAGAATAGAAGGGTTTAGGGTATAGGAGCAAAGGCCATTCCTATTTTACCCTTGCCATATTTCTTACTTTTTTTTAATTCTCTTTTACTAATGCATTCTTTAAGGCACGACTACTTCTTAGTTAAAAAATCTCAATCTCTTAACTATCCACATTATTTTATTTATCATATTAAATATTCTAAATAATGTTAGTCAAAATTAGGGTCATTATATAAACTCTACATGGCCAGTCTGGATATGTTTCGACTTAAACAAAAACAGAGGATGAAAAATTAAATTTGTAGCCTAAATTTATTTAAACAATTGTTACCTAATGATTGCTTGAAAATGTTGAAGGATTTGGTGAAGCTTGGAGCAAGCTTGATTCGATTGGAGCTGGAAGAGTAACAATTTTTCATAAGTGGAAAATGCAGTAAAAATTTCCAAACTAGTTGAGGTGATATTTATATAAACAAGTATTCTTTCTGGTAACTGATAGACTTGTACTCGATAAATTTCCACCAATTAGAATTTATACCGGATATATTTTTCCCAAACCAAAATAGACCATCATCAAATCTTGTTCTTTGACACATGAACGATACTTCTACCTTCTGATACCAAACTCTTTTACCCTTAGTAGTGCTCAAAGGTCTATTTCTTAGAATATACAAGAATTCATAATAAGCCGGGAGCTAGAGACTTACTAAATAACATAGAACTAAAGGATGGCTATTCAGGGTTCGAGATGACCGCGACATAAAGAAGGAGACGACTTTGAATAGAACAAAGCTGACTTTGTATCTACATAAGTATGATTTAGGAGAAAAGTGTTATGGGCATTTTCACCCATAACATGACGGATACAGAAAAATGTCAAAAGACACAAAAATAGCTGAAGGATCCATAATAAGATTGCTATTATATGATTGAATGGGTAAGGCGAAGAAACAAGAGAATCGAAAGCTAACTTGAAGAAAGTTAGGAGAAGAAACTGAGTTTGGTTAAGTATGCAATTCTGTCCGAGATTAAATGGTCTGTTAGTAATCAACACAAATGGTCCGCTAGTAGCCAACCACCAAATGAAAAACAATTTGTAGTTTTCAACTATTGAATAATAAAAATGGTCAGGTACAAGGAGAGTACCGAGCAAGCAAAATGGTTTGGTAGTTCTCTTGCCAAACCAATCTTCTACTGAACTATGTTTTGCTGGACAAAATAAGTCAAACATGGAAAGCGCCTATTCTATTGAAATGTCTGATCGATTTCCTCAAAACCTCATACCTATAAATACCTTATGGATGAATAGTAATGACAGACAAGTTTGAGAACTATAATATTCACCAAACAGAATTTCTACAACCGCATTTTTTATTTCATTTAGTCAACTGATCATTGTATTTGGTATTTTTTGCATTATACTCGATATGCATAAGGAAAGGAATGATAATCCAGTGGATGTAGGAAATCTTTAACTGAACCACTATAATTTCTCCGTTTTCTTTATCCTCTGCATTATTTATTTTGTAATATCTTCTTTGATCACCTATAACGACCTGCCATTGCGAACCATTCAAATTGACAATAATCCACACATATCAGGCTTGAATTGCTCAAAACAACATATTGTTAATTTTTATATTTGATAAACTTAACATATGCAGTAAATAAATCAATCATAGAACCAAAGACACATAGTATTACAATAATAAGTAGCGGAAGAGATAAATAGTAGTTCATGAAGCCACTACAACATCAGAGTCTAAAACTAGATACAACAGAAATTCCAAATACAAAAGAAAATGACAAGTCTGAACATAAAAAACCGGGAATAACTGAAATAACTGAAAGCTAAATAGATAAACGATAGATCTCCAAACAAAAGTCCAAGCTCCAAAGGTGAGTCTCAAATGTTGTGACACTCAGTCTGACCCAAGCATAAAGCAAAGCACTAAACACTCAAGTCGGGATTAATATTCTTATGCAAGTAAATCAACTCAAGTGAAATGTCCAATTGAAATGCAAATAACTTAAAGGATGTTGGGATTCCATCCTTTAAGGATCTGTTAAACTATCTACATACATAGTACAGTACGCTACATAGATAATGTCTACAGTAAAGTAAAATATTAAAATAGCATTAAGGTGTTACCCATATCCCCCTTAACACATTTTATATGAATGCCGCAGTCTATACAGTATTGTAAACTACACCAAACTGGTGGGCTATCAGGGAGCATTCCATAGGTATGACACAAACCAAACTCGTAATGGGCGCGATAAAGCATGTGACAAGGCATGCAAGGCAATGCCCAAGGTAGGATACTATCGTTTTGCGGATCCGGACTAGTGGTAACGCATAACAGCTACTACCGCCCACCTTGAGACATGCTTCCAAATCAAAGGTGCACCCAATCAAATCACAAAGTAATAGATACGATATCGAAGAAGCATGTTCGATCGGAGGTGCAACCTCAGTTGGCCCAGCGTGGCTCCTATATTAGTCACATCAAGCTGACTCGAGGGAGTCAGTGCTGCGTTCATACCTCATACAGACATTCGCCAAATCATCCTACTTCGTTCTGGATTCTCCACCACGTGCATAGTTGTAAAAGTGGTTTTTGGTAGTGGCAAAGAGTATGACAATATCCGATCTGGTTCTCTTTAACAACCAACGCTTATTTCACATCGTGATCATTTTCATTTCAAACAGTTCATAATTCATATCAAAATATCGTATTCATTTCAAAATTATATTACTTTCGAAATCATATTCACTTTCGAAATCATATCACTTTCGAAATCATATCACTTTCGACATCATAACCACAAAATAGTTTAAACCGTCATAACAAAATATTCGCATTTAAATCCATTAAATCTAAATCATAATAGTTTCAACTTAAATAGTTTAAAGATTGAAGATAGTTTATTTATATTGAAATAGTTATAAATTAAAAGTAGTTTATATATTTAAAAATAGGTTACAGATTAAAATAGTTCATATATAAATAAATAGGTTATATATTAAAATATATATATATCGAAAATAGTTCCAATTTAGAATTGTTTCTTCCAATTTCACAAATCAATTTAAATCAACTTTAATTCCAAAATTCAATTTAAATCAATCTTAGCTCAATAATTTCAATTAAAAAGGTTAATGGTTCAATTCAAATTCTCATTAAAACCACTTTTAATTTATATCAATTTCAAATCCAGGTTTGAACTATAAATTTAAGCCACTTCTAATTCAATAGGTTTCAAAGTTTAAAGATTCAAACATTTACAATAACCCAATTTGATAAATTCCATTTGTATTTCAAAATTCAACTTTTATTTTATCTAAATTTGAATTTATTCACTTAATCATTTTAATAACATTTAAATAAAATCTCATATTTAATCAATATTAAATATTCAGTTTCAATATTAATTCGAAAATATTCATTTAATCACCTTTAATTAAAATCAAGTTATTAAGTTATAAAATCATATCTTTAAAATTTGAAATCAGTAAGTTTCCAATCAATTCTTATTTATGTTCAATTCTCAAACAAATTAAATTACAAATTAACTTAATTTATCTTCCTAACCTTTATATTATTAAAGTTAATACCAAAATCTATTTAAAATATTAAAATAAGATTAAATAAATACATTAAAACAAATTATATATATATATTTAAGTTATTACAGAAATCTATTTTAAAATATTAACATAAATCTAAATAAATATTTTAAACATATTTTTATATATATTAGTTAAATAAATTTTTTATTAAATTTTATTATATTAAATTTTATTATTAAATCTATTTTATCTTAATTATATATTTTAAAAATAATAAAGTTATAAGTAAAATCTAATATTTTAAATTTTTCAAAAACTTAACTTATAAATTTAAAATTTTCAAACATATAATTTTTAAAAATCTAAATTTACACTTATTAAAATAAAAATCCTTATATTATATTTTAAAAATCAATATTTATTAAAACACATACATTTTCCTTTTTCAAAAATTTCGAAATCATTTAAAAATAGACCAACGGTGTCCATATATAATTTTCTAAACTATGATCAGGTGATATGGATATTTATCATTTCAATCCGCAATAATTTAATATTTACGGGCATATATCGTTTCAACCCGCAATTCCAAAATTTAAAATCAGTAAAATCGCTTGGGTTTATCATTTAAACCCATAACGAGTTTTCCTAATCTATAATATCGTTCATGTATGTATCTTTTCAACCCATAGGGAATTTCTAGACTAATAGGGAACTTGCAGAGTGAGATCAATAGTATAAAATAGCATAACATATCAATTACAAGCATATATTATCAAATTTAATATATATATATATATATATATATATATATATGTATGTATGTATGTATGTATGTATGTATACATGCTAACCGATTATGGTGTCATATGTCATTTAACACAGGTTAACAATTTTAAATATTAACATATCATATTCAACAATTAAATAACTAACAATTCAAATCTATCAACATATTTCAATCATCATTTCATGTGAATATAAATTTACAAAACATAAGAATGTTAATCATAGGTGACCGCTCACCTTTTGAGCTAGAAAAAATAGACAACACAGCAAGCTACGATTTTAAATCACAAATTCAACAATCGACCAATCCAAATGACAATTTCCAAAGTAAAGTATGGTGAACACGAACTCGACGAACAAAGCAAAGCTGATAACCAGGAATCGATGAAAAACAAATCAAAACCAGCTATATATAAATGGAAACAATATATATACACACACATACCTTTCCTTTTTTTATAAAAGAATAGGAGGGGAAAGCTTGCCTGTGAGCTGAGAAGTGGTCGAGTAGGGTGAGTGCAAAAGGAAGGAATGAGCTAGCTTTCACCAGCAATTATATATACACAAACTCAAGCGGCTGTTGTTCGAGGGAGGAGATTTGTCAGAGTGTTGTTGCATGGGTTGTCGTGAAGGATGTAGGTCTAGGCGGGCTGCGAAGGCAATGGAGTTTGGCTGAGGGGATCAGAAAGTGACCTTGGCTACCACTAGAGGAAGGGAGGGAGGTCAGGGGAAGGGAGGGAGGTCAGGGGAAGGTTCGGATCAGGGGAGACAGGGGTGTTCGGCAAGGGTTGTCAGGTGAGAAGGGTGCGGCGGAGCAAGGAGTCGAGCTATATGGTGTGGGTTGTTATTCGGTGTAGCGAGGCTGCTCGATGGAAGTGAGGCTTAGAGCAGAGCACGTGGGGTGCAAGGTCGGGCCGGGTGCGACTGTCAGGAGATGGAGTGTGAGCGACCGAGTGCAAGGCAGCGGAGGCCTTTGGTGGTGGAGAGTTTAAGGGGAAGATGGCTGTGCAGCTATGCGTGTAGGTCAGAGCGGGTGGCAAGGCTGTGGGTTGTTCGGTGGCAGTTCTCGCTGCGTGGGCGTAAGGCGTTTGGCAGGGTCGTTGGGAGTGTTGGCAAGGTTGTTGGCAGGGAAGTGGAGAGAGGGGGTGGAAGGCGTACGACTATGGGCGAGGGTTTTAAAGGCTATGAAGTGGGTTTCTGGAGATTCGAATTGGAGGACAAGCATAGTTTTATAAAACACAAATTTATGTAAACCTATTATATAAACTTATATTTTGTTTTTCAGAACGAAACAAAGAAGAGAAAGAGACAGAGAGAAACGAACAAACTTATATATTTTGAAACAATGAGAATATTAAAATTCAACATTGAATTCAGAGAATATTAATTACCAGTGGTCATTTGTTTTCAGCCGTTTGACAAATGAATGGACAAGGAATATTCTAGAGACTCAAATTGTGTACCGATATGGCTAATCATTATGCAGGTTGCGCCGCGTAGCGGATGCCAAAATACACAAATGCATATACTATGGAGATCAGCACGACAAGACGAACAAAATGATGCATAGATATGAGTGACACGACACTCCTATCAAAACTTGATTTTCGCTGCCAAACTGCTGCTAAAACGCCGAAAATAAGATAAACGGGGTTAGAGCAGTCCAAATTTGACGAAATCAAATATGACGTTTCACTCAGAAAATGATATAAAATTTTCTCATATAAAAATATTCAAGTTTCAAAAATATTTTATTTCCATCAAATTTAACCGATTTTAAATATAATTTTGCAATTTCACAACCAAACAAACTTTCTTATTTTTCAATGAAAATCCGACACTTTACGTTTAAATAGACATAACCAAATATCAAATTCTCATTGCTAAAATTTTACTATACATTTTTATAAAAAAATTAGTTAATTATGTTATTAAAATCGTTAAAATTTTCGGGTCATTACATCAACTTTTGTAAAACACTACTTCATATACAATTAATAATGGTAGAACACATCCAGTATCCATGATTCTACATAACTCTTAGATGGTGTTTGCCAACTTTTTGAGCAAACAGGTGCAATGTAAAGTTTTATTGGATGAAAATTGAGATGGGAGCTTTAGCTATTCCATTAAGTAATCTAACTACCGTTGGATCTTTTAAGATGGTTCGATGCTAAGATCGAGGGGGTCTGGTGTTGGTTTTGGTTAAGGTCCGAGGATTTTGTAATGTCATTGCATACGAAGTTGTGCTTGTATTTATAAAGATGGTATGGACTACTTAAGTTAGCCCTGCGCAAGAAAAGAGTTTTTTCTACAGTTGATTTATATTGATTTTCAATTTTGAAGGAGGTAAAAACTTCAAAATGATTTCAAATTTTGCACTTAAGATTTGCTAATAAATATAACATATATACGTAGTTTATATTTTCTCCTCCAGATTTGAGGGGATCTTGATCAATACATACATACATAAACACATCCGCCAACATCTAAGTAGAATATTAGTCTTTGATTCATAACTATGCATTAATCATATTAGAAAAAGTGTCGCTAATTGTAGTCAAAAAAGAAGGAAAGACTATGCTTTTGAAGTCTGATTTTGGAAAAGAAACAAATGGGCAAACATTCTCTTTTCTCCAAGCTGGCAAGCTTTTCAACTATAAAAGCTCACTTGTTCTTTTCACTCAACACTCCTTCAAGCAAACTAACATTTTCTTACCGCGTCTTACACAAAACAACTTCAGTACTTCTTCTCCAATATTTCAATACATTGTGGATAAACAAGCTACAAAAATGATGCAAGAACTTTTCAACAGTGGCAGCTTCAGTGATGAGAAAAAACTCTTGAACTCATCAGAAACACAACAAAGTATAAGGTGCCCAAGATGCGACTCCCCTAACACAAAATTCTGCTACTACAACAACTACAACCTCACCCAACCCCGCCACTTCTGCAAGACATGCCGCAGGTACTGGACCAAAGGGGGTGCCTTAAGGAATGTCCCAATCGGCGGTGGTTGCCGCAAGGCTAGGCCTCTTCAATCCACCATGGCTGCCGCTAATTTTACTAATGGCACCCACAAGTCTGGATACAACAGGACTGCCAAACTGCCTACTGTAACCACTGATCAGTTCGATGCTGCTTGTTACAGATTTCTTCCAGCTGCCACGATGTGGGACAATATGCCCCACGACTCTCATTTGTTGGCTTTACTCAAAGCAAGTCAATTGCAGCAGCAGCAGCAGCAGTTATGGCAGCCAAATATATTGAACGATGTTCCTACAAGCTCGGGCATTCAAGAGTTTTACCAGAGGCTAAAATCATCCACCACTGCTGATTATTACAGTAGCTCTTCAGCTGCAACTACAACTGCGCCTGCTAATATGGCAGAACCGATTCCTTTGTCCGTTGATATGGGCAGTTGGAATTCCAATGTGTCCTGGTCTGATATTTGGACAACTAATGCAACAAACAACAACTGATTTTATCTGTCCACTGGCAAGCTATGTAGTTGTGTTTTTTTTTCCTTCTTGTTGTTTGTTTATGTTTTGTTGGTTTAAATGTGTTTGAGTTTGTTAGTTGCAAGAGTTTGTAGATTGGAAGTTAATGGGATATTTGGATACTTTCTTTCTTTATGTTAACTGCAATTCTTTATTGCATTATATGCTTTTAAAAAATTTCAGTGCACCTTAATATTACTATTGATGAATTTAGATATAAATGAAGTCTGAATGAAATATGACTATGGGCTAGTAAAATCAAGAACAAAAGAAGGTTGAAAAGAAACATAAAACAGCTACTATCTAAGTAGTACTTCATATGATTAAAAAAAAATATTACTATAAGATGATATAATAAAGACAATGATGGTCGTATACAAATTCTTTAGTTGTTCATAAGGTTAAAGTGAAAAATCTTTGCCTGATTGATTCCATCCTTTCTGTTTTCTCTCTTCAAAACTGCAGCTCTTTTTACTACCTGTGAAAATAGAGCACAATGACTGATGTAATGTCATACTCTAACCCAACATGACTTCTTAGAAAATTGCAGATTTTTATTCCTTGCGCTTCATACAGTAATGCATCTTTTCATATCAGTGGATCGTAATGCCCACACTTGCATCATATTTTTGAATTATCACTGAGTTGGATGCTCCTCTTTCAATCTGATGTGCAATAGTTTGGGTTGTAGTGGCCTTAGATTCTCTAATCAGAGGTCAGAGTATTTGTCATTCTTGAATTTGGAATTTTATGTACTATATTGTACCACCTTTTTCAAAGAATTATTTGGTACTTAAAAAAAAAATTGAAAATCCAATTAGATTGCAAGGCCAATATCCAACAGTATTTTTGCGTGTCAGAGAGAAGCCTGGAAACGAGAATGATTGTGGAATAATTGAAAGCACGGAATTCGATATATGAAATATCAATCAAAGCAGTATTTTGTAGTTTGAAGCACTACACTAAAAGCAGAATTGTCTGCTGGTCAGCCAACAAGTTCTGATGAAGTTGGTCTACGAATTTTTAGATCGACATATCCATCATTGTCTTTTATTTGTTTTCATCGTAACTTTGCCTTTTGGACTTGTAATCTTGATATTTGGATTTCAGCATTGAATCAGACAAAATATATTTAGTTCATCTTACTCTCTTTAATTAGAAATACGATGTTAAATATGAAAGTGGTACTCAGCTAAAATACTCAAGTTTGTTTGAAAATTTCATTCAATCTCTGGAAACTTGTACATAGTTCAAATAAATGTTCCATTTTGCTTTTGATCATATTATCCGTATGCATTAATATTGTCATAATATTATACAACTCTAATTACAAGTAGACATGCCTCATGTGACAAGCATGAACACAAATTTGTTCACGCCTTTCACTACAAGGGGAGGGGGGATTTCCGACGGCTGAAAACCGTCGGCGGCCGTCGGAAGCCGTCGGCGGCCGTCGGAAAAAGCCGTCGGAAATGAAGGCGTCGGGGAGCAGTATTTCCGACGGCTACCGACGGGTGATGCCGTATACATTATCGACGGTTTCCGGCGGTTTCCGGCGGTTTCCGACGGCTTCCGACGGCCGTCGGAAACCGTCGGAAACCGTCGGAAATCAGGCCAATAAGCCGTCGGAACCCGTCGGAAACCGCCGGAAAATTTCGACCAATAAGCCGTCGAGAGCCGTCGGAAGCCGTCGGAAACCTGTTGTTTTTTTTTAAAATCTGCTGCAAATAGAGCCTTCCAACCACATTTCTCTTCCAAACACTACAATATCAATACTGCACAATCAAATAAACAATAATCCAACCAAACATGCAAACCAATACTCCAAAATATTCAATAGACACAGAAATAAACTAAATTAGAATAAAAATAAAATACAAAATATACATAACATTCCAACATTAACAATAATACTAACAATAACTGTTCTAATCATGCATATCCTGATACAGCTACAGAACCAAGTGTATTATACATAATTATACATATCAACAATTAATTGTTCCTTCTACCAAATCATTGTAAACTAAAACTAAACATACCTGCACGAACGAATTAGAAAGCAATGAATCAATCTGCCCCAGATCCAGAGCCAGCCGATGAAGGGAAGCGGCCACCAAACTGCTGCATGTACTCAAATAACTGTGCCGTCTGCATGGCCTGTTGGCGGTTCTGCTCCTCCAACTGCTGAACTCTAGTCTGTAATTCTTCTATACTTGCTAGCTCGCTCTGAGGTCTACTCCGCCGTCTCCTACTCTGACTACTGGACTGCAATAATTGAAAAATAAATAAAATCAAAGTTTATTGTTTTGAAAAGGTAAGAATATCATATTTTAAGTATTTTAAGAAAAATTAAATTATTTACCGCTAAATTGCCAAATCCGTATCGTCGACCATGCTCTGGTGGACTCATAACGGACTCAAAAATAATGTCCTCTTCATCGGTCGTCAGCTGCTCTCGACCCGTATCAGAAAGGAGTTTCTGTCGCTGCTCCATAAACATCTCCTGCATTGACAAATTAATAATATCATATCTTATTTCATAATAATTTGACAACTAAAACAATTACTAATACTGAATAAAATGAAATATGCTTACATGGCTTTTACTGGATTTATCGTCCTGCCATGTGTACGAAACAGTCCCGTCTGGATTAACATGCTCAACAGCATGCGTACGGGTGAACACGTCCATATAGCTGACAGGACCATGTGCCTCGGCTTCCTGAAGTTGATTGTTACATACAATTATTATACATTTAAAATCATATAGCATAAACTATTTACATTTATTATTCAGTAATTAAATTTACCAACTCCTGCCGATACTGCTGAAACGACTTCGATCCTCCGCGATGAGTAACGGGATTCTTATTTCTATTTGCAGAGTTTCTATCTGACTCTGCCTGTACATTCAAAATTTGATACATTATTTTTCAATCACGTTAAATTAATAATTGAAAAAAAATTAGTATACTTGCCTTCGCCTCGTCCGTCTCCCAGTAGCTCAACCAAGCTTGCCACACGCTCTCCCCCATCCACCGTGGTCTCTTCCCGGATTTCTTAACCTCAGATATCGTGTCTCTGTAGTTCTTTCGCATCTTCCTCATCCAGTATGCTCGTGCCAGCTGCATATCATCTGTCTGGATGTCTATCTCAGCCTGTGTTAAAAAAAGATTACACTTTAAACGATAAACGGTAGAAAAACGACAAAAACGAATTAAAAATGGAAAACATAAAAATTACACATACTAGGACATCCTGCCATATGCACTCTATGATGTGCGGAGGGATGGTATCCCACTTTGGCCAGCACGCACTCATCCTACTACGATATGCTGCTCTGGAGACGTCCAACACTACCTTAGTGGGTAGTAGCTCGAACCCCCTGTTTTTAAGTACGATACAGATAAGTACATACGTATAGTATAGAAAAAATAAGATGATGAATAAGATTTAATTTTTACCCATCTGCTTTGGGGGCTAACGTAACAACTGGACGGTGTGGCGCTTGCGATGGGCCACTGCCATCGCCTCCTGAAGAACGGGAAGAGCTCCTCCCTCTATGTGACATAATGATAAACCTGTGACGTTTACACATCATTATATAAGAGAATAAAAACATGATAATGAAATATATTTCATATGAACATGACATCAATGGTATAAATTGCTTAATTATAATGACTGAAATGTAAATAGACATGTAAGTTTGTTATACCTGATTCATGATGGGTGTACTCTTCCTACGATAAGCAGAGTTCATTGCATTTTTAATAAAAATTGCTAAATAAATGACAAATTGAAATAACATAAAACAATAGTAAACGGATTTAGTTTCATAGTTACATCAATTTCATAATACATCAAGAATTCAACATAGTTACATCAATTGCAAAAAAACAGATTCAAATTTATATCAGTCATCATCGTCTTCTGATTCAGATTCGGTCTCGTTTTCGACGATATTTTCCTCTACACTGTCAAACGCTTCTACCAAAACATTTGATTCATCGATCAAAGGACCAAAATCTGTATGATCGTCTGTAATTATTATTTCGTTATTTTGCTCAAGATCTGCCTGATAAGCTTGTTCGTCCGGAATATTCTTCCCATCGAATGTGAATCTGGCCTTTGTTTTAAAAACTGCAGACCAATCTGCTTTATCTCTTTTTAGAGACGGATAAGGAGCGTAATAAACTTGCAATGCTTGTTTGGCTAGTACAAAAGGATCATACTTGTGATAGTGCGATGTATGCTTTATTTCGATAAGATTATAATCCTTATGCACATTAATTCCAGAACCTGGAACATTGCTAAACCAATTGCATCTAAATAGAAACACCTCCTCCGCGGGTCTTGAGAAATATGTCAGTTGCAAAATTTGTGTTAGAACGCCATAAAAATCATTTAAATGGTTTTCTGGATCGTCACTACCTTTAACAAATACACCAGTATTATTTGTTAATTTTTCTGCACCGTATTCTTTAGTGTTAAATTTGTATCCATTGACGAAATATATTGGATATGTCTTGACCACTCTTTTTGGTCCCATTGCAAGATGTTTCAACCCTTCGTCAACAACACAATTTTTCGGCTCATAAACGTAATTTGAAAACCAACGGGAAAATTCTTTACTGAGATCTCCGTTCGGATGTTCCCGTTCATAAACACTGTTTATATAAACAAATTATTACATTAGGTTATACACGCGCATGCATTACAGAAAAGAATAAAACAAAAATTATTATTTCAGATTACCTAACAAACGGTGCAACCTCGGCACAATTTAGAAGAATATAAGTGTGTGCTACACGAAGATCTCTATCGTCTAGCCATATTTCCACACATTTTCCAGAAGGCCGACCATGTTGTCTAAAAATAGATAACATTGCTTGAGAGGACTCTTGTTCGTCGCCTTCATCATTACGAGGAACACTTTGAAATGAAATATTCACATGGTCACTGAAATAGTGAGAGAAAAAGAACGAAGCTTCTTCTTCGATGTAAGATTTACATATCGAACCTTCAACTCGTGCTTTTTGTCTCACTTTTTTCTTCAGATGATTCAAATATCTATGCAACATTAATTTATATTAACTTCATCTTTCAAATGCAATTAAATTACGTTATAACATATTACATACCTCTCAAATGGATACATCCATCCGTATTGGACAGGACCTCGAAGTCGTGCTTCAGATGGAAGATGAACAGGTAAATGTTCCATCACATTAAAAAAACCTGGCGGAAATATTTTCTCTAATTTGCAAAGCAATATAGGAATGTCCACTTCAAGTTTACGTAAACGTTGCACTTTTAAAGTAGTCGAACAAAGCTCTTTGTAAAACATACTAAGCTCCGTTACTACCTTCCAAACTTTTAACGGCAGTAGTTCTTTAAACATAACGGGAAATAAATTTTCCATCATTATGTGACAGTCGTGAGTTTTCATTCCGCTCAATCTACTATTTTTAAAGTCAACACATCTACGAAGATTTGATGATATCCCATCAGGAAATCTTAACCCTTCCACCCATTTTAACACAGCTTTAACTTGATTATTATCTAATTCGTAACAAGCTTTTGGTTTTTTACTGTCATTTGGTTTCATATGAAGCTCGGGACGTTTGCATAATTCTTCTATATCACGTCTTGATTTCAAATCATCCTTCGTCTTCCCTTTCACATTCAAAATTGTGTTAAACACATTATCAAATACATTTTTCTCATTGTGCATCACATCTATGTTATGGCGAAGCAGAAGATGTTTCCAATACGGCAACTCCCAAAAAATAGTTTGTTTGCACCAGTTATGAACAACTGATTTGCCTTCAATTTCTGTTTGCTCCCCCGTTTCATATATCTTTGGATAGTCCTTAACAAGTTCATATATGTCTTCGCTTGACCATATCGTCGGTGGTTGTCTATTTTCTACTCTATTAGCTAAAAAGTTTTTCTTGTCTCCTCTGAAGGGATGATTTACATGGAGAAAATATCGATGACAGTCAAACCATGAAATTTTCTTACCATGAGGTAAAGAAAACGCTCGTGTTTCATCCATGCAATATGGACATGCTAGACGACCGGCAGTACTCCATCCCGAAAGCATTGCATAGGCAGGAAAATCACTTATAGTCCACAACAAAGAAGCAAACATACGAAAATTTTTCTTCTTTGACACATCGTATGTTTCTACTCCTTCGTTCCACAGTATTTTTAACTCCTCAATCAACGGTTGTAAATATACATCGATTCCTTGTGTCGGATCGTCGGGGCCAGGAACGACAACAGTAAGAAACATATATTGCGTTTTCATGCACATCCATGGAGGTAAATTATACGGTGTGACGATAATGGGCCAGGATGAATATTTAGAACCAAATTGAGAAAATGGAGAAAAACCGTCCGTACATAATCCTAATCTAACATTTCGACTCTCCGCTGCAAAATTTGGATACGTTTTATCGAAATGCTTCCATGCTTCTCCATCGGCCGGATGTGTCAACGTACCCTCTTCCTCCGTTCTCACGCTATGCCACCTCATATTAGACGCAGTTACAGAAGATGCGTATAATCTTTGAAGTCTTGGAGTTATGGGTAAGTAGTGCATACGCTTGTACGGAACTTCCTTACCCTTCTTTTTTCTTGGTTTGTATCTCTCCTGGTTACAAACTTTACAATTTCTAAGGTTTGCGTCTTCTTTCCAAAACAACATGCATCCTTTTAAACATGTATCTATTTTCTGATACGGTAAACCAAAAGCCGACATAAGTTTTTTAACTTCGTAGTGATTTTCACACATTAGATTATCGGGCGGCATATGTCTTTTTGCAGCTTGTACAACAGCCGTAAACCCAGCTTCAGTGATGTTGTATTTTGACTTCATCGCAATGTATTCTGCGATTACTGACAGCTGCGTGCCGCTTTTACAACCATCCCAAATAGGTTTTTTAGCTGCATCTAGTAAATCATAAATTTTCTTAGCTTCAATATTTGGTTCTTCAACATTTACATCATCGTCGTCAACTTCAACCATAGGAAACATTGATCGTGCTGCATCTTCGACCATATTTTCTATACGGGTCGTTGAAACTATTTCGTTAACGACACTTTCAGACTCTACAGAAGTATTTGCTACAACTTCTCCATGCCGATCCCAAACATAATATTCGGGTGTGAAACCGTGTTGGCACAAATGAACTTTCACAATATCTGGTAACAAAAACTTCAAATGTCTACACCTACTACACGGACAACGAATTTCTGGATCGTTTCCGTTATTACTTAAGGCGAATTCAACAAACACGTTTATACCGTTATAAAAATCTTCTTTTATTGAGCCCCTCATTCCTTTTCTTTGGTACATCCATCTCCTTCGATCAACAAAATAATCAATCATTTTTCCTATTTGACAAAATGAGAAGTTCAAAATTTAATATTTATTTTGAAGAATACACATTCGAAAAAGATTATTTTCATGTTCGTATAATATTTTGAATTTAAAGAACAACTTCACAAATTTAAAAATATTTTCAAATAGGGCACATTTCATTTTTTAACGTACGTAACGATTAAAAATATATAATTTTTTTTCATTGGTCAGACATCCTACCTCCCATTACAAACACAGTAAGCATTTACATTTCGTATATTACTTCGTCCCAAACGATTCAATAAAATTTCGGCAGCATTTCCCTTTTGTTCCCTGCATTGTACACAAATGCGTGTACGCAGGAAACAAAAAAGAAAAGTTAGGGCGAAATTTTATGAACCGTTTGAGACGAAGTAGTATACAAAATGTAAATTCTTACTGTGTTCATAACTTGTCCAATACAGGGACAAATCCGACAAACATTGTACCAGATGAATATAAATGGTCGTTTTTCGAAAAAAACGACTATTTATACAACGATCATGTACAACACTCGTCAGACGGGGCCAAAAACTCTCTAAGGGACATTTGTCGGTTAACATGCGCGCATTTTACTCAAAAATACAGTTTTACTCACTGTTCACATTTATATATTAATTTCACACATTTATTCGACGTATTACGCATCAACTTAGGGCTGGTTTAACATTTTGTCATTTTTCAATACACACAATTATAATTTAGAGTAATGCATTTTTTTTGTGTCATAAGTAAAAACGTGCACAATATAATACTCCTAGTTCATTCAATCATTTTATCTTATTCCAAATAACGTATACAATCGTCGAATCAAGGCATACACAACAAAATACATATACATGAACATGCACAAATTATACGTGTTTATCACAATTTCACGATAAAAGATGAAATTGGTATACCATGTGATGCTATAAACCGTTATTACGCTAGTGGAAACAATTGCAATCATTAATTCGCCCTAATTTATCAATTTATGCAAATCTATAATTAGGGTAAAAACTGAATTTTTCATAAAAATAAGAGATTATACCTGAGATTAAGAGTACTGAAGCTTGATTAGAGTGCGTTGGAAGATCCGGAAGCTAAAAATTAGGGATTGGAAGCTTAGGGGTTGAATTTGGGGGGTTTTTTGGGTTTTTTTCGTATGAAATGGAGGAGGAAGAAAGGGCTCGGCTGGCTGGTATAATCGCAAATTTGCGACGGCTTCCGACGGCCGCCGACGGCCCGTCGAAAGCCGTCGGAAAATGGCCGTCGGAAGCCGTCGGTCTTGGCTGTCGGTATTCTGCCTTTTTCTTGTAGTGTTTTAAAGAGGTATGACGGGTTAATCTTACTTAAACAAGTTATTAGTGGAACAAAGCCCATATCCAAATATGAAGATTTACTTCCTAAACTTGGGATAATATCATCTACCTCAATTTTCCAGGCATTTTGTACGTAACTACATCTACGTTACCCATTGTACAAAAATAACTAGATATATGGTATAGTTGACCTCAATTATTGATTAGATCCCTGTAGTCAAAGAATTAGATGCCGTTGGGCACATATGAAGGGAGAAATTGGAAGAAAATTGAACATAAAAGTGTTGAACTTAACAAGACTGAACCATAAACCAAGATAATCTTTTAGCAGAAAATATAATAAATTACAGTGTATTTTTGCCATGATATCACTTAAAGTTCCTTGTATTAATTTTTTTTTTTTTTTTAATACCCAGGAGAACCCGACGGACCGGTAAACTCCTTAGGAGGGTACAGTCCGCTGATCCAAGTCTCATTACCTCCGCGTAAATTTATATAGGATAGGGAAGCGCGTGGTAGGAATCGAACCTGGGTCTTTTTATCAGAACCCAAGTCTCTTTTCCACTGCGCCGCACCCGCGGACTTGTATTTATTAATTTAATAGAACATAATTTATGCTTCATACAACAAAACATTCATTGCACAATCATATGGGTGATTCCCAAAGAACTCTTTTCTCTTCCAAAAACAGTGGAGACAAAAGGTTAGTTTGCAATAAAAATTATCAATTACCACTTTAGACGCATCAAATGCGTTCGATGCTTCAAATGTAATAATGGGTATCCCATAGGTTTGTCGTTTTAAAATTTCACATCCGAAAATAAACATTAATGATATTGTGGTCATTTTGCTAGTATTATTTTCAAGCAATAAAATATGATCATCGTCTAATATCACACAGCGCAACAATAGTTAAAATGTTCCATTAAGAATTACATTGTAAATTTAATCAACACAAAACGTATCCATTAAATGGATAAATTATAATAGTCAAATATATAGATTCTTTATAAGAGGGACATATGACGATACTGCCTTAAATGATTGGAGTCACAAACACTAAATGGTTATAAACCATATCATTAATAAATACAAGAGCAAGTATGTAACATAGTAGAATTACTAGATAGTAATAGATAATTGGTTACTTCTTGTGCGTCTCCGCTAAGTTTTGTTCATTCAAATTGAAATCCAATATTTTCATGCTCGCGTCCTACACATTTGAGTGCCAGGAGTTCAAAAGGGAAATCAAAATCTAAGGATCAAATAAAAAGTTCAGTGTGAATAATATTACCTGATCAAAACCGTAATTAGAAGTACATAGTGTGACCGCACTGCCTAGTGGAATAGTTTCTACCCGCACTAGTATTTTACTACACATAAAAAATAAAAGTCATACCAAACCGTCGATGCTACATACAAAATGTTTCACATACAAAGATAATAATATAACTCATGACTAGATTTAATATTAATAATAGGCAGTTCATATAATAGGGTTATCGTACATACCAAAAAACCTCAATTATCTATTTAATTACCATTCTTCAATACTTTATGAATACAATATGTGATCAGATCTCTAAAGTTACCTAAACTTTTATTAATTTTTTAATCACCAAAGATTATTGGTATCATAGACCAATTAAATACCTATTAGGGTGACTCAAATAAAAACTATTTTAGTGCAGCTTCATTTATCCGAAGAAGGTAAGCCCAGTTCCTACATTACGAGTGTCCCCGATCTATAACAACCATAAAGTTTTGACACATTAAAAACCATGGGTCATTAGATGAATAATTAAAAATGAATATTTTGTGCATTCAATTCACCTCATGGTGGAATTAATCATTGATATGTTACTTCAACAATGTATAATGTACAAAGACCAATGCAACAAGTAAATATCTACAATTGTCCATATGTCTAAACATATCAACAAGTGCTAAATTCACAAACAACAGAACTACAATGTATCAAATAAACAACATACAGATGTAGCGTACCATCAGACTTCTACTTCCTCCTTAGAAGGTAAATTCAAAATGGTTATCAACTAGTTTGGACTGCAACGCAATGTTATGCAACCAAGTCCAATTTAAGGGATTTGATGGTCTTACATAGAGAAAGACTGTCTACATACTTTGTAATTTCCTGAAATTTCGTATATAACTTCAATATTAATTATAATTAATAAGAAATAAATTTTGAGTCTAATAGTAGCAATCATCTCTATACTCATAAAATCCAAGGGTATTACAAAATAATACTGTCGGATAATAAGGAGAATAACGCGATATGTGGTACACACGTGAATATTCCCTTGGGCTAATTCTAGCATGTATTCAAATATCGAATAAATAACTCACAGACACGTACATAGTATTGATACAAGAAGTAAACAATTGTGCCTCTAGGATAGAACAATACACAATATATATCGGATATTAGAGATCACATAGTCAATTGTTGCGATAATATACAATATACTGTGAGAAATGCGGATCAAGGATCTTAAGGCTAAGGATAAACACTAGAGGGGGTGAATAGTGTTTTAAAGAATTGTTAAATTTTTTTGAGTTTTTGTTAATTTAGACACAAATGTATGCAATATTCATACACAGATATGATCACATAATCAAATACAAATGCAAATATAAAGTAAAAGCAGTAAAGGAAAGAATACGCCAGATTTTATACTGGTTCGGAGTTACCCTACATCCAATCCCACACACAAGTACGAATTTCCTTTCAAAAACAATCTATACAATTACACCCTCGATTTCAAGGCTACGAGGTGCACCCTCCAAAATCACAATCATCTGAGTAAAGATACTTGATTTTCTGGGCAACAAGTTCACCCAATTGATTTCCTAAGGCTACAATCACATCTTATCTCGCTTGATTGATTTTCAAGGCTACAATCAAACCTTTTCTCGCTATGTTGATTATACAAAGCCTATAACTCTGAATAACACTGAGAATATTGTTGAGATAGTAATAGAGAATCAAACCAGAGATAATCTAGTTAGATTCAATGTTGATTTCGGTAGAGTAATGATAAGAATTTGTATATAGAAATGTGGAGGAAGAAGAGGAGTGAAAAACCAAAAAAACTGAATTAAAATTCGTTGAAACTAACCCATATTTATAGAAGCACAACAGCCATGTCCATTCGTGAAGAGTTATGACGAATAAATACTTCTTTTGAAATTTAAATTTGAACTCAACTGACACCATGTCGACATGGGGTACTTGAGTATGTCGACATCCCAAAGGGATTTTTGGTGTTTTGATTTTCTTTGAAAATAACCTTTATTTTATATTAAAAATATTTTAAACTTTATAAATATACTTAACTATAATTAAAATACATAAGTAAATATAAATAATAATATATACAAAATTTTACTATAATTTTATATTTAAAATCTAAGTATAAATATTAAAAGTTAAATATATTATATTTTAAAGATAATTTAAAAACAAGAATAATTTGATTTTGAAATTAAAGATTATTTTGAGGCTAAAAGTATTTGAAATCAGGATAGATGTTTTTTGATGCTTTTAAGAGGAAGGTTTTGAAATCATTTTGAAAACAAGATATAATTTTGAAAAATCATTTTGAATAAAAATTTAGCGGATACAAAACAATGTTCCACTAGATTTATCATAGGTTTCATCCTACTTAGGGTTCCATCCCTTTAACAGGCTCGAAGGGAATTTCATTCCACGAATAAATTGGATTTTAAGATTCCAGTGCTTTTCTATGAGTTTTAACAAAATTTCTAATTAAAATAATAATAACTTACTTGAATTCTTGAACTCTTGATAATCTTGATACTCATGAGTCTTCAATCTTGATATCTTGAATCTCTATACTGTACAGTCTTCATTCTTGTTACCGGCATGGTTAAATCATGCATATACATATATATTTAAACTTATACTGTTAGTATTTATATTTTATAATCTATTCTAAGGTTGTTGTCATCAAAACCATTATCTCACGGACAAACAATCTCCCCTTTTTGATGATGACAACCTTTTTTTTTAAATATTACTTCTATCCTAATAACTCCTCCTAAAACTAATAACTCCCCCTTAATCTATGCCTAGCTACCCTATTTTATACTTCTCCCCCATTGTCATCAGCAAAAAAAACTAACTCTAAACTATATAACACCAAATTATATAACTCCCCATCATTCTTGGCCTAAAATACCTGCATTAATAAACTTATACAATGGAATATAGAATTGATAGTCATAATAATGAATCAAAGATTATATACATGTCAATGTATAATTATACATGTTTTGTACAACAAACATCAATCCACACTAAATATTAATCAAATTCAAACCAAGCCAAAGCAAATGAAATCAAATCAATCAAGGCAAACAATTCAAACAAAGCAACCAAATAAAATTAAACGTTACGTGGAACTTCCACCCATCCTTCTTCTCCAAAGATAGGGTCTGCCTTAATAGCATCCCAATTTTCATTGTCGTTGGTGAGAGAGACTGGAGGATGTGCTTCGTTATCATCCTTGTGTAGGGAGGAAATCATCCATCGTATTGCATCGAAATGCCTTTCTTGCTCCTTGATCATCTGCATTTGACTCAATTCTAAGTGTTGCTGGTTACGAAGAATGAACGAGAGAATATTCTTGAACAAATTAAGAGTTTCTTCAAGATTTTTGGATAAGTTATGAATTGGATTAGCCATATTTGGATTTGTGAGAAGAATGAGAGATAGAGTAGATAAGAAATAGTTTTCAGTGATGAATACTGGAAGAAATAGGTATTTATAGGTGTAGAAATTCGTTTGAAATGAATAGACATATGGTAAATATTCAAATTTCAAATTCAAATTGAATTGTCATTTCTGATCAGTACATGTCGACATGGTCATAAGGGGTATGTCGACATGGTGTAGTGAAATTTGATGATTTATTTTGATTTTGTGAATAATTGTGTGTGCGTATGTGTATATATTTATATAATATACTAACATTTATTCTAGAGATAAGATAAGCTAGATAACAGAAAGAAATTCCATTTCATTTCATACTAAGATGATACAACGATTAATCATAAAGAACTACACAAACATTCAAATTAAAATAAACTAAAACAAATACAACGAGATACGAAAAGGTAGAACTAGTTAGAGGATGATGAAAGTCCAAGTTTCTTGCTGACTTTGGAAATGAACTTGTTCATCCTGGATGAAATTTTGTCCAACTTCTTACTGACGGATTGTTTAAGAATCCGTTGATTCTCAACAATTGTCTTTTGCTTTTTGAGAAGGGTTTTGTTGGATGGATTAGGAGGATAGTCGATGCTTTCCAAAGAGGTTTCACCTTCTTCTTCTTCTTCAATTTCCATTTCATCCCCTTCTTCTTCTTCCTCTTCCTTTTCTTCCATTTCCTCATGAGCCAAGTGCTCTTCCTTTTCGGCAAGAGTCTCATAAGGTTGAAAAACAAATGGAATTTTCATAAGCGAAATGTTGGAATGATTGAAAACTTTTCTAGAAACAAATTCTTCGCCTTTGAAATCCACTCCAAAATAGTTAAAAATCCGAGTGAGATAAATTCCATGATACAAAGTATTCTCACCCATTTCAAGATTTTTGGGACGAAGTTCATAAAATAACTTGCGCCCAATTTATGTCATAATTTTCAAAAATAGCAAAAAGTGCTTTGCAAACTTTTGAAGTAGGATTGTTAAAATTCCTCGATCTTGGGGTCAAAGTATGTTGCAAAAGAAGATTGACAATTCTTGCTTTTGGTCGAAAATTTCGATTTTCTGAATTCAAAATTATCATTCCCTTCGAAAATGTGATGAAATGTCTCACGGTCATTTTCATCGATTTTAAAATTAGAGAGATCCATTCTTGTACTCTTGCAATTGAGAATGGTACCCAAAAGATCACAATTCAAAACAATTCTAGTGCCTTTGACACTACTCCAAATTTCATCCTCATTTCCATTATAAAATCCACGGTTTAAATTTGCATAGAAAATTTTGACAAGATTTGGATAACAAAGAAAATCATTTTGAGAAGCATCAACAAGACTAAGAATTTGATTGTTTGCAAAAAGAGAATCAATTTCATAAGAAGAAAAATCTTTAAAGATAGCAAACTTTCCGGGATGGACTTTGGCATAATTAGCATAATTGATGTATGCTTTTATTGCTTCCGGATGATTGAAGAGTTGCTCTTTTATCTTTCTGAAAATTCTCATGGTGGAGGGGTTGCTTGAAGAAGTCATTAAAGTAGAGAGTAAAGAGCTTGAAGTTTTGAAGAGAGAGTTTGAATTTGAAAATGAGAGTGAAAAGATATGATAAAAGATAGTGAATAAATAGATTCTCAAATGACATGTTCTATGGTCAAAAGGTAGCTTTTCAGAGAATTGAATGAAGTGAAAAGGTGGAGGGAAATTCGAACATTTGAATTCAAATTTTGAAATTCAAAATTCTGGTACCCATGTCGACATCATGGTAAGGACCATGTCGACATGTGCCAGTGAATTTTTGTGATTCATTTTTCCTAAGTTCTCTAATAAATATATATATATATATATATATACTTTATTATTTTTAATGTCTATATATTTCTAAAATATTATTGGACTTATAGTATATTTCAGAAAGTATTATTATACTATTAAAAATAATAATAAAATAATAATAAAAAATAGAAAATAAATTTTAAAATTCAAACAACACACCAATTCAAAATCAATCAATCAAGCAATTAAGCATCTAATTCTAAGCAAGCAATTTCAACCAATTATATTGTAAATGTGTACCTTTTTCTGAGTCCGTTTCTCTGAATTCGTCGGAGTCGTGAACTGCCGTGAAACACAAATTTGAATTATCTGTTTTCTGATCATCGTCACTTGAGGACGAGTCTAAATTATCTAGAGTAGCAGTAAATGCACGCTTTCATTTCTTTGCTGGATCATTGCTCATAGGAGGATTCTGCCTTTCTGGATACGGACAGTCTCTTTTGATGTAGCCTGGTTCATCACAGTTGAAACATTTGACATTATTTGGCACTACATTCTGATTTTCAGAGTTTTTATAGTTGTTTCTCTTGATATTATTCATCTTTCTGTATTTTACGAATTTCCTAAAATTTCTGGTCATACAGGCTATCTCTTCATCATTATCACTGTTTGAGTCTGATCCATTGGTCAATGCATTGAATGTCATTGATTTCTTTTCCGATGCTTTGCTTTCTCTTCTCCTGATCATTTGGACTTCAAACGACATTAGATTTCCAATTAATTCTTCTATCTTTAAGGTATTGATGTCATTTGCCTCTTCGATCGCAAATGTTTTTTGATCCCATTCTGGAGTAGGAGAATTTAAAATTTTTCTGACTTGATCTTCTTCAGAAAATTCATTTTCCAAGGATATTAAAGAATGCACAATATCCTGAAATCTGCTATACATATCTGAAATAGACTCATTAGGGTTTATTTTAAACAATTAAAACTGGTTTGTAAGCATTGAGATTTTGGTCTGTTTAACTTTGCTTGTTCCTTCGTGAGTTACTTGCAAAGTTTTCCAGATTTCATATGCAGACTTACAAACTGACACTCTATTAAATTCATTTCTATCAAGTGAACAAAACAAAATATTCATTGCTTTAGAATTGTTTTGTGCAACAGTCTTTTGCTCAGCGGTCCACTGTGCAAAATCAGTTGTGGGTTCAGAATATTCAGTTTGTGTGATATTCCAAGTGTCTAATCTTATAGATTGTAAATATATTTTCATCCTACATGCCCAATATGCATAGTTACTGCCATTAAAAAGTGGTGGTCTGATAGTAGACTGACCTTCTACAAATGAAATAGTGACAGGGATACTAGTGTTAGTAACAATACCAGTGTTGGTAGCCATTTTGAAAACTTTTTCAAAAATCAGATTATGAAACTTTGAAAACCTTGCTCTGATACCAAATGTGAGAAATGCGGATTATGAATCTTAAGGCTAAGGATAAACACTAGAGGGGGGTGAATAATGCTTTAGAGAATTGTTAAATCTTTTTGAGTTTTTGTTAATTTAAACACAAATGTATGCAATATTCATACACATATACAATCACAGAATCAAAGACAAATGCAAATATAAAGTAAAAGCAGTAAAGGAAAGAACACACTAAATTTTATACTGATTCAGAGTTACCCTACATCCAGTCCCGCACACAAGTACGAATTTCCTTTCAAAAACAATCTTTATAATTACACCCTCGATTTCAAGGCTATGAGGTACATCCTCCAGAATCACAATCCTCTAGGTAGAGATACTTGATTTCCCGGGCAACAAGTTCACCCAATTGATTTCCCAAGGCTACAATCACAACTTATCTCGCTTGATTGATTTTCAAGGCTACAATCACACCTTTTCTCGCTATGTTGATTACAAAAAGCCTATAACTCTGAATAGCACTGTGGATCTTGTTGAGATAGTGATAGGGAATCAAACCAGAGATAATCTAGTTAGATTCAATGTTGATTTCGGCAGAGTAATGATAAGAATTTGTATATAGAAATGTGGACGAAGAAGAGGAGTGAAAAACCAGAAAAACTGAATTAAAATTCGTTGAAACTAACCCCTATTTATAGAAGAACAATAGCCATGTTCATTCATGAAGAGTTATAACGATGTAACGACCCGTAAATTTCGTTAATTAAATTTGTCATTTTAATAAGATATTGGAATTAAATTTAGGAAGAAATGAAAAAAAATATAATTAATAATGAAGCGAATGTTGAAAATGGAATGAAACCATGGAAATTTAAGATAAGTATTAACAGTTGAAATGAAACTGCGAATAATTGAAGTAATGTAAATTGTTATACTAGGCTAATATTTGAATATAAGAATACAAAGGTAAATAGTGAATTAATTTAATGAATTAATGTATGTTATTTATTAATGGTATTAAATAAATTTGGTAATCCTATTGAAATTAATGGTAATAATGTTGATATAAGCTAATAAATTAAATTTCAATCAATACCCATTTATGGATGGAATGAAATGGAATTTATGTAAATGTATACTAGGTTTTACATCAAATGGAAGTTTTTGTAATAAGTGGATGTAAATATTGAATCAATTTATGAAATAAATCTAAAGGTTATATTTGGTTCGAACATAGGCGAATGAAATTAGTAGTATGGAAATAAATGCCAACATTGATTATAAGTAATAAAGGCTTATTTATGTTACTAAGAGTAACGGTAATGTTTATTTAGGTTACCTATTTAATTAGTTTGTTAACTGGAATTTGAGATAAATTGTAATAAATGTAAATAAATGTTACATTTGTGTGGAATGTAATACAATGGTTAGGACTGTTAGAATGGATATATTAAAGTAATGAATGAGAAAAACAAGGTAACTAAGTTTATATAGTAGTATTGAACTTAATAAAAGATTTGAATTAAACGAATCAATTGATATATGTTTATTTCTTTAGTATGTGTATAAAATTTGGAAATCAAATTGCAATTAAAGAAAATTAGATAGTACGTTATTTGAAAATAAATTTAATAAATACATTAAGGAAATGTAATATAATTCACTGTTAATTATACCTATAAAATGTCAATTTATCTAATAGCAAGATTTTCAATCAATAAACGGATCTATTGAGATTTCAATCTATAAATTAATAACATTTAATGTGAAATCAAGTACAATTATTTGACTTAATTTGTGCGGATAGGGTAGGTGTGATTTGTCATTTAAAATGGTTAATTTTATAAGATGTAGTTAATGCTAATCCTGTTTATAATATGACGATAGGCTAATTTAAAGCAAGATTTAATTGAAGAAAAATTTCAATAATTGAATTTATTGCGAGTAAATGAAATTAAATATGGTGGTTTGTGAAATAATTTATGTAATAATTTTAAATCCAATGGTAAACTCTTCTATTTGAAATTAATGAATGGAATAATTGTGGGTTAATTTAATTTAATGGAAATTTTGGAAATTTTATCCGTAATTTTGAATTTTATGAAATTGAGGATTTATATCGATTAATCTTCTCTAAATTGACATTTAAAAATTGTTTAAATCATTGTAAATGTTTGAGAATTATAAAGTGATAAAGATTGCAAATTTCAGAATTTATACGCGAAATTTGATTTAATTAATGGAAAAATAGCCATTTTGGCCACTGAATCAGATTTCGATGAAACCAGTTTCATCGGATCCGTAATGGTGAACTATAATAGGGTTTCAAGTTTCAAAGCGATCGGACTTGTCGTTTGATCGTACGGACTCGAAACGCCTTGATATTTATGCAATTGAAATCAATTTGGAAAATATTGTTTTTAGCATAACTTTTTCATACGATGCAATATTAACCTGAAACCTTTTCCATTGCATTTAAATTATTTGAAAACACCTATTTTGATATATGGGTTTACCCAATTTCGTTCCGGGGTCAGAACGGGTTTTTGGGCCACTTTGTCGTTAGCGCGTACTCAACCCGATCCATTTATTCTATTCCAACTTTCTCTATAAATATCATGCTATAAACCCTAGCCTTCATAATTCTCATTTGTCTATATGCAAATTCATTCTATTCCTCCTCTTCCTCAATGGTAGTCAAAATTCTATATTTCCAGATCCAATTGCAAAATCAAATCCAAAGCCTAAAATTCAAAGTCCTCGGAAAAATCTGAAAAATATATATGTTGAAGCTCTCGACTAGCGTAATTTACTGGTGGTGTTCGTTTTTCGTTTTGGTTCATCGTCTGATCAGTAAAAATTGAAGAAGTTTCGGCCGTTCATCGCTCAACGATGAACTTCGTCGGATCAGAAAACCCTTTCTGGGTTTTGTAGAGGGGATCGAGGGGAGTCGATCTGTGGCATTCGTTCGTGGAGTTAACGGTCAGATTTCGTGCAAAAATTGATTAGGGTTTAATAAAATAGGCCGCGGTCGTGCTTTATTTCGGCGACGTGGTGGCCATGGGGGGGCACCGTGGGTGCGGCTTGGCGAGTGCGTGGTGATGGTGAGGGTTGGCATCGCTGCAGTGGTCGAAGGCGAGAGGAAATCGTGGTCAATGTCTGGTCGACGGCTAATGGATGGGTTCTTTCTTTGTTGCTTGCGTGCGTGGCCTATAGCGGAAGAAGCGTGATGACTTGCGTACTGGGATGTTTGCTTGATGACGTGGCAGGAGGTATAAATGTGTTCTCTTTTTCCTTTTTTTTATTTCAATCGCATTTATCGTCATAACTTTTGCATACGATATTTGTTTTACGCGCGGTTTCTTTTGTTAGGATCGTATTGAATTACGGACTTGATGACGCCAGTTTGGATGAATTCTGAGACGGTTAAATTTTTGGGTTTAAATTGGATTTAAATTCAATTTAATTCAAAAGGTGAGTGTTTTAAGCCACCCACAACTTCTAAAATTTCTTATGTTTGTTAAATTGATTTATGATCTGTTTAGAAATTAATTTATAACTGTTTGGCATATTTTCAATCATCATCCCAGTTAAATTAAGTTAATTTAATTAAATTGTTGCTTATTTATTTATTGCATATAAACTGCCAGTTAAATTTGTTATTTATCTAATTATTGCATATAAACTACCAGTTGAACAGTTAATTAAATTATTGTTGAATATAAACTACTAGTTGATACCTGCTATTTATTATTCGTTATATATTGATGTATTGTTTGAATATGATGATGATTTTGACGAATGGATGTATGATTTTATAATGGATGAAAGGATGTTTATTTATATCATAATAAACTGCAAGTTATTATGCATTTTCATCTCATTCGGGATTGTGGTTTGAAATGATATATAAATGTAATTTTTATTTTTAAATTACGGATTGAAATGATAAATATCTGTATCACTTGACCATAGGATAGAAAATTTTATACAGGCACCGCGGTCTATATATAAAAGTATTTTGGAATGATTTTTCTATGGTTTGTGAAGAAAAATACGGTTTGATGAGATATTGATTTGGATATTGTATAAATGTTATTTTATATAAAATTGAATTCCCGGTTTTAAGCTATGTATGAATTTGGTTTAAAGGTGTAAAAGAAGTTTAATAATAAAAGTTTAACTTTGTTAAGATATAATACGGTTAAGTATTTATTTAAATTTATTTATAGAGTTATAATGACTTAAATAAAAATTCAAGGTTGGATGGTACATGGGAATTCGATTTGAATTAAAGTATTTAAGAATTATCCTCGAAAAGGAAAATTTGATTTGAAATGTAAATAAATTGAGATTTAAAAGTAATGATTTTATAACTTGATTTTATTTAGAGGACTTAAATGAATATCCAATTTATTAAATGAATATTACCAAGTTAATTAAAATGAAAGAATAACCCAGTTTATTTGAGCCTAAATGTGTTACTAAAATAACATTTGATTTATTAAGCAAACATTTCGAATCTAAATAATAGCAGTTGAAAATTGATATATATGAAATTATCAAAGAATAGGTTTGAATGGTGGAAAAATTTAAGCTTTGAAAAATATGGAAATTTAAATGGGTTATTTGGGAATTCAAATCCGTTTTTGAAATTGATTTGTGAAGGTAAGGATGCTATTTTTATTTTATAATAAATAATTTAATATTTAAAACCATTTAAGTGGTGTAATATGTTTCAAAGTTACGAAATTCAAAGTTTTATGTTTTGAAAGGGATGTATTTCAAGTTTTGATTTCGAAATATTATAACTTTGAAAATGTTATGGTTTTAGAAAAGGATATATTTGAAACTGATATCATATTGATTTGGTTTTTTTTTAAAAGAGAAAGTGATATCAAAATTATATAGTTTTGAAATGGATATCTTATTCCGGTTTTGAAATATAAATTGTTTTGAAATGGCCGCGGTGTTATAATAACGTTTGGTTGTTAAAGAGACCGGGATCGAAAATTGTCATACTCTCTGCCAACTCCGAAAACCACTTTAACAACCGTGTACGCGGTGGAGATTTCAGAATGAAAAATAGGATGGCGGCGGCGTTTCCTTTGAGGTAAATACGTGGAACCAACTCCCGTGAGTTGCATAAGGTAGCTAAAACAGGAGCGATCGACGGGTTAATTGAGGTAGCACCTTTGATCGGACACATCCCTTCGATATTCTACTCTGACTTTGGTTTTACTCGGTGGCCACTTTTGATTTCTTTGATTTGGGGGTGTGGCTCGAGGTGGGCGGTAGCTGCGGCTACGCGTTACCACCGACCCGAAAGTGTAATTGGTATATCTACCCTGGCATTGCTTAGTTGTGCCGTGTCACCTACCCTATCACGCCTTGTACGAGTTTGGTTTTCTCCCATAGCCCGTGTGGTATCCTCTAGTGGCTTCCCGATCAGGAGGGACTATGATATTGGATGGACTACTGGGACTATTACGTGTTAAGGGCTATATGGGTAACCCCTTAATGCTATTTAAAAGTAAGTTTATTTTACAATTAGACACTATTATAATAGCAAAATATACTACATAGTAAATAGTTTAACGGATCCTTAGGAGATGTAAATCCCAAGCATCTCTTGAGTTACTGCACTCATATTTACTTCTGTTGATTTAACTTACATAAGATCTTTTAGTTCTGACTCGAGTGTTTTATCTTTTCAATTCGCTCGAGTCAGTTCGAGCGTTTCAGGATTTGAAGATTTTATTCTAGAGGACGAAGACGAAGATCTGTAGTACTATTAGCTACTATATTATTTACTACACCATTTAATTCCGCTGCATTAATTATTATTCTCTGTTATGTGTACTCTGATATATATTGTATAAGAAAAATTAAATAATTTGTAAACAGCTTCATGAACTGTATATTCGATTATTATATTTTATCCTTCCGCTGTGAGATTCTGTTTTGTTATATTTCTTTCTCGTTTTTCTTATTTACCCCATAAAAATCCGCCCCTCTGTATGGTTTAAATTGGCACGTGTGTCGACTTAAAGCATGCGAAAAGGCGGGATGTTACAGATGAATAGACACTTCTTTTGAAATTTAAATTTTGAACTCAACTGAAACCATGTCGACATGGGGTACTTGAGTATGTCGACATCCCAAAGGGATTTTTGGTGTTTTGATTTTCTTTGAAAATAACCTTTATTTTATATTAAAACTATTTTAAACTTTATAAATATACTTGACTATAATTAAAATACATAAGTAAATATAAAGAATAATATATAGAAAATTTTACTATAATTTTATACTTAAAATCTAAGTATAAATATTAAAAGTTAAATATATTATATTTAAAAGATAGTTTAAAAACAAGAATAATTTGATTTTGAAATTAAAGATTATTTTGAGGCTAGAAGTATTTGAAATCAGGATAGATGTTTTTTGATGCTTTTAAAAGGAAGGTTTTGAAATCATTTTGAAAACAAGATATAATTTTGAAAAATCATTTTGAATAAAAAGTTAGCGGATACAAAACAATGTTCCACTAGATTTGTCGTAGGTTCCATTCTACTTACAGTTCCATCCCTTTAATAGGCTCGAAGGGGATTCCATTCCACGAACAAATTGGATTTTAAGATGCCAGTGCTTTTCTATGAGTTATAACAAATTAAAAAAAAAATTACATGAATTCTTGAACTCTTGATAATCTTGATACTCATGAGTCTTCAATCTTGATATCTTGAATCTCTATACTGTAAAGTCTTCATTCTTGTTACCTGCATGGTTAAATCCTGCATATACATATATATCTAAACTTATACTGTTAGTATTTATATTTTATAATCTATTCTAAGGTTGTTGTCATCAAAACCATCATCTCACGGACTAACAATCTCCCCCTTTTTGATGATGACAACCTTTGTTTATAAAATATTACTTCTATCCTAATAACTCCCCCTAAAACTAATAACTCCCCCTTAATCTATGCCTAACTACCCTATTTTATACTCCTCCCCCTTTGTCATCAACAAAAAAAACTAACTCTAAACTATATAACACCAAACTATATAACTCCCCCTCATTCTTGGCCTAAAATACCTGCATTAATGAACTTATACAATGGAATATAGAATTGATAGTCACAATAATGAATCAAAGATAATATACATGTCAATGTATAATTATACATGTTTTGTACAACAAACATCAATCCACACTAAATATTAATCAAATTCAAACCAAGCCAAAGCAAATGAAATCAAATCAATCAAGGCAAACAATTCAAACAAAGCAACCAACTAAAATTAAACGTTACGTGGAACTTCCACCCATCCTTCTTCTCCAAAGGTAAGATCTGCCTTAATAGTATCCCAATTTTCATTGTCGTTCGTGAGAGAGATTGGAGGATGTGCTTCGTTATCATCCTTGTGTAGGGAGGAAATCATCCATCGTATTGCATCGAAATGCCTTTCTTGCTCCTTGATCATCTGCATTTGACTCAATTCTAAGTGTCGCTGGTTACGAAGAATGAACGAGAGAATATTCTTGAATGAATTAAGAGTTTCTTCAAGATTTTTGGATAAGTTATGAATTGGATTAGCCATATTTGGATTTGTGAGAAGAATGAGAGATAGAGTAGATAAGAAATAGTTTTCAGTGATGAATTCTGGAAGAAATAGGTATTTATAGGTGTAGAAATTTGTTTGAAAAGAATAGACATATGGTGAATATTCAAATTTCAAATTCAAAATGAATTGTCATTTATGATCAGTACATGTCGACAAGGTCATAAGGGGTATGTCGACATGGTGTAGTGAAATTTGATGATTTATTTTGATTTTGTGAATAATTGTGTGTGTATATATATTTATATAATATACTGACATTTATTCTGGAGATAAGATAAGCTAGATAACAGAAAGAAATTTCATTTCATTTCATACTAAGACGATACAACGATTAATCATAAAGAACTACACAAACATTCAAATTAAAATAAACTAAAACAAATACAACGGGATACGAAAAGGTAGAACTTGTTAGAGGATGATGATGAAGAAGAAAGTCCAAGTTTCTTGCTGATTTTGGAAATGAATTTGTTCATCTTGGATGAAATTTTGTCCAACTTCTTACTAAAGGATTGTTTAAGAATCCGTTGATTCTCAACAATTGTCTTTTGGTTTTTGAGAAGGGTTTTATTGGATGGATTAGGAGGATAGTCGATGCTTTCCAAAGAGGTTTCACCTTCTTCTTCTTCTTCAATTTCCATTTCATCCCCTTCTTCTTCTTCCTCTTCCTTTTCTTCCATTTCCCCATGAGCCAAATGCTCTTCCTTTTCGGCAAGAGTCTCATAAGGTTGAAAAACAAATGGAATTTTCATAAGCGAAATGTTGGAATGATTGAAAACTTTTCTAGAAACAAATTCTTCGCCTTTGAAATCCACTCCAAAATAGTTAAAAATCCGAGTGAGATAAATTCCATGATACAAAGTATTCTCACCCATTTCTAGATTTTGGGGACGAAGTTCATCCAAAATAACTTGCGTCCAATTTATGTCATAATTTCCAAAAATAGCAAAAAGTGCTTTGCAAACTTTTGAAGTAGGATTGTTAAAATTCCTCGATCTTGGGGTCAAAGTATGTTGCAAAAGAAGATTGACAATTCTTGCTTTTGGTCGAAAATTTCGATTTTTTGAATTCAAAACTATCATTCCCTTCGAAAATGTGATGAAATGTCTCACGGTCATTGTCATCGATTTTAAAATTAGAGAGATCCATTCTTGTACTCTTGCAATTGAGAATGGTACCCAAAAGAACACAATTCAAAACAATTCTAGTGCCTTTGACACTACTCCAAATTCCATCCTCATTTCCATTATAAAATCCACGGTTTAAATTTGCATAAATTTTTTTGACAAGATTTGGATAGCAATTAAGCATCTAATTCTAAGCAAGCAATTTCAACCAATTATATTGTAAATGTGTACCTTTTTTGAGTCCGTTTCTCTAAATTCGTCGGAGTCGTGAACTACCGTGAAACACAAATTTGAATTATCTATTTTCTGATCATCATCACTTGAGGACGAGTTTGAATCATCTAGAGTAGCAGTACATGCACGCTTTCGTTTCTTTGCTGGATCATTGTTCATAGGAGGATTCTTCCTTTTTGGATAAAGACAGTCTTTTTTGATGTGTCCTGGTTCATCACAGTTGAAACATTTGACATTATTTGGCACTACATTCTGATTCCCAGAGTTCTTATAGTTGTTTCTCTTGATATTATTCATCTTTCTGTATTTTAGGAATTTCTAAAATTTCTGGTCATACATGCTATTTCTTCATCGTTATCACTGTTTGAGTCTGATCCATTGGTCAATGCATTGAATGTCATTGATTTCTTTTCGGATGCTTTGCTTTCTCTTCTCCTGATCATTTGGACTTCAAATGACATTAGATTTCCAATTAATTCTTCTATCTTTTATGTATTGATGTCATTTGCCTCTTCGATCGCAAGTGTCTTTTGATCCCATTCTGGAGTAGGAGAATTTAAAATTTTTCTGACTTGATCTTCTTCAGAAAATTCCTTTCCCAAGGATATTAAAGAATGCAAAATATCCTGAAATCTTCTATACATATCTGAAATAGACTCATTAGGGTTCATTTTAAATAACGGAAACTGGTTTGTGAGCATGGAGATTTTGGTCTATTTAACTTTGCTTGTTCCTTCGTGAGTTACTTGCAAAGTTTTCCAGATTTCATATGAAGACTTACAAACTGACACTCTATTAAATTCATTTCTATCAAGTGAACAAAACAAAATATTCATTGCTTTAGAATTGTTTTGTGCAACAGTCTCTTGCTCAGCGGTCCACTGTGCAAAATCAGTTGTGGGTTCAGAATATTCAGTTTTGTGATATTCCAAGTGTCTAATCTTAGAGATTGTAAATATATTTTCTTCCTACATTCCCAATATACATAGTTACTTCTATTAAAAAGTGGTTGTCTAACAGTAGACTGACCTTCTACAAATGAACTAATGACAGAGATACTAGTGTTAGTAACAATACCAGTGTTGGTAGCCATTTTGAAAACATTTCCAAAAATCAGATTATGAAACTTTGAAGACCTTGCTCTGATACCAAAATTGAGAAATGCGGATTAAGGATTTTAAGGCTAAGGATAAACACTAAAGGGGGATGAATAGTGTTTTAGAGAATTGTTAAATCTCTTTGAGTTTTTGTTAATTTAAACACAAATGTATGCAATATTCATACATAGATATGATCATAGAATCAAACATAAATGCAAGTATAAAGTAAAAGCAGTAAAGGAAATAACACACCGAATTTTATATTGGTTCGGAGTTACCCTACATCCAGTCCCGCACACAAGTACGGATTTCCTTTCAAAAACAATCTTTACAATTACACCATCGATTTCAAGGCTACGAGGTTCACCCTCCAGAATCATAATCCTCTGGGTAGAGATACTTGATTTTTCGGGCAACAAGTTCACCCAATTGATTTCCCAAGGCTACAATGACACCTTATCTCACTTGATTGATTTTCAAGGATACAATCACACCTTTTCTCGCTATGTCGACGACAAAAAGCCTATAACTCTGAATAGCACCGAGGATCTTGTTGAGATAGTGATAGAGAATCAAACCAAAGATAATCTAGTTAGATTCAATGTTGATTTCGGTAGAGTAATGATAAGAATTTGTATATAGAAATGTGGAAGAGGAAGAGGAGTGAAAAACCAGAAAAACTAAATTAAAATTCGTTGAAACTAACCCCTATTTATAGAAGAACAACAGCTATGTGCATTCGTGAAGAGTTACGACGAATAGACAATTCTTTTGAAATTTAAATTTTGAACTCAACTGACACCATGTCGACATGGGGTACTTGAGTATGTCGACATCCCAAAGGGATTTTTGGTGTTTTGATTTTCTTTGAAAATAACCTTTATTTTATATTAAAACTATTTTAAACTTTATAAATATACTTGACTATAATTAAAATACATAAGTAAATATAAAGAATAATATATACAAAATTTTACTATAATTTTATATTTAAAATCTAAGTATAAATATTAAAAGTCAAATATATTATATTTAAAAGATAGTTTAAAAACAAGAATAATTTGATTTTGAAATTAAAGATTATTTTGAGGCTAGAGGTATTTGAAATCAGGATAGATGTTTTTTGATGCTTTTAAAAGGAAGGTTTTGAAATCATTTTGAAAACAAGATATAATTTTGAAAAATCATTTTGAATAAAAAGTTAGCGGATACAAAACAATGTTCCATGAGATTTTTCGTAGGTTCCATCCTACCCCTTTAACATGCTCGAAGTGGATTCCATTTCACGAATAAATTGGATTTTAAGACGCTAGTGTTTTTCTATGAGTTTAACAAAATTTATAATTAAAAAATAATAAATTACTTGAATTCTTGAACTCTTGATAATCTTGAATATCATGAGTCTTCAATCTTGATATCTTGAATATCTATACTGTACGGTCTTCATTCCTGTTACCTTCTTGGTTAAATCCTGCATATACATATATATCTAAACTTATACTGTTAGTATTTATATTTAATAATCTATTCTAAGGTTATTGTCATCAAAACCATCATCTCACGGAGTAACATATACAATATATAAAATATGTTCAATACACATCACAATGATATACATAAAAGAGACTATACAATACAGAATGATAATCTATAATACCAAATATCTAGTCTTCTCTATGCCCAGAAAACAAATGTTGGTCTCTTCGTCCCTGAACTTGAAATATCTTGAACTAGCATGAGTATTATAAATAATAAACATGTCAGACTATATGCAAATCCAAGGTCATTAAACATAATCATATTATATGCTAGTTATAAATTATTATAATAATGTCATCTCAACAATCCCAAATGTCATATACGCAGATCACTACAAAACTCAGCATAAATATGTCATCATCTATACAAAATTCATCAAATCAGAAATCATAAAACAACAGCAAATGGGTGAATCATCCATATTCGGAAATTATCATCTAAATGCAGAATACATCTGCAAAAGAGATATCACCATATATAATCAGGCTAACCTATAGCTTGCCCAAATATGTCACTCGATCTCAATATAAATAATCATTTATAAACAAAATCACTAAAATGGCGACACATGCCAGTGAAGGATAAAACTGGCAACACATACCTATAAAAAATGATCGATGACACATGCCAAGGAAAATTAAATAAGTAACACATAAGACAAATAAGCAACACATATCATTGAATAGTAGTTGGCGACACACCCTAATAAGACATAAATGGCAATGCGTGAAAATAAATAATAGTTGGTGACACACGCCGAAGAGAGATAATAGGCGACACATGCAAAAGAATGACACATGGATTGATCATACTCTGGACCCAGTCACATGTACAATTGTAACTCAACATCTCAAATATATATATATATAAGTATATGTCCATATCACACATGTTGAATATGCTAATGTATGATTTTTATTTGATGATAATAAACATATATATATATATTCGTTTAAATGTATTTGTAGTTGTGCTATTTTATTTTTCGACATAATTTAATAAATATTTGTAGAACAAAAGAAACAACTCGAAATTCTTATTTAAACAAATATTTTATTCAAAAAAATATTTTATTACAAATTCAAATAGCACAAATTTGAGCTCTCACTAGATTTACAATTTCAATTACAACACAATTTTCAATTTACAACTTTCACATCACTACAAATTCACTCAACATTCGTATTTGATCTTTAACTCTATTCCAGCCTACATCTAGCACTTACTATTTGCAAAATAAATATTAATGCAGTAAAATTGAAAAAGAAATATTTTGCAGTGCAAAATGAAGTGTGTGTTTCAGAATATATCATTTGCCTCAGTTATTTGGGTTGTTCTTCATCATTTTCTTTTGATTAATCTTACATGAACAATTTATGACATGCACAATGTATCATTGTACATGCCATAAGGTCATGCACACCGATATACACTTGCTTGTTAAAATTGCAGGGATAGGAGAGCAAAAGGTCAAACCCAAGCCTAAAATAGATTCTACCTAAGTATAAAAAACATAAACACAGCTTCAACCAAATGGTCAAGCACAGGGCAGTGCATATGTACATAGTGGTGCATGCAACATTTCAACTCAACCAACATTTCAGAAATGCAAAGCAATGCTTCAAGAAAATACCACATAACAATAACACCAGACATGTCCAAATGAAAGCATTCAGGCATTCGGTCACATGGTTCAGGCATTCAGGCATGGTTCAGGGTTGAACATGAGCATCCAACCCAGTCTCCAAAATGAAAACAACATGTTCAGACCACAAGGATAGAACTGATGCCAGAGAATGCGAGTTCATCAAAAAGCAAGCACTCGAAATGACGACAACTTAACTCGAAACAAAGTATCGGAGCCTCTAACATGCTCACAAGTTCACTGCAATGAACACATTGAAGCTACAACAGTAACATATACACATGTATACATATATGCATATATGTGTGTATATATATGTGTGTGTGTGTGTGCACATATATCAGTTCACCATGAATACAACATATCAGTTCAACCTGACTAGCAGTATGTTCATGCAACATAACCAGATTCAATATCAAAACACCATGTTCAAACCAGTTCAAGTGGTGAATACAAAGGGCACCAGACCTTCCAGTCACAATGCAACGGGGCAAGTATGACTCGAAGCAATGCAATGATCAGACTGTAGCAATAAACTTCAAATGAAAACAGAGAATACAAGTGTGCAAGTAAAAGGCACAAACATGATTCGAACATACATAACAATAACTCAAACATCACATGAAATCAGGAGTTCAAAAGACAAGACATTTAAACAAGCAACCAGATCGGACTCCAAAAATCCAAGAGAGCCATCACATCGAAGCAACTGGAAATGGAACTCGAAGAAACTGCACAGTTAACTCGAACCAAACATGCAACTACACCAAATTAATGAATGAGTAAAAGCAGTTCTACGTATGAGATAGAGCATAGGACATAACATCAAACACATATACACACACATACAAGTGTACATGGTGACACACATACAAAGTGTACATGGTGACACATATACAAATTAGTGAACTGGTTTTATGCAACAGCAACGAGCACTGTGGAGAAATTAAGCAGTGGTTAAGTATCATTAAATTTTTTGAACAAAGTCAAGAATTGTTTCAAAAAGTCAAGGTAGCAAAGAACCAGAACAACGAATGGTTGTGCGTTTTGAACAAGTCAGTGAATAAGTCATAGCCAGAGAACCAGATTATCTCAAATTCAAATGAGCAAGTCGTAAAAGAAAAAAAAGAATAAAATTTAAATGCATAAGTTAAAGGAGCATAGAACGGAACCGACTCCAAAAAAAATTCAAACGTATTCAACTAATGATTATACGAACAAGTCAGAATTATCACCATCATTCAAGTAATAATCTAATGGCCGGGCAAAATATTTGAAGAATTCAAAAAAAAAATATACGAACGAAAATTTAAGGAATTTATCCCTATTTAACCCAATTTCATCATCGACATACAACCATTCGAGTTCAAGCAAAATCAGAGAGAAAAAATCGAAATAAATCACGAACTAAGCCAGAACTCGAATCAAGTCGAGTATAATTATAAATCGAAAAAGGGAAAACACATACCAATTTAAACTGTGAATCAAACTCGACAATTAGAGCAACCGCAAGCCTAACAATGCCAAAGACTCGATTGAAAAAGCAAATTGAAGTGAATTCATCATCACAATCGACCAGATTTGAATCAGCGACTTCAAATTAAAAGAAGCCCTAATTGTTAAAGAGGAACAAAGAAAGGCGACCGAAGTCATCACAAACAAAAGAAAAGAGGAAGACGTTCTTTTTTACTTTAATTAATTATGTGGGCCTATTGTATATTCTATATTTGGCTTAAGTTTTTAAATTAGGGTTTTGTATCTAGTTTTATTTTTTATTTGTAATTTCTTTTTGAAATATTATGAATTTCTAGTTGTGTAACTAGGTACAAACTAGGGGGCGAAGTTTGAGAATTTGCAACTCAGTGGTTGAGTTGTAGCAGAATTTTGAGCTTAAAGTTAGGTTAGTCAAGTTAGTGGGTGTCGCAAGTTTATGTGTATAAGCGTCTGACTACTTATTTCGAATAGAGACCTTAGGGCCAACACGTAGGTAGGTTATTGCCGTAGCTGGGTAAATTTGTATATGACCTCTACTGCATTATTTTCTGTTATTTTTTTATTTCCACATTAATTTTAAGTTTTTATTAGTACACCCTGTTCACCCCCCCTCTAGAGTGAAAACGATCCTACAAGTGGTATCGGAGCAAGGTTAATAGCATATGTGTAACCCTAGTTGCAAATCTAGCAAGAGTCGGTCCGGTATTATTCTCCTTATTTTTGATGGAATTTTTTTTATTAAAAATGGAATTTTATTTAAAATATATTAATTCTAGATGTTGGGATATTATTGAAAATGGATGTGATATAGTAGACAAGAAAAATACTTCGATTAATGCTCTTGATATGCATGTACTATATTCTCATATTAATCGAGATAATTTTAACCATATCTCTCATTGTGAAAGTACATAGGAAATTTGGAATACTTTTAATGCAATATTTGATGCACAAGTCAACAATGGTGAGAAATCCTCCATAACCGACTCAGTTGAAGAAACGTGCTTGATAGGGTTTGCAAAAGACAATAGTGATGAAGATTTAATAGCCGACGAGATAAGTGAGTTTTCATTCAATGATTTAGTTCTCTTATGCCGAAAATTAATTGAAAATAATGAAGCTCTTGAGATGAAAAATAATTAGTTGATAGGGGAACAATCTAAACTGCGTCAGAAAAATAATGATTTGGAAAATGAGCTTAAAAATATTAAGAAAAATAAAAATCTAATTGCAAAAGGTGTTTGGACTATGAAAAAGATTTTGAAAGTTTTGCATGAAAACTTTCAAAAGTTAGAAAACGAAATTTTAATTCGAGAGAAGAACAAAACTAAGTCAATTTGTAAAAATCATAAATTGCAAAAAGAGTTAGATAGTTTTAAGAAGTCGGGATGTTCTAAACATGCGATTTTTGAAAAGAAATTAAATGTGGTGAACGAAATATTAAAACCCTTGAAAAAAAGTGATTTTGAGCAAATCTGAAATTATTCGATTAAATCATGAGTTTGAAAAGGAGATTGAAAAAATCAAGGATTTCGAAAAAATTTGAATTTAAAAAACTTCAACTCTTTGAACTGAGATGCTAGAAATTGAGACTAAAATTAGAGAGCTTGAAAATGAAAATATGGACTTGAAAATGAATAATTTTGAAAAGAGAGATAGTACCATTAGCTATTGTTCGAAGCTAATAAATGAAAATTAACTTTTAAAATCGAAAGTTAATAAACTTAAGCTGATTACTCGAAAAAATTTCACTAGAGAAAAATCATTTAATACGCTCTTAAGAAATCAACTCTTCATGAATAAAAGGAAAGGATTTGGATTTGCAAAAGTGTCAAAATATGAAAAAACGACTAATAACACTGTTAAGGGAAAAAATGTGATACCCAAATGCGTAAAGTGTGAAAATATTGGACATGGCAAGAATAATTTTTGAAATATATACACACAAAATCGTTAAACAAATATGGATTCCAAAAAGTACGAATATAAATGGTTTGAAATTTAAACAAATTTGGATTTCTAAAGGCACAATTGTTGATGCTAACGATTTGTTATATGGACAAATTTGGGTACCAAAGATTTCAATAAATAATAATAGTGGTCATACATCCTTAGTTAGACCACTTGCCTTCCCCAAAATTTAGACACATAAGTGGGCTAAGGAACACATTTGATGGAGATAGATTTTGAGTTGTTCTATGTGATTGATAAACTAAAATTTAAATGTTCCATAGCCTATAAAGATTATATGGAATCATCACATTTTGAATATCACGGTATCGAAGGAAAGTGATGTATGATCTCTTAACTCAATTTTGTTCACATATTGTTAATTATGTTTTGATCGACATGTTGAAGTATTTATGCCATATCTTGAACATTTCAACTTTGATTTTTGAAATTCTTGATGTTCTGGAAAGCTAACCGATAATGCTACAACTTTTTTATTTTTAGTTTTTATTGATTCACTTTGGAATGTCTTGAAAAACTGCTTTGACGAATTTTTTGAATGTGTATTTTTACTCAATATAAATTACTTTACTTGTGCTTGATACAAATGGACGTTCTAAAAAATTTCAGAAAAAAAACAAATCAAGTGTTGAGGAGTACATGTTTCTCTTATATACCGCTATATATCACCATGAATACCTCAAATATAAGTGGTATCTGATATCATCTCATGTTGAAATCAATTTTGCAATTATTTATATTGATTTTCAACTAGAAGTCATTTTCATAAAAGCCCCTTACAAAAAATTGATTTTCACTTATTTTATTTTTCAAACATTGGTTTTCATTATGATAAAAATATTTTAGTATATTTCGGTGAGAGATTTACTCTAGAAAAAATAACCATTGACTAATTGAATCTTTTGAAACTTACCAAAATTATTATAGTACTTGAAAAGTGATGGATAGTGATTAAATTATATTTCATATTAGTAGAAAGTACAATTTTATAATTTCATGAAAATTAAAAAATTTTACGAAAATTTTAGATTAGTACTTATTCCATGATCATTTCTACCACTTTCACCTTTCTATCAATCCATACATCATAATATAGTGTGCAGAATTTAGTATTTCAAAATAACGAAATATTTTTTTTTTTAAAATAATTATATCCTAAAGTATACACTCTCATTTAAAAGTCCTCGCGGTTATGGATGGGTGAATTACTTAAATTTCTATATATTGGCTTCCATTCTCATTTAAAAGTCCTAGCGGTTATGCATGGATGTGATGCATATAAGAAATGGATAAATATCAAGTTTATTCTAATATCATTTAAAATTTCTCATGGTTATGCATGGTTAGAAAATACTTGACATATTTTTTTATAAAAAAAAAGTGGGGGGGTTGGGGGGGGGAGGGGGATGGTAATTACTAACCTCATTTAAAAGTCCTAATAGTTATGCATGGTTAGTAAGTGCTTTTCATTTTTTTGTATGATATTTGAAAAGGGAAAATGCACAAATTATTTCTTTATTGAAAATATCAAACTCTTGTCACTATATAAAAATTTCCATAATCCTACTATTTCTCTAAAGTGGAGTTTGATTCTAATTAATAAAATATTATGATTTTTGTTTGATTAATTGGAATTTGAAATTAATATTTCCCTCATGATTTGACATTATATTTTTAATCAAAATCGTAGCTATTTCAATTACTATTATTATTTTTGATTGTAATAAAAGGGGGGAGAGAGGTTAAGATTTTGATTTTTGAGCGATGTCCTTACTAATATTCGAGAGTGTTTTTATTCAAAGTTATTTTTAATTAATTTTTTAGTTTTAACTACATGCATCTGTGTAGGCGGAGTTTTGTTATAGGGGGAGTATTCAAATATGGGGAGCTAATAGAATTCATCAAGAACAAATACATTTAATAGAGTCAAAATCTTAATATATGTTTACGATCAAGAAAAGGGGGAGATTGTAGAATGTGCTAATGTATGATTTTGTTTTGATGATAATAAACATATATATATATATATATATATATATTAAATTAAATGTATTTGTAATTGTACTATTTTATTTTTCCACATAATTAAATAAATATTTATTAAATAAAATAAATAACTCGAAATTCTTATTTAAACAAATATTTTATTCAAACCAATATTTTATTACAAATTCAATAGTACAAATTTGACAGCACACTAGATTTACAATTTCAATTACAACACAATTTTCAATTTACAACTTTCACCTCACTCCCCATCCCTAGACCCATACTAACAAAGAGTATTACTAGATAATACTTTCTGCTAGTGCAAAGAATAGGGCTAGTTATGAATGTCCATTTACAGCTTTCTCTTACATATCTACTGAATACGTCGGTTGGTGCTATTTTTTTTTCTATCTCTAGTGGATTGACAAATTCAGTAAATTCCTAACACAAAAATATAGGTGGCTAACGGATCTATCAAAACAAAATACCACAACTAAATGAACATAACAGAACAGAAAACAAATACACACACACACATATACACTAATGCATTTAATTACAACATCAATGATACATCAATAGTGGTATAACGACCAAACTATACACAAGGAGTCAAATAAATATACATCAAAAGGAAAACTCCAAAAACACCATAACCATAAAAGAAGTAACTGGTATCCAAGCGGAAGCTTCAACCAAAGCTAAAACCAAAAGTAGGTATCATACCTGAAACTACTCGGTCTGACCCGAGTATAAAATACATAGGTCAATCTAGCTAAAACAATCCGTTTAATTAGGATAGACGATAATACGAAGCATAAGGTAAAAGGTAGGGTATCCTCTCGAACGAGAAGAAACCATAATAAGAGCATGACATTACTTCACATAAGGGAAAGAAGGGTTATTCTCCTCGATTGAGAGGAAATACTAAAAAGAACATGTCCATAGCTCAAGTGAATTAATATCACTTAAGTGTATGAAACCTCAAATGAAGTAACTCAATAATAATACTCAACTATAAATCATACACGCCTCATATCATTGGTGAAATCCCAATAACATTCAACCGATGATTATATGAATAAATTAGAATTATCACCATCTTTTAAGCAATAACCTAGTGGCCAAGCAAAATATTTGAAAATTTCAAAGAAAAATATACGAACGAAAATTTAGGGAATTTATACCAATTTCATCATCAGCATACAACCATTCAAGTTCAAGAAAAATCAGAGAGCAAACATCGAAATAAATCATGAACCAATCCAGAACTCGAATCAAGTCGAGTATAATTATAAATCAAAAAAGGGAAAACACATACCAATTCAAAGCACGAATTAAACTCGACAATTGGAGCAACCGCAAGCCTATCAAAGCCAGAGACTCAATTGACGAAGCAGATTGAAGTGAATTCATCATCACAATCGATCAGATTTGAATCGGCGACTTCAAATTAAATGAAGCCCTAATCGTTGAAGAGGAATAAAGAAAGGCGGCCGAACTCATCCTAAACAAAAGAAAAGAGGAAGACGTTCTTTTTACTTTAATTAATTAAGTGGGCCGATTGTTTATTTTATATTGGGCTTAAGTTTTTAAATTAGGATTTTGCTTCTAGTTTTATTTTATTTATTTGTAATTTCTTCTTAAAATACTGTGAATTTCTAGTTGTGTAACTAGGTACAAACTACGAGGCGTAGTTTGAAAATTCGTAACTCAATGGCTGAGTTGTAGTAGGGTTTTGAGCTTAGAGTTAGGTTAGTCAAGTTTGCGGGTGTCGTAAGTTTACGTGTGTAAGCGTCTAACTATTTAATTTCTAATAGAAACCTTGCATAGGCATGTTATTGCCGAAGTTGGGCAAATTTGTGTGTGGTTCTACTGCATTATTTTCTGTTATTATTTTTATTTCCGCATTAATTTTAATTTTTTATTAACACACCCTATTCACCCCCTTCTAGGGTGAAAATGATCCTACAACATAGACTAAAACCAGATGGGAGACTGAAAAACTCCTGCTCTAAGAGATTATACATGTGATTTGGAGAATATAAGTATTCCACCAACCCGCTTCCTACAGTGTTGGTTACCTCGATGGACATCATGACTCAAATCCATCGTATGTCATAAACATGCTGCACGACTATGCTATGCCTTGCTCAGGACCCTATAGGTGCGCCTAAATGGTAACAGATTGCTGGCCTAGGTAACACACAAGGGCTATACATCATCGACACATGACTAGAACATTGTTGACATACGGCTATGGATGTCACAGATCCAGGGCAAGACCACCACGATCATGCCGCTAGGATAGATACTAGCCAATCTGGTTCACTTTCGCAATACAAAAGAAGTCAGATGGTGACTAAACACATATGAAATATATACAATATTATAGCCGATACACAGCTACATACTCGTGCTGACACATAACATGATATAGGCCAACATACGACAAAATATGAGACTCATCTCAGTGAGCCCATCATACATAATAAATCCCCATATGAATGTCATCCATAAAATAACCAAATAAAAAATACATGGCATCCCATACCATCGCTTGTTATTAGTTATTTATTCAAAGCTCATATATCACACTCGCTCTTTCAATGTTGTATATGACGAGTCCAAAGAATAATCGGAGAAATATTACTGAATGCCTCATCTTAAACGGTAATATAACTACGTTTCATCAGATTTCTCATTATACAAAATAAAAATCATCACAAAGTCATATAGAAAGATGTCATCGCCGTATGAAATCACATCAACGTCAACTAACTAAAATAAATATGGTGAACCACTCGTTTAACCTCATTCAATATATATATAAAAGTAGGGATTTGAAAAGTAAAACAAAACATATTAATCAAATTACACACTACACACACACATAAACCGAACAAATCAATATTTAATAGTGAATCGGTTGTAACAAAAATAAATACTTAGAAATAGATACTAAATATGTGTTAAATATATTCTTTTGTTTATTTAATCCCAATATAAGATTCATTTACGAAGTTTCATTTTCAAATCTTTATATATATTTTCCAAAACTTCTAAAATTGTTTTACGCATCAAAAATAATTAAAGAATTTATTTCACAATTTTCTAAAACCAAATAATACTTTAAAATAAATTCAATAACTCATATCATTTTAAACCATAATTTATAATTCATAACCTTCACTATATATTCAAAATCTCTAATAACTAAGATGGAAAATCAAAAAATATTGATTTCAATTCATTTCATAATCTTCAATAAATAAACACTATTTTAAAATAAAATTTTAAGTTACAAAATAAATTATATTTATTTCAAACCAGAATATAATTCTAAATCTTCTTATTATATATGATTCCTTATAATTCAACAAATTAATTACGAGCCACCAAAAAAAATGAAAAGGGATCTATATTATAATACTTTTTCAAACATTCAATAATATTTCAAAATTGGTTTATCTTCAAAATAGGCTTATATACTCAAATACCCCTTTTCGAAAACATCTCTTATATTCTATTTATGAAACAGACACTTGACAAAAAAAAAAAAAAAATTCCTTTTTGAAAATATTATTAAAACCCATCATTTATACTTACGAAGTTCCATACATTCAGTTATCCTTAAAATCTCTACTTTCATTTTTTAAATTAATTTTTATTTCTAAAACAATTCCCATAAATAATTCATGTTCAAAAATATCTTAAAATGAGAAAATCAATAAATTGTTTAAAATAAAATCCATACAGAAAGATTCTCCGAAATCAACAACAGTTCATCAATATAAATATTTATCGTTCGATCAGAATCCAATTACATCAACATTGAATTCGCGGGCACAGCTTCCCAACATCACCAACTTCGTACGCGACATACCAACATCCTACTGCCAAGCTTCCTCGTCACAACCTCCATCTGCCAGCACTACTAAAATCGCCACCAATAATCCACCCGCCCCAAAAATCAAGTCGCAATGGAGCATAATGTCAGCCGCCTGTCATTACACTCACGTGACAGTATCATTGATCGTCTCCACCTTATCTTCGCTCGCCGCACCAGACATTAGCCAAAATCGCGACCGTCATCAATCCTAGGTTGCACTTCCCCCTAGTAATGTTCGCCTGCGTCGCGCACTCATCCTCACGTCGATCGATTTCTTGATTGCACGCAAATCTTTCTCCATTTTTTGAAGACCGGATTTTGAGAAATTGGGGATTAGGGCAAAAGAAGTTCGGGCTTTTGGGCTAGGGGGAAGAAGTGTTGAAAGAACACCAGAAGCAAAGAGAATGAAACGGCTTTGGGCCTTGATTTCTAATTTACTCCAATTTCAACCTATTCAATTTACTATCAAACACCTAACACATAATTAACAACATCAAAATTCTAAAAAATTAGATTTCTAAATCTAACTCCAATGTTGAAAAAAGAATTTAAGTGGAAAATTTCATGTTTCCACCCTTTTTTGGTAGATATTCCGTTGCACCTTGGAACCATCTCTTTTGCCAACAAAACTTTTCCAATATTTCTAAGTACAGCTTGCATAATAAGGTTTATTTTTGGATGTTAAATTGAAATCATTCTAATCGTAAGGTTTGGTTTACTATTAGCAAGATATGGAAATAGAAATTTCAAAGCTAAAACAGTTTTTTTCCTTGTTAGTCCCTATATTATGTATATTTTCGCTTTTGCCGAATAGAAATTCATATTTACTAACACGTCGACCCTCCCTTCACAAAGCATATAGCCTTTGAAAAGAAAATATTTTCTTGTTTTCTCTTAAAACCATTGTCCCTTTTAATCAAATTTGTAAAATAGTTTAAAAAGTCGAGTTTCCAAAAGCATTAAACACCATTTTTTTTAAAAGCACTTAAACAAAATTTTCCAAAAACATTTGAACCCGACTTCTCAAAAGCATTTGAATAAAAAGTTTCAAAAGCATTTGAACACAATTTTTTAAAACATTTGCCGCTCCATCCATAAAACAAATCAAGCCTCATTCTAACATAATTAGGACTCAGTCAATGAGTTAATGCATATAATTGACCATAACATTGTATATTTAATCTTATATCTGGGTAACATTTCCATTTGCTCCTAAATAACGATACATAAGACTATTTATAAATTTTAGCTTTTAAGGTATAAGGATACTAATCCGTGATTTCACAATAACTTTTCTATGTCCTTCGCTTGCTAAAATTTATTTTTCCTAAAATCCTAAAGTTTTTGGGATTCAAGCATTCTTAATTTCTAGTTGCTAACTTAATTTCCTAATATATTTTTATAAACTTCAATTCTTACCTACATTTTATCGCTAGTTGAGTTTCTTTATGAGATTTCTTTATTCACATTGTTTCCCAACACATATATAGCGATTTAAGCTCATCTAAAAAATCAAAGAAGTGATAAAATAGGAATATCTCATATCATATTATACGCTTTTTCAATATTAGTGCAACGAACCGCATTTCTTACTTCGAAAGACAAGCCATTAAGGGTAAAAAGAAAAAGAAAGAAAAGAAGAGAAGAAAATAAAATAACATAACGCAACGGAATAATATATATTACTCAACATAATGTATTAATATCATTTATAAAAATGTTACATCAGAGTCATACTAATACAAATTCAACCTTATGGTAGTTATAATAGTCTGTCCCTATCTAATAGATACAACATACATATAGTACAGTGAGAACAAGAAAACAACTAGCTATCGATGCAGCCACCTGCTCCAAGCTCCTTGAAAATGAATCTGCGAAAAACTTGAACTACTTGGATGCCCATTCAAATTTAAGCACCCCAGATTTTATGGAAAAGTGAAAATAAGCTCCAGGTCAGACATGGGTCTGGTGTGAGTAAAGCATAATTTTTTAACTTTATAAAAACCTTTAAAGCAAAGGTGTAACGACCCAGGGTTTGATTTCTTTAACTAGGCAATTATATATATTTTATATAGTCAATAAATAGATTTTTATTAATAAATAGCTCATTTTAATTAAGTAATAATGAGGGAATAATCATTTTCAAAATTCATTTATCAAATTGAATAGTTCATAGAAAAATAGAAAAAGTGACCGAAGAACGTTTTTCAAAATTTTGTCCTTTCGACATCGGAAAGTTATCGGGAATGTTATCTATCTTTGTGGACCATATGTATACATATATAGCAGATAATTAACTAAATAATAATGCAATTAGGAATAAATTATCTTATGCTAATTATAATTAACAGGTGATGTGATAATTCATAACTTTAAAAATAATAAACATTATATATAAAGATATATTATTAAGTGTTGTCATATCTTAATATTTTCATAATTAGACATCATTACTCATCATGAGCTTAAGGATTTGACTAGAGAAGGAGGGGGATGTGACAAGAGAGAGAGGTAAGAAGGTGATGTGATTTTTCAATATCATGACATATTATGTTAAATCATTAAAGGGTAAATTAGTAATTTCTCCAATTCTTTTTGCCTATAAATATACATCCATGCATACACATTCTCATTTTCTCCTCTTCCTTTCTAAAACTTTCTCCCCAAAATATCCATGGCTTCCATAGTTTGTAAAGGTTAGAAAAAAAATCACTCTTTCCAATCAAACTTTTCTCTTTAGCCAACTAAAAACCATTCTACATCAAATCTACACTTCCTCTTCTAAAATCAGGTCCCCTTCCACCGAAAACACATCAGGCCGAGCCCAAATATGACCATGGCTGAGTCTAATATAGGTGTTTAGGCATCCAAAAGCTTCACGTTTGCAAGCTAGGACCAAGTGCTAGCGTATATCAAAGTTCTAGTGGAAGTTGATTTGAGATTTGTAAAGCTTTCAGTGAGTAAATTACCCTATTTTGGAAAAAAAATTTACTTTATTATTAAGTCGTAACTATAGTGATAATATAATATATAGGTTGAATTATGATCATGTGGTTTGATTGTGATTTGGATGGCTTATTATAACTTGATTTGGTTATGGAAATCGATGTTGTATTGTAATGTTAGTAAGCATGTGTATATGGATGTATACTTGCAACCTATGATGAAGATGATTTGTGTTAGTAATGTGTTGATTATAAAACATGAGATATGGCATGAGTTTTGATAAACAAAGTTAGCTACTTTGTGTATATGCGACGGATTTAAGATCCAGTTGGAATCGAAGTTGTTTTTCGAAGTTTAAAGTTTTGAAACGGATTAAATTTTGTAGCTGTAGTTTCAAAAGTTTTTTTCTATTAAATTTTCTAAAGAGTGTTTCAAACCATGAAAAAAATCAAGGGGTTGTGAAGTGGTTTGCTAAGAATACATTAGAGCAAAGTGCGCCCATAACGATATTCGCTATGGATATAGTTCGACGAAATTTATCAATTTTAATTTCAAGTAGTTTTAACTTGAAATTGTTTTGTAAAAGTTTTTAAAACAAACTTTATCAATAGTTAAAAAGTAATTAAGTTTTATAATCTAATGATTTATTAATTAGTTAAATAAAAAAGTAATTGGCCTTAATTAGGAATTAAGAAGTTAATTAGTAATTAATCAATACTTAAGTTAAGTTAATTATTATTGTTTGATTAAATAAATTTTAATTAGTATTTAAAATGGTTAAGAAGTAATTAATGGTTAATAATTATTTAATTAAGTTAATTTTTTAATTAATTATTATTTAGTTAAGTTATTATTTAATTAATATTTTAATTAATTAGGGTTTAACTAATAATGATTTGATTTAACCTTAATCAAGTTGCATTAGGAAGTTAATTATGGTCTAACTAAGTTCTTTAAGTCTAATTAAAGTTTAATTATAATTCAATCTTGATTTAATTTGGATCAAATAAGATTTAATTAGGGTTTAAACTGATTTATTTATTTAATTAATTAAATCTTTTCCAAGGTGATTTTAAATTAAACTGATTCTGTTTTTAAACCAATATTCTTCTCAAGGTGAATTGGTTCCAAACCAAATGATCTCTTGTCCAGACCATCAAGTAACCGAATGATTAAAGTAGTGATTGAAAACGCTGACTCGTTTATGGAAAGTAGTGATTGGTGTTTAGCACGAATGTTGTATATCAAAATTGTGATAAACATAAGGAGGTTAATTTTGGTAAGCAGGTCATGATTACATAAGTATGGAATGTATTTCCATATATTAATCTCCCACTTGATAGTGAAGTTGTTCACTATCAATAACTTGACCCTTCTTAATTCTCAAATATTGATTTGAAGAGGCCGCGATCCATTGGCAAGCTGTTATCCAAAATTTGCTTCAAACCAACGTTCAAATTGAAAGCATTGAAGTCATGATCATGATTCAAGACTTGAAGAGAAAGTTCTATTTGCTACTAACCCTAAGGGTGATTCCAAAATTGGTGTAGTGGAAATAGTGTCTTTGGTTCATTCATCTCCTGAATGACTTGTATGGATGAATGCTGACATTATGTCAACATCTGGAAGGCGATGTAGCATTCTAAGTGGAAATGCTCTAGTAAAGGTAAATGTAGCCTCAGGCCTCATCAGCCAAAAATGACTAAAATAGGGTATGCAGCAGGGCTATGTGGGTCGCTCCCATAAAGGTATGTCACCATTGTATCTAGAATCTATATTTGACCCATTTTTTGTGTGAGGACCTGCCTTTCATTCCACAGAAAGACGTATCATCAATAAAGAAATAGGTAGAAAAAGAATAGATAGAAGAAAGAACAATAATCATCAGAATCTCGCAGTGGAAACGGAACAAAATATAGTATATTACATAACTATTACATAGTCATTACATCAGAGTTACATAGTTACACAACATTATCACATTAGACAGTCCTAAAGACCTGTCTATCCGTTTACATTTCAAAATACAACAGACCAAAGACTTCAACACAGCGGAAAAGATAGATAGATACGTCTGGACTGCTACTCCAAGCTACTTTAAAAATTCGTCAAGCCCAAACCTGATCACTTGGCTACTCATAAAAATTTAAGTACCCAAGAATTTAAGAAAAACAGAATAAACTCCGGGTCAGACATGGGTCTGGCATGAGTAAACAGTTAAGTTGTTTAACTTGAAAAACGTTTGAAAATAAAAGGTATCTCGTAAGACTCTCCGCAAATAAACACGGACAATTTTTTCCCTTACGATAACCAAAACATTTGATAGGAAATCCAGTTGTATTATAATAGTGTCTAGGGTTTTCAATATAAAATACAGAAATAGTTGGAATGCTTACATCTTACGTTCCAGCATAGTTGGGCACAATCAAAATCATACAGGCACTTATTGGAGATTGGGTTCCATACAATGGCAGGGCTACGGTGGTACTGCCCATCACAGTACGTGGCATAGATCACCGTACGATGATCCACCTGATCCCCTGCATCACAAAGCCGGAGCTACCCCTTACTGGATAGTCCGAATAAGACAACCCCGCACTTGTGGCCAAACAACCGCCTACGCAGCCGAATAAAAAAGAACCTCTAGATAGGGGAAAAACTTATCCTACTTGGGTGCTACCAACTTGGCCTTACGTGCACCTCCCCTGCTTTAGCCATTCCCGGTTGATGAGGCTTGAGGCTACGATTACCTTTTAAGAACACATCTTCGAATGCTCATCGTCCTCATTGACGATGGTCTGATATCATTCATCCATACAATTTTGTTTCGGTTTGTACGGAACTGAAGGCATTATCTCGTTACATTCATTTTGGAATCACCCTCAGAGTTAACAACAATAACCCTTGCACTCTAAAACTCCATCTCAGTCTTCTCTTGAGATTCCACGACCTATCGTTTAACTTGGATCGATGTGGTTTTTGGATAATCAAATTTGATATCTGATCCCAATCTCATCGAAATCCAAACACCGTCTTAAAAGTCAAGTTGTTTTAAGGTTAAACAATTTAATTCAATCCAATACTTTGCATTCACACAGCATTTATCACAGATAAATATCACACATTTATCACAGCTATATCCAATATCACATCGCAGATTATCATACTATAGATATCAATCAATCCAGACATTCTACACAATTAATCATTCATAAGCAAGACTTATTAGTCCATATTATAATTAATTTAATTAACTCGATTAAATTAATTACTTAAGAATTAATCACATAACCCTGCTTAATCAATCATTAATTAATTACAAACCATTTAATTAATGAATCATTCTTTAATTACTTTTATAAATCAATCAATTAATTTTTAATTAACTAATTAATTATCCCTTAATTATTAATTAATTAATAAACCTTAACTATTAATTAGTAAACCTTAATTATTAATTAATAAAACTTAATTACAAATTAATTAATTCTTAATTACTAGTTAATTAACCTCTAATTACTTAATTAATTAATGCTTAATTACAACTAAATTACTTAATTAATTAATCTCTAATCATTCATTAATAATCTCTAATTATCTAATTAATTAATATCTAATCATTAATTAATAATCTCTAATTATCTAATTAATAATCCTTAATTACAAATTAATTAACCTCTAATTAATTAATTTATAATCCTTAATTATTAATTAATTAATCCTTAATCATTAATTAATTAAACTAATTAATTACTCTTTAATTCTTCATTAATTATCAAAACCTTAATTAACTTTAAGATAAACCATTATCCTTTATTAATTACTTAACTATCATTAACATGTTTAAAACATTTATCTTAATAATTAACTCAGGAAATTATTGTCAAGGACAAAATTTCACAGCTTTTTAGCCTCAAGAAAAGACCTTCAATATTTTATCCTGAAGAACAACTTTCTATAGGTATCGGTTTTTAGTTATTGATAGCAGTTTTTAGGTATCAGTTTGTAGTTATCGGTAGCAGTTTTTAAGTATCAGTTTTTGGCTCGGTAGCAGTTTTGTTGTCCTTATGAATAATTTTGGAAAATGTTTGTCCTTATGAATAATGTTTGTCCTTGTGGTAAAAATATTGAGGTCGTGTCCTTGAGGCAAAAAATGTACAAATCTTTGTCCTTTAAATTAACTCCCCCTAATTAACTTACTTAATTAAATCATTTAATTTAAGTTTTAAAATAAAATAAACATTTAAGTTAACAAATTAAAGTTAACACATTATATAACTTCCTAAACAAATGTGAAAGGAAACATTTATTATATATAAAAGAAATTTATATAAGAAAAGTTTTAAACTAAATTATTTTAAATTTCAAAACCTTGCTTTTTAAAAACTTTTTTAAAAAAAAATACTTGTTTAAATCCTGCTTCGGGTTCAACCCGATAATCACTCAAGTCCTGCCCCGAGTAAAACCTACCTTTTTATTTAAAAAAACATAATTTGTTAAAAAATTTAAAACCTAAAACAAGATTTAACACTACTGCCTACACGAGACTAGCTCGAGGCATCGTCCTCATATCTTCGAGTCACACCCGAGACCTAATCCTCTCATCCCAACCACTGTCAACCGACCACCCCGTGCACATGCACCAGCGATCAAGGCCATTCTGACCATCCACGACACCTCTATCTTATCGATAATCACCTCTACATCTGATTCCGATCACCAAATGTTTGCCACGAAACTAAGATCGAAATCGAGCTGTTCCGGTCAAAACTGGAAACCACCCAACACCTGAAAACCTCCTCGAACCCATGACGCTGACCACTAAAGATCGTGAAACCCCGTCCTAAGCTCCGCCAGCCATCCACGCTTCCATCGCCCCAAGTCCGGCGAACTCCGATTCACCAAAGACGCCGCAGCAATCCCGTTTCCACCCACGGCCAAACTTAGGGCTTAAACCATACTCCGACCAATTGCCGACGCCACGGTGCACTATTTACCCACCTGACAATTTTGCCGAGACCACCAAGCTTCCTCCTGCCTCCAGTCGAAACCCCGACCACCCGAGTGCCTCGATCACCAAAAATTGCTTAAAGTCCACTTTCTGATCAACTTCAAAATGGTCACTCGAAATCCAACTAAAAATTATGATTTTCATTTTAAAAATCCTAGTTTTCAAAGAAGATTCAGGTTATATACATAAATCAGCAAATATGATGATTGATTTCATCATGTTCTTAATTTTTCCACTGTTTTTCTTGATTTCCATAAAATTTCAAACTTATTTCACATAAATATATTTTTGCAATTTTGATTTGCTTAAAAAAAGATAACTTGTTTAAATTCCTTGGCCTATAAGAGATTGTATGAAGAGAACTTGATTTTTGTTCAAGATTGAGCCTGTTAGTATAAAAACAGAGACATGCATAGGTTTACAGATATGCACATTTATAAATTTACATATTTATAACATTCAAGCCAAAATTACACACATGCAAACAATTATCACATCACCTACTTACTAAATACATTACAAACAACAATTTAAAACAAATATTAGTTGTTTACTCACTTGTTAATGATGAGCAGATAAGGTTTGAAGCAGTTTTGGATTTTGAAAACTTGAATTTCTTTGATCATTTGAAACGGGAAAATACTTGATCTTTAAAAACTGAAAACCTTATTGTTGAGATGATCTAGCTTTTAAAACTGAATTGAATTTTCTTTTAATCTGAGAAGATTGCTTGATTATCTTTGCTTGATATTTCAGATTGAAAATGTTATCGGCTTTTGTTTTTGCAACAGGTTTGTTGAGAAAATGTTTGTTGTTTTTAATTCTCTGGTTAGAAATGAATTATAGGTTTTGTTTTGAGTTTTTGAAATGAAGTTAGGAAAAGAAAAGAAAGAGAAGAAGTAGGTGTTTATATAAACTTAATTAGGATTTATTAAAAATAAAAGAAAAATAAAATTAAAATAGTGACACTTGTTAAATTTCTTAACATTTGTCATTTAAATTAGTTAATCACATTACACTTGTATTAAAATGATTTATTAACTAACACTTGTAATTATGCATGGGTTTATTAATTTTTAAATGTTTATATAAAGCTTTTATATTTAATTTCCTAATTAATAAATACTTTTCTTAATTTGTATAAATAAAATCCTTTAAGGAAAATAATATAAAACAAATTATATTCTAAATAAAATCATATATAATATGTTTTAAATCCAAAATATTTTAAGATATCTATCTTTTGAATTTCCAATTCAAATTTAAATTCAATTTAAAATCCAATTTAAAATCATCTCATATATATATATATATACACACATAGACAAACATTTGAACAACACTTTATTTAATTTGAAAAATAATAATTCTATTTAAAATCTATTTATCTATATTTAAAAACAACACATTATTATTGTTTGGAAATAATAATTTTTCCAATTTTAAATAATTTATAAAGGGGATTACCATATTTTAATTGCTTGAAATTCTGGGATATCACATTCCTCCCCCTTAAAAGAATTTCGTCCTCGAAATTTAAAAGCAAAAGATAATCCAAACTTTTATTTCAAACAATCCAAGCATACATATCAATTATACACTAATAACTAAACAAACAATTCATCCAAACGAACATTATTAGCTATCCGGACATAGATCCGCGTAAGTTTTTCTAAAACTATCAAGAGTTTCCCAATTGCAATCTCTGGGATCCTCGCTCCACTGCACCTTAACCAGCTTCACCACCTTGTTTTTGAGTTGCCTCTCATCTTGATCAACTATCTGGACTGGATTTCTGACTACAGATAGGTCCGGTTCGATCTCTAAATCTTCTTGCACTACTGGCTCAACAACAAGAGATGGATCATGCACGCATTTCCTCAGTTGAGATACGTGAAAAACATTGTGAATTCCAACCATCCGGACTGGCAGTTCAATCCTACAGGCCACAACACCAATCCTCTCAAGCACTCGAAATGGACCAATATACCTTGGGGAAGTTTTCCTGTCTTTCCAAATCTGATCCCTCTTTTAATCAGAGAAACTATGAAAAATACTAAATCTTCGATCTCAAATTCCAATTGCCTTCGTCTCTTGTTCGCATAACTCTTTTGGCGATCCTACGTTGCTTTCAGTCTCTTCTTGATAAGCTCCACCTTCGTAGATGCCTCATGGATCAAATATGGACCAAGAACAAAACGATCTCCTGACTCTACCCAACAGGATGGGGATTTACAAGGTCTTCCATATAAAGCTTTATAGGGTGCCATCTTGATACTTGCCTGATAACTATTATTGTACGAGAATTCCACTAAATGTAAATGGTCATCCCAAGATCCACCAAAACCCAAAACACAGGCCCTCAACATATCCTCTAGAATTCGATTCAGCCTTTCAGTTTGTCCGTCGGTCTGGGGATGATAGTCTGTACTCAAACTCAATCTCGTAAATGCTGTCTGCAAAGCCTCCTAAAATTTTCTGGTGAAGATAGGATCACCGTCACTAACAATGCTGACTAGAACAGCATGCAGTCTAATAATCTCCCTAAATAAAATCTCTGTCAAAGACGCTGTAGTTCTGGTTGCCTTAACCGGAATAAAATAGGTGCCCTTGGTTAGCCGGTCTACGATTACCCATATTCCTTCGTTTCCCTTTCTGTCCTTGGAAAACCGTCGACGAAATCCATAGAAATCATTTCCCTCTCCACTTGGGAACTTCCAGGGGCTGCAACAAACCTATGGTCTTCTGCTAATCACCTTTCACCTGCTGACAAATCGCACTTCCATTGACGAAATCGGCAACATCCCTCTTCACACCCGGCCACCAAAAGACTCTCTTCATATTCATATACATCTTTGAAATCGCTGGGTGGATACTCAACCTTGATTTGTGGCCTTCCCGCAAAACTTCTTGCCTCAAGCCATCCACATCTGGAACGCACAAACGACCATTGATCCTCAAAACTTCTTGATCGTCTATCTTGAAATCCGAATATCGACCATCCTTTGTTCCAAGAATCAATTCCTCAAAAGATTTATCCTTCATCTGACTGCTTATGATCCTTTCCTGGAAAGATGGAAAAACTTCCAAAAGAGATAGAACTGCATTCCTACTCAAAGCATCTACCACAACATTCGCTTTCCCCGAAGTATACAGGATATCCAAATCATAAGATGCTAAAAATTCTACCCGCCTCTGCTGCCTCAAATTTAGATCCTTCTGGAAGAAAATATATGTCAAAGATTTATGATCCATGAAAAGCTCGAACTTCTCTCCTAACAGATAAAGCCTCCAGATCTTCAAAGCAAAGACGATGGCCAACAATTCTAGATCGTGCGTAGCGTATTTCCTTTCATGAGGCTTCAACTGCCTGCTCGCATACGCAATCACCTTCCCATTTTGCATCAGTACTTCACCCAACCCAACTCCACAAGCATCTGTATAGACCTCGAACTTGCTCTTACCATTAGGAATAGCTAGGACAGGTGAACTGGTCAACCTTGCCTTCCAATCCATGAAAGCCTCTTCACACTCGAGGGTCGACTTAAACTTTGCTCCTTCCAAGTCAACTTGGTTAAGTGCGAAGAAATCAAAATAGTCTCTGATAAACTTCCTGTATTACCCTGCCAAACCCAGAAAAATGCGGATTTCTGTCGGTGTCTGCAGTTGCTTCCACACCTGAATAGTCGCTACGTTGGCTGGATCTATAGAAATACCCTCACTAGATACAATATGCCCCAAAAATATGACTTCCGATTTCCTAAAATGGCACTTCGAAAACTTAGCCTTCAGAACATGCCTCCTCAAAGTCTCTAACACTATTCCCAAATGTTGCTTATGCTCCTCTTCAGACTTAGAGTAGACAAGAATATCATCGATGAACACGAGAACGAAATTATTCAGCACATCCCCAAAAATTCAGTTCATCAAATCCACAAAATAGGCATGAGCGTTGGTCAGCCCGAAAGGCATAATCAACCACTCATAAAAACAATTGGGTCCCCTAAATGCAGTGAAGGGGATACTATCCTCAGCTACTCTTAACTGGTGGAAACCCGAAGCTAGATCTAACTGAGAGAAAACAGAAGCTCCATGGAGTTGATTAAAAAAATCGTCTATATGGGGCAATGGATACTTATTCCTAATAGTAACCTTATTCAACTCCCAATAATCCACACAGAATCTTAAAGACCCATCCGACTTGGTCAGAAAGACAACGGCAGAACCCCAACTGGAAAAACTAGGCCGGATCAAACATTTCACTAAGAAATCTTGGGTCTGCTTCACCAGCTCTTCTCTCTCTCTCTCTCTCTCTCTCTCTCTCTCCCTCTCTCTCGGTGCCATCCTTCTACTAGGCCGAACAAAGGGTATTTCTCTCGAAACTAAATCGATCTGAAACTCTATCCCGCAAGGCAGGGCAAACCTTTAACTTCCTCAAAAACATCCAGAAAATCTCTGACCACCTCGATGGACTCTATGGCTTTTGGAGATGCCTCGATTCCATGCAACATATTACTCAAGTGAACTCTGGAATTATCGTAAGTCACTTTTGCGATCCTTCCCAACTCAGTCTCCAAGTACACAATCCTTTCTTCACACATCAAAACAACCTTATACTTGTCCAACCAATCCATTCCCAGAATAAGATCAAATCTTTTGAAATCTAATAAAAATGGGTCGTAAGAAAAACTATGAGACAGAAAAGAAATCCTTAGGCCTCTACAGATCTTATCTAACTTATCCACTCCGCATATAGGATTAGATACAAAAATAAGGTGGTCTACCAAACTAGGGGAAAGATGAAACTTCTCTATCGCATCCAAAGAAATAAAACTAAGAGATACACCAGAATCAAATAGAACTCTAATAAAATTACCATCCAAAAGCAAAGTACCTTCCAAAACTCATTTTCCTTTAGAAGAAGAAGATGGACCACCTTCAAGAGCAAACACCTTGTTCTGCTGGGCCTTTTGAAGAAGTAAACAAGCCTTCACCATGCGACCCGGCTGATGACAGTTAAAACATAGAGATTTTTGAACCAAAGCTGAACCCGGTCCACTCTGAGTTGCTGCTGCTGCCGAGGCCTACTTCTGGGACACTGCTTAGCCAAGTGGCCCTCTTGTTGACACACAAATCACTTGGGAGGTCCATTACTGCTTCCCTTTGCCTTATTTCTTTCAATTTGGGTTAATTTTCGTTTTAGTTGGATTGGAAGAAGTCCCAATTGATGCTGCTGCAGATGCCAACTGCTTTTTGTTCATATGCTCCTCATACCTTAATGCCATGCTGATTAACTCCATGAAAGATCCCTTAAGATGTGTCGTCATCTTCTCATGGAACTCAGGCCTCATTCCTTGCACGAACATCTCATTCTTTTTGAGGGGTGTGTCGATCAAACCAGGTCCGTAGTGAGATAATTCATTATACTTGTTCTCATGTTCTAAATGCGACATACTCCCTTGCTTCAGATCCAGAAAATCTCTATATAGACGAGTCCTTCCAGCAGTCAACATGAGCTGTTCCTCAAACAATTCCTTAAATCTACTCCAAGAAATATCATCCTTTAAAATATTTGCTATAACTGCATCCCACCAAGCTGCAGCACCTTCTTGCAGTTTTCATGATGCCATCACTCTCTTTTGCTCATCAGACAAATCCAAACTCTTAAAATGTGCTTGCATGAGCGTAACCAAGCCTGAACTTCTATAATGGTCTCCGATCCTTCAAATGGTCTCCCTTCTAGATTGGTGAAACCTTTACACAAAGCAGCAAAACTTACTCGAGGCGGTGTTGGATTAACAGCCTCGCTAGCAGTCTGACCTCTTCCATTATTGGTCGACGTGCTCCCTATAACTCTGCCTCTCCTTCCTCTTGAACTCATGTTGGCAACCTGGATAGGTACCCCAAAAAATTTAGATAGGCATATAGTTATATAAAAATTACAAATAAGCACTCTCAAGATAGATACTACTCCAAAGCCTAGGTATTATCTCAACCTACGCTCTGATACCAATTGTGATGACACACCTTTCATTCCACAGAAAGACATATCATCAATAAGAAAGAAATAGGTAGAAAAAGAATAGGTAGAAGAAAGAACAACAATCATCAGAATCTCACAGTGGAAACGGAACAAAATATAATATATTACATGACTATTACATAGTCATTACATCAGAGTTACATAGTTACACAACATTATCACATTAGACAGTCTTAAAGACCTATCTATCCATTTACATTCCAAAATACAACAGACTTCAACACAGCGGAAAGATAGATAGATACGTCTGGACTCCTACTCCAAGCTTCTTCAAAAATTCATCAAGCCCAAACCCGATCACTTGGCTACTCATAAAAATTTGAGTACCCAAGAGTTTAAGAAAACAGAATAAACTTCGGGTCAGACATGGGTCTGGTGTGAGTAAACGGTTAAGTTGTTTAACTTGAAAACCTTTGAAAATAAAAGGTATCTCGTAAGACTCTCTACAAAATAAACATAGACAAGTTTTTCCCTTACGATAACCAAAACATTTGATAAGAAATCTAGTTACATTATAATAGTGTCTAAGGTTTTCAATATAAAATACCGAAATAGCTGGAATGCTTACATCTCACGTTCCAACGTAGTTGGGCACAATCAAAACCGTGCAGGCACTTATTGGATATTGGATTCCATATAATGGCAAGGCTACTAGGGTACCGCCCATCACAATACGTAGCCTAGATCACCGTACCGAGGATCCAACTTGATCCCCTGCACCACAAAGACGGAGCTACCCCTTATTGGATAGTCCGAATAAAACAACCCCGAGGTTGTGGCCAAACAACCACCCACACAGCAGAATAAAAAGGGACCTCTAGACAGGGGAAAATCTTATCCTACTTGGGTGCTACCTATTTAGCGGTTGTTTTAGTCATTCCTGGTTGATGAGGTTTAAGGCTATGATTACCTTTTAAGAACACATCTTGGAATGCTCATCGTCCTCCATTAACGATGGTCTGATAATATTCATCCATACAAGTTCGTTCCTGGTCCGAATGAAACCGAAGGCATTATGTCGTTACACTCATTTTAAAATCACCCTCAGAGTTAATGACAATAACGCTTGCACTTTGAAACTCCATCTCGATCTTCTCTTGAGATTCCACGACCTATCGTTTAACTTAGATCAATGTGGTTTTTGGATAATCAAATTTGATATCCGATCACAGATTCATCGAAATATAAATGCCGTCTTAAAGGTCAAGTTGTTTTAAGGTTAACAATTTAATTTAATTCAATACTTTGAATTCACACAGCATTTATCACTGTTAAATATCACACATTTATCACAGCTATATTCAATATCACATCACAGAATATCACATATTATCAAACTATAGACATCAATCAATCTAGACATTCTACACAATCAACAATTCATAAGCAAGACTTATTAATCCTTATTATAACTAATTTAATTAACTCAATTAAATTAATTACTTAAGAATTAGTCACCTAACCCTACTTAATCAATCATTAATTAATTACAAACCATTTAATTAATGAATCATTCCTTAATTACTTTTATAAATCAATGAATTAATCTTTAATTAACTAATTAATTATTCCTTAACTATTAATTAATAAACCTTAATTATTAATTAACGAAAATTAATTGCAAATTGATCAATTCTTAATTACCAGTTAATTGACCTCTAATTACTTAATTAATTAATGCTTAATTAGAACTTAATTACTTAATTAATTAATCTCTAATCATTAATTAATAATATCTAATTATCTAATTAGTAATCTTTAATAACAAATTAATTAACCTCTAATTGATTAATTATAATCCTTAATTATTAATTAGTTAATCCTTAATCATTAATTAATTAAACTAATTAACTACTCTTTAATTCTTTATTAATTATCAAGACCTTAATTAACTTTAAGATAAACTATTATCCTTTATTAATTACTTAACTATCATTAACTTATTTAAAACATTTATCTTAAAAATTAACTTACTTAATTAAATCATTTAATTTAAGTTTTAAAATAAAATAAACATTTAACTTAAGAAATTAAAGTTAATAAATTATATAACTTCCTAATCAAATGCTGAAGGAAACATTTATTATATATAAAAGAAATTTATATAAGAAAAGTTTTATACTAAATTTATTTTAAATTTCAAAACCTTGCTTTATAAATTTTTTTAAAAAAATTTGTTTAAATCCTGCTTCGGGTTCAACAAGATAATCACTCGAGTCCTGCCCCAAGTAAAACCTACTTTTCGTTTTTTTTAAACTTAATTTGTTAAAAACTTTAAAACCTGAAACAAGATTTAACACTCGCGCCTACACAAGACTAACCCGAGACATCTTCCTCATATCTTCGAATCACACTAGAGACCCAATCCTCTCATCCCAACCACTGACACCCGATCACCCCGTGCACATGCACCAACGACAGAGGCCATTCCGACCATCCACGATACCTCTAACTTATCAACGATGTGACGACCCGAAAATTTTAACATTTGAAATTGAAATATTTAATTAATTTTAAATTTTTGAATGATAGTTTAACTTGAATTTCAAATATCAGAATGAATTTGGATATTTAATTTTTTTAATTTAATTTATTGAAATTGGGTAAAAGTTGTATCTTCAGTTTTAAGCCTATTAAAAATAATTTAGTGGCTTACAAAATTTGTATTGATGATACTAAAGATAATGGAAGCTTCAGAATTGAATTTGAAAATGTTTATTCAGTTTTGAAAATATATCGTTTAAATCGATATTTAAAAATAGCCTTCCGAGGCACAGTCTTCGACGAGACCAGTTCCATTGGATCCGCAATATTGTATTATCGGATTTTAATTTTCATAGCAATCGGAGTTGTCGTGTGATCGTACGATTGATAAACGCGCTGAAAATTAAATCGAAAATTCGATTTTAACTAATTCAAAAAGCTGTCTTCTCCATACGATCGAATTTGGACTCGAAACCTTTTTCGTTGCATTCGGAATAGGGGTATAACATTATAAACGCCTAGCAGCATGCCTCGATAGGAGATCGAGATTTTGAGTTGCGTAATTTGAAACAATTTAAAATTTGAATTTAAATTTAACTATTTAATATATATGTTTAATTTAATGATATTTTCATAAGGCAAAAATTCTACACGATTCATCATTTTAAACATTTGTCAAATTTTTGAGACACGCGTCGTTTAGTAGAAAAAAATAAAAAAAATGAACGAAAGCATTTTTGTTTCGTTCAAAACAAAAGATCGAGTGGGCGAACATAGATTTTGAGAAAAATATATAATATCAAACTCAATAAAAATCACGATTTCTTCTCCTTCCCACAAAATTCATTTTCGAATTCACGCTGTATTAGAAAAAGAAGAAGAAGGGTTTAACGCGCTTGTGCGCGCGCGACGAGGTGGCGGTCGAGGCTGATACTAGTTTGATGAGGAGGCGGAGCTTATGAGCTCGATTGGAAGCGGCGATTGATCGGCGGCGGCAATGGGCAGCTCGCAAATTGGTGGCGCACGTGGAGGATCAAGTTGAATCGAAGTCGCGACGCTAGATTGAGGCCGCATTAATGATGGCCGAGTTTGTTCGAATTGGGGGCAGCGATCGCGATGTCAGGCTTGTGCGGCATTGACGGCGGTGGGATTCGCGACTAGTTGAGGTGACTGTGGCGATGGTGTTCGAGCTCGATTTTGCCGATTTAGGTTTGGTCGTGATGGAGGCCAATCTCGCATGAACAGGGCAGTAAGGTATTAAATCTTTTAATTTTAAAATTTTTAGTTTAAATAAATACACACACACACACACACAGTAAGTTTATAAAAACATTTCTGGTATAATGGGTGAAATTAATAATAAGTATGGTATAATGTATTTTTTTTTTATGTACATATATATAAATTTACAGTAAAACATTTCTGGTTCTAATATGTGTACATGTAAGGTATTTAATATATACATATACACAATTTAAAATCTATTAGTTTATTTAAATAATGTATATTAGTAATTGATTTGTTAATAAATTGATTTAATTTATTTAGGGCACTCAAAATAATTTGTTTAAAGGAAAATAGTTTAAATCCAGTTATTAATAAATTAAATTTATTAAATAGTTATCTATTATTCAAGTTAGTGTAAAATGTAACTATTTGTTTAAATTGAATCATTAGTTGAAATTAGATCTATTAAACAAAAATTAATTTTTCAATTGACTTGAATATTAATTAAATCATAAATGTTTATACAAGGTCTAAAATTGATAAACAAGCTGGAATGGAAATGAGTTGGAATGAATTGCAAATAAAAGGTGAGATCTTCTCACTCAAATTATAATAATTGAAAATTTCAGTTATTGATTGATGATTGAATTATGATAGTTAAAATTAATTGATGATTGTGTGCTTGGATGATTAATTTATTATCATTTATATTAGTTTAGACCATATGCGCCGCATAATAGCGGAGGTTATCATATTAAACCCATATACCGCGATATTCCATCTCGAAGTGGAATTGGTATTATATATGTATTTGGAGTTGTTGATTTCCCGCATTATATAGCGGATGAGACCTTATTGCACTGCATAATAGCGGATGATATAATACTAATCCAATGTACCACGATATTCCACCTCGAAGTGGAATTGGTATTTAATTGTTGTGCTAATGTCTGTGGATGCAGGGAAACAGGTTGGAGGGATTCAACTGGATTCCTCAAAACATCTTGATTTGTTTTAATATTGAATGTTGATTATTTATAATCTATGTGTGATTTTTGTGATTGAAAAACCGTTGAAGGCTATAATTTAGCCGAATATATTTTTGGTATTGTAGAATACCAGAAATAAATAGGAATTTGATTTTGAAATTGGGTAGAAAATTTATAATAAATTCATTCAAAAGAATTGGGTGAATTTTAAAAGAAGGAAATTTAAATAGATAAAGTTTTATCTTTGAAAACTTATTGAATAAATTCCAAAAATATAGAAAAACGTTTTAATAAAGGAATTTCGAGTAATGTTGTTTAATAGTTGAAGGATTTATTTAAGATACGTATTTTAAATATTTGAAAGAGATAAAGGAATTTATTTCAAAAGGAAATAAATTTAGAAGTTAAAATTTGGAATTTAATTTGGAGTTGAAATTAATTTTAGAAATCAATTTGGGAATTAATTTAGAGTTAAAATAAATCTTAGGAATCGAATTGGAAATTGGGTTTAGTGATTGGAAATAAATTGGGAAATCGATTTGAAATTAATTTGGTGTTAAAAAAATAAACCTTTGGGAAATTGATACGAAAATTTATTTGTTTAGAAATCAATTTGGAATTGGATTTGGTAATTGAAATAAATTAGGAAATCAATTTGAAAATTGATCTGGTGTTGAAAGTGAATACTTGGCAATTGATTTGGATATCGTAAATTAGTAGATATTTGAAAGTTTAAAATTCACAATAGGAATTTTATAAAAGAAAGGGAATTTTGTTTTAAAAATAAATATCGGTTTATTTTTAAAAGTGTGGAAAGAAATTTACAAATTTTGAATGTAAATTAAAATAAATCAAGAAGATTCATGAAATTTACAAATTTGGAATGTAAACTAAAATAAATCAAGAAGATTCATTAATTTATTTGAATGGACTATTTTGTAATGGAAAAAGAATTCTTCCCTGGAAAGCCGAGTATATTTTTAAAATAGCTTTTAAATAAATTTAAAAGTTTTAGATTTGGTTTTGAAATAATATTGTTGGAGAAATTAGTTTGGAAATTGTTTAAAGTAAAAAATTATTTAATTAATTATATAAGGGATTATTTTAAAGATTTAAAATGATATTTGATTTAGAAAATAGTTATTTAAATATTTATACTCTATCTACAAGTTATTTTAAAATTAGTTTTGGACCTGAATTTTTATATGAGATATTAGTATAATATTTTTCATAACTAATATTTAAGAAAATATTCTAAAATAGTTTATTTGAAATGTTTCCAAGTATATTTTGAATTAGTATTTTATATTTTTTTAAGATATTTGAAATCAGCAGATTTTCAGTGGAAATGAATAAATATTGTAAATGTTTTCCGCGTAAGGAAAAATTGATTTGAAATTTATTTTCAAAGGATTGAAGTGTGAAAAATTGATTTGAATTTATTTTCAAAGAGTTGAAATGTGAAATTTTATCTTGCGAAGATATATTGAAAATAATAATAATTGGGGGAAAATTATTTGAAATCCAGCGATTGTTGTAAATGATGATTGATAGTTAGATAACCGACTATCAATATTGTCCTTTAAATGGCATTTGAATTTCGATGCGACCGCGAGTCGAATTCCAAATGGATATTCGAAACCCACATCGAACCTTTGTGATTGTGATGGATATTTTGTTAAAAGATCGAAGTGGAATTTGTTGTGATTTGTTTGAATCTAAATTAACAATTATTTTTTAAAATAAGCGCTCGTTAGTCGGATTAGCCGGGAGAGGACCTTGTGTCATAAAACCCATTCCGAATAACGATACGATGAAATAGGATTACATTTGAAGATGGTGTTGAAGATCGAGTATTTTCGAAAGCGAAAGGATTACCTGTCGAATTTCTCTGCATCGGGTTGCTCCAGTATATAGATTTTATCACCCTTTGTGATGGGGATTCCGGACGTGATTAGTGAATATCCAGATTGCAAGGGCTTCTTTGGAAGTGCCTTTAGTTCCGTTCGATCTTGGAATGCACTTGTATGGATGCGTGTCTGACGTTACACTTTGAGAGTAAAGCTGGTTTCTATAAAATACATTTCTGTTGGTGGCGGAGAATTTGTTCTCTTAGCTTAACACCCTTCTCTGAGACATACGAGCTCACAGGTTACGTAGTTGATGGTTACTAGCGATACATTCCCAATTTGGTAATGTGGCATACGAAGTGTTGCTGATCATTTTTTGATCGAAGCATGGCTTTTGTGAAAAGCGTAGCTTTGTGGATGAGACTTCGTCGGACCTCACACCCCGGAATGGTCGAAACAGGAAGGTTGCAGCAAGGTTATCAGTATGTTTTCTACACTATGCACTAATAATAATATCGAAAGGATTTATCATATTAAGCATGTTTGACTATCATAACGAGAAATCTCCTCCAATTCTGCGTTTGCATTGTGTGTGTGGCCGGAGGCCTTATGGTAATTTCATTTTCCAAAAAGCATTGTGGATTTATTTTAAATTCCTTTGTTTTTCTTTTGTAAAAGAATAACTGTTTTTAAGATCTCACACCAGACCTATGACTGACCTGGAGTTTATTGTTCCACATCTAAACTCTGGGTGCCCATAATTTTCCAAACGGGCAGCCTAGAGTCAGGTTATCAGTTATTCGGGAGCGAAGTTAGAAAAGAGTTGCTGTGGAGATCAAGAGTTGAAGCTGGATGGCGAGACGTATCTCTTTATTATGTATTGTCCGTTGCGTATGGTTAGTGCAAATCAGTTTTCATATGGTCAAGTTATAAGAACTGTCAGTGATGTATGATGTCATTGTAAACTCTGATGTTGTATTGTATTAACAATGATGAGTCTTTGATTTAAAGATTATTCATTTATCTATTATATATTGTTCCGTTGCGAAATGTGAGATTCTGTTATTGTTTTTGTTTTTCTTCTATCTTCTTCTTCTTAAACCCTAACAGTTCGATTTTCCGGCATTCGACTGTGCGACATTTGATACACTGGAGGTATAAATGTCAACTTTTGGAAGTCGTGAAATCGGGTCGTTACAAACTTGGTATCAGAGCATTTGGTTAAGCGACAACCTTGGCTCTGTTGGGTGTTACTCATTAGAGATAGAGTCAGTAGTACTCTAGAATGAGTTTGAGTGTATTAGTAGATATGAGCGCATATTTGTTAGTGAATATAAAATTTGTTTTATACTGTGATGATTGGTTTATTTAGTGGTATATGGATTCTGGTCGATATTGTCTGTACAACTCTATTGATAGGGATCTCTAAACACTCATACAGAACAATTCGACACGATATTGTTTTAAAAGTAGGGTAAATGAAATAAATTTACCCAAAACTATTTTGTTTATAAAAAGAATAATTTTCCGTAAATTATTATAGTATTTGGCTGCTTGTTTGTTACGAAGTGATAATATTAAATTATTATCATTGAAGTTGAATAAGAAGTTGAAATCATAATCAAAAGTTGAGAAATAAAATCCATATACAAATGAAATTTGGAAATTTAAATTATAAATGTGATTTATAATTTGAAATAGAATTCTAGAGGAGTTTTTGGAAATGTTTTTTAAAAGGATTTGGAATTTTAGAAATTAACTCCATTTGATTTGGAAATGTTTTTCAAAGGTTTTGGAAAAGTGTTTTGAAGGGATGAAAGCACTAAACTCTTTTCGGTCGCTGGAAAATAATTTCGGTGATGACTGCAGCATCATCGATGTTCATTTTCAGGTTTTCAAAAGAAGGATTGCTGCCAAATGATTTTAAATGAAATTTTTTTGCAAAACTGGTTTGGATTTTTGAATTCAAAGAATAATTCGAATTGCTTTCAAAAACGGTTTTGAAAGGTTGAAAAGACTCTGGAATGTTATATAAAATATTTATGGAGTATCATTAAGTTTGATAACTTGTAAGTTTGAAGTTGTTAAAATAAAAATCTAACTTAAAGAGAAGTTAGAAAAAGGTAAATATGGAAACAAAATAAGTTGGAAGGAAAATTTAATTCAAGTGGAATAAAAAAAATGATGAAAATAAAAGAATTGAGATTGAAAATTTTGAGTTAATTTGTATGAAGGTGAATTTGAGAAGTCTTATAGTATAAACAATTGGAATAAAATCTTTAAAGGTAGAAATTAAAATTGTGAATGAATAAATGAATTTGCAATTGCAAATAAATGAAAGTGAATTGAATGTTGAAATTCATTTCAAATTTGTAAGTAGAACTGAATTGGAATTGAATTTGATTTGTAAAGCGAAGTATTGTAATAAAATTAGTGAGTGATGCTAATTGAAGGAATGACAAATTTAATATGGGTTGAAATGAAATGAATTCAATATTTATAAATGAAAGATAAACTAAATCCATATGGAATTTGAAGTCCAGCTTAAATATAAGTGGTTATAAACCAAAATAGTGATTTGAATTATGTTTGGGAATGAACAAAGGAATAAAATTGGGATTGGAACTGAATATCGAGAACCAATTTGAATTGTGTGAAATAAATTAGATCGAAGTGAACTAAAGATAATAAAGGTGAAAAAAACGGTTTGAGATAAAATGAATTGGAATTTGTAATGAACTAGTAAATGAAACTGATTTAAAATAGTGAGATGAATCAGTTGGGAATGAAAGATGATTGATAAAATTCAATATTCAGAACTTAAACTGAATCCAAAATAAAATTGAAATTAAAGTGAAAACGCAAGATAAAATGAAAATGGATATATAAATTCAATTATGAAGTAAAAATGGTATAAGAAGTATATATTGAAAATTTTTATAATGAAATGTGCAAAATGATATTTGAATGTTGTAATTGGATATTATGGCTAGCAGGATATACATGTGTATTAAAGGAAATGAAATTGGGATTTGATTTTCGAAGATAAAATTGAATTGCTCGGCAAAAAGGTATGTATTTGAATTTCAGTATGAAATTTGATGATCTTCTTGCCTAGCCGCTTAGCATTTTCTTTTCTTTTTGAAATCTGGGGGCCGTGGTGCCCTTTTTATAGTCGTACCGAGCTAGCCGCGCAAAGGAGAAGCTGGCGAAATTTTTCGATAATTTAGGGGGTTAGAAATATTTTGAGAAAATTTTGAAAATTTAAAATTTAAATTTGAATTTGAATTATTAGGAAAACAATGTTGTTTGGAACTTATAATCGATGTTGGAAGGTTAGTTGAATTAATGATGGGTCTTAAATAAAAAGATTTATTTGGTAAGTTGATAAAACTGTTTAGTTTTGGAAAGATAGCAAATGGGTTAAGGATCATTGTTCTTAACTGGTAATTTCGGGACGAAATTCTGTTAAGGGGGAAGGATGTGACGATCCGAAAATTTTAACATTTGTGTAACGACCCTAGATTTTAATTAAATTTAAATTGATAATTAAATGAATTTCTGAATAAAATTTTAAGAGAAATTGATTATAAATGGAAGCGAGTTTCCCCAAGTTCAAATATATTCTATATAAATCATTTAAATTTTTAAATATTATATATATATATGTATATATGTGAATGTATATATATATATATATATGTATATTTGGGTATATATGAGTCAATTTGAAATTATAAAATCTTGAGTGTGTATATATATATTTTGATTTGAATTTAAATCTTAGATGAATGGTTTAATAAATATTTGAGTTATAAAATAAATTAAGAAAATATATATATATATATATATATATATATATATATATATATAGTAACTCATAATTAAATATTAAAGTAAGATAACAATAAATATTTAAACTAGAAATAGAAAAATAATATGAGATAACTTTTAATAAAAATAGGAAGTAGAACATTTGCTAAATTCTAACAACATAATAAAATAGAAATTTATTTATATTTCAAAACAAGAAGATTTAAAGAAAATAAAATACGTTTAAATATGAAAAGAATGTAGACGACAATAAAACAAACAAATACAATACAAAGGACTAAAACAAAAGAAATAACATATATAGTAACACATTAGTGTAAAATAGGAAGTAAATGCATAAAAGAATAAACTATAACAACATGACAAAAGTAGAACTTCATTTTATTTCAAAGTGATAAAGACAAGTAAAATGATATTTTTAGTTAACAATAGAAATTTATTCATATTCCAAAGTATAAGTTAAATATAAAATGAATTAAACTATAAAAAGAATACAAAGCAAAATATCCACAAACTAACTACATACATAATTTAAAAACAAAGCAAATAATAATAATTTACATAAGTATGTATCAAAACAAAGCAGGACTGTGTATATATATACATAACAATAGATGAGTGGGGAACATAAGATACTTATTCATTAAAGGCTAGCAACATTTAAAAAGAAGAAAAATCAACTCAGCCTCCTTATGCAAAGAGGGAATCTCTGATAAAAGAGTAATGAATAATTCCCAGTACAAACAAGATAACATCAACTTGTACAAATAAAAAAATGTTATACATCAGCCACCATAACCTATCATCTCAGCCGAGATCTTGTTTCACTAAACAAATGAATAAAACAAGTACAAGCAAGCATATCATATCAGCCATGCCTATGTTGTACAAACAACATCACCCTATACAAGTAATACTTACAGTAAACCCATATATATCAACTTCAAAAGCAACTACAACCTGATAATCAAGATGAAGGTTCAGTTTGAAATTACACAAGGCTGTTCAAACAAAACCAAATCCATTTTTCCAGTTCTCAGAGCACTTCCAGCTGCTCATGCTCTCTGTTTCAAACAACACAAGTGAGTAACATTCTTTTAAAAAAAAAACTCAAAGTATAAACTTATTTTGAATGTAAATGTTTGCTTGCGTGTATAAGTATACATAAAAATGATGTATGCAGGTTTGAAAATGTGTATAAGTATACATAAAAATGATGTATGCAGGTTTAAAAAAAAAAAAAAAATGAAAACATCTTCTCTGTTTAAACTAAGTACTGTGAGTAAACACAAACTTTAGAGTTTTAAGTTTGATTAAAAAGAAATGTTGCAACTACATGTCTGTGAATACATAAGTATGTGTGTGTTCTTGGTAATGGAATGGGTGTGCAGGCTGATATTTAAATACCTCTCTGTTTTAAGTTCATGAACAAAACATCTTTGATTCAAAATTCTTTTTCTTTCAATCTACTTATAGAGTGGACTTAGAATCAAAATGGAAATTGGTTGTTATAGTATAAACTTGAGATTAAAAATTTATAGAAGTTAAAACCAAGTTTAACTTTCTCTGGAAAGTAAAATAACCCAGCTAAGTTCAAAAAGAGCAAGAATTCAAACTTCGTAATTTATGAATTCAGGTGTATAAATGGGATTGTTATACTTTAATATGATTTTTAAAGCTCGAATCAAAATTTTTAGAGCTAGGATTAAGCTACAGTTCCGGGATGAACGAAAATGGGTTATGGTCGATTTTTGGGTGATAGAGTGGACCGGAATACTCGGCGTTTCGCGTGGGGGTGAAGGAGCCTCCGGAGGAGTTGGGAAAATTATCTGGAGTTGCTCCAGTTCGACGTGGAAGCGGCGGTGGCGAGGTTTAGTTTCTAAACCTAATTTTGTAGCGGCTGAGTAATTTGAATCGTTCGTCCCCGATAGACGATCGAGCGTTGCGTGGCTCTGGGTGGAAGTAGAGGGGATGCTGGCGATCGTGTAGACGAAGTTTCACGTGTTCCGGTGGTTGTGGTGGCGTGAATGTGGCGATGACAGGTTTCGAAGGGGTGGATGCATTTTTGTTTCAGGTCTGGGTCAATTTGTTCAATTTTGAATTCGCTGTTGTTTTGAGTATTTGAGTGTTTGTGAGGCTCATAGAGATCATGGCTGATGTGTTGACGATCGCAGCTTGGATCAGAGGAGGCCAGAAGGGTGGTGCACGTGCACGCGTGAATGTGGTATCTGGGTTTGGAGAGTTGTGGAAGAAGAAGAAGCAAGTTTGGGTCGCCGCGTACTTTTGCTCGAGAAAATTTGGAAGTTGCTTCGGGTTTTCTGGATCGCGTGCGCGTATAGGCCTGATGCTTGAATGTGTACTGTAGTTTAAAACTTAACTTTGCTGTAGGGAAAAACTCGAAGCACTCAGGCATTTTTCTCGGGTCACTCTCGAAGTAAAGAGGTAGGCGACTCGAAGTAGTGTGCTGTCTTAAGTTTGTTAGTTCCAGGCATTTTAAAAACAGAGGCCTGTTCTTCTGTTTGAATTCAAGCCTGGGTTTGTTAAATTTAAAAAAGGGTAATGTTCTACACATTAATATGTATTTAATCATTAATAAAGAAATAAATAAATTACCTTAGAGATAATTAAGGTATTAAATGATTCGATTAAATAAGATAATTAAGGAATGATTTATTTATCGAATTTATAAATTAATGATTTAGATTAATTTATAATTAGAGATTAATTTAAATGTAATTAAGAAATTTTATTAGTTAATGAAGATAATTAACTAGGAATTATTAAGTAATTAAATTAATGTGATTAATTTTGATGATTTATTAGATTAAATTAATTAAGATAATCAATTGTAAATTGTTAATTACTTAATGAAAGAAATTAAGGGGTTAATTACTAATTGTAATTAAACTTGAATATTTTGATTTAAATTAATGATAAAGATAAATTGGTAATTCATGATTTGTTATTTTGAGATGATTGCTTAATGATAAGTAATTAATGAGTAAATTTCTTGAAATAATGAATTAAGAAGTAAATTAATTATATATATAATTGGTTCAAGAGTCGATTTAATATGATTGATTAAGAATAATTTAATTAATTAAAGTGTTTGATAAATTAGTTTATATCAAATGATTCGAATTAAGAAACCAGAATGGGATGATAAATTCATAAGTAATTTAATTTTATTTACTTGGAAATAAATTGAATTAATTAGGATTAAAACAATTAATTAATCCTGCTTATAAATGATTATTAAATGCTTAACCTTACTTATGAATGATTGTATTGTATGAGATATCTTGAATTGATTGTCCTATCTGATCTGTGATATTTTTTTCTATGGATTGAGCTGTGTATGATTCATTCATTTATTTATATTTGTATATTATCTGTGAATGGACGATGAGCGTTATAGTTATATCGCTTATCAACTATATTCCTGTATTCTGATCTGTGATGATTGTATGCTGTTGCACTACTGTGTATAACCCCTGGACCACACTCATACACACACAATTATGGATTTCACGAGGAAATCGATTAAGTCGCAGATTTTTGAAATAGTTTTAAATTTGAATTTTTAAATTCAAATGTTTTGGAAATGGAATCGGAATAAATGTGAAAAGCTTTTAGAATGAAATTTCAAAATAAAATTTATTATTTTTAAATTACTTGATTAAGTTTTGGAATTTAAATAAGTTGATTTAAATTTAAATTCAATACTTGAAATTGAATTCTGTAATTTGAAATTAGGGATTAATGATATTATACTAGTCATGAGTTAAACCATTTTTAAAGTATTATTTTTGGGAATTTGAATTTAACTCAAGGATTTCAACTCGTATAAATGAATCAGATTTCCAAAATGAAAACTGTTGTTTTCAAATGATAAACACTTTTAGATAAGAACTGAGATTCCAGTTAATTAGGGGAATTTAAAGATTGAATAGAGAAATGACTTTTCCTAAGTTATAAATGAATTCTTTTTGAAAGCTATGAATTAAATCTGTTTATTTTTAACAGATTTAAATTGATGATTTGTTTAAATCAAATTGAAATGAAATTGTTTTGAAGGCTATAAGTTAAATCTTTGATTTAAAGATTTAACGAGTTAATCGAATTGAAATGAAAATTGATTTGGAAAATCTGTGAATGAATCTTTTGTTTAAAAGATTAAAATGTGAAAATTGTTTAAACCGTTAAAGGTTGTGAAAATGAATCTTTTTGTTAAAGATTGAGAATGGTAATTTGTCAAGCCATTTGAAGAAAAGTTTTGAATTATTAAGTTGTGACTTAATTGAAATCCCATTATCCATTTGTTTTTGAACTATTTCGCTCACTATTCGGTTTAGCCGGGAAAGGACCTTTGTGTCGTATAACCCATTCCGAATAAGTGATTCGACGTTATGGATAGCATTTAAAGACCGGTGATGAAGACCGGGTATTTGCGAAAGCGATAGGATGACCTATCAATTATCTCTGCACTGGGTAGCTCCTGGTATAGAGATTCCCTAAGTGATGGAAATCCGATCGGGATTGTGAATATCCGGGTTGCAAGGACTTCTTTGTAAGTGCCTTCGGTTCTGTTCGAACCCGGAACAGACTTGTATGGATTGTATGTCTGACATTACAAATTGAGATATAAAGCAGATTTCTTTCAAATATATTTCTGTTGGTGGCGAAGAATTTATTCTTTAGCTTAACACCCTTCTCTGAGACGTACGAGCTTAGAGGTTATATAGTTGAAGTTATCAGCGATATATTCCCAATTTGGTAATGTGACATGCTGTGTGTTGCTGTAAATGATCATTGTGTTGATTATTGTGATAGGATCGTTTGTTTGATCGTCTATCTTGGTGATCATTTCTATGATCATTTGTTGACCCAAAGCATGGCTTTTGTATAAAGTATGTTTTGTGGACGTGACTTCGTCGAGCCTCACACCCCGGAAATGGTCAAAACAGGAAAGATGCGGCAAGGTTATGAGGGGTAGCTCCCTTTAGGGTATGTACATTTCCTTCTGGATAGAGGTGGTATCATGGTATGGAGCCCAGATATTTAACCTATGTGGTTACCGCGAATTTATTACTTTGTGGTTGTTGGTTATCGGGATCCCGTGAGAAAGGTCGTTTACGATCGGGGAATGGCGTGCTCGTGTCAGTAGTTACCCAGTTAGGGGTAACCCGGCCTTGTGTTGGCAGAGTTCCGGTTTGGTTCTCGGGGATGTCTTTCCAGAGGCATTCTCACGTGGCAATGGGAAGTTCCTTGGCCTGACCATTTGTTGGAAATCCAAAGAAACAATACGAAACTTGTACGGTATTAGTTGTAGAACCTATCATTCAATTATGGTGTCGCAACACTGTTTGGATGGTAGCTATAGTAGGCATAGTTCGAAATGTCTATGTTGGCTAAGATTTATATCTTTACTTTCGAAATGATTTTCACTACACTATGCACTAGTAATAATATCAAATGTTCTTTTTAATGCGTATCAAGCATCTTTGACTATCATAAGGAGAAATCTCCTCCGATTCTGCGTTTGCATTGTGTGTGTGTGCGGGAGGCCTTATGGTAGTCTCATTTTCAAAAGCATTTCGAATTGACTTTAAAATCTTTTGTTGATTGTTTAAAGATAAACTGTTTTTGTTGCTCACACCAGTCCCACGACTGATCCGGAGTTTATTGTTTTCCTTCCTAAACTCTGGGTGCTCATTATTTTCTACACGAGCAGTCTAGAGTTGGGTTTTACAGATAGTTAGATATAGTGGATTATCTGGAGTTAGTTCAGTCTTTGGATCGCACCAGTCTTGCTGAGCTTGGTGATATGTTATTGGGAGTTCGAGCTATTGCTGGATTGATTCTTGGAAATGGAGTTGCAGTTATCTTTGGAGTTCTTCCCTGAAGACTATCTTAGAGTTATTTTGTTCCGCTGCTAGATGTTATCTATCGTTTTCTTTTCCGCTGCTGTTTATTGTATCATATCTCTGATGTATATTGATATCTATTGGATTATCTGTTGTATCAGATATTGTATCAAAGCTGTATATCAATGTATTATTCTTTTATTCCGCTGTGTTGTTTACTTAATGATTGTTATAAGCTCCGGCGAATCGGATTTGAACGGTCGAATCTATGGCATTCGAATACGATATGAAGTATGGATGTCGATTTTTGAGCGGGCAAAATCCGAAACGTTACAATTTGAAATTGAAATATTTAATTAATTTTAAATGTTTGAATGATAGTTTAACTTGAATTTCAAATATCAGAATGAATTTGGAAATTTAATTTTTTAATTTAATTTATTGAAATTGGGTAAAAGTTGTATCTTTAGTTTTAAGCCTCTTAAAAATAATTTAATGGCTTAGAAAATTTATATTGATGATACTGAAGATAATGGAAGCTTCAGAATTGAATTTGAAAACGATTTAATCAGTTTTGAAAATATATCGTTTAAATCGATATTTAAAAATAGCCTTCCGAGGCACAGTCTCGGAAATTCGAGGAGACCAGTTCCATTAGATCTGTAATATTGTATTATTATCGGATTTTAATTTCCTTAGCATTCGGAGTTGTCATGTGATCGTACGATTGATAAACGCGTTGAAAATTAAATCGAAAATTCGATATTTTAACTGATTCAAAATGCTATCTTCTCAATACGATCGAATTTGGACTCGAAACCTTTTCCGTTGCATTCGGAATAGGGGTATAACATTATAAACGCCTAGCGGCATGCCTCGGTAGGAGATCGAGATTTTGAGTTGCGTAATTTGAGACAATTTAAAATTCGAATTTAAATTTAACTATTTAATATATATGTTTAATTTAATGATATTTTCATAAGGCAAAAATTCTACACGTTTCATCATTTTAAACATTTGTCAAATTGTCGAGACACGCCTCGTTTAATAGAAAAAAATAAAAAAAAAATGAACGAAAGCATTTTTCTTTCATTCAAAACAAAAGATCGAGTGGTCGAACATAAATTTTGAGAAAAATATATAATATCAAACTTAGTAAAAATCACGATTTCTTCTCCTTCCCACAAAATTCATTTTCGAATTCACGCTGTATTAGAAAAAAAAGAAGGGGTTAAAGCGCTTGTGCGCGCAGCGAGGTGGCGCTCGAGGATGATACTAGTTTGATAAGGAGGCAGAGCTCATGAGCTCGATTGGAAGCGGCGATTGATCGGCGGCGGCATGGGCAGCTCGCAAATTTGTGGCGCACATGGAGGATCAAGTCGAATCGAAGTCGCGACGCTGGATTGAGGCCACATTAATGATGGCCGTGTTTGTTCGAATTGGGGGCAGCGATCGCGATGTTAGGCTTGTGCGGCATCAACGGCGGTGGGATTCGCGACTGGTTGAGGTGACTATGGCGATGGTTTTCGGGCTCGATTTTGGCGATTTAGGTTTGGTCGTGATGGAGGCCGATCTTGCATGAACATGGCAGTAAGGTATTAAACCTTTTAATTTTAACATTTTTAGTTTAAATACACACACACACAGTAAGTTTATAAAAACATTTCTGGTATAATGGGTGAAATTAATAATAAGTATGGTATAATGTATATTTTTTTCATGTACATGTATATAAATTTACAGTAAAACATTCTGGATCTAATATGTGTACATGTAAGGTATTTAATATATACGTATACACAATTTGAAATCTATTGGTTTATTTAAATAATGTATATTAGTAATTGATTTGTTAATAAATTGATTTAATTTATTTAGGGCACTCAAATATTTTTTTAACGGAAAGTAGTTTAAATCCAATCATTAGTAAATTAAATTTATTAAATAGTATTGGATTATTCAAGTTAGTGTAAAATTTAATTAATTGTTTAAATTGAATCATTAGTTGAAATTAGATCTATTAAACGAAAATTAATTTTTCAATTGACTTGAATATTATTTAAATCATAAATGTTTATACAAGGTCTAAAATGGAGAAACAAGCCGGAATGGAAATGAGTTGGAGTGGATTGCAAATAAAAGGTGAGATCTTCTCACTCAAATTATAATAATTGAAAATTTTAGTTATTGATTGATGATTGAATTATGATAGTTAAAATTAATTGTTGATTGTGTGCTTGGATGATTAATTTATTATCAGTTATATTAGTTTAGACTCTATGCGCCGCATAATAGCGGAGATTATTATATTAAACCCATATACCGCGATATTCCACCTCGAAGTGGAATTGATATTATATATGTATTTGGAGTTGTTGATTTCCCGCATTATATAGCAGGTGAGACCTTATTGCGCCGCATAATAGCGGATGATATAATATTAATCCCATATACCACGATATTCCATCTCGAAGTGGAATTGGTATTTAATTATTATGCTAACGTGTGTAGATGCAGGGAAACAGGTTGGAGGGATCCAACTGGATTCCTCAAAACATTTTGATTTGTGTTAATATTGAATGTTAATTATTTATAATCTGTGTGTGATTTTTGTGATTGAAAAACCGTTGAAGGCTATAATTTAGCCGAATATATTTTTGGTATCGTAGAATACCAGAAATAAATAAGAATTTGATTTTGAAATTTAGGTAGAAAATTTATAATAATTTCATTCAAAAGAATTGAGTGAATTTTAAAAGAAGGAGATTTAAATAGATAAAGTTTTATCTTTGAAAACTTATTGAATAAATTCCAAAAATATGGAAAAGCGTTTTAGTAAAGGAATTTCGAGTAATATTGTTTAGTAGTTGAAGAATTTATTTAAGATACGTATTTTAAATATTTGAAAGAGATAAAGGAATTTATTTCAAATGGAAATAAATTTAGAAGTTAAAATTTGGAATTTAATTTGGAGTTGAAATTAATTTTAGAAATCAATTTGGGAATTAATTTGGAGTTAAAATAAATCTTAGGAATCGAATTGGAAATTGGTTTTGGTGTTTGGAAATTAATTGGGTAATCGATTTGAAATTAATTTGGTGTTAAAAAAATAAACCTTTGGGAAATTGATATGAAAATTTATTTGTTTAGAAATCAATTTGGAATTGGATTTGGTAATTGAAATAAATTTGGAAATAAATTTGAAAATTGATTTGGTGTTGAAAGTGAATACTTTGAATTGATTTGGATATCGTAAATTAGTAGATATTTGAAAGTTTAAAATTCACGATGGAAATTTTATAAAAGATAGGGGATTTTTAAAAATAAATAAATATCGGTCTATTTTTCAAAGTGTGGAAAGAAATTTATAAATTTGGAATGTAAATTAAAATAAATCAAGAAGATTCATGAAATTTACAAATTTGGAATGTAAATTAAAATAAATCAAGAAGATTCATTAGTTTATTTGAATGGACCATTTTGTAATGGAAAAAGAATTCTTCCCCGGAAAGCCGAGTATAGTTTTAAAATAGCTTTTGAATAAATTAAAAGTTTTAGATTTGGTTTTAAAATAATACTGTTGGAGAAATTAGTTTGGAAATTGTTTAAAGTAAAAATTTATTTAATTAATTATATAAGGGATTATTTTAAAGATTTAAATTGATATTCAATTTAGAAAATGGTTATTTAAATATTTATACTCTATCTACAAATTTTTATTTTAAAATTAGTTTTGGACCTGAATTTTTATATGAGATATTAGTATAATATTTTTCATAACTAATATTTAAGCAAATATTCTAAAATAGTTTAATTTAAATGTTTCCAAGTATATTTTGAATAAGTATTTTTTATTATTTTAAGATATTTGAAATCGACAGATTTTCATGGAAATGAATGAATATTGTAAATGTTTTCCGCGTAAGGAAAAATTGAGTTGAAATTTATTTTCAAAGGATTGAAGTGTGAAAAATTGATTTAAATTTATTTTCAAAGGGTTGAAGAGTGAAATTTTATCTTGCGAAGATATATTGAAAATAATAATAATTGGGTGAAAATTATTTGAAATCCAGCGACTGTTGTGAATGATGATTGATAGTTAGATAACCGACTATCAATATTGGCCTTTTGGCATTTGAATTTCGATGCGACCGGGAATCGAATTCCAAATGGATATTCGAAACCCACATCGAACCTTTGTGATTGTGATAGATCTTTTGTTAAAAGATCGAAGTGGAATTTGTTGTGATTTGTTTAAATCTGAATTAACACTTATTTTTTAAAATAAGCGCCGTTATTCGGATTACCCGGGAGAGGACCTTGTGTCATAAAACCCATTCCGAATAACGATACGATGAAATGGGATTGCATTTGAAGATGGTGTTGAAGACCGGGTATTTTCGAAAGCGAAAGGATTACCTTTCAAATGTCTCTGCATCGGGTTGCTCCGGTATAGAGATTTTATCACCCTTTGTGATGGAGATTCCGGACGTGATTAGTGAATATCTAGATTGCAAGGGCTTCTTTAGAAGTGCTTTCGGTTCCGTTCGATCCCAGAACGGAATTTTATAGATGTGTGTCTGACGTTACACTTTGAGATGTAAAGCTGGTTTCTATCAAATACATTTCTGTTGGTGGCAGAGAATTTATTCTCTTAGCTTAACACCCTTCTCTGAGCTCTACGAGCTCAGAGGTTACGTATTTGATGGTTACTAGTGATACATTTCCAATTTGATAATGTGGCATACGAAGTGCCGCTGATCATTTGTTGATCGATGCATGGCTTTTGTGAAAAGCGTAGCTTTGTAGACGAGACTTCGTCGGACCTCACACCCCGGAATGGTCGAAACAGGAAGGTGCAGCAAGGTTATAGGGGGTAGCGCCCCTTAGGGTGTGCATTTCCTTCTGGATAGAAGTGGTATCATGGTATGGAGCCCAGATACTTAACTTATGTGGATATCACAAATATATATTACTTTGTAATTGTTGTTCTTGAGGTTCCTCGGATAAAGGTTGTTTACAACCGGGGAATGGCATACTCATGTATTAGTACCTATTTTTGCAGAGGTAACCCAGCCTTGAGTTGGCAGAGATCTGGCTAGGTTCTCGGGACGTCCCTCCAGAGGCGTACCCATGTGGCAGTAGAAAGTTCCTTAGCCTGATCATTTGTTGGAAATCCAAAGAAACAATACGCGCCCTGTATGGTTTTAGTTGTATAACCTGCCATGGAATATGGCGGTAACCTGCTATTGAACATGGTAGCTATAGTAGGCATAATTGCGAAATGCCTATGCTGGCTAAGGTTAATATTATAATTTCAAAATGTTTTCTGCACTATTCACTAATAATAATATCGAAAGGATTTTTCGTATTAAGCATGTTTGACTATCTTAAGGAGAAATCTCCTCCAATTCTGCGTTTGCATTGTGTGTGTGGCGGGAGGCCTTATGGTAGTTTCATTTTCCAAAAGCATTACGGATTTCTTTTAAGTTCCTTTGTTTTTCTTTTGTAAAAGAATAACTTTTTTTAAGATCTCACACCAGTCCCATGACTGACCTGGAGTTTATTGTTCCATTTCTAAACTCTTGGTGCCCATAATTTTCCACACGGGCAGCCTAGAGTCAGGTATCAGTTATTCGGAAACGAAATTAGAAAAGAGTTACTGTGGAGATCAGGAGTTGAAGCTGGATGGCGAGAGGTATCTCTTTATTATGTAGTGTCTATTGCGTATGGTTAGTGCAAATCAGTTTTCATATAGTCAAGTTATGATAACTGTCAGTGATGTATGATGTCGTTGTAAACTCTGATGTTGTATTGTATTAACAGTGATGAGTCTTTGATTTACAGATTATACATTTATCTATTATATATTGTTCTGCTATGAAATGTGAGATTCAGTTATTGTTTCCGTTTTTCTTCTATCTTCTTCTTCTTAAACCCCAACGGTTCGATTTTTCGACATTCGACTGTACGACATTTGATATAGTGGACGTATAAATGTCGACTTTCGAAAGTCATAAAATTGGGTTGCTACAAACCATCACCTCTACATCTGATTCCGACCATCGAATCTTCGCCACGAAACTCAGATCGAAATCGAGCTGCTCTGGTCAAAACTGGAAACCACCCAATTCCTGAAAACCTTCTCGAACCCACGACGTTGACCACCCGAGATCGCGAAACCCTGTCCTAAGCTCCGCCAGCAATCCACGCTTCCATTACCCCTAGTTCGACGAACTTCGATTCACCAGAGACGCCGCAACCATCCCTTTTCCACCCTCGACCAAACTTAAGGCTTAAACCTTACTCCGACAAATTGCTGACGCCACAGTGCACTAATCACCCACCTGACAGTTGTGTGTCGACACCACCAAGCTTCCTCCTGCCTCCAATCGAGACCCCAACCACCCCAAGTACCCCGATCACTAGAAAATGTTTAAAGTCCACTTTCTGATCAACTTCGAAATGCTCACTCGAAATCCAACTAAAAATTGTGATTTTCATTTTAAAAATCCTAGTTTTCAAAGAAGATTCAGGTTATATACATGAATCAGCAAACCATGACGATTGATTTTATCATGTTCTTAATTTTCCACTGTTCGTTTTGATTTCCAGAAAATTTCAAACTTATAAATATATTTTTAAAATTTTAATTATGCTTAAACAAAGATAACTTGTTTAAATTCCTCAGCCTATAAGAGATTGTATGAAGAGAACTTGATTTTTTTTCAAGGTTTAGCCTGTCGGTATAAAAACAGAGACATGCATAGGTTTACAGATATGCACACTTATAAATCTACATATTTATAATATGCAAGCCAAAATTACACACATGCAAACAATTATCACATCACCTACTTATTAATGCATTACAAACAACAATTTAAAACAAATGTTAGTTGTTTACTCACTTGTTAATGATGAGCAGATAAGGTTTGAAGCAGTTTTGGATTTTGAAAACTTGAATTGCTTTGATCTTTTGAAACTGGAAAATACTTGATCTTTAAAACTGAAATCCTTGTTGTTGAGATGATCTAGCTTTTAAAACTGAATTGAAGTTGCTTTTAATCTGAGAAGATTGCTTGATTATCTTCGCTTGATATTTTAGGTTGAAAATGTTACAGGCTTTTGTTTTTGCAGTAGTTTGTTGAGAAAACGGTTTTTATTTTTAATTCTCTGGTTAGAAATGAATTACAGGTTTTATTTTGAGTTTTTGAAATGAAGATAGGAAATGAAAAGAAAGAGAAGATATAGGTGTTTGTATAGACTTAATTAGGATTTATTAAAAATAAATAAAATTAAAATGGTGACACTAGTTAAATTTCTTAACATTTGTCATTTACATTAGTTGATCACCTTACACTTGTTATTAAAAAGATTTATAAACTAACACTTGTATTTATGCATGGGTTTATTAATTTTTAAATGTTTATATAAAGCTTTTATATTTAATTTCCTAATTAATATATACATTTCTTAATTTATATAAATAAAATCCTTTAAAGAAAGTAATATAAAACAAATTATTTCTAAATAAAATCACATATAATATATTTTAAATCCAAAATATTTTAAGATACCTATCTTTTGAATTTCCAATTCAAATTCAAATTCAATTTAAAATCCAATTTAAAATCAACTTATATATATACACATTTAAACAACACATTATTTAATTTGAAAAATAATAATTCTATTTGAAATCTATTTATTTATATATTTAAAAACAACACATTATTATTATTGTTTGGAAGTAAATTTTTTTACCAATTTAAATAATTTGTAAAGGGGATTACCATATTTTAATTGCTTGAAATTCCGGGATATCACATTTTGTATGCTTCGGTACGGTTGCTGTAACGACCCAGAGTTTATGATAATTTAAATTTGAATATTTAATTAATTTTAAATATTAATAAGTGAAATTTATAAGTCGAATAAATTTTATTTCGAATAATTGGATTTAATTGAATAATTAAATCGATAATTTAATATGTGGAAATATAGAAATAATTGAAAATAGGGTAAAATATGATTGAAAATGATTTGTAAAATTTTATTATATCATATTGAAGTTAGAACGATATTTTAGAACTTTTAAAATTGAATTAAAAGTTAATTTGTGAAAATTGAATATTTTAATATTTAATCGACTAGTGAAATTAGCCAATTTTTGAACAGTCTCAGAATTGGACGAAACTAGTTCCATTGGATCCATAATAGTTTGTTATTATCGGATTTCAATTTTCGTAGCAATCGGAGTTATCGTTTGACCGTGGCAGCTCGAAACGCATCGATATCGTTTTAATTTTAATTCGACGAGTTAAAATAGCCATTTTTCAAAAAGTCTCGGATTTCGACGAAACTAGTTTCATCGGATCTGTAATGTGATATTATTGTATGGTTTCAAATTTCGTGTCAATTGGATTTACCGTTTGTCCGGTGCAAGCGAAAACGCCTAGAAAATCGTTTAAATCGGTTTAATTTAAATTGAACGTTTATTGCCATAACTCGCACAGATGACCGAATTAGCTTCCAAAACCTGTTCCATTGCATCCAGAACGCGGGATAAACCCAAGAAACGCCAGTCACCGCACGTAAATCGGAGTTTGGAAATCCCGGAATGAATAGTGTTTTCGTTTGATTTTCTATAAATAGACCATCTTCATTCTCAAAAAAAAAAAAAAGAAATTGAAACCCTAGCCGCCTCCCACTTTTTCAACGGCCAGAAAATTGCAATTCTTCTTCCCTTAATTTCTTTCAATCTATTCAGTATTTTTGAAAACTTTTTGAAGCAAAATTGAAGAGCTTCGTGAGATCGACAAATCCATACGGTTGTGATCTGGTTTAACGCATCGTAGAGGGAGTATTTTGGCCGCGTTCGTGGCTTGTTAGCACGCGTATCTCGAGGCAGTTGCTCGACCGAGCTTGCCGCCGTTCCTACTGATGATGGAGTTCGTGGTGGCGCGTCAATTGGTGGTTGTTGATCGGTGTGTAGAAGCTTGTGGTGGTCGCGTAAATTGAATCAAGGTGGCGGCATGGGTTTTGTGATGGCCTGGAGGATACGGTTGCGAGAGAGAGGGGAGAAGGTGATGATCGGTCACGATTTGCAGGTTGAAGGATCAAAGGCTGTGATTAGAATAGGTTTGAAAAATTAAAATAAAGGTTGTAAATTTGTTTATATAAAATCGTGTAAACTTTGAAAAATCATATCTTTTTCATACGAGGTCGAAAACGCGCGAAACCAGTTGCGTTGGAATCGTATGGACGAGTACTACGCTATGGAATTTGATCGGAGTCGTTTGGAGTTAGTGAGAATTTCAGGTAAAATTAAACGCGCGTTTAATTTTATTCGAAATAAATCGCTAAAACGAAATTGAAATCAAGGTGAGAACTTCTCACTCAATCGAATCAGTTTCGATTTTATTTTAAATAGTTAGATTTAAAATACTTGAATGCATGTTTGAATGATGATTGTTATCTATTGATTGTTAAAATAGACATTATGCGCCGTTAGTAAGCGGATGTTATTTATTAAAAACATATACCGCGAATATTTCATAAACAGTGAAATTGGTATTATATATATAATAGCAATATATATATATATATTGGCATATGTATATATTGCAGTTGTTGATTTCCCGCATTGTATAGCGGATGAGACCCTATTGCGCCGTCTATTAAGCGGATAATATTATAAATCCCATATACCGCGATAATTCCGTACTGGGGCGGAATTGGTATTGTGCTAATGTTTGTGGATGCAGGGAAACAGGTTGGAGGGATCCAACTGGATTCCTCAACTGTATTGATTTATTTACAGATATTTTGATATTTGTTTATTATCACATCGATATATGATATTTGGATGTCGTGATTGACTATTTGGTGCTGCTGCATCATCGGATCCATTTTTGAAGTTTTAAAATAATGATTTTTGGTTTTTAAAGGAATTTTTAAAGTGATTTTTGAACGTATACGTTTTATTAAAATTTTGAATTGGTTTATTTTAAATAAATTAACGTTAAAAGTTTAATGTGATAAAAGTTATGATTTTTGTAAAATATAACCAAATTAAGATTTTTGAAATAAATAGTGATTAATTTATAAAATGGTTTAATTGGGAATTTTGAATTATTATAAACGGTTTATATAAAAGATTTATAAAATTGATATTTATAAATTAAAAATACTGGAATTATAAAACGAGTTTTTATACGTAATAAAGTGAAATAAAAATGGATTTCATAAGTAAATTGAGATTTATAAATTTATGAAATATGAATATATAAAATGGATAGATTTTGTAAAATATAAGATTTATAAGTAATCAACTTATAAATCGGATTTTGGCATTTAAAATGAGATATAAAAAGGATTTTTATAAATAGAAGTTTATAAAAATATAAATGGAGTTTATAAACGTTGTTTATAAATCCGAAATAAATTGAATTTGATAAGTTGGATATAGGAATATATGAAAGGAATTATATTCACGATTTTGGACAGTGAATATATTATTAAATGAAATGGATATGTTTTGGGGAAGGAGTATTATGAAATGAAGTTAATGATTTTAAAGACGTTTTAAAATGCATTAAGTATCGAATACATGGATTTCAACATTCATTGTTGAAATAGACGTTTTCGAGAAATAGAAGGAAATGGTGGACTATAACACTGTTGTTATAGTAAATGGTTTCCGAAAGGAAATGTTTTGTATAGTATTGGGATTTATATATCTATTTAAAACTTTAATCCCTATACTAGTGACTTTTGGGTCGTCGTAACGATGTTTTACGCAACATTCGTTTTTGACCCAAATAAATGTGTTAGGAGAATGATTTCCTTATGAAAATGAAATATATACTAAATTTTGATTTAAGTATATTGAATATTTTCAAATGTTGAAAATAAATGGGTTTGTGAAATACTTATTATTAGAATAAGTATGGGAACGCTTTTCCAATATGAAAATGAAACGTTTTGAGAATTTATCTTTATAAAGATAAATTGAAAATGATTATTATAAATCGATTCGAAATCGTATATTCATAGATATTTTGGAATGTAAATTCACTATGGAATTTATAAAGAAAAGGGAATTTGTTTAAAAATAAATGTTGATTTATTTTTGAAGTGTGGGAATTAATTTACGAATTTGGAATGTAAATATAAAATAAATCGGTAAGGATTTATTAAATTGGTTTAAATGAACCATGTTGAAATGGAAGAAATTCCGTGTAAGGAAAAGTGATTTGAAAATTTGTTTTCAAATGGTTGAAGTGTGGAAAATTATATATCTAGTAAAGATATTTCGGAAAGAAAATAATTTGGGAAATATTTGGATTTGGTGATGTTGAGAATGCCTATTGATAGTTAAATAATCCGACTATCAATATTTACCTTTAAATAGGTATTTGTTGTGAATTGCTTGAATTTGAATGCCACACTTATTTTTGAATAAGCGCTCACTATTCGGGTTAGCCGGGAAAGGACCTTGGGGTCATATAACCCATTCTGAATATGTGATACGTCGTAATGGATTGCATTTGATGACCGGTGTTGAAGACCGGATGTTTGTGAAAACGGAAGGATTACCGTCGAGTTACTCTACATCGGCTGATCTCCGATATAGAGGTTTTATCACCCTTAGTGATGGGAAGTCCGGTCGTAATTAGTGAATATCCGGATTGCAAGGACTTCTTTCGAAGTGCCTTCGGTTCTGTTCGATCCCGGAACAGACTTGTATGGATTGTATGTCTGACATTACAAGTTGAGATATAAAGCTGATTTCTTTCAAATATATTTCTGTTGGTAGCGGAGAATTTATTCTCTTAGCTTAACACCCTTCTCTGAGACGTACGAGCTCAGAGGTTATATAGTTGAAGGTTATTAGTGATATACTCCTAATTTGGTAGTGTGGCATGTTGAGTGTTGCTGTGAAATGATCATTTAGTTGATCATTTGTGATAGGATCATTTATTTGATCATTTATCTTTGTGATCATTTCTATGATCATTTGTTGACCCAAAGCACGACTTTTGTATAAAGTGTGGCTTTGTGGACGAGACTTCGTCGGACCTCACACCCCGTAAATGGTCAAAACAGGAAGGATGCGGCAAGGTTATTAGGGGGTAGCGCCCCTTTAGTGTATGTCATTCCTTCTGGATAGAGGTGGTATCATAGTATAGAGCCCAGATATTTAACCTATGTTGTTGCTGCATATTTTGTGGTTGTTGGAAATCGAGGATCCTCGGATAGATCGGTTACGATCGGGGGATGACATATTCGTGTCAGTAGTAACCCAGTTAAGTGTAACCCGGCCTTATGTTGGCAGAGATCCGGTTTGGTTCTCGGGGACGTCCTTCCAGAGGCGTTCTCATGTGGCAATGGGAAGTTCCTTGGCCTGACCATTTGTTGGAAATCCAAAGAAACAATACGATCTTGTACGGTTTTAGTTGTAGAACCTATCATTCACTTATGGTGGCGCCCCACTGTTTGGATGGTAGCTATAGTAGACATAGTTCGAAATGTCTATGTTGGCTAAGATTTATATTCTATTTTCGAAATGAATTTGCCTACACTATGCACTAGTAATAATATCAAATGTTCCTTTTAATGCGTATCAAGCATCTTTGACTATCATAAGGAAAAATCTCCTCCGATTCTGCGTTTGCATTGTGTGTGTGTGCGGGAGGCCTTATGGTAGTCTCATTTTTAAAAAGCATTGCAAATTGACTTTAAAAGTATTCCTCTATTTTGTTTTCAAAGATAAATAAACTGTTTTGAGTTCTTACACCTGTGTTGCTTATGCTAGGTGATATGTGATGGGGGGGTTCTCGCTTCGCGGTTTGGTGGCGAACGGGAGACTCTTACCCCCACACGTCCTCTTTACGGGGTTGGTTAGGCGAAGCCGTGACATTCGAAAGGGTGGCCGTAAAAGCAAGTTTGGGATATCAGTGTAAGCCACGGTGGGGCTGGGATGGTTGAAAAGCCTACCGGTTGTGACCACTACAGTCGTTACATTTGGTATCAGAGCTTATGGTTAAGCGACAACCATGGCTCTGTTGGGTGTTACTCATTAGAGATGGAGTCAGTAGTACTCTAGAATGAGTTTGAGTGTAATAATAGATACGAGCGAGTATTTGTTAGTGAATATAAATTGTTTTATATTGTGATGATTGGTTTGTTGAGTGGTATATGGATTTTGGTCAACATGAGTAATTAACGTTGTTGATAGGGATCTCTAAACACTTGAATAGAACAATTCGACACAGTATTGTTTTAAATTGGATAAATGAAATAATTTTACCTTGATTATATTTTGTATATAAGGAAATAAGTTTTCAGAATTATTAAAGTGTATATGAATTGATTGTTTGGTTGTTGAATAAGTTAAATAAAAACAACAACTGTAAAAGAATGAATTGTATAAGCAATTGAATTATAAGTATGGAGTTATAATTAAAATGATTTACAATAGTGAAATAATCTTGTATATAAGAAGTGAAATTATATAAGTAAAAGGTTTGTAAATATGATTTATATTCTGAAATGAAATTCCAAAGAAGTATTTTGAAATGACTTGATATTTTGGAAAATTGTTTTGAAGAGAAATTAAAGCTCTAAACTCTTTTCGGTCGTTGGAAAATAATTCCGATGATGATCGCGACATCATTGTGAAAGTGCGGTGTGTATACAATTATATGTGCTAATATAGTATACACGGATCGTGTAATATGGATTACAATACAAATGCGGAAATAAATGATAATAGCATTGTAAATAGAAAATAGAAAAAAAATCACACCAGAGATTTTTATACTGGTTCGGAGCACCGTCCTACGTCCAGTCCCAGACTTCTATCTGGATTTTCACTATTAACTACCTCGCTTCACCCGGAGGAACAGGTTTACAACACCCGAACAACCGAACGGGATTTCACGCCTCTAATATACCGAGGACTTCAACACTTGCCTCTTACAACTCAGAGGACTTCAACAAAAGAACAAATACAATTGTTGTTGACAACTTATGTTCTTGAAAACACGGATTTGTCACTAGCAGTACACCCTTCCTATAATCTTATCCTCAAAGTATGCAATATGATGTTTTGAAAAGATTAAGGAAAGTATATTATTGAATCAAAGGATATGAAATAGTTTCAAAGATTCAATAAATAATCTAGAGCTTTTATAATACAGAATTGAGATCAGAGATTAGATTAAAAGAATATATGAAATCGTTGTTATTTAATCAACGAATTGGATGAGTTTATATAAATAAGAATGGTTGTAACTCTTTGCCATTAAGAGATATGATCTTTGGTGAAAGGTAAGAGATGCAACCTTTGGAGAAGAGAAGTGTCTTTTGGAAAACTTGCTTTCTGTTCAAAAACGGTCGACAGGTCAAAAAATGACCGGTAGACAGGAATTTGAATATATATATACGTTATGTTCACTTGTGCACATTATCTGTGCATTCTGGGCAAAAACGGTCGACCACCTGGTTTTTGAACGGTCGACCGGTTTTGTCCAGACTACACGGTTAATGTGCACTCATATATATTTATATATATATTCGAAGATTAAAGGCATAAGATTATTTGAGGATAGATTTTAACATAAATAATCATTACTAACATACCAAATAATCAACCTCTAATCATATGGAGCTCTTTGTGTCTAAATAACTTCTTTTTGTCGATCACGGCTTATCCCTTTGTCAGAAATCAAAACTCTATAAAAATCTTGACTCAACATTCTCCCCCTTTTTGATTGATGACAACATATTTATGAATCTCCCCCTGTATAAGATATCCCCCTGAGATTGTGTCCTGCATATATACTGTTAGCACAATTTTCTCCCCCTTTGTCATCGACAAAAAGGAGTTGTTTAAATGGAGGATGTAAAAAAAAGATTATAAGCAACATAAAACTACTACCATAGATCAAGAGTAACATTCACACAAGATGATAATACACACAAGTCTAGTACGAATTAAAACACTACACTATTTAGTACAAGTGCCAGATAATATCTTTAAAGCTCCACCTAAGTATAACATCTCCCCCTAAGTATAATATCTCCCTCTATTTATATGCATATGAATTTCTCCCCCTTTGTCATTATCAAAAAGAATGGGGAAATATATAAAATTATATAAAATATCTTGTATATAACAAGATAAACTCATTATTAATTATGAAGGAAAAGTAAAATAAATTTTACCATATTTACCGAAGTCCATATTTTATTGTAAGCACGTAATTCTATTAAACATATGGAACATTCTTTGAAATTCCAAAATCTATCATTTTCCTTTTGTTTCTCTGAGTACCTGCAAAAAATAATAATAATTTTCGGTACCCACTTACTATGTTAGGGTCCGGGGGGTTAGGTCTTTGGAAACCATACCCATTTGGGTGTGGTTGAACCTTTATAAATATAATTTTCATTACAAATTACATTCTTATAATAGTTACTAATATAAAGTTGTTTATCATGATCAATCATATTAGCTGGAATCCATATTTTAATACTATTAGTCATTAGCTTAGTACTTGAAGAATAATTTCTATCATTTCTAAACAAAGTACTATTATGACTATAACTGGTTTTAAAACTATCTTGATTACTAGTACTAGCACTAAAGTTAGTATACATGAATGCATATCTAGTACTATTTTTACTTTTAGCTTGTTTATAGCCTACGCCACTTCTATCATTGTGAGCTTTTGAATTCTTAACATAACCTAATCCCTTCTTATTTGAAGCAGGTTGAGAATTTTCAATAATCCTGGATAAATTTTCTCTCCCTTTATTAAAATTGGAAATATTTTTAGTAATGTCATCAAGCTTAGTTTTGAGACTAGTGTTATCTAACTCAACAATTTTAATTTTTGTTTTTAACTCATGATTTTCAGAAGCTAGAGCATTATTCTTTTCTTTTTGAGCTTCTATTTCTTGACTTAATAGAGCGAGTTGAGAATTGTCTGAATCTTGAATTTTCTCAAGTTCTTCTTCTAATATTCTCTTCTCGTCTATAAGCATATCTCTTTCGAATTCTGCTTTCTTCTGATTTTCCAAAGCTTCCTTATATTTTCTTTTGAGACTTTTTAAAGTCTCTAGAAGTTCTGAATTTATTTCTATCATATCATCAAAAGTTAGATCACTAACCTCGTTATCTTTTGCCATGAAGCATTTATTTGTTTGCTCCTTTGATTGTTCTTTATTGCTCTTCCTCTTCTTATTGCCTTGACTAGATCTCTTTGTAGCCATTTATTCTAGGATGTTGTTACGATCTCTAGAAAACCAGGCTCTGATACCAAATGAAAGTGCGGTGTGTATACAATTATATGTGCTAATATAGTATACACGGATCGTGTAATATGGATTACAATACAAATGCGGAAATAGATGATAATAGCACTGTAAATAGAAAATAGAAAAAAAATCACACCAGAGATTTTTATACTGTTTCGGAGCACCGTCCTACGTCCAGTCCCAGACTTCTATCTGGATTTTCACTATTAACTACCTCGCTTCACCCGGAGGAACAGGTTTACAACACCCGAACAACCGAACGGGATTTCACGCCTCTAATATACTGAGGACTTCAACACTTGCCTCTTACAACATAGAGGACTTCAACAAAAGAACAAATACAATTGTTGTTGACAACTTGTGTTCTTGAAAACACGGATTTGTCACTAGCAGTACACCCTTCCTATAATCTTATCCTCAAAGTATGCAATATGATGTTTTGAAAAGATTAAGGAAAGTATATTATTGAATCAAAGGATATGAAATAGTTTCAAAGATTCAATAAATAATCTAGAGCTTTTATAATACAGAATTGAGATCAGAGATTAGATTAAAAGAATATTTGAAATCGTTGTTATTTAATCAAAGAATTGGATGAGTTTATATAGATAAGAATGGTTGTAACTCTTTGCCATTAAGAGATATGATCTTTGGTGAAAGGTAAGAGATGCAACCTTTGGAGAAGAGAAGTGTCTTTTGGAAAACTTGCTTTCTGTTCAAAAACGGTCGACAGGTCAAAAAATGACCGGTAGACAGGAATTTGAATATATATATATATATACGTTATGTTCACTTGTGCACATTATCTGTGCATTCTGGGCAAAAACGGTCGACCACCTGGTTTTTGAACGGTCGACCGGTTTTGTCCAGACTGCACAGTTAATGTGCACTCATATATATTTATATATATATTCGAAGATTAAAGGCATAAGATTATTTGAGGATAGATTTTAACATAAATAATCATTACTAACATACCAAATAATCAACCTCTAATCATATGGAGCTCTTTGTGTCTAAATAACTTCTTTTTGTCGATCACGGCTTATCCCTTTGTCAGAAATCAAAACTCTATAAAAATCTTGACTCAACACATTGGTGTTCATTTTCGGGTTTTCAAAAGAGGGATTGCTGCCAAATTGTTTAAAGGAAAGTTGTTTGGAAAATTTGGATTTGATTTGGATTTGATAAGATGTTTGAAATGGAACATGAGTTAAGTGATGTTGAATAAAGTTGATTTTGGTGTCGAAATAAATTAATAAGTGAATTAATGAAATGAAGTCATTAAGAATTTGAGCTTGAGTTATATGAATGAAATTCAACATTATGTTGTTAAAAGAATTAGCAATTGAATTAAACTAATGAATTGAATGTAAATCAATTAAATGCAAATAAAATTGATATGGGATAATGGATGAAAGTGTTAATTCATTAAAAGCTAATGTTATTGGAAGTTGAATAGATTGAATGAAGTCAATTTAATATGATCCAGTTGGAATTAAAAGTGTTGAACCAAATCGAATGTAAATTTAATAATTTGGTTGTATTGAATAAACACTGGTTGTTATTTGATTGTTGATTGATTGTATATAAATTCATTAAGTGTTAATGAAAGTGAATTAGCGAAAGTGGAAGCTATGAAATTGAATTCAAATTGAAAGTAAATAAATTTGAATAGAATTGAATATGAATTGGATTTAATTAGTAAATGCAAACTAATTGAAATAGGATATGAATGAAAGTTGATAAAATCCAATGTTAATGAATCAAATGTGAATTAATTGGAAAACCAATTCATTAAATGTTAATGAGAATTAAATTTATATTGATTCGGTAGTTGCATTTATTTCTATTGAATGCATTGCTATGTTGGCACATGTAGTTGTTATGTTGCTATATGTTGTATATTGATACTATTTACATATATGCATGATTCTCATGTTGTTGTTGAGCGTTTAGTAGGTGTGGATTGCGTTGCTTTGCATTTGGAGTTCGCTTTCGCGCTATATTAGCCGTATATGCTCGCTAATAAAATAAATTAGGTACATATCTTGGATTAAATATCGTACTTTTACACTTTTTTCCCTGCGGGATGCCTCATCACTTGATGAGATGTATATTTGTGATATATATACTGTCATTTTTTTTCGGATCGAGCCGCGCAAAGGAGACTATGGCGAATTTTTTCGGAAATTTAAGGCGTTAGAAAATTTTTGAGAAATTTGGGAAATTTTGTGAAAACTATAACTTTGATTTGGAGTTGAAAGTTAAACAATAGTAGTTGTTTTTGAAAAGATAACTAAGTATGATTTGAAAACTTAGTAAAGTATTGTAAGAAGTTTAACTATGGATTTTGGAAAGTTAATGAATTCTGTAACTTTTCTTACTTGGTAATTTCGAGGACGAAATTCTTTTAAGGGGGAAGTTTGTAACGACCCAGAGTTTATGATAATTTAAATTTGAATATTTAATTAATTTTAAATATTAATAAGTGAAATTTATAAGTCGAATAAATTTTATTTCGAATAATTGGATTTAATTGAATAATTAAATCGATAATTTAATATGTGGAAATACAGAAATAATTGAAAATAGGGTAAAATATGATTGAAAATGATTTGTAAAATTTTATTATATCATATTGAAGTTAGAACGATATTTTAGAACTTTTAAAATTGAATTAAAAGTTAATTTGTGAAAATTGAATATTTTAATATTTAATCGACCAGTGAAATTAGCCAATTTTTGAACAGTCTCAGAATTGGACGAAACTAGTTCCATTGGATCCATAATAGTTTGTTATTATCGGATTTCAATTTTCGTAGCAATCGGAGTTATCATTTGACCGTGGCAGCTCGAAACGCATCAATATCGTTTTAATTTTAATTCGACGAGTTAAAATAGCCATTTTTCAAAAAGTCTCGGATTTTGACAAAACCAGTTTCATCGGATCTGTAATGTGATATTATTGTATGGTTTCAAATTTCGTGTCAATTGGATTTACCGTTTGTCCGGTGCAAGCGAAAACGCCTAGAAAATCGTTTAAATCGGTTTAATTTAAATTGAACGTTTATTGCCATAACTCGCACAGATGACCGAATTAGCTTCCGAAACCTGTTCCATTGCGTCCGGAACGCAGGATAAACCCCAGAAATGCCAGTCGCCGCGCGTAAATCGGAGTTTGGAAATCCCGGAATGAATAGTGTTTTCGTTTGATTTTCTATAAATAGACCATCTTCATTCTCAAAAAAAAAAAAAAAAAATTGAAAGCCTAGCCGCCTCCCACTATTTCAACTGCCAGAAAATTGCAATTATTCTTCCCTTAATTTCTTTCAATCTATTCAGTATTTTTGAAAATTTTCTAAAGCAAAATTGAAGAGCTTCGTGAGATCGACAAATCCATACGGTTGTGATCTGGTTTAACGCATCGTAGAGGGAGTATTTTGGCCGCGTTCGTGGCTTGTTCACACGCGTATCTCGAGGCAGTTGCTCGACCGAGCTTGCCGCCGTTCTTACTGATGATGGAGTTCGTGGTGGCGCGTCAATTGGTGGTTGTTGATCGGTGTGTAGAAGCTTGTGGTGGTCGCGTAAATTGAATCAAGGTGGCGGCATGGGTTTTGTGATGGCCTGGAGGATACGGTTGCGAGAGAGAGGGGAGAAGGTGATGATCGGTAACGATTTGCAGGTTGAAGGATCAAAGGCTGTGATTAGAATAGGTTTGAAAAATTAAAATAAAGGTTGTAAATTTGTTTATATAAAATCGTGTAAACTTTGAAAAATCATATCTTTTTCATACGAGGTCGAAAACGCGCGAAACTAGTTGCGTTGGAATCGTATGGACGAGTACTACGCTATGGAATTGGATCGGAGTCGTTTGGAGTTAGTGAGAATTTTGGGTAAAATTAAACGCGCGTTTAATTTTATTCGAAATAAATCGCTAAAACGAAATTGAAATCAAGGTGAGAACTTCTCACTCAATCGAATCGGTTTCGATTTTATTTTAAATAGTTAGATTTAAAATACTTGAATGCATGTTTGAATGATGATTGTTATCTATTGATTGTTAAAATAGACATTATGCGCCGTTAGTAAGCGGATGTTATTTATTAAAAACATATACCGTGAATATTTCATAAAAAGTGAAATTGGTATTATATATATAATAGCAATATATATATATATATATATATATATATATATTGGCATATGTATATATTGCAGTTGTTGATTTCCCGCGTTGTATAGCGGATGAGACCCTATTGCGCCATCTATTAAGCGGATAATATTATAAATCCCATATACCGCGATAATTCCGTACTGGGGCGGAATTGGTATTGTGCTAATGTTTGTGGATGCAGGGAAACAGGTTGGAGGGATCCAATTGGATTCCTCAACTGTATTGATTTATTTACAGATATTTTGATATTTGTTGATTATCATATCGATATATGATATTTGGATGTCGTGATTGACTATTTGGTGCAGAGCATCATCGGATCCATTTTTGAAGTTTTAAAATAATGATTTTTGGTTTTTAAAGGAATTTTTAAAGTGATTTTTGAAAGTATACGTTTTATTAAAATTTTGAATTGGTTTATTTTAAATAAATTAACGTTAAAAGTTTAATGTTATAAAAGTTATGATTTTTGTAAAATATAACCAAATTAAGATTTTTGAAATAAATAGTGATTAATTTATAAAATGGTTTAATTGGGAATTTTGAATTATTATAAACGGTTTATATAAAAGATTTATAAAATTGATATTTATAAATTAAAAATACTGGAATTATAAAACGAGTTTTTATACGTAATAAAGTGAAATAAAAATGGATTTCATAAGTAAATTGAGATTTATAAATTTATTAAATATGAATATATAAAATGGATAGATTTTGTTAAATATAAGATTTATAAGTAATCAACTTATAAATCGGATTTTGGCATTTAAAATGAGATATAAAAAGGATTTTTATAAATATAAGTTTATAAAAATATAAATGGAGTTTATAAACGTTGTTTATAAATCCGAAATAAATTGAATTTGATAAGTTGGATATAGGAATATATGAAAGGAATTATATTCACGATTTTGGACAGTGAATATATTATTAAATGAAATGGATATGTTTTGGGGAAGGAATATTATGAAATGAAGTTAATGATTTTAAAGACGTTTTAAAATGCATTAAGTATCGAATACATGGATTTCAACATTCATTGTTGAAATAGACGTTTTCGAGAAATAGAAGGAAATGGTGGACTATAACACTGTTGTTATAGTAAATGGTTTCCGAAAGGAAATGTTTTGTATAGTATTGGGATTTATATATCTATTTAAAACTTTAATCACTATACTAGTGACTTTTGGGTCGTCGTAACGATGTTTTACGCAACATTCGTTTTTGACCCAAATAAATGTGTTAGGAGAATGATTTCCTTATGAAAATGAAATATATACTAAATTTTGATTTAAGTATATTGAATATTTTCAAATGTTGAAAATAAATGGGTTTGTGAAATACTTATTATTAGAATAAGTATGGGAATGCTTTTCCAATATGAAAATGAAACGTTTTGAGAATTTATCTTTATAAAGATAAATTGAAAATGATTATTATAAATCGATTCGAAATCGTATATTCATAGATATTTTGGAATGTAAATTCACTATGTAATTTATAAAGAAAAGGGGAATTTGTTTAAAAATAAATGTTGATTTATTTTTGAAGTGTGGGAATTAATTTACGAATTTGGAACGTAAATATAAAATAAATCGGTAAGGATTTATTAAATTGGTTTAAATGAACCATGTTGAAATGGAAGAAATTCCGTGTAAGGAAAAGTGATTTGAAAATTTGTTTTCAAATGGTTGAAGTGTGGAAAATTATATATCTTGTAAAGATATTTTGGAAAGAAAATAATTTGGGAAATATTTGGATTTGGTGATGTTGAGCATGCCTATTGATAGTTAAATAATCCGACTATCAATATTTACCTTTAAATAGGTATTTGTTGTGAATTGCTTGAATTTGAATGCCACACTTATTTTTGAATAAGCGCTCACTATTCGGGTTAGCCGGGAAAGGACCTTGGGGTCGTATAACCCATTCTGAATATGTGATACGTCGTAATGGATTGCATTTGATGACCGGTGTTGAAGACCGGATGTTTGTGAAAACGAAAGGATTACCGTCGAGTTACTCTACATCGGCTGATCTCCGATATAGAGGTTTTATCACTCTTAGTGACGGGAAGTCCGGTCGTGATTAGTGAATATCCGGATTGCAAGGACTTCTTTGGAAGTGCCTTTGGTTCTGTTCGATCCCGGAACAGACTTGTATGGATTGTATGTCTGACATTACAAATTGAGATATAAAGCTGATTTCTTTCAAATATATTTCTGTTGGTGGCGGAGAATTTATTCTCTTAGCTTAACACCATTCTCTGAGACGTACGAGCTCAGAGGTTATATAGTTGAAGTTTATTAGTGATATACTCCCAATTTGGTAGTGTGGCATGTTGAGTGTTGCTGTGAAATGATCATTGTGCTGATCATTTGTGATAGGATCATTTATTTGATCATTTATCTTTGTGATCATTTCTATGATCATTTGTTGACCCAAAGCACGGCTTTTGTATAAAGTGTGGCTTTGTGGACGAGACTTCGTCGGACCTCACACCCCGTAAATGGTCAAAACAGGAAGGATGCGGCAAGGTTATTAGGGGGTAGCGCCCCTTTAGTGTATGTCATTCCTTCTGGATAGAGGTGGTATCATGGTATAGACCACAGATATTTAACCTATGTTGTTGCTGCATATTTTGTGGTTGTTGGAAAACGAGGATCCTCGGATAGATCGGTTACGATCGGGGGATGACATATTCGTGTCAGTAGTTACCCAGATAAGGGTAACCCGACCTTGTGTTGGCAGAGATCCGGTTTGGTTCTCGGGGACGTCCTTCCAGAGGCGTTCTCATGTGGCAATGGGAAGTTCCTTGGCCTGACCATTTGTTGGAAATCCAAAGAAACAATACGATCTTGTACGGTTTTAGTTGTAGAACCTATCATTCACTTATGGTGGCGCCCCACTGTTTGGATGGTAGCTATAGTAGACATAGTTCGAAATGTCTATGTTGGCTAAGATTTATATTCTATTTTCGAAATGAATTTGCCTACACTATGCACTAGTAATAATATCAAATGTTCTTTTTAATGCGTATCAAGCATCTTTGACTATCATAAGGAGAAATCTCCTCCGATTCTGCGTTTCATTGTGTGTGTGTGCGGGAGGCCTTATGGTAGTCTCATTTTTAAAAAGCATTGCGAATTGACTTTAAAAGTATTCCTCTATTTTGTTTTCAAAGATAAATAAACTGTTTTGAGTTCTCACACCAGTCTTGCTTATGCTAGGTGATATGTAATGGGGGATTCTCGCTTCGCGGTTTGGTGGCGAACGGGAGACTCTTACCCCCACACGTCCTCTTTACGGGGTTGGTTAGGCGAAGCCGTGACATTCGAAAGGGTGGCCGTAAAAGCAAGTTTGGGATATCAGTGTAAGCCACGGTGGGGCTGGGATGGTTGAAAAGCCTACCGGTTGTGACCACTACAGTCGTTACATTTGGTATCAGAGCTTATGGTTAAGCGACAACCATGGCTCTGTTGGGTGTTACTCATTAGAGATGGAGTCAGTAGTACTCTAGAATGAGTTTGAGTGTAATAATAGATACGAGCGCGTATTTGTTAGTGAATATAAATTGTTTTATATTGTGATGATTGGTTTGTTGAGTGGTATATGGATTTTGGTCAACATGAGTAATTAACGTTGTTGATAGGGATCTCTAAACACTTGAATAGAACAATTCGACTCAGTATTGTTTTAAATTGGATAAATGAAATAATTTTACCTTGATTATATTTTGTATATAAGGAAATAAATTTTCAGAATTATTAAAGTGTATATGCATTGATTGTTTGGTTGTTGAATAAGTTAAATAAAAACAACAGCTGTAAAAGAATGAATTGTATAAGCAATTGAATTATAAGTATGGAGTTATAATTAAAATGATTTACAATAGTGAAATAATCTTGTATATAAGAAGTGAAATTATATAAGTAAAAGGTTTGTAAATATGATTTATATTCTGAAATGAAATTCCAAAGAAGTATTTTGAAATGACTTGATATTTTGGAAAATTGTTTTGAAGAGAAATTAAAGCTCTAAACTCTTTTCGGTCGCTGGAAAATAATTCCGATGATGATCGCGACATCATTGGTGTTCATTTTCGAGTTTCCAAAAGAGGGATTGCTGCCAAATTGTTTAAAGGAAAGTTGTTTGGAAAATTTGGATTTGATTTGGATTTGATAAGATGTTTGAAATGGAACATGAGTTAAGTGATGTTGAATAAAGTTGATTTTGGTGTCGAAATAAATTAATAAGTGAATTAATGAAATGAAGTCATTAAGAATTTGAGCTTGAGTTATATGAATGAAATTCAACATTATGTTGTTAAAAGAACTAGCAATTGAATTAAACTAATGAATTGAATGTAAATCAGTTAAATGCAAATAAAATTGATATGGGATAATGGATGAAAGTGTTAATTCATTAAAAGCTAATGTTATTGGAAGTTGAATAGATTGAATGGAAGTCAATTTAATATGATCCAGTTGGAATTAAAAGTGTTGAACCAAATCGAATGTAAATTTAATAATTTGGTTGTATTGAATAAATACTGGTTGTTATTTGATTGTTGATTGATTGTATATAAATTCATTAAGTGTTAATGAAAGTGAATTAGCGAAATTGGAAGCTATGAAATTGAATTCAAATTGAAAGTAAATAAATTTGGATAGAATTGAATGTGAATTGGATTTAATTAGTAAATACAAACTAATTGAAATTTGATATGAATGAAAGTTGATAAAATCCAATGTTAATGAATCAAATGTGAATTAATTGGAAAACCAATTCATTAAATGTTAATGAGAAGTAAATTTATATTGATTCGGTAGTTGCATTTATTTCTATTGAATGCATTGCTATGTTGGCACATGTAGTTGTTATGTTGCTATATGTTGTATATTGATACTATTTACATATATGCATGATTCTCATGTTGTTGTTGAGCGTTTAGTAGATGCGGATTGCGTTGCTTTGCATTTGGAGTTCGCTTTCGCGCAATATTAGCCGTATATGCTCGCTAATAAAATAAATAAGGTACATATCTCGGATTAAATATCGTACTTTTACACTTTTTCCCTTGCGGGATGCCTCATCACTTGATGAGATGTATATTTGTGATATATATACTATCATTTTTTTCCGGATCGAGCCGCGCAAAGGAGACTATGGCGAATTTTCCCGAAAATTTAAGGCGTTAGAAAAATTTTGAGAAATTTGGGAAATTTTGTGAAAACTATAACTTTGATTTGGAGTTGAAAGTTAAACAATAGTAGGTGTTTTTGAAAAGATAACTAAGTATGATTTGAAAACTTAGTAAAGTATTGTAAGAAGTTTAACTATGGATTTTGGAAAGTTAATGAATTCTGTAACTTTTCTTACTTGGTAATTTCGAGGATGAAATTCTTTTAAGGGGGGAAGTTTGTAACGACCCAGAGTTTATGACAATTTAAATTTGAATATTTAATTAATTTTAAATATTAGTAAGTGAAATTTATAAGTCGAATAAATTTTATTTCGAATAATTGGATTTAATTGAATAATTAAATCGATAATTTAATATGTGGAAATACAGAAATAATTGAAAATAGGGTAAAATATGATTGAAAATGATTTGTAAAATTTTATTATATCATATTGAAGTTAGAACGATATTTTAGAACTTTTAAAATTGAATTAAAAGTTAATTTGTGAAAATTGAATATTTTAATATTTAATCGACTAGTGAAATTAGCCAATTTTTGAACAGTCTCCGAATTGAACGAAACAAGTTCCATTGGATCCGTAATAGTTTGTTATTTTCGGATTTCAATTTTCGTAGCAATCGGAGTTATCGTTTGACCGTGGCAGCTCGAAACGCATCGATATCGTTTTAATTTTAATTCGACGAGTTAAAATAGCCATTTTTCAAAAAGTCTCGGATTTCGACGAAACTAGTTTCATCGGATCCGTAATGTGATATTATTGTATGGTTTCAAATTTCGTGTCAATTGGATTTACCGTTTGTCCGGTGCAAGCGAAAACGCCTAGAAAATCGTTTAAATCGGTTTAATTTAAATTGAACGTTTATTGCCATAACTCGCACAGATGACCGAATTAGCTTCCGAAACCTGTTCCATTGCCTCCGGAACGCGGGATAAACCCCAGAAACGCCAGTCACCGCGCGTAAATCGGAGTTTGGAAATCCCGGAATGAATAGTGTTTTCGTTTGATTTTCTATAAATAGACCATCTTCATTCTCAAAAAAAAAAAAAAAAAGAAATTGAAACCCTAGCCGCCTCCCACTATTTCAACGGCCAGAAAATTGCAATTCTTCTTCCCTTAATTTCTTTCAATCTATTCAGTATTTTTGAAAACTTTCTGAAGCAAAATTGAAGAGCTTCGTGAGATCGACAAATCCATACGGTTGTGATCTGGTTTAACGCATCGTAGAGGGAGTATTTTGGCCGCGTTCGTGGCTTGTTCGCATGCGTATCTCGAGGCAGTTGCTCGACCGAGCTTGCCGCCGTTCCTACTGATGATGGAGTTCGTGGTGGCGCGTCAATTGGTGGTTGTTGATCGGTGTGTAGAAGCTTGTGGTGGTCGCGTAAATTGAATCAAGGTGGCGGCATGGGTTTTGTGATGGCCTGGAGGATACGGTTGCGAGAGAGAGGGGAGAAGGTGATGATCGGTCATGATTTGCAGGTTGAAGGATCAAAGGCTGTGATTAGAATAGGTTTGAAAAATTAAAATAAAGGTTGTAAATTTGTTTATATAAAATCGTGTAAACTTTGAAAAATCATATCTTTTTCATACGAGGTCGAAAACGCGCGAAACCAGTTGCGTTGGAATCGTATGGACGAGTACTACGCTATGGAATTGGATCGGAGTTGTTTGGAGTTAGTGAGAATTTCGGGAAAAATTAAACGCGCGTTTAATTTTATTCGAAATAAATCGCTAAAACGAAATTGAAATCAAGGTGAGAACTTCTCACTCAATCGAATCGGTTTCGATTTTATTTTAAATAGTTAGATTTAAAATACTTGAATGCATGTTTGAATGATGATTTTTATCTATTGATTGTTAAAATAGACATTATGCGCCGTTAGTAAGCGGATGTTATTTATTAAAAACATATACCGCGAATATTTCATAAACAGTGAAATTGGTATTATATATATAATAGCAATATATATATATATATTGGTATATGTATGTATTGCAGTTGTTGTTTCCCGCATTGTATAGCGGATGAGACCCTATTGCGCCGTCTATTAAGCGGATAATATTATAAACCCATATACCGCGATAATTCCGTACTGGGACGGAATTGGTATTGTGTTAATGTTTGTGGATGCAGGGAAACAGGTTGGAGGGATCCAACTGGATTCCTCAATTGTATTGATTTATTTACAGATATTTTGATATTTGTTGATTATCATATCGATATATGATATTTGGATGTCGTGATTGACTATTTGGTGCTGCTGCATCATCGAATCCATTTTTGAAGTTTTAAAATAATGATTTTTGGTTTTTAAAGGAATTTTTAAAGTGATTTTTGAAAGTATACGTTTTATTAAAATTTTGAATTGGTTTATTTTAAATAAATTAACGTTAAAAGTTTAATGTTATAAAAGTTATGATTTTTGTAAAATATAACCAAATTAAGATTTTTGAAATAAATAGTGATTAATTTATAAAATGGTTTAATTGGGAATTTTGAATTATCATAAACGGTTTATATAAAAGATTTATAAAATTGATATTTATAAATTAAAAATACTGGAATTATAAAACGAGTTTTTATACGTAATAAAGTGAAATAAAAATGGGTTTCATAAGTAAATTGAGATTTATAAATTTATGAAATATGAATATATAAAATGGATAGATTTTGTAAAATATAAGATTTATAAGTAATCAACTTATAAATCGGATTTTGGCATTTAAAATGAGATATAAAAAGGATTTTTATAAATATAAGTTTATAAAAATATAAATGGAGTTTATAAACGTTGTTTATAAATCCGAAATAAATTGAATTTGATAAGTTGGATATAGGAATATATGAAAGGAATTATATTCACGATTTTGGACAATGAATATATTATTAAATGAAATGGATATGTTTTGGGGAAGGAATATTATGAAGTGAAGTTAATGATTTTAAAGACGTTTTAAAATGCATTAAGTATCGAATACATGGATTTCAATATTCATTGTTGAAATAGACGTTTTCGAGAAATAGAAGGAAATGGTGGACTATAACACTGTTGTTATAGTAAATGGTTTCCGAAAGGAAATGTTTTGTATAGTATTGGGATTTATATATCTATTTAAAACTTTAATCCCTATACTAGTGACTTTTGGGTCGTCGTAACGATGTTTTACGCAACATTCGTTTTTGACCCAAATAAATGTGTTAGGAGAATGATTTCCTTATGAAAATGAAATATATACTAAATTTTGATTTAAGTATATTGAATATTTTCAAATGTTGAAAATAAATGGGTTTGTGAAATACTTATTATTAGAATAAGTATGGGAATGCTTTTCCAATATGAAAATGAAACGTTTTGAGAATTTATCTTTATAAAGATAAATTGAAAATAATTATTATAAATCGATTCGAAATCGTATATTCATAGATATTTTGGAATGTAAATTCACTATGGAATTTATAAAGAAAAGGGGAATTTGTTTAAAAATAAATGTTGATTTATTTTTGAAGTGTGGGAATTAATTTACGAATTTGGAACGTAAATATAAAATAAATCGGTAAGGATTTATTAAATTGGTTTAAATGAACCATGTTGAAATGGAAGAAATTCCGTGTAAGGAAAAGTGATTTGAAAATTTGTTTTCAAATGATTGAAGTGTGGAAAATTATATATCTACTAAGATATTTTGGAAAGAAAATAATTTGGGAAATATTTGGATTTGGTGATGTTGAGCATGCCTATTGATAGTTAAATAATCCGACTATCAATATTTACCTTTAAATAGGTATTTGTTGTGAATTGCTTGAATTTGAATGCCACACTTATTTTTGAATAAGCGCTCACTATTCGGGTTAGCCGGGAAAGGACCTTGGGGTCGTATAACCCATTCTGAATATGTGATACGTCGTAATGGATTGCATTTGATGACCGGTGTTGAAGACCGGATGTTTGTGAAAACGGAAGGATTACCGTCGAGATACTCTACATCGGCTGATCTCCGATATAGAGGTTTTATCACCCTTAGTGATGGGAAGTCCGGTCGTGATTAGTGAATATCCGGATTGCAAGGACTTCTTTGGAAGTGCCTTCGGTTCTGTTCGATCCCGGAACAGACTTGTATGGATTGTATGTCTGACATTACAAATTGAGATATAAAGCTGATTTCTTTCAAATATATATCTGTTGGCGGCGGATAATTTATTCTCTTAGCTTAACACCCTTCTCTGAGACGTACGAGCTCAGAGGTTATATAGTTGAAGGTTATTAGTGATATACTCCCAATTTGGTAGTGTGGCATGTTGAGTGTTGCTGTGAAATGATCATTGTGTTGATCATTTGTGATAGGATCATTTATTTGATCATTTATCTTTGTGATCATTTCTATGATCATTTGTTGACCCAAAGCACGGCTTTTGTATAAAGTGTGGCTTTGTGGACGAGACTTCGTCGGACCTCACACCCCGTAAATGGTCAAAACAGGAAGGATGCGGCAAGGTTATTAGGGGGTAGCGCCCCTTTAGTGTATGTCATTCCTTCTGGATAGAGGTGGTATCATGGTATAGAGCCCAGATATTTAACCTATGTTGTTGATGCATATTTTGTGGTTGTTGGAAATCGAGGATCCTAGGATAGATCGGTTACGATCGGGGGATGACATATTCGTGTCAGTAGTTACCCAGTTAAGGGTAACCCGGCCTTGTGTTGGCAGAGATCCGGTTTGGTTCTCGGGAGCGTCCTTCCAGAGGCGTTCTCATGTGGCAATGGGAAGTTCCTTGGCCTGACCATTTGTTGGAAATCCAAAGAAATAATACGATCTTGTACGGTTTTAGTTGTAGAACCTATCATTCACTTATGGTGGCGCCCCACTGTTTGGATGGTAGCTATAGTAGACATAGTTCGAAATGTCTATGTTGGCTAAGATTTATATTCTATTTTCGAAATGAATTTGCCTACACTATGCACTAGTAATAATATCAAATGTTCTTTTTAATGCTTATCAAGCATCTTTGACTATCATAAGGAGAAATCTCCTCCGATTCTGCGTTTGCATTGTGTGTGTGTGCGGGAGGCCTTATGGTAGTCTCATTTTTAAAAAGCATTGCGAATTGACTTTAAAAGTATTCCTCTATTTTGTTTTCAAAGATAAATAAGCTGTTTTGAGTTCTCACACCAGTCTTGCTTATGCTAGGTGATATGTGATGGGGGGTTCTCGCTTCGCGGTTTGGTGGCGAACGGGAGACTCTTACCCCCACACGTCCTCTTTACGGGGTTGGTTAGGCGAAGCCGTGACATTCGAAAGGGTGGCCGTAAAAGCATGTTTGGGATATCAGTGTAAGCCACGGTGGGGCTGGGATGGTTGAAAAGCCTACCGGTTGTGACCACTACAGTCGTTACATTTGGTATCAGAGCTTATGGTTAAGCGACAACCATGGCTCTGTTGGGTGTTACTCATTAGAGATGGAGTCAGTAGTACTCTAGAATGAGTTTGAGTGTAATAATAGATACGAGCGCGTATTTGTTAGTGAATATAAATTGTTTTATATTGTGATGATTGGTTTGTTGAGTGGTATATGGATTTTGGTCAACATGAGTAATTAACGTTGTTGATAGGGATCTCTAAACACTTGAATAGAACAATTCGACACAGTATTGTTTTAAATTGGGTAAATGAAATAATTTTACCTTGATTATATTTTGTATATAAGGAAATAAATTTTCAGAATTATTAAAGTGTATATGAATTGATTGTTTGGTTGTTGAATAAGTTAAATAGAAACAACAGCTGTAAAAGAATGAATTGTATAAGCAATTGAATTATAAGTATGGAGTTATAATTAAAATGATTTACAATAGTGAAATAATCTTGTATATAAGAAGTGAAATTATATAAGTAAAAGGTTTGTAAATATGATTTATATTCTGAAATGAAATTCCAAAGAAGTATTTTGAAATGACTTGATATTTTGGAAAATTGTTTTGAAGAGAAATTAAAGCTCTAAACTCTTTTCGGTCGCTGGAAAATAATTCCGATGATGATCGCGACATCATTGGTGTTCATTTTCGGGTTTCCAAAAGAGGGATTGCTGCCAAATTGTTTAAAGGAAAGTTGTTTGGAAAATTTGGATTTGATTTGGATTTGATAAGATGTTTGAAATGGAACATGAGTTAAGTGATGTTGAATAAAGTTGATTTTGGTGTCGAAATAAATTAATAAGTGAATTAATGAAATGAAGTCATTAAGAATTTGAGCTTGAGTTATATGAATGAAATTCAACATTATGTTGTTAAAAGAACTAGCAATTGAATTAAACTAATGAATTGAATGTAAATCAATTAAATGCAAATAAAATTGATATGGGATAATGGATGAAAGTGTTAATTCATTAAAAGCTAATGTTATTGGAAGTTGAATAGATTGAATGGAAGTCAATTTAATATGATCCAGTTGGAATTAAAAGTGTTGAACCAAATCGAATGTAAATTTAATAATTTGGTTGTATTGAATAAACACTGGTTGTTATTTGATTGTTGATTGATTGTATATAAATTCATTAAGTGTTAATGAAAGTGAATTAGCGAAATTGGAAGCTATGAAATTGAATTCAAATTGAAAGTAAATAAATTTGAATAGAATTGAATGTGAATTGGATTTAATTAGTAAATGCAAACTAATTGAAATTGGATATGAATGAAAGTTGATAAAATCCAATGTTAATGAATCAAATGTGAATTAATTGGAAAACCAATTCATTAAATGTTAATGAGAAGTAAATTTATATTGATTCGGTAGTTGCATTTATTTCTATTGAATGCATTGCTATGTTGGCACATGTAGTTGTTATGTTGCTATATGTTTCATATATGCATGATTCTCATGTTGTTGTTGAGCGTTTAGTAGGTGCGGATTGCGTTGCTTTGCATCTGGAGTTCGCTTTCGCGCTATATTAGCCGTATATGCTCGCTAATAAAATAAATAAGGTACATATCTCGGATTAAATATCGTACTTTTACACTTTTTTCCCTGCGGGATGCCTCATCACTTGATGAGATGTATATTTGTGATACATGTACTGTCATTTTTTTTCCGGATCGAGCCGCGCAAAGGAGACTATGGCGAATTTTTCCGAAAATATAAGCCGTTAGAAAATTTTTGAGAAATTTGGGAAATTTTGTGAAAACTATAACTTTGATTTGGAGTTGAAAGTTAAACAATAGTAGTTGTTTTTGAAAAGATAACTAAGTATGATTTGAAAACTTAGTAAAGTATTGTAAGAAGTTTAACTATGAATTTTGGAAAGTTAATGAATTCTGTAACTTTTCTTACTTGGTAATTTCGAGGACGAAATTCTTTTAAGGGGGGAAGTTTGTAACGACCCAGAGTTTATGATAATTTAAATTTGAATAGTTAATTAATTTTAAATATTAGTAAGTGAAATTTATAAGTCGAATAAATTTTATTTCGAATAATTGGATTTAATTGAATAATTAAATCGATAATTTAATATGTGGAAATACAGAAATAATTGAAAATAGGGTAAAATATGATTGAAAATGAATTGTAAAATTTTATTATATCATATTGAAGTTAGAACGATATTTTAGAACTTTTAAAATTGAATTAAAAGTTAATTTGTGAAAATTGAATATTTTAATATTTAATCGACTGGTGAAATTAGCCAATTTTTGAACAGTCTCAGAATTGGACGAAAATAGTTCCATTGGATCCGTAATAGTTTGTTATTATCAGATTTCAATTTTCGTAGCAATCGGAGTTATCGTTTGACCGTGGCAGCTCGAAACGCATCGATATCGTTTTAATTTTAATTCGACGAGTTAAAATAGCCATTTTTCAAAAAGTCTCGGATTTCGACGAAACCAGTTTCATCGGATCCGTAATGTGATATTATTGTATGGTTTCAAATTTCGTGTCAATTGGATTTACCGTTTGTCCGGTGCAAGCGAAAACGCCTAGAAAATCGTTTAAATCGGTTTAATTTAAATTGAACGTTTATTGCCATAACTCGCACAGATGACCGAATTAGCTTCCGAAACCTATTCCATTGCCTCCGGAACGCGGGATAAACCCCAAAAACGCCAGTCACCGCGCGTAAATCGGAGTTTGGAAATCCCGGAATGAATAGTGTTTTCGTTTGATTTTCTATAAATAGACCATCTTCATTCTCAAAAAAAAAAAAAAAAAGAAACTGAAACCCTAGCCGCCTCCCACTATTTCAACGGCCAGAAAATTGCAATTCTTCTTCCCTTAATTTCTTTCAATCTATTCAGTATTTTTGAAAACTTTCTGAAGCAAAATTGAAGAGCTTCGTGAGATCGACAAATCCGTACGGTTGTGATCTGGTTTAACGCATCGTAGAGGGAGTATTTTGGCCGCGTTCGTGGCTTGTTCGCACGCGTATCTCGAGGCAGTTGCTCGACCGAGCTTGCCGCCGTTCCTACTGATGATGGAGTTCGTGGTGGCGCGTCAATTGGTGGTTGTTGATCGGTGTGTAGAAGCTTGTGGTGGTCGCGTAAATTGAATCAAGGTGGCGGCATGGGTTTTGTGATGGCCTGGAGGATACGGTTGCGAGAGAGAGGGGAGAAGGTGATGATCGGTCACGATTTGCAGGTTGAAGGATCAAAGGCTGTGATTAGAATAGGTTTGAAAAATTAAAATAAAGGTTGTAAATTTGTTTATATAAAATCGTGTAAACTTTGAAAAATCATATCTTTTTCATACGAGGTCGAAAACGCGCGAAACCAGTTGCGTTGGAATCGTATGGACGTGTTCTACGCTATGGAATTAGATCGGAGTCGTTTGGAGTTAGCGAGAATTTTGGGTAAAATTAAACGCGCGTTTAATTTTATTCGAAATAAATCGTTAAAACGAAATTGAAATCAAGGTAGGAACTTCTCACTCAATCGAATCGGTTTCGATTTTATTTTAAATAGTTAGATTTAAAATACTTGAATGCATGTTTGAATGATGATTGTTATCTATTGATTGTTAAAATAGACATTATGTGCCGTTAGTAAGCGGATGTTATTTATTAAAAACATATACCGCGAATATTTCATAAACAGTGAAATTGGTATTATATATATAATAGCAATATATATATATATATTGGCATATGTATATATTGCAGTTGTTGATTTCCCGCATTGTATAGCGGATGAGACCCTATTGCGCCGTCTATTAAGCGGATAATATTATAAATCCCATATACCGCGATAATTCCGTACTGGGGCGGAATTGGTATTGTGCTAATGTTTGTGGATGCAGGGAAACAGGTTGGAGGGATCCAACTGGATTCCTCAACTGTATTGATTTATTTACAGATATTTTGATATTTATTGATTATCATATCGATATATGATATTTGGATGTCGTGATTGACTATTTGGTGCTGCTGCATCATCGGATCCATTTTTGAAGTTTTAAAATAATGATTTTCGGTTTTTAAAGGAATTTTTAAAGTGATTTTTGAAAGTATATGTTTTATTAAAATTTTGAATTGGTTTATTTTAAATAAATTAACGTTAAAAGTTTAATGTTATAAAAGTTATGATTTTTGTAAAATATAACCAAATTAAGATTTTTGAAATAGATAGTGATTAATTTATAAAATGGTTTAATTGGGAATTTTGAATTATCATAAACGGTTTATATAAAAGATTTATAAAATTGATATTTATAAATTAAAAATACTGGAATTATAAAACGAGTTTTTATACGTAATAAAGTGAAATAAAAATGGGTTTCATAAGTAAATTGAGATTTATAAATTTATGAAATATGAATATATAAAATGGATAGATTTTGTAAAATATAAGATTTATAAGTAATCAACTTATAAATCGGATTTTGGCATTTAAAATGAGATATAAAAAGGATTTTTATAAATAGAAGTTTATAAAAATATAAATGGAGTTTATAAACGTTGTTTATAAATCCGAAATAAATTGAATTTGATAAGTTGGATATAGGAATATATGAAAGGAATTATATTCACGATTTTGGACAATGAATATATTATTAAATGAAATGGATATGTTTTGGGGAAGGAATATTATGAAATGAAGTTAATGATTTTAAAGACGTTTTAAAATGCATTAAGTATCGAATACATGGATTTCAACATTCATTGTTGAAATAGACGTTTTCGAGAAATAGAAGGAAATGGTGGACTATAACACTGTTGTTATAGTAAATGGTTTCCGAAAGGAAATGTTTTGTATAGTATTGGGATTTATATATCTATTTAAAACTTTAATCCCTATACTAGTGACTTTTGGGTCGTCGTAACGATGTTTTACGCAACATTCGTTTTTGACCCAAATAATGTGTTAGGAGAATGATTTCCTTATGAAAATGAAATATATACTAAATTTTTATTAAGTATATTGAATATTTTCAAATGTTGAAAATAAATGGGTTTGTGAAATACTTATTATTAGAATAAGTATGGGAATGCTTTTCCATTACGAAAATGAAACGTTTTGAGAATTTATCTTTATAAAGATAAATTGAAAATGATTATTATAAATCGATTCGAAATCGTATATTCATAGATATTTTGGAATGTAAATTCACTATGTAATTTATAAAGAAAAGGGGAATTTGTTTAAAAATAAATGTTGATTTATTTTTGAAGTGTGGGAATTAATTTACGAATTTGGAACGTAAATATAAAATAAATCGGTAAGGATTTATTAAATTGGTTTAAATGAACCATGTTGAAATGGAAGAAATTCCGTGTAAGGAAAAGTGATTTGAAAATTTGTTTTCAAATGGTTGAAGTGTGGAAAATTATATATCTTGTAAAGATATTTTGGAAAGAAAATAATTTGGGAAATATTTGGATTTGGTGATGTTGAGCATGCCTATTGATAGTTAAATAATCCGACTATCAATATTTACCTTTAAATAGGTATTTGTTGTGAATTGCTTGAATTTGAATGCCACACTTATTTTTGAATAAGCGCTCACTATTCGGGTTAGCCGGGAAAGGACCTTGGGGTCGTATAACCCATTCTGAATATGTGATACGTCGTAATGGATTGCATTTGATGACCGGTGTTGAAGACCGGATGTTTGTGAAAACGGAAGGATTACCGTCGAGTTACTCTACATCGGCTGATCTCCGATATAGAGGTTTTATCACTCTTAGTGACGGGAAGTCCGGTCGTGATTAGTGAATATCCGGATTGCAAGGACTTCTTTGGAAGTGCCTTTGGTTCTGTTCGATCCCGGAACAGACTTGTATGGATTGTATGTCTGACATTACAAATTGAGATATAAAGCTGATTTCTTTCAAATATATTTCTGTTGGTGGCGGAGAATTTATTCTCTTATCTTAACACCCTTCTCTGAGACGTACGAGCTCAGAGGTTATATAGTTGAAGGTTATTAGTGATATACTCCCAATTTGGTAGTGTGGCATGTTGAGTGTTGCTGTGAAATGATCATTGTGTTGATCATTTGTGATAGGATCATTTATTTGATCATTTATCTTTGTGATCATTTCTATGATCATTTGTTGACCCAAAGCACGGCTTTTGTATAAAGTGTGGCTTTGTGGACGAGACTTCGTCGGACCTCACACCCCGTAAATGGTCAAAACAGGGAGGATGCGGCAAGGTTATTAGGGGTAGCGCCCCTTTAGTGTATGTCATTCCTTCTGGATAGAGGTGGTATCATGGTATGGAGCCCAGATATTTAACCTATGTTGTTGCTGCATATTTTGTGGTTGTTGGAAATCGAGGATCCTCGGATAGATCGGTTACGATCGGGGGATGACATATTCGTGTCAGTAGTTACCCAGTTAAGGGTAACCCGGCCTTGTGTTGGCAGAGATCCGGTTTGGTTCTCGGGGACGTCCTCCCAGAGGCATTCTCATGTGGCAATGGGAAGTTCCTTGGCCTGACCATTTGTTGGAAATCCAAAGAAACAATACGATCTTGTACGGTTTTAGTTGTAGAACCTATCATTCACTTATGGTGGCGCCCCACTGTTTGGATGGTAGCTATAGTAGACATAGTTCGAAATGTCTATGTTGGCTAAGATTTATATTCTATTTTCGAAATGAATTTGCCTACACTATGCACTAGTAATAATATCAAATGTTTTTTTAATGCGTATCAAGCATCTTTGACTATCATAAGGAGAAATCTCCTCCGATTCTGCGTTTGCATTGTGTGTGTGCGGGAGGCCTTATGGTAGTCTCATTTTTAAAAAGCATTGCGAATTGACTTTAAAAGTATTCCTCTATTTTGTTTTCAAAGATAAATAAACTGTTTTGAGTTCTCACACCAGTCACATGACTGACTCGGAGTTTATTGTTTTCCTTCCTAAACTCTGGGTGCCCACCAATTTCCATACGGGCAGTCAAGAGTTAGGTTTATCAGGATATTCTGGAATTCAGGAGTTGCTGGAGGTAAGATGGATGGCATGGCGTATTACTAGTATATATTATTTATTTTCCGTTGTTGATGTTGTTTGTTGTTGTAAACTCTGATGATGAAATGTAATGTAATGTAATAACTGATATAATTCTTTGTTTAAAGATTATTCATTTATTTATTATATGTTGTTCCGCTGCGAATTATGAGATTCTGATGTTGTTCTATTATTTCTTCTGTTCTGTTCTATCTTCTTCTATCTTCTTCTACTTTTCTTTTTCTAAAACCCTAACGGTACGGTTTTTCGGCTTTTGATTGCTCGGCAGTTGATACAGTGGACGTATTGATGTCGGTTTTCGTCAACGAAAAATCCAGTCGTTACAGTTGCCGATCCCAATAATGGTTTTGATGTATTCGGTACTACTAGTCAAATGGAAGGCTGTTTCTGTGTACAAGGGTATAAGATGTTCTTGTCAAACCCCATGTGTATTTTATCTAGAGGTACATCTTCGGAAGGTAGTTCCTTACTTGGTCATGTATGGAATCCATTGTCCAATAAATGCTATACGGAATTTGTTATGCTAAATATATTGAAATGTGAGATGCAAGCATTTAATGTGAGATGCAAGCATATTAGCTATGTTCTATCTTACTTGAAAACCCTAGACACTGTTATAATATCATTGAATTTCAATACAAAGTGTTTTGGTTATCGTAAGGTAAAGACCATCCGTGTTTATGTGCGGTGTGGTCTTACAAGATGCCTTTGATTTTCAAATTGTTTTACAAAAGTAAGAATTAAGTTGTTTAAGTTTACTCACACCATACCCATGTCTGATTTGGAGTTTTATTTTCTTTTCCTAAAACTCTTAGGTACTCAAATTTTTATGAGTAGCCAAGTAATCCAGGTTTCTCACGATAACATTCTAGAGGAGCTGAAGCAGGTGGCTTCACCGATATCTAGTATCTATTTTCGTTGTGTATATGTATATATGTATTTTGGACTTGTAATGTATAGATAAGTAGTTATAATTGTCCTAGGGTGGAGCTTGTACTATTCTGACTCTGATATATTATGATAGCAATGACTATGTATAATCCTATGTTATATATTATATATTGTTCCTTTTCGATGTCAGATTCTATGATTGTTAAATTTTCTTCTTATCTTTCCTTTTCTTTTATCCATAATGACTCATCTTTCGAAGTAAGAAAGGCGGTTCGTTACAAAAGGCTTCTCGTAAGACCATGCCGCACATAAATACAGACATGTTTTTACCTTATAATAACTAAGCAGTTTCTATAGAAAATCCATTGATATTATAATAATGTTTAAGGGTCAAAGTAAAATATGAATATAGCTGAAATGCTTGCATCTCGCATTTCAACATTGTTGTGTACAACTAAGTCCATATGGAACATATTGGAAAATGGATTCCGTATAATTACCAGGCTATTGGGATACCGCCCGTCACGGTGCATCTCTAGATAAAGTAACACAGAGGTTGAACCTTTCGACCCGTGCCAATACAAAACCGGCCTACTTCATACTGGATAGTACCGAATATGATCACCTCTTATGTTAATGGTCACCAAACCATACAAATGAGATAATATCGACTCTGGATGGAGATAATCATACCCTACTTGGAGCAACCCACTTAGCCCTACTGCATCTCTCCTATTTTATTCATTCCCGGTTAATGAGGCTTGAGGCTACTTTTTACCTTTTTATATAGCATATCCCGCTTAGAATGCTAAAACTTTTCTCCGAACAGCGATGCAATGCCAGCATTCATCCATACAAGTTCATTTCGGGACTGATTGAAAATCCTTGAGAGCTCCACTTTTAATTCCATCATCCTCAAGACGTCTTTACTTAAAAATATTTGAGTTGGATTGAAGTGATTTTTGGATAACATATATGATACAGGTCTCTTCGAAACAACATTTGATAGATTTAGGTAAACTCAACCCTTTCTTTAGGAAATAAATAGTCAAAGATAAAAGCGAAGACAAACTCCTAACCATCAATGGATGGATTTCCTTATCATTTATCCTACGAGAGTGAAACGAGATTTATACGCTAACATCAAAAATTTTGCAGTTATTACCCTGTATATCCTATTATCACCCTGTACGTTGCTGACAATATATATAACTGCTATTTGAACTATTTTGAATAAATTAAGAAATAGGTTGAAATGATATATACCTATGACATTTATTTTGGATTGAAATGATATATATCCATTCCTGCAATTAAAATTGAAATAAATGATCACTTGGCCAAGGATAGAAAATTATATACGGACACCAGATTGGTTAAATCCAATAGTTTTAAATCCTTGAATTTTAATCTATGTAAATGATTTTGTTTGAAAGAAATAAAAATTAAATTTATAAAGATTGAATATTTTCATTTGAGCTTTGAAATGTTGAAGGTGAAATTTGTAAAAGAAATTGTTCTAAAGAATTAAATTTGAAATTTGAAGTTAAAATCGAGATATGACTTGAATTGTGGAAATTGAATTGTTTTAAAGGTTGGAACTTTTTCTTGAACTTCGAATTTATTTAAGTAAAAGTGATATAAATGGATATTTCAATTTTGAGCTTGGAATAGAATTATTTTAAAATTTTAATCTTAAATTGAACATTGAAGTTTAATTTGATTTAAGTGATTTAAATCGGTAAATTGAAATTGGATTGAATATAAATTATAATGGTTTAAAAAAGAATTGAATTGAAATTTAAACTATTAAATCAGATCGTTGAATCGAATTTGAGGTTACAAATGAACGTTTCAAATTTTAAGTTAATTCAAACTGAAACCAAAATTAGAGTTGATTTGAATTGAAACCAAAATTGAAGTTAATTCAAAATGAAATCGAAATTGGAGTTGATTTGAATTGAAATTAAAATTGAGCCGATTTGAATTGTTTTAAGACTGAAGATGATTTGTATTGGAAGATATGAAACGAAGCCAGTTTGATTGAAATTTGGACATGAGTCTAGATTTATTGGAAATAGAAAGAAAAGTTTTTAAATTTGAAACTATTTTCTCTATAAACTATTTTACTATAAAATGTTTTAAAATTAATTTTCTAATTATTTAAATTTTTTAACCATTTTAATAGATAACTCATTTTTAATACTCAAATTATTTTATATCAAACTATTTTCTATCTCTAAACTATTTTAACTTTTTAAACTATTTAAAACTATTCAAACTAATTGCTAAAAATTCAAACCGATCAAAGTGGGAACTATTTATATTTTTAACTGTGGATTTAAAATACGAATTTGGTTAAAATGAAGTTATAACCTAAATTTAAATTCGAAACGATTTTGGAAGTGAAATTGAGATATTGGATGAAAATGATTTTTAAGTGAAAATGACATATTTTAAGTAAGTATGATATTTTGAATGAAATGATATTTTGAAGTGAATAAAATATTTAATATCAAGTATGAATCATTTTGAAAACGTAAAAGAACCAACCGGTGTATAAAATGACGTTTGGTTGTTAAAGAGATCGAGGCCGTTTATTGGCATATTCTCTATCAATGTTGGAACCACTTTAACAACTTTGTACGTGAAGGAGACTTCATAATGGAGTGGTTGGATTTGGTGTACATTGCTGGATTTGAAGAAAGAGAACGATGATGGATAGCCCCAACGATTATGCCGATTTGAAATGACTAAAATAGGATGGCTTGAACCAAGCCAAGTGGACTAGCTACCCCTAGCGAACATGCAATGACCCTGAATTTTGGCAATAGCAATTTGGGGATCCCAATGTGTGCTTTGTTGTGAGGAGGGAAGTCATGCTTCACTACACATGCACACCGCCGTCCGTCAGACCAAGTATTATAGAATTTCAGGTAAGGACATTCTGAAACTCAAGTGGCGAGCTGGATGACAGGAACATATGAAGTATATTCCAATGTATATTTGAGTTTGACTTGATAGTAGTCTGGGACAAGTTGTTATAACTATACAGTTATGTGTGAATGGTTGTACTCTAATGTATTGAATGTAAATTGACAGATATAGCTTTACTTTGTAAAAATGCTATTATTTGATATTATATTTTGATCCGCCGCGAATGTGAGATTATATATTTTGTTTTTTATTCTTCTTCTTCCTCTTTCTTCTTTACCCAAACAATCTGGAATTTCTGACATTTGAATGTGCGGCACTTCTACGGTGAAAGTATTGGTGTCAAATTTTTGGGGTCGAAAAATTTTGGGTCGTTATATTTGCTCTTACCATAAATGGAAGAAGTCCGTGTTGAGGTTGGAAGAGTATCTGCCGAGGCTGTAGACCTAATACCTCCTTGAGTAAGCTTTGCAGCATGGTGTAAGGATTTCACTAATATTAGAGGGTTTCCTTTTTAAGGTACGGAGTCCATCATTGAAGTACAAGTTTGGTTGCACTCGTGCGAGTGGATTTTTAAGATTTTGTATCTGCCGGATAAGCAAAAGAGAGTGATGGCACCTTGGCGACTTCAGGAACGAGTAGCTGTGTGGTGGGACATAGTAACCATGGATGTTCTCGAAGATGTTTTCCCTTGGAGCAAGTTTAAGGAAGGGTTTGAGGAGCGGTTTATACCTACCGCAGGGAAGACTCGACTGTATAGGAATTTCCTGGATCTCAAGCAAGGGAGTTTGTCGGTATCAGAATATGAGACTGAGTTCAACGAGATGTCTTGCTACGGACCTGGTCTTATTGTCACTCCTTAAAAAGAACGAGATGTTTGTGCTTGGTTTGACGCCCGAGTTTCCAGGGAAGATGACTGCCCATCTTAAAGGCTCATTTGTTGAATTGGTTGTTATGGTTTTGAAGATTCAAAGAGCTTATGGATAAGAAGTTTTTGGCATCAGTGGCAGCTCCAAGTGGGAATTCTTCCAACCAGAACAAGAGGAAATTCAATCCGAATTGGAAGTAGCAAGGTAAAGGAAAACCAAAAGGCAACAATGCAGCTCGAAAGTGTTATGTGTGCCATCAGGGAGGTCATCTGGCTAAGCAGTGTCCTAGAGTGGAATTTAGAAGGAGTAGAGTGGACCGTCAGCTTCTTTTGATAAGTGAAGGTGTTCTTGAAGAGTTTGACCTTATTTTAGAATTTAGGTGGATTGGTTAGACAAGCAGAAGCTGTTCTGAGTTGTGAAGAGAGAACAGTATCGTTGGAAATTGAACTGGGTAGGATTGCAAGAGTGACTGGCGATAGTTCAGGAGTTTTTCTGGGTAATCTTTTTCTTGGGTTTGACGCATCTCAAGAGGAGGTAGGAGCTATCAGTGGTCAGAGATTTTCCTGATGTCTTCAAGGAATTCATAGGTTTGCCCGCATAGGGAGTTGGATAAGGTGACCATTAGGAATAAGTATCCCTTACCTCGTATTGATGATCTTTCTGGATCAACTTCTTGGAGCTTCCATGTTTTCTCTTTTGGAACTAGTTTTGGATTTTCTCCAGCTAAAGGTAGCTGAAGACAGTACCCTTAACTGCATTTAGAGGACTCAACTTTTTCTTGAGTGGTTGGTTATGTCTTTTGGGTTAACCAATGCTTCAGCTTATTTTTTGGATCTCTTGAATCGTGTTTTCTGGGATGTGTTGATCAAGTATGCGCCCGGTTCATCGACGACATTCTCATCTGCTCCAAATAAAAGTTGCGTAGCGGAAGCAAGGTAGCAGCTATTCTAGAGTGAAGACAACCGCAGACTCCTATAGATATTCACATTTGTTTTGGATTAGAGGGTTTCTACAGAAAGTTCATTCAGGATTACTTTAAGATTTCTTCTCACTTGACCAAGCTGACTAGGAAGGAAACGAAGTTCAAGTGGACCCCTAAGTGTGAAGAAGTTTTTCAGGATCTTAAAGCGAAGTCGTCAAGTGCACCTGTTTTGTCTTTTCCGGATGGGAGAAGTAAGTTCGAAATCTACTGATGCTTATGGTTTAGAGCTTGTGTCTTGGATTTTGACGGATCTTGGGAGGACCATCTTGTTGGGAAGAATCTGAGGATTGACTTATTCTTGGTCCAGATTTGTTTCGAGAGGCATCTGCGAAGGTTGTGTTGATCAAGGAAGGATCTAGGTAGCCCAGGATCATCAGAAGAATTTTTCAGACAAGAAACGAAGGAATTGGAATTCGAAGTTGGAGACTTTGTTTTTGTTAAGGGTACTCCAATCAAAGGGGCAATCATATTTGGTAAGACTGGAAAGCTGGCTCCGAAGTATATTGGATCTTGCCGTATTCTTGATAGAATCGGTACTTTGGCCTATAGGATTGAATTGCTAGTCCAGATGGCTGGGATTCACTATGGATTTCACATATTTCATCCGAGGAGTACGTGATTGATCCATCTTTGGTTATAAAACCAGCAGTTCAGGAGGATTTGGAAGTTGAGCCAGACTTGATTGTGGTCAGATATCCTGTTCTGATTTATAGATCAAGATGAGAAGGAGCTCAGGATCATAGCGGTAAAGCTAGTTGAGATTTACTTGAGCGAAGATCCCAGTAATTTGTACCCGGGAACTCTACATAGTATTAGGAAGTCCTATCCTGAATTATGTCAGGATAGATAGATTTGTTTGTTTGAATAAATTGGTTACTATGGTTGTTAGTATTTGGCTGTTATGTATGCTTTGTTGTTTGAAAATAGATTTTTATTGGATTATTAAATTATCTTTGCTTTTAAATTTCGGGGACGAAATTCTTTTAATGGGGAAGGAATGTGATGACCCGGAATTTTGGCAATAGAAATTTAATAATCTTCATTTATAATAATTTAAATTGGCAATATTGGTTGATAATTTTCTTTTATAACTATTTAATTTGGCAAATTTTATTCTTTTCAAAGCTAACAAAAATGTTTTCTAACGATATTGTACATATCTATAAATACATTGTGAATGGGAAGCTTTGGTTTGGATTTAATAAAAAGATATGTTTTCAAACTGTAATATATATAAGTATGTATATTATGATTTGAAAGCTATAGTTTCAATATAATAATTTTCTAAAGCTAGTCAAAGTTAACTCTATATTTCCAAATACTTAAGATATCATCTATATATATATATATTTATTTATTTAAAAGTATTATAGCTTAAGTTAAAATAAGATTTAATATAAAAGTTTATTTTTCTTTCTTTTCAATTATACATGGAATAAATATGGATTGTATGGCTTTAATAAAATATGATTTAAGTAAAAAGATTTAAAACACTTTTCTTTTATATTTGAAAATAAAATATAGTTTGTATTTATTTATAATTTAAAAACATAACATATAAAAATAAAGACATATATTAATGAAAATATATACTACATAAATTTATTTAAAATCATAAGAAAACATTTAATAATAAAATAAAAGAGTTTAAACATGTGTAAAACTACAATAACATGCAAAATACATTTGTAAGATAAGTAGAAAGCATAATAACAAGTGGCAATTTTTGTCTCTTTAAAATTTTAATTTTAAATAACAAGTATTTAGATAAAACTTGGATTTTTAGTTCAAAATCTTCTTATTCTTTCTTTATTCTTCTAAAACCAAATTTGAAAACCACAATCAAAAGAAAATCAAAGCTACAAACGACAATAGTTTTCAAAATCTTCAACTATTTCAACCTAGGAAAACAAGAAGTTCAAGTGCAACTCAAGTAAATTAAAATCAAAACTAAGCTACAACAAGCAAAGATTTCAAATTCAACTCAGATAGATTTAAAACAACATCAAATAGATTCAGATCAATATCAGTAGCAATTTCCAGATCAAAGATTATAAAGCATGCTTCTCTATTTTTTTTCATATGAGTAAACTATCTTAAAAATAGTTTTAATCTATGTTTATACTTGATATATGTGATGAATCCGTATAGTAAAGTTGTAAATAGGTTTGCACGGATGATTTAACAGGAATATGGTTTGAATTATATTGTATGTTTATGTACATGTCTGTGAATATGTATACTGAACTTCGTTGTGAACAAACTCAAGAACAAAATAAATTAATTCAATTTCTTCACACATATTCAATTTTAGACTAAGATCTTTTAAGATGAAATGATTATATTAGTGTAACATTATCTTTAAAAATAATTTCAAGTGTACATGTGGAGTATTTACTTCAAAAATTTATAAATAACAGTGAAGATCTAAAATGGGTACAAAATTGATCATGTTAATTCCAATTTTTTATTATAGGATCTGATGCGTATTAGAAAATAATGAATTTAGATAATCTTATCATGATTTTTAAGCCTATAATCGATGAGAATTCATGGGTTGAACTTTTTTGGTACTTTCGTCGATTACAGACGACCAACGAGATGATGTTTGTCGAGTTTAGGCCTAGAGGTGGCTGGTATGTCGTAGATCTTAGGAAAAATGGTGAAGTAATTTTAAGATGTCCAGGGACGTCGAGGTTGGGTTTTGTCGTCAGTTTGGGTGGTCGATGTATACGAGGCGATTGCGTTGCCGAGGGAAGACCGGAGGCGATCGCATATGGTGGAATCGACGCTGGGTGTCGTGACGCTGCTCTGGACGAAGCAGCAGGTGTCCCAGTGGACGAGATCGTCTTGGCAAGCTATTTTCGTCGATCTAACTTTTGTTCCAGTGATGCTCGAGGGTTTGATTTCGTTTCTCAGGTATTTCGATGAAGCTAGGTGATCGTAGCTCTTGTATGGGTCATCGGCGAAGATGATCGTAGGGGCGTTCGGCTTGCGTGCCGTGTATCATTCATATCTGAAGTTGTTGTGGAGATTAGGGGAAGAAAGGTGTTCTTGGGATTGGCTCCATGATGTTGCGGGATTGACTCGAGGGAAGGGTTGTACACGGGAATACTATGGTCTGGCTCGGGTTTTTGGGTTGTTTAGCTCGGGGTCTATTTTTGATAAGTAACCAGGTTTTGAAATTTTAAAGAAAATCATAATCTGGTTTTAAATTAAAGTATGAAAAAAATTTTAATAACCAGGTATTAAAATAGAATAGAAAACATGTGTTTGGTTTTAAAAAAGCAATTTATTAAATCAAGTTTTAAGTATGTAAAAATGGACCAAGTTTTCAATTATTAACAAGTTTTAATCAATATAAATGTTTTACTCAATTTCTAACAAGCAAAGGGAAATGATCAAGTTTTTAAAGGCTAATAGAATGAAAGTTTTCCAAAGTAAAGTTTAAACAAGTTTCTAAGTAAGGTTTCAAAGTAAAAATGTTCTAAAACCAGTTAAATATTTAAAATTGTTTTTGTTAAAAGTAATTATATTAGATTAATTATGAAATTAATTCCTAAATGTTTTTCAAATAGAGTTTAATGATATAATTAAGAAGTGGTTAAGATAAAGTGTATCAATCTCAATTAATCAAATAGTTTCAAATGATTTTTGTATAAATTAATTTCAAGCAATTAAATTGAATAAGATTTAAATGAGTAACTAATTAAGATAAATTTTTTATCTTTAATTAATTAAGGTTGTCATTAACTAGGGATAATTAATTAGTGAGATTAATTAAAAGTTATACTTAATATAAATTAATAAGGGTTAATTAATGTTAATAATTAAAAGGGAATTACTTAATGAAAGTAATTAATGGATAGATAATGAATGCAATTAATTTAAGGATCATTAACTAGTGATTAAGAGATAATTAATTAACATAATTAATTTAAGGAAATTAATTGGTTTAATTAATTAAGATAATCACTTAATTGAATTAATTAAGTATAATTACTTAAAGTAATTAATAAATTATAATTACTTAATGGAAATAATTAAAGGATAACTACTCAATGTAATTAATTAAAGGATTAATTAATATAATTAATTTAAGGATAATTAATTAATGTAAGTAATTAAAGGATGATCAATTACTGAATTTGATTAATTAAGGTTAATTAATGAATGTGGTTAATTAAAGATTACTTACTAAATGTAATTAACTAAAAGAGTAATTAATTAATGTAATTAATGAGAGTAATTAAAGGTTAACTAATGTGAATAGTTAAAGGATAATTAATTCATTTAATTAATTAAAGCCTAATTACTTAATGTAATTAAAGAATAATTAATTAAGGATGATTAATTAAGATGGATGATTAAGGGATGATTAATTAATTGGTTTGAAATTATTTAATGTTAAGTAAGCAGGATTTAAACGTTAGAGTGATTAATTTAATTTATTTGGAGATTAAGTTAACTTAATTAGGGAATTGTACATCTAATTAATCTTGTTATGGATAATTGAATGATATTGAATGCCTTTGATTATTTGATATCTTTGACATGTGATATGTGCTGCTCTGTAATATAAGATACTTTGGTTGAGTTGTGATAATATGGATTATGTATCTGTGATAATGTGAATTATCTATCTGTGTGAATATGTGATTCTAAATAATAAATTGAATTGTTAAAACTTAAAACAACTTGGCCTTAAAAGATGGCGTTTGGATTTCGATGAGACCAAGATCGGATTCCAAAATTGGATATCTAAAAACCACATCGATCCAAATTAACCGATAGGTCGTGAAATCTCAAGTGAAGGTCAAGATGAAGAATTCAAAGAGGATGGTCTAGTTTCGTTAACTCTGAGGGTGATTCCAAAACTAGTTTAACGGAGATAGTTCCTTCGATCGAGATGAAGATTCATAGTGTAAGGGTTATTGTCGTTGATTCCGAGGGCGATTCTAAAAATGAGTGTAATGAGATAGTGCCTTTGGTTTCGTTCGAACCCAGAACGGACTTGTATGGATGAATGCTTTCAGACCATCGTCATTGGAAGACGATGAGCATTCTAAGATATGTGTTCTAAAAGGGTAATTGTAGCCTCAAACCTCATCAACCGAGAATGGCTAAAATATGGGAGGTGCAGCAAGGCTAAGTAGGTATCACCCAAGTAGGATAAGATTTTCCCTGTCTAAAGGTCCCTTTTATTCGGCTGCGTGTGTAGTTAGTCATGCCAACTGCAGGGTTGTCTTATTTGAGATTATCCAGTAAGGGGTAGTTCAGTCTTGTGTTGTAGGGGATTAGGGTGGATCCTCGGTACTCTAATCTAGACCAAGTACTGTGACGGACGGTACCCAGTAGCCCTGCCATGGTATAAAATCCAATCTCCAATAAGTGTCGTACGTTTTGATTGTGCCCAACTACGTTGGAACGTGAGATGTAAGCATTCCAGCTATTTTTTATTTTATTTGAAAACCCTAGACACTATTATAATATTACTGGATTTCCTATCAAATGTTTTGGTTATCGTTAGGTAAAAACCTAACATTTTTATTTGTGGCGTGGTCTTACGAGATATCTTTGTTTTCATATGAATTTCAAAGTTAAATAGCTTTAACCCGTTTACTTACACAAGACCCATGTCTGACCTAGAGTTTATTTTTTGTTTTCTTAAACTCTTGGGTACTCAAATTTTTATGAGTAGCTAAGGGATTCGGGTTGGCTTTGATGAATTCTGAAGGAGATTTGGAGCAGGAGGCTTCAGCGTATATAGATATTGTGTTTCCGCTGTGCTGATCTCTGTGTTGTATTTTGAGTTGTATAATAGACAGGTCTTTAAAAGTGTTTAATGTGTTATGTATAAGCTGAGTAACTCTGATGTATATGTTTATTATATAATAACTATGTGATGTAATATAATTTATTTGTCCCGCTGTGAGATTCTGATATTGTTTAGTTCTTTGTTTCCTATCCTTTCTCTTTTCTATCCTTTTCTTTCTTAATGATGATGCGTCTTTCTATGGAATGAAGGGCGGGCCGTCACAGGACACCTGTTCTTTGATTTCGCTTGTGGACTCGATCAATACTATTACTTTTGTTATTGGTTTCAATTGGTGCATCTTGATTTGGAATAATGTCCCTTTAACTCGATATAGGATGGGTGGACACAGAGGGCGGTTGTTGCGGCGTTGTGTTACCACCAGCCTGGCGACTCAAACTGGTAGCATACTACCTTGGGAATTGTCACACGTGTCTTGTCATACTTTTATCTTTATACGAGAGCACTATGAGTTTTGTTTAGTGTTGTCATATCGACGCATCTCTATCTACCGTCGTTCTCCTGGTTATGTTATATGCAAACTTTACGACAATGCTTAAAAATTCATTAAGGGGATTAATATAAAGCCTTAACGCTAGGAGAAATATTTATTTTATTGATTAGATATTACATATATAGCGTATCTACTATATATAGATATTTTGCGAATCCTTAAGAGATGGAAAATTCCATAATGTCTCTTGAGGTATTACATGCACATTATACACTCGGTAGGAGATGTAAAACCAATAAACATCTTTGATACTATTGCACTCCTGTTATAGGTGATACTGATTTGACTTACATGAGAATCTTTTAGTTCTGAGTCGGGTGTATTGTTTTACTTTATGATCCGGTCAGCCCTGAGTTTTCAATGCATTAAAGATCATATTATCCTAGAGGACAAAGATGGGGATTTGGTATATTATAGTATTAATATTATTCCCCTGCATCATGTTGTTCTACTAAATTGTTTTATTTTGTTTTTGTTTTATATATAACTTTGATTGATGTTGTAAAAATATATTCAAATGTATAGTGTAAACAACTTCATGAACTGTTTATTTGTTTATTATATTTTGTCATTCAGCCGTAAGATTCTATGTTTATTTTCTTCTTTTTTTATTTTTATTAATTAACCCATTGGTTATCTATGTTTCGGGTTGTTTTGAGTTGGATATGTGTGGTTTATTGTTGACTTAAAGCTTCCAAAATGTGAGTTGTCACAATACACCTCAATCAATTTCATGAATTGCTACCTAAATCAAAAGTTCCCAAAACCAAACCCTAATTCGTTGACTTTGATTTTTAACCTTGATTTTCAATCGACTGAGGTATGCTTATGACAAATGAACGCCATCCATTGACTTGATTCATCAAAAGCTTCAAAACAATATATAACTCGATGGGCATTGGACAATTTGAAACTTAAATCACTTTTTGATTAGACGTAATGGCTAGGATTTTGTAGCCTTACTTACGTAGTAGTTATGCTGCATTATGGGTAGCATATCTGGTTTGGCCTGAAATAGCTCTACACGCTATTTAAACAATACAGTAGCTTTATTTGGAAAACTATAGCTTTAAATGCATCAAAATTATATAGCAAACCAATCAACTCAGAAAGGCCTTCTCAACGATTACAAATGTGACACCCATTTCACCTTTTTTTATTAAAAATCCTTTTTTAGTTGCTTAACATTTTGCAGCGACAAATTTGCGAGTTATCACACAAACAGTCCAATACTCAAATAGTAGATGCACCCAATAATTCTAAAGTTATGAACATTTTATATTATTCATTAGATAAAAATGAGTTTAATGGAGTTTGTGTGTATGAAATTGCTTGTGATATATTGCGAACACTTCAAGTTACCCATGAAGGTACTAACAAAGTTAAGCAAAGTAAAATGCTAGATAATCAATTTTTTTAGAATGAAACAAAATGAATATGTAGCCGATATATACTCAAGATTTCAAGATATTATTTGCTTACTTGTGGCTTTAGGTGATTTTTTTTTAGATTTTGACGTTGTTTCGAAAATGAAAATGAAAGTGATTTTGTTTTCCTTGCCAAAAAATTTAAAAAATTTCTAGTAAAGAATAGGAAGTTTGTAAATAGTAATAACTCATCTTCATTATTGAAACGCTATAAGTGCAACAAAATCAAACATATGAAGAATTATTGTTCTAATATAGGAAAAGAATAATTTAAAAAATGAGAAATCAATCAAGAAGAAGCAAGTTTTCAGTTGAATAGGAATGATTCAGAATCTTCTTCATTTGAAAGTGATATAGAATAGGTAAACGTGTGCTTCATGGCTAAAAACAATGATGTAGGTTCTGATATCTCACTTGAAAATCGTATTGAAAAATTCTAAACTACTCAAAAAAAGTAAAGGCTTAAAAGAACTCATAAAGATATACTTGGAAAATTGAATAGAGCCAAACTCAAAACTGATACGATGGAAGATGAAAGATTATTTTAAACGAAGAGCTTCAAAAATCACAAAATTCTTATGATAATTTGATATCTCTAGCCAATATTTTAAGTAGGGAAATCAAAATTTATAAAGACGGGAATGTCAAATTAGCCAAAGAATTGTGATTTGTGATCTACAATTAATATTCTTAGTAAAAAAAAAAAGAGCTAAAATAATTATGAAAATTTTTCCACAAATGTTTCAAATTTTAAAAGAGGTAGAGAAAAATTATCTATAATTATTAAAAACACAAATCTTTTATTAACAAAAGAGGATTAGGATTTAAAAATTGTAGTAAAAGGAAAACTACTCCTAAACACTATAGCACATTATATACTAATTTCAAGAAAGGTAAGACTGTTAGTCAAGTAAAACCTAAAATTGATATAACTATAAAAATATGGGTTCCAAAGACTAATAATCACCTTGTTAGAGATAAGTATATAAAGACATTTATGTCAAATGTTCATCATAATAATGTTCTTGTTTTAAAGGGAATATCAAGCCCATATGGGCATTAAAACCTGACTCTTAGGACTCTAACATAGGAAGTGGATACAAATTTGAATACTCATTTTTTTGTAGGTATCCAACAATAAAAATGAGAGATGAATACTTGATGGTAGTTACCCAAGACACATGACAAGAGACAAAGCTATGCTCACTAATATAGTCTACATGGATGGAGGCACCGTCATTTTTAGAGACAACTCCTAAGCATATATGATTGGCAAAGGCAATATATTCAAGGATGGTATATTCAACTCTCCTCTTATTATAAATTTCCTACTAGTTAAAAACACAATACATGATTTATTAATTATAAGCCAATTTTATGATAAAGGTTTTACAATTTATTTTGTAATGATAAATGTAATGTTTTTACCAAAGTGAAATTTTAAATTTTGGAGGTACAAAAAATAGAAATGTTTATGTTTTAAACTTGAAAATTAACTATAATAATGATATATGTTAACTAGCAAATGATAATTATACGTGGTATTAGCAAAAACAGTATTCTCATATTAATTTCAAATATATAAATAAACCGTCTAAACATGATTTGGTAAAAGGTTTTCTAAAAATGAATTTTATAGTTAATAGTTTATGTTATGCATACTAATTAAGAAAACTGACTAAATCTTCTTTCAAGTCTAAAAAACTGAATTTTACTTCTACAACCCCTCAGAATTGCTTCACCCTGACCTATTTGGACATATCTAAGTAAGTCATTAAATCATAACAAATATGTATTTGTTATATTGGATGATTTTTCCAGATTTACTTGGTTTTGAAATACAAAAGGGGTACTTTTGCGGGTTTCAAAAATATTAGAAGTGATGCTTAATTTGACAATGAATTAGTCAACGATTTTTGTAATAAAATAGGAATTATTCATAATTTCTTCTTTTTTTAACTCCATAACAAAGTAGAGTTGTAGGAAAAAAGGAAGAAAATAGGAACTTACAAGAATGCATAAGAACTTTATTAAGTGTAGCCAATTAACCAAGAATTTTTAGGCTAAAGCTATGGACATCGCGTATTATGTTCCTAATCGTATTTCTATAAGTCTCTTGGCTAAACATACCCCATATGAACTTTTTAATGGTAGAAAACCTAATGTTTTTTACTTTAGAATTTTGGGCTCAAATGATTTATTCTAATTATTAAAGATTAATTAGGAAATTTGCTCTAAAAGTCGACTAAGGAATGTTTGTTGGATATTCAAAAAAATAGCAAAGCCTATAAGTTTTTTAACAAAAGAACAAATTTTGTAAAAGAAAATTTATGTGTATATTTTGATGAAAATTTCAAAATTAATAATGATGATGTAAGAACCATATTTTCGACCCTCAAAAATCGAGACTAATACGTCCACTTTATTATACGCCAAACATTCAAGTGTCCGAAATATCAATTTGTTAGGGTGAAAGAAGAAGGTAGATGATAGAATAAAATTAAACAACATAGAATCTTACAACGCAGCTAATAATATATAGTACAACAATGATTCTTACAAAAAGGAAACATCTTTATTCATATATACAACATCGGAGTACACTAGACTTATCTTAAGTTTGGACAGTTATAAAAACATGTTCCTACAATGACAAACATGTACATAGATAAAATATTTCCCAAAAAAATAGAATTTACTCACCAAAAAGCTTTCCTAATCTTGAAATATTTTAGAACTTGAAAAGCTTCACAACTCCAAAAGGTAACCCAAAAATAGGTCATCTTGCTCTTGGCTTTTCACTACTTTACTCTTTGAATTTGGAAAAGTAATCAATAGATAAGTTTTAGAAAATTCTTTTCTCTATTATTTCGAAAAAAGAATCACTCGATTTGAATCATTTTTGAGGAAGTTATGGTCAAAAGAAGAGGCGATATTTTTGGCCTTCAAAACATAAGTCTGAAAATGTGTCTTAAAGACAAGCACTTTTGACATAGCTAAACTAAAAACTTAAGGAAGTTGTCAACATAAAAGCTGTAGCCACTAGATTTATATACAGTTTAGAAAAGAAAATCATGATTTGGTGCAAAAAGTTGGAAGTTATGGCTGAAGGAAGTAGGATGAAAATGGAGAAGATTTTGAACAACTTTTCTAATGATGTTTTTTTTCTTTTCTTCTCTCATGGCTAAAAGAAGAAGCCACGAAAAACTTTAACAAGGAAGAAGGAGAATGAAATGGAAGTGAGGAGAAAAGAAAAAGCTAGGCGTGTATGTATATATATATATATATATATATATGTATATATATATATATATATATATAGGCAAAATGAATTAAATAATATAATTTTTCATAATTATATCTAGTCAAATCACAAATCTTTTATAATATATATATATATATATATAATTATGATTAATCACATCACTCTTTATATGTATATATAATTATGTTTAGGCACATCACTTTCTTATATATATAATTATTATGTTTAGTCACATCACTTTCTTTATATGCATATAAGTTAAATTATTAATTAAAGTTAAGACATGACAAGAGATAATGATGGTTAATGATTGCATTCTAAGATATGACAATACTTTATATATATATATATATATAACCCAAGATGCGACAATACTTATATATATATATATAAGTTTATTATTTTTAAAACTATGGCTTGTCACATCACTTACAGATCCAAATTAACACAAGATAATTTATTTCTAAGTGTATTATTATTTAGTTAATGAACTCTTATATATATGTGTATATGGTGCATAAAGATGAATAAGTTTCCCGACAACCTTCCAGTGTCGAAATTTCGAAAAACATTCTTCGGTCGCATTTTCCATTTTCTACGAACTATTTAATTTGGTAAACAAAATTTGAAAATGATTTTATCATCATTATTAATTTATTAAAATGAGTTTATGTTTATTATAAAGCCTACATATTGGATTTTTAAAATTAAATAAATATTCACTTATCAAAGCAGTGAAATTTCGAGTTATTATATTCTTCCGCCCTTAAAAGAATTTTATCCCTGAAATTACACCTCAGCCTATCCTAAAAAACACTTAACACTATACAACAGCTCGTATGATGCGCATAAATCAGTCTTATTCAAAACCTGATTCGATCTCAACTCGAATACATAACTTTCTTTTCGAACTAGTATCGCTCACCCGATTCTCTAGTGTGAACTCTTATCAGGCTCCTTGATTTGGAACCTCTATTCTCCTTATATAGTTGTAACTATGATAGAATACCTTGGTCCCACACCAAGAACCCTCATCAAGTATTCGCCATCAAAGGTTGAGTAATAGATCCTTATTCGAAACAATGCAACACCTCAAAGGCATGTACTCGAATCTTGGATCGCTCTATATGGAAAGAGAAATGATCTACATCCAACTTACGCACTTACTTGATTGGTTCTCCCTAATACAAATTCTATTTCCACCAAATTACTCATGAAAAAATTCCATTAACTATTCTTAGGTTCAACTTGTATGCTACTCCAATACATTGTAAGACCATATATCCCTATCTAATTTCATTATTCCATTTTGCTTTTATTTTTCTAGGAAAATTCAAGGTCCAAATAGCCGACTTTTATTTTTTAACACTTTTCGAAATGGAACTCTATACTTTAAATCATACAAATATATAGACATAGCCAGAGTAACTCCAAAACGATACGAAGGAACTAGTTTCACCAAATAGTATCATGCATTTTCTTACTAAGAAGGGTAATACTCGAGAAGTATGTAATACTCAAGAGAAGTATTTACAATCTGAACACATCTCTTTTCCAATTTTAAGTTAATTTCGTGCCATTCAAACTAGTTAACTTAAAAAAAATTCTTTAGTTTCGAAATTCTCATTTTTGGAACAATACTTTGTTGAATATGAGCTTATATGTTTTTGTTTGATGATAATAAACATACATATATTCATTTAAATGTATTTGTTAATGTACTATTTTATTTTTCATAGATTAAATAAATATTTGTTGAATAAAATAAATTACACAGAATTTGAATGGAATTTGAATTCAAACAGAAATTTTATTCAAACAAATATTTATTACAATCTTGAATAGTACAAATTCAAGATCTCAATATACATATACAATTTTGATTACATCACAATTATTTTTACATTAATAACCTCACCACATATCACTCACACTCGTATTTTGTCTTCAACTGCATTCCAGTCTGATTCCAGCATCCGAGTAATCTGCAAAAATATTCTCAAAAATCAACATGAATGGATGCAAAGACCAGTAATGCAACAGTGATATGCACAGATGCATTCAAAGTCCAAACCAGTTGCAACATGGATGTCACAAGCAATGACCAGAACACAAAGAAGTACAAAATGAAGACTGCAAGAACATAAACACAGGAAAACATGCATGCAACATGGACTGCAACAAACAAATGAATGCAACAAGCATGAATCAAGTTCAGTGTGGCAATGCAATAAGTAAGTAACAGCATGCAACAGGGCCAGACCAAAGAATGGAGTGTGCAAGAGCAGATGACACAGACTCAACAAAGGCTACAGACAAGTAGCAGTGTGCAAAATGAAGCTACAGAAGCCAAATGAAAATAAAAGCATCATGAATATACACCAAAGCAAATTAGCAGACTACAAGTGAAACAATGCATGGTGAATTGGATCAACACAGTCAAGTCAAATGAAACAGGTCAAGTGGCAAGTTGAAGCAGTAGTTAACAAGCAGTGTGCAACTCGAGAGTGTACACAAGTGAAAACACAATGATGAAAATGTTATGCTCAATGCAGCACAGTGAAGAAACCAAGTGCATGAAGACTGAATGAAGTATACAAATGTAACAACAGCAATTCAAATAACTCAAGCTTACTACAAATCCAAGAATATATGCATACACACATACATATGTATGTATGCACATATATAGTGTTGAGTAAACTGGTGAATGTGCAACAGGGAACACAAGTCAGTGGCATGCATACAAACACACCAGATCAGATTTTCAATTGCAAACAGGTCGAAAAGTACTCAGGGATGAACACATGACCAGACACACATAAATATGAAGACCACAAAGACAAATTCCCATGTCAACAACAATGAAAGCAACATGACCAACAGATCACACTATGCAGTGTACAAGAACAAGTCGAGATGAACAATGCAAACTACAATGCAAACAGTGAATAGCATGGCAATGTCGAATGCATGAACAAGTGAAGCATTTGTGTCAAAGCATAACAAATGTTACAGTGAAAAAAATATGCTACAAGGATGAACACGTTGGCCAAAGTCAATTTTTTCTCACAATGGTACTCGAATCAAAGCATTGATTGACCAGTGAACAACTGCAGTTGAATGTCAACGCAATGGTAATGGCAAGTCATGGAGTCGCAGTCACATAATCAGATGACCAAGTCAAAAATTCAAGTGATAAAATTCGTGTTTAAAAAATTCAGATGCGTATCTTTGAAATAGTCAGAGAAATGTAAAAAAAGGAAAGTTTCTGCCGTATCAAACAAGTTAAATCGAACGCTGCACAAACAAGGCCGTGCGCATCAAGTTGAAAATATATCAGGAAAGCGAAAATTAGGAAAGTATCGAATTGATACGAACAAACTCAAGTGTCGAATTCATATAAATACCAAACCTCAAATTCATCATTAGCATCGAGTTCGAATACGAGAAATCATGAAAGCACAAATAGGGAAATTACATACCGAAGCAACAATGAACTCGATCAAAGGAGCAGCTACGAACGAGCGCAAGTAACGCAAATCAGAGAATCGATCAACAGAGGAGCAACACAAACCAGAGAATCGATTATCAGAGAAGCAGTGAGCAAAGAGCATCACAAACCATAAAAAGCCCTAATTCTCACAAGAGCCGAAGCCCTAATTTCAGAAAGAAGAACAAGCCGTCATTCTCTTCACAAGCCAGAGAAAAGGATCGGGTTAAAGAATAAAAGGGCCGGCCTTGTTTTATAAAAGGGGTTTTATTTTGAGGGCTTTAGTTTATTTTTAATAGGGTTTAATTTTTAAATCTAGTTTTATTTGATCAAAAATTATGGATTCAAGTTTGCTTTTTAATTTTTGCTCTTGCTTTTATTTTTGAAGTCAGTTTTTCTTTTCGAGTCAAAGTATTGGTAAATCACCACCTAGGTTGTAGGTACTGTCGGATTGTCTTATTAGAATTATTTCAGTGAGCAGGGTGTGCGAGTTTGCAAAACTCTATAGGCGGGAGCAAGGGTTTGCGAGTTTGCAAAACTCTATAGGCGGGAGCAGGGGTTGCGAGTCTATTAGAGTGTTTGTAAGCAGAAGCAGGGTTTGCGAGTCTGTTAGAGTGTTTGTAAGCGGAAGACTGTTTAATTCTAATTGAAATCCAAAAATGCAGCAGTAGGCAGGGGTTGCCGAAGCTGGGTAAATTTTGTGTGTGATTTACTTTTCAGCATATTTATTTCTGCAATTTGTTTCTGTGTTTAAATCGAGAAAATTTGCTATAACCCTATTCACCCCCCCTCTAGGGTTAATCTATATCCTACAAGTGGTATCAGAGCATGGTATTTTTCTTTAACTCTAGAGTCATGAATCCATTAAATAATGCTTTTTCTGAGGGGCAATCTATTGCTAGGCCACCAATGTTTAATGGGAATGATTCTGCTTATTGGAAAGTTAGGATGGGTATTTATCTTAGTTCTGTTGATTATGATGTTTGGGATATTATTGAAACTGGCTATAAATCTACCACTATAACTGTTGGTGATACTGAGATTCCTAAACCTAAGGATAGGTGGGATGCTAACGATAAGAGATTAAAAACTACAAATGCTAAAGCCATGAATGCTATGATCTGTGCTCTTGATAATAGAATTTCTCATTGTAAAACTGCACAGGAAATTTGGCATACCTTGGAGGTGACACATGAAGGAACTTCTCAAGTCAAGGAGTCTCGTCTAGCCCTATTCAGCAATGAATACGAGAACTTAGTGATGGACAAAGGCTGCCGCATAAAGGACATGTTTGGACGCTTTTCAACTTTGGTGTACAACGCTAGAGCGCTTGGGAAGGTATTCACTGAGGTAGAACTTGTGAGGAAGGTGCTACGATTTTTACCAATGAACTTTGAGGCAAAAGTCACGGCAATACAAGAATCGAAAGATCTGAGTAAACTAAGCATGGAGGAGTTGATCGGTAACTTGATGACATATGAGCTTGAGCTAAAAGCAAAGGAGGAACGCAACAACTCCGAATCAAAGAAGAAGACGATTGCCTTAAAGAGCAAAGAAAAGAGCGATGAAGAAGAAGAAGATCCAATTGAAGAGCTTGCAATGGCTGTCAATAATCTTAGAAAATGGTCAAGATTCAAGCCACGCAAGAAGAAAACAAATGGTAATAGGTCAAAAGATTCTGACAATTCCGATAATGAATCGACGTGCTTTAACTGCAACAAGCCTGGCCACTTCAAACAACAATGCCCACTTCTCAAAAACAACAAAGGAAAGAAAAAGAAGGAGAAGGCATTTGCAGCGACTTAGGATGATGAAGGAGGAGAGGACGTCTCGAATAATAGCTCAGAGGAGGCTAACTTGTGTCTTGTGGCAAAATCAGATTCAGAAGCAAGCTCAGAGGAATCTAGTGAGGTATGAGACTATTCCTATAAAGATCTTGTTTTTATGTGTCTTGATCTTACTAAAGTAGTTGATACTCTTGAATCTAAAATTGAAAAACAGAGATCCGATAGGATAGAACTTGCTCGTGAAAATTTTAGGTTAGAAATTGAACTTGAAAATATTCAAAACCTAGAATGTAAAAAAGTAAAATTTTAGATTCAGAATTATCAAGACTTAAGAATAGCTCTGAGAATCTTGAAAAAGAAAACTTGAGTCTTAAGAAAATCATTGACACTAGGAAAAAGGATTTTATAAATAGATGCACCTCACTTGTCACTGAAAACACACCACTAAAAACCAAAATCCAAAATCTTGAGAAATCTCTGAATAACTTTTCAAGAGGAGAAAAATCATTCAACACGTTATTGGGAAATCAAATTTTTGCTAACAACAGAAAAGGACTAGGTTTTGGGAAAACACAAGTTGATGGTAATGCAAAAGGTAAGAGTGTCTTCGATAGATGTGAAATAATTGGACATCGTGTTGAAAATTATAGTCATAGGAACAAGAACACAAAATTTATACAAGTTTGGTTCCTAAGAATTCTACAAACAAATTTCATGTCTACTGGAACAAGAATGAAAGGACTAAACAAGTTTGGGTTCCAAAGGGTTTGTTTATTCACGATGTCTCAGCCACTAACAATCATGGACCTATAAAAACAAATAGGTCACAAAAATCTTTCATCGTGTAGGTATGGTGGCGGGCTAAGGAACAACAACAGTGTTCTCTGGATTTTGGCTGTTCCAGAAACACAACGGCAACAAAGCAAAGTTCCTTAGCCTAGTACAAAGGGTGAAAGAATCACAATGGGCAACCACGAAAAATTATCGTAAAGGTAAAACAGGTGAAGGTATATTTATCGATAAATTAAATGTGATAATCTGCACCATATTCTGAATGAAATCAGCCAATATTGAGATGTTGTAAAGATGATATTTTCTGATTCTGACTTGTTCGACATAGTTGGCAAATTATATTGATGCCAAAAACACTATTCTTTGATTTACTTCATATATATTTGTTTGGATTAAACATAGTGTTTTATTGGATAATAATATATTGGGTTATAATACGACTAACTCTATATTCACAGTTTCTGATTATTTACACGACTTCAATTCAAATTTAGAATGCTGTTAAAAATTGAGTTTGAATTTTTATGCACACTTCATGATCTGATCTATCAAATTTAGTTAGTGATATTTAGGATTGAAAGAGGAACTTAGATGCAGATCATATTGGTAATCTAATTGATAAAAAAATTACTAGTGGAACGTGATTAATTTTTGAAACATTCATTTGCTGCATCGTTTTTCAAAGAAAATATCTGCATATTTTTCACTTGAAATAATTTTTAGCAGAAATTTTTTCTTAAAAACCCCTTCTAGAAAACAATCTCTGTTGACCTTGTATCAGAATAGTTAGTTAAGAAAATTTGATTTTAAATGACAAATTTTTGACTAATCCGACTCCCTACTAATTATCAAAAAGATAAATAGTGATTGAAAAGGTGATAAGTGTTGATATTTAACATATATTACTCAAAAGAGTATATTTTGAAAATTTCTTTAGGAATTTAAACAAGAGTTATAAAACTTTTTGTTGGGTAAAGATTCCATGACCATTTCTATATCTATCATATTTCTATCGACCATTGTTTATCAAATCTTAAATATAGTTTTTCGATATGTGGTACTATAATCAGGAATCATTTGTTTTTCATTTCACATTTTTTTTAAAATAAATAAATATCCAAAGTATTCACTCTCATTTAAAAGTCCTCACGGTTATTCATGGGTGAATTACTTGGATTTTTGATTATGTGCTTCCATGCTCATTTAAAAGTCCTCACGGTTATGCATGTATGGAAGGCATATCAAAATTAATTGATTAAATAGACAAGTTGTTTCTAATACCATTTAAAAGTCCTCACGATTATGCGTGGTTAGAAGATACTTGAATTCATTTTTAAAATTAAATTGGAATACTACTAATCTCATTTAAAAGTCCTAACGGTTATGCATGATTAGTAGATATTCAAATTCCTGAATTAAATGTACCACAAGTAGATACAACTGTATGATTTTATATGAGAATATCATTTCTGTCATTCTAAAAGTGGAATATACGCCTAACAAGGGTAGTTATGATTTTTGTTTGATTTTTATTGAAGTTTAATATTTATATTCAAATTGAGTTTTAATGTTGGATTAATATTGATCACTTTATCTCTATTTTTCTCTAACACTATTATTCTTTTGCTAATAACAAAAGGGGGAGAGAAAAGTTAAGATTTTGTCAAATGAAATCAAGCAAAGGTAAAATAATTTTCCATTTGCATTTAGGCTCATTTGTATATTTCTATTTATATGCATATATGTAGGGGGAGCATCATGTAGAGAGGAAGCATTTAAATAGGGGGAGCAATTAGTGTATATCATTGATCAAATACATTTAACGCAGTATAAATCTTAAATATATGTTTGTTATCATCAAAAGGGGAAGATTGTTGAATATGCGCTTATATGTTTTTGTTTGATGATAATAAACATATATATATTCATTCAAATGTATTTGTTAATGTACTATTTTATTTTTCATAGATTAAATAAATATTTGTTGAATAAAATAAATTACACAGAATTTGAATGGAATTTGAATTCAAACAGAAATTTTATTCAAACAAATATTTATTACAATCTTGAATAGTACAAATTCAAGCTCTCACTATACATATACAATTTGGATTACATCACAATTATTTTTACATTAATAACCTCACTACATATCACTCACACTTGTATTTTGTCTTCAACTGCATTCCAGTCTGATTCCAGCATCCAAGTAATCTGCAAAAATATTCTCAAACGCAGTAAAATTGAAAAAGAAATATTTTTGCAACATAAAATGAAATATTATTTTTGAAAATATTATTTGCCTCAGTTATTTGGGTTGTTCGTCATCATTTATATTTGAATTCATCACACACGAACAGTATGACATGCACAGTATATGGCTGTACATGCCATAAAGTCGTGCACATAGATATATACACTCGATAACGCTACAGGGACAGGTGTGCACAAGGTCAAACCCAAATATACAGACAGGTTCAACTCAGGTGCAATATATTATAAATCTCGTCAGCAGCACAAGGTCAAACCCGACTTTTTGAAACTGGATTCAACTCAAGTGAAATTTCAAAAATCAACATGAATGGACGCAAAGACCAGTAATGCAACAGTGATATGCACAGGTGCATTCAAAGTCCAAACCAGTTGCAACATGGATGTCACAAGCAATGACCAGAACACAAAGAAGTACAAAATGAAGACTGCAAGAACATGAACACAGGAAAACATGCATGCAACATGGACTGCAACAAACAAATGAATGCAACAAGAATGAATCAAGTTCAGTGTGGCAATGCACCAAGTAAGTAACAGCATGCAACAGGGCCAGACCAAAGAATGGAGTGTGCAAGAGCAGATGACACAGACTCAACAAAGGCTACAGACAAGTAGCAGTGTGCAAAATGAAGCTACAGAAGCCAAATGAAAATCAAAGCATCATGAATATACACCAAAGCAAATTAGCAGACTACAACTGAAACAATGCATGGTGAGTTGGATCAACACAGTCAAGTCAAATGAAACAGATCAAGTGACAAGTTGAAGCAGTAGTTAACAAGCAGTGTGCAACTCGAGAGTGTACACAAGTGAAAACATAATGATGAAAATGTTATGTTCAATGCAACACAGTGAAGAAACCAAGTGCATGAAGACTGAATGAAGTACACAAATGTAACAACAACAATTCAAATAACTCAAGCTTAGTACAAATCCAAGAATATATGCATACACACATACATATGTATGTATGCACATATACAGTCTTGAGTAAACAGGAGAATGTGCAACAGGGAACACAAGTCAGTGGCATGCATACAAACACACCAGATCAGATTTTCAATTGCAAACAGGTCGAAAAGTACTCAGGGATGAACACATGACCGGACACACATAAATATGAAGACCACAAAGACAAATGCACATGTCAACAGCAATGAAAGCAACATGACCAACAGATCACACTATGCAGTGTACAAGAACAAGTCGAGATGAATAATGCAAACTACAATGCAAACAGTGAATAGCATGGCAATGTCGAGTGCATGAACAAGTGAAGCATTTGTGTCAAAGAAGAACAAATGTTACTGTGAAAAAAATATGCTACAAGGATGAACACGTTGGCCAAAGTCAATTTTTTCTCACAATGGTACTCGAATCAAAGCAGTGATTGACCAGTGAACAACTGCAGTTGAATGTCAACGCAATGGTAATGGCAAGTCATCGAGTTGCAGTCACATAATCAGATGACCAAGTCAAAAATTCAAGTGATAAAATTCGTGTTTAAAAAATTCATATGCGTATCTTTGAAATAGTCAGAGAAAAGTAAAAAAAGGAAAGTTTCTGCCGTATCAAACAAGTTAAATCGAACGCTGCACAAACAAGGCCGTGCGCATCAAGTTGAAAATATATCAGGAAAGCGAAAATTAGGAAAGTATCGAATTGATACGAACAAACTCAAGTGTCGAATTCATATAAATACCAAACCTCAAATTCATCATTGGCATCGAGTTCGAATACGAGAAATCATGAAAGCACAAATAGGGAAATTACATACCGAAGCAACAATGAACTCGATCAAAGGAGCAGCTGCGAACGAGCGCAAGTAACGTAAATCAGAGAATCGATCAACAGAGGAGCAACGCAAACCAGAGAATCGATTATCAGAGAAGCAGTGAGCAAAGAGCATCACAAACCAGAGAAAGCCCTAATTCTCACAAGAGCCGAAGCCCTAATTTCAGAAAGAAGAACAAGCCGTCATTCTCTTCACAAGCCAGAGAAAAGGATCGGGTTAAAGAATAAAAGGGCCGACCTTGTTTTATAAAAGGGGTTTTATTTTGACGGCTTTAGTTTATTTTTAATAGGGTTTAATTTTTAAATCTGGTTTTATTTGAGCAAAAATTATGGATACAAGTTTGTATTTTAATTTTTGCTCTTGCTTTTATTTTTGAAGTCAGTTTTTCTTTTCGAGTCAAAGTATTGGTAAATCACCACCTAGGTTGTAGGTAGTGTCGGATTGTCTTGTTAGAATTAGTTCAGTGAGCAGGGTGTGCGAGTTTGCAAAACTCTATAGGCGGGAGCAAGTGTTTGCGAGTTTGCAAAACTCTATAGGCGAGAGTAGGGGTTGCGAGTCTATTAGGTGTTTGTAAGCGGGAGCAGGGTTTGCGAGTCTGTTAGAGTGTTTGTAGGCGGAAGACTGTTTAATTCTAATAGAAATCTGGGAATGCAGCAGTAGGCAGGGGTTGCCGAAGCTGGGTAAATTTTGTGTGTGATTTACTTTTCAGCATATTTATTTCTGTAGTTTGTTTTTGTGTTTAAATCGAAAAAATTTGCTATAACCCTATTCACCTCCCCCATCTAGGGTTAATCTAGATCCTACATACTTTACATTTTGCAACAACATATTATCACCGACTCACTTTGGGTTTGTTCGGGTTGAACTTATTTCGATCGTACAATGATAAAGAGAATAATTAACCTAGTACCTCATAATGTTCACCTAGGCAAACATCTGATCGTCACTTAGAAGATTATTCTGATCATCACGAAACAATCAAGACTTGTTCTCCGTATCAATCCAAAGATAACACTTCTTACTTAAACTTTTATTCCCATAAATTTGTACTTCAACCAAATTGGTTTCAAATATTATTATTTTCCCAAACCCTGAAAATCATTTTTCAAAAGCATCGAGCTTTAGATTCTCAAGTTTTCAACCTAAATTTCTTCCAACTTAAAAGATACGTATTTATAAACCATTTTATAAATCACTTCTATTAAACAACTTTTAAATATTTATCCCTAAATATTCTAACTTTGAAATCAAATATCCCTAAACATTAACATCGAACGCCTTTTAGTCAAAGTGTGAAACTTAATTCACAAGGTGTTCATTTTTGTATTTTTTCCAATCCTTATCTACCCAACCCATATCTTAAAAAGGGAACATACTCACAATAGTCAATGCCCAACTAGATGAGCATGACTAAACAAACCCTAAATGATCATAGTAATAACATATTATTATCTCCTAACACCTCAACCAACTATATTACACTATTTGTGAAAATCATTCTTTTATATATAAAATATACTCTGGGTAAATTATTTCATTTGCCCAATTCCTAAACAATACTATATCTATTTGCCTAGTTTAAGTGTCTAGAAATCCATATCGGCAATGTTGTACACCCTATATCGACCAGAGTTCATAAGCCACTACCGATAAATCAACATAATTTAAAACATTTGATAATTAGTAAAAAATACATGCTCATATATATACACTCAAACTCATTCTAGGGTGTCACTTACTCTATCCCAAATGAGTGAAACCCATCAAAGCCAAGGTTCTCGCTTAACCTTCAGCTCTGATATCAAATGTAACGAACCGGATTTTCGACCCTCAAAAATCGAAATTAATACGTCCATGTATTATGTGCCGAACATTCAAGTGCTGGAAATATCGGTTTGTTAGGGTGAAAAAAGAAAGTAGAAGAAAATAACACAGAATCTCACAATGCGGCGAATAGTATAAAATACAACATGATTTTTACAAAAAGGAAACATCTTTATTAATATATACAACATCAATGTACACTAGACTTTTCCTAAATTTGGTTAATTATAGAATCATGTCCTTACATTAATAAACATGTAACAACCCGTATATTTTATAATTATATATTTAATTTTTTTATTTAAATATAGCATTGTTAGTTGAATTTAAAGTTCGAAATGTGACTTTTGTAAATAGTCCAATCCGGACTCGAGACCACTTTCTTTAAATTCAAAACGATGTTTGCAAGTTGTTTGAGTATAAACATCGATATGTTTAGAGTTGATTAGGATTTTTGGTATTTTCATTTTGGTTTTGGGTTTGGTTCTGACCCACCAACCCAACAAGGTAACCCAACTCCGCTACCAAATATCCTAACTCCTCTACTCTTCATTCGTTCCACTCATAAATTTTCTAACACTCAAGCTCTAGGAAAAATAAGGGAAAGGAGAGGAGATTAGAAATTCTAAGCCCTAATTCTCTTAGGAAATTCTATTTCAAGTTCCAAAATCAAAGAGAAGCTAAGGTACGCCTTCTCTTCATCTTCTCCATCTCAATCTCTCTTCAATTTTTAGAAATTCCTATAACCTAATTTAGGAAACCTTTGCATTTGATAATAGATTGAAGATTTTTGAGGTGTTGTTGAAGAGGAAGTGGTCTTGCATTGTTCTAGAGCTTATCGTTCCTTGTTTTTGCATTTAAAGGTGAGTTCTTGAACTCACATCTATGTCTATAGCTTTCATTGTTGTTAGTTATTAATTCCTATCAACTATTTCATGTCCAATTGCTTTTGAATTGAACTGGTTTGGTGAATTTTCCAATTTTTGATATTTTGAAGTCAAAATCTATGAAAATCCTACCATGGTTGTTTGGACATGTTGTTTGAAGTGTAATGAAGAGCCAATAGGGTTGCGTTGCTGGTTGGCATAAATCCCTAGCCATCGTCGCCTATTCGATTGCTTCGAAGTTGATTTGGCCATCAATGGCCTAGGAAAAATGTGCCCTGAGCTTCAGCTCAGACGTCTAATGCTACGGGATAAAAATTCCAGATTTACAGCTCAGACGTTTGAGGTTATTTCCTGAACGTCTGGATGATGTGGAAGAAAATTTCCAAATCTTCAGCTCAAACGTTTGGGAAAACAACCAGACATCTGACCTTGATAAATTAAACCAATTTTCCTATTTTGAGTGGATTTCCATTTTAATCGGTTTTTGTCGATCTAATTAGTTGTTGTCATTTACTATCAACTTTGATGACTTATTTTGTGGATTTTTGGTATTTCCATTTGACGGATTTGATATCGATTTTCTTGGTTTTTAATTCATGTTGTCGAAGGTGGATTTTTGATGATAGATTTGTTTTTACAATCATTTCTATGGTTTGTCACTTTAAAATACAAAGGTTTCTATCCTAATAGTAAATACTCAAACTCTTTCACAAAATTGGCTTCAACATTAGATACAAAGCTTATTTTTAAAACCACTTTCCAATCTATTAGTATATACAAACATTTACCTCATTCGTATGAGAAATCCAATTAAACGACTTAGCAAAACAAGAGGTATGAAACACTTGCGTTTACTTCGTCGGTTAATTCTTTAACTTGTTCGACTGAAATCTTGTGACATTTTTCGAATGGAAATCTACAATTTATTTGTAAATATTTAAATTAAGCTAGTGGTTATGGGACATAAAGCTAAACTCATTTATTTACTAGTTCGGTGTAATTTATACTTATTTTCGAGTGGAAGTCTACAATTTGTTTGCAAATATTTAAGTTAAGCAAGTGGTTATGCAACGTGAAGCCCAACTCATTTATTTACTAGCTTAGTGTAATTACACTTTTATTGACCAATGATGATCATTTTTATAGGCTAGCGACCCTTGGTCTTTCGACTGTTAATGGAGTTTCGTGCATGACGCGTATCTTTTAGGGTGTGTCGATGTTTGGCTCATTCATCCGCGTGGGGGACCGTACCATGACAGAGTCTATGCATGAGGCATATCTTTTAGGGTGTGTCGACGTTCGGCCCATTCGTCCGCATAAGGGGTCGTACCATGAAAGAGTCTGTGCATGACGCGTATCTTTTAGGGTGCACCAATATTCGGCTCATTTTATGGGATAGCGACCTAAGGGATAGCGTCTCGTTTATAGTACACATGTTGGTGAGTTTTTGTGCCCCTTTATGATAGGCCTCCCCCTTTTGTGTTTTTTTGATTTCTAAATATTAATTTTTGGAATCTACATTTCACCAATTTTTGCGATGTGCATTGATATGTTTTTTCAATATTTGAGATTTGGTGAATAAGCCAAAGAATATGACATTCTTTTTGGTATTTGAGGAGGCAGGAGTTATTATATGATTTTCATTGTTATCAAATATGTACTTGCCACATTGTGGCATTATTGTTATCACGTATTTTTATCATATCTCTCATTCTATCTCATTTTGTACGATATTTATACCTAAACTGATCCGTATTATTTTCCTTCTTAAATAATACATGGGTCAGACCGAGGTTTTTCAGGTACTTCCACTTTACTTCTTAGCAGGGGCTAGTTTTTTCCTTTTGGCTAACTACTTCAGCTTAGTAGTTTTTGTTTTTATACATTTGAGATAGAGACTCCTTGATGAATACTTATTCTTTTGTCTAACACATGTACCTATTCTTTTGTGATATAGCAAACTTGTATGACCATTATTTTGATGTTCACTTCTATGTGTTATATTCATATCCGTTTCCGCATTAGTGATATGAATACTATGACTGATTTTTGTTATACTTATTTTATATTTGTTTCCGAGGGTCACATAGCCACTGTGTAGTAGCTTTGAGTTTGTATTTGATATGTCAAATTTCCTCTTGAAATGAAATGCATGACATACTATCTAACATATCGGTGCTCGCACAAAGTAATAACACAGATGGTTGCTCCTTAATAGACTTATTCTTCGTACTAATTGACGGCATTAAAGTGTCCTTTTTTAGTGTGAGTATAGAGGTGGGTCGTCCCAGCTTGGTATCAAAGCCAAACTTCGGAACATTATAGGATATTATGACAAGGATCATTGTCCTAAGTCTCTCTTAGAAATCATGCCTTAGGATTTAATTCATCTCTTAGGACCCATTCTGCCCTATTTTCTTTTATGATGCTTTGTTTTATCAATCAAGATTATTTGAATTCATTCTAAGAATAACCTTTTCCCACTTTGTTCTTTATTTCTTTCTTAAAGAAGAAGAGATGGTTAGACCTGGCAGTCCTAGTGCTGGTCAATCCAATAGTCCTCCTCGAGATGGCGTTTTCATATCTGCCCAACAACTTTTGGATCTTGTAAATAATCAAAGGTTTATCTGTGCTTTGAGTAAGAACCCCAAAAAGGTTTTACCTCTGAAATTAGAAGCGCCTTTCAAGTAGCTTGTAGATATCAATCTTAAACTTGAAGAGGCTGAAAAAGTAAGTGATAGTGATGTTGGAGGTGCCAAGAAGAGCGTCAATAACAACAAGAAGAGGCATATAGGTTCAAATTCCCTCATTCCAATAAGAAAGGGAAGCATGCAACTTCGGTAGCAAAGATTCCTACCCTAATCGTGGACAATGCTACACTTGTGGTTCTAAGGACCATTATGAAAATAGGTGTCTGAAACCCTTTATTGCCACTATTGCAAAAGTTCGGGACATCATATAACTACATGTCCCAAACTTCAATGCAGGAGAAAGGAAAAGATGAATGTCATGCAAGCTTATAGTAACGCTTCTCTTGGTCATGGTATCTCTCATTCAATCTTTGATGACATTATTTTGTTTCATGATTATCCTATTCGAATTCTTTTTGATATAGATGCATCTCATTCTTTTATATCAAAGGAACTTGTTGATACTTTTTCTTTAAATATTATGGGCCTGATGACTTTACTGAGAATTGCGAATCCGGTCGGTGGATCCGCAACACTCAGTTTACATTGTAAAAATGTCAAGATTATTTTATGTGACTATGCTTTCTGAGTCGATTTGCTTGTTTTACGCTACTTAGGTTTTGGAATGACTTTGGGAATGGATTGGCTTATCCATATGAAGCCCATATCCTATATCTCGAGAGGACTATCTATCTTCGACATTCTTAATCTGTTAAGCAAATTTCTGTTGTTCTTAACAATTTCGATTCCAATTCAGTGGCATCATTTTTTTCTTTAAACCAACATGATGAGGAAGATGTTATTTCCCTCATTCAAGTAGTTTATGAATTTTCCCAGTTTCTTTGAGCCTATCTTAGGATTACAACCTAAGCGATCAATTGAGTGGCGCTAATGTCTTTTCAGCTTGACATTGCCACCGGTTTTCATCGGCTACAAGTTGCAGAGAATAGCGTTCCACTTACCGCATTCCGCACTCGTTATGATTCCTATGAGTGGCTCGTTATATCATTCGGTTTAACGAACCCTCCAGCAAATTTCATCCATCTTATGAATCGCGTATTCTGTGGAAATCTTGATGAGTCCGTTCTTGTATTCATTGATTATGGGTGAAAACAGCACCTTAAAATTGAAAATCTTTGTAATAAGATATATTTATAAGTATAATTGGATTTTGTTCTTAAAACGAGCAAAGAATATTCACAAAATTTTTAACAGACATGTTTATTATATAAAAGACGATTTTATGTCGTCTTACCCATTGAGTACTTTAGGTATTCTGGTCGATGCGTCTGATATTGATAGAAGTCTCCTAGACGCTATGATGAGATAGTCCGACATAGTAAATTGACTTATAATAAGTAATTTTTTCTAAATAGATGATTGCATGAATTTAATTATAATTTTGAATGCCTTAGCATTTCGGGAAAGAGCATCATGAAATAAATGATTTAGCATAGAAGCTGCTTTTCAAAAAAATTAAAATAACTCCTTTTCGCTCCTATTCTTGTGGTTACCGAAGGGAACCAAGACTTCATTGTTCGTACCGATGCTAGTTATATTGGTTTGGGTGTTGTTCTCATGCAAGAAAGGAACATGCTATCGCTTATGCTTCTAGACAATTAAAGCCTGCCGAGACTGGATATGCCACTCATGATTTAGAGCTCACGGCTTTTTTTTTCGCTCTTACAATTTGACAGCCTTATCTTTCGGGAGAGAAATTTGTTCTCTACACCGATCATAATATTTAAAGTATTTATTCTCTTAAAAGGAACTTAATTTGCGTCAACAGCGTTGCCTCGAATTCCTTACATCATATGATCATGATAATCTTTGTACTCCCGGAAAGGGAAATCGTGTTGTTGATGCCCTTAGTCGTAAGCAACAAGCAGTTGTTTCCATGACGATATCCGAATGGAATGATCTCGAGACTTTGTCCACTTATGAGATTTGAGATCGTGAATCCGATTCATGTTCATCTCTTGTTTTATGTAGCCTTGAGGCTCATTGTTCTCTTTTAGACCGCATCCTTAAAGCTCAAAAGCAAGATCCTGAATTGGCTCTTCTTAGCCAAAGTTGTAGGGAAAAAAATAAGATTGATGGTTTGAAAGACTTTAATATTGATGCTCGTGGAGGCGCTTGAAAATTTGGTAGACTTATTGTACCAAATATTAGAGATCATTGTAAAGACTTTAAAAAAGACTCTCATCGTTCTAAATTTACCATTCATCCCGATAGTAGAAAAATATACGCGGTCATGAAGCGACTTTATTATTGGGATGGAACGAAATATGATATTGCTAACTTCATTAATGTTGCATGACTTGCAAACTCGTTAAGGCCGAGCATCAAAGTACCGGTGGGCTATTACACCTTTAGACATTCCAGTTTGGAAGTGGGAACATGTCTCCATGGACTTATTGAAGGCCTTCCTCGTTCTCGTTCGGGTCATGATAGTCTATGGGTGATTGTAGATAGCCTTACGAAATCTGCACATTTTATTCCCGTCCGGTCCAATCGGATCGTACCTCTTTTGGCCAAACTCTATGTTAAAGAAAATTTTAAATTGCATGGAGTTCCTACTTTTATTGTAAGTGATCGTGATCCATTATTCTTCAAAAAGCTTTGGGAACAAATCTTAATTTTAGCACCGCTTATCATCCTCGGCCTGATGGACAAACCGAGCATGTGAATCAAACTCTTGAAGATCTCCTTCATTTGTGTATTCTTGATTTTAGTGGAAGTTGGGAAGATCATGTTTCTCTTGTTAAGTTTTCTTATAATGATAGCTTCCAATCTAGTATTGGTATGGCATCTTTCGAGGCACTCTACGGAAGGCCATGCCGGTCTCCTTCGTGTTGGCTTGAAGCCGGTGAGAAGCAGGTTTTAGGTCCAGATTTTATTCGAGATTCCATAGAAAAGATTGACCTTATTTGTTATGGGATGAAAGAATATCAAAGTAGACAAAACTCCTATGCCGATAACCGAAGAAGGAATTTGGAATTTTCTATGGGAGATTTGGTGTTCATTCATGTTTCACCTATGAAAGGTGTTGTGCGTTGCAGTCATTTATAAAAATTAGCATCTTGATACATTGGCCCGTTTTCCATCACCAAACGCATTGGTTCTGTGGCTTTTCACCTTTTGTTACTGGCTTAATTTTTTACTATTCATGATGTATTCCGTGTCTCTCAACTATGGAAATGCTTTAGAGATTCCAACTCTATTCTTGAGCCCGGTGTTATTGAAGAAACTGAAGGTTCACCTAATTTGACTTATGAGGAACATCCTATTCGAATCATTGCTACAAAGGTTAAACGCCTTCAGAATAAAGATGTTCCGCTTATGAAAGTTCAACGGTCCTAAATCCTAAGGATTGTTCTTGGGAATCTAGAGAATTCATCGAGCGAACACATTCAGACTTACTGTCTCGTGCTCTATAAGGTGAATTTTCTCACTTCAAAATTTTCTTTTGTGTTTTTATGCCTTAAGGTGGTTGTTACTCATTGTTTTCTTCTTAAGTATTGCAAGGACGTAATTTCTTTAAGGAGGAAAGTCTGTAACAATCTGCATATTTTACGATTATATAATTAAATGTTTTATTTAAATATAACATCGTTAGTTGAATTTAAAGTCCAAAATATGACTTTTGGTAAATAGTCAAATCCGGACCTGTGACCACTTTCTTTGAGTTCAAAACGATGTTTACAACTTGTTTGAGTATAAAAATCGATAAGTTTGGAGTTGATTAGCATTTTAGTATTTTCATTTGGGCTTTTTGTTTTGTTCTGGCCCACCAACCCAACAAGGCAACCCAAGTCATCTAACAAATACCCTAGCTACTCTACTCTTCATTCATTCCACTCACAAATTTCCTAACACTCAAGCCCTAGGGAAAATGGAGGAAAGGAGAGAGGATTAGAAATTCCTAAGCTCTGGTTCTCTTAGGAAATTCTAATTCAAGTTCCAAAATCAAAGAGAATCTTAGGTAAGCCTCCTCTTCATCTTCTCCATATAAATCTCTCTTTAATTTTTAGATATTCCTATAACCTAATTTAGGAAACCTTTGCGTTTGATAGTAGATTAAAGATTCTTGAGGTGTTGTTGAAGAGGAATTAGTCTTGCTTTGTTTTTGAGCTTCTCATTCCTTGTTTTGAGTTTAAAGGTGAGTTCTTGAACTCACACCTATGTCTATAGCTTTCATTATTGCAAGGTATGAATTCCTATCATCTATTTCATGTCCAATCGCTTTTGAATTGAATTATCATGGTGAATTTTCCAATTTTTGGTATTTTGAAGTCAAAATCAATGAAAATCCGACTATGGATGTTTGGACATGTTGTTTGGAGTGTTTTGAAGAGCCTATAGAGTTAGGTTGTCGGTTGGCATAATTCCCTAGCCATCGTCGCTCTTTCGATAGCTTCGAAGTTGATTTGGCCATCAATGACCTAGGCAAAATGTGCCTTGAGATTTAGCTCAGACGTTTGTTATAATGCTGAGATGTCTGATGCTACGGAATAAAAATTCTAGATTTACAGCTCAAACATCTGAGGTTATTTTCTAGATGTCTGGACGATCTAGAAGAAAATTTCAAGACCTTTAGGTCAGACGTCTGTGAAAACCACCAGACGTCTGACCCTGATAAAATAAACCAATTTGCCTATTTTGAGTGGATTTCTGTTTTAATCGAGTTTTGCTGATCCGATTAGTTGTTGTCATTTATTATTGAGTTTGATGACTTCTTTTATAGATTTTTGGTATTTCCATCTGATATATTTGATATCAATTTTCTTGGTTTTTAATTCACGTTGTCGAAGATAGATTTCTGATGATAGACTGTTTTTACAATCATTTCTATGATTTGTCACTTTAAAATACGATGGTTTCTATACTATTAGTAAATACTCAAAATCTTTCACAAAAATGATTTCAGCATTAGATACAAAGCTCGTTTTTAAAGCCGTTTTCCGGTCTATTAGTATATAAAAACCTTTACCTCATTCGTATGAGAAATCTATTTAAACAGTTTAGAAAAATAAGTGGTATGAAATGCTTGCATTTACTTCGTCGGTTAATTCTTAGACTTGTTCGATTGAAATCTTGTGACAATTTTCGAGTGGAAATCTACAATCTGTTCGAAAATATTTAAATTAAGCTAGTGGTTATGGGTCATAAGCTAAACTCATTTATTTGCTAGCTTAGTGTAACTTACACTTATTATCGAGTGGAAGTCTATAATTTTTTCGTAAATATTTAAGTTAAGCCAGTGGTTATGGGACATGAAGTCTAACTCATTTATTTACTAGCTTAGTGTAATTTACACTTTTATTGATCAATGATGATCATTTGTATGGGCTAGCGACCCATGGTCTTTTGATCGTTTATGGAGTTCTATGCATGAGGCGTATATTTTAGGGTGCGTAGTTGTTCGACTCATTCGTCCGCATACGGGACCGTATCATGAAAGAGTTTGTGCATGAGGCGTATCTTTTAGGGTGCGTCGATGTTCAGCTCTTGTCTTCGTGGGGACTGTACCATGACAGAGTTTGTGCGTGAGGCGTATCTTTAGGGTGCGTCGATGTTCGGCTCATTTTGTAGGTTAGCGAACTATGGGATAGCGTCCTGTTTATGGTACACGTGTTGGTGAGTTTTCGTGCCTCGTTTATGATAGGCCTCCCCCTTTTGTGTCTTCTAGATTTCTGAATATTGATTTTTGGAATCTAAGTTTCACCAATTTTTGCGATTTGCATTGAATGTTTTGTCAATATTTGTGATCTGGTAAATAAGCCAAAGAATATGACATTCTTTTTGGGTATTTGAGGAGACTGGAGTTATTGTATGATTTTCATTGTTATCAAATATATACTTTTCATAGTATAGCATTATTGTTATCATATATTTTTGTCATATCTCTTATCCTATCTCATCTTATATGATATTTATAGCTAGACTAATCTGTTTATTATTTTCCTTCTTAAATAATACTCGGGTCTGACTGAGGTATTTTAGGTACTTCCACTTGACTTCTTAGCATGCTACTAGCTTTTGACTTTTGCTAACTACTTTAGCTTAGTAGTTTTTGTTTTTATGTGTTCAAGATAGTGAGTCCTTGATGAATACTTATTATTTTGTCAAGCATTTGTACCTATTCTTTTGTGATACAGTGGATCTTTTATGACCACTATTTTGATGTTCACTTCTATATGTTATATTCATATCTATTTCCGCCTTAGTGATATGAATACCATAACTAATTTGTGTTGTGCTTATTTTATATTTGTTTCCGAGGGTCACATAGCCACTGTGTAGTAGCATTGAGTTTGTATTTGATATGTTAAATTTCCCCTTGGAATGAAATGCATGACATACTATCTAACATATCGGTACTCGCACAAAGTAATTACACAGATGGTGGTTCCTCAACCATCTTAATCTTCGTACTAATTGACGACATTACCCAGTAGTGTCCTTGGTTAGTGTGAGTATACAGGTGGGGAACCACAAAACATATACATAGACAAAAGATTAGAATTTACTCACCATAAATATTTCTAAATCTTGAAATTTTTTAGAGCTTGAAGAGCTTCACAATTCCAAAAAGTAACCTAAAATGGGTCATCTTGCTCTTGGATTTTCACCATTTTACTCTTGGAATTTCGAAATGTAATCAGTAGAAAAGTTTTACAAAATTATTTTCTATCATTTCAAAAAAATAATCACTCAAATTGGATCATTTTTGAGGAAGTTATGGTCAAAAGCAAAGGTGGTATTTTCGGCCTTCAAAACACAGGTCCTAAAATGGGTCTTAAAGATAAGCATTTTTGACATAGGTAGACTAAAAATGTGAGGAAGTATTCAATATGAAAGTTGTAGCCAGTGGGTTTATGTATGGTTTGAAAAAAAATTATATGATTTGGAGCAGAAAGGTGGAAGTTATGATCGAAGGAAGTAGGATGTAAATGGAGACGATTTTGAGTGGATTTTGAACTAGTTTTCTGAGGATTTCTATTTTTTTTCCTTCTCTGAAGACTAAAAGAATAAGCCATGAAAAAAATTAACAAGGAAGAAGAAGAAGGAAATGGAAGCAAGGAGAGAAGAAAAAGAACAGGTACGTATATATATATATATATAGGCAAAATGAATTAAATAATATAACTTGTCATAACTATATCTAGTCACATCACAAATATTTTATAATATATATATATATATATAAATAATAATTTTAGTCACATTACTCTTTTATATATATATATATAATTATATTTAGTCACATTACTTTCTTATATATATATATATATAATTACTATGTTTAGTCACATCACTTTCTTATATATATATAATTATTATGTTTAGTCATGTCACTTTCTTTATATGTATACATATAAGATAAATTACTAAATATGTTAAGACGTGAAAAGAGATAATGATGGTTAGTGATTATAATTTAAGATGTGACAATACTTAATATATATATATATATATATATTAATATATATATATATATAAGTTTATTATTTTTGAAACTATGTCTTGCCACATAACTTGCTAATCCAAATTAACATAAGATAATTTATATCTAATTATATTAATATTTAGTTAATGAACTCTTATATATATGTGTGTATATGATTCACAAAGTCGAGTAACGTTCCCGACAACTTTTCGGTGTCGAAAGGTCAAAATTTCAGAAAACGTTCTCCAGTCATATTTTCTATTTTCCTACGATCTATTTACTTTACAAATAAATTTTGAAAATGATTTTATCGTCATTATTAATTTATTAAAATGAGTTTGTTTTCATTATAAAACCTACATATTGAATTTTTAAGATTAAATAAAGATTCATTAATCAAAGCAGTGAATTCTAGGTCGTTACAGACGATGAATAAAAAAATTTAATCAACAAACCATCTTCTTTAAAAAATATTTCTCAAGAAAATACAAATAATGAAAATGTTTTAAAATCACTACCACGTATTTTAAAAGACATCCAATTGATAATATAATTGGCGAAGTAAATACTAGGGTTAAAACTAGAAGTCGATTAAATTCAACGGCACATATATCATTTATTTCTAATGTGGATACAAAGAATCATTATGAAGCTTCAAATGATGATTTTTGGATAACGACAATGCAATAAGAACTAAATGAATTTGAATGGAATGAAATTTAGGAATTGGTTCCGAGACCAAATGATCAAATCGTTATATGAACAAAATGGGTTTTCAAAAATTGAGGTTGATGAAAATGGAGAAATAAAAAATTAAAGCTAGTTTAGTGGCATAAGAGTATAATCAAGAAAAAGGAATTGACTGGGAAGAAATATTTTCCATTGTTAATTGTTTAAAAGCTATAAGCATTTTATTAGTTTTTGCTTGCCTTAATATTTTAATGCTTTTCCAAATGGATTATAGAAGGCATTTTAAAATGGTTTTATAAAGAAAACGTTTTGCGAACAACCTCTTCTTTACATATGAAAAATTTCCAAACCATGTTAATAAACTTAAGAAAGCTCTTTATGGACTAAAACAAACATCACGTGCCTTGTACGAATGACTAAAGAGTTATCTTATAAACTCCGGTTTTGAAATTGGAAAGTTGATTCTACACTTTTTATTACAAAGGAAAGTAAATATATTTTATTAGTTCAAATTTATGTAGATGATATAAAATTTTGTTCTATTAATTAAAAATTATGCAATGAATTTGCATTAATTATGAAAATGAAATTTGAAATGCTCATGTGGATGAATTTACTTATTTTCTAGGGTTATAAATTAAATAACTAAAATATTTTATTTTTATTTAGCACGAAAAATATTTTAATGATTTGAAAAAGAGATTTGGAGTGGAAAATACCTTTAGTAAACCTACACCAATGAGTACTAGCATTTAGATAACAGTGAAAATGATAGGGATATGGATCAAAAATTATATGGAAGTATGATAGGATCTTCACATTATTTGACAGCTAGTACATTAGATATAATGATGAGTGTTTACTTGTATGCTAGATTCTAAACAAATCCCAAAGAATCACACCTACGATTCATGAAAAAAATTCTGCGTTACTTAACCAACACTTGAGACCATGGTCTTTTTTATCTGAGTGGTTGTCCTTTCGAATTGGTGTTTTATAGTCATGCTAATTTTAGTGGACGCAAGATGAATGTAAAAAGCATTAGTGGTGGTTCTCAATTTATTGGACATTCTTTAGTTTCATTGTTTTAGTAAGAAACAAAATTGTGCTTCACTTTCAATGTGTGAGGTAGAATATATCTCTACTGCTTGGATAAAAGTGTTTTCCACTAAAAAATAAATGTATTTTGTTGGACGGTCTCTAGTTTCAGAGTTTAGACATTTGGGTTATTTACATGCAATAAACACTTCAAGATTTTGGTGTAAAATTATCAAAATCACCTATGTTTTGTGACAATACTGGTGCTATAAATTTATCAGAAAATCCTATTAACCATTCGAGAATAAAATATATAGATATTAGAATTCAATTTGTAAGAGATAATGTAAGAAAGGGCATGGTATCACTATATTTTATAAATTCAGAAAATCAAGTAGCAGATAGTTTTACAAAATTATTGTACGCAAACACCTTTTTAAAATTAAAAAGAGATTAAGGCACTTGTTTGTTGAAAGATCTTATTAAAAATTAAAATAAGTTTCTTACAAAATATTTGATTTAAAAATTACAAGTATTTTTAAATAAGTTTATAATTAAATTTTTTAAAACGTAAGGTCAATCAGATGTCTAAAAATATACTCAAATGTCTGGATATTAATACAGACATTGTATAGGATTTCTAGAAGTCTAATCGCCTTTTATTCTTTTTTTATAACTATAGGCCAGAAATTTGACATATAACCATACGTCTAAAAATCATCAGAAATGAACTAAATACTTTTGGGAAAAAACCCTATAACAACCCGGCATTTGAAATATTTTCTAGAAGTCTGGTTGACTGTAAACCTACTTTTTAACTTGTCAAAACACAACTTCCCAAATAACATTTTCCTCTTTTAATTGGTCCCTTCTCCTCCTTACTACTTCATTTTTCTTGAAATCAAAATCTATTTTTTATCCTCAAAACCGTAGCCCCAAAATCACTTTCTTTTTTAATAGCACCAAAAAATGCATCAAAAAAAGAAGAATCTTCCTCCACTTAACATTTAGACATAAGAAACAAACAAAGAATGGCTATACCATAACAACGACGCATTTGGAAGGTTCAAGTATCTATCTTCAATAAAGATTTTTACAAGTACATTTTATAAATTAGATGATTTCTTAACATATAGAATCAAGGATTTGACAAATAGGACAAAAATAACTTGTTTGAATTTGAGGACAACAAATTTAAAATTGACACTTCGACCATGCAAATCTTCATAGTTAATGTCAATGGAAAATATAACGAACTTCATAATGATGATGGATTTTTTTGGTCTAGTGTATACGGTAAGTTGTCAAGTTTAATACAAGTAATACTGGTAAAAAAATTAATTGTGGGTATAAGAGAATTAGTCGACGGAATATAGCGTTTAATGATAGACTGAGGGATGCAATGAGCCACCATATTTGGAATGATGTAAAAGGTAAGGGAAACTTGAAAGACCTTAGACCAAGAGCACATCTATTAGAAAGAATGTTCATAATTACATTTATTCAGAGAGCCGGGTGCCATGAGCTTATATACGATGTGGATTATAAAGCTAACGACTTTGAAATTTCTTCTTCCAAAAAAGGAAAAGTAGCGCTTATGCTTCCTACATTATGTGGCTTCTAAATTACAAAAATATTCAAGGCGGACACTCCTATGAAATTAACTTGCTCTGGAAAGAAATTCTATAGCTAGATGAAACTTTCAATGCATTCCCTAAATATATGTCCTTTAAGGAGTACATGCAATGGAAAAACCTCCCTTAGAATTTGAAATACGATCATCTTCCACTCCAATGATAAAGGAAAAGAAAAATAATCATGAGACTGAAGAAGCGTATTCAAGTGAAGAGGAAGAAAGCGGCAATGAAGAAAGTGAACCAAGTGATGCATCACCCATTAAAGTTATCATGCCTAATTTACCTTAATTTAGATGGTATCAAGTGTACCAAAGCATCGTACAAATTTCTAAAAATCAAAAGAAGTGAGAAAAGAAAATATCTAGAAGCTTTAAATCACTTGAATCAAGAGTGTGATATATTAAGAAGGATGTGAGTTATATGAAAACTTTCTTGGGAAAAATTAAAAGAAGTTAAGTGGTAGTTAAGGTCTCCTACACCTCCACCTCCTCTTAGTGATCAAGATACAATGACAAATAAAGATGTTGAACAAAATTGGCTATTTTGTGATTGAGGTAATTTCTTACTTACCTTCCTCTACAAAAATTATTTTTACCTTTATTTTTTAAAAATTCATGGCATGATTGTTGGAAGCTTTTCTTAGAGGTCTGCATTGTACCATGTTCCATGCTTTGTGATATAATTTGTCTTGTTTCAGACATTCAAGTATTTTTTGTTGTTGGTGTAACTTTGTGAAACATATTGGATTGATGTGATATGCGATGTGTTATTGTCCTTGTAGGAATTGTGGTTATGACTTTTGTGCGACTTTGTGATTATGACTTTTGTGCTTTTATTGTACCCATATATTTGTTGTGACATTTTCTTTACTACTTTAATTTTCATTTCTCTCCTACTCTAGTTTTATTTTTGATGTTGATAAAGCAGGAGAAAACTAGGCACATAGAAAGAGGGAGTAAAGACACTTTACATATTCTTATCTTTACAAAATGTATAGTTGACATCATGAAAAGGTGGAGAATTTTAGAACTTCTATCTCTATTTTCTATGTGATATGTAACGACCAGGAAAATTTTAACAATTTTAATTGATTCTATAACGTATTTAATTGAATATTTGTGAAATCTTATAATAATTGAATTTTTAAATAAAATGTTTATATATTTAGAATACGTATATTTAAATATAGCAGATTGTAAATTTTCAAATAATTTTATGGAAGTTTATTTAATTGAGAAAACGTGCTGTCCAATTCAAGCTATTAATCGCTTTAATTGATTTCTGAATCAGTGCGTAACGGTTTCTTTTTACTACCGTTAAAGATTTCTATTGCTTAATACTTTTCCAATCCAGGTAGACTTTTCCATTCGTAACCATTAATAAATTTGAGATCATCGACCTTGCTTTTATTATTCCTTGTAGTTTCGTGCACTGACTTTACCTTTCCCACTACCCATAATTTTCTCTATACATTTCTTTTGCAATTGAAGCGTACATTTATATTTAAGGTGGTGCGTTTATTCTGGTCTCTCTTTATTTTTATTTTTAACGCTTGAAAGAATCTCAAATCATCAAGCTAGTAGCATCCGTTCCTTCCCTCGCTTTCATAAGGCCTATAATATATAAACCACTTGCTTATAGATCCGAACACAACTTTGTCATCAAATTTAATGTGCCTTCCTCTCCCTATTATTTCGGTTCCAACCTTCCTAGTAAATGGCTTTAATAAATTTTGGCTAAATCATAGCTACGGACTTTTCAAATTTCTTTCATTTCATATTTATTTCCAATTCCTTCATTGCTTCAAATTTTTTTAACGTGCCTAATCATCTCAGCATGTATATATAATGTAAGCCTACCTTTCCTTGGAAAGCTATTGCTCACAAAAATTTCCTGATTCCTTTCCTTTTATCTATTTTTATATCCTTGACTTTCAAAACTCATTATGTGTTGTACAAACAAACAAAAATTTATTGCTTTAAGTGTATAGCTAAATCAACTATTGACCGTTACAATTACTTTTTTTTTTCATTTCAATTTGTTACTTAAATAACGTTTTGATGAATTAATGGACAGCTTTACGTTTCTTTTGCTTTTGAAAACTTTATATTTATAGTGTACGTTTCTTTTGCATTTCAAAATTTTGAAACATGCTGCCCCATTTAAGCCATTAATTGTTTTAATTATTTTTCTTAATCAACATATAACCGTTGCTTTTTATTATTCTAGGATTTACATCCATACTTTAATCTCTGCTGTTCCATTTATTTCATTTGAAATCTAAATTTATTCACCATTCATTTATACGCCTCTTTCTCTTCCCTCTTTTACCTCTTCGTTTCCGTGTTTCTAGGAATATATATATATATAGTGTAGCATAGATTGCATCTTCTTTTCTCTCTGTAGGCTATTCGTTGCCCTCAAATTAATGTTAAAAGAGGAGAGAGCTTTGTAAATATTATATAAAGTCATATAGCACGTTCACATATCAGATGCAGACCTACCTTTATATTTAAGAAACTAGCATTTTCTCTGTTGCCTGAAGAATGCCCTTCGCCATGTCATGTTGCTTGAATCACGCATGCATTCTTCCTTTAAAAATCGCATGTTCTCATCTCCCCTCCATCTTTTCTTATTTCTTCCAAACCTGAGCATAAGCTCTCTCTTTTCCTTGGCCTGCCTCCTCCCCATGGCCGCATGCATTAGTTGGCAAAACATTTACTCTCTGGTTTTTAAAAGTAAGTACGCATTTTATTTGATATAGGTCTATTTTATATATTAAGAACAGTATAGATTGTGCATAAGTTTTATTTTATATGTTTACTGCAACTATGGGGATTTTGAATTCCCTAACAGTTGAACTTTAAAAATAATAATATATTTCATAATAATATATATATGATAATTGTTATATTTATAAACGTGTATATAAATATTTAACTTCTGTTCATATATAAAGGTTAGTATATATTTATACTGTATTATGTATATTATTTTAAGATTTTACGGTATATAGTTTTTGACTTTTGTTAGCATATAGTTATCGTACGGCTTTTAGATACGTATGTTTTACTAACTAGTTGATAAGTTAAATATATATATATATACGCATTTTATTTTACTATTGATAGCTTACGGTATATATGGTATAAGTTTGGCAGCCTTCTATTAATATACATATTTTTATATGTTTTATATATTTGGTTATAGCAGTTTCAACTATAATAAAATATGTTATTTTATTAGCTTTCATATGTTAGACATATAAAATATAGTATTTCAATTTTCGTTACTGTTTTGGTATATATATTATATAAAATTGGTGGGTACAAGTTTGATAGGTCAATTTATAATATATATATATATTTTTGTGATTGTTTTAGTATTTTAGAGTCTACCGTACTATATTTTATTTTATTTTCAACAATTTACATAAGTTATATTTAAATGTAGGTATATATATAAATTTTCTATGGTAGTTTTACAGTATAAGTTATATCAATATTTTATAATTTCAACAGTATATGCTTTCAAAAGTTTATTTCATGTCAGCCTTAAGGTTGTTTGCACTGACTGATATACGTTGGATTTTTTTTTAAGGGATGTGTATTTTGATTTCAAGTATAGTCATATGTATAGTCATATACAAATTGGTAGAGGAAATGTTATATAGTATATATATGGTTATATTAATATAGTCGGTCTGCACACCTATGTATATATATTAACCGAGGCATGCATATTTTGTTTCATATTTTATAAACTGTGTCTGCATATGCTGGCTAGTTGTATATAAGCTCACTTATCCAATTTATCTTCCTTGATCCAATTCTGATTTGAATTCGTCTATTCCTATTATCAGCTTTGATCATTGAACCGTGTCCATCTAGCTTTGTTTTGGAATTCGGATTTGAATTTCATAACTCACTTCTTTTTCTCTGGCCTCGAAAGGTGAGAAATCACTCACGATTAACATTCTTTTATTTGCTAAATTTGATTTCAATTGAGACAATAATTGAAATATGAGGCTGTAGTTATTTAAATTGTTATATATGCTATTATCTGTAACTATTCACTTATGGGATATGACACCATATCCTATTGTTTATATATTTATTTTGATGATATATGCCTGTTGTTATTATTATTTACATATCTGTTATCACTCTGCAAGTTCCCTGTTAGTATAGAAATCACTATGGGTTGAAATGATACATACCCGAACAGACTTTAGAATAGGAGAAAATCGTTATGGGTTGAAATGATAAACCCAAGCGATTTTCATTTAATTGAATTGGGATTACGGGTTGAAATGCTATCCACCCGTATACATTTAGTGTACGGATTGAAATGATAAATATCAGTAACACTTGACCATATGATAAGAAATATATACAGACATCGTTGGTCCATATATATAAATATTTTGAAATTTAATTCATTGTTTTGGAAAGAAATATATGGTCTTATTAAATGTTAATCCTTAAAAAAAATTTATATATAAAGGGTAATGATATATAGATTTAATAATATTTAATTTAGTCAAAATTTGATTTAATACATAAATTATGCTAAATATTTATGTAAATTTTATTCCAAAAGTATTCTGCAATTTACTAAGATTGGGAGATAAATGTTGGTTTATCTAAATGGTATTTAAATAAGGATTTATTCAATTAAATCAATTTGAAATTTTTGAATGGGAAATTTAAGGGTATGATTTTGTAACTGGATTTTTATTTAAGTGACTTAATGAATATTTCACGTTTAAATAAATTAAAGAAAATATTGAGTAAAATGTAATTTAAGGTTACTTAAATGATATTGTATCTAATGAGGGATTATTTTAAGACTAGATAATAAAGCGGTTAAATCAAGATCTATATGGAACTATTAAATTGAACATTTAATTAAATATTAAAGCTTTGAACTATATTGGGATTTAAATGGTTTATTTTGAGATTCGGATATGTATTTGAAATCAGTATAGTTGAATTTATTATTTAGAAACTAAATTGATTAAAAAGTTAGTTTGAAACGTTGAATACTTAAAGTTTTGAAATATATTGAACATAAAGGGTATTTTGTGATTTCAAATCCGAATTTGAGATCGATAAAATTGAAGTGGTTATTTTAGAAATTGAGTTGAATTTAAATTAATAAATTGAGATTGAAATAGATTTAAATGGGTGGTCGGGTTGATGTTAAACGATTTGTTAAGTTGAGGGAATTGAAATTTCTTTACTGTACAAATTATTTAATATATAAAAATACTATTTGGGAAGTATCAAAATGATATTTGGTTTTGAAGTATAAATTAAGTTGAAAAGACTATGGTGTTATAGTGTATATTTCTATCTTTTAGATAGTTCCATGGACCCTTAGAGGATGGTTATCCCGAACATCCTCTAAGTTAATTATATTTCAGTTGATATTTCACTTGAGTTAGATTTATAGATATAAGAATGTTAATCCTGACTCGAGTGTTTTGTGTTTTGCTTTACGCTCGGGTCAGACTGAGAGGTACAGCATTTGAGACTCATCTTCGAAGTTGGAGCTTTGCTTGAAGATCCAGCTATCTATCCCTTCAGTCATCCAGTTGATTGGTTCAGAGAAGCCATCTGTTGCATTGGAGACTTCATGGCATTTGAACTATTCGGTTGTATTTTATTTCTAACTTTGAGGTATATAGTAGCTTCATGAACTACTATTCTTTATCTATTCCGCTGCATTGTATTACTCTGTGTAAGTGATCTATGATTGATTTATTTACTGTATATTTTAAGTTTTGCCAAATTTTATTAACAATTCGGTATTTTGAATTATTCAAGTCGGACAAGTACGGTTTTATTGTCGATTTGAATGGTCCAAAATAGCGGGTCGTTACAGTTGGTATCAGAGCTTTGGCTCTAGGCAAAACCTAGCATATATGGTAAATTCATTTACAAAATCACTTTCGTTCGAGTTGAATCCCTTCTTTTTGACTTGATTTCCTTTGAATTTTGGAATGTCCCTCGGTTCCGAAATTCATTCTTGTCTCTCCCTATTTATATTCGTTTGATTCTGGAGTATCCAATAACTCCACGGAATGAATTGTAAAGGGGGTGAAAACTCCTTTACAATTGGCATTGATTCACCGGAGATTTCTGTATCCTCGGTTTACGATGCTGCTATATCTTGGCATGCCGAATTCTATCTCTGGCAATCAAATGTCGATTTGCTTTAGAATTCTGCATCAATTATATTCCTGAAGTCACGGTTGACCCGGTTAAGGTCGCCCGAGACTTATAGAAGTATATCCATCTTCTATTTTGTAATTTGATTTTCTCAACCTTGTTTGAGCCTATCTTCGAATCAGGATTCTATTGATTAGAGTTCCTCTAAATTAAATCTCTATCTTTGTTTTGAAATCCATTCTTGAATCATCCTTTGAAAATCGGGTTTGTTGTATTTTAAAATTGTTTTATACGAAATTATTATTTTGATAACTATGATTTTATTCTATATATAAAAGTGAAAATGTTTTCGATAAGGATTATATACCTATATATAAAACGAATAAGAAATGTTATTCTATATATAAAAGTTTTGAAAGGATTGGAAATTTTGAAAATTTATAAGAAAGTGATTTATATAAAAAGGATTTATAACTGAAGGGTTAAATTTGAAATTCGAGAATTGAATTCCGATATTTTGAAATTGGTTTTAATATTTTGGGAAAATATATAAAAATAATACGATTTAAAAGTATTTTTCCGAATAAGAAATGTTTCAAAAGGGTTCAAATGAATTCCAATAATTTTGAAGAAAATTCAAAGAAGTTTTCAAGAAAATAGAAGTCCAGAACTCACTTATGTCGCTGGAGAATAATTTCGGTGATGAGTGCACGCATCATCGACATTGATTTTCGAGTTTCAGAGTGGGGGAGAGGCCACTTTAATAGCTTCGCTATGCGAGTGATTTTGTAAAACCGTTTTTGATTTCAAATTCCGAAGTATAATTTGATATTTTCGAAAGATATATGTATATATTTGAAACAATTTAAAGTGAGACCGGTGTTCAGTCCTCGAGTTTTCAATTTGACTAGTAATAACTCTATATAAAAAAAAATTGATTTCCAACTCTTAGATTTGAAATTTGATTTCATCGACTATTTTGAAGGTTCGAGCACTTCCAAATCAAGGTTTAAAAGTTTTAAACTAAGAAATTTCGAAAAGTATAAAATTTTCGATAAAGCATATAAGTTTAGTTTTGAAGAGTATGACTTAAGTAAATTTGAAACCTTTTGTTAAGTAAGTGAATATGACTATTTTTAATTATACTAATATGGAATTTAGTTTTGAAATGTTTTGGAAAAAAAAAATTAGTTTCAAATAATGGTTTTCAGAAAGGTAAATTGGATATTTCTAATAGAAATAGATAGTTTAAAAGTTTTAAAGTGATGATTATAAATTTGGAAACCATTTTGAGTATAATTGATTTTGAGAAAATATTTGGTTTTGAAATTAAATTGAAATTAAAAACCAGTACTTATATGGTGATTTTGGAAATGAATTTGTTTGACTTGAATTATTTTAATTTGGAAACTGGGATAATTTTCTAAACCTATTATTTTGGGAACTTTGAAATTTAGATACTTAATTTGGAAGAAAATTTGGTGAAATCCTATATGATTTTGAAACTGAATTGATATTGAAATGATTTGAAATTGAGAACCTTATATTGTTAAGCAATTGATTTGGGAGTGGTCGAACTTATATAAAATGGATTTGTATAAGTATGAAGTGATTTGAAATCTATTGATTTGAAAGGTACTCAATTTGGAAAGAGATTTTTTTTATAAATCGAAGTCTATATAAGTATGATTTGATATACTATTGATTTGGAAAGTATTCGATTTGAAAATGGAATCTTATATATATATATATATATGGATTTTATATAAGTATGATATTTGAAAGTATTTGAAAAGGTACTATATGATATATATTTTCGAAGTAAAGATATGGAAAGTGCCTTCTGCTTGATATCCGCTTTGTGGCCACATCGTGGATTCATTCTATCGATATTATTCTCTTTGATTTTCTGTTTTTCGGATGTAATACTCAAGTGTTTCCCACCGTGGCGTAACCCATGGTTTTTTTTCTCTCGTGACTGCATAGCGCAACTGCCTGGCTGAGTCTTGCCTAGGGGTACGGATTGTTTCCTGGGGGATCCAGGCGTAACCATTGTGTATTCTGCAATCTGTGTAGGTCGCGAATAGTAGCGCAAGTGCCTGGCTGAGTCTTGCCTAGGGGTACGGATTGTTTCCTGGGGGATCCAGGCGTAACCATTGTGTATCCTGCACTCTATTAGTCATCATGGCGTAACTCGCAGGGCTGAGAAAGTTTACGGATACGGATTGTTTCCTGGGACACCCAGGCGTAACCATTGTGTATCTGCGAACCATGGTCGGACAAAGGTTTTGGTTTGGTTGTTTGTTTGGATTGTACTTTCCATATCTGTTTTTAAAAAGGTTTTTCAAGTATTTTCACTGGGTGTTGAAACAAGTCTACTAAGTACTTGAAGAATTCTAGCTTTGCGCCTGATCAACGCATGGCCAGAGTCTGCAAGAACGAGGATAAACTTGTTAAAACATCGAGTTATAAAAATATTTTCGAAAGAAAGATTTATTTCGATATAAACGTATTATTATAAAGGTATTTATTATAAAAGTATTTTTCCCAACAAAGAAATTTTGTATTAATATTTGAAATTAAAATTCTTATGGTTTGAAATAAATTATTCGTGCCCGATTCTATTCTTTTGAATCTACCTCATCTGCTCAGCTTCATTTTTCACCTATATTCCGTTTTCGGAATCTACCTTCCTTTCCTTTTTGAATAAATCTTTTAAATATTGCTTATTTGTATACTACATTGTTTTATATAAAATTTTAGTGTTATAAATATTTTTGAAGTTATAAATTATATAAAACATCTTTAAAGAAAATGATTATTAATTTATTAATAATATTTGAAAGGTGTCTTGAGATAAATTAAAAATTTCATAAATTTTGGATTTAATATTTTCAATAGTCTTTGTAAATAGAAGTAATAATGTAAATAATTGTTTGCAAAGGAGTTTGAGAAGTATTAAATATTAAAGAAAATTTAATTTCAAATGAAATTTTCAAATAAATATTTTAAATAAAATTTATATAGTTTTAAAATTTATTGTTTATCTTGGCTTTCAATCTATTTTTTTTTCTGGTTGTTTTATTCTCCTACCTCCTTCCTTTTCGGGGACGAAAAGTTTTGAGTGAGGGAGAGTGTAACGACCCGGAAAATTTTAACAATTTTAATTGATTCTATAACGTATTTAATTGAATATTTGTGAAATCTTATAATAATTGAATTTTTAAATAAAATGTTTATATATTTAGAATACGCATATTTAAATATAGCAGATTGTAAATTTTCAAATCATTTTATGGAAGTTTATTTAATTGAGAAAACGTGCTGTCCAATTCAAGCTATTAATTGCTTTAATTGATTTCTGAATCAGTGCGTAACAGTTTCTTTTTACTACCGTTAAAGATTTCTATTGCTTAATACTTTTCCAATCCAGGTAGACTTTTTCATTCGTAACCATTAATAAATTTGAGATCATCGACCTTGCTTTTATTATTCCTTGTAGTTTCGTGCACTGACTTTACCTTTCCCACTACCCATAATTTTCTCTATACGTTTCTTTTGCAATTGAAGCGTATATTTATATTTATGGTGGTGCGTTTATTCTGGTCTCTCTTTATTTTTGTTTTTAACGCTTGAAAGAATCTCAAATCATCAAGCTAGTAGCATCCGTTCCTTCCCTCGCTTTCATAAGGCCTATAATATATAAACCACTTGCTTATAGATCCGAACACAACTTTATCATCAAATTTAATATGCCTTCCTCTCCCTATTATTTCGGTTCCAACCTTCCTAGTAAATGGCTTTAATAAATTTTGGCTAAATCATAGCTACGGACTTTTCAAATTTCTTTCATTTTATATTTATTTCCAATTCCTTCATTGCTTCAAAATTTTTGAACGTGCCTAATCATCTCAGCATGTATATATAATGTAAGCCTACCTTTCCTTGGAAAGCTATTGCTCACAAAAATTTCCTGATTTCTTTCCTTTTATCCATTTTTATATCCTTGACTTTCAAAACTCATTATGTGTTGTACAAACAAACAAAAATTTATTGCTTTAAGTGTATAGCTAAATCAACTATTGACCGTTACAATTACTTTTTTTTTCATTTCAATTTATTACTTAAATAACGTTTTGATGAATTAATGGACAGCTTTACGTTTCTTTTGCTTTTGAAAACTTTATATTTATAGTGTACGTTTCTTTTGCATTTCAAAAATTTGAAACATGCTGCCCCATTTAAGCCATTAATTGTTTTAATTATTTTTCTTAATCAACATATAACCGTTGCTTTTTATTATTCTAGGATTTACATCCATACTTTAATCTCTGCTGTTCCATTTATTTCATTTGAAATCTAAATTTATTCACCATTCATTTATACGCCTCTTTCTCTTCCCTCTTTTACCTCTTCGTTTCCGTGTTTCTAGGAATATATATATATATAGTGTAGCATAGATTGCATCTTCTTTTCTCTCTGTAGGCTATTCGTTGCCCTCAAATTAATGTTAAAAGAGGAGAGAGCTTTGTAAATATTATATAAAGTCATATAGCACGTTCACATATCAGATGCAGACCTACCTTTATATTTAAGAAACTAGCATTTTCTCTGTTGCCTGAAGAATGCCCTTCGCCATGTCATGTTGCTTGAATCACGCATGCATTCTTCCTTTAAAAATCGCATGTTCTCATCTCCCCTCCATCTTTTCTTATTTCTTCCAAACCTGAGCATAAGCTCTCTCTTTTCCTTGGCCTGCCTCCTCCCCATGGCCGCATGCATTAGTTGGCAAAACATTTACTCTCTGGTTTTTAAAAGTAAGTACGCATTTTATTTGATATAGGTCTATTTTATATATTAAGAACAGTATAGATTGTGCATAAGTTTTATTTTATATGTTTACTGCAACTATGGGGATTTTGAATTCCCTAACAGTTGAACTTTAAAAATAATAATATATTTCATAATAATATATATATGATAATTGTTATATTTATAAACGTGTATATAAATATTTAACTTCTGTTCATATATAAAGGTTAGTATATATTTATACTGTATTATGTATATTATTTTAAGATTTTACGGTATATAGTTTTTGACTTTTGTTAGCATATAGTTATCGTACGGCTTTTAGATACGTATGTTTTACTAACTAGTTGATAAGTTAAATATATATATATATACGCATTTTATTTTACTATTGATAGCTTACGGTATATATGGTATAAGTTTGGCAGCCTTCTATTAATATACATATTTTTATATGTTTTATATATTTGGTTATAGCAGTTTCAACTATAATAAAATATGTTATTTTATTAGCTTTCATATGTTAGATATATAAAATATAGTATTTCAATTTTCGTTACTGTTTTGGTATATATATTATATAAAATTGGTGGGTACAAGTTTGATAGGTCAATTTATAATATATATATTTTTATGATTGTTTTAGTATTTTAGAGTCTACCGTACTATATTTTATTTTATTTTGAACAATTTACATAAGTTATATTTAGATGTAGGTATATATATAAATTTTCTATGGTAGTTTTACAGTATAAGTTATATCAATATTTTATAATTTCAACAGTATATGCTTTCAAAAGTTTATTTCATGTCAGCCTTAAGGTTGTTTGCACTGACTGATATACGTTGGATTTTTTTTAAGGGATGTGTATTTTGATTTCAAGTATAGTCATATGTATAGTCATATACAAATTGGTAGAGGAAATGTTATATAGTTTATATATATGGTTATATTAATATAGTCGGTCTGCACACCTATGTATGTATATATATTAACCGAGGCATGCCTATTTTGTTGCATATTTTATAAACTGTGTCTGCATATGTTGGCTAGTTGTATATAAGCTCACTTATCCTATTTATCTTCCTTGATCCAATTCTGATTTGAATTCGTCTATTCCTATTATCAGCTTTGATCATTGAACCGTGTCCATCTAGCTTTGTTTTGGAATTCGGATTTGGATTTCATAACTCACTTCTTTTTCTCTGGCCTCGAAAGGTGAGAAATCACTCACGATTAACATTCTTTTATTTACTAAATTTGATTTCAATTGAGACGACAATTGAAATATGAGGCTGTAGTTATTTAAATTGTTATATATGCTATTATCTGTAACTATTCACTTATGGGAGATGACACCATATCCTATTGTTTATATATTTATTTTGATGATATATGCCTGTTGTTATTATTATTTACATATCTGTTATCACTCTGCAAGATCCCTGTTAGTATAGAAATCACTATGGGTTGAAATGATACATACCCGAACAGACTTTAGAATAGGAGAAAATCGTTATGGGTTGAAATGATAAACCCAAGCGATTTTCATTTAATTGAATTGGGATTACGGGTTGAAATGCTATCCACCCGTATACATTTAGTGTACGGATTGAAATGATAAATATCCGTAACACTTGACCATATGATAAGAAATATATACAGACATCGTTGGTCCATATATATAAATATTTTGAAATTTAATTCATTGTTTTGGAAAGAAATATATGGTCTTATTAAATGTTAATCCTTAAAAAAAATTTATATATAAAGGGTAATGGTATATAGATTTAATAATATTTAATTTAGTCAAAATTTGATTTAATACATAAATTATGCTAAATATTTATGTAAATTTTATTCCAAAAGTATTCTGCAATTTACTAAGATTGGGAGATAAATGTGGGTTTATCTAAATGGTATTTAAATAAGGATTTATTCAATTAAATCAATTTGAAATTTTTGAATGGGAAATTTAAGGGTATGATTTTGTAACTGGATTTTTATTTAAGTGATTTAATGAATATTTCACGTTTAAATAAATTAAAGAAAATATTGAGTAAAATGTAATTTAAGGTTACTTAAATGATATTGTATCTAATGAGGGATTATTTTAAGACTAGATAATAATGAGGTTAAATCGAGATCTATATGGAACTATTAAATTGAACATTTAATTAAATATTAAAGCTTTGAACTATATTGGGATTTAAATGGTTTATTTTGAGATTCAGATATGTATTTGAAATCAGTATAGTTGAATTATTATTTAGAAACTAAATTGATTAAAAAGTTAGTTTGAAACGTTGAATACTTAAAGTTTTGAAATATATTGAACATAAAGGGTATTTTGTGATTTCAAATCCGAATTTGAGATCGATAAAATTGAAGTGGTTATTTTAGAAATTGAGTTGAATTTAAATTAATAAATTGAGATTGAAATAGATTTAAATGGGTGGTCGGGTTGATGTTAAACGATTTGTTAAGTTGAGGGAATTGAAATTTCTTTACCGTACAAATTATTTAATATATAAAAATACTATTTGGGAAGTATCAAAATGATATTTGGTTTTGAAGTATAAATTAAGTTGAAAAGACTATGGTGTTATAGTGTATATTTCTATCTTTTAGATAGTTCCATGGACCCTTAGAGGATGGTTATCCCGAACATCCTCTAAGTTAATTATATTTCAGTTGATATTTCACTTGAGTTAGATTTATAGATATAAGAATGTTAATCCTGACTCGAGTGTTTTGTGTTTTGCTTTACGCTCGGGTCAGACTGAGAGGTACAGCATTTGAGACTCATCTTCGAAGTTGGAGCTTTGCTTGAAGATCCAGCTATCTATCCCTTCAGTCATCCAGTTGATTGGTTCAGAGAAGCCATCTGTTGCATTGGAGACTTCATGGAATTTGAACTATTCGGTTGTATTTTATTTCTAACTCTGAGGTATATAGTAGCTTCATGAACTACTATTCTTTATCTATTCCGCTGCATTGTATTACTCTATGTAAGTGATCTATGATTGATTTATTTACTGTATATTTTAAGGTTTGCCAAATTTTATTAACAATTCGGTATTTTGAATTATTCAAGTCGGACACGTACGGTTTTATTGTCGATTTGAATGGTCCAAAATAGCGGGTCGTTACATGATAACTATATATTTTAGTTATTTTTTATAAGTTATTATTTCAAGTTTAATAACACTTGAAACTTAAGAAGACTATGACATGTTACTCGGATAAAGTGCTCGAAGGTTGAAGATCAAAATGGAGTTGTGTGAGTCATGATTCTTGGTAAAAAAATTGTATTATTTCCTTTAATAATACACTTACACCTTTCATTTCTTAAAAAATTGCTTTTAAATTTTCTTCAATTCTATACTTAGAAAATATTTCGTAAATTACTATTGATTTTCAAAGAAAATCAGACCATTGAAATTTATTTCAAACATCTGAAAATGGGCTAAAATAAACTATTTATTTTCTATTTTACACATTGTATCAAATATACGTCTAAAAAATTAAACAGATGTCAATGAATTTTCAAACATCTAAATGGCTATTGAACTATTTTTTTTGGAAGACCGACAGGGTTGAACGGGCCCCTATCATTTTATTGAAGCATTGAAGAAAAAGTAACAATAATCACATGTCAAAATTGGACATGCACAAAGAAGAAAAGGAAACAAGGTGCTACAACCACTAAGAAGAAAAAAGCACAGGAAAGGAAAAAACAAACACAGTACACAAAAATAATAATGCAAGTAGTTAAGTCGATGAATTTAATAAGCCCAGGTCAAAAGTGAATTTCAGCATCTTAAGTCCATCTCTAATTTCATGCATTACGTGTCTACTCAAATGCATCATTTTTTGCTTTTATCCGTTTGAAATATCCTCTAATTCCAAAATAAAATTCTTCAATATGCAGTTGATCACCCTAGTTCTTCCTTCTTTCAAGCCAGTCATTCTATATATTTGCTCCTAAACATGAGCACTTCTTTGTTTCACCTCAGTTCTACCTAATTTCCCCATGATCAATCTCTATATATCATAAATATCAGGGCATTCGAAGTACAAGTGATATAAAGTTCTAGCAGAGCATTGCAAAAACATAGAATAAATTCACATCCATTCCCCTACTAATTAGCTTAACTTTAGTTAGCATAGCATTGTTGATGACTTTCCAGAGTGTAAAGTTCTCGGTAGCACTATTATCCTCTTCCAAATTCGTTTATACCATTTGCATTTAAGAACCTCATTAACCCTGGCAAGAATACCGTACATAGTATTTCTCTTAAACTTCTACCATTCTCACGCCATCTATTACTATCGTGAAGAGTGTCATACACTTTAATGCTTCGAATTTGGTTCCATATTTCATGAATTCTTGGGTTTAGAAGAATTTGGTAAGAGAAATCTCCTTCCCTGAAGCATAGAAGAAACTGTGGCACTCATGCATACTCCAAACTGCATAGTTTCACTATGATTCTGGTTTCTTCTTAGAATACACCCTTGTTCTAACCAAAGGTCATCCCAAAAACTCACCTTCCAGACGGTATTACATCATACTTGATGTGGGGAAGCACAGTTTCATGCAAGTTAAATATCGTTCGCCAAGTCCAACTCGAGTTATGGGGAATTGGCATAGTCTAGAAATTTTTCCCATGCAGAACGTGAAATTTAGACCATTTGCATATGTTGTCTCTGTCATTCATAAAACTATCAATGTATTTGACAAACGCTGCTTTATTCCAAAGAATTATGTTACAAATCCCAAGCCCTCCCTTATTAATTAGTCTCTCGATATGTTTGAAGGAGATAAGAGATAATATCTACCCTGAGCATTTCCTGTCCATATAATTTCATGAATGTAGATCTTATCATCCTAATCAATTTAAGGGGGAGGATGAAGGTCCTAGCCCAGTATACTTGCATGGAGAATATAACAGATTTTATTAGGGTGACTCTGCCTGCCTGACTTAACATCCTGTTTGACCAACATTCTAGTCTAGCAGTAATTTTATCATATAATGGAAAGCACTACATGGTGGTGATTCTAGAAGTTGTGAGAGGTAAGCCAAGATAAGTGATGGTATCAAAATGATTCAGATGTTTGGTAGAAATTCAAATTCCTAAATAAGGTTGATTTTAAAATGTATCTTTTCTATTTGAACCTTGTATTAATTCAGACATCTGAATTTGAATTTAGACATCATAATTTGAATTCAAACTTCTAAAAACCTAAAAAGGGATTTTTATTTAAACAGCCGGTTTTTTCTTTGAAAATTCAACTTCTTTGATCAAGGTTTGTGTCAACTTTAATGATTATTTCTCTTCGATAAAGACTTTTCAACCACTATATAAAGATTCTTTTTGGTTATTTTCACTTAACTTTGCTTACTCTGCTCTCTCTATATTCTTGATTGTCTAAGCTTTTTGAAAGCTTTCAGAAACGTTATTCTACCAACTCACAATATCGAAGGAAATTATAGAAAAGGTGTACTAAAGAACAATTTATCAGTGTTATACAAGAACATACCGAAATCAAAGATTGAAATCATTCCTTTTTAAGTGAAATCCTATTGGAGATCTTCAGTCAAGGATTCAAACTCCTATTTGATTGTTCAAGTAGTGTTGTAAATACCAGTTCCTCCGGGTAAGGAGAGAGTTGTTTAGTGAAATTTCAGAAGGGGTCGGGTACTACAGGAAAGGCGGGAAGTCCAAACTAGCATAACAATCACTGGTGCATTTGTTCACTTACTTTACTTTATTTAGCTTGTTTTATATTCTGCTTATTCATATTATTAGATCCTTAGTGCACTTTCAGGAACAAATCATGCGCACCGGCTATTTTCAGAGGTAAGACAGCTCTATATGCTTGGTTTCAAATCCTCTCAAGTATCGAAAAAGGACATACGAATCTTCGTGCCAACTTCCACTTATTACTTAACTGATATTCTTCAAAGGATAGATCTTAACAAACACCATATAGCCGATAGGGCTCAAATCTTGTCTTTACATAGCAACATAGTGTAACGACCCAGTTTTCTATACAGTTTAAGCTGACGATAAACCACAAATGTTCAATTCAAATTGAATGAAAAAGCGGATAGTTAGGGAAAAGAAAGAAGAAATAAGAAACTAAAGAATATAGACCTCACAGAGGAATGAATAATCTATAATAAATAACAAATCTTTACACAAGAACGAGACTATAATATGTGTATATACAACTTATCCTCACAATTGCTGATAAATACGGCCATGAATGCAATTGAAAAATAACCATATATGTGAATACGACTTTGGGTCTCTAGCTGGTCTCCTAAAAGCTCCAAAAATATCCAACTAAACCTAGAAATATGCTCGGTCTGACCCGAGCATTATACGAATACAATGCCAGGATCAATTTGGAAAAACCAACCTGATAAACTCAAACCATAGGGAATATAATTTATTATAGCTTGTTAAATTCTTTAAAGTCAAAGTTATCTCGTAGGACCATGCTGCACATAAACACGGATGAGTTTTTACCTTACGATAACCAAAAGTTTTTTATAGAAAGATACAGTGATATTATAATAATGTCGGTGATATAGGACATGTTAATAATAGTTGAAATTGTTGCATTATTAAATTCCAGCATAATAGGTATACAATCAAGTCCCTATGGAACTTATTGGACAATGGATTCCAGCAATAATAAGGTAAGAGACTACCTTCCGTACAGTACACCTCTAAATAAAATGTACCTGGGGCCAGACCTTGAACTTGGTCTACCCCTGCCAACACAGGACTGGCCTACCCCCGAACTTGGATAGTACCGAATATGTCATCACCTTAGTTGCTTTCCAACTTTAATCGAGAGCCCTCATGCACAACCAAATCCTCATATGGTAATCTAGAAAGTTGATGACACACCGTAATGGGAGCGACCCACATATCCCTGCTTCATTTACCCTGTTTTTAGCATATTTCCGAATTGTGAGGCTTGAGGCTACAATTACCTTTTATATAGAAATTCCACTTGGAATGCTAATACTACCCTCCAGTAGCAATACAGTGCCAGTATTCATCCATACAAGTTTGTTCTAGCTCTGAACGAAACCGAAGGCACAACCTGCACTACATCCATTTTGGAATCACCCTCAGGATTAGTAGCAGGTATCCCTTGCACTTCAAAGCTCCATCTTTGATTCCATATCCTTCAAGGTGTCTTTAGTTCGAAACATTTGAGTTGGATCAAAGTGGTTTTCGGATAATTTCTACTTATCTGATCCTGGTCTCTTCGAAATAACATCTGATAGTTCCCGGTAAACTCAACCCAGTTCTTTAGTAAATAAATTGACAAAGATAAGAGTAGAGTTCATCTCCTAACCATTAGTTGACAGATTTCCTTATCACTTCTCTAAGAGAAAACGAGATTTACATGCACAATACAACATGACTGTGCCATATAACCCACTTGTTTCTCCTAGATATTTCCAAAGTTAGGTTTGGGTCCAAATTTGATAGTCGGTTATTTAACTATTTAAATTAACAAACATTCGAAACAAAAATTATATTCCCAATGGAAAGTCACTAAGCCTCATTAAATTATGTTACCATTATTTGAAATCACCCTTCAATGCTTTGGAAATCATTCCATGTACTTATATCAGCTATAATTAAATATACAAACCATTTCACTTCCAAAAATTAGAAACTTGAAAACTCTTAAAAATAGATTTTTGAAAGTATCGTTCACCATAAATCATGGATGCAATTTATATAATGGTTACGTCTCTATCCTAGCAAATCCATAGTAAACTGTAGGTAATCCCTGCCCCTCAAATTACGCCATGAATATCAACCATCTCTTTCTAAATTTCTTTTTCTTATAAATATTTTCAAATCTATGTGTAAAACTTCTTTGTAATTCTTCAATCTATTTATAAAATATTCTTTATGTATCTTAAAACTCCATTTATAAAACTGCTCCTTTCAAATCTTTAAAACTCGTTTGTAATCCTTTTATAAATAACTAGAACCATTTATAAAAATCTTTCCATTTTTAAACAAACTTATTAAATGGACTCTTACAGTCAGTAATGTTCCTTTGACAAATCATAAATTATTTAAAATAACTTAAAATAGTAAGTTATTATTTAATATCCTTCTTTTTCATTGAAATTAAACCTCATTTAAAATAATAACTTTATAATCTCATTAACACTATCAATATAATAATAAGTTAACATCAAAACAAAATTAGGATGATAATTTATTGATTTTAAAACGTTATTAAAACAATATTAATTAACTTTAAACTATTATTGATATAACAATTAATTAACATATAAATTTAATTAAATAATTTACTTTATGTTCCCGAGTTGCAGAGAATAATCCGAACTGAGGCAAATCAAGATAGTTAAACAAATTTAATAAAAAATTAAAAGTATAGTTAAGTCATTTTAAATAATTAAATTAAAACATTTTTAAATAATAATCAAATAACTTTTAAATAATAATTAAACATTCTTAAATATCGTTCAAGAGACCTACTTTTAAGAATCATATTAATAAAATAATTAACTTAAATAATTATAAAAACAATTATGAATTATCTTTAGAATATTATTACTAATAAGTTATTACCTTTTTAAATCTTATTACTAACGAATAATTATCTTTAAACATTATTATAAAAATAGTTATTCTTAAATAACTTTCGAATCAATAATTAGCTTTTCAAAATTTGAAGGAGGCTTAATGTTTACCATGGTACTTAATCAAGCTACCAAATCTGTTATTAACTTTTCAAGTTAATAACAGATATCTACATAATCAATGAATATGTAAGTAAATTCAATGCTCAACCATCATTGGTTAACATATCACTTATTCAAAGAAGAATACCAATTAACTACATATAATCAAATGTCCAAATAATAAAATAACAGAACGGGGATTTATTCTGACAGTTAAATGTCAAATTTATTTTAATTAGCGGAACGGTGGTTTATCCCGCTAAACATGATATCTAAATTACCCTATTCGATCTAGTTTAACTCAACAGTAATTTAACATCAATATTTAAGGTATTCAAATTTAAACGATGTTATTATTCAAAATAACATAATTTAATATTAATCTGTTTTGAATATGTCATAGATTTTTACATGTCCGAAGCTATCAACAAAAATATTTTACTCTTTAACACGAGAACAACGCAAAAATTCACGGCTACGTAGATTTAATATGAGCAAAATATGGTAATCCAAAGCTTGAAAATTTTAATTATAAAATTATTAAACAACAAATTTCAATATCTCATCATTGCAAGCAAATGGGCCGAGCCCATCAGTCCAAATCCCAACCTGCCTACAAACATTACACCTCTCCTTCGTCTTCCCCCAATCTCCTAGAAGTTTCCACTAACCAATTGCATGAATGTGCACGATAGTGCACGTGTTCACCTGCACATGATAGCCACCACACTATAGTCCGTCACACCTATGCTACTAAGTCGGCCTCCACGTGCTCGAACCTCTAGCACCATCCTCCTCACGGTCATAGCTCAAAGTCAACTTCTTTCCATTCAAATCGCATCAAAGTTTTCATATCCATCCCACACTGCTACCCTAATGAATTAAAACCTTCGTTACCAATGCCGTAAGGTCCCCATTACTTCGCCTAGACTCCACATCATCGCGATGATTTTCGACATTCCTTGATGGCCGTCGTTCATCAAAACCCAAAACCCCAAAACTATAAACCTTAAACTCTAATATTAATTATTCCCGATAATATACGGCACTAAAGCAAAATCCGCTATGGCCATTACCTCTGCCTCGTCCCAAGGCTCCTCCCCGACATCTCCGATCATCCCCTCGACCACCGGTTCATCGAAAATTATTTTTTGAACGAAATTGGGTCATCTCTTTCTTCTCGATGAATTAGGCCATTAAAGTTCACACGAACGCCTCCAAAAATCCCCAATCACTTCTGTGAACCCATTGGTATCCTCCCTTCATCAATTCATCATCATCGAAAACCATCATTTTCTTGACCATTTACTGTATTTACAAATATCTCTCCAATTACTCGACGAAAATTCCCGAAACTATTTTTATTATAAACTAGAGATCTAAACAAATATTTTTCATGTTGGGCCCATTTGTTGAAAATGAATAGATTTGGAGGAAATGATTTTTGAAGATTGGAGGAGTATAAAATTTATTTACAGGAAGAAAAGATAATCGAGGGAGAGGTTTAACAAGTGCCTGTGCAAGCGTGTATATATGCATAGCAACCACCTACCCTAGCTAAGCAAACCAAATCATAAGTATGAGCTCAAATCGAAAGGGATAAGAGAACATCGACGGCTGGTACATTGAAAGATGGGCAAATTATTGGCTGAGTTGAAGAAAGGGACTACTGATTTGAAGATAAGGCTACTCTGTACTTATTTGATTTTGTTTGGTTGAGTTTTGGGTCCTCTACACCAAACTATGTTAAAGTTTGGCCGTGGTTGATATAAAATAGGATGCAATGGTGCCCAAAATGTAACACAATCTCATAACAAAAATAAAACCCATTGGTCATCAAATTCTGTTAAATTTCGAAAATACCGATGTCTGACTTAAAATACATTATATGGAAATTCAAATATTTTCCACAATAAAACTTTTGGAAAAATCCTATAAATTAAATTAAAAATACGCCATTGAAAATTAAGTTTTAATTTGAAGTATAGATTTTATTATAATTTAATCCAAATCCGAATATTTAAACAAATATTCAAATTCAAAGACCCAAAAATACGGGTCATTACACTTTCTATCTATCTTGAGTAGAGATCATTCGTTGTCGAATGATCTTGATCTTCTATGAAGTCTTTCTTATTATATCTGGCCATAGTATCTATTTCCCACCTGCTACCCACTGAAATGAGGGGTTAGTGCATAGTTGACTATATAATGCCCTAAATGGTGCCATGCTAATGCTCGACTGATAACTATTATCATATGCGAACTCAACATGATGCAAATGACCATCCTATGAGCCTTGAAAGTAAAGTGTGCAAGCTCGCAAGAGATATCTAAGATATGATTCACTCTCTTAGTCCAGCCATTAATTTGTCGGTGGTAAGCTGTACTCAAATGCAACTGTATCCCCAATGCCTTTTATAAGCTCTTCCAAAATATACTTGTGAATAATGGATCTTGATCACTTACAATGTTCCTCGATAAACCATCACATCATACTATCCACTTTGCATATAACTCGGTTAACTTCGATTTCATTCTATTAGACTTCTTGGGTATAAATCAAGCACCCTTTATCAGTCTATCAACTATGTCCCAAATGCTATCATACCCTCTTCTATTCCTTAGCAATCCATCAATATCATTACCATTTCCACTTGAAAGCCTCAAGCTATTGTAGAAAACCACATAGCTTCTTTTGCCATCTTTCGTTAACTCGAAATTCATACACTTTGTGTAAATGTCTCAATGTCCTTTTTTATCCCCTCCTAATAAATGTCTACTTCATATCTGGATATATTTTGTTTCCCATGGGGTGTATACTAATTCTCGAATCATGGCACTCACATAGCACCTCATACCTTAGTTAATCGACATCAGGTAAATACAGCCAACCATTCTTTCGGAGCCAACCCTCATGGTCAAGTCTGTAGTGCTTCATTTCTTCAGCATTATCCCCTCTTTAGCTTAACAATGATCTCTGCTAATTTGGCATCACTTTTTTGACTAGTACCGATCTGCTCTATATAAGCAGGTCTAAGAGTCAAGCTTGCCAAACTTCTAACTCTAGCTCACTCCTAGGTTGGAAATCATGACCAATATTATACTCTAATTGCATCCACTTTAGGAACATAGTTCACACACACACACACATATATATATATAGTCATATGAACAAAATATTAATATTATATAAACATATTATATAATAGAGTTATTTAAACATAAAGAAATTATTTATAAATATTTGAAAGGAAATTTTTTAAAGTCGTAAACAATACATATATATACACATAAATATATTAATAATTTTTTAATATATATATATATATATATGCATAGTAAAATAATATACATATATGTTTGTGTGTGTATATGTTAATAAAATAGTCAAAAATATTTTTGATAAATTTAAAAGGCATGGTCTTGTGCACGGCTCTATAGGTAAAAATTATTATTATTTATTTTAGAATATATATATATATATATATTCAAATATCCATTCGAAACATATTAAAATATTGAATAAAAATCAATTTCAAAATTTTGCTTTGAATTAAATTCAGTAAATCCGAAATGATATTTTATGTTATGAATTTTTTTACATAATTATTGATTTCAAAACAATTTTAAAATTGTTTTTTATTTTCGGCTGTATTTAAAAATTAATATAAAATAAAAAAATTGTATTTTAATCTGAAAGTGGCTTTACTGTTAATATAATTTTGTAAAATAAAAATATAATTTTCATAATATATTTGAATTAATATAATTAATTTGTGTAATAAATTAATTTAAATCATATTTATATAATAAAAGATATTTTATCTTTGTTGAAAATTATCATAGCCTTTACATTAAACAAATTATCATAGCCTTAATTCTTTACATATAAAAATTGACCATGTTTTATTAAGTGTGATGTTATAATTAATTTTAAATTATATATTTATTTAAGTAATATATATTAATTCAATAAAAAAATATTTTTTTATTAATTACAGAGCTTTATTGACCTGAGTTGGTTAATTTTTTATACATACATACATCCAAACAATTTTGTGACAATATCATTTGGATATCAAATCGTCAAATAACTAACAATATATAACATATTTTTATAATAAGATATGAAAATTAAGCTTGAATAATTATATTATAATTAGAAATATACTGCACTTCTAATGCCTTAAAATGCACCTTGAAATGATGATATCTTCCTCTTGAAACTATTTCCAATCTAAAGCAATTCTAGTACTTGAACTGTTGACCATCAGCTATCAGATAGCAGCTAATTTGATTTAATTGAACTCTAGAAAGATAGAGTGGGGAGTAGAATTTTCGAGCAGAAAACATTTGGGGTGGATGATCTAAAAGTTTTAAATTGCATGAGGATAGAGATGCTAATATATTGGATGGAAAGGAGAGAAATGTGGATCTTTTCTCTTACTCATTCTCCTTTAATCTCAGCCATCCAAAATCAAGCCCCTCCTACCCAAATTTGAGCTACCTATATCCGTAGCTGCTACCGAAACTATCAACCTCTATAATGGGCCTTAAACCCTCGAAGCCTAAATAAAATGTTATGCAATTAAATCCAACTTAATCGCTTATTGATATCGTATATCGACTAATATATTTATAATTATTATAAATATATTTAATAATATTAATTCATCAAACCATAATCAAATTTTATAATTAATATTTCATAAATATTAATCAATTTATAATAATTAAAATTAATTTAAATTGTTGGTCGAAGGAGAATTCATCATTTTAGTTATTTGACTCGTCAGATGTAAATTCGGTCGGCGATTAATATCGAACTATTCGAATATTAACTTCACATATCACTTAGCTGGTGGTGCGATATTTTGGCCAAATTTATCATGTAAGGACCTTTAAATTTTAATGGTTTATTTATATATTTTTGTGAAATTTTAAATGAATGAATTTTGAAATAAAATTTTATATTTGAAATAGTCTAATTAAACATAGCAAATGATAAATTTTCATCTGAAAACATTGAAGTTTATTTTCTTGTGTAAATCTATTTCAATTTAAATCAGTTAAATATTGATGATGATAAAATGTTTTCCAAACCTGAATATTTTTCTATAGAAAATTTGTAAATCATCTTCTGAGTGAGATGTCATAATTCGTTTCTTCAAAATTTGGACTTCTATTGCTCCGTTTATCTTATTTCTGACAAATTTGCTGCATTTTCGATACCGATTATATACTTTTGATCGGATGATCGTACCACTGATATCAGTATACCGTTTTGATCGTCTCATTTGGCTGATCTCTGTGGTATATTCAATTCTGTATTTTGAAGTCAGGTGCGCGGTAAAACCGGCAATCGGTAGCCATACCGATAATCGTTTCAGTCTTTTCTTTATCTGTGCCTTTCCATTTTTCAATGTACTAACCTGATAGCAGTTTACCATTTATAATTCAACTATTGGTTTTCCCATTCTGATAGCAGATTACCATTTATAATTCAACTATTGGCTTTCCCATTCTTATTGGGTTAGGAAATAAGAAGCCACATCTTGAATTAGAGTATCCGTTCATTTTTAAAATGCACGTCCATTTTTCTACGGACTTCCCATTTCATATTCCTTCTCACGTTAATTGTGCGTTCATTTCTTTTAACTCATCTCTTCCCATTCTTCTCATTCCTCATTTCTTCTTCCTTCTGCACAAATTATACAGTAAGTTTTCTAAATTTTTGTTCTTCTTCCTTTTTTCTATTTTATTTTCTTAAATGTTTTTCCATCTCTTATGACTTTGGCCATCATTTCATCAACCGTGCTCACCTCAGCAAACCAAGCTCAGCCCTCTTGAACCAAACCGGACCCACACACTATCTTCCCGCATCAGCAACCCGAGTCTCACCCTTTCACCTCACGCAAAGCTTTCCATGGCCAAGCTCCTCCCCCCCTCCTCTATTGCAGTTTGTATGTAGGTATATATATTTAATTATTGGTTTATATTTTTTTTTCGCTAGTCCTACATCATGGTAGCAGTTTATATATTAGTGCATATTAAGTATTATATATTATATTATAAAGTTGTTATATAGTTTTGTTTATTTACAGTTGTTTTTATGGTTTGTAATATTTTAAAGTTTAGTTTGTTACAAAATTTATATTGGATAATCCGTTTTATATAGTATGATCGTTTCAGAATATATTGTTTGTTATTATATAAAATAATATATATAGTACATCACTCTTCTGCATAAATGTATATATATTGTTTTATGTATAAGTTTAAAATATATACGTCCTTATATATACTAGTTATATACATTATGTATATTTGAGTTTTATATAGGTTATATATCTTGACAACCTATATTCAGGGACGGATCTATTTAGCATATGGGATGGGCGGCTGGCCACCTCACAAAAAAAAGCGTAAGAAAAGAAAAGAAATAAAGAGGGACGAATCTTTTGTTCTCCTCCCACAGCTCAGGCTTTTCTACATTCGACGATCGCTCACAGCAGCCCATCCTTCTGGCCTTCTCCAGCGGCAGCCAGTAGACTCCGGCTCCAGTTTCAGCCTTCAGTCCTCCTTCTCCAGTCACTAGGAAAACCTAATAAGTTCCCAATTTTAAATTCGAATTCCATAAACCTTAGTTTGCATTGTGAATTATAAATGTTGTTCCCAATGTTTAGATTCAAAATTCTAAATTCAAATTTTAGATGTAAACATAAACCCTAATTAGGCAGTACTGCCGTAGGCTGGTAGCAATGAAGTTGCAACTTGCAAACAAGTACCAATGAAGGTACTGACAGTGGCAGTAGCATTGTATTTGTAGCAATGAAGTGCTAGACCGATAAATTGGTAGTAAATTGTAGCACGGTAGGTTATTTTGTTAATACTAGCAGCAAGTATTTGTAGCATATTAGGCTATTTTGTTGATACTGGCAGTAAATTGTGCGACCATCTACCGACAGTAAATTTTAGTGAATCAAATAATGAAGATACTAGCAGTAAATTTTGTGAATGAATTTTACTAATTTTTTGATGCATCAAATTGATGTTGAGACAATTGTAGATGAATTTGATTTTCGTGAAGTTCGTCGAGCACGACTTAAGTAGGATATTTAGTAATTTATGTTTTTTTGTTTAAGGATTTTTATTAAAATTCTCCATGTTAATGGAATCAATCGAACTTAATTATTTTGATTATCATGAATGCGATAGAATTAATTATATTAAAACAGTTTAGTTTTTTTATTATTTAATTTTCTTCTATTATTCGCCCACCGCAAAATAGATTCCTGGTTACATCCTTGTCTATATTAATATACATATGTTAGCTATTTATATAAAGTGGTGCATGTGTAGCTATATACGTGTCAGTTGCATACATATAAGTATATATAAAGTCCGTTACTCATAGGCTATGAATATTGGCAGAGCTCAGGTTTTGAGGATATGTATATATATGAAAGTGTAATAAGAGTTGTATACTTTAGTTTCAACAGTTATAAAAAGGTCATATATAGTTTTGATTAGTGATGATTTTATAATCGCCTGTGATATGAGTAGATTATATAAAAGTCTGTTTTGTTTAAAGGTTATATTATACAAGTGTGTGTGTGTGTATTTACTTAAACTTAGTTTATAGATTTTATATATTTGTCGTTGTATACTATACTTTCAATATGATATACATAGATTGGAAAAAAAATTGTCTGTTACTATTTAAGTTTATATAGATTGCTGTTAGTGTATTATATATGTCAGCTTATTTATATATATGATTTGATTTAGTGGTATATATATTTTATAAAGAATGGTATTGTTTATATGTACGTCAGTGTAATGGCAGTTTCGTATATGTCCTATATATTAGGTTACGTATATTGTTTTTATATTTTGGTTGTTGGTTGATTTTATTCACATATGTTTAATAAATGTATGTTTATATAAACATATTATTAAATATAATTGTATAATAGTATTATATACATATTTATATCAAGGCAGTATGTAGGCTTGCTAGGTACATTTGTTAAATTTGTTCATCTATTTTGTTTTGTTCCATTTTGTCTGCATAGTATATTTATTTATTAATTTATGATTTTAAACTATTTACATATATGATTATTTTAATTTTTAAACGTATCTAAACTTTAAACAAAAATAATATATATGAGTTTGATTTAATTATTAGTTGAAAGTTATATTATTTTATTATTTGTGCTGAATTGAAATATAGAAATAAAGAAATAATAATGCACATATTCTCAGTTTATACCAAAATTATTATGATTTGTTCTCATCGATTCCCATGTTATCAACTTTTGGTTTGTCGTGCCTATTTCTTCATCAAATTCATGCCCATCTTACTGTGCTTGGATTCATAACTCAACTTCAGTGTCCGTATCTGTGTTCGTATCCATGTCATCTCATATTTTCTCTAGCCTCGAAAGGTGAGCAATCACTCACGATTAACGTTCTTATATTTATTAAATTTGATTTCAATTGAGACGACAATTGAAATATGCTGTTGTTAGTTATTTACATTGCTATATATATGCTATTATCTGTATTTGTTCACCTATGACATCTGACACCATTATCTGTTATTTATATTGATGATATATGCCTGCTATATTATTATCATATCAGTTATCACTCTGCAAGTTCCCTATTCGTATAGAATTAACTATGGGTTGAAATGATACATACCCGAACGATCTATAGAATAGGAGAAAATCGTTATGGGTTGAAATGATAGACCCAACCGATTTTCATTAAATTTAGGATTATGGGTTGAAATGATATATACCCATATATATTTAAATTGCGGATTGAAATGATAATTATCTGTATCACTTGACCATAGGATGGAAAATTATATGCAAACACCGTGATCTATATATAAAAATATTTTGAAATGATTTCTATGGTTTTCGGAAGGAAATGCATGGTTTTATAAAATATTGATTTAGTATATAAAAATGTTATTTTATACATAGTTAAATTCTTGATTTTAAGCTATGTATAAATTTGTTTTAATATAGAATAAGTTTAACAATAAAGTTTGATTTTTATTTAAAATATAATATGGTTAAATATTTATGTAAAATTTTATTTTAATATAGAGTTTATAATGATTTAAATAAATTAAGGTTGGAAGATAAATTTGAAATTGATTTGAAATTAAATTTATTTAAGAATTATACTCAAATATGTTTGATTTGAAATTTATTAAATATGATATTTTAAAGGATATGATTTTTATAACTTGGTTTTGTTTAAGGTGATTTAAATTAATATATCAAGTTTAAATAAATTGAAGCAATATTCAGTTATTTGAAGTTTGAAAGTTTTATATAATGATATTGGATTTATTAAGTAAATATTTCAAAACTAAATAATAGTAAATTGAATTTGATATATATGGAATTATAAAAATTTAGTTTTGAAATTATGGAATATTTAAAGCTTTGAAATATATGGAATTTGAAACGGATTATTGAAAACTGAATTGAGTTGAAATTTACGAGTTAAGATTTGATTTAAATTGAACTTTGGATTCAAGTTGATTTGAATCAATTTGTGAATTTTGAGGAAATTATTTTATTTTATAAAGTAATTTAAAATTTTAAAACTATTTTATCATATATATTATTTTAATATCTAAATTGTTTAAGTGGTGGAAGTTGTGTTTTCAAAGTTATGGATTTCAATGTATTATGTTTTGAAAGTGTTATAATTTCAAGTGTTTGGTTTCGAAAATGTTATAACTTTGAAAGTGCTATGATTTTGGAAATGATATCATGTTTGGTTTTGAAATGGAAAAGATATTTTGGTTTTGAAGTACAAACTATTTTGAAAATGACCGCGGTGTTATAATAACGTTTGGTTGTTAAAGTGACCGGGATCTAAAGTTGTCATAGTCTCTGCCAACTTCGAAAACCATTTAACAACTGTGTACGCTGTGGAGATTGCAGAATGAAGTAGGATGGTGGCGACGTCCTATTGAGGTATATACGTGGATTCGACTCCCGTGAGTTGGCAAAAGGTGGCTAAAACTGGAGCGATTCTCGGGACAATGAGGTAGCTCCTCTGATCGGATACACTCCTTCGATATTATATTCTGATTTTGTGATTGATTTGGTAGCCACTTTTGATGTGGGAGTGCGGCTCGAGGTGGGCTGTAGCTGCGGCTATGCGTTACTACCAGCCCGGATGCGTAATTGGTATGTCTACCCTGGCATTGCCTCGTTGTGCCGTGTCACCTAGCCTAGCACGCCTTATACGAGTTTGTTTTGTACCATACCTATGGAGTGCCCTCTGACGACGTCCAGTATAGGGGAAATTACGGTATTGTATAGACTACGGGAATACATAAAATGTGTTAAGGTGGAAAATGTAAAGCCTTAACACTATTTTCAAATATATTATGCTTTACTTTAGACATTATTATAATAGAGTTTATTACTACATAGTAGATAGTTTAACAGATCCTTAGAGGATGGTTATCCCAAACATCCTTTGAGTTACTTGTATTTCAGTTGTTATTTCACTAGAGTTGCATTTATTGATATAAGAATGTTAATCCTGACTTGAGTGTTTTGTGTTTTGCTTTAAGCTCGGGTCAGATTGAGTGATACAACTTTTGAGACTCACCTTTGGAGTTGGAGCTTCGTTTAGAGATCCGTCTACATCCTTTCAGCTTGCATTTATTCAGTTGATTCCGGTGATGTATTCTGATATTGTATTTGACTATTGTATTTGAAACTTCTGTTGTATCTGATTTAACTCTGATATATATAGTAGCTTCATGAACTACTATTCATTTTGTTTCCGCTGCATATTGTTATATTACTCCGTGTCTATGATTCTATGATTATTATTTACTGTATATGCTGAGTTTTTCCAAATATAAATTAACAATTTGGTATTTCGAGCAATTCAAGCCTAGCATGTGTGGATGCGAATGTTTGGAAATATCGGGTCGTTACATATCACTTGCTTGGTTTCGTAAAATTCAATTTCACTTTATTAAGAATCATCTTGTTGTGGCTGTTATTTACACTAATTCTATAAGTCAAAACTATATCAGTTTGGACACATGGAATTTGATAGTCGACAAAATTCCAATATCTTCCATATTCAACTCTATAGTCCACACACAAACTTCTGTGTTTAATAATAGCAATTATTACTAACAAACTACTCTGGGCCTAGATTTTTGACTTTGAGTTGCTTGAGTTTACCGTGATACTAACCCATATAATTGAGGAGATGAATCCTCTTTCAAATAATGCTTAACTTCCAATACTTCCACTTAACCCTCTACAATCACTCAACACCATGCCATGATTTGACTATATTCAAAGTGGAGCTTTCATATTGAAGATCGATGGTATTCTCAAGTTGAGAGAATTATGTAAATCAGTCACATTGATATTTTTTATTTGACCTTAGTTATGTTAACCAACTAAAAACTAGCTAGTGAGTCATTCAATAATCGTCCAATAATTATTAGTATGTTACCCCTAGGTTCCTCCAACAATCATGAGTAATGCACTACCTAACATCTGAAGTGCATTGTATACTCTAACATATCCAGTCTCGATGCATCTTGAATTGGAATATTTAAAGTGATGTGTTTTATAATATTATGATAAAATACTCATGATTATAACTATTTGTATTTACTATCATAAACACACCATTTATGGATTTTATGTTATGTATATTTTAACTAATTATTTGATTATTTATAACACACTATAACAAATGTATAATAGAAAGAATAACATCTTTATTACGAATGAGAATTGATTACAAAGTTAATTAATTTACAATAAATTACCGAATTACCCCTAGGGTATTCCTCTAACTTTATTGATCTCCCACTTACACTTAAAGGAAATTATGGAATCTTAGTCTCGTCCCTTTCATTGGCTTCTCGAGAGATAATCGAGCTAGATCCTTAGTGCATGGATCTGCTATGTTTTCCTTGGTATCTACCATTTGCATCACGACCTCTTTCTTATCAATGAATTATCGAATATGGTGGAACTTTTAAAGAATATTTCATGAGTTTTTTTTGTACTATGGACTTCTTTGCATTCTGCATCGTAATATTGTGATCATAGAACAATGCCATATGATTCTCGGTGTTGGGAATCACTCCAAACTCACTCAAAAACTTATGCGTCCAGACTGCCCCATTAGCTGCTTCATTGAGGGCGATGCACTCGGCCTTCACCCAAATCAACAATTATTTCTTATTTAAAACCTTTTCAAATAACGGGCCCATCATTAAGTACAAAGACATAAGCATACATCGATATACTATCTTTTATATCATTTTGCAAGCATACATACATATATATACCCTTTCATAAGGAGGTCTCTATTCCTGTAAATAAAGAATAAGCCCCGAGTATTTTTTTGAATATTTCAGCATACATTTTACGGTCGTCCAATGTTTTTCTCTGGAATTAGACTAGTATCAACTTACGCATCATAATGCGCATGCTACATGTCACAACCCGCATATTTTATGATTATATATTTAAATATTTATTTGAATAAAGCATCGTTAATTATGTTAAAGTCCAAAATGTGAATTTTTGTAAATAGCTGAATCCGGACTCGAGACTAGTTACATTGAGTTCAAATCGACGTTTGCAACTTGTTTAAGCATAAACATTGTTGTGTTTGGAGTTTATTAGGATTGTGGTATTTTCATTTGGGCTTTGGGTTGTGTTCTAGCCCATTAACCCAACAAGATAATCCAAGCCCTTCTACTAAATACCCTAACTCCTCTCCTCTTCATTCATTCCATTCTCTATTTCCTGACACCCTTAAGCTAAAGGAAAAATGGGAGAAAAGAAGGGAAATTAAAATTCCTAAACCTTAGCTTTTCTTAGGAATTCAAATTCAAATTATAAATAAAAGAGAAGCTTAGGCAAGCATCTTCTTCATCTTCTTTATCTCAATCTCTCTCCAATTTTCAGAAATTCCTATAACCTAATCTAGAAAATCTCTTCATGTGGTACTAGATTGGAGATTATAGAGGTGTAGTTGAGGAAGAATTGATCGTAGCTTGTTTTAGAGCTTATCTTTTCTATTATTGAGTTTAAAGGTGAGTTCTTGAACTCACGTCTATGTTTATAGCTTTGATTGTTGTTAGGTATGAATTCGTAATATCTATTTCTTATTTAATTTCTTTTGAATTGAATTAGTTTGGTGAATTTTATTAATTTTTGTATTTTGAAGTCAAAATTTATGAAAACCCTAGTATGGGTGTTTAGACATGCTGTTTTGGGTGAATTAAAGAGCCTTCAGGGCTGGGTTGTCACTTAGCATAACTCCCTAGTTGTAATTGCTTATCCAATCGCTTCTGAATCCAACAAGTTATGTAGGTTTACCCATTTACTGATTTTGCAAATTCTATCCCGCTACAAGCGACAGACGTCTATGGATTATCCGTTGATGTCTATGACCTCAGGGTTACAATTTCTCGAAATAGGGGACGTACGTCTGTCCCATAGACGTTTGTGGCTGTTAAATTCTAAAACTGGATTATATTTATATGGATTTCCAATATATTGATTTTGGATTATCCAAATAGTTATTATCATTCAATATTAACTTTGGTGATCTCTTTTTGGATTTTGGTGTTTCCATTCGATGGATTTGATATCGATTTCCTTGGTTTTAATTCACGTCATTGAAATATGGATTTTTGTGATTGATGTTTTTACAATCGTTTTTGTGATTTGTCACCTTTAAATAAAAAGGTTTTATACTAGTAGTAAATACTAAGCTCTTTCACCAAAATGATTCCAATTCTAATTTTAATAAAAAGCTCGATTTTAAAACCGTTTTCCAATCTATTTGTATATATAAACATTTACCTCATTCGTATGAGAAATCCAATTAAATGACATAGCAAAACAAGTGGAATGAAACGCTTGCGTTTACTTTGTCGATTATTTCTTGGACTTGTTCGACTGAAATCATGTGGCAATTTTCAAGTGGGAATCTACAATTTGTTCGTAAATATTTAAGTTAAGCCAATTGTTATTGGACATGAAGCTAACTCATTTATTTACTAGCTTAGCATAATTTACATTTACTGATCAATGATGATCATTTTAAGATTCAGACTTAGGATGTGCAATGATTCTTTATCCGCGTAGGGGAATATACCTCATTTTGTGAAGCTTCGGCTCAATTTAATGGGGTAGCAATCCACGGTCTTTTGATCGTTTGTGGAGCTTTGTCTCATTTGTCCGCAAGGGGGACTATAACCTATTCTGTGGGGCTTCGGCTCATTTTTATGGGTTAGTGACCCTGGTATAGCGTCTCGTTTGTGATACATGTGTTGGTGGATTTTCATACTCTCGTTTGTGACAGGCCCCCCTTTATGCTTTCTAGAATTTATGTTTCACCAATTTTTGTGATTTGCATTGATAAGCTTTATCAATATCTGTGATTTGGTGAATAAAATTAAAGAATATGATATTCTTTTTGGGTGTGAGAAAACTTGAGATATTGTATTAATTTTATTGTTATCTAACATATCTCTTATCTTATCTCATCTTACATGATAATTATAGCTAAATTGATCCGTTTATTTTCTTAAATAATACTCGGGTCTGACCGAGTTGGTCCAAATGTTTCCACATGGCTTCTTAGCAGGGACTATCTTCTTACTTTTGGCTAACTACTTTAGCTTAATAGTTTTTTGTCTTCCATGTATATGAGATAAAGACTCTTTAATGTTTTCATATTCTTTTGGAAAGTAGTGGATATTCTGTGACCACTACTATGATGTCCACTTCTATGTATTATATTCATATATGTTTCTGTCTTAGTGATATGAATATATGTGCCTGATTTTATGTTATGATTATTATATATTGTTTCTGAAAGGCATTTTTCCACTATATGGTAGCTTTGCATTTGTATTGAATATGTCAGATTTCCTCTTGAAATGAAGGTATATTATCCGACATATCAGTGCTCGCTCAAAGCACTTATATAGTTGGTCGCTCCTCGACAGCCTTATTCTTCGCGCTAAGCGATGATATTACCTAGTAGTGTCCTTGGTTTGTGAGAGTATAGCGGTGGGGCATCACAGCATGGTATCAGAGCCAAACTTCAAAACAATATAGGATATTATGATGAGGATCATCGTCCTCAGTCTCTCTTAGGAATCATGCCTTGGGATTTAATTCAAGTCTTAGGATTAGTCATGTCCTATCTTATTTTATGATGCCTTGTTTTATTAATCAAGCTTATTTCAATTCATTCGTAGAATAACCTTTTTTTCTTCTTTCTTTTTGTTTAAGAAGACAAATGGTTAGAGCAGGCCGTCCTAGCACTGATTAATCTAGTGGTCTTCCTCAGGAAGACGCGTTCAGGTCTGCACAATAGTTTTTGGATCTTGTAAAGAATTCCCAAGCTACCGATCCCATTTCTGGGCCTACTCATCCTAAGTCTGGGTTTGCATGCTTGCGTAGTGATTACATCAATTTTGGGTGGAAAGCCATTCAAAGGTTCTGAATGTGTTAGAGAAGTTCAGGCTTGGCTTAGAACATGCAATCACATCTTTTCTCGCATAAATATTTTGGATTTACATCGAGTCCAAATGGCTTCTAGCAAGCTCCAAGAGAGAGCATTAGATTGGTATTAGCTTTTAATTTCAGAAATTTTTGAAGCAGATCTTACTTGGGAGCAATTCTGAGAAAGGTTCGAGTTAAATTTTATACCTGAAGCAGGAAAGGTAACTTTAGCTCGACGCTTCATTGATCTATTCAGGGTGAATCTTCTGTGATAGACTATGTCACATCTTTTGAATCCCTCTCCGAATATAGGGTCGAGTATATTAATACCCCATTGAAGAAGAATCAAAGGTTTATCTGTGGTCTGAATAAGAATCTCAAAAACGCTATACTTCTGAAACTAGAAGTGCCTTTCAATCAGCTTGTAGATATTGCTCTTCGACTTGAAGAGGACGATAAGGAAAGTGATGGTGATATTAGGGGTGCCAAGAAGAATTTTGACAACTGCAAGAAGAGGCATCCCAATAATAAGTTCAAAGGCCCTAATCCTATTAAGAAAGGGAAGTAAGCAACTTCGGTAGTGAAGACTCCTGCCCCTGGTCGTGGAGAATTCTATAATTGTGGTTCTAAGGATCATTATGCCAATAAGTGTCCAAAGTCCCTTACTTGTCGTTATTGTAAAAGTTTGGGTCATCCGTATCTTCATGTTATAAACTTTGAAATAAGAAAGAGGGAAAGCTGAAAGTTGTGCAAACTCCTAGTAACACTTCTCTTGGTCAAGGTATTTCTAATTCTATCCTTGATGGTATTATTGTGTTTCATGATCATCCTATTCGAATTCTTTTTGATACGAGTGCATATCGCTCTTTTATATCAAAAGAAATTATAGATACTTTGTCTTTAAATGTTATGGACTTGATGACTTCACTGAAAATTATGAATCCGGTTGATGGATCCGCAACATTTAGTTTATGTTGTAAGGTTATTGAGATTATTTTATGTGATTATGTTTTCCATGTAGATTTCCATGTTATGGTTTTGGAATAATATTGGGAATGGATTGGCTTAATCATTATGAAGCCTACGTCCTATGTCCCGAGAGGACTATCCATCTTCGACATCCCTAATCGATCAAGCATGTTTATATCGTTCTTAAAGATTCCATTTCCAATTCGATGGCTAGCTTATATTCTCTGAACCCACATGATGATGTCAATGATGATGAGGAAGATTTCATTTCCCTCATTCACGTCGTTCGTGAATTTTGCGACATCTTTGAGCTTGTTTTGGAATTACCACCCAAGCGAGCAATTGAGTTCAAAATTAATCTAATCCCTAGAGCTCTACCTATCACTCGTCCTCCTTATCGTATGTCCAATAAGGAAAATATGGAGATGCTTAAACAATTATCCGAATTGAAAAAAAAACAGTTCATTCGTTCTAGTTCCTCTTCTTAGGGAGCTTCCACTATCTTTGTGAAGAAATCCAATGGTACACACAGACTTTACGTTGAATACCGCAAGCTTAATGACCTTACCATAAGAATAAATATCCCTTCCCTCAGATTTATGATCTATTCAATCAACTTTGCGGTGCCAGAGTCTTTTCACAGTTAGACTTAGTAATAGGTTTCCATCAGCTTTGAATTGTAGAGGATAGTATTCACTTGACATCATTCCATACTCATTATGGATCTTATGAATCTTTTTATGCCATTTGGTTTAATGAATGCTCTAGCTTATTTTGTTAACCTTCTGAATCGAGTTCTCAAAGACTTCCGCGATCGATTTGTTCTTATCTTTATTGATGATATTCTTATTTATTCTAAAATCGAGAAAGAGCATGAAAAACATCTTCGAATTGTGTTGGAAACTCTTAGGAGCAACCAATTGAAAGAAAATTTTCCTAAGTTCCATTTTTGGCATGAAATTTTTAGGACATCTTATTTCCGAATTCGGAATTTCCGTGGATCATTCCTTCAAAGATTGAGGAAATTCAAAACTGGAAGAGACCAGAGAGTGTAACCGAAATTCATAGTTTGTTGGATTGGCGGGCCATTACCGTCGATTCATAAAAGACTTTTCTAGAATTTCCTCACCTCTTAGTAGTTTGAGAAAGAAGGGAGTCATATACATTTAGTTAGACAAATGTGAAGCTTCTTTTCTGAAATTAAAAGAACTCCTTTTCAGTTCCCCTATTCTTGTGATTCTCGAGGGGAACCAAGACTTGATTGTTTATACCGATGCCAGTTGTAATGGTTTGGGAGTCATTCTCATGCAAAGGGAACGTGTTATCGCTTATGCATCTAGGTAGTTAAAGCCTGTCGTGACTAGATATGCCACTAATGATTAGAGCTCGCGGCCATTATTTTCGCTCATAGAATTTGACGTCATTATCTTTTAGGAGAGAAATTTGTTCTCTACACCGATCATATATATTTAAAGTATTTATTCTCTCAAAAGGAACTTAATTGCGTCAATAACATTAGCTCGAATACCTTGCATCTTATGATCTTAATATTCTTTATACTCCCGAAAAGGGAAATCGTGTTGTTGATGTCCTTAGTCGTAAGCAATAAATGGTTGTTTCCATGACGATATCTGAATGGAACGATCTCGAGACTTTATCCACTTGTGAGATTCGAGATCCTGAATCCAATTCATTTTCATCTCTTATTTTATGTAGCCTTGAGGCTTATCCTTCTCTTTTAGACCACGTCCTTGAAGCTCAAAAGCACGACTCCGAATTGGCTCATCTTAGCCAAAGTTGTAGAGACAACAATAATATTGATGGTTTGAAAGACTTTGAAATTGATGCTCGTAGAGGCGTTTGAAAATTTCATAGGCTTATTGTGCCAAATATTAATGGTCTTCGTAAAGACATTTTAGAAGATTGTCATCGTTCTAAATTTACCATTCATCCGAGTAGTAATAAAATGTAGTGGACATGAAGAGACTTTATCATTAGGATGGAATGAAATTCGATATTGCTAACTTTATTAAGCGTTGCATGACTTTCCAACTCGTAAACGCCGAGCACCAGAGGCCTGGTGGGTTATTGTAACCTCTGGACATTCCCATTTGGAAGTGGGATCAAGTTTCCATGGACTTTATTGACGGTCTTCTCCGTTCTCATTCAACCCATGATAGTTTATTGGTGATTGTAGATAGACTTTCAAAAATCCATCCATTTTCTTCCCATTCAGTATAGCCAAACCATACCTCTTTGTTCTAAACTCTATGTTAAAGAAATTGTTAAATTGCATAGAGTTCTTACTTCTATTGTTAGCAGTCGTGATCTGCTATTTACTAGTGGATTTTGGAAAGGTCTTCAAAAAGCTTTGAGAACGAAGCTTAATTTTAGCACCGCTTATCATCCTGAGTCCGACGGACGAACAGAGCATGTGAATAATACTCCTGAAGATCTCCTTCATGCATATGTCCTTGATTTTGGTGGAAGTTGGGAAAATCATATTTCTCTTGTTAAGTATTATTACAATAACAACTTCCAATCTAATATTGGTATCACACCTTTTGAGGCACTATATGGAAGGCCATGACGATCTCCTTCGTATTGGCTTGGAACCGATGAGAAGCTGATTTTAGGTCCAACATTTCATCCATGATGCCACAGAAAAGATTGACCTTATTTGCCATAGGATGAAAGAAGTTCAGAGTAGAACAAAATCCTATGCCAATAACCAAAGAAGGAATTATGAATTTTCTGTGGAAGATTTAGTATTCATTCATGTTGCACCTGTGAAGGGTGTAGTGCGTTTCAGTCGATTGAAAAAATTGGCACCTCAATATATTGGCCCGTTTCCCATTAGTGAACACATTGGTTCCACGGCTTATCACCTTTCGTAACCTTCTCAATTTTCCGCTATTCATGACGTATTTCACGTTTCTCAACTACGGTAATGCCTAAGCTAAAGAAAAAAGTAGGAGAAAAGGAGGGAAATAAAAATTCCTAAGCCCAAGATTTTCTTAGGAATTCAAATTCAAGTTATAAATCAAAGATAAGCTTAGGTAAGCATCCTCTTCATCTACTCCATCTCAATCTCTCTCCAGTTTCCGAAACTCCTATAACCGAACCTAGGAAATCTTTGCATGTGATACTAGATTTGAGAATCTAGAGGTGTAGTTGAGGAGGAATTGATCTTAGCTTGTATTAGAGCTTATCTTTTTATATTTTTTGAGTTTAAAGGTGAGTTCTTGAATGCACATCTATGTCTATAACGTTGATTGTTGTTAGATATGAATTCTTAACATCTATTTCTTATTCAACTGCTTTTGAATTAAATTGGTTTGGTGAATTTTCTTAATTTTGGTATTTTGAAGTAAAAATTTATGCAAACCCTAGTATGGGTGTTTAGACATGTTGTTTTGGGTGAATTGAAGAGCCTTTAGGGCTGGGTTTTCGCTTGGCATAAATCCCTAGTCGTAGTTGCTCATTCAGTCGCTTTCGAATCCAAGAAGTTATGTAGGTTTGCCCATTTAAGGGCTTTGCAAATTCTATCCTGCTACAGGCAACAGACGTCTGTGGATTATCCATAGACATCTGTGATCCTAGGGTAACAATTTCCAGAAACAGGGAACATACTTCTGTGGATTTCCCACAGATGTCTATGGCTATTAAATTCTGAAATTGGGATTACTATTTTGTGGATATTCAATATATCGATTTCTGATTATCCAAACAGTTATTGTCATTCATTATCAACTGTGATGATCTTTTTTCTAGATTTGTGGCGTTTCCTTTCGATGAATTTGATATCGATTTCCATGGTTTTAATTCATACCATTGAAATGTGGATTTTTGTGGTAGTGTTTTTACAATCGTTTCTGTGATTTGTCACCGTTAAACACAAAGGTTTTATACTGGTAGTAAATACTAAACTCTTTCACCAAAATGGTTCCAACTCTACTTTTAATACAAAGCTCGATTTTAAAACTGTTTCATTCTATTAGTATATACAAAACTTTACTTCATTCATATGAGAAATGTAATTAAATGACAGCAAAACAAGTGTATGAAATGCTTGCATTTACTTAGTCGTTAATTCTTGGACTTGTTCGATTGAACTCTTGTGACAATTTTTGAGTGGGAATCTAAAATTCGTTTGTAAGTATTTAAGTTAAGACAATGGTTATGGGACATGAAGCTAAACTCATTTATTTACTAGCTTAGTGCAATCTACACTTATTGATCAATGATGATCATTTTGTGATTTAGACCTTCGATGTCCAATGTTTCTTTGTCCGCATGGGGGACTATACCTCGTTCTGTGGAGCTTCGTCTCAATTTAGTGAGGTAGCGACCCATGGTCTATTGATTATTTATGGAGCTTTGGCTCATTTGTCCACAAAGGGGGGCTATACCCTGTTCTGTGGAGCTTCGACTCATTTTTATGGGTTAGCGACCCATGGGATAGCGTCCCGTTTGTGATACATATGGTGGTGAGTATTCATGCTCCCATTTGTGATAGGCCACCTCCTTTGTGCTATCTCGATTACTAAATATTAATTTTTAGAATTTTTGTTTCATCTTTTTTTATGATTTGCATTGATAAGCTTTATCAATATTTGTGATTTGGTGGATAAAATTAAAGAATATGATATTCTTTTTGGGTGTCTGAGAAAAACTGAGATATTGTATGATTTTTATTGTTATCACATATATATTTGACATACAACTTATCCTATCTCATCTTACATGATAATTATAGTTAGACGGATCCATTTATTATTTTTCTTCTTAAATAATACTCATGTCAGACCGAGTTGTTTCAGGTGCTTCCACTTGACTTCTGTAACAACCCGGAATTTTCGAACCCGAAATCTCCAGATGGTTATGAAAAAGAAGACAGGGGTAGAAGAAGAAGGGAAAAAAAACATCAGAACCTCACATCGCAGTGGAATAAAATATAATATATAGAATACAATTTTAAATACAAGAAATCTGTACTGTATACATATACATACATACCATCATCAGAGTACATCAATCAGTTATACATATCCATACACAGCGGAAATAATAGGCAGATACGGGAATACGCTCTGTCATTCAGCTCGTCTCCTGAGCTCCAACATATAACCTGAATCCTGTTTTAACTCGGTCTGACCCGAGCATCATATAAAACAACACCTGAGTCAGTCTGGAATACCAGCGTGAGAAAATCACACTCAATTGGATTATTAAAGTTTCGAAAATCCTTTGAAAACAAAAGCATCTCGTAAGACCACGCCACAAATAAACATGTCGGGTTTTTGCCTTACGATAGCTAAAACAATTTTTATGAAAATTCTCTGATATTATTATAGTGTCTATAGAAAGTAAATAGAATCTAGCTGAAATGCTTGCATCTCACGTTTCAGCAATAGTTGGGCACAATCAAAACCATACAGGCGCTTATTGGACATTGGATCCCATACAATGGCAGGGCTATTGGGGTACCGCCCGTCACAGTACCTGGTCTAGATCAGAGTACCGAGGAGCCACCCTAACTCCCCTGCAACACAAGACCGTAACCATTCCTTATTGAACAGTCCCAAGCAAGATCACCCCGCAGTTGGCGCGACCAACCGCCCACTAAGCCGAATAAAAAGGACATCTAGACAGGGGAAACCTCACTCCCCAGTGGGGGCTACCCACGAAGTCTTGCTGCACCTCCCCTGTTTTAGCCATTCCCGGTTGATGAGGCTTGAGGTTAAGCGTTACCTTTTAAGAACGAGTCCCACTTAGAATGCTCATCGTTCACCTGACGATGTTCTGAAATCATTCAATCCATACAAGTTGCCCTGGGTTTGGACAAACCAAATCACCGTCTTCAACTCTTCACGGTCTTCATTCGTAATCGTTCAAACCGGATCGAAGTGGTTTTCGGATAATTAAATCCGATCCCGGACTCTTCGAAACGATCAGTGCATTGTCCAATATTGATAGTCGGTTATTTAACTATCAATTAATCATTCACAAGCAACCATCAAATAATTTCCACAAATTATTTATCTCAAATACCATTCAGATAGTATTTCCATTTAATCCATTTGAAACAAATTTTCAAAGTCCTTTTATTTTCATGAAATCATTTAACTGATTTCTTATACTCACTCACAATTGATTTATCCTTTGAAAATATTTCTATTTTCTCATTTCTTCCTCAAAAATTCAATTTACACTTTCCTTAAAATTTCACAAATTCACTTTCTCCACTTAATAAGATTTCTCCTAAATCTTATCCCATTTAAATTAATTTGCTTACCATCACAAGAGGATTTTGATTGGAGTTTAAAAACATTTTGAAAACATATATATTTATAAAATAAGAAGTAATATTAAATATTAAAATTTATATCTAGTTATTTATAAGTTTCAAAGTTGGTTTTAGAAAACTTAGAGTTTATAATAAATAATGGCTAAACCTTCAAAATAACTAATTCGAAAATATTTTACATTCAAATAATAGTTTATAAAAAGATTTATATAGTATAGTAATTGAAAATATTCTTTTTAAAACTAAATTATAATTTTAGAAAATCCAATATGCATCTATAAATGCCTCTTGTCCACATTCACCTTTGGAAATATCCTGCTATTTCCATTCAACCAATTTCATATCTCATTTATAAATTCCATTCATGAATTTTATAAAATCTCCTTGGATTTCATTTATTATAAGATAGTTTGATTTAAAAATCTCATCTTTATAATTTATTTCTTTCTATAAAGTTCCATATTGTCCCATTTAATAAATTCCATTCATTATAAAATTTCCTTTTGACTCTTATTAAGAATTTCTTATTCATAATTCTTAATAGCATCTTCTTTATTTCCTAATAAGTTTTCTTTTCTTTTCTTATTAATATTTCTTTTTATTCCCTTAATAGACCTCCATTTCCACTTCTTAATATAATACCATTTTCTTTAATTCACTTATCGATTACAATATTCCTTCAAGTATAAATTTATAATTTAAATTTTCCAAAACTCAACTTTATCACATTAAGGTTTAACTTAAGTAGAAAATATACTTTTATTTCTTTTCTTCATTCTCACTTAAAGTAGATTCAAATTTCAAATAAATATTTTCTATTTGAGTTTTATTTAACTTCTTCAAATTAATTTAATCAAACTCAATATATCATCCTGTCACTTAACAGCATATATATGAAATAAAATAAATAGTTTTGAGGAATCCTGTTGGATCCCTCCAACCTGTTTCCCTGCATCCACAGATGTTAGCACAATAAAATAACAATTTCACTTCAATGTGAAATATTGCAGTATATGGGTTTAATATTTCTAACATCCACTTATTACGCGGCATAAAAAGTTTATTTAATTATTCACTACTTCAACCATCATTCAAGCAATTCAACAATTAAATTTAAATTCAACAATTCAAATTTTAAACTTAACTGAGTAAGATTAACTCACCTTTGATTTAATTGTTGCAATCCTTCCCAATCCAGATTCGTTTCCATATTTTTGACCTTAAATAACAATTTCATGGATTTATTAATATTTGTAAATAAATTTATTCATTTATCTAATAATTTATTTTTCAACAAGTGATATAATTTAAACAAATACTTAAATTTTAAGCAAATAATTTATATTTTATATATTCTTCAAACTGCATATTTAAATAGTCTGTAAGTTTAAAAATCTAATTTTTTCATAATCTTTAAACATTTCTATATATATTATTTAATTAGAATTAAGCCGAGGTTAACTTAATATTTTTAAATAAACTGCTTATCAGATCATGATACTTTGCTGTAAATTTTTTATAAGTTTTACCTTACTGTTAAGATCTTCTTAATCTACAAGTAGGTATACATAGATGTATAAATTGTTGAAATTACAAACATATCCTTTACTGTAAAATATATATATATATATATATATATATATATATATATAGCTAACTAATTTTTAAAATCTCTGTTTTAAGATTAACCAATTCAATCTTGCTTGTAATAATTTCTTTATTCAGAACTGAAGACAAAAATTAAATTGAATTAGATAAAAAGAAGAATCACTACCTCACTGCCGTTCCATGAACTCACCCACCATCTCTGCCTCGAGATGTGCCGATCGAATCCACTCGTCGCCACTGAAGCACTCACGAACGTCGCCGCCATCATCATACCCTCAACCAAACTAGCCTCGTGACCATCGCATTGCTGAACAACACCCAAACCAGGCTCGCGAGTTCGCCTCTGCCCACTCAAAAGCGTCGCCTTCGTCGCCATTCGAGCAAACCCCCTTCTCGACCTCACTCCTCGCATCGCGACTCCCCAATTCCTATCCCCAGCAACCCACGATCGATTCCCCCCTTTCGCGCCACCTGATTGAACGCGATTTCGTTCGTATAATTTTTTTTTTATTCTTAGGCATACCGTGAAACGGCTTCAGGAAGAAAAGGGGAAACGAGGGAAAAAAAGAAGGTTTCGGTTCGAGCTTTGAGGGTAAGAAATAAACGAAGGAATTTCGTTCGATTGGGGAAACAACATGATAGAGAGGTAGCTGCCATTAAAAAAAAATTTGGTTTCTGATCGAAGAGAGCAACAAGAAGCAATGTGATTTTAAAGAAAAGGAAAGCGTATACAAGAAGACGAACGATAGGGTTAGTGTGTTGAGGAAGCTATGTTGATTATTTCATTTTTTTAAAACATTATATTTAAAATCTTTTCGAATTTCAAGTAAATTATAGCGCGTATGCTTATCGTATAATCACACGGTCACCCCAAAAATTACGAAATTTGAAATCCGGCAATAATTCAATATTACGAATCCAACGGAACTGGTTTCGCTGAATTCCGAGACTGTGCCTCGGAAGGCTATTTTCAATTGTCAATTTAAACCATGTAAATTTAAAATTGAACAAACAGCTGTTAAATTCAATTTTAATTCATCTATTATTCTCAGTATTATTAATACAAATTTTATAAACCGTTAAAATATTTTCAACAAACTTATAATTCCATATTTAAATAATTTACCCAATTGTCAATCACTATTTAATTTATTCAATTTAATTGTTATATTTAAATTTTGAGTTTTTTTTATTAAATCAAACCAACTTTTCATATTGAAAACAAATTATATTTCAAATTAATTATTTAAATTCATTTTAAATATCACAAATTAACGGTTGAAAAAGCCGGGTCGTTACATTCCTCCCCCCTTAAAAGAATTTCGTCCTCGAAATTACTAGTTAGGAAGAATGGTCCTATACCCGTTATTATTACTTCACAATCAACAATTCAACATCCTACCAAACTACCCTTTTTAATAAAAGACGCATTATCCTTCTTATTAACTTCCTAAACTTTTTCCCTAGTATAAAACTATATTATATGCTTAACTATTCAAGTTTCAATTTAAACTCAAATTTTGACTTATCAAAATTTTCTCAAAATTTTTCTAACACCCTAAATTCCGGAAATTTTTTGCCAGCGTCTCCTTTGCACGACTAGCTCGGTACAGCTACAAAATGGCTCTACGGCCTCTCAAAAACCCAAAAGAAAACAAAAAGCCAAGCGGCTCGATCAAAATCCCAATCAATTTCCATATAGAAATTCAAACACATACCTTTTTGTCGAGCATTTCTTATTTATCTTCTGAAATCAAACTCAATTCTCTTTACCTTTATATTACCTGCATATCTTACACAGCAATCTATCCAATCACAATATACAATACATTTTATCGACATTCTTACGAATGTCCATGTCTATTCATTTAAATATTATTTTAGATTATATTTGAAATATCAATTTCCAATTGAGAATGCATTTTCCTTACTTAAGTTAGTATAATGCATTTTCCTTACTTAAGTTAGTATAAACATCTTATGTGTTTCTTATATTTATTTTCATCTTACCACTTTAGTTTGTATTCATTCTTATTTAATTGATTCTTCCATTTCAATATGAATTCAATTTATCTTTAACAATTCTCTTTTTTTTTATAATAATAAATTCATGTCATTATTTTAAATTAGTTTCATTCACAAATTTATTTATTTCAAATTTGAAAACGTTCATCGTTAACAAAATTTTCACAAACTTCAAAAAAAATTCTAACCCCCAAAATTTCTGAAATTTTTTGGCAGAGTCCCCTTTGTACGGAGGAGCTTTTGCAATTTGATAATAGATATAAATATATATATATATATATATATATATCGACCCACACGGTCGGAAAAACCAAAAACAGTTCATATTTCCTAGTTTGTATTGCGTAGGCGTACCTTATTTAGCATTTTAAGCAAGCGACTTATTTTATTTTAGCATTTACGTGCCCAAAATCCCGCTATACCGTCTTCTGGTACCTGTACTTACTCAATTTAAACTCATAAGTAACATATGTATGAAATTTATAACATTGCATTAATTTAAACAGCTACAACACTCAAAATCATAAGCAATGCAATATAAATAACTTCATAACAAATTTATATAGTTCCCAAACTAGTTCCATTTGTTTATCACTGACACAAATACCGTTTGCATTCAACTTTAAGTGAGTTACACACATTTACTTAACTCCAATTCATAATTATGCCCACACAAACCCATTTTCCATTTAATTGATTTCAAAAATCAATTTCTGCTTCTTAACAATTCAAAACCATATTTTATAAGAAATTATACGCAAATCAAGTTCTATAAGCAGGTAATAAGGTTTCCATACTAATTTAGTTGCTCTTACTTAATTTAAATCACCCTATCCACTACGGAATGATTTTAACATCATTCTTTTATTCAATTCATTCTTAACTCGAACTATTTAATATTCATGGCAATTTATTCAAAAAATCAAGTTTATCGGCTTCTATCATTCCATAGAACTTAATTTAATCATGTTTACGACAACAACAATTATTTCTATGCAATTTCGACAATATTCATTCAACAAACAATTTCTTTAGTTATATAATTGTTTAAAATTAATTCCAACTCGAGTTATATGAAATTCCATTCCATTCTAATTTATTTTTAAATCATATCTTTGCATTGACTTTATTCAAAATCATTCTTATTAAGCTCGACAACTTCAATGCTTAAAATTTAGCAGTCATGTCCCAAATTTATATAAGTCATGCTTTATTAAATTTTAGACTTAAGTTAATTTACTTCAAATTATTTAACTTTCATAACTTAAATTTATTTCTTTTGCCCAGAAATTCATTTCCAATTTAATTTGATTTTATTCAAATCAAATCTCTTTCATTTACTTCTTAACTCAATTAATTATTTCAATTCCCATGTTCGATTCATTCTCGAACTTATTTAACTTATTACAAGACCATTTTCACTTTATTTATTCTCAATTGGATATTGTTTGCACTTCTAACCATTATATTTAATCCAAATTCATTTTATTTACCAACCAATCCAAATTGAATTTTAGATATATAGCTCAAGTTCTCTTTCTACCATTCACTTAAATTCACAACCCCATTTTATTAATTCACCATTCAACTCTATTTAACCAATTCAAAGTTTATTCACATATTCAAGTTACTAATTTATCCCAAATTAGTTTACTCCCAATTTGTAATTCAAAATTTGATTTTTAGCTTCAAAAATCTCTTCATTTAAATTTCTTTGGTTCAATTCTATTCTGTAATTCAGGTTCGGATTTTCTATTCATTTTCCAGATTCAAACAATTCTATTTGACTTATTTATCCCATCATAATTTTATAAGTCCACTTCTTATTTATCTTCACACTTCCATTTATTTACAGTTAACCACATCCCCATTTTATTTTAATTCAGGTTTATACGTCCTCACTTAGCCAAGTATATATTTTTATTTCAACGCCTCTCAATTCTTTTATAAGCTATCAAAGTCTTATTTCTTCAAATTCTACTTTCACTTAGCTTACATTAAATTCAGCCTCATTTCATTATAATGAATTTTACTCAAGTGAGAGTTTTATTATAATATCACCTATATCTCAATTTAATCCATCTTCAGACAAATTCAAACATTAACTTAGCTTAAGTCAATTTCCAGTTCAATTAAAGTGCTCAATCCAATTAAATTTGCTATCCACTATCCATTCACATCCAAAGTTTAAGGTACTTTACCAATCTATTTATTCAATGAACTTTCACTTCCTTCGAAATCACCTTTCCATAAATTTTAAATCTTAAGTTTATTCATTTATCGCAACTTCTTACTTAAATTCATTGCAATTGATTTGATACTCATCTAGATCAAATCCCATGTGATTTAATTAACCAATCTAAATTTGTTAAGATAACATCCAGGGCTAAGTTATTCCATCCATGCTTGATTTGGATCTAATTTGTAACTTCAAATTATCTTTACTTTAGTCCAATTCCAAAACAATTCCAATTCACATTTAATTTACTTACCATTCAATGGAATTTCTATTTATAATTTAGGTTTCATTACTAAATTCCATTTTAATTTCAATTACAACTTAAATCAAATACAACTGAATTTTATTTTCAGTTTAATTCAATTTACTTCCATTCACATAATTTCCATTCACATAACTTACATTAATTTCAATCCACTTTAAGTTTTATTTCTCATTTCAACTTCATTTAAAATCTACTAATTTATTTCTTCCAAACCATTAATTAAATTTCAAGTTTTAAATTTTAATCCAAGTTAAATTTGCATTTCTAACTTTTCACTTTGGATTTTAATTCCAAAATTCACCATTTATGTTTTCCTTGATTAGATAACTATTTTAAATTTAATTATCTCATTTGTCAAACATATGATCATTCAAACATCCATGTAATAATAATTTCAGAAAATATTCTTTTTATATCAAAATATATTTTAGATGAAATTATTTCATTCATCCACTTTTAAAAAAAATATTGTGTCAAATTGCTCTATTTAAGTGTTTAGATACCCCTTCGATCTAGTTGTCCAGACTGTGCCGACGAAGGTTCATATAACACTCAATAAATCAATCAACGCAATATAAAAATCATTCTATATTCACTAACATATACGCGCTCATATCTATAAATACGCTCAAACTTATTCTAGAGTACTACTGACTCTATCTCTAATGAGTAATCCCCACCAGAGCCAAGGTTCTCGCTTAACCTCGCTCTGATACCAAGTGTAACAACCCGGAATTTTCAAACTCGAAAACTCCAGATAGTTATGAAAAAGAAGATAGGGGTAGAAGAAGAAGGAAAAAAAACAACATCAGAACCTCACATCGCAGTGGAATAAAATATAATATATAGAATACAATTTTAAATACAAGAAATCTGTACTGTATACATATACATACATACCATCAATCAGTTATATATATCCATACACAGCGGAAATAATAGGCAAATATGGGAATACGCTCTGTCATTCAGCTCGTCTCCTGAGCTCCAGCATATAACCTGAATCCTGTTTTAACTCGGTCTGACCCGAGCATCATATAAAACAACACCCGAGTCAGTCTGGAATACCAGCGTGAGAAAATCACACTCAATTGGATTATTAAAGTTTCGAAAATCCTTTGAAAACAAAAGCATCTCGTAAGACCACGCCACAAATAAACATGTCGGCTTTTTACCTTACGATAGATAAAACAATTTTTATGAAAATTCTCTGATATTATTATAGTGTCTATAGAAAGTAAATAAAATCTAGCTGAAATGCTTGCATCTAACGTTTCAGCAATAGTTGGGCACAATCAAAACCGTACAGGCGCTTATTGGAGATTGGATCCCATACAATGGCAGGGCTACTAGGGTACTGCTCGTCACAGTACCTGGTCTAGATCAGAGTACCGAGGAGCCACCCTAACTCCCCTACAACACAAGACCGGAACCATTCCTTACTGAACAGTCCCAAGCAAGATCACCCCGCAGTTGGCGCGACCAACCGCCCACTAAGCCGAATAAAAAGGGACATCTAGACAGGGGAAACCTCACTCTCCAGCGGGGCTACCCACGAAGTCTTGCTGCACCTCCCCTGTTTTAGCCATTCCCGGTTGATGAGGCTTGAGGTTAAGCGTTACCTTTTAAGAACGAGTCCCACTTAGAATGCTCATCGTTCACCTGACGATGTTCTGAAATCATTCAACCCACACAAGTTGCCCTGGGTTTGGACAAACCGAATCACCGTCTTCAACTCTTCACGGTCTTCATTCGTAACCGTTCAAACCGGATCGAAGTGGTTTTCGGATAATTAAATCCGATCCCGGACTCTTCGAGACGATCAGCGCATTGTCCAATATTGATAGTCGGTTATTTAACTATCAATTAATCATTCACAAGCAACCATCAAATAATTTCCACAAATTATTTATCTCAAATATCATTCAGATAGTATTTCCATTTAATCCATTTGAAATAAATTTTCAAAGTCCTTTTATTTTCATGAAATCATTTAACTGATTTCTTATACTCACTCACAATTGATTTATCCTTTGAAAATATTTCTATTTTCTCATTTCTTCCTCGAAAATTCAATTTACACTTTCCTTATAATTTCACAAATTCACTTTCTCCACTAATAAGATTTCTCCTAAATCTTATCCCATTTAAATTAATTTGCTTACCATCACAAGAGGATTTTGATTGGATTTTAAAAACATTTTGAAAACATATATATTTATAAAATAAGAAGTAATATTAAATATTAAAATTTATATCTAGTTATTTATAAGTTTCAAAGCTGGTTTTAGAAAACTTAGAGTTTATAATAAATAATAGCTAAACCTTCAAAATAACTAATTCGAAAATATTTTACATTCAAATAATAGTTTATAAAAAGATTTATATAGTATAGTAATTGAAAATATTCTTTTTAAAATAAATTATAATTTTAGAAAATCCAATATCCATCTATAAATGCCTCTTGTCCACATTCACCTTTGGAAATATCCTGCTATTTCCATTCAACCAATTTCATATCTCATTTATAAATTCCATTCATGAATTTTATAAAATCTCCTTGGATTTCATTTATTATAAGATAGTTTGATTTAAAAATCTCGTCTTTATAATTTATTTCCTTCTATAAAGTTCCATATTGTTCCATTTAATAAATTCCATTCATTATAAAGTTTCCTTTTGACTCTTAACAGAATTTCTTATTCATAATTCTTAATAGCATCTTCTTTATTTCCTAATAAATTTTCTTTTCTTTTCTTATTAATATTTCTTTTTATTCCCTTAATAGACCTCCATTTCCATTTCTTAATATAATTCCATTTTCTTTAATTCACTTATCGATAACAATATTCCTTCAAGTATAAATTTATAATTTAAATTTTCCAAAACTCAACTTTATCACATTAAGGTTTAACTTAAGTAGAAAATATACTTTTATTTCTTTTCTTCATTCTCACTTAAAGTAGATTCAAATTTCAAATAAATATTTTCTATTTGAGTTTTATTTAACTTCTTCAAATTAATTTAATCAAACTCAATATATCATCCTGTCACTTAACAGCATATATACGAAATAAAATAAATAGTTTTGAGGAATCCTGTTGGATCCCTCCAACCTGTTTCCCTGCATCCACAGATGTTAGCACAATAAAATAACAATTTCACTTCAATGTGAAATATTGCAGTATATGGGTTTAATATTTCTAACATCCACTTATTACGCGGCATAAAAAGTTTATTTAATTATTCACTACTTCAACCATCATTCAAGCAATTCAGCAATTAAATTTAAATTCAACAATTCAAATTTTAAACTTAACTGAGTGAGATTAACTCACCTTTGATTTAATTGTTGCAATCATTCCCAATCCAGATTCGTTTCCATATTTTTGACCTTAAATAACAATTTCATGGATTTATTAATATTTGTAAATAAATTTATTCTTTTATCTAATAATTTATTTTTCAACAAGTGATATAATTTAAACAAATACTTAAATTTTAAACCAATAATTATATTTTATATATTCTTCAAACTGCACATTTAAATAGTCTGTAAGTTTAAAAATCTAATTTTTTCATAATCTTTAAACATTTCTATATATATTATTTAATTAGAATTAAGCCGAGGTTAACTTAATATTTTTAAATAAACTGCTTATCAGATCATGATACTTTGCTGTAAAAATTTTATAAGTTTTACCTTACTGTTAAGATCTTCTTAATCTACAAGTAGGTATACATAGATGTATAAATTGTTGAAATTACAAACATATCCTTTACTGTAAAAAATATATATATAACTAACAAATTTTTAAAATCTCTGTTTTAAGATTAACCAATTCAATCTTGCTTGTAATAATTTCTTTATTCAGAACTGAAGACAAAAATTAAATTGAATTAGATAAAAAGAAGAATCACTACCTTACTGTCGTTCCATGAACTCACCCACCATCTCTGCCTCGAGATGTGCCGATCGAATCCACTCGTCGCCACTGAAGCACTCACGAACGTCGCCGCCATCATCATACCCTCAACCAAACTAGCCTCGTGACCATCGCATTGCTGAACAACACCCAAACCAGGATCGCGAGTTCGCCTCTGCCCACTCAAAAGCGTCGCCTTCGTCGCCATTCGAGCAAACCCCCTTCTCGACCTCACTCCTCGCATCGCGACTCCCCAATTCCTAGCCCCAGCAACCCACGATCGATCCCCCCTTTCGCGCCACCTGATCGAACGCGATTTCGTTCGTATAATTTATTTATTTTTGTTCTTAGGCATGCCGTGAAACGGCTTCAGGAAGAAAAGGGGAAACGAGGGAAAAAAAGAAGGTTTCGGTTCGAGCTTTGAGGGAAAGAAATAAATGAAGGAATTTCGTTCGATTGGGGAAACAAAATGATAGAGAGGTAGCGGCCATTAAAAAAAATTTGGTTTCTGATCGAAGAGAGTAACAAGAAGCAACGTGATTTTAAAGAAAAGGAAAGCGTATACAAGAAGACGAACGATAGGGTTAGTGTGTTGAGGAAGCTATGTTGATTATTTCATTTTTTTTAAACTTTATATTTAAAATCCTTTCGAATTTCAAGTAAATTATAGCGCGTATGCTTATCGTACAATCACACGGTCACCCCAAAAATTACAAAATTTGAAATTCGGCAATAATTCAATATTACGGATCCAACGGAACTGGTTTCGTTGAATTCCGAGACTGTGCCTCGGAAGGCTATTTTCAATTGTCAATTTAAACCATGTAAATTTAAAATTGAACAAACAACTGTTAAATTCAATTTTAATTCATCTATTATTCTCAGTATTATTAATACAAATTTTATAAACCCTTAAAATATTTTCAACAAACTTATAATTCCAGATTTAAATAATTTACCCAATTGTCAATCACTATTTAATTTATTCAATTTAATTATTATATTTAAATTTTGAGTTCTTTTTATTAAATCAAACCAACTTTTCATATTGAAAACAAATTATGTTTCAAATTAATTATTTAAATTCATTTTAAATATCACAAATTAACGGTTGAAAAAGCCGGGTTGTTACAACTTCTTAGTAGGAACTATCATTTGACTTTTGGCTAACTACTTTAGCTTAGTAGTTTTTTGTTTTTCATGCTTACGAGATAGAGACTCTTTGATGTATTCATATTCATTTGTGTTGTACATGTACCTACTCTTTTGGGATGTAGTGGATCTTGTATGACCATTACTATGATGTTCACTTCTATGTATTGTATTCATATCTGTTTTTGCCTTAGTGACATGAATATTTGCGCCTGATTTTATGTTATGATTATTTTATATTGTTTCCGAAGAGCATTACCTACTATGTAGTAGCTTTGAATTTTTATTAAATATGTCAGATTTCCTTTTGAAATGAAATGTGTGATATGCTATCTGATATATCAGTACTCGTTCAAAGCAATTATACAGTTGGTCGCTCCTTAACAGCCTTATTCTTTGCGCTAATCAACGACAATACCAATTGTGTCCTTGGTAAGTGAGAGTGTAGAGGTGGGGCATCACACCAAATCTATTCTAACATAGCATAGCATACATTTTAGATCCTATGGATGAAGCATAAGGGATCCTCTTCATATGCTCTTTCTCCTTATCGATATAACGAGCGTCCTTTTAAAAAAGGAGAAGTCCAGATTATGTTGGAGCGTTTTTCACGTTTGGAATTCTCTATACTAGACCATTTCAGTATGGTATCTATGTATAGAGATTGGGACAATCCCAACAGCATCTTAGATCTATCTCTATAGATCTTTATATAGAGTATATAGGCTGCTTCTCCCAAATCATTCATAGAGATATTCCTGAAAAGCCAAGCTTTCACTGATTGCAATAACAAATTTTCATTGCCAGTCAGTAATAGGTCATCGATGTAGAGCACTAAGAATACTATAACATTGCCTTGTTCCTTTTTGTATGTCATGCTTCGTCTATATCTTGATAAACTGAATTGTTTTATTACTTTATCAAAGCACTTATTCTAACTCCTTGAAACTTATTTAAGTCATAAATGGACTTTGACAACTTGAAAGACTTTCCCTCACTCCCATTGACCGCAAAACCCTTGGGCTACAACATATAAATGGTTCTTATAAATCACCATTTAGAAAACCTTCTTTACATCCATTTTTCATATTGCATAGTCATAGAATGCAGTGATGGATAGCATAATATGAATGGACTTAAGCATGGCTACTGGAAAAAAGATATCGTCATGATCAATATCTTGAATTTGATGAAATCCTTTTGTAACTAGCATTGCCTTATAGGTCTCCACTTCCCAACTACATTTAGTTGTTTTAATCCATTTGTAGTCGATGATTTTTATCCCTTCGGGTATGTTCGATAAAGTCCAAACATTGTTCTCATACATAGAATCCATCTCGGATTTCATAGCCCCAAGCTAGAGTTCAAAGTCTTTACTATGCATTTCTGTTAGAAAGACAGGAGTGTCATCATCTAAGACATGGTCCTCATTCTCGCCGTCTATGAAAAAAATCGTAGCTTCTCTTTGGCGCACGAGATTCCTTATTAGACCTTCTAATTAGTCGCATGTTTTCATATACAGGTGAACTTAGTTTCTCAACTAGTTCAACCTCAATGTTAATTTCTTTGATCTCATCTAAATATGCAACTTTGTTGTTAACTTCCTTTGATAGAGATTCATTTTCTAAAAAGATAGTGTTTCGAGAAACAATAACATTTTGTTCCTCGATATTTTAGAATATATATTCCATTGAGTTTTTGGGATATCCTATAAATTTACATGGTACCGATTTTTCCTCTAATTTATTCAAACTATCATTCTTAATGCATGTCGGACAACTCACACCTTCAAATACTTGAGTTGCGGTTTCTTATCATACCACATCTCATATAACATTTTAGGCATAGATTAGGTGGGTAACAACTCCAACATATGCACCATGGTTTCCAGCACATATAGTTAATAGGATAGAGGTAACTTAGCCTTACTCATTATGTAACAAACCTTATCTAATAGGAACTGTTCCTTAGCTCCAACACACCTTCATGTTACGAAGTATAGGGTGGAGTAACCTGCGAGATAATCCTATTGTTTTTAAGTATATTTGAAAATCCTGTCCACTAACTCACCATCTCATCTGATCGAAAAACCTTAATTTACAGCCCGCTTGGTTTTCTACCACATTTTTATATTTGAGGAACTTTTTATAGACATCGGATTTGTTCTTCATAAGATAAGAATACCCTAATCCTAAGAAATCACTGGTGAAAGTAAGAAAGTATGAACTATTATCTTCGATTATTACAGGGCCATATACATCACTATGTACTAATCCTGAGAGGTCACCAACTCTTTCATTACTCACATTGAAGAGGGTGCTTGGTCATTTTACCTTTGAGATACGACTCATATGTGTCAAATGATTCATAAGAAATAAATGGCAGGTACTTACTAATATGACTTAGACTATAATACCAAAGATAACTATCAATTATCCTGTTAGAAGAATTATTCATAAAACACACATAATTAATATTAATAACATATATGTCATTTTCAAGAATACTGTCACAGACTTTGTTTCCATCCAAACTAATGTTCAACATTATTTGCAAAAAGAAAATTCACCTTGTCTCAAGCAATCTAGAAAAGGAAATAATTCCATAAATAATTTTTTTTTACAAAATAGCAATTATTTAATACTAATACTGATCCACTAGAAAAAACTAAATGGAATTCTCCTACCGTTGTTGCATCTACCATAGATCCATCGATAACTTGGAGCCTCATCTCCGTTTTTGCCACACGTTACCAGTTCCTAATCCCTTATAATGAATAGCATATATAAGTACCCAATCCAGAATCTAAACCCAAAACATTTTATTGCTTATAAAAAACTAAATCATAATTGTAACTGATGGAGCTGAGTAACCATTCTGCTTATTTTCTCTAACAATCTTCAAGTAATCGGGACAATTCATTTTCCAATTACCTTTCTTGTGGCAATGGTGACATTCATCCTTGTCGTCGGTCTTCTTACCATTTTTTCATATCTTTTCTTTTGTACTTCTTCGAACTCTTTGAAGATGATGCACTACCCTTAACAGCAAATAAAGCCCCTTAATCCTTAGATTGTGATTCGACCGACCTCATCATATTGAGAAGCATCATAAGATTCACATTTAATTGGTTTATGTTAGAATTCAGTATGAATGATTCATACCGAGGAGTAAAAGAACCAAGGTTTAAATCAACATGCAATTCGTTGCTAATCTGTACGTCTAATTCCGAAAGCCTATTAATATAGCCCTTCATCATTAGCATGTATCATCCACTATTGATCCTTTGCTCATTTTGATACTAAATAGCATCTTTTTAAGCTCATACCTATGGAACATGACTATTCGTCAAACTGAGCCTTGAGGCTGTCAAATATTTTATGGACAAACATCATTTTGTGCTACTTCTACAATGGCTAGTCTATTGTAGACAACATGAATAATTGGGTGATCTCTAGGTCTGATGCCTATTTTTCATTGTAAGTCTTAATTCTGATTCTGCATCATCAATAGGTTATTCTTTGGGTTCGCATGTAATGGCTGACATAGGCACTCATATGTTAATTCTATTTTAACTACTCTTAACCGGTTGGTATAATTGTTTTGTCTAATTAATCATTTGCTTTCATCGAATACTCTTGAAATTCTTATAATATTAGTAAAGGTAAACTTTATATTTCATTTTACTAATAAGCTTCTACCACTCTTTTATATTTCATTTTACTAACCGGTTGGTGGTGCAAAAATGGATGAGGAATCTCTAAAGGAAAGACTTTTGAAAGCATCGAAAGTAGGCGTGTAGAAAACTGAGAGAAGGCCTTTCGACCATGTCAAAAGGATGCACACGGAAGATTGGATAAAAACCTTTCGACTGAATCAAAAAGGATGGAAAAGTTTTCTTACTTGTAAATCAATTTTGATTAATGTCAAAAGTGGAAGCGCATGGATTTAATAAAGATTTTGATCATGATGGAGATTATTTCGATCATTAGCTAGTCTAATGTTCAACTGCACATGATGCTAGCTTATCTTCTTAATTCCTTTTTGTTTTATCCGATACCATGGGATCAACAAGCATAATATTCATATGAATCACATTATCATCTTATTCAACAATATTTAATGATGATTCAATTCTAATAAAATTCATAGAACTTATGTTATCCAAGATGATTTTCTATTGCATATATTAAAAAGAGCTTGCACATTAAATATTAGATTTACTTCGAAAGAGCAAGATGCTTTTGACTTTGTCGAAAGGGTCGTTTCGAAAAGGATCTGATGTGTAAAAGATAAGCAATGCTATATGGATAAATTCTTTTTAAAGGTATACACACATAACAATACACACAACCATTTCGAAAGACTTCATTCCAAAAGAGCATCAATAATGGTGTCGTAAGCATATACTTCTCCTCAAAGCAAAGATGGTCCTTTCAACATAGTCGAAAGGAATGAATGTGGGATATAAATAACACTTTCGACTCACCTAGAAAAGAGGTTTCGAAAGAGGTGATTTCTCTTTAACCTTTATTTCAATAAGGTTGACTGGATCTATTATCTACTATTAGACCATACTGTTGAATATGCGATTATATGATTTTTGTTTGATGATAATAAACATATATATATATATATATATATATATTCATTTAAATGTATTTGCTAATGTACTATTTTATTTTTCACAGATTAAATAAATATTTGCTGAATAAAATTAAATAACACGGAATTTGAATTCAAACAAAAATTTTATTCAAACAAATATTTATTACAATTTTGATTAGTACAAATTCAAGCTCTCACTATACATATACAATTTTGATTACAAATACATCACATTTTCATATTCACATCACATTTTCATATCACTCACACTCGTAGATTATCTTCAACTTCATTCAAATTGAATCCAGCATCTGAGCAATCTGCAAAAACAAATATTGACGCAGTAAAATTGAAAAGGAAATATTTTTGCAGTATAAAATAAAATGTGATTTTGAAAATAATATTTGCCTCGGTTATTTGTGTTGTTAGTCTTCATTTAATTTTCAATTCATCATAAACGAACAGCTTGTTACATACACAGTGTATCACTGTATATGCCACAAGGCCGTGCACACCGATATATATACACTTAATAAATTTACAGGGACAGGTGAGCACAGGTCAAACCCAAATTATCGGATTCAACTCAGGTGCGATAAAATAATGTCACAAACTTCAGCACAATGTCAAATCCGAGCTACATGCTGGATTCAACTCAATGTACAAATCACAATACGACAATGTCTGGATCAAATGCCATCAAGAAAGCAAGACCAAACACCAGTGTATGGCATATATGCAAATTGACTTGAACAAGCCAATATGGCAAAATGATTATCAAAGTAAACTGAAACAAGTAGCTCAAACCAATACCAGCACCAACAGAACAGCAAACAAATGCCACCAACATAACAACAACAAAGGAACCAGACAAACATAAACAAGACTCAAGGCAATAGTGAATGGCAAATACAACATGAATCAGTTTTGTTGGAGTATTTTTTTTAACAAACCTGATTATGCTAAGTAGTGCACCAAAAGCAAGCGGAGTTTCAACCAAGAATGCAACCAAGAATGTAACCAAGAATGTAATCAAGAATGTATGAATACACATATATGAAGACCATAAAGTCAGTGCACAACAAACTTCAAATGACTCAAGTGAAGATATCAAAGTGAAGCTCAAAGTAACAACAATATGAAGAAGAATAACTCTAATATCAGTGAAGCTCGGAGGAAGGTTCAAAAGTGGTCTGCAACAATACCATGGAAGTATGACAGTAAGCAAGACCATCAAGTTACTGTTTTCAATAATACAAATCAAAGTAACAAAACAATGCAAACCAAAAATGATACCAGAGACAGTGAAGCATGGCATATCATAGTATATACTCGAGGAAACTAGCAACTCTAATGCAACAATACCAAAGTGAAGCCATAAATGGAACCTGACTCGAAGCAACTAATCGATTCAAACCAAAGTCAAATAATATACAACAAAATCAAAAATGAACAATGCTCCAGATAAGTTCAGAGTCAAGTCAAAGCCGTGGGTTATCAACAAAATAATACAGCATGATTATCAAAGTGTATACATGATGAAGCAGTACAATGAATTCACAAGGCCGAAGCAGTACAATGAATTCACGAATCCAAAATCAATTTTGACCAAGTCAGAAATCAAGCGTATGAACAAGTCAAATTCGTTACCGTGGTGGCCAAGAAAATTGACCGAGTTAAAAATCAAAATTATGTCAACCAAGTATACGAATTTGATTAAGTCAGTAAAATCATCGACATCAAAAATTAATCGAATGGCCGAAAGCACAACTATTGAAGAAATCAGACGAACGCAAATCTAAGGATGCAAACCCTATATAAACCATTCATCATCGGCAATTTCAATTCAACGAGTACAAGCAAGCCAAAATCGGGAAAGGAAAAGAGAAAATTACATACCGGTATCAGACGAACTCGATCAAGAGGAGGAGCCGCTAACAATTCAACTGATTAACGAAAGATAGTGAAGCATCATTCAATCAAGAAATCTAAGTCAGCGACTCAATTTCAAAATCCCTAATTTAAGAGAAAAAGGAACGAGATCGAACGAAGCCGCCATTCCCAAGAAAAAGAACGGGACGGAAATAAAAAGAGAAAGGGAATATTTTTACCCGGCCTTTCCTTTTTCTTTAGGGTTTAATTTTTTAAAAGGCTTTAGTTTGTATTTTAATTAGGGTTTTGGTTTTAAAATTGTTTTTAAGTTTGTTTTTAAAGTTAAATCTCTTTTAAGGTTGTATTTACTAGTCGTGTGACTAGGGTACAAACTACGTGGCGTAGTTTGAGAATTCGCAACTCAGTGGCTGAGTTGTGGCAGAGTTTTGAGCGTAGAGTTAGGTTTAGTCGATAGCGGGTGTCGCGAGTTTACGTGTGTAAGCATCTGACTAACTAATTTCTAGTAGAAACCTTGGGGGCAGCATGTAGGTAGGGTTTTGCCGAAGCTGGGTAAATTCTGTGTCGTTCTATTTCTGCATTTTATTATTCTGCTATTTATTTCTGTGCTGGTAATATTCTGTGATCTGTGTTAAAATTATTTTATAAGCTTCCGCAATTAATTTTTATAATTAACACTATCACCCTATTCACCCTCCCTCTACGGTGAAATCGATCCTACACATACTCCAAACGCAATTCCTCCAAGTCAACCCAGTAGAAAGAGGGTTTTGAAGGAATTGATCACTTCTAATAATCTTCTTTTGCAGCGTGAACAACATTTCTTGTTAACTACATAGTTCTGAGGATGTTGACTAGTTTTCTTGCTATCGTTTTTGGCACTAGAAGGAGGGCTTGAATCTCTGACCTGGTGGTTACCTCATAGGCTAATTATGGATTGTTTAACATGATGTAGGAAAATGAAATCCAAAAGGCTCAGTCGAATGAATGAAGAGGCGGCACATGCCACAACCTTAGAAGAAAACATAACACCTACTTTCAACATAAAGGGATTTGTGCAAGGGAAACCATCGACCTCAGCTCAAAAAGACAATAATGCCACTATAATAAAGCACTTGGAACAATAATTATTGGAAATGCAAGAGCTTCTCAAAGCAACATTGTAAAAATTCCAAGACAGCGAAACTAACGATTGGATATGAGGTGGTCTCTCCCGGAAGAAATTTGAAGGCTTATACAAATGAAGCAAGAAAAAATTTACTTGACATCTTCAAAAAAGAAAGAGCGTCCTCCAACTAAATTCGATGATCAAGGAAGGGTATTGGACAAATCACTCAAGCGGTCTGGAAGCTCAACATCAAAGGAGTATAATTCAAACCGAAAAAATTATCATGATATCGAACCTTATCTAAAATACGAAGTAGAAAAAGCAATTAAGGACATGCTGAATGCTAAGGGGAAGAGGACCTTGGATGAAATAGAAAATTATAATGAACGAGTGGCCTTTTATAGATGATATCATGTCAACATTCATCCCATCCTATGTAAAGATCCCAACTTTGAAGTACCATGGAACTACAGATCTTGATGATCACTTGATGGCTTTCGATAGTCAAATGGATCTGTATAATGCTTCTGAAGTCCTTAGATGTAGACTATTTCTGGTAATGCTTCAAGGAGCCGCCACTAAATGGTATCGACAATACCGTGAAAAGACAATCTATTCATGGAAGCAATTTTTTATGAGTTCTCTTCTCAATTTTGTAAATGCAAGGACCCAATAATTGATTACGCTGTTTTGGCCAACATTATGCAGAGACAGGGTGAGTCTCTAGGAGATTAATTTAAAAGATTCAACACAGAAGCATTGAAAGCTAAAGTCATGAATGGCGGAGATAAGTTCATTGCAATACACTTTGGGTTAATAGAAAATATGCCATTCTGGAAGTAACTCTTCATTCATAGGTATAAGTGTCTACAAGACTTCCATTTTTAGGCTGATAAATTCCGAATGAATGAATTATACCATGCTAAGAAGAAAGCTAATCCAGAAAAGGAAAGTGGAAGGTTTGGACTAGATCATGGATATAAGAGAACAAGATAGAAAGAGCCTAATGCTAATTCAATCGCTTTAAACAAGCCATTGTCTTATATTTGTGCTGTGAAAAAGGAGATGGTCAACTTCCTAACTTCCTTCAAGGCCCAGAATTACCGAGAATAGAGGAAAGGGGATGACTATTGCATTTACCATAAAGCAAACGTTCGCAAAACTGACGAATGTAGAGTCTTGGCGAGAATCATTCAGAAATTACTTCATGAGGGACATTTGAAGGATTTTAACTAGATCAAAAAAAAAGCACCATCGACTAGGGATGCTCCCCAAAAATTTCCTAGTACTGTTGTTAACATCTTGGGTGAAGAAGACCCGTTGAGCTTGAGTCCGCCACTGAATAGGATCAATGTACTTCATGGAGGGCCATATCTAGCGGGGACTAGTAAGAGGGTCGGGAATGGTACATCAAGGAGGCAAGGGAAGGTGTGTTCTCCACTCAAGGAGAGCCCCCACTTAAGAATCCACGATTCAACTTCCCAATGCCAAACTTGTCATTACTCCTTAAGAGCTTAAGAAGGGTGTTTGTCACACATACAATGATCACCTAATGATCACAGCTCAAATTGAACTATTTATAGTGTCCAAAATTGTTGTGGATACTAGTAGCACGGTCTATGTCATTTTTAAACACACCTTTGATCAGATGGGCAACCTAGAAAACAAGCTAGAGCCCAGCCTTGAGCCATTCTTTGGGTTCAACAACAAAGGATCAACCCCAATGGGGCAAGTAAAATTGCTAATGGTAGTACCACCATGTTTGCGAACTTTTGAAACTTCCTTCGTGATCATTAACCAGCCATCTTATTATGATGCTTTATTTGGTAGACCCATATTTGATGAGATAGATGATTTTATCTTGTCAAAAAATTTGATGGCGAAACTCTTAACCATGAGAGGCTGGGGAACTGTTTGTAGAGAGCAATTCAACTCCTGTGAAATGTATTTTGCTACAATTAATACAAAAAGGAGTATTCTGTTTACATTGATTCTTCTACAATTTTTTGGCATTCCGATGAAGGTTTTTTACATCCAACATTCGAAGCAAACATTATATCTAATAAGACTAACAAACATATGTTTGAAAGGTACATTTCCCCTAAAAGCAAGAGGAGAGTGTTAAAGGTAATTTTGTTGAAGAGGGCAAGATCATCATAGAATTTGATTGCCGTGGGGAAGTGGAAAGGATAAAACCATAGAAGACCTCGAGAAGGCATGCATAGACCTAGATGATTCCATCGAAATAGTCAAAGTGGGAAAAGAGTTGGATAGCAACTTGAAGAAGGACTTGGTTCAATTCCTTAAATTTAATAAGAACATATTTGCAAGGTCTCATTCAGAAATGGTGGGGATTCATCCATTAGTTATGTGTCATGCACTAAATATCAATCCAGAAACAACCTCCATTAGATAGAAAAGGAGACAACTAGATAAAGTGCAGTCCGACACTTTAAAAGAGGAAGTTAAAAAATCCTTGAAAATGGACTTATTTGAGAAATCTACTACCAAAAATGGCTAGCAAACCCAGTATTAGTCAAGAAGTCAAATGTTAAGTGGAGGACTTGCGTCGATTGTACAAACTTAAACAAGGCATGTCCAAAAGGTTGTTTTTCATTGCGAGGGACAGATCAGTTGGATGGTGCAACTAGTGGGCACAGGTTGTTATCTCTCATGGATGCATACTGGGGATATAATCATATACCCATGTCTAAGCCATATGAGGATCATACAAGTTTCATTACTGATTAGGGAATTTACTGCTACAAAGCAATGCCATTTGGATTAAAGAATGCAGGGGCTACCTATCAAAGATTAGTCAACAGATTGTTCAAAAAAAAGATTTATCGAAATATGGATGCTTATGTTGACAACATTCTATTGAAATCTTATGAGGCTAAAAGTCACCTTGAAGATCTAAAAGAAATCTTTAAAGTATTACGAAAATATCAGATGAAACTGAATCCCTAGAAATGCTCTTTCGGAGGCAGTCCAAGAATTTTTTAGGTTATCTGGTGAGTGCTTGAAGGTTGATGCCAAGCCAAACCAGATTCATGCTATCAAGGACATGGCTGAGCCCAAAATCAGCAAAGATGTAATGATTTTAAATGGTAGAATAGCTACCCTAATCAAATTCGTTTAGGAGGCGACCGATAAGTGCATTCCTTTTTTTAATGTCATCAAAAAGAAGAAAAACTTTGAGTGGGAGAAAAATGTCGAAGAGCTTTTCAAGAATTGAAAATCATTTGAAAAAAAATGCTAATACTATCTAACCCTACAACGATGAAGATTTGTACTTATACGTGGTAGTCTTTGAACATGCAGTTAGTTCAGTTTTGATCAGAGAGGAAAATGGGACTTAACTTCCTGTTTATTACATAAGCAGGCAATTAAAGGATGTAGAGGTTCGATCCTCGGTAATAGAAAAACTAGCTTATGCTTGATACTCATAGCATGAAAACTTAGTGCATACTTTCAAGCACATCAGTCGGGGTATTGACCAATTTTCCCCTCAAACATATTTTTAATAAGCCAAAAACCTTGGGCACATTGGTAAAATAGGGAATTAGGCTTAGTCAGTATGTTCAGCCATGGGCAGTTATCAAAGGGCAAGCAATGGCGGACTTTATTAATGCGTGTACCAACTTCATTAAAGAATAATCGAAAAAGGAAAAGGATGGAAAACCTATGTGGCAGTTATTTGTTGACGGCGCATCGAATAAGTAGGGGGCAAGAGTAGGATATGTCATAATCACCCAATGGACACCACCTTCACTATGCAACGAAGTTGGGATTTCCCGCAACAAATAATATAGCCGAATACTAATCAATGGTGGTAGGATTGACTCTGGCTTCAAAGCTTAAAATCCCACAGGTTCAAATCTTTAGTGATTCAAAAATAATGGTAAACCAAGTGAAGCAAATATATCACACTAAAGACGTCAAGTTATCTCTATATGTAAAGAAGATATTAAAGATTCTCACTTTATTTGAAGATTCTTCTAAACATAAAGTTTCGTGGGGAGTAAACTCACAGGTAGATTTATTAGTAAAGTTGCTAGTTCAAGGGGAGCCCTTGAAACTCGGATCGTGCTAGTAGGGTATCAAGAAAATCCAAGTATTGAAGAAGGGACATCCGAGTAAAGAAAGGAATTGTTGGTCCTAACTAGATCCCAAACTATGTCACGAGAAAGAGAAGAAAAAGAAATCAATAGGGAAATCCCAAATGAGAGAATCAACGAGCCAAGGACAGATGACTATTATAATAACACTTGGATGTTGCCTATTGTTGAATATCTTTCTAAAGGGATATTGCCATCTGACAAGGTCGAAGCTAGGAAAGCCATACGAAAGGCCCCAACTTTCATGATAGTGGATGGACTTCTTTAGAAGAAGAGATATGCATTACCTTACTTAAGATGTGTGAGCCTGGAAGAAGGAATGGACATGTTGGTAGATGCGCAAGAAGGATTTTGCAGAGACGACTCCAACAGGACAAGTTTAGCAAAGAGAATAAAAGGACAAGGTCTTTATTGGCCTCGAATGGCAAGTAAAATTGTTAAATATGTGGGGGGTTGTGAAAGACGCCAAAAATACTCAAAGATTCCTCGATTGCCACCAAGCTAATTAACTCTGATTTCAAGTCCGTAGCCTTTCGATATATGGGGAATCGACTTAATCGAGTAATTTCCAATTTGCAAAGATGAAGCAAAGTATGCTATAGTCGTCATAAACTACTTTACTAAGAGGGTAAAAATAGAACCACTCCATAAAATCACTTCTGGGAAAGTGCGTAGATTTGTCATTAAAAACATTATTACCAGATTTAGAATCTTCTACAAGATTATATCGGATAACATAGCACAATTTGAAAGTGAAGATTTTCTTGGTTTTATCATAATAATGAGATCATAAAAAGTTTCTTATCCGTGGCGCATCCATAGGCTAATAGGACCGCTGAAGCCGCAAATAAGACTATTAAAACTATCTTGAAAAAGTGATTAACTAAAGCCAAAGGGAAATGGGTAGAAAAATTACTACTTGTACTTTGGGCCTATTGAACATTTGCTAAAACTACAACGGGACATACACCCTACTCTCTGACATATGAGTGTGAAGCAATGTTGCTGATTGAAATTGATATGCCTTCGAATCGAAGAATCGCATACGCTTTGGAAAAATCAAGAATTGTAGAAAGAATCGTTAGATTTAATAAAAGAATTAAGAGATGAAGCAGCTATCCAAACTACATAATATCAAAGAGGAGTTTAAAAATACTACAATTCGAAAGTAAAAACGAGATCACTTCAAGAGGGAGACTTAGTATTCCGAAGGGTAATGGAAAACATAAGAAATCCTATCGATGGATCATTAGGACCAAATTGGAAAGGTCCCCTAAATGTATGTAAAGTAATTCCATCCAGAGCTTACAAGTTATGTCGACCGAACAACAATATGGTTCTTAGAACATTGAATGCGGAACACATGCGACCATATTTTCTTAGAAAGAATGAATAAAACCCCTCTTCCTCAAAAAGAAAAGTCTATATGGTTGGAAGTAGAATTCACCTTGCACTTGGTCATTACTTTAACGGTTAAAGCCTTTGTCCGCGCCGAGTTGGCCAGGTCAAAGCGCCTCCTAGAGGAAGGTTTGAGTAAGCCTTTATCTGTGCCACGCTATGGCCAGGATAAACCATCGACAAGACCTCAACCTGCCATGCTAGAGTTGTGAGAAATGCGGAATATGGATCTTAAGGCTAGGATTAACACTAGAGGGAGGTGAATAGTGTTTTAGAGAAATATTAAATCTTTTTGAGTTTTTGTTAATTTGAACACAAATGTATGCAATATTCAGACACATATATGATCACAGAATCAAACACAGATGCAGAAATAAAGTAAAAGCAGTAAAGGAAAGAACACACTGGATTTTATACTGGTTCGAAGTTACCCTACATCCAGTCCCGTACACAAGTATGAATTTCCTTTCAGAAACAATCTTTACAATTACACCATCGATTTCAAGGCAACGAGGTACACTCTCCAGATTCACAATCCTCTGGGTAGAGATACTTGATTTTCTGGGCAACAATTTCACCCAATTGATTTCCAAGGCTAGAATAACACCTTATCTCGCTTGATTGATTTCCAAGGCCACAATCACATCTTTCCTATTTAATTGATTACAAAGAAGCCTATAACTCTGAATAACACTGAGGATCTTGTTGAGATAGTGATAGAGAATCAAACCAAAAATGATCTAGTTAGATTCAATGTTGATTTCGGCAGAGTAATGGTAAGAATATGTATATAGAAATGTGGAAGAAGAAGAGGAGTGAAAAACCAGAAAATCTGTATATATATTTGTTGAAAACATCCTCTATTTATAAAAGAACAACAGCCATGTCCATTCGTGAAGAGATATGATGAATAGACACTTCTTTTGAAATTTAAATTTTGGAACCAAATGACACCATGTCGACATGGGTAGGTTGAACATGTCGACATCCCAAAGGAATTTTTGGTGATTTGTTATTCTTTGAAAATAACTTCTATCTTATATTAAAATTATTTTAAATTTTATAAATATACTTGTCTATAGTTAAAATACATAAGTAAATGTATAGAATAATATATACAAAATTTTACTATAATTTTATATTTAAATCTAAGTATAAATATTATTATTAAAAATTATTTAAAACTAAGGATAATTTGATTTTGAAATTAAAGATTATTTTGAGGCTAAAACTATTTGAAATTAGGATAGATGTTTTTGATGCTTTTAAAAGGAAGGCTTTGAAAACATTTTGAAAATAAGATATAATTTTTTAAAAAATCATTTTGAATTAAAATTAGCGGATAAAAAACAATGTTCCACTGGATTTTTCATAGGTTCCATCCTACTTAGGGTTCCATCCGTTTAACAGGCTCGAAGTGGATTCATTCCACGAATAAATTGGATTTTAAGATGCTAGTGCTTTTCTAGAAGTCTTAACAAAATTCCTAATTAAATTACTTATTCTTGAAATCTTGAACTCCTGATATTCTTGATACTCATGAGTCTTCAATCTTGATATCTTGAATCTCTATACCATACAGTCTTCATTCTTGGTACCTGCATGGTTAAATCATGCATATACATATATTTCTAAACTATAACGTTAGTATTTATATTTTATAATCTATTCTAAGGTTGTTGTCATCAAAACCATCATCTCACGGACTAACAAGCACCCCCTTTTTGATTATGACAACCTTTGTTTATAAAATATTACTTCTATCATAATAACTCCCCTTTAACCTATGCCTAACTATCCTATTATATATTTTTCCTCCTTTGTCATCAACAAAAACTAACTCTAAATATATAACTTCAAACTATATTACTTCTCCTAAATCTAATACTCTATAACATGTGATTATAATGATAGTGTTACCATAAATAATCAACACTTAGATCTAAAACTAAAACTCAGTCCTAAACTACTAACTATCCTAACTAAGTATCCATATAATAACACATATAAGAACACAAATTATTCATTAATTATATAGTTGTATTTACATTTTCGTGGGAAACGTAAGAAATAACATACACCACAAGGAAAAAGAGAAAAGATACCAATGAGTGTCTTTGAAAATGGAAGATCTATAAATCAAACAATTTGGATAGTGGAAACAGAAATTTCCACGTTGTTCGACAAGATTTCCACCTTTATCAAAGCACACTTCACCAACGCAAACGACTTTGTCATCATCTTCCACGTGCACTTCATCCATGGGGACTTGTTCTTCTTCTTCTTCTTCCTCGCTGGCTTCTTGTATTTGATCTCCTGAAGAGTCTTCGTGAATCAAGATTGGGTTAGGATGATTTTCCATTACAAATTTTTGCAAATTCCTAAGGATTTTGCCTTGCCTCTCTTGTTCCTTGGCCATTCGAAGTTGCATCACTTGGATTTCAGTCATTAACTGAAGTGCATCCTTCAGAGAATCCTCTATTTTCATCACACGAGCAAGAGTAGTACATTGAAATGGACCAGAAGTGGGAGAAGGAAACGGAAAGGTTGAATTTTTGTTTGATTTGGAAGAGGAGGCCATTGATTATTTGATTTCAAAAGATAGAACAAAGAAATAACAGAAAGAATGAATAAAATTTTGAAAATGAGAAGAATATATAACCAATTATTTGAATTTTGGTGGAAATTTTTTAAAAATTAAAAAACGTTATATGTCAACATAGGTATATGGGGGATGTCGACATGGTGCTTTAAATTTTTATTAATTGATTTAATTTTTAATTATACTTTTATATTTAAGTTCTTGAACAAATACCTAATTCTCTTCTTAATTTAGTAAATGTAGATTCACTTAATGGTTTTGTTAATATATCAGCAATTTGATTCTCGGAATTAATATAATATACAGTAATTACTTCCTTATTTATATTATCTCTGAGAAATTGGTGTCTTATTTCAATATGCTTAGTTCGAGCATGTTGAGTAATATTTTTGGATAAATTTATCGCACTAGTATTATCACAATAAATTGGTGATTTTGAAAATTTTAAACCATAATCTTTAAAAGTTTGTTGCATATGTATTACTTGAGAACAAGCCAAAGCAGCAGAAATATATTCTGCTTCAGTTGTTGATAAAGAAACCATATTTTGCTTTTTACTAAACCACGAAATCAGAGAATGCCCAAAAAGTGACAAGTTCCACTTGTACTTTTTCGGTCTGATTTACAACCAACATAATCAGCATCACATTAAGATATTAAGTCAAAAGAATCATTTTTAGGGTAAAATACGCCATAATCAGAAGTGTGTTTAACATATCTTATGATACATTTTACGACTTTTAAGTGGGTCTCTTTAGGTTGGGATTGATATCTGGCACAGAGACAAACACTATGCATGACATCAAGTCCACTAGCAGTAATATATAGTAGTGATCCAATCATTCCTCCATATAATTTTTGATCTACATCTTTCGAGAGATCTTCTTTACTAAGGTACTCATTGGTTGCCATGGGAGTGGATTTTCCACTCGCAGTAGTCAAACCAAATTTATTAATAAGGTCTTTAGCATATTTTTCTTGACTAATAAAGATACCATTATCTAATTATTTTATTTGTAATCCTAAAAAGAAGTTTAATTCACCCATATGACTCATCTCAAACTCTTTTGTCATTATTTTAGAAAATTCTTTATTTGTTTCAAAATTAGTTGATCCAAAAATGATATCATTACGTAAACATATACTAATTGAATATCATTTTTATTTCTTTTAATAAAAAGAGTATTATCTACTTTACCAATTTCAAAATTTGATTGTAATAAGTAAGATCTTAGTCAACCATACCAGGCACTAGGAGCTTGTTTTAGACCATATAAAGCTTTCTTAAATTTGTAAACATGATTTGGTAATTTTTCATTTTCAAAAAGTGGTGGTTGTTCGACATATACTTCCTCTTTTACAAATCCATTTAAAAAGGCACTTTTAACATCCATTTTAAATAATTGAAATTATTATGATTTGTGAAAGCAAGTAGAATCCTAATGGCTTCTAATCTTGCTATGGGAGCAAAGATTTCATCAAAATCTATTCCTTCTTCTTGACAAAAACCTTAAGCGACTAATCGGGCTTTATTTCTGACTACCTCTCCTTGTTCATTCATTTTATTTTTATAAATCCATTTAGTTCCAATTATAGTTTTATTCTCAGGTCTAGGAAAAAGTTCCCAAACCTCATTTCTAGTGAATTGATTTAATTCTTCTTACATAGCCAAAATCCATAAATCATCAGTTGATGCTTCTTTTGGATTCTTGAGTTCAATAGTTGATATAAAAGCAACATTACTCATTTGACTTAGTTGATTTCTAGTTTTAACAACAGATTGCATATCTCCTAGTATATTTTCAATTGGGCAATCTTTTAAAAGTTTAGTCTTTTTATTAGGATGATTAATTTCATTATAAGTTTCAGTTGACTCTTGATTTTGAGTGATTAAATCCTCTTCATCATTTGTAACTTTAAAATTTTTGAGATTTTCATCGAATGAAACATCAGTTGTTTCTTCAATGGTATTAGTTCTTAAATTAAATACTCTGTACGCTTTACATTTGTTAGAATATCCGATAAAGATACCTTTGTCGGATTTAGGATCAAATTTATCTAAGTTATCTTTAGTATTTAAAATAAAACATTCACTTCCATAAATTCTAAAATAAGATACTTTAGGTTTCTTTGAATAAAGAAGTTCATAAGATGTCTTATCAATTAAAGGTCTAATTAAAATTCTATTTAAAATATAACAGGCGGTAGCAACTGCTTCTGCCCAAAAATGCTTGGGTAATTTACTATCTGAAAGCATGGTTCTCCCACACCCTTGAATCGTTTTATTTTTATGTTCTACTACTCCATTTTGTTGTGGAGTTCTTGGAAATGAAAAATTATGAGTTATTCCCTTTTTACTACAGAATTCCTCAAACTTTTCATTTTCAAATTCACCACCGTGATCACAACGAATGGTTATAATTTTTAGAGAAAGTTGATTTTGAATCCTTTTTGTAAAGTTCTTAAAGCATTCAAAAGTATCACTTTTATGTTTCAAAAATATTGTCCATGTAAATCTAGAATAAACATCTATAATTACAAAAACATATTTACTATGATTTATTAATAGAATTTGACATAGATCAAATAAATCAAGTGAAGTAACTCAAGAGGTTTTGATGTTGAAATCATATCTTTCAATTTAAAATAACTTTTTCTAAGTTTTCCTATTTGACATGCATCACATAGCCTGTCTACTTTAAAATTCATTTTGGGGAGACCTCTTACTAGATCATGTTTTGACATTCTAGATAAGAGTTTGAGATTAAAATGCCCAAATCTTTTATGCCAAATCCAAGGGTCACTTGTATTTTCCAAAAGACATAAGTTATCATTTGAAACTTTCATACTAAGAATATAAATATTCTTTTTTTTAATTCCCTCAAATATTATGGTTGAATTATTATCTTCAACATGGCACTTATCTTTTTCAAATTTAATTTTATATCCTTTATCGCAGAGTTGACTTATACTTAGCAGATTATGTTTCGGATTCTTAACTAGCAAAACATTAGTAATAATACGAGTTTCAGAGTTACCGACTTTGCGGATGCCAATCACATATCCTTTTGAATTATCTCCATAGTTAACCAGTTCTCCGTCTTTGCATATTATGTCATTCAACATATTTGGATTGCCAATCATGTGTCTAGAACATCCACAACCGAGTATCCATTTGTTCTTTTTGATCCGCATAACTTTTCCATTGTGGATTGATTCCTCAACTCCCATGAAGCATGTTTCCGGCACATCAAACAATTTTGGTAGACAACTTGAATTTGAACATTGATTATATGCTGACTCATGAGACAATGATGATCTAAATATTTCTAAACTAGTATTAACAATCATAGCCCTTTTTAAAAAAAACCTTTTCAGAAATCAGATTATGAAACTTTGAAAACCATGCTCTGATACCAAATGTGAGAAATGCGGAATATGGATCTTAAGACTAGGATTAACAGAAATGCGGAATATGGATCTTAAGACTAGGATTAACACTGGAGGGGAGTGAATAGTGTTTTAGAGAAATATTAAATCTTTTTGAGTTTTTGTTAATCTGAACACAAATGTATGCAATATTCAGACACAGATATGATCACAGAATCAAACACAGATGCAGAAATAAAGTAAAAGCAGTAAGGGGAAGAATACACTGGATTTTATACTGGTTCGGAGTTACCCTCCATCCAATCCCACACACAAGTACGGATTTCCTTTCAAAAACAATCTTTACAATTACACCCTTGATTTCAAGGCAATGAGGTATGCCCTTCAGATTCACAATACTCTGGGTAGAGGTACTTGATTTCCCGGGCAACAAGTTCACCCAATTGATTTCCAAGGCTACAATCACACCTTATCTCGCTTGATTGATTTCCAAGGCTACAATCACACCTTTTCCCGTTTAATTGATTACAAAGAAGACTATAACTCTGAATAGCACTGAGGATCTTGTTGATAGAGAATCAAACCAGAAATGATCTAGTTAGATTCAATGTTGTTTTCGACAGAGTAATGGTAAGAATATGTATATAGAAATGTGGAAGAAGAAGAGGAGTGAAAAACCAAAAAATCTGTATATAAATTCATTGAAAACATCCTCTATTTATAGAAGAACAACAGCCATGTCCATTCGTGAAGAGATATGACGAATAGACACTTCTTTTGAAATTTAAATTTTGAAACCAACTGACACCATGTCGACATGGGTAGGTTGAGCATGTCGACATCCCAAAGGAATTTTTGGTGATTTGTTTTTCTTTGAAAATAACTTCTATCTTATATTAAAACTATTTTAAATTTTATAAATATACTTGTCTATAGTTAAATTACATAAGTAAATATATAGAATAATACATACAAAATTTTACTATAATTTTATATTTAAATCTAAGTATAAATATTATTATTAAAATTAAAACTAAGGATAATTTGATTTTGAAATTAAAGATTATTTTGAGGCTAAAAGTATTTGAAATTAGGATAGATATATTTGATGCTTTTAAAAGGAAGGTTTTGAAAACATTTTGAAAATAAGACATAATTTTGTAAAAAATCATTTTGAATAAAAATTAGCGGATACAAAACAATGTTCCACTGGATTTTTCGTAGGTTCCATCCTACTTAGGGTTCCATCCCTTTAACAGGCTCGAAGTGGATTCCATTCCACGAATAAATTGGATTTTAAGATGCTAGTGCTTTCTAGAAGTTTTAACAAAATTCCTAATTAAATTACTTATTCTTGAAATCTTGAACTCCTGATAATCCTGATATTCTTGATACTCATGAGTCTTCAATCTTGATATCTTGAATCTCTATACCGTACAGTCTTCATTCTTGGTACCTACATGGTTAAATCCTGCATATACATGTATTTCTAAACTATAATGTTAGTATTTATATTTTATAATCTATTCTAATGTTGTTGTCATCAAAACCATCATCTCACGGACTAATAAGAGTAAGCCTTTATCTGCACCACGCTTTGACCAGTTAAAGCATTGAGAAGCCCATGACCATGCCACGCTATGGTTAGGTTAAGCCACCTCCTGAAGGGAGGTTAGAGTAATCTTTTGTCTGTGCCACACTAACGCTAGGTTAAAGCATCGGCAAGCCCTTGGTTGTGCTATGCTATGGCCAGGTCAATGCGCATCTTGGATGGAGGTTGTGTGAGTTATTGGATCCTGATTGTGGATAAGCTAACCAAGCGTAGCAGACAACAATGGACTAAGACGTCTAAGTCCAAGAAATGGCATATAAAACAATGGACTAAGAGGTCCAAGAACTAATGTAATGCCTCTGAATTTTAATTAACATTATTTAGGATATTTAGTTGGATAAATTAAATAGAATAATGTGAATAATTAGAGAGACGAGATTAATAAATCCAATGGTCGTGTCTTAATGAATGAACTAAAATAAGACTTAACTAAGTTAAGAAGGACGAATTTCCTGAAGGGTAAACTTGAAAAAGGGGATACATTTCTTAATATAAATCTCTTCCTCCACTCTAATAAATTTTCACTCTCTTATTCATAATTCCTCGCCAACTTTCGACTGGCCATTAAAAGCTCTAGGAAGAGCGATAAATTGAAGAAAAAGCTACGAAATTAAAGCTAGGAAATTATTTCATTCTTCAGCTAACTAATCAAGATGAATAATCATGTTTATCATCTCATTTTTTCTATGTGGATTGGTTATGAGTAATACCCTATTTATGTTTGTGATTTTGGTTAGGATATGACCATTTAAACCTTTTTTAGATAAGACTTAGGTGTTTTAAAATGCTAATGGGCTAATTAACATGTTTTATTCGGTTTTGATTAAATTCTGAGTTGTTTTGGTCTTCATATGTTTTGAAATTTTAATAGGTTGAAGTATATGATTTATAAGATTTTTGGCCATTTTTGGGGATTTTTCCTTAGTGGTTAACTAAGATAATCAAATCAATTAAGCATAAGGACTTAACTGTAATATTGCTTCCGCCATGGTCGGAGATGGAGGGAATTTGCTTTCAAAAATGGATTTAGGGAAGAAATATAGTGTTTTAAGAAAAATGTTGACTTTTATATACTTTTTACTATTCGAATGCTTAAGTGGATGCCCCATGACTAATCACAAATACACAAGCAAGATAAAACATTACTTCAATAGGCCCAACTTTCCCATTATTTTTAAAGTAAAAGTTTTAATACTTTTCGACACAGTTGAAGGGTAAACCTTCCGACAAGGTCGGAAGTACACTTTCAAAGGGTTAGTTCCAACACCAACACTTCATTGTTTTTGAATGGTTTCGTAAGGTTTGATTTTGAAAGGTTTGATTTCGAAGGTTTTGAAGGGGTTGCCTTCAATAATTGCGAAAGATATTGAGTTTCAATGATTTTGAAAGGTTTTGAGTTTCATTTCTTTCTATAGGTTTATAAATGGTTTTATAAGGGAGAATACCCCAGGCATTCGACAAGGTCGAAAGGTAGAACCTTTCGACTAGGTCGAAAGGAAACCTTCCGATAAGGTCGAAAGGTATGATTTTGTGATGCTTTTAAAAGAAAGGTTTCCAAAGGGGCTAACTTTGGATGTTTATTTACTTTCGAATGAGACTTTATTCGAATGGTTTTAAAGGGCTGCTTTTAGCCACGTTCTTAAGTAAAACTTTATTAAAATACTTATCTTTGTTTGAATATGTAAGGGTGATCCTTATATAAAATGAATGTTAATGAACCTTGGGGACACCGGGGTGGGTTTTAATATTTTCGATACACGGTTAGGGGTTACAAATAGAAATATGCTTTCGAAAGTATACATTGGGGCTATCAATGTGTTTTTATTTAATTTAATCTAATTGGAGCTACCAATGAGAATAGGTTAAACAGGTGGTATACCCGAGGAAAATAAGTAATCATGGGGATCATGATTTTTACTTGGCCAAGTGATGGGTTCTTGGTTAACCTTGGAAAACTATGGAATGTGCGGTGGATATCCCACATCAAATTTCTAAAGTAAAGAATGTTTCTCCAGAGGTGGTTAGCCACAGGATTTGTCACCCAAGGGTTCATAGTCATTCTAGAAAAACAATGGAGCGCGACAATCCTATTAAATTTTGATGGATAGTCATTTTAAAGATTTTAGAAAGAAACTCTAATATATTGATTTTAGATAGGATATTTAATAAATGGGTGGATGGGATATCCAATATGATTTATGGCCTTATTTCATATTATGTTAAGACTAATCATTTTGGGAGAAGAGGCATAGTAAATGATTTGCATGTTTTATTTTGAATATTAGTGAGGGGAAAACCCGTTCTGCTAAGTGGTGTGGTCTCACTAGATATCTATTTATGATAGGGGGTTATTCATACCAGACTTATTGTCTAACTCAACGTTTGTGTTTCTCCACAAACTCTTGGGTACTCAAAATTAATTTGAGTGGTCGATAAGTAGGAGACTTTCAGGATTTTTTGACGACTAAGCTTCTAGAGACGCGCAGGAGGCAGTATTAGCTATACCTGTGCTATTTTGTGTATTCCACTATGATGTACTAAGAACTATAAAGTTAGTATTATTATTTCTCTATTCATCATAAGTGGACATCTTCATATGTCGCTCTTATCGTATTTTGTACATGTATATGTGATCAAAACGTGAGTAACGTCTAGGATTATATAATTAAATCTGAAAATTATTCATAGAAATGAGAAACTCTGTTTTTTTTTAAGTTTGATTTTTTTTCATATTTCTGTGTTCCTGTGTATCAATATTAACTATTCCGCATTCGGTCGCCAAGAAATATACGGATGACTACGGCATTAGTAGCGGTTAATTTTGGGACTCAAAAGGCAGATTGTTACAAGTTGGTATCGGAGCATGGTTTATGTACTTAAAAGGAATTTAAATCTTAAAAGATTTTTAAAGAATAATCTAATAAAATCTAAAATATTGTTGGGCTTGGGTAAACATTATAGTAATGTATGTATACTTTGCTATGAATACCTAAGTATGTATTCCCTACTCTCTTAGGCCATTCTTCTCTGTCTTACCAAGATTGAATTTTAGGTAGTAGGGAAGTAAGATATAGAGGCAGGAAACGGAAGAGTGAATCAAGGTGGGAGATGCACTGCAACTAGTGGAGATGTTTGACCAAATATTAGGAGCAACCACGGTGAACAGGCAAATGCAAACCCAGGTGCAAATGCTAATGTTGGTGCCGAGATCCTGCTGGTGGATATGGGGATAATGTATCGGTTCTTCGTAAATATGATGCAAGCTGGAGCAGCTGCGGGAGTGGCTGTAGGGAATACTGGAGGAGCTAATCCGGTTGCCCCAGTTGGTAATAATTATGCCAAGCTGAGTAGGGATTATGCTAGTCTTAGAGGAAAGCCTTTTCTAGGAAAGGAGGGTGTGGTAGGATTGGAGAACTGGCTATTTCAATGTGAAAGGATATTTGTAGATCTCGGCTTGAAGGATATGCAAAAGAGGAGACTTGCTTCAAGACAATTGCAGGGAGCAGCATTGTTTTGATGGAACAAGTTACAGTAGGAGAGCCAGAGGAAGACCTGACTTGGGCTGAATTTCAAAGGAGGTTCGAAGAAAGATTTTTATCAGAGGTTGCCAAGACAGCATTGCTTAGAAAGTTTGCAGATTTTGTCCAGGGCGATGGATCAGTGATTGAGTATGCTATAGAGTTTGATGAGCTGTCCCGTTATGGATATACTACTGTAGATACTGTCATTCAGAGGAATGGCAAGTTTATCAAGAAGTTGAATCCTAAGACCGCCAGAGAAACCATGCCAAACCTTCAGGATCCGTGTCATATCGTTGTTGAGATGGCTATTCGAAATGAAGAGATGCTTTCTACTTTTGAAAAAGGGAAACCATTTGAGGTTCAGAATTTTCAAGGTAAGAAGCGGAAGTTCTTTAAGAAAAAAGGTGCCAAGTAAGGGGTAACAACTAAGAAGAGCAAGGCTGATATTGTTTGTTATAAGTGTGACAAAAAAGGGCACTATGCTAATGAGTATCGCTCGGGTAATGGAAGAGCAGTTGCAGTAAGGCCGAATTTGAAGTGCTACAATTGTAGCCAGATGGGGCATTACAAGTACAAGTGTCCCAAGGATGCTAAGGTTGGAAAGGGGAAGGTCATTGCATTGGAACGATCATCCTCTAGACCAACAGCTTTTGAGAAAGGAAAAGTGGTGATGGAAGGTATGCTTATGATTCGTAGTACTCCCGTTAGGACACTATTGGATACCGGTGCATCACACACATTTATGTCTCTGTATTTGGTAGATTACTTATGTCTGGAATCTTTTCCTTTAAGGATTGTGAATCCTATGGGAGTGTATGCAACTCTGGGAATTAGATGTGACCAGTTAGAACTTGATTTATTACGCATATGTCTGCATGCATTTTATGTGTTTTTTATTTTGTGGGTTTCGAGATCATATTGGGTATGGATTGGTTAGATAGATATGATCTTGGATATTTTACCAGGAGGAGGAAATATTATTGAAACACCCTAATAGCCATGATCGAGTGCTTTACTCAGTAAGGAGTTCGAATGGAAATGCATATGCGTTATTGGGTGCTACAGGAACAGAAGCAGAGTTGAAGCAGGTTTATGTAGCAAGATAGTTTGCATATGTTTTTGAACCAATTTCGAGCTTTCCACTGAAAAGAGCTATTGGGTTTCGGATAGATATCATATAGATAGTTGAACCCATAAGTAGACCAACTAGCAGGATGTCACCAACCGAGTTGAAGCAATTGAGGGTGCAACTAATGGAATTGGAAGGAAAGAATTTCATCCTGCCAAGCAGTTCTCCTTCGAGAACGACCGTGATATTCATGAAGAAGCCAGATGGGTTTTTAAGGATGTGTTAGACTATCGTATGTTGAACTAGAGGACGGTTAAGAATAGGTATCCTTTGCAGAGGATCGATGACTTATTCAATTAGTTGAGTGGAGATAGAGTATTTTACCAACTGGATTTGGCAATATGTTTCCATCAACGAAGAGTGGTAGAGGACAATATTCCTTTGACGGCATTTAAGAGCGTATATGGGTCTTACGAGTGGTTGGTTATGCCATTCGGGCTTACTAATGCGCCGGCTTCTTCGTGGATTTGATGAACTGGCCTTCCAAGAGCACTTGGATAGGTTCTTGTTGGTTTTTGTTGATGACATTTTGGTATATTCTAAGAATAAGAAGGATCATGCAGATCATCTTAGAATAGTATTAGAGATGCTAAGGCAACATAAGCTGAATGCAAAGTTCTCAAAGTGTGATTTCTGGAAGAAGGAAGTGAAGTTCCTTGGTCATGTAGTTTTCGAGGAAGGGTTAGCAGTTGATCCGAATAAAATCGAGGCTGTCATCAATTGGAAGAGACCAGAGACGGTTAGTGAGATTAGAAGTTTTCATGGTCTTGCAGGTTACTACTGAATGTTTATTAAGGTTTTCTCACAGATAGCGGCATTCTTGACTATGCTAACCAGGAAGGACGTGAAGTTTGTTTTGTTTGAAAAATGTGAGGAGGCATTCCTTAAGTTGAAATATTTGTTAACCAATGCGTCGTGTTAGTAGTTCCAGATGGGAATCGAGGATTGGTAGTTTACATTGATGCATGTGGTAATGGATTAGGTGTTGTGCTAATGCAGAATGGAAAGGTTATTGCCTATATTTCTAGATAACTTAGACCGCATGAAGTGAGATACCTGACCCATGATTAGCAGTTTGTAGTTGTAATCTTCGCATTAGAAGTATGGAGACATTATCTTTTGGGAGAAAGGTTTGAGCTATTTACAGATCATAAGTTTCTATTTATTCTATCAGAAGGAGCTGAACATGAGACAGCAGAGATGGCTGGACTTTGTTGTAGCTTATGATTGTAGCATCGAGTATACACCGGGAAAAGGAAATAAGATGGCAGGTGCGCTTAGCTGGAAACATCAAAATGTGGTGTTAGCATGTTGGCGAAATGGAAAGACTTGGAAGCACTGTCTGCTTGCATTGTGCGGTTGAGGTCGACTATTGGTTCTAGTAGGAATATCGCCATGATGTCTCGTTTGGAAGTTCATCCAGCGTTGATCAAAAGAATTGCTTCTAGGAAGAAAGAGAATCCAGCGCTAGCTGAGAGGATTAGAAGGTTAGAAACTGGAATTGAGATTGATGACTTAAAGGATTTTATTCTTGACTGTAGGGGTTGGTTGAGAAAGAAGGAAAGATTGTGTTTTCCGAATGTTGGAAACCTTAAGAAGGAAGTTCATAGGGAATGTCATCAATCGAAGTTTATGATTCATCCTAAGGGAATCAAAATGTATCAGGATATGAAGAGATGTTTCTTCTAGAAAGGAACGAAGAGGGATATTGGCTTATAGGGAAAAAGCATTTGAATTTTCAGCAAGTAAAAGCCGGACATTAGAAGCCAAACGGTTTTCTCCAACCTTTGGATTTTTCTGTTTGGAAGTGGGACTCGATATCGATGGGTTTTATTAACAGGTTGCCAAGGTCAAACCGGAGTAATGAAAGTATATAGGTCATAATGGACAAATTGACCAAAAGCGCCCATTTCATTCCGGTAAGGTCAACCAGCACGACACCTGTTTTGGCTAAGTTGTTCATAAAGAATATTGTAAGACTGCATGGAATTCCTAGTAGTATCGTCAGTGGTAGAGGTGCTTTTTTTACTAGCGAGTTCTGGAAGAGCCTGTAGAGTGTGTTAGGCACTAAGCTCAAAATGAATACCGCGTATCATCCTTAGATGGATGGGAAAACAGAGAGAGTCAACAAGGTACTAGAAGATCTATTGAGGGCTTGCGTGCTTGATTTTAGTGCTTCTTGGGAAGATCACTTGCACTTAGTGGATTTTTCTTATAGTAATAGTTATCAAACTACTATAGGAATGTCACCTGTTGAAGCTTTGTATAGAAGGCCATGAAATCACCAGCATGTTGATTAGAGACCGGAGACAGTTTGGTCCTTGGTCTAGAGTTGGTGAGAGAGGCGATGAATAAGATCGAGTTGATATGAGAAAGAATGAAGGAAGCTCAATCTAGGCAGAAGAGTTACACAAACAAAAGACATAATGTGACGATCTGGCAATTCCTACCCTCTGAATCGACAATAAACTACACATATATAACTCAAATTACACAAAAAGAAGGATCATTAAGGGTAGATATAAAATAAAGATAGAATAGAATCTCACACGAATGGAATAACATATATTATTTCAATAACAATATTTACAGCGGAAAATTTTAAAATACAATATCGGAATCTAACCTAGATTCAGCCTAGATAGTTATAACACTTGCCCTTACAAATGCAGACAAACAACAAAACAAATACAATAGATGCAGCGGATAATAGAATACGTCCATACGATGATAAAGATCTCCAGCTCTCCTCTAGAAACTTCAATCAACTTCAACTAAATCTGAAACTACTCGGATCTGACCCGAGTATTGAAAATATATGGATCAGGCTTGATAAACCAGCATGAGAAAACTCAATAATAATGCCAATGTTATCTATCAGCCTTTAAATAAAATCCTTTGAAAAGAAAGAGTATCTCAAAAGACCACACCCACACATAAACACGAACGGGTTTGTACCTTATGATAACTAAAACACTTTTATATATCAAAATGTTTGATATTATTTCTAATGACATCTCTTCGAAAACATCTGCAAATAAAATTATTAATCTTATCCAAAATGGTTACCCATATAGCATTTCGAGGCTATTCATTATGCCATTACAATCAAAATCGTAGGTTTTTATTGGAGAATGGATTTCCATCAAATGACCAAGTGAAGGATCTACCTTCCGAATGGGTACACCTCTTGATGGATGTCCTGAGGACCATCACAAAGTATCCTCTGCCAACACAAGACCGGCCTACCTCTATAACTAGATAGTACCGAATATGCCATCCCCCGGTTGTTACCGACCTTTAATCGAGTGCTCGTTTCCATACACCACAGTGATTTACATCCCGAACATCATAGTAGGAAGAAATATATCTAGAAGGGGATGTTCATACCCTACTGGGAATGTCCCACTTAGCCTTGCCACATCTAATCCCGTTTCGGTCATTTTCGGTTTGATAAGCTTGAGGTTACGATTACCTTTCCACATAGCATATATCACATCTTTGTATGCCACATTTCCATTTCCGCTGACTACTAATTGCCTTCCATAAAAATACAACCCTTGTACTCGTACGTCTCAAGGAGGGTGTTAAGCTAAGAGAAGTTGCCTTCTCATCCACCACAGATGTACGTTTGTAAAAACCAATATACGTAATCTTTAGAAATGCAATGTCAGACAAACGTCCATACAAATTCGTGCTGGGACTGAACGAAACCGAAGGAACTTTCCTCGGCCATTACTAGGTGAGAATCCCTTATGGTTTTGAGGTTTTTCATAACAAAGAGACCACTGCTATAATATAGTGAATCGGATTTATCCCCAATTAATCAAAAAGTAGTCCATCGTTACTATTCATTTCAATATCTCCATCTTCAAATATCTTCATTTTTCGGACACGTAAACCGGTTCGAAGTGGTTTTTGGATTGGAATCACCTAAATCCAGCCCTGGTTCCTTCGAAGCCAACTATTGATTTAAAAGAATTTAAGTTCATATGTGGATATCAATCATCAATCCATTCTTCATCTTTTATTAAAATCAAATATCTTTCTTATACTCTTTTCAATTTATTCCATTTTCGTTTCAAGAGTATATGTAATCATTCAGCCTCATTTATCAAATCATTTGATTTATTTAAAACTTTCTGAAATCCTGGAATAATTCCAAATCATTTTCTCTTTTACTTAGGAAAAGCTTTTCAAATCATTCATTAATCAAAATCAAAGATTTCTTTCATTCAAGTATAACTTTTAACTTAGGGAAAATATTCCCAAATCGTTCATTAAATCTTAATCAAAGAATTCTTTCTTAACTTCAAATCATATTTTTGCAAATCGAAGCTTCATAATAGAGCACTACTGCCATCTTAGATATGGTAAATTTCACCTCCAGAGACTAATGGCAAGTAATCCTACATAATGAAGATCTTCGTCTTCAATGACCTTCGTCTACAATTTGTTTTATTTCAAAAATTAATTTGAAGGGGTTTTAGAATAGGAATCACCTAAATCTGATCCTGGTTCTTCGGATAGGAATCACCCAAATTTGATCCCGATTTTTTCGTACCAATCATCGAAAAAAAGATGTTATAATTAAATAACATTTAAAGAATCCATTTCTTTTCTTTTATTCTGGAAAAACTTAAATATGATCTTTTAGAGTATCCGGACTTTCCTTTCGATCTATTCCACCCCTCGCCTAAAAAGAGAAAACATAGGCCAGGTAAGTTCAGGGCATTGGTTGCTCCACCTCTAACCTTAGTCGAACACCTTGTTTTATCTCCCCACATCTCACAGGCAGGACAAATGTTGTAACGACCCGTAATTTTCAATGATTTAAATTTGTTAATATAATAGATTTTGTAATATAATTTTGAAAGAAATAAAATTTATGGATTAAGAATGAAATAATAATTAGAATTAAAGGTATTAATGTTAATATAAGTTGACTATTAACAATTTGAATGAAATTTTAATAAATGAAGTAGTGAAAATGTTATACCTAGTTATAAATAGAATATAAGAAAACAAACGTAAATATTGAATTAATTAATGAATTAAAATATATATTGAATGGTATTTAAATAAAATCAATGTTTAGTAAGAAATTATAACATTGGCTTGGGAATGATAAACTTATAAAAATATGATTGAGAGTTAATGACAACAATTATTATAAGTTAATCAATTAACTAGTCCATTAAATCAAAAAAATTTAATCAATTGCAATGAATCTCAATTCAATGTTATGTTAGTGTAAATTTAGGAAGTAATTGGAAATAATGTTAGTTCTATTCATAATATGGCAATTGGTTGAATGAAAATAATAGACATCAAGATTTATTAATTTATTGGAATTTAGACTTAATAAATGAATTAATTGCAATTAAATGAAATTTAATTAAATTAAGGCTAACACTGAAATTGATAAATTTAGCAACACTAAATTGACATCTAAATTTGGTTAAATTAGTGTAAATGATTAAGAAATTTATAAATGATGAAATTTGTTAATTATAGAGTTGAAATTGGAAGCTTGATTCAATTAAACAATTATTAATTTATTAAATTAACTAGAAAATAGCCATTTTGGCCACTGACTCAGATTTCGACGAAACCAGTTTCGTCGGATCCGTAACGGTGAATTATTATAGGATTTCAAGTTTCGTAGCGATCATGCTTGTTGTTTGATCTTTACGACTCCAAACTCCTAGAAATCAATTTAATTCAAAATCGATTGAAATCGATTTGAAATAGCTTGATTTTATCATAACTTCTTCATACTATGGAATTTGGACTTGAAACCTGTTCCATTGATTTTAAAATATTTGAAAACATCTATTTTGATATATGGGTTGACCCAATTTCGTGGCGGAGTCAGAACAGGCTTTTCGGGCCATCTATCGTTCAACGGTCTAAACCAATCGTATCCGTTCCTTTATTTCTCAGCTCTACCTATACATCCGGTAATAAACCCTAGCCTATTTCTGTTTTTATTTTCTGTACATACAGTTCCAATTGCTCATCTTTCTCAATGGCAGACAAGCTCTAAATTTCACGGTCAATTGCAAACCAAAAATTTCTACTTCAAAATTCAAACTCGTCAATACGTATCAATTTTATATCGATCTAAAGCTCTCGCCGAGCACATCTCATGTTTGAATTTTTTTTTTGATTTAAAGCTCTGTTTGTCCAACTGATGATCAATTCTCGATCGTTCATCACGCGACGATCAACTTCAACAGATCATCGAATTGACCATGCAGTATTATGGAGAGGACTTAGGGGAGTGCATCAGTGAAATTCGTTCGTCGAACTGACAGTCAGATCGACGAGAAAAATTCCGGGCCAGTGAGGTAGCTCCTCTTATCGGACACACTCCTTCGATATTATATTCTGGCTTTGAGATTGATTTGGAGACCACTTTTGATTTTTGATTTTGGGGGTGTGGCTCGAGGTGGGCGGTAGCTGCACGCTATGCGTTATCACCAGTCCGGATAGTAATTGGTATATCTACCCTGGCATTGCCTTATGTTTCATGTCACCTAACCTAGCGAGCCTTGTACGAGTTTGGATTTCTTCTGTAGCCCGTGTGGTATCCTCTAGTGGCTTCCCGATCAGGAGGGACTATGATACTGGATGGACTACTAGGACTATTATGTGTTAAGGGGGAGATTGGGTAACTCCTTAACGCTATTTAAAAGTAAGTTTATTATACAGTAGACATTATTATAATAGCGAAACATTACTACATAGTAAATAGTTTAACGGATCCTTAGGAGATGTGAATCCCGAGCATCTCTTAAGTTACTACACTCACGTTGACACTGGATAAGAGATGCCAAATCCCATAAACATATCTGACGTCGTTCCACTTATATTATTTACCGTTGATTTAACTTACACAAGATCTCTTAGTTCTAACTCGAATGTTTTGTCTTTTCAATTCGCTCGGGTCGTTCTGAGCATTTTAGGATTCGAAGACTTTATTTCTAGAGGACGAAGATTATATTATTACTATTATCTATTTTATTATTATACTGCATTCATATTGTTCCGCTGCATTGTTATTTATTTTTATCTTGTATGTGTAACTTTGATATGTGTTGTATAAGTATAATCAAATATTTTTGTAAAACAGCTTCATGAACTATTATTTGATTATTATATTTTGTCATTCCGCTGTGAGATTCTGTTTTATTTTGTTTCTTTCTCTGTTTTTCTTATTTATCCCAATAACAATATGCCCTTCTGTATGGTTTGAGCCTGACATGTATGGTTTATCGTCGATTTAAAATGTACAAAAAAGTGGGATGTTACACCTGGTATCAGAGCTTTGGTTAGGCGATAAACCTTAGCTTTGTGGGGTTTGACTCTTTAATAATAGGGTAGTAATACCCTATGATGAGTTGCTGAGTGTATATATGAGAGAGCGTATTTGTTAGTGTTATAAAAGGATTTTAATATTGTGTTAATTTGTGCCATTTTGTATTTAAAAATTCTTGTTGGTACATAGGATGCTATGACATCAATAGAGATTTCTAAATACTTAATAGGACAGACCGACACAACATTTATTTTGAAATATAAATAAATGAAATAATTTTGCCTATTATATTTTCTGTATATAAAATAATAAATTTTATAAAGGTTGTATTTGGTTGTAATGTATTGGTTGTTATGCAGTGAAATTTATGAATATGGTTGGAAATAAGATTTAAAATAAAATAAATGAAAACTGAAAATTTAGAACCTAAGTTTCTGGGTTTTGAAAATTCCTTCCAAGTGATTTTGAAATATAGTAATAATGTTATTTAGAAGTATTTTCTGATATAATTATTTCAGTGTGATTTGAAAGAATTGTTTTAAAGAAATCTTAGAAGGGCATAAGCTATGTACTCCCCGCTCTGTTGCTGGAAAATAATTTCGGTGATGAGTGCACGCATCATCGACATTCATTTTCGAGTTTCGAAGGGTGAAGGCCACTGTAGTAGTTTTACTGTAGATTTATTTTGATAAAAAAATATAAATTTAAAATTATTTTAAATATAATTGGATATATAAATTATAAGTGTATACGTCTATTTATTATTTTAAAATGATTTGAAATTTAATCCGGTATTTTAGTTCTTAAATTTTCGTTAATTAATAGTTTCGATTATTGTAGTGAAATGGAATATAACTAATTAATAATTGGAACCTCTAATTAAAATAAGAGATATAAATGCTGGGTTATAAATGAACTTTCAAGAAAGTTGAAATTGTAATCTATAGAACAAAAGATATGATTATTGAACGTTAATTTATAAGATGAACTTGTATAATTTTCAATTGCATTCTTAAAAAAACATATATATAACTTACCAATTATAAAAAGTTAAGATGTTAACAGAAAATGTAATGGGAAATTTGACAAGTAAAACTTGTAGAAATGAACATGTTCAATGAATTTGCGTTTATAAATAAGAATTTAATGTTATAATTGTTATAAACTTAAGTCATGGTTGAAACGCTACTAATTAAATATAATAGAAAATTTATAAATAAATGATAATAAACTTAAGTAAATGGTTGAAGCTATTTATAAATAAAATTAGTAGGAAAATGAATACTGTAAATAACTGAAATTAAGTAATGAATAAATGAATGTAATGCAAATAAAAGAAATTTGCATTATATATGGATAGATGAAAACTATAAGAAATAAAATGTAAACTAAAAAGATACATCATTATATGAATGAAAAGGAAATAAAGCAATAAATGTGTGGACTGGAATTAATAAGAATAAGCTTAATTGTTGCTTAAGGTTGTTGTTTGTTTGGTTTATGGTTGTTTGGGCAAGGATACTTTAAAATTGTTTGGAAGTGTGAATAATCTATTCAGTTTTATCGAAGGTTGTTGAGTAAATGGTATACTTAATAGTTATTTGTCGTTCTATACAATTTAAAAGTGCCTAAGCCTGAACTAACTATTTGGTAGGTTGATGTGGATGAACAAATTGACTTGTGTTGATTATATATGATGACTGTATGTTTATTGAAATTGATTGTCGTTGTTTTATACTGACTTGTCTGTTAGAAGTTGAAACAACCTTAAATATTTCATTTTATATAATTATTAAGTCTTTTTGGATTATATAAGTGAAATATAGGTTATGGAAGTAATCATTACTGCTTTTGGTTTCATAATTAAAAGTTTTTTGCCCGACAAATAGGTACGCTCTCGGATTACGGTTTTATAGCGTTATTATATTGTTTCTCCCGTGTTGGGATATATTATTTGGAAATTATATGTTATATATTGTTATATTTGATATTATATTTTCTCCCGAGCCTCTCTGTACAAAGGAGACTCTGTCGAATTTTTGCGTAAATTTTGAACTTAGAATTTTTTTTTAAAAAAAGTTCCAAACTTTATTTACTTGAATATAAAAGGATTTAATGGTTATAAATTGGTATATTTTATTTAAATTAATTGATTTTGTAAATTTGTTTGTTTATAAATTTAATATTTTAAGTAAGATATATTAATTTTTTAATTTTCTTTTCCCTTCTTTTTCATTTTCAGGGATGAAAAGTTTTGAGTCGGGGAGAGTGCAACGAACCGTAAATTTTGACGATTTAAATTTGTTAATATAATGAGATTTTGGTAATATAATTTTGAAAAAAAATAAAATTTGCAGATTAAGAATGAAATAACAATTAGAATTAAAGGTATTAATGTTAATATAAGTTGACTATTAACAATTTGAATGAAATTCTAATAAATGAAGTTATGAAAATGTTATACCAGGTTACAAATCGAATATAGGAAAACAAACATAAATATTGAAATAGTTAATGAATTAAAATATATAATGAATGGTAACTGAATAAAATCAATGTTTAGTAAGAAATTATAACATTGGTTTGGGAATGATAAACTTATAAAAATGTGATTGAGGGTTAATGATAATAATTATTATAAGTTAACCATTCAATTAGTCCATTAAATCAAAAATTTGTAATCAATTGCAATGAATCTCAATTCAATGTTATGTGTAAATTTAGGAAGCAATTGGTAATAATGTTAATTCTATTCATAATATGGCAATTGGTTGAATGAAAATAATGGATATCAAGATTTATTAATTTATTGGAATTTAGACTTAATAAATGGATTAATTACCAAATAAATGAAATTTAATGAAATTAAGGCTAACACTGAAATTGATAAATTTAGCAACTCTAAATTGACATCTAAATTTGGTTAAATTAGTGTAAATGATTAAGAAATTTATAAGTGATGAAATTTGTTAATTATAGAGTTGAAATTGAAAATTTGATTTAATTAATCAATTAGTAATTTATTTAATTAGCTAGAAAATAGCCATTTTGGCTACTGACTCGGATTTCGACGAAACCAGTTTCATCAGATCCGTAATAATGAATTATTATAGGATTTCAAGTTTCGTAGCGATCAAGCTTGTCGTTTGATCGTACGAACTCGAAACGCCTAGAAATCAATTTAATTGAAATCAATTGAAATCGATTTGAAATAACTTGATTTTAGCATAACTTCTTCATACGATGGAATTTGGACTTGAAACATATTCCATTGATTTTAAAATATTAAAAAAAACTATTTTGATATATGGGTTGACCCAATTTCGTTCCGGAGTCAGAACGGGCTTTTCGGGCCATCTATCGTTCAATGGTCCAAACCAATCGAATCTGGTCCTCTATTTCTCATCTCGGCCTATATATATATCCTGTTATAAACCCTAGCATATTTCTTGTGTTCCTTTTTCTGTACATACAGTTCCAATTTCTCCTCTTTCACAATGGCAAATAAGTTCTACAGTCAATTGCAAACCAAAAATTTATACTTCAAAATTCAAACTCCTCAATGCATATCAAATTTTATATCGATCTGAAGCTCTCGACGAGCGCATCTTAGATTTGAAATTCATTTTTCGATTTGAAGCTCTGTTTGTCCTGAAATTGATGATCAATTCTTGGCTATTCATCACGCGACGATCAACTTCAGCAGATCGTCGAATCGACCATGCTCTATTGAGGAGAGAACCGAGGGGAGTGCACGGTGAAATTCATTCGTCGAACTGACAGTCAGATGGACGATAAAAATTTAAGTAGGGTTTGTTATTGGTGGCGGCGGCTGCCCCTTTTTGTGCATGCGTGGCTGTGGTCGCGTGAGGGGGGTCAACGCATGGTGCTAGGCGTGGGCGGAGTGCCTGGTGGCGAGCGGTGACGAGGATCTTGAGGTGATGGCGTTCGAGCTTACATGAGTTTCTCTGGTGTAGCCGGTTCGAACGCGATGATGAGGGGGCCTGTAGGGTTTCGTTTCTGGAAGGTGACTTGGCAAATTAACAAATTATATTTATTTAATTTAATTCAAACAGTAAATGTTCTCATCGTGATAACTTTCGCATATGAGGTCCGTTTCATGCGTGGTTTTCTCTGCTAGATTCATATTGGAATTCCGGACATTTTGGCGGCGGTCTGTATGAATTATGAGACTGCTCAAATTTTGGATTTAAATTGAATCTAAATTCAATTTACATTCAAAAAATCAGTGTTTTAACCCACTCACAACTTCTAAAATTTCTTATGTTTGTTAAATTGATTTATGATGTGATTAGAAATTTATTTATGATTGTTTGGCATATTTTTTACCATCATCTCAGTTAAATTGAATTTATCGAATTAAATTGTTGTTTAATTTATTATTGTATATAAACTGCTAGTTAGATTGTTATTTAATTTATTATTACATACAAACTGCCAATTAAATCTGTTCTATATTGATGTTGTTGACTGGATTGGATGATGATTGTGATAAATGTTTGATGGTTGATATTGGATGAATGGATGTCGTATTTATGTTGTTATAAACTACGAGTTGTTATGAATTTTGTTTCATCCGGGATTGCAGTTTGAAATGACATATACCCATATTTATAATTTAAATTACGAATTGGAATGATAAATAACCGTATCACTTGACCATAGGACAGAAAATTATATACAGACACCACGACCTGTATATAAAAATATTTTGAAATGATTTCTAAGGTTTTGTAAAGAAATAAATGGGTTATATAAATATGGATTTTAGATGTTATATCAATGTTATTTTATTGTTGATTTTTAGCCATCTATAAATTTGTTTTGAATTATAAAATAAGTTAAATACTAAAGTTTGATTTCTTTTATATAATATGGTTAAGTACCAATTTCAATTATATTGTGTATAGAGTTTATAATGACTTAAATAAAATTATGGTTAGAAGATAAATATGAATTTAATTTGAATTAAAGTATTTAAGAATTATACTCGAATAAAATTGATTTGAAATTTAAATAAAATTGAGATTTCAAAGGGTATGATTTTTACAACTTGATTTAAATTTAGAGTGATTTAAATGAATGTAAAGTTGATTTAAATGAATATATCAAGTTATAAATTGAAGGAATATCCAGTAGTTTGAAGTTTAAAGGTTTTACTTAAATGATATTTGATTTATTAAGTAAACATTTCAAATGAAGTAATAATAATTGAATTTGATATATATGAAATTATCAAAGAATTAGTTTTAAAATGGTGGAATATTTAAAGCTTTGAAATATATGAATTGAAATGGTTATTTTGGGGTTCAAATCTGTATTTGGAATTGATTTGCGAAATTCAAGAAGTTATTTTATTATATAAAGTAATTTAATATTTAATCCATTTAAGTGGTGTGGTTATGTTTTATAGTTAGGAGTTTCAAAGTATTATGATTAAAGGTGTTATATTTCAAGTATTTTGATTTCAAAGTGTCATAACGTTGAAAGCGTTATGATTTTAGAAAAGGATATTTTTGAAATAAAATGATATTATATTGATTCGGATTTAATAAAAATTATATCATATTGGTTCGATTTACGAAATAGAAATGATATCGTATTTATCTGGTTTTGAAAGGGATATTATATTCTGATTTTGAATTATAAATTATTTTCAAATGACCGCGGTGTTATAATAACGTTTGGTTGCTAAAGAGATCGGGATCGGAAGTTGTCATACTCTCTGCCAACTCCGAAAACCACTTTAACAATCGTGTACACGGTGGAGAGTCCGGAATGAATTAGGATGGCGGCAGCGTTCCTTTGTGGTATATACGTGGATCCGACTCCCGTGAGTTGGCATAAGGTGCCTAAAATAGGAGCGATTCTGTGCCAGCGAGGTAGCTCCTCTTAACGGACACGCTCCTTTGATATTATATTCTGACTTTGAGATTGATTTGGAGGCCACTTTTGATTTTTAATTTTGGGGGCATGGCTCGAGGTGGGCGATAGCTGCGCGCTATGTGTCACCACCAGTCCGGATAGTAATTGGTATATCTACCCTGGCATTGCGTTGTGTGTCGTGTCACCTACCCTAGCGAGCCTTGTACTAGTTTGGTTTTCTCCCGTAGCCCGTGTGGTATCCTCTGGTGTCTTCCCGATCAAGAGGGACTATGATACTGGATGGACTACTGAGACTATTACGTGTTAAGGGGGAGATTGGGTAACTCCTTAACGCTATTTAAAAGTAAGTTTATTTTACTGTAGACATTATTATAATAGCGAAATATTACTACATAGTAAATAGTTTAACGGATCCTTAGGAGATGTGAATCCCGAGCATCTCTTAAGTTACTACACTCACATTGACACTAGATAGGAGATGTCAAACCCTGTAAACATCTCTGACGCAGTTCCACTCATATTATTTACTGATGATTTAACTTACATAAGATCTCTTAGTTCTGACTCGAGTATTTTGTCTTTTCAATTCGCTTTAAAAGTTTTGAGTGAGGGAGAGTGTAACGACCCGTAATTTTTGACGATTTAAATTTGTTAATATAATGATATTTTGGTAATACAATTTTGAAAGAAATAAATTTGTGGATTAAGAATGAAATAATAATTAGAATTAAAGGTATTAATGTTAATATAAGTTGACTATTAACAATTTGAATGAAATTCTAATAAATGAAGTGGTGATAATGTTATAACTGGTTATAAATCGAATATAAGAAAACAAACGTAAATATTGAATTAATCAATGAATTAAAATATATATTGAATGGTAATTGAATAAAATCAATGTTTAGTAAGAAATTATAACATCGGTTTGGGAATAATAAACTTATAAAAATACGACTGAGAGTTAATAACAACAATTATTATAAGTTAATCATTTAATTAGTCCATTAAATCAAAAATCTGTAATCAATTGCAATGAATCTCAATTCATTGTTATGTTAATGTAAATTTAGGAAGTAACTGGAAATAATGTTAATTCTATTCATAATACGGCAATAGGTTGAATGAAAATAATGGATACCAAGATTTATTAATTTATTGGAATTTAGACTTAATAAATGGATTAATTATAATTAAATGAAATTTAATGAAATTAAGGCTAACACTGAAATTGATAAATTTAGCAACTCTAGATTGACATCTAAATTTGGTTAAATTAGTGTAAATGATTAAGAAATTTATAAATGATGAAATTTATTAATTATAGAGTCGAAATTGAAAACTTGATTTAATTAATCAATTATTAATTTATTTAATTAACTAGAAAATAGCCACTTGGGCCACTGACTCGGATTTGGACGAAACCAGTTTCATCGGATCCGTAATGATGAATTATTGTAGGATTTCAAGTTTCGTAGCGATCGAGCTTGTCGTTTGATCGTATGGACTCGAAAGGCCTAGAAATCAATTTAATTGAAATCAGTTGAAATCGATTTGAAATAACTTGATTTTAGCATGACTTATTAGTACGATGGAATTTGGACCTGAAACCTGTTCCATTAATTTTAAAATATTTAAAAAAATCTATATGGATATGTGGATTGATTCAACTTCGTTTCGGAGTCAGAACGGGCATTTCGGGCCATCTATCGTTTAACGGTCCAAACCAATCGTATCCGTTCCTATATTTCTTAGCTCTACCTATATATATCCTATTATAAACTCTAGTATATTTCTTATGTTCATTTTTATGTACATACAGTTCCAATTGCTCCTCTTTCTCAATGGCAGACAAGCTCTAAATTTCACAGTCAATTGCAAACCAAAAATTTATACTTCAAAATTCAAACCCCTCAATACATATCAAATTTTATATCGATCTGAAGCCCTCAACGAGCGCATCTCAGATTTGAAATTTGTTTCCCGATTTGAAGATCTTTTTGTCCAAAAATTGATGATCAATTCTCGGCCGTTCATCACGCGATGATCAACTTCAGTAGATCGTCGAATCGACCATGTTGTATTGAGGAGAGGACTGAGGGGAGTGCATCTGTGAAATTCGTTCGTCGAACGGACGGTCAGATCGATGAGAAAAATTCAAATAGGGTTTGTTATTGGTGGGGGTGGTTGCCCCTTTTCGTGCGTGCGTGGCTGTGGTCGCGTGAGGAGGATCGACGTGTGGTGCTAGGCGTGGGCGGAGTGCCTGGTGGCGAAAGGTGACGAGCATCTTAAGGCGGTGGCGTTCGAGCTTACATGCATTTCTCTGGTGTAGCCGGTTCGAACATGATGATGAAGGGGCCTGTAGAGTTTCGTTTTTGGAAGGTGACGTGGTAAATTAACATATTATATTTATTTAGTTTAATTCAAACTATAAATGTTCTAATCGTGATAACTTTCGCGTACGAGGTCTGTTTCATACGCGGTTTTCTCATGTCTAGGTTCTTATTGGAATTCCGGACATTTTGACGCTGGTTTGGATGAATTCTAAGACTGCTCAAATTTTGAATTTAAATTCAAAAAGTGAGTGTTTTAACCCACTCACAACTTATAAAAAAAATTATGTTTGTTAAATTGGTTTATGATATGATTAGAAATTTGTTTATGACTGCTTGGCATATTTTTTATCATCATCTCAGTTAAATTGAATTTATTAAATTAAATTGTTGTTTAATTTATTATTGCATATAAACTGCCGGTTAGATTGTTATTTAATTTATTATTACATATAAACTGCCAATTAAATTGTTATTTAATTTATTATTGAATATAACTGCGTGTAAATACCTGTTATTTATTATATGTTCTATATTGATGTTGTTGACAGGATTGGATGATGATTGTGATAAATGTTTGATGGTTGATATTGGATGAATGGATGTTGTATTTATATTATTATAAACTGTGAGTTGTTATGAATTTTGTTTCATTCCGGATTGCGGTTTGAAATGACATATAACTGTATTTATAATTTAAATTATGGATTGAAATGATAAACATCCGTATCACTTGACCATAGGACAGAAAATCATATACAGACACCACGTCCTATATATAAAAATATTTTGAAATGATTTCAATGGCTTTGTAAAGAAATATTCGGGTTATATAAATATTGATTTTAGATGATATATCAATAATATTTTATTATTGATTTTTAACTATGTATAAATTTGCTTTGAATTATAAAATATGTGAAATAATAAAGTTTGATTTCTTTTATATAATATGGTTAAGTATCTGTTTGAATTATATTGTATATAGAGTTTATAATGGCTTAAATTAAATTATGAGTGGAAGATAAATATGAATTTAATTTGAATTAAAGTATTTAAGAATTATATTCGAATAAAGTTGATTTGAAATTTAAATAAAATTGAGATTTTAAAAGGTATGATTTTTATAACTTGATTTTGGTTTAGAGTGGTTTAAATGAATATCAAGTTGATTTAAATGAATATATCAAGTTAATTAAATTGAAATAATATCCAGTTATTTGAAGTTTAAAAGTTTTACTTAAATGATATTTGATTTATTAAGTAAACATTTCAAATCTAAATAATAATAATTGAATTTGATATATATGGAATTATCAAAGATTTAGTTTTGAAATGGTGGAATATTTAAAGCTTTAAAATATATGGAAATTGAAATGGTTATTTGGGGGTTCAAATCTGTATTTGGAATTGATTTGTGAAATTGAAGAAGTTATTTTATTATATAAAGTAATTTAATATTTAAGTTATTTTACTGGTGTAGTTATGTTTTAAAGTTAGGAGTTTTAAAGTATTATGATTGAAGGTGTTATACTTCAAGTATTTTGATTTCGAAGTGTCATAACGTTGAAAGCGTTATGATTTTAGGAAAGGATATATTTGAAATAAAATGATATTATATTGATTCAGCTTTAATAAAAATGATATCGTATTGGTTCGGTTTTCGAAATGGAAATGATATCGTATTTATCTGGTTTTAAAAGGGATATTATATTCTAATTTTAACGTATAAATTATTTTCAAATGACCGTGGTGTTATAATAACGTTTGTTTGTTAAAGAGAACGGGATCGGAAGTTGTCATACTCTCTGCTAACTCCGAAAACCACTTTAACAACCATGTACGCGGTGAAGAGTCCAGAATGAAGTAGGATGGCGGCGGCGTACCTTTGAGATATATATGTGGACCCGACTCCCGTGATTTGGCATAAGGTGGCTAAAACAGGAGCGATTCTGGGCTAATAAGGTAGCTCCTCTTATCGGACACACTCCTTCGATACTATATTCTGACTTTGAGATTGATTTGGAGGCCACTTTTGATTTTTGATTTTGGAGGTGTGGCTAGAGGTGGGCGGTAGCTGCGCGCGATGCATCACCACCAGTCCGGATAGTATTTGGTATATCTACCCTGGCATTGCGTTGTGTGTCGTGTCACCTACCCTAGCGAGCGTTGTACTAGTTTGGTCCCGTAGCCCGTGTGGTATCCTCTAGTGGCTTCCCGATCAGGAGGGACTATGATACCGGATGGACTACTGGGACTGTTACGTGTTAAGGGGGAGATTGGTAACTCCTTAATGCTATTTAAAAGTAATTTTATTTTACTGTAGACATTATTATAACAGCGAAATATTACTACATAGTAAATAGTTTAATGGATCCTTAAGAGATATGAATCCCGAGCATCTCTTAATTTACTACACTCACGTTGACACTGGATAGGAGATGTCAAATCCCGTAAACATCTCTGACGCCATTCCACTCATATTATTTACTGTTGATTTAACTTACATAAGATCTCTTAGTTCTAACTCAAGTATTTTGTCTTTTCAATTCGCTCGGGTCAGTCTGAGCATTTAAAGATTCGAAGACTATTTCTGGATGACGAAGACGAAGATTGTATTATTACTATTATCTATTATATTATTCCACTGCATTCATACTGTTCCGCTGCATTGTTATTAATTTTTCTCTGGTATGTGTAACTCTGATATGTGTTGTATAAGTATAATCAAATGTTTTTGTAAAACAGCTTCATGAAATTTTATTTGATTATTATATTTTGTCATTCCGCTGTGAGATTCTGTTTTCTTATTTCTTTCTCTGTTTTTCTTATTTACCCCAATAACAATCTGCCATTCTGTATGGTTTGAGTCTGACATGTGTAGTTTGTCATCGATTCAAAATGTACAAAAAGGCGGGATGTTACAAATTTACTAGTCGTTTCTGAATACTCAGTTATTATTACATTCAATATTCTTTACTTTTTGTTTAAGTAGTATAAACAATTCATATTGACCATTTATTCAAACTGTAACAACCCTAGATTTTGGCATATAATTTAAATTTGACTTTATTTTATTTTTAAATTTTTTTAAACTTGTTTTATTTCAAACATTTCATTTTTAAAATATAAATGTTGATTATTAAGTGATTTATAGTTCAAACAAGCATAAATTGAATATTTTACTGAAAACTGAATTTCTGTTCAAACTGGTCAAACTTTGACTTTTAAACTTCAAACTTAAATTACTTAAAATCTTAAATTTTATCTTTTATTATGAAAATAGATGAAATAACTTGAACATTGCCTTTCGTTTCGTTGGACACGGACTTAAACTGTGAAAGTTATTTACATTTCAATTTTAAGTATAATTTGTTTGATTTTGCAATTTTGTCTATTTTAAATTTTATAAATTATATTTTCTTTGTCATATTTTATTTTAATTCGTTTAATATGTTATTTTATGTATATTTTTGTCTTTTATTATTTTTAAAGTGATAATATAATTTTTCTAAAGTTTATTGAATTTATTTCCAAATTTTAAAACTTAGTTTCCATTTTTTTCTGCTATTTTCTTTATTTAAATTATATTTAAATTAAAATTTATATATTTATTTGTGAATGCATTTTTATTTTTATGTTATTATCTTTGTTATAAATATTTTTACAAGTCCATATAAATTTTTCAAAGTTCATTCTGTTTATTTTCCATTTTTCTAGACTAGTTTGCAATTTTATGCACTTTTCTTATTTTAACCTTATATAATTAATAAATATTTACATATATTTTATATTTCGTTACATTTTAGAAATTGTGACTGAAATTATTTTTATTTTCAGTAATATAAACTTATATAAATAAGTTAAAGGTAATTTGAAAGGTTGTGACTTTTGGTTTGTCTAAGGCCTTTTATCTTCCAACCTTTCAAATTTGTAACTTATCTTTTTATCAATTAGTCTTTACTATCCATATCTTTCAGCTGCATACTCTATTTCCTATTCAAGTACACTCATTTTCATTTCTGAAACAAAAAAAAATTCGGCCATGGCTATTGAGAAAAGTTTGGGTAATGATTTTTCAACTTTTCTTATTCTTTTTCCTTGTTTACATTGATTTTTGCACTTGCTCTCTTCTTCTAGGCTCGGCTCCTTCAATCTCCACCCCTTGGCTGACCTCCACCCCCTCCTAGCCTGTTCACCTACCTCCCTAGATCACTACCATGGCCAGGCCGAGCAACCATATGGCAAGCATCATCACCAAAAGTTCACAAAACCATCACCTATCCACATAAACCAAGCCTAGTTGTACACCAACTACCTCCACCACCACTAGCCGCCACTACCTCCACTACCACCACCTCTGACCTGACCTCCACCATCTTCCACATCACCCACCACCATCTGCACCACTGGCCGAGCTTTAGAGCCAATGGCCGAACCTATTTGTGCCTTGTGATGTTGTATATTGCCTTTTTGTTGTATTGTTTTGCACCTATATCTTCTCCACACTTTTGAACCATAGTGGCCGACCTGCTTGGACCTGAACCCAGCTCTTAGTCCCTTCCTTGGCTAAGCTTATCCAACCTATAATTGATCCATATGAAGTCGAGAGCAAGTGCAATGAATTTGACTTTGTTTTGGGCTTTGATTCCTTGCATTGTTTAGTGATAATTTGTGTTGAAATCTTACATGTGCTCTATTGTTTTGTGTAAATGCATGCAAGGCCATTAGCTTTGTCTCTCCACTCTCAAGTCGTATCCTCATCATCGTGCCTTTGTTGTGTCAGTGTTGTATGCTTTGGTGGATATCTCCAGCTCTGAACATGTGAGTAAATCTCACCTGACATTTATACTTATGCAATTGTGAAGCGACAACAATTGAATGCGTAGAATGACATATTATGTTATAACTTCCTATGATTATTTATATATGATGTTAAACCTGTTAAATTTCATGTCATATCATTTGTTATTTATATATTTTGTTAACCGTTCATTTATATCTGTTTATCACACTGCAAGTTCCCTGTAGATTAGGTTCACTATGGGTTGAAATGATACATACCCGAACAGACTTTAGAATAGGGAAAAATCGTTATGAGCTGAAATATAGGCCTGAAAACGGTTTTTATTTATTTGTTTTTAACTTGGGATTGCGGGTTTGAAATGATAGAATCCGGATTTTTCTTTTTAAACTGCGGATTGAAATGATATATATCTGTATCACTTGACCTAAGTTAGAAAACTATATACAGGCCCGTGGTTATATTTTATAAAGTATTTTGAATATTGTAAATATTTTTAAATTGGATTTTTAATGTTTATATAAAGAAATTTTGAATTTTTCTAGAAGTAAAAATGTAATTCAAATGAATGGTAAAAGTGAATTTTTGAAATATAACTTAAATTTGGAAATTTGGACGTTGGCTTTTTAAATTGACATTTAAGTTGTATAAAAAAAATTAAAGTGGTTTAAATGTAAATTTATGATAATTTGATTTAAATTGATTTTAAAGTGTCTTAAATAAAGGATTTTTGATTTTTGTATAAGTGGAAAATGTTAAATAAATAAATGGTTAAGCTGAATTATTGAAATATAACTTAAAGTCTGGAAATTTGGGTTTTGGTTTAAAAGGGGGATTTTAAGTTATATAAATAAAAATGGAAATTAAATTATATTTGGAAATGGGAAATATGATGATTTGATTAAATTTGAGTTTAAATGAATTAATAAAGTATTATGGATTTTTCTATGTATTAAAATGGTTAAATGAATGAATGCTTAAAAGTGTAATTTTAAAATGAACTTGACCTGGAAATGTGAATTTGGTTTTAATTAAAGGTCTAAGTTAATTAAATAAATTGGAAATTTAGTTTAATTTGTGAAATGATAATTTGAAAATGTAAATGTTAATACAGTGTTAAATGAAAAAATGGGAAAGTTTACACTTGAATTTATTAAGGGGATTTGTGAAATTTGATTTAATTATAAAATGTTGCTTTATAAAAATCATTAATTAAAAGAGTATTTTAATGAACATCTTTGAATGTTTAAATATAATTTTTATAACATTTAAATGGTTTAAATTGAAGTGTTTTCAAGTATAACTTACAGAAGCTTTTTTTGAATGCTGTGAAAGGTTGAAATTTTCAATGTTTATGGTTTTAACTTAGTAAATGAACTCATAATGGTTTAAAACTTTGGAAATTGAATATTTGATTTGAAAGTATATAAACTTAAATTTGAAATCGTTTAAATGAATTATTTTGATTAAAATATAAGCTATTTAAAAGGTGATTTGGAATGATAATAAATAAATGATATCTTTGAATTTAAAAGGCATTTAAAGTTGAATATTTGGATTTGAACTTATATGATGATTTGAAATGAAGTTTTGAGAGATACGATATTTTGATATTAAAAATGTTTTGAAATGAAGCTTTGGAAAGAAATAATATTTTGATATATATTAAATGTTTTGAAATGAAGTTTGAAAGATATGATATTTTGATATATTAAATGTTTTGAAATAAAGTTTTGAAAGATATGATATTTTGATATTAAAATGATTTGAAATGTGGTTTTGAAAAGACATGATATTTATATATATTAAAATAATTTGAAATGTGGTTTTGAAAGATATGATATTTTAATATATTAAAATGATTTGAAAGGAAGTTTTGAAAAGATATGATATTTTAATATAATAAAATGATTTGAAAGGAAGTTTTGAAAGGATATGATATTTTAATATATTAAAATGATTTGAAAGGAAATTATGAAAAGATACGACAATTTAATATATTGAAATGGTTAGAAATTACTTGATATTTATTTTGATAAATATTTGAATTTGAAATATATGGTATGTTGATATATAGAAATGGTTTAGAAATGATTTAATCTTTATTTTGATAAAGATTTGGATTGAAATGATATTTTGTTTTGAAGTATAAAATATTATTTTTAATTTATAACCACGGGTAATAATAACGATTGGTTGGAAAAGAGACCGGGATCGGATATGGGCATACCCTCTGTCGATACCAAAACCACTTTGACTAGCCGTGTACGCGGTGCAAATTCCAGAATGAAGTAGGATGGTGGCGACGTTCTTGAGGTATATTGCGCGGACCCAACTCCCGTGAGTTGGCATAAGGTGGCAAAAACAGGAGCGGTCTCGGGCCAGTTGAGGTCGCACCTCGTAGCTACGCATTTCTTTGATACCATACTATTACTTGTGATTGTTTGGGCTCCCCTTCAATTTTGTGGGAATGTGTTCCGCGATGGGCATATGTGGATGCTGCGTTACCACCAGCCCGAGTGTCGTAATTGGTATATCTACCCTGGCATTGCCTTGTGTGCCGTGTCACCTACCATATCGAGCATTTACTACGAGTTTCTATTTGTGTCGTATCTACGCAGTATCTTCTCGTAGTCTCCCGATCAGGAGATATGTAGGTACTGTATAGACTATTGGCATTATTTGTGTTAAGGGAAATATTGGGTCACTCCTTAACTCTATTTAAAAGTAAGTTTATTTTACTATTAGATGTTATTATAATAGCGCAATATACTACATAGTAAATAGTTTAACGGATCCTTAGAGGATGGGCGGTCCCAAGCATCCTTTAAGTTACTTGTACCTTCACTACAGTTCACTTGAGTTGGTTTACATTGTATCACTATAACAAAAATACCCTATTACAAGGTCCTTTTTACAACAGGCACTGGTTGCCCGTTGTAATAGAAGGCTATTACAACGGTCCATTTGCGCCCATTGTAAAAGATGCCATATACAACTCTCTTTTTACAACAGGCATTGGTTGCCCGTTGTAATAGAAGGCTATTACAACGGTCCATTCAGGCCTGTTGTAATAGATGCCAACTTTACAACGGTCACATGCCCGTTGTAATGCATGCCCGTTGTAATAAAATTTTAGTCGGTGCAACGTCGAATAATAAAACACTGTCCCTTTTATTTTATTTCTTCGGCCGCGTTTTGCTTCTGAAAAATGGCGTTCGTCCTCCTTTGCCAAAACTAGGGTTTTTTGGAATTGAAATGGCGCTTCAATTTGTTGCTGATGCTTCGACACGCGAAATCAAATGAAGTTTTGCAATTTCGATTTCGCTCCGCCTCCTCGTTATTCAGGTACAAATCTCCTTTTTTTTATAACCCTGCTTTCAAATAATTTTAATTTTTGTGTTTTCTTCTTCCTTTTTAACTTTTCACAGGTTGCAGGTTGGATCGGTTGTCGCTGCGTCGAAGTCTTTGGTGGCGGAAGTCTGGATCGATTTTGGGAATTCACGATTGGTGAAGGCAGTGTAGTAGGGTTAAATTGTCGCGGTTGGGAGATTCAGGAATTCGATTTTGCACTTTGTTGGAGATGATGAACACAGGGCTCTGAGCAAGGCAAGTTGCTCTCATAACAGAGGACATGAAGCAGATTGCAAAGTTACGGATTACTTTTACATGGTCGGGTTTGGTGTCATTCAAATGTTTCTTTCTCGGTTTCCCAACTTCCATGAATTGTGGTGGCTTTCTATTGTTGCTGCTGTCATGTCTTTTACTTATGCCTTGATAGCCATTGGCCTCTCCCATGCCAGAATTATCTCTGGTATTTTTTCTCCTAAAACTCATTTTGAATCTTCTAAAAAGTAGCTTTGAACGGTAAATTTTAAATTGATTCAAACGGCAACTTCTAAGTAGAATTGTATGAATGTAATCTAACTTTTACTTGTTAGCTGGTTTTACAAGTTACTTACAAGAAGTCTACAAACACTAAAACTGAAATAATTGACTACTTATGAGGAGTTTCTAAGCACGTTCTTAATATATCTTTTAATAGAAAGAAATTAATACAGCCTTAACAAATTAATTAATTTGCTTTAATATGTGCCATAGGGGACACGGGAAGCACCTCAATCACAGGAACACAAGTTGGAGTTGATGTTGACTCGGCTCAAAAAGTATGGACTACATTCCAAGCACTTGGAGATATTGCTTTTTCTTACTCCTATTCAATGATTCTCATTGAGATTCAGGTACTATACAAATTGAATCTTATCACTGCAAGTTTAAATCTTGAAGTTCATATTATGCTTTTTCCTTTATTTCAAAATCCTCAACATGATTAGATTGAAATAGAAGTGTCAAAGATATTCAAAATACACCAAATTCTTTATATTCAATTGACTAAACTTGTCACAAAGTTCACAATAAGATATTCCTGTTTTATTCACTGCTCTTTTTATTCAAAGATGTTTCTCAAACTCAAATACAGTTTTTTTTTCGTTTTTTTATTATATCTCTTAAGTTAGGTATTCTGTTATGTTAAAACCTCTCTTCTATGGGTTTTCTCTCATCACAACATATTAAATCAAACATGACTATTTAGTACAACAGAGGATGACAGTTTAATGGTAGGGTATGGTTGAGTACAACAGAGGTGATAAGAGAATTGAGGCAGGTAGAGGAGTGATGCTTGTAGAGGTAGTTTGCTGTGATGAAGTGAAGGAGAATGACGTTGTGAAGTATATGCAGAGAGAAGAAGTGGTTCGGGGTAGTGTTGTAAATGCAGCAAAAGCAATGAAGAGTTTTTGTTTTAAATGTAGTAGTGTGTTAGGGCATGAAGTGTGGTGGATATTTGTTGAACATGAAGTAGTTCAGGTGGGTTTGGCAAATGGGATGGATGTTAGCTGAGGTGAAATGTAGGGGTTTTGATGAATGTATGGGTTGCTGTGTTGTGGTGCACAATTGTCAGATATGGAGAGTGAAGAGTTGTGATAAGTGATTGTAGTATGAATTGGTGTCTTAAAATGTAACAGTATGAATTGGTGATAAGTGATTGCAATGTAACAGTAGTGAAGTATGGTTAGTTTGAGGCACGGTGAAGTATGGTCAGTTTGAGGGGGTTTGCCTGTTTGGTCAAGCAAGTAAAGGCAGGTGATGATGATTGATTGTATGGGATGGAACTACAATGTTGTATGATTGAAGTATAATAGTATGGTTGATATGGAGGAGTGATATATAGTAGTATGGTTATATTAAAGTACAGTGGTGAATCAGGGAGTGAAAGGGAATGGTTGGAATGTGGTGTGATGATATCGAATGGATTTGAAGGATGTATTGTGAAGTGAGGAAATAAAATGAAGTTGCACTAATGTGTAGGCAAGCAGAAGAAGGGAGACTGCAGGAGTGGTGGAATGCAGTGATAGTGTTTGGCCAGAGAGTGGTGAAGGAAGTTAAGATGTTTGTGTGATTTGGTGAATTATAGTAGGTAGTGTTGGGATGTTCAGTGTTTTTGTTGCACTAATGTGAACAGTGGGATGATCAGCAGTATTACAGTGATGTAGTGAATGTGAGTGATGACTGTGGCAGACATGTTTGGTGCAAGTGATGTATATATGGCAGTTTTCTCATGATGCACAAATGTATGGGTTGATGGCAGGTTTTGTATCAGTGAAGTGATGGTGAAGTTTTGTGCACATAGATTTTGGTGTCTGTTTGTGGTTGTAATCAGCATGCTTATGTATTTGGCTGTTATGTAATTAGTTGTCATGTGTATGTTAAAACTATGTCAATGTAAACTTATCTAACTTTTTGGAATGTGTTGGAGTTTTATGACTCTAGCTTTATTTAGACTTTTCGTATGTGATTTTGGTTGTTTTATAATAATATTTATTACTCGTTAAATTATTTATTATTGGTATGGATATACTGTATGGGTACTGTTGTTGTTTTTTTTTTAATTTGCATTTATTTTGCAACGGTCGGAGCATGTTGTTATACATCCTTTTTACAACGGTCAGAGCATGTTGTTATACGAGGTTTTTGCAACGGTCCATGCATGTTGTCAAAAGGGATTTTGCAACGGTCAATGCATGTTGTCAAAGAGTCTATTGCAAGGGTCAATGACCGTTGTAAAAAAATTGTATTACAACGGTCCTTTACAACGTTTACTATCCGTTGTAAAATACAGTGAACCTATTACAACGAGGCCTAATACAACGGGTGCATGCCCGTTGCGAAACACATATTACAACGGGCATTGCCCGTTGTAGAAAGGCTATTTTGTTGTAGTGTATAAGTATGTATGTCCTGACTCGAGTGTTTGTATCTTTATTTACGGTCGGGTCATCCTGAGTTATTCACAAATTGGATTCCACTTTCTGGAGATTGGAATCGCTGGAGATTATCTGCTTATCTAGTCTTATCTATTTCAGTTCTGTTGTTGTATCCATCTTGTACTTAGTTATCATATTGAGACTTCTGTTGTACTTTATTTCTTCTGTTGTATCCTGTTTAACTCTGATATATTTATATAGTAGCTTCATGAACTACTATTTCTTTTACTTCCGCTGCATTATTAAATACTCTGTGTCTATGATATGTAATTTTATTTACTGTATATTCTGAGATTTGCCAAATTTTATTTACAACGCGGTATTTTGAGCAATTCAAGTCCGACATGTGCGGATGCGAATGGTTGAAAATGCCCGGTTATTACACAAACTCTTATTAAAATTTCCAAATCATAGTAAAATTACTTAATTTTTCTTTTAAAATCTTTCACAAAATACATAGGAAAGAATTGTTAAGTTTAAAAATACATTTCAAAAGTTATTTCAAACTGTTGTGAAAAGCGAAAAGTGTTGCAAATAGCGTTTTGAAAGCTATATTCTTCAAAATGACTTCTATATTATTTAGAAATCCATATTTTCAACTTAATTTTCTTTTCATACATTTTAAATGATTTTTAGAATTTATTTCATATTTTTAAAACTTTTAAATTATTAATTTTAAACTTTGGTCACTTTACCGCAAAAACGCGATTTTTATGGAAAATTGTTTTGGACATATTTAAAATATATAAGATGAAATTTGATTTTCTTTACTTATCTCTTTAAAATTATTCAAATGTTTATAAAACATTTCTAACTCGTTTTAAAACTATTTCCAAAAGGTTTAAGCATTCTATATACACCATTTTATTTTCAAAACGAAAGTGCTTTCCTTTGTGCTTATCAATGTGTATTAACGTGACTTGGTAAAACAATTTAACAATCATATCAAACAATCAATACTTGATGATCAAAGCATATATAAGCATCCATAGCAATCATAACACAACATCAAATATGTATATATGTAAATAGAGATGTTAAATAGAGTTTCTCACCATAAACCAACGCGATTAACTTCCTACCAACATTCTAATCAAATAACACTTCACAAATTAATTCCTACTCCATTAAATGCTAGAAAAAAATACCCTCTTCCTTCCAATAACTTGGTCGAGGTTTGAGATGGAGGTTGGCCAAAAATATAGAGAAGAAACGGTAGAGCTTTGATTTTGAATTCTCAAAACTAGACTCGAAAAATAGGTCATATTATCTCTTGTTTTTGACTCTCTTACTCTTAAAATTTTGAAAAACTTGTTAACCAAAAAGTTGTTGAAAATTCTTTCTATTGAATTAAAAAAAATCACTTGATTCTGAATAATTTTGAGGAAGATGTGGTCAAAAGAAAAGGGGTTATTCTCGGATTCATAAAAATAAAGAACGAAAATGTACTTCAAAGAACTGAGTCCCACGTATAGCAAACCTCAAAATTGGAAAAAATGACAACACAGAAGTTGTAGCAAATTAAATTTCATATGGTTTGAAAAAAATACTTTCTTAATTTGGATCAGTTATGATCAAGTTATGATCAATACAATGTGGCCTATTCTCTGGCTTAAAAACTGGGCTGGAAAATGCACTTGAAAGAAGTATATTTCTGACATAGTTAACTTTAGATTGAGACAAAGTGGTCAACAAAAAAAGTTGTACTTACTAAAAAAAATACATGATTTGAAAAAAGGAATTTTGTAGTATGGTTTTTTTTAAGGTGTTACGGCCGAGAGAAGAAGAGGTAAAATATGAAGAAAAAATGAGTATTATTTGAAGAGAATGAACATTGATTTCTTTTGAATATTTTGTAAATATTTTGTCATTATTTCTTTATAATTTTTTCCTATAGCTTGGAAGCCATTAAAGAGAAGAGAAAGAAGATGAAGAAGTTTGATAAAATAAGAAGAAGAAAAGTGAATGAAAGTGAGAAGGGGGTGAGTATTTATAGAAAAAGAAAGAAGTGGTAAATTTACCAAAATAACCTCTCACAAAATTACCAAACTAACCTTGCTTCAACCTAAAGCAAGCTCCACTTTTTCAATACTTTACATCATATTTCGCACCCTTTATGTTTTTGTCAATTAAAGGTTAAGTGAAGAATGTCGTAATTATGTTGGTTTTAATTTGATGTGATTTGATGTTTACTTTTTCTTACTTTTATTAATTCTTACTTACTTTTACTATTGACTTCTATAAGTTTTCTAATATTATTTAGTAATAGTAAACATGTTTAGTTATTAAAATGTATAATATACATGTTAAAACATGTTAACAATGGTGCGATAACGTTGTGCCAAATTATTTTGAACAAAACTTGATTTTCGACAAAACGTTTTACGATCACATTTTGACTTTTTTGTTAAACTATTTGTCTATGTAAACCAAACTTCAAAATTGATTTGTTATTATATTTAGATAATTGAAACAAATATGTTTGACTTGTAAAATAATATAAAACAATATCCAAATCTTCTTATAACAATACGACATCGATTTATCGACATACGACGAAATTTGTCAACTTTTATAAAACAAGTTTTATATATTTATCGAACTATTATAAATTAAATTACTATTATTATTAAATGTGTTTGATATCGATTATATATACATAGTTAAAATGAATTATTTATCTTTTAAACAAATTTCATGAATATTTATCCTACTTTATTGGAATCCGCCTTTTGTCAATTTTACAACGGAAATCCAAAACCTTTATTCAATATGAAAAATAAGTTTACCATTCTTATTGATCATATAAAACTTGATTGTTTAAGTTTGAAAATCTGCATTTGAATATTTAAAATAATTAAATATCTCATTTTTAAAGTGTTAAAATTACGGATATTTATAAGGAATTAGAGTTCTCAGTTGGAGATAGAATTTTCATCAAGGTATTGCCGATAAAAGGTGTGGTTCAATTCAAGAAGACTGGGAAGCTAGCACCGACATATGTTGGACCATTTCATATATTAAAGTGGATTGGGAGACTCGCATACAGAGTAGATTTATCAAGTAGTTTTGATGGGGGCCGCAATGTGTTTCATGTTTCTCATCGTAGGAAGTACGTTCATGATCTAGAAACTACTATCGCTCCAATGGCTCTGGAGGGGATAGTGGTGGAATCGAATATGACTTTTGCAAGGCAACCAGTTCGTGTTGTAGCAAAAGACGAGAAGAGGTTAAGGAACAAGACAGTCAGGTTAGTGAAAGTTCAATGGAGCGACATCATAAAGGACTATACTTGGGAGACAGAAGACGGGATTAAGACCACTTTTCCTGGGCCGTTTTAGATGGTAAGTTCTATGTTGGGTTTATGTAGAATTTGGCTGGTAGGTTATACTAGCTTTGCTTGCATTGGCTATATGCTTGTTGTGTGTCCTTATAGAAATTTCGGGGACGAAATTCTTTAAGGGGGAGTCTGTAATGCCCTTGAATTTTAATTAACATTATTCAGGATATTTAATTGGATAAGTTAAATAGAATAATATAAATAATTAGGGAGATGAGATTAATAAATCCGATAGCCATGTCTTATGAATGAACTAAAATAAGACTTAACTAAGTTAAAAAGGAAGAATTTCCTAAGGGGTAAACTAGGAAATGGGGCTACATTTCTTACTATAAATCTCTTCCTCCACTTTAATAAATTTTCACTCTTCCGTTCATAACTCCTCAACAACTTTCGACCAACCATTAAAAGCTCTAGGAAGAGCGATAAATTGAAGAAAAATCTAACGAATTAAAGTTAGGAAATTATCTCATTCTCCAATTAACTAACCAAGGTGAATAATTCATCTCATTTTCTATGTTTGGATCGGTTAAGGGTTATACCCGATTAATGTTTGTGATTTTGGTTAAGATATAACCATTTAAACCTTTGTTTGGATAAGAATTAGGTGTTTTAAAAATTTAATGGGCTATTAACACATTTTAGTCGGTTTTGATTAAATTCCAAATTGTTTTGATCTTCATATGCTTTGAAATTTTAGTAGGTTGAAGTATATAACTTATTTGGTTTTTGATGATTTTTGGAGATTTTTCTTTAGTAGTTAATTAAGGTAATTAAATTAATTAAGCCTAAGGGATAAACTGCAATATTGCTTCCGCCTTGGTCAAAGGCGGAAGGAATTTGCTTTCAAAATTTGATTTGGGGAAGAAGTATAGTGTTTTAGGAGAAGGGTTGAATTCTATATACCTTTTACTATTTGAAAGCATAGGTGGAAACCCCTTGACCAATCACAATTGGACAAGCAAGATAAAACATCACTTCAGTAGGCCCAGGTGTTCCCTCCGACTCCAAAAGCCGCTTTACTCTCCGTCTAAGTCAAAAGGTAGGCATGACGACGAAGGGAAGATAGGCGAAGGGTTGGGGAGCTGCTTCCTTTGCTTTCAAATGGAAATAAAACTTACTTTCAAGTGAGTCGAAAGGGGATCCTTCGATTCTGTAAATTTTTATGAAAAGATTAAGTTTTATATATTCAAGGAGAGGCCACCAAGGGGGTCTTCAAAAGCCAAAACTTTCAAGAGTTAATGTTTTAAATTCTTTCCAGAAAGATTTTTATACCCTTTGACAAAGTCAAAGGGAAAGGGGGAGGAATCCCAACCTTCCCGTTGTTTTTAAAGTAAAAGTTTTAATACCTTTCGACAATATCAAAGGGTACCCTTCCGACAAGATCGGAAGTATACTTTCGAAGGGTTGGTTCCAAAACCAACACGTTATTGTTTCTGAATGGTTTTGAAAGGTTTAATGTTGAAAGGTTTTGATTTCAAAAGGTTTGATTTCGCAAGGTTTTGATGGGATTACCTTCAATGATTGCGAAAGGTTTTGAGTTTCAATGATTTTGAAAGATTTTGAGTTTTATTGCTTCCAAATATTTATAAATTGTTTTTATATGGAAGGATACCCCAGGCTTTTGACAAGGTCGAAAGGTAGGACCTTTTGACAAGGTCAAAAGATATAATATCTGAAGCTTTCAAAAGAAAGGTTTCCGAAGTGGTTAACTTTGGATATTTATTTACTTTCGAATGGGACTTTATTCGAAGGGTTTTAAAGGGCCGTTTTTAGCCATTTTCTTAAGTAAAACTTTGCTAAGTCGAAGAGGTTACTATGAAGTGTTATAGCGTAAAATACTTATCTTTGTTTGAATATGTAAGGAGGATCCTTATATAAAATGAATGCTAATGAACCTTGGGGACACCGGGGTGGGTTTAATGTTCTCAATACATAGTTTGGGCCTATATATAGAAATATGCTTTCGAAAACGTACATTGAGGCTATCAATGTGTTTTTATTTAATTCAACCTAATTAGGGCTACCAATGGGAATAGGTTAAACAGGTGGTATACCTGAGGAAAATAAGTAATCATGGAGATCATGAATATTTATAAATAATCGTAGGGAGCATGATGTTTTACTTGGCCAAGTGATGGGTTCTTTGTTGAACTAGGAAAACCATGGAATGTGCGGTAGATAGCCCACATCAAATTTCTAAAGTAAAGAATGTTTTGTTGGAGTTGGTTAGCCTCGGGATTTAGCACCCAAGGGTTCATAGTCATCCTCAGAAAACTATGGAGTGTATAGTGGATTTCCCACATCGTCTTTTATAAAACAATGTACGATGGATAATCTGCATTTATTTTAATGGATTTGGGACGGAAAGTCCTATTAAATTATGAGAAATAGTCATTTTAAAGATTTTTGAGCGAAACTCTAATAAATTGGTTTTAGATGGGATATCTAATAAATCGGTGGATGGGATATCCAACACATATGATTTATGACTTTATTTCATATTATGTTAAGACGAATCATTTTGGGTGTAGGGGCATAGTAAATGATTTGCATGTTTTATTTTCGATACTAGTGAAGGGAAAACCCATTCCGGTAAGCGGCGTGGTCTCACTAGATATCTATTTATGATAAGAAATGGTAGGAGTATTCATACCAAACTTATTGTCTGACTAGAAGTTTGTGTTTTTCCACAAACTCTCAGGTACTCAAATTTAATTTGAGTAGTTTAAGAGTGGGAGACTTTTAGGTTTTTGGACAAATAAGCTTCTGAATGATGTGCGTGAGGCGGTATTAGCTATATAGGTGCTATTTTGTGTATTCCGCAGTTGTGTACTAAGAACTGTAAAGTTCATAGTATTATTTCTCTAATCATCATAAGAGGACATCTTCATATGTCGCTCTTATCATATTTTGTACATGTATATGTGATCTGAACGTGGTTAATGTCTAGGATTATGTAATTAAAACTGAATATTATTCATAAGAAATGAGAAACTCTGTTTTGCCGAAGTTTAAAATTTTTTATATTCTTGTATTCCTGTGTATCAGTATTAAATATGCCACATTAGGTCGCCAAGAAGTAACAACAGCGGATGACTACAGCATCAGTAGCGGTTAGTTTTAGGCCTCGAAAGGTGGGATGTTACAACTAAGATATCTGAGCTTGAGAAGTGGCATACCAAATAATGGTCTATGACATCCAATCCTGAGAAGCGGCATATCAAATGATGGACTACGACGTCCGAGCTCACGAAGCAGAAAATCAAACAGCAACTATTACAAGGTCTAAAGGGTTGACACATGTCAAAAGAAACAAAGCCCCAAAGAGCGAAACAGAACAAAAGGCTTAAATAAGAATCTACAACCTCCAACTAAACATCAAAGAAGAATTTATGAACTTCACTTATCAATACCTGAATCTGGGTTTTGGGTCTTTCCTTATTAAATCCCGAACTTCATTTATTAATTCCTAAATTTGGGTTTTGGATCTTTACCAATAATTAATGGTCTTCATCGTAGCCGAATCTGGGTTTTGTACTACTATTAATTATCGGACTTCACTTATTAAGGTCTTAATTTGGGCTTAAGATTTCAATTATGAAGATAATTATTATGGATTTCTAATTATCCACCACTAATACCTGAATCTGGGTTTAAGAGTTCTATTATTGAGACGATTCCTGATTATTATTTACTAAAACTTGAATCTGCGTTTCAGATATCTTACTATTTACTTCTGAACTTCACTTATTGATGCTCGAATCTGGGTTTTAGATTTCTGGACTTCATAATACTTGAATTTGATTTCACTGTCAATTTTTGGATTTTGTCTGTTAATTCTCGAATCTTGGATTTAAAGCAATTTGTATTGAGATTACAATGGAAGTTAAGACTTCAATCAAAGCATTGAGTTTGTCTTCCTAATACCCAAATCAAGGTCATTAATTTGCTACTCTGAACAACATTTATCATCATCTAAATCTTGGCCCCTAGATCAATATTATCTTTAAACGGAATTCCTAAATACTTATTGTTTATCCCTAATAAGAATTCATGGATTACAATAACCTATTTCCAAATGGTAGCTCCTGACTTTCTATTACCAAACATTAATTGTCTCCAACGGAGTCCTTAGACTCCAATTATTATACGTCTGGTTTACTATTATTCTCATAGGAGTTCAATTATGAACTTCGTTTTTAGCAACAATAGTTGAATAGTGGGACTCATAATACTACCATACTAGAGTCCTTGGTTCCCATCATTTAAAACTATAGATTACATATCCTTTATTAATTCGAGATGATAACTAGTTAATCTTTAGGGTTAAGAAGCCCTATTATATTTACTTCCTTTTTAAATCACGAAGCATATATTTTTGTAAGTAATGAGCCAAGGATAGAGAATGTTATTTGCTTTGAATTTTGCAGGAAAATGAGGTTATTAATAACGAAGTAGTTGTTAAATTTTTGTCCTAAGGAATAAAACCTTCTTTCATACAAGGTTAGGGGAAAAATGTTAACCATAAAATCCACTTAAGAATAAGGATATAAAAGTAGGCCTATAAAAGTGACAGGCTTTGCTAAAATTGAAGACATGGGTTTTTCCAAAGTTCAAAGAAAGACATTTCAAAATCCTTTGAGAGGGCTTTCGAAGGAGTCGCAAGCACCAGGTGCCATTACAAATGATAAACATGGCAAAGGCTTTCGAAAGAGGTGAAAAACAAGGCAAGATTACCATTTTACCTCATTAAGACTTTTTGACACAAATGGATTCGCATATATAACGAAAATAGGAATGAGTTAGAATCACCTTTCGAAGGTGTTGAATGAAAGGCTCGTGTAGTGAACAATCCTTTGAAATAATAGGTTTCATTGCGGACAATCTACTACTTGAAGAAATTGTTTCCAATGCACTTTTCGAAAGCAAGGACAAGCCTTCCAAAACAGTTGGAACCCTTCGAAAGCATAATGAAAATCCTACATTAAAGTATAGCAACACGAAGCAAAGAGCACGTCCATCACCCTTTTGACGAAGTCAAAAGCTGCCCATTAAAAAGTAGAGAAAAAGGGGTAATCAAATGGAAAAAAAAGGTTGTCAAGGTGATCCTTTCAACTGGGATGAAAGGTTAGGAATGAAAAGGTGGTAGCGTAAGAATGGATGAGGAAGCTCCAAAGGAAAGCCTTTCGACAGCATCGAAAGCAAGCGCATAGAAAAATGAGTGAAGGCCTTTTAACCATGTCCAAAGGATGTATGTAGAAGATTGAAGGAAGACCTTTCGACTGAATCGAAAGGATAGGTGCAAAAGGGGCCCGACCTGCATTTATAAATACGACCCTAGCGGTCCGATTTTGGGGAACAGATTTTGGAATCATAAAATCGTTCTCCTTTTTCTTCGCAAACATACATCTTTGTAACCCTAAATGAATTTGGAGGAAAACCTTTCTTACTTTTAACTCAATTTTGATTAATGTCAAAAGTGGAAGCACATGGATTCATTTAAGATTTTGATCATGAGTGAGATCAATTTGATCATTAGCTAGTCTAATGATCAATTGCACATGATGTTAGTTTATCTTCTCAATTCATTTTTGTCTTATGTTATACCATAGGATCAACTTGGATAATATTCATACGAACCACATTATCATCTTGTTCAAAGATATTTAATGATAAACAAAGATGACAATGATGATTAAATTCTAATAAAATTTATAGAACTTATGTTATCCAAGATGATTTTTCATTTCATATATTAAATAGAGCTTGCATATTATACATTAGATTTACTTTGAAAGAGAAAGACCCTTTTCGACTTATTCGAAAGGATCATTTCGAAAAAGATCTGACGTGTAAATATTAAGCAATGTTATATGGACAAATTCCTTCGAAGGTATACACACACAACAATACATACAGCCCGTTCAAATGAGTTCATTCCAAAAGAGCATAAATAATGGTGTCGAAATCATATACATCTCCTCAAGAGCATGATGGCCCTTTCGACATACTCGAAAGGAATGAATGTCTTATATAAATAACCACTTTTGACTCACCCATAAAAGAGGTTTTGAAAGTGGTGCTTTCTCCTTAACCTCAATTTCAATAATGTTTACTAGATCTATTATCTACTATTAGACCACACTCCAAACACAATTTATCTAAGTCAACCCAGTTGAAAGAGGGTTTGGAAGGTAGCGCTTCCGATAATCTTCTTTTGTAGCATAAACAACATTTCTTGTAACTACATAGCTTTGGGGACACTGAAAAGTTTTCTTGTTAACATACACTAATTTATAACTCAAAATGAATTTAGAATATTAAAATTTTCCTTTTTAAATTTCTCAAAAAAATTCTAGCGCCTTAAATTTACGGAAAATTTCACCAGCATATCCTTTGAAGGCTCGATCATAAAAATTTACAATATATATAATCAAAAATATACATGTCATCTTAAGAGAATGGCATTCCGTAAAGAAAAATAAAAAAATACTATACGTAATTCGAGATGCGTATCTTTTATAAGTATTAGTAAGCATGTACAATCAATTTAATGAAAAACCGAGCTCCAGATGCGAAGCGTACGCCATTCGCACCTACTAAACACCGAATAACAGAGGAGAACAAGTATAGGAAAATAATAACAATATATAATATAGAATATACAATAACTATATGCAAATGTAGCAAATGTTGCAAGAGAAACCATCAAACAAATAACATTCATCCAATTAACTCATAACCATATAAATTTGCATTTTCCATTGTCAACATTTAATTTATTAAAGTCTATATGACATACACATATCATCCGTACACAAAATCCAATCTGATTGGTGCTTGATCGTACAATTTCACTTCCGAACTAGGATCGTTCACATGACCACTCTAGTGTGGACATAGATCCAGTTCCTTGATTAGAAATCGTCATTCTCCTTGCATAGCTATAAACCATAATAGAGAGTATCGGAATAAATCAAGAATCCATGTCCAGTGTTCGCCATCAAGAATCAAATGAAAAATCGTAACTTGGACAGATGTAAAGCCTCTCGAAATCGTATAATCGAATCTGGATCAGCAGTTATGCGAATAAAATAATATATGTACAACTTACATACTTATTTCAATTGGTTTCATATTATATCCCATTTTTCAGATTCTTTTATTCTCATTCCATTAATTCACATTCAATTAATTTACATTCCATTAATTTAGTATAGTTCTTTTAATACTAATAAAACTAGGAACCATTTAATAGAATTTGACATAAATCTGTTATAAACATTTTATACAACACCACTAATGTTTATTACCACTTCAATACTTAAGTTCATATTCAGTTCTATCAAACCACATTTCAAAACATATTCAATTCATTGTACAACTTAAGTTGAATTTTATTCTACAACCCATGTTCATATCCATTCCATTATTCACTTCATTTACCTCTACTTAACTCAAATTTCTTTTCAAAAAGTTCATTTTTATTTAACTTAAATTTAATTTCATAAAAATTTACTTTTCTTAACATCTATATTCAACAAATTTAAAATTTATTCAGCTTACTAATTCTCAAAATTTTATAAGTTATCAAAACTTATTTTCTCATATTTATCAAATTATACTTTGGATTTTAAAATCAAATTTTTTTAACAAACACAACGCTATCGGTATCAATCCATCACTTAGAAACTCAAAAATGAACGTTGATGATGCCACAGTCATTACCGGAATTATTTTCCAATGACTAAACTGAGTTCAATGCTTTCTATCTCTTTTAAATCCACTCTAAAATATTCTAATCAAAATACTTTCAAACTAATACTAGTGTTATTCTTCCGAACCTTTGAAAAACTACTTTCTAAACCAATGGGATTTAAATTCTTAAATTTCTTGTTTTAAATCCATTATTTTATAAATCATTTTTATACATATACAATTTCATTTCCTTTCCATTTATAAATTACACTTATAAATCATATTTATATAATCTCACTTCAACTGTAATATCATTTCACAAATGTTTAATATTTTAATTGTAACCAATACTCTATAATCCATAATTATAAATTCACTTTCTTATATAACATATTTTACAAATGTTTATCTTTGTTTAGATTATAATAATAACAACTTTTATTAGAACACAAAAACAAACAACAAATGATAATAATCAAATATTATGATTCACTGACAACCAAACACATCATATATAATTATAATAATTTTTGAAAAGTTTTTCCTTTATAAATATAAAATATAATTTAGGTATTTCATTTACTAATTCTCAAAACAATACCGTGTCGGTTTTCCTTGTTTAAGTGTTTAGAAAGCCCTATCGATATCATGACGTCGCATGTACCGACCAGAATTCATAAACCACTCAATAGATAAATTAATAGAATATAAAATATTTTTATATCACTAACAAATATGCTCTCATATCTATAGTACACTCGAACTCATTTTAGGATATTACCAACCCTACCTATAAAGTGTACCCTACCAAAGCCTAGGTATTCGCACAACCTAAGCTTTGATACCAGCTGTAACAACCCATAAATCCACACAATTCAAGACGACAATAAACCACACATGTCCAACTCAATTTGAACAGAAAGATGGACGGTTATGAGCATGAAAGAAGAGAGAAGAAGAGAAAAAGAAAACTAAAATAACATAGAATCTCACAATTGCAACAGAGTAAAATATAATATAATACCAGTGATCTTTACAAAAGGGAAATTATTGTACACATACGTCTATCAGAGTATAACAACCAATCATAATCATCAGCCACACAGGACTAACCTACCACTTGATTAGTAGTACCGAATATGATTACCGCTTTCATTAATGGGCCCCAAATCTCAATGAGCAGACATCAATCAATATAGATTTTGAATAACCATACCATGATGAGAGCGACCCACTCGGCCCTGCTGCATGCCTGATTTTTGCCATTTCCTGATTGATGAGGATTGAGGCTACGTTTTATCTATATATAGCACTTCCCACTTGGAATGCTAACACACCCTCCAGGCAATAATGCACTTCCAGCTTTCATCCATACAAGTTCATTCTGGGACTGAACAAAATTGAAGGCACCGCTTCTACTACATCCATTATCACCCTCATAGCAAGTAGCCCTTGCAATCCAAAATCCTAATTTTGATTATCTTTAGGATATTCCAATTTGAAATTCTTATGTCGCTTCAAAGTGGTTTTCGAATGACATATGCGATTTCAGTCTCTCGGAACATACAACATTAGTTTAGAAACTGGCCAACATTTGATAGTTGGTTATTTGACTATCAAATAAACAAACAATCCAAAATGAGATCAAATGCTCAAAGGAAGAAACATTGGTTAAGCACAAAGCACATTAAGCGTCTTAAATTAACATTTTCATTAATTAAAACACTTTCCAAATATTTATCTAAAATATCATTTTGAAGATTTACCTGTCAACCACTATATTTTCGATATTTGGGAAAAATCTATGTACCTGTCTCAACGGTATAAGTATATTCACAAAACGAGGAAGATTTCCTTTTCACACAATTCTAGAATAATTATTAAATTCCTTTATAAATTTCTAACCCTGTTTATAACCCCATTCATTAATCTCTGAAATTCTTTATAAAACTCCCTTTTACACATTCTTAAAATCATTTATGTGCCTATTATAAATCCATAAAACCATTTATAAACTACCTTTATAAATCCATAAAACCAATTTTAAAACTCTTTAATACATTCTTAGATTTATTCCATAAAGAATTTTTAAACTAATAAATACTAATAGCAGACGATAAGTCACTATCATCACCTTACTGTCGATATACAATAAGATAAGTGGAAGATGGCTGCAAAATTATGAAGCTAAATGGAAAGGGAAACATATTTATTTAAGAGGTTGGATCTACACTACTCCTAGCTTTTGATTTTAAAGACTAAACATAATATGAATCATCTACATTAACTAGTTTAAAACATGGACTTATTTAAGAAACAAAACCTTTGTATTTAGGGGAAAGGAAATAAACATTATTTAATGACTCTATCCATTAGAATAGTAAAATTGAGTAGATTTTTTATTAGAGAGGAAGCAAGTCGATATTGTAGTAATTATCGATTACTAAGGACTCTACAAAAAATGACATTATTGTATAAATACTCAATAGGGATATAGTATCCACTACACCATAATAGCCATTTCGTAACAGTTATTTTTTAATTTCCAACACTTATTTGTGTTGTAGATTAATCACAACAATATCCGTTGCTATGCTAAAAATGTGTGACCGAAAAAACACATTTACAATTTTATTATTGCTAACACATATTTGGGTTGGAAAGTCTAATTAAATTGAAATTAACTGAATGTTATCGGGGCAAAAAAGTAAATAAGAATTTTTATTCATCCGTAGCCCTAATCCCCTTCTCAATGCTTATTCGTTCAGCTGCTACTTTAAAAATAAATTGACTTTCGATTCCATATCGACTTCAAGCGCTTAACTTCAGGCGCTCAATCTCGCCATCGAATTCAGGCACTCGCTATCAACTTCAATCCCTCACTCTCGACTTCCGGCTCTTGCTCTCGACTTCAGGTAGGCGATGTCGACTTCGGGTAGTTCTGTTAAGTATGGTTCTATTAATAATGCTCTTAAACATTATGATTTTGTAGATCTTTGTACAAGGTTGCTAGAACTATAGATGTCAGTGACTTATTGATGTAATTAATATAGGGATTATCATCTCTATTGGGATGCTTTATCAAACTTGGACAAAAAACGGACACTAGAATCCTTAAATTTTAATGTAGTTTCAATATTTTATCGTATAAATATTCAATATTATTTAACTACTGTTGGATATATGAAATATCAATATTTTAACTGATGTCTCCATAGATCCAGGGAAACCTTTTTGGTCATCGTATACACAATTATAACTTTCTTGCAATTATAAGTTCCAAAACCAAGTATATATAGTTTCCAATAGTCATAAGACCAATTAATGTATAGGTCTATTTATAGTAAGAAATTAGAAAAGGAGGTATGCTATCAAATAGTATATTCCGGATACATGTAACATATGATTTGGAATCTATTGCATTTTTTAATTATGTTGATTTGGATTTTGATTAAAAAAATATCGGAAGTGAAATTTGACAATAAGTCTTGAAGTCTCGATGCTTTTTTAAAACTATATGTACATGTCCAAATTATGTGTTAATGTCATCCCTTTAAGAAAATAATGTCTTGGTTGAAGGTTTTATTACCCTAATTGTTTCTCTCATACAACTCTGATTCCAAAAATTCAACAATATTTTGTATCAAGGTTGGATGAGAAACTCGTACCTATTGTATGTACTATACTACTATGTTTAATACCATTTTAAATAAAATGTACATTTAGTGTTTAAGTGGTAGGAGATAAATGATGAAACTTAATTTTATTGTTTATTAATGGATGGTATCTTTCAAATATAAAGTGCTCAATAATTTAGTTAATTATTTATATAAAAGAAACTGCATGCTAACATGTAAATAATGACAAGTTAGATTATTTGATGTATAAACATAAAAGCAATTTCACTTAACATGCGATAAATAAATATTTTGACCAATACTGAATGCAATTTCAGCTTCAGCTATGCAATATAAACCTCAAAAGAGAAAAATAACGTTTAAATGTTAATTTTTTTATCTAATAATGGTTTGCAGTTTTTTCATAGCGAAACAAATGTTTTGACCAATACTCGAAGATACCATGTGGCTTAATAATTTACATTAACCATGTTTTTATTGTTGAAAATTAATGGTTTTCGATATTTTTAATTGGAATTTTGAGCTAGCATCACTTTGTAATAGCAGCCAAGTCCATCTAAGTTAGATTTCTGGCTAGTACTATGTTTAAATCTATCTTTGTTTTTATATTAATCTATCAACTAATGTACATATCAAGGTTCATGAACTTAGTATCATCTTGGAATTAATGCCCATATATCAAGTTCTAATCTTTTGTTTCATGACAATTGCAAATACAAAGTAAGAATATCTCTAGCTAATTAACTAAGATATTTGTCAAAGTGAAGTTTTGTAATTTTCTATTTATTTTAGAAACATTGATAATCATTGAAGAGCATTATTTTATTATTGGTCATGTTATAACTGAGAATATATAAACAGTATGATTAGTGGTAGATGCTTCAAGAATTTTCTTTTGTATAATTGTATATCAAAAATATCTGAAACTATATGTTATTTAAGAATAGTTACACTTGATTTAAAAAGGATAATACTAGGAGATTTTCCAGTGATTTGTAAGTGATTTTTAGATAATATTAGTCTTGCTTTCAGATAAGGTCTACGCAACTTAATGTACTATACCTAACAGAATGTTTCTTATAAATAAATGAGTTTTTTCATATGCAGATATCACTATATACGAACAATAAAACTCAAATAAATTGTTAAGATACTTAAAAAATAACTCAAATATCACTTTATGAAAAGATTTTTTCCAAAGTTTATTTTTGTATTTATCCTTGCATTATACCTTTTCAAGATCTCTAGCAAAAAATTTAAAATTGAAGCCTTACTAGTTGTGGGTTCATAGGCATTGATTTTCGTATTTTTCTTGTTAGGTTTATTGTCATTTAAAAACTATATTTAAGCTTTTAAATTTTGATGTTTTTTGCTATCTTTAATAATATATTACCAACTATTTTGTTCACCTTTTCTTAGCTAATACAAAATATGAAGAAAGTATATACTTCCATATTTCTTCCATCTTATATTGGAGAAACCAAAGTAGGCATTTGGAAACACTTTTGCTACTTTGGCTATTTTGATATTTGAATCTATTTTGATTGGGATCCCCACTTTTGCTATAATAATTTCTTCCACCATTTCATGATCAGGATGTTTTAGAACTAACATCTCCTTTGAAACTTTTGTCACAAAGATGTCTTAATCTGAGGCCATTGTGGCTATATTTGCCTCAGTCCTTAGTTTAAAACTGAGGCCATTGTGGCCTCAGTTTAAACTGGGGCCATTGTGCCTCAATTTTAAAATAAAGCCATTGTGGCCTCAGTTAAACTATGGCCATTGTGGCCTCAGTTTAAACTGAGACCATGTTGGCCTCGGTTTTAAATTAAGGCATTGTGGCCTCAGTTTGAACTGAGGCTTGTGGTCTCAGTTTTAACTGAGGCCTGTTTAAAATTGAGGCCATGTTAGCCTCAGTTTAAAACTGAGGCCACGCTGGCCTTATTTTAAGATCTTCTTTACATTCAAAATCTATTTGCAGATGATCAGAATGTCGATTAAGCTATTGAGGTACTTTATATATATTATGGGTATATTATTTATCATAGTAGTATCTATCTTAGTTATTGTCATCGAATGCTTTGCCACTTCGGAAACTTGAGATAAGTTGCTTTCTAAAACCGAAATTTAGATGCTCCATGTCTCATTACATATATTAATATTTTTTATTGTTTCCATATTTGTTTCCGCCTTCACAACAACTAATAAAATATCATTTAATACGAATATCGTCCTTTATTTCCTTCTATTTAATTCACTCTAATTTCATTTCATTTTTAACATTTGATAACTCTCTGTAGAAACGTTAAGTTCATGAAAGTACATTGAATGCAACTTTTGTTGCGTTTTGCAGATCTGTGAATTGTTTATAATATGAAAATTAAATATCTATGAGTTATTTTGACTTAATTCTCTCTCAAAATGCAAGTGAATGTCATTTTCCCTATTAATTCGTAATAGTACATCTTCCTTCCTAAACTATGGAAAATGATAATCTTTTTTACTTGCAATGTTAAAAAAAGGTCTTCTTATTTCCATCAACCCTTATTAAGAAGAGTTGTCATATGGTTTCAGAGAAAATGCCTATATATTCAAAATATAAATCCAATTATCACATTGAGGATTTAGAAAGGTTTGGAAGACGTATGATAGGTTGTTTTTAAGTGAAATTGTATATTACATTTGATGTTTTAATTTTATATAATTTTTTTAACATTCTTTTAGTTGATAAGCTTAGTTGTTGATTGAAATATACATGTTTGTAAGGATCGTCACCATATGCACTTCATATAAATATTACATATCTTATATATCCAGATGAGCATTGCATTGTCCTAAGATGATTGTTGTATATACAACAATTTAACATTTCACAGTAAAGAAAGGAGCCTTGCTTTTAATATGTATCCATTTCATTGACAATTTCCAAGCATAATGGTGCAACCAATTGGCTCTTTCTATCATATCAAACGATCGATTGATTGATGACAATAAGAGATAGACCGATCAAATACAATTTTTGAATTCAGTTTTAGTAAAATGAGCAACTTTGCATCGGATCATAATGACACGGAACTACCACTATTGGCCATCAGTTTATTACAACATCTGTTAGAGACCTAAAAACAAAATTATAGTTTGGAGGGTGCAAGAAATGGTAAAATAGAACAAAAGCTTATTCCAAATGTATTGAAAATCAAATTTTGAAAGGTTTATTTGGGCTTTGATCAAGCTCTTTTTTTTTCAAAAATCATATTTGTTGTTAATTTGGTTGCTTTGATGTTCATATGTACCTGACCAATGAAGTTATGTGGTCACAGCTTGGTTGCTATTTAATTATATTAAGGACAAAATTTTATTTATAAGCCTAAAAACTACTTCAGCTTTTAGCCATATTGTAAACTTATTATAAAAATAGGTTTGGATTTCCCCTAATCAGGATTTGTATTTGTGCAATTTTAAAGTGTGCAATCGTTTATTTCATGCTTGTGCGAATTCAAAATTGCGCAAGTATAAATGTTAATAAGAGAAAGAGACATATTTTAGTAATTAGTTTTAAAATAAGACTAAAGTATCATTATATTCAGAACTCAAAAATGTGATGCAAACATTCTGGTAAAGTTTATATTCCAAGTACTTCTAAATGCATATGCATAACTGTTTTAGATATTCGGTGTTATCGAAGAAAAGAAATCTTTTTAATGTCTATTAATCAAAAAAAATTAAAAAACCATCTGACCGGTTCTAGATTTTACCACCTCAAAAATCCAGACATGCCATTGCATATATTAAGTAGTTAAATTCAAATTATCATCCTTGTATATTTGCTTGTTTTATTTAATATCCTTTTATTGTTAAATCATGTGCTATCACCTTGATTACTATTTGTCATTTTTTTAGTATAAATTTCAATCTAGTATGATATTGAATGCACATGAGTACTTACAGAAGAAGCAGATGAAAAGTGGAAATTGGATGGTAGTTCTACTGGTAATAGTGAAATAGAAAATCTTGAAAATGATCCAATTGTAGAAGTTTTGGTTCCGATAGAAAGAATTCGTTGTATGGCAAGAGTTTCGTATTTGGTAATTATAGACTTTAACTATGAGCTATGTTATCTTTTATTATTATAATTGGTATTAGTATGGAATTGGTAAACTATGTATTTGACATTCACTTTTGTTAATTGATACTTTATTTTACTATTGATTATGAATATTGATTTAATTGGGTTATAATTTGTGAAATTAAGATAATATTTCATATTAAATGTAGTCTATATTGTATCTTTTAACATTCAAACTATTATATCTTTCAACATTCACATTACGGATAAGTGTTTATTTGTTTGTATTTATTTGTAATTTTTTCCCCCACGCTTATAAGCATTGAAAGATGTTTTTTCTCAACGCTTATAAGCATTGGAAGATCTTTTTTCTCAAGGTTTATAAGCGTATGAAGATATTATTTTCCAATGCTTATAAGTGTTGGCGAAAAATATCTTCCAACGTATATAAGCATTGCAAATAAATGCCCACGCCCCTATAGCGACACATATAAGTGTTACTAAAATTCTTGGTAATTCTTATACTCGTTGGGAATTCACGGTTTTGGTGTAGTGGTCTTTATAATGCATTTATATATTTATCTTACTATATAAATTTATAACCTAACTGAGTGGAGTATGGCCAACCTAAATATGCATAAAAATTCCCCTACGTCGGATGTTAACTTTACTTAGCAACTATATGGAAGTAATTCTAAAGTGCCAAAACACTAATGTCGTGCAAAGTGTAGAATACGCTAGTATATGATTTTTTTTGATGATAATAAACATATATATATATATATATTTGTTTAAATGTATTTGTTGTTGTACTATTATATTCTTCACATAATTAAATAAATATTTGTTGTATAAAATAGATAACATAGAATTTATAATCAAACAAATATTTTATTCAAACAATTATTTTATTTCAAATTCGAATAGTACAAATTTGAGCTCTCGCTACATTTACATTTCAATTACAATACAATTTCAAATTACAACATTGTTTTCACTAAACAATTTTTACATACATTTTCACCTCACTACATTCACTTATTACTCGTATTTGATCTTTAACTCTATTCCATCTTGTATCCCGCATCTAAATTATCTGCAAAATAAAACCAATGCAGTAAAATTGAAAAAGAAATATTTTTACAGTGTACAATGAAGTGTGTTTTGAAAATATTATTTTCCTCGATTATTTGGGTTGTTCGTCATCATTTTTCTTTTTAATTTATTTCACACGAATAGCTTGTAACATGTACAGTGTATCACTGTACATGTCACAAGGCCGTGCACATCGATATACACTTGCGTGTCAAAACTATATGGACAGGTGAGCACAAGGTCAAACCCAAGCCGAGGCTGGATTCAACTCAGGTGCAATACTAAAACAAAAATAAAATGGTCAAGTACAAGTTTCAATGGTCAATCAACATGACTCAAACATATTAAATTACAAAAAACTTCAAGTGCAAGGCCAACCATAGAACAGATTCAAAATAACAAAGGCAAGAACAAGACTAGGTCAATGAAATGTCAAAATCACCATACCAGACCAAAGAGGTGCATGCAGCAACTAACGCATGTATACAACCAGATTCATATCAAACCACCATACACACATATACATATGTATATACACATGTATACATATGTATGCAGTAACACACAACAGCCTCAATCATTCGAACTTAAGGCAAGAGCAACCAAACAAGAATTATCAAATCAGGCACATAATGATACAAGAATAGAACAAGACTTCATAACTGAACCACCAGAGATGGATGCAATGCTCATGTACATAAAGACCAGAACCAAACAAGTGATCGAGTTACAAATGAATTCAGCTACCTTCAGATTGCAAAAACCAGATTTCAATAGGTGATAACAAAATGGCCAAATCAAGAATGATAACGCCTCGAAGTACACATGCTTCAACATACAACAAACAGAACACTGCTACACTGAAACACAATCCAGCGCACATGAACCAAAGGAAACAATCTCACCATACCGGTGGAATAAGACCATTGAATCATACATGTACAAAGAAGCAATGGAATTTAACATGAATGCAAACCACACTTGCAATTAGTCACAAATCAAAATGAAATGCTAGACCACAATACACCAGATCATTGAAGCAGCAAGCAAAGTGACATATGTATGCATATATGCATATAAGTACATACACATATAATAGGTCAGAGGCATGCACAACCAGAGTGCAGACTCAAAGCAACATGAAGACAAGACCAATGAAGACTACATTTATATGAAACATGACAACAGATCTACATATGTACAAGTTTATATGTAGTGACATATATATAGTTCAAATATTTCAAAATTGTGAAGAAACATGTATGTACATATGCAATAGAGTGGAATGAAAGGCTACCAAGTCCAATTATTAACAACAGCAGTTTTAAACTTGTCAACTAGGGAATATATTCAAAATATATTTATGAAGTCGAAGTAATGAAACAGAAGCAGTTCGATGAGTTGAGGTCGAGATAAAAAACAACATGGGTCAAACATATTTGAAGATATTTCAAATTCGTATATATACTAACACGATAAACAAGTCAGAGCAGAAAGGAATTGAATAAGTCGAAGTCAAGTTTATCTCAAAATTCATGATGCCAAAGTCATAGCAGAAAATTACGGAGCCAAAATTCAAATATATTAGAAATGAACAAGTTAGAATAATCACAAGCGCTCAAGCAAAGACCGAATGGACAAGTGCAATTCATGAAAAATTGAAACTCGAAAATACGAACGTAAATTAAGGGTTTCGATCCCTATAAATACCCATAATCATCATCGGTAATTAGGTGTTCGGGTTCAAGCAAAACACGAGAGCAATCCATTGAAGTAAATCAAGAATCAATAACTCGAATCGAAATCAAGTTCGAAAGCAAACTGAGTCAAGTATAATCTCAAATCAATAAGGGAAAATCACATACCAATTTTTGAACTCCAACGTCCGTGAGCAATCATCAGCCAAGGAGATGATTGACAAAGCCAATCGAAGAATAAAATCATTTCAATCGATCAATAAATCAAGCGGCGCCAAAATTTAGAAGGAAACCCTAATTGCAGAAGAAAGGAAGAAGGATCGGCCGAACATAAGCAAAAAGGAGAAGACGTTTCTTTAGTTTAATTTGTTATTTGACCAATCCACCTTATTGTATTTGGGCTTTAGTGATTATAAAGGGTTTTGTTATTTAATTTTTATTTTCTTTTGTAATTTTATTTTAAAATTGTGTAACTCTCTAGTCATGTGACTATGTTACGAACTATGGTGGTGTAGTTCGAGAATTCGCAACTCGGTGGCTGAGTTGTGGTAGGATTTTGAGCGTATGGTTAGGTTACTCATTAGCGAGTGTTTCAAGTTTACGTGTGTAAGCGTTCGAATACTTAATTTTTAGCAGAAACTTGGGGCAACACGTAGGCAGGGTTTTGCCAAAGCTGGATAAATTTGTGTGTGATCTCTTCTGCATTGTTTTCTGCAATTGATATTTAATTCCACACTGATTTTTATTATTATTAGTATCACCCTATTCATCCCTCCTCTAGGGTGAAAATGATCCTGCAAGTGGTACCATAGCTATGAACAAAAACCAATTTTTGTTTTGAAAATTTGAATTTTAAAATGGTTTCTTCTAATAATGCTTTTGCTGAGGGTCAGTCCATAGTTAGACCATCCATGTTCAATGGTGAATATGCTTATCGGAAAAATAGAATGAAAATTATTCTACAAACCATAGATACATGGAATATTGTTGAGAAGGAATATAGGACACCAACTGTAGTGGTAGATAATCAAGAAGTTGAAAAATCAATGGATCAATGGACAGATCTTGAAAATAAACTGCAATTTGCAAACGCTAAAGCTATGAATTCTATTATTTGTTTATTAGATCAAATTGAGTTTAACCGTGTCTCACATTGTCTACCTGTGTAGGAAATTTTGCACACGCTTGTAGTGACTCACAAAGGAACTTCCCAAGTCAAAGAATCTCGCCTTGCCATGCTTAGTAGCGAATACGAGAACTTACAATGGAAAAGGATGAAAGCATCAAGAAATGTATGGATGACTTTCCAATCTTGTATATAAATCAAAAGCTCTAGGAAAACTATACATAGAACTGTAAATAGTTTGAAAAATTCTCAGAGTCCTTCCATGAAATTTGAAGCGAAAGTTACTACTATTCAGGAATCAAAAGATTTGAAATAAGTTAAAGTCAAAGAACTCATTGAAAATTTCACCACTTATGGGCTAGAAATCAAATTCAAGAACCTGAAGTAGGTGATACACGAAAGAAAATAGCTCTCAAAGGAACAATAGAAAGTAATGATGACGACGAGGATGATGGAGCACCTGAACTGGCACTGTTAATAAAGACAAAAGGTGGAGCTGCAAGTACGGAAATCCAGCTTTAAATCAACAACTGAAAAGCAGAATAGTCAAAGTTTTAGACAACCTAGAAGAGCAGAAGATCATTTTTCACAAATGCAATAAACTTAGCCATATCAAGCTAAATTTTCCTCAAAATCAACTCAGCAAAGGAAAGAAATCAAAAAGGAGAAGTTTTGCAACTACTAGGGATGAAAGTGGTGAAGATAATGAAAGCACTGACAGTGAGAGTGATAAATCAAATCTATGCTATTCAGGAGAAACAAGCGACAATGATGATGATGAACCAAGCGAGGTCTCAAAACTTACTCACTCTTGATTGCTTATATATTTTCACGAAGTAAATGGTTGTTTTGAACGACATAGGGAGAAGTACGCTAAATTTGAATCACAAAGAGATAGTTTGATAGAACAAAATAAACCGCTTGATCAATTTTTTAAAAACTATCAAAATAAGTGCCTTAAGTGTGATAAATGTCCATCATTTGAAGAAGAAATTAAAAAATCAAAAATTAAAATTAAATCACTTGAAAATGAAATTACAATTTTGAAAGAAAGTGAAAAAACTAGAAGTGAAAATTCTATTAGAACGTGCACCTTGTTATTGAATGAAAATGAATCACTTAAGTCACAAGTCCAACAATTGTCTGCAACTATAAAAAAAAATTCCAAAGGAGAAAGATCGCTAAATATCTTATTAGGGAAATAAACTGTAAATATTGTAAATACTACAAGTAGGGAAACAAAATTTTCCATCGATTTCAATTTTATAAAAAAAAAGCACGCAAGCTTCACATTCTAAATCAAAGAAAATAAAATCACATATCTCTCCCCTTTTAATTTCTGAAAATCAAAAATCAACTCGTTCGATTTGTGAATATAAAAAGAATCAGTTAGCGATCCAATTTAATCGCGTAGGGGAGGAAATGAAATCCCGTTCAAAAAAATTCATTGCTTCGTGAGCAACCAAATCTTGGCGCGACGATACTCGGTTGAAAGCGAGGCGTGGCGTGTGCGTAGGGGTCAATGGAGGGTGCATGTGCGACTCGAGGTGGGTGACGCATTGGGCGAAGACGTTTAGGGTTTGGGTCGCAGGTTCGAAATTGGTGATCAAGGCGGGGAGAGTGGCTGCGTTTGGGGTTCGTCGATATTGGGAGGAAGCACGCGATCGATTGTGAGGCCGTGGTAGTGATGGCTACGCGCGCGTGAAGGTGAGGCTGGGCTGAGGCGCTCGTTAGTTTGGGTTCTGAGTCAACCAAATTTGGGAAACTTATTAGGTATATTTTTATTTATAGCCTAACTATGATTTAAATGTAATATTAGATTTTTGAATTTAGAAGTTTCAGAAGAAAAAGGATTTCGATAGAGAAAGATAAAGCTTTGTTGTTTATAGAAAAATTACAGTAAGATTTAAACCTATTTTTAGTTTGAACTCAATATAAAGGTGTATACGGTAAAAGCAGAAGATTTTTGAATATATATAGAAAAGATTTTATATAGAAATGATTTTGAAAGAAATATATAGGAATTTTAAATAATTGAAAAGTTTTATATAAAATTAGACTTTTGAATCGATATAATTTAAGTTTTTAAATATATGTAGTTTTAAAGAAAGTAAAATAAAATAAATATACATTTATACATATTTATTTACTAGTTTATTTTAAATAATATTTGGGAGATTAACTTATTTAATTTATTTTTGGAACTTAAAATTTATTTATTAAAATAAAAATTAGTTTAAATAAAATTTTGGGTTAATTAAATTTATTTAAGGGGAGATTAATTGTTAGGTTAATTCAAGTATTAATAATCACCTAATGTTTATACAAGGTCCAAATATCGTGAAGAAAATAGTCAGATTGAAGTGGATTGCAAAGCAATAATAAAGGTGAGTTAATCTCACTCTTCTGGATTTCTATTTAAATTTAAATGGTTAAATTTAAATAAGTGGTTGAATGGTTGAATTGATTTGATGTGCTATATTATATATAGTAGTATATAGTATATATTGGAGTGATTGATTTCCCGCATTATATAGCGGATGAGACCCTATGCGCCGCATAATAGCGGAGGATATTATATAAATCACATATACCGTGATACTCCACTTTGAAGTAGAATTGGTATTTTATTGTGCTAACATCTATGGATGCAGGAAACAGGTTGGAGGGATCCAACTGGGTTTCTAAAAATTATTTAGATTTGATAAAATATTCTGTGATATAATATTTGTTATCCTGTGATGAATTATATTGATAATTAAAAATGTTGATTACTATGGTTGATTTAAAATATTTCGGAGAACTGAGTTATCAAAATCTATAGAAATGGGATTCCTGAAAGAAAATAAAATAGTGAATTTTGAGTAAATTAATCGTGGAAATTTGAATAAATTAAAAATGAATTGGAAAAGAATAAAAAGTGATTTTTGAATTCTGATAAATAAAATTCCAAGTGCGGAAAATAAGATTTGAATAAATGGGAATGAGTGATTTTATTTTTAAGCTCAAGTGATATTATTTCCAGAAATAAAGAATTTATTTTGAAATTCAAGGTTTGGATTTATTTGAAAGGATAAAGAAGAAAATTAGGAAATATGAAATTGGTATTTCAGTTAAAAAGATTTTAAATCATAATGAAGAAATAAAATCTAAAGTTAATGGATTTTGAAATAAATGGAGTAAGTAAGGAATTTATTGAAAAGTGAGGTAAATTGGAAATCAATTTGGAGATTGATTTAAGTGTGTAAAACAGAGATTTTTAAAAGAGAAGTGAGACTTTGGAATTTATAAACTGGGTTTATAAATGTGAAGTAATATATCAGTGGATATTTGAAGAATAAATTCATGATGGGAATTTATTAAAGAAATGGGAAAATTTGTTTAAAAATAAATAGGGAATTATTTTTGAAGGATGTGAAGAGAAGTATATTTCCCCGAATAACCAAGTAAGTTTTCAAAGTAAATTTTTAAATATAAGCTAAAGGCTTTAATGTTGTTTTAAAAAGCATGTTTTAGAAAATTTATTATTTCTAAATGTTTAAATTCTAAAGTAATTATTTTTCAAATTTATTATCGTAGTAATTATTTAAAGATGACTTGGTATTTTGTTTTAAAAAGAGAAAATCTAGTTTTATATTTTATAAAGTAACCTCATTTTCAAATATTCCTATAGTATATATTATTAATAAAGTATTGAAGTAGTTTACAATTTAAATGTTAAAGTACATTTTATAATAAAGTGTTTTTAAATTATTTTAGAAATCAAAAGTATTGGTACTTGGTGTGTTCAGTAGAAATAAATATTTGGGAAGTCATTCCATGAGAAGAGTGGTTTGAAAACTGTTTTCAAAAGGGTTGAAAATGGAAATATATCTTGCGAAGATATATTTCAAGTTAATAAATAATTTAGGATAAATTATGTTGAATGGTTGTTTGTGAATGTTAATTGATAGTTAAATAACCGACTATCAATATTGGCCAGTACGTTTTCGTTAGAAAGACGAGTTTGGATTCGAAGATGGAGCAATGAAGTGCAAGGGCTAGTCGCTACTAATCCTGAGGATGATTCCAAAATGGATGTAGTAGAAGTAGTGCCTTCGGTTCCGTTCGAACCCGGGACAGACTTGTATGAATGAATGCTTTCGGAACATCGTCAGGTGGACGATGGGCATTCTAAGTGAAACATTCTAAAAGGCAATGCTTAGCCTCAAGCCTCATCAACCGGGAATGACTAAAAATCAGGGGTTATGCAGCAATGCTAAGTGGGTAGCACCCATTAGGGTGAGGTCATCCATGTCTAGATGTCCCGTTTATTCGGCTTAGTGGTGCAGCTGCTGATCCCAACCGTGGGGTGATCTTACTCGAGATTATCCAGTAAGGAGTAGTCTCGGCCTTGTGTTGCAGGGGATTGGGAGTAATCCTCGGTACAGTGATCTAGGCCACGTATTGTGACAGGTGGTACCCCAGTGCCTAGTCATTAGTTGGAAATCCATTCTCCCTACGTGTCTTTTACGGTTTTGTTTGTATTACCACGACTGTGGCTAGTAGCTGGAATTTAATGAATGTAACAATTTCGGCTATTTTAATAAGTATTTGTATATATACACTATTATAATATCATAGGATTTTGATAAGAAATGTTTTTTAGCTATTGTAAGATAAAAACCCGACATGTTTATTTGTGGCATGGTCTTACGAGATGCTTTTGATTTTCAAAGGATTTTTGAAAACTTTAATAATCAATTTGAGTGTGGTTTTCTCACGTTGGTATTCCAGACTGACTCGGGTGTTATTTAACTATAATGCTCGGGTCAGACCGGGTATTATAGAAAACAAGAAAGGATGTTGTGGAGCTCAGAAGATGAGCTGGATGGCGATACGTACTTCCGTACGTGATTATTGTTCCGCTGTGTATCCAGTTGCATGTTATTGATGTTGCTGAACTCTGATGATGTACTCTAATGTTGTATATATATAAAACAGATATAGTTTTCTTTTGTGTAAAGATATGTTATTATCTATTATATTTTATTCCGCTGCGATGGTTAGATTCTGATGTTGTTTTCTACTTTCTTCTTCTACCTCTTCTTCTTTAACCCTCATGGTTCGGTTTCGGGCGTGGAAAAATCAGGTCGTGACAACTCTAGATACACGTGGGTATATTTCATGACATTATACTTGCTGTTTATGTTCACAGTTTCAATCAAATCTAAAAGCATTTCACTTAAAAGCTGTAAGGTATCTATCGAACGCATCACGGTTTTTTCTATGGTTTCCATCGAATAATAACTTTGAGTTAAAAGGGTATTCGGATGCGGATTATGCTGGTAATCTAGTTGATAGAAAAAGTACTAGTGGAATTTGTTTTATGTTAAGACATTCATTAGTTGCATCACATTCACAAAGAAATATCTGCATAATATTCATTTCAATTGATTTTTTTTTATAAAACCTCATCCAGAAAATAGTTTTTTGTTGACTTCGTTTCAGATTAGGCATTTTGAAAATTTGATTTTATATTTATTTTGTATTTGATCTTACTCCCTACTAATTATCAAAAAGATAAATAGCAACTGAAAAAATGATGAGTATTGATATTAATCATACATTTTGACTTAAAAAGTATGTGTAGTAAATTTCTTTATAAATTTAAACAAAATTTATATAACTATTGTTGGTAAAAGTTCCATCGCCGTCTCTTTTTCTATCACATTTCTAACGACCATCACTCATCAAAATACAATATAGTATGTCAAAATGTGGAATTTAAAATAGGAAATTTTTCTTTTTTAATTTAATTAGCAATGAAAATATCCAAAGTATTCACTCTCATTTAAAAGTCTTTATAATTGTGCACGGGTGAATTACTTGGAATTTTTGATTATGTGCTTTCATGCTCATTTAAAAGTCCTCACGGTTATGCATGTATGGATAACATATCAAAATTGATTATTGAATAGACGAGTTGATTTTAATCTCATTTAAAAGTCCTCACGGTTATGCGGTTAGAAGATACCTGAAATTCATTTTTTTTCAAAAATTGGGAATAATACTAATCTCATTTAAAAGTCCTAACCGTTATGCATAGTTAGTAGGTATTCAAATTCCTGTTATGAATCTACCACAAATAGACACAACTATATGGTTTTCAATACAGTCATCGCCTCTATCACTCTAAAGTGGAATATGCACCTAACAGAGTATTTATGATTTTTGTTTGATTTTTTATTGAAATTTAACATATATACTCAATTAGGTGTTAGTGTTGTATTAATGTCACTCACTTTAACTCTATTTTCTAATATTATTAACCTTTTGCTGATAACAAAAGGGGGAGAGAGAAGTTAAGATTTTGGAAAATAAGTCAAGTCATATGTTTTATTTGCATATTCCCATCTAGGTTCATTTGCATATTTTTTTTTTTTTCATGCATATGTGAAGGGCGAGCTTTGGTGTAGGGGGAGCATTAAAATAGGAGGAGCTAATAGAATTCATCAAAATCAAATACATTTAATATAGTCAAATCTTAATATATGTTTGTTATCATCAAAAGGGGGAGATTGTAGAATATGCTACTATAATTTTTTTTTTGATGCTAATATATATATATATATATATATATATATATATATATATATATATAGACACACACTCATTCATTTAAATGTATTTGTTGTTGTATTATTTAATTAGTCACATAATTAAATAAATATTTGATGAATAAAATAAATAACATCGAATTCATATTCAAACAAATATTTTATTTAAACAAATATTTTATTTAAACAAATATTTTATTTCAAATTCGAACAGTACAATTTGATCTCTCGCTACATTTATACATTTCCAATTACAATACAATTTCAAATTACAACACAATTTCAAATTACAACATGATTTTCACTATACAATTTTTACTTACATTTTCACCTAACTACATTCACTCATCACTCGTATTTGATCTTCAACTCTATTCCAGCTTGTATCCCGCATCTGAATTATCTACAAAATAAACACTGATGTAGTGTATAATGAAATGTGTTTTTGAAAATATTATTTGCCTCGGTACAAGCTTATATGCAGTGAAAAATATATACAGTTTAAATCTTTCAAAACAGTGAAGCAACATGTATATACATATGCAACGAAGTGGAATGCAAGGCTACCAAGTCCAGTTATTAACAGCAGCGGTTTTGAACTTGTCAATCATGGAATATATTCGAAATATATATATATATATATATATATATATATATATATATATATGTATATGCCGTCTAAATAACAAAACAGAAGCGGTTCGATGAGTCAAGGTCGAGGTAAAAAATCAACAGGGGTCAAACATATTCGAAGACGTTTCAAATTTGTATGTGTACTAACATGATGAACAAGTCAGAACAGAAAGGTGTTGAACAAGTCGAAGTCAATTTATCTCAAAATTCACAATTCCAAAGTCATAGCAAAAACTACAAAACCAAAATTCAAATATATCAGAGATGAATAAGCCAGAATAATCACAAGTGCTCAAGCAAAGATCGAATCTATAGGTGCAATTCATGAAAAATTCAAACTCTAAAATACGAACGTAAATTAAGGGTTTCAATCTCTATAAATACCTATAATCATCATCGGCAATTAGGTATTCGAGTTCAAGCAAAATAAAGAGCAATCCATTGAAGGAAATAAAAAATCAATAAGTCGAATCGAAATTGAGTTCGAAAGCAAATTGAGTCAAGTATAATCTCAAATCAATAAGGGAAAATCACATACAAATTTTCGAACTCCAGCGACCGTGAGCAATCATTAGCCAAGGAGACGACTGACGAAGCCAATCGAAGCTTAAAATCACTTCAATCGATCAATAAATCAAGCGGTGCCATAATTTAGAAGCAAACCTAATTACAGAAGAAAGGAAGAAGAATCGACCGAACATAAGCAAAAAGGAGAAGACGTTTCTTTAGTTTAATTTGTTATTTGACCGGTCTACTTTATTGTATTTGGGCTTTAGTGATCATATAGGGTTTTTTTATTTAGTTTTTATTTTATTTTGTAATTTTCTTTTAAAATTGTTTAACTCTCTAGTCGTGTGACTAGGTTACGAACTACGGTGGTGCAGTTCGAGAATTCGCAATTCAGTTGCTGAGTTGTGGCAGAGTTTTGAACATAGAGTTATGTTAGTCATTAGTCCGGTGTCGCAAGTTTACGTATGTAAGCGTCTGACTACTTATTTTTTAGTAGAAATCTTGGAGCAACATGTAGGCAGGGTTTTGCCGAAGCTGGGTAAATTTGTGTGTGATCTCTTCTGCATTGTTTTCTGCTATTGATTTTTAATTCCGCACTAATTTTTATTATTATTAGTGTCACCCTATTCATCTCCCTCTTGGGTGAAAACGAACCTACACAAAGTATTACGAATTCATCTCATCTATTTTTCAGTAATTACACATCATTAATTCAAGATGATCATATGTAAGTACAATAAGGAAAAGAATATTTAATTAGACTAAAGAAAAATGACGAGATGTGGCAAAAATTATATTTGCCTTCTTACATTTTAGGAGCAACTATATTTGTTAAAGATATCATTAGTTCCTACTCTAAATGATATATAGTAGGGAAAAAATATATAAAATTTGACCACCTTCCTTACACTATGATTAGTTTTCTTTCTTTTATTATTGAGAAGACCCTAAGATCTTACAGCAAAATCTCTACATCTTGACTCTGTTTATTGCTCAAAGACATACTTATGAAGACATCTATCTTGGGTTGTACTTAAAGGTCCAAGATTCAATCCTTTAGGCATATATAAAAACGAATTAGAAAATGTACAGTTGCATACTCAACAAAGAAGGAAAGCTATTTGCAAAATTTTGTACTATATTGTAAAAATCTTATTAAGTAATTTACTAACGAACAAATATAGAAAAATGATACAACTATGCACTGAAATAACTCATATTTGAAATTATAATGAAAGAAATCTGTATCTCTATCTTTTTGAATATGTGTGACAAAATAATATTTTATTCACAACGTCAATAGGCGAAGTAAGTAATGAACTATCAAATTTAGTAGGCTATATTTTATGTTTACAGAAAGAGTCAATTATGTGAAAAAGGAAACATAAAAATAAATAAGCAACGGTTGGAAAAAAGCTTACAGCTTCAATCCGCTATTGAAAGAAAGTTTGAAGGCTTCAGAATCTTTTGATGATTCCTATCCAAGCTGCAATAAAATACTTATTGATATCATAAGCAAAGCTATAAAGTTACATCCATGGAACCATTCAAAGTTCAAACAAACTTAATTCTGTCAAAAATATAGCTAGGTCGTGCTTTACATAATGCATTATAACAATTGTATGTTTGATCATACAAACTCCAAAACTCGCCACCATAGGATATATTCACCTAAATAATAATTATTTCTATTATTTTCTAACTGAGAAAACCTATCACGACTTTACATATAAATGTCATTGTAATGTAATTTTAATGCTCAATCCCCATGCTATAATGAAATACATTGAATGCAGATAAATTAGTGCGAGTGAGTCTATCGAGATAGTATCCATCAACAAGTTCAGCAAACCAGTATTGTATTATGCAAATGGGTTGCTGTAATATGAGAAGTATAAATGGGCCAAGCCCATATGTCTCGTGTATGTTATTATAAATTCAGAAGTCTGTAACGTTACTTTGTACAAGTTTTCATTCAAAGAAATAAATATACAAAATTACTCATTTCTTCAACATGGTATCAGAGCAAATTTCTTGCTTAACAGCATTGTTCTGATCTAAAATCATCTCATCAGAATAAAATATCATCATTTGAGATTTGATTATATACAGTTTAACAACTGTGTATAATTCTATGCAAGAAATCTCATCATTTATTATTGTGTCGTGCCAAAAGAAGATAATTTCAGAAACAATCTCATCACACATCATCTTCTTGGTTGCATCAATACTATCAGAGTCAAAAAAATTCAGTTTGCCTAACCTGAATTGCCGTGCCAAGAAGACTGCCTGTCAGTGGTCATCATTCAGCCAGTCTTCGGCTGCAATCATTCAAACTCTGGTGAACTTTACCACCGATCATCATCGTTCGCATCAATCTTTCCACTGATGGCTGAAGGGAATGAAAATAGTGTTGTCTCACCCACATTTGCATCAAGATCCACCCATAACCAACTCAGTGCTGTAGTTTCAAGTGGAGACTGCAATAAAAGCCTATGGTCTTCAGGAATACGTTCTTGGAACCATCATTAAACCACCAAGATTCACTGCAGATGCACAAGGGAAGTTAATAGATAATCAAGAACACATTATACATGAAAGACAAGATAGTTTGGTCAGTTCTTGGTTGTTATCCTCAATAAGTGCAAGTTTTTTGCCACAATTAATAGGTTGCAAAACTGCCCATGAAATATGGCATACAATTGAGCAAGTTTTTAGTTCCCAATCTGCAGCAAGAATCATACAGTATAAGAGGCAATTACATAACTTGAAAAAAGGGAATCAAACTATGAGAGAATACTTGTCCAAAACTAAAATAGTATGTGATCAGCTAGCCTCTACAGGCCATAATGTAAGTGATACAGAGAAAATATTATACTTGCTAAGTGGATTAGATGAGGAATATGAATCAGTTGTTGCTGTTATATCATCAATAGAGAGGTTGCCAACTTTACAGTATGTACATTCTATATTACTAGCACATGAAGGCAGACTGGAGCAAAAAAGGCCAACAAATATTGAATACTCTGCAAATTATATTGCTAATAACAAAGGAAGAAGTCAAGAAAGAAACTATAGCAACAAGAATCAATCCAGCAGTGGCCAGAGGGGTGGTCATAGTGGCAGATCAAGAGGAAGGGGTGGCAGATGGAACAATAACAATAACAATAGAGTAAGATGTCAGATTTGCGAGAGATATGGGCACACAGCAAACAAATGATATTTCAGATTTGATGCTAACTATACACCTTCTCAACGAAGTAATGGCAATTCAAGACAAGACAATCCTACTGCAAATATAGTAGATGTTCAGCAGGGATGCAAGGAACAATCAGAAAATACAAACAATCATTTAGCAAAAGTAGAAGACATTTAAGATGACAGTTGGTACCCAAACTCTAGAGCAACCAACCACGTTACAAATAATCTCAACAATCTGAACCTTGGAAACAAGGAATACAGAGGTAACCATTTATTATACATGGGCAATGGTAGAGCAACACACATAACACACACTGGAAATGCAAGCATTACAGGTGCAAGGCAACTATATCTCAACAATCTTTTAAGAGTGCCAGTTATTAGAAAAAATTTAATGAGTGTCTCACAGTTTTCTGAAGACAATAATGTGTACTTTGAATTTAATCCAAAGTTTTGTCTCGTGAAAGATGCTCTAACAAATGAAATTCTTTTGCAGGGTAGAGAATGTAGGGGATTATACAAATTTGATGTTGCAAAATCAAGAAAGTGTGAAAGTATAAATAGTTGTTGTAATGTAACGTCCCGGAAATTTTCGACTTTCGAAAATTCAACATCGATACTCACTTTATCGACTGCCGAGAAATCGAAGGCCGGAAACCCGAAATGTTATGGTTTAAGAAAAAGAAAGAGAGAGAAGAAGAGAGAAAAAGGATAGAAGATGGAGAGAAAAGAAAATAGAAAATAGAACGGAACAGAAAACAATAGAACAATAACAGAATCTCACAATTCGCAGCGGAACAACATATAATAATAAATGAATAATCTTTAAACAAAGATCTATATCAGTTATTACACTTTATACATTACATTTCATTACATCATATCATCAGAGTGTACAACAACAACAAACAATGCAGCGGAAAAAGAAATACTATATAAACTAGTAATACGCCATGCCATCCAGCTTGCCTCCAGCAATTCCAGAATATCCAGAATATCCTGATAAACCTAACTCTTAACTGCCCGTGTGGAAATTGGTGGGCACCCAGAGTTTAGGAAGGAAAACAATAAACTCCGAGTCAGTCATGTGACTGGTGTGGGAACTCAAAATAGTTTATTTATCTTTAAAATCAAAATAGAGAAATATTTTTAAAGTCAATTCGCAATGCTTTTAAAAATGAGACTACCATAAGGCCTCCCGCACACACACACACTGCAAACGCAGAATCGGAGGAGATTTCTCCTTATGAAAGCCAAAGATGCTTGATACGCATTAAAAGAACATTTGATATTATTACTAGTGTATAGTGTAGGAAAATTCATTTCGAAAGTAGAATATAAATCTTAGCCCACATACGACCATTATCGTATGCCTACTATAGCTACCATCCAAACAGTGGGGCGCCACCATAAGTGAATGATAGGTTCTACAACTAATACCGTACAAGTCACGTATTGTTTCTTTGGATTTCCAATGAATGATCAGGCCAAGGAACTTCCCATTGCCATATGAGAATGCCTCTGGATGGACATCCCCGAGAACCAAACCGGATCTCTACCAACACAAGGCCGGGTTACCCCTAACTGAGTAACAACTGACCGAATATGCCATCCCCCGGTCCTTTGGGACCTTTTCAACCGAGCGCTCGCAATCAATTCACACAATCATAACAAAGTGTTTTCAACATGAGTAAGTATCTGGGCTCCATACCATGATACCACCCTTTTCCAAAAGGAAATGCACATATCCTAAAGGGCGCTACCCCTCATAACCTTGCTGCATCTTTCCTGTTTTGACCATTTCCGATGTGTGAGGCTCGACGAAGTCACGTCCACAAAAACATACTTTATACAAAAGTCATGCTTTGGGTCAACAAATGATCATAGAAATGATCACAAAGATAGACGATCAAACAAATGATCCTATCACAAATAATCAACACAATGATCATTTCACAGCAACACTCAGTATGTCACATTACCAAATTGGGAATATATCGCTGATAACCTTCAACTACATAACCTCTGAGCTCGTACGTCTCAGAGAAGGGTGCTAAGCTAAGAGAATAAATTCTCCGCCACCAACAGAAAGATATTTGAAAGGAATCAGCTTTATATCTCAACTTGTAATGTCAGACATACTATCCATACAAGTCTGTTCTGGGTTCGAACAGAACCGAAGGCACTTACAAAGAAGTCCTTGCAATCCGGATATTCACAATCCCGATCGGATTTCCCATCACTTAGGGAGTTTCTATACCGGCGCGACTCGGTGCAGAAACAATCGATAGGTCATCCTATCGCTTTCGCAAATACCCGGTCTTCATCACCGGTCTTCAAATGCTATCCATAACGACGTATCACATATTCGGAATGGGTTATACAACACAAAGGTCCTTTCCCGGCTAAACCGAATAGTGAGCATGATATTTCAAAAACAAATGGATAATGGGATTTCAATTAAGTCACAACTTATTACCCAAAACTTTTCTTCAAATGGCATAACAAATTACCATTTTCAATCTTTAAACAAAAAGATTCATTTTCACAACCTTTAACGGTTTAAACAATTTTCACATTTTAATCTTTTAAACAAAAGATTCATTCACAGATTTTCCAAATCAATTTTCATTTCAATTTGATTAACTCGTTAAATCTTTAAATCAAAGATTTAACTTATAACCTTCAAAACAATTTCATTTCAATTTGATTTAAACAAACCATCAATTTAAATCTGTTAAAAATAAACAGATTTAATTCATAGTTTTCAAAAAGAATTCATTCATAACTTAGGAAAATCATTTCTCTATTCAATCTTGAAATTCCCCTAATTAACTGGAATCTCAGTTCTTATCTAAAAGTGTTTATCATTTGAAAACAACAGTTTTCATTTTGGAAATCTGATTCATTTATACGAGTTGAAATCCTTGGGTTAAATTCAAATTCCCAAAAATAATACTTTAAAAATGATTTAACTCATAATGACTAGTATAATATCATTAATCCCTAGTTTCAAATTACAGAATTCAATTTGAATATTGAATTCAAATTTAAATTAAAGTATTTAAATTCCAACACTTAATCCAGTTGTTCAAAATAAATTTCCATCTTTGAAATCCCATTTCAAAAGATTTTCACTTCTATTCCAATTCCAATTCCAAAACATTTGAATTTAAAAATTCAAATTTTAAACTATTTCAAAAATCTGTGACTTAACCGATTTCCTCGTGAAATCCATAATTGTGTGTGTATGGTGTGGTCCAGGGGTTATACACAGTAGTGCAACATCATTCAATCATGACAGATCAAATACAACAATATATCTGATAAGCGATATAAATTATAACACTTATCTTCATTCACAGATCACAGATATATTTATATATCACAGATAATAAATTACATCACAGATCACAACACAAATCAGGATAATCATAAAGCATCATATAACAGGGATATCAAACAGTTTACCATCCAATATAATCCACGCATCCATAGATAGGATTAATTTAATTATCTGATTAATTTAAATCAGATTAAATTTCTATGAATAATTCTTTTCACATTTATTTTCAAAATAAATTTCAAGTAAATGATCCTCATTAACTATTCATAATTATTTAATTACTATTCTTAAGTAATTAAATTCAATTTAACTATTGTTAATTATCATTTAATTAACCTTTAAAATCATATGTTTAATCACTAATTATTTAATTAATTAAGTTCTAAACTGTAACTTAATAAATCTTAATTACTTGATTAAATAACCTTAATCATTTGTTTAAAAGACAACTCTTTATTAATTTAATGAATCTTATTTACAAATTAATTTACCTTAATTAATTTAACTCAAATCCTAATTTCTCGATTAAATAAATTAATCAATTATTCACTTGAACCAATTTAATGAGTGCATATCATTTTATCTTTACTAATTCAAATTTAAAACATTTTTTTTTAACTAATGTTTAAATTATCATCACAAAGAAAATTTAAACAATTTAAATATTAAAACTTCTTTGATTTCAGGACTAGGATTCAAATTATCTTTAATTCAGATTTAAATTTAGATTTAAACTTCTAGTTTCAACTTGCTTAAATTTTTCATTTAAAATTTCAACTCCATTCCAAATTTCTTTAATATATATTGAATTGCTTTTAAGTTATTAAAACAATTTAAATTTAAAACTTATTTATGTTTAAACTAAACTCTACCTTCAACTTGAATTTATATTAACATTTCAATTTGAACTCAGCTTTAAAAATCTTGGTTTAAACTTTAAATTTGGTTTTAAAATTTGCAAACCAAAACAGTTTCAGGTTTGAAGCCTGGAACATGAATTTGGACCGAGCCCAGACTCGATTTGCTTCGAGTCACTTACTCAATTTACTCGAGTACCACTTCGGGTAAAAACCCACTAGAACGCTGCTTCTACCCAAACAACATCATCAGACAAATATCCCACCGTGCATATGCACGGTGGTTCCAGCCACCGTTGATCATCAACACTGATCGCCACCCATCAGTACTCGCCTCAACATCTCACCTCGATCATCGAAATGCGTCCAACCACCGAAAATCGAAAACGAGCTTCCCATTCCAAAACCTGGAACCGCTTGAACCCAAATCCCCCGAACCTGTCAATGCCCCAATCTCGTCGCCTCGGCCACCGGTGATCACGAAACTCCGGTCATCTCTTCGTCTTCACCCCCAACCACACGTCACTCGATCAAGCGATAGTGACGAACGAATCGAATCCTTCGACCCCAACAAAACTAGGGCTACAGACTTCAACCAATTGCCGACGCCACCACCGTGATCTATTCACCATCCCTATATTTTTCCTGCCACCCCGGTAAGCTCCTCCACCACCACGCACAACCCCGACCACCCCAGTTCCATCGATCACCTAAATTCGATCAAAATGCCTCACACGCTCATCTCAAAACTGCTCATGAAACTCACCATTAAAAATCACCAAATTTGCCTTAAAAATCATCATTTAGTGTAAGGATTCAAACTACAAACTTGAATCAGTGTTTTAATAAATTCAAAAATTTCAAAGTTTTAAGTATCCTCTGTAAAAACTGAATCTTCCTTCCTGTATACGTTTTTACTTCATGGAATTATTTTTAGATTAAAGCCCTTACCTAAATACACCTTTTTACTTTAAACATCAAAGCTTGAAAGTGAGTAGAAATAGAGGAATCAATTTTTTTTTTAAATATTGGTCTCATCCTAAACCATGAACAGAGAAGAACCTGTCTCTGTATTGTCAAAACAAATTTATATTCACCGCAATAAAGAAGGAATCCAAACCATATTGACATAAATCATCCACTGATCATGTAACGACCCAGAATTTTTAGAAATTAAAATTTGAATATTTAATTAATTTTAAATGTTAATAAGTGAATTTATAAGTCAAATAAATTTTTATTTGATTTATTAGATTTAATTAGATAATTAAATCAATAATTTAATATGTTAAATTATGAAAATAATTGAAAATTGAGTTAAAAATGATTGTAAATAATTTGGAAAATTTTATTTGATCATACTGGAGTTATAGAAATATTTTAGAACTTTTAAAATCGAATTAAAAGTTAATTTGTGAAAATTGAATATTTTAATATTTAATAATCGACTGTAAAATAGTCAATTTTTGAACAGTCTCAGAATTGAACGAAACCAGTTTCATTGGATCCGTAATAGTTAGTTATTACCGGATTTCAATTTTCGTGTCAATCGGAGTTATCGTTTGATCGTGGCAGCTCGAAACGCATCGAATTATTTTTAATTTAAATTTGGCGAGTTAAAATAGTCATTTTTCAAAAAGTCTCGGATTTCGACGAAACTAGTTTCATCGGATCCGTAATGTGATATTATTGTAAGATTTCAAATTTCAAGTCAATTGGATTTACGGTTTGTCCGGTACAAATTAAAACGCCTAGAAATCGACTTAAATCGGTTTAATTTAAATTGAGCGTTTGCAGCCATAACTCGCACATACTTCCGAATTAGCTTCCGAAACTTGTTCCATTGTGTCCGGAACGCGGGGTAAACCTTAGAAACGCTGGTTACGGCGTCTAAATCGGAGTTCGGAATTCCCGGGATGAATAGTGTTTACGCTAGCTCTTCCTATAAATACACCCTCACTCTAAAATTAAAAAAAAAATATACTAAAACCCTAGTTTTATTCACGTAGCCGCCACCTAGGTATGAACGGCCAGCAGTTCATCTTCTTCCTCCCTCCAAATCTTCTAATCCGTGCAACGATTCGCGAAACCTTCAACTAGTAAATTGTAGAGCACTCTGAGATCTCGGAATCCAACGGTTATGATCGTTTGACTCGAAGCGGATTGGCGGCAAATTGGGTTCAAAGGTGGCCGTTCCTCTTGCGTGCGCGAGTATCTAGGTGGGGCCGAGTTCTCTGGTGCTTGGGCCAAAGGTAGAGGAAGTCATGAGCTTCGACGTGGCGGTGTTGTGATCGAGTTTAGGCGAGAGATTGAGGCGAAAATCAAAACCCTAAATGGGTGTAGTGGGTTCGGCCGTATACAGATAGTTTACGTGAATAAGGGGGGAAGGAGGAAGAAGCAATGCACGGTCCTGATGGCTTTGCAGTGAGATCATGCGGCTGTGGTTGTTTGGGGTATAAAAAGTTTTAGATTTATTTGTAAATTATGTATATAAAATACGTGTAACTTCAAAAATACATAACTTTTTCATACGAGGTCGAAAAAATGCAAACTCAGTTGCGTTGGAATCGTATGGACGAGCACTACGCGATGGAGTTGGTTTGGAGTCGTTTGGAGTTAGTGAGAATTTCAGGTAAAATTAAACGCGCGTTTAATTTTATTCGAAATAAAAGCTAAAACGGAATTTAAAACCAAGGTGAGAATTTCTCACTCAATCGAATAGATTTCGATTTTATGTTAAATAGTTAGATTTAAAATATTTGAATGCATGTTTGAATGATGACTGTAAATTATTGATTGTTAAAATAGACATTATGCGCCGTTAGTAAGCGGATGTTATTTAATATAAACATATACCGCGAATATTTCATAAACAGTGAAATTGGTATTATATATAATATCAATATATATATATTGGCATATGTATATATTGCAGTTGATTGATTTCCCGCATTTTTTGTTTAGCGGATGAGACCCTATTACGCCGTTATTAAGCGGATAATATTTATTAAAAACATGTACCGCGATAATTTCGTACTGGAGCGAAATTGGTATTGTGCTAATGTTTTTGGATGCAGGAAACAGGTTGGAGGGATCCAACAGGATTCCTCAACAGTTTTTATTTGATTTCAGATATTTTGATATTTGATGGATTATCATATCGATATATGATATCGTTATTAGTCGTGATTGACTATTTGGTGTGTAGCATCATTGGACCCAGATTTGGGATTTTGAAATGTTTTTAAAGTGATTTTTTGAAAATATACTTTATTTTTGAAAGTGATCCATTATAAATAAATGAACGTTATAATTCTTAAAGTTATAAAAATTATAATTTTTGAGAAATACAGTTAAAAGCTGATTTTTGAGAAATATGAACTAATGATTTTATAAAATAATTTAGATTGGATTTTTGAATATATGATAAAAGTTTAAATATAGGATTTATAAAATTTGATTATTTTATAAATCGAAATGATGAAATTATAAAGGAATTTAAAGACGTTTAAAAGAATAATATAAATTAATTTATATTAAGAGATTTATAAATGGATATTTATAAATTGAATTATGGACATTATAAAACGAGTTTTTATAAGTGTTTGAATGTAGTGAGAATGAATTTCCTAAATGAATGAAATTTATGAAATTATAAACTGTGAAGTTATAAATGAAATTTTATAAGCAATAGGTTTATAAAATTTATAAAGTTATCGAAAGAATGAATTTTGGATAAATAAACAATCTTATAAGTTAAGATTAATAATTTGGGAAGTTAAATGAACGATTTTGTAAAATAATCGTTTTATAAGTATTTAACTTATAATATGAACTTTTAGTTTATAATTAAGTTATAAACGGAAATAGGTTAATAAAGGAATTTGTAAAAGAAGTTTTTATAAATAAATAGTAATGGAATTTATAAACGTTGTTTTATAAATTCGCAAACGACTTATTTTGATAAGTAAATTGTTATAACCTATTAATGGAGTTATATTCACGTTTTAGATAGTGAATAATCCTTCAAATTAAAGTGAATAGGAACGATGAAATTTGTTAACGAAGTTTATACACTTATTTTAAATAGTGAATAACACGTTAAAGGAAAAGTTTTAGATTTGATGTTTTAAATAGAATTAAAACAATCTAATAATGTTTTAAAAGGTGTTGAGATTCGAAACCATAGATTTCAACATTTATTGTTGAAATAGACGTTTTCGAGAAATAAAAGGAAATGGTGGACTATAACACTGTTGTTATAGTAAATGATTTCCGAAAGGAAATGTTTTGTATAGTATTGGGATTTATATATCTATTTTAATTTCGAATCCCTATACTAGTGATTTTGGGTTGTCGTAACGATGTTTTACGTAACATTCGTTTTGGCCCAAATAAATATGTTTAAGAGAATGATTTTCTTAAAGAATGAATTATATACTTAATTCGATTTAAGTATATTGAATATTTTCAAAGGTTGAAAATAAGAAGATTTGTGGATTACTTATGAATAAATAAGTATGGAAATGTTTTCCAATATGAAGTGAATATTTAGAATTTATCTTTTTGAAGATAAATTGAGAATGAATAATTGAAATCGGTTATTCATGGATATTTTTGAAATATAAATTCATTATGGAATTTATATGTGAAAGTGGAATTTGTATGAAAATAAATGTTGATTTATTTTTGAAGTGTTGAAATAATATATCTTGTAAAGATATTTTGGAAAATAAATAATTTGGAAAATTATTTGGAATCTGGTGATGTGTGCATATCCATTGATAGTTCAATAACCGACTATCAATATTTCCCTTTGAATGGGTGATTGATGTGATTTGATTGAATTTGAATGCACACTTATTTTTGAATAAGCGCTCACTATTCGGGTTAACCGGGAAAGGACCATGGGGTCGTATAACCCATTCCGAATATGTGATACGACGTGAATTGCATTTGAAGATCGGTGTTGAAGACCGGTATTTGCGAGAGCGATAGGATGACCTATCGATTGTCTCTGCACTGGGTCGCTCCTGGTATAGAGATTCCCTAAGTGATGGGAAATCCGATCAGGATTGTGAATATCCGGATTGCAAGGACTTCTTTGTAAGTGCCTTCGGTTTTGTTCGATCCCGGAACAGACTTGTATGGATTGTATGCCTGACATTACAAGTTGAGATATAAAGCCGATTTCTTTCAAATATATTTCTGTTGGTGGCGGAGAATTTATCCTTTGCTTAACACCCTTCTTTGAGACGTACGAGCTCAAAGGTTATATAGTTGAAGTTATCAGCGATATATTCCCAGTTTGGTAATGTGACATGCTGAGTGATGCTGAAATGATCATTGTGTTGATTATTTGTGATAGGATCATTTATTTGATCGTCTATCTTAGTGATCATTGTGTTGATCATTTGTTGACCCAAAGCATGGCTTTTGTATAAAGTATGTTTTTGTGGACGTGAATTCGTCGAGCCTCACACCCCGTGAATGGTCGAAACAGGAAAGAAGCAGCAAGGTTATGAGGGGTAGCACCCTTTAGGATGTGTCCATTTCCTTCTGGAAAAGGGTGGTGTCATGGTATGGAGCCCAGATACTTACTCATGTTGAAAACACTTTATGATTGTGTGAATTGATTACGAGCGCTCGGTTGATAAAGGTCCCAAAGGACCGGGGGATGGCATATTCGGTCAGTTGTTACTCAGTTAGGAGTAACCCGGCCTTGTGTTGGTAGAGATCCGGTTTGGTTCTCGGGGATGTCCATCCAGAGGCATTCTCATGTGGCAATGGGAAGTTCCTTGGCCTGATCATTCGTTGGAAATCCAATTCCCAATACGAAACCCTGTACGGTATTAGTTGTAGAACCTGCCATTCACTTATGGTGGTCACCACTGTTTGGATGGTAGCTATAGTAGGCATAGTTCGAAATGTCTATGTTGGCTAAGATTTATATTCTACTTTTGAAATGATTTCCTACACTATGCACTAGTAATAATATCAAACGTTATTTTAAATGCGTATCAAGCATCTTTGACTATCATAAGGAGAAATCTCCTCCGATTCTGCGTTTGCATTGTGTGTGTGTGCGGGAGGCCTTATGGTAGTCTCATTTTTAAAAGCATTGCGAATTGATTAAAAATATTCCTCTATTTTGATTTTAAAGATAAATAAACTGTTTTGAGTTCTCACACCAGTCTTGTTAAGCTATTGGGCTATGTGATGGGGGGTTCTCGCTTCGCGGTTTGGTGGCGAACGGGAGACTCTTACTCCCACACATCCTCTTTTAGGGGGTTGGTTAGGCGTAAGCTGTGACAGTCGAAAGGCTGGCCGTAAAAGCAAGTTTGGGATACCAGTGTAAGCCACGGTGGGGCTGGGATGGTTGAAAAGCCTACCGGTTGTGACCGCTGTCGACGGTTGAAAAGCCTAGATCTTTACATTTGGTATCAGAGCTGATGGTTAAGAGACAACCATGGTTCTGTAGGGTATTACTCATTAGAGATAGAGTCAGTAGTACTCTAGAATGAGTTGAGTGTAATAATAGCTATGAGAGCGTATTTGTTAGTGAATATAAAAAAAAAATTTGTTTTATATTGTGATGATTGGTTTGTTGAGTGGCATATGAACTTTCGTCAGCGTGGTCCGCAAGACTATGCCGAAGGGGTTTCTAAACACTTGAATAGAACAATTCGACACAATATTGATTTTTAAATTGGGTAAATGAAATAATTTTGCCTTGATTATATTTTATATATAAAGAAATAATTTTTCAAAATTATTAAAGTGTATATAAGTTGATTGTTAGGTTGTTTGAATAATCTAAGCAAAAGAATTATAAGTATGAATTATAATTAAGGTGATTTACAATTGTGAAATAAACTTATATATATAAAAAGTGAAACTATATGAATATAACTTAAGATATGTTGAATGAAGTTGATTTTGGTATCAAACTAAATTAATAAGGTTAGTGATAGATGTGAACTTGAGTATATGAATGAAATTCAACTTTGTAATTGAATTGAATGAATGGATTAAATGTTAATCAATAGAATGTAATTTAAGTTGATATGGAATAATGAATGAAAGTGTAAATTCATTGAAATCAAATGTTATTAGAAGTTGAATAAATTGAATGAGAATGAATATAAGCAAAGGAATTTGGTTATAATTAATATACTTTGGTTGTTATATGATTGTTGATTGATTGTATATAATTCATTAAGTATTAATGAAATTGAAAGCTAATGTAATTGAATTCAAATTAGAAGTAAATAAATTTGAATAGAATTGAATGTGGATTAGATTTAAATTAGTAAATGATAACCAATTGAATTGAGAAGGAATGTTGATAAAATCCAATGTGAATAAATCAAATGTGATTTAAAGTGAAAACCAATTCATTAAATATGAATGAGAATATGAATGAATGTTTATTTGGATATGGATGATAGTTGGTTGATGGTTTCATTTGTTGTTTAGTTGCATTTCTATGTGACATATATAGTTGTTATGTTGCTATATGTTTTATATCGATACTATGCTTTATATACATGATTCTCATGTTGTTTGTTGAGTTTAGTAGGTGCGGATCGCTTTTGCTTCGCATTTGGAGTTCGCTTTAGCGCTATATTAGCTGTATATGCTCGCTAATAAAATATAAGGTACATATCTCGGATTAAATATCGCACTTTTATACTTTTTTCCCTTCGGGATGCCTCATTACTTGATGAGATGTATATTTGTGATATATATACTGTCATTTTTTTTTTCGGATCGAGCCGCGCAAAGGAGACTATGGCGAATTTTTCCGAAAATTTAAGGCGTTAGAAAAATTTGAGAAAACTTGGAAAATTTTTGAAAACTTTAACTTTGATTTTGGAATTGAAAGTTAAACAATAGTAGTTGTTTTTGAAAAGATAACTAAGTATGATTTGGAAAACTTAGTAAAGTATTGTAAAAAGTTTAACTATGAATTTTGGAAAAGTTAATAGATTCTGTAACTTTTCTTACTTGTAATTTCGAGGACGAAATTCTTTTAAGGGGGAAAGATTGTAACGACCCAGAATTTTTAGAAATTAAAATTTGAATATTTAATTAATTTTAAATGTTAATAAGTGAATTTATAAGTCAAATAAATTTTTATTTGATTTATTAGATTTAATTAGATAATTAAATCAATAATTTAATATGTTAAATTATGAAAATAATTGAAAATTGAGTTAAAAATGATTGTAAATAATTTGGAAAATTTTATTTGATCATACTGGAGTTATAGAAATATTTTAGAACTTTTAAAATCGAATTAAAAGTTAATTTGTGAAAATTGAATATTTTAATATTTAATAATCGACTGTAAAATAGTCAATTTTTGAACAGTCTCAGAATTGAACGAAACCAGTTTCATTGGATCCGTAATAGTTAGTTATTACCGGATTTCAATTTTCGTGTCAATCGGAGTTATCGTTTGATCGTGGCAGCTCGAAACGCATCGAATTATTTTTAATTTAAATTTGGCGAGTTAAAATAGTCATTTTTCAAAAAGTCTCGGATTTCGACGAAACCAGTTTCATCGGATCTGTAATGTGATATTATTGTAAGATTTCAAATTTCAAGTCAATTGGATTTACGGTTTGTCCGGTACAAATTAAAACGCCTAGAAATCGACTTAAATCGGTTTAATTTAAATTGAGCGTTTGCAGCCATAACTCGCACATACTTCCGAATTAGCTTCCGAAACTTGTTCCATTGTGTCCGGAACGCGGGGTAAACCTTAGAAACGCTGGTTACGGCGTCTAAATCGGAGTTCGGAATTCCCGGGATGAATAGTGTTTACGCTAGCTCTTCCTATAAATACACCCTCACTCTAAAATTAAAAAAAAAATATACTAAAACCCTAGTTTTATTCACGTAGACGCCACCTAGGTATGAACGGCCAGCAGTTCATCTTCTTCCTCCCTCCAAATCTTCTAATCCGTGCAACGATTCGCGAAACCTTCAACTAGTAAATTGTAGAGCACTCTGAGATCTCGGAATCCAACGGTTATGATCGTTTAACTCGAAGCGGATTGGCGGCAAATTGGGTTCAAAGGTGGCCGTTCCTCTTGTGTGCGCGAGTATCTAGGTGGGGCCGAGTTCTCTGGTGCTTGGGCCGAAGGTAGAGGAAGTCATGAGCTTCGACGTGGCGGTGTTGTGATCGAGTTTAGGCGAGAGATTGAGGCGAAAATCAAAACCCTAAATGGGTGTAGTGGGTTCGGCCGTATACAGATAGTTTACGTGAATAAGGGGGGAAGGAGGAAGAAGCAATGCACGGTCCTGATGGCTTTGCAGTGAGATCATGCGGCTGTGGTTGTTTGGGGTATAAAAAGTTTTAGATTTATTTGTAAATTATGTATATAAAATACGTGTAACTTCAAAAATACATAACTTTTTCATACGAGGTCGAAAAAATGCAAACTCGGTTGCGTTGGAATCGTATGGACGAGCACTACGCGATGGAGTTGGTTTGGAGTCGTTTGGAGTTAGTGAGAATTTCGGGTAAAATTAAACGCGCGTTTAATTTTATTCGAAATAAAAGCTAAAACGGAATTTAAAACCAAGGTGAGAATTTCTCACTCAATCGAATAGATTTCGATTTTATTTTAAATAGTTAGATTTAAAATATTTGAATGCATGTTTGAATGATGACTGTAAATTATTGATTGTTAAAATAGACATTATGCGCCGTTAGTAAGCGGATGTTATTTAATATAAACATATACCGCGAATATTTCATAAACAGTGAAATTGGTATTATATATAATATCAATATATATATATTGGCATATGTATATATTGCAGTTGATTGATTTCCCGCATTTTTTGTTTAGCGGATGAGACCCTATTACGCCGTTATTAAGCGGATAATATTTATTAAAAACATGTACCGCGATAATTTCGTACTGGAGCGAAATTGGTATTGTGCTAATGTTTTTGGATGCAGGAAACAGGTTGGAGGGATCCAACAGGATTCCTCAACAATTTTTATTTGATTTCAGATATTTTGATATTTGATGGATTATCATATCGATATATGATATCGTTATTAGTCGTGATTGACTATTTGGTGTGTAGCATCATTGGACCCAGATTTGGGATTTTGAAATGTTTTTAAAGTGATTTTTTGAAAATATACTTTATTTTTGAAAGTGATCCATTATAAATAAATGAACGTTATAATTCTTAAAGTTATAAAAATTATAATTTTTGAGAAATACAGTTAAAAGCTGATTTTTGAGAAATATGAACTAATGATTTTATAAAATAATTTAGATTGGATTTTTGAATATATGATAAAAGTTTAAATATAGGATTTATAAAATTTGATTATTTTATAAATCGAAATGATGAAATTATAAAGGAATTTAAAGACGTTTAAAAGAATAATATAAATTAATTTATATTAAGAGATTTATGAATGGATATTTATAAATTGAATTATGGACATTATAAAACGAGTTTTTATAAGTGTTTGAATGTAGTGAGAATGAATTTCCTAAATGAATGAAATTTATGAAATTATAAACTGTGAAGTTATAAATGAAATTTTATAAGCAATAGGTTTATAAAATTTATAAAGTTATCGAAAGAATGAATTTTGGATAAATAAACAATCTTATAAGTTAAGATTAATAATTTGGGAAGTTAAATGAACGATTTTGTAAAATAATCGTTTTATAAGTATTTAACTTATAATATGAACTTTTAGTTTATAATTAAGTTATAAACGGAAATAGGTTAATAAAGGAATTTGTAAAAGAAGTTTTTATAAATAAATAGTAATGGAATTTATAAACGTTGTTTTATAAATTCGCAAACGACTTATTTTGATAAGTAAATTGTTATAACCTATTAATGGAGTTATATTCACGTTTTAGATAGTGAATAATCCTTCAAATTAAAGTGAATAGGAACGATGAAATTTGTTAACGAAGTTTATACACTTATTTTAAATAGTGAATAACACGTTAAAGGAAAAGTTTTAGATTTGATGTTTTAAATAGAATTAAAACAATCTAATAATGTTTTAAAAGGTGTTGAGATTCGAAACCATAGATTTCAACATTTATTGTTGAAATAGACGTTTTCGAGAAATAAAAGGAAATGGTGGACTATAACACTGTTGTTATAGTAAATGATTTCCGAAAGGAAATGTTTTGTATAGTATTGGGATTTATATATCTATTTTAATTTCGAATCCCTATACTAGTGATTTTGGGTTGTCGTAACGATGTTTTACGTAACATTCGTTTTGGCCCAAATAAATATGTTTAAGAGAATGATTTTCTTAAAGAATGAATTATATACTTAATTCGATTTAAGTATATTGAATATTTTCAAAGGTTGAAAATAAGAAGATTTGTGGATTACTTATGAATAAATAAGTATGGAAATGTTTTCCAATATGAAGTGAATATTTAGAATTTATCTTTTTGAAGATAAATTGAGAATGAATAATTGAAATCGGTTATTCATGGATATTTTTGAAATATAAATTCATTATGGAATTTATATGTGAAAGTGGAATTTGTATGAAAATAAATGTTGATTTATTTTTGAAGTGTTGAAATAATATATCTTGTAAAGATATTTTGGAAAATAAATAATTTGGAAAATCATTTGGAATCTGGTGATGTGTGCATATCCATTGATAGTTCAATAACCGACTATCAATATTTCCCTTTGAATGGGTGATTGATGTGATTTGATTGAATTTGAATGCACACTTATTTTTGAATAAGCGCTCACTATTCGGGTTAACCGGGAAAGGACCATGGGGTCGTATAACCCATTCCGAATATGTGATACGACGTGAATTGCATTTGAAGATCGGTGTTGAAGACCGGTATTTGCGAGAGCGATAGGATGACCTATCGATTGTCTCTGCACTGGGTCGCTCCTGGTATAGAGATTCCCTAAGTGATGGGAAATCCGATCAGGATTGTGAATATCCGGATTGCAAGGACTTCTTTGTAAGTGCCTTCGGTTTTGTTCGATCCCGGAACAGACTTGTATGGATTGTATGCCTGACATTACAAGTTGAGATATAAAGCCGATTTCTTTCAAATATATTTCTGTTGGTGGCGGAGAATTTATCCTTTGCTTAACACCCTTCTTTGAGACGTACGAGCTCAAAGGTTATATAGTTGAAGTTATCAGCGATATATTCCCAGTTTGGTAATGTGACATGCTGAGTGATGCTGAAATGATCATTGTGTTGATTATTTGTGATAGGATCATTTATTTGATCGTCTATCTTAGTGATCATTGTGTTGATCATTTGTTGACCCAAAGCATGGCTTTTGTATAAAGTATGTTTTTGTGGACGTGAATTCGTCGAGCCTCACACCCCGTGAATGGTCGAAACAGGAAAGAAGCAGCAAGGTTATGAGGGGTAGCACCCTTTAGGATGTGTCCATTTCCTTCTGGAAAAGGGTGGTGTCATGGTATGGAGCCCAGATACTTACTCATGTTGAAAACACTTTATGATTGTGTGAATTGATTACGAGCGCTCGGTTGATAAAGGTCCCAAAGGACCGGGGGATGGCATATTCGGTCAGTTGTTACTCAGTTAGGAGTAACCCGGCCTTGTGTTGGTAGAGATCCGGTTTGGTTCTCGGGGATGTCCATCCAGAGGCATTCTCATGTGGCAATGGGAAGTTCCTTGGCCTGATCATTCGTTGGAAATCCAATTCCCAATACGAAACCCTGTACGGTATTAGTTGTAGAACCTGCCATTCACTTATGGTGGTCACCACTGTTTGGATGGTAGCTATAGTAGGCATAGTTCGAAATGTCTATGTTGGCTAAGATTTATATTCTACTTTTGAAATGATTTCCTACACTATGCACTAGTAATAATATCAAACGTTATTTTAAATGCGTATCAAGCATCTTTGACTATCATAAGGAGAAATCTCCTCCGATTCTGCGTTTGCATTGTGTGTGTGTGCGGGAGGCCTTATGGTAGTCTCATTTTTAAAAGCATTGCGAATTGATTAAAAATATTCCTCTATTTTGATTTTAAAGATAAATAAACTGTTTTGAGTTCTCACACCAGTCTTGTTAAGCTATTGGGCTATGTGATGGGGGGTTCTCGCTTCGCGGTTTGGTGGCGAACGGGAGACTCTTACTCCCACACATCCTCTTTTAGGGGGTTGGTTAGGCGTAAGCTGTGACAGTCGAAAGGCTGGCCGTAAAAGCAAGTTTGGGATACCAGTGTAAGCCACGGTGGGGCTGGGATGGTTGAAAAGCCTACCGGTTGTGACCGCTGTCGACGGTTGAAAAGCCTAGATCTTTACATTTGGTATCAGAGCTGATGGTTAAGAGACAACCATGGTTCTGTAGGGTATTACTCATTAGAGATAGAGTCAGTAGTACTCTAGAATGAGTTGAGTGTAATAATAGCTATGAGAGCGTATTTGTTAGTGAATATAAAAAAAAATTTGTTTTATATTGTGATGATTGGTTTGTTGAGTGGCATATGAACTTTCGTCAGCGTGGTCCGCAAGACTATGCCGAAGGGGTTTCTAAACACTTGAATAGAACAATTCGACACAATATTGATTTTTAAATTGGGTAAATGAAATAATTTTGCCTTGATTATATTTTATATATAAAGAAATAATTTTTCAAAATTATTAAAGTGTATATAAGTTGATTGTTAGGTTGTTTGAATAATCTAAGCAAAAGAATTATAAGTATGAATTATAATTAAGGTGATTTACAATTGTGAAATAAACTTATATATATAAAAAGTGAAACTATATGAATATAACTTAAGATATGTTGAATGAAGTTGATTTTGGTATCAAACTAAATTAATAAGGTTAGTGATAGATGTGAACTTGAGTATATGAATGAAATTCAACTTTGTAATTGAATTGAATGAATGGATTAAATGTTAATCAATAGAATGTAATTTAAGTTGATATGGAATAATGAATGAAAGTGTAAATTCATTGAAATCAAATGTTATTAGAAGTTGAATAAATTGAATGAGAATGAATATAAGCAAAGGAATTTGGTTATAATTAATATACTTTGGTTGTTATATGATTGTTGATTGATTGTATATAATTCATTAAGTATTAATGAAATTGAAAGCTAATGTAATTGAATTCAAATTAGAAGTAAATAAATTTGAATAGAATTGAATGTGGATTAGATTTAAATTAGTAAATGATAACCAATTGAATTGAGAAGGAATGTTGATAAAATCCAATGTGAATAAATCAAATGTGATTTAAAGTGAAAACCAATTCATTAAATATGAATGAGAATATGAATGAATGTTTATTTGGATATGGATGATAGTTGGTTGATGGTTTCATTTGTTGTTTAGTTGCATTTCTATGTGACATATATAGTTGTTATGTTGCTATATGTTTTATATCGATACTATGCTTTATATACATGATTCTCATGTTGTTTGTTGAGTTTAGTAGGTGCGGATCGCTTTTGCTTCGCATTTGGAGTTCGCTTTAGCGCTATATTAGCTGTATATGCTCGCTAATAAAATATAAGGTACATATCTCGGATTAAATATCGCACTTTTATACTTTTTTCCCTTCGGGATGCCTCATTACTTGATGAGATGTATATTTGTGATATATATACTGTCATTTTTTTTTTCGGATCGAGCCGCGCAAAGGAGACTATGGCGAATTTTTTCGAAAATTTAAGGCGTTAGAAAAATTTGAGAAAACTTGGAAAATTTTTGAAAACTTTAACTTTGATTTTGGAATTGAAAGTTAAACAATAGTAGTTGTTTTTGAAAAGATAACTAAGTATGATTTGGAAAACTTAGTAAAGTATTGTAAAAAGTTTAACTATGAATTTTGGAAAAGTTAATAGATTCTGTAACTTTTCTTACTTGTAATTTCGAGGACGAAATTCTTTTAAGGGGGAAAGATTGTAACGACCCAGAATTTTTAGAAATTAAAATTTGAATATTTAATTAATTTTAAATGTTAATAAGTGAATTTATAAGTCAAATAAATTTTTATTTGATTTATTAGATTTAATTAGATAATTAAATCAATAATTTAATATGTTAAATTATGAAAATAATTGAAAATTGAGTTAAAAATGATTGTAAATAATTTGGAAAATTTTATTTGATCATACTGGAGTTATAGAAATATTTTAGAACTTTTAAAATCGAATTAAAAGTTAATTTGTGAAAATTGAATATTTTAATATTTAATAATCGACTGTAAAATAGTCAATTTTTGAACAGTCTCAGAATTGAACGAAACCAGTTTCATTGGATCCGTAATAGTTAGTTATTACCGGATTTCAATTTTCGTGTCAATCGGAGTTATCGTTTGATCGTGGCAGCTCGAAACGCATCGAATTATTTTTAATTTAAATTTGGCGAGTTAAAATAGTCATTTTTCAAAAAGTCTCGGATTTCGACGAAACCAGTTTCATCGGATCCGTAATGTGATATTATTGTAAGATTTCAAATTTCAAGTCAATTGGATTTACGGTTTGTCCGGTACAAATTAAAACGCCTAGAAATCGACTTAAATCGGTTTAATTTAAATTGAGCGTTTGCAGCCATAACTCGCACATACTTCCGAATTAGCTTCCGAAACTTGTTCCATTGTGTCCGGAACGCGGGGTAAACCTTAGAAACGCTGGTTACGGCGTCTAAATCGGAGTTCGGAATTCCCGGGATGAATAGTGTTTACGCTAGCTCTTCCTATAAATACACCCTCACTCTAAAATTAAAAAAAATATATACTAAAACCCTAGTTTTATTCACGTAGCCGCCACCTAGGTATGAACGGCCAGCAGTTCATCTTCTTCCTCCCTCCAAATCTTCTAATCCGTGCAACGATTCGCGAAACCTTCAACTAGTAAATTGTAGAGCACTCTGAGATCTCGGAATCCAACGGTTATGATCGTTTAACTCGAAGCGGATTGGCGGCAAATTGGGTTCAAAGGTGGCCGTTCCTCTTGTGTGCGCGAGTATCTAGGTGGGGCCGAGTTCTCTGGTGCTTGGGCCGAAGGTAGAGGAAGTCATGAGCTTCGACGTGGCGGTGTTGTGATCGAGTTTAGGCGAGAGATTGAGGCGAAAATCAAAACCCTAAATGGGTGTAGTGGGTTCGGCCGTATACAGATAGTTTACGTGAATAAGGGGGGAAGGAGGAAGAAGCAATGCACGGTCCTGATGGCTTTGCAGTGAGATCATGCGGCTGTGGTTGTTTGGGGTATAAAAAGTTTTAGATTTATTTGTAAATTATGTATATAAAATACGTGTAACTTCAAAAATACATAACTTTTTCATACGAGGTCGAAAAAATGCAAACTCGGTTGCGTTGGAATCGTATGGACGAGCACTACGCGATGGAGTTGGTTTGGAGTCGTTTGGAGTTAGTGAGAATTTCGGGTAAAATTAAACGCGCGTTTAATTTTATTCGAAATAAAAGCTAAAACGGAATTTAAAACCAAGGTGAGAATTTCTCACTCAATCGAATAGATTTCGATTTTATTTTAAATAGTTAGATTTAAAATATTTGAATGCATGTTTGAATGATGACTGTAAATTATTGATTGTTAAAATAGACATTATGCGCCGTTAGTAAGCGGATGTTATTTAATATAAACATATACCGCGAATATTTCATAAACAGTGAAATTGGTATTATATATAATATCAATATATATATATTGGCATATGTATATATTGCAGTTGATTGATTTCCCGCATTTTTTGTTTAGCGGATGAGACCCTATTACGCCGTTATTAAGCGGATAATATTTATTAAAAACATGTACCGCGATAATTTCGTACTGGAGCGAAATTGGTATTGTGCTAATGTTTTTGGATGCAGGAAACAGGTTGGAGGGATCCAACAGGATTCCTCAACAGTTTTTATTTGATTTCAGATATTTTGATATTTGATGGATTATCATATCGATATATGATATCGTTATTAGTCGTGATTGACTATTTGGTGTGTAGCATCATTGGACCCAGATTTGGGATTTTGAAATGTTTTTAAAGTGATTTTTTGAAAATATACTTTATTTTTGAAAGTGATCCATTATAAATAAATGAACGTTATAATTCTTAAAGTTATAAAAATTATAATTTTTGAGAAATACAGTTAAAAGCTGATTTTTGAGAAATATGAACTAATGATTTTATAAAATAATTTAGATTGGATTTTTGAATATATGATAAAAGTTTAAATATAGGATTTATAAAATTTGATTATTTTATAAATCGAAATGATGAAATTATAAAGGAATTTAAAGACGTTTAAAAGAATAATATAAATTAATTTATATTAAGAGATTTATAAATGGATATTTATAAATTGAATTATGGACATTATAAAACGAGTTTTTATAAGTGTTTGAATGTAGTGAGAATGAATTTCCTAAATGAATGAAATTTATGAAATTATAAACTGTGAAGTTATAAATGAAATTTTATAAGCAATAGGTTTATAAAATTTATAAAGTTATCGAAAGAATGAATTTTGGATAAATAAACAATCTTATAAGTTAAGATTAATAATTTGGGAAGTTAAATGAACGATTTTGTAAAATAATCGTTTTATAAGTATTTAACTTATAATATGAACTTTTAGTTTATAATTAAGTTATAAACGGAAATAGGTTAATAAAGGAATTTGTAAAAGAAGTTTTTATAAATAAATAGTAATGGAATTTATAAACGTTGTTTTATAAATTCGCAAACGACTTATTTTGATAAGTAAATTGTTATAACCTATTAATGGAGTTATATTCACGTTTTAGATAGTGAATAATCCTTCAAATTAAAGTGAATAGGAACGATGAAATTTGTTAACGAAGTTTATACACTTATTTTAAATAGTGAATAACACGTTAAAGGAAAAGTTTTAGATTTGATGTTTTAAATAGAATTAAAACAATCTAATAATGTTTTAAAAGGTGTTGAGATTCGAAACCATAGATTTCAACATTTATTGTTGAAATAGACGTTTTCGAGAAATAAAAGGAAATGGTGGACTATAACACTGTTGTTATAGTAAATGATTTCCGAAAGGAAATGTTTTGTATAGTATTGGGATTTATATATCTATTTTAATTTCGAATCCCTATACTAGTGATTTTGGGTTGTCGTAACGATGTTTTACGTAACATTCGTTTTGGCCCAAATAAATATGTTTAAGAGAATGATTTTCTTAAAGAATGAATTATATACTTAATTCGATTTAAGTATATTGAATATTTTCAAAGGTTGAAAATAAGAAGATTTGTGGATTACTTATGAATAAATAAGTATGGAAATGTTTTCCAATATGAAGTGAATATTTAGAATTTATCTTTTTGAAGATAAATTGAGAATGAATAATTGAAATCGGTTATTCATGGATATTTTTGAAATATAAATTCATTATGGAATTTATATGTGAAAGTGGAATTTGTATGAAAATAAATGTTGATTTATTTTTGAAGTGTTGAAATAATATATCTTGTAAAGATATTTTGGAAAATAAATAATTTGGAAAATCATTTGGAATCTGGTGATGTGTGCATATCCATTGATAGTTCAATAACCGACTATCAATATTTCCCTTTGAATGGGTGATTGATGTGATTTGATTGAATTTGAATGCACACTTATTTTTGAATAAGCGCTCACTATTCGGGTTAACCGGGAAAGGACCATGGGGTCGTATAACCCATTCCGAATATGTGATACGACGTGAATTGCATTTGAAGATCGGTGTTGAAGACCGGTATTTGCGAGAGCGATAGGATGACCTATCGATTGTCTCTGCACTGGGTCGCTCCTGGTATAGAGATTCCCTAAGTGATGGGAAATCCGATCAGGATTGTGAATATCCGGATTGCAAGGACTTCTTTGTAAGTGCCTTCGGTTTTGTTCGATCCCGGAACAGACTTGTATGGATTGTATGCCTGACATTACAAGTTGAGATATAAAGCCGATTTCTTTCAAATATATTTCTGTTGGTGGCGGAGAATTTATCCTTTGCTTAACACCCTTCTTTGAGACGTACGAGCTCAAAGGTTATATAGTTGAAGTTATCAGCGATATATTCCCAGTTTGGTAATGTGACATGCTGAGTGATGCTGAAATGATCATTGTGTTGATTATTTGTGATAGGATCATTTATTTGATCGTCTATCTTAGTGATCATTGTGTTGATCATTTGTTGACCCAAAGCATGGCTTTTGTATAAAGTATGTTTTTGTGGACGTGAATTCGTCGAGCCTCACACCCCGTGAATGGTCGAAACAGGAAAGAAGCAGCAAGGTTATGAGGGGTAGCACCCTTTAGGATGTGTCCATTTCCTTCTGGAAAAGGGTGGTGTCATGGTATGGAGCCCAGATACTTACTCATGTTGAAAACACTTTATGATTGTGTGAATTGATTACGAGCGCTCGGTTGATAAAGGTCCCAAAGGACCGGGGGATGGCATATTCGGTCAGTTGTTACTCAGTTAGGAGTAACCCGGCCTTGTGTTGGTAGAGATCCGGTTTGGTTCTCGGGGATGTCCATCCAGAGGCATTCTCATGTGGCAATGGGAAGTTCCTTGGCCTGATCATTCGTTGGAAATCCAATTCCCAATACGAAACCCTGTACGGTATTAGTTGTAGAACCTGCCATTCACTTATGGTGGTCACCACTGTTTGGATGGTAGCTATAGTAGGCATAGTTCGAAATGTCTATGTTGGCTAAGATTTATATTCTACTTTTGAAATGATTTCCTACACTATGCACTAGTAATAATATCAAACGTTATTTTAAATGCGTATCAAGCATCTTTGACTATCATAAGGAGAAATCTCCTCCGATTCTGCGTTTGCATTGTGTGTGTGTGCGGGAGGCCTTATGGTAGTCTCATTTTTAAAAGCATTGCGAATTGATTAAAAATATTCCTCTATTTTGATTTTAAAGATAAATAAACTATTTTGAGTTCTCACACCAGTCACATGACTGACTCGGAGTTTATTGTTTTCCTTCCTAAACTCTGGGTGCCCACCAATTTTCCACACGGGCAGTCAAGAGTTAGGTTTATCAGGATATTCTGGATATTCTGGAGTTGCTGGAGGCAAGCTGGATGGCATGGCGTATTACATATATATAGTATTTCTTTTTCCGCTGCACTGTTTGATGTTGTTGATGTTGTATACTCTGATGATATGATGTAAAGAAATGTAATGTAATAACTGATATAGTTCTTTGTTTAAAGATTATTCATTTATTATTATATGTTGTTCCGCTGCGAATTGTGAGATTCCGATGTTGTTCTTTTTGTTTCCTTTCTGTCCGTTCTATTTTCAAATTCTCTTTTTCTGTTTTTCTAAAAATTGTCTATCTTCTTTTCCCTCTATTTTCTATCTCTTCTCTATCTTCTCTCTTTTTCTTTTCTTAAATTCTTTTTAAAACCCATAACATTCCGGTTTTTGACCTTCGAATTCTCGGCAGTCGATAAAGTGAGTATCGATGTTGAATTTTCGAAGAACGAAAATCCGTTACTGTTACAGATCATCTTCGAATATAAATTTGATATTGAGTTTACTCACAGATAAAAGAATCAAAGAAGTCTAGTTTAAAAAGAAGATTTGCTCACCTTGATATTTGGAAGCAGAGATCAAAAACAAGAACAGGATTGAATTTAAAACTGGAAATGATATCCAAGTTTGAAAACTGATCTGACTTGCATACTTTCCAGGCTTGTATTGATTTGATTTTCTGAGATGATTCTTGCATCTTGAATCAGGTTGCAGTTGAACCAAGTATTGATTTAGTTTGTTGTTGTTTTAAGTTGAGATAATGGTCGAACTAAAATGAATATATTGATGTGTATAAAAAGAAACATGCAGTATATTATTTGTACAATAAGCATGTTAAAGATGCTTGCATTAAATGCATAAGGTATGTTGCATTAAATGCTTGAGTACCTTATGTTTTTCAACCTTACCTATTTTTTTCTTCTTGCATTTGAATAACTCGGCTGAGTTATATATATATGTTTTGTTTTGATACTTGAACATGCAGATTTGCTTCTACATACTTATATTTTTATCATTTATTTGCTTGTACTTGTTTATACATATAAATGTATTTGTTTACTTGGTTTATGTTTTATTTTGTACTTGTATTTATTTGTTTGAAAACTTTATTTGCATTGCCTGCATATCTATGTTTTTATTTGTTTGTTATTTTTACTTTGTTTTGTTTACTTTGCTTATTTATTTGTTTGAATACTTTTATTTGCTCTTATTTTATTTTATTTTTATTTGCATACTAAAACTTTTATATTTGTTTGTATTTACTTTGTTTTGTTTATGTTTATTTTATTTTGTCTACTTACTTTAAAATATAATTGAAATTCCATAACTTTGTTTTGTACATAGATGTTTTATATATTTATTTGGTTCCATACTTAACTTTTATTTATCTCTATTTATAACTCAAATATTTATTTTACTTCTATTTTTAGTTTAAATATTTATCATGAATTTTACTTTAATTAATTATTTAAAATCCAATATATACATATATATTCTCATATATACAAATTTTCAAACCCATATGACTTAATATATTTTCTATTTGAATTGGGGAAACTCGCATCATTTATAATCAATTTTACAAATTTTAATTCAAAAATTCATTTAAATTATCAATTTAAATTAATTAAAATCCGGGGTCGTTACAAACTTTCCCCCTTAAAAGGATTTCGTCCTCGAAATTCGCAGGCACGAAAACAACACAGAGATAGCTAGATAGAGAAATATCTTTTCAAATCAAGCTGGATATCAATTCTGCATTTGGCTCACCAAATCAGAATATCAACAATACATACAAGAAATTATAATAAAATTTCAAATTTTGGTTTTAAACAAAATCATTTTATCGATACAATTCTAATCATTCTTCATATTCTATTAATCAATTTAATTCAATTAAAATTTCCAATTTATTTAAAATTTCCAATTTCAATTTTCAAATTCATATTCATTAAGGTTTAAATCAAAAACTGATAAGAAACCGATGAAGATACGAAGTAAAAATTTCTACAACGATCCGTAGGCCTTCATTACACCGAATCTTCTTTTTGTAATTGTCACAAAGCAACCAAGAGAATTGAAAAGACGAATCAAAGGAAATTGATAAGAAAGATGTTTCCACTGTTGTTACAGAGTATCGACCATTTATAGTCGTATTCTCCCTTCCCCTATCTCGTTTTCTTCTTGCACTCATACTCACTATCAGTGGATAGTAAAAGAATTTACTAAGGCGTTCGAACAGATATCTTAGGGATATACTCATTCTAGGGATACTTCACCCTATCTCTAATGAGCTACTTAATGTGTTATACTCCTGAGCTAAAGTTCAACCCTTAGCTCTGATACCAAATGTGACGACTAGAATTTTGCCCGCTCGAAAATCGACATCCATACTTCAAATCGTATTCGAATGCCATAGATTCGACCGTTCAAATCCGATTCGCCGGAGCTTATAACAATCATTAAGTAAACAACACAGCGAAATAAAAGAATAATACATTGATATACAACTTTGATACAATATCTGATACAACAGATGATCCAATAGATATCAATATACATCAGAGATATGATACAATAAATAGCAGTGGAAAAGAAAATAGATGACATCTAGCAGCGGAACAATATAACTCTAAGATAGTCTTCAAAAGAGAACTCCGAGACATGCAACTCCATTTCCAAGAATCAATCCAGCAATAGGTCGAACTCCCAATAACGATGCACAAAGATAAGCAAGACTGGTGTGGGAACTCAAAATAGTTTATTTATCTTTAAAATCAAAATAGAGAAACATTTTTAAAGTCAATTCGCAATGCTTTTAAAAATGAGACTACCATAAGGCCTCCCGCACACACACACAATGCAAACGCAGAATCGGAGGAGATTTCTCCTTATGATAGCCAAAGATGCTAGATACGCATTAAAAGAACATTTGATATTATTACTAGTGTATAGTGTAGGAAAATTCATTTCGAAAGTAGAATATAAATCTTAGCCAACATACGACCATTATCGTATGCCTACTATAGCTACCATCCAAACAGTGGAGCGCCACCATAAGTGAATGATAGGTTCTACAACTAATACCGTACAAGTCACATATTGTTTCTTTGGATTTCCAACGAATGATCAGGCCAAGGAACTTCCCATTGCCACATGAGAATGCCTCTGGATGGACATCCCCGAGAACCAAACCGGATCTCTACCAACACAAGGTCGGGTTACCCCTAACTGAGTAACAACTGACCGAATATGCCATCCCCCGGTCCTTTGGGACCTTTTCAACCGAGCGCTCGCAATCAATTCACACAATCATAACAAAGTGTTTTCAACATGAGTAAGTATCTGGGCTCCATACCATGATACCACCCTTTTCTAGAAGGAAATGCACATATCCTAAAGGGCGCTACCCCTCATAACCTTGCTGCATCTTTCCTGTTTTGACCATTTCCGAGGTGTGAGGCTCGACGAAGTCACGTCCACAAAAACATACTTTATACAAAAGCCATGCTTTGGGTCAACAAATGATCACAAAGATAGACGATCAAACAAATGATCCTATCACAAATAATCAACACAATGATCATTTCACAGCAACACTCAGTATGTCACATTACCAAATTGGGAATATATCGCTGATAACCTTCAACTACATAACCTCTGAGCTCGTACGTCTCAGAGAAGGGTGTTAAGCTAAGAGAATAAATTCTCCTCCACCAACAAAAAGATATTTGAAAGGAATCAGCTTTATATCTCAACTTGTAATGTCAGACATACTATCCATACAAGTCTGTTCTGGGTTCGAACAGAACCGAAGGCACTTACAAAGAAGTCCTTGCAATCCGGATATTCACAATCCCGATCGAATTTCCCATCACTTAGGGAGTTTCTATACCGGCGCGACTCGGTGCAGAAACAATCGATAGGTCATCATATCGCTTTCGCAAATACCCGGTCTTCATCACCGGTCTTCAAATGCTATCCATAACGACGTATCACATATTCGGAATGGGTTATACGACACAAAGGTCCTTTCCCGGCTAAACCGAATAGTGAGCATGATATTTCAAAAACAAATGGATAATGGGATTTCAATTAAGTCACAACTTATTACCCAAAACTTTTCTTCAAATGGCTTAACAAATTACCATTTTCAATCTTTAAACAAAAAGATTCATTTTCACAACCTTTAACGGTTTAAACAATTTTCACATTTTAATCTTTTAAACAAAAGATTCATTCACAGATTTTCCAAATCAATTTTCATTTCAATTTGATTAACTCGTTAAATCTTTAAATCAAAGATTTAAGTTATAACCTTCAAAACAATTTCATTTCAATTTGATTTAAACAAATCATCAATTTAAATCTGTTAAAAATAAACAGATTTAATTCATAGTTTTCAAAAAGAATTCATTCATAACTTAGGAAAATCATTTCTCTATTCAATCTTGAAATTCCCCTAATTAACTGGAATCTCAGTTCTTATCTAAAAGTGTTTATCATTTGAAAACAACAGTTTTCATTTTGGAAATCTGATTCATTTATACGAGTTGAAATCCTTGGGTTAAATTCAAATTCCCAAAAATAATACTTTAAAAATGATTTAACTCATAATGACTAGTATAATATCATTAATTCCTAGTTTCAAATTACAGAATTCAATTTGAATATTGAATTCAAATTTAAATTAAAGTATTTAAATTCCAACACTTAATCCAGTTATTCAAAATAAATTTCCATCTTTGAAATTCCATTTCAAAAGCTTTTCACTTCTATTCCAATTCCAATTCCAAAACATTTGAATTTAAAAATTCAAATTTTAAACTATTTCAAAAATCTGTGACTTAACCGATTTCCTCGTGAAATCCATAATTGTGTGTGTATGGTGTGGTCCAGGGGTTATACACAGTAGTGCAACATCATTCAATCATGACAAATCAAATACAACAATATATCTGATAAGCGATATAAATTATAACACTTATCTTCATTCACAGATCACAGATATATTTATATATCACAGATAATAAATTACATCACAGATCACAACACAAATCAGGATAATTATAAAGCATCATATAACAGGGATATCGAATAGTTTACCATCCAATATAATCCAAGCATCCATAGATAGGATTAATTTAATTATCTGATTAATTTAAATCAGATTAAATTTCTATGAATAATTCTTTTCACATTTATTATCAAAATAAATTTCAAGTAAATGATCCTCATTAACTATTCATAATTATTTAATTACTATTCTTAAGTAATTAAACTCAATTTAACTATTGTTAATTATCATTTAATTAACCTTTAAAATCATATGTTTAATCACTAATTATTTAATTAATTAAGTTCTAAACTGTAACTTAATAAATCTTAATTACTTGATTAAATAACCTTAATCATTTGTTTAAAAGACAACTCTTTATTAATTTAATGAATCTTATTTACAAATTAATTTACCTTAATTAATTTAACTCAAATCCTAATTTCTCGATTAAATAAATTAATCAATTATTCACTTGAACCGATTTAATGAGTGCATATCATTTTATCTTTACTAATTCAAATTTAAAACATTTTTTTTAACTAATGTTTAAATTATCATCACAAAGCAAATTTAAACAATTTAAATATTAAAACTTCTTTGATTTCAGGACTAGGATTCAAATTATCTTTAATTCAGATTTAAATTTAGATTTAAACTTCTAGTTTCAACTTGCTTAAAATTTTCATTTAAAATTTCAACTCCATTTCAAATTTCTTTAATATATATTGAATTGCTTTTAAGTTATTAAAACAATTTAAATTTAAAACTTATTTATGTTTAAACTAAACTCTACCTTCAACTTGAATTTATATTAACATTTCAATTTGAACTCAGCTTTAAAAATCTTGGTTTAAAATTTAAATTTGGTTTTAAAATTTGCAAACCAAAACAGTTTCAGGTTTGAAGCCTGGAACATGAATTTGGACCGAGCCCAGACTCGATTTGCTTCGAGTCACTTACTCAATTTACTCGAGTACCACTTCGGGTAAAAACCCACTAGAACGCTGCTTCTACCCAAACAACCACATCAGACAAATATCCCACCGTGCATATGCACGGTGGTTCCAGCCACCGTTGATCATCAACACTGATCGCCACCCATCGGTACTCGCCTCAACATCTCACCTCGATCATCGAAATGCGTCCAACCACCGAAAATCGAAAACGAGCTTCCCATTCCAAAACCTGGAACCGCTTGAACCCAAATCCCCCGAACCTGTCAATGCCCCAATCTCGTCGCCTCGGCCACCGGTGATCACGAAACTCCGGTCATCTCTTCGTCTTCACTCCCTCTTCCATCACCCCCAACCACGCGTCACTCGGTCAAGCGATAGTGACGAACGAATCGAATCCTTCGACCCCAACAAAACTAGGGCTACAGACTTCAACCAATTGCCGACGCCACCACCGTGATCTATTCACCATCCCTATATTTTTCCTGCCACCCCGGTAAGCTCCTCCACCACCACGCACAACCCCGACCACCCCAGTTCCATCGATCACCTAAATTCGATCAAAATGCCTCACACGCTCATCTCAAAACTGCTCATGAAACTCACCATTAAAAATCACCAAATTTGCCTTAAAAATCATCGTTTAGTGTAAGGATTCAAACTACAAACTTGAATCAGTGTTTTAATAAATTCGAAAATTTCAAAGTTTTAAGTACCTTCTGTAAAAACTGAATCTTCCTTCCTGTATACGTTTTTACTTCATGGAATTATTTTTAGATTAAAGCCCTTACCTAAATACACCTTTTTACTTTAAACATCAAATCTTGAAAGTGAGTAGAAATAGAGGAATCAATTTTTTTTTTAAATATTGGTCTCATCCTAAACCATGAACAGAGAAGAACCTGTCTCTGTATTGTCAAAACAAATTTATATTCACAGCAATAAAGAAGGAATCCAAACCATATTGACATAAATCATCCACTGATCATCTTCGAATATAAATTTGATATTGAGTTTACTCACAGATAAAAGAATCAAAGAAGTCTAGTTTAAAAGGAAGATTTGCTCACCTTGATATTTGGAAGCAGAGATCAAAAACAAGAACAGGATTGAATTTAAAACTGGAAATGATATCCAAGTTTGAAAACTGATCTGACTTGCATACTTTCCAGGCTTGTATTGATTTGATTTTCTGAGATGATTCTTGCATCTTGAATCAGGTTGCAGTTGAACCAAGTATTGATTTAGTTTGTTGTTGTTTTAAGTTGAGATAATGGTCGAACTAAAATGAATATATTGATGTGTATAAAAAGAAACATGCAGTATATTATTTGTACAATAAGCATGTTAAAGATGCTTGCATTAAATGCATAAGGTATGTTGCATTAAATGCTTGAGTACCTTATGTTTTTCAACCTTACCTATTTTTTTCTTCTTGCATTTGAATAACTCGGCTGAGTTATATATATATGTTTTGTTTTGATACTTGAACATGCAGATTTGCTTCTACATACTTATATTTTTATCATTTATTTGCTTGTACTTGTTTATACATATAAATGTATTTGTTTACTTGGTTTATGGTTTATTTTGTACTTGTATTTATTTGTTTGAAAACTTTATTTGCATTGCCTGCATATCTATGTTTTTATTTGTTTGTTATTTTTACTTTGTTTTGTTTACTTTGCTTATTTATTTGTTTGAATACTTTTATTTGCTCTTATTTTATTTTATTTTTCTTTGCATACTAAAACTTTATATTTGTTTGTATTTACTTTGTTTTGTTTATGTTTATTTTATTTTGTCTACTTACTTTAAAATATAATTGAAATTCCAAAACTTTGTTTTGTACATAGATGTTTTATATATTTATTTGGTTCCATACTTAACTTTTATTTATCTCTATTTATAACTCAAATATTTATTTTACTTCTATTTTTAGTTTAAATATTTATCATGAATTTTACTTTAATTAATTATTTAAAATCCAATATATACATATATATTCTCATATATACAAATTTTCAAACCCATATGACTTAATATATTTTCTATTTGAATCGGGGAAACTCGCATCATTGATAATCAATTTTACAAATTTTAATTCAAAAATTCACTTAAATTATCAATTTAAATTCATAAAAATCCGGGGTCGTTACATGTAACATGTCTGAAACTAAACTTACTGAAAATTGTAATAGCTATGATGTTTGGCATGCTAGATTGGGTCATCCCAACATGAAAATTGTGAGACATGTTCTGAGTAATAATAATGATAAAATTCATGTTGAAAATATTCCTTCATTTTATGCCTGCATCTATTGTCCAATGGGCAAGAGTCATAAGCTTGCATTTCCAAATTCAAGCACTGAGCATAATAAGCCACTAGAACTTATTGCCACAGATTTATGGGGACCGGCTCCAATATCTACTGACTATGGCTATAAGTACTATATTTCATTTATTGATGCATTTTCTCGGCATGTATGGATTTATTTTCTTAAAGCAAAGTCCGAAGCTTGCAATGTAATAACACAGTTTATAACAAGTGTTGAGAAACAAATAAACTATCAAGTAAAAATTATTCAAACTGATGGAGGTAAAGAGTTTCTACCACTTAAGGAATTCTTTCAAAAGATAGGAATAAATCACAGGACAACTTGTCCACATACCTATGAACAGAATGGTCTAATTGAGAGGAAGCACAGGCACATTGTAGAGACAGGATTGACTCTACTTGCTCAGGCATCTGTACCTCTGAAATTCTGGCCTGATGCTTTCTCAACAGCTGTATATCTTATCAACAGATTACCAACCAAAGTCCTACGATTCAAAAGTCCAATTGAAACACTGACAAAGATCAGGCCAGAGTATCAGAATTTAAGAGTGTTTGGATGCTTGTGCTTCCCTTGTTTGAGACCTTACAACACTCATAAGTTGCATTTCAGGTCTACCCCTGCACATTCTTAGGTTATGCAAACAATCAAAAAGGTTACAAATGCCTTGATAATAAAGGTAGAATATATATATCAAGACATATGACCTTTAATGAGTGTGAATTCCCTTTTAGCAAGTTAGGAAATAACATTACCAGAAAGCTCCACGATCCAAAAATATCCATACCTCCAATACCTGAAATCACCACACCAGTGGAGAGGCAGGTGATCCAGAATGAGAACAATGCTACTCAACAACAACAAATAACCAGAAATGTTTCTGGTCATAACCATCATGAAGAATCTGAAAGCTCATATCAGTCTCCACAACAAGATAGTATTGATCAGGCAGACCACTACTCAGCATTGAATGATTCTGAACCATTCAATACAGAGCTGGCAAGCACAATGAAGGATAGAGCTCAACAGATTGATCCTGCAAACAGTAGTCATCCCATGATAACAAGATCAAAAAGTGGTATATTTAAACCAAAAATATACAATGCAGAGCTACTCAATGAAGAACCCAGTACTTATCATCAAGCAGTACAACATGACAAATGGAAAATAGCTATGTAGGAAGAGTATGATGCTCTTACAAGAAATAAAACATGGGATCTGGTTCAGCTACCTGAGCATAAAAATATCATAGGGTGTAAATGGACTTACAGGTTAAAGAAAAATCCTGATGGTACAATTCTAAAATACAAGGCTAGATTGGTAGCTAAAGGATATTCACAACAAAATGGTTTTGATTTTATTGAAACTTTCTCTCCTGTTGTGAAACCATCCACTATCAGAATTGTATTAACCATAGCCTTGTATAAGAATTGGACCATCAAATAATTAGATGTAAATAATGCCTTTTTAAATGGTGTATTGCAGGAGGAGGTGTACATGGAGCAACCACCAGGGTTTAAACAACAGGGAAATGAAAGCATGGTGTGCAAATTAAACAAAGCAATCTATGGACTCAAGCAGGCACCAAGAGTGTGGTTTGACAAACTGAAACAAACTCTAGCCAGCCTCAACTACATCTCAACAAAATCAGACAACTCTCTCTTTATTAAATTTTCTGATGCAACTGTTACTTATATACTTATTTATGTTGATGATTTCATAATTACATGTAACAATGAATCAGAAATCCACAAGGTCACAAAACAACTAAACAAGGAGTTCTCAATCAAAGATTTAGGAGAACTAAACTATTTTCTGGGCATAGAGGTTAAAAGAACATCTGACAACAAACTACACTTGTGTCAAAGAAAGTATATCACAGAAATTCTGATAAAGGCAAAAATGGATAAGGCAAATTCTCTCCCAACACCAATGACTAGCAATCTGCACTTATCAAAAAATAAAGGGGAACCAATTGAAAATGTGAAACTATACAGAAGTATTGTTGGAGCACTACAATATGCAACATTAACAAGGCCTGATATATCATACAGTGTCAACAAAGTTAGTCAATTTATGCAAAAGCCACTGGATAATCACTAGAAGGAAGTTAAAAGAATACTGCGGTACCTTAAAGGCACAATAAATCAGGGACTTATTCTACATGCAAGCAACACACTCAATATAAATGGCTACGCAGATGCAGACTAGGCAATTGATAGTGATGATAGAAAATCAACAAGTGGATACTGTATCTTTTAGGAAAAAACCCAATCTCATGGTGTGCTAAGAAACAACCAACTGTGTCTAGATCCAGTACTGAAGCAGAATTCAGAAGTGTGGCAAGTGCGACAGCAGATATTATGTGGGTCGAATCATTGTTAAAGGAATTACATATCAAAACTGACACTATACCAACCATTTGGTGCGATAATCTCAGCACTATATCACTCACCGCAGATCCTGTATTACATTCCAGAACCAAGCATATGGAACTGGACTTGTATTTCGTTCGTGAGCAAGTGATAAAGGGAAAATTGAAAGTGAATCACATACCTTCGTCTTACCAGAAAGCAGATGTTTTTACGAAAGCACTGTCAAGAGTTAACTTTACTAGATTCAGAAATGAGCTGAATATAGATGAAGAAAGCCCAAAGTCAAACTTTAGAGTTCCAAATTATCTGCCAGCAACAGAGAGATCCAAAGTATGCTCGTCAAAGCCTCAACCATTCCAGATCCAAGGTAGCTAATGGATCTGAGGTTTGCTTCCTGAAACGAAGCCTCAACATCCCAGATCCACTAATCATTCTAAATCCGAGGTTTTACTTTTCAGAGAGAAGCATTAGCCCTCAAGTTCAAGCAAACTATGTTGTTTCACTCTCAAAGTTTCCATCTTTTGTCAGATCTGAGTTTCTACAATCTAATAAGACTCTACTGAAGCAAAGCCTTACCAGATCTGAAGAAAGTGTGCAAAGAAATTTCGTAAGATTTTCTTTTGCGGCAGCCATTTTTTGATTCTCAAAGAACCCTAACCTTAGAACTGGTTTGAGGGGGGGTATTGAGATAGTATCCATCAACAAGTTCAGCAAACTAGTATTGTATTATGCAAATGGGCTGCTGTAATATGAGAAGTATAAATGGGCCAAGCCCATATGTCTCGTGTATGTTATTAAAAATTCAGAAGTCTGTAACGTTACTTTGTACAAGTTTTCATTCAAAGAAATAAATATACAAAATTACTCATTTCTTCAACAGAGTCTAATCATGCATGATTATATTTAATTTGCAAGTACTTGTTGATGAATTCTTTGCCAACAAAATTTATGTTTATATTCTTCTGTGCAAAAAAATAAGCAGTAGAAACTATTTTTGGCCATTAAGAGACTAATATTCAACATGTGGTGCTCAAAAGTGTTTATGTTCCAAATGGATAAATAATAGTGCGAAATCAAGTCTACATGAACTTAAGTATAACAATATGCTACATTCTATAATGATCAAATTAAATGTTGTATGTTATTTGTGCTTTTATCACAATGGCAATATGCTACCTACTGATGAAAATTTAATTTAGTGTGATCATATGGGTATTGCAATATTGATAAAAAAGAACTGAAAATGCAAGTTTATATCACAATGGCAGCAACATAAAAGACCCACAACTTCATCACTTAACAAAACATTCACTATGAATCAAATTTGAAGATCAAATTACAACTCTTTGAGAGTAGGCATGGAACTGAAAAGATGGTGGAAAAAATTGCTAACATACATCGCACAATAGTATAAAATCAGATATCTGATGTAGGATCAATCCAGTACAGTGGATACAGAACGTTATTGTTAAAAAGGCAAAAGCTTCAAAAGAGAATTAAGAGAAATAATTTAAGCATACAAATCGAACTTGGAAATAACAACAGAACAAATCTCCCTGGTATAAATTGAAGTTTGATGTAAAAACAATAGAAGAAAAAGAAAATCTAGAAAAAAATTATCTTCGTCAATCCATAAATCAAGGCAGGTGAAAGATGAACCCGTTGGTGTCTATTGTTGGATTAAAATTGGAAACGATTCATCTACTTCAGAAATTGATGGTTCTGCACTTCAGGAAGGATTGAAATTGAAGGGAATTACAGGTTCCGACGAGCAATCGGACTGTGCTGGGATGGTCATGGTGGCTGGACGGATGGACGATGGTGGCAGCATGGAAAACGCTTGATTCAAGGGGGGAATCTAATGGGTAGGTTGTACAGAAAAAGAAGGGGAGAGGAGCGGTAGTAGAAGAACAAAAGCAATATCGTGACCGTTGAGTTTAAAATTGACAAAATGCCAGGTCTTCTGCTCTTAGAACCATAATCGACGATAATAGTATAGTATGTGTGGATGTATGTATGTTGTACCAAAAAAGGAGGAAGGAGAGAAAGGAGAGGTATTGAAAGAAGGAAAGCAAAATCATGACAATTGAGTTTAAAATTTACTATATACCTAAGGGCTTGTGTGCTATTAGAACCATACTCAATAATAATAATATAGTATGTATATATGTGTGCATGGTAGATGACAACATTATATCGAAGATTTATAATCTTTAATATATTATATTAAGTGATATTGTCTTATGGAACAATGTATTTCTTATGAAATACTCTTATGATTCAAGTGTCGGACAGATTGGAAATCACGGTATACGTACATTTACATATGTATTTATTTTTTAAGTCTAATTTAGGTTTTATTATTGTTTCGCCTTTAATTTATACATTCATATTATAAATGTTTTGTTATTATATAACTTTTACATTTCATATTACTTATAAAATAGTCTTATGTATAACATTACATTAATCAAATCTTATTTAATTAACTTTAATTAATTAATTTCATATTAACTTAATATAACACATATATTGAATTTTATTATATACTATAACCATTATAGTATAACACACATATCATATACATGTGTATATTATTTAATTAATTAATCTATTAATTAATTTATTTATTTAATTAAATAATTTTAGTTAAATTATATTGATTTCAAAATTCACTTCTTCTACATACATGTATAATTAGGTTATTTTAAATATTTTAAAGAAACATAACATATATCATAATATATAATACATGTATATATTTAATAATCAATTAGCTTAATTTATTTATTTTTATTTATCTTATTCATAAATTTTTAAAAATTTGAAACTAATATATGTGTGTGTGTGTGTGTGTGTTTGTTCAAATATTTTGAAAATATTATATTATAACTTTTATAATATATTTATATCTTATTTAAGTTTAATTTCTAAACTTAGAATCTTTTATTCTTAATTTTCAAACAATTTTGAAAATTAGGTCAAGACCCAATTCAAATTGGACCACTTCTATTAGGACAACCTTTGGGATCACATACCTATTCAGGCTAAGTTGATATCCAGGTTGTATAGAGCACTTGATTAACTAAACTCAATCTTTGGGTGCTACCTTTCTAGACATCCTACTATTTGGGTCATGAGCATAATAGTTAACTCTTACATGACTTATTTAGACCGCATGGGTTATAGGGCTCTGATACTACTATTGAAACTAGGTCGGCCCTCAACGAAAGTTATGGGTGATTAAACAAAATTCTCTTATTGGATCTTTATTGGGCCTATGAAGTTTAGTTTATTTAGAACATTTCTAAATTTTATTTAAATAAAATATTTTATTTTATTTAGATTTATAAATTATATATTTTTATCTAATTTATGTTATGATATGTGTGTGTATCATATACACATATATGTGTGTGCGCACATGTAACATATCAATTCGTGCAAGGTATAACATGCCCAAGTATAGATGTTGGGATTTGCATAGCAACGGATATGTTAACTCATCCAATATGCAAATATATTGTCTATATATGTACGTATATATATATACACACTATTATTTATGTATAAATATTATAATATATATATAAATAATTATATATAATCATATGAATAAAATATTAATATTGTATATACGTGTTATATAACAGACTTATTTAAATATAAGGAAAGTATTTGTAAGTATTTAAAGGAATTTTTTTTAAAGCCGTAAGAAATATATATATAAACACAAATATAATACAAATTTATTATATATGCATAATAAAATTATACATATATATGTTAATATAATACTCAAAAATATTTTTGATAAATTTAAAAGACTAGGTCTTGTGCACAGCAGTGTAAATAATTTTCTAATTTCTAAAGATATTTTATTCAAATGTCCATTTGAAAAATATTAAAATATTTATATAAAATTAATTTTAAATTTCCTGTAAGTCCGACATGATATTTATGTTTTGAAATTTTTTACATAATTTTTGATTTAATAATAATTTTAAAACCGTTTTTCTATTTTTGCCTGTAATTTATAATTTAATTTAAAAATAAAAAAAATTCTAATTTTTTCTCGAAAGTGACTTTATTGTTAAATTATTTTATAACATAAAAAATATAATTTTTACTACTATAATTCTGTGGTTTTCTAATGGGATTTTGGCATTGTTAAATTTTTTTAGTGACGTCAAAAATCCGTCGGAAAAACCAACGTCACTAAAACGTTTGCCGTCATTAAAACGTCACAAAATTGGCGTCGCAAGGGGGTCGCTAAATTTTAGTGACGCCAATTCTTTGACTCAGCAAAAGGTGTCACAATGGCGTCTCTACTTTAACGACGCCATTGCGACGTTAGTTTTCTACTACAAAAGAAAAAGGATTTAATTAGTTTCTGACGCAATATTAGGCAAATATTTAAACATTGCCTAAATATTTTCACGAGTTTTATAAGAAATAACACTAAAGATCAACATTAGAAACTACGTTAATATCATTAACGTACACACACTAATCTACTTGTTCGATAAAATTAAATCCCCAAAAAACTAACACAACCAAACTAATAAAAAAGTTAGTGAAGCATCAATAATCAACTCTTATTCCCTTATTCGCGACATCTTACAAGTTACATTTATTCAAACAATAATAAAACAAATTTAGTTTCTTCCAAAATCCAAGTCAACTCTTCTCGATATCTTCATTTAAACACCCGTTCCACCATACAACAATCAAATGGCTAACTCAAACAACAATGGGAAGACAGTGTATTCCAAAATCTCTATACCTATCTTTGGTAAATCTCCCAAGTATTTGTGTCTTTCCAAGTGTTGAATTGCCAACCACCACAATTTTTAATACGTAGTCTATCTCTAGAGCATGATCCATCTCTTCTGATTCATTTGTTACCTCCATGGCTCTAGAAGAAGAAAGTACAAATGAGGTATGTAAGTTGAATGGATGCTAAATGGTTAGGTTTAGTTGGTTAGTATTTAGGATGCTTTAACTTGTACGATGCTTATGAATAGATGTTTTTTCTGTGGAAAGAATGAGTTTTTAATATGGAAGCATGCACCAGCTACTTCTTATTAGAGAGACATACCAATCCCTTGTTTATAATTATGCATACCAATAACTTCAACTTATTACTTCATACCAGCTTGGCTAATTATTTTTAGATCCAAGGGCCGCTTTTCATAAATTACAAGGTCACTTGGCAACACCTGTTTGAGTACTTTACTTAATACCAAAATCCATATTTTTAGACATTTCTTGAATATCCAGATAGTGTAGATGTTCCTATATACTTTTACTTATTTTTTCTTCTAAATATTATATGTATCAATGTAGATGTTGTATTTACGTCCTGAAGGCACCTGATGGAAAATATTGCTTGAAAATTATGTGCTATCACGACAAGCAAAGGCAAGAGTGTCGGAGCAGGAAAAATTCCAAGGGCAAGCAGCTCGATAGCAGCTTTAGCAGCATCAATGACTTCGAAGCCTCGAAGACCTGAATTATTTGGAGGCGAATCTTTCTTTTTTCTACCAATGGAGTAGAATCTGGTAATACAGAAGCATCGCATCCCTATGTATTAGCACGGATTTTATAAGATAACTTGTAAAAAGTTCTCATAATAATTTTCTTAAAAATAGGACATATACCTTGACAAAACAGTCGTGAAAATGCAGCCTAATGAGACCAGCGGCCAAACCGAGATCACTGGGGTAATAGCACTTATTGTTTTTCTCATGATTGCTTCTGCTAATGGACATGTGTGTTTGCAAAAGCTTATTTCAAATTGAGCATTTGAAAGCGAGCAAAGTGCTGCAAAGATCATAGAGAACAAAGCCAGTTCATGAACTCTAGCAAATCCCCTTTTTTTCTTTCTTATACGTCAACAGAAAAGTTATATGTGTAGAAATGATATGTAAAATCAGAGAGTAGATGATTGTATAGGCTAGTAACTACTGATATTTATAGGTTACGTTTAAAATTATGGTTTGATTTTAATTGAATTGACTCATTCTAAGACCAATGTTGATTTCATTTAGTAATCGCATGTTAAGTACTTAGTTAATAATGCTTAGATGGCAATATGCTTGCATGTGTCTTACTACATCCTTTTCATAATGTAATATAAAAACAATGCACATTTAAAGGTTTGCCAATAGAAAATACGGTGGGTGGAAACAAATAATTCAGACCTAAAAAATAGTATATTGCAACTTCGGGTTGGCCTATTCAGATTCTGACTGTTTCTTTATATATTATACAACTAGAGATATAAGATTAAATAGGTATACAAGTCATTGTAGTATGTAAATAAATAGAAAGATAAAGAAGAGCTGGATGTGGGTACATATTGCAAGTTTTTACAAGTAAACAAAAAAAAAGATCTTCATCTTCCAATTTTTGGTGGCCAAATCGCCAATCTCACAAAGAGCAGCGGTTCATGGTCGGGTTTCTTCATGTTGCCGATGGCTGGAGCAGACTTGCGAGCATCTTTTGTTGCGAATTGCTTCCTTGGAGCCATTGCAATTAAAATACGTGAAAGAAATTAGGTTTTAAAAATTTCAGGATGACATTTTGATTTAGGTTTAGGAGCGACGACGAATGCAAAGAGGGAGAAGGCATGATGAGATACTTTTGTGATTGTTTGGTTTTTTGCTGTAAATGTGGTGTTTTAGAATCGTTGGATTCATTCATTTTCAATTTGAGGGCTTTGATTATTTATAAAAGAAGGAGAATGACCATTCCTAAGCGTTTTCTATCTGGATCGTTGAAATTAACAATAACATGAGGATGCAGATTGCTTTCTTTTTTAAATTTTTCTTTTTTTCTTTTTTTAAGGGAGATATATAAATAGAAAACAGAAGCTGTCAACAAGCCTGACAGATAACCCAAAGAAAATAAGACCAAAAGCCGCGAATAAAGCCGAGGAAGATAAATACCAAATAAAGCAGAAAATACAAAAAAATATGCCAACAGAAGGTCCATAAAACAAAATACGGCGAAGCAGCCGTTTATAAATACCCCAAAATCAGAAAAAGCGGAGATAGCTGCCGAAGGTTCCTCCCAGAAGGGAAACAAAACAGAACGATGAGATTCAGCAGAGGAAGCCGAAAAAGAGAACGGCGAAACAAGAACCAGAATAGCGACAGCCCAAATCCAAACATAGTAGAAGAAATAAGTGACCCCAAACCAAACCTAGAAAACCAAACGATGCAGATTGCTTTCTATCATCACGAAGGCATTGCTAATTCCCTAGGCATTACTAAGGTGTAGGGAATTTCCAATGCCATAGTGATGACTTATCTTTCAAAAAAAAATTGAATGTTGTCATAAAAGCATTAGTAATTACCGACGTCTTGGTGATGTCTTAGTGACGACAAAAATTCTTAGTGACGACAAAAGTTCTAGCGACACCATGCCATCTCCTCGTCATTATGGCGTCGCTAATTGACGTTGCAAGTCAGCCCTTTACCTGGTAGTATTTCATAATAAATTTGAATTAATATAATTGATTTATGTAATAAGTTAGTTTAAGTAATATTTAAATAATAATAAAATACTATGTAAATTATTACATCATTTTCGAATATAATCATAGCCTTAATTCTTTACATATAAAATTATATGACCATATTTGATTAAAGTATGATGTTAGAATTAAATTTAAACTATATATATCTACTTAAATAATATATATATATATATATATATTCAATAAAGTTTAAAAAATGTTGTTTTAAATTAATTGCAAAGCCGTATTGACCTGAGTTGTTTTTTTAATATTTTCATAATATATACATATAGCTAAACAATTTTATGATGATATCATTTGCATATCAATATCATCACATAACTAACAATATTTAATATATATATATATAATAAAACATTATAATTGATAATAAATAATTATATTATAATTAGAAATACACCTCACTTCCAATGCCTTGAAGTATGTTAGATCGAAAATTGGTATAACTTCCATGATGCCAAGTATGTTGAGTCAAATCTTGATTTTTAACACAAATAATGACACGATTAAACACAATTTAGTTAGTTTTGATCAAATAGTGCTAAAGGATAAAGAATGGGCTTAACATCTAAGGCTAAGTACAAGATGATATTATTAAGAAATAGTTCCATAATGCCCATGAGATTTTAGAATAGGATACTCGAAATCCCGTACATTCCCTTAGAATAAGATATTTGAGATCTTGTATGGTCTTTGGGAATAAGACATTCCAAAACCCATGTCACATGATCAAATGAGAGAAAGAATAAGCCGTAAATATGTGCACTAGTTCATTAAGCATGTTAATGAACTAGATAAGCAATTGTCATGGTTCATAATCCGATGTCCGATGTAGTAGGCGAGATAGAGGTTATGCATATAAACAGCATTTTAGACCGTAGCTCATGTGATTATATAAAATAAAATCATGGCATGCTTTGGGTCCAAAGAGCTTTATTATATGCATATATATGTCCTATAATGTCCAAAGTGCACAATCAAGGTAATAGGCATATCCAAGTCTTTGTTCGTATAAATTAGGCATGATTACAATCAAATCGAGAATTTTCCCAATTCAGTTTAGAGTTACAAAAGTTCAATTTTGAGAGTAGAGAAAAGAAATGATATTCCCTTCCTTTGTGCCCCTGGGTCCATATTTATAGGGGTTGAGAGGTGCAGCACGGCTGCCACACGTGCCCATGCCTTTGATATTAACTATTTTGATGGCGCATGGTGCTATGTCTTATTTGGTTGATCTTCGGCATCAAGGTTCTTCTCTATGGTGCCCAATGTTATACTTTTTCTTGATAATCTATGACATCCCTTTGTATGTTGGTGATCTATGACATCATTAGGTGTGGCACTGATAATAGGAAGTATTGGTAATAGGCGGTATTAATATATACGACATTGATAGTAGGCAACATTGAAGAGATACAGTGTCGCCTGAGAAACAACATTAATAAGAAGCGGCATTATTAAGAGGTGATATCAATAAAAAACGGAATTGGTGATGAGCAACATAGAATAAGAGGCAGCATCAATGAGAAGCGGCATTGGTAATGAGCGACATAAATAAGAGGCGACATCAGTAAGAAGTGGCAGTGGTGATGAGCCGCATATAATATTCACGGCACTGATTAAATGCTGCATTGACCTTCCTTTTTTTATGAGGTGCAGTGTCCATTTTGCTTCTACCTTTCGACGCGCAACACCAAAAATAGGTGACATTGAAGAAAGACAATATTGGAGGAAAACAATATTCTTATATTTGACATCAACCTTTGTTTATAGTATTAGCTTTATATGATGTCATCTACTTGTGATTTGCGACATGTTGTTGTATGACATCATTACTGCTTTAGTAGCATGTGGCATTGATAAAATGCCGGATGGAATCAATGCACATTGATGGAGTGTAGCATGGACGACATGCAAGTAGGATTTTGATATCTTTTTACTTGCTATTTTTCGGCATTGACTTTCATACTGATGGGGTGTGGCATTCAATACCACACTCATAATGTATGATATTTCTTGAGACGTGGCATTACTTGCAGTAGGTTCGACATCAATTATTCTTGTATGACTGTGAGATGATTTTAATGGCATGGTAACCTCATCTTCGTTAATTTCTGTTAGTAATTGGTTTATGTTCACAAATGTGATAACCGTATTGCATTTGGATTCAAGATCACTTCGGTTTTCTTATAAAATATGTGGATTATATTTGTCCCCCTCCTTGTATGTACACTTAATGTAAAATCAAGAATTTTCTCACTTTGCTAATTCTTTGCAAGGTTTTTTTTTCTAACCCAGTTTTCCTACAAAACAAAAAATAAGCAACGATTTTCATTATTGAATTTTAATTTAATTTTAGGAAAACCTTTCTTGATTTTGACAAGATTATAAAGGATCGTCCATTTGTAATCCAATGTTACTTTTTTAGAACTTGTATATTTACTTGAACGGACTAAAAATTGCCAGCAAATTTACATGAATAAAATCCTATAGAACCAGGATTACAAAACTATCTAACAATAATGATTTCATGAATAGCTAAGCAGAGAGTCATTTTAAGAATTATAATTTCCTGAATAAAATACCCAAAACCATCTTGAAATATCATAGGAGAGAAGACTAGAGACTCCTTTGGCAATAATAATTTCTTAAAAGAAGACTATAAAACCATTCGATATTGATAGAAGGCCAGAAATCCATCTGAATAGAAGACTAGAAATTCCATTTGGCAATAATAACTTCTGATTGGAAGACTAGAAAAACATCTAGTAATAATGACCAGAAGATTATCTGGTAATGATAAAAGAAGACTAGAAAACCCGTCTGGCTATTAAAGATTGCTTTAGCTTCACTTTGAAGCGCAATAGCTCATATTTAATTAATTTTCCTCTAAAGGATTTCTTTTTCTCTAGAGTACGATAGCTCATATTTGACCGGTCTTCGTCTAGAAGATTGTTTTTACTTTGGAGCGCTAATGGCCCAACCCATATTTGATCGATCTTCCTCTAGAAGAGCATTTGGGCTCTAGATCTTTCTCTTGCTTTTGCTCTGGAGCACTAATGACTTCCTCTAGAAGATTGTTTTTGCTCTGGAGCGCTAATGGATCAAGTTTGACAGATCTTCCTCTGGAAGATTTTTGTTTTGCTTTGGAGTACAAATGGCCCAAGTTTGATAAATCTTCCTATAGAAGATTGTTTTTGATCCATTCTTTTGGATATTATGCAATTGGCTCGATCGATTTTGTTTGGTGAATTTGGTGCATTTGGTTAGATATCTTAAGCGGAACCAAAGACTTACCCAACCTTTCACTAAAAGGCACTTCAGTCAGGCCTTTGGGGGTACTAAAGGCTGGTCGATCTTCGGCTAGGCCATTTTTAGGCGGGACCAAATGCTGATCCATCCTTCCTTTAAAAGGCGCCTTAAGCAGGCCATTTTTAGGTGGGAATAAGGGCTTATTTTGATACATCTTCCTTCAGAAGATTGTGAATGCTAATGGCTTATTTTTGATAGATCTTCCTCTAAAAGATCATGAGCGCTAATGGCTTATTTTTGTCACATCTTCCTCTAGAAGATTGATTTGGAGTGCTAATGCTCATTTTTGACAGATCTTCCTCTAGAAAATTGTAATGCTTTCAATTTGGATCGATTCGCTTATCACCGTCTTAGGTGATGACTTAAGTTTTTCATTTTATTTTAGGATATTCTTACTCCTTTCCATGATTAATTAAGTAGATATTCTTGTTTCAACTTCTTTATTCATCTACTATTGGAAAGTATGGTCCAAAGTTAGGTGTTCCATTTTCTTGCTATTACGTTTCCATCAGATTGTCATAACCGATAAGCTTCTGGTGGGATTACTTTTTGAATGATAAGGGGTCCTTCCTAGTTAGGCCCGAGCGGACCATCCATTGGGTTCTTAGTGTTTTTCATAACCTTTCGAAGAAATAAATCTTCTTTTTTAAATAATCTTTCTTTCACTTTAGAGTTGTAATATTTAGATATCCTTCTTTGATATTCAACCGTTTGTATGGCTGCTTCATTTCCTAATTCATTGATCAAACCTGATGATTCTCTTTTTAACTCCTGGTTTTGATTAAATGCATATGCAATCCTTCAATGGGAGGTTACTTCAACCTCAATTGGAAGCAGGCTTCACATCCATATGTTAAAGAAAATGGGATATGTCATGTTGCAGTTTTGGCAGAAGTTCTATATGCCCATAATACAAGAGGCGGTTCTTCTACCCAAATTCCTTTTGATTTGTCCAACCATTTCTTTAGGATGGTTTTGTTAGCAGCTTCAACGACACCATTAGCCTTAGAGTGCGCTATAGATGAAAAGCTCTTGATGATTTCATTTACATTGCAAAAGTAGGTGAATTCTCACTTCCACACCGAGTTCCATTATTAGATATTATCTAATGTGGAATTCCAAATCTGGTGACAACATTCTGTTTACAAATTTAAGCACTTTTCCCGTGTAATATTTAGTAGCGGTTCCGATTCTATCCATTTGGTAAAATAATCAATCGCTACTACTAAAAATTTAGCTTCTCCTTTGGATAGTGATAGTGGTCCTATCAAGTCGATTCCCCACATTGAAAGGCCATAGATTTGAGGTTAAAGTCAATCCACTCGGCAACAAGTGTGGGATCTTAGAGAACTTTTGACATTTATCGCATCACTTATTCTTTAGCATGGCTAGTTATTTGAGGCCAATGAAGCCTTGTCTCATAATCTTTTTGGCTAACTTCACGCTATTAGAATGGTCCCCAAAGAAACCTTCATTGGCTACTCTTAGTAATTTTGTTCCTGTTTCTTGATTAAAACATCTTAAGCAAGCGAGTGAATATCATTTCTTATAAAGTATTATGTTTGTTATAATAAAGGTTGGGGCTTGATGCTTTAATCTCCTTGCGTCATTTATATCTGTTGGCAGTTTCTCAATCGTTTTATATTCGTGGTAGGTGTTATCCAGTTATCCTCATATTGATTATCAGCTTTTATATAGGAAGAATTTTCTATAGGATTTCATTTTCATTTTCCTTATGTGTTAGGGCTTGAGATATGGTCAGCTCTAAGGATTCTTTTTCCAACTCTAGAACTTTTTCCTCTATGCTAGGGTTTGATTGGTAACCTACTGGCATAATTCGAGTTTCTGATGCTCCTCCGAAGCTAGCCAATTTGGCCAAAGAATCGGCTTAGGAATATCGATATTTGGTGTGTTGAAAAATCCTTAAATTGGATTAGCAATTTTAACAACTTGTTGACATATAAGACCAACTTGGCATCTTTCATCTGGTATGTTTGGTCCAACTGATTAACCATTAATTGGAAATCACTGAAAATATCAATCCTGGGAATTTTCAGTTGTAGGGCCAAAGTGAGTCCTGCCACCATCGACTCATATTCTGCCACATTATTAGTAGATAGAAATCCAAATTTCAGTTAATAATGCAAACAACGTCCATTGGGGGTAATTATTACGTATCCTACACCGATTCCTTGTTCATTTGAAGTTCTATCTATAAACAGTTGTCATTTAGGATTTAGATCTTTTTCTAATTGCTTTTTGGTGAATCCCGTAAAATCATTAACAAAATCAACTAGAGTTTGTCCTTTAATTGCCACTCGTGATAGAAATTCAATATCATACTGGCTAAAGTCTATTCACTATTTTACTGATCTTCCCAAGGCTATGGTTTTACTAAAGACTTCCTTAAGTGGAAAGTTGGTTAAGATCTTAATTGAATGCGCTTGAAAGTAGGCTCTTAATTTTTATGATGTGAGCATTAAACAGTATGTAGCTTTTCTATAATCGGATATCTAGTTTCTGCATTCTTAAACCTTCTGTTTGTATAGTGTACTCGAAGTTGGGTTCCCATCTCTTCTCTTATCAGAAAAGAGCTAACAACATGTTCCGAAACTGCCATATAAAGATAAAGGTTGTCCCATCTGCAGGGATGGATAGAACTGGTGGTTTCTTAAGATAATCTTTTAGTTCATTAAAGGCTTTCTAACAATCCTCTCCTCATTCGAAGTTTTTCTTCTTTTTAATCACATCCAAAAATGGAATGCATTAATCGGTGGCCTTGGAAATGAATATGTTTAATGCTGCCACTTTTCCATTTAACTCATTACATCTTTATTTGTATCAGACTCTGCCATGTCATTAATAGCTTGAATTGGATCAAGGTTGGCTTCTATTCCTTGAGCACTAATAGTATACCCTAGAAACTTTCTAGGTCAGATCCCAAAAGAACATTTCTATGAGTTGAGCTTCATTTGTTATTTTTGCAATACTTTGAACATTTCTTCAAGATCACTTAGCTGGTTGCTTTCTTTTTAGGATTTGACCAGCATATCATCCATGTATACTTCCATGTTGAGGCTGAACTATTGCCTAAACATTCTATTTACCAATCTTTAGTAGGTGGCTCCGACATTCTTTAATCTGAGTGACATTACATTGTAGCAATATGTTCCCCAATCTGTTACGAAACTTGCGTTCTCCTCATCTGGCTTGAACATTGGAATCTGAATGTGTCTGAAATATGCATCCATGAAAGATAACGGTGTGTCCACTTGTCACATCAACCAGTTGGTCTATCCTTGGAATGGGATAACAATTTTTTGGACATGCTTTATTCAAGTTGGTATAATCAATACATATCCTCCATTTCTCGTTACATTTCTTTACTAGTACTAGATAGGCTAACCATTTTGGATAAAGTACTTCTCTAATGAACCCATTTTTGAGTAATCTCTTGAATTCCTCTTTCAAAGCATTGGATCGAACTTTATCAAATTGCCTTTTCTTTTGTCGGATAGGTGCGATATTCAGATCTATATTCAAAGCATAACACATAACGATCGAATCTTTCCAACTATATCTGAATGGGTGTAGGCGAACACATCTCTACTCAGTTGAAGAAACTGGATTAAATCTCCTTTAAATTTGATATCCAATTCTTTTGCAACCTTTACTATCTTTATTGGATCAACTAGATCTAAGCGTATCTCCTCGAGATCTCCTATAATCTTCATTCTCTTTTGTTCACCGCTAAAATCTAATTCAGTGGCAATCCCTTCACCTTCTATTTCGTCTTCCCTAAGTTCGTTTCTTTCCTCTTCCTCTTCATTTTAGAGAAATCAAATTCTCTTTATGCATGGTTAATTCTTTTTTCTCAAGTCATAGCAAGAAAGATTATCTTGTTTATATTGCTCAGGAGTGGCAAAGGACATTTCAGAAGTGTTGAATTGCTCTCTGCTTTTGGTTCCCTATATGTTTTTGGTTAGAAATTTTATCGCTAAATCTTTCGATGAGACAAAAGCATCCATCTCATCTGTAGCTGGTCTCCCAAAGAAGGCACTGTAATAAGAAGGTTGATCCATAATGACAAATATAGTTTCAAAGGTCCTAGAATGTAGTGTAACATCCATTTGTACGAGAAGCTTTATCTGCCCCATAGGAGTTGATCCTTTATTATTCAACCAAACTATTGGTTTATAGCTTGGCCTAGCTTTTCTTTCGGAACTCCCATCTGATCAAAAGCATGTTTAGAAAACATTCACTGCACTTCTAGTATCAATAAGGATTTTGGTCACCAAATAAAGCCCGATCGGTGCAGTGATCTTAAGTGGGTTATTATGCGGATGGAGAACCCTTCTTAGCTCCTATGAGCTTATAGTCAAATTGTGCATCTGGATTTGAAACCTAGGATTCATAAGCGGTGGCTCTTCTTAAATTGAGAAAACCATATTTCTTGCCTCTCTAATGTATTGATTTCTAGCTCCCTATTGTTTCCAGCCAAATGAGGGCCTCCATGAATCACATCAATTCGGTTGATGGGTGGAATGAAATTTGGTTAAATATCATACTCTACAAAATTTGCAATACTACTCGAGAGCCTTTGGTTGCCTTCATTTGGATGCACAATTTTTTGATTAACTTTGATAAATTCTTTCAAGTGTTCGTAAGGGATCATGCTTTGAGTTATCCCTGCCAACACCCGGCATTCATCTATCTTATTCCCATTTGCCTATCTTTCTTGCTTTAAGGTAGTTCTTGCTTTGTAGGGAATCGAAAAGTCTCCGCTTTCCTTTGCTATAGCTAAGACGTAGGATATCGACTTATTCAAAGCAACATAATTAGACTTGGGGACCTTCTCCCATCTCGATATCTTATTATTGTGATTAAAGTTAGACTTTCGTGTTTCTTTCTTTATCTTGGACTCCTTAGCATGAAACATTTCATTCATTCCGATGAACTTATCAGTTGAAAATGGAAGTATTGGAGATCCCTACATCCATGTACATAAAGCTCTCGCTAAAAAGGTGTTTGCTCTATCAGCCCTAAGCATACTGCCATTAATTTGTCTCTATCGGTCATACATCTGCTTTTAGCACCTCCACACTAAATCTCTTAAGATAGGCACCTGACAACTCTCTCGATCTTTATTTTACATTAGCCAATATGATAAAGTCAATCATAGAACCTTTACAGATGTAAAACTTTGCTGAGGATTCAGAAAAGAATTGCTCCCAAGCATATATGGTCTTCTCCCGACATTGTCTATACCACTGAGCTACTACCCCTTGAAAGGTGGTGGCAAAAAATCAGCAACGCACTGCTTCTGAAGCATTACAGAGGCTGACTTTGAAATGCCATTATGTGATCATCTGGATCGGTAGTTCCATTGTATCCTAAGGATGGAATTTTAAATGTGAGATGGAATTTTTATGGACATGATTCGATTAGTGAATGGGGCTTCCCGGAGTTATTGTTGACTTTAGCATCGATGATGCTCTTCCCTTTAAAGTTAAGCATATCGTTCGCCATCTTTTCAACCATGTTCCTCAAATAAGCTTCATCGCTATGATAATTGCTTCTACCAGGCTTGTACTCTTTGGAGATTGAACTTGCAGAATACTCATGAGCGCTCTCTACTAATCTTCTTTGATGATTTGCATTAACCTTATTGTCTGAAATGATTTAGTGGAGGATTCTGTTGCTCTAGCCTCTTGGCCTACTTTCCTCTTTTATGGAGTAATAGTAATTTTATTTTTTTATCCTTAAGCAAGGAAGCATTTTGGTTTCTTCTAGTTGATTCAACTTCTTCCCCTTCAGTGGGGTCTGGTTGTTCTAGAATAGATCTGTACAACGACCTTTTCCATCAATTCCTACATTGTTGCAATTTGTTGCGTAAGTCTATGATTTCAACTTCATTACTGGTCATCCTTACTGGCTTTGATTGTTGTCATGTTTTAATATTTCCTGGATTAAATTTGGGGGTGACATTGTCTTCCAATGTCGCTTTTTGTATTATCTCTTCATTTGGAACATTAACTCGCTTTAGCCTCACTATTTTTCTGAAACAAAAGGGAATTTATGAGGATGTTATAAGGAAATTGGAGGTTCGAGCCCACTTTTTAGTGCCAAAATATTAGACCAAAATGCGGTATAACACCGACGATGCCACGTACGTGGAGCCAAATCTTGACTTTTAACATATATGATGACACCACTAAGCACGACTTGTTAATGTTCACCAAATAGTGATAAAGGATTAAGAATAGGATTAGCATCCAAGGCTAAGTACAAGATGATATTATTAGGAAATGGTACCATGATGCTCATAGGCTATTGGAATAGGATACTTGAAAGCTCGTGTGGTCACTTGGAATGAGATATTCGAGAGCCCGTATGGTCTTTGGAATAAGATATTTGAAAACTCATATCACATAATTGAACGAGAGGAAGAATAAGCTGTAAATATGCACAATAGTTCATTAAGCGTGTTAATGAACTGGATAAGCAATTCTTATGGTTCATAGTCTAATGTCCGTATGTAGTAGGAAAGATAGAGGTTGTGCATATAAACACTAGTTTAGACCACAGCTCATGTGATTTTATAAAATAAAATTATGACAAGCTTTGTCCCAAAGAGATTTATTATATGCATATTCATGTCCAATAATTTCCAAAGTGCACAATCAAGGTAATAGCTATGTCCAAGTCCATGTTCATATAAATTAGGCATGATTATAATCAAATTGAGATTTTAAGCCTATTCAATTTAGGGTTACAAAAGTTCAATTTTAAGAGTCGAAAAAAGAAACGACAGCCCCTTCCTTTATGCTCCTAGGTCTATACTTCTACGGATTGAAGTGTGCGGCATGGCTGCCATATTTCCATGCAGCATGCTTGACCTTCAGCATTAACCATTTTGATGGCACATGGTGCTATGTCTTATTTGGATGGTCTGCGGCATCTTGGTTCATGTCTATGGTGCCCAACATTAAACTTTTTCTTGATAATCTACTGCATCCTTTTGTATATTGGTGATCTATGACATCATTATGATGCGACATTGATAATAGGTGGTATTGGTAACATGTGGCATTTATAATAGGCAGCATTGATAGTAGGCGATATTGGAGAGATACGTTATTGCTTGAGAGAGAACATTAATAAGAGGTGACGTCAATAAGAAGTGGCATTGCTGATGACCTACATAGAATAAGAGGTGGCATCAATAAGAAGCAGCATTAGCAATGAGCGGCATAAAATAAGAGGTAACATGAATAAGAAGCGACATTGGTGATGAGTGGCATAGAATATTTGCGACATTGGTCAAATGCATTCACCTTCTTCTGTTTATCAGGTGTAGTATCCATTTTGCTTCTACCTTTCGACATGCAATACAAAAGATAAGTGATATTGAAGAGAGGCGATATTGGAGGAAGTCGATATTCTTACATTCGACATCAATCTTTGTCTATAGTATTGGCTTCATAAAATTTCATCTACTGTTGACTTTCGACATGTTGGTTTATGACATCATTACTGTACTAGTGTCATGCAGCAGTGATAAAATGTAGCATGGAATCAATTCGGTATTGATGGAGTGAAGCATAGATGACATGTAGTATTATTATAGTTGCTAGGGATGGTAATGGGGTGGGTCTTGGGTCTAAACCCGGTTGACCCGTCCCTGTTTTGACCTACCAAGACCCACCTCATTAGGTCATCGGGAAGAATAGACACATGACCCATTCTAAAAGCTCTGGGTCTAGGGTCGGGTCGGGCTTAGCTGACTCACACTACTGATATCTCGTAAAATCACTTTATTACCATAATAATGATTTGTTAATATTTTATACATAAGTGGTTATGACATGAATACTCTAATAAGTTATGATTTTTATGGTATTATGTTGCATCATGAATAATCATATAATAATGTATGCATGTTTTTCTTGAACCGTTATCATCCACCTTATTTTTATTACCTTACTTATGATTATAAACGCATTGATAACTATATTTACTATATCACTTAGCGACAATCCCTCTTACAAATAAAATAAATAAATACATGTATGTTAATACAAAATATTAGATGAATATGTAAAGCCTCAACGGGTCTTGGGACGGATCGGGTCTACCCTGACCCATATGGGTTCCGTGTATGGGGCAAAATTCCAGACCCACAGCGGGTCTATAGGGCGGGTATGGGGCAGGGTTTAAGAAACCTATGTCAGTTTGGGACATACAACACCCGCCCTAACCCGCCCCATTTCCATCCTTAATAGTTGCAAGATTTTGATATCTTTTCACTTGCTATTTTTCGATGTTGACTTTCATACTGATGGGATATAGCATTCCATACCTCATTGATTATGTACGATATCCCTTGAGACGTGGCATTTCTTATAGTAGGTTTGACATTAACTATTCTCGTGTGAGTGTGAGATGCTTTTAATGGCGCGGCAACCTCATCTTCATTGGTTTGATATCTGTGTTAATAATCTCTTTTTGTTCACAAATGTGATAATCCTTTTGCCTTTCGATTCAATATCACTTCAGCTTTATAAAATATGTGGATAACAAAGTGCAACTTGAAATTATGATATATACCCTTTGAAACTATTTTCGATCCAAAAGAGAGCTGGTCCTTGAACCATTGACCATTAGCTATCGGATTGCTACTAACATGATTGATTTGAACTCTAGAAAAAAGATGAAGAAGGGAGTGGAATTTTCTACCATCAAATACATGGGGTAGAGGCTCCAAAAATTCTAAATCACATGAGGATAAGTAGTGGATGGAAAAGGGAGTAGTATGGATCTCATCTCTTACCAATTCTTCTTTAATCTCAGCCACCCAAAATCAAGCCCTCCTACTTAAATTTTAGTCACCTATACTCCTTGTTGTTGTCGAAAATATCAACCCCTATGATGGGCCTTAAACCCATATAAGTTCAAATAAAATATTATACAACTAAATTGCTTATCGGTATCATGTGTATATGTATCGATGGATATATTTATAACTATTAGAAATATATTTAATACTATTTATTCATCAATTCATTTGTAATTAATATTTCATAAATATTAATTATTTTATAGCAATTATAAATTAATTTAAAACATTTGGTTAAATAAGAATTCATCGTTTCTATTGTGTGAGTCATCAGATGTAAATTTGGTCAGCGGTTAATATCGAATTATTCGAATATTAATGTTCACACGTCACATAGCATGTGGTGTGACATTTTGGCTAAACTTATCGCTTACTTAGGTTGGTAAAATCCAATTTTACTTTATTGAGCGTTACCCAGTTGTGACCATTATTTATATCAATTCTCTTCATCCAAGCTATGTTAGTTTAGGCTTGTGGAATTGGGTAATAGTCAAATTTCCAATTCCATCCATACTCAACTCTATAGTCTAAATGCAAAGTCCTTGGTTCAGTAATAACAATTATTATTAACCGAACTACTCAGGTCAAAGATTTTGACTTTGAGTTGACTGTGGTACTAACCCCATATAATTAAGGAGACGAATCCTCTCTTGAATAGTGCTTCACTTTCAATACTTCCACTCGACCCATCTTTAGTCACTCGTTGGGTGACATGCCATGATTTGACTATAATCAAAGTAGAGCTTTAATGTTGAAGATCGACGGTATCCACAAGTCAAGAGAACTGTGTAAATCAGTCATATCGATATTTCCTATTTGACCTTAGCTATATTAACCTATATAAAACTATTGAGTAAGTCATTTTAATAGTTGTCTGGTAACTATTACTACATAATTGCTAGGTTTCCCCAATAGCCATGAGTAATACACTGCCTAATATTTCGAGAGCTTTACATACTCTAGTTGAATGGATATATTGATATCCAGTTTCGATGCATCTTGACTAGGAACATTTAAAATAATGTGCTTTATATAAATTGGGATATAATACTCATGATTACAAATGTTTGTAATTACAAACACAAACACATCATTTATTGATTTTCTATTAAATATATTTAATTAATCGTTTATAATACATTATAACAAATATATAACAGAAAGAAAAACATCTTTATTATGAACGAAAATTGATTACAAAGTTAATTAATTTACAATATATTATAGAACTGCCACTGTGGCATACCCCTAACTCTATCAGATAACAACTAGGCCAAACATGAAATCTTAGTGTGACAATGTTACACAGTTTCCTCGATTTGAGAATACCATTGTTTTTCAATGTGGATGCTCCACTTTGATTATAGTTAAATCGTGACATGGAGATCCATCGAGCGATTACATTTGGGACAAAGTTGAGTTGGTGGAACTGAAGCATTATTCAATAGAGAAGTCATCTTCTTGGTTGTATAAGATTAGTATCACGGCTAGCTGTGGTCAACTCAAAATCAAAATCTCTAGCTAGAGTAGAAAGGTTATTATTAAACCAAGGATTTTGTTTATGGACTAATCTGTTGATACACGAAGATTTTGATCAATGACAATGAGCTTCAACAAATAGGAAGAGAATGCAAAAGCTAGAAGAAGATAGATAAAGACCAAAGTATAAACATTAGTACGATTTTTCTATGTGTCATAATCTAGATTATTTGTTAAAATCTATCCTCAAGAGATTTGCACGAACATTAGAACACATTCATAAAAACTTCATTCGCATGTTCACTGTGCATACTTTTATACTTCAGTCGACTGAACAGACATGGCCAGTCGACTGAAACTGTACACATATACAAAATTGCACAGATTCAGTCGACTGAATTACCTGTGCAGTCGACTGAAATTATTCCTGAAAATTTTTCTTCATATTTTCAGTCGACTGAATCTCCTTCTCAGTCGACTGAATTTAAACCTGCGAATTTTCTCTGAAAAGTCACCTTCTTCTTCCCAAGAGTTGCAACCATTCATCAATGGAAATGGAAGCAGCTCTTGTTTGCAACCTTTGACAACTTATACACCTCTTCTACAAGTATATATACATGAGTCTAACATCATTTAATTCACCGAATTCTCTTGCTTTAATCTTACTATTCTCTTGTTCATATTCTCTAGATATTCTCTAAGCAACCACCAATCTATTGCTTGAATCACTGTTTTTGTTTATAACATTCTTTTGATTCATAGCAATTCACATTTCCTAAATCTTCACAAACACATTGCATATTCTCGAGGATAAGATTATAGGAATATTGTACAACATTAGACTCATTAGTGTTGACAAGAACACAACAAGTCGAATATTGTATTTTAGTAATTGAGTTGAAGTCCTCTTCGGTAGTTGAGGCAAGAAATCCCGTTCGGTTGTTCGGGTAAGTTGTAAACCTATTCCTCCGGGTGAAGTGAGCGTGTTAGTTAGTGAAATTCCTAAGCTTGAAATTCCTAAGTGAAGCTTAGGGACTGGACGTAGGACGAGAGGTCCGAACCAGTATAAAATCCTGGTGTCTCCTTGCATTTACCTAATTTATCTACCTAGACTATTTCATTATTCCATATTACACGATCCTACCGCATAGCCCCCTCTTTCATTTGGTATCAGAGCTTGGTCGTCCTATAACCATAACACCGTTATTAGACATATTGATAATATGGAAAATAACGCAAGTACAAGAACAACATCTGCCTATAGTTCTACATTTGCGGAAGGACAATCTACTCAAAGACCTCCTCTATTCAATGGACTAAACTATAACTATTGGGCTACAAGGATGATAATTTATATGCAAGCAACAAGTTTCGAAGCCTGGAATGCTACTCAAGCAGAGTTCATTGTACCTACAACCGATTATCCTACATGGACACAAACTCAAAAGAATGAAGCAAGTGCAAATGCTAAAGCTATGAATATGCTTTTTTGCGCCCTGGATAGAAATGAATTCAACCGTGTTAGCATATGTACTACTGTATATCAGATATGGGAAACACTTAAAGTCATACATGAAGGCACAAACAAGGTTAAACAAACAAAGATATCCATGTTGAAGAATCAATTTCAAAACTTTAGAATGCGACAAAATGAATCCATCAGTGACATGTACTCAAGATTTCAAGACATTCATCATGCTCTAATCGGACTAGGAGAAAGATACACGGACTTTGACATTGTGTCTAAAATTCTAAATTCACTCACTGATGAATGGGAGAGAAAAGTATTAGCAATCGAGGAAGCAAATGATTTATCTACAATGAAACCAGAAGAATTGATTGGAAATCTTATGTCGTATGAAGTAAATATGCAAGCTAAAAAGGATCAAGCTCAAGAAAGAAAGAATATTGCTTTTCATGCGGAAAAGGAAGAATCAGAGTCTGAAGATGAGGATCTAGCATTTATAGCCAAAAATTTCAAGAAATTCCTAAAGTATAGAAAAGGAAACAAAAACGGATTCAAAAAGAATTTCTTGAACAAACCATCATCCTCAAATATAGAATGCTTCAATTGTCATAAGAAAGGACATATGCAAAAAGATTGTCAAGAACAAATGAAGGAAAATCAGAAAAACTTCAACAACAAAAACAAGAAGGATAAATTCAAAAAGAAGGCATTTTCTGTAACATGGGACGATTCAGATTCATCATCATCCGAAAGTGATAGTGATAGCAACAATGAACAAGCAAATGTATGCTTCATGGCTCAAGAATCTGAGGTAAATAATTTAACTTTCGACGACTTAATTGAAGTAAACACTGAACTCTTAAGCACAATAAAAATTCTTAAAAAGAAAATTAAGGAAATTCGTGAAAATCAAAACAAAGCTGAGTTTGAGAGAGATATGTTAAATGATGGAAAGAAAATTCTTGAAGAAGAACTTGAAAAAATTCAAGAATCTTATTCAAATTCAGAAACTCAATTATCACTTTTAAGTCAAGAAATTGAAACTCAAAAATTAAAGAATGATATAATTATTTCTGAAAATCATGATTTAAAAACTAAAATTAGACAAGTTGAGTTAGAAAATAATAGTCTTCAAACTAGATTACAGAACATCACTAAAAATGTTTCTAACTTTAACAAAGGAAGAGAAAATTTATCTAAGATTTTATAAAATTCTCAATTCTCTTCAAATAAACATGGATTAGGATATAATAAGGAGTCAAAAATTCCTAAAAAGAAAAATACAAATTTTAAAAGGAATATGGATTCAAAACGACAAAAATTAATTAAGAAACCTATTAAAACAAAAGTACAAAACAAGGTAGTCACAATTTGGGTACCAAAAACTAACAATATATTAATAAGAAATAAATATTTTAAAACATTTATGGATAATGTTCATCATAATAAAAACTATATTTATAAAAAGGACACTAAACCAAACTGGGTTTGGTTTCCTAAAACTCTAACTTCTTAGGACCCTATTAAAAAGTGGGTACCAATAATCTCATATTTATTTTCAGGTCCCACTTAAAAAGAAGAAATGGATATTAGATAGTGGTTGTTCAAAACACATGACTGGAGACAAAGATATGCTTACAGACATCACATACTTTGATGGTGGCTCGGTTACCTTCGGAGACAATTCAAAAGGCTATATCATTGGCAAAGGAGATGTGAACAATTACGGTACATCAAATTTACCTTTTATAACAAATGTTTCATTAGTTGAAAATTTAAAACATAATCTACTTATCATAAGTCAATTATGTGAAAAAGGTTTTAAAATAACTTTCTCGAATAATAAATGTAGTACTTTTGATCAAAACCAAAATCTTATTTTTGAAGGAAATAGAGATAGAAATATTTATGTTTTAAATATGAATATTAATCATAATTCAAGTATGTGTTTACTTGCCAAAGATAATGATCCTTGGTTATGGCACAAAAGATTTTGTCATATAAATTTTAAAACTATTAGAAAACTTTCTAAAAATGAACTAGTAAGAGGATTACCCAAAATAAATAATTTTTGTGATGATTGTCAAAAAGGAAAATTAACGAAATCATCTTTTAAATCTAAGAAAAATATTTCAACTTTACAACCATTAGAATTACTACATATGGATTTATTCGGACCAACACAAGTTCAATCCATTAATCATAGTCGATACGTATTTGTAATTGTTGATGATTTTTCAAGATATACATGGACTATTTTTATGAAAAATAAAAGCGTCACTTTTGAGCATTTTAAAACATTTGTCAAAAGAATTCAAAACATTAAAGATTTGAAAATTAAAAATATTCGAAGTGATCATGGAGGCGAATTCGAAAATGAAGTTTTTGAAACATTTTGTAAAAAGAAAGTAATTAATCATAATTTTTCTTTTCCTAGAACTCCTCAACAAAATGGAGTTGTAGAAAGAAAGAATAGAACATTACAAGAATGCGCAAGAATATTGTTAAATGGATGTTCTCTACCAAAACATTTTTGGACAGAAGCAGTTGCTACTGCATGTTATGTATTAAATAGAATTTCAATTAGACCTTTAACTAAAAATACTTCTTACGAACTATTCAATAATAAAAAACCAAATATATCTTATTTTAAAATATTTGGATCAAAATTTTTTATTTTAAATACAAAAGATCAACTAGGAAAATTCGATTCAAAAGCTGATGAAGGAATTTTCGTAGGATATTCTGAACGAAGTAAAGCATATCGAGTATTTAATAAACGAACAAACTTAATTGAAGAAACTCTACATATATCTTTTGATGAAAACTTGAATAAAAATTTAAATATGAAAGATGATGAAGAATTAATAAATATAGAAGAAATAAACCTTGAAAATAATACAGAACTAAGATCTCCTCCTAGAATATTACGATATCATCCAACTCAAAATATAATAGGAGAAATAAATTCTCAAGTTAGAACAAGAAATCAACTAAATCAAATGGGTCATGTAGCTTTCATTTCATCTATAGAACCTAAAAATCCAAAAGAAGCATCAACAGATGATTATTGGATTATCGCAATGCAAGAAGAATTAAATCAATTTGAACGTAACAATGTTTGGGAATTAGTTCCCCATCCTAATAATCAATCAGTAATTGGAACAAAATGGATTTACAAAAATAAAGTAGATGAACAAGGTAATATAACAAGGAATAAAGCAAGACTAATATTGATTTTGAAGAAACATTTGCTCCCGTTGCAAGATTGGAAGCAATACGTATACTATTAGCCTTTGCTTGTTTTCACAATTTTAAACTTTATCAAATGGATGTTAAAAGTGCATTTTTAAATGGTTTTATTAAAGAAAATGTATATGTAGAACAACCTCCGTTATTTATACATGAAAAATATCCGGATCATGTATTTAAATTAAAAAAAGCACTATATGGTCTTAAACAAGCTCCTCGTGCTTGGTATCAAAGACCTAAATGTTATTTATTAAACTCAGGATTTAAAATTGGAAAAGTAGATCAAACACTTTTTATTAAAAATACTGCCAAAGATATTTTAATAATTCAAATATATGTAGATGATATTATTTTTGGTTCAACAAATGAAAATTTGTGTAAAGAATTTTCAGATATAATGACTAATGAGTTCGAAATGTCTCATATGGGAGAACTATCATATTTTCTCGAACTTCAAATCAAACAATTAACAAATGGAATTTTTATAAACCAAGAAAAATATTGTGATAATTTAATAAAACGATTTGGTATGGAAAACACTTCTGCTAAACCTACTCCTATGAGTACCACTACACATCTCGATCGAGATGAAAATGGAAAAAGTGTAGATCAAAAATTGTTTAGAAGTATGATAGGTTCTTTGCTCTATTTAACCGCTAGTAGACCTGACATAATGATGAGTGTTTGTTTATGTGCACGTTTTCTATCCGATCCTAAAGATTCACACTTAAGAGCAGTAAAACGAATAATGCGATATCTTAACCAAACTAAAGATTTCGGTCTTTTCTATCCAAAGGAATGTTCGTTTGAGTTAGTATCATTCAGTGATGCCGATTTTGGTGGATCCCGAACGGATAGAAAAAGTACAAGTGGTACTTGCCATTTCATTGGAAAATCACTTGTGTCTTGGTTTAGTAAGAAACAAAATTGTCTCACTTTCCACATGCGAAGCAGAGTATATAACAGCTGCTTTAGCTTGCACACAAGTTATATATATGCAACAAACACTTAAAGATTTTAATATAAATTTAACAAATTCTACAATATATTGTGATAATACAAGTACCATAAACTTATCTAAAAATCTTGTTAATCACTCTCGTACAAAACATATAGATATTCGCCACCATTTTTTACGAGACAATATCGAAAAAGGAATAATTAATTTAGAACATATTTCTACCGAAAATCAAATTGCCGATATATTTACTAAACCTCTATTAGAAAACTCCTTTATAAAACTTCGACGAGAATTAGGTATAATATCCTTTAAAGATATCAATTAAATATAATTTTAAAATATTTAATCATTTCAGTCGACTAAAAAAATTTGTTCAGTCGACTGAATGAAAATATACAATATTTTTCAGAAATGTTATATGTTACATTATGTAATTTTTAAACCACACGTTTTTAAAACTGAATTATTAATATGAACCATACTTTTCTATCAACATTCTCCTAACCACTAAATCATTGTGCGGTTACAAATTTTAAAATAAATTATAACCTTTAGTTATTTAGTAAAGCTCGATATAAATAAACTCAAAATTTTTTATTTTTTTTACATCTCGATCTTACAATTAAAAGCTTAATCAAATTTCAATACAAAATGTCGTCAAACAACTCCTTCTCTCCAATCAATATCACCTCGTCAGTTGATAACACTCCAACATCGCCAAAATTTCCCGCACCAACATCAGCACATGAGCCGGTTTACAAATGGGAAAACTATCGTACTGGTTTCACACCAGAATCTAAAAAGGCAAAACGAGGATTATTTATTTCCCCTGACACAAAAAGAAAGATTGATGAAATTCATCACTTTCAACAACAACAAATAGATCTTCAACGAGAGCTATACTTCGAGCAAAAAGTTACGGCAAGACGTTTGAGTTTTCTAGAACAAATCGGTTTACGCTTCTGTGGATCAAAGAAAAACGAAGTGGCTCAACCCCTACCTCGCCCTGTTAGCTCACTTGATCCATCTTCATCATATCGTACACCAGTTGATCCTGTGAATCCTTGAATGTCTCCTAAGACTCCTCAATATAGTCCAAATTCATGAGATATAAATTACATGAAGAATGAAGGAAAGAAGACTCCAAGTCCATCCCCAAAGAAATAGTTGAATTTTGAAATATTTATATCAATATTTTTGTAACTATTCCTTCAAATAATTGTTTTAATTTCAACAATTAACCGAAACAACAACATTGCATGTTTCAGTCGACTGAACAGAAGATTCAGTCGACTGAAAATATGACAGAAAATAATATATGCAAAGATCAGTCGATTGGAAACATCTGCACAGTCGACTGAAAATTCAACGGAAAATTTCAGCAACAAAATTCAGTCGACTGAATGTACTGCTCAGTCGACTGAATCTATCACAGAACACTTCGGCCTTTGATTCAGTCGATTGAACAGAATATTCAGTCGACTGAACGCTGCTTCCCAGGCCGAATTTCCCCTTTTAACCACCAAAAATTACCATACCTATTCACTTTTACTTCCTACAAACCTTCTTCCCCAAATCTATTCGAAACCCTAGCTTTCAAATTCCTCAAAATCAAAGTCAATTCTCACCAAAATGGCACCAAAAAGATCAAGAGCCTCATCTTCTTCATCCTCCGAGCCAATTGATGCTCAAATAGCACAATGGCTTTATGATGGAACCGCTGTCACTCGATGGAACAAGATGAAGAATTCTCGATTTTTTGAGCATTCTTTCGTTGATTTTCAAAGCTTTCAAACCTACAACCTTCAAGCATTAACAGATCCGGCAGGTTTGACTCCACTTCTAGATTTGAAAAGAAATGATCATGTCATTAATCATGTAATGGTAAAATTATTTTATGTTAATCTTAATCTTGGACACCAAACTCCAAGAAATCCAAACAATAGTGTTTGGAGTATGGTGTGTGGAAAGAAAGTTTGGTTCTCCTTGGATAGAATAGCACACATTTTAGAGTCCCCAAATGTTGTAAGAAAGCTCGAGGAGATAGAATTCAATCCACACATTCGTGACAACATCAACCATCGATTTATGGAGGATAATATCAACTTTAGGGATTTTAAGTCCACCTCCCTTCGACCTATGGCGAGAATTCTCCATAAATCCCTAATGAGAACAATTACACCTCGTACAGGATCGTACGAAATTGTCTACCAAAATAACTATCGAGCACTATATGCTATTTTTGGAAATATACAAGTTAATTGGGTACAGCTTATTCTTGATGAGTTTCTCACTTTCAACAATGGAAAAATGCGCACTATTTACTTTGGAGAGTACATCATGCGACTTCTCCTAAATGTCGATACGCCATTACCTGAATCAGAGAATATAATTGTCCATCAGATTAACCATCGGACCATAAGCCTAATGCAACTTCCATCTCGACCTCCTGGCATAATATCACTTGCCGAATGGGAAGCAAGGCATCAAGAACAACAACAACAACAACAACAACCTCAACCTCGCCACGAAGAACATCTCAAGCAAGATGATGAAATTCGTCTTGTTGACCCAAGCTTCACTACCAAACAATCCTTGGGGATATTGTCAAGAAATCAACAAATCCTTGACACTTGTTTTAAAAAGGTAGATCATAAGCTTGATAAAATCAAAGGATTCTTCAACAAGATTTGGGATGCAATCTCATGCTCAAGCACCACTACTGCTTCAACATCTCGCGGCAAACGTCCGGCACCCACGTTTACATGGACGACATCCGAAGAGCATACAAGTAGCAGCGCAAGCGGATCTAGTTGTGGCCAAGGAGGAAGAGCGCCTAGACCACCAATAGGAGGACCCGCCATACGTGAACCAACTGGAAGGGAAGGTTCATATGACTGGGATAAGGATGAGTGATTTTGTTGTTTTGATGTCTATTTTTAAAACTTTCTACTGCTTGTATAAATAGCCATTTTATGCTTGTCTGTCATAACATTTTTATTTCTCTTAATTCATGCTCTATGATTTAGTGATTGTTTTGATACATTATTACTCCTGTTAGTTCTTCCTTTTTGTCGATGACAAAGGGGGAGAAAATCTATGGTACTAACTTTGTTTTGTAGAAAAGATAGTGCATACATTCAGCGGGAGAAAGTAAGTATATACATCTCTAGAATAGTATTGTCATCAATCAAAAAGGGGGAGAATGTTGATACACGAAGATTTTGATCAATGACAATGAGCTTCAACAAATAGGAAGAGAATGCAAAAGCTAGAAGAAGATAGATAAAGACAAAGTATAAACATTAGTATGATTTTTCTATGTGTCATAATCTAGATTATTTGTTAAAATCTATCCTCAAGAGATTTGCACGAACATTAGAACACATTCATAAAAACTTCATTCACATGTTCACTGTGCATACTTTTATACTTCAGTCGACTGAACAGACATGGCCAGTCGACTGAAACTGTACACATATACAAAATTGCACAGATTCAGTCGACTGAATTACCTGTGCAGTCGACTGAAATTATTCCTGAAAATTTTTCTTCATATTTTCAGTCGACTGAATCTCCTGCTCAGTCGACTGAATTTAAGCCTGCGAATTTTCTCTGAAAAGACACCTTCTTCTTCCCAAGAGTTGCAACCATTCATCAATGGAAATGGAAGCATCTCTTGTTTGCAACCTTTGACAACTTATGAACCTCTTCTACAAGTATATATACATGATTCTAACATCATTTAATTCACCGAATTCTCTTGCTTTAATCTTACTATTCTCTTGTTCATATTCTCTAGATATTCTCTAAGAAATCACCAATCTATTGCTTGAATCACTGTTTTTGTTTATAACATTCTTTTGATTCATAGCAATTCACATTTCCTAAATCTTCACAAACACATTGCATATTCTCGAGGATAAGATTATAGGAATATTGTACTACATTAGACTCATTAGTGTTGACAAGAACACAACAAGTCGAATATTGTATTTTAGTAATTGAGTTGAAGTCCTCTTCGGTAGTTGAGGCAAGAAATCCCATTCGGTTGTTTGGGTAAGTTGTAAACCTATTCCTCCGGGTGAAGTGAGCGTGTTAGTTAGTGAAATTCCTAAGCTTGAAATTCCTAAGTGAAGCTTAGGGACTGGACGTAGGACGAGAGGTCGGAACCAGTATAAAATCCTGGTGTCTCCTTGCATTTACCTACTTTAACTACCTAGACTATTTCATTATTCCATATTACACGATCCTACCGCATAGCCCCCTCTTTCATAATCATATTGAATGTGTATAATACTGGAGTTTTGATTAATACCAAATTTCATATATTCCAATGTGATATACATTGCGAAGAGAATGCTTGTAAATTATTGCCAGTATTAGTACCTCTTAAGATAATATAAAATATGATTTTTTTTTTCAAAAAATCTGTAAGCGATGAATGTGGCTAAATTATCACATCATTAGATAATGTGAACTGTGAACATTAATATTTGAATTTTTCAATGTTAATCGCTAACTGAGTTCATGCTTCTAAGTCACACAATCGCATTCGTGAATTCTTTGAAAAACCATACAATTTAATTAGTTCATAAAGTGTTATAAATTAATCAATATTTAAAAATATTAATTATTAACTGATTTGATGTTTTTAAGCGTTGTTAGTAATTATCTAGTGTGGTGTAAAAGTTATATATACACCTACCGATATACAATGTCTATGTATATTTAAATGGATTTCAAATATAGTTGATTCCTCAACAGGCTTTGGGAAATATTGATCCATGTGAAGCAAAGATGTGGCCATCAATACTAAGGAGAGAGGAGTAGATTTGGGTGAGACCTAATTGAGAATTAATTAGGGAATCAAAAGAGGAAGTTTTAAAGAGAGAATGGAAAGGTTTTTATTCTCTCCTTGAACTAAAATCCTCTTATTGACTTTTGACTTTAATTCTCATTTTCTTCCTACTCTTTTATTCCATGCTTGCCATCTCCTTTCAATTCTAGGCCCATCATTTTCTTTAAGGAAAAAGAAAAATAACTCATTGAAAAAATCAAACCACGTGGTTCATTCAATTCTAGCAAGGCAGATGAAGATTCAAGCAATCTTGGAGAATTTGCAAATCAAGCTGTTACAAAGGGCAAGATTCTCTCAATTATCCCTTATTTTATTCATTCATGATATTTAATCCTGACCCAAATTGACATATATGCATATTGTATTACCAATTATTGGATTTGATTTGAAACTATTTATGCATTGCCATTTAAAAATAAAACCAATTTTATGTTTGATTTCTATCGCAAATGTTTATAGGATCTGGAATTATTAGTTAGTGTAATTTTGATTTTGCATGACAAAATTTACACATGTTCTCATAATTTAATATATTTATAACTATGGATTTGATATTCAAATAATTAAATTGTATATACATTCATCTTTATGTTATTTAATTAGTAAAACAAAGTTAAGTCAATCTTTTGGTTAAGTTGATTTCAATGTATTTAGCGCTTTATTGTTGAATCAAATATATGGTCTGAAATTTAAAATTTAAATTACAATATATACAAATACATAATATACATATACATATACATACATATAAATATATATATATATACACACACTCAATCGGTAATTCAATGCTAAGTTAAATCTTTGGGTAAAGTTAATTTTATTTTCAAATTAGGATATTCAACGGTTCATTGTTTAATCAAATACATAAATTTTAAATTTAAATTTTAAATTGCTATGTGTGTGTATGGAATGTTTTAATTAATTAATCATATTATTGGAGCAATATATTATTATGACAATGCTCTATAGTAATCTTGTTTATAGCATGTGTTTATGTGATATTTAAATCTATAATATTAAAGCTAAGGTAGTTTTAATTACGAATAAGTATAGAATCATTTTTCATATAGAGATTAGATATAGTATTAATTAGGTGTTTGTAAAAGAGGCAGTGGAATCAATTAAATATGTCACCTTTTTCTCTTTCCTCTTCAAGTCTTGATTTGTTTAGATCTAAATCTAACGTTTATTTCTCATTTCCATCTTCTCTCAAACACCAAGCATTCACCCATTTTATAGATATTATGTTTTTATTACATAGATTTTCTCTTCATATACATATGTATGTGTGTGCGTCTACATGTGTGTGTGTGTGTATATACAAGTGGCAATGTAAATATCACATATATGTCTAAACCATATTTGTATGTATGTATATATGTGTGTGGGGTACTATAAATATCAGTACAAACAATGTTCCCATATTAAATTATATTTAAACATATACACACACTCTTAGGCATTTATGTTTCTAATATTCATATGAAATTATCTTATGCATATGTAAGTGATATATGTATATATGTATATACAATAGATATAGATTCCAGTACATATATAGTTATAAACATGTTTATAATTCATTATATCATCTTGTTATGTTATTAAATATATACATGATATTTTTGAATAAACATTAAATTGATTAATATGTTTAATTAATAAACATAAAATAATTTTATATAAAATATGATTTTATTTAATAGGTAAATTGGAGCTCATGCTAGTTAATTGTGACGACCCTGGATTTTGGCCCTATTATTCTAATAGGTATTTAATCTAATTTAAATAAAAAGTAAACTTATCATTTTTAAAATGAATATAACTTTTGGAATAATTGCCATTTGTTTATATAAATTTGTATTTGGAAAAGGAAATTGGATTCTGGAAATTTAAAATAAAACCTCTTAATAATATTTATAATAAAATCTTTCTTATAAAATTGAATTAAAATGCTTTACATTGTTAATATTTGATAAATAAATACATATGAACGATAATGTTTAAATTAAAAATCTAATTATATCAATATAAAATATAAGTCAAACCTATGAATCTAATTTAATTGTTGATAGTTGAAAAACAAATATAAATAAATAAGCACAAAGTATAGAATGAAACAAGACCAAAGAGAAGTAAACCAGACAAACATTATTCAAACTAGAAGCTAATAAATACAAACATTTGATGTATATTTGAAAGTTAGTAGTTGATAAAATAAATCTTCTTATTCAAGCCATATATCTAATTACAAAGTGTACTTTTATATACAAATATCTTTATACAGCAAATTTGTAATAATAATATGTAAACATATGAGGAAACCATGCATTTAATTGCCATCATCTCAGCCTAAAACAGGTCAATTCGAAATATTAGAAAATCTGATCAAAGCTTAACAAAGAAGCTGAACCAGATGGCACCTTCTTTATTACATCCTGTTACCTGGTATCTTCTATATATGTATGCATCTCCTATTTGAGTTCGGTCAGTAACAATTTAGAAACCAGAGAATAAGAAAAACAAACATTTTTTTAAAACTTAAACTCAAGTTCAAAAACAAAAACAAACAAGAACAGAAAGTATTCCAGGGCAGTTCCAACTACAAGTTTTCATGACAGCAGAGTGTTGTTTGCTTAGCAAGCTTGCAGGTGAGTTGACCCATTTATTTCAGGATCTAAGAATAATCTAAAATCTGTAAATATGATTCATGAATAACATTGGGTTTTGCTTATATATTTTATTCAGGTGTGTAACTCTGTATATATCTACATGTTTGTACTGTGTGTGTTTTCTTTTCTGTTACAGTGACAGGGTGAAAAAAAAATACCAAAAAAATTCAATACATTTCCATTTAATTACAAATAGACTTATAGTTAAAAAAAGAGTTCGTCACTTAGTCGCCTAAGAGTTGAATAAGATAATTTCATATGAATATTAGAAACATAAATGCATTTTTACATTTGGTGATTAATGATTTTTCATATGAAGATAATTTTTACATTTGGCAGTTTCATATGAATATTAGAAAATTTTTAGTAATCGAACTAATCTTGGATTAGTAATCGATTATCACTGCTTCATATGGGATTTGGCAGTGATAATTTGGTAAAAATTTGGCAGTTGGTCAGAAAATGCATTTTTACCAATTTTTAGTAATCGAACTAATCTTGGATGTTGAATTTCCAATCGAAGCTAGCTTGGTGATTAATGATGTTGGGAAAATTGTTAAATAAATTTTCTACTGTAAGAGATGATGGAACGAGGAAAATCTAGGGTTTTTTGGAAGTGTTTCAGTCGCGGCTAATGGCGAGGTGGTTTCGTCCCAATTATTGCACCGAGTTGATCACAAGGCTAGGAATTGGGGCGTGGTGGTATGGTGCTTCTTTGGAAGGATGGCCAGAGTTTCTGGCTGCCGTGATCGTCGTAGCGATAGGATTTTCTCAGTTCGGTTGTAGTCTCTGTCGTCATCAAATTGTTCGATTTCGGTTGGTTGATGTTTGCATCTATCTGGGGGTTCTTACATGATGACGAGATGACCGTCGACTTGGAGGCGTCGTTGGCAGGGTGACAGCTAAGACCAGACCACCGTACACGTGCACTGTGCACGTCTGAATGTCAGGTGTTGATGGTTGTTTGAGAAGAAAACCTCGTCTCGGGACGTACTCGTGTGATTTGTGGTGTTGACTCGAAGCAGTGGAGACGAGGAGTTGCGCGTGTGATTGCCTCGTGAATTCTGGTGTAAATTTTGGGTTATACTCGAGTTGAATGAGTAGCCTGATGAGTGAATTTTATATCTTAGGTAAAACTTAAAACTTCAGAAGAAAAAAAGGAGGAAGTTAAGTAAACTTGGGTTCAACAGTTTTAACACTATAAAATTTATAAGTGTTTAACAGTTTTAAAAAACTTAATATGGGTTTAATTATCTTAATTAATGCTTAACGATGTTTTTAACACTTATTATTTTAATTTAGTAATTAATTTAAGTTGAGTATAAATAAATTAATATTAAGCTGTGCAGTTAATAAGAAATCGATTTCCAAAGTTAAAGAATATTCTTTTAATGTTTATTACGTTGAATAGTAAGTAATTAATTAATTATTTTTAAAAAAAGGGTAATTAAGGATAATTACTTTATAATTGTAATTAGGGATTAGTTAATTAATGATTAATTGATAAATAAATTTGTAATTAACTAATTAAGTTAATTTATGAATGGTTAATAGATAAGTAGTTAAGTAATTTAATTAACCAATTATTAATGTTTAATTAATTGGTAATTAAGGGATACTTAATTTGTAATTAAGTGGTGTAATCAATAATTAAGGTTTGTCAAAAGTAATGGTTAAGGAATAATTAATCTGTAATTAAGGTTTATTAACTGGGTTTAAGGGAAATTAAGGGATGGATTACCTGGTTGAATTAATCTGTTGATTAATTAAAGGGAATCTCTTGCAGATTAATTAAATATAAATACTTGTTGAGATTTAGTGAAGAAATTCACAATTACAGGATGTAATAAACTAAAAAGAAATTAATTAATGGGAAGTAATTAAAGGGTAATTACTTAGTAGAAGTAATTAACGATAAATTACTTGGGGTAATTACTCAAAGAGGATTAATAATTAAGTAAGGGGTAAATTACTTAAGTAAGTGATTACAGAGGGGTAATTACTGTTTATGAGTAATTGGGGTTGATTAATGGATGCAATAAATTAAGGATAATCATTCATGGAATGTGGTTAAGAATGATTACTTAATGGAAGTAATGAGATAATGATGATAATCTTAATGTATTAAAGAGGAATGATCATGGGATGGTAAATCAATTAGGTTGTAATCAATTAATAAGTAGGACTTAAAGGTAATTGATTTAATTCAATTATGGTTAATTAGATTTATTCGGGATGGTGTGATTGGTTTACCTTGCTTATGTATGATTAAGTGATTGTTTAAATGCCCTGAATTGATTGATACCGCTGATATGAAATAGTTCGTAATATGATGTGTTTGGGTGGACAATGGTAATGTGGTTATTTATCAATGATGAATTGCTGAGTAAAGGTGACATCTTTAATTTAAAGTTGAATTGCATTTCACTTGAATAATTTGTGGTATGATGAACTGAATTCGAAGAGACTGGAGTCGGGTATTAATTAATACCCGAAACCACTTCGATTCTTTATAAATTGGTTCATGAAATTAATAGGGTGTAACGGAATGACTTAGGTGAATCGAACTATATGAGCTAAGTTATGACACTTGGAGATTGATGTGTGAAACGACTTGTGAAGTTGTAAATTGATATAAGTACCCCGGGTTTATATAAGTTGTATACTTTTGTATTCCATATTAGTTGGGTTTACTCACGCTGGTTTCCAGCCTGACCCGGGTGTTACTTTGATGTAATGCTCGGTTCAGACCGAGTATTACAAATTTTCAGGTATGAACGTTCTAGAGCTCAGGAGGCGAGCCGGATGGCAGGAACGTATAGAGTATTTCTGCTGTGTTATATTATTATAAATCTGTGATATGATAATTGTATTTATTCAGTGACTGTATATAAGTGAAACAATGATGTATATTAAATATAATAGACAGATATAGTATTCTTTTGTAAACTGTTATTATTTATTTATTATATTTTATCCGCTGCGAATGTGAGATATTTGGTGTTTCTGTTCTTCTTCTTTCTTCTTTCTTCATAATTATCTGGAATTTCGGGTTCGAAAATTCCGGGTCGTTACATTAATAGACTTCATAGGACCATTAAGATCTAGATATTTTTTTAAATTAACCCATTTCACCCACTGCAAAACAGATCGAGTCACAACATCGTCAACCTCTCTTTCAGACCCACGAATGGTGCTTATACCTAGCGTCCTAAACAAAAGCCTAATTCTTTTTCATTTAGTTGGTCAACGATGTTGCTACCTTTGGGAAGTCCTTTATGATCCGTCTATATTATCCCTCTAATCCAAGGAAATTCCTCACATTTGTAGCATTCTTGGGTCTTTCGAAATCTTGAATTGCAACTACCTTCACAAAATCCATAGCAACACCCTGCTCAGAAACAACATCGCTAAAAAATTTCAATTTCCTCTTCCATAATAGACACTTTAAAACTTCGCGTTCAACGGGTGCTTCCTCAACATCTTGAGCACAATCCTTAAGTGTGTCATGTGTTTCTCCTCTGTTCGTGATTAGACAAGAATTTCATTTATGATCACAAGCACAAATTTGGTTGATCCTTGAAGACATGGTTCATAAGATCAACGAAGTATTCTATTACATTTTTTAATCCAAACAGCATAACTAATCACTCACTGAACCCCGATGGCATACATAATGCAGTAATCGCCACACTTTCCCTTACCACTCTCAGTTGGTGAAACCCCATCGCCAAATCAAACTGAGAAAACACATTCGTGCCATGGAGCTGAGTGGACAAATCATCAATACATGAAAGTGGATACTTGTTCTTCCTCATTATGTTATTGAGCTCATGATAATCAACATAAAGCCTCTAAGAGCTGTCTGCCCTACATGTGCTCCCTACTTATATATTTTCCTACGAATGAACCTTTTCCTCAATAGGACACTCACTTTGTTCTCTAGTTCCCTCTTCTCTTTACATGCTAAATGTCTCAATGATGAAATCACTAGCGTAGCATCCTTCACCAAATCGATATCGAAATCTACCTTCCTATGTGGCGGTAACTCGGCCACCTTCTTAAATATGTCTAGTGCTCTATACCAATGGTCTGGATGACAACTTTACATGTAGTATATCGGACGAATATAAAATGCTAACCATCACCTCATCATCCGCCAGGTAGCCCAAATCCAGTTTACGCTCATCATTTGTCCCAAACATTACCAACAACCTTACGCAATCCACCACGACTTCATATTATGAAGCCACTCCATCCTCAATATAATATTGAACCCTACAAAACCAAACATAAAGCAATCAAAAGATAAATTGCATCGATGACTCGATAAGACCACATCATGACAAATGATCACAAACTAGTCAAAACCTCGCATGGGGTTTGACATAGTCAAAGGTTTATTAACTAGATCGGGTTTCAATCCTAGTAATCTATCTGGTCACTTGATAAAAAGAAACATGAAGCCTCGGTATCCAATAAAACATGAACATGTATATTATAAATAGAAAGTATACCTTGTATGTTAATGCCATTTCCCTTCTCCTTTGCCAATGGAGTACTCAACAAAGTCGGAACTACATTAACAACATATATCTTCACCACTTATTTCTGCTTTAATGGTTTAGACAATCATTATAGATATGTCCGAGCTTATTATAGTTATAGTACTTCTTGTCATCATACCTATAGCTCGTGCTTAGATGGCCCTTTTCTCTATAATTATAACAAGTAAGCTCATATTTGCACTTCTTCTTGCTGTCCTTGCTCTGAAACTCCTTCTTTTTCTTATTGTTTCATTTTCTTTTGCCTCCCCCACTCACTTGAATCTTCGCGACTCCTTCGGACTAATAGCTTTTGGCTTTGGGCAATTGATCTCGAGCCGCAAAGCTTTCTCGATCACCTTTTCTGTAACATTCCAAAATTTTATCATTTGTCTTTTGAATGTTCATTCATTTTAAGTAATTGATTTTAAAAAAAAATTATACTGTATATTCAAAAATAGTGATTATTTAGATATTTGAATTGTAAATTAAATATTAATTAAATGAATTTAGTAGCCTTATTTAGCTCTTTTTAATTAATAAATAATAATGATGAACCCATTTTGTAAGTTTATTTACAATAATAAATATTTCGAATAAATATTAAGAAAATCAATTAGTAATAAACCGACTCGGCTTTTATTGTAATATTTTTAATTTAATTTATAGTCTTTTTCCGTAATTTTTAATTTGGAAAATAATTAAGTCATTTGACGTATTTTACGGCAAATGATGGTATTTCTATGATTTTACAAAATAAGATAACCAATGTATTTTATTATTGTTTTGAGATTGTGTCGCATTTTTGTGTATAACTGTATTTTTGTTTCACCGTTTGCAGATCATATGCGAATGAAATTCTATGTGGCAGCGTGCCAGAATTTGCAATATAAACAAACACTACCCTAAGACAAAAAATGAACACTATGACTTTTCTTTCTCTTTTCATTTTCAAACATCCTGTAACAAAAGAAAAGGTAAACCCATCTATTCAAAAATTTAAATAAAATGATTTACTCAATGAAAATTTATAAATCTAAAATCTTTGAAACGATGTGGTCGTTGGGTTCAAATCTATATGCTCGAAGTTTGTTGCAGCATCATTTGGACGAGATTGACATTTCCAGGAATGATTAGGGATTCAATTTTAAGGGGTTGTAGGCGACGTTAGGCTTTGTGTTAGGGTCGCTTTGAGTTTGTCGCGTCGAGGGTAGTCGTCGTTCGAAGTATGGTACATGTGATGCAATGTCCCACCATAGCAGCGGTCAGAGCACCAAGTCGCGATGGCCGGGGAGTGTTCAAGTAGGAAGTTATTGGGTCTAGGGCATAATGCTCGCGAAGTGCGATGTAACGAAGTCTATGGTTCTTTGATTCATCGAGATTGGATGTGTGCGCAAATCTCGTGTACGACGTTTGTATTGTGGAAGATAATTGAACAGGGTAATTAAAACTAAATTGAGTAATTAAGTGGATTAATTTAATTATTCGAATCTGAAGTCTTATAAATTCGATAAATCTTCCACGAGGTCAGATTTGGACACTGACTTTTGCTTTGGACTTGTGTGACGATATCTATGTGTTGGAGATGGATTCGTTGAATTTGGAGCTAGTAGAAATTTGAACCAAAGATCAAACTGAAATGCAATAGTGTCAACTAGAATTTTGGAGAGGCTACCCATCTCTAAATAAACTATGATATTTGTGTTGCTATAGATTATTATTGAATGCTTGGATGATAGTTAATAGTTTTAGTAATTAATGATAAAATTTTAATGATTTAATTAAATTACATTTAACGTAGTTAAATTAGTTACACTTCGTTTGTGATATCTATTTAGCAAAATAAAACAGTGCTCGACTATAATTAAACTGAGCAGATTATTTTGGACATCTATTGAGTAGAATAAATCATTGTTCTGTGCTTGCAAAGTAAAAGGATTATTTTTGAGGGAAATACATGGATCAATTAAAAAATGATATATTTGATATTGATTGTTAATTATTGATAACAATAAGTTTTTTATTATTGTTTGATTGTTTGTTTGGATTTGAACTCCCACTAGAAAAGCACATCATATAAATAACCTTTTTTGCAAGGGACTTTGTAGAGAGGCCTTGAGCGGTTTCTTGCCATTATTAATTACTATTATATGCACCTTACTTGTATTCTTATGTTGCTTGTGTTGGTGTTTGGTTGAAATGTTCATGACATACAATTTGATTTGTGCATGTGTCGTTATAGTGATTGTTGCACACCATCACTTATGAAGTATAACCTTCTTAAACCTTTGTGTGCATTGAGCTTGTGCTTGTACTTTTATAAAATAAATGTTTGGTCGTGATTTTTGCCACTTCAAAATTGTTTAAACTATATTTTCAAGTACTTTGAGAATTTGGAAATAAAGGGTCAATATTTTTTTAAATTTATAAAAATATTAAAAGTTTGATAAATTATATTTCGGGATAATTAATGTTGTTTTAAGTTTATCAAACGATTATAAATTTAATTAATTATCTTTCAAGATAATTAACGTTGTCTGAAATTTATAAAGATGTTATTATTGTGATTTATTTTCCTTCAGGATAATTAATGTTGTTTTAAATTTAAAAAAGGTTAAAAATTTGATTAGTTATCTTTTGGAGCAAATAGTATTATTTTAAATTTATAAAGAGATTATAAATGTGATTTATTTTCCTTCGGGATAATTAATGTCGCTTTAAATTTATAAAAAGTTTATAAGTTTGATTAATTTTCTTTTAGGATAATTAATATGGTTTCAAATTTGTAAAAGAGTTATATCAATTATATTTCTAGATGATTAACATTATTTTAAATTTATAAAGATATTTTAAATTGATTTATTATCTTCTAAGATAATTAGCGTGGTTTTAAAAGTTATAAATGATAGTTCATAAATAGGAAAATCTTTAAAATGAATGTTTAAATAAAGCTAAGTGTAAATTGTTTTGGGTTTATAGTAAACAGTTTTAATAACATTTATTTCAGACCCTTTTTAATACACCTAGAAATATAAATTTGATTAAAAGAATATTTTTAAAGAGTGTTTATAAAAGTGTTTTACAAATATTTGTGATGTCAAAATTAAGCATAAGTGTGAGTCAAATGGTTTAAGAGATTTAATTTTCATATATGACCATTTTGTTATTTTCGACAGTTGATTTATTGAATGTCGATCCTACTATCTTCTTTATGTGTGTTGATTCAATATGATTTTGTTGCTCGTTCTTAAAGTTAAGAATGCTATCGAGTCAAGATAGGAAGCAACATTGCCCTAACTTGTCCGGCTTTATTGTTTTCCCTAAAGTAGTACTATTTGTTTCCGATAGTTTATTCATCGACTATCGATTTGATATCCTTTGCTGGAAATGGATAAAACAAAAGAGGGACTAGGGACCAAGTTATATGGGATAGATTCTATTTGGGTATTATCATACCTACTCTATATTGGTTTCCGTTGTATGCGCACTAGGATGTGAAGTACTCGGATCCTCGGAAAGGTAGACGAGATCCGGCTTGGAGGTTTCCGAGGGTCGTCGTAGTTCTCAGGTATAATTTCTAGAGGTATACTTTTAGTAAGGAGTGCACCCTCATAGTCTTTACTGAAAAATTTTGTTACCTTATTTGATTCAAATCTTTGAATCGTTTTCTTAATTGCATCGAGAAGTGCCTAAAGCTCTTCTTGATGTTTAGTTATTTGTTTCCATTCTTTCAAGTCTGACTTTGTTTCGATTGGTTTCCATTCTTTCATCTATAGATGTTTTCTTATAAGATAAAACTCGTTCCATATTTATTAGAGGGGTCTCATAGAATTATTATATGTTCATCATATTTCTTGAGTTTTTCTCACGCTGGTTTTCCAGATTGGTCTGGATGTTATTTTATTAAAATGCTCGAGTCAGACCAAGTATATTTTTCAGGTTGTTGGTGGGACATAGAGCTTATGGAGTAGAGCTGGATGTTCACCTCCCATAATATTTTTATATTTCTTTGTACTATTAAACATACTTATCAGTAATTGTAAGGTCGAGAAGTAATAATTGTCTAGGCTAATGAGGTTTGTTTTTAACTTTGATATACCATGTATCTTGGAGTGATTTCTTTTACTATCATTGATATATTATTGTTAACTTGCTTTTTTGAAAAGCATATTTCAAAAGGACGGAGAAGATTCAAACGAGGATGAAATGACTTGAAAATTGGCAAGCACTCTTAGATGGAGCAAAGAAACATCTCGGAAAAAATTCAACTGAAAATAGGCTAACCACATATGTCGGTACCGACATGAAGAGAGGTAAACTGACATGTTTTTTACAGCTCCATAGATGTTGCGACTTCTTAGAACAACTTCATATGGAATTAGAAGAGTGCTGCAAAAGAGTACAAGTCATTTTGAACTAAGGATAAAAGTCACTATCGATCTCTTAGGTAAAAAGGCTATTACTGGGCTGTTTTGGGGAGAAGTAGGAATCATCTTGTTTTGGATGACCAACGATCATTAGAAACAGCATGGGGCAACTTAAAATCAAGTAGCATATAGAATATAAAAGAGTTCGAAAAGTTTGGAGCGGTACAAAAATGTCTTCGTTGATATGACCATGTCCTCACCGACATGTTTGAACACCTCGGTGTGTTCTAAGATTTTTCACACTCCTTTGGGTTGACATTTAGACTCTGCTCCTAGTGGACTTCTGACAAACACGACCAATACCCCTATAAATAAAATCAATTGAGCAACCAAAAAAGGATCTGAATTCTCAAAGAACGGAAACTCTTCTACTTCTTCACTCCTATTCTCAACCTGAAAAACACTCTAGAAACTCTATTGTAAATATGAGATCCATTTAATCGTGGTCAGATCTAATATAACTAGTTGCAATCCAGAGAGAGAACAACTAATAAAGATCAAGGTGGACGTAGGTCGGAGATTACGTCGAACCACTATAAAAACTATCTCTTTTACTGCTTTTCTGCTTATTTAATATGAACTGGTGCTTTTATTTGATATCTGGGTATTGATCCAATTTTTCTGTTAATATTTTAGTGTTTTCACTAAGAAAAAGAACTAGATCTAAATACTTGAGCTTGAATCTAAGATTTGAAGAAGACGAAGAGGCCTCATGCTAGACCTAAAACTAGAGCAAGTCAACCAAAGCATGAGGACAACAAAAGAGGTCCTCAAATTCTAATCAATCCTTCTACATGACCAAAGAGTAGATGGAAAGACGAAGGAAAGGAAAGATAGAATAATGGCTTGATAGTAAGAAAAGTTGGAGATATTGTTTAGAAGTATGGATCAACAATGAACATCCAAAGCAGTTGGAACTCAGAACGAAAGATCAAAAACCAATGCTGAAGTATATGGAGAGAGAGTAAAGAAAACTGAAACAATGCCCCATGACTGGGGCACGATCGATATGGATCAAGGGTGAGCTTTAATGATTGGAACAAGCGGTAATGGAGCTGTAATGATAAACCAAAATACGTATGCATGACAACAGGAGCTAGAACCAAAAGCTTGCCGAATAAAGATACATTAATTAGTTTAATACAATATAAACGAATTTTTAGTAAATTTGATCTAAAATCAGGATATAATCAATTAAAGTTAGAAGAAGATTTTAAACCTTGAACAGCATTCATGTGCTCAGAAGGGCATTTTGAATGGAACGTATTAAATTTTGGATTAAAAACGACACCTACTATTTTTCAAAGATTTATGGACAATATTTTTGAAAAATACTATTTTCCAAAGATTTATGGACAATATTTTTGAAAAATATGAATTTTGTCTAGTTTATATAAATGACATTTTAGTTGCAAGTAAAAATATTAAAGAACATGAACAGCATTTAAAAACAGTATTTAAAGAAATTGAAAACGATGGATTAGTAATCACAACAAAGAAAATGGAACTTTTTAAGCAAAAGATTTCCTTTTTAGGCTTAGAAATAGGTAATGGAAAGATTGAGCTCCAGCTACATATTTTCCAAAAGATCATAGAATTCTCAGATAAATTGGATAGTAAAAAGAAAATCCAGGCTTTTTTAGGTTTAGTAAACTACGCTACAAAGTTTATTCCTAATTTGGAAAAACTTGTAGGTCTCTTATATGGTAAAATTTCAAACAATGGAGAGACACGATTTAATACAGAAGATGTTAAGTTATCCCAAAAAATAAAAGAAGAAATTAAAAAAATTAAACCTTTAGAACTTCCGTTAGAATCAGATTATATCATCATCGAGTGTGATGGATGTAAAGAAGGATGGGAAGCAATCTTAAAAAGTAAACCATCTAAATACAGTGACAAGTTGTAACAGCCCGATTTTTCGACGTCCGAAAATTGACATCAATACGTCCCCTGTATCAAATGCCAAACAATCGAATGTCGGAAAACCGAATCATTAGGGTTAAAGAAGAAGGAGGTAGAAGAAGAAATAGAAAACAATATCAGAATCTCACAATCGCAGCGTAACAATATATAATAGATAAATGACTGATCTTTAAACAAAAAGAATTATATCTGTTTATACATTACATCATCAGAGTAGAATACATATCAACAACAAAATTCATGACAGTTATAATATCTTGTCCTCCCAAAGTTGAATATACAACTTACACTGTCCAGCGGAATATACATCAAGTATGTGAGATACGTCTCGCCATCCAGCTCGTCTCCTGAGCTCCATAGCATTCCATCCAGAATATGCACTCTATAATACTCGGTCTGACCCAAGCATTATACTGAAATAACACCCGAGTCAGTCTGGAATACCAATGTGAGAAAACACACTCAATTGAATTGTTAAAGTTTTCAAAACCTTTGAAATCAAAGGTATCTCGTAAGACCATGCCACAAATAAACATGCAGGATTTTTACCTTACGATAACCAAAACATTTTCTTATCAAATCCTCTGATACTATAGTAGTGTCTATATACAAATACTTATTCAAATAGCCAAAATTGTTGCATTCGTTAAATTTCAGCATAATAGGTATACAAACAAGTCCTAATGCACTTATTGGAGATTGGGTTTCCATCAATGGCAGAACTACTGGGGTACTGCCCGTCACAGTATGTGCTCTAGATCACCGTACCAAGGATCCACCCTAATCCCCTGCATCACAAGACCGGAGCTATCCCTTACTGGATAGTCCGAATAAGACTACCTCGCGGTTGGGATCAGCAACTGCCAACACAGCCGAATAAAAAGGGACATCTAGACAGGGATGACTTTACCCTAATTGGTTGTCAGCCACTTAGCCTTGCTGCACCTCCCCTATTTTAGCAATTCTCGGTTGATGAGGCTTGAGGTTATGTGTTACCTTTTTAGCACACATTCACTTAGAATGCTCATCGTCCTCCTGACGATGTTCTGATAGCATTCATCGATACAAGTCCGTTCCAGGTCCGAACGGAACCGAAGGCACTATTCCTACTACATTCATTTTGAAATCACACCCAAGATTAGCAGCGATTAGCCATTGCACTTCACTGCTCCATCTACGACTCCAAGCTCTTGTCTTCCTCACAGAAACGTTCAAACCGAATCGAAGCGGTTTTCGAAAAATTAATCCCGATCCCGGTCTCTTTGAAACGATCGACGCATTGGCCAAAATTGATAGTCCATTATTTAACTATCAAATAACATCCACAAACAACCATCATGCCTTAATAAATTTTCCAAATTATTTATTCAAAATATCTTTGCAAGATATTTTCCTACACTTCAAACCTTTGAAAATAGTTTTCAAATAACTTTTTCCCCTGTGGAATAAATTTCCAAATATTTCCACTGAATATCACCAAGTATAAATACTTTAGATTTTAAAATAATTTAAATCACTTTATCCAAAAATATATATACTTTAAAAACACTTAAAATAAAAACTACTTAAAACACTTTATTTAAAATATTAGTTATGAAATTCTATACTATATTTCCAAGTAAAATTTATGCCATAAACCATTTTAAAAATAAAAGTTTTATATAAGTACAAATATTAGAAAGTTTCTTTTAAAAAAGGGTTTTTAGGCACAAGGAAGAAGTTGCAAAAAAATTTAATCTCATGGACAACATGTTTGTTTTTGGTCTGAAAGACACTTTATAGTGTAAATCACAGAATGATAGTGTAACGATCCCGGATTTTAAATAAGTTTAAATTGATAATTAAATTAATTTTTGAATAAAAATTGTGAAATTAATTAATTAATTGATTTGAGTTTCTCCAAATTTAAATAAAACATGTGTGAAATCATTTGAATTTAAATTTTAAGTAAATGGTTTAAAAATAATTCGAATATAAAATAAAAGAAACTATGAAATTAATATAAGTGGAAAATGAAATAAAACAAAGTAAATATATGTATGAATGTGTAGACTAGGAAAAAGAAATAAAATAAGTATTAGCAACAAATATTTCAAATAAATTCATGGTCAAGTAAAATGTAAAATAAACATGAAAGAATTCTAGAAATATCTATACAATTGGAATACAAGTAAGTATGGAATGAAGTAAGGCAAAAGTAGGATGTATACAAATGTGTACATAAAAATTTAAACATATAATACATTCAACTATATAAAGATAAGTATGTACAAATATAAATATAAATATCTATGAAGCTTAACAAAACAAAGGCAATCAATGACAATATCTCTAGCAGCCATTTATACAAGTATTATCAACCACCACTTGAAAAAAATCTCCGATGTAATTGTACAAAGCAAAAGAAAAGAAGCAAAATATAAGTATGTGCACTTGTAAAAATAAAGAAACATAAAGTACTTAGCATTAAATGCTTCCATCGTTAGCAGCAAACAAGGTCAATTCGAGTTGTTTAAAATATTTTCAGCCTCCAAAATCTCTGATCAAAGATGATAATACTTGTACCAGTAAAACACCTACCTCTATACCAACTTATCTTTCTATATATCTACACCATTCCAGTTCATTTTCGTTCATCACAACATAGCAACCTGGAAACAAGAAAAATAAGCATCATTATTTTACAACTTAAACATTATTCATAAAACAAGAAGATTTACAGGAGAATCAAGCTAGCAAATTCAAAGCTTGTTTCTGAAATTGAAGAACTATGTTCATTCTGAAAAACAAAGTGAGTAACTTATTTTCTTAAATTTTAAAAGTATAAATCTGTTGTTTATACCTACATATCTCTCTGAATAAGTTTGTTTATATATGCATGAATCCTTGGAATATAATTGCAAACTGGAAGTGTTTATACAAGCTCATTGTTCTGGGACTTTAAAAATAGAATTTTTGATTTCAAAAAAAAATCATTTCCACTTGATTTACTCAATGTTTAGACATAGTACTAAAACAAACATTGTTTGTTATAGCATATACTCAAGATCTAAAAATTTATTTAAGTTTAAATAACTTGATAATATCCCTGGAAATCAAGATATCTAAGTAAAGCATCAAATAAGTAAAAATTCAAACTTTGTAAATTACGAATGCAGGTATGTAACTTGAATTCGTATCCCATAGCATGATTTTGAAAGCAAAAATCATGATTTTTAGATGGGAAATCAGAGAGCAGTTTGGGTTTGTTTGAATTATGCGTTTTTGATCACCGTGGGTGATCCGTTGATCGGAGAAGTCGAGTTTCCTCCTGGAGGTGGAGGAGTGACCAGGGGTTCACGGAAAAATGGTGCGGTGGTGGTCAGGCTACCGTGGTGGCGGCGGCGGCGAACGTTTAAAAATTTTTAACCTAGTTTGGACGTGGGTCTGTATTTTAATTCGTTCGTCACCGATAGGTGATCGAGTTCAGCGTGGCTTCGGGAGGTGATAGCGGGGTGTGTGTCGAAGTCGTGGCTGGAGTAGTGGATTTTCTGGTGGCCCGAGCTTTGTGAACGAGGTGATTTTCCAGGTTTGTAGGGGTGAGGTCTGTTCATTTTCCAGGTTTCGAATTTTTTTCTACTTGATCTCGAATTCGATACGACAATGGAGTTCATGTGATCGAGAGTTGATCTATGAGCGATCGTCGACTTGTTCGACATTGCGGCGTCGGCTGAAGGAGATGGACGGTGACGTACACGTGCATGTGCATGGTGGAGTTTGTCTGGTGATCTGGGTGGAAGCAGGTATGAACTCGAGATTTACTCGAGTAACTCGAGTGATTCACTCGAAGGATTTGGGTGTTGGTCTCGAAGCAAGATTTGTAAAGGTTCGAGGAGAATGTTTTGTACAGGTTTAACAACCTGTTCTGTTTTGAATTTTAAAGTTAATTTAAATTTTAAAGCAAGTTTTAAACTGAGTTTATAAATTAAAGTTTAACCATACATTTAAGTTCAGTTTTGAAACTTAGTTTGGATTTAAGTTTTAAAATTTAAATTGTTTTTAATAACTTAAAGGTGTTAAGCATTTAGGTGTATTCAATACAATTGGAATTTAAAATGGTAATTGAAATGGTAAAGGAAGCATTTAAAACAAAGTTTGAATCAAGATTTTAAAGCCTGGACCTAAATCCAAATCTGAATCCTAGACTTTGAAATAAAATTAAGTTTACAACTTTAAATGTTTAAATAAATTTTAATGCAAGTACACCTTTAAATATGTGAATTTAAAATAATTTTTTTTATCTTAACTCCTTCAAATTCCTTTATAACAAAAAAAAGTGATACTTTAACATATGAATTTGAGGTTCAAAAACAATGGTTTAAACTTCATTAAAGTTTAAATTGGTATTTATTTTAAACTTGAAATTAAAATGTAATTTAAAAGAAAATTTGGAAATGAATGTTTTCAAACATATTTATAAGTGGTAGTTAAATCATTAAATAGAAAGAGTTTACCTTAAATTTAAGAAGATTTAATGATTAAAATTCATTAATTATTAAATTTATTTGAATAGATAATTAATGATTAGTAGTAACCAAAGTAGTAACTATAAGGTCAAAATTATAAATCTAGGTTTGAATAAATTAAGTAAGGAAATATTAAATTGTAATCACAAACTAATTATGTTACAGTTAGTACTTAATTAATATAAAAAAATGAAATGTTTTAATAGCTTTAAATTGTTAAAGTATTTAAAGATTTAAACAGGACGATCTCGGGGAAGTTGGTGAGTAACTCGAGTATTTACTCGAGTAAATCATGGGAAGCACTCGGGTTGGTTTTTAAAACTACAATATTATAAAAATTAAGTTTTCCCAAGTTTAACATGTTAATTTATATGTTTTGAAATTCAAATTTGTTTTGATTTAGAAATGGTATCCCAAGGTGTTTTCAAAAAAATAAAATAAAGTGATTACTTAAAGCTTAATTACTTAATGAATGATTAATCAATTAAAGATAATTAATCAAGGGATTTATGTATAATTACTGGAGGTAATTAAATTGTGATTTATTAAAATAAGTAATTAAGGATAATCGCTTATTGTAATTAATTAAAAATAATTAATTAAATGGTGATTAATTTGAAGGTTGATTTATTTAATTAAGTAAAGATTAAAGGACGATTAATCAAATGATTCGAATAAATTGAAATTAATTAATTTATGATTGATGACTCATCTGATTTAAATTAATCAGATAATTAATTGAGTTCACTTATGGATGTTGTGAATTCTATTGATTGTTGAACTGCCTGATATTCCTGATATGTTATGCTTTGTGCTATGGATTGTGTGATCTGTGATGAATGTAATTTATTTATTTATAATGCATTCGTATTTTCTATCTGTGAATCTGTGTATATAGATAAGCGTTATTGGAATATACCGCTTATCGATATTGTTGTGATTACAATCTGTAATGACTGAATGTTGTTGCACTATTGTGTAAAACCCCTGGACTACACCACACACACACACAAATATGGATTGCATGAGGAAATCGGCTAAGTCACGGATTTTCAACAATTGTAAAGATTGAATTCTTGAATCCAAAATAGTTTTGGAATTTGAATTGAAAGCTTTTGAAAATGAGTTTTCAAAAATAAAAGTTATTTTATATAACTTAATAAAACTCGGGATTTAAATAATTTGATTTAAATTTGAATTCAATATTTGAAATTGAATTCAACGATTTGGAAATTTGGTCTAGAAGATTATACAAGTTATAAAGGTAATTATGTGGGTTTTTTTAGCCATTTAAAAAGTATGGTTTTGGAAATTTACATTTAAATCCAAGTTATACTTGGATGGCCTTAATTTATAATTGTAATCGGTTCTTTTCCCAAAACGAAACCTATTTGTTTTCAAATAGTAATAGCTTTCATTTAAAGAAAAGATTTTCAAATTGTGTTGAAAGGTTGCAAGTTTGAAATGGAATAGAATTGTTTTGAAAGGCTATGAATGAATCTTTGGAAACAAATTTTGAAAGCTATAAGTTAAATCTTGATTTAAAGATTTAACAAGTTAATCCAATTGAAATGGAAATTGTTTTGAAATCCATGAATGGATCTTTGTGAACTGGGTGAACTTTGTAAAATAAATCTTTTGTTTAAAAGATTTGAAATGGTAATTTGTTTAAACCATTTGAGAGTTTGGATAATAAGTTGTGACTTACTGAAATTCTATATCCATATATTTTTAATATTACGCTCATTATTCGGTTTAGCCGGGAGAGGACTTTGTGTCGCATTCCGAATAATGATACGTCGATATGGATAGCATTTGAAGACCGGTGGTGAAGACCGAATATCTGCAAGAGCGATAGGATGACCTATCGATTGTCTCTGCACTGAGTCGCGCCGGTATAGAGATTCCCCAAGTAATGGGAAGTCCGGTCGGGATTGTGAATACCCAGATTGCAAGGGCTTCTTCGGAAGTGCCTTCGATTCTGTTCGAACCCGAAACAGACTTGTATGGTTGTATGTCTGACACTACACTTTGAGATATAAAGCAGATTTTTTTCAAATACATATCTGTTGGTGGCGGAGAATTTATTCTCTTAGCTTAACACCCTTCTCTGAGACGTACGAGCTCAGAGGTTATGTAGTTGAAGGTTACTAGCGATATATTCCCAATTTGGTAGTGTGGCATGCTAAATGCTGATGTGTATTGATGATCATTGGTTGATCATTTGTGATCAAAGCATGGATTTAGTGTAAAGCGTAGCTTTGTGGACGAAACCTCGTCGAGCCTCACAAACCGGTAATGGTCGAAACGGGAAAGATGCGGCAAGGTTTCAGGGGTAGCTCCCCTAGGGTGTGACCATTCCTTCTGGAAAATGATAGTATCATGGTATGGAGCCCACATACTTACTCATGTGGGCACTGTAGTATCTATTTATTAATGTGTGATGTTGTTGGTGTTGAGAGCTCTCGGATAAAGGTCCCAAAGGGCCGGCGGTGGCGTATCTGTAGGTAGTACTCCCGGGCAGGGAGGAAACCGGTCTTGTGTTGGCAGAGAGCCGGGTAGGTTCTCGGGGTGTCCCGTCAGAGGCGTTCCCATGTGGCAGTAGGAAGTTCCTTAGCCTGACCGTTTGTTGAAAATCCAATCAAAACAATACGCGCCCCGTACGGTTTTAGTTGTATAACCTGCCATGGAATGTGGCGGTAACCTGCTATTGAACATGGTAGCTATAGTAGGCATACGATAATGGTCGTATATTGGCTAAGATTAATATTATACTTTCGAAATGTTTTCTGCACTTTGCACTTATAGTAATAATATCAAAAAAATTCGCGTATTAATCATGTTGACTATCATAAGAAGAAATCTCCTCCAATTCTACGATTGCATGGTGCGTGTGGCGGGAGGTCTTATGGTAGTTTTATTTTGCCAAAAGCATATCGGATTTTCTTTTATAAATCTTGTTTTCTTTAAAAGATAAACTGTTGTTGTTACTCACACCAGTCCCATGACTGACCTGGAGTTTATTGTTCCTTTCCAAAACTCTGGATGCCCACAATTTTTCCACACGGGCAGTCTAGAGTTGGGTTTTTCAGATAGTTAGGTTCAGTAGATTACCTGGAGCTAGTTCAGTCTTTGGATGCGGACATCACTTGCTTATCTTTGCACATCGTTTATTGAGGGTTCGAGCTATTTCTGAATTGGTGCCTTGGAGATGGATATTATCCGCTGCTGGTGTTATCAGTTTCTTTCCGCTGCTATTTCTTGTATCTCTGATAGTGTTGATATTCAGTGGTATCATTCTGTTGTATCAGTTTATTCTGTTATCATTGTATCTGGATATTGTATCAAATGTTGTATATTGATATACTTTTTTTCTTCCGATGTGTTGTACTTAATGGTGTTATAAGCTCCGGCAAACTAGATTTGACGTTTGGATCTGCGTCATTCGAATGTGAGTATCGTATTCGGTGCCGATTTTCGAAGGTTGAGTCAGGATCGTTTCAGATAGTTGCAACTATCATTTTTTGTTTACACTATAAAGTGTCCTTCAAACTAAAAAATAAACTTGCGGTCCCTGAGACTAAATTTTTTTAGAACTACTTCCCTTTGCCTATTTTCCTGTTTTAAAAACATAATATTAATTTATAAAATAATTGCTACTAAAATAAATTTGAATAATATTTACTTTAAAATTATAAAACAATTAAAAATAATAAATTTTTCTAAAACATTCCTTTTAAAAAAAATTAAAACCTTAAACTTATACATAAAAATCTCTTTTGAAAATATACTTGGCTTTCCAGGGAAATACACCTCCCATTTAAATAAAATCATCTAATCGTTTGTACATCATGCTCGATTTATCACAATTTAATTTACGTCCCCCACCCGTAAATTTCTTTTCCACACTTTTAAAATGAAACCACCTTTTATTTTTAAAACAACTTACCATCTCTTATAAATTCCCACCGTAAATTTATACTTTCAAATTTATCCAAATAAATAGTGATATTTGAAATTCAAGTTAAACTAACTTTCAAATATTTAAAATCAATTAAATATTCCAATTTAAAATATTCAAAAATTCAGGATCGTCACACAAGTCAACAGAAAAAATTACGGCTTATGCAAGCGGCAATTTTAACACAGTAAATAGTTGGACATCCTTAGATTACGAAATTCAAGCATTAATAAATGCTTTGGACAAATACATAATTTATTTAAATAAAGAATTCACGGTCCGAACCAATTGTGAAGCTATTGTTAAATTCATTTCAAACGATAATTCTAAAATAGTAAACAGAACTAGGTGGCTAAACTTGCAGAATCTTATACAAGGTAACGAATATAAAATAAATTTTGAACACATCAAAGGTAAAAATAATCAGTTAGCTGATATTCTATCACGAAAATTATCTTATGTGTTTAACCAAGTTTGTTATGTGCAGGAAAGGTATAACATGAACAAAAAAAATGGGAAAGACTATAGATAACAGCCATATTGAAACGAATGTGGAGGTAAAGGCCCCAACAGTTAAAACAGAGGTGAAAACCCCTACAACGCCACCAACAGAATCAAGTTCACAGACTCCATATCCAGTTAGAGCAAATAATCAAACGATGGAAGGTAATACCACATGTATGACATTTGGACATATGTCCTTAATATAGTTTAGAAATGATGATCCAAGGCTGTTCAAACCCTTGGTAAGAATAAACGATCTATCACAGACCGTTTATGGAATCTAAAAACGGTTGACAGTGAACGACGAAATAAACAACGATTAGAAAACTTTGTTGCTTACTACTTTTCAAAGATTCAACAAAAACCACTTTCAAAAAATTTCTTTTGTTATATAGTCTTCAAGGGGAACTACACAGGAGTTTTTAAACATTATAGCCAAGTCCAGATGGCTATATAAAAATTTTACAACCCCGTTTTTAGAGGCTTTTATACATTGCAAGAAGCTCTGAATGAAGCTAGAAACTTTTTTGGACCCAACTATTATATTGATCCGGATTGCCATCAAAGATATACCCAAACGACCGCAACTTCTCCTCTATCCTCAAACGACTTAATCCATACCCAAGCCACTCAAGTAAAAGATCTACAGAACCTCTACCAAAAAGGCCAATATCAACTTAGTCGGCTTCTTCAAAAAAATCACTTTTTAGAAGAACAGTATCAGCAAAGCAGCTACGTTCAAAAAACTAACGAACTACTTCAGAAGAGAATCCAGCAGTTAATTCAAGAAAGGGATGAGTTACTTCAACAACCTAAAAGACCTAAAACGCTCTCATATCAGCAACTCTCAAATCATTTGAAGTTAAAATTCGTACCGGTCCTAGAAGATTTATACTCACAAGCAGGAACAGAAATAAAACTAAAGATAGAAGACCTTGTTTACAGAAGGTGGAATCAGCATACGGAAAACTTACAAGAAATCCTAAAAAATCTATACAAACGAACAGTTGAAGGTCTACAGTTCAAAATTATCCAAGACAGAAGATCCAACATGCTAAATGCCAAATTTGATGATAGAAGTCTACCATGCGACCTAGACATGGTTATAGACGTCTTTGATCATGGTATGCTCTCAAGAATCACTATAACAAAATTAGTCGAAGAAACATTTTTAAACAAGTTTGGTAAACGATTTGTTATTGTTGCTATGCAATATTTAAAACTAGTTACAGGAATTGTAGTCTGTGTAAACTCAACAATTTCACAATACCATCATGATGGTCAGCACAATATTACCCCAGCAGTACACAGAATGTCTATATTCAAGCACAAGGGATACACTAGACAGCATGCTTCACGAAGTTTGAAGTGTTATTTTCAACAGTTCGAAGGAACTCCGATTTGGTTCAATGCAAATAAACCATGGGAGTTTCATCAGTCTAAACTTAACGTTAGTCCTCCGACCCAATGGAAAGAACTTATTCTACAATCAGAAAGCTCACATTATCAAATTTGGGGAGAGATGGATTTAAAAATCCTACTTCCCTTCATAACTATAGAACCTAATTTTGATCTTATGAATGACGTTCTGATCTATGATCAAGAGATGTCAAAGGAAGAACTAGAAGAATCTAGTCCAGATTTAGAAAATAGACGTATGATAGAAGAATATGATCCAGAAGCTACACTTGAAGATGGCAGACACTGACTAAGACATAAAGGAAAGAAGATAAGGGTCGCTCTTATCTTATTAGCAACGTGTAACAACTCAACAGAAAGTAGCCGACAACATATTTACTTTATTCTCCACTCAGAAGATTTCTCCAGAAAGTGTTGTGCTGACATAGCCTTCACCGTCGCTTTAATTAATGCGTATATTTTAATATTAGTGCGGAATCTATAACCGCTTGGTGTGTGTAATTGTAAACTGGTTTAACCGGCTAAGTCATGTATAAATATGTATGTTTGTAAGCTCAGAAGCAAGAGTTGAGCACTAGAAAATCTTTGTTAACTTCCTGAAATTAATGGCAACTTAATTTTCTTCTTCATTTCTCTGTGCAAGCCAAATTTTTCTTCTACACTTCATAAATTGCGAGAGCAATAAAAAAAAAGAGGAAAATTCACTGCAAACCCTCTGCCTCACTTCACCTCTTCAGTCTCCGTTGCTCCAAAACATTGGAAGAAAAAGCAAGACTTTCATCTATCTACAAGTTTTCCGCTACTCCTCTGCGAAACAGCAAGGAAGACTAAAGCAAAGACTTGTTCTCATGAATCAGGTATTGACGCAGCGTGGGAAGCGAATTCGACGATATAAATCGAATCCGTCCAGGATCTCACACGATTAGCGGAAATAATCGGTGAATCAATGAAGAATCGATGGAGTTATGAATACCGTAAGGCCCAAATCCGTTGATCACGAAGATACTGGATTCTAGCAATCTTCGACACGTTGATCGCGCATGATACCGTGAAGAAAGATCTACAATTCTTGAGCGTTGATCAAGCGCACTTGATTTCGCGAATTGGCTTCAACGTTCGTTGATTCGAGCGCACTCGAATGCCGAAAGTGGAGATAGGAGTTAACACTCGACTACCAATTTCATGGAGGCACAAAGCTTCACAAACGAAATTTTATTCAATTTTCAACAACTTATTAGAATGACATTACATCCCTATTTATAGGGTTTATGACACAACACGAATGACTTAAAAAAAATTACAACACAAAAAAGTACACGACTTGACAAACAGCACACGACATAAGAAATACGAGCAACGACTTAAACAAACTCGGCAGCGACTTATTTTCTTCTTCGCGACATAAGAAATTCGTATCAGCGACATAAAGAAAGTTCGCGATTTAAGGATGGCACGGTTTACGACCTAGGGATAAAATCATACAGTAGCTCGCGACCTAAAATCTTCAATTTCAACCCCGCGCGACCTAAGAAATGGCAGAGAAGAAATTCGCGACTTAGGCTGGAGATGGCATAGGTCGTTCGCGACTTAGGGATTGGATCGGCCACGACTTAAGGAGGAGTTCGCGACTTATGGTGGCTCGCGACATATGGATCTGGAACTTGCTGGCAGCGCGACTTCGAGATGTGATAGGTCGCTCACGACTTGAGACAGAGGACTTGTGCGGCATCGCGACTTTTGATAGGTCGCTCGCGACCTGGGTGGCTTCCTCACCGATCTTGCGACCTAGGATAGGTCGTCCGCGACTCCTCGAGATAGGTCGGCCGCGACTTATCGAGGTAAGCTCTTCATCATCCTCCCCTTGTTGGAAGGAATTCGTCCTCGAATTCATTCTCTCGTCATCTTCGTCAAGTTCCTCCCCATAATACGGAATTAAGTGTTTGACATTGAAAACATCAGAAGTATGAACCTCTTCCGGTAATCTTAACATGTACGCATTATCATTTATCTTCTTTAAGATTTCCACTGGACCAATCTTCCGAGCTTTTAACTTGTTATAAGTGTCAACCGGAAAACGATCTTTTGTTAACACTGCGTAAACAAAATCTCCTTCCTTGAAGACAACACTTCTTCGTTTCTTATCCGCCATTTGTTTATACCTCTCATTTGTCTTCTCCAATCGTTCCTGAACGATACTATGGCATTCTGTCAACCCATCAACAAAATCAGCAGCCCGCTTAACTGTCCCCTTCGGTTGTAGGACTATTGTCAAATCCAACGGCCCCTTTGGTAAGCTTGAATATACAATCTGAAATGGACTGAAACCTGTACTTCGGTTATTTGCATGATTGTGAGCAAATTCAGCTTGACACAACTTCACATCCCAACTCTTCAAATTGTTTTTCACAAGACATCGTAACAAATTTCCCAACGATCTATTCACCACCTCTGTTTGCCCATCTGTTTGCGGGTGATAAGCACTACTAAAATTCAGCTTCGTTCCAACCATCTTCCACAAACTCAACCAAAAATGGCTTAAAAATCTAGTATCTCGATCAGAAACAATAGATTCTGGTAAACCATGTAATCGATACACCTCTTTAAAGAATAATTGAACAACTCGGACGACATCAGCAGTCTTCTTACAGGCTATAAAATGTGCCATCTTCGAAAACCTGTCCACCACAACAAATATAGAATCATTCCCTCTTTGAGTTCTAGGCAAACCCAAAACGAAATCCATGCTGATATCAACCCATGGTCTGGTAGGCACAGATAACGGCATATATAACCCCGTATTCGTAGCAGTTCCCTTCGAAACCTGACAGATATGACATCTCTCCACAAATCTCTCTACCTCTTTCCTCATTGACGGCCAAAAATAAGATTGAGAAATCAACTGCAATGTACGATCTCTGCCTACATGGCCTTCGTCATGTAACTCTTTGATAATCTTCATTCTCAAACTGCAATCTGGTATACATAGTCGATTTTCCTTGAACAAGAATCCATCAACCAACACAAATTCATCAGTATCACCATCCTTAACTTTCTCAACAAACTTTGCAAAGTAAGGATCCTCCTCAAACAACTCTGGCAATAATTCGAATCCTGTCACTTCAACCTTCAACGTTGTCAACAAGTGATTTCTCCTACTCAGAGCATCTGCTACACGATTTGTTACCCCTGATTTGTGTTTTACCACGAAAGTAAATTGTTGTAGATATGCTATCCACGAAGCATGTCTCGCTGAAATCTTATCCTGTCCTTGTAGATGTTTTAATGCCTCATGATCGGTGTAAAGAACAAACTCCTTCTGAAACAAGTAATGTCGCCAGTGCTTCACTGCTTGAACAATCGCGTAAAATTCTATATCATAAGTGCTACATCTCATCTTGGCTCCAGATAATTTTTCACTGAAATACGCAACTGGTCTTCCATTCTGGCTCAATACTCCACCAATTCTCACTTTCGAAGCGTCAGTATGCAATTCAAACAATAACTGAAAATTCGGCAGTACCAGAATTGGTGCTGTCGTCAAGAGTGTCTTAATCTTCTCAAAGGCGACTCCTGCTTCCTCTGACCATACAAACTTCTTTCCTTTCATGCAATCGGTTACTGGTGTCATCACACTGCTAAAGTGTGGAATGAATCTTCGATAAAAAGACACCAAGCCATGAAAACTTCGCACTTCAGTAATTGTCTTCGGTTGTGGCCAACTCCTGACAGCTTCCACTTTATTTTCATCCACTTGAATACCTTCCTTTGACAGAATATACCCCAGGAATAAAACTCTATCCGTCATAAACACGCACTTCTTTGTTGCTGCATAAAACTGCTCTTGTCGTAGAATCAACAATACTTCTCGCAAATGCTGGATGTGTTCTTCCGTACTCCCACTATATATCAGAATATCATCAAAGTAAACAACCACGAACTTCCCAACAAATGGTCTAAAAATCTGGTTCATCACTCTCATGAAAGTACTAGGAGCATTTGACAAACCAAATGGCATAACCAACCATTCGTATAAACCCTCCCTGGTTTTAAAAGCAGTCTTCCACTCATCACCCGGTCTAATACGAATTTGATGGTATCCACTCTTCAGGTCAATCTTGGAAAATACAACAGCCCCACTCAATTGATCAATCAAATCATCAAACCTCGGCATAGGAAATCTGAATCTCACAGTGATCTTGTTTAGAGCCCGACTGTCCGTACACATCCTCCACGTTTCATCCTTCTTCGGTACCAATAAGGCTGGCACGGCACATGGACTCAAACTCTCCTGGACATGCCCTTGTTCTAACAACTCCTCCACTTGCCTTCTCAGTTCTTCATGCTCCTTCGGACTCATCTGGTAATGTGGCATGTGAGGTAACACTGACCCTGGCACAAGATCAATTTGATGTTGAATATCCCTCAACGGCGGTAACTCCTTTGGTAGTTCTTCTGGAAATACATCACTGAATTCTTCTAATATCGGTTTTACTTCCTTTGGAATTTCAACGGATTCAGTAGCTTCATGTCCAATCAACAAAAATACTTCGGGACTCTCCTCTACTTCTTCAACAAAATTTTTCAAAGTCAATAAAGTTTTCAGCTCCTCAATCTCTTCTGACTTGCTTTCTTCTTGTTGTCTCTTCTTTGGAACCAAAATGATCTTAACACCTTCAAACATAAAACTGTAGCTATTGGTCCGACCGTCATGTTGTACTGCTCGATCATACTGCCATGGTCTTCCCAAAAGCAAATGACAAACATCCATCTCAACCACATCACACCAAATCTCGTCTTTATATTTCTTCCCAATAGAAAATGGAACTCGAACTCGCCTATCCACCTTCACCTCTCCTCCTTTTCTTAACCATGCTAGTTTGTAAGGATTAGGGTGTTTCTCCGTCTTCAACTTCAGCTTCCTCACAGCTTCAGTAGAGATAATATTATCACAGCTTCCTACATCAATCACAAATTTACAAACTTTTCCCAGAATAGTGCATGTAGATTGAAAAATGTTGCTCCTCAACCAACTAGCCTCATCCTCTTGTTTCGGTGTTAAACAAGACCTTCTCATCATTAGATTACACCCTTCATCTCCTGACGCGGTATCTTGTTCATTCTCCTCAACTGGACTATCTTCACCTTCAACAGCATCATCACTTTCAACTTCAGCTATCATCGTTCTCTTCTTTGGCCTAGGACATTCGTTACTCTTATGACCCACTTCTTGGCAGTTATAACAGTTGAAACTGTTAGTAATCTTCGCCTTCGCCACTTCATTCACAACTGGTTTATTGACAGTTTTAGTAACATTGGAACTCTCACTGGCACCCTTCACTTGATTGTTGTAATTTGTAAACACACCACCTCCTCGTCTTCCCTGCTTCTCCCAAGCCAACGCTTTCTGGTGCGCTTCAGCCACAGATCTCGGATCAAACATATTAACCATATCCTGGATGTGCATTCGCAACCCTCCAACAAACCTCGCAGTCAATTGTTCCTCGGTCTCCATAATGTCATTTCGAGCAATCAGTTGATAAAACTCATCAGCATAGTCATTAACAGTCTTCGTTCCTTGCATCAAGTTTTGCAACCTCTGATACATGAGTGATTGATAGTTGTAAGGTAAAAATGTAGCCTTCATCAATTTCTTCATTTTCTCCCATTCAACAATCTTCGACTTCCCCATCCGTTCTCGTGTAAGTTTGGTTTGCTGCCACCACGCCATAGCTCTCCCTCTCAACCTAGTAGCAACTAACTTCACTCGACGGTCTTTCAGAACCTCCTTGAAATCAAAGATCTCCTCAACATTAGACAACCAGTCCAAGAATTCTTCTGCAACCATTCCTCCTTTAAATTCAGGCATCTCCATCTTCATTCCCGATTCCCATCGACGATCATCATCTACATCGCGATATTGTCGTCGTGTTTGTTCTCTATCTCGGTAATGAACACTTCCCCTATCACCATCAAACTCCTCATCAAAATCTGAAGTATATCGATGTCGATTACGACCTCCAACATCTCTACTACCACTTCTTCGATCAACATTCCTATCACGATTATCAATACTTCTATGATCTTGATCTTCTCTTCTCTCCCGATCTGAATGTAGCGAAGCTCTACTTCCCCCATGGTTCGATTCAGGTGAAACTCTTCTTCGATTTTGATTCATTTCAAGCATCATTCTCTCTAATCGACCAATTCCTTCATTCAACTTTTCAGTGAAACTCTCGTTGATTCGTTGTTCCATTTCATCGGCCCCTTCTCTTCCATACAAAGCATTAATATTGCGATGACGTTGAGCTCGTCTCGGAGGCATGATTGAACTTCAAACAAACACAAGAATAAGTTTCAAACACTTTCCGAACTTTGATCCGAAGTGAGATGAATCGAAATTCCCAACTTGTTGCAACTTCTCGATGAACACGATGAACACCAACTTCTCCCAAATTGCAAATCCGTTCTTCCAAACTTCAAATTCTCAAAACCCAAGTCTCCAAATAATGCAAACTCCTTGCGATCTAGCTCTGATACCAACTGACGCAGCGTGGGAAGCGAATTCGACGATATAAATCGAATCCGTCCAGGATCTCACATGATTAGCGGAAATAATCGGTGAATCATTGAAGAATCGATGGAGTTATGAATACCGTAAGGCCCAAATCCGTTGATCACAAGATACTGGATTCTAGCAATCTTCGACACGTTGATCGCGCACGATACCGTGAAGAAAGATCTACAATTCTTGAGCGTTGATCAAGCGCACTTGATTCCGCGAATTGGCTTCAACGTTCGTTGATTCGAGCGCACTCGAATGCCGAAAGTGGAGATAGGAGTTAACACTCGACTACCAATTTAATGGAGGCACAAAGCTTCACAAACGAAATTTTATTCAATTTTCAACAACTTATTACAATGACATTACATCCCTATTTATAGGGTTTATGACACAACACGAATGACTTAAAAAAAAATACAACACAAAACAGTACACGACTTGACAAACAGCACACGACATAAGAAATACGAGCAACGACTTAAACAAACTCGGCAGCGACTTATTTTCTTCTTCGCGACATAAGAAATTCGTATCAGCGACTTAAAGAAAGTTCGCGACTTAAGGATGGCACGGTTTACGACCTAGGGATAAAATCATACAGTAGCTCGCGACCTAAAATCTTCAATTTCAACCCCGCGCGATCTAAGAAATGGCAGAGAAGAAATTCGCGACTTAGGCTGGAGATGGCATAGGTCGTTCGCGACTTAGGGATTGGATCGGCCGCGACTTAAGGAGGAGTTCGCGACTTATGGTGGCTCGCGACATATGGATCTGAAACTTGCTGGCAGTGCGACTTCGAGATGTGGTAGGTCGCTCACGACTTGAGGCAGAGGACTTGTGCGGCATCGCGACTTTTGATAGGTCGCTCGCGACCTGGGTGGCTTCCTCACCGATCTTGCGACCTAGGATAGGTCGGCCGCGACTCCTCGAGATAGGTCGGCCGCAACTTATCGAGGTAAGCTCTTCATCAGGTATCCCTGCGCTTCTTCTTTTACACTCCTTAGAAGATTATTATTATTGCTAATGCTACTGCCGCTTCCGCTGCTATTATTATTATTATTATTATTATTATTATTATTATTATTATTATAAACTTAGTTAGTTGTTATGAAACTTAGTTAATTGTTATAGACTTAGTTTGTCTATTATTATCATTCCTATCGTGATTATTGTTGTTGTTGTTAGTATTATTGTTATAAACTTAGTTAATTTATTATTATTATTATTATCATTATTATTATATATAAACTTAGTTAATTTATTAGTATTATTATCATTATTATTTTATATATATATATATATATATATATATATATATATATATAAACTTAATTGTTTTTTATAAAACTTCGTTAACTTGGTTAATATTTTATAATTTATTATTGTTGTTATAAACATAGATAATTTTTATAAACTTGATTTATTTATTGCTATTATGCTTATGATTATATGAGATTTCATTTCAATAACTAATGTATGACTGCAGTTTCCAATATTATTGTTTAGGCACTTATACAAAAATTGTTTTCTCGCCTAGTTGAACCACTTTAAAGAGAATTATGCTCATTATTCATATCAGTTTAATTAACCATGTGCTCTTGTGTTATATATGGTGTGCATTAGCACAAATGAATCATGTGCTAACATGAAAGTTATGTTATGAACAACTATACTAGTCTGACACGACACTCTGCTATTACTAAAAAATATACGCATACAGTAATATAATACCAGGAATGATAAGGGACATATCCAAGTAAATGGCTCTGGTGCCTTCTCAAGAATTTTCCCTTGGAGTTGCATTTCAGTCTGTGACTACTGCTTAGTTTCCGAAGATTCAAGTCATCCACTCTTTGGGCTCGGTTTAGCAAAGATGTTTCTCGCTCTGCTGTTGAATCCATGCACTGTTGTTACAAGTGCAACAGAGACTAACTGAAACTTCTCTCCTCAATAGCTATCAACCTAACTGAAACTAAAATATATATGTGCACTGTTGTTACAGGTACAACAGACTACACGACAATGAACTTTCAGCATAACAGTACTCCACTTGTAACATGAAAATGGCCATATTTTCACACAAAACATACTGAAATAATGCATTGAAAAAACTGGACTTCCTACCCACCCAGTTCAATCCTAACCCCCAAAATTGTCACTTGATACTTCTTACCATTTAAACTTTGCTATCAAAACTCATTTGCCTGAGAAATCTCCCTTTGTATTCATCAATCATCGGAATGAAATGTTTTTCTTGATTTTCACATGACATTCTTCAGTAAAACTCCTGTACTGGGTCGGTGTAGTCTCATTTTTCTACACAGCTTCATTTGGAATCAATTTGCATGGTCCAGCTTACTTGCAGTTTAGTTTGATGTGTGTGAAACTAATAATGCAGCAGTAACAATCTATATATTATGCACTTAAAAAAGGTCTATCGGTCATGCAAATTATTATGAATTTGTGTTATGTAAGGGAACGTTTTCCGTAATGGGCTTGTTATTTGTATGGAACAGTGTAACGTAGATTTCGAGAGCAACACCAATAACTCATTCAGTTAAGGCATTTGCTTTGATAATAGTAAAACCATTGCCTTAAAAATTGTAATGCCAAAAAACTTTAATGCTTACATTCTCATATATCTAGTTGAACGACCCATTACAAAGACTATTATGAAAGTGTGGTTGGTGAAAAATTCATTTATCAACATGATCTACATCACACTTCGGTGACACAAAAAACATAAGTATAAATATTTTAAAAGTGTGGGTAAATAGGTTATGAATATGTGAATATGTACAATTAAAGATTTTAGAAACACTCACCATCTGGCAAGTTTGTACTTTTTAATGCGTCATCAGCAAACGAAAGAGGTGTTGGAGTAGCGTCAGCAATTTCTAAGCTAATTCCACTTTTGTCAAACACGCTTATCTTTTTTGAGGGATGAACATGCCAAGCCAAAACTCTGATTCGAGTAGGCAGTACAGACAAGAGATCTGGATATCTAAAGCTCACAGTAATTTTGCTGCACCAAGGTAGTAAAAAAGATATCAGATTATTTACGAGAGAGGTTTTCTTATGATATATATTGGATCAATGATTGTGTAACTCTACGACTATCTGCTTTATAAAAAACTTCACTGTTGCACATCATATAGGACCAATTAATGGTAGATACTAACATTCTACTAAGATAAAATGACCATGTAAGTTTGTAGTCTACCCGTAGAAACCAAAACCTTATAGAAGGCCAACTCTTCTTAGCTAAACCGCTGCTCTACTGTGCCTACTGACAACTTGATGGTAACACATTAAAATGGATGGCAATATGTTTTGGAGTAGACGGAATCATGTTTTACTTGCGATGAAAACATTTCCAATAACACGACCACAACTTCAAAAGAGAATAAATTTAAATATTTGTCAAAGTAAAAAATCAAAAGACATCCCATTGTGTTGCTCTTTTTTATTTTAGAAGATGTATATTTCAGGATTGTCTTATTCAATTATTTGTAAACACTGATAGTACGATAAAATATAGATAATGTTTGAATTGAATATTATTTAGAATGTTCAAGTAAATAATCTACTGAGCCTAATTTTAATGGATACTGATATTTATGAAATTTCATGATTATACTAATACATACGATTTTATCAAAGAATGTGTCATCTCGTTCCCAATTGTAAAAGTGATAATGTCTTCTTTGTTCTGGTTGTCGTTTCCATAACAATTCTCATGGCTCGTAAGATTCAAAGTATCGAAACTCACAGAACCATGCTTACAAACTCATTAGCTTTTGCATCAAAATTGACGATTAGGCAAAATGAAACAAATAAGCTTAATAAATAATTAATGCCAACAAGCTAATAATAAAGAACAAAACCAACCAATCAAAGTCTTCCAATACAAATCAATTATGTCGAAAGCTAGGCTACGGTACAGGTCAACAATCTGGCTTCCATATAACTCCTTGACTATTCGAAGCTGCAAAAAAAATGCTTAGATGACCTTACATATATTACGTAGTAAAGAATGACCATGTCCTAATGAAACAACATACATAATCATTGGGCTTGTTATTTGTTCATATTACATGGAACAGTGTGACATAGATTTCGAAAGCGACAGCAATAACTCATTCAGTTAAGGCATTTGCTCTAATAATAGTAAAACTATTGCCTTAATAATTGTAATGCCAAACAAACTGTAATTTTTCACCATTGCTATGTTTATGGCTGGTATTGGAGCCTATATTGTTTACAAATATAGGTTAAGGGCATGATTCATGTTGTTGTTTTCTAAATTCAATCTTGAAATTAGTTAAAAAATTGCTAGAGAAGATGTGAGTGTAAATGGTAGGAAAATTCTCCTTTTCAACAACTGCTTTGCCACTCAGAAATGAAATCCAATCACGGTGTCTGTGTATGTGTGTGTATCTTATATATAAAGCAAATACTTTAAGTAGTGAAGCCTTTTTCCAGTTGCCAACACTGCCCCAGCCTTATTTAAAAGAGGAAATTATACCTACGGCCAGGTTCGTCTTTTCTACACCACGTTCATGACCCATTCCTTCAGCACGTTTTTAAACTATCTATACCATGTTTTTTCCCTGTCTATTTCTTCATACCTCAGTTCCTTTACCCTAAATATTCCTTACCTCGCTTCCCAATCTCTCACCACGGAAAAAAAAAACTAGGCCTGAAATCAAAGCATACTCAAGGGGTTTGCGTATGGAATTCACCATAGCTGAATAATAGTATGGCAGTAAAGGTTTTGGGTACGACTTCTTTCGTTTCTTTTAATTTCAGATATAGTTATTCTTCTTTTATTAGTAACTGAATTGTGTGGGTTTGCTTTTAAAATTATTATTGATCTGAAAGTTCGTGATGTTATTGCTATGTTATGTATCATATCTCTATGATATAAAGATTTTGAAAACTTGGATTTACGTTTATGACCAGAATGGGTTGAAGTAGAGCTACAGAGGGTTTGGATAAGTGTGGTTCAATGCTTTATCGAAGAAGACAGAGACAATAATTGATTCTGATTTATGGAGGTAATTTTTTAAAACTTTGTTTTGAATAATTTATATGGAAATTGGCAGCTGTATAATGTTTCGCTTGAAGTTTTTTTTTCGTTTTATGGATATTAACATCAAAACTAAAAATTAAAAAGGCAATGCAAGTGGAAGAATGAATATATGTAACGACCCGTAAATTTTGTTAATTAAATTTGTCATTTTAATAAGATATTGGAATTAAATTTTGGAAGAAATGAAAAAAAATTATAATTAATATTGAAGCGAATGTTAAAAATGGAATGAAACCATGGAAATTTAAGATAAGTATTAAAAGTTGAAATGAAATTACGAATAATTGAAGTAATGTAAATTATTATATTAGGCTAAGATTTGAATATAAGAATACAAAGGTAAATAGTGAATTAATTTAATGAATTAATATATGTTATTTATTTAGGATATTGAATAAATTTGGTAATCCTATTGCAATTAATAGTAATAATGTTGATATAAGCTAATAAATTTAATTTCAATGCAATACCCATTAATGGATGAAATTAAATGAGATTTATGTAAATGTATACTAGGTTTTACATCAGATGGAAGTTATTTGTAATAAGTGGATGTAAATATTGAATCAATTTATGAAATAAATCTAAATGTTATGTTTGGTTAGAACATAGTCGAATGAAATTAGTAGTATGGAAATAAATGCCAACATTGATTATAAGTAACAAAGGCTTATTTATGTGACGAAGAGTAACGGTAATGTTTATTTAGGTTACCTATTTAATTAGTTTGTTAATTGGAATTTGAGATAAATTGTAATAAATGTAAATAAATGTTACATTTGGGTGAATGTAATACAATGGTTAGGAGTGTTAGAATGGATATATTAAAATGATGAATGGGAAAAACAAGGTAACTAAATTTATATAGTAGTATTGAACTTAATAAAGGATTTGAATTAAACGAATCAATTGATATATGTTTATTTCTTTAGTATGTGTATAAAATTTGGAAATCAAATTGCAATTAAAGGAAATTAGGTAGTACGTTATTTGAAAATAAATTTAATAAATACATTAAGAAAATGTAATATAATTCACTGTTAATTATACCTATAAAATGTCAATTTATTTAATAGCAAGATTTTCAATCAATAAACGGATCTATTGAGGTTTCAATTTATAAATTAATAACGTTTAATGTGAAATCAAGTACAATTATTTGACTTAATTTGTGCAGATAGGGTAGGTGTGATTTGCCATTTAAAATGGTTAATTTTATAAGATGTAGTTAATGATAATCCTATTTATAATATGACAATAGGCTAATTTAAAGCAAGATTTAATTGAAGAAAAGTTCCAATAATTGAATTTATTGCGAATAAATGAAATTAAATATAGTAGTTTGTGAAGTAAATGTTAATTTTATTTATAATATGAGGATTGGTTGATTTAAGGAGTGAAAACCAAGATTTATTAATTTAGTTGAAATATGGAATTTGATAAGAGGATTAATTGCAAATAAGTGGGATATAATATTAGAATATTACATAAATGAGAATTTAGATGAAAAGTGAGAATGTTAATGTAATGGATTTTTGATTCCAATATTTATTTCATCCATTTGTTAATAATAAATTGAATAGTAGAATGAAAAGTAAATTAATAGAAATTTTGAAAATTAAATTTATAATTTAATGAGATTGAGGTTAATATTGAAATTTATAAATTATTCACCTCTAAGTTGACATTTAATTTTGTTAATCATTGTAAATGATTGAGAAATCATAAGTGGTGAAATTTGGCAAATTTTCGAATTGAAATTGAAAAGTTGATTTTAAAAAAAAAATTAATTAACTAGAAAATAGTCATTTTGGCCACTGGCTCGGATTTCGACGAAACCAGTTTCATCAGATCCGTAACGGTGAATTATTGTAGGATTTCAAGTTTCGTAACGATCGGATTTGTCGTTTGATCGTACGGACTTAAAACGCCTTGAAATAAACGAAATTGAAATCAATTTGGAAAATATTTTTTTTTTTGGCATAACTTCTTCATAGTAGAATTTGGATCTGAAACCTTTTCCATTGCGTTTAAAATATTTTTAAACATCTATTTTGATATATGGGTTGACCCAATTTCGTTCCGGAGTCAGAACGGGCTTTTTGGGCCATTTCGTCGTTAGCGCGTACATCTATTTTATCTTATCCATTCTATTTCAAGTCTATCTATAAATACGTTGTTATAAACCCTAATTTTCTACATTTCCATTTGTCTGTACGTACATCTTCTTCTCAACTCCTCCTCAATGGCACACAACAAAAATTCCAGATCCAATTTTCAATTCAAAGTCAAAAATCCAAACTCTTCAGAAAAATTCATAAAAAAATATATGTTGAAGCTCTCGAAGTGCGTAATCTTCTGGTGAAATTCGTTTTTCGTTTTGGATTGTCGTTTGACCGGTAAAAATCGAGGAAGTCTAGGCCATTCATCACGTCGAAATCAAACTCGACGGATCGACGAACCGTTTCTGCGTATTGTAGAGGGGACCGAAGGGAGTCGATCTGTGCAGTTTGTTCGTGGAATTAACGGCTAGATCGTGCTATAAAATTCAATTAGGGTTAAATCAAGGGGGCGGCGGCGGTGCAAAACCGCGACCGGAGGCATCGTAATCGAGGCAGTAGGAGCGGCTCGTCGTTAGCAGGACGTTGGTGGTTGCGGCACGTCGAATGAAGGTCGGAGGTGGTCGTATTTCTCGGTCAAAGGGCCGGTCAAAGGGGGCTGCAGTGGGTTCGAGTGTGCGTTGTGTTCTAGGTTGCGTGTTTTCCTTCCTGTAGCGCATGAGTTCACGGCAGAGACTTACGTGGCATATTTTTTTAGGGTAAGCTTTATTTTGTTTTAAATTTAATTTTGTTTCAAACAATATAAATCGAATAACTTTCACATATGAACTCTGTTTCACGTGCAATTTTTTTTGTTAGTATCGTAATACAATTCCGGACACTTTGACGCTAGTTTGGACGAATTTGAAGACTGTCGGATTTTGAGTTTAAATTGGATTTTAATTCAATTTAAATTCAAAATGTGAGTGTTTAACCCACTCACGACTTCTAATATTTTTTATATTTGTTAAATTGATTTATGATGTATTTAGAAATTTATTTATAGCTGTTTGACATATATTTCATCATTATCCCGGTTAATTTGCATTCATATAATTTACTTATTATTTAATTCATTATTGCATATAAACTGCCAGTTAAATTTTTGGTTAAATTTATTATTGCATATAAACTGATAGTTAAATTATTAGTTAATTTATTGTGCATATAAACTGCCAGTTAAATTATCAGTTAATTTATTTTGCATAATAAACTGCTATTTAATACCAGTTGTTATTATCCGTTCTATATTGATGTTATTGATCGAATTTGATGATGATTGAAATAAATGGTTGATATATTTTATATTGTTGCAAACTGCAAGTTATTATGCATTTTATTGCATTCAGGATTGCGGTTTGAAATGATATATAACCGTAAAATTTTATTTTTAAAATTGCGGATTGAAATGATAAATATCCGTATCACTTGACCATAGAATAGAAAATTTTATACAGACACCGTGGTATCTATATAAAATTATTTTGAAAATGATTTCTATGATTTTGGAAAGGAATATACGGTTTAGTAAATATTAAATTTTAATATTATATAAATATTATTTTATATAGTTAAATTCTTGAATATAAGCCATGTATAGAATTTATTAATAAAAATGATTTTAATAACAAAGTTTGATTTCTTTCATATAAAATCGTAAGTATCCATTTAAATTCTATTGTAGATAGAGTTTATAATGACTCAAATAAACTTAAAGTTGGAAGATAAATATGAAATTGGTTTGAATAGAATTATTTAAGAATTGTACTTGAATAAATTGGATTTGGAATGTAAATAAATTTAGATTTAAAAGGTATGATTTTATAACTTGGTTTTTTTATTTAGAGGATTTAAATGAATATCAAATTGATTTAATTAAATATTATCAAGTTAATTTACTTGGAAGAATATCCAGTTATTTGAGGGCTTAAGGTTTTACTAAAACGATATTTGATTTATTAAGTAAAACATTTTAAATCTAAATAATAGTAATTAAATTTGATATATGAAATTTTCAAAGAATTAATTTTGAATTGGTGGAATATTTAAAGCTTTGAGTTATATGGAAATATAAAATGGTTGAATTGGAGTTTTAAATCGGAATTTGGAAATTTATTTGTGAAATCAAAAGGCTATTTTATTATATAAAGTAATTTAGTACTTAAACCATTTAAGTATTCGGAGTTATATTTCAAAGCTATGGGTTTCAAGTATATAGATTTGAAAGTGCTATGATTTTTGAAAAAGGATATATTTGAAATAAAATGATATCATACCGATTTGGGTTTTAAAAATAGAAATGATATCGTATTTATATGGTTTTGAAATGGATATTATATTCTGGTTTTAAAATATAATTATTTTAAAATGACCGCGGTGTTATAATAACGTTTGGTTGTTAAAGAGACCGGGATCGGAAGTTGTCATACTCTCTGCCAACCCCGAAAACCACTTTAACAACCGTGTACGCGGTGGAAATTCCAGAATGAAGTAGAATGGTGGCGGCGTTTCCTTTGAGGTAAATACGTGAACCCAACTCACATGAGTTGGCATAAAATGGCTAAAACAGGAGCGATTCTCGGGCCAATTGAGGTAGCACCTTTGAGCGGACACATTCCTTCGATTTTATACTTTGACTTTTGGATTGATTCGGTGGCCACTTTTGATTTTCTTCTTGGAGGTGTGGTTCGAGGTGGGCGGTAGCTGCGGCTACGCGTTACCACCGGCCCGGACGCGTAAGGTATATCTACCCTGGCATTGCCTAGTTGTGCCATGTCACCTACCCTAGCGCGCCTTATACGATTTTGGTTTTGTACCATACCTATGGAATGCCCTCTGACGACGCCCAGTACGGGGGAGATTACGGTACTGTATAGACTATGGGAATATATTATGTGTTAATGTGGAAAATGTAAAGCCTTAACGCTATTTAAAAGTAAGTTTATTTTACAATTAGACACTATTATAATACCGAAATATACTACATAGTAAATTTTAACGGATCCTTAGAAAATGTAAATCTCGAGCATCTCTTAAGTTACTGCACTCATATTTATTCATGTTGATTTAACTTACATAAGATCTTTTAGTTCTGACTCGAGTGTTTTGTTTTCCAATTCGCTCGGGTCAGTCCGAGCGTTTCATGATTTGAAGATTTTAGCTCTGGAGAAAGAAGACGACGATTAGTAGTACTGTTTTCTACTATATTATTCCACTACACTATTGTATTCCGCTGCATTGATATTTATTGGTATGTGAACTCTGATATTTATTGTATAAAGAAGAATCAAATGTTTTGTAAACAGTTTTATGAATTGTATATTGATTATTATATTTTATCCTTCCGCTGTGAGATTCTGTTTTGTTTTTCTCCTCTGTTTGTCTTATTTACCCCATAACAATCTGCTCTTTTGTATGTTTTAAGTCTGACGTGTGTGGTTTATCGTCGATTTAAAGCGTGCGAAAGGCGGGACGTTACAATATATTTTTAGTATTGCTACATCTCCCTTATATAAAATTAGGTATTGTTATGGTTGATTTTATGTTTTCGAGCGATTTAACTTTTTTCAAGTTGAGCAAGATGCTTCACCCTCCATTGTTCTTATGGATCACTTGCCTTATTTATTAAACAATTGGGTAAAAATTATATCGTCTTGAAATTCATGTATCCTATTTATTTAGATATGTTTACTGCTCAAACCAAATCATTGGTATTTTTTACTCATGTCTATATGCAGTAGATTTTCATAGTGCATGTAACACAAATTGGTCTGTAAACTGCACATTAGTATGCTTGCTAATATAACTTAACAGTAGTAATCCAGATTACAGCATGAGTTGTCGAGTTCGTCGCTTGGTATAATGGTTTGGTTGATTATATGATATAGTAAACCATGATTTGATTAGAAAATGGATACATGGAACAACACTACAATGCTATACCTGCAAAATTCACAATATTAGTAAAATAATAATGATCATTTGAATTTCTTTCCGTAGCAACATGCATTGATTGTATTGATTCTATGGACAAGCCAAGCAAAATACGTACCAAACCACAAACAAATTTATAAGGCTTGGTCAATTGGTTTCAACCTATTTGTGGCACTTTGAATAATTGAACAATTTTGTTTATGTTAAAAGTTCATTTGATTAAATGTGATAACAATCTGTTGCTATTTCATTGTTGATCAAGTTCACATTTCAAATAGTTGTCCATGTCAAAATGTCAACTGTATTATTCATGAACGGAAGATCCATTGATAATCATTTAATTTTTGATTGGTTGCTTTAGTTTTTTTCTACCTTACCGTGTATAAAACTCTCCATCATTCTAAAATGCAAAGAAGTTGAATTGGCCTGCTTAGCCACATATAATAGTTAATGTAATGACAACTTATTTTCTCCCTTAGTGTCTTGAAATAAACTACAGTGTGGGTTGTCATTGATCGAATTACTGATACAAAGCTTTGCATCACTTGAACTTTGCATATGACGTTGTTGGATATTCTTAATTGTAGTACAGGAACTTTGCATGTTTTTGAGGCTTGGAGCATGAATTTTATGGACAACCAAGAAGACTACTGAGCCACATAGCCAAGTCTAAGATATTAGCCATATTTTTTTTTTATTTTACATGCACATGTTCTTTAGGTTGTGTTCTTTATAAAGTTATTTTTTGTAAACCGACACTGAATCAGATTTTGTTTGCCTAATGTAGTAACTTAATATGTTGAGGACGCAGAGCATCTATTATATGGGTTTCAAGATGAAAAACACAGTTTTGACATTTTGAATTCTTAGAATTTTATCCTCGGCTTTGGTACCAAACTGATATATTTACACTTTTATTCTCTGCAATTGTAACAGATTAGGAATACTCACCATCAACCATCTCCTCCTCTTCAAATACCCAAATGAACCATCTTCTCAAATAATATTCCCTTTTTTTCTCATATTTTCGAATCAATATTATGAAACTTGGAAATCAAGTGAACATAGCATCAATATGAAATGGACAATATCAATTTGAACTTGAAACTTCAAAATTTAATACTTTTAAAATGCACTTCTATGCTAAAGTTTCTTTTAAATGATTATCATAGCATACTTTGTTTATAGACAATCTACATGCTTCTTCTATCTGCAATTTTTTCTTATCATAATTTGAAATTCTATTTTAACGCTTGATATAATTTATCTACAAATTGGTTGTTTACCAGCAGTAAAAAATTTGGTTTATAAAAACGCAGAATCCCAAAATCCTAACGTTGGAAATAAATTTTAGAATTTGACGCGACATCTCAAATAATATCTTAAAGATTGTTTACAAAGTAACCGCTTCTGTTGTAAATAATTAATAAAATAAACTTTCTACAAACAATTAGCCCCAAAATATGTACATATGCTATTTATTTAATGTTATATGCATATGCATTTCAGATACAAATGTAAGTATGCAACCTACCCGCTATACTATATATAAGAGGCATGCATTATATACTATTATATATGTGAGAATCACTGTAACTTATCATGTCATGCAATTTAACCGAAATTTGTGTTTTGTTGCCTGACCTCCTTGTGTATACCATGTAACAATATTGCCTAAGTGGAATATGATTTGACAACCGCAAAAACTTTTGCTTATCTTCTTCTAATTAAAATCATTATTTGATGAAGTCATATGACCTGGTCCATGTTTAGGTATTAAATCAGTGTACTTGAATAATTAACAATATGTATGAAACTATTTCTTTTGACATGATCATAGATTCAAAATCTCTTATTGACGCGTAGGAAAATTTAAAATATTATGTTGTAAAGGTGGGTGACAAGACTGTTTTGAAATAAAATTGACCTTGGTGGTTATATTTTATATATAATTGGTACACCTTCAAACCACTTATACATTTATTCTTTTTGTTGGGATTAAATGTTAAACTCCTTTTTCGAAAAATATACATAGCTAATTCAGATGGCCTTAGGGCATGCCTTAAACTTGAGATTTGGATTTTTCTTTACTCATTATTCTCACGCGTTGCACTAAGTAGATGGCATTGCTGGATATTTGTTTTCCACGCACAAAGTGGGCACTTTAGTTTTATTTTACACCTGAACCTTACAGACTTCACAGTAAATGATTCTAGATTCAAATATAGTAATGAAAAACTTCATGCACGAAAAATTTACCAGATAAAGTTAATGATAGATTTAAATGCATGGCCTACCAAATTGTTAACAGTGTCGTATTTTATCTCACACATATTGCACACATAAAGCTTCAGGTTTAATTTCACTAAAATCATTTTGTTGCAACCATAGAGTCATCTCCTATGAAAGAAACAAGGTTATTAAATTGGTTAAAATATTTTCTGGGACACATCTTTTTAAACAAGTGCAACTCGATTTATATCTTAACTAAGCATGTAACTAATTGACAACATAATCTATATGGATGATCCATATAATGATTCAAAAGTAATTTGTCTTCTGCTTTAGCTTTCAATCTAAAACGATTTGGCTCATTGAATGTGCCAAGGTGACATGTATTTTCTGCTGAAAAACTTCCATAAAGATCTTATGCCATTTTTATTTTTTTAATGATGGAATCAATAATCTGATTGAACATGTTAACAACTGCATTTGTCCATATTGCTAATCATTTCTTTTTTACTGTTTTTTTAAGAAAACCAATTTTGTTAGCTTAATTTTTAGATTATTCTGATGCTTTGGTTCCAAAGAATGAAAAGCTTCCATCTACAGATTCATGGTCAAGACAGATATGAAGAAGTCTAGAAAAGGGGAGAATGAAATGGTGATTGTAAAGGGTAAACCATAATTGACAGAGTCAGGTAAATTCACCTTTACTAGCTTTCACATTAGCTTCTCTCTGTTTCTCTTTTGTCTACAAGTCAAGTATCTTTATTTCTGTATATTACAGAAGCTTGATAGCTCAAACATTCTATTGAAAGATAGTAATCACAAGCGACAATAAAATAAAATTTTAACTTTATTTGTTGGCCTTCGATGATCGAAAATCGTAAACAACTAACTTTACACTAGGAAAATATTTGATTCCTATTTATCAAAATAGCATAAACAAATATTTCCTAAAACATCCCTTACCATTACCGATAAAGAATTTAATGCATTGCAAGGTTGAGGCTAATTTTGTCTTTTTCCCTCATGTTTTGTTTGCATTTCCCAAAACTACCATTATCCTGGACTCCATGTCTCAGCCATTCAAGCTCTTCTCCCTCAGAAAATCTCAAAAATGAAATTTTTGGTCTTCATCGAAGCTGTGAGTTCTATTTTATGAGCAAATTAATGTTTCCAAGATACTGAGAGTAGAGAGAATGGAGAGGGCTTGATAATGGCGGAATAGGGATGAGACATAAAAGTTTTTTCATGTTCCATACAATCCAAAAATTTGTGAGCTTTTCCTCGCTAGTTTTCTAAGATTAAAATTTCATTTTTGAAGGTTTGATTAGGTTTTATAAACAGCTAAAATTTGATTTCTATTCAAAATTAAAGTATAGATAAATTATTTACATTCCAAGGAACGTAAAGTTTTCTTCTAACAAACAAAATGATTCTGCTTAATAATGTATGTAATAGTCATAAAAACTATAATTGATTGATATATATACTGATTTGATGGATAAATTGTTTTAGTAACCTTGGGTAATTAACATGACCATAAAACTTTTGTTGTGAATACCACCCAATTGCCACTATTTTCTCTATTGTAGACGATGCACAGATCCTGCTTAGACTGAGATAGAACATACTTTTGACCAAAAGGACAATGAACAACACATTTTTTTAATTGAAGAGGTACTCATTTATTTCCATTTACTGCTATATGCTATCCATGTTTATAATTTGGAGTTTTACATTGCTTATGTTCTATGTTGGTTAACTTTGTATGATTATAATATGGTATTCATCCATTTGCTTTGTCATCCTCTATTTGTTTCTTTACATTATAGCTCTGTTGTCTTTTTAATAGTAGATGAGGCCTCAAAACATACACTATTTGGGTTGAAGCTTAATCATCCCCTCATTTATTTGAAGCCAGAACTTAATTTCAGTTTATGTGAAACTCTTCCTTTAGAAAATGCTTTGTAACATCAAATAAGTTCTATAGTGAGAATTTCTATTTTGCTTTTATAGCACCATGCAAAATACGTAAAGTTGTACGTATAGTTCTTAATTGCGGTGAAATCCTTCCTTTTTCTTCCTTTCGAAATTTATAGTAATGTCCAATATTAATCTTCAATAAGGAATTGCTTTGTCATAATTGATTATTTGTTGTACACTTTCACCCTTTGACTAGGGATTATTTTGATCCTACCTTTTGTTGTTGTTATTTCTGATTTTATGTCAAATTTTGCTTATTAGCGAGAGCCATATACTATTAGTTTATGCTACTAGTCTATTAAATATTTGACAATCCATCTATGCTTTATTTAGCTTTTCCAATTTGGATGAATGTGACAGTAAATCTGAAACCCTGTATCTATTAAGTTTTATATCCTTAATTAAAGCTAGGTCTAATATTAATTCTAAACTTGCTACGTACAACCTTATAATCGTTTTTGTGAATAAATATTGGTAAGCTGGGTCCAATGTTACCACCTTATTGGAATTGCTAAAAATTTCCACCTTCTGCAGTTTTGCAGCATAATCAAAAACATATCAAGGGTCTGAATTATTATAGGAAGAGTAGTTGTTAAGGAGAAATACTAACATTAGCAAGTCCATTTTTCCCTAAGCATAACCAAAAGTTTTTGAGAGTGATTGGAGTTCCCTTTCCTAGAACAGTTGGTCATGTAAGCAATATTTTTTCTAGATTTTTTGATGATTTGGAGAGAAAAAATTCATATTGTTTTCTTTACAATGTAATAGTTATGAGAAGGCAAAATAATTTAATGAGAGCAATGAACCAGGTAATAACCTTTAGGATTCAGCTTCTCCATCTAGGTAAGATCCTTCTCCTAACATGGCTACTTCTTCGCAATTATCAAATGTTACGTTCCCATGCACGGTAACTTTGTTTTGAAAATAATAATTACTTTCAACTATTTGATTCTATGCTTTATTGTAGTCTATTCATTTGCAACACTTAAATTACTTTGTTTACAAAAGTTGATTAGTAGATCTATCCATAATCCACCTAAATTGACAAAATTATCGCATATGTCTTCTATGATTCAGCTAATTGAGACCGCTGGATTGTTATTTGGAATGATAAGACAATCTCCTTTACATGTAGTAAATAAGCCAGAATCTAATATAGTTGATTTTCCCACAATGGCCTTTATATGAGAATCAAAATTTAATAATTGTTTTGCATAATTTTAGTTAATGCGTTTCATTTTTGATTGGTAAATCTAGATACAAAATTTACTTCCATCTCATTTTTCATGATGTAGATAAGTTTTGTTTATAGAATATACCCAAGGACATAGGACTCTTCATGGTCAAACGACTACTGATGTTCTGACCCTATTCTACATTTTATAAAACTGAAACCAATCACTTTATCGTCCTTTTTTTCCTATTTTTTTTATGAAATAAATCTTCAAATCTTAGAGAATGACCATAAATAATAATTTGCTTACTTTTATATGTATTATTTTGAAAATGTTGAAAATAATATTGCAAAGTTATTGTAGTTTCACTCTTCTTACTTTGTTTAAATAAACTGTTTAGACACAAACAAACTATTTGCATACTGTTATAATAGCTTATCAGTTTAAAATATATTATTTGAAGTATATAAAGCAAAAGTACAACATTGAAGAAATTCAGCTATTTAAAAATGAGCCATGAAATCTACTTTAATTTATTACAGTGAATTCTTATTTTATGCAAAAAAATACGGATGATGACATTATAATTGAACATTTTATATTATATAGATGATTGCTGGGAAGAATACATTCTTATTGAGTTCAGACAAAAGGGAGAATGTGTGGAAGCCCTAAAGCTAATGCAAAAATCCAACATAGGATCATGGGTTGGTTATTCAAGATCTTGACCACTACTTAATACAATATTACATTAATTGTAATTGTAAAGGCATAACATGTATAATTATTTTGCGTCTACTGAAACTTTTGTGCCAAATCATATGTTATTTATGCCATTTAACTAAACATTTGGATGTTCTATGTACATAGTAGAAAAATCATGGTGCTAAATTAGGATAACTTTACTATTGTTCATGTCTGAACAACTGTTATGCTATGTGTTCAAATATGTACCCATTATCGTCATACTCAAATTACATTTTTTTTTACTATTGAAACTTTTAAAACTCGATGAATTCTTTTTATTTTTTATTTTACTTCTACTGTGTTTTCTGTTTTGAGCTTTAAGATCATAAAAAGGTGAAATTATGGTGCTAAAATTTTCATGCAAACAAGTTTTCTTGGAGAACTGGATTAATAAGTGCTCATCATCAACAGTTGCATAAGAAACTGTTACATTTTATCGGTGATAAAAATTATTGTCTAATTTAATTTAATTTTTTGACTTTTGATCTCAAGTAGGTAAATTCATGTTTCGAAAAATTGATAAGGCAAAAAACATGATTTCAGCAGACGTTTACCACGCAAAATCTTAATGTTAATCGTATGGAAGCACAAGACCATGTTTGTTCTATTATACCGTAAACCTATGATCCATTTATTCTTTTAGCAAGCATTGACAAACTTAATGTATTACTTGTTGAATGAGAGTTGTGTTATACAATAGGCATCAGATTATATTATTATTTTTATAAACGCTAGGTTTATCTGGATGCTATTTTTTACTTTTATACAAGCTCTAAAAATGGAAAAATATCACAATGATCACTGTAGTTTACGCAATAAGCTCGAATTGTAGCAAGTACTACATTATTGCTGTCATTAACATGTATACAAAAAATGTAACTTTATCTCCCAAATCGATTAAATATGCATGATTTATCACATTATATGTGCAAATTCTAACCACAAAATCATCTTTTATCGATGAACCACACTTTGTTTATACCGTGGTGCAATAAGAAGAAGCTATCTCGTTTTTTTTTTTTTTTGCACGTGCTCCTTAGACGATTCCTTAGGACTTTTTTTGAGATATAGGATGGAAAGCATTCTCCGGTGATAAATATTATTTACTACATTAATTATATATAATATTTACTCTTATGCATAAATGATGCAGGATTTCCAGATTTCAAACCACGAGAAGGACTAATTTTTATATTTGTTGTATCTCTCAAGATATTGAAATAATAGTTGGTTACTATCTTTATTCCATTTTATTATTTCATGAAATAATTTAGTCTAATTCGTCTTTTAACAAACGGTTGATTTGTGCATCATATACATCACAACATATAACATTACATATACTTCAAAGTCATGTTGTAACAACGGTGTTTTTTAATAAAAGTTTATCATATGCACGTGCATTGCAAGGGTCAAAATACTAGTGCGTGTATCTGATAAAATACGAAAAAAAGAAACAAGTCCTCAAATATTTTATCTTTCTGTCTAAAATAAACAGAATACCTTTTGGTCCAATTTAATTTAACGTTCACAAAGACGATCAACTGCTGCCCACGTCCTCACCACCCCTGTCTGTCTGAAGTCTGATTGGAGCAGCTGCCGTCTACCGCATCATCGCCGCTGTTATAGAGTGTCGTCGTTCTGGAGTCTGCGGTCCTAAAATTTCGCGTCTGATTGTTTGTTTTCGACCGTGCCGCCTGCTGGTGAGCGGTGCCCTATACTTTGACCAGGCCCAAAGCGGATGCTTTCTACGCTTTATATTCCAATGGATCTGAAGGAGTGAATTAGGGAAAGAGTGATTTGGGGATTTACCAGGGACAAAGAATTATGTTGTCTTCTGGTTTTTGAGATGGGAAAAAAAAAATAGAATCAAAAGCAGGAGGGAAATAATCTAACAAAAGGCGGGCAGAAAAATAACGAGGGAGTCAACAACGTTATGCTACGTAGCTGATGTTCTAAATAAAGCAAGAAAAGTGCTATGGAAAAAGTTATCAAGATTTAATCGCCACTTTTAATTTTTTAGCGGTTGATGCTACTTTTGCCGCTAATTTCAATACTAAATCGATTTTCTAGAAGACAACAATTTGGTAAAAAATAATAAAACATGAACCTAATTTGCATAGGTTCATTAATAGAGACCTTTTGTGCATGTGATTTGAAAAAAAGAACCTTTGGTCCAAAACCTCAAAGCAAATTAATGCAAACAACAACGCTACAGACTATAGTATCATCTTCTGGAGTAATAAAACACAATTCCAGTGAATATATATTTATTATCTATCTTTGGTATTCATTTTGTTATATAAATTTGTATATCGAGATAGATTCATTATTAAGTATTGATTTGTTTATTTTATAAATATATGTGTGTGTTATGATTTATTTATTGTTTATTCTATACATTTATATTTATAGTTAAGTTGTTTTTCTTGCTTTCTTGATTTTATCTTTTTTCGATTATTGAATTGGACTATATAATTGATTTTCTGTTGATTTGGATTTGCTTAGTATTTTAATGTAATACGATGATGGCATCCTTTTGTACGAATTTGTGAAATTTCTACATTTAGAGTATTTTGTTTATGATAATTAATGATGTTATTATATTTATTTAGACAAGTATTAAATGACTTATATGATATTATTTGAAATTTATGTATATATGTATTATATATGATTACTTTTATTATTGTTGTATTGAGAATAGCTTATTTCTATGTGACGATAGATTTGAATAAATGGATTGGTGATACCGTCCGTATGGGACTTTCGGTAACACTTTCCTCTCATTCATAAGACTTGTCATTTAGAAATATCCAATGTAGATTGAGTGTAGTTATGAGCTTTGAATAATTATCCGAATAACATGCGATGGTATGGGATGTCGTTATGTTATCTGTTTGATTATTCATTGTAAGTAAATGGCAATCAAACGGGAATACGCTCATGTGTATGTAGTGATACTCATTGCGGTGTGTATATTTTAGTCATGTGTTGACTAATGGTTAGAGTCGTGTGCCGATCAGTGGTAAGAGCTCTAGGATACCATAGTCATGCTTTAACTTATACAGAGCCTTATGTCAACCTACGTCTAGAGCTATAAGTAAATATAGGTTATGAGTACTATATGTCGTCCAAATTGGGTCCAATTCCCTTTATATTTCGAGAGTGAACCGAATTGGCTAGTATCCATCCTGACGGCCTGATTGAGGGGTCGCGCCCTCATTCCATGGCACCTTGTTTATGTTATTAAGACTTACGCTAGTGTTGTGTGGTGCCCCTATGTCACATAAGCCACCAGCCATTTATTTTTGGGAACATGTGTCGGTAGTCGTGCACAAAGAGGCTATGCATTGTCTAGCCTATGGTGGATTATTTTCACGATACTGAGAGAAGAGTGAGGTAAGGGTAAACAATGACTGTAGGAGTTGTGTCATTTGGACTACGTATGACTCCTAGAGCAAGCAAACGTGTTGTTAGTCTCCTGTATGGTTTCGGTATGTGTTTGTGTGGTAGTGGATTGGAATATATGTTCCTGTCCTATCATGAGTTCACTGTCCTAGAGACTGTGTGTCTAAAGTGTAGTCAGTCCTCGTATATCCATACTCTTGATGTTTGATATTTTAGAGATAACCTTTGTTTATTGATTTTAATTTGGATATGATAGGTTATCTTTGTGATTTGTATAGTACTGGATGATTTGACGGGCTATCTTACATTATTTATCGATTATATGATTTTATGGTATTATATTAAGGCATTGTTATGTGATAGCTCGATTCATTCGATGATATCGTATTCTATGATGAAGTTTTGTTGTATGGATGATTTACTCATTTAACATTACTTCATGGTTTCTAATATAATGAGATTTTATACGGGTGATGACATTTTATTTTGGGTTTTGTGGTATTTTACGTTTTTCATGTTTGGATTTATTTGAGATAATGTTATATATATATATATATATATATATATATATATATATATTCTCTGTATACATTGGTTCTACATGTTTATTGACATTGGATTTAATTATAGTTTGGCTTGTGTGTTATTTATATAATACCTGGGTCAGTCCAAAACATTTTAGGTATAGGGATGACATAACTAGCATATATTTTATCTTGCTTAGTAGGGATTTATGTTAGGATTATCACATCACCTTATCGTGATATTGATCCATTGTATTTATATTCTATTGAGTAGTATAATGTTTACACATTGAGTTTTTATCGAGATTGTTGACATTTGAAATAATTGCATTTAAACAATAATATGTTATATACATATATATGTGTGTGTTGTGTTATTTGTTATCGCTGCGATTGACTTTGTGAACTTTCTTATTTATCATATATTTTGTATTGTTCTATCCTAGAGGTATATGTGTTTATTTCTTTATGCCAATATGGTGTACGCCTATTATGAGTTATATTCGATGTTTTAATACGTACCAATGTACCCAGGGAATGTTCATGTGTGTACCCTACATCATCTCATTCTCCGTATTATCTGACAGTGTTACTCTATAATACTCTTGGATAGTATGGTTATAGAGGTGGAGTGCCACAACAGTCATCACCTTAATTATTTTCCAACGACCAAGAGTGAGTTCCGCATTATTCAAAACCGTATACCTAAACATAACAGCAAAATGTTTTATTCCATCAAATTTTTTCTAATATTTATTACATACATTTCCAATATTAACCTCAAATAGTATCCACATAGTGATCAAAAATATAATCATAGAAATACACTGTAGAGTGTCGGGTCAACATATGAAGATGCCACCCAAACACTTATAACAATGGAATTAACATACATTAAGAAATAACTCGACCTTTAGCACCATCTTCGATCTTTGGTCTGCGCTCAAAATAACCTGCCTATCCCATAAACTCAACCTACTCAAATACGTACCAGTGAGTTTATGGACTAAACAATGATAAAAACACTGTCAAACATAAATTCTGGTGTAAATGATACTAACCTGAAAGTATAACATAAATACATAGTGAGACCATGTCGCATAATACGAAACAGGTTTTCCCCTTACTACTTAGAAACAGCGTACAAAATACTGCACACAACAATGGTCATAATTACTTACCCTGGAAACTTCCCAAATTTCACTTAATACAATTTAATAATGCGCTCCTGTGCAATTCTTACCTGGTTCCAAACGCACCGTTGTACGGAACCACCCCCCTCCCCGGGCGACCACCCTTAGATTCTCTTTGCTTTACTAATGCTGCACCAACCCCAATTTATGTAGTATTATTTTATTGACTTATTTAACATTGAACTTCATGGAATCCCACCCCATGATATCGTTTTATTTAGGCTCGGGTTACTATGCTATTCCACCCTCAACCTCATTCTTATAAACTTAATAAGTCCAAATCTTCTATGAAACATCCACTAGTAGGTTTTTCCTACCTTCGTCTTTTATATTATTTAATTAGACCTAGGACGACTATGAATCAGCCATTCGTAGTCCCATATATAATATTTATTCATTTATTTTCGACTTGCTATGAATCAGCCATCCGTATGTCTCATTCGATTATTATTTAATTTTGGACTACAAAGAATTAGCCATTGTATTCTCTTACTTCATAGAATCATCCCCCTGCGAAGTTAGATTTTTATTTTAATTTGAGGTTGCATAGAATCAGCCCCCTACGTACCTTTGGAAGTTGAATGTCCCTCCTCACCTGAAGTTCATGTGTACATTCAAGAAAGCGTTCTTACACGGCGTCAATAGCCCTTCCACCCTCCTCTTCCACTCACGTCACTTTAACGCAATACACCCTGCCCCAACCTGTGGACGCAACATGCTCTTTACTATTGAGCATGTTCTTTTCCAACTTGTAACACAATATGGCAGCGCAATAGTCTTATTCTCATCATAATTATGGTGCTCTTTATCTTTCATAATAATAGCAGCGCAGAACTACTTTCCCCAGAAAGTGCCTAGATTGCTTTAGAAAATCACTACCGCACTACCCAACGCAAATTTGTTTGGTGCAAGTCTCCTTTGAGACGTTTGGCCACGCTTCCTTAGCTAAAGGCATGACGGTATCTGACATTTTTGACAAAACACGTACATGTGTCACCACTAGATATGTTACCTACTATTTTCTTACATTTACAATGTCCTTTGTTTATATTTTAGACTATCTTATGGATCTTGTCAAGTTACATTAATATTTTAATACATGTGTTGTTTCCATTAATTCTCAGTACCGATCCCCCTTCCACCCGTACAGTTCTACATTAGTTCTAGTTTATTTTACGCTTATAAAGTCTTAAAAAAATTCTAGAAAATTCATGAATAATTCCTTTATCCCCTCCTTATCTTTCATTTTAATTACAAGTTATTTTCCTTGTAATTTCTTTAGGTGTTTACTTAAAAAATGCATGACATTTTTTTCCTAAGCCTTGAGCTTCTCAAGTTACTACCCATTATTAGGACAATGGTTAATATATCATAATAGGTTTTCATTTTGACGAAAACCTATATGAATACCAACAACATAAGATGATTAACCAAAATGAACTAAATAAATGGTTAAGTATTATTCATCTAAATCTTTAATAAATCTTGTTAGATCTTCTTCTCTTTTCCTTAGCTTGTATTCCCTTTATATTCTTTTTATTTCCATTTCTCTAGGCCACCACCATTAACATATCTTTTGAGATTATTTTTTTAATTTTAGCAGAATGGAATGAATAAATGGAAAAGTATCATGTTTATTGTCTCACAATTATTTGGGTTTGGCCCACATACTCATTTACATTAATTGATTGTCTCTTTCTCTATCTTACTTAACCCCACTTGGACCTTTAATCAATTAATTAAATTATTCATAATTTAGGGATTGTTGCAGTCTCCCCTCCTTAAGTGAATTTCACCCTCGAAATTCAATTAAGGCTCGGTAATGATTTTCCAGCTATCCTATGCTTAACCTAAGCATAACCATTAATTCCCAATTCATAAATAAAACGTACTAGTGATGTTTACTAATACAATAATCAAACATACTATTCATACACAGGCACACACACAAACACGCATGGTCCACAATCAACATAATACATTACATAGCTCATATGCCAAACCAAAACAAACAACTCTATATAGGCCCTTCTGACCTTTTCCTTTGTTTCGCATATGCAGTCCTTCGACCTACGATCCAGTGGACACAGACTAGCTTCGCTACCTTGTTTCGAAGCCTCTTCTTGTCTCGGTCCACTATCTGAACTAGTCTTCACACATAGGTAATATTTGGCTCCATGACCAGATCTTCTACTGCCCTTGAATTAACTACTGTGCTTGGATCTTTAATGCATTTTCATAGATGTGATATGTGAAACACATTATGGATCCCTACAAAAATACTAGGTAGTTCCACCTTATATGCTACCTTCCCAATCCTTTCTATGATTGGAAATAGCCTTATATATCTAGGTGCTAGCTTCCCGGTCTCGTCGAAGTGCACCATACCTCTCATTAGAGAAACCTTCACGAAAACCTAGTCACCAACTTCAAACTCCGGTTTTTTTCTCCTATCATCGGCATAACTTTTCTGCCTTGACTATGCTGCTCTCATCCTAACTCGGATCAGCTCGTGGGTATATATATAATATTAATGACTTGACCATTAAAGTGATAATAACATGATAATTACAACATACTTGTAGCAACCCGACTTTCTATCACCAGAAAATCACATCACTTATGAGAAAAGAAAGGGATAGAAGAAGAAAAGAAAGAGACGAAAGAAAAACAACACAATAAAAATCTCACAGCAGAACGACTGAAATATAATATAGAACATAAATTATTACATAGTATCGTATTACATCAGAGTAGACAACCTATATAACACATATTAGACAGTTATAAACATTTGTCTAACTATACAACTCAAGTACACAAGATACAGACACATCATACAAACACAGCGGAACCATAATATATCTACACGTGGAAGCCTCCTGCTCCATATCTCCTCCAGAATTCGTCAAGCTAACCTGAAACACTTGACTACTCATACATAACATGAGTACCCAAGAGTTTAATAAAACAGAAAATAAACACTCGGGTCAGACAGGGATCTGGTGTGAGTAAACGGTTTAAAATTGCTTAACTTTAGAAAACCTTTTGAAAAGAAAAGGTATCACGTAAGACTTCCCACACATAAACTGGAAAAGTTTTACCTTACGCTAACCAAAACATTTGATAGGAAATCCAGTGATATTATAATAGTGTCTAGGGTTTTCAAGTTAATATGAAATAGCCGAAGTTGTTACATGATTAAATTCCAGCTACTAGCCACAAAAGTGGGTAATACAAACAAAACCGTAGGGTCTCGTAGGAAAAATGGGTTTCCGGCAATGGCAGGACTACTGGGGTACCGTCCGTCACAGTACGTGGCCTAGATCACCGTACCAAGGAGCCACCCTAACTCCCCTGCAACACAAGGCCGGAACCGTTCCTTATTGAACAGCTCCAAACAAGACAACCCCGGCAGTTGTTACAATCAACCGCCCCACACAGCCGAATATAAAGGGACTTCTAGACAGGGGTAAATTTCGCTCTCTAGTGGGAGCTACCCACGAAGCCTTGCTGCACCTCCCCTGTTTTAGCCATTCCCGGGTTGATGAGGCTTGAGGCTGCGATTACCTTTGTAGGACACATTTATCTTAGAATGCTCATCGTCCACCTGACGATGTTCTAAAAGCATTCAATCCATACAAGTCTGTTCCCGGTTCGAATGGAACCGAAGGCACTATCTCGTTGCACTCATTTTGGAATCACCCTCAGAGTCAACGACCATAGCCCTTGCACTCTGAATCACCATCTCGAACCTATAAGCACTATTCCGTCAAACTCATTACGGAATCACCCACAGAGTTATACTGACGTATAGTTCTTACACCTCGAGTCTTCACTTGCACTCCACTTGGACTCACGACCTAACGTTTATTTTGGATCGGTGTGGTTTTCGGATATCCAAATATGAAAACCCGATCCCGGTCTCACCGAATCCAATGCCATTTTAATGTCCAAGTTGTACTTAAGGGTTTTAATAGTAGATATTCAGAAATATATCTTAACACAAATGGATGATTCATATTACATAGATAGATAAGTCACTATTATCACATTCATCCATATATATCACAAAGCAGCATATATATCACATCTCAGATATATATCACGTTCATATCATCACATATCAACCAATGACATTCAATATTATCTAATATCATTAACTCATCAATGATGCTTATCAACCAATCATTCATCATCCATAACAAGGTTTGATCCAAACTTAATTAATTTAATTATTCCTTAATTAAATTATTTCTTACTTAAACACTTGGATTATCATCAATCCAACTTACTTATTAATTAATTACTAATTAATTAATTAAACATCACTTAATTATCCACTTTAATTAATCTTCCTCGATTAATTATTACTTAATTACTTTAAGTAATTTATTCCTTATTTATAATATTAATTAATCATCTTGATTAATTACTTCTTAATTATCCGAGTAATTATCTCTTAAATACTCTTTTAAATTAATCACACTTGATTAATTATTATTTAATTATTCTGATAATTATCCCTTAATTATCCTTTAATCACACCTGATTAATCACTTTTTAATTAATCACACTTGATTAATTACCTTTAATTGAACCTACTTGATTAATTACTTTTGATTAATCACATTTAATTAATTACTTTTATTTAATCATCTTTAATTAATTACTTTTAATTAATCACCTTTGATTAATTACTTTTTTTAATTACATTTAATAATTAAAACTTAATTATAAATTAATTACCCTTTAATTATTAATTAGCAATTAATGATTTATTTCCATTAATTAATGACTATTTTCATTAATTAAATTTCTTTTTAATTAATTACCTTAACAAGTAATAAATCACTTAATTGATTACTCTTAATCCTTTATTAATTAACCATTAATCAAATAATTTAAACCTTTAATTAATTTTATTAATTAATTGTTTAATTAATAACACAGATGATTAACCATTAATCACATCCATTTAATTACTTTCATAAAGTAATTATCTTTTACTTAATTACCTCTAGTAATTAATCACTTGATTACTTCACCAAGCAATTATACCTAATTAACTCTAAAGTGATTATCTTGAAATTATTCGCTAATTAATTACTTAATTAATTATTTAATTAATCATTTGAATTAATTAAATGATTCTTTTAACTTCTTATATTATAAAGATCCTAAATTAAGTAAACCATTATCTTAATTAAATTATTAATATTAACCAATAACACTTGATCATTAAAAATAATTTAATTATCTTCATATATTTGTTCATCTTTAATTAATCAAAATTCTAAATTACTTAAGACAATCTTTATTACAAATGATTACTAAATCTTAATCATTAAACCATAATTTAAAATATAACATTAAAAATCTAATATAATTAAAACAATTTAAACATTCACATTAAAGCTTTTAAATTTTTAAACTTTTCAAAGTTATTTAATAAAATTTAATACAAACTTTATTTCAAAAATTCACTTATTTTATTTTTAAAACATCCATATTTTAATACATATATATATATATATATAAACTTGTTTTAATTTGTTTTAAAACTTGAATTATCTTCAAAAAACATATTTTCTTTGTTCAGAACCTTTTAAAACATTACCGTTTCAAACTAAACCCAGCTCAACCAAACCCGAGCTATCCCCTTACACAATCCCGAGCATATCTTCGAGAAAACAAGCAAAAACGCCAAGTCTCTCCAACCCTATCCCCTGCTTCGAGAAATATCATCAGGTGCACGAAGGTGACTTCGAGTTTTCACCTTCGTCCTCCCAAAACCCAACATCCACTGATACACGATGTTGTGCACCATGCACCACTATGCCGGCCACCCACGATCATCACTACGGCTTCGACGAGTCTCTCTCGACTCCTTCAACACTTCGCAAAACCCAGAATCCCTGTTTCAATTGAAAATCGAAATTTTGTCCACAAACCCAAACTGCAAAAACAATACTACCAGAAAATGATCACCGCCGACGACCCATCACCCGAGACGCCTCGCCACCTCAACCCTAGCTCCGCCTCGCACCCTATCATCACCAGAACCAACCGCGATAGCCTACGTATCACTCTCGATGCCGCGAGACCAAATTAAAGAACGACGACCAAAACAAGAAGTTAAACCCCTAGCTCGACCAATTCCGGCCACCCCATCCATTAATAAATTCCCAAGGCAATTTTTGGTGAACACCTACCTCCCCTCGATCCTCATACTCAACCACGACGCACAGTTCACCGTCGTTCGCCAACAATTGGCCGAAATGCCCAAAACAATTTACTCGAAAATTCTCTTTAACTACCAATTTAAAAATTTTGATTTATATCTCAAAAATCATGATTTCCATTAGTAATCCAATTATAAAATCAAAACTTAAATTTGAATCCAATTTTTTTGACCCAAATCAAGATTTTACTATAAATTTAAAATTTATGAGCCAAAAATTCACTTTAAAATCCTGTAAATATTTTTAGATGATAGATTACTTGTTTACAATCAACTTCTATTTACTCATCAAAGGCCAATACGAATTCAACATGGAATTATCGATTTTATTATGAAGCCTGTTACTTTCCATAGCATATGTTTAACTTCACAAGCAAATCAACTACTCAAAATTCAAACATGCATTCAAATTTAAATCAAAATAATTCATCAACATCATGATGATCAATCACAAGATCAAGATGAGATTCAAAATCAAGAACTGCTTTTAAAAGAAATCCATTTACTCACTTTGTTCGTAGAAAACAGAAAGTGTTTTTTTCCAGGTTTGATTTCACTACATTCTTCTTGAATTTGTTGCTTGATTAATATCAGTTGCATGTTGATGTTTTACATCTTGCTCTTGCTATTGTAATTTTCCTGCATATTCTCTGTTTGAACTTGCTTTTCATCCTCTTGTTTCAGATTGTCCAGATTTTTTTTTCCAGATTTTACTTCTTTTGATCGTTTGTTTTTGTGTTGTAATTTTGTTGAGAATGAAGAAAGAATTTGCTGAAAATAAAATTCCTCTTTTTCTTTGCAATTTTAATTTTAAATTTAATTATTAAAAGAATTTGACATTTGTCCCTTGGATGCTTTAATTTCCTTACACCTAAGCTTATGTGCTTACAAGTGTTTTTAACATGTATTATAATATTTACAATTGTTGTTTCAATGTTTAATTAATGTTTTTAAATGTTACTTTCCTATTTATAATTTATTTAAGTTTATATATATAAGTAATTATGTAATATTAAGTATTTATCTTTTTAATAAACAAATTTTAGATTTTAACAAATACATAAGCAAATTCATGTGAACATTTATTGACAATAACTTATATTTTGATTCAATTCTATATAACATGTGTTTATAAATTTGAGAAATTAAATTTAACTCCTTATATAAAAAATTTAAAATAGTATTATCTTATGATAAAATTAAAATGAAAGAAATATTAAAACAAATGAACCTTTAAATTTAAATCTTATTTAAAACTTAAGTACAAAATACATGTTTATAATAAATAAGAAATTAACTTTGTTATTTAAAATTTGAATCTCAAATATTATTTTCAAAACATTAAATCAAATTAACATTTCAAATTACAAATTATATATTTATTAAAGTTTGCCAAAACTTATTAAATTTAAATTAATAAAATTCCTATTTCAAATATATATATATATACAAATATATATACACATTTCAAATAGAAAAACATTTTATCATTAATTTTGATGATTACCATATTAAATCTTAAAATAGATTTCAAATCACAATATATATGTTCATATATATTATAATTTGAGTAGATGGCTTTTATTACTTAAAAACTTCCTATTTACAATATATATCAATACATATATATATATATATATATATATATTATAAATAGAAAATATTTTGATTAGCCTTTGGAAAATAAATCTTATCAATTTTAAATTGCCAAAATAAATATTTCCAAATTAAAATACTATAAATTTTCAAAAGAATTAAACCTACCAATTTATACTGTTAAGAAAATTGTTGATAGATATTTATTATTATTATTATTAATCTTTAAAATAATTTTCACTTGTCAATTATAATGTAAAATGTTCAAATCAATTTGATTATTATCAAAGATTATTAAATTGATATTGCTCAAAATTCTGGGTCGTCGCGTTCCTTCCCCCTTAAAAGAATTTCGTCCCCGAAATTTAAAAGCAAAGATAATTTAATAACCCAGCTAAAGAATTTAAATTTTCAAACAGCAATCACACAATCAATCATAGCAACCAATTCAAACAAACAATTTTATCTATCCAGACAAAATTCTGAATAGAACTTCCTAATATTAAGAGTTTTTCCAGGTACCTATGTTGGAATACTCGCTCTACAGAAACTTAAGTAACTATACTACTATAACCAAGAACTCCCTCATTTGATCCAACAAATCTGAACAAGATATCAGACTAAACTCAAAACCAACATAATTACCAGATCCTTCTGAACTGCTGATTCTATCACTCGATGAATCATACACATATTCCTCAGAGATATATGAAATACAATGAATTCCAGTTATCCGAACTGGTAATTCAATCCTGTAGATCAAAATCTAATCTCCAGAGAACATAGGAAAACTCAAAATACTTCCGGAGCTAACCCTCCAGTTTTATCAAATCTTATATCTCCTTTAATCGGATAAAACTAAAACAATATCCAAATTCCAACTTCACATTCCAAATCTCCTTAATTCTTAACTGCACGACTTTTTTGATGCTCTGAGTCACCTCCAATATTCCTGATCAGCTTAACCCTTGCTGATTGCTTCATGAAACAAACAAGACTAAGATCAAACCAATTTCCTGATCCTACTCAACAAAATGACTCTCTCAAAAATTTGTTTAAATCCAATACACAACTCTATTCCACAAACATCAGTGGCCTTCAAACCTTCATCTCTTATCTGGAATAGCCAAACAGTTGCACCTGACAACCTTACCTTCCAAATCCAGAAAATTTCTTCATACTTGAATTTCCTGTAGAAATTTTCTAATCCAAGAAAACTGCAACTCCCGGTTGCTCCCATACTAGAATAACTTCTATCTTGCTTTCGCTGCACAACTCTGATCTGGAATAGATGAGAATGCCATCGAAGAACTCGAGCACAAACTTTCCCCATACACTGTTCATCCAATCCATAAAATCTTAGTGACCATTCCCCTTGGTCAAAACATCTCAGCAGAATCTCAACTTAGAATAAGATGATCAATCCCTTCTCAAAGAATCCTGAGCTGCCTCACCAGCTTCTTCTCGCTCCAATAGTCATCCCTCTACAGGGCTGAACCATCAAAATTACTCCTGAATTCCAAGTCGATAAGAAAAGTCAATCTCCGATTCGGGTAAATTTCTGAATTCCTCAAAAAAAAACATCTCGATAATCTCTGGTTACTTTAATAGCTTTCACTTCCACTTGAGATGCCTCAATCTCAAACCAAAGGATACTCAAAGATTTCCTACACTAATCGCAAGTCACTTTTGCGATCTCACTCAGTTCAGATACCAAAGAACTATCTCCCAACAAGAACAGCTTTCCTAATCAAGATCAATTCTTCCAGAATGGCTTATCTACCAGAAAAACTGATAGATGACTTCCAATAGATATCCTGCTCTGCTGAGCCGCCCAAAGAAATGGATAAGCCTTCACTATCTGCCTGCTCTGCTGATAGTAGAATCCCAAAGATTTCTGAATCCTCGAAGAAACGGATCCATGCTGCTGCTTCCAAACTTCACTTCAATGATACAGCTAAGCCAAAAGATCATCCTTAACCACAAGCTTCTTGAAACACAAAACTATCACCCTATTCCACTAAAAATCCTTGAGATGGGTAGACATTTCCTCAAGAAACTCGACTCCAAACCAAACATCAACCACCTGTTCTTCTTAAGGAAAACAAATGAGACCATGTCCGAAATGAGATAACTCATCGACCTTAGCCTCATACTTCAAAATAAATAAGACAACCTTATTTGAGATCCAGAAAATTCTAAACATCCGAATCTTCCCTGCAGAAGGCATTACAGTTCCTTCAACACCATCTTAATTTGGCTCCAAAAGAACATTTCAGAACCATTTATGGATACTTCAACCCAACACACAGCTATTCCTTCCTGAAGCTATCAATATACCATCAGCTGCTTCTGCTCAGCTGAAAGATTCAACTCTTGGAAATCCTGCTCACTCGAGAGCAAATCAACCTCACACTTCAGGAATATACTCCAATTCTTGAAAAGACTTCCTCTGGAATCAATAAAATCCTTTCATCAATCTTCAAAGTTTATTCAAGACGGTATTAGGTCTACAATCTCGACAATCACACCTCCAACCATAACATATGAGCCTCTTCCATTCGTGGTAGTCGTGTTACACACACTCTTACCTTGTCTACCTCTATAACATATGTTGGAAAATCCGAACAGATAACCCAACACATTAGGTATATATATATATATATATATATATATATATATATATTACATGTACGCTCTCTCAAGATAGACACCACTCTAGAGCCTAGGTATTCACTCAACCTAATGCTCTGATACCAACTGTAGCAACCCGACTTTCTATCACCAGAAAATCGCATCACTAATGAGAAAAGAAAGGGATAGAAGAATAAAAGAAAGGGATGAAAGAAAAACAACACAATAGAAATCTCACAGCGGAACGATTGAAATATAATATAGAACATAAATTATTACATAGTATCGTATTACATCAGAGTACACGACCTATACAACACATATTAGACAGTTATAAACATCTGTCTAACTATACAACTCAAGTACACAAGATACAGACACATCATACAAACACAGCGGAACCATAATATAACTACACGTGGAAGCCTCCTGCTCCATATCTCCTCTAGAATTCGTCAAGCTAACCTGAAACACTTGACTACCATACATAATATGAGTACCCAAGAGTTTAATAAAACAGAAAATAAACACTCGAATTGCTTAACTTTAGAAAACCTTTTGAAAAGAAAAGGTATCACGTAGGACTTCCCACACATAAATATGGAAAAGTTTTTACCTTACGCTAACCAAAACATTTGATAGGAAATCCAGTGATATTATAATAGTGTCTAGGGTTTTCAAGTAAATATGAAATAGCCGAAATTGTTACATGATTAAATTCCAGCTACTAGCACAAAAGTGGGTAATACAAACAAAACCTTAGGGTCTCGTAGGAAAAATGGGTTTCCAACAATGGCAGGGCTACTGGGGTACCGTCCGTCACAGTACGTGGCCTAGATCACCGTACCGAGGAGCCACCCTATCTCCCCTGCAACACAAGGCCGGAACCGTTCCTTACTGAACAGCTCCGAACAAGACAACCCCAACAGTTGTTGCAATCAACCGCCCCACACAGCCGAATATAAAGGGACTTCTAGACAGGGGTAAATATCGCTCTCTAGTGGGAGCTACCCACGAAGCCTTGATGCACCTCCCATGTTTTAGCCATTCCCGTGTTGATGAGGCTTGAGGCTGCGATTACCTTTGTAGGACACATTTATCTTAGAATGCTCATCGTCCACCTGACGATGTTCTGAAAGCATTCAATCCATACAAGTCCGTTCCGGGTTCGACGGAACCGAAGGCACTATCTCGTTGCACTTATTTTGGAATCACCCTCAGAGTCAACGACCATAGCCCTTTGCACTCTGAATCACCATCTTGAACGTATAAGAACTATTCCGTCAAACTCATTACGGAATCACCCACAGAGTTATACTGACGTATAGTTCTTACACCTCGAGTCTTCACTTGCACTCCACTTGGACTCACGACCTAACGTTTATTTTGGATCGGTGTGGTTTTCGGATATCCAAATATGGAAACCCGATCCCGGTCTCACCGAATCCAACACCATTTTAATGTCCAAGTTGTACTTAAGGGTTTTAAACAGTAGATATTCAGAAATATCACTTAACACAAATGGATGATTCATATTACATAGATAGATAAGTCACTATTATCACATTCATCCATATATATCACAAAGCAGCATATATATCACATCTCAGATATATATCATGTTCATATCATCACATATCGACCAATGACATTCAATATTATCTAATATCATTAACTCATCCATTGATGCTTATCAACCAATCATTCATCATCCATAACAAGGTCTGATCCAAACTTAATTAATTTAATTAATCCTTAATTAAATTAATTCTTACTTAAACACTTGGATTATCATCAATCCAACTTACTTATTAATTAATTACTAATTTATTAATTGAACATCACTTAATTATCCACTTTAATTAATCTTCATTGATTAATTATTACTTAATTACTTTAAGTGATTTATTCCTTAATTACAATATTAATTAATCATCTTGATTAATTACTTCTTGATTATCCGTTATCTCTTAAATACTCTTTTAAATTGATCACACTTGATTAATTATTATTTAATTATTCTGTTAATTATCCTTTAATCACACCTGATTAATCACTTTTTAATTAATCACACTTGATTAATTACCTTTAATTAAACCTACTTGATTAATTACTTTTGATTAATCACATTTAATTAATTACTTTTAATTAATCGTATTTAATTAATTACTTTTAATTAATCACCTTTGATTAATTACTTTTTTTAATTACATTTAGTAATTAAAACTTAATTATCAATTAATTACCATTTAATTATTAATTAGAAATTAAGTATTTATTTCCATTAATTAATGACTATTTTCATTAATTAAATTTCTTTTTAATTAATTACTTTAACAAGTAATAAATCACTTAATTAATTACTCTTAATCCTTTATTAATTAACCATTAATCAAATAATTTAAACCTTTAATTAATTTTATTAATTAATTCTTTAATTAATAACACAGATGATTAACCCTTAATCACATCCACTTAATTACTTTCATAAAGTAATTATATTTTACTTAATTACCTCTAGTAATTAATCACTTGATTACTTCACCAAGCAATTATACCTAATTAACTCTAAAGTGATTATCTTGAAATTATTCACTAATTAATTACTTAATTAATTATTTAATTATTCATTTAAATTAATTAAATGATTCTTTTAACTTCTTATATTATAAAGATCCTAAATTAAGTAAACCATTATCTTAATTAAATTATTAATATTAACCAATAACACTTGACTATTAAAAATAATTAAATTATCTTAATTATCTTCGTATATTTGTTTATCTTTAATTAATCAAAATTCTAAATTACTTAAGACAATCTTTATTATAAATGATTACTAAATCTTAATCATTAAACCTTAATTTAAAATATAACATTATAAATCAAATATAATTAAAACAATTTAAACATTCACATTAAAGCTTTTAAAATTTTAAACTTTTCAAAGTTATTTAATAAAATTTAATACAAACTTTATTTCAAAAATTCACTTATTTTATTTTCAAAAAATATATATTTTAATATATATATAAACTTGTTTTAATTTGTTTTAAAACTTGAATTATCTTCAAAAAACATATTTTCTTTGTTCAAAACCTTTTAAAACATTACTGTTTCAAACTAAACCAGCTCAACCAAACCCGAGCTATCCCCTTACACAATCCCGAGCATATCTTCGAGAAAACAAGCAAAAACCCCAAGTCTCTCCAACCCTATCCCCTGCTTCGAGAAATATCATCAGGTACACGAAGGTAACTTCGAGTTTTCACCTTCGTCCTCCCCAAAACCCAACATACACTGATACACGATGTTGTGCACCATGCACCACTATGCCGGCCACCCACGATCACCACTACGGCTTCGACGAGTCTCTCTCGACCCCTTCAACACTTCGCAAAACCCAGAATCCCTGTTTTGATTGAAAATCGAAAATTTTTCCACAAACCCAAACTGCAAAAACAATACTACCAGAAAATGATCACCGCCGACGACCCATCACCTGAGACGCCTCGCCACCTCAACCCTAGCTCCTCCTCGCACCCCATCATCACCAGAACCAACCGCGATAGCCTACGTATCACTCTCGATGTTGCGAGACCAAATTAAAGAACGACGACCAAAACAAGAAGTTAAACCCTAGCTCGACCAATTCCAGCCACCCCCATCCATTAATAAATTCCTAAGGCAATTTTTTGGTGAACACCTACATCCCCTCGATCCTCATACTCAACCACGACGCACAGTTCACCGTCGTTCGCCACCAATTGGCCGAAATGCTCAAAACAATTTACTCGAAAATTCTCTTTAATTACCAATCTAAATTTTTCGATTTATATCTCAAAAATCATGATTTCCCATTAGTAATCCAATTATAAAATCAAAACTTAAATTTGAATCCAAATTTTTTTGACCTAAATCAAGATTTTACTATAAATTTAAAATTTCTGAGCCAAAAATTCACTTTAAAATCCTGTAAATATTTTTATATGATAGATTACTTGTTTACAATCAACTTCTATTTACTCATCAAAGGCCAATACGAATTCAACATGGAATTATCGATTTTATTATGAAATTGAAGCCTGTTACTTTACACAACATATGTTTAACTTCACAGGCAAATCAACTATTCAAAATTCAAACATGCATTCAAATTTAAATCAAAATAATTCATCAACATCATGATGATCAATCACAACATCAAGATGAGATTCAAAATCAAGAACTGTTTTTAAAAGAAATCCATTTACTCACTTTGTTTGCAGAAAACAGAAAGTGTTTTTTTCGAGGTTTGATTTCACTACATTCTTCTTGAATTTGTTGCTTGATTATATCAGTTGCATGTTGATGTTTTACATCTTGCTCTTGCTATTGTAATTTTCCTGCATATTCTCTGTTTGAACTTGCTTTTCATCCTCTTGTTTCAGATTGAAATCCAGGTTTTATTTTTTTTTCAGATTTTACTTCTTTTGATCATTTGTTTTTGTATTGTAATTTTGTTGAGAATGAGAAAGAATTTGCTGAAAATAAAACTCCTCTTTTTATTTGCAATTTTAATTTTAAATTTAATTATTAAAAGAATTTGACATTTGTCCCTTGGATGCTTTAGTTTCCTTACACCTAAGCTTATATGCTTACAAGTGTTTTTAACATGTATTATAATGTTTGAAAGTGTTGTTTTAATGTTTAATTAATGTTTTTAAATGTTACTTTCCTATTTATAATTTATTTAAGTTTATATATATATATATAAGTAATTATGTAATATTAAGTATTTATCTTTTTAATAAACAAATTTTAGATTTTAATAAATACATAAGCAAATTCATGTGAACATTTATTGACAATAACTTATATTTTGATTCAATTCTGTATAACGTGTGTTTATAAATTTGAGAAATTAAATTTAACTCCTTATATAAAAATTTTGAAACAATTTTATCTTATGATAAAATTAAAATGAAAGAAATATTAAAACAAATGAACCTTTAAATTTAAATCTTATTTAAAACTTAAGTACAAAATACATGTTTATAATAAATAAGAAATTAACTTTGTTATTTAAAATTTGAATCTCAAATATTATTTTCAAAACATTAAATCAAATTAACATTTCAGATTTCAAATTATATATTTATTAAAGTTTGCAAATACTTATTAAATTCAAATTAATAAAATTCCTATTTCAAATATATATATATATATATATACACACACAAATATATATACACATTTCAAATAGAAAAACATTTTATCATTAATTTTGATGATTACCATATTAAATCTTAAAACAGATTTCAAATCACAATATATATATTCATATATATTATAATTTGAGTAGATAGCTTTTATTACTTAAAAACTTCCTATTTACAAGATATATCAATACATATATATTATAAATACAAAATATTTTGATTAGCCTTTGTAAAATAAATCTTATCAATTTTAAATTGCCAAAATAAATATTTCCAAATTAAAATACTATAAATTTTCAAAAGAATTAAACTTACCAATTTATACTGTTAAGAAAATTGTTGAGATATTTATTATTACTATTATTATTATTATTAATCTTTAAAATAATTTTCACTTGTCAATTATAACGTAAAATGATCAAATCAATTTAATTATTATCAAAGATTATTAAATTGATGTTGCTTAAAATTCCGGGTCGTCACAGTACTGAATGTACTAATTAGGATTAATAGGGTGGTAAATAACATTAATTTCTTAGGAAGATAGCTAATGATAATTATGGGAATTAATCCATAATTAAAGGCGTAATAAGGGGATACCTTATACGACCTTAATCATTAATTGTATAGGATGGTGTGTATATACAATTGGTATATACATGAAGGATGACTAATTTACAGGGATGCGAGGTCAGTCTAAAGTTACATAGAAGTCTACCCGGTTAAATCTGGCTACTAATAGTGTAACTTTAGGGACCGATGTGGAACATCACCTATAATAAATAACATTAGTGGACACGAGAATAGTCCCAATTCTATAGGACAAGTCTGCCCACTCAATCTGGTTAATAATACCTAGAATAATCGGATTTATGTGAGATGTCACAGTTTGGAAATTTGGGTCATAACTATACTATTGATGCGATAATAGAAATCTTTAGCAGGGGTCCACTTCGGGTTAGAGACTTTAAGTGGTAATGGTAAGGTCTGCCTCTTTCTTAGGAGGATTAGTAAGTCACCTAATGGGAATTCTTTCAATGACAACCAGCGAGAACAATGTGTTTCCGCCTCGATTTAGGTCTTAAATGATGGAGACCTGCCTATTTTATAGGTCTTAAATGGTCAGAGGCTGCCTAAGCTCCAAGGAAAGAGGTATTAAGTGGTTTCGAGGTTCTCGCTCTCGCATCGTTAACGATAGTTGCGTTAGAGTTTGGAAATGGGTTAGGTATTAAGTGACGGGGACCTGGCTATTTTATAAGTATTAAATGGTTAGAGTTTGCCTAATCTCCAATGAAGATATTTAATGGTTTGGGTACTTTCTCTTGCATCATTGAGGTTAGTTGCGTTGGAATTTCAGAATTGGACTGGAAAGGCCTTTGGCATACAATTAAAGTTATTAGTATGATATGTTTTAAATACATAAGACATATTTCTCATCTAAATAATACTACCCAAGTACAATTATGGTAAAGCTTGATATTTTTATTTCACTAGACATTTATTGTTCTGACTCATTCCTCATTACAACATACAAGTTAGAGGAGACAATGCTGATTTAGGAGACGGATGTGGAGATGAATACTTATGGCAATTATCTATCTATTTATGCTTTTTAAATATTTTTAATGTACCCAGTTCAAATAGTTATGTTATTTTGAATATTGTATTATAGAGGCTTTATGCACACATGTAATATCCAATATGTTATATTTCTAAAATGGTTTTCTTTTATGGAATGAATACTTGTTTCTGATATTATATTTTTTCAATTCCTCTATGAGATTCTAAAAGCATAAATGGATAGCTCTATGTACAATGTATTGTTCAAATTTTATCAACTTAAAGATCTCACTTGAGATAGGCCTAAGTTTCAATGGGCTTTTGTTTTTATGAAATTAGGTCTGTTTTAGGGTGGGTTGTTAAAGTTTATATCGAAGCTTAGGTTACCCGATCAATGGAGGTAGGTATATGTATGAGTGGCGTAATAGTTATTTTTGAAAGTATTTTTAGAAACCCTACTTTAAATATATATATATGTATGTATGTATGTATGTATATGTATATGTATGTATGTATGTATGTATAATTTGAATTTACTCTATAGATCCATACTACAAAAGAAGTCGCGACTATATACTAAAAGGATGGGTAAGGCAACTATGGGTTGGAAACGTAAATAGAGCAAGGAATGTGTGACGGAGATCGTACCGTTAGAAATATAAATGGAAAAGATCGTAACGCTAAAATTAATAGGACAATAAATGTGGAAAAATAAGGAGTTATAATAATTTAATTAGGATACAAAGGACTAATTAAAGAGATTATTAGGATAACTATAGAGATGTAAAGGTATTTTAATAGGAAAAATTGGATGAATAAATAAATGTCTTTAGAATTTATCAGGTTAGAATAATAATCATTTATTATGGACAATCAACATTTACAAAAATAGTAAATAAGCATGTCGGTAGCAATTAAATACTATGAGGTAGTATAGATGTAGACATTCGGAAATAAGGGATGGTAGAAGAAGAAAATGCAGTAGAGAGGACAACTAAAGTCAATTTACAAAAACCTACCTCATGTGAAAAGAATTTGATAAAAAAAATCTTGTAAAACTTTCTTAAAATGTTTTGAATGGATTTTTCAAAAGATTTATTAAAAAGTTATTGATTTGAAAAGGTAAGGAAATTTGAAAAACCGTAACCTGAAAAAAAATTATCCAGTCAAAAGTTCTAATTCTAAGGGTTTTGGTAAAAAAAGGCTTTTTCATTTTTAAAACTCTTAATTTAAAAATTCAGTTTGGTTAAAAAGTTTGCGGTTTAAGGATTTTTGGTAAAGGGATTTTTCTTTTTGAAATAAATGTAAAATAGAGCAAACGATGGACTTGATGATTTGTCTTATTTTATAAATTTATAAGTTCTTTTAAAATTCTTCTTTTAAAAACAAAAACGAATCTTGATTAAAATGATGTAGAAGCCATTTAGGCAGGAAAAATATGGACAAAGGTAATATTGGAAGATTTGAATAGGAATAGAATTAGGAACATATAAAATAGAAACAGTAATGTAGTTAGAGATAATGTAAAAGAGAAGTAACGAAAATAGCATAAGAAGATAATAAGATGGAACTCATCTTTTCTACTTAACTTTTCATTGTTTAAAGTTGTGAAAGATGCATTTGAATGTTACGAATAAAAGAACAACTTTTAAAGGAATGTATCTATGATGTAGAAATTTTTGGAGAAAGGGAAATTACTTACTCCTTTTGTGATTATACAATCATGTTTAAAATTTTGATAATTTGGTTTAATAATTTAGTTTTTGAATGTTTTGGGGTTAAATACCCTACTTTTAACGAAGAAAGTCTTTGAAGTAAAATTATTGGAGAAAGGAAATTATTTTACTAAGCAACTTTAAAATCTTTTGAATTTAGAGTTAAGAATAAAGCATTAAATGTTTTGAAAGTTTTGAAAAGTTGGATTCTAATATTTTTTTGAAGGTTTTATTTAAATGTTTAAAATGGAATAGATATATGGAACAAAATAAAATATGATGTTCAAATGCTTTGGGAATTCAATTCCCCAGTTGTTTTTATAAGTTGGAAACTCTTTGGGAAAGTATGTATAAAAGTTTTCTTTTGTCACATGGAAATTCTTTTGCGAATTTGAATTTCAAACGTCACGTACTAGCACAATGTGGGTTTCTAGTATTTTATTTTATTAAGTCAATAGGAAAGGAAGGTTAAAGGTTTCAGGATATGAATAAAATAAATAGTATGTAACGATACACAAATTTATCACTTTGATAAATTGTATTTGTATTTGAAATATTAAAATACAAGATTTTATAACACAGTCATTTTTTAGTTATTAATTTTTTAACTAAAATATTCATTTTTGAAGTAGAAAAATATTTTTTTATAAAAAAAGAGAAGGAGAATATGGTATTAAAAAAAAATTTGCCACTAGACTTGAATTGTATTCTAGCAATATATAACCATATCATATACCATAGTAAGCAAAGAAAAAGTAAAGTAAGCAAAGAAAAAGTAAGAAAAGTAAACAAAGTTTTGAACCATAAATAATGACGGTAAACTTGTTTTAAAGGTATATTAACAAATATGGGTATTTGGGGGTTTTCATCAGAAAAACGATGAAAATGGGTTTTTGAGAAAGTTGGGATTTTCTTAAAATTAAAGCAAATAGAACTAGATAGATACACTTATTTATCCATTCAAATGAGAATATAAAATATAAAATAATTTATTTTATTTTTTAAATCAGAATATATTTATGAAATCAATAGGGATATCCACACTTTTATCTATTTCTAGAATATTAAATTAAGTTTGAAATCAAATAATTGTTTTAAATGATGATAATTCATTTTGATTATTATATTGTGAAAATAATTGATTTATAATAGTTTTATAAATTTATACACTTGTTCTAAAAAAATAAAAAAATTCATAACGCTTTGTCGATACGGCAATATTTTTTGTAAACACTTGTTTAATATTGATTTATATGGTTTATAATTCTATGTGATCTTTTTAATTTATAAATAATGATAAGAAATTATTTTTCAAATTTTATATACATTTAATTTTAAAATTTAAAACAAGATTTAAACAAAGTTTTAAATCAGTTAAAGTATGGACTCGAGTTTTACTTTGTATCCTAGCTTGAAATAAATAAGTTTTATAAAATCTAAAATGTTTAAAATAACTTTAAATGTTAAAGTATATTTTAAAATGATTTGAATTTAAATGAATTGGTTTAAAAATCTTATAAATTTCTTTTATAAATGATAAGTGTTCTTTAACATGGATTAAAAAGGTTTTGAAAATTTGATTTAAATTTTGTTAAAGTTAAATTTATGATTATTTTAAATCTTCAATTTGAAACGAAATGAAATTTAAAAGTAAATTGTTTTCAAATGCTTTTGTTAATGACAATTTAGTCATTAATAAGAAAATGTTTTATCTTAAAGTAAATTAAGATTTAATGATTTGTGGTTCATTAAATTATTAAGGTAATTAAAGAATAATTAATTAATTTAATTTATTGATGATTTGGATTAATCAATTTAGTAATTAAGGGTTTTAAATTAATTAATTAAGGTTTAAGATTAATTATTTAAAGAATAATTAATTGTAAGTAAGGATCATTAATTAGATACGTTAAGATTTTAACTAATGATTAGAAATTAATTAATCTTGTAATTAGAGATTAATTAAGTTACAGTTAAGCACTTAATTAATAATTAGAGATTAATTAATTTGTTATTAAAGATTAATTAGTTTGTAATTAATAATGATTAATCTAAGTTCAATTACTTTAGAGAAGTAATTAAAGAATTATTAATAGTTAATGAAGATCATTAACTTGAGATTATTAAATAATTAATTAATGTGACTAATTTTTAATAATTAATTAGATTAATTAATTAAAGATAATCATTTATGAAATGGGGTAAGTATAGTTACTTAAAGAAAGTAATTAAAGGAATCAATTACTCAAGGTAATTAATTAAATAAATTTGATTAGTTTAAGTTAATTAATTAAGTTTAATTAATTTAAGATAATCATTGGATGATATGGTAAGTGTAATTACTTAGTGTAATTAATAAAGTATAATTACTTAGTGAAGTAATTAATGGATAATTACTGGATGTAATTAATTGAAGGGTGATTTATTAATAGAAGTAATTTGATTTTAATTACTTTGTGTAATTAATCAAATGATTAATTAAAGATAATTAATTAAGGAATAATTAATTTATTTAATAAAGTAATTAAGGGTAATTAATTACTAAATGAGATTAATCAAGGGTGATTAATAAATATAATTAATCAAAGATTAATTATTAAATGTAATTAATTAAGGAGTAATTAGTTTATTTAATGAAGTAATTAATTAAGGATTATTAATTACTCAAAAGTGATTAATCAAGGTTGATTAATGAATAAAGATTAATTAAAGATCAATCATAGATTAATAATTAATTAAGAAGTAATTAAGGGATCATTAATTAGTAATTAATGATGTAATTAAGGATTGATTAATTAAAGGGTAATTAATCAATAATAAGTGGTTATAGAGTAATTAATGTAATTAATTAGAATTAAATAATTAATGAGGTAATTAAAGTTTAATTACTATAAATGGTTAAGGATAATTAATTCGTGTAATTAATTAAAGGCTAATTACTTAAAGTAATTATAGGATGATTAATCAAAGGTGATTAATTATGATAAATACTTAAAGAATGATTATTAATCGGTTTGAATTTAATTAATGGTTAAGTAAGCAAGATTTATGTGATGGAAGTAATTAATTTAATTTAATTTAAATTTATTAGAGATGGAAGTAATTAATTTAATTCATTTCAAATTAATTAGAGATAGTGTGATTAATTAATCATTGCTTATGTATGGATAAATGATATTGATTGCCTTGAATGGTTTGAGATCTCGGATATGAGATAAGTGATGCTGTGTGATATGGATGCTTTGGTTGAAGTGTGATGATAATATGAATTATCTATTTGTGATGATAATTATCAATTTGTGAAGATAACGTGAATTATCTATTTATGATATTGTGAATTATTTATCTGTGTGAATATAGATAATAGAATTTAATTGTTTTAACTTTAAAACAACTTGGACCTAAAAGATGACGCTTTGGATTTCGATAAGACCGGGATCGGGTTCCAGATTTGGATATCCGAAAACCACATCGATCCAAATTAACGATAGGTCGTGAATCTCAAGTGAAGATGAAGATTCAGAGTGCAAGGGTTATCGTCGTTAACTCTGAGGGTGATTCCAAAATGAGTGTAACGAGATAATGCCTTCAGTTTCATTTGAACCCATAACGAACTTATATGGATTGAATGCTTTCAGAACATCGTCAAGTGGACGATGAGCATTCTAAGAGATGTGTTCTCTAAAGGTAATCGTAGCTTCAAGCCTCATCAACCGGGAATGGCTAAAACATGGAAGGTGCAGCAAGGCTAAGTGGGTAGCACCCAAGTAGGACGAGATTTACCCCTGTCTAGAAGTTCCTTTATATTTGGCTGTGTGGGGCAGTTGATTGCAACAACTATCGGGGTTGTCTTGTTCGGGACTGTCCATCAAGGGACGGTTCCGTCCTTGTGTTGCAGGGGATTTAGGATGGATCCTCGTACGGTGATCTAGGCCAAGTACTGTGACGAGCGGTACCCCAGTAGCCTTGCCATTGATGGAAACCCAGTCTTCCTACGCGACCTTACGGTTTTGATCATATTATCCACTTTGTGGCTAGTATGATGGAATTTAATCATGTAACAATTTCAGCTATTTCTTATTTACTTGAAAACCCTAGACCCTATTATAATATCACTGGATTTCCTATCAAATGTTTTGGTTAGTGTAAGGTAAAAACTTACCCGTGTTTATGTGTGGGATGTCTTACGTGATACCTTTCTTTTCAAAGGTTTTCAAAGTCAAGCAACTTTAACCTGCTACTCACACCAGATCCATGTCTGACCCGAAGTTTATCTTCTATTTTCTTAAACTATTGGGTACTCAAATTTTTATGAGTAGCCAAGGGATTCAGGTTAGCTTTGACGGATTCTGGAGGAGCAATGGAGCAGGAGGCTATACATACATACATACATATATATATATATATATATATATATATATATAATGTTCCGCTGTGTGTTTTTGAGTCCTTTGTTGAGTTGTATCTTGTGTTGTAATAACTAGACAGGTGTTTATAACTGTCTAGTATGTGATGTAAAATCTATGTAACTCTGATTTATGTTGTGTATTATGTAAATACTTATGCGATTAATATAATTTATTCGTTCTGCTATTGAGATTCTAATGTCGTTTCTTTCTTTCTTCTCTATCTTTCTCTTTTCTATCTCTTTCTTTCTTAAAGACGATGTGTCTTTCTGTGTAGAGGAAGACGGGTCGTCACGGTATTCTTTTAATTACTTTCCTTAAGTAATTAAACTTAAATTAACCATTATTACTTACTAATTAATTAATCTTAAATAACCAATTAATTAATCTTTAATTACTTAATTAATTAAGTAGTAATGTAACGAACGATTTTTCGATGCCCAAAAAACTGAACCATTAGGATATAAAGAAGAAGGAGGTAGAAGAAGAAATAGAAACAATAACAGAATCTTACCAACGCAGCAGAATAAAATATAATAGATAATGACAGATCTTTACACAAAAGAAAAATATATCTGCTTTATACATATATCATCAGAATACAACATCAGAGTTCAATACAATCAACAACACAACTCAGGACGGTTATAGTATCTCGTCCTTCCAAAACTGAATATACAGCGGAATTTACATCATATACGTCGGATACGTCTCGCCATCCATCATTTCCAATTACCATCGTAATCTATCACAGATTATCCAATAAATCATAACACGGAATAGTTAAACAAATCTAAACATTTTAAGGAATCCTGACAACCCGTCTTTCTCTCCCCAGAAAGACGCATCATCTTTAAGAAAATAAAGGGATAGAAAAGAGAAAGATAGAGAAGAAAGAAAGAACAACATCAGGATCTCAACAGCGGAACGAATAAATTATATTAATCACATAAAATAGTACATAGTGTACAACATCTAAGTTGCACAGATTATACACCACATACTATATAGTTATAAACACCTATCTAGTTATTACAACTCAATAAACACAACATTGACTCAGAGATCACAGCGGAACACTATGAATATCTACAAACGCTGAAGCCTCCTGTTCCATTGCTCCTCCAAAATTCATCAAAGCTAACCTGAATCCCTTGGATACTCGTAAAAATTTAAGTACCTAAGAGTTTAAGAAAACAGACGATAAACTCCAGGTCAGACATGGGTCTGGTGTGAGTAACAGATTATAGTTGCTTAACTTTGAAAATCCTTTGAAAGAAAAGGTATCACGTAAGACTCCCCACACATAAACATGGGTAAGTTTTTACCTTACGCTAACCAAAACATTTGATAGGAAATCCAGTGATATTATAATAGAGTCTAGGGTTTCTAAGTAAATAATAAGTAGCTGAAATTATTACATGATTAAATTCCAGCATACTAGCCACAAAGTGGGTAATGCAATCAAAACCGTAAGGGCACGTAGGAAGAATGGGTTTCCAACAATGGCAGGGCTACTGGGGTGCCGCCCGTCACAGTACGTGGCCTAGATCACCGCACCGAGGATCCACCCTAAATCCCCTACAACACAAGGCCGGAGCCATCCCTTACTAGACAGTCCCGAACAAGACAACCCCGGCAGTTGTTACAATCAACTGCCCCATACAGTCGAATATAAAGGGACTTCTAGACAGGGGTAAATCTCGTCCCACTTGCCTTAGATCTTGAAAAAGTTCCATTCTAGAATAGCTGCTACCTCGCTTCCGTTGCGCAACTCTGATCTAGAGTAGTAAGATGTCTTCTAGAGAGAGGGTTTGGTGAAGCAGCTCAGATTTTCGATTTGTTGAACCATAATTTAATTAATGTGTAAATGTGATTGGGAATCGGCTTTTCGATTTTCAACGGTTTAACGAAAGGAAGTTGTTCAAAGTGGACGCACCATTGTTTATATGTCTTGTGAACATATATAACATACACATACTTGCACTAACATATACATATACACATATCTAACATATACATACCTTTACACACATATGCACTTAATAAAGAAAACATCTAAGATATTTCCATTTCTTTCATCCTTTAAGCATGCTAAAAGCAAACTAACCATCACCTCCTTACCCATCATCATCACTCAAGAACATGGAGAGGAGGACAAGGAGGAGTGGGCCGTGCATGTGGAGGAGAGTAGACAAAGGGTAGTTTGGTAAGTTTGTACTTAAATATTTTTCTCACATTTTTGCCAATAAATACAAGCCATTCATCCTCACTTTCATTCACACTCTCTTCTCTTTATTTCTTAAGCTTCTTCATCTTCTCCTTCTTTGCATTAATGGCTTCCATACCCTCTTAGGAAAAATTTAAAAAAAACGTCGAAGTTCTATCAAAATAAACCATGAAATATAGGGTGATATACTACTTCGAGTTAGTGATCTTCTCCTTCTTCTCCTACCAAGCCGTAAGCATCTAAGCATCCCATCACCCTTGCAAGCCTAAGGACAAACCCCTAGGAGTCTTAGTGTAAGATTCGTAAGCTTCGGTGTGATGATAGCGAAGCTATAGTCAGATTTAGTAAATCTTGAAAACAATGGACGTGAGAATTACACCGCTAATTATTATAAATTATGTGATGATATAGTAAATTTACTATGATTGTTTTCTATGTTTGATCATCATATTTTGGAAATGATAATATGTTTGTTTGGTTGTGGAAATAATTCACGTTAAATGCACATCGAATTTACACAAAGGAAATCACTTTCCTATATGAATTATAAAAGTGTTACGAAATAGATAAACCTCTTTAAACATGAATAAAATGGTTTAAAATGGTTTATATATGTTTTATAAACATTAAAACTTATTTTGGTAAGGTTTGGAAAAGATATGAAAATGGAGTCAAAATAAGCACGTTGCGTAATGGCATTTAGCGATTTTGCGCCATAAAAGTTTAATCAATGAGTAAAATGGAATATAGCTCGGAATATGGAATATAGCTCGGAATTGTTCGAATTAAGAATTTTTCGAACTCTTATAAATATAGTTTTCACATGAAGAAGAAAAATCAAGATTTCATTGAATATAATTTGAGTTATTTCCAAATCAAGTTTTTAAAAACATTATAGTTTGGCCATTTTGGGAATAAAAGTGGCAACTGCTTTAAAATTGATATTTTTAAATCTTTAAAAATATGAGATCAAGGCAGCGGATTGTGAATCCACCACATGCGGGTTCAATTCCCGTCGTTCGCCCATCACATTATTTCAAATGCAAAAAATTCTACTTTCAAAATTCCTATTTACAGTGACGAAGAATAAAACTATCACTATATTTTTTCCTTTTCCGACTTCTTCTTCCAAGCATAGGATAACCCCAAGGAGTTGTGGGTTTTTTCTACCAATTTGGGCTTTCCCTTCCCCACCTCAATGGGGATGGTCTACAGGGTTCATAACTACTCCTCTTATTACATGACACTTACCTATCCAACACTTCGATTCGGCTCTACCCAAACTTTGTTGATTCACCTCAACATTACCCACTTGTCCGACTATTGCTAAGCAGTTTTTGGATATCAAATGGACCCCCGGATGGTAATCTTAATGTGGCTTATTTACCCTCCCTACCAAAAAAAATCTGCCAATTCTTTTTGGAATATGAAATTCTATTTTTTGTGTTGAAAAGGGAAAACTCTATACTACTTCTGATTATTCTGTCTATAGTTCATTTGTATAGATATAAAGAGGAGATTCAGTCTCAATCATTCCTTTTTGTGGTATCCCGTCAGATCGTAATATCATACTAATACGTTAGGTAGAAGTTGGAACAATTTTAAACAAGGCTTTATAAGTGTAAGTAACAGAATCTTTTTCCAGAAATATTTTTTCGATCTAACCCGTCGAAAATTTGAACCTACGCCCAAACTGTTCTTTATTCCACCGTTCCATCACCGTTCATACGTTTGAAATAGATATATGGAGTTGACTAAAATTTTATGTGAGTCAGTAAATAGAATATACATTCTATTATTTCTAAGTCGATCCATATGGGTCGATGAATAATGAATCAATAATTGAATTTTTCTAATAAAAATAAATAGGAAACTTAAGATTAAGATGCTTCGGAATGGAAATGAGGGAATGCCCACAATACCTGGATTTAGTCAAATACAATTTGAGTGATTTTGTAAGTTCATTAATTAGGGTTTAACGGAAGAATTTCATAAGTTTCCAAAAATTGAAGATAGAGTTCAAGGAATATGTTAAACGTTTATTAAAGGGATTTGAGTTATAAAATGGACATATATGAAATGGAATTAGTGTTTTGAAAGAAGCTTTAAAAACACTATTTGTAGTAGTTTTTGCAGAGGTTTCAATAAATTTTACAAGTTACGATTTTAACTAAAGTATTCTTTCCCAATCTTTTTTAGTAATCTTTTCAAATGAACAATTAAGTATTTTGAATATGATTTGGAAGTTTTAAAATTATTTTAAAGGAGTTTTATATAAATTATTAAAGGAAAATCATTTTAAACAATATTTGGAATTGTGTTAAGTAAATGAAAATCATCCTGAAAAGATCATATAAAAGAGTTTAGAGTTGATCAAATAGAGATAGTCTCTAGATCCGAGCTTGGTCAACTCATGTCGGATTCCCCTTTAGTTATCTAGACCGGCCCAACGGAGGGGATAGTAAATTTGATTTACCCGGACCATATCTTCCTAAAATAAAAGAGATTTGGAGCTTTTTAAAAGTTAAACGACATTTAATATATGATTTTCGTTGTTAACGAAAACATTCTAGTTAAACTCCATATTAAGTTCTGATGAGTGAACTCGTACTATCCATATGAATTTAAAAGGCGATTACACCATTATTCAAAGAATAGTACGGGTTTAATACAGAAATTAATATTGGCTATAATCAGTCTAAAATTTATGGATCTCTTTTATTTAATACTAACTGGTTTGGGTTTACAGTAAACAATGTCTTAAGTAACATTGTTTTTGACCTATTGAAGATATGTTTTGGGATGTGAAATCTTCATTAAGATTTGAATTATACTAATTAAAGATGAAATGTTTTGGTATTTCCAAAATTTAAAAGTGGTTTTAATTAACCAAAGGATTAGATAAAAAAGGTTTAATTATCTTGTGTATACTGGAAAAAAATGTGATTTAAAGATGTATATCTCTAAAGATGTATTTTACCTGGACAAAAGATATTGATTAACTAAATAATCACCTATATACTTGACCTCTTTTATCGATAAATGGTTCGAAGAAACCGGAATTGGATTAGGGTGATTCATATCCGAAAACTAATTTAAGCAATATACGTTTGAAAGTGAAAACATGTTGAAGACAATGGTTATGAAGATGGGGATCTTCATAATGTTGGGATGATTGTCACTAACATCTAGGCTAGTTCCCTTATCATATGTATGGTAGCAGTGATTCCTTCAATTTGAAATCTTTGATGCAAGGACCAATTGCTTTTAATCCTAAGGGTGATTCCCAAACAGGATGTAGTAGGAGAAATGCCTTCGGTTTGCCCTTTTCTTAGACAACTTTTATGGACGAATGTTTAACATTGCATTTCTAAAACCACGTACATTGATCTTTACAAACATATATAGGTTGGTGGTGTAGGAGGTAAATCCTCCTATACTTAACACCTTCTATGAGACGTACGATCTCAGAGGTTGCACTTTTATGGAAATCAACAATATGTTGTTGGAAACGGCAATGTGCCATTTAAAGTAGGATTTTTTCTATGAAAGGTAAACATTACCTTAAGCCCGCACATTGGGAATGACAAAAATAGGGTTAATGCGACATGGCTAAGTGGGTCACCGTTATTAGGACATGGTCATCACCTTTCTAGATTACCCTCTATTTCGGGTTTGTTGTGTATGTTATGGCCACGAATAGGTTGGGAACGACTAGATTGTGGGATATTCGATACTATCTATGATAGAGGTAGGCAAGTTCTGTATTGGTAGAGGTTGCAACCTTAGGTGCATCCCTCTAGAGATGTACTGTCGAAACATAGTCCCTTACCTTGTCATTGTATGGGATTCATTATTCAATACGAGCCTTTACGGTTTTAGTTGTAAACTTATTATGTTGGAATTTAATAAATGTACCAATTTTGGCTAAGCGTATATATATTTTTTGAAAGATTTTTCAAAGAACGTCATAAAAAATAATAGCTCTGATTTTGCATAATAAATGGTTTGGTTATCATAAGGAATCTGTGTTTATGTGCGGCGTAGTCTTATGAGATACCTTTATTTTCAAAAATAGTCGTGTTTTGAGTTTTCTCACACCATCCCCATGACTGACCGGAGTTTATGTTTTTTTTCCTCAAACTCTTGGTGCCTATTTTTTAAAGCAGCCAAGTAGTTCAGGTCTAGCTTGGAACATTTTGGAGAAGCTTGGAGCGGAAGTTGGAGTTTCCTCTGTAGATGGTTATTCATTTCCATTTCCGCTGCATTTGTTTACTTTTTGTATTCAGCACTAGTAGGGACATGCATTTATAACTGTCCAGACTAAGATTACGATAGACTCTAATGTATGTATTTAAAATTTCCGCTGTAAAGATTATATATCGAAATAATATATGTTATTCCATTCTTGTAAGATTATCTTCTATCTTCCTTTTCTTTTTACCCTTGATCAATCCGCCTTTATGGCAACTGAATATTCGGCATGTAAATACCGTGGACGTATTGGTGTCGGTTTCTAAAGGTCGAAAATGAGAGTTGTGACTTTTGATATCAGAGCTGAGGTTGAGCAAACACTTGAGCCTGATTGGGATAAAGTCACATCAGAGATAGGGTAAGTAATACCTTAGTATGAGTAACTCATTAGAGTTAAGGTAAGAAACGCCTTAGAATGAGTTGAAAGTATTATATAAAAGTGCGTATTTGTGAATGCTATATATAGATGGTTTGTTTTGAAATTATGGTAAATTAAATAATTTTACCTAAGATTATATTTTGTAAATAAAGAATATATTTTGAAAAACAGTTAGTTAGGTTGTTATAATTGTTTAAAATCCGGTTAGTTAAATCTAAGTACGAACATTTTGTGATTAGAATTTCACACTTTGACTATAATATGTTCAATAATAATGCTCAAAGGATTAAGAATAACAAGGGATACAAATAAAACATAAGGAGTTGAATAATGAGAACTTTTTATCTAAGAGGTTTTTTGAAAACAGATTTCAAAGGATTTTTGGAAAAGATAAAACTTTTGGACGTGGATATCATTGGAAGAGATCTATGTTAGAAAAACTATCTTTAATAATTGATTGAACAAGATCTCGACTTTTTTCTAAGAATTGATCAAAAATCGATTTGGGGAAAATAGTACCAAGTGTTTAGTGAATTATTCTCTTTAAAGTAGTGCAGTTAAAATGGATTTGTGTTAAGATAAACCTAGATTAAAAATACGACCTTATATTGAGTTAGGACAATTAAAATACGTAGTATCTAACTATTTGTTGTTTATAATTGTAGAAGCCTTCTAGTTACGGAGGAAAGTGTTCCAATAGGCAATCATCAAGAGCTAACTAGGGCGAAAGAGATGATTTGATAATTCTTTCCAGTGTTGAAGAATCCGAAACCTGGCCGCCGAGCAACGGTTGGTCATCTAGATAAAGATGGTTATCATAAGGCTGGGATACTTATACCACCCGAGACTCCAGAACTTTTTACGATATCCTATGATAAAGAAACCACCTAGATATCAAAAAATGTAGAAATAATTATGGAGTTAGAACCAGTAGTGTTGGCTCAAGAAATCTCATAAGGACGTAGATCACCAATCCAACAAGTTTGAAACCCAAGCAAGATGAGGAGGAAATTCTAGAAGAAGAACCAATAAAAGAAGTGCATGTGCCCGAGGAGAACCTAAATGCTACGATGAATAGTTAAGACTCTACTACATATGATGCATGATGGATGAGATATCAGGTGAATCAAATAACAGTAGTGGTGATAGCAACATCGTTTGCGAAATGAGTGAAAATGATGATGTCATTTGGCATGAAGAATCATCAAGTTTATACGCCAATTGGGATGATATGGAAGAGTATGAGGAAGAAGCTAAGAATCCTTGGAAAGAGGGAGTTTAAGGTTTGGAAGCGTTAGCTGAAGGAGAATTCTACTCAAAGTACTAATTGGATTAGGACATATTCTATGGGTTCCCCTAGGACAGTCTTGGCATATGGGATGGGATTTACTTCATCAAGAAAAGAATGGAAATGAATCGGATGATGAGCAAGAAAGTGATAATGAAGACAACATGGAGAAATTTATATTTGAGTTTGGAAATTGGGATGGACCATCAACATCAAAATCAGAAGAATAGTTGGGTGTTGTAATATGATTTGAAGATTAGTGGTATATATCTAATATAGTATTTAAGTACTAGTGTGATGGCTTTGTATTACGATTGTGCATTTCTAGTATGATAATGTGTTTGGGATGGCCTATGATAACCTATGTAAGGATACCTTGTGGATGATGAGTTTAAGTTAAGGATTGACAGATGTAGCGAGGCTTATATAGTATTAAGATGATCTTTTTTTATAACTTCTCCAATTTGTAATTTCATATATCACTTTATGAGAATTCTTGGAAAGGGAAACAAAACTTAAAAGGAGAATTTTCTTTTTAAGATAAAACTGTATTTTTATTTAAGAAATTGAACCAAAATTTTGCAAGGAAAATTAAAAGCTTCTGAGCCTGATCAAAGTCCACACTAGAGAATCGAAAGATCAATACTAATTCAGAAGCAAAGTGGTATATTCGAATTTAAGATTGAATCGGATAGTGCATACAGATAATCCGTGAGCATAACATGGGTTTATATTTGAAATTTAAAATAATGTTTTTATCGGGTTTTTGGTTAGGTGTTATTTCGAGGACGAAATTCATTTAAGGATGGAAGTCTGTAACGACCCGCAGATTTATCACTTTAATAAATTGTATTTGTATTTGAATATTCAAATACAAGATTTTATAACACAAATTATAATTTTTTTAACCCAAAACAATGATGGTAAACCATTTTAAAGTATATTAACAAATAAGGATATTTAGGGGTTTTCATGACAAAAACGACGAAAATCAATTTTTAGGAAAATTGAGATTTTCTCAATATTAAAGAGAACGATACTGGATACATATACTTATTTATCCATTTAAATAAGAATATGAAATAAAAAATTGTTTATTTTATTCTTAAAAACAAAATATATTTATGATATTATCGGGGATATCATCACTTTTATATATTTTCTGGAATTTTAAATTAAGTTTAAAATCAAAAAATTGTTTCAAAATGATAATAATTCATTTTAATCATTATATTTTGATAATAATTGGTCTATAATAGTTTTATAAATGTATATAATTGTTCTTAAAAAATAAAAGGAAATTCATAACGCATTGTCGATATGAATTTATAAACACTTGTTTACTAATGATTTATATGGTTTTATAATTCAGATGTGATCGTTTTAATGTATTACTAATGATAACAAAATTAGTTTTCAAATTTTGTTTACATTTATATGTAATTTAATTAATAAGTGAAATGTGATCAGAAATCGGCTTTCCGATTTTCTGCGGTTAATCGAACGGAAGTTATTCAGAGAGGTCGTATTGTTGTTTATATGTCTTATGAACATATATAACATACACATACATGCACTAACGTACACATATGCACATATATAACATACGCATACCTATATATACATATGCACTTAATAAAGAAAATATCTAAGATATTTCTATTTTCTTCATCCTAAAGCATCCTAAAAGTAAACTAACCATCACCTCCTTACACATCATCATCACTCATACACATGGAAATGAGGACAAGAGGGGAGTGGGACGTGCGTGTGGAGGGGAGTAGGAAAGGGGTAGCTTGGTAATTTTGAATTTAGATATTTTTCTCACATTTTTGCCTATAAATACAAGCTATCCATCCTCACTTTCATTCACAATCTCTTCTCTTCATTTCTTAAGCTTCTTTATCTTCCTCCTCGTCCACATTAATGGATTCCATAGCCTCTTAGGAAAATTCAAAAATAGCGTCAAAGTTCTATCAAAATAAGTAGTGAAATATAGAGAGATATACCATTTCAAGTTCGAGATCGAGTAAGTGATCTTCTCCTTCTTCTCCTACCAAAGCGGCACTCATCTAAGCATCCCTCCACCCTTGCAATCCCAAGGCTGAACTCCTAGGAATCTTAGTGCAAGATTCGTAAGCTTCGGTGTGGTGATAGCGAAGCTATAGTCGAATTTAGTAAATCTAGAAACCAATGGAGGTGAGAATTACTCGGACAATTTATTATAAATTATGTGATGATATAATATATTGGCTATGATTGTTTTCTTTATTTGATCTTGGATGTGACATTATATTTATTTAGTTGTGGAAATAATTCATGTTGAATTTACACAAAGAAAAACACTTTCCTATATGAATTATAATAGTGCTACAGAAATGTTAAACTCTTTTAACATGAATAAAATGGTTTATAAATGTTTTATAAACATTAAAACTCATTTTGGTAAGGTTTGGAAAAGATTTGAAAGTGGAGTCAAAATAAGCGTGTCGTGAAACGGTAGTTCGCGATTTTAAGTCATAAAAGTTTAATCAATGTGTAGAATAGAATATAACTCAGAATTATTCGAAATAAGAATTTTCCAAACTTTTATAACCATAGTTTCTAAATGAAAAAAAAATCAAGATTTCACTGAATATAACTTGAGTTATGTCCAAATCAAGGTCATAAAAACATCGCAGTTTGGCAATTTTGGGAACCAAAGTAGCAAATTATTTAAAATTGATATTTTTAGATCTTCCAAAATTTGAAATTAATTTTATAAACATGTTAAAATATTTTAAAGGTGATTGAGTGATAAAAATGGACAAATATGAAATGGAATTAGTGTTTTGAGCAAAAAAACTTTAAAAACATTATTCGAGTAATTTTTGCAGCGGTTTCGGTAAATTTTGCAAGTTATGGTTTTAACTTAATTATTATTTTACAATCTTTTTAATAATATTTTAAAATATTAAGTATTTTGAAGATGATTTGGAAGTTTTATAATTATTTTAAAGAAGTTTTCAATAAATGGTTAACGGAAAATTGTTTTGAACAATATTTGGAATTTTGTTAAGTAAATGAAAGTCATCTCTAAAAAGATCATATAAAAGAGTTTAGAGTTGATCAAATAACCTGACCGCCTTATGAATGACAAAGAAATAGTCTCTAGACCCAATCTTGGACAACCAGTGTATAGGTTCCGCTCCAGCTATTCGGACTGGCCCAACGGAGGGGATAATAAATTTATTTTACTCGGACCACATCTTCCTAAAATAAAAGAGATTTATAGATTTTCAAAAATTAAACAATATTTAAAATAGGATTTTGGTTGTTAAAGAACATTCTAGTTAAACTTTGTATCAAATTTCGAGAAGGAAACTCGTACTATCTGTATGAATTTAAAAGGTGATTTCATCGTTATTCGAAGAATAGTAAGGATTGAATATGGGAATTAGTACTGGGTATAATCGGTCTAATATTTATGGATCCCTTTTATTCAATATTAACTTGTTTGGGTTTACAGTAAACAATGTCTTAAATAACATTTTTTGGACCCATTAAAGATATGTTTTGGAATATAAAATCTTCATTAAGGTTTGAATCATACTAATTAAAGATGAAATGTTTTGGTATTTCCAAAGTTGAAGAGGAGTTCTAATTAACCAAAGGATTTGATACAAGAGGTTTAATTATCCCTTACATACTAAAACAAAATATGATTTAAAGGTGTGTAACTCTAAAGAGATATTTTACTTGGATAAAATATATTGATTAATTGAATAAGAATCACCTATATACTTAAAATCTTTTATGGATAATTAGTTCGGAGAAACTGGGATTGGATTTAGGCGATCCCTATTTGAAAACCGCTTCGAACCAATATATGTTTGAAAGTGAAAACATGTCGAAGGTAATGATTTTGAAGACGGAGATCTTCATAATGTTGGACTACTTATCACTAACCTCTAGGTAATTGCCTTATCATATGTATGGTAGCAGTGGTTCCTTTATTTTGAAACCATGGGTGTAATGACTACTCGCTACTAATTATAGGGATAATTCTCAAATAGGATGTAGTAGGAGAGTGCCTTCGGTTTTCCATGTTCCTAGAAAACCTATATGGATGAATGTTTGACATTGCATTTCTAAGACCATATACATTGATCTCTACAAATGTACATTTGTTATTGGTGTAGGAGGTAATCCTTCATATACTTAACACCCTTCTCTGAGATGTACGAGCCTAGAGGTTGTACATTTGTGAAAATCAATAGTGTGCTGTTGGAAATGGTAATGTGGCATTTAAAGTAGGATTTGTTCTATGAAAGGTAAAACGTTGTCTTAAGCCCACACATCGGAAAGAAAAAAACATGGTAGATGCTACAGGGCTATGTGGGTCGCTTCCAGTAGGACATGGTCATCACCTTTCTCGATTACCCTCTATATTTATGTTTTGTTGTGTATGTTGTGGCCATGGATAGGTCGGGAATGACCAGGGTGATTTCCATATAATTTCCATAAATTATCTAATTCCTTAAATGAATAGAAGTGCGACATTTGAATTGACAAGGGATATACCAAAAAGGAAAAGAGATGCTAAGACATGAATATTCTTTTCCGTAGTTTACATTGTCTATTTCAATTAAAGAAAAGGAAATAATCCCTTGTAATTTCAAACGAAGCAGAAATATCACTTGATTAATTTACGGAAATTCTTAATAGTAATCTTATTTGAAAGGATGGCTCTGATAAAATAAAACATGGAAAGAATGTTCTAGTTTAAAATTTAATAACCAGAAGTAAGAAATATATAAATAGTATATTTTGCAGGTACTCTTATCAATTATAAACAGCGTAGTAATTATAAGATTAGGATTTATGGATATTAATTACAGGTCTAATGAGCAAAAAAAAAAAAGAATTAGATAAGGGGCTGATTAAGGAATTAATACTCATGATAAGTAAATCTTGAAACTGGTAATATGTTGAGATTGATTTAACAAGAATTAATTGAAGATTGTTAATTTTGACATTAATGACCAGTTATTATAGGTAACAGATATTTACTAGAATTAAGAAGGAAAATTAAGGTAGGTAATGGTGGAATGACATTCCAGAAATATACATTTAAATTGGTAAGGAGCATTCAGACCCCAATATCATTAGTGCCAGTTAATGATTAAGGGTAGCCTCTATTAAAATTTTATTTTAGAGTTTTTGGGTTGAAATCGCTAGTTGTCTCCGTTAGAAAAAGTGTTGATATCGTATAAGGCATGTTCTTGTTTTATCATTGTATTGGTTTTAGAGATGAGATTAGACCGCTAAATATTTATAGAGAAACACCGTTAATAAGGAAATTTTGTAAGGATACTTATCTAGTGTTAAATGAAGGGTAAGACTGGAAGTTAGTAAGAAAATTAGGTTAGAATGCTTCAAACCCAAAGCTTATGGAATGTCACCATTCATCCTGAGTGTGATAAGGTGTATAAGGATATGAAGAGAATTTTATAATTAGTTAAGAATGAAGAGAGAGTCACTGAATTTGTTTCTGATGTTCGATGTGCCAAAGAATTAAAGTTAAGCAAGGCATTCCCGGAGGATTGTTATTACCATTGGAGATTCCAACTTAGAAACGAAAGCACATATCAATGGACTTTATAGATGGGTTGTCTAAAGGTAATGATGCTATATAGGTTATAGTAAATTAGCTCATTTTATTCCCACTAGGTGTAGTAGTACTGCAGCATATCTAGCTCAGATTTATGTCAAGGAAGTGGTTTGATTGCATGAAGTTCCAGTAAGTATTGTGAGTAATAGGGACCTACATATTCACTTGGGAATTTTGGAGAAGTTTGCCATCTTCTTTCGAAATGACTTTGAATTTAGAATATTTGTATAGAGCTTGCATCATGGATTTCAAAAGGACCTTGAAGAAAGTAGAAGTGTTTAGGCAGTGAATGAAGACCGTACCAGACCGTTAGGAGTCCTAGGCTGATAAGCGAAGATAGGAATAGGAGTTTTTAGTGGGGACATGGTATTCTTCAAGGTTTCCCCTCTTATAAATGTTATGAAGTTTGGTATATCTAGGAAGTTGGCACCTGGGTTCGTTGGGCCTTTCCTGATTTTAAAGAGGGTAGGGGAAAACTTGCTTATTCGGTGGGGCTTCCAGACTAGTTAGCAGGAGTCCATGACGTCTTTCATGTTCCATGCCTAAGGAAACATCTACATGACATTGCCTATGTAGTAGAGCTTGATCAATTGATTGATGTTGAAACGGAGCCCATTACCATCCCTCATGCCACCGCACACATTATGGAGCATAGTATTAAAAGGCTTTGTAACGAAGAAAATCGGGTTGGTTCGAGTAGATGAGGGGATAACCTAGCAAAAAGCACATGGGAAAACCAAAGAAAAGATGAAGGTTTCTCATGCCAAGCTTTTCTCTGGTAAACACTTATCTCTAGAAATATAGATTGTTGCATTATGGTTGCTAAATTAGATGGTAGAAAATGATTGCCACACTTTTTACAGTTATTTTTGCACTCATATAGAATTTCATGTATATTTAGGATGCTTGCATACATACCTATATGTCACGATCTTACATTCATGCTAGGATTGAACTCACCTATAGTACGTTTGCATACATAATCATATTGCATTTTATGTTGAGTATATGGTTTTGTAGATTATTGTCGATAAATTGGTTGTATAACATAATTATTGAGTGCGTAGTACACTATCTTCCCTTGGTGATTTCGAGGGCGAAATCCCATTAAGGAGGGAGAATGTAACACCTTGTAAAATTTAATAAGAAATTTAATAATTAAAATAATCTTAAAAATGGAAATTTTATAAATGTCGGAATTTGATTATGGGAGTCGCACCATTGTGTCCGTGCTGATTTTTCGATCAATTTCCATACATAATTTGTTGAAATCGAAGTTCGAATGAAAAAGTTATGGGCATTTGAAAATTTTGATTTAAAGTAATTTAAAATGAATTTAAAATTGGAAGAAATTCAGAAGTTTGAAGTTTGAATTTAACATTGAAGAGTACTTGACGTTAATTATAAGTAAGGTGACGTATAAATTAAATAAGGAATTTAATAAACAAATAACACAAATCCAACGGCTCTCATTCCTTCTCACCTCTATAAATAGACCCCTAGACTACTGGTTTTCCTTACAAAATTCTTTAGATCTCATCTTCTTCTTCTTTAGATCTCATCTTCTTCTTCTTTAGATCCAAAATCTGTTAGGATTTTCAGGTAAGAGGTTTAGATGTTTAATTCTTTTAAATTTTATTTCTATTCCTCTCTAGTTTTTGATTCTAGATCTAATTTCTACATGCAATTCACTTTGTTGTATATTCCAAAAGAGGGAGATCTGAAAGGGAATTAGGCGTTGTGGAATCAAATACGGTCAGGAAGCAAACAATTCTCTATGAGCGGAATGTCAAGTTTGTCACATTTTTGTAATTGAATAGTATTTATTTAGATTTGATGTATGCTTTAGGAAATTTTGCTAAATGAAAGCATAACATCGAAAACCCTTAGAATTTCCCTAAATAAATGTCAAATCTTTGAATATGTTGGGATTTTAATTGTTTTGTATTAGCACAGTAGAACCAGATATGTGTTGAGATTTAAGCAATTTGTAAACTATCCCACTTCATCTCTTTTGTTTTCTCTTGTAGTGTTAAATGATTCTAAAAATAAATAAAGTTAGAAATGGTGTGCAAAATATGATTTTTGATTATTTGTAGTTTTCACTACCTATCTCTGAAAATAAAATAAGAGTGAGTCCATTTTTCACTCCAAGGTGGTAATTGAAAAGGTTGGATAGAATATATAAGGTTTAAATTGTAAAGTTTGTTCCTTGAATAGAGGAGTTAAATTCTACTATATTAATATGAGATAAGTTTGGTATTATTTCTTTTTGTTTACAAGTCAAGTTGTTGGCTAAGGATATTAGCAGTTCTTTTGTTTGGTGTTTGGAACTTGTATGAGTTTTGACTTTTAAATTAATAGCGTTTTCTTTGCGTGTGACTGAAAATATTTCATTCGAATCTCGTGCGTGTGTGTACTTATATAATATTAACACATTAACGTAATAATAGCGTAATGATTATAGCGTATTGAACGTATTGATTAGGGGTAGTAAATAATGTTAATTTCTTTGGAAGGTAGATAATGATAATTATGGGAATTAATCCACAATTAAAGGCGTAATAAGGGGATACCTTATATCACTTTAGTTATTAATTGTGTATGATAGTGTATATATATAATTGGTATATATATGAAGGATGACTAAATTATTGGGATGCGAGATTAGTCTAAAATTACTTAGAAGTCTGCCCAGTTAAATCTGGCTATCAGCAGTGTAACTTTGGGGACTGATGTGGGACATCACCTCTAATGAATAACCTCAGCGAATGCAAGATTAGTCCTAATTATGTAAGGTAAGTCTTCTCAGTCAATCTGGCTACCAGTATCTACGAATAGTCGGACTAATATAAGACGTCATGGTTTGGGTTATGGATCATAATTACGCTATTGGTACGATAGGAGAAATCTTTAGCAGGGGTCCGCTTCGAGTTAGAGGAGTTAAGTGGCTATGGTAGGGTCCACCTCTTTCTTAGGAGAAGTATCAAATGACCTAATGTGATTTTTTACGATGAAAACTAGTGATAATTATGTTGGGACCCGCCTCAAGTTAGGTCTTAAACAATGGGGACCTGCTTATTTTATAGGTCTTAAATGATCAGAGTCTGCCTAATTTCCTAGGAAAGCAGTTAAGTAGTTTGGAGGTTCTCGCTTTCACATGGTTAATGATAGTTGCGTTAGAGTTAGAAAACAGATTAGGTATTAAGTGAAGCCGCCTGCCTATTTTATAGGTATTATATGGTTAAAGTCTGCCTAATCTCCAATAAATGTATTTATTGGTTTGGGTGCTTTTTCTTGCATCATTGATGTTAGTTGCGTTGGAATTTTAGAATTGGACTGGAAAGGCCTTTGGGCTTATAGTTAGAGTTATTTGTATGGTGTGCTTTTAAATATGTAAGACGTATTTTTTATCTAAATAATACTGCCCAAGTACAGTTATGGTAAAGTTTGAGATTTTCGTTTCACTGGACATTTTTTATTCGACCCACTCTCATTACAATACATAGGTTAGAGGAGACAACACTGATTTAGGAGATGAATGTGGAGATGAAGACTTGTGGCAGTTATCTATCTATTTATGCTTTTCAAATATTTTTAATGTACACAGTTCAGACAATTATGTTATTTTGAATATTGTACTATAAAGGCTTTATGTAAAAATGTTGTAATATTTAACATGTTATGTTTCTGAAATGGTTTTCTTTTATGAAATGAGTATTTGTTTCTGATATCACATTTTATCCATTCCGCTGTAAAACTCTGAAAGTATAAATACACAGCTCTATGTACTGTGTATTGTTTAAATTTCATCAACTTAACAAACACGCCTTGAGATGGGTCCAAATTCGATAGGCTTTGGTTTCATTGAAATTAGGTCCGTTTTAGGATGGGTTTGAAAGGGGCAGTGGATTAAGGATCTAAAGGCTAATTTTACACTAAAAGGGGAGTGAATAGTTTTTAATGAATTCTAAGACTTATATGAACTAGATTGATATTATAACACAAACAAATGCAGTACTCAATCACAGAATAATCACAGAATCAAACACAGATGCAGAAAGTAAATAAAAAGCAGTAAAGAGAAAGAACACATCAGATTTTATACTAGTTCGAAGTTACCCTTCATCCAGTCATGTATCAAAGAAAACCACCTCATACATATTTTTATTAAACCAGTGTCGAGATTACACTCCTCAATTTATAAAGGCCTTGAGGTACCCTCCTATCTCACGAGTCTGAGGCAAACTCTCTTGATTTACGGGCTACAAGATCGCCCAATAAATTTCTAGGCACGATCACACCTTATAAAGAGACTCGATAAACTTTGATTACAACTTGATCCTATAACTCTGAATAGCACTTTGATCTTCGAGAAAGGGCAGAGAATCAAACAAGAATGAGATTCCAGTTTGATTCACTTGAGAATTCGGTAGAATTTCGGCACGATCTTAAAAATATGAAAATTATAGAACATGGATTTGTGGAGAAGAAGATGTGAAGAAAATATGAAAATAGATGATTAAAAAATTCGTTTGTGAAGCCTATTTATAAAGCACCAATGGCCATAACCACCGTGAAGAGATTTAAATGGATAGACACTTTTTTGAAAACTGAAACTTCTAAATTCAACGGTCACCATGTCGACATAGGGTATCCCATGATGTCGACATCCCCTTGTTAAAAAAAATGAAAAACTTGTTTTGAAAATGGTATTGAAATGAAATAATTCTGGACTAAAATAAACTAATTTTACTATTTTTAAAACACAAAAACAAGGATATTTTAAGGCTAAAACATCTTTTTTTAAATCATTTGAAAAGATAGTTTTAAAGATAAAATATTTTGAAAAGCATTTTTGAAAATCGTTTTTAAAAAACCATTTGGAAGTAGTTTTGCAAGCTTTTTCATGTAGAATATCTCATCACATCAGGACTCGAGAACTTGTACGAAGCCAGGATGTTCATGGGTTTGTAAGCCACTTGTCGTAGGTTTGTAAACTACTTTCGTGGGTTTGTAAGCCACTAAGAAGGTAAAATGGATTTTATCCCAAATGAAATTAGGAATGAAGATTTCCATTCTATTATGAAGTTTTAACAAAAACTAGACACATATCTTGAAATCTTGATCTTGATACTCAAGAGTCTTCAAACTTGATTTCTTCATTCTTGATCTTTATACTATACAGTCTTCAATAATCAGTACCTGCCTTATATATATATCCTTCATAACAACATTCATATATATATATATATATATCTAGAAAATAGTGTTAGTATATAAGTTATAATAAATAAGTTACAAAGGTTATTGTCATCAAAAACACTATCTCCAGTTGCTAACAGGGTTATCACACGATAAGTCCGTTTTACTACCATGACCAGTCTATAGAATTGGAAAACGTCATCTCAAAGCAATGTAAGTGATTTTAGATCCTACATCGGATCCTATCAAAAGTTATGGTCTATACAATATTTTCAAGGCCAAAACGGTCATATATAAATTTGATAAAGATCATAGATGTGGAAAATGTCCCCAAGAGTCATTTTCTAAAATATCAAAGTCATACGACCTAATATAAATTAAACTAAAATATTTTACGATCATTCGATATGTAAAATATGAGCCGTTACAAAAGAAATCCAGTTTGCTTAGGTTCTACGTCAATTTTTGTTGCAATGTGTCTATGTACTGATTGGTGAAGATGTTGCTTGGTTCAACATGTTTATTGATCTCTATTGCATTAAATTTAATTGATTTGATGGTATTATAATGACATTTAACATTAGCCATGTGATGAAAAAAATTAGTGTTTTTATCCCCTTCATTTATCCATTGAACTCATGAGTGTTGTTTCCACATTATTTTTTCTTGGTCCGTTATTTTGTTCGGTTCCGATAGATCGCCTAGTTTTACCTTCTCATATGTTAAGGTTTTATGTTCTTATGTCCTATTTAAGTCAAGAATCTCGTTCGTTATCTTATTCTTGTTAGTATAGTATGATCGAAAACGTTAGTGTTCCATTTTTTAATGATGTTCTTAATTCAAAAATTTTAAAAACCAAGTTTTTCGCCGCGTTCACGGTTGTCCATAGATTTCCAGTTAGCAATTGCAAGATTTTTGAAGTTGTTATCTTTAAGCCACATTTTTTCGAATTTGAAAGGTCTGTTGATAGACAATTGATTGTGAGACTTCGGTAAAATATGACAATGATCTAAAGTAAAGTTAGCAAGGCCATAAGCTTTGGGTGGTGAAAATTCATCTTTCCAATCCTCGCTCATAAAGAATCTATCCGATAGAAGCGGTGAAGGGATCTCTTTACCATTAGACCAAATTATGTTTCTACCTACAAGGGATAGCTTGATAAAGTTGTTTATGTTAATGAATTCGTTAAATTCATGTCAACATAATCGCTCTCGACAAGTCACCCCTACAATACAAGGACCATACGACAGGTTTTTAAAATTGGTACAGCCTGTCCAAAGCAATTTTCTAGGAGTTCTGTTATTAGGCGCATATACGTTAGTGGTATATAAGTAATTTATATTTTAAATAAGTAACAATTAATTATATATGATTTTTAAAATAAAATCAACCCGGATTTTATTATATGCGCGCGCGTATCATTCATAATATATATAATTTATTCACGGGTTTTAGTAAAAAAAAAAACGTAAAAAAGAACATTAAAAGTCTGTATGGATTATATTTTAAAAAAATTTATCATTTTATTAGCTCTTGGTTTTGAAGCTTAAAAGAATTAATTTTGAAATGTCAAACTATTTTAAACTTTGGATTTTAAATTATTAAAAACTAATATATGGATTATTAAATTATATATCTATATAAATTTAAATATATAAACTAAAATAATAATAGTATTATTATTAATATATATATATATATATAAATTTAAAATAACACACACACACACATATATATATATATATATATATATATATATATAAATTTAAAATAACACACACACATATATCAAGGACCACTAGCTCAATTAGTAAGATCTCTAGACTTTGGTTTTGAAGGTCTTGGGTTCGACCCTCGAGACATCAAAATTAATGCTCTACTTGAATTAAGTATCACACTTGTTATGAAAAATATATATTAATATATTTATACATAAATATGAATTGATAAACTAATGGTCAAATTTAAAAAAAGTTTATATTAATATTGATATAAGTATAAAAATATTTGTACTATGGATACGAACATATTATAACATCAAAATATTAAATTAAATTTATAATAAAATAATGTTATTAAATCATAATAAAAAAACCAAACATTTTAAAATACAAACGAATTAAATTAAAATTGTACGCGAAACTCTTTTGTTAATTAATTGTAAATATGATTAAATATAAAATTATTATTCATACCGATGATCCTGTGTAGATTAACAAAGTGATTTTTTTCTTCTAAAATTCCCTTTTTTCCAACCTTTTACCAATTCATCTGATCCAACATTTCTATTATTGTCTTCTTCCAGTTAAGTACTTTCCTGCCCCACCTCTTAAATCCGATGTTTTTTTGTCCTATTTCGTCCTGTCGAGAGTAGCGAAAACTATTGCCGACATTTTTTATTTTTAAAATTGATTACACAAACATACACACACATATATAAAGAAAGTAATACAAAAGATCTTTTACTTTTTTCAATAGAATTGTATACGTGATATCAAAAAATTAAAAAATTGAACTTATGCATTTTATATGTAACAATGACATTTTCATATTCTTAATGTGAAATAAGGGGTGGAAAATTGTAAATAACTCTTTTAAATTTATGTGGCTAATAATATCAACTTTACGTAGTGGGCTTGAGTTAAGAAACCTACCGCCATCCTCGCATCTCATATTAAACACATGTTCTAAAGTGAAAATAAGTGACACATCCCTAAAATCAAATTTAATACACAAAAAATCTTTCTCATCATAAAAAAGATATATATTACACCCCTATTTTCAAATACTACAATTTTTTCCCTATAATACCATTTTTCTCAATTGCAGCAATGTTGATTCTTCGTATATATGTATGTTATTATCATATGCATAATTAGAATTTGCACCCCATTGATTATCAATCTTCACAACGCAATAACTTCTTATAGAAACGATGGATTAACAAACCGTTTTCACCATTAAATCACAAATTTTATTATCTTTCCAACGAGTGTCATTGTGCATATATAAAAACAACGGCAGAACAAGCTATTTGGATCCAACTCCACGCTGAGTTGACTGGGGGTTTACAGGGGGTAGCGTGCCCCTGTCCGAAGGCAGGGTTTGGGGCGGATCTCCGAATTTTTTTTAAATTGATGTTTTTCGATTTTCTACAGTTATATGGTATAACTGAAGACAATTCAGCAGTCTGCAATTATTTGCAATAGCTGCAAATATTTCTGCAACTTTATGCAATTATACCATATAATTGCAGAAATATATGCAATAGTTGTAACTGTATGCATGTCTGCAATCATATGAAATAATTGCAGACATTTCTGCAACTACATGCAATAATTGTAGATAGTAAAAATATCTGCAATTATATGCAATAGTTGCAGATTTGAAGAAAAATCGAAAATGTTTAAAATTTACAGAGTTGTCTGCAAATATATGAAATAATTGCACATTTAATATAGATATGATTTTTTTATCAACAATGGATCTCATTTTAATGATCGTAAATTATTTTATTTTTTGGTGAAAACGGTACGCTAATCCGATATTTATACAGAAAGCTATACGCGTTTGAAATGTTAAAAACATAAAGGGTATTGGATTTTTATGCGCATGCGAATTTAAAAACATGGACCGGAAGATGTATTTGTGTTTTCAAATTTTACCAAGATGAATGCGAAACACACCATATTCTAAATTCAAATCTAACGTTATAAATACGAAACTAAAAGTTTTAAAATTATCAATATAATGGAGTTAATCGTAAATGTCAATTCCTAACCATGCTCAAAATTTACTTCAAAAATATCAATCAATTATTCACAGGTTAACTATTCTAAAATAAATGTGTTAACTTACCAATCGCTGTGGTAGCATATCGAGATATGACAACGTCTTGATTGTCTTGTTTTACTTACTTCTGTTGAAGCTTTTATTAACTATTCTATGATCACAATTTTGTCGCTCATAATAAGAGTTAGTGGTCATCTACAATTCTAAATAAACTGCAAGTTTTTCTACAAAAGTGATATGTTGGATCCACAACAAATGTGGATGACACATGCCATGTTAACTTTTCTAAGCAAAACTTATTTGCATTGTTTAGCTAAATGAAAAAATTCACATCAAAATTAAAATGTAATTGCATGATTGACAAACATTTTTAGAATATGATACAACCAGATGCCAATATCTAAAACATTCAAACCGTCAATAACTCTAAACTACTCAATCTATCTATCAACTGATTACGACATTATAATTCTCACACGCTTTCTTCCTACAACCGTTGAAATGAAAACTGCGACAATAATATATATATATATATCTTCGCTATGTATGGTTTCTATTGTACAAAAGGAAAATATTTTCATGCTAACTAAGGCTAATGAAGAATTGTGATCATTGCTTTTCCACCTTAACGGCATACAAATTAGCTAGATAATTTGCCAATATTTCACCATCCCTTTGGTACCTTCCCAGCTCAGACCTAAGCATTTCCACCTTAATATTGAAACAGAATAAAAAATTGAACATCAATACAGCATCTTTTCAAATTACGTTTTACTACCAAATTTTATCAAAATTTCCATTTATTATTATTCTGAAACTGCTGCTTTTCATTCACTTAAATAAAAAAGTTATGAACTTATAATATTTGTAACATCCAAATAAAACGTAATGGTTTTCCACTTATATAATGCTGTTATACTTGCAACATTACGTAATATAAACGAGAAAATTCACAAAAAAATAATAATAATTTACCTTGAGCAACAAGGCCTTTTCCGATTCTTCTAGTTGCAAGCATCTGCAAATAAGCCTAATATATATTAGTATACTATAGCGGTATATAAGTACTTATATACTGCATATGCTTGCAAGTCATGTTTGTGTTCTAAAGAAAATAGTTTACTTACTCTTTCTGTAGATTCTTGTTTGTCTCCATCATTACTAATAAATTCTCGGATGATTTTTGCCCAACATTAGAGATGTTCTAAAGAAAGGAGGAAAAAAAAACACATCACATAAAGGAGTTTCAACTACGAACTGAAATTGAGCTAGGAGATGTTCCTATAAGATGAAATGAATCCAAAAACATATTGTTGCATCAGTGATCTGTAATAAACTATGGATGCCATCCTACTAACCGATCCAGTGATTCTTCTCATTCTAGAAACCGTTTCATATTATTACAAATAATTTCAAACATGTACAGGTATATACATATATAGTAGAAAGAAGTGTGTAGTAAACCTGTACTGTGTATTAAAGAAAATGGTTAAAGGTAGTACCTGATTGGCTAGGAGGAATGAAAAATGTAATTATTTTTCTGGGAAATTTTTTTGTTAAGGGGAGAATTAAAATATTTATTCCCCTCTTATGAAATTATTCAAATTACTAAAATACCCATTCTATACTCCTTTTTTCTATCTTACAATTATCTCAACCTTTCAATTTATTCAACTTCAAAGTTCAAACCCTAAACCACTGTTACCTAACTATAAATCCTAAGTCTCTAGAAAATTATGGAGAAATCATCCTCGTGATCCACTACACATTCCGATTTAAATAATGTTATATGTATGTATGTATATATACATGTATAGAACGGGTATTTGTACACACACACACACATGCACTATACACCCACACACACCCACCCACACACACACATATCCACTACACACTCTTATAAACATGCACACATACATATATATACATATACATATACATATACATGTATGTATGTATATGTATATTTGTACATATACATACATAAATATGTATATAGACACACACACACATGGATATCTTTACAAAGAAAAAGAAAAAACTATTAGCAAATAATTTCCGGATTTCCATCTGACCTCAGCTTTGGGTTGTTTTAATACTCTGTCCTCAGTACCATAGTCCAGAACATTCCTCTTTATTTCGACTTTAGGGTCATTTTCATGTTTTCTTTTCCCTAAGACACCTTGATTCACAAAAGAAATAAAGCATACGATAATAATTTTTCTGCCAAATACAATGGAATACACACACAAATATATACACATGTATATGCATGCGCGCGAAAATTTCCAACCACTTGAAAAAGATAGTCATATTTTTGTAATAAGCTTTCATTCCAGTTTATTGTTGCAATTAGTTTTTTAAGAGCATATATACATAATCTGTCCAAGTGTATACTGAAGATCCAAAGAAGCCAAGCTTTGGTCATAAGTTTGAGATATGTAATTCACCACTCATACAGATGGAAGTCTTTTTCTATAATTTTATTATAGTAAATAGTAAATTACAAATAAGACTTTTATATGTAGCAGCGGTGTGGTAAAAATATATACCATTGGTACATATTCCTATATACGTGTCAGCATGCACACGCATTTATGCTAGTATGTTTGAATGTCATAACCTATACAAGGAATGGAAATGGATAAAGCTTGACGATAAGCTAGAAAAATGATAAAAGCATACATAAACACACACACACACACACACATTTATGTATGTATGTACGTATGTATGTGTGAATGTGCGCACCTATAGATGCAAATAAACATACATTATACATACATACACCTGTATAACTGAATTAAAAACTTACCTGGTAATTCTTCTGTATTCTGCTCACTAGGGAGAAATGATACAGAATGAGTACTGGACGGTTCAAAAGTTTTAGACGGACCTTCAATTTGAGGAGGACAAGAAGTTACTGGTGGAGCTATCATTGAGGTTCTTTTATTATTCGGAGTGTACCCGATTACTTCACAATAGTGTTCCCTGCCAGAAGAAAATTCGAACAAGTTATGAAACGAGAATAACATTTGCTATTTTTTATTGTTCGTATGAGAGTATTTAACACTTCAAATTGATTAATACTCTCACCAGTACTCAGTTGTCATTGATTTCAAGCGAGTAATAAGTTTTTGATATATAGCTGAATTCTCAAAACCTTGCTTGTCATGTGTTGGCTTGATAAAGTCAGCCTGGAGAACGCCTAGTAAATTATTATAGACAAAACTAATCAGCAAAGGGAGAATAAATAATATAGGTATCTCAGTTTCTAATGGTGGCACATTGGCCATGTATGTTGTATAATTACAGTTATATGGATAATGGTTGCCTACCGCAGACACCTTTTCCCCTACTGCCTGAAGTGCTAACAACTGGGAAGAAAGGCTGAAAGGAAGTGTCAAAGATCAAAATAATGATAAATAGTTCTAATACATTGTCATTACACTTTACCAATATCAGCGTTCTATGATTAAGAAAGACATAAGCTAAGAACTCACCAATATGAGGCGATTTTTATGGTAGATATTAAATCCATGAACTTGAATTTGAGGAGCACCCTTTATAAATCCAATGACAGTAATGACTTCAGCCTGAATTTAGAAAATCAATACATAGTAAAGGAATTAAATCACACATAAAGAAAACTGATGGAAGATATGACCATAATACGAAGAAAATATTGACATAAACCTCAGCACTTCCTCCAACGATTGGATTGTATTTGACACATTCAATATAATTCAGTTCATTCGCTAGATAGTACTGTTCGACTGCTATTCCCCGAAGTATGATTTTAAAATTTGAAGGTATACGAAGATACAGAACTGAAGAATACACCTGTAGTGTTCACAAATGCATATTGGTGAGCCAGGTATATTTATGTTTCTTAGCAAATTTAGCGACTAAGCAATAAAACTTACACGGAGAGAGTACCGAAGTTGCCTTGAAATATGGTTCTTGTTTTGAAATCTTGACATGTCTGATTGAGCTTCTTTATGTACTCCACTGATGATAATATCCTATTTATTTGACTATCGCTTAGTTGATTTTGAATAGGCTAACCATTCATAAAAGGGAAATATCGGCACATGAATGCACACTGAGATTGGTTGTGTGCATAAACAAATCCTTAAATACGATATATGTATTCTTATATGATTATTATGGGTGGTTTTGGGTTTATAAGTATTGTTTTCTAATGACTAATTTCTATTTTTTAGTAGTTGTTACCATACGTCCAGTGGACACATGTCAAGATAACCCTTAAAAAAGTAAACATCGTGATGTTACGCATCTTTACTACTAATAATGTAAATTCCATGAACTACCTTCAACCGCGTCTTTCTAGAATACCCAAAATGCCCATGATTTCCCCAACGTAGTCAATTATGCATCAATTTACTAATATTTAATATATAAAAAATCTGCTTATAAAAGCCACGCAGTTTAAACTATGAAAGTATCTCGTATCAAAATTAATCTTCTAATTATTATTTCTACTTCTCCATCTATAACTGCACTTAGCTTGCGGTTTATTAAATATCAACCCAGAAAATTGAAATAAAATGGTTAGCACTAAAGTGTTAGCAACACTCTTCACTGCTTTCTTCATCTTCTCCGGCTCTATGGAAGTAGCTCATGGCCATGGGCAACAAGCGATGGCACCTTCACCTTCAACAAGTGATGGCAAGGCAATTGATCAAGGAATTGCTTATCTCCTTATGCTAATCGCGCTTTTAGTTACACATCTTGTTTGCTAAATCTTTTTTTCATTGATTCATACACCGCTGTATATGCGATCTATGAAAAACTAAATGTATATAATTCAATTCTTTTGTAATCATTAATTATAAATTTATACTGGTTTATGGATTTGACAATTGTTTTGTATTAAATTTTATTTGCTAAACTGTCCGAAATATGTACTATATAATTATCCCCAGACTTCATAGACACAAGGGTTAATGTGACAGAAATAGCGAACAATCATGAATGACACGCAGGTCTTTTGAGATCATCAAAGTTCGGGCCAAAAATAAAGACAATTTGAGATTCTATAAAAATATTAAAGGAGAAGGTTGCACGCTTAGTATAAAACTCACTGATGAAGATGCAAGTTTTTTTCCTTAATGCTTTAAATAATATTTTCTCTAGTAAATTATTAAGGATTTTTTGTCATTTCGCACCAATTTTTCAATTCTCTTGCAAATTTAGTCGTGCTTTAAAACGTATTACAAGTATAGATCATTTTGTAACAGCTGACATAAAAGTGAATATTTGTACCGATGTATTTTTTTCAGCAAGTTGTACTATTTTGAGGAGCTTCTGTACAAACTATTTACTTAACCATTGAGAAGAAATGATTACACCAAGGTATTTGCGGTACCAGTGCAGTTTATCTTTTTAAAAAAAAGTTATATCGTTGTTGTTTCAAATAGTGTCAGTATAAATGGTCATTTCTGTTTCTAACTTGCATGAAAAAGAAAAAAAAAAGTGAATTGTATCGGTGCAAACTTGCCTAAATCAATTAAAGTTCTCAAAAGTCATCTAAATTGATGAAAAATATGCAACTATATAAAGAATTTTTCACACAAAAATAATAACCTCTGGATCAGTGTCAAAGTTAATCTCCAGATTTCCCTCATCATTATGCCAAAGATTAAAAATGATAACTTTTGTTCCATGTTTGCCTATGTCCTGAAACTGCAATTTCAACAATTTACAGTTACCTAGTTGAAGATCAAAAATATGGAACTCATAAAAGAAAAAAGCACAAATTTATGCTTTTTAAATAAGAAGCGACATAATGCAACTTACATTATGTAGCAACTCTTCCTCTGAAGAAAAGGGAGACCATGTCAATAATGTGGATAAGTTAGCAGAAAATTCTTTGTGGCCATGTCGGTACAATCTCTCTAAGTGTCCCGTTTCTTTATCAAACGTGTAATTGACCTACAATGCATAAATAATGCAGTACTATAATTGGCTGCTACTTCATTGTAAGTCCTTATAAAACAATTAGAGAAATATATTGTTTATGAAACTTACCATTGGCACCACTATATCATCATATTGGGTCTGCCGTAGAAATGTATAGGAAAGGAGTCCAATGCTAAATGTGCTGGTAAGAAAAATATAAGTTAGTAAGGACTAAATACGCAATATGAAAAATAAATAGTAAGAAAATTATGATGTGGACTAACCATGACTCTAAAGAGCTGGAAAAAACAATCACATCTGCGCCAATCCGCATTGTACTAGTCTTAAAACCATTTCCATCTATGTGTAAACTTGTTTAATTAATATTTAAGAAATAAAGTCATACATTAAAATTCTATACAATTAAATTATAGAGTTGCATCATGTACAATGCCCGATAGAGGTGCAATCTTTATTAGAAAAGCCGAAACTCATGCACTGCCTCAGAGATTCTGGATCCATTCCACCTCCATCATCTGATAATCATAATAGTAAAATCATTTTAAACCCGTGTCAATCTGTGAATAATTATTGGTAGCATCAAAAACAAAATTACCTTGGATGAGTAAACCGGGATTCTTATCTCTAGAATTAGTGAACTTATCAAGATAAACAAAGCTTGAACCTCTTTTAATCTGAGTCAATTGAAAAACAAAACTATTGTGGCCAGTATTACTCCAACAATACACATGGTGTAATTAACATTTGTGGTATCGTGAATAATACCTCATCAACTGCATTATCTAGCAACTCCGCTATTGCTGTAAAAATATATAGTAATATACAAGATATTAGAAAATTAAGGTACAAAGATACTTGTGCAACTGAGAATCCAAAATCTTAACTTTATTAACTTCAGAGGCTGTTCGTCATCGTCAATCTCTTGTTTGCACGAAAAAATAGCTTATAAGTTACTTTTGATGTATAAAGTATAAACTTAATTTCTTGACTTAAAATAGCAAACCTGTTTCAGTCATAACAAAAACTTGTTTATGATGGCTTGTTCTTTCTTTACAACTACATTCTGTTAATTCTTTTACTTGTTTATCCAAATATTACTTTTTACTATTCACATAAAACTACTAAAAGTTATGTATCAAATTACTCTTCTAGGTATTAAAGTAAAAGTCAGATTCCAAAAGGGATCTTACCTCCGAATACCCATTTATGAGAAGTGGCATTTGAGTGTAAAAACTTTGGATGAACACGCAGCCGGTTATTGCCACCTATTACAGCAAATTTTTGTTTACATATTACATCGGTACAAACAATATTATGGAAAAGAGTCATGCTTACAAAAATGTGAACATGAAAATCAAAAATTACTTCTATAAGATTGAAGACAATGTTTGTCAGCATCATAATCTCCAGCACTCCAAAACTGTTGGCTAACTGGTTTTGCTGTAACAGGCAGAGAAGATATTGGACTGATTACTTGATCAGCTGACAAATTACCAGAAGAGGAAATTCCAGTTGTTTCAAAGTTCGGTTGATTAGTCAATGCCAAACAAGGCTTTTTCTCATCCATGTCAGCTATTCCTTGTATTACGCAATCTGTTACAGATAAAGAATTGAACTATCAAAGAGAAGAATTTGCCTAGGTTGTAACCATGTTTCTAACTATTATATCAAAAAGTAAAAAAAGAACGCTACAGAAAGACAAATCAATTATATATATATATATATATACACACACACACACACACACATATACATATACATATATATATAACTATATATATAGTTTATAAATAATTTTAATAACAATCTCAGTTCCATCCAACTTCCAAAATTTATTAGTCCGGCCAAAGAAAATACATAATTTCGAACATGTGCTGGATGTAGTTAAATTCGAACCAAGTAAAATGGTATATATCAATGACAGATGTAAGATTGAATCGCAATTTCGTCAAGGAACCTTATTTGGAAGAAGTTCAAAACTGGGTTTAACTGTACCATTGTGTGTCTGGATATACAGATAGACCATCTTCCTCTTCGGAACTGCTACGAACATCAACATTGATAGGGCGTGCGTGCAAAAACTGCCATGACAGATTCTGCATAGCATCCCGTCACTAGTCTTGTTGTGAAGAAGTTTTGTTGTGGAAGAAGGAAGAAAGGATAAAGTTTTGTTGTGGAGGAAGGAAGAATTAATGGATGGAATGTTACATATAGGTTATAAAATAGTCATATACTAGCCGTTTGGAATTGGAACATTAAGGTTTAAAGCAGTATAGTTTTTGCCATTTTAGTTAAAACGGCAAAATCTTTCCGTTTTAACCATATAACGTTAACACACCGTTTTAAATCCAGTATTATGTTTAGTGAACTAGTCGACAAAAAGCAAAACTAGCCACAGTAAAATGAAAAAGTCATATTTGTTTGCATAGTGACTAATTTTTCAAATGAAAAAGTTATTGCTAATTGTGCTCTAATATTATACATCTGTGAAGAGAAGTGACAAAACAACCGGGCATTTGTAGTACGAAATGCACGGATCCAATAATATACGATGGATATCAAGTAAGGCCCCCAAAATTTTGATGGGTTGAATTGTCCCCGCATGCCCATGCCCTCCAATGCCGGTTGAATAAGTAAAACGGATTTGCGAAACATAGTTTATTACCAATAAATATAACTTTTAAAATTTGAAAGATCACTCTTTGCCATATTCTGTGTAAAACATATATTCCATTGAGATATATATGTAGCTTAACAATTCTAGAATGACTGCGTAAAATTAAGATAGCGTTTGATTGGAAAACGAGTTTAGTATTTTGCATTTTTAACATGTACTTCAAGATGCAAGGACGACGAGAAGGTGGTGGAAAACGGTCAATTTGAAAAATGATTTAACGTATAAAATTAAAAATGACTTTTCATGTTTTCCTTCTTTTGAATAATATAAAACCTTACATTCCCTTGGTTATTAATGGCGCATAGCGCAAAAAGGAAGCCAAGTCTCCCTAAAGCAATGAGCTGTGCACCTTTTAATTTACTGCGCATAGTTAGAATTTTTTTATAAATTCAATATATGTAACAATTAATATAAAAAATTCAATATAATTTTTATATATTTTTACTAAAACATATGGTAACAAAGATTTTTTTTAGACATTTTGCATGAAAATCATTAAATATAATATCATAAGCATAGAAAAATCTGAATTGAGCAAGCAATTATATTTTTCAAATCAATATCTGCATGTCATTTTTGCAAACACGATAATATGATAAATACTAATTTTATGTAGTTTGGATTGTGAAAAATGAAGAGAGAGAAAACAATAAGCCAGACAATTGCTAAATATACCAAAGGATGTACTGAATAATACCCAATTGAAAATCTCGCTTTTTATATTATTTTCCACATAAAATTACCATTGCTACTGGTTGTTCACAATCTAGCTACATGCTAAGGACGGCTTTGCGAAACAAAGTCATAAATGAAGAACGGGTTTGTACAAATCATACTAAATTAAAACTCTATTATGTTCAACCGAAGCATCATAATTCAGTATTATGTACACAAACGATTTTCAACATTCGAAAATATTACATAGCAGTTGGGATTCAACAATCAATTGTCCAAGTAAATTGAAAACAAAACCTTAGAAAAACACATCTGAAGTCGAAATCGTAATCTACCACTATTAGGTCAATAACAATTTGACCTAATCTAGCAATTGAGATTAAAAATCGAAACTAAATTCGAAATTACTTACTTATCATAGCCTCTAACATTAATTTCTCACTCTTGAATTTGAGTTCTTCCAGATGCTGATTTGGAAGAGATTTAATTTTGTGCTGTATAATATCGCCCGTTGAGAACCAAAGTATTAAATTTATCAATTTAATAAATATGGTGTATTTTGGATGTTAATAAGTAGAGATTTAATTTTTCATTGCCTTTTTAAGATCGGGTATTATCTAGTGTGTTTTGGTGTATTTAGCAGTACTCATAGAATAACAAAGCGTGATATTTTTGCGTAGTGCGCGATTTACGCTATTCAACGTGCCGTGCCATGGGGAAGAAAGACGCGCTGCGCCGCGCCCTGCGCCATGGCGTGCGCCTTAGATCACCTTTCATACCTATGTTTATTCCTTTCACTTCTCTTCTTTCCTTTGTTGGAATGATGGAACTTTTCCAACTCTTCCTTCTTTCATGCAATTTGAGATACATGTTGAAAACGCAAAACATGCAACTCTTGAGAAGAAAAGAAAAAGAAGATACTTTTGCTATAAAACATGAATAGTCATATTCTTGGACTAGAGATTACATCGCTAACATGCTGATCAAGACAAACTAGATCCACCATAAGCCAGTGGAGTTAACATGTGCTCCAGTACATCCAAGATCAATACATGCCAAATTAATTAAAACAAAGAATAATTAATCAAAATTAGATTAACAGGTGGTCTAAAAAATAGTGCAAGTCTCCATCTTAGATTACTTACCTAAATTAGATCCAGTAACCACAATGCCAGAATACAATTTTTCCTGCCTAGGTACAGCTTCCAATTTTTTAATTTTTTTAACCTAGGGTTAACATATACAGATCCAGATGATCTATTTATAATGTAATACCCTTAAAAGATATTATTAACATTTTATTTGAACTAAAAAAAAAAAAAAAGATTTTTTTCCCTTAACTATATCAAGAGATATTTTTCCTTCAACGTCTCAATTAAGCATTAAAAAATCCTTCCTGAAATGTCTCGCAAGTTTCCAACTCAGTCATCACAATCTATTTATAACGTAATACCCTTAAAATATACTATTAATATATTATTTGAAAAAAAAATATTCCTTAACTATATGAAAAAATATTTTTCCCTAAATATCTCAACTAAGCATAAAAAGTCTTTCCTGAAATGTCTCACAATAGTTTCTAAATAACAATTACTTTACTGACTCATTCATCACAATCCACCTTATACCATAACTAACTTAACAAACAATACTGTACGTAATTACTTTTGTGTTTATTTCATTAAATATATCTTATACTTTCTTAAAAAGTAATTACTTTGACTAACTAGTTCATTACAAAATTATGTCTAACAAATAGTAATTTATTTTGAAAACCTCAAATTTTAAAAATACTTTTCAAACATTTTTAATATAGCATTATTAGTCACACCAAAATACATTAAAAATCAATGGTCAAATTTTAAATACTGAATATATTGTTAAAAAAAAAAGGATAATGTGTTAAGGTAAATGAGTTTTTCTTTCTAAGAAAAAATAAAATAAAATAGGCTTAGTAATCTTGAGGATGATTAACTAAGTGGTAATATCTTTAGTTTCTAGAGCTTTTGGGTTGCTAATACATCAAAATAAGTGCATTATCATTCATAATCTAAAAATTAAAAATAAATAAATAAATAGGGCAATAATTGATGTTCTTAGTACCTTTATCGTTAAAAAAAAAAAAAAAAAAAAAACCTGTTTTCAGATGTTGAATATACAATAACCCCCAATTGATTTTCAAGTACGGTCAAACTGCCTGAAAACAATTAAACTGATGCTGCTAATAATAAAATGCTGTACTTGTTAAGAATCAGCAGTCTAATGCTTCTAATAAAATCCTAGCAATAGTGTCAATAAATAAAATGATCTACCGCCAGTTCGAAAATTTGACGGTCCGCATACTTTTACAGCTCCATTGGACCATATATCTGGATTCTATGTGCAATTCCGCTGATGGAAGATCATTGGCAGAAACTTTGAATTGTGTTTCGCATTCTGATATCGTGTTTTGTTATATAATTATTTAGACCCGTACATCGAGACAGATCTGATGTTGGGTCGAGGTCAAAACTCCCCGATATGGAACTCTGAATAGGATGTAGTGAAATATAGTTAAAATGAACGGAACTGAAAGAAAAGGATGGCGTTTTTGCAACTAGAGTAGAGTAGATTTATCCTTCCTTTTCCACCTTACTAAAAAGAGTTTAAAATAATTGACTAATTTGCTTCTGCAATTATTTAGATTAATATGGTTTTTGGATAATTGACTAATTTGCTTCAGAAATTATTTAGGTTAATACCATTTCTATCTTTCCATGTTCTTTGTATTTCTTCTTATTTACTATTACTATAAACATGAACTACTTTAATGACTAAATTAAAGTATTTTTTTATTTTCGAATCCACAAATCAAATCGAACGCACTACAATCGAAAATAACTTAAAGATATTCGAGAGAAATGAAGTGATAAAAACAAAATTGAAGTGAAAATTACCTTGTTACTGTTTAGATCTAATCTCCCTCTCCATTGAAGTGGAAAATAATTTGAGAGATAGCTGATGTTTTCACTATGAAGAAGATAGAACAAAGAAATAAGGAGATAAAACAAACTAGGGGTATTTTTGAAACAAAATAATGTTCTAAATTAGCTTTTTATTTGACAATTTTTATTATGAGGTAACTAGTCAAAAGGACAAACATAAGTCAATTTTTTAGATCCAGTCCAGAAGTTTTCAAATTTAGGCTTAAGGACAAAACCATGTTTTCTTTAATTTCACGTTCAACTGCCGCCGTCTCTTTCAATCGCCAACACAACCACCTTGTAGCCCTTCCCCCTCGCATCACTATCGCCTTCAACGGCTCGACATCGACCACCATGGCCACGACCTGCACCGACAACTGGCGACCAACGGGACAACCGGGAGGTAGCGTAGCTGTATAGTATACTTCGAGCGAAGCTCATTATCTAAACTTCTCCTTGCATTTGTTAGGAAAATTTGAAAAGAATCTGTAGTATATTAATAAGTTTGGACCGCGAACACACTTCAAGCTCGTACCTTCGGTCAAGAAAAGGGAAACGCATAATACATGCCCTGCTCTGCCTCGCCGATGCCGCTCTCCCCTTTTTCTTCGTCGGCGAAAAGTTCGTAGACTTCTAAAACAAATAGCAGACCATCTCATCTTCGCGACCATCCCCATTGTACCACCTCAGGGATGCATCATCATCATGGACATCGATCTGAATTTTAAAAAAATCAATAACAAAAAAAATGCTAAATTAAATCAACATAATATTATATTCATTTCTTTATAGTTCAGAAAATGCTAAAATTAATTATCATTTTGCAAACAAAGTTAATCCATCAATCATTTTATAAATTTATATTACATGGAAGAAGCATGTCAATATATATTGAACAATGCCACTAGAACTCCATGATAAAACATAAAGCATGCCAATAGGAATTTTACACTTTCACTATTATTAAGCCACATACAATCCTTTTGTTTCCGTGTCTTATTTGGATGGAGTTCTGGTTGTCCAATTTTTTGTTTAGCTCTTGTTAATGAAAATATATGCATGACAAATTTAAAATGATAGTTAAAAAATAGCATTTTCAAAATACAAATGCTAGTGCACTTTTAAAATACAAATAGTACATTTAACTATCATTTTGTATATTCAACATATGCTAGAGTACTTTAAAAATACAATGCTATGTTCAACTATCATTTATTATATTCTATACATGCTAGTTCACTTTAAAAATGCAAATGCTACCATTAACTATCATTTAAAATATTCTACACGTGCTAGTTCACATTAAAAATGCATTAACTATCATTTAGCATATTCTACACATGTTAGTTCATTTTAAAAATAGAGTGTTACTTTTAACTATCATTTAGCATATTTCATGCATGCTAGTTCTATTTTAAAAATACAATGCTATCTTTAACTGTCATTTTGCATATCATCAACATGCTAATGCACTTCATAATTAAAATGCTACATCAATATATCATTTCAAACATCATAAAAATGCTACTAGACTTTGTAACTAAAATGCAACCTTAAACTATCATTTTGGAATTTTTAAACATGCTATTGCACTTCGTAGCTAAAATGACAGTTTACACAATCATTTTAGATATCATATACACGCTACCATACTTTGTTACTAACATGCTACATTAGACTATCACTTTGCATATTTAAAAAATATTAGTGTACTCTATAAATAAAATGTTATATTAAGCTATCATTTTGCATATCTTAAACATGCTAGTGGACTTTGTAATTAAAATTCTACATTGAAGTAATTAGATGCTATATTAAATTATCATTTTGCATATCATTTTGCCTAACTGGATACATATGGATGTAAAAGTTATTTGGCAAGTTCCATTCATTCTACTGCATTTTAAAAATATAAATGATATCGTTAACTATAATTCGGCGTATTCCATTCATTTTAGTGCATTTTAAAAATACAAATGCTATTTTTAACTATAATATGACATATTCGACACATTGTAATACACTTTAAAAATACAAATGATATTTTTAACTATCATTCGGTACATTCTATTCATTCTAATGTACTTCAAAATTACAATTTCTATTTTTAACCATCATTCGGCACATTCAATTCATCGTAATACACTTTAAAAATACAAATGCTATTTTTAACTATCATTTGGCACATTCATTACATTCTAATGCACTTAAAAATATAAATGTTATTTTAACTATCATTCGGCATATTCGATTTATTCTATAAAACTAGCACTATCATTCATTTTATGGCCTAAAAATATGTTAAAATAAATTAGCATGATACACATACAATGTTATATTCATTTTTTGTAGTTCAAAAAATGCTGAATTAAACTTGCATACAATCAACATAGTGCTATATTCATTTTTTATAGTTTAAAAGTGATAAATTATACTAGCACTTCATCTATTTTTACAGTTTAAAAAATGCTACATTAGATTAGTGTCATATACGTATAATGCTATATTAATTTCCACTTATGGATAATGCTAGTTCTATTTAGCATTTTCGACTTTTAATTATTCAAAAAAAATCGATCGCCTTAAACACCGTCGCCACCCAATCCACCTCGACCAAACCTTCATCGATGTCATGACTTGACCATCACGGCTACTCCTCCCACACTTTTCTCTTCCATCGTCTCCTAATCCACCTCGACCAACCACCTTTTCGCCTCTTAAGCTGCTGCCGTCTCGTTACCTCGACCAACACCATTGCCGTCCCAAGCCGCTGCCACCTTATCGCCACCCCAAGCCTCATTTGTCATGGCGATGTCTGTCAAGCTACCACCATTTTAGTCGTCTCCTAAGTTTGGCGTTGCAATTAATTTTTGTAGGAAGTTTGACCTTCGTGCTTAGAAAAAAATGTGTTGTCTTTGCACCAAAATATTTCTTTATGTTTGTCCTTCTCCCTATTTTCCACTTTTATTATTGTATCTATTGACATTTAAGTAATATCTTTAATAATATAGTTGTTGTCACACTATTTTGATATCGACGCGAACTATCAAAAACGCTCATTTACATACATTACAAAATCTCGATATCATTTTAAAATAGGATCTAGTAATTAAACTACTTTTACAACTTTAAAATGTCCCTCTAAAAATATTACCAAATCTCAATATCGCTTACAAATATGATCTAACAAATAAATTTCTTTTACAAATTTATTCTTTATTAATTAATAATATAAATAAAAATTCAAAATACTAACAAAATTAGATGCTACAACTTAGAAATAACAATTCAAACTAACTATACGTGATTTCAATGTAAAAACATGGCTAAATATCTCTACAAATCGTTTTTAGATGTGTTAGACATATACAATTCATCGAAAAACATGCGAAGCGCGTACCATCATTACGCGTGAACGTACCGTAACGCTCGTTTCATACAATGTTTCTCGCATGTTTCAAATATCATTAACTAACTAAATTAACCTTTAGGGTTGAAGATGTAGGTCTTATACAAACACATATTTTTACAAAAATTATTTTCTACATTATTCACATTTCACATATGCATTAAATGTACCTAGAATTATTAGCCTAATTATTGCAATGTGAAAAAAAAATGTAATATTGGATTATCGGATTTGAATTTCAGTTTCACCATTAGGTCACAAAGTTTATGATCTTTCCTATAGGATTCATATATGATATGTTTTGACAAAAAAATTGACTACAAATAATTGCGGTACAAAAACTGTCAAATCAATAAACGATGATCAGATAAGCCATAGTTTCGAAGGATGCGACTTGAGAGTTTATTGGTGTCAAAGTTTAATCATGTTGGATTAGGAAATTAAAGAGCTAGAAGAAGTTAATTGTTTCATGGACGATCCACAACTTTAAAAGTAAAATTCAGCATGACTATTGTACAATTAATTGACATCCGCTCTCCAATGGCAACACTACAATCGTCAAATTTGTATACTTAAGGTTGAAAATTATAGAGAATTGTAGAATGCCGTTTGCCTATGATTTCTAGAGTATATGGAAAACGAAGTTATTTTCTTTATTTTTTGTCATTTCTTTATCAATTTGAGTCCTAACCGATTACCATTCCGTGTCCATGTACAATTCAAAGTGCCACGTGCATCATAAAAGCGCCACAAACGCCCATTCGTGCATGTGCTTGTGCGAGCATGCTTGGCCATTTATACTTCATAGAACATAATCTAACAAAAGTGGAAATGTGAACATATAAAATGAAGAAATACAACATCACTAAGTGATATGGGATAAAGTGTTTTATTGTAGTTATGCAACAATCCTCCATTAGCTACAAGAAAACTTCAAGAAGTCTAAAGAATAGGAACATAAAAAGGGAAGTATCAATATATTTCGATTGAATTGATAGTCAATAAGCATGGTTACATGTAATACCCTATAAAATTTACAATATTTTTTGAATTAATAAAATGAATATTTCAATTGAATAAACAGTAAAGGACAAAATGATTATTTTACATATTTTGAAATTTGATGAGGAGAGCTGTGTTATTGCGTAGATTTTGTGTCTTTCTGTTTGATTTCAACTATAAACTTGTCCAAACCGGAGATCGTACGTAGGAGATACAGAGGAAAATAGGTTTCGATCTTATCGAGATTTGATCTAGCAAATTGAATTAAAATTTAAAAATATACCATTTTACATTTCCCTGTGTCCACTTGAATAAGAGAGTATGTACGTTCCAAATCTTCAAACTCGTTTTTTCATCATGTTCCTCTTTTTTCCCTCCTCTTCATAATTTCAAAAAAATTCATATCTTCCAAAATACTTAATGAATTCTCGCACAATTAGTATCAAAACAAAGGGCATGAGGTGCACTACGGATCTACCTAAGTTTAGAGGTAGATTATGAAGGTTTCAAGGCACAATATTCCAAGACAATAGAAACGGTATTTAATTTCGACATTTCGGAGATTTTAATCGCAATAAATGAGTGATTCTAATTTAACTCATGATATAATACAATCCTACGACGTAATGATGATTGAGGGTCCAACTAGTGTAATACCTTATAATTTTATGTAATTAAATAATTAAATTAAAAGGATGAAATCATAATTCTACATGAAGTGCAAAATAGTAAATTTTTACAAGATTTAAAATTTATAATATGGAACCTATTCTATTACATTTGGAATGTCATTTATAATCAGAAAACATATATAACTTACTGAATTTCATTAAACGGGCTAGAAATTATAAGAAGTTAAACCAAGTGGTCTTTTCGTGATATATCAATTACGAGATTTTAGCCTAAGTATTATATTTTTCATCCTATAAATAGATCTCTAACCTTCTTTTGCTCTAATAATCTTGCCTCTACTTGCAATCCCTAATCGCCGAATCAATTTTCAATCCACTAAATCAAAACCAAATTGAATAAATTTATATATGAAACTGATCTTCGCTCTTGCTCCCAATTAATATACTGGGACTCCTTGCAAAGAGAGCTATGCAATAAATCAAAGGTGTCGAAAGAGTTAGCATTTGCAAGATGAGTGATTTTTGGACGATGAGTGAGATTTATTATATTTGTGAATATATTGATAAAATGTAATAATTCACCCCTTATGATTTTAAATCAAATTTACAAATGATGTATATAATAATTAAAAAACTGATTTATTTTACATACACCTAAGTAGAATGTAGTGCACCATGGCTAGATGGTTAAAAATATAATTGTTATTGATTCTAATTAGAAAATTTTAATCTCCCTCTAATTAAAAAGTGCAAAACACGTAAGTGTCCCAAATTAGATATATTATATATCAAAATTATAGTCTTCGACGGCATGAATCTACTGGTGGTGTCCATTCATCGATTGAGTCACTTGAGTGCACGGATTGATCAAAAACACATCGAAAGTTCGACCAATGTGGGTTGTCCATCTCAATTCAAAAATACGATGATTGGGAAGCGTAAAAGTGCATATTAGGTCGAGGAGGTGCTCGTGATGATCTTGGATCATCTCATATCAGAGTAGGATGACCGAAATCATCGTAGATTAGTAGCAGCATTAGGTTCACCAAAGATGACTAAAGGTTATAGCAATAGTAAAGAATGACACGGCTCGATGCGGCAAGTGTTCTGGTGGGGTTGAATTTGAGTCTAAGCGAATGTAGGCATGATAGCAAAGGGTGGAAGCATGGTGGCTGAGTCGAAGTTGGGATTTTAGCGTTATTTGTAGCAGTGTGTGGAGCCAAAAAGGAAATATTTATTTATTTAATTAATTAATTAAAACATACTTTTATCTTCAAATGACCATAATCTCACATACGGACTTCATTTCACACGTGGTTCATTGCATCGGGATCATGATGAGATGAAGAACATTTGGTATATTATTTGCTCCGTTTTAAGATAATATAGAAAATAAAATTATCTGGACAAGTTCATTGTCCGGTTTTGCACTTACAAGTTAGGGCTTGATCCAGTAGCTTCATAAACGATGGGGCGATGATGAGTTTTGGACTTGATCCTAGTAGTGTCGTAGACCATGAGACGAATGTCTAGCATAGATTTGACCTCAATAGTCACGTGTGATTTTACGACAGTGCCATGTACATGCCACACGAGTTGAGACATTAAACTCAATAGCGGCGTATATGATAGGCGTCAAGTGCACTTTAGTGGGGCTAGCGACATCTTGTGATGACGAGTTGGAATTTCGAGCCTAATAGTGTCATAATTGGTGGTACACAAGTTGGAACTTTGAGCTCAATAGTGATTTGGGATTTGAGCCCAATAGCATCGCAATTGGCAGCAAACGAGTTGAGACTTTGATCTCAATATTGTGCATATGTTTAAGTAACGACGAGTTAGGGGCTTTGAGCCTAATAGTATTGTAGTTATTATGACATACGACTTGAGACCTTAAGTACATAGGACTAGACTTAGGATAGATTATCATGAGACCTCAGCATATGATGTCATTATAGTATTATATTGTATTTAGCTGACTTGTTGGATGCGGGTGACATAGGTTAAGGTATGGTTTTAAGGCATAAGTGTTGTTTTACTAGTTTATTAGTATTATAAACTTATATAATGCCTTTCACTCACCAGACATAAGCCTGACCCCCTTTATCATTTTCTTCTTTTTAGTTATACTCTAATAGGTCGATAAAGAGGACCGTTGTTGACTTAGAGTCGTGATGGTATGCCATAGACGTGAATTTATTTTTCTATTAGCTACTTACTATTTTATCTCAACTATTCCTAGACATTAGGCCGATTTTTATTACTAGTATAGAGATGTTGTAAGTGAATTTTATTTGATTTGTATTTTTTTGTCTAAAATTATTATGCGATTGACTATTATATTTTATTCTTTCTACTGTGAGTTTCTGAAAGTGTAAAATATTATAGGTAGTTTTGTGATGTATTATATTTTTTACCTTAAAAATAATCCACCATTTGCGAGGTTTGCGATGTCCGGCCATTTAATGCTTGAATCGGGGAATCATAGATAGCGGGTTGTTACATGTGACTTTTTGATATATTGTTTGTTGTGTTTTGAGATACTATAGAAAATTTTCTTAGCCAGACAAGTTCATTATATGATTTTGCACTTACGGGGTGGGCCTTGATCTAATAGTTTCATAAATGGTGGGACGATGACAAATTTTAGGCTTCATTCCAATAATGTCTCAGATCGTTGAGCAAATATTTAGCATGCACTTAACCTTAATAGTGATGTGTGATTTCCATGATCACGTTGCATACATGCCACATGAGCTGGAACTTTGAGCTCAATGGTGTGGTATATGGTGGGCGCTAGTTGCACTTCGGTGGGGACAATGACGTCTAGCTACAACGAGTTAGGACTTCGAACCTAATAGTGTTGTGATTGGCAATGCACAATTTGCGACTTTGAGATTAATAGTGTATATACGTTAGGAGACGGCGAGTTGGGACTTTAAACCTAATAATGCCACAGTTGGTGGGGCATGAGTTGAGACTTTGACTCAATAGTGTGCATACATTTAGGTGATGGCAAGTTGGGTGATTTAAGCCCAATAGTATTGTAGTTGTAATGACATACAAGTTGAAACCTTGAGTGCATAGGGCTAGACTTGGGGTAGATTGCTATGAGACCTTAGCATATGATGCCACTATCATATTATATTTTGTTTAGCTAATTTGTTGGTTGCAGGTGACACAAGTTAAAGTGTGGTTTTCGAGCATAACAGTTATTTTATTAGCTTATTAGTACTATACACTTATATGATGCATTTCATTCACTAGACGTATGTCTGGTCCCCTTTATCATTTTCTTCTTTTTAGTTCTACTCTAATAGATCGATACAGAGGACTGATGGTGACTTAGAGGCATGATGGTACAACGAAGATGTGCATTTATTTGACAATTAGCTATCTACTTATTTATCTCATTTATTCCTAAACATTAGGCTGATTTTATTACTAGTGTAGAGAACTATTGTAAGTGAAGTTTATTTGATACTATATTATTTTATTTGTTTGGGATTATTGTGTTATTGATTATTGTATTTTATTCCATCCTCTGTGAGTTTTAGAGAGTGTAGAATATTGGAGATAACTCTATGATAAATTATATATTTTTACCTCAAAAATGATCCATCATTTGCGAGATCTTTGATGTCCGCATTATTTTATGCATGAGTCGTGGTAGCGTAGATGGAGTGGTTGTTACATGTGGTACTAGTGCTAGGCTAAATGATTCTTACTAAATTAAAGCGTATGAAAGAGCATATTTATAATTTTTATTATTTATATTATATGTATCATATTATTTGTACACCAAACCCCATATATATTGACTCGTAGAGGTAGTTGTTGGTTTATCCCTTTTATAAATAAACAGCTATGAGTTAAATAAATGTTAATATTTAAAACTATTTTTTGGAGTGAAAATAATAATCCATCACATTTGTCATAATTTACTCCATAAGGAATTGCTAGTTGAGGTTCCTATAACAATTAGCTGTAGAGTAAATTGAGGGACTAAGGATGAATAAGAAGAAGAGTAGTACCCCTAACTTTATAGAATATAGTATGATGTTGATGAGGCGTAATGAATGTACTTAAGCATTTTTTAAGTTGTAGCTGGACTTGTGTAAGTTATGATCTACTCCAATTAAAGTAATTAAATTAATTTAAATATTATCCTTAAAAGTTAGAAAAAAATATTATCTAAGATTTTAGGGAAAATATAGAAGTTGAAGTTTTTCGTAATATATAACCCCTTATTTTAAGTTTTAAACGTGAAATTTTTTTGTAAGACTAAACCTTCCTTAAATATATTAAAGCCTATATTTTAAAAAAAAATCACGTAGGTCATATTTTTGCCCTTGTATTTTGTTATATACTTTTATTTTGATAAAGAAACTTATTTAAATAAATTGATCAGTACTTTTGAATTTCCTTTATCTAATGCTCACACTTTGGAAAAAAAATTAAAATTCTGAGAAAATTTGTAATTATAAAGGTAAACTTCAAGCGGCGTGTTATATATGTTTATTTTTCTAAATCAAATTTGAACAACTTTAGAAAGAATCTAAATTGAAAAAAGGTTATTTTAAACTTGCGGAAATTTTCAATTGCAATATGTATGTATTTTTGAAAGGAAACTAAAGAAATTTTGATATAAACTCTTAAAAGGATGCAATGATTACATATTCAAAATTTTGTAAATTAGTTAGTAGCCAAAAACGAATTTAAAAATCTGTTTCTGTTTATGCATTTAGTATTATTTAACAATGATTAAAATTGGCTAATTATTAAATAAAATAACATATACTGATATATATGATAAAATAGTTATAAATTATATGAAATAATGTTTCAAAAATGAAGTGTGATTCTCTAGAAAATACTAAAGTTAAATCAAATCTAATTATATTTTGAGTATCAATATTAAATTGGTAAAGATATATTTGATTGGATTTTGGAGGTCAAATATTTTTAAGAATGGATATTTTTAAAAATTACTGAAAAGAAATTAACTTTGGAAATCAAAAGTATAATAATTCTTTATTTGAGGACATAGCAATAGATATTAAGTAAATAAATTGAAAAAAAATTGATTTATGATTTCATATGAAATGATTTAATATGAACTGTCTAAAGTAAAAATTTTAAAAAATCTATTTTAGTATAATTTAAAGAGTTTATTTTGAATAAAAATGTGATGATCGAAATTAAACGGTGGTTAAATTTAATAGTGAATTTTATGGTTTTCAAATCTAACTAGTTTTGTAAAGAATCGGATTTGAGATCAACATTTCAAAAAAACTGAAATGAAAGGTACTTGATATTTTCAATTGAAATTTTTTTGGAGCTTGAAAAGAATTACACAGTCTAATGTTTGATTTGACTATGGTGAACTAGCTAGGATAGTCAATGTGTAGTGGATTGAGGACTTGGGTTGAGGACTTGATAGAAATGAATGTTATAGATTTCTGATTTAAGGATATGTAGATAGAATTTATAAGAGTATTATTTATGAATTTTGGAAAGTTTTGAAGCAATAAGAAAAAATCTATTATGAATTATGAATTTGCTTTACTTTATATAATATGGTGGAATTTAAATATATAGTAATATGATTTTTGGAAGATTATCTAAATGTGAGCATATAATAATATAATTGTGAGTTTATGAAAAAGTTATTATTATTATTCAAGTAATAAAAATAAGAGGTATTTTGAGAATAATAATAATAAAGAGATATTTTCCATGAATATTTTTGGACTAAATTATTACTACTTTTGATGTAAATATCACTAAAATAGATTTTGGGATTTAATGTAGAATGTTGTTATTTTTGAGTTATATAATAATAAAATGGTTGTGAAAAAATATTTAAATAATTATTATTGTTTTGATGTAAAATGATAATAATATTATTTTAAAGGAAATCTGATGGAAAATATTGGTTTTGGATTAAATAATAATGTTTTAGATATCTAAAGTAGTATGTTGAAAACAAAGGATTTTTGAAATATCTTATTAATTTGAAAAAAATATATACTATCTTGGGATGATAGAGAAAAGGTATTCTTATGATAAACAACTCTAACTGGTTTAAACTTATTATTTTGAATTGTTAAGATATATGTTATTAACTATTGTTTGAAATTATACTATATGTTTATACGTTAAGGGATGGGATATGCTTATGTAAGATGTGAGAAGTATGAGAGCATAGTTAAGTAAAAAGTTTCCTAACTACTTAAATAATAAAATATTGCTTGTATAAGACAGTTGCCGATAAGGGATGACTATATTTGTCCAGGTAAAGTGTTTTTGTAGTACGACGATGTACACAAGGTACTCTAGTCGTATGTTGGTTCATAGGACATCACAAGCATGTGGAGTTAACATTATTTTTGTATTTAGTATTGGCTAATCTCAAGATATGATGTAAGTGTCTTGCTTTCACATGCTGAGGTACTAAAGCGATTTTAAGAAAGGCGAGATTTTGACGATATGAAAGAAATTTGACTAAGAAGTAAGATTAATTGTTTTTAGTCATTACTTTAATTGAAATAACTATCTTATAAAGTATTTTTTTTTGAAATAGTGGCTTTTTGTGCATAACTTATTTTCAATGCTCGATTCACGAGAAAAATAGTGAAATGCCAATAACTTGGTCTATAAGTTCATCATAGTTATATTGTGTTCACAAAAAATAATGAATAATCCACTTGTGATATCCATAAATTAATCAAAGATAGAGTATGAGTTCACCTAAGAATCCAAATGGTTAGTCCACTTAAAGAAAAGACACCGTCTGTTATCATATTGCCATGCCCAAGGACTTAAAGAAAGAATTTAGTAAGATATGTTAAAGGATATAAAGAGGATTTTTTATTGGTCGAGGACGAAGAAGAAGGTGACAAAGTAAGTTGCAAAAGGTATTTGATGATGGAGACATGCCAGTAGTGCAATCTATTTAAATCTAAGCTATACTTGGATATTTTATATGATTAGAGACACCTAGATGATACGTTAAGGAATAGAAACCACAGGTAGATTGTACTGGGTTGCTAGGTAAGTGAAAGACTGGCTATTGAGATTTGTTATGTGGGAAGGCTAACGTTGTTATCCCACTTTTTGGCAAGGCCGTGATACCAGGAACTTGACTGGAAACTAAAGACAATTCGACTCGAAGATCGGTTATGCACAGGTTCACTATGGGTACTAGCAAATTTTGTTTGAGTCCAGATCAAGCTACAATTGATATGACACAGCAAGCAAAGCTATGGAAGGCAATATTCCAAATTTCAGGTTAATCGGAGTTCGTATGCTCAAGATATGGATTGATCGAGATCGAGAAAACCAACCTCATTCGTATCCATGTGATTTCGTATCCAAAAACCTCATTTGTACCCATAGGGTTTCGTATCCATCCATGAAGGAAGAGTTAGTTCGTATCCATCAACTTCATTTCTCCTTCGTATCCATCCATGCCCCTCGTATCCATCAAGTGCTGGCATCGATCAAATTTCATCTACTTGGCTCTAAACCCTCTTCGTATTGATCCTCCCAACCACACAGTTCGTATCGATCGGCCAATGATCGATACAAACCTTCCCACTAAATAATCGATACGAAGAGGACATAATAGATCGGTATGAATGCCACCATTCCTTATCGATACGAAGCGACCCACGGTTATCGATACGAAATGACATCCAAGGATTGATACGAAAGGAATTATGTTCGATCATGACGAATGGCTTGATCAATCAGAGGAAACGTTCACTTGGCACTAAAAGTGGATCTTCACGTGATTGCCGCTCCACGCCATCAAAGCGTGATCGATGGATACGCACAAGCATCGGTACGAAGTGTGATCGATCCGAACATGGATCGATACAAACTCAACAGCCTATTGCAAAATCAAACTTGGACTGATCATAACTCAAAATATACAAGTCTAAATGCAACCAAATTTTCACAGGAGCTTACTTACCACCTCAACATTGTCTTTGATCGATCTCAGCTCAAATGGACGTTTTTTGATCGATACGAATAGGGTAGTGATCGATCCCAAATGTCCTCGGATATATCAAGTGGGCCCACCCACGTGTGAGAAGGAGTATTCCAAGGTCCAAGCCATTCAAACTATGCCTATAAATAGCAGCCACATACCTTCAGAAAAGGGACATTTTGATTCTGCTACGCCAATACTTTGCTGGGAACCCATTGTAACTCGAGTGCTTGAGTATTATCTATTGTAGTCAGTTAGTAGACATTAATAAAACATCAAACTTTCTAGAGTGGACGTAGGCTACAATGCCGAACCACTATAAATTCCTGTGTTCTTGCATTTATGTTTGTCTTTTTTGGCGTGTTTGTTAGATTAGTCTCTTTTTAAATTTATATTCTTCATTTTAATCTCTTCAAATATGTCCAAAGAGTGTTGTGTCCAATTTTGGTACAAACACTTTGGTGCTTTTACTGAGAAAACCTAGTTTCTCTCTTGCTCGTTGGATCTACTGCCATTATTGGATTGCTGAAATTTAAGGAGGAGATCCAGATCTATCACCCAGTAGTTCCTTCCATTCTATTCAGATTCCACTAGTTCTAGGAAAGAGCTACATCACTAATCACGGTTACCACCAAAACCGCTTCAACTGCTACAGTTCCAGAAGGAAGGGATAGATAAAATCCCACGCAGCCGAACACAATGGGTCAGGCATCTACCGAAGCTCCATATCCACAAGGCCCTATGACTAGGGAGGAATTCTAGATTCTGATGCAAGAACTAACCCAGAGCCGTCGGCAGCTCACCCAACAGATCTGTGCCAATACGAAGCTCACGAACCGACTAAATAAGGAAAGATGAAGGAGATCCAGAAGGGATCGTACTTCCTCGTCATCCACCGAAAGCTCGGCTTCCTCTGATTATAATCATAGACCTAGACGCCAATGGTTGGATGGAAACTATGCGCAAGCCTTCGGGCATCAGCATGCTCTAAACCTCGGACAAGAAGGGGTTGGTCCTTCTAGGGACACCACGCTAGACCCTCCTCCCGAGGAGAGGCACTTCCTTATCACACCATCGATAGCCACGCAGCTGCTGCCGCTGTAGACTTAGAAGCTAAGATTCAGAACATAGTAGATCTGACCCTTTGTCAACATGCTCATGCTCCAGAACCTTATGTTCCTGAAGACCCGGAGCCAAGGAGGCGAGGAACAGACCATTGACCGCGTCCAGACCGTCCTCGCAACGTAAAACCTGACCACGCCTTGGCCTCGAATGTCCAAATGCCTGACATTCCAACCATGATCCACCAAATGATCCATGAAAGTCAAGGCCTTACTAATGATGACTGAGGAATCTCCCAAAGTCATACACCATTTACCGATGACATTCTTTATGCTGAGCTACCTCATCTATTCAGGATGCTCACTTTTCCCATGTATAAAGGTAGTTCGGATCCTAATCAGCATATATTAAATTATAAATGGCTCATGAACGCCGCTCGAGCTGATGATGCAGTTAAGTGCATGAGTTTTCCTTTTTTCTTGGAGGTATTGCAACAATGTGGTTTACTCTTTTACCACCCAGATCTATTTGTAGTTTCGATCAGTTGGCAGCGAAGTTTGTTGAACAATTCCGTATGCATGTTACAAAGCCAAAGGATGTCAACACCTTATCCAGCATTACCCAAGTTCCGGGAGAGACTCTCAGACATTATCTGGAAAGATTTCATGCTACCTGTGTCGAGGTTAGCAACGCAAATGGCAATTCTATCTTAATGGCACAGATTAAAGGAACCGATCCCGATTCCAAGTTTGGCAATTAGTTGGATGGGAAACCCCCTACATCATTGGATCGTTTCTATGCTAAGGAGGCCCAATTTTTGAAGAGATAAGACGGTAGGCGATGTAGGAAGCAGGACAATGCAAGGCCCAGTGGTGATGGCATTCAAAGTAATGTTGCTGTGAAATAGACCGATGAGAACTCTGGCAACGTGCAATTGAATATACAGAACATGTAGAGCCAGCGAAAAGGCAATGAAGGTTAGGGTAAGAAGCAAGATAAAAATTGTGGACCGAGACCCAGAGATCTCATGTTTGACGGATATACCCCATCGAATACATCCTTAAAGAATGTTTATTTGCAAACTTGCAATACTGGCCAATATAAGAAGCCTGCTTCGAAACAGTCATCTGAGAAGTATATACAAACCAGAAAGTTTTGTAGATTCCATGATTTCTATGGCCACAATACTAATGAGTTTCATCATTTACTAGACATCATCGAGAAGTTAATCAGAGAAAGGAAATCAGAACAATTTGTGCGGGCACCGCAGAATGGAGGTGCGAGATCATTGAACCCAAATCAAGGTCAAAACAAGGCTAGGCTGTAGGAACCCGTGCATACTGGCGGGAGGTTGGTAATAAATACAGTTAGTGGTGGTCCTCATCTAACTGATCAGAGATGCAAGGAAATGGAGTCGTATGCCAGTCCGATTAAGCATAAGGACTTTGAGTGTTGCAGTAATATTGACGATGAGGCTCCGGCGAAACAACTGAAAATGATGACAGACGACATCGTTTTTCAAGACATAGATGATGATAGAGTCGAAGCCCTCACTATCGATCCATTAGTCATATCAACTCAAATAGGTCCTAGTTGGATGAAGAGAATCTTGGTAGATAATGGAACCTTGGTGAAAATTCTTTTTAAATGGGCTTATGACCAGATGAGAATGGAGGCGAAGGATCTAAAGCTGTAACAATCTCGCGTACATGGCTTTAATGGAAGTGCAACGATACCCTTTAGGATGGTGGAGTTGCCAGTCGAGTTAGGAATCGGAGATCGCCAGAGAGTCCAGATGCTATATTTTGTTGTGATAGACATTAATTCTCCGTCTAATGCTTTCTTGGGCCAACCGGCCCTCAATGAATTCAGAGCAGCTATTGGCCCAAGGTGTTTGACTCTTAAGTTCCACATTGATAATGGATTAGAGTGTTTCATGGAGATCAGGCGACTGGATGCGCCTGTTATGTTGCTAAGCTGTCGGAGGCGCAATGTAAAGAGAAGGGCCAGGATGTAAAGGAATCTCTCTGCACCCATTTTTCTGAGAATTAATAGTTAACGCCTGGGCCAGGGCCCAGGCACCACAACCAATTCCTAAAAGATCTTGATCCATGAGATAATGATAATGAACATGAAGTCTAAGACAGTTAGGCTTCCTCGGTAGAGTCGACGATCGATGTTTGGATCGATAATGATGACTCCAGAATGTTAAAGGTCGGATATCAACTTAACCACCAGATGAGAGAGGAATTGGTTGAATTTCTTCGGGGAAACCTCGACGTGTTTGCTTGGACTCACTTAGATATGTTTGGGATCTCGTCGGACATCGTGAGCCATGCATTGAATGTTGACCCACGGCATGTCCCGATCAAACAGAAAAGGAACAGTATGGATCCGAAGAGATCTGCCACCCTGAAGGAAGAGGTAAATAAATTCAAGTCGAACGGGGTTATTCGAGATGCATCATACCCAGAGTGGGTATCCATCCCAGTGCTTGTTAGAAAATCCAACGGGAAATGGAAAATTGTGTGGACTACTCAGATCTGAATAAAGCCTGCCTTAAAGACAATTTTCCACTTTCCAGAATTGATCAACTTGTAGATTCAACGGCCGGACACAAACTCTTACCTTACATGGACACATATTATGGCTACAATCAAATACCAATGCATCTACCTGACCAGCAGCATACCAGCTTTGTCACCTATCTGGGGCTCTATTGCTATAAAGTGATGTTGTTCGGACTCAAGAACACCGGGGAAACTCAACAAAGGCTTGTGAACCGAACGTTCGCTAACTAAATCGAGAAAACCATGGAGGTATACGTGGGAGATATGCCTGTAAAGTCATGACTGTCCATCAATCATGTCAAAGACTTGGAAACAATGTTCAACATCCTTCGATGGTACCGAATGAAGCTCAACCTGTTGAAATGTCACTTCGGAGTCGCATCTGGAAAATTCCTTGGATTCATTGTCAATGCTCGAGGAATTAAAGCCAATCCTAAGAATATCTGGACGATTCAGAATCTTGAGACTCCCAAAACCATGAAGCAAGTGCAGAGCCTCAATGAGAAGGTGGTAGCCTTAAGCAAATTCAACTTCAAATCCATAGACTATTGCATTCCCTTCTTCGATCTGATCAGAAAAGGAAAGCGGAATTTCGAATGGACTGAGGAGTGTGAAGGCGCATTCCAAGCATTGGTTCAACATCTGGCAACGTCACTTATTCATTCGAAGCCCTTTGATCATGAAAGGTTATATATCTATCTGGCGGTTTTAGCAAATGCAATCAGTGCTGCATTGATTCGAGAAGAAGACTAGATACAACGACCGGTCTATTATATCAGCAAGCGATTAACTGGGGTAGAAAGAAACTACTTGAAGTTGGAAAAGTTGGCTTACCGTCTCGTCATTGCCTTAAGAAAGCTCCAACCATATTTCCAGGCTCACCCAATCACAGTTTACGCCGACCAACCATTATGACAGGTCCTTGCATGACCTGAGACGTCTGGTAGGTTGCTCAAGTGGAATATCGAGTTGAGTCACTTATACACCAAGGCGAACTATTCAAGGACAAGTTCTGGCGAACTTAATAGTTGAATTCACTATACCGTAGGACTTTCCCGAAACCAGTGAATCTCCCAAGGACATATGGAAGCTATATACTAATGGTGCATCAAACGACCGTTGCTCAGGCGCTGAAGTAGTACTTGAAACTCCCGAAGATCGATCCATATGTTATGCTTTAAAGTTTGACTTCCCTGCAACTAAAAACGAATTCGAGTACGAAGCTTTACTCGCTGGACTCAGACTTGGTAAAGACCTGAGAATTGTTGCTATGGAGACTTACTGTGACTCGCAATTGGTCGTATGCCAAGTTCGAGGAGAATATCTTGCCAAAGATCGAAGAGTGGACACTTACCTTACTCGGGTCCAAGAAGTGTAGGATCAGTTCAACTACTATGTTATCTATTGTATACCGCGAGAGCAGAATCAGAAAGCCGATTCTTTGGCGAAACTAGCTAGCACTGGCGAAGCGCAGCAAATGAGACTCGTTCCCGTTAGGACACTTACCGATCTGAGTATCGATCAGTTAGAGACGCACTAGGCACACGAAGCATAACCTGAGAAAGAGTTATGAATGACTCCGTTCAGTAATTATCTTGAGAATGAAACTTTGCCCGAACGAAGGAGTAAGAGAAGATAGATTCTTCGAAAGACTTCATGATTCATTATCTAGAACGGAGTCCTGTATAGAAGAGGATATTTAGTTCCTTTACTCCGGTGTATCGCCTACGATGAAATCAAGCGAGTGTTACATGACATGCATGAGGGAGAATGTGGTGATCACACTAGGGGGACAAGAACTTGCCAAAAAGATACTGGGATATAGATATTACTGGCCGACCGTGAATAGAGACGCATTATCTTATGCCAAGAGATGCAATAGGTGCCAGAAGCATGCCAGGATTCCGAGAGCCCCACATATCGAAATCACACAGATGGTCGGTCCATGGCCATTTTCCACATGGGGCATTGATATAATTGAGTCTTTACCTATGGCTAAAGGTGGTGCGAAGTACGCCATCGTTGTAGTTGACTACTTTACTAAATGGGCGGAAGCCGAGCCCCTCGCTACTATCATGATGAAGAAAGCAATCAACTTTTTTGTACGCAACATTATCCATCGTTTTTGCCTCTCGCATACAATCATCACTGGCGATGGAGCCCAATTCGATAGTGTTCAGCTTAAGAATTTCTGTCAACATTTCCACATTCAGAAGAAATTCTCGGCTGTTTCTCACCCTCAAGCAAATGGATAATTTGAAGCAATTAACAAAGTTATTAAGTCCATCTTGAAGAAACGATTGGAGAAGGCTGGAGGCAGATGGGTCGATGAACTTTCCATGGCCCTATGGGCATATCGAAAACCACAAGTCGGCGATCAGCCACACTCCATTTTCACTTTCCTATGGCTCTGAAGCCATTATTCCGGTTGAGTTGGAAGTATCTTCTCATCGTATGACATATTATGATCCAAAGACGAACGCCATATTACTTGCTGAATCTCTGGATTTATTGGACGAGAAGCGTGAAGAGGCTGATCTGAGGCCAGCTGCACACTAAAGTCGAGTTGCTCAATTATACAATGCTAAGATCCGACCCAGAACCTTTGAACTTGGCGATCTCGTACTCAAGAGAATCTATCTGGTCCCTTCACATATGAAACCAACATGGGAAGGACCGTCTGTAATCGAGCGGAGACTTGGAGACGGCACATTCAAACTATCAACTATTGATGGTCTCACTTTAACAAGAGCCTGGAATAGTGAGAGTCTCTGTTGCTATTACACATAACATGCTTTATTTATTCATTTAGTCTGCTTTTCCATTGAAATTTGTTTATGCATTTCGAAATTTGAACTTTTAATAAGGCAACTGACTTTGCCATACTTTCTTATTTCAGCAATAAAATGCAAACTCGTCAAGCTAGAGTGGCGATTCTTGAAATGCGTCATGCGACCATCACGATACACAAAGAGCTAAATTCCATCTCCCAATAGGACTCATTCGAATAGGGAGTGATCTTGATCTGGCCGATCACTCGCGAAGTCAAATGCGAGCTCGGGGACAGACACACTTAAATAAAAAAGGATCGAAACACGACAATCCTCTAACAAATTCCAGTTCCCAGAATGTGAGCGGGATTGCAAATTCCAAATCCAAGCTCGAGGAGGATGGACCCGTCCATCTACGACTTCGCTTACCAAATCAAGGTGGATGTGATATGACCGTCCACAACCTTGATCAACTCCCTATTCCTAGAGTGCAAATGAGGTCCAGATGCGTAAACAGATGTGGCTGACCATCTGTTGGTCACTCCAGATTCCCAGAGCATGGATCAAAGTATAACCACAATTGGGTGTGACTGACCATCCACCGACTCACTCTAGTCCAGAGAGCGTGGACTGGAGTATAGAAACCAAAATGGGTGTGATTGACCACCCATCAATCAAATCCAGATTCCCGAGAGCACTGACCAGAGTATAAACATTAAATGGGTGTGACTGACCGCTTGTAAAACAACTTAAGTCCCTGGAGCATGGACCTAATTCTAAACACTAAATGGGAGTGACCGACCGTCCATCAACCAACTTCAGATTCCCGAAGCGTGAACTGGAGTATAAAACATTAATCGGATGTGAATAACCGTCGTAAAACAACTCTTATCCCCAGAGCATGGATATGACTCCAAGTACTAAATAGGTGTGATCGACCACCCGCTAATTATCCTATGTCCCCAGAGCATGGACATGATTCTAAATGACGAGCAGGCATAACCGGCCGCCAACATTCAAGCTCAATCTCCAGAGTGCGGATGCAAGTACTTATCGACGAACAAGTGTGATCGACCGCTCAAATTCATCTCACTTTAACTTCGTTCTAACTAAGCTAAATAGAGGTCAACAAAGGTGAAAAGTGTCCGCCGACCGGCTACTTTAATTTTCCTCGAGACTGGGGGCATAAACCAAGTACCAACCACTGACCGAGACAGTGTAACATCAAAATTTGACTCGATGGTTGGTTATGACCCGAAGCCATGACTTCGGGACTTAATGACTGAACTCACATTTAACTCAAAAACTAAAATCCTCACGAGTACATTAAATGGAAATACGAGTGCAAAAATGCTTAAGTGAATAGACCTAGGGTTTCTCTAAAAAACAAAATGGAATCTCATTTCAACTATTCTTCAAAAGAAAAGGATAAGCACAAAAATTATTCAAGAATTCCTATAGGCAGGGGCCGAACCCGCATCTGTACACAGCCTACGGAAAGCAAAAAGAAATTCCTACCTATCTACCAAAAAAAGACATGCCTACTCCTTCGACTTCTTCTTCTTCTTCTTCGGCGTTTGTCCACTGGAGCTACCGCTCGGCTAACTTTTTGAGCCTTTTCCTACTCGGCCTCCTTTTGCTGGTTGTTCTTCGACCGGGGGAATTATAGTGGTCTCTTCCTCCGAACTCATAGGGATAGGAATGCTTTCGATATGCGAAGCTGGAGGAATGGAGACACTTTCAACATTGGAAGATAGAGGAGGCATGCGTGTATCAATGATCGTGCCACTTGGAGAAACGATAAGCAAAGGGGTCAGACCAGGGCCCACCTTGCCCCACCCATGCTGCTAGCCTGCTCGGCTCTCCCTATTCCGGCGTTAACTTCCACCATTATCTCATCCTCCTAAACTGCTTGAGCATCCACTGGAATGCTGCTAGTTGGGCCCAATGAGCTAGTTGTAAACACATTTTCACCTATGTTGAAAGCCAGGTCAATGATTGGTCACTTTGGTTGCCGAGGAGTTATTCCATCATTTGCTCGTCAACAACGAAGCTGCTTTCGTGCACCTCCCCGATTGATGTGGCAACCGTTGTGGTCGTTGCCTTTGTCATTATAGCCTCCAGCTCATGATGTAATTCTTGGGTTGTAGGAGGATAGGCTGGTGCAGAACCTATAATTGAGTAAAGACACGAAAAGGTGTCACAGATATCTTTCAACAACGCTCCAGCCTTCGAATGAATCAGAAGTGTTCGTAGTACCTTACTCAGAGTGGCTCACACGCTGAGCCGGTGCACCTTCAGAAACATGTTCATGGACAGGGGAAATGTGCGGCCTATCTGGGTCGTACGCCAGAACAACTGTAAGGTTAATCATAGAAGTAAGCTCGAGGAGTCGCTGTAGGCATTTCAGAGCTTCCTTCATGGTGCTCAACTCCGGACCTCTCTCCAACATCCGGGTATTTAGTGGCTAGTTTCTCCTTTTCAAAAGTGATAATGACATCGTGAAGAACTTTTCTCTTATCTTCGGTTAATATCCGGTTCTCTGACTCGAAGTCGTCAATAGATGTAGTGTTGCAGTCTTCTTTCTCATCCTTTACCAAGCGGCACCAGGCATTGTACAGATGTAGCGGGTAGTTATCGAGCCAGCCTTGGTTACAATGTTTCAAAACATTGGCATTATAAGTGACCAGGAGGTCTTCGATATCACCTTCAAACGTGGTCACTGACGCTCTAACCTCGGTCTTAATTTTGGCCTCAGGTTCTTCACCTTTAGCTTGGATGCGTCCCACTCATCCTTGAGTACCACGACTTGCTCACACGCCTCTTGGGCGGCTTAGTTAGCGTCATCTTTTTCCTTGACGAGTTCAGCATATTTGGTTTTTAGCTCCTCAAGTTTTTTGAGCGCCGTGTCTCTCTCTCCCATGATAGTAGTGGCCCGGTGTCCCGTTTCCTCGACCAAGGCTAAATGTGTTTGCCTCATCTTCTCCATCTTCTGGGTTGCCTCATTGTCTCTCTTATTAGCCTTTGTTTTTGAATTTCTCACAGATTCATTCTCATTGTTGAGCACCTGAATCATACGGTCCTTTTGAGCGAGATCAGTTTCTAGTTTCTTGATTGTCTTCACCTGCTTAAAGGCCACAGCTGAAGCTTTCTTTGCAGCCTTCATCCACTCTCGATACTGACTATAAACATCATGTATGTAGTCAAGTATCATCTATTCTGCCTCATTGGGAATTCACATTAAGTGTGGAGGAAATATGAAGCTATCAAAGCAAACATTTGGGAAATCCTTCCTCAACTTAACGATTCTAATCGTTTCTTCCCCGGTGGGTTCTATAACGACTTGTTCAGTAGTAATAGGGGTCTCAGTCTTGATCCTCCGACGTTGCTCATCGAACCTTGAAGTTTGAGGAGGTAGGATTTGACGAGAAGTTTCCAAAGGATTTCTACCAGAGCTAGAAGGTTTGGGAGGAATTTTGGGTAGTGGGGAGCATGACCATGAGCGGCTCCTATAATCCTTTTCCTTCTCCCTTTCTCGGCGCTCACGCTCTTGACTGGAATGGCAACGGCCATAGTCTCTTTCAAACTCGTGCCTATGAGACTCAGAGTAAGAACTAGAAGAATGACGCATAGAGCAGAGACTGCCAAGCATCGAGCCTTGCCTCACCATTGTGTTGGTGAAATGATTAGTTACCCTTTAAAACCAGAAAACATGTGATGATAAGTTGTGCGGTGTCGTGTGTGTGCATGTATGTGCAAACACCCAACCAATCGATTGTGGTAGCTCCGCTTGCAGGAGTAAGCTCCCCCACATCTAAAGCACTCTAACCTACCTCGGTTTCCAACTCGAAGTCTTAAAGTGAAGTCAGATCATCTGGGATTGGGACATCCGCCAATCCTTCCAACGAGATCTCCATTTACGTAGGAGGAATTTCCTAACTAGTAGTGGGCAAAGATACCATGATGGTTTTGTGCCTTAGAGATTTGCGGGCAATAGTCTTGCCTTTTCTTTTTCCCGATGCTTGAGGCCTTGCTAAGGCACAACCATGGGCTTGCCACTGGCCGGTGAGCTCTTATCGTCGCCTTGTTTGGTTATAACAATTTCGGGAGCTCTCCTTCTTATTTGCCTCGTCGGAGCCGTCCTAAGAACTCCTACTATTCCTATGCTCCGATCTTTATCTATAAGCCCCATGACAATCAAATTTTCATCTATGAGGACTTCGTCGATTTCTCTATGCGTGGCTGGCACCGCTTGAAGTACCCTTACTATTTCTTTAAACTAAGCCCCTTCGGGTCACAGAATAGGAACTATATAAGAAGCAAAGTGTTAGACTCCATATCAATTAATATTATCAAGTTAATCAATGAAAGGTTGGAGCATTTACGTCTAACTAGCCACCGTCTGGCGAATCCCGATGGGCATCGAACGAAGAAACATTCGGTTTTAAAGTACTCAACTTGCTCCAAGCCCCAGCCACTACCTGGAAATTCCTTACTACTTCCAGAAAAGTGAACGAAGGGTTATCCCCACGACTCTTTATGTTGAATAAGTATCTGATTTCTTCTACAGTCGGAGGTTGAAAGAGGTGCTCTATGAAGATGACGAATAAACTATTGAGCAAAGCGTACCCAATCGGGTGCAATTGGGGTGGAGCAATCCTCAAGAAAAGCAACACTTCTCGAATGAACTAATTAAAGGGATGAAGCATCCTGGCTAGACACATGAATCTATTGCAAGACGTGTATCCCTCCGGGGAGTTATGAGCTCCGTCTTCCGGCCTCGGTATTAAGACATCATTTAGCGGAAACCCATGCCTTAGGAAAATCCTGCCTAACACATCTTCGGAGATATTAGAGTGCACAGAATCCTATGGGTTCATAAAAATGCTCTCAGAAACTCATCCGGAGAAGGGCTAATTACTTCAGCTGTAATGGCTGGCATTTCAATTACGAAAAGAGGCAGACTCTGAACATCCTACGATTGAGAACTTTAGGGTTCCATAGTTATGGCACTCGATAAAAATTATCGTTAGACGATAATAAACCCGTGCTTCTCCCGGTGTGAAGTGCGTGAATTTGTTATGCAGTGCAGTGCTACATAATACTTAGAATTTTACAGAATTTGACAGATGTTCAAACGATAAGACTTCGAGATTCAACCGAAGTGATCGTCTTCGCTGACCATTGCAACTGTGCCATTCAGATTTCGGAGAACGATCCAAGTTAGAGTTCGTCAAATTTGTCAAGTTATAGTTCCATCGACGAGCATCAAAGGGTAGTCAGATATAAAGCGAAACAGTTAAGTCCAGTTATGCAAGGCAGAAGTTCGTTAGAGTCATATGTTCGAATGTGCAAAAAATTCGTATCCATCAAGGTCAAGGCTTGGATCGATCGCCAGAAGCGCCATTCGTATCGATCGTAAAGGAAAAGACTTCATATCAATCTCTAGAAGGCTAGTTCATATTGATCCCAAGTCCTTCATCTCGTATCGATCATGGGCCACGTCTTCGTATTGATCTACGAAACCGATACTTCGTACCGATCACACGGTCAGGATTTCATATCGATCGCACCAGATCGATACGAACTCCCGCCATCTCCAATCGATACGAAGACGCTCCCTCCCTCGATACGAATATCCACTATTTTTAATCGATGCGAACTTCTATCATTTTTAAACCGATAGGAATCACTCTTCCTCAATCGATATGAATGAACCCTTTTATCCATCATCACTTCTTCTTCTCCAAACAGCCTGAACGCCGTTCTCGCTTCCCTCAACCATTCTTCGAACCAACTCCGACCTCAACATCATCAGAATCGGCTATGGATATGAACGAATTGGCATGAGAACTAGAGTCTCATCATTCTAAGATGAATTATTTCAACTAATTTTTTATATTTGCTTTGAGAGATTAGTGGCGTGATCGGTCTGAAGATAAGGATAGTTTTCTTTCTCTTTGTTTCGATCGATACGAAGGCAAAGTATGGAATGAATGCAAGTAAAAAATTGGCTAAGTCCAAAATGAATTTATATGGGTGCAAAAACAAAGGGAAGAAACGATTCGTCTCCCAGTAGCATGGACCAGTCGAAATGGTTGATGCCAGATCGATATGAAGGTCATTGTGCAAACTAACATGAAGCGATCTCCCATATCATCAATACGAAGAAGATTATTCATATCCATCAATCCATAATGGTAGAGCAGCATTTCATATCCATCGGCTATCGTTCTCATGTGTCATTGATACGAACGCTGCCGCCAAGCCCTATTTAGACCGTTTGTTTTTCATCGATACGAAATGCCGATTTCATATCCGTCCATTTAAAAACTGCAAGGGCTCGTATCCATCAATACGAATCATCTCAAAAGTCCAACTACTTCGTATCGATAGCCATCGATACGAAGCATATATCCCAAATTCTCAAATCGATTCAGGAGAGGATCGATATGAAGGAAGGATTTAAAACAACCATCAAACGTGGTTACAACTCGAATTTCACATCGATCCAGGAAAGGATCGATACGAAACTTGATCCAAACAAAAACTAAAGAACTTGATAACGACCTGTGAACTTGCAAACATGAATCAGGTTAATGTACATGTATGTATGATGAACTAACATTCAATTTTCAAAATTGACAGGAATTAAATGCTCACCTGATGACAATCAAAACAGTGAACGAAGAATTGCTAGCACTCGGCACTCAGTTACAACAAAACACTGCGTGATTATTGGCAGTCAACAATTCAACCTTTATATTACTGGAAGTCGATCAACGGTTGCATTTTTCGATGAAAAGGCAATGACTATTCAACGATTTGGATAGAACTTTTTCGGAAAAAAGAGTGCAACTTTGCAAAGCATGTCATGTTCACACAAGACGTACTTTGGGGGGCAAATATTATCCCACATTTTGGCAAGGCCGTGATACCAATAACTTGACTGGAAACCTTAGACAATTCGACTCGAAGATCGGTTATATACAGGTTCACTATGGATACTAGCAAATTTGGTCCAAGTCTAGATTGAGCTACAATTGATATGACACAGCAAGTAAAGCTATTGAAGGTTACATTTCAAATTTCAGGTTAATCGGAGTTCGTATGCTCAAGATATGGATCAATCAAGATCAACAAAACCAACCTCATTCGTATCCATGCGATTTCGTATCGATCAACCTCATTCATATCCATATGATTTCGTATCCATCCATGAAGGAAGAGTTAGTTCGTATCCATCTATGTCCCTTGTATCCATCAAGTGCTGGTATCAATAAGATTTCATCTACTTGGCTCTAAACCCTCTTCGTATCGATCCTCCCAACCACACAGTTCGTATCGATTGGCCAATGATCGATACGAAGCTTCCCACCAAATAATCGATACGAAGAGCACGTAACAGATTAGTATGAATGCCACCATTCCCCATCGATACGAAGCGGCCTACAATTATCGATACGAATCCAACAGCACACATCGATACGAAATGACGTCCAAGGATCGATACGAAAGGGATTATGTTAGAATGATACGAAATGGCTTGGTCAACCAAACGAAACGTTCACTCAGCAATAAAAGTGGATCTTCACGTGATTGTCACTCCATGTCATCAGAGCGCAATCAATCGATATGCACAAGCATCGATACGAAGTGTGATTGATCAAAACATGGATCGATACGAACTCAACAGCCTGTTGCAAAATCAAACTTAGACCGATCATAACTTAAAATCTACAAGTCCAAATGCTACCAAAATTTCATTGGAGCTTGCTTACCACCTCAACATTGTCCCTGATCGATATCAGCTTAAATGGATGTTGTTTTGATCGATACGAATATGGTAGTGATTAGTCAAGGATCGATCCCAAATCACCTTGGATCGATCAAGTGGGCCTAGCCACATGTGAGAAGGAGTATTCTGAGGTCTAAGCCGGATATTTTCAGAATATGCCTATAAATAGCAGCGCTATGCCTTTAGAAAAGGGACTTTTGATTCTGCTACACCGATACTCTGCTGGGAACCCATTGTAACTCGAGTGCTTGAGTATTCTCTATTGTAATCAGTTAGTAGATACAATAAAACAACAAACTTTCCAAAGTGGACATAGGCTACAACACCGAACCACTATAAATTCCTATCTTCTTGCAATTCTGTTTGTCTATTTTGGAATGTTTGTTAGATTAGCCTCTTTTTACATTTATATTGTTCATTCCAATCTCTTCAAATATGTCCTAAGAGTGTTGTGCTTGATTTTGGTACAAACAAGCGCCATTAGTACTTGGGCCTTACTCGATTATATAGAGAGTATAGAAGTCAACACATTTGAGTGGGCTTCTTGCAAAGATAGCGGGTGTTTGCATATTTTCTATTTATTCCACCTACGAATGCACTTTAATGATTTAGCTATTATGATAGAGACTACTCGACTTATGAGGTGAATGTAGAGACAGAGTTTAGAATACTCCGTTGGTGTATTCACATCTTAGGAATTGATGTGATACGACATATAAGTGAGGAAATGAAGTTAGTCTAAGTACGACGAAGAAAAGGTTTGGACGAGAGTACATAAGAACTTAAGGAGAGAATCCGAGTTTGCCCATCACGAGCTCTTTTCTAACAAGTTCTTTTAGTTAATTTGCTTATTAAGTTGTTTTTTGTTTGCATGGTTGATGTAGCTAGCTAGTTGAAATAGGCATGGAAGTATAAACACTTGGGTTGGTTGTATGCACATCCTTGTGATGTGTTTTGATTTCTATGTTTACTTTGTTTCGATTATACCTGTTTAGTTTGTACCGTGTTGGCTTGTATGTATATATATTCCAACCTAGTATAAACACCCATAGTTAGGGATTCTAATTTATAATAAATAACTATATATATGCTATTTGTTATTCCTTTATATACATGTTTACCGATTATGTTTATGGGCGCGATTTTTTACTTGCACTTGTTATGGATGTTGCATATGAATGTATGGATGCATATAGATATGTATATATTTACATATATTGGGATGGTTACAAACATATTGTTTGCACTGCATTTGCATTCACATAAGAGACCAATTTAGTTGCATTTGTACTCATCTCATATCATATCATCATATTTTATCTATCATTTGTATTACATGCTCTTGGTTGTGCTTCCTCCTTTGTTATACAATGGATACTGGATGGATGAAGTAATGTCTACTTTATATGTTTGTATGATGTACAGCGAGTTGCATTGCATGCCCTTTGGAATTTCTGGGATGAAACTCTTTCAAAGGGGAGAATGTAAAGCTATGTAATTTTACATAATTAAATAATTAAATTAAAAGGGTAAGCTCGTAATTTTACCCGAAGGGAAAATAGTAATTTTTTATAGGACCTAGAAGAGACTATGAAACCTATTTCATTTCATTTGGAATGTCGTTTATAGTTAGAAAACATATATAACTTGCCGAATTAGGTTAAAGGGATATAAATTAGAAGAAGTCAAACCCAATGGTATTTTTTTTAATATATTGATTACAAGATATTCGCCTAGATATTATATTTTTCAGTCTAGAAATAGATCTCTAACCCTATTCCTTTTACTCTTATCATCTTGCCTGCACTTATAAAATTGTAACAACCTGTACCTTAATGGGCCTTCTACAAAAATCAAAACCCAAGTCCATCAAAGCACAGATCGTTTGATTTGGTACTTGCGAATAAGCATGAGCATTATCAGAGATTGATAGAAATCTAAACTCACAGCGGAAAAAATAATAAGATAACAATAGTGGTTATGACTACTACCTTGGAATAAATGGTATTCTTTGGATAACAGGTTGTCACATCAGCATCAAGCATGAGAGAAAAGAAGACTTCTCCAACAACTAAACACATCCAGCTCCATTGACCTGTTCCTCTAAGGTCTATCCCATGGTTATGACGAGGAAGGGGTCAGAACAATATTCCGGTGACTGAAAAATCTATATAATGTCCATAACATAAAAATATACTGATTAGTTTTCATTTATTTGTTATGTCTATTAAGGTTAGCAATTCTAATCAACTTTGCATTGCACACATGATTAGTTACCCCTTCCCAAGGTACAAAATATCGATGAAGCCTTATCAACCACCCAATACTTCTAAATGCATTGGCCACTTAATATTTCTAAATATGAAGCGGGCTTCTATAATCACCACAAAATACTTTTAAAAGAGAAATATGCAGACTCTGCCATTTAAAACATCAATCAAGGTAGACCCCATCATTTAAGACATATTCCCAAGGTGATTTTCTAACAATGTTGTTAATGGTCGGTAGGTCGAAGCTACAAAGACCTCTAACCACTATTTAAGACTTCCAATATTTAGTGTCTAACTATTAGCACATCTATCGCCAATAAAATCGTAGCCATGTAAGAGATAGAACCTAAGCCACTTAATACCTTTAAAAGAACTAGGTGAATTTCTAACCATTTAATACCTATATTCTAGGCAAGTCCTACGTCACTCATACCTATCCTTAGGTGGACTCCTCACTTGTATTATCGTTACTACAGCCTTAACAATGTGAGAGATTGTACCCAAGCCACTTAATACCTCATTAATAAGGACTAGGCAGACTCCTGACCATTTAACACCTATTTATAGATAGACCTTTGTCATTTAATACCTAGCCCTAAGGCGGACTCCTCATTGGTACTATCTAGCCAACCTTGCTTGGAGTCTCACTAGGTTAATTAATACTTCTTTTTAGGAGACAGAGGAATCCTTATATCAGTCACTTAATACCTCAAACCCCGAAGCGAATCCTTTCTGAGATATACACTATCACTCTTAATTATAAATATGGAACTTCAGTAGGTTACTTCGTTCGGTAGGGAGGTGGACCCTAAAATAGCCACTTAATATCTCAATACTGGAGTAAACCTTTCTAAAGACATCCTTATTTATTTGGAATCTCAATAGGTTACTTAATACTTCCTTTTAAGAGAGAGGTGGACCATACATCCATTTAATATCTCAAATTAGAAACGAACCTATATATATATATATATATATATATATATATATATATATATATTCACCGCTCCTAATTTCAAATATAGACCATTTAATACTTTTCAATTAAGAAAGTAGGCCTAATCTCTCACGTCATCATGGGTCCTATGATTGGTGATATCTCACATTAGTAGTAAGTACCCCAACTGCTGGTAGCCTTGAGATAAAGGGCAATCTTCCATCGAATGACTCTACTAACCTCGCATAACTAACCTACTTGACCATTCTAATTCTTACTTATATCATCTTAGGTAGACATTGGACTTAGCTTACTAATTCTTTTTTTATTTAAGGCAATAAGTTTCACCTTAAATGCTTATCTACCCATAAATCCCGTTTTAATACTAATAAATGTCAATTTGTCCATAAAATCCTAACAGATATTTCCTAAGACATTTATGTATGATTACTAATTTTAAATTAGTGACTTTTTTTTAACTATTCCATAGTTATTAATTCAACTTTTTTATATATCAGTCCCATTAATCCATTTAACCTATTAAATTATTGAAACTCTCATATTTAATACCATTTATTTTCCATTTTTTGGAGTTAGAATCTTTTTAAATTCCTTCCTCTTTAATTAATTATCCTAAGCACGAATATCATATGTAAGCATCATTATTAGCCAAGTTTTATTTTAATTATCATAAGCGCAGTAAATTATGTCCAAATATATACTTTTATCGAGTATATTCTAGTTGTATATCTTCATTAAAATATTCTTTTCCATATTCAATTATTGGAATCATGTTTAAAAATATTACCCGCTATAATTTTCATAAATTAGTCCAAAACAAAAGATTTAACTTTAAAATATAAAAGATTACATCATTTGAAATTACAAGGAATAATCATTTCTTTTTAGTACTGAAATAAATAGTGTAAACTACAACGAATTTGTACTTTACACATCTCTTTTTATTTGCACTTATTCTTTGCTAGATAAAATACTGAATTTTTCCAAAAATAGAAAGAAATCAAACTAATTTACAAATATTAAATGGATCTATATTCCAACAATTCCAAACATAGAAAATTTTACATTCCAACAAGATTAGAGTAATAATCCAAATTCATATTGAACATCATATTTTTAGATATGGAATAAATTTCATTCAAATCAATGTTCAAAATTCATACTTTTGGGACTAATTTCCAGATTGGGTTGTAACCAATTCTAAATCAATTCATAAACAAGAATACGTAGCCGATATTTATTATATTCAAATCAATTTGTTGCTTACAACTCATATACAATTATCCAGTTAAGCATAATAATCAAATAAACACTAATGGGATAATTTTCATTTTATAAAAATCTATCAAATTTCTCACTCATCTTTTAAAAACGATCCAAATCTCCAGATTTGAAATTGAATATTTGATTCATCTCCAAATTCTTTTTAATCCAACAAATATGTAAAAAGGATATATACATATATAGAATTACAGGTCTGATAAGAGATTCAGGTTTAGGAGAGAAATAGATACAAATATATATAAATTACCTCAAATACGGGTATAGTTGATTCGCTTCTTTTTATTAGATTTCTATTCTTCTCCAATTTGTATGAATAAAGATATAAATATCTTATTTTTATAATTTAGAAAGAAAGTGAAGAAGAAGATATGGCAAGCTTCGCTAGTGCCTCCAGAAAAATATGAGAAGAGAAGGGAGGATTAGGCCTGAATTTTTAGACATAAGAATCAACCTCAACTGTTAGACCAGAATATATTAAATCTGGACCGTTAGGCCTAAGCTAACCCATGCCGCCACATAAGGAATGGTTGAGTGCCCCCTGCCTAGAGGTCGATAGCCCTTGGTCGGTCGCCCATAATGGTAGGTCGACCTGTGGGCCCGAGTCAAACTAGTTAATTTTTCTTATTTATTCATTTTCGTTCCGAATTCATTTTTCATCCATAACTTGTTTGAACTACGATCGAAAAATTCCAAATATGAAAGTAGCTCAGAATTTCGCCATGAATGCAATGGTGCTAATTTCGTTGTCAAATTCCATCCTTTACACAAATTCCATTTTCGAAGCCTAATTAATTAACCAGCTAATTAAATAACTAACACCAAATTATGGGGTGTTGCGAAACCCATAATCGATAAATAAATTCCCAATCCACCGAATCAAAACCAAATTAAATGAATTTATATATGAAACTATCACGGTAAAGAGAGCTATGTAAATGAATGAGGAAGATTTATCCCAGATTGGAGAAGATGCAAGGCAAGTCGATGAGTGGGATTTATCATATGTATGTGTATATTGATAAAATGTAGTAATTAACCCCTTATAATCATAAACCAAATTTACAAATAATGTAAATAATAATTAAAAAACTAACATTTTGTATACACAATTGATTATGATGAGGTACGCCGTGGCTAGATGGATAAAAATCTTTTTTTATCAATTGTACTTAGAAAAAGTTAATCTCCTTTTAGTTAAAAGGTACAAAATATATAAATGTCCTGAATTAGAAATATTATATATAAAAATTATAATTCTCGACAACACAAATCTACTGGTTGTGTTCATTCATTGATTAGGCGTACGGATTGATCAGATAATGTATTGGAAGTTTTACGAACATGGACTGTTCATTTCGTTCCAATTGTGAAACGGCAACAATACAACAAATGTAGAAATGTAGATGAGGTCAAGAAGGTGCTCACGATGGTCTTGGATCATCTCATATCTAAGTGGGGTGGCCGAAAATGTCATTGATTAGCGGTAGCGTTAGGTTCGTCAAGGATGACCAAAGGTTATGGCGATAGTGAAAAATGACATGGATCGACACGGCAAGTGTTTTGGTACGGTTGGATTAAAGTCTAGGCGGTTGTAAGCGCGACAACAAGAGGTGGAAGCATGATAGTTAAGTCAAAGTTGGGGATTTAGGGTTACTAGCGGTGTTACGGAGTGCAAAAGGAAATAACAATAAATAAATACATTGAAAAATACCTTAATCTTCAAATGGCCATAACCCTCACATATGCTTCGTTGCATCGAGATCGTGATAAGACAAGGAATGTTTTGGAATATTGTTTTTTATGTTCAGAGATATTATAGAAAATTTTCTTAGCCACACAAGATCGTCATACGATTTTGCACTTACAGATTGGGGATTGATCCAGTAGCTTTATAAAAGGTTGGGCGATGATAAGTTTTGGGCTTGATCCCAATAGTGTCATAGACGTTAAGCGAATGTCTAACATGGACTTGACCTTAATAGCTGTATACAATTTTCATGATAACTTCGCATACGGGCCACATGAGTTGGGACTTTGAGCTAAATAGTATGGTATGTGGTAGGCATTAGGTGCACTCCAGTGGGGCCAGCGACATCTAGCGATGACGAGTTGGGTACATGAGTCAGAACTTTGAGTTCAATAGCGTACATATGTTAGGCGACGATGTGTTGGGACTTTGAGCCCAGTAGTGTCGCAGTTGGCAGCACACATGTTGGGAATTTGACCTCAACAGTGTGCATACATTTAGGCGATGATGAGTTGGGAGCTTTGAGCCTAATAGTATTGTTGTTGTTGCGACATGCAAGTTGAGACCTTGAGTGCGTAGGACTATACTTAGGGTAGGTTATCTTGAGACTGTAGCATATGATCTCACTATAGTATTATTATGTTTAGTTAACTTGTTGGGTCTAGGTGACGCAGGTTAAGGTATAATTTTCGAGCATAAGTATTGTTTTGCTAACTTAATGGTATTAGATACATGTATGATGTGTTTCACTTACCAAACATATGTCTGACCCCCTCTATCATTTTCTTCATTTTAGTTATACTCTGATGGGTCGATAGAGAGGACCGATGTGACTTGGAGGCATGATGGTACGATGGAGATGTACAGTAATTTGTTTATTAACTGTCCACTATTTTATCTTAGTTTTTCCTAATAATTAGGCCGATTTTGTTACTACCGTAGAGAAATGTTGTAAGCGAAGTTTATTTGATATAGTACTATTTTTTTCTTATGGGATTTTTATATTATCGGTTATTATAATTTATTCCTTCAATTGTGATTTTTAGAAAGTGCAAAATATAGATAGCTCTGTGATATATTTTATATTTTTAAGTCAAAAACATTCTGTCAATTGCGAGGTCTATGATGCCCGCGTCATTTTATACGTGAATATGGGCATTGTAGATGGCGGATTGTTACAACTAGTCTATAATTACGAATTGTACAGATTAGTTTAGTGTGAAGTGTGAAGTACATCGCTTCAGGTATATTTTGATTGATTCCAAAATTGGACACTTTAAATTATAATCAATGATGACAATGTTGATATAATGATCTAATAACATTATGTATTGAAACTATAAACTAATTAAGTTGAACTAAAGAAGGAATAAACCAACACGATGAAACCAATACTGAATAAAAGGAAGAAGACGTGCATAGGGCGACGTAATGCCTCGGTTGGTGCACCAATAGGTCTATCGTCGTAATAACCAGTGGAAAGGTTAAGTTCTGGTTAGACTAGGTTGAACCTAAAGTGAACTCAACCAATTTGAAAAGGGGTATTATACGTAATTAGTATTTGTGTAATGTTTTAGTGCTATTTTGAAGTCGACTATAACACTATTGTTATAGGAAGTAGTGTGTAGATGCGAGTGGATGTATTGAAGATTAATGCGAATGGGTTTGATCAGCGATGAGGAAATTCGATGTTGACTAACCATATTGGTTTCATGTTGACGTTTTGTGGCTATCAGGACCTAAAGTGGTGTCATGAGACCATACAGACAGTATGGATTGTTGGGAGAATGGAGATGTCCATACATTAGACTATGTTGTTAAAGCTGATATCATTGGATTTGTAATGGTTGCCCATGCCTATTTTGCAATGATCCACATATTCAGACACATCGATCTAAAACCCAAAATGGCATTTGAACTTACATTATACCGAAAAGTACGAACGTTAGGTTTTTTTGGTTTACATGATACAAAAAGAAATAAGATTTTTAAACATTCTACATTTTCAGATTTCATGATAGAAGGAAATAAAATGTTAGTACTGAAATTAACCCAAAGTAATATGTCTCATAATAATCATGGTTCGTACAGTAATTGATAAAATAGGTATATAGATGACTGGAACTGGGTAAAAATGATAAGAGCTTCTAATTGTGACTTAATCGCATGCCGCATTGAGTGACACGTTTAAAAACTACATGAAGTGAGAACCTAGGATGACACTAAAAGTGTGATACTATTCCAGCATATTGCATAACTCCTGAACTCTTGAGAGATAAGAAAGCGGGAACAAGTTTCCTCAATCCATATTAGTTGGCATGCACCAAGTCTAGATTTAACTTTGCTTTGCTTTAGCCATTCAGATGTCAGAATTTTGGATTAGACGTCTAATACCTTGTACAAAATTTATCTAATAAAATTTAGATGTCTGACTCTATATCCAGATGTCTGAATTTGATTCCATACATGTGAGTAGGTGTTTAGACATCTGAATCAAGTCAGATTTGAACCGTTTATTTTTTGTTTTGAACTTCCTGAAATTTAGACGTCTGATCTGGAATTCAAACGTTTGCTTTGGAATTTCAATGTTTGAATTTATATTTTTTGGTATGTTATCTTATTCGTCTCAATTTCCTCTTTACGGATACAAGTGTAGTTGTAAGGTTCTTTTTTTAATAAGTGTTGAGTATAATTTCTACTTTGTTCATACGTAACTTCAGGTAATTTGTTTCTATTTGTATTATTTTGTTTGTTTAGGATATTTATGTTATTGATTATTATAATTTATTCCTTCCATTATGATTCTCATAATGTTTACAATACTACATATATCTTTCTGAAATATTTTATATTTTTACCTCAAAAATGATTCGTTCTTTGTGAGGTATGCGATGCTTGTGCCATTTTATGCGTGAACCGAGCATTGTAGATGGCGGGTTGTTACAACTTGTCCATAATCACGAATTAAACTGATTAATTTATTAAATAGTGTCTATAGTACATCAGTTTGAGTATATTTTGATATATATATATATATATATATATATCAATTGGACACTTTAAATGATAATCAATGGTGACAACATTGATGTAATGATCTGATAATAATATGTATTAAAAATATAAACTAAATAAGATGAATTAAGAGAGAATAAACCAAAATGATGAAACCAAAACTGAAAACAAGGAAGAAGATGCACATAAGGTGACGCAATGCCTCGACTGGTGCACCTTGGATCTACCACCGGCAGATTAATTATAACCATTGGATAGTTTGATGTCTGGTTAGGCTAGATTAAACCTGGACCGAACTCGACCAATCCAAAAGGGGTATTATACGTAATCGGTATTTTGTGCAATGTTTTAGTGCTATTTCAAAGTAAACTATAACACATAACAAAAGTAAGATGTGTGTAAATACAAATTGATGCGTTGAAGATTAATAAGGATGGGTTTAATCACCGATGAAGCAATTCAAGTTGACTGACCATAATGGTTTCACATTGATGGTTTGTGGCTCTTATAACTTAATGTGGCATCATGAGACCACACAATTGGTGTAGGTCGTTGAGAGAATGGAGATGTCCATATAGCAGACTATGTTGTTGAAGTTGATATTGATGGATTTGTAATGGTTACCAACACCAATTTTGTAACGATCTACACATTTAGACACATCGATCCAAAGCCAAAATGGCATTTGAACTTACGTCATGCCAAGAATGGTTTTTATGGTTTACATGATACAAAGAAAAATAAGATTTTTAAACATGCTACACTTTTTGATCTCACAGCAGAAGGAAATAAAATATTAGTACTGATATTAATCCAAAGTAATACAGTCTCAGAATAACCATGGTTCGTAATAACAAGTAAAATAGGTATGAAGATAGCAACACAACATGAGTCTACATATATTTAAAATAAGGTACATATAAGAATAACTGTAAATAAATATAACTTTAAAGTGCCAAGTCACATTCTCCACACACCATACCCAAAACACTTTACCTACTGCTCTGTCCTCTTATAATAAATATAAAGAGGAAAAAATGGAGGGAATTAGATAAGACTGGGTGCATGAATTATCTAACTAGTGGTACAGTGTTGACAAGTGATGAAAGTTCAGTTATTACTACACAACCTAAGGATGTCCCTTTGTGTGCAGGTACTATATAAATAAGGAATTGGTTATTTTCACATTATAGACTGTCCTTAATATGCCTTAATCCAATTATGATTTATGAAAGTTTCCACTCGTAGGCGTTATATAACAAAATTAAATAATCCTTGAAATATCTCTAGTGTATAGTCTCAACAACAGACCACCTATCCATACATAAAGTTGATATTCTCAATGATAACCACTTCATTGTGCATTGAGTTAACAATCTCAATGGCAGTCTCTTAAGTTACACCTAACCAGTATACCTCACAATGCTAAACCTATACATTCGGGTTAACGATCCTAATATAATACTTTGGGTTAACAATCTCAATATTATAACTTGTCACTTAAGCATTGAGTAACCTCCTCGTTAGCACTCATACCTTATGCCTTATACCATTACACATGTAGCAACAAGGGTTGGTTAACTGATCCAACTCTTTTGTAGGATTAAAAAAATCCTACTAAGACGAATGTCTCCACCTACTCTTTTTTACTTTCACCAATAGGTAACCGAAACCAGCTACAAATGATAAAAGCTTATAATTATGATGTAATCGCACCCTGCACTGAGTGTCATATTTAAAGACTTCATGAAATGAGAACCTAGGACATCACTTAGTGTGATACTATTCTAGCTTATTGCATGACTCCATTTAATTACATGAACTCTTGAAAGATAAGGAAGTGGGAACAAGTTTCCTTAATCCATCCGACTTGGCATACACCAAGTTCGGATTCAACCTTGGCTTGCTTCAGCTATTTAGACGTCTGAATTTTGGATCAGATATCTAATCCCTTATACAACATTTACCTACTAGAATTTAGATGTTTGACTCCATATCCATATATCTGAATTTGATTTCAAACATGTGAATATGTGTTCGGAGTTTGAATTAAGTCAAATTTAAACTGTTTATTTTCTATTTTGAACTTCCTGAAATCTAGACATCTAATCTGGAATTCATACATCTAATCTGGAATTCAAATAAGGTCTCAACAACAGACCACCTATTTATACATCGAGTTGATATTATCAATAATAACCGCTTCACTGTGCATTGAGTTAACAATCTCAATGGTAGTCACTTTAGTTACACCTAATCGAGTATACCTCACAATGCTAATCCTATACAGTCAGGTTAATGATCCTAATATAATACTTTGGGTTAACAATCCTAATATTATAAATTGTCACTTAAGAATTGAGTAAACTCCTCGTTAGCACCCGTATCTTATACCTTATATCATTACACATGTAGCAACAAGGGTTGGTTAACTGATCCAACTCCTTTGTAGGATTAACATATCCTACTACGATGAATGTCTTCACCTACTCTTTTTTGCTTTCACCAATAGGTAGCTCGAACTGGCTGTGAATGACAAGAGCTTCTAATTGCGATGTAATCGCACCTTGCATTGAGTGTCATGTTTAACAACTTCATGAAATGAGAACCCTAGGACGTCACTTAATGTAATACTATTCTTGTAACGCCCCGAAAATTTTCGACTTTCGAAAATTCAACATCGATACTCACTTTATCGACTGCCGAGAATTCGAAGGTCAAAAACCGGAATGTTATGGGTTTTAAAAAGAAGAAAGAAAGAAAAGAAAAAGGTAGAAAAGATAGAAAATAGAGAGGAAAGAAGATAGACGATTTTTAGAAAACAGAGAATTTTTAAAATAGAACGGGACAGAAAGGAAACAACAGAACAACAACAGAATCTCACAATTCGCAGCGGAACAACATATTATAATAAATGAATAATCTTTAAACAAAGAACTATATCAGTTATTACATCACATTACATTTCATCATATCATCAGAGTGTACAACAATATACAACATCAAACAGCGGAAAGAAATACTATATACTGGTAATACGCCATGCCAATCCATCTTGCCTCCAGCAACTCCTGAATATCCAGAATATCCTGATAAACCTGTCTCTTGACTGCCCGTGTGGAAATTGGTGGGCACCCAGAGTTTAGGAAGGAAAACAATAAACTCCAAGTCAGTCATGAGACTGGTGTGAGAACTCAAAACAGTTTATTTAACTTTAAAATCAAAATAGGAATATTTTTAAATTCAATTCGCAATGCTTTTAAAAATGAGACTACCATAAGGCCTCCCGCACACACACACATGCAAACGCAGAATCGGAGGAGATTTCTCCTTATGATAGTCAAAGATGCTTGATACGCATTTAAAATAACATTTGATATTATTACTAGTGCATAGTGTAGTAAATTCATTTCTAAAATAAAGATATAAATCTTAGCCAACATACGACCATTATCGTATGCCTACTATAGCTACTATCCAAACAGTGGTGACCACCATAAGTGAATAGCAGGTTCTACAACTAATACCGTAAAAGTTTCGTATTGCGAATTGATTTAAAATATTCCTCTATTTTGATTTTAAAGTAAATAAACTGTTTTGAGTTCTCACACCAGTCACATGACTGACTTGGAGTTTATTGTTTTCCTTCCTAAACTCTGGGTGCCCACCAATTTTCACACGGGCAGTCAAGAGTTAGGATTTATCAGGATATTCTGGATATTCTGGAGTTGTTGGAGGCAAGCTGGATGGCATGGCGTATTACTAGTTTTATATAGTATTTCTTTTTCCGCTGCACTATTTGTTGTTGTTGTTGTACACTCTGATGATATGATGTAATGAAATGTGATGTAATGTAATAACTGATATAGTTCTTTGTTTAAAGATTATTCGTTTATTATTATATGTTGTTCCGCTGCGAATTGTGAGATTCTGATGTGATTCTGTTGTTCTGTTTTCTTTCTGTTTTCTTCTATTTTAAAATGTTCTACCTTCTTTTCTCTCTTCTCTCTATTTTCTATCTTTCTATTTTCTTCTACCTTTTTTCTTTTCTTTCTTAATTCTTTTTAAAACCCATAACATCTCGGTTTTCGGCCTTTGATTTCTCGGCAGTCGATAAAGTGAGTGTCGATGTTGGATTTTCGAAAGTCGAAAATTTTCGGGGCGTTACATTTGGTATCAGAGCTGATGGTTAAGCGACAACCATGGTTCTGTAGGGTATTACTCATTAGAGATAGAGTCAGTAGTACTCTAGAATGAGTTTGAGTGTAATAATAGCTATGAGAGCGTATTTGTTAGTGAATAAAATTGTTTTATATTGTGTTGACTTATCGGTTGATTGTTTATAGATTCCCGTCGATTTAGTCTAGCTAACTATCGTAGATAGGGGTTTCTAAACTCTTAAACAAGATAAATCGACATAGTATATTTTTAAATTGGGTAAATGCAATAATTTTACCTTGATTTTATTTTGAATATAAAGGAATAATTTTTCAGAATTATTAAAGTGTATATAAGTTGATTGTTAGGTTGTTTGAATAATCTAAGCAAAAGAATTATAAGTATGAATTATAATTAAGGTGATTTACAATTGTGAAATAAACTTATATATATAAAAAAGTGAAACTATATGAATATAACTTAAGATATGTTGAATGAAGTTGATTTTGGTATCAAACTAAATTAATAAGGTTAGTGATAGATGTGAACTTAAGATTATATAAATGAAATTCAACCTTGTAATTGAATTGAATGAATGGCTTGAATGTTTAATCAATTGAATGTAATTTAAGTTGATATAAAATAATGAATATAAGTGTTGATTCATTAAAATCTAATGTTATTAGAAGTTGAATAAAAAAATGAATGAATATAAGTAAAGGAATTTGGTTGAAATTAATATACATTGGTTGTTATATGATTGTTGATTGATTGTATATAATTCATTAAGTATTAATGAAATTGAAAGCTATGAAATTGAAATTCAAATTGAAAGTAAATAAATTTGAATAGAATTGAATGTGAATTAGATTTAATTAGTAAATGTAAACTAATTGAATTGAGAATGAATGTTAGTAAATCCAATGTAAATAAATCAAATATGATTTAAAGTGAAAACCAATTCATTGAATATTAATGAGAATATGAATGAATATTCATTGATTATGAGTGATAGTTGGTTGATGTTTGCATTTGTTGTTTTACTGCATTACTATGTTAGCATATATAGATATTATGATGCTATATGTTGTATATTGAGATTATTGTCTATATGCATGATTCTCATGTTGTTTGTTGAGAGTTTAGTAGGTGCGGATCGCGTTTGCTTCCCATTTGGAGTTCGCTTTAGCGCTATATTAGCCGTATATGCTTGCTAATAAAATATAAGGTACATATCTCGGATTAAATATCGTACTTTTATACTTTTTTCCCTTCGGGATGCCTCATTACTTGATGAGATGTATATTTGTGATATATATATACTGTCATTTTTTTTTCGGATCGAGCCGCGCAAAGGAGACTATGGCGAATTTTTCCGGAAATTTAAGGCGTTAGAAAAATTTGAGAAAATTTGGAAAATTTTGAAAACTTTAACTTTGATTTTGAAGTTGAAAGTTAAACAATAGTAATTGTTTTTGAAAAGATAACTAAGTATGATTTTGAAAGCTTAGTAAAAGTATTATAAGAAGTTTAATTATGAATTTTGGAAAAATTAATAAATTCTATAACCTTTCTTACTTGGTAATTTCGAGGACGAAATTCTTTTAAGGGGGAAAGATTGTAACGACCCATAATTTTTATTAATTAAAATTTGAATATTTAATTGAATTTAAATATTAATAATTGAATTTTTAAGTCAAATAAGTTTTTATTTGAATTTTTGGATTTAATTGGATTATTAAATCGATAATTTAATATGATAAATTATGGAAAATAATTAATAATTGAGTTAAATATGATTGAAAATGATTCGTAAAATTTTATTTTATCATATTGAAGTTATAGAAATATTTTAGAACTTTTAAAATTGAATTAAAAGTTTATTTGTGAAAATTGAATATTTTAATATTTAATAATCGACTGTAAAATAGTCAATTTTTGAACAGTCTCAGAATTGAACGAAACTAGTTCCATTGGATCCGTAATAGTTAGTTATTACCGGATTTCAAATTTCGTGTCAATCGGAGTTATCGTTTGATAGTGGCAGCTCGAAACGCATCGATTTATTTTTAATTTAAATTTGACGAGTGAAAATAGCCATTTTTCAAAAAGTCTCGGATTTCGACGAAACCAGTTTCATCGGATCCGTAATGTGATATTATTGTAAGGTTTCAAATTTCAAGTCAATTGGATTTACCGTTTGTCCTGTACAAATTAAAACGCCTAGAAATCGATTTAAATCGGTTTAATTTAAATTAAGCGTTTGCAGCCATAACTCGCACATACTTCCGAATTAGCTTCCGAAACCTGTTCCATTGTGTCCGGAACGTGGGGTAAACCTTAGAAACGCTGGTTACGGCGTCTAAATCGGAGTTCGGAATTTCCGGGATGAATAGTGTCGCTCGTTCCTTATAAATAGCCCCTACTCTTCATAATTTGATAAAAATTTAAACTAAACCCTAATTTTATAACCTAGCCGCCACCTAGGTATGAACGGCCAGCAGTTCATCTTCTTCCTCCCTCCAAATCTTCTAATCTACTCATCGATTCAAGAAAGTTTCAACTAGAAACTCGTAAAGGGTGGTGAGATCTTAGATTTCAACGGCTATGATCGCGAATGGCTTCACGGATTGGCGGCAAATTGGGTTCAAAGGGCTGGAGTTTATTCTCGAACTACGTGCTACAGGGATGGCCGAGCTTCCCTAGCTTGAGGCCGAGTATAGCTTGTGTTGTGTGCTTCAGGATGGCGGAGGTGTGATGGAGTTTAGTCGAGAGATGGTGTTGCAAATTGTAAACCTAATTTTGATGTCATGGGTTGTGCGTGCGTGTGTTTTGCTGTAGATGGAGTTGCGTGAGGGGTTTGGGAAGATGAAGCATGCGGCTATGATGGAAAGATGAAGGATCCAAGGGCTATGGTTGGGTAGGGGTTGTAAATAATTAAGTTTATGTTGAATTTAGTTATAAAAAACGTGTATAAACTTGTAAAATTCATAACTTTTTCATACGAGGTCGAAAAAATGCAAACTCAGTTGCGTTGGAATCGTATGGACGAGCACTACGCGATGGAGTTGGTTTGGAGTCGTTTGGAGTTAGTGAGAATTTCGGGTAAAATTAAACGCGCGTTTAATTTTATTCGAAATAATCGCTAAAACGGAAATTAAAACCAAGGTGAGAACTTCTCACTCAATCAAATAGATTTCGATTTTATTTTAAATAGTTAGATTTAAAATATTTGAATGCATGTTTGAATGATGACTGTAAATTATTGATTGTTAAAATAGACATTATGCGCCGTTAGTAAGCGGATGTTATTTATTAAAAACATATACCGCGAATATTTCATAAACAGTGAAATTGGTATTATATATAATATCGATATATATATATTGGCATATGTATATATTGGAGTTATTGATTTCCCGCATTTTTTGTTTAGCGGATGAGACCCTATTGCGCCGTTATTAAGCGGATAATATTTAATAAAAACATATACCGCGATAATTTCGTACTGGAGCGAAATTGGTATTGTGCTAATGTTTTTGGATGCAGGAAAACAGGTTGGAGGGATCCAACTGGATTCCTCAACAGTTTTTATTTGATTTCAGATATTTGGATATTTGATGGATTTTCATATTGATATATGATATCGTTGTAGTCGTGATTGACTATTTGGTGTGTAGCATCATTGGACCCAGATTTTGGGATTTTAAAATGATTTTTAAAAGTGATTTCGAAAATATACTATATTTTTGGAATTGATCCATTATAAATAAATGAACGTTATAATTTTTAAAGTTATAAAAATTATGATTTTTAAGAAATATAGTTAAAAGCTGATTTTTGAAAATAAGGAATTAATGACTTTATAAAAGAGTTTAAATTGGGATTCTGAACTTGTTATAAAAAGTTTAAATATAGGATTTATAAAATTTGATTATTTTATAAATCAAAATGATGAAGTTTTAAAGGAATTTAAAGACGTTTTAAAGAATAATATAAATTGATTTATATTAAGAGATTTATAAATGGATATTTATAAATCGAAATATTAACTTATAAAACGAGTTTTTATAAGTGTTTGAATGAAGTGAAAATGAATTTCATAAATAAATGAAATTTATGGAATTATAAACGGTGAAGTTATAAATGAAATTTATAAATAGTAAGATTTATAAATTTGTGAAGTTATTTGAAGAATAAATTTTGTTAAATAAATGAATCTTATAAGTTATAAGATTTATAAATTGGAAAGTCTTTAAAGGAACGATTTTGTAAAATAATCGTTTTATAAGTATTTAACTTATAATATGAACGTTTAGTTTATAATTTAGTTATAAACTGGAATATGTTAATAAAAGAATTTATAAAAAAGGAAGTTTTTATAAATAAATAGAAATAGAATTTATAAACGTTGTTTTATAAATTCGCAAACGACTTATTTTGATAAGTTAATTTTTGTAACTTATTTAATGGAGTTATATTCACGTTTTTGAATAGTGAATAACACGTTAAAGAAATTGTTTTGAATATGATGTTTTAAATAGAATTAAAACAATCTAACGATGTTTTTAAACATGTTGAGATTCGAAACCATAGATTTCAACATTTATTGTTGAAATAGATGTTTCGAGAAATAAAAGGAAATAGTGGACTATAACACTGTTGTTATAGTAAATGGTTTCCGAAAGGAAATGTTTTGTATAGTATTGGGATTTATATATCTATTTTAATTTCGAATCTCTATACTAGTGATTTTGGGTTGTCGTAACGATGTTTTACGCAACATTCGTTTTGGCCCAAACAAATATGTTTAAGTGAATGATTTCCTTAAAGAATGAAATATATACTTAATTCGATTTAAGTATATTGAATATTTTCTAAGTGTTGAAAATAAAAGAGATTTGTGAATTACTTATTAAATAAGTAAGGAAATATTTTCCAATATTAAGTGAATATTTTAAGAATTTATCTTTTTGAAGATAAATTGAAATTGAATATTAGAAACCTATGGAAAATCGTATATCAGTAGATATTGTGAAATATAAATTCACTATGGAATTTATGAATGAAAGGTGGAATTTGTTAAAAATAAATATTGATTTATTTTTGAAGTGTTGAAATTATATATCTTGTAAAGATATTTTGGAAAGTAAATAATTTGGAAAATTATTTGGAATCTGGATGATGTATGCATATCCAATTGATAGTTCAATAGCCGACTATCAGTATTTCCCTTTGAATGGGTATTTGATGTGAATTGTTGAATTTGAATGCACACTTATTTTTGAATAAGCGCTCACTATTCGGGTTAACCGGGAAAGGACCATGGGGTCGTATAACCCATTCCGAATATGTGATACGTCGTTGTGAATTGCATTTGAAGATCGGTGTTGAAGACCGGATATTTACAAGAGCGATAGGATGACCTATCGATTGTTTCTGCACCGAGTCGCGCCGGTATAGAAACTCCCTAAGTGATGGGAAATCCGATCAGGATTGTGAATATCCGGATTGCAAGGACTTCTTTGTAAGTGCCTTCGGTTTTGTTCGATCCCGGAACAGACTTGTATGGATTGTATGCCTGACATTACAAGTTGAGATATAAAGCCGATTTCTTTCAAATATATTTCTGTTGGTGGCGGAGAATTTATTCTTTGCTTAACACCCTTCTCTGAGACGTACGTGCTCAGAGGTTATATAGTTGAATGTTATCAGCGATATATTCCCAATTTGGTAATGTGACATGCTGAGTGATGCTGAAATGATCATTGTGTTGATTATTTGTGATAGGATCATTTATTTGATCGTCTATCTTAGTGATCATTGTGTTGATCATTTGTTGACCCAAAGCATGGCTTTTGTATAAAGTATGTTTTTGTGGACGTGAATTCGTCGAGCCCACTACACCACAAAAGGCTTTTAACAGCGTTTGATAAACGCTGTAATATGATACAACAGCGTTATTAGAAACGCTGTATAACGACATGCTGTCGTATATACATAACTTACAACAGCGTTTCTATAAACGCTGTTGAAACATCTCTGTGACAGCGTTTATTACGAGCTGTCAATAATGTTTTTACAGCGTTTCAGACGTGCTGTATTATGTTTCAACAACAGTTTTATTATGCTTTCAAAAACGTTAATAGTAGTTTTTACAGCAGTTAATAAACGCTGTTGTTAATTTTTCACAGCATTTTTATTATGCTGTTGGAGCAATGTACATTATCTTTTCATAGAATTAACAACACGGTTTGAACGCTGTTGTTTGTTTGTACTATTTTTACAGCGTTCCACCATTGCAATATTTACACACATATCATTAATCTAAATAGCATTTTATTATATTTCAACCGGATAATATACATAACATATACAAATCAAACTAAAAAAATATCAAATAAAAACATAACAATCAACTATTTCAATAAATTAAGTTGAATACAATATCCATAAACAAAGTTTACATAAATTCATTACTTCAACATAATACTTCACCAACAAACAGACCATCCTCCATTGCACATCAACCATCAACCCCATTCCATAAACTGCTCATACGACATTCACAACCCAGAAACAGTGCACATCCATCACTGTACAACTTCCTCCATAAAACTGCTGCATCGCCTTCTTCTCACATACTTACAGTTCACAACCATCTCCATATCAAAACAACTTCATCACCTTTGTCCCCCTTACTTCCACCAGTGCAACATCAAAACAAAAACATTCCAGCCTTGCCTCAATCATTATAAAAAAAAATCCTCTGCCGGTTTCAAACTGTGGCCACCAAAATTGCCTTCACTTCCATCATTTCAATACCTCACCCCATATATCATATTGCTTCATTTCCACAACCACTGGCCTGCCTTGTTCTCTGCCTTGTTCACTCAAACATCACCAGAAATTCCAGTGCCTTGTTCTCTGTTTGCTGTACACCCCAGTGCATATCATATCACCTGAAAATACAATTTACCCATAAGATTGTTACAATGTCTGTATATTGCCATGGACATAACCGTTTTCTGCATTTTCTTTTGCATTTTCAGAGTGACAACATGACAAACAAATGGCATGTATATATGACGAAGGATGGTAGAATATCTTTAGCTGGACTTTCTTTGGCAAAATGTGATTACCTTGCCGATGCCATTATCGACTCTTACCACAATGTTAGCTAGAGAAAACATTGTCATTCCAATTTATTTCTTGTTCTACAGTATAGTGAGCTCGGAACATTTTGATCTTGTTCCATAAATTGTCATTTATATGATGAGAATAAAGAATGCTTCATGTATCTTGTAATAATCAATACTTCTTTTCTTTATGAGAAATTTCCCAGTAATCTATCGTTTGTATAACAGTTCAAAAAAACAAATTGCTTTATGTTTACAGAACTGCAGAAATTGCATTTGATAGCGTATAATGCATGAAATAAAGATGATGATAATGTCATAAGTCCGTTGAAGCATCAAGAGTTCCGCCTAACGCTTTAGGCATAAGTGGGATGAGAGAAAAAACAACATCAGTTATTAATGGTCTGTAACTTGGCTCCTTCTGTACACATAAAACTGCAACTGCAGCTGCAGCTGCCTACAAGCGCACATGTTAATATTTTTGTTTGTTAAAGTCTGCATATCATGATATATTCAAAACTAAGTTAAAATACCTGACATAAGTGTTTTACATCCATTGTATGTCTGATTACAGGATCAACCAAATCTGGAAGTTTCTGCCTATCGGTTAGCTGAGGCATAACATTTTTAAATAAAATTGAGAATCAAAACTATACATGATCAAATGTTTCATTTTCTATTAAATGGTGAAATGAAGCTATTAGTAATGCATACCCAAGTTATATTATATTGGCTTTGAGTCCCTGTGACTGGTTTCTTCCTCAATAGAAGTTCAAAAAGGATAATCCCAAATGCATACACATCACTTTTCCCTGTTACTTCTACTCAAGAGAAATAGACGATAGAAACAAGTGTCTAATGCAGTAAACGTACACACTGAAGCTCAATCCAATATTCACATACCATTTAAGAAACATTCAGGGGCCAGATATCCTTCAAATTCAGAAAGATTTGTTATATGTTCATTTGAACCTCCACTAGTCAGAGCTTGGCCAAAATCAGAAATCTATTTGAACAGAAAAAGGTGCTCATAAATACATATATTCAAAAATGAACAAAATAAATGCACATTTGCTTGTACCAGTTGAACAGACCAACCCATTACCAAAACTAAATTCCTTTCAAGAAGGCAAACTGTTCATCCAAATAAAATATAGCACCCTAAAATATCCAAAATAGTGTTATAATATAATTTAAACATTAGATTTTAAATGATGCACATCAACAACAATCAGCATGTACCAAAATATAAACAAACATAATGGATGTCTTATCTACATGAGATTGTCTCCAATGTATAAAGATGAAAGGAATAAGACATTGCTAACTAAAAAGACTGAATATAAGAGGTAAGAAAAATGAAATTAAACTCACCATATAACCATCTGATCATTCCAGCAATGAGGATATAGGCTCTAATATTAACCTTGTAACACAGAAAACAAAATAATATTAGTACTTAGGGATTAAGATAAAAAGATATTGCTATTAAGATAGTTAAAAATAGGAAACCACTAAAGCAAGTTTATAGAAACAAAATCCAAAATGACCGACACATGGGAATTGTATTGAAAATGAAACAAACGTACAATACAAACCTGAAGCTCGGTGACGTCGCAAATGCATATCATGCCATTGTAAAAGATGGTCATTTTTTCTTGCTGATTATTTTTCCTGATTGCTGTTGCTTCTTCCAGCCAATCTTCCACTCTACAGTTATGAAGACATTACATGATTAATAACATTAAAATAAAATTCTGAAATTTGGAATAAATCTGGATTACGTAATCCACCTGCTTGAACCTGAAGAATCTAAACTTGTACTTAGTCGTAGACTAAGCTCAGTGTTACAGTCTTTTTGATCCATGATTAGTAAATTTAAATTTAATTGATTGCTTTTGTGAAGCTTGAATGTGGTATAAATTAAATGAAATGAAGAGGAGATGAGTGTTGTTTTTATGCAAAGCAAGAAAGTTTTCTTTTTTAAATTCAATTTAGAATAATATACTGCACAAATGCAATATCACAATAAATGACAATCAAGACAAGAAATACCTGAGACTTGGTCAACCTCAGCCAGACAATCCACTTCATCAATTTTCCACAGCCTCATCACCTGCTGCTACTAACACTGCTGTCAATACAACAGTGCAACACATACTCACATCACTACAAAACTACAACCCATCAAAACTTCCTTACCACCCACTGACTACTACACATTTTCACCATCATCTAGTCTTCACAACTTCCCCCGACCACATATCCAGACCACTACATCGCACAATGCAACTGTTTGCAATTTGCTGCTTCCAATTCGCTACAGTCTGACCTCACTCCAATTCGCTACAGACTGCGATCATCAGCATCACCCCTCTCCTCGGCCATTCAAGCATCTTCGCAAACTACAAACTTCATACAGCATACCAATTCATCATAGCAATACCCCAAATAGCAGCCTTTTCTACTTCACAGACCCGGCCAACATACAACCCCACTGAACAAGTACACTACGCTATGCACGTGCACACATTTCCTCTATTACACTGCCATCATCCCCTACCTTCTACTGTGCCATTGCATTTCTTCACTTCACATCAACTGCAGTACTTCACATAAGTTCTACACAGCAAACCTCCTTGCTAACAACTCTAGACCAACAACCATCACTCCAGCAACTTCCTTTTATCATCACATTCACGACTACAAAGCAACAATATAAGAATGACAGAGTCAAACGCCTTGTTATTGTCAAGTTTGAAGATAACACAAGATACTCTTCGAGAATGACAGTGTGAGATGGTTTCTTGGGCCATAACGACATAATCAAATTATTATTATTATTTATAAATCTCTTCGTAGAATGGTTTCTAGAGTCCAAAGCCTTGATGTAGGATACATTTATTTAATATTTATAAATCTGGGTGAATTTATTACTATTATAAATCTTAGTTGTTGTTATTATTATTATAGAAGATTTAGTTATATTTTATATTTTTATATACTTAGTTAATTTGTATAAACTAAACTTGTTAATTTTTATTAAACTAAGTTAACTTCATTAAAAAAATTATATATTTATTTAATATTTATAAACCTTAGTTAACTTATTATTATTATAAATCTAAGTTAATAATAATAACAACAATAGTAATAATAGTTGTTGTTGTTGTTACTATTACTATTATATATAAGATTTAGTTGTATTTTACATTTTTACATACTTATTTAATTTTTACAAACTAAACTTGTCAATTTTTATAAAACTTAGTTAACTTGGTTAAATTTTATAATACTTAGTTAATTTTTATAAACTTATTAATATTTATACATCTTAGCTAACTTATTATACTATTATTATAAATTTTAGTTAGTTATTATTGTTATTATAAAAGATTTAGTTATATTTTATATACTTATTTAATTTTTATAAAACTTACTTATATAAAATTTTATAATACTTAGTTGTAATTTGATGTACATATTATTGAAATGGAACGGTTATATATACATATACTTGTGCATAACTCGTTGCAACCTTTTTTTTGCATCACAGTTATCTATCTACCTGTAAAGCAAAAGTAATGCTTGAAAATCAATTCATCAAAAAAGTGTACACAAAGTTAAATCGGATTCATAATGCAAACACTAAATATTCATCGCACTATTTCATTAGGCAATTGACTAATACTAAGTATATTACATGCCATAAAATCAACATTAAAGACCAACTACATATCTAAAATTGTGATCAATCATATCATGTTTGAATGTCAACAGTACAAGTGCCATTTTTGTATGTAAACAGATGTATTTAGCTATGTGGTATATAAAACTAATTACAGTCCAACCCAAATGATGTATTACAGGCCCACAACTATGATTTGCTCATTAATCTCAATGTTGCACGAAATATACCAAAGCAAATCAACGATGGCTGGAAAAAAACCTAAATGAAAATCATAACATAGATTTGGCATGAGAAATGGCAATAAATCATTCAGTATGACCTTTTAATGAGACAACATCAACAATAACTCTTAACAATTCATTATGACTAAGGATAAGATAATAATCAGGATAAATGATTATGCAAGCGCATCCCTAATGTGTAATATTCTATCAAAGAAACAAAGTGCAAGAAATTTAAGCACTTACCTTTTAACCTTGGAATAAACTGTCAAAGATAATTTATACACAGTTAGAACAAAAATAAAAATAAAAGCATTGACATGTAAATTTCACCTTGATTATTATCTCAAAAACATCATCAGCAATTAGAGGAGCTTCTAAGCCTGACCTCTAATCAAAAAGATTATACAAGATTTTATTCCTGCAGGACAAACAAAATTTACATTCAAATAAATTCGGTTAAAAAACCGATAAATAACAATGCTTACGTTTCTGAAAATGATTTCTTTGTACTATTATGAAGGTTTGACTTCAACTTGGTTACAAATATGGCTCATAAGCTCCTGTAAATAAGGCAAGTTTGACACATAAAACATTAAGAAGAATACTATATCTAATATCTGTGATTTGAAGTATGATTTCATTCATTATATTTAGAATCGGCATACATCCCTCTCCCTCTCTCTTAAGAAAATTCAAAAGGTAATACATTTAAAACAACAACGATTGAATTTCTATGCACTCAATTCTCTTTATTAATAGTAAAAAACTAAAGGTAAATAGTAGTGGAAACTACCACCTCATTTATGGCAAAGACTCAAAACAGATGGTGAATTTACAACCAGATCCATCGATTGAGGAATGATATAGAGCGATTAAAAGACAGTAGAACATCAATATAGTGCAAATTAAATCAATAGACAACAGCTAAGCACCAATATGTGCAGATATGCATAGGAATTCAATGTAGATATAAGCAATTCCACCCATATAATTATTTACAGAACCTGATTGATCAGATATTTTATAGTTGTCGTTTATTTCGATTTAACATTTACATGAAAAAAAATCGATATATTACAAGACTCGTGAACATATATAGTTTTGAAAAACAATCATATTTTTTAATTATGACACGTGATTCCTAATTTCAGAAGGAAGCTTAACAATGGAGATCCTAAGTGTAGAGAAGTTACCAATATGGAGATTACTTTGAATTATGTGACAGATTGAGATCGATAACATTAATCGCATGATAATTCCAGCAAAAGTACTGCAGATAATTGCAATAGGTAAAGAGACTAAAGTCACATCGGTTGCTACAGGATTCTTTTCTCCTTGTTGTCACCGATATACCAAATGTACCGACAAGCCGAGTCTGTAGAGAAGCGCTTCCAACTTCAGTGAGTTTGGTTAGCCCAAAATCTGCCACTTTTCCATGGTAGTTCTTGTCTATCAATATATTGGCTGACTTAATATCACGGTGTATGTACACTGGAACTGTATGTTCATGTATGTATTCAAGTCCCCTTGCAGAATCAAGTGCAATCTGAACTCTAGCAGGCCATGATAATGGTTCTCGATCTAAAAAGTAAATCGCAGTTTTTTTATACTAGCAATGTATGTAAGATCTTTGAAATTGAAGTGGTTTTAACTATGTACCAGTTTCACGTAAATGTTCACTCAAATTTCCGTTCTCAATGTACTCGTAAACAAGGAACAAGGAACCCTCTGTACAGTATCCTATTAAGCGCACCTGCATTATGAGCAATTCCATCAAGTTTGAGTTTTCTCTGACTTGAAATTTAAATGTAAACGAAATGCTAACCAGATTTAAGTGATGAACATGTGTCAAAACTTTGAGTTCAGCAAGAAATTCTCTGGATGCTTGCATATCCATCTTCTTAATTGCCGCTTTCTGGAAGATACAATCTATAATCAATGTCTCAGTCTAGAAATAGATGTATTAATGTAAAGATTACGGACCTCTCCTCTAAGCTCAGCATAGTAAACAGCTCCGAAACCTCCTTGACCAATCTTGTAACTAATATCGAAGTCATTTGTAGCTTTGGACAACTCTTCATATGTAAACTCGGTCGATCTATCAACTGTAATACCTGTATTCGGAGTCATGCTTCCAGCTCTAGGGGTTAATGCTGGAGATTTATCCAATGAAACTCCACCACCTATTATGCAAAAGCATAAGTAACAGATATGTGCAGAAAAGATGAGACTGTTCCAAAATAAAATATTACCACGGCCCTGAGTAGAAGCAGAGTTATCTTCATAATGTGATGAAATTGGCAAAGTTGCAGGTTTTGATTTCTTCCTCTTATGGACAAAGAAAAACAAACCTACAACCAAAATCACCACGAATGCTCCAGCCAAAATTATACCTGCTAATGCTGCCTTAGAAATTCCTGATCAATCAGCACAATGTATTCAATGCCCGGGCAAAATGGAGGAGGAAGAAAAAAATAATACATTACCTTTCCTTGAAAATAAAGGACGAAAACTACCATTTGGATCTTCAGTGGGAACAAAAACAATGCCAGATCCAGCACTAAAGTTAACAGCAGGATTGTACCTTTGCAAAACCCTCTCCTTACCGGACAATCCAAAACCTGCAGCGACAGACTCCAAACTCTCACCACTTCTTAACGGGTACGTAGTGAACAACCCGTAATCATCCGAAACCTCCTCGTCGCCACAGGAACAGTTAATTGTCACATTGATAGTTAAATGAATCTGAATTGGGTGATAAGTCGAAAGCTGGATCTTGTCGATGAATTATCCTCGGACGCTTAAGTCTGTCGTGCGTCCCTTCGTACAGATTTGAGCACGATCGAAGACTTTAAAAGTGGAAAACGTGCAGATGCAGGAGTCGCTGAGGGTGATACAGAGGGATTGAAGCGCAATGAAGTAAAGCAGAAAAAATAGAGGATGGAGACGATAAAGACGGAGCGAACGAAGAGGGAAATTGTTTTCGTGTAAAACACTGTTAGATCTGATAATATATGGTTAGGTAGAATTAGAAGAGACAGAGACTTTTCTAGGGTTTTCAATTTTTTCGGTGAAGAAGAAGAAGAACGTGGAAGCGTGGGAAATAGTTTGCGGAGATAATATTGGAAGAATGCGGCCTCAAAAAAAAATTGGAAGCCCGCCAGATAAATTTGGTTACACAGCGTTTACATTTTTTCAATTGGTTATTAGAAGATTAAAAACAGCTTTGTGCCTTAAAACGCTGTTCTAATTTGCTATTGATTAGTGATTTTCTTGTAGTGGCCTCACATCCCGGAAATGGTCAAAACAGGAAAGATGCAGCAAGGTTATGAGGGGTAGCGCCCTTTAGGATATGTGCATTTCCTTCTGGAAAAGGGTGGTATCATGGTATGGAGCCCAGATACTTACTCATGTTGAAAACACTTTATGATTGTGTGAATTGATTACGGGCGCTCGGTTGATAAAGGTCCCAAAGGACCGGGGGATGGCATATTCGGTCAGTTGTTACTCAGTTAGGAGTAACCCGGCCTTGTGTTGGTAGAGATCCGGTTTGGTTCTCAGGGATGTCCATCCAGAGGCATTCTCATGTGGCAATGGGAAGTTCCTTGGCCTGACCATTTGTTGGAAATCCAATTCCCAATACGAAACTTTTACGGTATTAGTTGTAGAACCTGCTATTCACTTATGGTGGTCACCACTGTTTGGATAGTAGCTATAGTAGGCATACGATAATGGTCGTATGTTGGCTAAGATTTATATCTTTATTTTAGAAATGAATTTACTACACTATGCACTAGTAATAATATCAAATGTTATTTTAAATGCGTATCAAGCATCTTTGACTATCATAAGGAGAAATCTCCTCCGATTCTGCGTTTGCATGTGTGTGTGTGCGGGAGGCCTTATGGTAGTCTCATTTTTAAAAGCATTGCGAATTGAATTTAAAAATATTCCTATTTTGATTTTAAAGTTAAATAAACTGTTTTGAGTTCTCACACCAGTCTCATGACTGACTTGGAGTTTATTGTTTTCCTTCCTAAACTCTGGGTGCCCACCAATTTCCACACAGGCAGTCAAGAGACAGGTTTATCAGGATATTCTGGATATTCAGGAGTTGCTGGAGGCAAGATGTATATTGCTGTACACTCTGATGATATGATGAAATGTAATGTGATGTAATAACTGATATAGTTCTTTGTTTAAAGATTATTCATTTATTATAATATGTTGTTCCGCTGCGAATTGTGAGATTCTGTTGTTGTTCTGTTGTTTCCTTTCTGTCCCGTTCTATTTTAAAAATTCTCTGTTTTCTAAAAATCGTCTATCTTCTTTCCTCTCTATTTTCTATCTTTTCTACCTTTTTCTTTTCTTTCTTTCTTCTTTTTAAAACCCATAACATTCCGGTTTTTGACCTTCGAATTCTCGGCAGTCGATAAAGTGAGTATCGATGTTGAATTTTCGAAAGTCGAAAATTTTCGGGGCGTTACAATTCTAGCTTGTTGCACGACTCCATTCAATTATGTGAACTCTTGAAAGATAAGGAAGTAGGAACAAATTTCCTCAATCTATCCTACTTGGCATGCACCAAGTCCAGATTCAACCCTGTCTCGCTGAGCCATTCAGACATTTGAATTTTGGATCAGATGTTGATGTCCTACACCATTTCTAGATGTCTGAATTTGATTCCACATGTGTGAATATGTGTTTATATGTCTAAATCATATCAGATTTGAACTATTTTTTTCTATTTTGAACTTTCAAAAATCTAGATGTGCAATCTAGAATTCATAGGTCTGATCTAGAATTCAGGCGTCTAATCTTGAATTTTAATGTTTGAGTTTATATTTTCTAGTTTTTTATATTATTCATCTCATTGTCCTCTTCGCAGACTCAGGTGTAGTTGGAAGGTTCTTTTCTAACAAGTGTTTAGGTATAACTTCCATTTTGATACACGACTTCAGGTAATTTATCTCCACCATATTATTTTATTTGTCTGGGATTTTTGTGTTATTGATTATTATAATTTGTTCCTTCTGTTGTAATTTTCAGAAAGTGTAGAGTATTATAGATATCTCTATGACACATTTTATATTTTTACCTAAAAAATGATCCATCATTTGCGAGATCTGCGATGCCCATGTCATTTTATGCATGAATCTAGGCATCATAAATGGCTAATCATTACAACTAGTCCATAATTACAAATTAAACTGATTATTTTAGTGAATAGTGTGTATAGTACATCACTTTGAGTACATTCTGATTTATACTAAAAAGGGACACTTTAAATGATAATTAATGATGACAACGTTGATATAATGATCTAATATCAATACTTATTGAAAATATAAACTAAATAAGATGAATTAGAGAAGGAATAAACTAAAACGATGAAACCAGAACTGAAAATGAGGAAGAAAACGTGCATAGGAAGATGCATTGCCTCAACTAGTGCACCAGTGGGTCTACCATCGGCATATTACTTATAATCAATTGACAGGTTAAGGTCTAGCTGGGATAGGTTGAACCCGAACCAAACTCGACCAATTCAAAAAGAAGTACTTTACGTAATCTCCACTACATTGATAGTAAGAAATATGCAGATATAAGCGGATGTATTGAAGATTAATGAGGATGGTTTGATCAGCGATGAAGCAATTTGATGTTGACTGACCAAATCGGTTTCATATTGACGTCCTATGGCTCTTATTACTTAAAGTGGCATCATAAGACCACACAGACGGTGTGGATAGTTGAGAGAATGAAGATGTCCATATAGTAGACTATGTTGTTGAAGTTGATATCGATGGATTTGTAATGGCTGCCAGCACTTATTTTGTAATAGCCCACACATTCGGACACATCGATCCAAAGCCCAAAATGGCATTTGAACTTATGTCAGGCGAATAAGTACAGATCATTGGGTTTTAATGGTTTACATGATATAAAGAAAATAAGATTTTTAATTATTCTGCACTTTCTGATCTCACAATAGAAGGAAATAAAATATTAGTATTGAAATTAACATAAAGTAATACGAACTTAGAATAATTGTGGTTCGTATAATAACTGATAAAATAGGTATATAGATGACAACACAACATGAGTCTACATGATACTTAAAATAGGGTACATAGGAGAATAACTATTAATAAATATATATTTGAAGTGCCAAGTCACGTTCTCCGTGCACCTTACCCAAATTACTTTACCTACTGCCTTGTCCTCTTGTAATAAATATAAAGAGGGAGAAATAGATGGAATCAAATTAGATCAAGTGAGTGAATTATATCACTAGTGGTATGACATTGACAATTAATAAAAGTTCAGTTATAGCTACACAACCTAAGGATGTTCCTTTGTGTGTGGAAACTATATATATAAGGAATTGGTTGTTTTGACGTTATAGATTGACTATCCTTAATGTGCCAAAATCCAACTATGATTTATGAAATTTTCACTCATAGGCAGTACATACCACAACCAAATAATGCTGGAAATATCTTTGGAGTATGGTCTCAACAACAAACCATCTACCTATACATCGAGTTGATATTCTCAATGATAACCACTTCACTGTGCATTGAGTTAACAATCTCAATGGCAGTCACTTGAGTTGCACCTAACCGAGTATACCTCACAATGCCATTCTATACATTTGGGTTAACAAACCCAATATAATACTTTGGGTTAGTAATCCTAATATTATAACCTGTCACTTGAGCATCGAGTAACCTCCTCATTAGTGATCGTATCTTATGCCCTATATCATTATACATGTAGGAACAAGGGTTGGTTACTTGATCCAACTCCTCTGTAAGATTAACAAATCCTACTATGACCAATATCTTCGCCTACTCTTTTTTGCTTTCACCAATAGGTAACTGGAACCAACAACAAATGATAAGAGCATCTAATTGCAATGTAATCACACGCTGCGTTGAGTGTCATGTTTAATAGCTTCATGAAGTGAGAACCTTGGACATCACTAAGTGTGATACTATTCCAGCTTGTTGCACGACTCCGTTCAATTACATGAACTCTCGAAAGGTAAGTAAGTAGGAATAAGTTTCATCAATCCATCCTACTTGGCATGCACCAAGTCCAGATTCAACCCTGGCTTCCTTCAGCAATTCAAACGTCTGAATTTTGGATCAAACTCTGATCCCCTATATAAAATTTATTATACTAGAATTTAGATGTCTGATTCCATTTCCATATGCATGAATTTGGTTCCAAACATGTGAATAGGTGTTCAGATGTTTGAATCAGGTCAGATTTGAACTGTTTCTTTTCTGTTTTGAACTTCCAAAAATCTGGACATCTGATCTGGAATTCAGACGTCTGATCTGGAATTCAATGTCTGATTAGGAATTTTAATGTTTGAATTTATATTTTTTGGCCTGTTATCTTATTTGTTTCGTTGTCCTCTTCGCAGATTCAGGTGTAGTTGCATGGTCCTTTTTTAACAAGTGTTTGGGTATAATTTACATTCTATTTATACAAAACTTTGGTAATTTGTCTTAACGATTATATATAATATTTCAATCTACTTTCTATGTATTATTCAATCAATTATCTGTGTATATTTCTATTAATTATCTGCGTATAATTCAAAGTTAATATAGTCAAATTTGGGTAAATTCAAAGGATGTATTCATTTATTTTTTATTATCTAATCCAATTCAAATTTATCATATAAAATCATATCTATAGAATTAGGGATAGTTTCAATCTAAGTTACCTTTCCCTCCTGAGTTATAATAATCATCCTTTAAATGCTTTACCAAAGGTTTTCTAGTTATTTCAGTTCACAAGTATTCTTGAATAGAAAGCATTGATTCAGATTGAAAATCATATTTTTGATTCTACAGAGGCATATAAATGAAGTTTAGCTACTTTTTTACATTATAATTGCATCATAAATAAATCCACTCACCTTGAAAGATCGTTTGAAGAAATCTTTCTTCTAATCCAATTCGAATTCAATGATTTCTCCTCCTTTACTTATCTCCAAATTGCTTTGATTTTGTTTCTCTTTTTTTACAATTTGAATTCTCTATTTGGATTTCGAGTTTAATTTGTTTGAGGGAATAACTTTTAGGGTTTGAGAAAGAAGAAGAATACAAAGAATTAAAGAAGCAGAACCTAGGGTTTTGAGTGAATAGAGATGGAGTAAGTCCTTTATTTATAGTTGAAATTAGGGTTAATAGGGCTAAACTCCAAAATTACTAACTACGGAAATGTCACTAGGTCATATTTCCACCAATTTCGACCTGTTTCATTAGATTCAATATGCAATATATGTGATCTGACCATAAACGACATTTTAGATGCAATGGAATAGTTTCCGAAGCCTAATTCCAGTTTTTTTTGAAAATTTATTGTTTTTTCCTCAAATGTAAAATCACATTTTTAGGATTATTTGTGCTAAAATTTCTGGGATGTTACATATTTCATGGTTGTAAAGGAGTAGAAGGATAAGGCACAATTCATTGTGACATGATCCTATAGCGCACAAGATAGGGTCCAAGAAGTGTTTAGTTAGTTGTAAGTGATCTTATAGCCTATATTAAATTATATTAATTTCAAAAAATCATATTATATACATACATTTACACTTATGATATCTTAAACATTTTAAAATATCATTATGCATATCAAAATATATAATGCATTATATATTTTTCATTAATTAAGTCATAATTAATTTATTTATTTTATTAATTTTATTGATAAAATTAAATTTTGACACTAGTTTATATTATTTTTCAAACATTTTGAATTTTTTTATTATATTATAATTTTTATGATGTATGTGTATCTTATTTTAAATTTAACTTTTAAATTCCAAAATCTTATATTTTAATTTTCAAAAGGTTTGGAAAATTAGTCAAGACCCAATTCAAATTTGTGCATTTTCTATTAAGGATAACCTTTGGGCTATAAGCTTAATAGTTACCCTAAAATGACTAATTTAGACCATATAGGCTGTTGGGCTGTGATACCAATGTTGGAACCGGGCCAACCTGCAGTGGAAATTATGGGTGAATTAAAAAAATTACCATATTAGACCTTTATTAGGCCTATGAAGTTTAGTTTATTTAAAAAAATTCTAAATTTTATTTAAATAAGTTTTTATTTAATTTAAATTTATAAAATGATATTGTATTTTTTAATTTTATGCTATACTAAATGTATATGTGCATCACATACACATATATAAGTGTGTGCATGTGTAACATATCAATCCGTGCAAGAAATAACATGCATATGTATAGATGTTGGGATTATACCAGAAAGGACATGTTAGCTCATCCATTATGTAAATGTATTGTCCAAATGTATGTATGTATGTATATACACCCTTACTTTATAATAAAATGTTTCGATATATATATATATATAAATTAAAATTTATGTTTTTATATTTTTGTTAAATATATAATATTAACAACATGTATATATATTATTACAATATAAATATGTTCATATTATTTAAAATATAATAAATAATTTTTCTGTAATGTCAAAATTAATACTTATACAAACACATAAATTATATATATATATATATTAATATATAAAATACTTATGTATAAATATGTATTATATATATATAAATAAAATTATAGAATAACTTTTTAGTAAAATATGTTTATTGAACTGGTCTTGCACATAGGCTGGGTATTTTTAATCTTTAAATCTTAAACATATATGATATATTAATAAAATCGTATAAAATTAATTAAAATAAAAATATTATTTTTCAGAACTAAATTTAAGTTTAAAATTTCCAACAAATTTTACATGAAATTTTATAATGTGAAAATTTATTATATAAATTTATATTTTAAAACCGTTTTAAAATCCAATTTTGAATTATTGGTTTTTAATTCAAATATTTAAAAATATTTTTTTTTCTTTTTACATTGAGCTTAATATGCATCAATAAAATTATATAAAATATAAATTATATTTTATAATATATATTTATACATGAATTTATACCATAATTTATATGATAAATTGATTTAAATATTATTTTAGAACAATAAATAAATAAAAAATATTTTCATTTTGCCAAAAAAATATTATATTTACTAAACATTATATATGAAATTTAGTTTCATAGTTTACACATATATAATATGGCATTTAAACTATAAACTATAGAAGTATATGTATATATCATATATTATATTAATTAAATAATAAAAAATGTTTTTTATAATTCCGAGTCGTGTTATACATAAACAAATAAGCACATATATTTTTATAATCATATATACATATACATATAACCAATTAAATTTGTGACAATATATCTACATATTCGAATCGTCGCCTAACTAATAATATCATATATAAATAAATGAAAAATTATAATTATAAATTAATATTTGAAATTAAATTATGTTAACTAGGTTTTTGACCAAGCCGATTTCAACTGGAATTTAAAACGCCAAAATGAAAAGAAATGATTTAAAGACTTTGGAAACATCGTAAAAAGGCAAGAAGTGGAAAATATAAAAAATGAGTGGAAAAATTTAACTCGAGTTTGTCAATTTGGTGCTTGGGTTCGGGCCTGAGCTGCACCTAGGAAACATAAAGGAAAACCCAAGTTATGATTTTTCTCTGGTGGGACTCACAAAACTCTCAGCTCAGACTCCAAGCAACATAGCTCAGTGCTGAGTTATGGTTTTGCTTTGGTCCGATCACAAAACTCTCGGGTCAAACTCCAAGTAATATAGCTCGGCACCGAGATATGGCTTTTCTTGGGTTCAACTTACAAAACTCCCGGGTCAAACTCCAAGTAATATAGCTCGGCACCGAGATATGCTTTTTCTTGGGTTCAACTTACAGAACTCTCGGGTCGGACTCCAAGCAATATAGCTCGGTGCCGAGCTATCGTTTTTCTTGGGTCCAGCTTACAAAACTCTCAGGTCGGACTCCAAGCAATCGTTACTGAAGAGAACTCGGGTTGGACGCATAAAACTCTCACGTTGAACTCTAGGTCAAGTAAATCCCAACCCGAAGCTCATGATTTTCTCCAACGTCAAGATGAAGATGAAGATAAAGATAAAACCACTCAAAATCTTGGAAGCACACTTAGAAGGAATAAAGAAACAACTTCGGGAAGTTTAAGTGAGATTGAAGCACAAGGTATGGCTCGGTACCTAGCTATGATAGGTCAGTACCGACCTATAGTTCTCACCCTATTTGTCTTCCAATTCCATACTTCTCATACATTTCTCCAATAGCTCATGGTCAAGTGGTTTTTTTAGAGTATGGATGATCAATTCCAAGGTTGATGGGAAAAAAGAAAAGAAAGTAGGATAATCCAAGTGCTAATAAGAAATTCACTAAAATCAACCAACAAAAACTAGCACGGGACATGTCAACATCAAAATATAAGAGCGGAGCAAGAGTTGAAGTTGGATTTTCACCAACATTTATAGCTCGGCACCGAGCTATGATAGCTTAGTACCAACCTATCTTCCTGGATCAGGGTGCTTCTATTTTTCCTGTGCAACATTGGGCCTTCATCTAAAATCTAGTGCATGCAGGCTTATGACCCGTTACCTCTAATTTCCTATAAATACCAATCTAACTACGTTAAAAGAAAGATCTGGTCTCTACTAACTCCATATGTAAATGCTCTACCTCTTTTTCATCTTTACCTCCACACAATAGTCATCTAGGCAGTTACTCTTGGCAATTCTAGGATTTAGAACTTGTCAAACACCTGTGCTAGTGACTTATACTCTCTTTAATTCTCTATAGTCTCATACAAACTCTCTTAGATCAATAATCAATTAAACTATAAAGTGGACGTAGGCTAGAGATTTTTGAACCACTATAAAAATCTTATGTCTCTCTATTCTATTTCTTTTATTTTCATTACTATCTGCTAGATATAGGCCTCACAGCTTCCCTATAATTTAATCTTTAGGTGTTGATCCATTTTTGACACCAATATTTTTGGCGCTTTCACTGAGCATTGAACTCGGACTTAGATCTAACTATCAACTTTGGATTAGATAGATCCAGAAGTTAGATATGAAAATTTTGCTTAAAGAATTTGAAGATCCGCTGTTAGAAAGACGTGGCACCAAAGAGAACTGGAAGATCAACACGAGTTGTGATTGTAGGCGAAAATGGAAACACTCACCAAACTGAAGTTAACAATCAATAGGCAATTCCAGGATCTTTTGCTTAATGGGATGTTGTCACTAGAGAGGAACCTAAAAAGATGGTGTAGGAGATCAATCAAAAGATGGCAGACAGCCAAAAAGCTTTGATGGAAAAGTTAGAGGCTTTGGCAACCTTGCAAACTCAAAAGCCTCAAATAATTGGAAGAGGTGCTTTACCTATGGTTTAACAAGAAAATTCATCTGCTTTTGGCCAAAATAGAAGGAATAAAGGACAGAAACAACAGGTTGGAATTACTGGAACTACTATAGGACTTGTAGAAGGGAGTTGGAGTGCTCCCCACCCGAAAAAACAACGTGAGGTCAAGACAAATCAACTCGACACTGATCTCAATGCACCACTTAATGATGCTTAAGATTTGGATGCTATGGTGGTCTCTGATGACGAAGAAAATTTCCAACTTGATGATGAGGATTTTGAGACAGATGTTGATATTAACGGATATAGTATTCAAACAGCTTTGGCACAGCCAACCCAATCAGCTGTAACTCAACCTGCGACACAATGAAGGAACACCGGAGTAATAGTCTCCTGAAGACAGGAGGTCCTAAGCGTCAATCGGTAAGTCGAGACCGTTTGTCGAGACGAACACTAAGTGCAGCCCCTAATCATCAATCTCTGGAATACAACGCCAGCGAGGAGTGCATCAATGATATGGTTAAATGACTGATAGAGGAAAGTAAGGGTGGAAAGAATGAAAGTTAGGGTCTGCACCAAGCCCGACTCCCTTTACTAAGGATACCTTAAAGGAAGAATACCCCATGAAGTTTGTTATGCCGACAATATCGTCTTACAATGGGACTACCGACCCTAAGCAACACTTGTTTAAGTATGAATGGCACATGGATGGAGCACATGCCATAGATGCTGTACCATATGGATATTTTTCCATATTTCTTGAAGGAGTTGCGTTGATGTGGTTCACCAGGCTCGAGCCTAAATCCATATCGAAGTTCGATGAGTGGGCAAAGAAGTTTTTGGAATAGTTCAAGAATCACACTACATGACCGAAGGATGTAATGTCGCTATTTGATTGTCACAAGGACCCTATGAATCTCTAAAGGGTTCTTAAATTTCTTTAACATCGCTGTTATTGAAGTAAGCAATCCGAAAGAAGATATGATGTTTATGGCTTTGGTTCATGCTATTCATCCAGATACAGATTTAGGTAGATGGATTAAGATGAAATAGCCCACTGCCATGGTGGAATTCCAACAAAAGGCTAATCAGTCCTGCAATTGGAAGAAATAGGACCGATTGAAAGAAAGCTTGGCAATGAACAACCGAAGGAAATAATCAAGAACAACATCACAATGAATGCTAGGAACTCTGGTAATCAGAAGAAACGAGTCAAAACTCCATTAACAAGCGTGACACGAATGAAAAATGTCCTAAGAACTTCAGATTGTTATATTACACGCCCTTGATTGATACATGAGAGAATATATATCTTGTCACTCAAGGAACTAAGCAAAATAAGAAGCCACCCAGGAGGGAAGCGATGGGGCAGGAAAAACATTCTAAAAAGCATTATCGCTTCCATAAAACTCATGGGTATAACACTAATGAATGTCAACATTTTAGGAATCTAATTTTGGAGCTAATTACGAGTAATAAGCTCCAGTCGTATGTTAGGGAATCGTAGAATGGCAAAGAAATTACAAGATCCTAGGGTCTACCTACTCTAGGGAAACTGCCCAGACCCAATGAATAAGGGCCCAGGCGAGCGGATAAAAGACAATTTATAAAATAACCCTCAAGCTAGCTGGTCAATAGGGGTATAAACGGATTGGACCGAACAAGATGAAGGTGTGTCCTAGTTTTATCTTAAAAGAGATTTGGACGGACATGGACGGACAAGCACTAAACTCAAACATTATTTGTATGAGCCGGACAACGGCGGACAATGTTCAGACAATAGAAAAACATTGGACACTTTTGGACGAGCATATTTTCGTATATTTTTGTAATTCGTGTTCTAAGTGAGAATCATATGAACCCGGACCAGACGCTTTATAGCCTCGGACCGACACAGAAGTCAAATAATCATACAAAATTTACAGCCATACCGATCATCCAGGAATGAAGTAGCATCCTGAAACAATACGTTTCATTCATCCTAATCTAATTTCCATTTGCAAATAAGCCTCCTAGGGACACGGGCATTTTAAATAGGCAAGGCTTGTCATTTCTTCTACTCACTAATTATATCTATTTCTTAAACCAATGGAATTGTGTTCTTGCAAGAAAAATTCCTATGCCCCACAACCAGTAGCACAGTCAAGAAAACCCTCCTCTTCACTCGAACAACGGACGAGGAGTGTAGACTCACTAACTACGGGATTAATGGGTCGTATCGATCCCTAACCTTTTGGGAATCGAGGTTGTCTCAAGACTTGTAATGTTGGGAAGGTCTAAACAGCAGGATTGACGAGTCATACCAATCCTCAACCTTCTGAGAACTGGTGCAGTCCCAAGACTATCAATGTCGGGAAGGTCTAAGCCATCGGTTTGATGGGTCATATCGATCCTCAATCTTTTGAGAACCAGCATTGTCCCTAGACTAGCAATTTGAGTAAGGTTTAAACCGCCGGTTCGACGGTGATACCGATCTCCAATCTTTTGAAGACCGATGTTGTCTCGGCAACATCAAGTAGAACTAAACCATCAGGTCGATGGGTCGTATTGACCCTAACCTTTTGAGAACAGGCGTTGTCTCGGTAACATCGAGAAGGTTGAAACCGCCGGGTCAACGATCACATCGACCCTCAACCTTCAAAGTACCGGCGTTGCCCTAAGGCAGGCAACGTTAGGAAGTTCAAAACTATGGTGTCAACGGTTACATCGACCCCTAACCTTCTGAGAACCGGCAATGTCGGGAAGGTCAAAACCATAGGGTCGACAGTCACACCAACCCCTAACCTTCAGAGAACCGGCGTTGCCTTAAGACTAGCAACATCAGGAAGGTCCAAACCGCTGGATCGATGATCACATCAATCCCTTACCTTATGAAAACTGACATTGTCCTAAGACTGACAATGTCAGAAGAGTAAAAATCGCTAGATTGAGGGTCACATCGATCCCCAACCTTTTGAGAATTGGCTTTGCCCTTAGACTGGCAATGTTGAGAAGGTCAAAATCGCCTGGTCGACAGGTCACGTCAACCTACGACCTTTTGAGAACTGGCATTGCCCCGACAACATTGCGAAAGTCCAAACCGCCAGGTCGTACTGACCCTAAGATTCTGAGAATCGATGCTGACTCGGCAATGTCGGGAAGGTCAGAACGCCGGGTCGACGATCACATTGACCCCCAGCCTTCTAAGAACTGGCATTGCCCTAAGATTGGCAACATTAGGAAGATCCAAATCACTGGGTCGCCGTGTCGTATCGACCCCAGCCTTGTGAGAACGGGAATTGCCATGGCAATGTCGGGAAGGTTCAAACTGCCAGGTCGACAGGTCATATTGACCTAATCTTTTGAGAATCGCTGTTGCCTCGAAAACTTTGGGAAGGTCCAAACAACTAGGTTGATGAGAAACGTTCGTAGCAGTAAACTATTGATGTGCTAGCTTCCAAGGGAAAACTATTGTTAGCCGAAAATAACGACAACGGGAAGACATAACCTTTCGCAAGTCAATTGAATGGTTTGGCCCTTCATTGCAGGAGTCAGCCATTGCCTATAGTTTAGGCAACACCAAAGGATAATCCTCAGGATGAGCCGCTCATGCACTACTTTCCAAAGATAGAAGCTGCTGCATAACCGAATTTCTAGTGTTCAACTTAGAAAGAATTTTGATGTAGCCAGAGATAAGCACATTCGAGAAAATATTGCTTGGAACTAAGAAGTTGAGTTACCAATTCTCAGAGATAGGAACTGACATATGAACATGATTTCCATGATGATGTTAGCAGCTAAGTGAGATACGCATAGCTAAGGACAAATGGGGACAATCACGGAAAATCGAGAATTAAATCTCTAGATTTCCTCAATACTAGAGTAGGATTATGTACCAGACTGAGGGAAATTGAATAATATGCCCCATACCTTTCCATCTCTCTTAAACGTCCAAATACAAACGTTCGAAATAGCTAGTCCCACGAATGGGGGTAGGCGCACAAATACTTGGTCAAAAGAAACCTCACCAGGTCCAAACATGAATAAATGTAGAGTTGGTTAGATAATAGTTCTATTTCTTTAAACAGAGCATACTGCCAGTAAATTTCCACCCAAGTAAATGAAGGTCTTAATGTTCAAGAATTTGGTATTGTAGAAGATAGGAAATGTCGAGAAGGAATCAACTTTCCTCCCTCAGGAATTCGATATTGCCCGAAGATAGATGGTGTGCGAATCTCCGTAGCCCGAAGATAGGCGGTTTTAAGAAGGAAAAACTTTAACCTCCAGGAGTCTCCATTGCTCGAAGATAGCGATAACAGGGGGAAGAAGCACCTAGCCCTTAAGGCTACGTTGCTGCCCGAAGACAGGCAGTGATGAGGAGACTTAACAACAACATATACCTTCAAAAATTCGTTACTGCCCAGAGATTGGTGATAGTGAAAAGGTTCTCAAAACCAAACCACGAACCAGGTGGATAATTTAGTTTCAACCTTCATAAATTTTCCATCGGTCGAAGTCTACCAACAACGAAATGATTGATAACCTACTTATGGTCTGACCAGATCATTTGGTCCTAACTTGCATGAATATGCCATCGTCTGAAGATTGGCGATGCTAAGGAGAAACCCCTAGAATAGGACTATCGATGCACAGGCTTTTGAAGACAGAAGTAGGAGCTCTTTTGAATCTTCAGCCCTACATTTTGGAATCTAACATCATTTAACATTCAAGGAATTGACAGCACCCAAAGATGGGCAACGTCGGTATGGTGTTATTGTAAAACCGGTAGGAATCTGATGTTGCCCAAAGATTGGCAACTTCATGAAGAAGCATTCATTTTTGAGCGATTTAATTGGTCGACTCTAACCTATAGGTATTAATTATCGCCCCGAGATAGGCATCGTCAAGGAGAAATTCACAAAGTTGAGTCATCGATGCGTAAGTTTTCAGAGATAAAAATTGATGCATGACCAGGGTCTCAACACTGAACTTGGAAGAATTTGATCGCAGTCAAGGAACTAACAGCATTAAAAACTCAGAGCTTGGAATCAAGTAGCAAAGTCACTAGTTCCCCAGAGATAGGAATTGCCATGCAATCAAGTTGGGGCAGTTGAACAAATTGCTCAGGAAACCTAGTCTCCCAAAAATGTAAGGACTTACAGAGTAATTAGCCTATGGTTTGGGGGATATACACCTACACTTGGTCGAAATGAACTCGACTGAGCCTAAACAGGAATAGCCATGGAATTAGCTAAACCAAGCTATATCACAGTTCTGAACAGAGCTATGTAATAAAATATGCTAAAATGACTATAGAAGTATTATTCATATGAGCAAAGTAGCAAGATAGCGAGGGCCACCCCATTAAAGGATGGCCTGTTTAAGGAAAAAACAAACGGTATATACTATATGACTAAGGGAGTCCCAACTTTCTCTTCCCACTTCCCCCAATACCGTTGAAGCTGGTACCATTTAGAGAAGGAGGCATATTTAATAGCAACTCTATAGGAAACCGTGCCTTATAATTCAACCATGGTCAATCATCCCGGCATAATTGAAATAAAAGGCCAGGCCTAAGCTATGAAGGATCCAGCTCCAGGAGGAGTAAATAGACCATCACCGGACTTGAAACACGATGATCAACGAGTCACTCTAAACAATAACACTTGGCGCTCAACACAGTCAGGTATGTTTTTTTAAATAATAAACTTATGTGACCAATGCTTGGAATCTAAAGGATATCGACATGTGTTGAACAATCGCATTTAGAGCATTAACCGGGGCAAGTGAGAAGTTTCCATCTATATAGTATGAGTCCTATGTCCAATATGCAATGAACAAACCATTCAATGTAGATATCTCGCTTATACTAGAAAAACTAGTCACCTCATGCAATGATACTATATGTCGAAACTTACCTGTTATTGATGAGAAATCGATAATGGAGGTGTCATATGGAGCGACGTAGAAACTTTACATTCCAGGAACACAGGGAATAAAGCAAAAAGAAAATCATAATGAAGGAATCATCCAATTTCCTGAAGTGAACCGTCTTATTAGAATGCAAGTGACAATACATGCCATGTGTTGATAGGTGTTAGTCGAAGATAGAGAGTTGGACGCATCTCCAAAGTGGTGTGAATACAAGCTAAGACAAGCTTAAGATCCCTCATAGGTCAAGCGCAACCCAAACTTTGATTCTCTCCATTAACAGCCAGTCGGCTGCACCACCACCATAATCATCATCGCTGTAGCGATTGCCATTCCTACAATTTTGGATAAATTTCACTCGATGGCAGGGGTCAAAAGATCAAACAGGGGCAATAGACAAACAAAAATGAAAACAATACATAACGAAGAGAAAACATGCTTATCTAAAGCATGGAACAATCTCCAGAGCATATTTGTTGTCCTCGGCAAGAAAAATGAAGAATGGAATTCTAAACGTCTACCAAGCAAAAGCAATGCTTTGAAGCAGTTTTTGAATGACTATCTAGAGTCAATAGATAGCAAATCAGAACATGTCTTAATCCAGCGCATGTTTTGTTTTCAACGAAAGCATACTCTATGAGGTAAGTGTTAACAGGGTTTTTGACCAAGTCGATTTCGACTGGAAGTTAGAACATCAAAACGGAGAAAAAATGATTCAAGGACTTTGGGAACATCATAAAAAGGAAAAAAGAAGGAAATATCAAAAAATGAGTGGGAGAAGTTGACTCGAGTTTTTCAACTTGGCGCTTGGGGCCGGGCTTGAGTCATACCTGAGCTGAACCAAGGAAAAATAAAGGAAAACACAAGTAATGATTTTTCTCAGGTAGAACTCACAAAACTCTCGGGTCACACTCCAAGAAGCACAGTTTGGTACGGAGCTATAGTTTTTCTTGGTTCTGACTTACAAAACTCTCGGGTAAACTCCAAGCAATATAGCTCAGCTTCGAGCTATGGTTTTTCTTAGGTCTAATTCACAAAAATTTCAGGTTGAACTCCAAGCAATATAGCTAGGCACGAAACCATGGTTTTTCTTCGGTCCGACTCACAAAACTCTCAGCAAAGACTTTATGCAATCGTTATCGAGTAGAACTCGGGTTAGACAAACAAAACGCTTAGGTTGAACTCCAAGTCAGACCAATCCCGACCCAAACTCATGATTTTCACTGATGTAAAGGCGAAGACAAAGATGAAACGACTCGAAATTATAGAACCGCGTTTAGATGTAACAAAGAACTAACTCCGGTAAGTTTGAGAGAGATTGGACACAAGGAAAAGCTCGGTATCGAACTATGATAGGTCAGTACCAACCTATAGTTCTCACCCAATTTACTTCCAACCTCCATACTTGTCATACACTTCCCCAAAAGCTTGTGGTCAAGCGATTTTTCCAGGGTATGAACAATCAATTCCAAGGTTGATGAGAAAAAGGCAAGAAAGCAGGACGATCCAAGTGCTAATAAGAAGATTACTAGAATCAACCAATAATCAATGAAAATAGCATGGGACATATTAAAATGAAAATAGACGAGCAGAGCAAGAGTTGAAGTTGGATTTTCACCAACATTTACAAGTCGGCACTGACCTATGATAGCTCGATACCGACCTATCTCCTTAAGTCAAGGTGCTTTTATTTTTCTTGTGCAACATCAAGCTTTCATCTAGACTCTAGTGCAAGCAAGCTTATGACACATTATCTCTATTTCCCTATAAATACCAACCTAACTATATTTAAAGAAGGATATGGTTTCTACTAACTCCATACTGGAAGCTTTATCTCTTCTTTATCTCCTCTTCTACATAATAGTCACCTAGGCAGCTACTCTTTGCAATTCTAGGATTAGAACTTGTCAAACCTCGGTACTAGTGGCTTATACCCTCTCTAATTCTCTGTTCATAGAACCTCACTCAGATCAATAATCAATAAAGTATAAAGTGGACGTAGGCTAGAGATTACAAAATAACTATAAAAATCTTCCGTCGCTCTGTTCCACTTCTTTTATTTTCTTTACTATCTGCTAGATCTAGGCCTCACATGTACCATATAATTTAATCTTTGGGTGTCGATCCATTTTTAGCATCACAAATTAGAAATGTACTTTGCAGCCAAAGTCCTTAAGCACACCTTGAAATGATGTTATATGCCCTTAAAAACGATTTCCTATCCAACAGAGTGATAATCCTTGCACCATTGACCACGGGCTCTCAAATAGCGATTGAATTGACTTGATTTGGGATTAATTAAATGGAGAGACTAGTGTGGATTTTCTACCAGCGATTAATAGAGATGTAGGTCTAATAAAGATCCCAATAAAATGGAGGAAGAGATGTTTAAATAGAGGAAGGAAAGGAGAGATTTTAGGATCATATCTTTTACTCAATATCCTTCCATCTTAGCCATCAATCTTTATTCCTCTTTAGCTCATCTAGTAGTTTCCCCTAGCCTCATTTTTCAATCGATCCTATCAGCCCAATGATAGGCCATAAACCCATTTAGTGTTCGAAATAACATTTTGCATTCTAAATCTAATTTAAACTCTTATCCATATCGTATATCGATTATTGTATTTATAATTTTACAAATACCTTTAATATTCATTTATCAAATCAAAATCAAATTTATAAATAATATTTGATAGATACCATTTTATTTAATCAATTTATAACAATTATAAGTTAATTAAATCATTTCATCAAAGGAGAATTCATCATTTCGATTGTGTGACTCATCAGGTGTAAATTTGGTCAGTGATTAATATCAAATTATTCAAATATTAACGCTCACATGTCACTTAGCAGGTGCTGTGGTATTTTGGCCAAATTTATCGCTTACTTGGTTTCTGTAAAATCAAATTTTACTTTATTAAACAATATCCAATTGTGACTTTTATTTACATCAATAACTATCGAGTACATAACCACTTAGTGTCCTCAACAACCATAAGTAATACACTACCCAACACTTGAAGAGCATTACGTTCTCTAGTCTCAATAGATATATCCTATCTCGATACGTCTTAACTAGGAATAATTAAATGGTATATTTATTTTTATTGTGATAAATTACCACGGTCATAACATTTTGTAACTACTATCATAAAACATATTATTTATGAATTTTCTATTAAATATACTTTTAATTAAATTAAATAATTAATATGACATATTATATCAAGTATATATAGAAAGAAAACACCTTTATTTCAAACATGCTTGGTTATCGAGTTAGATATATGTAACGAATTACATAATTGCCCATAGGGCATATCCCTAACTCTGTCTAGTATTATTTTATATAATGCTAAGTAAACAGAGCAGCTAAAGAACTTTTCCATTGGATCAATTTGAATTATAGAGTTAATTACATCATCTTCAACCCATTTCATTTCCACACATGGGTAAATACATTAAGAAAAGAAAGTAGCATCATGTCCGACATATGAAGATGCTAATATGACACATAACCACTTATAATTTTATGGGTTACAAATCAGAGTTTTCAAAATATCTTTTATTAGCTAGAAAAGCCTCCTACTTTGTCTTCGAAATCTTTATTCACCCTACTAAACGATACTTGTCTAATTCATAAACTCGGCTTACTCAAATGGATACCCGTAAGTTGATGGGAAATAATAAAACACTGATTAAATATAAAGACTGGTATAAGTAAAATCTTTACTCTAATCGTCCATAGTGAGACAACACCACTAATGTGGAATGAGTTTTCCCTTTACTTCATCATAATAGCAATAAACATCATGTCATATGAACAAGCATGATCATAAAGAGCAACCATGTGTATCACATTCAATCCATAAATGTACCCTACACTTTTCATTCAATTATGAACCATGTCATATTTAAGTATTCAATTCGAATTAAGTATACCCTATCTTAACATATAATATGAACCTAGTCATACAATCATCCATCACCCATTCAAACATCACCCGAACTCTTGTTTTAGGTATTTATCATAATTTTATTATTAACTTATTTAGTGAGTACCTCCTTAGGCCTGTTTATCGCTAATTTTATATTTTCTTGAACAAAGTCACCTAATGAAATGACACTCATTCGATCAAAAGAACCGACCCTGACTAGAGCCATCTCGATTCTTCTAAGAGGTTGAATGTGAATACCCTGAATACATTCTAGTAAAGTCTTTACTACGCTTCAATAGCCCTTCTTAGTCTCTAAATTTATATTGTATGCGTTGTCGATTTATTTTTGTTACAACACCACCCTATTGTTCTAATGCCCTATCATGGCACCCTACCATAAATCTCCTTTAGGGTTTATAAATCTTTAGTACTGGCTCTATCATGGCACCATTCCATATATCATCGGACTTTAGACTGATAGTCAAGGTACCCTGCCATTTAATAGTTCCATGAGCTGGTATATCTTGACGATCATGGTTCAACCCCTTCCTTTCATTTATTTATTTATTATGCACCCTATATCTTCTCTAGATAAAACATCTTTATATTTGGTTAAATGATACCCTATCATTTATTAGTTTCCCTAAGCTTACATAATTTTTACCTATTAAATCCTTCCTTTATTTCATCCTTATGAAATAGTTCGTTAACACTTGGAAACTATCTTCCAAAGTGCTCTAAGTATTTCTTATTTTACTTAGAAAATATAGCTTCCCAAGCTGTCGTGAGTTGATATTAACTATTGCATATAGGCTATCCCATAGCCTTCAAAAGTTAAGCCAAGCTATCACACATTGGCTAACCCATATCCATCGCATGTTGATTATTCCTAGGCCATCGCTAGTTGACCCTCACCTAGCCAACTCATATTGATAGTGTTTTAGCTATCGGAAGTTAGCTCTATGAGTTATCATAGGTTGACAACTTCCTAAGCTATCACATGTTGAGCTTCAGTAGCCATCACAAGTTGACTCTCCATTAACTATCGAGTGTTGACTCCAAGTAGCCATCACTAGTTGACTTGACTCCCTTAAGCCTTAGCATATTAAATTTTCATCTAGTCTTTGCATGTTATAGAATGTTAGGCTATCATAGGTTGACAGCTTAAGTGCCAACACACGTCGATAACTAAAATGGTTATTGAGGATTAATACTTATAAGCTTTCAAAAGTTGAAAACTGATTTATTACCTTATTAAGTTGTTACTTTACTCCAAATCCCATTTAGTATCTGATTCTTATTGGCTAATCTATTCCATTATAGTTCACTTTCCAAAATTGGCTAATAACATGCTCTAACTATAATTAATTATCATTATTAAGGACTCCTTTTATTAGCCAAATAATTCGTATAAAATGAAAAATTAATGGGAAAATTTTCAAAAATTCAAAAAAAATCCAATATAACATATCATACGTTATATTAAAATTTCAGGTCAATTTTTTTTTATTTGTAGCAATTAATTTCCCAAAATTAACCATTTTCTCAACTTAGAATATTCATTAAAACTCCAAATTCATTCCAAAAATTATGAAATTATAAAACCATCTTTATTTCATCATTATAATTAATATATTAAAGGCTCGTGGCCTTCGGATAAGATTAGATCATATTTTTCCCTAAAACATGAACAAATTCATTTTATTTAAATTTCAAACCATAATCAAAACAATGTTTAAGCATCCAAATATGTTAATCAACTTCAAAACATTCATTCAACAGAAAATCCAAACCCAAATGGGTAAGGATGGGTTTTTGTGGAAAATTTTACTCATCTTTAATTATGAAAACCTTGATTAATCCCTTTGCTTCTTTAAACTTGAAAGCTAGAATCTTCTAGCTTGGATTTCCTCTTTTCTCCTGCAAAAATGGTGACCGACCTTGGTTTTAGGGATTTGATTTGTAAATGAGATGAAATGGAATGGAATGAGGGATTAGGGCTAAAGGAAATGGGCTAGCGATTTTGATTGGCTAATACCCCATATGGCCTAAAATCACTAGTGCATCTTTTATAACACAAATCATTTTCATTCAAAACATAATTTATTTATTTTCATTAATGGGCCAACATTAATTGCTCTTATTATCCTTGGTTCAATCAATTAACTTTTAAAGTATCCCACACTTAATTAACCAAATTTCCCTTAGGAAATTCTTACATTAATTCAATTTATTCATCCCCATGTAAAAGTTTCTTCCTCGAAATGTTGATAAAGAAAACAAAATTTACACAAATACCTTGAAAGTGTGAAGTCATCCTCATATAAGTATACACAATTACTAAAGATTTCACTAGTTCCCTACTAACGTAAACCATCAATCATCAGACAAAATGTATCAGTGCAACTACAAATACACAGTCATATCATATATAATGTACTAGTACCCTACTAGTCCATACAATAGGCAAAGCACCATACTATATGCACATAAATGTATAAAACAACTCAGAATAGATATTCCTAATCCTATCCTCTACCTACTAGGTAAAATCTTCTTTGTCGTTACTCTTTAAACGCGAACAAGTCCGATAACTTTATTTTGGTTCCTTCATGTCATGACCTACTATTCCTTTCGGTTGTCCTACATACGTCAAATCTTGCTCCATAAATAAGTCGTCAACCGCTTCAGTTTCACTACCGAATTTGGATCATGCAAACATTTCCTTAAATGCGATATATGAAAAACATTATGCATGTTAGCTAAACTGCTTGGTAACTCGACTCGATAAGCGAGTTTACCAATCTGCTTGATCATTGAAAATGGTCCTACATATCTAGGCGATAGTTTCCCCACCTTTCTAAAGTGCATAATTCCTCACATTGAAGAAATCTTCAAGAATATATGATTACCTATTGCGAACTCTAGCTCATTCCTTCACTTGTTAGCATAGCCCTTCTGCCTTGATTTCAGTGCCTTCATCCTAGCACGAATTAACTCTACATTCGCAGTAGGATGTCTTACCAAATCGGGCACAATCATAAGTCTATCCCCTATATCCAACAAACAAACTGGTGACTTACATGGTCTACCATATATTGCCACAGACAGTGTCATCCTGATACTTGACTGGTAACTATAATTATAGGTAAACTCTATCAGATGCAAATGATATTTTCAAGGTCCTTCGAAATCAAAAACATATGCCCTTGGTAAGTCCTCAAGTACATGGTTCAACCTCTCGGTTTGACTATCAGTCTATCGGTGGTAAGCCTTGCTCATGTTCAACTAAATACCCAATGCACTTTATAGTTCTTTAGAACTCATTGGTAAACAATAGGTCTCTATTGCTCATGATATTGCTTGAAAATCCATGCCATCTCAACACATTCTACATATATATCTTTGCTAAGCCGACCACCATTCTTAATATATGACTTGAATATATTCTACATATATTATCCATGATGCATGAAAGAATTTAAGGGATTCGCGGTACTTGAATATATTATATAAGTATGTATGTTAACTTTGAAGATACAAATCATATGCACTTAATATGCAGTTGATGGATTCGTTGATACTAACATCAGTACTTCTTTGCTTATCATTTGCCCATGAGAAAAAAATCAATTAAATGCAGTTCTTTATGTTTTACCACCTTAGAATGACAAAAATAAGAGGCATTCGAGGGTCTTTACTAATAAATAAAATTTTCCATGTTAGAACATTCACATATATAGGCTAGCTATAAATTACGTTGTTGAATGTAATTAACATTCATATAATAGATTGGCATAGAAATCATTTTGCTAACTCAAAGTGAATTTATCATCGATGAATAAATTGAAATATTGATAATGAAAAAACATTCCCATTTAATTTCCTCTTACATTGTAGTCAATGTCCAGTTAGGTATAAAAATCATTTTTCCTACATGCGTCGGCTACAAATAACTTGTGAAAGGTTAAACCACCTAGTTATCAAAGCACATTAGTTTCAGATATGAGGTGAAATAAAATTTTATTATAACAGCAACAAATCATGAAATTATTATAATAACATACTTCTAGAAGAATTAGAATTTTATAAAAGCTATAAGATACGTAAATAACCGTTGGGTGATTACTAGTTCAGTTTAAGTAGTTAATATATTATTTGGGATTATCAAATTAGCCTGAAAATATTTTTGTTAAGTTACAAATAATATCAGCAATTTCAAAAGATATTCAAAATTTTATCTTATAAAACAAAAGCATAGAAAAAACCACTATATGTTGGAGTTTTAACAAATATGAAAATATTGCTATAACCACTTATACATTATTAGAAAACTACTCTATACCAAAACCTAGGTATTAGACTTAAGTTTATAGACATGAAAACAATAAATTAAACAAGGAACATATATAAATACCTTAGCCACCATGATAATCATATAAAAGCAAAAACGGAATTTCATACTAATATTTAACGAAAATGTTTACGAATAGAAACAGTTCATTTTATTGAGGGATAATAGTGGAGCAATTTATAATGATATTCAAAACACATTATACTTACTATATAGACTGTGTGAGAACTCTTTTAATTTCATAAATAAGTTGAAACAAATAAAAGAGGAATACATATATGAAGCAACATGTAGATAGACTAGCAAAGATAAATCCACTAAAAGCAACTCTAATTCTGTAGGAAACCTAAGAATGATCAGAAAGCAATATGATACAATTGGAAGTATTAATTATAACAAGAGTAAATTCCCCAAGTTTCTCAATCCAATACTAATATGGCAACAGATGATGCAGAAACAGTAAAATCCATTGAATAGAAGCACCTTAAGACAGACATGATTGAAACATCTCAGAACATTACAGCTGAAGATCAAGTTACCCAACCAAGTATAGTCAGTTCGGATGCTCTTACAAATGTAATTCCAACAGATTTGAACAAAGAAAATAATAAAACTTTACAGACAAGATTTACAGACTCAGAAAATAATAATGTTCATTCAAATAACATTAATGCAGACTGCTCTGATATGGATAAAAGGCCTGTTCATCTAGACAAAAATTCCATCTCCCTAAGCAGTTCAAAACACTGCAACACGAGGAAAATCAGGACAGACAAAGCCCCATTTGAATTTAAAGCCACAACACAACATGACGTGGTAGATAACCCTGCATGGATATCCATTGTTAATCATCTAAAGGGCAAAAAAAACCTCGAAGAAAGCTAAATTACTGGGGAATGCTACCCCCCCAGAAAACTGTAGCAAATCTGAAAGCAATCAGTAGATGGAGTTCCTCTTCTAGAACATTAGGGGTATGAACATCCCAGTCAAACAAATGGAAATCATTAGACTTTTGCATAGTAACAGGTTTTCGTTTATTAGCAGTCTTGAGAATAAACTATCTTTAGATAGTATTGATAAATTTATGAACAAAATTCAACCTAAATGGAATTTCTCTCATAACATTTTAGATGATCAAAAAAGCCGCATTCTTATTTTTAGGGATTCGACGCAGTGGTCTAACATTATATGTCACATGAATGAACAATATATCTCTTGCATCCTACATAATGCTAGTGGTCTTAGCATGATTTGTACAACTGTCTATGCATTTAATGAGGAAATGAAGAGACAAGACCTATGGAACTATATCATTGATCAATCTATGAATATTAATCTTCCTTGGTTAGTGGCAGGCGATTTTAACACTATTTTAACCCCTACTGATAGACTAAATAACGGCATTCATAATGATAGGGGTGAACAGGAATTCATGGATTGTTTTAATAAATCTAACCTCATTGAGCCAGACTTCTCAGGAAACCACTACACATGGAGAGGAGGACTCAATTTCTCTATACATAGTAAAATAGACAGGGTCTTTGTAAATAAATTATGGACTAATAAGTTTAACCAATTTGGTATAAATTTTGGCAATCATTCCATAAGCGATCACACCCCTATCATGATTAAAATAGTAGATCAGAAGAAGAGAAGAACTTGCATACCTTTCAAATACAATAATGCGTGGCATCTTCAAAAAGGATACGAGAAGACTGTTCAGATGGCACTGGAGCAGGAATTCTCAGGTGATGAACTTTACATTCTCCTCTGTAAAATAAAAATGTAAAGGCTGCTTTGAAAAATTGGTCCACAAATAAAATCAACATATACTCTCAACTGGAAAAATTAAAAGAAGATGCTAATAACATCTACAATCAATTAGTGCGAGATCCTCTAAATATCAGCATTTCGGAAGAATATACCGCGAAAAATTATCAGATTCATGTAATTATGAGATGTATTACGACAAAAAATGAAGATTAAATGGTTGACGAGAGGAGATAAACCTACAGAATTTTTCTTCTCCAAAATCAATTCAATGAAATCAAGCAGGAGAAATAATCTTATTCTAAATGACAATGGATCTTGGTCATCAGCATCAGAAAATATTGCTCATTCAGCTATAAAATATTTTTCAGACCTTTTCACTACGCCAAGAAATACATTTCAATTTCCAGACATAACTTGCAAGAAAATTTTGTCATAAAATGCAAAAATTAATCCATGCAGACACTTTCTTCTTGAGGAAGTAAAAAATGCTATTATTCAAATTAATGACAATAGCCCCCCTGGCCCAGATGGCATCAACTCCAAATTTTACAAACTCCACTGGGAACAAATCAAATATGATGTATGCAATGCTATGAATGGTATCCTTCATACCGGGAAAATTATCAAAGAAATCAATCATACGTTTATTTGTCTTATCCCAAAAAACCAAATGCAATAGATATGACTGATTTTAGACCGATATCATTGTGCAATGTGTCGTATAAAGTTCTAGCAAATCTTCTTTGTAATCGTATGAAAAGTTATTTGGATGATCTTATCTCCTATAACCAAAATGCTTTTATTCCTGGTAGAGTAATCACAGAAAATTCCTTTACGGCTTATGAAATGATTAGAAGTTTTAACAGAAAAAATTCTAACAATTTATGTCTGAAAATAGATTTGCATAAGGCGTATGATAAAATCAATAGAGAATTTATTCATCATATGCTGATATCGATGAACTTTCCCCCCTGATTTGTGGATCTTATCTATGAACGTGCTTCTACCCCAACTTTTTCGGTTCTAATAGAAGGCACACCATATGGGTTCATTAACAGTTCGAGAGGTCTCCGGCAAGGTGACCCCCTCTCACCGTATCTATTTACCATTGCTATGGAACTACTGACTATAAAATTTGACATGGAATTCCTCAAAGGTAATATAAAACCCATATATCCAACAGAACCGCTGATTACACACTTGATATATGCATATGACTTTCTGATCATAACCAAATCCTCTACTGAAAATTCCAAGTGTATCAAGCATATCTTCTAAGATTTGAATAGTATTGCAGGTTTGGAATTAAACAGCAATAAATCTACGCTATTTCTTAGTAAAGGTGCCACAAACAAAAACCAAATAGCTAGCATTTTAAACTTGAACATTGGTAATCTGCCAATAATTTACTTGGGCATCCCTTTATCGAATAATAAACTAAGAGCAAGGGATTTCAGATTGCTGATAGACAAAATAAATAAAAAATTCAGCCACTGGCAAAGCAAGATGCTAAATATAGTGGTAGAGCTGAATTAATAAAAACTGTCATTCACCCTTTGATTCAGTTTTGGCTGCAGTTTACACACTTTCCATTAACTGTTATACAAAGAATCAACTCATTGTGTGCTAATTTTTTATGGAAATCAAAAGCACATAAAATGAGTTGGGAAGATGTGTGTAAAACTAAGAGTGAAGGAGGCTTTGGTATAAGGAAAATTGAAGATTTATCTAAAGCAGTGGTTGTTAACCTTTTATGGAAATTTATCAATGGTGAATCGCTATGGGCTAAATGGACTAAAAATAAATACAATAAAAAAGATAACTTCTGGTATGCTACTATGAATCCAACTGCTTCATTCATTTGGTAAACATTACTCCATGCTAGACAGTGGTGCAATGGTCTCATTAATAGGAATATTGTAAATGGAGAAACCACAAATTTATGGCTTGATCCATGGGTCAATGGATCCACATTAATTAATAAAGTTGGCAGGAATGCCATGGATGTGGTAAATGCGCATAATACAAAAGTTTCTGTGTTAATTTCTAATAATAACCGGAAACAAAGCATGGACAATATACCTTCTCAAGTTCATAATATTATTCATAATATTTACATTCAAACACATAAGGCAAAAGACTATTGGGTCTGGAACCCAAATAGCAATGAACAATGTTCAATGAAATCAGCTTGGAACCAAGTCAGAAACAAGTATACAGAACATTTCTGGACAAAAATTATATGGGATAAAGGGTGTGCGTCGAAAATGTCTATTTGTGCGCTTATGGCTATACAGAACAAGCTAAACACTAAGGAGCGCGTTAGCAGATGGAACTCTAATATAGATCAAAAATGTACTCTATGCTCTAATCAATTAGAGGACAGAGATCAACTATTTTTTAACTGCCCATATTCGAGAAGATTACTGGACATTACTATGCAGAAAATCAAGATTGATTGTAATCGTAATTGCGACATTAATCAAATTCTGGAATGCATTAGACAAAGGCAGGGAAAAGACACTATATTAAGACAAACTACCAACTTAACTTTCACTTCCCTGATCTGGAACATATGGTGCGAAAGGAACAGCAGAATTTTTAGAGGAATCGAGATGCCGGAGTCTGTCAGAACCACCCTAATTTTACAAGAGGTTAAAATTCTTATGAAGTATATATTGAAAAATCAAGTGATGAATTCAGAGATGAAGCTTATCTGGGATAATCTGAGCTTCAATGCGTTCTTTCATACTCATCAGCATCCTCCATGAAAGCTATTCGGTCTCAGCTCGAATGCTTTTGCATTAGCTCTACTTATTCTTGTCTATGTTCTTCACCGACGAATCTGGATTCTGGAGTTTGTGGCTACTGTCGGATATCTATTAGATCCATTTTTGCTTTAGATCTAGTTAGATGTTTTCTCTCTCCTGGATGTTGATTATCCCCTGAGATAGATTATTCACCATCATGTTGGAGTTGATGCCTTATCTCACGTGAAGTCCTCTTGTTGGTTTCATGTATCCGTTTTTTTACTTCTAGTAATATTCTCGTGTCTATTGATCAAGGTGATTTTACGAATGATTTTGATTGCGTCTAGTGTTAGTTTACTCCTCCGTCTGTTCAACAACTTGTTTTCAATAGTCATGATTTTGTAATGTTAATATATGGAAATGATATGTAGTCTTTTTCCTTGTAAGGCACCTATTTAGGTTAGGGGGGTTGAAAGGTTTTAATGTGACATATCATGGAAATATATGTTTTCTTTTTCTTCTGTTAACAAAGAACCATTTTCCACAAAAAAAAATGAACTACTTTATTAAGTCAATTTTCTCAAATAGCAACCATTTTGTGCATAAATTATTTTCAGTCCTGATGCACATGAAAAATAAGTGAAAAATGCACAACCTAGTTTATAAGTTCCTTATAATAATATTGTGTTCACCAAAAATAAAGGTTCATCCACTTGTGATATTTATATATTAAATGGTGATGTAGTATATGGTTCGCCTAAGTATCCTCGATGTTAATCCACCAAGATGGGAGACGTCGTTCCTTATTGTGTTGTCATGCCTATAAACTTAAAAAAGGATTTTAGTGAGGTACATCAAAGGATATAAAGATGGTTCCTATTGGTCGAGAATGAAGAAGAAAATGACAGAGCACCTGTAAGGTGTTTGATGATGGAGATATGCCTGAAGTACAATTTATTTAAATTTAAGCTAAAATTGGACATTATACGATCAGAGATAATTTAGTGATAAGCAAAGAAATGGAAACTGCATAGGATAGCATGTGTGGAGAGTTCATAGTAGGTAGCTAGGTAGTGAAGGACTCTCTAGTGAGATATTTTATATAGGAAAGCTAGCGCCATAAGTTGTTGAGCCTTTAACAGTTTTACAAAGCGTAGGGAAGTCAACACATTTGAGGGGGCTTCTTGAAAAGTTGGCACGTATTCATACATCTTATGTTTGTCCCATCTACGAATATATGTTGATGATTTTGTGATCATTATAGAAACTAATCGTCTTACAAGGTGAATATATGCGCGGGGTCTAGAATGCTCTGTAAGTTTATTCACATCTTAAGACTTGATATGATACGAAAAAATACTAAAGAAATGAAGTTGGTTCAAGTACAACGAAGAAAAGGTTTGGACAAGAGTATGTGGGAACTCAAGGAGAGAATATAAGTTTCCCATCACAAGCTCCAATCCAATAATTCCTATTTCGGTTTATTTGTAGCTTAGTTTGCTCATTCTTTCTTTGTTTGTTTGCCTAGTTGTTTTAAATAGCTGGTTGACATAGGAATAGATGTATGGATGCTAGGATTGGTTGTATGCACATCTTTATGATGTGTTTTGCTTGCTATAATTTCTTTGTTTGAATTATACTAATTCGGTCTATACCATGTTGGCTGGTATATGTATACATTCCATATATATATTTGCACATACTAGGATGATTGCATACATATTAGTTGCACTGCATATGCATTCACATAGGAGGTCGGTTTAGTGGTATTTGCATTCACCTCATATCATATTATCATATTTTATGTATTATACACCCTTGGTTATGTTTTCGCTTGTGTTGTGTTGTGGATGGTAGATCGATGTAGATATGTCTATTTTGTATGATTGTACGACGTAATAGGATTTGCATTGTCCATCTCATGAAATTTCGGGATCGAGATTATTTCAAGGGAGGAATGTAACACTCCGTAATTTTATGAAATTAAATAATTAAATTAAAAAAGGTAAAGTCATAATTTTACACAAAGGAAAAAATAGTAAGTTTTTATGGAAGATGGAACTAGGATTCGGGACTTATTCCATTGCGTTCCATTTACAATTAGAAAACATACACAACTTGCTGAAAATGGTTAAACGGGGAAGAAAATAGAAGAAGTCAACTTAGTTTCACTTTCATAATATATTAATTCCTAGATTTTTGCCAAAATTTAAATTACTTTAGCGTATAAATAGAAATTAAAACCTATTCTATAATCACAATTTAGCATAAACATCTTACCTTTAGTTTTATCTTCTTCTTGTTAGTATCTTAGGTATTGGTTGTGACGATAACAACTATCAGACGTTATATAAAATACATATACTAATGTTTTATCAAGTTATATATAGTGTATAGTGTAGGATATTAGACGTGTGTTAATTATGAAGACTGTATTATATCAAAAGTAGATTCAAAATGCTGATATAAAGTTTCAAGAGTTGAAGTATGAAGACTCGTGAGTATTGAAGAGTTCAAGATTTCAAGATATTCCAGATAACTTATAGAGTCATAGAATTTATGTTAAAACCTTAATAGCACTTTTCTGATCTCTCTCCCCTTCTCTAATTTTATTTAAATTGTATTACAAATATCTTTGTTTTAAAATAATCTTTTCAAAATATTTCTCAAAATGATTTTCAATCTCTTATACTTATAAAGATATTATTTTAGTGTTTTTAAGTTTATATATATATATTGAATTTTTATTCATATTTTAATAACTTATAATTATATTGATTTTGTGTGTGTGCATATATTATTTACATTATATTAAAATTTTCAAAATTATTATATAAAGTTTTATTATGATTGAAATATGTATAAACTATGCCTAAATGATTTTACAAAGTATCAAACTATTTTACAAAACAACGAGTCCCCAAAATAATGTTTTAATGTATTTTTAAATTTAAAAAGAGTATGTCAACATACTTTATTCATGTATGCTGACATAGTGGCCATTTTTTTCAGAATTTAAATTTGTAAAGAAGTGTCTTTTCATCGTATCTCTTCATGAATGGATATGACCGTTGTTCCTCTATAAATACCAGACTTCCAAACGAACTTTTTATCACTTGTTTTTATACAATCATTCTCATCATCGTTATATACAGTTCTTATATATATATATATATATATCAATTAGTATTTTATTTAAGGGGAGTTAGAACTGGAATTAGAGTAAGAGTTAGTGTTAGAGTTATAGTTGAGGTGGTTATTTTTCTTGATGACAAAAGAGGAGAAATATATATAATCTAGGAATAGATTACGGGGGAGTTTTGTAACCCGGTGGAGATATTATATTTTATATACAGAGTTGTCATCATCAAAAAGGAAGAGATTGTTAATACCTTTGGTGCTGGTTTTGATGATAACAACTATACGACATTATATAAAATATATATACCAATGTTTTATCAAGTTATATATAATAAATAATGCAAGATAATAGACAATTGTTGATTAAGAAGACTGTACATTATTAAAAATAGATTTAAGATGCTGATATAGGGTTTCAAGAGTTGAAGAATGAAGACTCATGAGTATTCGAGAGTTTAAGATTTCAAGATATTCCAAATAAGCTATAGAGTCGTAGAATTTATGTTAAAACTTTGATAACACTTTTCTGATCTCTCCCCCCTTCTCTAATTTTGTTTAAATTGTTTTTCAAATATCCAAGTTTTAAATAATCTTTCAAAATATTTTTGAAAATGATTTTCAATCTCTTATATACTTATCAAGATATTATTTTAATATTTTTAAGTTTATATATATATAATTTTTGTTTATATTTTAATAAGTTATAATTATATTGATTATATATATATATTATTTAGATTATATTAAAATTTTCAAAATTATTATATAAATATTTATTATGATTAAAATAATGCTAAACTATGCTTAAATGATTTTACAAACTATCAAACTATTTTACAAAACAACGAGTTTTCAGAATAATGTTTTAAAGTATTTTTAAATTTTAAAAGAAGTATGTCGACATACTCTATGTATGCATATCGACATAGTGGCTGATTCTTCCATATTCAAATTTCAAAAGATGTGCCTTTTCGTTGTATCTCTTCACGAATGTATATGACCGTTGTTCTTCTATAAATACCAGACTTCCAAATGAATTTTTATCATCATTTTGTTACTCATCTTTCCTCCTTTCTCTCTCTCATTTTCTAAATCAAAATATATCCAAACTCTCCTAAATTCAACCAGAATCAAATCAAACCATCACTAGTTCAATTCTCCTACATCTACTCTCCGATTTCTCTTATCTCTCTCACTCAAACAAAGTTTAAAGTGCCATTCAAGAGTTATAGGATCAATTGTAATCAAGATCAAAGATCTGAGTTTGTAAAACACTATCAAATAATACTGATATACCTATGAGTGTGATAGTAGCTCGTAAAATCATTGGGTATGCTTAGTAGTCCACAAATCTAGCGGGTGTGCTTGTAGCCCGGAAATCAAGTGACTCTACCCAGAGGTCGGGATTCTGGAGAGTGTGTCTTGTAGCCTCGAAATCGAGATTGCATTTGTATTTACTAGTTGAAAATAAATTCCGTACAAGGAATTATGCTAGATTGGATTTAGGGTAACTCTGAACCAGTATAAAATCCCAATGTATTCTTTCCTTTTTACTTTTATTGCATGTACTTTTATCTGCACTTTGATTCTGTGATTGTTTTTGTCATTATTAATCACCATTCTGAGTGGAATCTTAAAGAATTGGAAAAATATTCATATAAGCCGTTAAACATTGTTCACCCCTCTCTAGTGTTAGTTTAGCCTTAAGATCCCTATTCCACTGATCCACACTTCTTACATATCTATAAACAAATCAATCCAAATCAACCAAATCAAATGAAAATTAAACGGATTAAAATATAGAACGAACAACCGCGATAGAGCTACACAAATAATTTGGAGCTATCGAGCGAATTAGCATTTTCAAGGTGGGGAATTTCAGGGCAGTAAAGAAGAAGAAGAATTCACCTTGGATCAACGAACATGAACAACTAATCAGTGATTAATTTGCGTATATACTGGTAAGATGTGGAAATTCATCTCTTATGATCTTAAACTAAATTATAATAATGTAATTAATAATTTAAAATTGATTTTTTTATACCTCGATTAGGATTAGTATGCTATGGCTAGATGATTGAAAAGTAAATTTTTATCAATTGTAATTAACAAAGTTAATATGTCCATACTTTAAAAAGTATGAAATCTAAAAATGTCCCTAATTTAAACAACGATGATAATATGATTTAGGACCATCTTCCAAAGAAGACGATGGGCAATGGGCTGCACTAGCATTGGATCGACCACATGAGGTCATAGATCACCACAAAATTAGGTTTTCCATCGATGATGATGGATCTGACTGAATAAGCAAAGGGAGTCACAATCGCGGCGTTAGGTGCGGCTTGGCGAGTAAGTGGTTGAAGATGTGCTCGGATGTAGGTGTAGGGGGCTTAGGCGATGTTGGCATTGGAAGAAAGTGGGCGGCAGACATGTCAAGGTTCATTTGATTCCTATAGCAACGCGGGAGGGAATGTATGTGTATATATATAATAATTAAATTATTCATTAAATAATCCCCTATCTTCAAATGATCATAACTCTGGCATACAACCTCTTTTTCATATGTGGTTCATTATATCGAGATCTAGTGAGACAATAAACGTTTTGGTATACTTTTTGCTATGGTTTGAGATAGTTTGCAAAAATTTCTTAGTTGGGCAAGTTCATTGTACACGTCAAATTTGGCGATGCAATAGTCCATAGAGCTAATTCTTCAATATACGGAAGTTCGTGGAGTTGAGTCCTCAACATAAGATAGCCCAAGGAGTCGAGTCCTTAATATATGATAGTCCACGGTGTCGAGTCCTCAATATACTATATAGTTTGAGGAGTTGAATCCTCAACATGCGAAGTCCAAGGAGTTGAGTTTTCAATATACGATAGTCCAAGAAGTCGAGTTCTCAATGTATGATAGTTCGAGGAGCCGAGTCATTAATATATGAAAGTCCGAGGAGCTACGTAGCCAATATTCGATTAGGCATTATGACACATTTAGAGGAGTCGATCCTTAGTATAAGATTTGACAACAACGGGTATAGACTTTGGGGTCAAATCATGAACATGTGATTAGGTATGAGCTATATTTTAGTTGAACCTTAGCCTACTATATCACTACAGTATTATATTATGTTTAGCTGACTTTTTGGGTGCAGGTGACACTGGTTAAGGTATGGTTTTAGAGTATAAATAAGTTATGTTTTGTTGGCTTATTAACATTAACACTTATATAATGTATTTCACTAACCAGAGTATGTCTGACCCCCTTTGTTTTTTTCTTCTTTTTAGACAAACACCGGTAGGTCAATTGAGAGGACCGACGGTGACTTAAAGGCATGATGGTATGATGGAGACACATTTATTAGCTATTTACTATTTTTATTTTATCAATTCCCAAACATTATAATATTTTGATTATCAGTATAGATAGAGATGTTGTAGGGGGAACTTATTTAATTCTGTATTTTTATATTTGTTTAGAACAATATTATTGATTGTTATTAATTGTATTCCTTCCGTAGTGAGTTTTAGAAAGTGTGAAATATTGTAGATAGCGATGTTACATTATATATATAATCATTAAATGATCCACGTCTATAAGGTCTGTGATGTCCATGTCATTTTATCATGAATCGAGGCATTGTAGATGACGGGTTGTTACATGTGGTATCAAAGCTTAAATTAGGCGATTCCTACTAAATTAGGGCATATGAGAGAGATCATTTGTACATTTTTTAATATTATGTTATTTTACCCCACATCCCATATATTTTGAATCATAGAGGTAGTTGTTGGTTTAACCCTTATAGAAGTAAATAACTACGAGTTAAATAAATGTTAATATTTAAAACAGTTTTAGGATGAAAAATAATCGATCGCATTAGTTATATTTTACTCCTTAAGGAATTGCTAGTAGAAGGTCCTAGACTAATTAGCAATAGAGTAAATTGAGCGACAAGGGATGGATAAGAAGAAGAGAAGTACCCTTAATTCCTTAAAATATAGTGTGATGCTGATGAGGCGTAATGAAGGTACTTAAGCATTTTGTTACACTGTAGTTGGGTTTGTGTAAGTTATGATCCGCTCCAAGTAAAATAATTAAATTAATATAAATGTTTTCGTAAAAATTAGAAATAATAACATTTAAGATCTTGGTAAAAATTATAGAATTTGAAGTTTGTTTAATATATTGAATTTATAACCCCTTTAGTAAGCTTCAACATAAGAAAATTTAATAAGAAATAATTTCCCAAAAATATATAAAGGTTTTATTTTTGTAAAAAGCTTAGTATTAGGCCCATCTTTTCACTTATATTTTGATTTTATACTTTGTTTTTGATAAAAGAAAATTTTGAAAGGCAAAGAAATAATAAGTAAGATTTTTTTTGTGAATATATTTCGTTTTATAAATATTTTATCACGTTTCAAAAAATTAATTAAAATATTACATTTTCTCTACACTTTTGTGGAAATATATAATTTAAAATGTTTAAAAGTATGTTTTATAAGTTTATTTTTCTAGGTCAAATTTGAACCATTTTGTATAGAATTTGAACAAAAAAATGATTTAAGATTATAATTATAAACTAGTGGAATTTTCCAAATGTATTTTTTATGGAAATTGAAGAAATTATGATATAAACTCATGAAAATATGCATTAATAAATGATTTAATGATTTTTGAAAATTATTTTTGAATCCGATATGAATATAGTTAGTACAAATAAAAATAATTTTAAAAAATATTTTATATATACGATGCATTATTTGAAGCTATTGGAAATTAGCTAATTAATAAATAAAATAATACACACACACACACACACGCTTCTATATATATGCACTATAAGTTGGTTTTATAAGAAATAAGGTTATAAATGCGAAGTATGAGTATTTTAGAAAAATAACCAAATTTTTTCGAAATTAACTTTAAGTAGTTAATATTAAATTTGGTCGAACTCTATATAATTGATTTGAAAGTTAAATGTTTTTAGGTAATGAATTATTTTAAGAAATGTTGAAAATGAATTAGTTGGAAATTAAAATTATATTATTTATTTTATTGGAAGACTTAGGGACCGAAACGAAGAGATTAACTTAAGATAAATTTCATTTATGATTTCTCATGAAATGATTAAATAAGAAACATCCAAGGTAAAAAAATTAAAATTTATTAAGTGGTGTTTAAAGAATTTGGTTTGAAAAAGAGGGTTATTATTTTATTAAATGTTTATTAAAATTAATAAAGAATTTTATGCTTTTCAAATTTTACAAGTTGTGTTAGGAATAAGATTTGGGATCAATGATCTAATTTAAAAATGGAACCAAAAAGTTATCATATTTTCAATTGGAATATGATTGGAGCTAGAAAAGAATTACACGACCTATACAGTTTTAATTTATTAAAGTGAACTAGCTAGGATGGTCAATATGTCATTGTGCTAAGGACTTGTTCTAAATGAAAGTTATGGATTTTTGATTTAAAGATTTGTATTTAAAACGATGAGGGCATTATTAACGAATTTTGGAAAATTTGAGACAATAACGAGAAATATTTTGAATTGGGAGTTTACCATTATCTATAAAGTATGGTGGGATTTAAATATGTAGTAATATGGTTTTTTGGGAAGTTATCAAAAATTTTAGCAGTAATAATATAACAGTTTAACAGAGCTTATGAAGAAAAAAATCTATTATTATTTAAGTAGTAAAATGTTATTTTTATTCAAGTAAAAAAAGAGATAGTTTAAGGAGAATAATAATAATAAAGAGTTATTTTCAATGAATATTTTTGAGTTAGATTATTAGCACATAAATAAAAAGGATTTTTTGGATTTTACACAGAATGTTGTTATTTTTGAATTAGATAATAATAAAGGGGTTATGGAAAAAAAACCATTTAAATAAATATTACCATTTAATGTTAGTGATAATAATATTATTATTTTGAAGGAAATTTTATGAAAATATTGATTTTGGATTAAATAACGATGTTTGAGATATCTAAATAATATGTTGAAAATAAAAGAATTTTTGAAGTATATTATCGATTTGAAAAAAAGTTATACTATTTTGAGATAATAGAGAAAAGATATTCTTATATTAAACAATACTAAGATTTTATATACTTAAGAAGGAAATAATGAGTTTAAATTTATTATTTTGAATTATTGAGACATATGTTATTAATGTTGCTTGAAATTAATATATATTTATACCTGAAGGACTAGGATACGCTTATATAAGATGTGAGAAGCATGAGAGCATAGTTAAGTAAAAATCTCCTGAATAGTTGAATAATTTGAAGATTGGTTGTAGAGACAATTGTTGATATAGGATAATTGACTTTATCCAGTGTTTTAGGAATACAACAATGTACATAAGGGTACTCTAGCTATATGTTAGTTAATAGGACTTCACAAGCATGTGGAGTCAATATTATTTTCAAAGCATCCAGTGTCGTACAATTTCGAATCATGAAGTCAATGTATGATTTCGAGTCATGAAGTAAATGTCTTGACTTGCACATACTAAGGTACGAAGGCAATTTTAAGTAAGGCGAGATTTGGCGATTTTGAAGAAACTCGACAAAGAGGCAAGATTAGTTCTTTTCAGTCATCCCTTGGATTGAAATAACTATCATATCAAGTCAATTTTCTGAAATAGTAATCATTTATGCATAACTTATTTTCAGTGCCTAATGCATGCGAAGAATAAGTGAAAAATGCATAACCAAATTTATAAGTTCATTATAACAATATTATGTTCACCAAAAATAAGGGATCATTCACTTGTGTTATCTATAAATTAAAGGTAACTGAGTATGTGGTTCACCCAAGTATCCTAAATGTTAGTCCATTTAGAGGGAAACACCATCCGTTATCATGTTGTCGTTCCTATGGACATAAAGAAGGAATTTAGTGGGGGTATATAAAGGATAATAAGAGAGTTTCTTTTGGTCGAGGATGAAAAAGCAAATGGAAGAGCACGTTGCAAGATATTTGACGATGGAGATATGTCAGGATTGTAGTCTATTTAAATTTAAACTATAACTGGACATTATATGATTAGAGACATCTCAGTGATAATGGAAACTGCATAGGGTAGGCATGCATAGAGAGTTCGTAGTGGGTAGATAGGTAGGTGAAAAACTCACAATTGAAATGTGTTACGTTGGCAAGCTAGCGCCATAAGTTGTTGGGCCTTTCCCAATTTTATAGAGTAAGGAAGTCAGCAAGTTTAAGCAGGCCGATGTTCACACATTTTATGTTTACCCATCTGTGAACGTTGGTTGACAATGTAGCGATTATGGTAGAAACTATTCGGCTTGTGAGGTGAATGTAGAAATGAGGTATATAATACTCTATAGCTGCATTCACATCTTAGGACTTGACGTGCTACGACATAAAAACGAGGAAATAAAGTTGGCCTAGTACGATGAAGAAAAGGTTTGAACGAGAGTACGTGGGAACTCAAGAAAAGAATCCGAGTTTCCCATCATGAGCTCCCTTCCATCAAGTTCCTATTTTGGTTAGTTTGTAGCTTAGTTTGCTCGTTAGGTGTTGTTAGTTTGTATATTGGATGTTAGATAGATGCAGCTATGTCTGATTTATATGATTGTATGTTGTAAAGGAAGTTGCATTGTCATTCTCATGGAATTTCGAGGATGAAATTCTTTTAAGGAAGGGGAATGTAACACCCTGTAATTACATGAAATTAAATTAAAAATGGTAATATCATAATATTATATTAAGGGAAAATAGTAAATTTCTATAGGATAAAGAACTAGGATTTAGGACCTATCCATTACGTCCAAAAATGTCGTTTACAGTTAGAAAACATAAATAACTTGCTGAACGGGCTAAAATTAGAAGAAGTCAAACCCAATAAATTTTTGTAATATATTAATTTCGAGATTTTTGCCTAATTTTGAATTGCTTCAGCTTATAAAAATAAATTAAACCCTATTCTCTAATCACATTTTAGCCTAAACATCTAACCCCTAATCTCCATCTTCTTCTTCACATATTCTAAACATATCAATTCCAAATTAACCAAACCAATTCCAAATTAAACGAATTATATGGAACCAATCAACGTGAAGAGAGCTATGCCCATAATTTGAAGTTATTGAAAAAATGAGCATCTTCAAGGTGAGGAATTTCTATAAAATGAAGAAGGAAAAGGATTCACCTCGGATTGGGGAAGATACACGGCTAATCGATTAGTGGGATTTATTATATTTGCGTACATATTGATAAGAAGTAGTAATTTACCTCTGGTGATCTTAAATCAAATTATATTGATGTAATTAATTAAAAACTATTTTTTTATACCTCGATTAGGATTAGTATGCCATGGCTATATGATTAAAAAGTGAAAATTTATCAATGTAATCAACAAACTTAATCTCTCCCTAATTTAAAAAGTGTGAAATATAAAAGTGTCCCAAATTAGAAATATTATATATCAAATTGCAGTTCTCGATGACACGAATCCACATGTGTTCATTCATTGATTGGGTGTACGGATTGATTAGAAAACACGTTGGAAGTTTCGATAAACGTAGGCCATCTATTTTGATCCAACTACTAAACAGTGACGAGGACGATCGGGGACCAGGCTTACGAAGAGGACAATGGGCAAAGGGTCGCCGTGGCATTGGATCGACCACATGAGGTCGTAGATAACTAGAAAATAAGGTTTTCCGTCAACGGCGGTGGGTCTGACCGGCTGACTAGAGGGAGTCACGGTGATGGCATTTGGTGTAGCTTGGAGAGTGGTGGTTGGTGACATGGTCGAAACTGGGTATACGGGGTCGAGGCGGAGTCGAAATTGGATAAAGTGGGCAGTTGACATGCCGTGGTTCATTTGGTTCTTGTAGCAACGCGAAAGAGAGAGGGAATACACACACACACACACACACACACATATATAACAATAAGATTATTAATTAAGTAATTCCTTATCTTTAAACAATCATAACTCTTACGTACGACTTTCGTTTCATACACGGTTCATTGTATCGGGATCGTAGTGAGACAACGAATGTTTTGGTATATTGTTGGTTGTGGTTTGAGATTGTTTAAGATTTTTTCTAACTTAGGCATGGTTCGTATTTGGCGATGCGATAGTCTGAGAAGCCGAGTCCTAAATACACGATAGTTCGAGGATTTGAGTTCGCAACATACGATAGTTCGAGGAGTTGAATCCTCAACATCAGATAGTCCGGGTAGCTGAGTTCACAATATACCGTAGTCTGAGAGTTGAGTCCTCGATATTTGATATAGTCCAAGGAGCAGAGTCCTCGACATATGATAGTTCGATGAGACGAATCTTCAATATATGATAGTCCGAGGAGCTGAGTCCCAATATATGATAGTCCTAGGAGTCGAGTCCTCAATATACGATATTTCGAGAAGTTGAGTCCTTACCATATAATTTGACGACCGTAGGTTTAGACTTTAGGGCCATATCGTGAGCGTCTGATTAGGTAAGAGTTATATTTTAATAATTTTTTTTGCATATGATGTCACTATAGAATTATATTATGTTTAGCTAACTTGTTAGGTATAGATGACATGGGTTAAGGTACGGTTTTCGAACATAAAAGTTGTTTTACAAGCTTATTAATATTGTACACTTACAAAATACATATGACAACTGCCCTACCACTGACGCTCAATGTAACTAAATAGTGCGTTGCTGGGATGCTCGCCCGATGTAGGACGAACCTCAAGGGTAGAAAAGAATAAAACATCACAGAACTTATCGTAAATTTCATAGTGCGTCAAATAAAATATAATATTAATCACAGATATAAAATAGAGGGGATAAGGAAAAATGACAAAGTTTGAAAAAAAATGATCAGACTGAAGCACATCAAGTTTTATTTGTAGGCTGAAGAACAAATGCTGGTTATAATTAGCATTATATACAACTTTTATACTACAAAATGCTAGTTACATCTAACATTATATTCAGTTTTACATTATACAAAATGCTAAACTAGCATTGTCCTTCAATCTAAATTTTAATCTAAGTTTATTCTTCTGGCTATTTTCCTGTATAAAATAACTACAACAAAACTTGATATTAGTCGCATTGATCGATAGTCTCTTTCAAGACTATATACAACAGGTGGTTATTTAAACTATAAAAATGAAAATGGAACGCCGCCTACTTATCCCGCCAACAATTCTCTTCGTCTTCTCCCAACACTTATTTTTCCGTGACCCGCTCGTTTCTCTTTGTCTTCTTCCAACACTTAAAACATTTTTTTAAAACTTCCTCTTCTCAAAAGAACGAAGAAAAAGAAAAGATCTTCTTCAGATCACTCTAGAATCATCTCCCTTCAGCTCTTCATTCATTCACTTCCGTCTCCACATTTTCCAAAAGGAAAACCAAAAAGGCCAAACATATAAAATGGAAGAATTGGACAACGTAGAAACACTTCGCTTCAAAATAGTGATAGACTCGGCCGTTGGAATATCGAAATTGACAGCTCGATTCATAAGGAACGAGTTTAATTCATACCTGGAAATAACGATCGGAGTTTAGGCTACGATGCATAGCACGATGACCGAGGGAAAGGAGATCAATGCGCGGATCTTGGAAACATCTAGTCAGAAGAGGTGCTGGCCAGTGAAGGCGGCGTATTACCAAGCAGCAATGGGTGCTGTTGTTGTCTATGACATTTTCGAGGAGAGATGCTTTTGATAGTGTTAATAAATGGCTGCAGGAGCTTTGCTAGTGAGTTTTTTTTTTTTTTTCATAAATCCTGACTAGCATTGTTCTTAGACACCGCACATAAGTTGGTAATAAATGTTAATGTTCTTTGTTAAAAAATAGCTTTGAAATGTTTAAAGGAGTAATCTTACAATGGAATATGTGAAATTCAGGTGAAATCATATTGTGGACATGCTATTGGAGAGTCAGTTTTTTCTAGTCTTAACCTGGATAAAATTCTACTTCTTAATGGTGATGTGGAACTAGGAGCTGGAAATGTGCCATGGGCACCAAGTCAGATGCATCATCAGCAGCCACTTCAACCTGTTCAAGCTTTGGGAAATGGAGAACAGAAGGCAAATAGTGGAGGCGATATGGAGTATGAGAAGTTTCCGTCTAAGATGAAGTGGTGGGTAAGACTTTGATTAGTTACTTTACACTGCTATTTGATCTCAAGCATTGACTTCTAGTAATCGATTTGTGACAGAAGTGGCTCTATCTATCTCTTGCAAGGCACGTTTGTTTAGTAGAACAACTACTTTTTTTGACGCTGATTATAAAACAAAAGCTTGGCTAAGACAATGAGAATGTGACAGACCCACTGATTAGCAAGGTAAGGGTGCACCCATTTCATCGCGTTTTAACTTTTAACAAAGGAAGCGCTTTCAATCTCTGTAGTCAAGAATGTAGAATAGCGACACCAAAGTCATTTTGCAGTTTCCTGCAGATATCGTTACTATAAAATATATGCAAATATGGACACCGGGAAGATAAGGAAAACTTCTGACACAAATGGTTGTATTATATTTGTTATGCAAAATTACGAAATTTTAGTATAATGTTTATTATAATTCCATCCACTGCATTTTTCGCATTTATCATGTAGTACACATAGGAATTTTAGATCTGTATTAAAACATCAATACAACCATCTGTATTGAAGTTTTTTAAACTAACATTAAGAAGGTATATGAAATATAGAATGGCCATATATTTTTTACCCACCTGCAAATGCAAGTGTTTACTGTAAAAGCAACATGAAATATGCAGTCAGCAGGGTTGATGAGATTCAAGAGGCCCTATTCACCAAACCTAGGTTTCTTAAAAGCAGTTCTCAGAGCAATACATTCATGTGAAGAGCTGCATGAAAAAGTAAACATATGTTTTTGTTACTGCATGCTTAGTAACAAGGATACTTTCGATTATGAATTGCAAGTCATTTTTCCTTTGGCATGACATGTTTGTTTTGTTTAATTGACGGATGGTTTCGCCATATCTATGACAAAGGGCTGGCAACTTTGTCTCGGTAGTACACTTTCCTGATATGCATGGTCTGAATCGAAAAATTATGCTTGATTCTGTCTTTTATGCAAAGAATGACATTGAAAGAAGATAAGGGTTTGTTGGCTTTGAGCATGCAAAGGATAATTTTATTTATTCTTTGTTTGGCATATTTCTGCTTCTTTTGCCTTACAGTGGACAAGCAACCTCTGTTGATTAGTGTTTACAAGAAGTTGAGTGTGTTATGACATTGATAGTTAAAAAGGTTTTGAGACTTGTTTCTTTCTTGTAATAACAGTTGTTCATTTTTCCCAGGTGCACCCTTAATTCACGAACTCAATCATAAAATAGCATGCAAATTGCCTACAAATCGATACCCGAGCAGGTAATGGCAGTGGAGAGGAAGTCGAACAGCACTATGACTAGTTATACCATCCCATGAAGCAACCCTCCAGTAATCTCTTATCAGACTTGTGCAGGTATAAACTAAATCCAGTCATTCTGAATCGTTTCATCTTGATAACCGTTTGTTAAGTTGATATCTAACTTATTTGCTGTGACGTTAACAAAATCCATTATCTGATTACACAACACCATGCAAGTGATGAGTAAGAAGTTTCTTTCCCAAATTTTGATACTATAATTTTCTCTCTGACTGCCTCTTTCTCTACCAGTCCATTTTGTAACATTGATGCACACATCTTCCACAATACCTGAAAGCCAAAACACCGTATCAAGGAAGAAACCAAACAGCTCAACTCGGATTGGGAAGTCTTTTAGGTTGAATTAAAAAGGATTTATGGAGCTGAGATTCTCTTGAAGTTGCTTAACATAATAGAAGTCCACAGCTCTAAGAAACAAATCGATCAAGCAAGAAAATCGATGGCTGGCCACAACAACGGAGATAGCTTGAAAATTCCAGAAATTAAATTCACTAAGCTCTCCAGTAATGGCGAATTTGTTGACTCTGTTTCAGGTTTGCTCTATACTTTTAACTCCACTTTATATGGAACATAAAATTACATAAATCTGCCAATAATATTCAGGCTAATTTGTCAGATAAGATTTCTGTGTGAATTATCTTCTAGCTTTGTTGAATTTGTACTGCGTGGATTAATGCTTCTGTTGTTGACAGTACGAGAAGGAATTGAGTTTTTCGACTGCATCGAAGAGCTAGAGTGTAGCGAACAGAGGAAGAAGAGGCAAAACCGCGTATAGGTGAGTGAATCTTACTCACGAATCTATGTTTGATTTCTATTTATGTGCTTGGATGATATATGTTGAGTATAATAATGTGTGCAAAGAATTGGAAGTAAGAAATGGCAAGGATGAGGAGTAGATGGTCGAAGCATGCCGCAATAACGCGGTAGGGGTAGGTCAACCGCTTACGGTCGACTGACTGAAGCCTGATTGCCTAAACCAGTGTGTGTGTAATATTAAAAACAAAATAAATTAAAAATAAACATGTATGTTTTGTGCATCAATCTAGAGGTGTTAACGTTGACTGGTGGTCGAAATGAATGAATAATCAAATGCGTGACAGGGGTATGTTAAGTGGTTAACCCCATAAGCTCTAACTGGACGACCGCTACATGTCAAATGGTATAGACCACCACTTATACTAAAAACAGCTACAACTTGTTGGTAAGACTTGTGCATTTCAGCCGATCCACCTAGGTTTGAGTCCCGTGTTGTCCTATTTTTGCAAGTGTATATTTTAATATTTAATAAATTATATTTACATTGAAAATAAATGGGAATAACTATATAAAGTAAATATGTAATTTTAGGAGAAATTTTTTATTTAAAATAAATTAATATTTGAATATATTTAATTTTTGATTTGTTGAAAGAAAATCCACTTTTAGTTTAAAATAATTATTTAAAATTTTATGTAAATTCTGGAAAATGAGAAATATTTTCTAATTAATAATTTTAGTATTCTAAAGTGAATTTTGTGATCAATTAGTCTAAATAAAAGTATATTATCCGAATACAGAAAATATACTAAATAATTTAAAGTTATTTAAATGTCAAATTTAACCCTTAAAATGGTTATTAGGCGATTCTACTGTTCTCATCTCTATATTGAAATTGGTTATTGTGAATGATTTATCAGCAAATAGTAGTTTAAATATTATATATATTTGATTAATCTATTTTTTTTATTTCTCCTTTCTTTTATTTAAATCGGATCACATGAATGATTCACCGTTGATATTGAGTTGATTAGCATTTTGATATGATACAGTGATGAAATTCTTTATATGGATTTTTGGTATTTATTATTAATAATATTTTCATGATTATGATGATTTTAATACCATGCGACGAAGAATCTGAATAAAAGTAGTTAAAATACCGTATAGTACGGGACTTTTGGTAATATTTTTTCAGTTATTATTTGGACTTGTTATATAGAATATTGTGGAGACTAAGCGTTATTTGCGAGCATTGAATAAACAATTGAGCATCATACAATGGTATGTGATGCTGATATGATACTTATTCCATGATTCATTTTAAGTTGATGTCACTCAAGTGATGGGAATTGATGTATTGGGATTATACTTATGTAAGGTGGTGTTTGGGGTTGAGCAAGTTTGTATGCTCGGGATTAAGCAAGTTTTATGCTCGGAGTATAGCACATTTATAGATGTTGAGTTATGAGAGTGTACCCATATGTGTGGATATGTTTATAGATATTATTTACTTGTCTATCATTGTAACGATTGGGAATTTGGAATATTTGAAATTGGAATGTTTAATTGATTTTAAATATTTAAAATTTAATTTTTAACTTGAATTTCAAATATCACCATTTATTTGATGATTTAATTATTGAATTTAATAATTGAAAATCGGGTAAAATATTGAATATGAAGTTTCAAGCTTGTTAAAAATATTTCAAAGGCTTATAAAATTTATATTGATAATACTGAAGATAATAAAAGTTTTAAAATTGAATTTGGAAGTGATTGGTTCAGTTTTAAAAATATATATTGTTAAATTGACATTTAGAAATAGCCTTTTGAGGCACAATCTCAGATTTTGACGAAAAAAATTCTATTGGATTCGTAATATCGTATTATTATCGGATTTCAAATTTCGTAGTGTTTGGAGTTGTCGTGTGATCGTACAGTATATAAATGTGCTGAATTTTACATCGAAAATTCAATATAATTATTGAGTCCAAAAAGTTATCTTCTCCATATGATCGAATTAGGACTCGAAACTTTTTCCTTGCGTTCAGAATAGCGGTATAACTTTATAAACGCCTAGCGGCACGCCTTGATAAGAGATCAAGATTTTAAGTTGCGTAATCGAGATAATTTGAAAATTTAAATAATATATATAAAACTGATTTGACAAAATCTTCACATCAGGCCTTTACATCTCTTTTCAAAAACATTGTACACTAACCATTTAAATATGCAAGACATATTATTCACGCAATCTCTTCCCTTTTTAAAACCAACAATGCACAGTTTTTTTTTTAAAAAAAAGAACGAAAATCAATCGCTGAATCCCACTTCGATTTTCCTCTGCTCCGTACCGTAAATGAATTGAAGAAAATAATGACGATAGCTTCTTCTTTCACGATTTGTTTTAGCTTCAAATTTCCCCAAAAAGAAATCGAACAAGGTTCGTTTGTTTTGTTCGTTGCGATCGAGTCGACCGAAGTCGACTGCCTATTTGGAGAATTCGCGACTGAGTCAGGTAGTAAGCGGGGTGAAGGCACGCACGAAAATGACTGTCGCATGGTCTTCGCAATGATGGAGTGGCACGGCTGTGGGGGTTCGTGATGTTTGATTTTGGGGCGGGAGTCGTCGAGGCATTGGTGATGGAAGGGGAGGCTCGGGCGACTCGAAGGGGTGGGTTGGCGTCCTTTGTCTCGGCCAGGCAGTGGAATGGCGATGGCGTACCTGGTCGCCTGGATCGTGCTTTGGTTTCAGGTAGCGGTAATTTTTTTTTTTAGTTTAACAGAAGTAAATTTATTTAGTGTTTTAAAAATTTGTTAATTAGGCTGTCAAAATGAAAAATTTAATCTTAAATAACTTATATTTGACAGCGACTGTATAAGAGGTAATTAGGCTGCTATATTAAGTTGTTGTCTAGGATCATTTATTTTGTTAATAGGTAATCAATTTAAATAAATAATCTGTTGATTAAGTTTAATTAAAAGTGAAAACGCTAATAAATTCGGAATTTACTTATACAAGGTTCAAATCGAACGAAACTAGTCGGGTATGTGAAAAAGGATTTCTATTTGGGATCGATTAGCAAATTAAAAATCAAAGGTGAGTTAATCTCACTCAAATTTGGATCATTGGTTAATTTTAAATAGTTAACATTAATTATTGGTTGATTGTTTTAATTTGATAATTATTATCAGTTTGGATGCTATTTTGTATATAGCAGTGTGTGTGTATTGGAGTGATTGATATTCCCGTATATATATAGCGGATGAGACCCTATACACCCCGCATAATAGTGGATGACCCTTTATACCGTGATATCCCCCTCGAAGCGGGATTGATATTTTTATATTGGTTTTAACATCTGTGGATGCAGGGAAAACAGGTTGGAAGGATCCAACGGGATTCCTCAAAAATGTTGAAATTATTTTTATATTAAGTTATATGAATTATTGATTAATTTGTGATAGTTGATATTGAAAATTTAAATTATTGAATGCTATGGAAATACTGGATATATTTTCGTATTTTAAAATATCAACAGTATAAAAATTTGAATTTTTGAAGGAAATTATTAAGTAAAATATCTATTGTGAAGTTGAAAAAAATTAAAGAAAGAATTTGGAAAAAGTAAATAGTTTGATTTTAAAATTTTATTTAATAAATTACGAATATGGAAAAATAGAGACTTTTGAGTAAATGCGGAAAAAGGTGTTTTGAAAGAATGTATTTTAAATTTAAGATTTGAATAGTTTGGAAAAAAATAAAGGAGAATTTTTGAAATAAAGTATGAAATCGATGTTCCAAATTTAAATAAGATTTTAAATCAGAAAAAGGAAGTGAATCTGAAATTAGGGGGTTTTGGAATAAAACTGGGTAAACCAAGAAATAAATTTTAAAATGGAATTTACCCAAGAATCAATTTGACAATTAATTAAGTGTATGAAACAGTGATTAAATGGGAAATAAGACTATGGATTTATAAATGAGGTTTATAAATAAAGTGAAGTAAATTATCAGTGGATAATTTGAAATTATAAATTCACAGTAGGAATTTATAAGGAGATGGATAAATCGTTTTGAAATAAATAGTAGTTTTATTTTTAAAAATGTGAAAAGGGAATTTACGGAATTGGACGTAAATTAAGCTGGAAATAAATTGAGAAGGATTTATAAATGATTAGACTTGCTATATTGAAGTTAAAAAAAGTATTTTTTTGGAAAGTTAAGTCATTTTAAAAAGGAAGGTTTCAAAGTATTATTTAGAAAATGTTAAAGTGTTTAAAGAATGTTTTAGAAAATTTACTATTTAATTATTTAAAATTTGATAAAGTATTTATTAATTAAGTTAGTTATGTTAGTTCATTATTATTTTAGGTTTAAGCTGCATTTTTATTTCAAAAGATAATTATTAAATATTAATATTTTATAAAATAGTTTTATTTAAAAGGTAGGTTTTGTCTGAAGTTTTACCTGGAGAGTTATTATAGAAATTTCATAAATATTATTTTAAAATTATTAAATTGAGTTTTTGGGATGTATTGATATATTCGTGTGGCGTAACCAAAGGCAATGACTACCTGCAGTTAAGATTTGGATTTATCTGGGACAGAGATGTAACAATTGAACTATGATCTATGCTTTGATACCGCAGTGGTATTTTCCATATTATTTAAAAAGGGTTTTTAGATATTTCGAAAGGAAGAAGATAATTTTGTGAATATGCCGAAATTCGATAAGATAAGTGTATAATTTTGGATATGTTGATTTAATTTATTTAAAATTAAATTTTAATAAGACTTGGTGTTTTCTGGTGAAATTGAAGTATTTTGTTAAATTGATTGGTTAGTTGATAATTAAATAACCGACGATCAATCTGGACCCAAATATAACTTTGGAAATATCTAGAAGAAGTACGGGAATTATATGGTACAGTTACCATTCGAGGTGCTATACTGTACATATAAACTCGTTCGTTCTTTTAAGAGTTGATAAGGAAATCCGTCCACTAACGGTTAGGAGGTGATCTCCGATCTTATTTTCGTCTGTTTATTTTCCAAAGAACCGAGATTGAGTTTACTGAGAAATGACGAACGTTGTTTCAAAGAGACCAGGATCAGATTTGTGATCCGAAAACCACTACGATCCAATGAGTATGTTTTTGGAAAGAAGACAAGAGCTTAGAGTCGAAGATGGAGCAGTGAAGTGCAAGGGCTAATCCCTACTAATCCTAAGGTGATTCCAAAATGGATGTAGTATAAGTAGTGCCTTCGGTTTCGTTCGGACCGGGAACGGGCTTGTATGGATGAATGCTATCAGTACATTGTCATTGGAGGACAATGAGCATTCTAAGTGAATATTTCTAAAAAGGGAATGCTTAACCTCGAGCCTCATCAACCAGGAATGACTGAAAATTTAGGGAGACGCAGCAAGGCTAAGTGGGTCACACCCAAGTATGGTAAGGTTACCACTATCTAGAGTCCCTTTTATTCGGCTGTGTGGCGGTTGCTGATCCCAACTGTGGGGTAATCTTATTCATGCTATCTTGTTTAAGAGGTAGTCCGGTCTTGTGTAGCAAGGGATCTCGGTGATCCTCGGTATAGTGTTTCTAGACTTGTACTGTGATAGGTGGTACCCCAGTGCCTAGTCATTCAGTTGGAATCCATTCTCCAATACGTGCCTTTACGGTTTTGATTGTAGAGCCTAGTATTGTTGGAATTCAATGAATGTAACGATTTCAGCTATTTGAATAAGTATTTGTATTTAGACATTATTATAATATTAGAGGATTTTGATATGAAATGTTTTGGTTATCGTAAGGTAAAAACCCATCGTGTTTATTTGTGGCGTGTTCTTACGAGATACCTTTGATTTTCAAAGGATTTTTGAACTTTAATAATTCAAATTGAGTGTGTTTTCTCATGCTAGTTTTCCAGACTCACTCGGATGTTATTTAGTATAATGCTCGTGTCAGACCGAGTATTACAAATACTGAATAGGATGATATAGAGCTCAAGAAACGAGCTGGATGACGAGACGTATCACACATACTTGGTGTATATTCCGTTGTGCGTTGTAAGCTACATAGTCAGATTTTGTGAGGGCAAGTTATTATAACTATCCGGTATTGTGCTATTGATGTATTGTACTCTGATGAAATGTGTGAAAAACAGTACTAGTTATTTTTGTGTAAAGATCAGTTGTTATATATTATATATTGTTCTGCTGCGATTGTGAGATTCTGTGTTGTTATTTCTATTTTCTCCTTCTACCTCTTTCTTCCGTCCTTAACGATCTAGTATTCTAGCATTTGATTGTCCGTCATGTAATACAGTAGGTGTATTGATGTCGATTTTCGAAGGTCGAAAATCCGAACTGTGACACTTGGTATCAAAGCTGAAGGTTAAGCGTGAACCTTGGCTTTGGTAGGGATCACTCATTAGAGATAGGGTCAATAGCACCCAAAGATGAGTTTGAGTGTATTAAAAGATACGAGTGCGTATTTGTTAGTGAATATAAAATTGTTTTATACTGTGTTGATTGGTTTGTTGAGTGGCTTATGGATTCTGGTCAATACAAGTAATTAACGTTATTGACAGCGATCTCTAAACACTTGAATAGAGCAACTTGACATAGTATCGTTTTAAATGGGGTAAATGAAATAATTTTATCCAAATAATTTTATTATAAAAGAAATAATTTTTGTAAATTTTTATTGTTATATATGGGGTGCATGGTTGTTAGGAAATGATAGTATTAAACTATTATCATTGTTGTTAAAATTGTATAAAAGTTGATATTAACCAAAAGTTAAGAGAAACAATTCATATAACAAAATGGAGTATGTAGGTGTGAATTACAAATGTAGTTTATAATTTAAAATGAAATAAAAATTTCAAAGGAATATTTCAAATATAGATTTAAAGAATTTAAATTTGGAAATTGAAATTTTTTTATCCCATTGGTTTTGAAAATGTTTTTCAAAATTGGAAAATAATAGTGATATTATTTGGAAATATTTTAAATTGGAAATGAAATCTTCTGAGATTTGGAATAAAATTATTTAAAATGGTTTTTAAAAGAATAAAAGCACTGAACTCATTTTGGTTGTTGGAAATAATTTTGGTGATGACTACAGCATCATCGATGATCATTTCGAGTTTTCAAGGGGAGATTTCAGACGTGAATGTTTTGGATTGGAATTTGTTTGCAAAGCTGGTTTTGATGTTGAAATGCGAAGGGATAATTTGATATACAAATGACTTATGATTATGTAGTTGATTTCAAAAATGAATTTGAAATATTAAGTAGTTGTTTAATAGTTGTTTAAAAACTCTAGAGTTGGTTTAAAATGTTATGGAATATAAATAAGTTTCAAAACTTATAAAACTTGAAATTTTAATTGAAATGGAAATTTGCCTGAATTAAGTTAAATAAGAGAAATTTGGAATTGAGCCTAAGTAGGCTAAAGGAAATGATTATTTAAAATATGTCTATTAAGATTGTAAACAAATGTGTAGATGAACAAATGAATTTGGATTTGCAAGTAAATGGAATTGAAATTGAATATTAGAATTTAATTTGAGTTGTGATAAATCAAGTGAAATTGAGAAATTAGTTCGAGTAGGATTAAATAAGATGAAAGTTGGAAAATAAATTTGTAAAGAGGTAAATTAGATTCAAATGGAATTGAAAATTTATTTTGAATGAAATGGATATAAACCAAGTGATTAAGTGGAAGTAAATATAAGGAGTTGTATGAAATATTTATATGAAACTTAAGAAATGGATGGTGAAATTCTTAAGTGAATTTGGTATTAGAAATATACTAAGTTAATATTTGAATGAAGATTTAATAAAAGTGGTGAAAAAGAAAAATTGTGAATGAGAGAATGGGAATTAAAATAAAGGGTGGATAGAAGGAAATTGATATAGCTAACAATCAATTGGAAATTAATACGTAAGTTGTACGCATATTATTTTATTTGCATAACAATTTGATCCAGATTCGAGCATAGAATTTTAAGATAGTTATATCGGTTCGAATTGGGATTTTTCACTCAATTTTTGACGGCGAAACCCTGGATATGGATTTTTGATTGATTCAGGAGTTCTTTATCATAGTATGCGCCTATGCAAGGAGGATGATGGTTTCTGATCAGGGAACCAGATCTGAGTCCACACTAGAGAGTCATGTGAACGATGCTAGTTTGAAAGTGAAGTTGTGTGATTGAGCGAGCGATCGGATTTGATTTTGTGTACGAATGATGTATGTACATCGTACGGGCTTAGTAAAGTAAATCTTGAAAGGTTTGAAAGGGAGTAAATAAAAATGATTTTGAATTGAATAATCACGTATGATTGGTAAGTAAGATGCAGGTATTTAAAAACACAAGATAAATTAATATCTTCGATTTCAGAAGTAAAATTTGATTGCCCAACAAAAGAATGTATTTAAATTGTCATATGAAATTTGATGGATTTTCTAATATAGCCACTTGGCTTTTGTTTTCTTTTGAAAATTTAGGGGCCGTAGAGATAGTTTTGCAATTGTTTCGATCTAGCCGCGCAAAGGAGAAGCTGGCAAAAATTTTCGAAAATTTAGGGAGTTAGAAAATTTTGGAGAAATTTTGATAATTTAAAATTTGGTTTTAAATTATAATTTGGACAATTGAAGGAGTAATATTATTTGAAATCTTGGAATGAGTTTGAGAAGTCAGTAAGAGTGATAGCTTCAACAAAAAAAAGATTGTTTTTGGGAAGTTGTTGAAACTGTATGGATTTGGAAATTAGTTATCGGGTTATGGACCATTTTTTTTACCTGGCAATTTCGAGAACGAAATTCTTATAAGGGGGAGGAATACAACGATCCGAAATTTTGGATATTTGAAATTGGAATATTTAATGATTTTAAATATTTAAAAGTTAATTTTTAACTTGAATTTCAAATACCACTGTTTATTTGATGATTTAATTATTGAATTTAATAATTGAAAATAGGGTAAAATATTGAATCTGAAGTTTCAGCTTGTTAAAAATATTTCAAAGGCTTATAAAATTTAAATTGATAATGTTGAAGATGATTAAAGTTTTTAAACTTGAATTTGGAAGTGATTGGTTTAGTTTTAAAAAATTATATTGTTAAATTGACATTTAAAAATAGCCTTCCGAGGCACAGCCTCGGATTTCGACGAAACAAGTTCCATTGGATCCGTAACAGTGTATTATTATCGGATTTCAAATTTCATAATGTTTGGAGTTGTCGTGTGATCATACGATATATAAGTGTGCTGAAATTTATATTGAAAATTCAATATAATTATTGAGTCCAAAAAGCTGTCTTCTCCATACGATTTAATTAGGACTCGAAACCTTTTTCATTGCGTTCGGAATAGGGGTATAACATTATAAACGCCTAGCGTCACGCCTTGATAGGAGGTCAAGATTTTAAGTTGTGTAATCGAGACAATTTGAAAATTTAAATAATGTATATAAAATTGATTTGACAAAATCTTCACATTAGGCCTTTTACACCTCTTTTCAAAAACACTGTGCACTAACCATTCAAACACAGAAAACATACTATTCATGCAATCTCTTCGCTTTTTAAAAACAACAGCGTGCATTTTTTTTGAAAAGAAAAGAATGAAATCAATCGCAGAGTCCCACTCTGATTTTCATCTCCACCCTACCGTAAACGAATCAAAGAAAATAATGGCGAAATCTTCTTTTTTCACGATTTGTTCTAGCTCTAAATTTCCCCAAAACGAAATCGAAGGAGGTTCATTCGTTTTGTTTATCGTGATCGAGGCGACCAGAGTCGGCTGCCTATTCGGAGAATTTGGGGACGAGTCAGGTGGTAAGCAGGGTGGAGGCGCTTGCGAAAATGGCTGTCGTGTTGTCTCCATCTTCGCGGTGATGGAGAGGCTCGGCTATGGGGGTTCATGATGTTTGATTTTGGGGCGCGAGTCATCGAGGCATTGGTGATGGAAGGGGAGGCTCGGGTGACTCGAAGGGGTGGGTTGGTGCCCTCTGGCTCGCTAGGCAGTGAAATGGCAACGGCGTGCTTGGTCGCCTGGATCGTGCTTTGATTTAAGGTAGCGGTTAGTTTTTTTAGTTTAACAGAAGTTAAAATATTAATGTTTTAAAAATTTGTTAATTAGGCGTTAAAATGAAAACTTAAGCTTAAATAACTTATAATTTGACAGTGAGTGTATAAGAGGTAATTAGGCTGCTATATTAAGTTGTTGCATAGGTTCATTTATTTCGTTAATAGGTGATCAATTTAAAATAAGTAATTTGTTGATTAAGTTTAATTAAAAGTGAAAATGCTAATAAATTCGGAATTTACTTATATGAGGTTTAAATCAAACGATTAGGATTTATAAATGAAAAGGGAATTTACGGAATTGGACATAAATTGAGCTGGAAATAAATCGAGAAGGATTTATAAATGATTAGGCTGGCTATATTAAAGTTGAAAAAAAAATATTTTTTTGGGAAGTTAAGTTATTTTAAAAAGGAAAGGTTTTAAAGTATTATTTAGAAAATGTTAAAGTGTTTAAAGAATGTTTTAGAAAATTTATTATTTAACTGTTTCAAAATTTGTTAAAGTATTTATTAATTAAGTTAGTTACAGTAGTTAATTATTATTAAAGGTTTAAGCAACATTTTTATTTTGAAAGATAATTATTAAATATTTATAAAATAGCTTTATTTAAAAAGGTAGTTTTTGTCTGAAGTTTTACCTGGAGAGTTATTACAGAAATTTCATAAATACTATTTTGATATTATTAAATAGAGTTTTTGAGAAGTATTGGTATACACGTATGGCGTAATCGGAGGCAGTGAGTGCCAGCAGTTAAGACTTGGATTTCTCTGGGATAGAGACATAACCATTGAACTGTGATCCATGGTTTGATACCGCAGTGGTACTTTCCATATTATTTCAAAAGGATTTTTAAATATTTTGAAAGGAAGAAGGTAATTTTGTGAATATGTCGAATTCGATAAGATAAATGTATATTTTTGGATAAAGAGATTTAATTTATTTAAAATTTAATTTTAATAAGACTTGGTGTTTTTCGATGAAATTGAAGTATTTTGTTAAATTGATTGGTTATTTGGTAGTTAAATAACCAACTATCAATCTGGACCCAAATATAACTTTGGAAATATCTAGAAGCAGTACGGAAATTATATGGCACAGTTACCATTCAAGGTGCTATACAGTTTGTATAAACTCATTCGTTCTTCTAGGAGTTGATAAGGAAATCCGTTCACTAACGGTTAGGAGGTGATCTTCGATCTTATTTCATTTGTTTATTTCCTAAAGAAATGGGGTTGAGTTTACTGAGAAATGGCGAAAGTTATTTTGAAGAGACCGGGATCAGATTTATGATCCAAAAACCACTTCGATCCAACGAGTACGTTTACAAAATGAAGACAAGAGCTTGGAGTCGAAGATGGAGCAGTGAAGTGCAAGTCTAATCGTTACTAATCCTAAGGGTGATTCCAAAATGGATGTAGTAGGAGTAGTGCCTTCGGTTCCGTTCGGCCCGAGAACGGACTTGTATGAATGAATGCTATCAGTACATTGTCATTGGAGGACAATGAGCATTCTAAGTGAATATTTCTAAAAAGGCAACGCTTAGCCTCGAGCATAATCAACCGAGAATGACTGAAAATCAGAGGAGATGCAGCAAGGTTAAGTGGGTTGCACCCAAGTAAGGTAAGGTTACCCCTATCTAGAGTCCTTTTTATTCGGCCGTGTCGCGGATGCTGATCCCAACCGTGGGGTAATCTTATTTGGGCTATCCAATTTAAGGGGTAGTCCGATCTTGTGTAGCATAGGATCCCAAAGTGATCCTCGGTACAGTGTTTCTAGACTTGTACTTTGATAGGTGGTACCCCAGTGGCTAGCCATTCATTTGGAATCCATTCTCCAATACGTGCCTTTACGGTTTTGATTGTAGAGCCTAATATTGCTGGAATTTAATTAATGTAACAATTTTAACTATTTGAATAAGTATTTGTACTTAGACATTATTATTATATCATAGGATTTTGATATGAAACGTTTTGGTTATCATAAGGTAAAAACCCATCGTGTTTATTTGTGACACAGTCTTAGAAGATACCTTTGATTTTTAAAGGATTTTTGAACTTTAATAATTCAAATTGAGTGTGTTTTCTCACGTTGTTTTTTCAGACTGACTCGGGTGTTATTTTATTATAATGCTCAGGTCAGACTGAGTATTACAGATACTGGATGGGATGCTATGGAGCTCAGGAGACAAGATGGTTGATGATGAGACGTATCACACATACTTGGTGTATATTCCGCTGTGCATTGTAAGCTATATAGTCAGCTTCTGTGAGGGCAAGTTATTATAACTGTCAAGTATTGTGCTATTGATGTATTGTACTCTGATGATGCAATGTATGAAAACAGTAACAGTTCCTTTGTGTAAAGATCAGTTGTTATATATTATATATTATTCCGCTGCGATTGTGGATTCTATGTTGTTATTTCTATTTTCTCCTTCTACCTCTTTCTTCTTTCCCTAACGATCCGGTATTTCCAGCATTTGATTTTTCGGAATGTAATATAGTGGGCGTATTGATGTCGATTTTTGAAGGTCGAAAATCTGGACCGTGACAATCATGAAGTATTCCGAGGATATGATTAGGAGTTACCGGGAACCAGATGGTCAGTGTTCACTCTGGTGGCTTGATCATGGGGTCGTGCCCTAGATCTGTTACACTTTTTATTGTATTAAACGTGCATCATTGGATTTGAGTGAAGGGTGGTGTAGCCCTAGCCCCTTTTTATCATCCAGGCCAGCAGTCTGTTACCTTTGGGGCGTGAGTCGGGATCGTGACTAGGAGTCCTTGCATTAACGAGCACATTAGGTGGATATTGTCGTGATTACTGTGGATGTAACTGAAGAATGTATGAGCAGACCCATGTGAGCTCTTGGAGCAGACGAGTAACTGTTAGTCTCCCATCTAGTTCAACATAGATTGGTGAATAAGTATATGTTATCTATACATCTCACTTAAGTATTAGGAGAGAATCCGATGGATAACATAGATGCTCTTAGAGATGGCAAATAACTATGATGTGATATGATTGGGTGGTGTAACCCATATATTATGGTTAACTCTACTAGTTAAGACATTGTGTCTATTGTACAGTCAATTCTTATCACTATTTACTGTTTATTTCTATACGAGGAGTTGATATTACACCTATGATGTGATAGATGTCCAAAGTACAGTTGATTCTCATATCTTCTATTTTATACGATTTACCCGATATGCGCCTTATATTTACATATTTTACAATGATGTTGATATTATATTATTTGAGACCGAAAGATATATTTGGGCCATGCTATGTGCTAACGTATTATACTTAGTGGTATCTCTCTTATTGATGATTTTTGGATATGGATAAGTCGCTTACTAAATGTTATTTTATGACTTAAGATTTGGTATACTTTTATATGGTTGATGACAAATTTATGCATGGTTTGTGGTATTTTACTTACATGGTATTTTGGGTGGTTTAAGATATCATCATTATAAATAGTGACATTATGATTAATGTTTGAGTTATTCTGTTGATGTTATTATTTATTATTATATCTAGTTTGTTCCGAGTTTCTTACATTTATTGACCTTTTGATTTAGACATCTGAAAAGTGTGTTATTTATGCAATACTCGAGTCAGCCTGAGACATTTCAGGTTCAGGGACAGTGGGAACAACTTGTATTTTGAGCATATAGGAGGCAAATATTCAGTATGAGCGTTATCAACTTGTATCATATTGTCTCATGTATGCATATTCACACGATGTAAATTGGACATACTTTGTATATTTAGTATTATATATTGTTACTACGGTTCTGACTCTTTATTCTCTGTTATATTCTATATATTGTGTATTGTTCTATCCTGGAGATACACATGTTTATTACTTTGTGTCGATAATGTGTACATATGAGTGAGTTATTTATTTGATGTCTAAACACATATTGGTGTTAGCACAAGAGAATATTCACTTGTGTAGTGTGCACCACATATCGCCTTATTCTCTATCTTATCTGACGGTATTACCTTGTAGTATTCTTAGATAGTATGGGTATAAGGGTGAGGGAGTTTATGTCATAGCACATCAAATAAAATATAATATACATCACATATATAAAACAGGAGAGACAGAAATAACCGAGTGAACAACAGAGCACGGATGCACGAAGTTATACAAAATAGTAATAAAATTTATACAATAGAAATAAACTAAATAAAATTATCCAATAGTAAAGCAAACACTGTCTAGTCTCTATGGTTGTAGAATAGAATAAGCAATAGTATATCCATATAAAATGCGAGAAAGCTCCATCCAACTCGTCTTGCGCACAGCCATTGCATACATCTAGTTAGACCTGTTATCTAGTCTACTCATTTAAGAGTACCTAAGATAATAAGAAGTAATGTATAAAACCTCGAGTTAGACAAAGTTTGGTGTAAGCGATGAATGAACCTTATAATCCTATATGAGTTGATATAGTAAGGAACAAGGTATATGAAAAATAGTTTACATATCCCTGCAACCGAAGAGTTAGCACATAACATCATAATATGCTACTCTACAATCATTCTAAGAGTGTATTACATCCTAAATATGACAGTGGGTGTCCAGGTATCCCTATGCATTATACCTTTCTTATGCGAGGTCCTAGAATGACAGACTATAGGGGAATAAACCAAAGTAGATATAACGTCCATCAAATAATCCTCATCATCACACAATGTAATTGGATATAAGATAACTCGTACGACATAATCATAAGCCAGAGACCCAATCAAATACCGGTTCAATAGCGCTTAATTCTTGTCAGTTCATAAGGCCAGGAAATAGACCCCTATGTGTAAGGTCCATGGTAATCCATAGTCATAAGATCTCGACACAGTCATAATCCAGGTAGGCATCCCTATGTACCCCCTCAACATGAGCACATAGGAAACCTTAGATGTCTATGATCCCTTCGCACATGCCTTCATAATGGAACACATACATTCTACTCGCATCTGTAGTGGAATACAATCATAATTCCACTCACGAACTTCCCTTATTGAACCCACCATCTGGATCATCACTTCGGCTCTAGTCATTGAGCTAATATCAGCAGCACCTAAAACCATTCACCATCGAGTTACCATCATCAATGTTTCGAAGTTATCATCTTTCACGTGTTACTACATCGCCATCGAATCCCAAGCAGACAAAGAAACACCTACAACACGACCCGTAGAGTCTTTGCAACATTCCTTGGAATTCTTATAGCTACTAGACTCAAACATTCATATCGGTACCGGCCTAAAGTAATCCGTGCCCAATTGAAAACTAGACCAACTTTGGGTCACCCTGCCTCCATGAAGTCCTCTTCCACTAATGCTCGAACTTCCAAGTTTCCAAACCCTCGCCATCATTAGAAAAGTGGTCAAAAGTGGTCAGTACGGATCTATATGATCGGTATCGAGCTCTATACTTAGTCAAAATGTTAACTATGGCTTTCGAATATCCTTCTCCATCGTTTCAAAGCAAGCCCCAAGGTTTATCCCTATTCTACCCAAAAAAAATCATCTACAATGACTTGATTTCACCTTTCCTTTGGAACTTCATGCACACACTCATGAACCCGATGTCATCCTTAAGAATTCGCAAACATAACCCAAGCACAACCCAAGATAGTAAAACCAAACCAAAAGCAACTCATCGACCTGAATTCAGATCATCACCGATTTTAATTCCTTCACCCAAACTGTCTGCTCCTTGAATTACAAGCACCGCACACCCTTCAAAGCCCCTCTACCAAATTACATCTGATTTGGAGTTATTTTGCCTTCTTTTTTGACCAAGTCGACAATCTATCTTCCTAATTTCACTAAAGCACTAACAAAACGTATCAAAAAAATTCATCTAAGCAATCATATCATACATAAGCATTCATCAAACATTTTCAAGCAATTTAAACAAGATTAACATGTAAATCATAGTCTAAATCTAACTTTTCATTAACATGACTAATGGTTCAAAGAGGTCATAAATTTTTTTAAAATCAAATCCAATCATTTTTATTTCGACCATAATCTTTTTCAAAGATGTATTAAAACTTATAAACGTTTTAGGATCAAAAATCATGTTAAAAACACCTATTTTAACCATATGACCAAGTACATAATAGTGATCGGCCAAGAACCACTCGCATAATACCAAAAATACCAGTATTTTCCTCAAGTCCGAATAAATAGTAGTAATTTGGATCCTAAGGAAATAAAAATGATATATCTACAATCTCTCTTGCTAATTACCCTTCTAATGATGGTTTAAGCTAATATCAGTAAGAAAAAATAGAATCTTTCAGATGAAATTAGGATCAACGATGATTAGGAATTGATTTGGGAAAGTAGGAAATGTATGGAGAAGCCCCGTCAGCCCCAATTAGGAACAATACCCGAAACTAGTTAGTGGGCTAAGTTTTTTGCCTAATCAATTACGCACTAATCTGTCTAATAATAAACAGAATTTAAGATGGCCATATTTCATAAACGGTAAGTCTATTTTCCTACTATGACTACTCTATGAAAAGAGAAACTGCAAGCCCGACCTAAGAAATGCAATTTCAGAATCTAATTCTGCTCCTATCAATAGTTATAGGCTTCGTAGGAATTTCTGGGTCCAAACTGTCTGATAAAAATTATAAAGATGGAAAATGTCCCCATTAGTCATTTTGCAAAATTTTAGAGCTATATGATCTGATATGAATTAAGTTATAGTATTTTAAAATCCTCCAATACGTAAAATATGGGTTGTTACAATATGTTTCACTCATCAAACACATGTCTGTCATTTTCTTCTTTTTCTATGTACTCTGATAGGTCAATTAAGAGGACCGGTGGTGACTTTGAGGCGTGATGATGTGGCGGAGATGCACATTTATTAGTTATCTACTATTTTTATTTCTGTTAGACATTATACTATTTCTATTTCCAGTATAAAGAGAAATGTTGTAGTTAGAATTCATTAGGTTTTGTATTGTTATACTTTTTTGGGATTGTATTATTAATTACTATTATATTTTATTCCTTTCGTTATGAGTTTTGAAAAGTGTAGAATATTATAGATAGCTCTGATACATTATATATATATTTTACCTCAAAACGATTAGTCAACTACGAGGTCTGTGATGTCCGCATCATTTTATTGTGGATCGGGGCGTCGTAAATGGTAGGTTGTTGCAACATCATCTTGATGTTTTAGCACCCTTCTTAGGTACCCTTCCATAACTCTCCTTTAGAGTTTTTAAATCTTTAGGATTGAACAACATCATGGCACCCTGCCTTATACTATTGGACTTTAGACTGATGGTCAAGGCACTCTGCCATCTAATAACTACATGACTTGGTATATTTTTACGGTCATCGTTCAACACCTTTCTTTCATTCATTTATAGTGTACCCTACACCTTCTTTGGATAAAATGTCTTTTTCTTTGATTAAATGATATCCTATCATTTATTAGCTTTCCTAAGTTTTCCTTCCATTTAAAAAATAAGTTAACACAATTTTAACTTATAAAATCCTTCTTTTATTCATCCCTATGAAATAATTTATTAACATTTGAAAACTATCTTCTAAAGTGCTTTAAGTATTTCTTATTTTACTAAGAAAAATAACTTCCTATATTATCACATTTGACATTAACTGTCGCATATTGGCTATCCCATAGCCTTCAAAAGTTGAGCCTAGTTATCGCACACTGGCTATTTCATAGCCATCGTATGTTGATATTTCCTAGGCCATCACTAGTTGACCCTCACGTAGCCATTACATGTTGATAGCGTTTTAGTATCGTAAGTTTGCCTTATGAAACTGTTATGGGTTGACAACTTCCCATGATGTCACATGTTAAGCTTCTGTAGCCATCGTAGTTTGACACTTCATTAATTATTGAGTGTTGACTCCAAATAGCTATCGCTCATTATCTATTCTAAGCCTTCACATATTGAGTTTCCATCTAGCCTTTGCATATTTAAATTTTTAGTTTAGAATACTGGTTGGGTTAACTTTTTTATAGATTTAATGGTTTTGGTAAAAGGAAATGGTACTAGATTTAGAAGGGGTATGTTGTAAGGAAGAGTAGGAATGCCTGATAACAAAGATAGAAAGAATATTCTTGTGTAATGTAACAATCCATAATTTTATCACTTTGAATTGAAATATTTAATTAATTCTAAATATTCAGATGTTTTTTAAATGGTGAATAATTTCCTTTAATTATATTATATAATGATAATAAGTAGTTTATAATGGTTTTATAAATACATAAACTTATTTTATAAAGATATATATAGACATCTTCGCATTCTGCTAGCTTGACATTGTATTTTTATAAAGGGATTTTAATATTATTTGATATGGTTTTATAGCTTAAATAATCCTGTTTTATTATTTAAAGACGGTAAGAAATTTATTTTCAAGTTTTATTTACATAAATAAATAGTTTGATTAAAAACTAAAAATGTGACCAAGATTCAACTTTTGAATTATCGTCCATTCGTCGAACGGAAGTTTTTTCAAATTGTTGCAACATTATTTGATACACATACACATATGCATGCACACACACACACACACATATTTATACACCATTAGTCATATCAAGAATTTGTATCTAAATATGTATATACATAAACTTCCTTATATGTATACAAATGAAAGCTTCATCCTCAAGAGTCAAAAAAGCAAACTTACAATTAACTGCACATCACTTTACATACCTAAACATGAAATTATGGAAGGCACATGGAGGGGGGTGAGTTCAGTCGTGAGTTAAAGAGGGAGGGGTATTTTGGTAATTTTATATACAAGGATTTTTACCCTTTAAATATGCTTGCGCATCCTCTTCCTTTCTTTACAAATTCACTCTCAAAATTCCTAAGCTACTCTTCTTCTTCTAAGGCACAATAATGGCACCCATCTCCTTTTAAAATATTCTAAAATCAAACCGAAGTTCTACCGAAAAAATCATAAGATATAGAGAGATATACCACTTTAAATGCAAATCAAGTTAGTGATCATCTCTTCTTTCTCCTTGCTTGGCCGAGTTAATCAAGAGCTGCATCCACCTTCTTACTCTCTCAAGTACAAGTACGAGCATACCCAAGGTTACCAGGGCAGGATTCATAAGCTTGGGTATGGAAATAGTGAAGCTATAATCAATTTTATAGCATAAAAAGTTAGATTGGGATAGCATGAAAGTGTGAACACACTTTTAACTTGGTTTATTTAATTCTAATATATATAATTGATTATATGATTGCTTATATGGTAGTTTAATATGTTTGGATGATGACTGGTTGAGAAAAGTAAGCTTATTATAATTTATGTTGCAACAATCATATTTATCAAGGTAGTGATGGCTATTTGATATGCCATGAATATTCGATGAAAAATCATCCATATTATACCCAAAATAGTATGTAATAAGATAGGTTAAGCCTTTCTTTAAATCTTAAACCAAAAAGAAATGTTTTTGGAAAGACTTAGAATTTGTTTTACAAAGAAAGAAGTTAAAAATGTGGAGTTTTGAAATTTTTGGAAAAATAAAATCTATAGTTTCATTTAAGAAAAATAATAGTTTTAAAGGTCAAAAATAATATAGAAATATTATACGGTTTTATATAAAAGAATCTGGAATTGAAAAGATGGAAGTTAAATATTATGACAATATAACATTAAAGATGTGGGATAAAGTGAAAATGAGGTTCTAATAAAGAAAAATGGAAAAAAATTGGTTTACTATATTTTATTATGTTATTAAAACAATTTATATTTTGGGAAAGTTTTATTAAAATTGACTGAAAGGTGAAAAGTAAACCGTCGCGTTTCGGCAGTTCGCGATTTTGCGATCTGAAAAGTTAAGCGGATGTGTAGGATAAATTATAAGTTGGAATTCTTTGAAAAATAATTTTCCAATCCCCCTTGACCATAGTTTATAAATGAAAAAGGAAAATCAAGATTCCATTTGGTAAAGTTTGAAATATATCAAAATCAAGTTTTTAAAATCATCGTGTTTTGGCTATTCGTAAAATATTGTTTTCAACTCTTTAAAATGAATGTTTTTAAATCTTTAAGAATATAAAATAAATTTCATAAATACATTATAATATTTAAAAGGAATTTTAATTATAAAAATGGGCATATATATGTAATGAAATTGGTGTTTTAATTTATAGAGCTTTAAAATCACTATTCGTCGACAGTTTAACAATAGGAATCGGTAACCATTGAATAAATGATTTGAACTTGGAATTTCATTTTGAATCGTTTTGAAATGTTTTTCAAATGATAAATAAAATATTTTTAAAAGTTTAGATTCGATTAAATAACTTGACCACCTTATGGGTGACGGAGAGCCACTCTTTAGGTTGGAGTTTGGAAAACCAGAGTCCTGCTCCCACCAGGTATCCGGACTGGTTCGACAGAGGAGATAGTTAATTTAATTTACTTGGATCACATTTTCTTACGATAAAAGAAAAAAGATTTGGATTTTTCCAAAAAGGTTAAACAAGGTTTAAAATAAGATTTTGATGGTAAAGAACAGTCTAGTTAAACTCTATATTAAATTCCAAGAAGGGAACTTGTACTATTCACATGAATTTAAAAGTTGATTTTACCGTTATTCGACGAATAGTGCACGTTGAATCCAAAAATTAGAATCGAGTATAATTAATTTAAAATCTATGAATCCTTTCAACTTGATACTAAGAATCGGGTTTACAGTAAATGATGCATTAAATAACATTATTTGTGACCCATTTAAAACATGTTCTGAAAAAAGAAATCTTCGTTAACCATGCAAATAATAGATTATAGAAATATTTTCCCTAATTAATTAAAAGGAAATGATTTGATATGTCCAAAGTTAAAAAGAGGTTTAATAATTCTATATATTCCAAACAAAAATGGTTTAAAGATATATATCTCTAAAAGATATTTTATTGGATAAAAAGATAACTTCAAAGTTAAATAATATTTCGAGTATAAGAAGAAAAGAGGATTTAATGAAAGAGGCTTAACTTTTCTGTATATACATACATACATACATATATACACACACACATCTTTAATCGATAATTGGTTTAGAGAAACCGCGATCGGATTTGGGTGATTCCTTTTTGAAAACCACTTCTAACCAATATACGAGTTCGAAAGTAAAAACATGTTAAAGACAGATATCTTCATAATGTAGGGCTGCTTGGTACTAACCTCGTAATTGCCATATTATATATATATGGTGGCAGTAGTACGTTCATTTTGAAATCTTCAACGCAAGGACCGCTTGCTACTAATCCTAGGGGTGATTTCCAAACACTGTGTAGTAGGAGTACCTTTGGGTTGTCCTATTTCTGGACAACTTGTATGGACGAATGTCTGACATTGCATTTCCAAGACCACATACATTGGTTTTTACAAGCGTACATCTTTTAGTGGTATAGGAGGTTACCTCTCTTATACTTATGACCCTTCCCTGAGGTGTATGAACTCAGGGGTTGTACTTTTGTGGAAACCAATTAGTGTGAAATCGGAAAAGACAGTATGGCATTCAAAGTGGGATTTTCTATTTTAAGAAAGGTAAAACTTTACCTCGAGCCTCACACATCGGCAATGGAAAAAACTTGGTAGATGCAGCAGAGCTAAGTGGGTTGCTCCCATTAAGAGATGTCCATCACCTTTCTAGATTGCCCTCTGTATTTTAGGTTTGTTGTGTATGTTGTGGCCACAAATAGGTTGGGAAAGACTGCGGTGATGACATGTTTGGTAGTATCTATGGTAGAGGTAGGTCGTTTCTGTGTTGGTAGCAGGCAACGGGGCTGTGTCTAGGTAAATTCCTCTAGAGATGTACTATCGAAAGGTACCATGTCATTGTTTGAAATCCACTCTCCAATTCATGCCTTTACGGTTTTGATTATAGAACCTAGTATGCTGGAATTTAGTTAATGTAACAATTTCAGCTATGATTAATATGTTATTTGAAAGGTTTTTCAAAGTATGTTATTAGAAATAATATCCGATGATTGGGTAAAAATGTTTTAGTTATCATAAGGTAAAAACCCGTCTGTGCTTATGTGTGGCATGGTCTTTTGAGATACTCTTATTTTCAAAGGTTTTGTTTGACGTCAAAGATGATCTATGACACTATCATATATATTTATGATTTTCATTTGCCACGCTGGTTTGCCAGACTGATCTGAGTATTTTTGATATTTGGGTCATATCTGAGTAATTTCAGGATTACCTGAAGACGCTTGGAGTTTCCAAAGAAGAGTTGAAGATATTCATCAACATATGTACGTAGTTTACTTTTCCTCTATGTTTATTGTTTTTCAGCATTTGTAAGGACATATATTTATAGCCGTCCATGCTGAGCTTAGGATAGACTCTAATATAAGTATTTAAAAGTTTTTCCACTGTAAAGATTATTGATATTATAAATTATTCCATTCATATGAGATTCTGTTATATCTTCTTTTTCTTTTTTTACCCTTAATTATCAGTTTTTTCGACATTTGAATGTTCGACATGCAATACAATGGACGTATTAGTGTCGATTTTTTGATGGTCCAAAATCCCAATTGTTACATAAAAAGAAAATACGGAGAATAACAACCGAAATTTTATTGGGTTTTTAAAGAAGTTTGATGGCTAAAGCAATAAAGGTAAGTGTATTATGAGATTAAAGAAAAAGAGAGCTCAATGAATTAGACGTCAGGCTAAGGCACCGTCATGCAAAAGACAAGGATTTCTCGGATCAATATAGATCATGTCGTTGCGAAATGATATTATTAATTGATATTATTAATAAACTTAACCCGATACGAATCGGGTCTAGGTATAACATGGGCCTAAAATTCGACAATCAAAGAACTAGCAATGGTCTACGGTTACCCTAGAGCGGTCATAAAGTCATCGAGTAAAATCTGTGACCCGAATCTCCAATGCAGCATGTACCCATGTGTAGGTTTTGACTACCCCTCATTCCATCATCTTCCTCCTCTCTCCTACCTCCGACCTCCTCTCTCTCCCTCCGAAATTCTAGCATCGCCGACCCTCCTCCTTCAATGTAGCCACGAGCACCCTTCGAAATGCTAGCATCGCCGTCGCTTCTCCTTCGACCTAGCCACGAGCACCCTTCTCCTAAATGCCAATAGCAAGTTCACTTCAGAACCAGCCCCCCTCTCTCTCCAGATATGAACCCAAACTCCCTAGCCTGACCAAAACTCGGTCCATGGTAGCACTATGAGATGTCGGCACATCCTCATGCCACTTAAATTTTACTCCTCAGGAGATTCCCTAGCTCAATCGAGGTGGCCAAAAAATCTCCACCTATGAAGCCTTGACAAATTTCAGTTTTCACCAACACTTTAGGAGACTTTATTGCCTTTGGACTAGGGGATCTGTTTTCAACTGCGGGACTAGCATCGATCCTGAGCTATAACACATTTGAGCAGGACTACAACCCACGTTGAATGTGGCCATTCGATGCTATCTGCAATATGAGTTTTATGAAGATATCAGTAGTCTTATATTAGAGGTGAAAGGGCAGTAATTGATCTGGCAGATGATAATTTGGAGATATTTTTGGGATTGTTGTGGAAGGAGAAAATTTGGAAGATGTTAAGACTACTGATTTGAAATTTTGCAACGGATCTTTCTTGGAGCTGTTGGAGTTTTGCAATGGCCCAAGCTCGCCTCTCATTCGTATTATTCTACAGAACACCGTTATGAAGATGGAGAGCCTTGACCATGAACTAAGCCATCATGGGTAGTATAACAACGAACTAGGCTAATGATGATCCAAGACTCTTAGCATCGGATCGAGGCCGAACTATGGAAGATACGAGTTGAGGAATAATGCCAAAGCCATGAGATCGAGTGCATAGCTACCATGCTATGCCTATTTAAGGGCCGCAACAATGGCTCAAGCTCTTGTAGGGGATCAGGTAAGGTTAATAGTAGCATTGTTGTTATGTTTCTTCTAGCATTTTTTTCTTTTCTTTAGGTTGTTTAGGTTGCAGCCTTTAATTATCTCCTTGTATAAAAGAAGTGTATGATAGATTATGAGTTGTGATCCTATTTAATTACTATAATGTTATTTATGGATATGTTGACCACTATTATATATTTAGGAGAAATAATATAAATATGGAAATCTTATTTAAACACTTAAGTAACCTTAAATTCAATCTAAGACTGGAAATTTATAAAATAAATTTTATCAACCGGAGGATAGGCTAGGTTGTTGTGAAATCACGGGTCATTATTCTTGTGACTTGAAAGATAAAATTTACTATAGGCTATTGTGTCGTCATTTCAAATAAATAAATATGCTTTCTAAGTCTAGGGTTTATTGTGCAATGTTAGGGTCAATCACATACATTAATCATCGATTATACCCCGATTACGAAAAGGTGTGCCTTGATTGTTTAAGTGCTTTTGAAAAGAAAAAAAGTCGCGTTCGAACGCTTTTGAAAAATTCTTGTTCAAATGTTTTGAAATAAAAACAATGTTTAAAGGCTTTTGGGGATTTGACTTTTCAAACCATTTTGCGAGTTTGATTCGAAAGGGATTTTTTTTGGTAGGAAATGATGATTTCTGATTTTCAAATTGTAACGACCCAAAATTTTAGTTATTTAAAATTAGAATATTTAATTAATTTTAAATATTTAAAAGTTAATTTTATAGGTTAAATAACTTGAATTTCAAATATAGCGATTTATTTGATAATTTAATTGTTGAATTTAATAATTGAAATTATGTAAATAATTGAATCTTGGATTTTTATTTCGATAAAAATGATTAAAAAGCTTTTTAAAATTATATTTAATAACAATGAAGATAATATGACTTCTAAATTGGATATAAAAGTGATTTACTCGATTTTGAAAACAACTCGTTTTGATTAACAAGCAAAATAGCCTTCCGAGGCACTGTCTCGGATTTCGACAAAACTAGTGTCATTGGTCCATAATTACGAATTATAATACGCCGTCAAGTTTCGTAATGATTAGACATATCGTTTGGTTGTGTGGGACGGAAACGCGTTGAAATTAATATTGAAAGTTCAATATAATAATTGGGTTCAAAAGGATGTCTTCTACATGCAATCGAATTAGGGCTCGAGACTAGTTCCATTGCATTTGGAGTAGGGGTATAACATATAGAATGCCAGGCAACACGCCTCGACTGTGGTCTGAATTTATATAGCTAGATATTTTGAATTTTTAATAATATATTTTATTTGATTTAACCACACACTGCCTGGACTTGTCATCATCAGCCCACACCTCTGCCATGTTTTATCTCCATCCCACATCGTTCCCTGAACAAGCCCATACCCCTCTACATTATCTACCACCGTTCCCTTCTCTATATATACACTGTCAGGATACAGAGAATGAAGAAAAAAAAGATAAAATATTCTCTTCAAACTTCAAAAATCAATCCCTTCCAAACCATTCACAATTAGCCAAAATGATCTAAATGAAAGTTGTTCGTATCAACATCCAGTATTTTTAGAAATTAGCAGATCAAGATTTCGTTGAGAACCAAGCAAGCTGTTGCGATAAAACAACAAAAAGGAAAATGTTTTCAAAATTTAAAAAAGAAAATACTCTCGATCCGGAAAGAATTACTCGACACCGCAAGCATCGTTGAGTTCACATTAGAGAGTAGTATTTTAAGAAAAATTTCAAAAAAGTTTTACAATCGTCATCGGCACTGATCAAAAACTAAGGTTAGGGATGGTGGTCATTTTAGGAAGCACCGGGGCAATTAGAGTGTGGCGTTGGCTTTAGGGTTGCACGGCATGCTTGTGGGTCGAATTTGGTGGAGGGCGGTCATCGATTGGGGTGGTGCGATATTTATGTTGCAGGGGAAGTAGCAGGTTGGATTTCCAGGCGAAGAGAGATTCGATGGTGAAGTCGGTTCGTCAGTTCAACGAGCATGAGGGAGATATAGTCGTGCATGCATAATGAGTATGTACACATAAACGTTTATAGGTCTTAAAATGGAGGAGAAGGAGATGAAGTAGTGGGTTAGTGAGATTAATGATGTGACTAATGATTAAGTAGTATTATTTAAAATGAAATCATGTTTAATCAATACTCTTCATACAAGGTCCAATCGAGGCATGAATTTTTGCATTTCTCTCATAATGACGAAAGTTTTGCAATGGAATAGTTTGGTCGAATTTGAATACTAATAAAATTTGGCTAAAATCGAACGTCGTTCGATTTTAGTTCCAAACTGGGATGCCTCAGGGACAACAGAAATTTTCGGTGAGTAAAACTCACTTTTTGGATAACTAGTGTGATATATAGTTGTCTAAAATTATTGAATGATTTTGTTTAGATGACTTATTATATTTATTAGTTGTTTGGATATATTCCCGCCTATTGGAGTGGATGAGATCCTATTACGTTCCCATGTAAGAGTGGATGACCCTTTGTATACGAATTCCGCCTCGAAGCGGTTGATTTATATTTTATGATTGTATAACGACTGTGATGCAGGGAAAATAGGTCCGAGGGATCCAACAGGATTCCGCATAATTGTTGATTTAATTTATATATATATATGTGCTAAAATATGTAAGCTATTATGCAGCGGGTAACAGGTTGGAGGAATTCAACGGGATTCCTCACTAGTGTTAAATGGTTTTCAATAATATATTTTTATATAGATTGTTGAATAATAAATATGAATATGGACACTCTGGTTATAATATCATTATAAGTTTGAAAATAAAACGCAATAGTGATAGAAAATCAATATCGATATTGGTTAAGTGTTGGGTGGCTATTGACCCTAATTTGTATTTTGAAAGTACTATAAATTGACATTTAAGTTGGAATTGGTTTTTGAGACAAGAAATGATTTTAGAATCCGGAATTAGGTTCGAAATATTTTAAGGATTTCTAATTACATATATTAATATTGTTTTTAAGCTAATTAATTATATTAACATTGTTTTTAAGTATTTAATATAATAATATTAATTTAAGGTTATTTAATTATAATATTATTTTTTAAAAATTATTTAATTATATTAATTTTTTTAAAGTTATATAATCATATTTATGTTACTTCAAAATTATCTAATTATTTTAATATTATTTAAAAGTTATTTGGTTATAGTTAATTTATTTTAATAATTTGTAAAAAGGGTAATAAATTGTAAGGTTAACTATTTAAGAATAATTATGGGTTGGAATTAATAATATGGATTTGTTAATAAGGTTTTAAAATAAATTATTATTATTTATAAAATGGTAAAGATTGATTATTATTATTATTATTATTATTATTATTATTAATTTTTAAACAATATTTTGGAATGATTAATTCTTATTTTAAGATAATTAAAGTTAACGATTTCCATTTATTTATAATGTTCATTGTTAATAATTATTATTATATAATAATGTTTGAAGTAGATGATTTCAATTATTTATAAATGTTTCTGAGATTGTAAATAGGTTGGAAGACATGCATTTTATAAAGAAATTTGTAAAATGGATTAAAGACGGAAAGAAAGGCTATTTGCAAGGAGAAAGAGTTTATAAATAGTTAGATATTTATAAACGAATTTTAGAAAGTGGAAATTAGCCACAAGGGCCTCTTTAGCAAATGCAATTAGTTTCTAGGACACTCAACTGAAATAATTACTTTTAAGGATAAAATGAAAAATAATTAGTTTTTAAGGCCTAAAAACCTATGAAATTATGTCCTTTAAAGTAATTGGACTGCTGACTTTGTCCTTAAAAGGAATTACTCCGCTGACTTTGGCCTTAAAATTAATTTCTGTGGATGTATGTCCTAGAAACTAATTGGACTGCAATGTTTGTCCTTCTAGTGAAATGCCACTTTCAGAAACATAGTTATAGATTTATAAAAGAATTTTTTTATAAATTGTTTATGGATTCTAAAAGGGCTTATAAGTGATTTTTGGAATGTGTAGGAAGGTTATAAGGGATTGAATTTTTATAAAGAAATTATAAATAGTTTTATAAGGTTTATAAAATGATTTGTAAATGGTTTACAGAATTGTAAGAAAATTCATAAATGATTTGGAGTTGAATGAAAAGAGAATCTTTCTCAGTTTTGTAAACATACTTATATTGTTGAGATAAGTATATAGATATTTTCTAAGTATTGAAAATATAGGAATCCTTGGATATATCTTGTAAAAGTATTACTATACAAGAAATTTACTAGTAGTTTTTATTCGTAAAAGGTTTATAAAACAAGGCTACTGGTTGCTTATATGTTTAACTGACGTTGGTTTTCCTTATGAGATGTAATCTTTGTTTGAATGTTTGTTTGTGTGATAGTTAAATAAACGAATATCAAATCTTGGCCTAAATATGTAATCGTTCTTAATTTTGTTGGTAGGGAAATATTCCCTACTTAACATCGAAGGATTTTTACTCAGGAAATATCAATGGTAAACACGGGAATTATATGGTACAGTTACCATTGGTGGTGTTATACTTTACGTATAAACTCATTTCATTCTTCTACGACAAATAATGAGGAGATCCATCTACTTAAATGGTTAGGGGGCGATCCCCGCTCTTATGTATTTTCTGATTATTGCTCAAAGAACATTCTAGAAATTGGCATTTGGTTTTGTAGAGCACCCGAGAAACGGAAGAGTGTACTCGTAAGAGATGATTCGAACTCATGACCACTCCAAAAACCAATATACGGTTCTATGGAGGAGTTCGTGATATATTAAAATATTAGGATCCATGTGTGATTCCTAAAACCCGTTGCGACATGGGAATTCGGATGTGATTCCAAGATCAAATGGAGATGTGGGAATCTATGTGAGATTCCGAGACCCGTTGGGTTATTGGAATCCATGTGGGATTCCATGATCTATTTGGTGATGGTGCCTAAACTAGAATGCCGGACGTAACCTCATCAGCGGGAATAATTAAAACCAGAGATAAGAGGCATAGCTAGTATGATTGGCAAACCATAGGGCGTAGTCAACTCCTTCTAAATGTCGCTTATAATTGTTATGCATGCATGATGCAATGCTCTCGGCCTTAGTGTGACCAACCATGTTTTTTCTATGGTACATCAATAGGGATATATGCTACTTCTTAAGGATATATCTGATCCTTGAGCAGGAGGACCACTCCTCGAGGCACCGAGGCACCTCCATGGAAATCCTACACAATTAGCGAACACATCTTATCGATTTTTGAATATACATCTAGTATTTTTGTGATTTACACTCTTGTGCATCACAGCAACTTGATTAATTTTTTTTACCCTTAGATTATTGTAATAGTAATGGATTTTCTGTAGAAAAATGTTTTGGTTATCATAAGGTAAAAACCCTTCCATGTTATGTGCGGCGTAGTCTTACGAGATGCCTTTGATTCAAAAAAATTATATAACTTTAAAATCAAGTTGGGTATGTTTTTCTCAAGCTGGTTTTCCAGATTGACTCGAATGTTATTTTATTATAATACTCGGGTCAAACTGAGCATATTACAGATTGGTTAGGATGCTTTGGAGCTTCAAAAGATGAGTTGGACACCTAGAGACGTATTCACATAGATTGTTATTTTCCGTTGTACTCATTGTTGTGTTTATCAGCAATTGTGAGGACATGGTTTCATAACTGTCCAAGCTGAAATATGTTAGTATACTCTGATTGAAGTTTGTATATGTACATATTACAGCTTTGCTTTTATGTAAAGACTTGTGGTATATTATAGGTTATTCGTTCCACTTTGAGATTCTGTGTTGTTTAGTTTTCCTCTTATCTTCTTCCTATTTTCTTTTTCACTAACAATCAGGTTTTCTGGCATTCGATAGCTCGAGCATGTAATACAGTGGACGTATTAGTGTCGATTTTCGAGAGTTAAAAATCTGGTTCGTTGCACAAATGCCATGAACTTAGCATAGGGAGGATTGACGTATTGTTAGATATAAATTTAGCAGTGCAATTAGGATGGAAATAGTTTAAGCATAAATAACAAGGGAAAAAACCATTTTAGTCTTGGGATTTCTATTTTCATACGTTGTTGATAGCAAATGTAACTTGTTTTCTAATTAATTCCGTTATAGAATCTAAAAATAAACCTCCTTATGCGTATTGTACTTGAAATAAATTGAAGAATATGTGGAGACAATAGAGAAAGTTCTAAGTTACAACATTGTTAGTACCCATTAGAAATGTGGGAATGTAAAATTCTCCATCAAAATACCTTTTTCGACATAGAAACAAAGATTTAGGAAATTAGGTGTGTTAGACTTTCAGATGGTAGCAATTGGATATTAAATTGGCTAAACGGTACTCATATTCATAGGAGTATGGAGATTATTGTATGGAAAATGATTTTTTGTTTTTGAAAACTTGCATATTTATAGAATTGCCAGCATATATAGGTTGTTTGCATCATATTTTCAAAATATTTTTAAAGAATGCATGCATATAGGAGGTGCCGATTTAGAATTATTCAGCATGCATATCTTATAAGTTTCAATAAACCATGCAATTATACGCATTCGACTACAAAATTGATTGTACACTAATTAGTTGGATAGTTCATGATTCAATCATTGGAGAATTTCAAGTATAAAATTCTTTTAAGAGGTGAGAATGCAACAACCCATAAAATTTATGTAAATTAATAGATAATTATTAAGGCTTATAAATGGAATTAGTGCAAATATCAAAATTTGACCATGGAACTAGCATCATTGCATTCAGGGCGATTTTTTAAGCAAATTTCTTTGGAGTTTCAGAATCGGAGCTCAAACGAAAAAATTATTATCATTTGAAGTTTTTGACTTAAATAATTAAAAATAGAAAAAGAGTAAATAAATAATAATAAATGCAGGACCCTACCGATCAACCCCTTCCTTGGGCCAATCAACCGCTAACGGTCGATCACCTATAGAGGACCGGTCGACCAGTCCTGATGTGGCCGCTAAGGTTGATCCTTGGCCAAATGGTTTGGATTTAATTATATTAATCTAATGGATATGATTGATTCGAGTGCCTATATATACGAGCTTAACCTCTGACTTCAGTTCTCATATTTTTTAATCAAAGCAACGGAGCTCTGCTGTAACGACCCGTAAATTTCATGGATTTAATTTGGTTAAATTAATGAGTTTTGTAATTAAATTTAGTAAAAATAAAAACTTTATAGAAAAATATTGAAATGAACGATAAATTAAAATATATATAAATGGTGACTTATAACCTATTTATTTGTAATTTGAATAAAATTTCAATAAATAAAATGGTGTAAGTATTATACCTGGATATAATTTGAATACGAAAAATATAGAGTAGACATTTAATTTGTTAACGTAAGGACACATTGTTACTGTAATTGATTTTTAATTAGGGATACTTTATTGCAAGTTAATAATTAATAAACTTGAATGAACCTTTCAATTTAATAAATAAATTCAAATTGTATGTTAGATAATAAATTGCAATAATTAAAGTTAGTAATTAATGGATTAAATGGAATACCAATTTATTCATAAAGTGAATATAAGTGGATGAAACAAAATGAATAGGAAATGCTAATTATTCATAAAGTGAAGGAATGTAACCTAGATGGAATAATTAGTTGGATTTAGAATCTTAATTTGTATATGTGCATATATTTATAATGGAATGTAAAAAGGTAAAATAATAATATACAAGTATATTAAAGGTTATATTAGTGGGTTACTAGTAAAATTCACTCATTTACCAATAAAGATAATTAGATGTGCCATAATTGCAATTAATAAAATAACGAAAGGAGTAAATGTATTCATTTAGAGTATTAATTACAATTGGATGGAGATTTTAAGTAACAAATGTTCATGCAAGGTAAGCAATGCTAAATTAAAGTCAATAATAATGAATAGGGATAAAGTTAAAAATTGGAACATATATCATAGATTACCTGTTTATTTGTTAATGGAATTAGAATTTGTAATAAGTGATAAAAAAATTAATGAATGTTACACTAATGGAAAATGAAATAACGTCGTGTAAATATTGAGTAATTATAGGGACGTATTTATATAAGCGTTATTTTTTTGATTAATGGTGGAATTAATACGGGAAGTAGGTAAAGTAATAACTAAGGTAGTAATACGTTATAATTAAATATAACCTAACTTAATTGTAAGTAAAAGGTTGAAACTGAATCTAATCCATTGGAAACTTATTAAAAATAATCTGGATTCAAATTATAATAAAGAGGTTAGTTTAAGAAACTGAAATACATACTATAAAAGGGTAAATTAAGTTACTTTAAATTGGAACGGGAATTGATTTAAATAATTATAAATAAATAAGTAAATCAAGAAGATGAAGTTTATGAATTATTGAATTTGAATCTTTAATAGTGAGTTAATTTGTTAATTTATAATAGTTGGACTTATTGAAATAAATGAAATCAAATTTTAATTATTACGTTAAATTAAATATTAAGTTGAAAATTGAGAAATATTATGTGATAATTTTTAAATCCAATGGTAAACCCTTTTATTTGAAATTTATGAATGGAATAAATATAGGTTAATTCAATTAAAAGGAAATTTTGGAAATTTATCTATAATTTTGAATTTTATGAAATCGAAGATTTATATCGATTTAATCTTTAATAAATTGACATTTAAAAGTTGTTAAATCATTTTAAATGTTTGAGAATTTTTAAGTGATAAAAATTTCCAATTCTAAAACTGAAATATAAAAATTGGATTTATTTACTAGTTCTTAATTTATTAATTAATGTATAAATAGCCATTTTTGTCACAAACTCGGATTTCAATGAAACCAGTTTCATCGGATCCATAACAGTGAATTATTATAGGGTTTAAAGTTTCATAGCGATCGGGCTTGTCGTTTGATCGTACGAACGCGAAACGCCTTGAAATCGATTTAATTGAAATCAATTTGAAAATATTGTTTTCAGCATAACTTCTTCATACGATAGAATTTGGACGTGAAACTTTTTCCATCGCGTTCAGAATATTTTAAAATACCTATTATGATATATGGATTGACCCAATTTCGTTCCGGGGACAGAACGGGCTTTTTGAGCCAATTATCGTTCAGCACGTTTGTTTATCGGATCCATCTACTCTATTTCTAACTTACCTATATAAACCCAGTTATAAACCCTAGTCTCCATCTATTTTCAATTGTTTGTGCATTCATTTCCTCAGCTCTTCCTCTTTCCAATGGCTGCAAAGCCTAGTTCCAATTCCAAAATCAAATCAAAAGTCAAAATTCAAAGTCCTCAGAAATATCTCAAAAAAAAATATGTTGATGCTCTCGATGAACGTAATTTTATGGTGTAATTCATTTTCCGATTCGAGTTGCTGTTTTTTCAGAATTCAGGGAAGCATTTTCGGCCATTCATCATCGTGTGATCAACTTCTTCCGATGGACAAATCGTTGGTACCATGGCGTAGAGGGGACCGAGTACTGCTCATCGGAATTATCGATTTGTCGAATCAACGGTTGGATCTTGCGCTAAAATTCAATTAGGGTTTCGGCCCTAGGGGTGAACGCGGCGGCTCTGGGGGATGTGGCAATTGGTGTGGGGTAGCGTGAGGGGGTCGCGGTGATGAGAGATGGGGGCGGCTCGTCCTGGTAGCGAAGGCAAGCGGCGCGATGATGTTCTGTGTGGAGTTTGTGGCGGCGGCTTCAATGCAGTTTCGAACAGAGAGGGTTTCCACCTGGAGAGAAGGCGCGCGCGTGCCTTGGAGTGTTGACGTGTCGCTGTTAGTACTTTTCTATTTAATTTTGGTTTTTGTTTTGAATTTCAAAATTTAACCGTCTAACTTGAATAAATTTCGCATACGGATTCCGTTTCACACGAATTTTTTTGTTAGGATCGTAATGAAATTCCGGATCTGTTGACACTGGTTTGGACAGATTTGGAGACCGTTGAATTTTTGGGTTTAAATCGGATTTAAATTCGATTTAAATTCAAAAGGTGAGTGTTTTAACCCACTCACAATTTCTAAAAATTCCTATGTCTGTTAAATTGACTTAAGATATGAGTAGAAATTTATTTATGACTGTTTGGCATGTTTTATTCATCATCTCTGTTAAATCGCATTTATTTAATTTAACTATTAATTAATTTTATTATTGCATATAAATTTACAGTTAAAATTTACTTAATGTGCATATAAACTTCCAGTTTAACAGTTATTAATTTATTATTGGATATAAATTTTTAGGTAATAACTGTCATTTATTACCTATTATATTTTATATGCTATATATATTGATGTTTGTTTAAATTGATAATGATTGAAATAAATTGGTTGATGATTGATATTGGGTGAATGGATGATGTGTTCTATTTTATATAATCTGCAAGTTATCATGCATTTTCATTTCATTCGGGATTGCGGTTTGAAATGATATACAACCGCTTTTTTTTAATTTTTAAATTGCGGATTGAAGTGATAAATATCCGTATCACTTGACCATAGGATAGAATTTTTTTTACAGGCACCGCGGTATATATATATATATATATATATATGTATGTATATGTATATATATTTGAAATGATTTTATGGTTTGGATATGATACGGTTTAATAAATATTAAATTAGGATACGATATAAATATATTTTATATATACATATATAGTTAAATTGTTGAATTTAAGCTATGCATAAATCTGTTAAATAAAAATGAATAAGTTGAAAAATGGCATTTGATAATTTATATTATATGATTAAGTATAGGTTTAAGATCTTGTATATATATATAGAGTTTTTAAATGATTCAAATTAACTACGATTGAAAGATAAATTGGAAATTTAATTGGAATTGAGCTTATTTGAAAAATTAATTCCATAAGTTGAAATTAACTTAATAAAATTGGAAATTTTGAGATATGATATTTATAACTGGATTTAATGGAAAATTCTAGTATAAATAAAATGGAAGAAAATTTTTAGTGTTAATAAATTTAGTTATTTTAAATGGTTATGGATTTACCATGTGAACGTTTTAAACTAAATAATAGGAAATTGAATTGTTGAATTGAAATTCCCAACCTTAGTTTTGAAATTCATTAAATACTCAAAGTTTGAAAATATTGAAATCGAAGTGTTTTATTCAAACTGAAAGCGAATCTAAAAGTTATAGGTTTAGATTGAATTTAAAGTGAATAAAAATTTTGAAGGTGTGGAAATTATTTACTTTTAAAGAAATTTTATATTCAACTGTTTTATTTATATACTGTTGAATATCCAAACCATTTAAGTTTTGGAAGTTATGGTTTTAAAACTATGGATTTTGAAGTATTATGTTTGAAAGTTATAATTCGAATATTTGGTTTCGAGGTATTATAAATTTTAAAAGTGGTATGATTTTGGAAAGAAATATATTTGAAATAACAATGATATCATATTGATTTGGGTTTAAAAGGAAATGATATCGTATTTATATGATTTTTGAAATGGATATTATATTCTGGTTTTGAAAATATAATTATTTTTAAATAACCGCAGTGTTATAATAACGTTTGGTTGTTAAAGAGACCGGGATCGGAAGTTGTCATACTCTCTGCCAACTCCGAAAACCACTTTAACAACCGTGTACGCGCTGGAGATTCCAAAATGAAGTAGGATGGCGGCGGCGTTTCCTTGAGGTAAATACACGGACCCAACTCCCGTGAGTTGGCATAAGGTGGCTAAAACAGGAGCGATTCTCGGGCAAATGAGGTCATTCCTCTGATCGGACGCACTCCTTCGATATTATACTCTGACTTTCGGATTTGGATTCGGTGGCCACTTTTATTTTGATTTGGGGGGTGTTGTTCGAGGTGGGCGGTAGCTGCGCACTGCGCGTTTCCACCAGCCCGGATAGCAATTGGTATATCTACCCTGGCATTGCCTAGTTGTGCCGTGTCAGCTACCCTATCGTGCCTTGTACGAGTTTGGATTTCTCCCGTAGCCCGTGTGGTATCCTCTGGTGGCTTCCCAATCAGGAGGGACTATGATATTGCATGGATTACTGGGACTATTACGTGTTAAGGGCTATATGGGTAACCCCTTAATGCTAAGAAAAAGGTAAGTTTATTTTACAATTAGACACTATTATAATAGCGCAATATACTACATAGTAAATAGTTTAACGGATCCTTAGGAGATGTAAATCCCGAGCATCTCTTGAGTTATTGCACTCATATTTATTTCTGTTGATTTAACTTACATAAGATCTTTTAGTTCTGACTCGAGTGTTTTGTCTTTTCAATTCACTCGAGTCTGTCCGAGCGTTTCAGGATTTGAAGGCTTTAGATCTGGAGGACAAAGACGGAGATTTCTACTATTATTTATATTATATGATTCCACTACACTGTATTCCGCTGCATTGATATTATTGGTATGTGAACTCTGATATTTAATTGTATAAAGAAGAATCAAATGTTTTGTAAACAGTTTTATGAACTGTATATTTATTATTATATTTTATCATTCCGCTGTGAGATTCTGTTTAGTTTTTTTTTCTTCTCTTTTTTTCTTATTTACCCCATATCAATCCGCCCTTCCGTATGGTTTGAATTGGCACGTGTGTCGATTTAAAGCGTGCGAAAATGCGGGATGTTACATCTTCCATTTCTGTTCTCCGCTGTTTCTACAAATCAAAAAATATTTTATATTTATACAAATCGGAGAAGGGCGGAAAATAAAAGAGAAAAAGTGAAGAAGAAAATCAACATATAGGAATATCTATAATTTTAGATCTATATGCCCTTTACCAAAAATCACTTCTCAAATCTTTAATTCTAATAGTATGTATATACCTTATTGTACATACTCTTTTGGATTGGAATAGAGAAAGATTCAAATCAAAGGGATGAATTTAGATTTGGGAGATTCAGAAGGCTTGAAAGGTGATCGAAAAATTATATAATTTGTTTATAACACTAAAATTTATATAGTTGATTTCTTTTAATTATTATGCCTATATATTATCTGATGAGTTGCATGCTTAAAATGAACGTATAGGAATATCTCCTATATATTCTGTAATATAGGAAATTTGTAAGAAATGGTATTTTCATTCTAATCTAGAAATTTGGAAAGTAGTCCCTAAATTTGTTAAAGTTGAATGTTGATAAAGTCGTAAAGTTTATTCTAACTTTATGGTTGGGTTGTAAAATGTTAGTATAGTGCAGATTGCCCTAATCTAACAATTTATTCGAAGCATTGAGGGTATAATTTAATTGTATCTATTTCCATGTGATTTTGAAAAATTATCAAATTCCTCAAATGTATAAAATGTGTGTCATTTGAAATAATAATAAATATACCAAAAATGAAAGAGTTGTGTAAATTATGGATGTTGTTTTTTGTAGTTTGCACTGTCTATTTCTATAAAATAAAAGAGATAATTTTTTATAATTCAAACGAAGCAAATGCTCACTTTTGGTTAATTTATGGAAAGTTAAAACAACAATCCTTTTTTGAAGAATAGCTCGTATAAATTAGAATGTCGAAAGGACTGTTTTTCTTTAGAAGTTAATAGTTAGAAATAGGAATATATATGTGTGTATTTATGCATAACCGCACTTGTTGACTATAAATGAAAATGTAATTATATAGTGTAATATACATCGATATTCACATTAGTCATAATTAGGATGTCTTGTTATAAAAAGCATAGCACATTTTAGGATTAGGAGGCAGAGATGGGAAAGAGATAGTTACTCCAAAATTAATAGGGCAATAAATATGCAATTAATAGGGAGTTATAAAAATTAAATAGGGACATAAATGGGACTGGCTAAAGGATTTAATATGGCACTTATGGGGAAATGAAATAGGCATAATATGTTGAATTAGAATGAATAAGTAAAGGTTACTAGAGATTGTCCAATTAGAATAGTAATGACCATTTATTACGGACACTTGTCACTTATAGAATATAGTAAATATGCATATAAGACAGGAATTAAATGCTTAAAGGCAGTATAATTTTCAAAGTAGGAAATTAAAAAGCCTTAATTATACGTTTAGAATGAGCGTGAATTAGTGGGCTTGGCCCAATATTCAAGCTAAGGATAGTCGATTTGGTTTAATGGGTTGGGATGCAAGTCTATCCTTCACCTAACTAATAGTAGTGCGTACTTACATTGATATGAGACATCTCCAACCATAGGACCCATGGGAAAGTGGCATGCAGTTTCATATAGGTAGGGAACATATTCCAAGGGCTCATCTCGGATTTAAGTATTAAATGGCCCAATACTTTTAAGAAAATGTGGTCTACTTCATTTCAAATAAGAGGGTATTAAATAACTAGAATGAGCATTTTCCTTGGCTTACATAAGATTAGTCTAAATGGGATTTCTGCTGTGGAAGGTTGGCAGGCTACATCAGTGTTTTTGTTGGACTAGTCTTTAGTAGTAGACCGGCACATAGGCTATGACCACCAGTGGTCTCGAGCGGTTAGTAGTAAAGACTCGAGTTATGCCCTAATGGATTTTGCTTCTTACTAGTGTAGAATCCGTATAGGGTAAGCATAGACCTCAAAGTTTAATTAGTTAGTTGTTTGTTTGTTATAGGTAGGCTATTCAACCCTTAGACGAGTCTTTAAGATGCATTAGTAATACATTAATAATATTATAAAGCCGTATCTAAGGGTCATCGGGCATTGTAGCTAGATCCAACTGACTAGCGATTATGTTATGGAGGGTACACACTTGGTATTAAATGGTCGTTGTGTCCGCCACCTCATTATTTAAGAAGTATCAAGTGGCCGGGATTTTTGAGTAGTACAATGTTTAGACATATATGTATATAGGCATATATATCGTGACACCCTACCTCTATACCCATATTACCCAAGTGTATTACTGAGTAATACCATCGGATAAAATGAATAATGAGGTGATGTAAGTGATACACACATGAATATTCACTTGGAAAACCACTGAATACGTCACATAATATAGAAACTACTCACCTCGATGTAAAGAGTCTTGGTAAAATCAATAAACACGTGTGGTTCCACTACGCCATAAATGGCCTTCTGCAACACAAAAAAATGTTGGCTCAGGCCCGAAAAATGTTGCCATAGGTCTATGGCAACACTTTTAGGGTGATGCAATTTTTGTCGTTGCCTTAGAACTCAAAGGCAACATTTTGACTATCTAAGGCAACATAAGTAATATTGTTGCAATAGAACCCTATTTGGGTCTAGGGCAACACCCATAGGTATCTGTAGCAACATTCCAAAAATGTTTCTATAGATATGAACTTTCTAAAGTTGTGGGGCTCACATCTTGTGGAGCCCACAATGTGGGGCCCACGACCCAACTGGGTCCATTCCTATGGCAACACCTTGAATGACTATTGCCACATTATTTTAAGCAACATTTGTAACCCGGTGGAAACACTATTATGAAGCTGTTGCAACACTATTCTGAAGCTACTACAACACTATTCTGAAGCTACTGTAACACTATACTGAAGCTACTGCAACACTATACTGAAGAGACACTAAGAGTACATAGAACAGTACAATATCACATAGAACACTTGCATAATACACAGTACAGTATCACATAAAACACTTGCATAATACACAGCATAATACACAGTACAGATAACAATTCATACAACAGTACACATCACAATTCATGTGAGTTACCCCAAAATATCCAGTTACCCCAAAATACTACAAAATTACCCCAAAATATCTGGTACACATAACAATTCATAAATGAGACTTAAGAGCTGGTGCCTCCAATCAGATTATCAGTCTCACTGGACATGATTGTGGAAGTTAGATCCTCTACATTGATGTTCATCTCCGGGTTGGCATCACCTAATTTCTTAAGCAACCTAGCCAAATTCTCTTGTACCTTCTGATTTACCTTGGATTCTAGCTGTGCTTCCATCTCTTCGACAAGCCTTTGCCTTAAGTCATGTACGTAAGCATTTGTTAGAGCCTCGGTTGATTGTTTTGCACACTTTGCACGCCTCCCTATAAGCAAAGGACAACCTTGTGATTTTCCATTCGAAATTACTGTTTCAACAGTATTTCCTCCTTCTCCACCGGCCGTTGCCTTTTGAACCAAGTCCTACAAAATAAAGCCACATCAAAATTACCCTACAGTAAATGCAGAGAATGCAGCAAATGCTTACATATGGATTGTGTACAGCAAATGCAGAGAAAGCCACATTTTGAAAAACAATTTGTAACATATATACTAGTAAAAACTGGAAAACAATTCCGTCGACAGCCAGCTACGGCTTCATCATCTGGATTCTAAGGCTTCAAACGGCCATTCATTTTATTTATGCACATATGTGTATTACTATAGACATATATTTTTATATAAACCAAGTCAGTAATCCCTTTAACCAATTTCATTTCTTCGTTTCCAGTTTTTGTGTCATTTCTAGCCAAACGCAAAAGCAAGTCCTCCTCATTCGACTAGAAAAGGAAAAAAATGGCCGAGGGATCAAAATTCTTAATCTCACAATATACTCGATTACAATTTCCAAAGCAAACATCTATGCCATTAGTACGTTTGCGAAACTCAGGTTCAACAAGTGTTTCAAGGATAGTTTCAAGGACATGAGCATACATGCACATGAGCAAGACATGAACAATGTGCAGCATGTGCAAAATAGAACAAAATTATTACAAAACAGAATTATTACTTACAAATTTGTAATTCTTTACTTGAGGATTAGACACGTACTTACGTCCATCTGTTCTCTTACGACTTTTAAGAAAAAGTGATGCATCGGATGGTGTCTCCTGATACAAGTTCAATAGATAGTTTAGCATACACTCTCTTCAGTCAAAAATGTAAAGTATCACATACCATCTTATGACGAAGCTGGGCGAACGACTTTGGACCAGCGGTGTGTGTATCTTGATACGACTTACGACTAACAGAATTTTTAAGGGCTTTTTGCTAAAAAATACACAAAAAACAAATACTCGTTTATCTTGCGAAATAAATAATATGTACGTATACCCTAATCTCATCATCTTCCCAATATCTCAAGAGCACTTTAAAATCCTCCACTGGGATGTTGTCCGGCTTGTTTTCTAGCCTCTCCTCATCAGTCTTATAAGCTTTATAATGAGCTGTTTTTATGCGACTCTTGTACCCCCTCCAACAGTCACGAATAGACTTCAACACCCAGTTTTCACATTCATCCGGAATAATATACCGTTGCTAAAATATAAATCAAAGATAAAAAAGAATAAATAAATCAAAATTCAGCTACATTATAGTTAATAGATCGATATTACTTATTAAAATAAAATTCAGCAACATTATAGTTAATAATAGATTACCTTAACATAATCCCATAGAGATTTCTTCAACTTTTCAGGAACATCCGACCAAGATTTATACGTAAGCGGCACGGACCTTTTTAATGTTCCTAAAAAGTTGCTTAGTTCAGATATTACTTTGTCATCATCTGAAATAGGTTGGAACCACTGGTTCATCATAATTACAACTCTTTTTTCATTCGCCCTTGTATGAACATTAAACATCTTTGTGTGAGCTCTGAGTCTTTTAGGAACTTCACCTTTAATTAAAATGAAAAGTCCCATCAAATAATAACATAAATCATAATGTAAATTCGGTACTTAAATATTCATCCTACTGTAATATTAAATATTATTATCACATTAATTCAGTACCTGCTTCAACTTCTTCATTTTCAATGTCTGGCAAGACATTCTCCGCAACATACTTATTTGCCATACCACTTGCAGTAGCTTTTGCAGCATTTTTCTTTTGTCGTTCCCGCAGAGCCAAATAATCAGCCATTGTTCCTTTTCCTTCAACATCCTTCTCAGTTGAACTTACTACCAGGCTTGGGCTTGGGCTTGGGCTTGTGCTTCTCAACTTTTCCTTTTCCTTTGCGATACCACTAGCTGAACGAGTTTGTGGCCCACTAACAGGCTTGGGCTTCTCAACTTTTTTAGTTCTCTAAATTGTATATATAAGTAGGAAATAAGGTTGGATTTTATAGTTATTATCTTCATAAGCAGAAAAAATAAGATATGTAGCTATCACACACCTTTCTTGGACTTTGTGAAGTATCATCTTCACCATGCTCCTCATGGTCCGGATTATATTCCTGATCACTATCCACATCCTCTTGCATCTTTTCTTTTCCTTTATCTTTTTTTCGGTTTGCATTTCTCAGTTCAGCTGAAATTGCAGGCACACCTAGAGAAGCAAGAACTTCATTGTTCCTCATCACATTAACAGCTCTATCTACTTCATAATCTTTTAGGTTCATCATCAACTTAGCAGCTCTCTGTACTTCATAATCTTTTAGAGACAGTGGAGGGGTGGAATACTCATTTGGAGGTGGTGGAGGTGGTAGATGAACATCCTGCAAGTATATAATAAACAGGAACATCATAGTAAGTATGCTGCAAGAGTGGTACAAAATATTCAAATTACAATAAGATCATCATAATAAGAATTCTTCAAACCTGCATGCCATTTTCATCCATATCTCTCTCTTACGATGTTGGTAATCATGATTCCAACTTCCTCTTAACACTTGATGAGTTCAGATTCACTGTTGAATCGCTGATTTTTGGTTTTATTTTCAGTATCATCTTCTGAGGGTTTACCTGATCAGCTAACATTAGTTTCACGGTTGCATTGTTGGGTTCTGGATTATTCAGCCGTGTTGACTTCCCAGGACTCCTCACCTCAGCTAACTTTAGATTCTCGGTTGCATTGATGGGTTCTGGATTATTCAGCCGTGCCGACTTTCGAGTACTTTTCACCTCGGCTAACTTTAGATTCACGGTTGCATCATTGGGTTCTGGATTATTCAGCCATGTCGACTGCCGAGGACTGTTCACCTCACCTAACTTTAGATTCACAGTTGCATTACTATTCAGCCATGCTGACTTCCGAGGGCTGTTGACTTCAACTAACTTCTTGTTTTTTTGGTTCTGTTGTAGTTGATGAGCCGTCATGTACTGTCGTTTCACTGGTTTTGTAGCTGTAACAATACAACGATATTATAATCATAATCTTTAAATGTTATAATCAAAATATCACAATAATTTTTTTGTCCTATATCAAAATATCACAATCTGCAAATGATATTAACTATCCATTTATATATACCTGTAACCAGATTCTGCCTTGGCCGCATGATTACATGCGGCTGCATTTGCTTCAGTGGCTCAATTGCAGTATCGACAACGTTGTCGATATAAAAATCCAAGTTGCCACCACTGTTAACTCCTTTGACTAATCTAGAGAGGTTCGCATCATTTGTCACTAACTTCCACCCACCCTTCTCACCATTTCTGATATAAGTTCCTCCTATTCGGTGTATTGAAGGTCATCCTTCATAAACTCCATGAGCACTGTGTACGAGAAGTAGTCAGGATCAACCCTCTTTACCACAGTATCGGTTCCACCAACATATTATGCCTTTTGAAATGCACCCTTGTGATGAAATGTGAGCTGCATGAGTTCCCCCATCCTGTACAAAATGGATACAGAATGGTGAGTTTACATTAGAAGCAAGATATGAAATAATAAAATGGGCAGGTACATTAAGTACATATGTGTATGCAGGTATATAAAGCACTAGAAACAACAAGGGAACACATAAAATCAGAATATCTTACAACCAGTCAAGTAATTAAAAAGTAGTAAATTAATTATGAAAATCAACAGATACAGAAGTCGTCCTTTAATTAAGAACCAATACATAAATAGAAGTCACTTGATATTGCTACATAGAAATCAAGAGGAAGTTTCCTCTATGCTAGGCGGAATGAGGATTTGTGTTGCCGGGACGTCATCTCTATACTACCTAACATCACTAACTTGATTTCCTATTCCATTACCACATTGAATATCATGTAAAACTAGATCAGCTTCATTTCCATTTTCATTTTCGACTTCACACCAGTCTCTCGGCAATTTCTTGACAACATTATAAAGTGCCGTATCAGTTGGATAATGTACATAAAATACTTGTTGTACTTATGAAGCCATAACATACGGATCAGATTTCTGACACAATCTATTAAAATTAACTCGAGTCATCCCATACAAATCTTTCTCTTCTTGGTACCAGCAACACTTAAATAAAACCACTGAAATTTCTCCCCAATAATCAATTTCTAGTATCTCTTCAATTGCTCCATAGTAACTAACATTACCAACCAATGGATTTTGATTTTTTGAACTTGCAAAGCTAGTGGTCAAGGCAGTCAAGAATACACCACTATTCTGTGTTTTACACTTAGCATATCTATATTTTGTATGGAATCTGTATCCATTAATAACATATCCACTAAATTTCCTAGCTGTCCGATTAGGGCCCATTGCAAGCACTTCTAGCTCTTTCGAAACGTCCTCTTTTTTCCCAACCTCATCCTTCAGCCATTTCCAGAATTCTTCAGTATGTGCTCTCTCTCTTTTATATCTTCTCGATATTGCATGACCATCAATTAAAGCTCGATGTTCCCTATAATAATTATGATGGTATTAATATCATTAAAGAAATATTCTAATTCTTTAGTACTTGCTAGAATAAAATTAGAACATAAAAACTTACTCTTTTAAATTATCTATTTCTCGTTACCACAATTGAATAGAATGTACTGATGACATGCCATCCACTCAGATTCTTTTAGATGAATAGCTTTTCCGTCTTTATTTCTTCTTGTACCAATAACATATTCCATATTTTGTGAACAACTTTCAAATTTAGGTACTGCATCACCACCGCTTAAGAATCTTGAGCAGAATGTCAAGCATTCTTCTGCCAAGTAACCTTCGGCGATGGAACCCTCGGTTTAGACTGTTGCGCACATAAGATTTGTGTTTAGCTAGATAACGCTCAATCGGAAACATACATCGAACGTGCACAGGTCCACCGTATCCAACTTCCTTGCACAAGTGAACCGTCAAGTGAACCATTATGTCAAAGAAAGCCGGTGGAAATATCATCTCAAATTGGCAAAGAATTTCGACAATTTCTTGTTGTTGCCTCTTCACATCTTCCAAATCAATTACTTTGCCCCCAAAGACCTCTTAAGAATACACCAAAACTTATCAGAGGCAATGCAACCTCAGGCTTCAGTGATTTTTTCACAGCAAATTGCAACAAGTAGTGAAGTAGAAAATGAGCATCATGGGTCTTGTACCCTGAGATTTTCCTTTCCTTCGTGTGAACATACCGACTGATATTGGCTGCACAACCTTATGGCAATTTAACATTCTCCAGTACTGAGAAAAATATTTCTTTTTCTTTATTCGTCATGTCAAATATGGCAGCCCAATCTCAAAGTGTTCGCCGTCATTTGATAAAACGGGATGCAGAACCTTCCTGATGCCCATTTCCTGTAAATAAAAACGAGCATTCAAATGGTCTTTTGACTTGCCACTAATATTTAGCAAAGTACCGAGTATATTGTCGCATATGTTTTTCTCTATATGCATAACATCAAGGTTATGTCACAATAAATTGTGGCTCCAATACGGTAAATTGAAAAATATTGACTTCTTTTCGAAAGGGGAATCCTTTTTCTTCCCAAAATTATTTTCAAAGTCACGCAACAGTTCTTCAATGTCTGTTCCTGATAAATTTCCTGGAATCTGTCCTATTTCAACTTCACCATTGAACCTCCTCTTATCAAACCTCCACTTGTGTTTCAGATCCAGAAATTTTCTATGATTCATGTAGCACATTTTTTTACTATGTTTCAAGTGCATTGAAGAAGTCTCATAATAGCATACAGGACAACCCAATTTACCCTTTGTGCTCTAACCGGATAACATTGCATACCCCGGAAAATCGCTAATGGTCCAAAACACACTTGCACATAACATGAATTTTTGATCAGTAAAGGCATCATATGTTTCTATGCCTAGATCCTATAATTCTTTCAACTCTTCAATTAGAGGCTGCATATATACATCAATTTTATTCTTTGGAGACTCTGGACCGGAGATGAGTGTTGAAAGAATTAGATTTTCGGGCTTCATGCACAACCAAGGTGGAAGGTTGTAGTTAACTAATACAATTGGCCATATACTGTAAGTTGTACTCATTGTACGAAAAGGATTGAATCCATCAGAGGCTACACCCAATCTGATATTTCTACTTTCTGATGAAAAATCAGGATACATAGCATCCATCGCCTTCCAAGTCTCGCTATCAGCTGGATGTCTAAGTTTTTCGTCTTTTTTCGGCCCACGGAATGCCTCATAAGTTGTGAATACTCCTTGCATATAAACAGCCTTTGCAGCCTTGGTTTAGCGGAAAGTAACGCATTACTTTTGCCGGGACTTTATGAATCAACTTCTCTGGATCATTGTCACGGGTGCCTTTCTTTTCCTCTTCCCACCTCGAAATACCACAAGAGTTAGAGACATCTTTATCTTCATTTTCTGCCCAATAGAGCATGCAATCGTTTGGACTTGCGTGTATTTTTTTGTAATCAAGACCTAAATCTTTAATGATTTTCTTCGTGTCTCTAAAAGATAAAGGTATGTGGGCCTGTGGAAAAGCCTCTCTCATCAACTCTAGTATATCCCCAACTGTAGACTCTGTAATTCCATGTACACATTTTAAAGAATAAAGCCTGATGATAAAACTTAATCTCGAAAATTTTGAACAGCCAGGATATAATGGCTGCTTTCCATCTTCGACAAGGCAATAAAATCTTTTAGCATCGGCATTTGATGCATCAGAATTCTCATCTTCACAGTTCTGCATATTTCCACGAGTACGGTGCAACATTTCACCTAGATTATTTCCAAAATCACCAGCATCACAATCTATATCTTCATCACTTCTTCCAAAATTTGGGTGAGAAACCTCACAAATCCATTTCACATACAATGGAGATGGACCATTGCAGATGAGATGATCATAAATTATATCTGGACGACGCCACTTGTTATTTTTACAATTCTTGCATGGGCACGTCATTTCATCGCCTACGGCCAATTTAGAAAAACCGTTTTGTATAAAGGCTCTTATCCAGCTAATATATGCTTCACTAAACTTTGGAAGTTCTATCCAAATGTTTTCGATGTCCATCACTACAGTTATGAATATGAGTATTTTAACATAAAAAGATAAAATTTATGTGTGTGTCCAACAAGAGGAAATCTAGACAAGTCGAATTGTTAATTCAGGCCGAATTAAGAATTTATAAGTAGTTTAAATCGAAACCCTAAAGTGATGGGAGAGAGTGTTATACCTCAAAATCGAAATTGAAGCCCTAAACTGATGTGAACAATGCTTGAACCCCCAAATCGAAGCGAAATCGCTAAACAAAGCTTGAACCCCCAAATCGAAGCCCTAATCGAACCGAAATCGCTGAACCCAAATTAAGAATGTTTGCTTGAACCTTTGTGAGAAGACAGAGAGGAATGAAAATAAAAAGTTATTTGCGGGGATTTTTTTTCTTCACGGCTCTAAAAGATCAAGGAGTGGTGTTCGAATTGATGAGATGTCACGTTCTCCAACGTAGGATTTGCCTTGGTAGATTGGCGTGGATCGGTGCAAAAGATATGCAAAGGTCTGCTATAGCAACACTATAAAAAAATGTTGCATCAATTACACTTGTTTAGCTAGTGCAACACATTTTTATAGCTAAGGCAACACCAAAAATTCAACGTTGCAGTAGGACCAAAATTGTATAGCTATCGCAACATTTTACCTGGCAACACCTTGCAAAAATGTTGCAGAAGGCCATCTATGGCATAGTGTTCCCGAGGATCGTACAATACACAATATAAAATAAATCATGGAGAACGTAGAGTTGTCTATGCAGCTATACAAGTATAATACATCACATAAGTGTGAGTGGGATACAAAAGTCAAATGTCAACTATCATCAAAATATACATAACATATTTCATATATAAATCTTTGCAACACATGAACACACATAGATACAAATATACAAACTACATACAAGTACACAATCCTCCATATATACCCAACATCCTCAAACTTGTCAATTCGTCCCTGAACCTAAGATTTCTCGGACTAACTCGAGTATTCTAAAAATAATAAACGGGTCAGACTATGTCTAAATTCAATGTTGAGAATAGAAACGATATCTCAAGGATAATTATACACAACATAATAAATAAATCATGCCGAAGGAATAATAAAATATCCATAACACATTAAACAATATCAATAACACAACAAAGATCAAAACATCCATAAGACAAAAAACACAATCATACACTTTACACAACACACATCAAGCATCTATCACATACAACACGCCACACACACCAAACATCCATCATACACATCATGCTCAACACACATCTGACACATCACACATCACATGCATCGCACAAATCCATTCATCTCACACATCACACATATCGTACACATCTCACATACCATACGTCGCACACATCGCACACATTGTACACATCACACACATTGCACACATCATACATTGCACACATTGTGCAAAACATACATTGCACATGTAACAATCCACCCCGGAATATGCCTAAATTTCGACCTAGAAAAGGCCCATTGAAAATTAGATCCATTATAAGGAAAATTGTTGGTAGAACTAAGAAAACAATAGTATAGAGCCATAACTAAACTTTTAGAACCTACAGCAGATGGAACAAAATATAATAGCAAAGTATACTATTCATTTCAAAACCATAAAAATGTTATAATACAAATTTCCATAAAAATCGTAACATAGTATCTGTTACAATAATGGGTACACATAAAAGCAAGTAATAATAACAAATACTGCCACAAGCCAAGCTTCTCCATCTCTGGATATTGTTACATCCATCCTCCGTCCTCAACCTGTGTTATAATGGGGAGGGAGTCAGGAAAACAAGTGTCCGGTGAATAAAAACCTTAAGCAATATATTTTTAATATTTGGGCAGTATAACTCAAAATAAGAATATGTCAACGAACATAAAACCATTAAAAACCATTTAGTACTTCTTTGTAAGGAAAGGAGACAGGTCCAACCACTTAATACCTTTCATTCCAGAAGTGATAAATAGCTAATAATGTGAGAGACAGTGCCCAAGCCACTTAATTTTTCCAAGTGGAAAATAGACAAACTCTGGTTACTTAAGACCTTAATTAAGGTAGACCGCATCATTTAAGACCTATTTCCAAAAGCATGCTCCTCAATGGACTATCTAGCTAACATCATATGGAATCTTGTAGGCCACTTGATATTTTCAAGTGGAAAATAGCCAAACTTTGGTCATTTAAGACCTTAATTAAGGTAGACCACATCATCTAAAACCTATTTCCAGAGGCAAACCCCTGTAGAGATATCACCTAACGTGTCCCCTTGGCCATTTAATACTTCATCTGGGGAAAATTGACGGGTCCAACCACTTAATACCTCAAAACCCTAAAGTAGGCCCTTCGTCTTATGGTACATACTCATGATGACGTCTTCCATTAGTCCACTATTCGTAGGAGTTGATAGCCATAATAGTTGTGAAGGTTCCCCTACTGAATTTGGGACTAACCTCGCGTCGTTACGAATATTTATCATAAGGATATCTCACATCAATAAAAGTGCACACAACTGCTGGTAGCCTCAAAGTGAAGTGCAGACTTCCGTCATATAATTCTATTGACCTCACATCCCTTTGACTTAACTAAAAATCTATTACTCTACACACACACACACACACACACACTCTCTCTCATCTCACCGTTTCATAAATAAGGCCTTATAAGGAGTCTTTCTTATTACACCTTAAAATAATAATTAGGCTATATAAGAACTTTCTCTTATTTTCTCCTCATAATCAATTACATTCCTAGTGGGGGAAATAAATGCCTAATTAACAATGCCATATACGCAATAATTATATCTAATTAGGTAAATAGTGATAAATAAATACTCACGCCTATAAGTTCTAAACGCATGGATTTTACGCTTTAAACTAGCGCTAAATGTCAATTTCTTAACCAAATATTATTACAAGTCATTTTTCTTCAAATTCCCAAGATTTCATGGAATTATAATATTCAAAACAGGGAATAAATATTCATAACTAAAATTGCAATAAATTATTTGTAAATAAAATAGAAACCCAATTTATTACACCAATTTAATGGAACATCTTAAACAATAAGAGCTGCAATCTAAACACCATATTTTATTCAAATCATCTTCTACAAAAAATAGATAAGAATAAGTAATGTAAACTACGAATAAAATTCGTAATCTGAACCCCTTATTTTGTTGAAGAATCATAATTTGACCCAAAGAAGAAGGAGAAGTAGAATAGACTATGAAATCAAAAATTGCATACACAAACAAATCCATCAAATTAATGTAAATAATTAGGAATCTCAACATAGAATTGACATATCAAAATAAAAAGGAACTTTAGGGGATTTTATCTATCATATTTTCGGAATCCTAAAATCCCTAAAGCATATTCAAATCTGAAAATAAATACATTAATAAATTGCTGAAAAGAAATAATAAGGTTTTCATTCACAGAATAACCTTAGCTTTGCCTTTCTTGGATTTGCATGCCTCATAATCTTCTTTAGAATCTTTCTCTTTCAATATATATAAACAAAATAGAGAAGATTACATATATTTATTATGTTCAAAATAGTTGGATGAGAATAAAATATGAACAGGTTGGAGGAAGAAGAAATAAATAGAAAATAGATTGGATTCGTACATGCATCTCTATGGAGTTTATGAATCTAATTTAAAGGGATAAAATTGGAAGAGTTTCGCTATTGTTCCCAAAATATTTGTGGATAAAAATGAAAGGTCCAGGGTTTAATTTATAGTGGTTGGAAATGCACCAAAATCATTGAATGAGATTAGATTGAAAACGGATAAATTTGGAACGTACAACTCATTGAAATAGGCTCCACAATAAGGAAGTGGTCAAACCCCATGCTCTAAGTGGTCGACCTCTATGGTCGACCTCAAGGTGGATCCCTTGAAGTGCTGGATCGACTTTTTCCCTTATTTTGGGATTGTATTTGTTTTATTTTACCATTGCTTTATTATTTATTAAATTCATACCCTAATTAACTTTTAATATTAATTGCTAATTTTTAACGTTACTTAACCCCAAATCTAATCACAATTAATTCCAAATTTCAAACTAGAGAATTAATTAATTATTTGGGTCCTATTCAAAAAATAAAAAAACTTCAAATCCTCATAAATTCTTCGTCCGAGCTCCATTTTCTACATATTATACATGAAACTTAAACAAAAATTTACCACAAACGCAATGACATAGTTTTCTTGGTCAAGTTCCAATTTTTATAAAATTACCATCACATTTAATTTAATTTACTCTATTTATTTATGGTTCATTTTACGGGATGTTACATTCTTCCCACTTAAAAAGGATTTCACCCCGAAATGTTTCAAGGGGCGAACAAAGTAACTTGCAATAACATCCATGTTATACAACCAATTTATCTACACAACCATCTACTCAACCAATAGCTGAATGTGATAATGTATTGTAGACATACTAAAATGAGCTCAATCCTAGTTAATCCAAGTGTGACCGTGTAATCATGTCATGAAAGTATGTGTGTAAATACCCTAAACATGCATAAATGTTTCTACATAAGTTGAAAATGGTTGTAAAAAGTGCAGTAACCATTTTATACCATCCAATCTAACAACCATGATGCAAACAAAATCAAAATTTTGGAAAGAAAATTTTCCAAAGAAATAGGACGAAGAGTCTTCATGCCTTCCATCAGGTTTTCTTACCATTGTACTCCAACCAATCTAATTCTTTGTTACAAAGACTCCGAGTTCCATGCTCTATGATGCATGTAGTGGCATGGAATGCTATTGGCTTTGTCTTTAAATCCCCCAATTGATTAGGCTCTACGATAATCGTTATGCTAAAAAGGTATTTCTTCAAAAACAAAAATATCGTGGGCTTCAGCCAGCATAAAAGTTCTCTTGTTTTTCCCATATTGGGAGAAGGCCCAAAAATCTGACGCATACTTTCCAACTACCCAAATCGTACGACCTACACACACCGCCTAATCAATTCTGGCTTTCCAAAATCTTGCAACACAAATCCGGTCCGAGTAGAATTTGTCGATGGTTTCCCACCCACAATTTTACGATTTGCATAGGCTCCTAAAAAAAATTCAAGGGTGTCATACCAATCGTCTATCGATGACTGCAATCCTAATGAATTTTACTAAGGATAAGCACTACTCTTAAGGTCCTCCAAATTCCAAGATTTAATCTCTCAACAAATCCTGCAAGTTCCCATCCATTACTTTAGTTTATCAGTCGGTCTTCAGTCGGTAAGCGATGCTCCGATTCAACGAAGTTCCTAAAGCTACTTGAAAATCCATCCAAATTTTCTAGTAAACTAAGCGTCCCTATTACTAATGATGCAAAGTGCAACTCCATAAAGCTGGGTTAGAGTGTTGCGCTTCCACTGCTTCTAACAAAAAATTTCTACCCCTTCTTATTAATCCTTGATCAATAGGAAACTTCATTTTCATTCCTATGCATTTTCTCTTTTTGTTGCATGGTGGCATTTTGTGAGCTAAATCCCTTATGTTTCATAAAGTCTGAAGTTTTGTGATTGAAACATTTACTTACTTTAGGCTACTAGCCTAATTTCTCATTAACTTCCAATTTTACCTATGGTCTACCATTGGTTAAGTGTTTCCATAAAATTTTCTTATTTACTTTGCTTCCCAATATATATCAAGTGGTTGAAATCCCATTCGTAAAGTCTATACATGAATAAAACAGTGATATATCTAATATCATACACTTTTCCAATAACCAAGGAAAACAACTAGCGACTATAATCTAAGAATTTCAAAAGAAAATTTTACTGGAAGTTGCCATTTTTTATCATTTAATCTAAATGGTATTGAGATCATAACACTCCTTTCTAAATTAAGACGGGCTATCTTTAATATTTCATTCCATTACTACCCATTTTATTAATTTCCCTTTTTTCAGTCATTAATAAATGTGGTTCATTTGTTGCTTCAATTAATATCCGTAGCAGCTAATCGTTACTGTCAGAATTGGACCATTTTCAATTAATCATTCTTCAATCTTTTAATCTTCTTCAAGTTTTCTAAATCCATTAATCACTTATATTTATTTCATCCTCAAATGCATACCATATTTCCTTAATATGTCCCCATTTGATTACTTTTCCTCTTACTAGTTAAAAATTTATTACCCGTTAAATTGTAATTAACATCCATAAATCCTAGTCCGTCAATACCTAACCAATACACATATAGTCGTAATATATGCTATTTATATATATGTTCTTGTGGTTTAACATAGCTGTATGATATCTATATCTAACTAAGCTATACTTCCAAAAGATTACTGTCATAAATTAACCACAATTAATATTTTTGCTTTTTTTGAAATTATTTATTTTCTTATTATTGAAATAGACGGTGTAAACTATGGAAAGGAAAATCCATCTCTTACACATCTCTTTTCTTTTTAATGTATTCCCTGATACTTAAACAACATATCTTTATACAAATTTTTGGGAATTGGATAATTTGGAAATCAAACAGAAATTGCTCCAAAATTAAAATAATGAAATTCATATTACAACCAAATTGACAACCCAATTATAGACCTGTAATATCTTTACACTTTACCAACTTCTTCAAATAGAGGTTTGGGACCGACTTCCAATTTCCAAATTAGGTTATATGTTCTATTTATATTTTACTCACATTCTAAAAAAAACCTTAGTCTATCCTATCTAGGTCACACAGAATAAAATATCTTCATACAAATAATTTGTTTAAAGATAGGCATTTATTACTTCATTTCTTGCAATAATTAAAACATGGAGTATAAAATTCAATATCTCCATCTTTGAAAATGTAAACTTTAATTAAATTTTTATAAAAAGATTCAATTCCTTTGTTCCCAAGTAGGAATAAAATAATGTTCCTTTTTAAAACTTTCCTTATTAAAACTTTTTTCCTTAAAAGTTACACTTTCTAATTTATGAAAATTTTCTTGGTTTTCAAAAAGGAATATATGGAAAACTTTCTTTTTACTAGCTTACTAAAATAAGAATTTACTCCTTTTGAAAATATGATTTATTTTTTGAAAAAAAAGATTTAAAACTTAATTATCTTTCCAAAATAATAAGTTAGACCATTTTTGTTTCAAAATATTTTCTAGTTATAAGGATTATCGTTTACAAATAGTATAATTTTCATAATCATCATTTCAAAATAATGTTTATTTCCATCTAAAGCATATAATAATATTTATTAACTTATTACTCAAAAATATAGTTTTATTTTGATGAAATACATTTCATAACTTTGATAAAAAAACTCTTAAAATCTCTTTGATGTTTTTCTTCATCAAATCTTGTTATTATTGTAATAACTTTCGTATTCGAATTGGGGAAAACATATAAAATTCTTATCTTTACATAAATGCTTTTCCTTATACAAAAAATCTAACTTATTAGTATACCATCATTTAAATCCAATCAAAGGTCAAAAATAGTTTTTATAACTTTATACGATAGAAAAATAGACAGAGTAGACAAAGATAACTTGATCTTACTTTATTACTCCTTTCAATATCCCATCTATCAGAATTCACAATTCTATTATTACCTAAGTTCCGGCCATTATTCTCTTCGTCTCCTTATAGAATGCTCTCCTTCCGATACCATCAGATATTTCTTTACTTTTATTTTCTATTTCTCTATCCCAAAGTAGATATTATTTCTATCTATAGACCCCTAAAAGGATTTCTATAGAAAGAACTTTTAGGTTTATAAACAAGGAAAAATTAAAGGATCAAAGAACCAAAATTGGAATATTTTTAATCAAATTAAAATAAAAAAGGTTAACAAAGAATTTTTTTCCAAGTCATTAATTTACAATTAAAACCATCCACTATTTTTTCTTAAAGAAATTCATCGCTTTTAGGAATTGCATTACCTTTCCAAACTTTTCTAAAACTAATGGTGGTATATTTCCAAATTTGTCTAAAACCATATTTGTATTTCCAAAAATTTCCAACTTATACAGCCTCTAAGTAGTTATAGAGGGAGGAACATCCAAATTTATTATACAGGAAATATAACATAGAAAAATAAAAGAATATAAAAACAAGGATTTTGAAAGCTTTTCTAATCCAATATAATTTTAAATTGAGAAGTTAATAATTGAACTTTTTTCAACTTCTCAAGTCCCCAAATTTGTAAATTAAAACGACATATCAAAATATTTCACCATCCATTTTAAGTTCACAAACTCTTTTCAAACTTTTTACAATATAAATGGTGGTATAATTTAAAAGTCATACAAAATCACCTTTTTATCAAAAATTTCTAACTTATAAGATTTTCATTTCAAAATATTTTGAAAGGCACATTCAAAATTTTCAAGGGTTTTCAAAGATACCTTTTTATCAAATTATGTCTTAAAAATTAGGACCAAAATTTGTTCTTTCTTTTAAACCATTATACTCTACCCTTTAAAAAACTACTTTCTTCCTTGTGATGATACATGTACTTCTTACACAAGTTTTCTCCTTTCCTTACTTCTGTACTTTATTAATACATAATCCCTTCATTTGCTACCTCGATGAATGTTAATTTTTCCACATTAATTGTCAGCCTAAAGGATGTTTCCTCAAGGTCATTTATTTCCTATCAACCTTTCCATCTACGATTAATATCTCTGTTACCTTAATACTCATCGGGCCTCTAATGATAAGGACGTCTAGTTCATACAAAGAAGTATAATTTAACTAAATTTATTTTCCAACTCACAATTTCTTCGTCCACACTTCTAGAATATGGTAGCAGCTACTTCTATAGTCGGAATTTATAGAGTTAAGCGTAAATTCAAAATAAGTATATACATATAGTATGCATTTTTGGAATTTTTTTTAAAAATTCTGTTTCAAAAATAACAAGTACGCTACCCATAATCACAGAATGCTTTCCCCATTGATAGCGTAATCAAGACTCTGATACCAAATGTAACATCCCACCCTACAATAGGCCTAAATTTCAACCTAGAAAAGACCCATCGAAATTTAGATTCATTCTAAGGTAAGTGGTTGGTAGAACTAAGAAAAGAACATTATAAAAGCATAACTAAACTTTTAGAACTCTTAATGGATGGAACAAAATATAATAGCAAAGTGTATCCATTTATTTTAAAACCGTAAAAATGTCATAATACAAATTTTCATAAAAACCTTACAAGCCAAGCTTATCTATCTCTAAATATCGTCACCGCCATCACTCCATCCTCGACCTGTGTTGTAATGAGGAGGGTTCAGAACAACAAATGTCTGGCGAATAAAAACCTCGAGTCATACCTTTTCAGTACTTGGGCAGTATATTTCAAAATACAAATATTTCTACGAACATAATACCATTAAAACCATTTAATACTTCTTAATAAGGAAAGGAGATGGGTTTAACCACATAATACCTTCAATTCCAAAGGCAAGTTTCTAAAATCTCATATCCCAATCGTACATCATAAATAGCTAATAATGTGGGAGACGGTAACTAAGGCACTTAATACTTCCAAGTAGAAAATAGGCAAACTCCGGTCATTTAAGACCTTAATTAAGGAGAAACCCATCATTTAAAACCTATTTCCAGATGCATGCTCCTCAATGGTTCTATCCAGCTGACATCATATGTAATCTCCTAGGCAAATTAATACTTCCAAGTGGAAACTAGGCAGACTCTGTTCATTTAAGACATCAATTAAAATACACCCCATCATTTAAGACTATTTCTAGAAGCGGACCCCAGTAAATATACCGCCTAACATGTCCCCTTAGACATTTAATACTTCATCTAGGTAAAAGAGCTAGGTCTAACCACTTAATACCTGAGAATCCTAAAGCAGACCCTTCGTCTTTTGGCTCATTCTCATAATGACGTCTCACGTTAGTCCACTATTCATAGGAACTAGTAGCTAGATTAGCTAGGTAAATTTCCTTCATAGAATTTGGGACCAACCTCGCGTTATTACAAATATTTATCATAAGGATATCTCACCTCGATAAAAGTGTACAAAACTGCTGTTAGCCTCAAAGTGAAGGGCAGACTTCCATCATGTAACTCTATTGACCTCGCATCCCTCCGACTTAGCCACGAATCAATTACTCTCCATAAACACGCGCGGGCGCACACACACACTCATCTCACCAATTCATAAATAAGGCCTTATAAGGAATCATCCTTATTTCGCCTTAAAATAGTTATTAGGCTATATAAGAGCTTTCTCTTATTTTTGTCTCACAAGTAATTACCTTCCTAACGGGAAAATAAATGTAAATAAATGCCTAATTATCTATGCCATATACGCAACAGCTATATGTTAATTACGTAAATAGGGACAAATAAATATTCACGCCAAATAAGTTCAAAATGCATGGATTTTATGCTCTAAATTAGTGTTAAATGTAAATTCCTACCACATTATAGGTCCTTTTTTTTCAAATACCTAATATTTCATGGGATTCTAATCTCCAAAATAGGGAATAAATATTCATAACCAAAACTGCAATAACAGACTTGTAAATAAAATAAAGATCAATTTACTACACCAATTCAATGTAATATCTTAAACAATAAGAATTACGATCTAAACACCATATTCTATTCAACTCCTCTTCTACAAGAAATAAAAAAGAATAAGTGGTGTAAACCACGGATAAAATTCATAATTTAAACCCCTTATTTTGTTAAAGAATCACAATTTGACCCAAAGAATAAGGAGAAGTGGAATAGAGTATGAAATTATCAAAAATGCATAAACTGAACAAATTCCATCAAATTAATGCAAATATTTAGGTATCTAACCATAGAATTGAAATATCAAAATAAAAAGGAATTTCGAGGGATTTTTCTATCATATTTGGAAATTTCGTAATCGCTAAGGCATATTCAAATCCAAAAATAAATACACTAAACAATTGCTCAAAAGAAACACTAAAGTTTTCACTCACAGAATAGCCTTAGCTTCGCCTTCCTTGGATTTGCATGCCTCACTATCTCATTCAAAATCTCCCTCTTTTAATACACACACAATAGAGAATATATATGTATATTTATTAGATCTATAATAGTTCAAGGAGAATAGATTAAGAATAGGTCGGAGGAAGAAGAAATAAATTGAAAATGGATTGGATTCTTACCTGCATTCTCTACACCCAAGCCTCGTAGCTTCTCAAATGCAAAGGGAGACCCTTCTCATAAATTTTTGTGAACATCCATACCGGTCTTTACCTGCACAATAAACGCACATCGCTTCCTCACTTCCTCGTATCTTGCTTTATATTGTCAACCACCTCGCCTTATTTTATAGGACCATGCAACAAACTGTGACCATGGAATGAGTGGGCCATGTCGCCGTAACTATCGAGGAGTTATCCAATAGTCAATCAAGAAAGGATAGGGCTAGTAAAAACTTCTGGCCGTCACATCTACATAGGGGACTTCACATACCTTATTCCACTAATAAGCAAATATAATTCGTTGATGCCTAAAATGGGCATCAACACCTTAAAGAATCTCATAGAGACTAAATGATGAATGAAAATAAAACATAGCAGAAAAAGTAAATGAATAAGATTTGTATAGTGGTTTGGAAATCTTGGACTACGTCCATTTTATTCTTTTGTTGATCTCACAGTTTGATCATGATTAAAAGGATGTTTGGATCAGCTAGAATCCATTAGTACAAGAGTGGAGAATAAAAATGGCCGAGCTTAGACTGTCGAAAGAAGGATCCTCTTTATGGAGAACGGATGCTATACTTATAGGAGAAGATGTGCATGGATTAGGCCGAAATTTTGCAAGAAGAGTCTATAGATCCGTAGGGGCCTACATAACAATCGGTGACCCTAACTCAATATTTTGGAACAATCAAACAGATTTTAGCCGATTGTTAATTTGGCCTTTGATTGATGTGCGGTCAATAGTGTAGGCTCCTTACGATGTAAGATACTTGCTCTCCAAATTTCGTGCAATTCCAATATACTGTTTGTGAGATATCTCATTTTCCATGAGACTATGGATCGTTTTGGCTGGTTTTGTACGATTGTTATGAAACGATGGGCATGTCTCTCCAAGATTTGGGAGTTTTGTCATGTGATCATTTTTATGGGTTCCACTCTTCAATATATTAATGCTCTGAAAGTTTCAAATGCATTGGCTTTGTAGATTTTGAGATATTGATCGATCTTCGTCGATTTATGCAGTTTTATGGATCGTTATAGATTGATCCGTATAAATTATCCATTTGTCCATAACTCGAGCATACGAACTCCGGTTGACTTGAAATTTGAAATGTAGCCTCACAGGGACTCCCTTGTCACTTTATATTGATTGCATCTTGATCGAGACCCGATCTAAGTATGCTCGACCATCATCCATAGTCTTGTATATCATTGATTCTCAAGGTTGGTAACCACTCATTTTTAGTCAAATCTATGGTATCACGGCCTTGCCAAAAGGCAGGATAACATTTAACCTCCCAAGTATGTCCTATTCGATCATGACGTGCTTTGGATTACCGCAAGCTTCAATCGTCGAAAAGGATTCCATTCAGTTAATTGAATGGTCGCTATTCTTCCATTGAGTCGCCTTTACTGATAATTGCATTTCTTTATGTTTGTCACAGCTATCGATTGATTTCCAACAGCATAAATTCAAGACTATATTCTATCAGTTACTATCTGTGTCCAGTTCTACGAGGCTAGTAAGCCTTCGCAATCTGAACCAGTCTTTTCTTTAAGAACTCCAAGTGGAAATTCAATTTCTGTCTATTTCAAGAAATAAATTTTTTAGAGTATACACGTGCATGTTCAAGTACCCATTCTTATCACTGGCTCCCGTATGCATTTGTACACTTACGAGTCATCACCAATTCCTTATTTTTAGTTGCTGTTGGCTTGCAATTACTTGATATATATATATATATATATATATGCACACACAAATATATTTTAATAAATAGGGGTCGTAATAAGTCACTTGATGATATAGGGCTTCAAGTTCTATAGGAATGGTGGCTTCAGAGCCATAAGCAAGGGCGAATGGAGTATGGCCATTCACGGACTTGTGGGTGGTTCTGTAAGCCTATAACGCTGTTGAGAGTTTATCCACTCACTTGCCTCTAGCCTTTTCTAAATGTTTCTTCAAAATGAATTTTATGATTTTGTTAACAGCTTCAACTGGTCCATTAACTTAAAGATGAGCAACTATCGCGAATCTTTTCTCAATATGATGCTGATGGCAGAAGTCTTTGAATTAAGTGCTATCTAATTGGGTTCCAATATCAGTTTTCATGGAATACAAAAATGATAGATGATTCTCCTAATAATGAAGTTGATCACTTTCTTTGTCGTCATTGTGGCTAAAGGTTCGGCTTCAGCCCATTTGGCGAAGTAATCCACTACAACGATGGCGTACTTTGCTTCGTATTTAGAGATCAATGAGGAACCATTAATGTCAGTGCCCATTTGTGTAACTTCTTTTGGCGGAGCTCTCAGAATTTTTTGTAAACATCTAGTGTTTATCGCATTATCTAGCATGATGAACTGCATCTCGTTAGACAGATGCCATGTAATACCCATAGCGGAGTATTTTCTTTGTCCTTGGTGTGATCATCGCATTCTCCTTCATGGGCTTTACTCAAGACTCGTTTTATTTCTTCATGGGGAATACGCCAAAGCAGGGTAATGGAGAGACCTTTTCTATAGATGACTCCTTCTTTGATGATCTAGCGTGGAGCTTTATGGAAGATATGTCATTTTTTCATTCCTCCATTCGATCGATGCTTGGAGCATCTTGTACTTTAATCGGGACAAAGTCTATTTGCTGTGCATTCCTAAAATTGGCCAGCTTGGCTAGTGAGTTGCCTTTCTCATTTGTTATCTAGGGGTATGTGTACTGGTGTAATACTCGAAGTCAACTGGTAGCTCTTGGAACAACCGAGATAAGGAGCAAGTTGCTGCCCCCTAGCTTGATAAACTTCCCTAACTTAGCATACTCCTAACTGAGAATCACAAAATATTTGTAAAGTTTTCACTTCCGTTTCTCTAGCAAATTTGACCCCAGCGATCAGGGCTTCATACCCAGCTTCACTACTTATTTTAGGGAAGTTGAGTTTCAAGGTGTAGCAGATCGATTGTTCCCTCTAGAGTCACTAACATGACTCTGGTACTAGAATACTGATCTTTGGATGCTCCATCCATGTATATTTCCATCAGTTGGTTGATTCTCCACTGCTCTTTAGAGAGTCATTTGGTGCAGTGAATTCAGTTATGAAGTCCGCCAATGTCTATCCTTGGATAGCTCTTCGAGGAAGATAAATGATATCTAATTAGCTTAGATCAATATTCCATTTGAGCAACCTTTCAGACATCGAGGGTTGCTGTAGGACCTATCATAATGGCTTCTTGGTGTAGACGTTGATGGGATAAGCTTCGAAGTAGTGGTGAATCTTTCGTGATGCAATCAATAGGCAGTACGCAAGCTTTTCCAGCTTTGGGTACTTTCTGTCAACACTTGTCAATTGGTTGATAACATAATATACAATCCTCTAGATATGATTCTCTTCCGTAACAATGTGGCACTTATGGCGTGTACCAACACCGCTTAATAGATGTATAAATCTTCACGATCCAGTGGCTTGGATAGGATGGGAGGTCTTGCTAAGTGATCTACTAGAGCTTGAAATGCATCTATGCAATCCTACATCCATTAATTGTTCCTTTTCACTCCCAGGATCAAGTAAAAGAAAGGAATATACTTATCGGTGACCTTGGAGATAAAGCGACTTAGGGCTGCAACCTTCTCATTTAAGCTTTGCACCTGCTTAATCATCTTTGGTACCTAGATGTTTTGAATTGCTTGAATCTTCTCAGGATCAGCTTCGATTCCACGAGATTTAACGATAAACCCCAAAAGTTCCTTGATACAACACCGAAAGAGAATTTCAAGGGATTTAGTTTCATTCCACATTTTTGGAGAAACTGAACATCTTCGCAAATTCATTGATGTGGTCGTTTGATTGTCATGACTTCAAGAGCATATCATCTACTTATGCTATCGTCGATTGCCTGATCTGATCTTTGAACATCCGATTAACTAGTCTCTGATAAGTAGCTTCAGCATTATTTAGTTCAAATGGCATCGCAATGTAGCGATACAACCCTAGATCGATAACAAAGTTGGTGTGCTCCGTGACGAGGACGTGCATCATAATCTAGCTGCATCTGTAGTGCACATCCATAAATGAAAGCAGTTAATATCCAATGGTTGATTCTACCAACTGGTCAATCTTCGAAAGTGGAAAGCTGTTTTTCGAGCGTGCCTTGTTTAGGTCAGAGTAGTCGACGTATGTCTGCTAGTTTCCATCATCCTTTTTTTTGAATTAGATTGGGTACCCATTTTAGGTAGAGGGCATCGCTGATAAATCAATTATTTTTGAGTTTATCCACCTCCTCTTCAAGTGCAGCAAATCTTTCTTAATCCGTGCCGTGTTACTTTTGTTTCACCGAGACATGTATAGATCGCAATAACTGGTGAGATCACACACATGACAGAAGGAGTCCAAGCTAATACATCAAGACTCATTCGGAGAAAGCCAACTAATTCCTTTATCATCGTTGCACTAAGTTATGATCCGATCTTCAGTACCCATAATGGGTTTCCATGGATGACCAAAATGTTGATTGTTAGCTCTACGGGTGCAGTATTGGATTTGTCAAGTTCAAACGTAACCGTTTTGTGCAACAATTAATGTGAAATATGATTGGGACAGCTAATGATGATGGCTACTCTAGTCGAATCCTCAAGTCGTGTTGAGTTATTGAGTCCGATGGTGAAGGGCTCTAGATGCTTCGAGTGATTATTTGCAACTGGCCGAAGATCACCCTTAGAAGCACATTGAATCAAGTTTCGAGTAGGGTTCAACCTCGTGTTGCACACAACTGCATAATTGGCTCTTGCTTTGAGTTTGAATCTGCTTGCGTATTCGAATAACGCGCTTTCCAATCAATGTACTAATGATCCGTTACTTGTCATTTGGGTTAGAGTGATGGTCAACTACCAATGAGCTTGGGCATCGATTCGATGGTTCTATCTCTAGGCATCCTTTCAATCTTATCCTCGAGTCATTGTAAACACCAGGTACGAGTCACTACATTGAAAAATCGTAGTCAGTCTTTGGATGATCACACTTCTATTCCCGGTCTCGGGTTAATAAATGTACTGCATTGGCGGTCGAGTCTCATCCTAGTCATGCTTATACTTCCACCTAAGCTCTGAAAACTTAGAGTTGATCGATGAATGATTGGTTCACATTTATCCTGTTTCTCGCTCGTGCCCCTAAGTCTGGGGTGTACATATATACGTAGAAAGGCAAGTTATGTCCACTTTATTTTTATACCATTTCCTGTTGAATCATGGGATCGAGTTATTTTATGGAAGAATGAGTCGCATCTATTCTAGATTATATTCTGCGTTTTCTTCCAGGGGAAGACTTTAATTCCCTATCGGATTTCGGGCATGAGTTGTGCACTGGTAGTCAATCACGTCTACTTTTAGTGCAGATGTCACCATGCTCTTGGCAGGACTAAAGAATAGAAGGTCAAGTCACATTTAATTAGTGATTGATGCTCTCCCTATCGGACCAAAGGCATGGATCAGTATGCAAATAGTCAAGTTACATCCATTTCATATTGCACTTCTAGTCGGATCAGTGTAAGAGTCAATGAATGAACGGTTGCCTCACATTCATTCAGAGCTGGATAGTTAATCATGTCCATTTGATTCATATTCTCTTATTAGATCTAGGGATAGAGTTGGCTCAGGTGCAGTCGGGTCATACTAACCTAGTTTCATACTCTTTTTGATGGATCGAAGGAAGGTGATGGAGAACGAATGGTCAAGTCACACTCATTCGTGGTTTATTCTCCTATCCATGCTCTGGTGACATGAGTTATTCGATGCACGTTCGTGTCGCATCCTTCTATGGTTAGTGTGGGTTGATATTGACCCATGATTCGATTGTATGATATAATTGGTCATATGTAACTTCAGATGTCATTCCGATTGGTTTTGTGTCAAGGCCTCCCTGCAGTCGTTGCCATGAGTCTTAAAGAATACCAAGACGGAGCTATAGTGAGTCATCGTATTCAACTTTCAGCAATTTATACTCCTGCCCTAGTCTTGGATTAGTGGAGTTAGTTCATTGATGGTCGAATTCCGTCCATAGTGAGTTTATACTCCTCTTGCCAAGTTATCAGAGTTTATGTAATATTTAGTGGTCGAAATGCACTCATCTATTTGTTTATACTCTTATCTGCACTCTAGGGATCAGATTTTGTTGGTGGGTGGTCGAACCGCACCCAATTTGTTTTTATACTCCAGTCCGCACTATGGGACTAGAGTTATTTTGCGGGCCGTCGGTTCACACCCAATTTATGTTCATACATCAGTCCGCACTCTAGGGACATATAGTTGTTTTACAGGTGGTCGATCTCTACTAGACTTATGTTTATACTCTAATTCGCACTTTGGAGACCTAGAGTTGTTTCGAGGGCGATCGGTTACCCGATTTATGTTTATACTCCAGACCGCACTCTAGGGACTTAGAGTTGTTTCGCGGGAGGGCGGTCTCCACCCGCTTTGTGTTTATGCTCCAATCCACTGTCTGGGGACTTAGAGTTATTTCACGGGCCGTCGGTCTCCATCCAATTTATGTTTATACTTAAGTCCGCACTCTGGGGATTAGACTTATTTCATGGGCGGTTGGTCCCCACCTGATTTATGTTTATACTCCAGTCCGCACTCTGAGTACTTAGAGTTATTTCATGGGCGGTTAGTCTCCACCCGATTTATGTTTAAACTCCATTCTGCACTCTAGGGACTTAGAGTTATATGATGGGTGGTCAATCACACCTATTTTTTATTTACACTCCATCAGTCAAGTCAAGGTAAGAGTTATAGAATGAACGGTCGAATCACATTCGTTCATGGAATGGAATTCTGCACCCAACATCAAGGAAAGAACTTGGCAAGTGAGACGATCGATTCATATCCGCTTACTGATTGTAGCCCTCTTGTCAAGTCAAGTAAAGGAGTAGGCGATGGATTATCAAATCACATCCATGCTTGGGTTGGACGGTCAGGTCACATCCACCTCAAGCTGTAGTCGTGTCCACATGTTGAGGGCGGTGGTTGATGAGTAGGCAATAAGTCACACCCACTTTAAGTTGAGCTTTCAAACTGCCTTCTTGTGTTCATAGTAGGAGTTAATGTGTAGACGGTCAAATCGCATCCACTTTAGTTAGACCTCGATCATGTTGAGCTTCGAGAGAGGCATAAATATTTTGGCAAACTTTAAGTATGAGTTGGGGAGTAGATGGTTAGATTGCATGCACTCTAAGTCTTTCTTTGGTCTCCAAGTTAGGCGCAAAAGTTAATGAGTGGATGATCAGTCATGTCCACTTTTTAATGGATCCTGACCTTGTCAGCTTTTCCATTTCAAGTTTTGGCCCTATGTCAAGGGCATATGGTAACAGATGAGTGGTTGAATCACACTTATGTTGACGAAATTCCAAAGGTCCAATCATGGTCCGTAGATATTAGTTGGCGCCCAACTCTAAGTACTTTGTCACCTGCATCATTGGAAGTAGTTAAGTTCAAATTGGTCATAGTTCACAACCCAATTGAAACCGAAATAGAAATAATTCAAAGAAGATTGGAATAAATATCACTGCTAAGTGAAGCAATGTCGTATCCTCGCTATTCCACTTGGTACAAGCCCTTCTTTGTTAGAAGTCGACCATGTGTGGTCTAATTAATAATCAAAGTTCTTTATTGATAGCGGTTAGATGTTCCCTTCCTGTTATTCTATGTGGCTTGTGCATATTATCGAAACTTTCCTTTCCAAATCAGCTTTCCAATCACATCTCGTAGGTGTTTGCAATCGCCAGTGTTAGGACCGGTGTATCTTGGAATATACAGCATTCCTCGATTTTCCTTTGGGATTCAGTGGACTCTCTCGAGGTTGGTTTTCAGTACTGCTCTGAGCCATGAGTGTCTAAGTAGATGTTTTCGATTGATTCGTTCAAAGGAGTATATGAGTCAAAGAGATTCTAGGTCATCTCTTGGAATCTAAATCCTTAGATAAGGGCGTGTATTATTCTTTCTCCTAGTCTGCTCTACCTCCTCCTTGCTTAAATTATGATTCACTTTGTAAAGGAAATGATTCAAGGTCATAAGAGGCTCTCCGGCTAGCTACTGAAATATGTGTGGGGGTCGATTTCCCTAATCAACGCCGTCAATATGACATCCTCGCTGGGATTGCTCACTTTTGTGACGACGACGACATTGAATCTCTATGGGAAGTCTTTGAGTGGCTCACCTAGCTTCTATAATAAATTGGACAATGGTATCACATCCTTGGTGTGAGTTACATGCATTCTGAACCGCTTAACAAACTTCTGATCCGGTTGATCGAATGAAGAGATGGATTTGGGCAATAATCGCATAAACCTCAAGATTGATCTACCTTCGAGGAATAAATGAAAAGTCTACATTCGATGACACATATCCTCTGGCAGAATACATATGCTACTCGAATTTCATGAGATGTAGTCCAGGGTCGGTTTTCCCTAAGTAAATTGATATAATTGGTACATTGAATCTCCTCGGATCTGCACACTGAGCGACTTCAATGAATAGGCTTCGACTGGGGGAGATACTTTAGTCATTGTCAATCCGATTCATTTTTAAGTTACAACTACCTGTTATGCTTGTGAGTGATGTATTGTTGCCCGAGATATAAGCAAAGCAAGATGAACTGGTATTGATGGATTAGTGGTAGATTACTTGGAGTTGAACCAGAGAAAATCTGCTATTTGCTTGGAGTTAGCAATTGGTTTTCTTAGAGTCACCGAATTCGAAGTTCTGGGTCAATGAGGAACGGTGCTTGGAGTCATCTTGGAATTTTCCTGGAGAAAATTATGATTTTACCCGAGTTTGGCATTAGGCTAATGTTTCTTGGGTTTTCTTAGAGTCAGATGGGTGATTGCTTCGGGTCAACCCTTAAGTGAGTTTTTTGATGACCATTGCCGTCAGTTTAGGCATTTGGAAGCTGATCAACCGTGGGCAGTTGCAATCCACCTTGGAAATTTGATCCAACAAGCGATCGTAGTTTTTGTTATATCGACTTGATTCTTCTGCATTTGGGACTTTCGTTTGAGTAGCAGATCCTCGTCCATTCCTTGGTTGCAATTCAGAAGTTGCCTCCTGACCCCCTATGCCTCGGTCAGTCATGAGATGTAAGGAAATTGGATAGAATGCACCATCTTTAAGTTGAGTTTTGAATGCAGAATGCGGAGGCACTAAACTGTGGCACACAGGTTTGAGTGTAATTTAAAAGGTTTTGTTTGAAAAATGATTGGTGTAATGAAAACAATCGATTGGAAACGTTCGATGAACAATCTTCTACGAACGATTGGATGGAAATAATGCGTGGGAATGATCGGTAGTAGATAGAATGATCGGTTGGAAAACGATCGTATAAAGAACAATCATATAAAAACACGTAACAATGGTACTAAAATACAGTAACACGTAGTAGTGGAACAGTCGCACAAGAACGATGGTATGGAACGATTGGCGAAAAAACGATTGGTGAAAACCATTTATTGGAATGATCATTGGAAATAATGATCGGTGAAAATAATGATCGGTCTTGTGAAGCGATCGTATAAGAACGGTAAGTATGGAAACGATTAGTGAAAATTTGCAGAGTGTGGAAACAATTGGTGTAGCTCTTTAGAGTGTGGAAACGATCAACCAAATTACGATTGTACATTAAAATAATCGGTTAAAATAACGATCGTACAAACCACGTAGGAACGTTTGTGGAAAAAACGATCGTATGTAATGATCATAGAGGAATGATCTAATGGAACGATCGATCGGGAAAACGGTCGGTCACATATGTTTCAAAACTTGAAAATGCATGCACATTGACGAAACATGACTAATCGATCACTAATATCATGTTTTCTTTCTTCTGCAGGGAAGTAGACTTGGCTTCTCTGACCATGGCAAATGGTTTCCTTGTAGATCTCTTTCAAATCTGAGTAGAATAGAAAACTTAACGATCAAAAGCTGTATCCATCTCGCGAATATGAAAATCCACAAGTAGAAGATGCGATTCAATCAAGCTGAGAGTTCAAGTCTTAGTGAAAGCACCAAAACGTTGACGCCAAAAATGGGTATCAACACCCAATAGATTCTCGTAGAGACTAAATGATGAATGAAAATAAAACATAGCCGAAAAATAAATGAACACACAGATTTTTATAGTGGTTCGTCAAGCTTGACCTATATCTACTTCATACTTTTATTGTTCTTACACTTGATTATGATTACAAGGATGTTTGGAATAGCAAGAATCCGTTAGTACAAGAGTGAAAATAAAAAATGGCCAAACCTAGATAGCTGAACGAAGGATCCTTTTTATGGAGAATGACCACTATATTTATAGGAGAAGATGTGCATGGATTGGGCTGAAATTTTTAAAAAGAGTCTCTAGATCCGTAAGGGCCCATCATAACCATCGGTGGCCCTAACTCAATATTTTGGAACGATCGGCCAAAGTTTACTCGCTCATTATTTTGGCCTCAGATTGATGTGTGATCGATAATGTAGGCTCCTCATGATGTAAGATACTGGCTCTCCACATTTCATGCAATTCCGATGTACCGTTTGTGAGATATCACATTGTCCATGAAACTATGTATCATTCTGGCTAATTTTGTATGATCGTTATGAAACAATCAGTACATCTTTCCAAGATTTGGGAATTTTATTATGAGATTTTTTATGTGGGCTCCACTCTTCAATATATTGATGCTCTAAAAGATAGAAGTGCATTGGCTTTGTAGATTTTGATATATTGATCGATCTTCATCGATTTATGCGGTTTTATGGATTGTTTTAGATCTACCATATAATTTCTCCATTTGTCCATAACTCGAGCATACGAACTCGATTGACTTGAAATTTAAAACGTGGCCTCATGTGGACTTCCTTGTCACTTCATATTGATTGTACCTTGATCGGGACACGATCTGAATATGTTCGACCATCATCCATAGTCTTGTATATCATTGGTTCTCAAGGTTTGTAACCACTCGTTTTTAGTCAAATCTATGATATCACGGCTTCGCCAAAAGGTGGGATAACATAATTATATTCCCGCTTTAAAATAAAATAAGTAATAATATAATTTACCTCACATATCAAGTCATAAATTCAAATAATATCGATTAATATTCGTTTATAAAATAGAATAATTTACCAATATTCGAGTATTAAGTACATGGTTTTCAATAAATTACCCAACATTGTACTAGCGTTGTGTAAATAAATAGACCACACACGGACGTCCCATATCGTCCAATGAAATACGGTTATATACACAACAACATCAATTAATCGACATTAAATAAATTTCCACTTCACTTGTTAATTCACTTTCACTTAATTTTTATTTCATTTCATTGTTCTTCATTTTCATTGTAACAACCTGATTTGTAGTAACAATTAATTAGAGTTAATTATAACAATTTAATTCAATAAATTTTGAACTTGAAATTTATTTGATAAATCGGTTTTGAGATTGTTTTATAAGAGGATTCAAATCGTAAAAATAAAATATTTAAATTTGAACAAGTAAGAATGTGAAGATAAAAATTTATAAAAATAACATAGTTGAAATATGACATTAATTTGTGGAAGCAGTGATTTTAAATGGAAATTTGTATGTATATTGGAAACTGAACTGGATATAGTTTTAAGGTAAAAGATATTATATATGTTTTTGTTTACCTTACATTTTCAAGGCCCAAATAAAGAATTAAAGCTCAGATTCATTTCTACCTATTTTGAATCGTGGAATTTTCTCCTCTTCACCAAATAATAAAAAAAAATCATTTTCATATCACCTTCTCTGTTAATAATCTCAGAAAAAAGAAAAAAAAGAAAAAAAAAACACATTACTTGGAAATCATAAGTAAATAATATAAAGATTTTAAGAAGAAAATGTAAAAGACTTTATTGCTATTTGCTTTGGTTATACAGAGCTGCAAATCATAATATGATAAAGGCATATGCTCTCTCTATTTATACATAACATATGTAATACTTGTTGGGCCAGAGATATAGCCCACAACCCATATCTGAAAACATAACAGATAATATGCGATACCAATCCCATTTGTATCGGTTCATTTTATACCCCTCTCAAACCTAGCTCTCCTGCTAAGGTTTGTGATCTTCTCCAGGAAACAAAAGAACATGTGCCGCCGTCAAAAAATCACCAAGGGTAATTCAGATCTGACACAAAGTTGAATTCTTTCCTGCTTCGCTTGAGTGGCTATGCAAGTTTTAGCTGGCTCGAGTATATTTTGTGAGATGTTCTAGCGAAATATTCTAGTTGTCTTCAGATTAAAATAGAAATTAAGTCCCAAGTTGTTGTACTTGTGAGATATGAGCAAAATATTCTTGCTGCCTTCAAATCGAAATAGAAATCAGGTTCCAAGTTGTTCGAACTTGTGAGATTTGATTATAGAGAGATAAAGATTGATTCTTTACTTGGTAAATGAGTTTATAAAAAGACATGCTGCTGAAGTATGAATAGTTATTGTTCTGCTTGAGATTCTTGCTGCCCTTTTAACACAGAGTGGTAGGAAGCGTCATGTTTCGCCTGATTTTCGAGATCTGTGACCCTAAGCTTTTCTATGAAACGAGTGAAGTTCATCTTTGACAGTGGCTTTGTTAGAATATCGGCAACTTGGTAAGTAGCAGGTATGTGGTTAATATCTAATTTCCTCTTAGCTACTTGTTCATGAACAAAATAAAAGTCTAGTACCATGTGCTTAGTTCTGGAGTGTAGAACTAGGTTAGCAGTGAGTGACACTGTGCTAAGATTATCACACCATATTGTAGTCTTGCTATCAGTTTTGATTTGTAATTCACTCAGTAGTGACTCTATCCACATTGTTTCTGCCACGGAATTAGCCACACTTCTGTATTCTACTTCTATACTAGATCTGGATATAATTATCTTTTTTTTCGAGCACCATGAAATTGGATTTTTGCCTAAGTAAATGCAATATCGACTTGTTGATCTTCTGTCATCTATATCACTTGCCCAGTCTACGTCTGCATATCCAGTAATACTAATGGTTTTACATCCTTCAATAGTTAGCCCGTGATTTAATGCTCCTTTAAGATATCATAATATTTTTTGACTGCTCTCTAATGCTCATATGTTGGGAATTGCATGAATTGACTCAATTTATTTACACTGAATGAAATTTCTGGTCTGATGATTGTTGCATATTGAAGTGCACCTACTATACTCCTGTATTGGCTGTCATTTGTGATCATTTCTCCTTTAGACTTTGATAGATGAGCATTTGTTATCATGGGTGTTGAGATTGGATTTGATTAATCCATTTTGGCTCTAATGAGAATTTCACTGATATATTTCTTCTGACTGAGGTGGATCAGAGATTTTGAGAGTATTTTTACTTCAATTCCTAGAAAGTAGCTTAGACACCCAAGGTCTTTGATTGAAATTTTTTTGTTTAAATGTTGAATGAGACTATTGATCTCTAGATCATCACTGCCTGTAATATTAAAATCATCAACATAAATTAGTATATATATATAAGTATTAGTACCAGAATTAAATTTTGTAAAAAGAGAGTTGTCTGATGTTGTGTAGTTGTAGGCTAGTCTGAATAAGGTTGTCTTTAATTTTTTAAACCAAACCCTTGGAGCCTGTTTGAGACCATAAATTGCTTTTTTCAACTTGCATACGAGTTTTTCATTTTCCTTTTTCATGAATCCATGGGTTTTCTCCATATAAACTTCTTCCTGCAAAACACCATTTAAGAATGCATTATTTACATCTAGTTGCTTTATATTCCAATTTCTGTATAACGCAATGCTGAGAACAATTCTAATAGTGGAGGGTTTCACAAATGGAGAGAATGTTTCAGTAAAATCAAAACTATTTTGTTGTGAATATCCCTTTGCCACTAATCTTGCCTTATATTTAGAAATTGACCCATCAACATTTCTTTTTAATTTGTATGTCCATTTACAGCCTACTATATTTTTATCAACAGGTTGAGGAACAAGATCCCAAGTCTTGTTCTTCATGAGAGCATCATATTCTTCGTTCATTGCTGCTTTACATTATCACTTTGTATAGCTTGACAGTATGTGCTTGGTTCTTCATTTCCTATAGCTGCATTGTATAGTTTTGGTTTGAGTATACCCTTTTTTGCCCTTGTGATCATATGATGTCAGTTCTTTCAGGATTTTTTTGATGATCATTGTTATTCACTTCAGTCTCTTGTGCTCATTAGATTATTGTGAATCATTTAATGTGTGACTTGAGCTTTGCTGCATTTGATTGTTTGACTGTTGCATTTGAGATAATGTGTTAGATGTTTTAGTTTGTCCATGACCTGGTTCTGAAGAGAGCATTGTGTGTTGTGGACTTTCATTACCTTGAGCTTTCTCTCCAAAAATATGAGCTACTTTGTCAATTATCACAGGTATAGGTACTAAAGAATACATAGCATGGTAAACCTTCTGAGAAGTTCTAATTGCTGAGTTTCTAAAGGGGAACACTTGTTCATTAAAAACAACATGTCTAGAAATAAACATTCTACTATTACTGGATAAACACCTGTAACCTTTTTGATTTGCTGCATAGCCTAAAAATGTGCATGGTGATGATCTGTAACTTATTTTGTGAGAATTATATGGTTTGAGATAAGGAAAGCATAGACAGTCAAATACGTTTAAACTATGATCGTCGGGCTTGATGCTATAAAGAATCTCCAATGGACACTTTAGTTTTAGTACTTTTGTAGGTAATCTATTAATTAGAAAAACTGCAGTAGCAAATGCATCAGGCCAGAACTTGAGTGGTAATGATGCATTTGCCAGCAGTGTTGAGCCTGTTTCCACTATATGTCCATGCCTTCTTTCAATCAGACCATTTTATTCTTATGTATAAGGACAAGTTGTCCTGTGTATGATACCTTTTTCCTGAAAGAATTTCCTCAAGGGTGAAAATTCTGCTCTATTATATGTCTGCATTATTTTTAGTTGACAGTTTGTTTCCTTTTCTGCGTGCACTATAAATTGTTGAACTGCATAGCATGTTTCAGATTTTTTTTTCAAAAAACACATCCACACATATCTTGAATATGCCTCAACAAAGGAAATATAACATTTGTACCAATAGTCAGTTGATATGGGTGTTGGACCCCATAAGTCAATTGCAACAAGTTTTAATGGTTTGTTGTAACTGACTTTGGAGTCCACAAATGGTAATTTGTGGCTTTTACCCATTTGACAATAAGTATAGATATATGAAGTAGAAATATTGTTAAAGGAAATATTATTTTCATTCAACACTTGTTTAATAATATTTACATGAGGATGTCCAAGCTTACAATGCCAAATATCAAAGCTCTTATAGTCATTCACAGTTTTGATTTCAGAGTTATTACACCATTTTTCTTTACATCCAGATGTTCTTGAATTAGCAACATTGAAAGTATACAATCCCTTAACTTCTCTACTTGCAAGAGAATATCTTTTGTTAGAATATCTCTGACTAAACGGTAACTTGGAAAAAATTTAAAGAACACATTATTATCTTTGGCAAATTGAGATACACTTAATAAATTTTTCTTAACAGATGGTACTTTAATAAGTTATGCAAATATAACTGTTTCTTTCCTGTTATATATGCACTTCCTGTATGTGAAATTTTCACAGACTTACCATTGCCCATAAGTAATGATTGTGTATCTTTATATTCCTTATTGTCGAGGTTTAAGTTTGCCAAGTTGCTAGTGACATGATTTGTTGCCCCAGAATCAGGATATCAACTGTGATCATGAATGTCTTCAACTTTTGCACTGTCATTGTTGTTGCAGTCACTTTGACCTCTGATTTCTTGTTGAGCACTTATCATATTTGCACCGGGATTATAGTTTTAGCACTGTTGTTATTTTATTGAGATGGAGTGTAATTAATGTCAAATCTAAAGTAGCATTTACTAGCAATATGACCAATCCTCTCACAAATCTGACATTTAGGTCTGTTGTTTCCACTGTTATTAAACCATCTTCCACCTCTACCTCTTGATCTAGAGGACTGACCGCCCCTCTGATTGGTACACTGTTGATTTCTGTTGTTAGAAGCTTTTTCTTGACTCTTGATTTCGTTGTTTGTGATGAAATTCAGAGACATATCTGATATAGTTAATTTCTTTTGTTCTAATCTGCCCTCATGAGCTAGAAGGGTAGAATGAACATATTGAATTGATGGCAGAGTTTCCTTTGATGATATAACAGCTACTACTAATTCATATTCATCATCTTACCCTTCAAGAATTGATAGAACATGCTCTGTGTCACTCACTTTGTGTCCTGTAGAAGATAAGTGATCACACAAGGTTTTCACCATTACAAGATAGTCTCTCATTTACTGATTTTCCTTTTTAACATTTTGCAATTCTCTTGTAGTACTTAATCTTGGCTGTTGACTGAGTACTAAAGATCTGTTCTATTGTGGAGCAGATCTCATGTGAGGAATTGCACCCAATTAACTATGGAAGTAGATTAGCACTTATAGATGATATTAGCCAAGAGCTGACTAAGATGTTTTGTCTTTGATGTATTATGAATTCTTGATTACTAATGAGTTTTCCATCCTTTTCAGCGGTATACTTTGGTGGTATGATTATAGTACCTTGGACATATTGCTCCAGACCATATTCTTTAATTGCAGTTTCAACTGAAACTTCCAAAGCAAGAAATTGGTTTCATTAAGTTGAATAGACAACTACTGACTTTGAGGCTTGATAATCTCTTTCAACAGTTCTTCAATGGGATTAAATCTGGCATTGGTGTGGGTGCTAGAGGAGGCAGAGATGTCTTGTTCTCCTTCAGCCATTGATTCAGAAATCAAGAAAGGTGATCAAAAAAATTATTGTTAAGCAAAAGAACTGAGCAGCCAGGAAATTCTTGATTGGTTATGAAAATCTAATGGAAGTTCTTTGGAAGAAATAAAAAATGGCAACGGTATAAAACGTTAGATTTCAAGAAAATGGCAATCGTTCGACATCATCTTCTTTTCGTTTCGATTACTCTTATCCATCTTCATCGCACAATCGTTTTAGATCTAATTCTTATTCTAGAGCAGATAGACATTCTCGTGTTCAAAATTCTAAATTTTCTTTTGGTCCAAATTGGAAAAGGGGTTTCAGCTGTTTTAGATGTGGAGATAATAATCATTTGGCCAAAGATTTTCGGAACCCAATTCGATGTTTTAAATGTGGTGTGTTTGGTCACAAGAGAATGTCTTGCCCTTCGATCTACAACCCGTTGCTTAATTCAGACCCTTTGTTTTCTTCTACTTTTTCGAAAACTTTGAGTCTTAAGGAACATCATTACTATTTTGTTATGTAATTCTTGAGGTTAAAAGGCTTGTTCTTTGATTATTGTGTGAGGAATCTTGAGGAGTGAAGTTATCTCTTTAACAAAGTTTATTGGCATTTTGATTGTTTAACGGCTGAAAACATTGGAAATTATCCTATTAATGGAAATTGGAATGGATCTCAATCTAAAGTGTCTTCGAAAAAGGATAATGTTTCTCATGTTAGTACAGACTTGCTATGGGATGATATAGAGAAGTCATATAGAAAAAATTTTGGTTGGAATAGTCAGATTGAAATTCTACTTCTTGATCCTGTTGTCAATGAATATTGTTTTTCAAAGGCAGATGGCAATGATGTGGATGTTATTAATTCCATTTTTTCAGAGGTTTCAAAGTTACATGTTTCAGATGTTAAGTTAGATGGTTCCAGCTCAGTAGATAGTTGTTGTTTTGCAAAGATTGGCTGTTATGATGATATAGTTCCAATGTGTAACCTTGATGAAACTGGAAAGATACTATTTCCAGAATGTGTGGAAGATGTTCTTAAGACTGGCTGTGATTGCTTGAATGCTTCTCACTGGGTTGATAATTGTGTGAAGGCAGTTAATGCAGCAGAGTTCAGTTGTGATACTATTGCTTCATATGTTTTGACTTCATCAATCAGTGATGTTAGTGAGTCTTTGGTCTATCCCTTTGCAGCTGATAAGGATGATGCTGAAGATTGTGTTTTTTCTATTGATATTATACCAGTGGCTGGTGAAGATCTTTTAAAGTTTTCTGATGATCGGGGCATTGAAGAGTTTGCCGGTATTCGTAATTTTGATACCGGTAATGATTTTCATCAATGTAATATTGATTCTGATGATCGGGACATTGAAGTAGTTGCTGATTATAGTTCATCTGAGTTTGTGAAGTTTTTGGTAAATAAAGAGATTGATGAATCTATTTTTGATGATGGTAAATAAAAAGTCTGGGCTTGTTCTGTGACTAAACACAGTGATTTGGGAGTATTTGCTAGTTCTAAGGTTGTGACATCTCAGGATGTTGATTTATTTTGTGATAGTCTTAGCAAGAATTGTGAAGTTGAAATCTTACATGTTGATGAAGAGGCATTCATGGTTAAAGTGGTTATGAGTTTGGTCAACTCCGTTGGATCATATGAAGCAGCTGTTTTAAGAAGTGCACAGAGTTTGACACGGTGTGCACATAGTAATTCAAAAGATTTTATGGTAGATGCAGACTCGTTTGATGTTGTAAATTTTCTCGGTTGGAGTTTTCTCAGTTAGGCAGTTGCAACACTGAGGTTGTCGAGAATGGTTTGCATTATTTTGTAGAGATAGGTGGGTCTTTGTTGTTGACCAAGAAGTTGAATTCGTGGAGCATTGTTGTTAATAGGGTGAGGAGGATTTAGGAATGGATGAGTCTGGAATTATATTAGGGAGGTTGTTTCCTATTGGGGATATGACATGTGATTCTAATAAGATCATTTATATTTACGTTGATCTTTTCAGATTTATAGTGTACTGCTGCCTAGCATCTCGTAGAAGATCTACTATTCAGACTCATGTTTGTACTCCTATTCCTAAAGCTCGTAATAGAAATAGGAGTAGTTCAGCTGTTAGCATTACAAGAAGTCCCGGGTTGAAACTTAAGGATTCTAGGTCTTTTGCTTGATGGAGGTTGCTTAGTTGGAGGAGTTTTTATGTTGTTTGTTGTTTTGGTATCTGTTTTTGGCTAGAGTTTTTTTGTTTTGTTATTTGGTGACTTTTTAGGTTTTTGTTGTTGTGATGGGTGTGGTGGAGTTGTTGTCGCAGGCTGCTCTTTTCGTGGAGTCATTTCTGATTGTCGAGACTGGTGTTGTGCTGCTGTTGTCGTAGGTTGCTCTTTTTGTGGAGTCGTTTCTATCTTTAGTTTCTGTTTTCTTCTGTAGATTGCGTTAAGTGTGTCTTTAGCTTTTAGAATTTTGCGAGGTTTTTTTTCTTTTTGTATGAGGGGTTTTGGCTACCTGTCAGGCTTGTTGGTAGCTCTTTTATTTCTGGTGTTATATATATGTGCATGTGTGCTCTTCTCTTTTTTAGAGGATTACACATTTTTCTCAAAAAAGAAAAATCTAATGGAAGTTCCTAGGCGAGACACAACAGAGAGTTTGATCAGTAATCTTGAGACAGATATGTAAAAAGAAACTGTGATGATGGGAAATATTATATTTCTCAGATGATTCCGAGTAGATGCTGTTTGATTTTGATATGATGAAATCTGATCTTGATCAAAATAAAAAATTGATGATGAGAGTTCTCTTGATTCTCAGATGATTCAGATGAGATATATCTGATCTTGTTGAGATAGAGAAAATAACGATGATGAGAATTCTCGTGATTCTCAGATGATTCAAAAGATGCAGTATGATCTTGATATGATGACTTTAGATCTGATCTTGATCAATGGCATGGCATTTTGCTGTTAGGCATGGATTAGCTCTGATACCATATAAAGATTCTAAGAAGAAAATGTAAAAGACTTTATTGCTATTTGCTTTGTCATACAGAGCTGCAAATCATAATATGATACAGGCATATGCTCTCTCTATTTAATATTTATACATAACAGATGTAATACTTGTTGGGCCAGAGATATAGCCCACAGCCCATATCTGAAAACGTAACATATAATATACGATACCAATCCAAATGTATCAGTTCATTTTAAATTAATTGTTAAAATCACCAATTTCGGTCGTGTGGCGTGCGTGCTGGTCCTTTGGTTCTCGGAGGCAGCGCTGGTTCTTGTCGCGTGTGTACCTTATTCCATGGTGGAGAAGAATGAAGCTCATAACCCTCAGATGAGCGAAAATCACACATAAACTTATGCCTTAATTTTGAAATACATATCAGAGTTGATTTTCCTATGGCGGTTATTCTTCGGCCTATTCTTGCTTGCTTTGGTTCTGGGTTTAAGTGTGCGTATAGGTGAATATACGTGGTTGTTTTGGATTCTCTTGTGTGTATTTCTTTTGTTTGCTGATCCTTGCTACACTTTTGTTTTCATTTGTGTCCCTGTATACATTCATCCATGGCATAAGTATGTGACATAGTGTGTGTAGGTACCTGGTGAGCTGTTGTTGAGTTGAGAGCGTATTGTGCTCGTGTACATATATTTCCGTGTATAGTCAAGGGTTTCAGGTGTGTGTATGTGTGTATTCTCGTGTGTGTTATTTAATTTTGTACGTGCCTGAGTTTGTTTAAATATAGGAGTTCATGGCTGTTGATGTTTGTGTATTGTGCCGTGTCTGTATGTATGTATAGTTATGTGTGTTTTTGCATTTATAGGCAGCTCATGGGGTGTATTTGTCAGGGTTTTTGCCCATGAGTTGTATGCATATAATACGAATATACTTGGGTTGCAGCACTTTCTTTTATCATTTCTGTTTTCATAACCTGTTAATGTACTTCACCCTGTGTTATTTCACTTGTGCACTAGTCTTAGAGTAATATATTTGTATGTTGCGTGTATATATAGGAGTGGTCTACGTAAGTGTTTCTAATGTAAAAAGATTTAGGAAAAAGAATCTAGGGTTTTCTTCTGCCATGGGAGATTTCAATCTCTCTTTCAAACCCAATTCCATTCCCCCTCTCTCTTGTCCATCTCCTCAAGATAGGCCACCTGAAACCCATTTCAGAAAGCCGAATAATGTCAACATCGATAATGAGGGCTTCCAATTGGTTCAAACAAGATCGCAAAAGAGAAATCAGCCCAGATTTGGTCAGACTCAGTCCCAGATCAATAGTAATCAGAGAAGGAAAGAGGATCAGAAGATCAATTCTCTCAGGGACAGAACCAAACCGACAAAAAGTGATAAACCACCAGCAAAGTTCTCACTAAATAGAGAACTAGGGCAGAAATCTTGGGCCGAGATCGTCTCAGAGCAATCTAATGAACCAAAGGATGAAGATTGCAGTCTTGAAACCATCATGCCTATCCAAATCAATAGCAAGAAATATGGTGTTATAAAAGAGACGGTTTGTAAAAGAGCAATGGAGTGTTGGAATAATTCTGTATTAGTTTATGTTGTTAGCAGTAAACCATATTTCGTGTTTTTCAAAGAATACATTAAAAGAGTTTGGAAACCAAAAGGTGAGTTTGAAATTTTTTCCAGAGAAAATGGTTTCTTTCTGATTAAATTCTATGATTCACAAGACTGCAATTCCATAATTCAGAATGGTCCACATTTCTATAACGGCAAGCTCATCATTATGAGAAGGTGGTCGGAATCGTTGAAGATGGACAGAGATCTTCTGTCAACTATGCCGATATGGATTAGATTACCAAGTGTAAATATCAAATTATGGGATAGAGAGGCGTTTAGCATCATGGCAAGTATTATCGGAAAACCCTTTAAAATGGATGCAGCAACAACCATGAAGACGAGATTGAATTATGCTCGTATTCTAGTGGAAGTTTCTGCAATGGATGAACTTCCAGACGAAATTTGTTTAAATCTTTATAATGGTGAAAACATTATACAAAAGGTTGAGTATGAATGGGTTCCACCAAAGTGTAGTATCTGTAAATGCTTCGGTCATACCAAGGAGCAGTGCAACCAGAAGCAGACGTGGATTCCCAAACAGAAAGAGAAAAATTTAGATAGTATTCAAGAAATTAGGTCTGAAACAGTTCAAGAAGTTGAAGTCAGTAAAGGTACAATATTACAGTCAAAATCTCAAGAAGAAGGTGATCGAATCTATCAAGAAGATATCATTTTCGATCAAGAATGCAATTCTAAAGAGCTCACTGATCAAAACAATCAGATCATGGCAATGGAAGTTCATCAGCAAAGCAAAGAAACCTCTAAAGATCAAGATCCGACTAGTAAAAAGGAGGGTAAAATCATACAGGTCTTTAACTCTGAAACCCCCCTTATTTCAGAGTCATGTTTAATTACAGGCCAGATTAATACAAGCATAGTGAACAAAATTCATCAAAATTCCAATATGAATCAAGAATCTAAGGCTGAGAAGGGATCTTCTTCTTCACTTGCTGCAGATGTTGAGAATAATGGCTGCTCAACATTGCCTCGCAAGGATGATCTATCTTCAGAGCAGGCTGCAATGTCTGATTATAATGAATCAGAATTGCCTCGCACAGCTATTTTCGATTTATCTTTAATCCAGATTCCAGAATCTGCACATATGGAAGAAGATAAATCTAAGGAAAAAGACAGTGGTGATGAGTTTGATATATCAGAATTACATATAAGTAAAACAAAATCTTCTGGTAAGTTAAAGGGGAGCAAAGAGAAAAAAGCTTTCAAACAAAAATATATATCAATTAACCCAGAGTGGGATCAAATGTCCACCAGATTGAAGGCTAAAGGTACTGAAAATAAAAGGAGAGGTAAAAGTACCATGGTGTCAGGTACAATTTAAATTTCTTTTTTCATCATATATATATATGTCTATCTTTGCATGGAATGTTAGGGGGATGAATTCCCCTGTTAAACAATCTGATATTCTTCATATGATTAATATATATAAACCTACTATAATTGCCCTTATAGAGAATAAATTGAATGATGAAAACTTTGATCGATTCTGCATTAAATTATCTAGCAATTGGAAAGCTATTCATAATAATGATTGTGGCTGTAAAGGTAGAATTATTGTTATATGGGATTCTAATGTCTGGAATAATACAAATATTAATAAAGATAGTCAATTTATTGATTGTAATTTCAGAAATATTGGTGGTTTTTATTTACAAGTTACTGCTGTATATGGTAGTAACTTAGATATTGAAAGAAATGCATTGTGGCAAAAACTGAAATCTCTAAATTACATTTATAATCTCCCTTGGATAATATTAGGAGATTTTAACACTGTTTTTCATGTTAATGAAAAGTTTGGTGGGATTAAGATTCCTCAAAATAAGCTTGATAAAGTCAATAAGTTTATGTTAGAGTCTGGTCTGATTGAGCCTACTGTTAGTGGTAGTAAATTTACTTGGAAATCTGGTTTAGCTAAAAATATTCATTGCAAATTAGACAGAATTCTGTATAATAAAGACTTTTTAAATAAATTTCCTGACAATACTTGTTCTACTTTGGAGCAGAACTTAAGTGATCACACTCCTCTTCTGGTTAACCTTGTTAATAATAGTATTGGTAATTCAAAAGCATATCCTTTTAGATTCAAAAACAGTTGGGTTCTAGAAGAAGATTACAAAAGTTTAATGGAGAATTGTAATAATTTTTATTGTATTGGCTCCAAGCAATTTCAGTTTTGTATGTTTCTAAAATTCACTAAATATAATCTTAAAAATTGGAATAAAAATAAACTTTACAATAATAATAGGATTGCTGTTCTGAGAAATGAAGGTAAAAACTTACAAATGAATGCTGATATTAAGCCTGGTGATTTGAATAATATTAATAAATTTTTTCTTAATCAAAGGGAGTTGTCTAATGAGATGTATAAAGAATCAGTTGATGCTAGACAAAAGGCTAAGACTGATTGGCTTACTTTAGGGGACGATTGTACCAAGTTTTTCTATGCTAAGATGAGTAATAGGAAACACCTTAATAATATAGGCTGCATTTTTGATAGAGAGGGTAATTTAGCTAATTCATATGAGAAAATTTCTTCTGAAGCTGTCAATTTCTATAAGGATCTTTTTTATTCTGAATCTATCGAAAGAGAGTTCCCTGATATAATTTGTAAAAATATTTTAAATAATAAAGCTGCAGAAATCTTAATGGCTTCTGTTAGTATTGATGAAATAAAATTTATAGTTTTTAATGCAGGGGACAACAAAAGTCCTGGCCCTGATGGTTTCAATGCAAAATTTTTTAAAAACAATTGGGAGTTTATAAAGCAACAAGTGACTGATGTGGTCAATGAATTTATGATTAATGGTAAAATTCTCAAAAGTATTAATCATACTTTTATTACCCTTATTCCAAAAAATAAAAACCCCATTGATATAGGAGATTACAGACCTATTTCGTGCTGCAATTTTATCTACAAAATTATTGCTAGTGTGCTCAGTCACAGAATTAAAGTGTTTCTACCTTTTCTTATTGCTGAAAACCAAAGTGCTTTTGTTCCTGGTAGGCTCATATATGAAAACTCCCTTTTAGCTCATGAAATGGTCAGAAAATTTAATACTAAACAGGGTGATAATGTTTGTATTAAGATAGATTTGCAGAAAGCTTATGACAAGGTTAACAGACACTTTATTCGTCACATTATGGTGTGTATGGGTTTTCCTATTAAATTTTGTGACTTGATTTTTGAGTGTATTAACACCCCCACTTTTTCTATTCTCATTCAAGGTAAGGCTGAAGGTTTTATTAAGTCTAATAGGGGTCTAAGACAGGGAGATCCATTGTCTCCTTATCTTTTTGCTATAGTGATGGAATACTTCTCTATTCTTATTGAAATAGAAAGTATGAAAGGTAAAATCCATCCTATTAATAGAATTCAACCAAGTGTCAATCATCTGATCTATGCAGATGATCTTATGGTGTTTATTAAAGCTAATAAAGTTAATGCAGAATCTTTAAAATTCATTTTTGAAAAATTAAAAATTCATGCTGGGCTTCAACTTAATGTTAACAAAAGTAAAGCATATTTTAGCAAAGATTGTAAGTTCAAACAAGAATTTTTAAATATTTTACAAATAGATGAAGGTTTTCTTCCTATCAAGTATTTAGGTTTGCCTCTTTCTACTAATATGATTAAGAATTCAGATTGCTCTATTCTTATTGATAAAATTCAAGAAAGAATGGAAACATGGTCATGCAAATTACTTTCCATTGCTGGTAGACTAGAGCTTATTAAAACTGTGGTTTATGCTATTATCTTATACTGGTTACAAACATTTCAAATCCCTGCTGCTACTATTAAAAGTTTGGAAAACAGATGTGCAGATTTTTTGTGGAGAGGCAAATACCACAAAATCAGTTGGATTAATGTGTGTAGACCTAAAAATGAGGGGGGTTTTGGTATTAGAAATCTTAAAGATTTGTGTAATACTTGCCATTTAAAATTATTCTGGAGATTCATTAGTTCTGATTCCCTGTGGGCTAGATGGATGAGATCCAAGTACTTAAAGCAGGATAATTTTTGGACCACTGTTCATAAAAATAATCAATCAAACACTTGGAAACATATTTTAGACTGTAGGGAAACTGGGAAATCTCTTATAATTAGGAAATTTAAAGATGGCAAAAACACCAGTTTATGGTTTGATCCTTGGTTTAATAATGATACTTTTATAAATAGGGTAGGGTGGAATAGTCTTGTTTTATGTGGTAAGCCTAATGAGAAAGTTTCTGATATTATTGTTAATAATCAGTGGCACCCACAGATTCATCCCATTACTAACCCTCATAAAAAAAATATATGCAATATTCAATTTGACAAAAATGCAGAGAATGACTACTGGGAGTGGAAAGCTACTAACAGAGGGAAGTTTTCTTTTAAAGAAACTTGGAACTTTATTAGATTCAAATATCCTACTGAAGTATGGTATCAGTGCATTTGGAATAGAGTGAACTGTCCCAAGATGGCATTCTGTACTTATTTTGCAATTAAAAACAGATTGCCAACTTGGGACAGGATTAATAAATGGGGTAGCAATGTTAATTCACTCTGTTCCTTGTGCAAATTATGTGATGAAAGTGCTAATCATATATTCTTTGAATGCAGCTACTCATTTTTTATATGGAACCAAATCAGAATGACTTTAAACATTGATGACAACAGACATATGGATATCATGAATATTATCAGAATTATCAATAGCAAATTCAAGGTTAATTCAGAAGATTCTGAGTACGCTTACATTCTTCTTACTACGGCAGTTTTTTACTTGTGGAAAGAAAGAAATATGCGTGTGCATAATAAGGGCAGCAGTAGCAAAGAGCAAGTTTGGCTTACTGTTAATACAGATAGTAAGATCATGTTGCAAAAATCAAAAAAATTTCATAAAAGTCAAACAAGATATACTTCCCTTGCTGATGACTGGAAAACCGAAGCTGGTAGCAAGCATTTGGAAGCTTTTCTTTTAAACCCGAGAGACTTCCAGATTATTGAAGATAATAGCTTTTTCAGAGCTTCGAGCTACAGCAATGAACCTCATCAAACTACTGATATGAATTCGTCTGATCTAGGTCGTATTGACACTAGATCAAACAATTCCGAGTTCACTAGAGATAATGTTGCGAGATCCGGGCCATTTTTGGGTGGTAATAGCAAAGCGCTGCAAGTATCATCAGATCTAGGTCGAGTTGACCATAGATCTAACAATTCAGAGGCCATCATTGATTCTGCCGTGAGATCTGGTACTCATTTGGGTGATAAAAGTAAAGCGCACCAAGCTTCATCAGATCTAGGTCGCGTTGACCATAGATCTAATGTTTTTTCGCTGTTGAACAACAGTCGCAAGGATTCTTGGGTTACTACTGGTTGCAGCGGCATGAGAAGAGGTTTTAATGAAGCTCTTTCATACTGGGAAAGAGGAGAGAGTAGTGAAAAGAGGAATTAGAGAGTAGAGATGGAGCGGCCATTGCTGTTTTCTTTTATTTTCTCTTGGATTGTTCGAGCTGTTGTGTTGTTAGAGTCGGCTAGGGTTTGTTAGGGTTGTTTGTTTAGTAGCAGCGGGTATTTTACCCGATCATGTTTTGGGCTGGGCCCTTTTTATCTTCTTTCAAAAAAAAAAAAAGTGTTTCTAATGTGTGAGTTCGCATATGTAAAAAAATTATATGCCTGGTGATGCATGCACTAATATATGGAGCAAGAGTGTTATGCATGCTACGCATGAGCATTTATGCATTCTGTTGTGTGTGTGTATACACACGTCTAGGTGCAAGATTTAGCATTGTTGAGGATTTCATATGGTTTCTAGGTCTGATAACAAAATTATTTAGTTAATTATAAAATTGCTGTGCGCTACGTATTGTTGCAGGATACTCTTTTTTCATTTCTTGCCGGTATGCGCGTGCAATCCTTGTGTATGTGTCCTACTATAATCGTTGCCCTAGGCAAAATTAAAGAAAAAAAAGGATGGAAAAAATATAAAGCAAAGCAATGTGTGACGACCCAGAATTTTAAGCAATTTAAATTGGAATATTTAATTGATTTGGAATATTAAAAAGTTTAATTTTTAACTTGAATTGCAAATATAAATATTTATTGGATAATTGATTGTTGAATTTAATTATTGGAAATTGGGAAAAAAGTGAAATCCGGAATTTTAAGCCTGTTAAAAATGATTTGAAGAATTGTAATATTTATATTCATAATACTGATGAGAATAGAAGTGATGAAATCAAATTTAAAAATGGTTTGTTAAGTTTTAAAATTTTATCGTTTAAATCAATATTTAAAACAGTCTTCTGAGGCACAGTCTCGGAATTCGATGAAACCAGTTCCATTGGATCCAAAATATTGTATTATTATCGGGGTTCAAATTTCATATTGATCGGAGTTAGTGTGTGAGTGTACGGCATATAAACGCGTTTAAATCTATATCGAAATTCGGGTCGATTCAAATTTAATTTTTGAATCAAATTAAGGCATTGTTTATACAGTCAAATCCTTTCACGTCAAAGACTTTCCCATTTCTTTTCAAGGCACAAAATTACGTTTATTCCAGAACACTTCCTTTGGCTTTCCATGCACGTTTCTTATCCTTCTTCAAATCAATTCGCGCACCCTTATTTTCATGAATTCGAACGCAAATCAAATAAAAAAATAAAAAATAAAAAAATTTAATAATGGCCGTCTACTCAGTTTAAACCTACAAGCTTCCTCTAACTTCTCACATACGCCATTCTTTTCAGCATATAACTGCACGTTCCTTCCCTCTTTCTCATTATAAAAAAATTAAAGAAAAAAAAAGAGAGAAAAAAAATCAATTCGTTCTTCTCAGAGGAAAAATAAGGGGGATTCTCTTCCTAGTTCTATTCGAGAGCAACCGCATACCCCTTCTATTCTCTCATTCCAATTCAAAATCTAATGGAGACGAGATCGATTCCCAGAAGAAAACGAAGATCAATGGCCGCCGCTTCCCAATCAATCGTATCCGAGAAACCCAGTTGCGATCAATTATCGTAGTGAGAAGGGCTTCGCATGGCTTACCATCCTCAGGTCGTTGGAGGTGGGAATCCTAGTTCGCGACCGCCTCTTAGGGTCGCTCGCGTAGTTCTTGAGTTTGGGTTGGATTTGCGTTCGACTTTGGGGGTCGAGCGTGGTGATGCTCGTGAGCTAAGCTTGTGCGGCTGCGCCAGTGGAAGGACTCGCAGTTCGATAGTGAGGGGGTTGGGATGACGGCTTGCTCGATCTGGTAGGGTCGGTCGCGAGCGGGTCGCGAATCAGAGGTGGGAAGCAGCTGTGTTTTGGGGTATTTCGATGCCACCTCGCTCGAATTGGTGGTGTTGGGTCGCAAGAAGTTTCAGTGAAGTCGAGTTTGAGCGTGGTTGTTGGTGAAGCCTTGCAGGTTCGTGGAATTTGGAATCGTTTGATTTGGAGTCGCTGGCGATTCGTGAGGGCTGCAGGTATACGTTTAAATTTAATAGCACATATGAATTTGTACAGAAAAGAAAATTCATAAGAGAAATATAAAGAGAGGTACATTTATGCAGACTAGTTTCAATTTATATATGTAAAGAAAACTGAGAAGAAGAAAATTTGTTATGGAATAATAAACATTTTGAAAATAACAATATTTACATTGTTTGAAGAATTTATTAAAAAAATGGATTTTTACAGAAAATGTATATATAGATAAGACTTTGGAAAGAATATAGAAATTTTGAAATTGTGGAAGTTCATAGAAAACTTTGATTTTGAAATCTATAAATTGGTCTAAATTATGAATTATCAATTAATTAAATTATAAAATGATAACAAATTGTTCAACTCGTTCGAATATTAATAAATTATATAATGTTGTTCAAGGTCTAAAATTATGGTGGAATTTGCGAGATGGAAATGGATTGCCAAACAAAAATCAAAGGTGAGTAAATCTCACTCAGTTTAAAATTTAAATTTAAATGATTAAACTTAAATAATTGTCTGAATGATGGAATTGATTGATGTGATATAGTATGATATCTTGGAATTGAAATATTATATGTTGTGCTAATATCTGTGGATGCAGGGAAAACAGGTTGGAGGGATCCAACTGGACCCCTCAACATTTAAATTATTTAATACCCCCTGTTGTGATGATTTTATATTCTGTGATGAATATTGTTGATAATTGGAATATTGGATGATATGGTTTACCTGAATATTTTTCGGTGCACTAAGTTATCAAGATATATAGAATTGGAACTTGGAAATAAAATGAAGAGAATTTGTAAGTGAAATAATTATAGAAATTTTAAATAAATTAAGAATAAATTGGATAAGAATAATTGCAGTGTTTAATGCTAATTAATAAAATTCTGTATATGGAAAGGAAATTTTGAATAAACAAAGGTTAATGAAGTTTGAAACTTCAGTGATATTATTTAATAGAACAAAACATTGATTTAATATTTAATATTTAAATTATTGAAGGAATAAAGAAGAAACTGGGAAAAGTCTGAAATCTGTATATTTCAGTTAAAGGATTTAAAATCAAATGGAAAATAACAATAATAATAATAAGTCCATACTTAATGAATTTTGAAATGAATTAAGTAAGTAAAGAAATTATTTCAAATGTGATAAATTTGAAATCAATTTGAGGAAATTGATTTAAGTGATTGAAGTTGGATCTTCTCCCTGGATAACCAAGTACGTTTTCAAAGTAAATTTTTAAATATAAGTTAAAAAAATTTAAGTTGATTTTAGAAGCAAGTTTGGGAAATCTATTATTTCTAAATATTTGAATTTTAAAGTAAGTCTTACCTTTTTAACCTATTTTAGTAGTAATTATTTAAAGAATGACTTAGTAGTTTGTCTAGGATTAAATCTTTAGTTATATTTTATAAAGTAACCTTATTTTCAAATATTTATATAGTATGTATTTTTAACAAATCATTGAAATGGTTTAACTTAAATGTTATAAAAGTATTTTAAAGTAAAGTGTTTTCAATTATTTTAAAAATCTAATTTTGTGCTTGGTGATTTTAGTGGAGATAGAAAATATTTGGAAAAGCTTATTCTGGAAAGAGAAAGATGATTTGAAACTCTTTTCAAAAGGATTGAAAATAGAAAATATATCTTGTGAAGATATTTTGAGGTTAATAAATAATTTGGGAAATTATTTATTGGTTGATGGTTGCTTGTGAATATTAATTGATGGTTAAATAACCTACTATCAATATTGGCCAACTGCGTTGATCGTTTCGAAGAGACCGGGATCGAGATTTATTTCTCGAAAACCACTTCGATCCGGTTTGTACGTTTCGTGAAAACGATTTTGGATTCGAAGATGGAGCGGTGTAGTGCAAGGGCTAGTCGCTACTAACCCTGTGGATATCTCCACAATGGATGTAGTAGTAATAGTGTCTTCGATTCCGTTTGAACCCGGGACGGACTTATATGGATGAATGCTTTCAAAACATCGTCAGGTGGACGATGGGCATTCTAAGGAATATATTCTAAAAAGGTAACTCTTAGCCTCAAGCCTCATCAAATGGGAATGACTGAAAATCAGGGGTTATGCAGCAAGGCTAGGTGGGTAGCACCCAAGCAGGGTGAGGTCATTCCAGTCTAGATGTCACTTTTTATTTCGGCTTAGTGGGTAGTTGCTGATCCCAACCGCGTGGTGATCTCACTCGGGATTATCCAGTAAGGGATGGTCTCGGCCTTGTGTTGCAGGGGAGCGGGCGTACTCCTCGGTACGGTGATCTAGGCCCCGTACTGTGACGGGTGGTACCCCAGTGCCTAGTCATTGGTTGGAAATCCATTCTCCCTACGAGCCTTGTACGAGTTTTGTTTGTATTACCCACTCTGTGGCTAGTAGCTGGAATTTAATAATGTAACAATTTCGGCTATTTTATAAGTACTTGTATATAGACCCTATTATAATATCAGAAGATTCCTATAAAAATTGTTTTAGCTATCGTAAGGTAAAAACCCAACATGTTTATTTGTGGCGTGGTCTTACGAGATGCTTTTGTTTTTCAAAGGATTTTTGGAACTTTAATAATCAATTGGGTGTGGTTTTCTCACGCTGGTATTCCAGACTGACTCGGTTGTTATTTAACTGTAATGCTCGGGTCAAACCGAGTATTATAGAATACAGGACATGTTGCTGTGGAGCTCAGGAGACGAGCTAGATGACGATACGTACATTCGTACTTGTTTATATTTATATATTCCGCTGTTTGAGTTATTGTGTATCTTGAGTTGTTGTGTATCCATTTGTATGATATTGATGTTGAGATGTGATTGATGTACTCGGATGATGTAATATATAGACAGAGATATTTGATGTTTGAGTAAAGAGTATTTATTATCTATTATATTTTATTTCGCTGCGATGGTTAGATTCTGTTATTGTTTTCTATTTTCTTCTTCTACCTCTTCTTCTTTAACCCAAATGGTTCGTATTTCTATGCAACTTGAGTTGATTGTTGTAGAATAATGTTGATTCAAGAGGAACGGATTTGCGGGTCGTTTCACTTGGTATCAGAGCATAGGTTGGTGATAACCTTGGCTCTGGCGGGAACTACTCATTTAAATTAGAGTCCGTAGTACTCTATAATGAGTTTGAGCGTATTAATAGATATGAGCACGTATTTGTTAGTGAATATAAATCGTTTAATATTGTGTTGATTGATTTATTGAGTGGTATATGAACATTCGTCGACACAGTCTGCGCAACTGTATCAAAGGGGTTTCTAAACATTTGAATAGGGCAATCGACACGGTATTGTTTTAAATATGGGTAAATGAAATAATTTTACCCAAAAACATATTTTGATATAAAGAATAGATTTTGCAAACTATTTAGCTAATATATGGTTGCTTGGATGATAGAAATGATGATATTAAAGTATTATCATTGTTAAGTGAAAAATTTAATTAGAAATTGTAAATATAATCAAAGATTGAGAAGATAAATTCAATTATGAAATGAAATTATAAGTATAAATTATGAATGTAAATTATAAATTGAATTATAATCAAAGGGGAAACTATGCAAATGAATTATAGTTAAAATTGATTTAAGCCGGATCTGGAAATTTAAAATCTCAGGGATTTTGGAAGTATTGGTCGAAGTATTTGAAGGTAAATAATAACATTATTGTTTTAAAGGTATTTCTGAAAGGAAAATGTTTTAAATGAATTTTGAAAGTGAAATAGCATTGAAATCACTTGGATTATTGGAAAATAATTCTGATGACGACGGCCGCATCATCGGTATTCATTTTCGAATTTCTGAGTGACAGAATGCTACCAAATTGATTTGTTCAGGAAAACCCGTTTGTTTTTGAAATCTCAAAGGAAATTTGTTGGGAATAAAACCAGGATTGGTTTAACTTTTGAGAAATGTGATTTGAGATGTTGGAGATTTCAAAATGATTTGAAACCAAAGTCGGGTGTTTAAAAATCCTGATGAGATAATTGTAAACTTATAAACTGAGATGATTTTTAAATCAGGAAGGGAATATAAGTTTTGAATGTTGGAATTTAAATCTAAAGAGACAAGTTAAAAATGAAATTAACTTGGATGGGAAATAAAAATTTAACTGGATTGAAGTAATTGAGTAGGCTGAAAATAATATCCAGTTATATTCGAATTAAGTTAATATTGAATTGAGTTAAATAAATTTGAGTCAAAGTAAAATTGAATTGGAATAAGAATTCAATTGAATTAATGAATGGAATTAAATTCTTGCCTGGATAAATGAAAAGTAAATTGGTAGGATTGGAATTGAAATAAATAAATAAGAATAACGAGTAAGAGAATTAAAAATCCATAGCAATAAAATATGCTTAGGCTATAAACAAATAGAAGGTTTGAGTTAAAAATAAAAGATGAACATATTTAAGCCTAAAATGAATGGAAATGTGTGTAAATAATAAAATGTGACTTATAAAATTGAAAGGTGAGATAGAAAACTCAAAATAAATATTTTTGATGAATTGGAGAATGAAAAGAAAATCCAAACTTGAATTATAAAGTATATTGAACTTAAGAAAATAAAATGAAGTGATATTTGGAATAAAAATTCAAGTGTTGTATTATAAATAAGGGAAGAACTAATTGATAATAAATTAGTTAACGAAATATGCAAATGGAGTTCAATGCAGCTAAACAGAAGCTGAATTGTAAGCTAATAATGAGTTTGGAAATAGAACTCAAGTTATAAATTAAATTCTACTTGGATCGATAATGAAGAAACTGTAATTAAATTGTGGTTAATAAATTGGGTGGTAAATTGAAAATGGATAGTGGATTCAGAACTTGAGTTATAAATTAAAATTTAACGTGAAGTGTTAACATATTAATATAATTGGAAATGTATCGAATGAAAATGTGATATAGTATAGTATGATTTGTGAATAAAATCCAAATATGTGGAAATAAATTTGGATATGGCCTTGTAATCAATCGAGTTAAGTTGAGTAATAAAAGAGAAAATTTACTTGTAAAATGAAAATGAGCTTAAGTATAAATTTGACTAAATTAAATTAAATTGACTTAAGCTGAATAAATCGAAGAGAGTGAATTTAATTCAACTTAAACCAAGTTTAATGATATTGGATTGAATTTGAATCAAGTAAATATAAATTTGGATTTAAATAGAACTTGGTGGGTTGAAAATAATATTTAAGGTAATGAAAATTCATAATAGATTGAGTGGATAAACTAATTATATTGAATAAATATATGGATAGAATAAATAAGAATCAAATGGAAGTGAACTTAAGCTTGAAGTGAAATAAATTGAGTAAATTAACTTAAGTGGAGAATAATTAGAAACTCGACTACGAGTAAAATGGAAAGACCATTAAATTAAAGCTTCATTTGAATTAATTTGGGAATGGGTAGTAATATGCAAGCTTGGAATGGGTTGAGCTAAATAAATGGTCATGAATGAATTGAAATAAAAAGGGAATTAATTGGTAATGAAATTTGGAGATAGAACCTGAATTGGTTAAATGAAGTCGAATACCAATTTAATGTGGCAAATGTTTAGTTTGCAAATTAATTATGAAATGAGTATTGGAAGTAACCAATATGAAATGTTCCAAGATAAATAATTGGATTCAAATAAAATGAATGAGAATATAGCATGCAAAATAAATTGAACGGAATCAATTAAAAGGGAATCAATTTAAATTGGTTATAAAGCAAAATACTTATTTATTCACATAGATCTCGTCAAATTGCAAGGGATAAATTGTCATTTAATGCAAATAGGAGTAATTAAAATCCCATGAATTGATAGAAGTAAAATGAATTGATTTTGAGAGCAACTGAATTAAATATGAGTTCAGTTTGCTTAAGAATAAATTAAATGTAAGCGATTGAGTTTATACCATTCAAATTGATGAAGATGTATACGGATGGATTGGAAACCATTCGAATTGAATTAAAATGGTTATAAATAAATTGAAACAATTGAATTAGCATGGAAACTATATAAATTGCTTATGGAAAAATGTTTGTTGTAAATTTCTTTTAGAATTCATATGTTTTAACTATTGTAAATAAGTGAAATGTAGTTAAACCTCATTTATATCGTACTTACATGTTTAAATTGAGTAAGTACAGGTACTTGGGAGCCATGTGGCTGGATTTGGTTGCGCTAATTGCTAAAATTATAAGCTGCTTGCTTAAAAATGCTAAATAAGGTACGCCTACGCAATAAAAATAGGAAATATGAACTGTTTTTGGTTTTTCCGACCGTGTGGGTCGATGTATATATATTTATCTCTTTTGTCAAATTGCAAAAGCTCCTCCGTACAAAGGGGACCCTGCCAAAAAAATTCAGAAATTTTGGGAGTTAGAAATTTTTTGAAGATTTTTGAAAAATTTAGTTAACAGCAAAACGATTTCAAATTGGAAATTGAAATAAGTTAGTAAATGAAACTAATTAAAATAATGATATGAATTAGTGATAAATGACAAATAAAATTTATATATTCAGAGTTAAAGATAAATTGAATTCATATGGAAATGAAAGAATCGTTTTGAATAGAAATAGATATAAACTAAAGGGGTAGGGTGGAAATAAGTATAAGAAACATATAAAATGTTTATATTAAACTTAAATATAAGGAATGGTGAATTCTTAATTGGGAATTGATACTACAAATATAATCTAAGTTAATAAATAAATACCGACAGTTTGTAAGAAAGTTGATATGATGTTTTGGGAATATTGTGATTGGATATTAGTGCTAAGCAGGATATGCAGGTATTATAAAAAGGAAAATGAAATTGGATTTGATTTTAAGAGATAAATTTGAAATGCTCGACAAAAAGGTATGTATTTAAATTTGGTATGAAATCTGATTGGGATTTGGATTGAACCACTTGGCATTTTGTTTTCTTTTAGGATTTGGGAGGCCGTAGAGCCATTTGGTAGTTGTACGGAGCTAGCCGCGCAAAGGAGACGCTGGCGAAATTTTTCGAAAATTTAGGGAGTTAGAAAAAAAAATTTGAGAAAATTTTGATAATTCAAAAAAATTAGTTTTGAATTATAATTTGAATAGTTGAACAAGTAAGTTATTAAGGAACTAAGGGAAAAGTTTGGAAGTTAGTAAGAATTTTAATGGGCCTTCTACTAAAAGATAGTTGGTAAGATGTTGAATTATTAAGAACTGATTGGTTTTGGGAAAAGTAAACGGGTATTGGACCATTCTTCCTAACTAGTAATTTCGGGGACGAAATTCTTTTAAGGGGGGAGGAATGTGACGACCCAAAATTTTAAGCAATTTAAATTGGAATATTTACTTGATTTGGAATATTAAAAAGTTTAATTTTTAACTTGAATTGCAAATATAAATATTTATTGGATAATTGATTGTTGAATTTAATTATTGGAAATTGGGAAAAAAGTGAAATCCGGAATTTTAAGCCTGTTAAAATTGATTTGAAGAATTGTAATATTTATATTCATAATACTGAAGAGAATAGAAGTGATGAAATCAAATTTAAAAATGGTTTGTTAAGTTTTAAAATTTTATCGTTTAAATCAATATTTAAAACAGTCTTCCGAGGCACAGTCTCGGAATTCGACGAAACCAGTTCCATTGGATCCGAAATATTGTATTATTATCGGGATTCAAATTTCGTAATGATCGGAGTTAGTGTGTGAGTGTACGGCATATAAACGCGTTTAAATCTATATCGAAATTCGGGTCGATTCAAATTTAATTTTTGAATCAAATTAAGGCATTGTTTATACAGTCAAATCCTTTCACGTCAAAGACTTTCCCATTTCTTTTCAAGGCACTATGTTACGTTTATTCCAGAACACTTCCTTTGGCTTTCCATGCACGTTTCTTATCCTTCTTCAAATCAATTCGCGCACCCTTATTTTCATGAATTCGAACGCAAATCAAATAAAAAAATCAAAAATCAAAAAATTTAATAATGGCCGTCTACTCAGTTTAAACCTACAAGCTTCCTCTAACTTCTCACATACGCCATTCTTTTCAGCATATAACTGCACGTTCCTTCCCTCTTTCTCTTTATAAAAAAATTAAAGAAAAAAAAAGAGAAAAAAAAATTAATTCGTTCTTCTCAGAGGAAAAAAAAGGGGGATTCTCTTCCCAGTTCTATTCGAGAGCAACCGCATACCCCTTCTATTCCCTCATTCCAATTCAAAATCTAATGGAGACGAGATCGATTCCCAGAAGAAAACGAAGATCAATGGCCGCCGCTTCCCAATCAATCGTATCCGAGAAACCCAGTTGCGATCAATTATCGTAGTGAGAAGGGCTTCGCATGGCTTACCATCCTCAGGTCGTTGGAGGTGGGAATCCTAGTTTGCGACCGCCTCTAAGGGTCGCTCGCGTAGTTCTTGAGTTTGGGTTGGGTTTGCGTTCGACTTTGGGGGTCGAGCGTGGTGATGCTCGTGAGCTAAGCTTGTGTGGCTACGCCAGTGGAAGGACTCGCAGTTCGATAGTGAGGGGGTTGGGATGACGACTTGCTCGATCTGGTAGGGTCGGTCGCGAGTGGGTCGCGAATCAGAGGTGGGAAGCAGCTGTGTTTTTGGGTATTTCGATGCCACCTTGCTCGAATTGATGGTGTTGGGTCGCAAGAAGTTTCAGTGAAGTCGAGTTTGAGCGTGGTCGTTGGTGAAACCTTGCGGGTTCGTGGAATTTGGAATCGTTTGATTTGGAGTCGCTGGCGATTCTTGAGGCTGCAGGTATACGTTTAAAATTTAATAGCACATATGAATTTGTACAGAAAAGAAAATTCATAAGAGAAATATAAAGAGAGGTACATTTATGCAGACTAGTTTCAATTTATATATGTAAAGAAAACCGAGAAGAAGAAAATTTGTTATGGAATAGTAAACATTTTGAAAATAACAATTTTTACATTGTTTGAAGAATTTATAAAAAAAATGGATTTTTACAGAAAATGTATATATAGACAAGACTTTGGAAAGAATATAGAAATTTTGAAATTGTGGAAGTTCATAGAAAACTTTGATTTTGAAATCTATAAATTGGTCTAAATTATGAATTATCAATTAATTAAGTTATAAAATGATAACAAATTGTTCAACTCGTTTGAATATTAATAAATTATATAATGTTGTTCAAGGTCTAAAATTATGGTGGAATTGGCGAGATGGAAATGGATTGCCAAACAAAAATCAAAGGTGAGTTAATGTCACTCAGTTTAAAATTTAAATTTAAATAATTAAACTTAAATAATTGTCTGAATGATGGAATTGATTGATGTGATATAGTATGATATCTTGGAATTGAAATATTATATGTTGTGCTAATATCTGTGGATGTAGGGAAAACAGGTTGGATGGATCCAACTGGACCCCTCAACATTAAAATTATTTAATACCCCCTGTTGTGATGATTTTATATTCTGTGATGAATATTGTTGATAATTGGAATATTGGATGATATGGTTTACCTGAATATTTTCCGGTGCACTAAGTTATCAAGATATATAGAATTGGAACTTGGAAATAAAATGAAGAGAATTTGTAAGTGAAATAATTATAGAAATTTTAAATAAATTGGATAAGAATAATTGCAGTGTTTAATGCTAATTAATAAAATTCTGTATATGGAAAGGAAATTTTGAATAAACAAAGGTTAATGAAGTTTGAAACTTCAATGATATTATTTAATAGAACAAAACATTGATTTAATATTTAAATTATTGAAGGAATAAAGAAGAAACTGGGAAAAGTCTGGAATCTGTATATTTCAGTTAAAGGATTTAAAATCAAACGGAAAATAACAATAATAATAATAAGTCCATACTTAATGAATTTTGAAATGAATTAAGTAAGTAAAGAAATTATTTCAAATGGGATAAATTTGAAATCAATTTGAGGAAATTGATTTAAGTGATTGAAGTTGGATCTTCTCCCTGGATAACCAAGTAAGTTTTTAAATATAAGTTAAAAAAATTTAAGTTGATTTTAAAAGCAAGTTTGGGAAATCTATTATTTCTAAATATTTGTTTAATGTAAGTCTTACCTTTTTAACCTATTTTAGTAGTAATTATTTAAAGAATTACTTAGTAGTTTGTCTAGGATTAAATCTTTAGTTATATTTTATAAAGTAACCTTATTTTCAAATATTTATATAGTATGTATTTTTAACAAATCATTGAAGTAGTTTAACTTAAATGTTATAAAAGTATTTTAAAGTAAAGTGTTTTAAATTATTTTAAAAATCTAATTTTGTGCTTGGTGATTTCAGTGGAGATAGAAAATATTTGGGAAAGCTTATTCTGGAAAGAGAAAGATGATTTGAAACTCTTTTCAAAAGGATTGAAAATATAAAATATATCTTGTGAAGATATTTTGAGGTTAATAAATAATTTGGGAAATTATTTATTGGTTGATGGTTGCTTGTGAATATTAATTGATAGTTAAATAACCGACTATCAATATTGGCCAACTGCGTTGATCGTTTCGAAGAGACCGGGATCGAGATTTATTTCTCGAAAACCACTTCGATCCAGTTTGTACGTTTCGTGAAAATGATTTTGGATTCGAAGATGGAGCGGTGTAGTGCAAGGGCTAGTCGCTACTAATCCTGTGGATATCTCCACAATGGATGTAGTAGGAATAATACCTTCGGTTCCGTTCGAACCCGGGACGGACTTATATGGATGAATGCTTGCAAAACAGCGTCAGGTGGACGATGGGCATTCTAAGGAATATATTCTAAAAAGGTAACTCTTAGCCTCAAGACTCATCAAATGGGAATGACTGAAAATCAGGGGTTATGCAGCAAGGCTAGGTGGGTAGCACCCAAGCAGGGTGAGGTCATTCCAGTCTAGATGCCCCTTTTTATTTCGGCTCAGTGGGTAGTTGCTGATCCCAACCGCGGGGTGATCTCACTCGGGATTATCCAGTAAGGGATGGTCCCGGCCTTGTGTTGCAGGGGAGCGGGCGTACTCCTCGGTACGGTGATCTAGGCCCCGTACTGTGACAGGTGGTACCCCAGTGCCTAGTCATTGGTTGGAAATCCATTCTCCCTACGAGCCTTGTACGAGTTTTGTTTGTATTACCCACTCTGTGGCTAGTAGCTGGAATTTAATAATGAACAATTTCGGCTATTTTATAAGTACTTGTATATAGACCCTATTATAATATCAGAGGATTCCTATAAAAATTGTTTTAGCTATCGTAAGGTAAAAACCCGACATGTTTATTTGTGGCGTGGTCTTACGAGATGCTTTTGTTTTTCAAAGGATTTTTGAAACTTTAATAATCAATTGGGTGTGGTTTTCTCACACTGGTATTCCAGACTGACTCGGGTGTTATTTAACTGTAATGCTCGGGTCAGACCGAGTATTATAGAATACAGGACATGTTGCTGTGGAGCTCAGGAGACGAGCTAGATGACGATACATATATTTGTACTTGTTTATATTTATATATTCCGTTGTTTGAGTTATTGTGTATCTTGAGTTGTTGTGTATCCATTTGTATGATATTGATGTTGAGATGTGATTAATGTACTCGGATGATGTAATATATAGACAGAGATATTTGATGTTTGAGTAAAGAGTATTTATTATCTATTTATTTCGCTGCGATGGTTAGATTCTGTTATTGTTTTCTATTTTCTTCTTCTACCTCTTCTTATTTAACCCAAATGGTTCGTATTTCTGTGCAACTTGAGTTGATTGTTGTAGAATAGTGTTGACTCAAGAGGTACGGATTTGCGGGTCGTTTCACAATGGCAACTGTAGAAATTGAACCCTGATTGGTAAGAATACAAGCTACACATTAAACCACTGAACTACATGGTGCCTCTGTATATGGTTGCCCTTCTACTTTTATTAATATAAATTTTCTAAAATGTCCGATACTTTTTGTTGCCCTCTCCGGCACCTCCGGCGGTGTTGCACTAGACGAATGTCTCGGTTGCCTTACCCATGGGTCGGCTCTGTATATATTCATATTTAAAATTAAACTAAATCAAAGATTCTTAAACTCTGATTTTTTTTGACATAAGTTTAATAAATTCATAAAGCTATTTTAGTAATATTATTTAATGGTTTTAATTTATCATTCCGTAATTATTAAAGTAAAATATACGAAATTTTGATGTATTATATCATAGTTTTCCAGTTCAGATTTTTCTTTTACAATCGTAATGTTTTATTTTGAGTTTGAAATTGCAAATTTCCTTTATCCAAGAGTAATAAATGCATTTTCTATGTATATAAACGATTATTAAATTTATATTTCTACAAATAAGATTTTGAGAAATTAATAAATAGTAAACTTTACATCTGGTTTTCATTAATTATTTAAAGTATTTAAAATTATAATAAATTCGCTTATTAATATTTTGAAAGTTTTAAAGTGTATTTTTCTATTAAACTAATTATTTACGGAATTATTAATGTATGTTATAAAATATTTATGTTTATTTATGAGTTTTCGATTATCTACTTTTTAAAAGTGATTAAAATTATATGAGTGATTCATCATTGATACTGATTTGACTAGAGTTTCAATATGATATAATGATGACATCTTTGATAAGATTTTATTGTATTAAATTATATATGGCGAGAAATATGAATAAACGGAGTTATATTACCATTTAGGATGGGGCAATCAGGAATATTTCTTTGGTTATTCTTTAGACTCATTATATAGAATAAGGAAGGACGAGTGTGATGTGTGAGCACTGAATAAAAAGACTAGTAACACACGATGGTATGGGACGCCGCCATGTTATTTATTTGGCCACTCTTTGCTTATGGATGAGGCTCATACATGAGTATGTTGATGTTGTGTGTGTGACTCGCTCCGATGGTCATGTGCATGTTAGCCACATAGTTTGTGTGTGTGTGTGTGTATATATATCTGTCAACCTTTGTACTGCTGCATTTATGTTTTGGGAGTGGACTGGATTGGCTAGAATCCAACTTGTGACATGATCATGGGGTCGCGTCCTCAATCCGTGACACCATTGTTGTTATTGATATTCGATGCACATCACAAGATTGGTAGTTGATCGCCCTTTGTGTTGCATAGGCCAACAGTCACTTACCATAGGGGCATATGTCGGTAGTCATGGCTGAAAAGGCTATGCGTTGTCAAGCCTATGGTGGATTATTGTCATGATATCAAGATGGGAGATGTAATGGTAATCGATGACGTAGGAGTCGTGCCACGTGGACCATGTGTGGCTCCTGGAGCAAGCAGACGTGCTGTCAGTCTTCTATCTTGTTTTGACGTGGGTGCATGTATGTGGTTAATAGATAGACATATATTATTTATGGATAAGATTATACCTAAGACTGTGTGCAAAGTATGATCAACCCCGCATCGTTCGCAAGAAGAAAACCTACTTATTATTGATTTATTGTTTCTATCTCTTAGGACCTTTCAGTCGAGAATTTTGCCTCTTCAAGGGCTGTGGGTCGGGATATATGATTTTGCACATTGCAGCATTGTTATGAGCTAGCTCAAATCTTTCTTTTTGATTTTATTGATATGATATTGGTATTTTATAATATGAGATTGAGAGAGATAGTGGGAATTCTTTCTTTACTACTTGACTTCACTTGATGAAGTCTTATTACAACTTATTTTGGATTTGATAACAGTTTCTAAATATGTATGGTTCGCCCATTTGAATTGGTTATGTGATTTCCTATACGATGTATTTCTATATAGGTGATGACATCTTTTGATATTAGTGATGATTGTATCATATGAATTTGATTTATGTGTGAGGCTTAACGCCTTGATAAATATCTATTGTATTATATAGATATTTCTAATGTACATGTCTATATTTATTTATTTATCTTGACATGCTGGCTAATGATCGTGTATCCTGATTTAGATATTATATTGTTATTTCTTGTACACTATTATCCTTCTTTATGATTCTTGATTAGACATAGTCTGACCCGTGTGTTATTTTATAATACTCGGATTAGTCCAAGACATTTCAGGTACAGGGACGATACGACCAACATTTGTTTACTTTCGGCTTAGAGGAGTACTATATTAGGATGATTACTTGATATTTGTATGATACCGGTTCACTATATGTGTGCATGTGCGTATATAATTGACATTTGATTTGCATTGTATTCTTGTAACATTATTGTATTATTGCTACGTATTACTCCGTGTTCTCTATTGTTCATTGTATATTGTGTATTGTTTTGTCCTAGAGGCACACATGTCTATTGCTTTGTACTGATACTGTGTATGTATATATTATATGTTTTAATATGTAATGGTGTTAGTCCGAGGAAATATTCACGTGTGTATCCCATATAGCATCATTCTCCGTATTATCTGACAGTGTTATTAAGTAATACTCTTGGATAGTATAGTATAGAGGTGGGGTGTTACAAATGGTAATAGAGCAGGTTCAGAACAATACATCGTACATTAGAGGTATGATTCGAGATCTTAGATGAGACTTAGAGTCCGTGACCCTTGAGAGTGTTGGTTAATTTTCTATAATAAGTGAGCATATTATTTATGTAGGAACATATCTATGATTTTTCAAATATATATTTAATTTCTTTTCTTTCAAATAAGAAATAAAATAGCTAGAGTAACAAGGACAAAAGGTGTTAGTCCAACCAGCAGCATTTATATTTATGACTTTAAGTGACTTTTTATTATATTATGGTGCTTGATTTGGCATTGTAGTTGAGTTTTCATTTTTTAGTCTTTTGAGTTTATTGTTTAACTGAAATGGCTGGAGTTGAATTTAATTTTGAAATTGTATATATTTGCTTAAGTTATTAAATGAATCTTAATAGTGGTTTATATTTGTTATAAATGAAAATAAATGAAGTTTATATGATATTATATAAGTTTTGTTGGAATGATTTATTGTAAAGTATATTTATGCATATGATGATAATTAAAGGTTTTTGGAAGTCAAGAAAATGTTTTAATTAGCCATCTTTTGGAAATAAAATTGTGTTAATTTAACCGTGTAGTGGTCTAAGAATTCTGATCGATAGCCTGATCACCATTATCAATATGGGTTTCTAAACGCTAGTACGAGGCATTTGGATACAATAGTATATGTGTGTGTATTCGACGATATTTTCGCATAAATAGAAATGTGGAAGACATTAGTGGGTTTGGAGTTTTGTGTAATTGAATAAAATAATTTAATTTTGGACAAAAAATTTAAAACTTCCTTCTAAGTATCAATTTCAAAGTGTTAAACATTTGTATAAATTTATGAAAAGAGGTTGTATAATAAAGACTGAAAATAGTTTCGGTATACTAAGATGTTTGGAACTAAATAATATATTAAGGTATAGTTTTTCAAATAAAGAAATGAGAATTTACGTAACAACCCTGGTTGAGATTACCTGACATTAGATCTAAAATATAATTTAGAAATTATCTTAATTAACTTTTAAGATGAATTTGGTAATTCTAATTGTTAATTATCAAATTGAAATAGATTTAGGATTAATTAAATTTGATATTTCATCAAATGTCTTTTAGTATAACATAAATCTTATATTTGTTAAAATAAGAATAACGTGGGAAAAAATTAGAATATAATAAATTATATGGAATATAATTTTTATTATTAAGATGAGAATAAAGATATTACATTCACTTACTGATTTGAATAGAAAGAGTTATAAATATTTTTCCATTTGTAATTACTGTAATAAGAATTAATGAATTTAATAGAAATGTTAATATTGATACTTATTTTTAAAAATGAAATTTATAGCAAAGAATGAATACTTTATTTTATCTAAATAATAATAATAATAATTTTTATTTGCAAAAGCTTTGTTACCATTTTTTAGTACATCGTAATATCGATAAAAATAATAACGTTTTTATCTTGGCTTTATCGAAATATTGTGAAATTACAGCATGTTAAATGAAATATTGATTGAAATGAAAAATGGTGGATTATAAGTAATGTATTTCAATATTAATAAAAATAGGAATTTAGGGATGATGTTTCTATGAGAAATATTGTAGAAATCAATATTGGGAAAAGTATAACATTGTTTAAATCAAATTAATAGTTATAAAGTGTTATGGTAAGTGAAAATAAAATAGCAACACTTATGTTTTAGAAAAATTAGTAACACTTGGCTAATGGATCCACCTTCTTAACCCATTTAGCCTAAACAAAAGGAAATAAGGAACGCGAAACTAATATGTACAAGTTCTCGTTCATATTTCTCTACATTAACCCAGAAAACAAAATTTTCCTAAGATATAAGAACTCTAATTCCCAAATTGCAAAATCAAGGTTAGAAATCTAGGGACTTTGGCTAATAATCATTGAAATCTAAACAAGGCAATCTCTTCCAACTTCTAGCATGTGTAATTCTAAATCAATCTTAGTTTTTGGCTTAGGGTTACAATTTTACTTTTCCAATATTTAAGATACGACTATGTTTTTCTGTCGAGAGGGGATAGCGTAGGTGAACCCGGATTCTAAGTACTAATTCATGTTCTCCTAGGTGATTTTATCTCACACTTCTAGACTAGAAATGGATATTTGTCGTTGTTTGTTGTTTAAATGTTTTTGTTGTGAAATTGATCTCAATCTCTTATGCTATTCAAATTATTGGTTGCTAAAACCCACATCCTATGATCATGGTTTGCATCTAATTGTACATGTTTGGTTGCATGGCTTATTCTGCCTAGCAGATGCCCAGGTTCAATTCAGAGAAGAAAACACCACAAATGGGCAACTAGAGCTCCGCTGGCGTCATCTACAATTCAGCGCGAGCACACCAACCAGTGCATCAGTCATCATGACCGATAGACCGATCATGACCTTGGCTGTGACCCAGGTCATGTCGTTTTGGGATCCATTTGCACACGTTTTCTCCTCTGTTCATCCATTCGATCGCTTAAGCCTATTCGATTGATTTAGATGTAGTTTTCTATTCCATTCAATGTTATTCTAAGATTTTAATTTATGAATTTATGGATTCATCTTGCATTTTTTATTTCCATAAACATGCTCTATGAATACACGAGGTTGCACACAAGTTTTTTCTCACGTTTTCAGTTAGAGCTTTAAAAAGGCTTACATCTAAATTTAATCATTCCATTGAAATCCTTCACAATATAAACATATTTTATATAAACAATATTTGGAAATATATTATGTGTGTGTGTATATATATATATATATATATGTAGTAATAAGAGTTTTAAATTGATTTGAAGTAATGAGTTTTAGTTGCCTCTACTTATACAAATATATTTAAGAGGACTTTTTAGAAGCTTTTCATATATATATACATATACATACATACATACATATATATATATATAATCTAGCATATAAATAAGGTTGCCAAGTACAATTTCAAAGCGTAGAATTTTATATAAATTGCACGATATCAATCGAGTGAGAAATTGATTTAAACGGTTAAGTAAAACGAGTGGAATGGAACGCTCATGTTTGTTTTACAAGTTAATTCTCGAACTTGTTCGACCAAACCATTGAAGTTCACGAGTGGAGTTTACTATCATATAGTAAACGCTTGGGTATATCCATGTGGTATAGGACACATGATCGTTATCTATTCGATTGTTATACAGAAGTATTTAACATTTTATTACAAGTTTAGGACTCGCCTTTGATGTTTATAAGACTTGTTCCTGTTTGATATTGACCAGTTTTGGTACCTATGTTCATGCTTACAGGACTTGTTCCTATTCGATGTTCATAGGTTTCGCACCTATCTTTGGGTTCATAGGTTTTAAACCTATTTTGATGTTTATAGGCCTCATACCTATGCTATGTTTATAGACTTATACGTCTATCTTGGTGTAACATGCATATAAGTGAATTCATTTCACCAATCTGGAGTTTGGCTCCTCCCTTACTTGTGAGATTTCTGGATTTTTATTTTTGAGATTTCTAGATTAATATTGTTGGATTATCACCAAATCTTTTTCGACGTTTTCGCTTTCAAGAAGCTATTATAAGTTTTTTGTACTTAGTGATTTGAAGTTATTGATGCATGTTTGATATTGGTCGATATATGCTTATAATTGTAAAGACCCATTTCTTGGACCATCGAAAATCAACACCAATACATCATCGGTATTCACATGCTACAAATCCAATCGTCGGAAAGGCAGTTCCTTAAGTGTAAATGGGTAAAGAAGATAGAACGGAATCTTACATGAATGGAATAAAATATATAATTTCAATATAAAATCTATACAGTGGAAATTTAAACACATTTATCAGGCTTAAAGATGGACAACTATAAATCTCTGTTCGAACAAAATGCCTAATACAATAGTACACAAATGTAGTGCAAAAAGAGGTAATAGTTTACTGAAGAATCTTCTGACTCCATGCTCCGATCTCTTCCAGATTTCTTGTAACTAAACCTGACTACTGACTGCCTAGAAAAATATGGCATCAGAGTTTAAGGAAAAGGAAATAAACTCCGGGTCAGTCATGGGACTGGTGTGAGAAACTCAAAATATGGGTTTTGAAAAAAAAGGTATCTCATGGGACCTCGTCACACATAAATACGGAACGATTTTTTATATTATGATAACCAAAACATTTTTATGAGGAAATTTAGTGATATTATTTTTAATGATATTCTTTTGAAACATTTGCAAATAAACTTTCGAATCGTGGCTGAATGATTGAATCATTTTTCAGTATGTGCACAACTAAATCCGTACAACACTTATTGGATATTGGATTTCCAACTAAATAGCGAAGTGAGGGGCTACCTTCTGTATAGTGCATTTCTAGTGGAATGTACCCGAGGCCCCTATGTTGGTACTCATGCGAATTAAGACAGGCCTATCCAAAAATATAATATACAAATAGCATTGAGTATTACCATCAACCGGCCGTTCTCAACCTATCCAAGATATCTCATAGCATACACCATTAAATTTAAACCCGTATTATAGCGGGTAGAAAGTTTATCCATCTAGAAGGTGATTTCATATCCTAATTGGTTACAACTCACTTTAGCCTTAAAGCATCCCATATTTCACTATTCCCAAGTGTAAGGATTTGAGATAACGGTTACCTTTTATATAGAAAAGCTTCCAATTTAAATGCCACTTTGCCATTTCACAATCACACAACTGATTTCTACAAATGTATAACATCTGAACTCGTGCGTCTTAGGAACGGGTGTTAAGCTAAAAAATTTTGCCTTCTCCACCACCAAATAGATGATACGTATATAGAGATCAATCATTATGATCTAGAAATGCAACATCAAACATTCGTGCATACAAGTTGTCTAAGAACAGGACAAACCGAAGGCACCCTCATATCACATCATGTCGGGCATTACCCAAGAATTTGCAGCGAGTTAGTCCTTACGTACAAAGATTCCAAAATGAAGGAACCTGTGCTATTTTTTTGTCATAGGAGAAAATCTGAATATTTTCAACAGGCAGTCCTTCTGTTATGAACATTCCCACCTTCAAAATTAAGGTCTTCGATATATATTCACTTTCGAAACATAAATTAGTTCGAAGTGGTTTTCAGTTAGGAATCACCCAACTTCGACCCCGGTTCCTTCAAACCAATTATCAATAAAATGCTATTTTATAAATAGGCAATTATCACTTGATTTATTTATTTCTTTTTATTGGAAAAAATACCTTTGAATGTCGGTATATGTAGGATCATTAAACCACTCTTTATTAAATTCTTTGGTTTAATTAAACCTTTTTAAAAACTTGGAATAATTCCAATCATTTTACTTAAATTTTAACAAAGCTTTCTACTTTTTTTTAAAACGTAACTTTATGATAAGTTGAACTCATATCATCTAAGATGGTAAATTTGAGTTGTTTAAATTTGGAAATTTAATATTTTATACTTAGCTCATTTCCGAGAATTCGACTCTATCTATCCTCGCGTGAGGAAGGTCAAGTGAGCTAGGGCACGACTTGCTCATGAATTTCTCTTTAGTTTAAGCATTTAACCCAAACCTCATAAATAGAAAACTCGGGTGTACTAATCGGCTTATTAGAGCCAAGATCAACACATATGTTTATAACAGCCTTTTTAAATAATTTATTTTAAACTATTTTAAATAAATGACAAAATCTTCAAATCATATTTAAACACTTAATTATTTATTTAAAAACATTTATAAAAGATTTGGAAAATAATTTTTACTTTTAATGATGTATTTCAAAAGTTATTAAAAGCCGCTGCAAAAGTGCTATGAATAGTGTTTTTAAAGTTATATTGATCAAGTCGACTTTTTATCTTTTGAAATTTATTCATATAATTCAAATCTCTTTTTAAACAATTTAAAATATTTATAAAGATTTTTTCGTATTTTTTAAAACAAAGAAAATATCCATTTTTAATTCTTTTTAAACTTCAGTCATTAAATTGCAAAAGCACGATATTTTTGAAAAATTATTTTTGACTTATTTGAAAATCTACAAGATGAAAACTTGAAGATTTTTTATTTATCTGAAAATTATGGATATAATAGATTGGAAAACTCTTATAATGAAGAATTTCAAGCAATATTCAACTTATATACTCATTCGAATTTTACGGTGCGAAATCGCAAACTATCGCTACGCGACGCGCCTAGTTTTGACTTGTTTTTTCATTTTTATTCGAACGTCACCAAATTTGTTTCTAGTAGTTATAAAACATTATTATAATATTTTAAGTCATTTTTAAGAGGTTTAACATTTCATGTATACCATTTCATTAGTAAAAGAAAAGTGATTTCCTTTGTGATTTTCCATATGTGTTTAACGTGACTTGTTAAAACAACCATATAAAACAATCAATACTTGATGTTCAAAGTATAAACAAACAACCAAACATAATCGAAAATCAACACAGCCAAACATAGCAAATCATGTTATATCATCCAAGATTATATATATATATATATATAAGTATGTATGTATGTATGTATGTATGTATATGTATGTATGTGTATGTATGTGTGTGTGTGTGTGTGTATAGTTTCTCACCATAATCCAAACTGATACTTCCAACCAACATTCATTCAAATCAGCAATTCTGTAACGATCCGTATTTTTAGCTATTTTAAATTATTAAATTTAGTGTAATTAATGAATAAAAATGGTTAAAAGTAACTTTTTTAATGATTCGTTAATATAGATATTGAATATGAACTTGAAAAAGATTTTAAAATAAAATAAATTCGAAGATTTAAGTAATAACAAGTATTGAAAAGAAGCCTTATGTATTAAATGTGTTTACAATCAATAGTTGAATTGAATAATAAATGTTTAATTCATTAGATTAAATATAGTAATTGATTGATAACTAAAATCCATTTGAAATTTAATATTAAATTTGTTGAATATTGGACAATTAAATTGGTTAAATTTAAATTTTGAAAATTATTTGAATAACTGAATCCTAAATAAAATATAAATGAAAATTATTTCAAAATTTGATTTAGGTGTTATTGAAATATGAATGAAGATTGTCGATACTTAAAAATTGAATTTAAGTGATTAATTTAAAATTTGAAAATTTTATATTTTAATAGGCGAGCAAAAATAGCAATTTTAGCCACAGCCTCGGATTTCAACGCCAGTTCCCTTGGATCCTTAATATTAGATTTTTATCGTATTTCAAATTTCGTAGCGTTTGGAGTTATCGTTTGGTCGTACATGATAGAAATACGTTGAATTTAATATCGAACATTCGATACAAAAATTGGATTCAAAAAGCTATCTTCCTTATACGATCGAATTAGACCTTGAAACTTGTTACATTATGTTTGGAATGGGGATAAAACATTATGGATGCTTGGTGGCACACCCCGATTAGGATCCAAAAAAATTAACTAGATATTTTTGAATTTAAATTATTATTATATATATATATATATATATATATAGTTGATTTGATTTTTTCCTAACCTAAGCCATCAAATCAGCCATCCTATCTATACATCAGCCACCCTACTATTGTACCTACCTCCTGCTTAACTTAAAGTCATCTACATTCGCTCTTTTAATTTTAAAAATGCATAGAACAAAAAGAAAATGAGAAATGGAAACTTCGAAAATCAATGTGTATATAAGTACTCAACAAAAAATCATGATTCTTGCTTCATTAACTTCATTTGCTCGAGATTTTCTTACCGTAATGTTTTGGCGCTTGCATACCTATTTTTACTGAGGTTGAATTTAGGGCATGAACTAAGGTTGGCTTTTGCATGAAGTTCGTTTAAAACTAGACGTCGAGACATGGATGGATGGTTTCGTGGTGGTGAGGCCCTCGTGTGGGCAAATTTTGAGGATGTCTAGTCGTTATGGAGGATTGCGACGTTGTATGGCAACAGCGTAGCAAGCAGGTCGCATTTTGCAGCGACAAGGAGGAGCGGCGATAATGTTATGGTCGAGTCGAGAGAGATGAAGGGGAAATGATGGTGAAGTCTATTTGGAAAAGCATTGATTAATTCTTGAAATAGGGCGTGCATGCACGTATGATGCACAACCGTTATCGTATGCAGGCTTGAGAGCAGAGTTTGGGGGAGAAGGATAGTAGATGGGCTGGGCTTTTGGTTGTGGGCTGGAGATAGTAAGGTTATTTTAGTTTGAAAATTATAGTTAATGTTTAATTTAATTTTATTTAAATTGATGAACTAAAAATTTAATAACTCTCTCATACTAGGTTGAATCGAGGCATTAATATTTACGATGTGATCGTGATGACGAGATCTTTAAAATGAAACAAGTTTGAATGGATTTGGAGATTATGAAAATTTGGGCTAAAATCGGACGTTGTTCGGTTTTAGTTCCAAAGTGGAACACTCTAACGACAACAGAAAATAAAAGGTGAGTGTTTATAACGCTCACAAAATGCTAGAATATTTTTATGCTAGTTAAATATGAAATTGTAAAGTGATATAAATTTATTGATCGTCGGTTGATAAATTTGTTTGTCATTTAAATTGTCATTTGAATTAACTGTTAAAAATTAAAATTGACGGTTAAATTTAAATTTGAATTTAATTGCCGGTAAAATAACCAATATGAATAACTATGAAATTATTGTAAATTATTCTGACTGTTTAGATGATTGATTGTGATGGATGCCAATTGATTTATATTTAGATGATTAGATGTTTATTTATTTTTATATGCATCTTATTATCACCCTTTGAATTATTTACAGTATATAAAACTGTAAATTTAATTATTTTGAACAAATTAAGAAATAGGTTGAAATGATATATACCGGTGACATTGTGATTTGGGTTGAATGATATATATCCATCCCTGAAATTAAATTGAAGTAACTGATCACTTGGCCATAGGATATAAAATTATATACGAACACCGGATTGGTTAAATTGAATGATTTTAAAAATTTTGATTCGAAATTTATTTAAATGATCTGATTTTAAGAAAATGAAAATCGAATTTATGGAAATCGAACTATTTCAAAATTGATCCCAAAATTAAATTATATTAGAGGATTTGGATTTCAAATTGGGTATTGAAAGTAAATTTGATTTAAGTGTTTTGAATTGATATTTTGAAAATTGAATTCATAATTGAGATAAATCGAAATGGTTCAAATTTGACATTGAATTATTTTTTAATTGTAATTGAAATTAATTAGAATTTGAATTTTAAATTAATTTGGAAGTGACATCGGTATTAATTAGGAACCGAAGTAAAATTCTACTTGAAATTGGAATTGAATCGATTAAATCGAAATGGAAATTTCAAGTGATTTGAATTGGGAATTTGTAAATGAATCGGTTTAACTTTGAAACTACTTTCAATAAAATTATTTAATATAAACAATTTAAAACCATCTTTTAAACATTCAGATTATTTTGATTTTCCAATGTGTTGTACTATATAAATCATTTTAATACTTAAACTACGTTGTATTAAGCCATTTAGACTATTTTAACTATTTTAATTATTTAAAGTATTTTAAAAAGCTATTCAAACTATATTCTAAAAATTCAAACTGTTTAAATTTGTAATATTTAAGTGATGAATTTAAATATGAATTGGGTCAAATTGAAGTTATAACCCAAGTGGAAATTTGATACAATTTTGAATTGGAACTGAAATATAGAAATGAAGGTGAAAATGTTTTTGAATTAAAATAGTATATTTTGAGTAAATATGATGATTTCAAAATGAATTTGATTTTGAAGCGAATATGATAATTTGATATCAAATACGAATTGTTTTCGAAATGTAAAAGTAACAACCGGTATGTAAAATGACATTTGGTTGTTAAAGAGACTGGGGCCCCTCATTGGCATACTCTCTGTCAATATTGGAACCACTTTAACAACTGTGTATGGGAGTGATGGTCCAGAATAAAGTTGTTGGATTTGACGTCGTTTGCTGGATTTGAAGAAAGGGAATGATGATGGATTAGCCTGGCACTCGTGCCAAATTAAAATGATTAAAAAAGGAGCCGTACCAGCCAAGCGGGCTAGCTACCCTGATCGGACACACTTCTTCTTTACCATCATTTACATTGTGATTGATTGGTACGCACCCACAGATTTTGAGGGTATTGGGCGCGGTGGCGATCATGGCTATGATGCTTTACCACCAGCCAGGAAGGGTAAACTGGTAGTATCCTACCATGGGCATTGGCTCATATGCCTTGTCATACTTTTATCCTTATATGAGGCCCCTATGATTTTGGTTTAGTTTTGTCATATCGTGACGCATATCTATCCACTGACGGTTTACTGGTGCTTTATATGCAAACTGTACGACAATGCTTAAAAAGGCATTAAGGGGGGATAATATAAAGCCTTAACGCTAAGAAAAATATTTATTTTACTGATTAGACATTATATGTGTAGCGTATTCTACTACATATAAATATTTTGACGGATCCTTAAAAGATGGAAAAACTCGTAACATCTCTTAAGTTATTGCATGCACGTTATACACTGGATAGGAGATGTGAAATCTTGTAAACATCTCTGATGTTATTACGCTCATATTACATGCGATATTGATTTGACCTACATAAGGATATTTTAGTCCTGACTCCAGTGTTTTATCTTTTCATTACGCGCGGATCATCCCTGAGTTTTCAGCTTATTGAAGATTTATTTTGGAGAATGAAGATGAAGATTTGGTATATTATTACTATTATTATTCCCTGCATCATGTTGTTCTGCTACATTATATTTTGTTCCATTGTATATGTATAACTCTAATAAATGTTGTATAAAGTATAATCAAAAGTATAGTAAACAACTTCATGAACTGTTTATTGATTATTATATTTTATCGTTCCGCTGCGAGATTTTTTGTTTGTTTTCTCCTTCTTTTCTTATTATCTTAATTAACCCCATTGATTATCTATGTTCCAGGTTGCTTTAGTTGGACTTGTGTGGATTATTGTCGGTTTAAACCTTCTGAAATATGGGTCGTCACAACTTCACTAAACCATTTACTAAACAAATCCTCCTCGCCTTCTAAGTGCTCAGCCACCCTTCCCATTCCATTTTGCTCTCGGTCTAACCTCATCCCACTTGCTTTTAGAAGAGATTAGAGAAGATTTGGTTAATTTTTGAAAAAGATAGAGAGTAATCAGTGAATTAGTGCTTAAGCACCTCCATTATTTTTAACCCTCTTACTTTATCTCAAGTTCTGAGAAAGAAGAGAGACTTCCATGGAAGCCACTAATGAAAACTCAAAATGAAGAAGAAGAATGAATGTGAAGAATAAGTGAGAAGGAGGAGTGGTATTGATAGGAAGAAATGGACAAATATCTTTGACGTGAAATTACCACCATACCCTTACTTACCCATGAAAACACCTCCCCTCCACCACTTGAGGTGCACATCAGTCCCTCCATGTGGTGATGAGGTGTAGGTGATGGTGGTGATGATGGTGGAGGCGGTGATGTGGTATAAGATTGATGCGATGTTTACTTTAGATATTTTATTCTTTTACCATTAGTAAATATGTATTTACTTTCTACTTTTATCATGTGTATATGCACATGATAATGTTTGTATGTGCATGTCACAAATGTTTACATGTCATTTGAACAACATCGTAAAACTTATATACGCCAAACCGTTACAAAAATTTCATTTATTAATTAACGTATATATTTGTAAATAAACTTTGAAAACTATTTTCTTATTATTATTCATGTATTAAATGATCTCATTTTAATTACAAAACCATATAAATCGATACTAAATGATCTTTTAAAAAAGTGTTACCATATAGATAAACAAAAATCGGTTTTCCTTTTATTTTCAAATTAATTATAAACCTTTATAAAATTATTTTAAATGATTTATTATCACTTTATTACTATTATAAATGAATTATTATCATTATAAAACAATTACTTGATAATTATAATAATTATTATATAATTTAATCTCAATTTAAAATCATTAATTAATTATTGATTATAATGAAATTACTTATGATGTTATAAATACATTTTAGTTTTCAAAAAATAAAGAAAATAATTTTATTTCATATATTTTTAAAATGTAAAATTGAGTGTATGTTTCCAGTTCCATTCACGACTTTGGATATTATAGAGCTATTTATCGATAAAACAATTTTCGGCTATTTTATCGATTTAAATCAAGAGGAAGATGTTTTCGTAAATATCCATTCAAAATAAGATTACTATTATTATTCATTATTCAAAACAAGATTATTATTATTATTTGTTATTACTCAAAACAATATTATTGGTATTCTTAACCTTTTTTTTGAATATTTTAAAAATAAATCAAATTTATCATAGTGAAAAATTTACGTGTCATTACAATAATTGGGATCTAGATTACTTTATCAATCATTCATTTTTGCTAACACATTTATCTTAGTCTAGACTGACTGGTTTATTATTTTTATATTACTCGGGTCAAACCAAGATGTTTCAGGTCCTTCCGCTTGAGGCTTTAGAGTGGATATCTTTCCTATTAGCTAGTAGTTCCCTTTTTTCATCCTAAATATATATTTGACGTTATATAGTAACTTATGTTGAGATTAGACTTCTTTTGTGTACATATTCATTTTGAGATATAACACTTTGTATAAGCATAGTCTATATCATATTTCTATTATGTGTCGGTTCAGACTTGTTTCTATTACATTCCAATGTGATCGCGATATTCTACGATATGTATATATTATTATATGTTGTTCTGAATTTTTATTATACCTACCATAGTTTTGTTTTAAGCTGGAATTATACACATTGATTCCACTTGATTCAAGAAATGTACAACATGCTAATTGACATGTCAATGCTTGCTTAAAGTAATTTTCATGGATTGTTGCTCCTATCCAGCCCCATCCTCTGCACTAACTGACAATATTACTTTGTAATATTCTCTGTTAGTGTTATTCTCAGGATAGGGCATCCTAACTTGGTACCTGAACTGAGTTTGAAATAAAATATGTCATTACAGGTAATTTCTTGGCTATTTTGGGTTTCTAGAATCGTTACACTCTTTAATGTTCCTATTATTGGATCTTATGATCCTAAGCCATCTTTGATCCAATCTTATCCATCCAAGAAATGTAGTTGACTGGCGGTTGAGTCACTCATTCTAGTATAGGAAAATCTCGCGAGCCCATTTGAGACGTTGTACATAGTCTGTCCAGCAACTCATGAAGCATTATATTAATCCTTTTGAGACCGGAGTCACACAGAGAAGTCAAGTAGATTGTTTTCGCTGGGCACATTATCTAATAGATTTGTGATTGATTTTTATTGGATGTTTGCATAGGATTCTTAGTGATAATCTAAATTAAATCGAGTCATTCTTTAATAATTTCAAATTCTTTTGGAGATTAATAATTGAATCTTGTGTTATCTTCGTATTAGAAATTACCATAAGAGAAATTGAATTTCTTGGGTATAAGATAAACAACGATAAAAAACTTGCAATTATAAGATGTCAAAGGGTGATAACTATAAGTTTGTTATGGTGTGTAAGAATTAAGGCATATCAATATGTAAGTATTCTCTATTTTAAAAAAGGATTGGTGAAATATATATATTTTTGAGTGTTAAATTGTTCTTGGATGCTTTAAGGGTTTTGGTCATGGATGTTTGGCCAATGTACTCGATAGGTGTTTCGAAACATTCAAACGGGCCAATTGGACATACACTTTTTATTAAATTAGTGGATTGGAAAAAAAATCATATTTTTGGAAATATGTTAATTTAAGAAATAATTAAAATATTCTCGAAAACTAATGTAGTTTAAAATAAAATGATATTTGGAAGATGCATAGGAAGGTATTCGAATAACTATATATCAAATTCTTGGAAATATAAAGTTATTTTTAATATTATAAAAGAAGTAAAAATATTAATCATGATAAATTATAAGAGTAATAATTTAATAATGGGCTTAAATGCTTAATCATAGAGTTCCTCGAGAGTAATGGTAAGGCGATGTTGATTGTTATCAACATCGTAGCCAATGGTTAAGGCCATTTGTTCAGAATAAATGAAGAAGTAACATTATGTATTATTTAGAAGATTTGGGTATGGTTTTAAGATTTGTTCAAGAAAATTGAATTTGATATAAAGCTTCTACTCAATTATGAAGGAACCATTACAATCTAAGTAAAAACAGATATTGCAAATCTTTGAACGGCCAGATCATTGAAAGCTAAATAAAAGCATGGTTCTTTTACTTGAAACAATTGGAAGAAAATTTTATAAGCTTAGAAATAAGCTTACGTTAAGTAATATAAAAATTTAAGACACTATTTCTATTAAATATTGAAATATTAAAGGAAATTTGATGTATTCCTAAAGTAGAGTAAGACATTTAATAATAATCTTTGAGATATATACACTCTCTGTGTGTGTGTGTGTGTGTATTGATTCTATATTTAATTAAGTAATGCCTAAGGTTTCAAATTATAATAATAAAATTTATAAAATGTTTTGGAATTTCAAAAAAATGAGAGATTGTAAATGAAATATCCAAGGGTAAGAATAAGAATATATTTATATATTGGGTTTTATCCAATATGAGCATTGCTGAAATAATATAAAACCTTTCTATATTTTTGGGAAAAGATGAACCATTTGAAAGGATAAATCTTATCAATGAATTCTTTTGGTTTATTTACTATATAACAAGTAGTAGTAATAGACCTATAAGATGCTTAATTGTGAATACCTCTTTTGAAAATTTTATTTAATTACATGAATGCCGTAGAATGAGTAAGATAATTTGTAATTTTCTAATTAAAACAAAATAAGAAATTTTGTTATATAAGGAGTTAGAAAGTAAATAAGTATATATAATGTATTTGAGAAACATTTCTTATATGGAAGAATAAAATTATTTTCTTTCAAACTATAAATTTCTATTGGATTTTATCAAACTTAGCCTTTGGCTATTTAAATACTATTTTGGAAAATTGTGTGACTTTTGGATTTGCAGAAAACATTTTGAAATAAATATTTTGAAAACCTTAATTCTATAGTATAGAGAATACTAATAATTGACTTAGTGTTATTGATTGTTTGAATACTTTCAATTAACACTTCGTCGAAGTATAGTATAACACATTGAATAGAATGTTTGAGTGGAAATTAATAACCCATTTGCGAATACATGAATTTCACCGGGTAGTATGAGATACTTGGGTTAAATTCTAGTGAATGCTTTTAGATAGGTATTTAACAGTTTATGGTTATATTCTCCTTTAGTGTTTGACATGGGGCTAATGGATCTAATTCATGGATCCTTAAAAGAATATAGTTCACATTTTCCAGTGGTATCTGAAATAAGTAAGATTTGCTAACATTTAGTAAATACTCGAATTTCACCAGATAGTATGTGATGTTTTGGTTAATCTCTTATGATTACTTAGGGTGGTAGTGTCTGGTACTTTAGAGTTTACTCTCTTTTGGTGGTTAGCTGGGGCTAATTGATCCTTAAGAAGTATACTCCTAAATTTTTTATACACGATCCGTGTAATCGGGTTGGATTTGATTTTACTGGACTTGAAAGAATATAATCTGCAAACACGTTTTGTAAAAAGTTAAAATTACATTATGAATCAAGAAGTTATACCAAGGAAAAATCCTAGAACTAACCCATAACTTTTGAATAGGATTAATTAAGCAATTTTTTATTAGAGATGATAAGTATTTTGAATAGAGAAAGTACTTGTAATTAACTGAGATGTGAAAACTAAGTATAAAAATTTATTTAAAAATTTATAACTAAGAATCTCTTTTGCATTATAAACTTTATTTGATTAGTTAAGGCTGAAATTAGTAAATTTTAAATTTTTTAAACAAACTAATTTATTTTTTGAAATTTTGAGAATTTAAACTATTATCTAATTTTATATCAAGCAAATAATAAGCAAAACTATATATAATGGGAGAAACTAGATAGAGAACTCTTAATAATTTGAGTGTAGATAAAATCTTATAAATCTACCTGGTAGTATTTTGACTCGAGTGGAAGCTAAGAGGATTATATCTGCCTTGACCAAATTTTTCCATTATTGATAGTTTCAGACATAATATCGAAACGATTCCTTTCGAAACTTTATTTGGGGAATCATATCAACCAATCTCGTGTTAGCTTAATGTAACATCCTCTATCTTGAGCCACGAAGCTATGCGCTACGATGCTGTAGTCATCCATTGTATTGACATTTGGTGGCAAAATATGGTAATGTAATGGTATTCATAATATTCGAAGCACATGAATATGAAGTAAAAACAACACAAATTAAAACAACCTTTTTGATTACATTTCAAAGCAATATTTCATATTCTAATTACATAATCCCATAACCGATTACATGTCTTTGATCAAATATAATTGTTACGAAATATGCCAAGAGCAACATATAAAGAAACCTCCTTGGATGATTAGAAAATTGAATAGGCATATAAGCCTTAATACATCATAGCGGAAATAAAACTAAATAGCAACTCCTAAATAGCTAACTTTGCCTCCTACACGTCTTTGGAAGCTTTATTCGTTCACTTACTAAACTTATAAAACCTTAACTCTCAATCTACTCAAAAAAATTTGAGCACTCGAGAGTTTAAGAAAAAAACATAAACTTCGAGTTAAACGTAAACCTGGTGTGAATAATAATATTACATCTTGATTTACTAATATTAAGTGAGACCACCCTACTTAGTGGAACAAGTTTCCCCTCACTAATATCCTTTTAAAACATATTTTGTTGCAAATCAGAATCTTGACCGATCATAACAATAACAGCAATATCATGTATGCTTATAAATAGGTAACAAATGGACCATCTGTCCGAAAATATAGTTTTGTTTGACTAACGACTAACCATTGGCTGACTCAGACCTACCAAATAAAATAAATAAATAATCTAACAACTGTTAGACAAACTTTTCGATGGTCTGTCCTCAACTTAGTTCTCTAAGGGTCACCTAATCCTAATGGTTTTTGGGGCTCACCAATAACCTATCCTCCTTCCTTATACATATACTCCTTTCTATGTGTAATCATCATTTAAGTCTTACCTATCACTAAGCCCTGCACACTGGAATTTTGGACTAAATTAGCTTGGGACTAAAGCTAATGTATAGGGCGAATCTTTACCAATCCCATCTAATATTCAAATTTTTGAGTCATTTTACTTAGGGTTAACTACCCTTTAAATTTTCCTTGAAAACCTTTCAAATTGATTTAATCCCTTTAAATCATACTTAAACAAGGAAAACATTCAATTTGCTTTACTCGAAGCTATTCGCCATATTATATATACTTTACCCAAAATAAGGTTGATGAAATATATTGAGGATCACCTATCTCTCCAAAATAAGTTAAAACTATTTTAACTTAAAAACAATTGGACTATCTTGCCAAGGTAAATCATTCGAAATCTTTGTTTAAAATCTTTAAACAACCCTTTTGAAACCATTAAAAGTACTCTTTCGATACCATTGAAATATTCCTTTAGATACAAGAAAACTACTTTACACTATAAATTTTGGCCGAAAGGCCAAAACATACCTTTCGAAACCATTTACAACAGTCCTTTCAAAAACATTGAAAACATCTCTTTCGAAAGCTTTATAAACCTTAGACATCCTCTTTTCCAAACATAAAACTTGCCTATCGAAAGCAATTGGAAACCTTCCATTTAAAGTACTTTAAGTACCTTTCAAAACCATTGGAGGATCACCCTTCGAAACCTTTATCATATACCTTTCGAAAATACTAGGAACCTCCCTTTCAAAATCTATATTAGTTACCTTTAAAAAGCATTAAAGTACACTACTTAAAACAAACCATCCAATAACAATGGTTTCAAGTGAAAGCTTGTGGAACGTAGTTTCAAAACCATTAAAACCATTCTAGTCAACACCTATGGGTTTATCTTTTAATATAACAAAGGGTCATATAACAACCAAGTTCAAAGCACTCTTTAGAAAGTTGTTTCCTAAGTAAAGAAAGTAGATGGTTTCGACGCCAGACCGGAGGTGTGCCTTTGGATCTAGGAGCCATTAGAGAGTGAAAATGAGGATTAAAAGTTAAGAAAAAATGAGAAAGATGAGCTAGGTTTTTAAAGTGAATGGGTAAATGGTGAAAAGATGAATATTTAGTAGGTTAAAAGTAAGGGCAAAGTTGAAAGAAGTGTAAGGCTTGGTTAAAAAAAACTTCAGGAACAATTCAACCGGCTGAATTTCTAGAATTACCCATCTGAATTTCTCTCATCCTATAAGAAAACAGTTCATTTTTGAACTAATTCAGACGGCTATTTTAAGTGATTTTGCTGTTCCAATCTGAGGAAAAAATAATCCCTTGATAATACAACCGTCTGTTTTACTATAGACAACCGGTTGAATTCTGTAAAAATTTGTGGTTGCCTTTACTTTTATAACAAATATTATTATTAAAAGAATAATGTGAATATTTTTATATAAACAAACAAGATTACAAAATTTACAAATACTTTTAAGTGGATTTGGAAGAAGAGCTTGGAGTGCAATATTCATCTGGTTCAATAATTGTGTTCTCTTGAAATGGCCTGAGTGGTGACCATCTACTGCCGCTTTCCCATGAATTCAAAGATATTGGTGGATGCAGCGGTGATGGTTCCCAAGTATTACGTTGGGATGGAGAACATATAGGAGACGGTTGATGAGCCGTGCTTTTGGATGAGGAACCACAGAATTTCAATGTGATTTGTTCCAAAAAGCTTAAACGCTTAGCATTAACTTTATGTTTATAATATAGTCTGCGTTGTAATTCCAGTGTTTCCCTTTGGTAGTGATGAATGTCATCTATCTTTTCTTTGGTAGATGGTGAACCAAAAAATAGAGACCGTCTTGTTCATTTACCAGGTGGAGTATAAACATTGTGTAGAAGGAGGAACAATTGATACTGATTCATAAATCTGTGTTGAAGTAGATAAATTCACTGATCCCAAACTAGGGGAAGAATATGATAGAGCAAGGATCCAAAATTATGTTGGGAAGACATTTTTGAGAAAGGGAGTTGAAACTATATTTAAAAAAAAAAATTGATTTCAAAAGGAAAAAAAGAAGTAGAGGTATTTATATGTAAAGGCACATATTAATAGAAAGGAGATTTGTTGCTAGGTTATTAAGATCTAGAGAAAAAATTGGTTGATGAGGTAAAAAATAACAGTGAAAAAATAGAATGCAAACCAAAATTAGTAGTAAAGAGAAGAGTAGTGTAGTGGTAGAGCGCCAGATTTCCTAGAAGAGATCCCGAGTCCGAGTCTTTAAATATATATATATATAATTATAAATCTTTCAGGGATTTAATTCCTAATTCTCTTATTAATTTTATGAAAAATTTTCATTTAAAGGTTTTGTAAATATATCTACCAATTGATTTTCAGAGGATACAAATTTTAGTCTGACTAAATCCTTTTCAATATTATCACGATGAAAATGATGATGTATGTCAATATGTTTAGTTCATGACTGATTGATAGGATTTTTGGATAAGTTTATAGCACTAGTATTATCACAAAAATTGTTGATTTAGATAAATTAAAACCAAAATCTTGAAGTGTTTGTTGCACATAAATGATTTAAGCACAAGCTAGGGAAGCATAAATATATTCTGCCTCACAATTTGAGAGTGAAACACAATTTTTTTTCTTGCTAAACCAAGAGACTAAGGATTATCCAATGAAGTGACAAGTCCCACTAGTACTTTTTCGATCCGTCCGACATCCTCCAAAGTCAGCATCACTATACGAAATTAACTTGAAAGGACATTCTTTAGGATAGAAAAGTCGAAAATCTTTGGTTTTGCTTAGATAATGCAATATGCGTTTTACTGTTCGCATTTGTGATTCTTTAGGATTTTCTTAAAATCGTGCACATAAACAAATACTCATCATTATGTTAGGTCTACTAGCAGTTTGATAAAGTAATGATACAGTTATGCTTCGATATAATTTTTGGTCAACACTTTTGCCATCTTCATCCCTATCAAGATGGACTGTTATAGTCATCGGAGTTGATTTAGCAAAAGTATTTTCCATATTTAAGCGTTTAATTAGATCATTACAATATTTTTCTTAATTGATTAAAATTCCATTTTCTATTTGTTTAATTTGTAATCCAAGAAAATAAGATAATTCTCCGATATGTGATATTTCAAATTCCTTGGTCATAATTTTTGAAAAATTCCTGACATAAATTTTCATTTGTAGAGCCAAAAATAATATCATCTACATAAATTTGAATAATTAAAATATCCTTATTATTTCTTTTAATAAAATGAGTTTGATCAACATTCCAAATTTCAAAATCAGAATCCATTAGATAGCTCTTAAGACGTTCATATCAAGCACGAGGTGCTTGTTTTAGACCGTATAAGGCTTTCTTAAGTTTATGGACATGGTCTGGAAATTTTTCATGAGTGAATAATGAAGGTTGTTCAACAAAAACATTTTCTTTTATATAACAATTTAAGAAAGCACTTTTTACATCCATTTGATAAAGTTTGAAAACATGCAAAGGCCAGTAAGATACATATTGCTGCAAGTCATGCAACATGAGCAAAAGTTTCTTCGTAGTCGATTCCTTCTTCTTGATTATATGCTTGTGCAACTAATCTACTTTTGTTCCTAGTTATATTACCTTGTTCATCTGCTTTATTTTTGAAGACCCATTTAGTACCAATGATTGTTTGATCACTTGGTCTAGGAACTAGCTCTCAAACTTCATTTCATTCAAATTGGTTTAGCTCTTCTTGCATAGCTATAATCCAATAGTCATCAGTAGATGCTTCTTTTGCATTTTCAGGTTTGATTTTAGAAAGAAAAGCTAGATGGCCCATTTGATTAAGTTGACTTCTAGTTCTAACATGTGAATCAAATTCTCCTATGACATTTTCTATTGGGTGAACTAGTAAAATCTTAGGAGAAGATCTTAATTCATTTTCATTATGAAAAATGTTTTCATTTTCTTTAAAGTTATAAACAATGTTTTCATCTTCTTCAAAATTATTTTGAGCAGCCGTATTTGTGAACGTCTTAGATATATCCTCATCATCCTTAAAATTATTATTAAATTTGAAATTTTCGTCAAATGAAACATGAAGTGTTTCTTCAATTTTTTTTTCTTTTGTTGAAAATTCGATAAGCTTTGCTTCGTTCTAAATATCCTACGAAGATTCCTTCATCGAATTTTGGATCGAATTTTTCCAGCTGATTTTTATGTTTAAGAGAAAACATTCTGAACCAAAAGTTTTAAAATATGAAATGTTTGGTTTTCTTTGATGAAAAAGTTCATATGGAGTGTGTTTTGTTAAAGGTTGAATGGAAACATGATTTTGAACATAGAGAGCAGTTGCTACAGGTTCAGCCTAGAAATGTTTTGGTAATGTGTTTCCATTTAACAAAGTTCTTGTACATTCTTGTAATGTTCTATTTTTCCTTTCTACAATTCCATTTTGTTGTGGTGTTCTAGGAAAAGAAAAATTATGGTAAATTTCCTTTTTATTACAAAAATATTCAAATGCTTCATTTTCAAATTCACCTCCATGATCACTTCTAATATTCTTAATTTTAAATTTTTGAGATTCTGAATTTTCTATACAAAAATCTTGAAATTTTAAAAAGTATCACTTTTATCTTTTAAGAAAATAGTCCAAGTATATCTTGATAAATCATCAACTATAACAAGTACATATTTACTATGATTTATAGATCAAATTTAAGTTGGACCAAAGAAATCTAAATGTAATAATTCTAGTGGTTATATAGTAGAAATATTTTTCTTTGATTTAAAGGATGATTTTGATAATTTTCCAAATTGACAAGCGTCACAAATATTGTTTACATTAAATTTCATTTTTGGTAAATCTTTTACTAAATTATTTTTAGATAATTTATTTATAATTTTGACATTAATATGACAAAATCTTTTGTGCCATAACCAAGGATCATTTTCTTTGGCTATTAAACACGTATTTGTATTGTGATTTATACTCATATTTAAAACATAAATATTTTTATCTCTAGAGCCTTCAAAAACAAGTTTTTATTTTGATCAAAAATGCTACATTTATTTTCAGAAAAATAAATATTGAATCCATTGTCACATAATTGGCTAATACTAAGTAGATTATGCTTCAAATTTTTAACTAATAAGACATCTGTAATAAGAAGTGAATTAGATATCGATTATTGCTCACTTCACCTTTGCTGATGACATATCCTTTGGAATTATCTCCAAATGTGATAGAACCTCAATCTGGGTAATTAATGTTTATTAGCATCCCTTTATTTCCTGTCATGTGTTTCGAGCAACCACTCTCTAGTATCCATTTTCAACTCTTTTTGGATGGTACCTACAAAATATAGAATTAACATTGGTACCCACTATTTTATTTTGGGTCCTAAGAGTTAAGTTTTACGAAGCCAAACACAAGAGGGTTCAGAATTCCTTTTGAAAACAAAATCTTTGTTTTTGTGAATAGTTTTTATAAAAGATTTTATGTACTTATTTCTAATTCAAGAGTTATTTGTTTTAGGAGCCCAAATTTTAATTGATGTAGTAAATTTTGAAATTTTAGAACTAGGTTTTTCAACTTTATTATTCCTTTTATATGAAGAATTCTTTTTCTTTGGAATTACTTTAGAGGATTGTTTATATCCTGGCCCTCTTTTATTTGAAACAGTTTGAGCATCTTCTATAATTTTGGAAAGACTTTCTCTACCTTTATTAAAATTAGAAACATTTTTAGTAATGCTTCTAACTTTGTTTTAAAGCTACAATTATCTAAATCTAAAATCTTGATATTTGCTTTAAGGTCATGATTTTCAATTAATAAAGCATTATTTTTTTCTTTCAGAATTTCTATCTCTTGACTTAGCAGCGAAAGTTGAAATGTCATATTATAACAAGATTCTTGAGTATGAGTTCTTCTTTTAAAAATTTCTTTTCATCTCTTAGAATTTCTATTTCGATTTCAGTTCTATTCAATTTTTCAAGAGCTTCTTTGTACTGTCTATTTTTGCCTTTTAGTTTGTCAAGTAATTCTGAATTGATTTCCAAAAGGATCATTAAAAGTTAGATCACTTACCTCGTCTTTTGTAGCCATAAAGCAAATGTTAGGTCATTTTTGAATCAATATCTGAGTCGCTTTCTGGTTGATGAAGATGATTTTGTATCGTCCCCTATGATAGAGAAAGCTTTCTTCTTGAATCTTTCATTCTTGCGCTTATGCTTGTCTTTCTTTTTCTCAGGACAGTCTTTCTTGATGTGACCTTTCTTGTGATGTTCATAACATTCTAGAACAAACGATGATGGTTAACCGAGCCCGTAACTGAACCCATAAAACGATTTTAAAACATATAGTCGGTCTGGTCTATGAATTTTTTTCCAACTATAAAAAATTCCTAAGATTGTAGGTAAAATGGGAATTGTAATTCTATCCACTTCTCGAGGCATAATGATGCTTTGATACCAAATGAAAGTTACTGTTCTATAGGATCGTGTAATATGGATAAGCTACTTGTGTGGAATATAAACTAAGTAAGTAAATAATTAAAGCACTAAGGAAAAATGACACCAGAGATTTTTATACTGATTCGAACTCTCGTTCTACGTCCAGTCCAAGACTCCTTCTGGTACTAAAGCTAGCAACCCTCACTTAACCCGAAGGAATAGGTTTACACCGCCTGAGCAACCGAATAAAACTTTTACATCCTAAGCAACCGAATAGCACGTCTACCACCTGAGCAACCAAACGGGATTTCTTTACAAATAAAAAAGTATCTAACTGTAGTATGCTCTTTTTAAATAGCACTGACAAGTCAATTAAGTACAATCTTCCTATAATCTTCTTCTTTGTGATATGTAGTGTAATGCGCTTTGAGAATTGTGGAAGATAGTGTGATCAAAGATCAGAAAATGTATGCAGTTTGAGTGCATTTTGAAAATAGAGAAAAGATAAGAATTCAAGAATATTAAAATTAGTTTCAGAGAATTGTTTGTTGAATTCTAAAATTTATTTATAGAGATTAAAAAGTTGAAACCTTTGTTGAAAGGTAACAATGAAAAGAAACAGGTGCAACTGTTAGTTTGAAGATGCTTCTCTTTGATGAAGAGAAGCGTCTTTTCATAAAAATAGCCATCGAAAATATTCAGCCGTCTAAATGAATTTATTCGGCCTTCTGAATTTTAGAAATCGAAAACAGCAAAGAAATAGGCTATTTTTGGCCTAATTCAGCCGTCTGAATGAATTCACTCGGCCGACTGAATATTGTGAAACAATAAATTTGTTTCAGCAAATAGCCATCTAAATGAAGGCATTTAACCTGCTGAATTCAGCCTGTTTTTTATGGTAATGCATGTGTTTATGTGTTTATATATATATGCGTGTGTGTGTATATATATATATATATATATGTTTTCAGGAGAGATTTTAACATATTACTAAATGATATAAGGACTCTAGATAAAGGACTATCAATTTCAAAATCGTATGAATATGAATCTGCAACAAATCTCCTACATAAATGATTAGTGCACATAAATATTTACTTATATAGTTTGTCACAATTAAAACAATGTAAAATCAAGATTCCAACACGATGAACTATTGTCCGTGGGATGAGTATGGATGGTCAAGGTTCATGGCTAGCTGGCATAAACGGGTCTAGCGTGGTTATGAAAGGAGATGGCAAACTTATATAGAAACCTTGTATTTTAATAACTACAAATAGCTACTTGAATCTTCTAATTGCTATAACTTTTGCATACCAACTCTATTTCACATGTGTTTTGTTTCATTAGATTCATGGAAAAATATAGACAATTTAGAATGTGGCTCGATGGTTTTTGAAACTATTTGTAAAGTGCATTGGTAATATTAAATAGTGGTACTTATTTATATTTTAAAAATATAAAATAAAAGGATTATAAACCCATCCGATTACAAAACTATTCGCTTATAATTCTATTAAAGGCCTTAGCTAATAGATTAATGCTAAAATAAATAATTCAGTTGACATAATGTAACGATCTTTTGTTAAAGGTATAATTATCATTGATGGACTCATTGTAGTTCAAGAATTTATAAATCATTATTGTAAATATAATATAATTTGTGCGCTTTTAAATTTATATTTCACTAAAGCTTTTGATTATATTGACTATTTGTTCCTAAAAGACTTATTATTGGCTACAATTTTGGTTCTAGGTATGTAGGTTGGATCGTGACTTTACTAAAAGTAGGACTATAATATAATCGCCAATAGTATTTTAGAAAAAAATATACTCCAAATATGGGATTAGACAAGGAGACCCTTTGGCACCCTTATTATTCAACTTAGCTACTGATGTGTTCACTAGGATCATAAAACTATATATTATAAATGTGGTTTAAGGTAAGGTTGGAAATGAGGTTACGGGTGATGGTCTTGTTATTTTGCAATTGCGGATGACACCATGCATTTTACCTCTCACTTACCCCATCATATTATTACTTTTAAAGTTGCTTACAGAGTTTTGAAATACTCTCGGGGCACAAGATTACGTTTGATAAGAGTTCTATCTAAGTCTTGTTTGATGTGGATAATGCTGAAAATCTTGTCATAATACTCTTAATTGTAGAATCATGAAGTTTCCTATGCAATAACTTGGGGTTTTTTTATTATGCCCACAAAGCTAAAAAAGGAAGATTTGCATATAATAATTAATAAAATTAATATATTAGAACAATAGATTTTTATATGGAGCTGTATAATCATTCAATCTTATCGACTCTACAAATTTATCTAGAGCTATGGATAAATTTCAAAGAAATTTCCTCCGAAGTGAAAATAATGCATGTAGTATTGTCAAAAGCCTGTAAATTGAGAAAAGGTCAATAAATCCAAAAAGTATAGGGGGATTTGGTATTATAAATCTATGCAATCTTAGTGTATACATTGTAGGAAAATGGCTTGGAAAATTCAATGTCGGTAGTGAAAAAATTTACTGAATAGAAAAACTAATTCTGTGGTAGAACCTATAATCTTTACCACACTGCTTCTAATTCCAATAACATGTCTCGGTTTGGAAATCCATTCTAAAAAACATTAATATTTTAACATAGAGTTTAATAATAGTTTATTTAAGAAACAACACGTCATTTTAGAAAGATAGTTGGATTTTTTCTATTCCTCTTAGCCGAATATATAGATTTATTTGATATTAGTTGCTTCAAAAATGCATTAGTTTCAAAAGTCTTTAGACCACATATCGAACTACCACGGAACTTTACGTTCAAATGAGCTCTTGAAGGCATTGCCTAAACTCAATTGTCTTACTTTGTACTAAGTTAGAATATTTTTTTTGAAATGATACTTTACATACAGCATGTCACTGGGACAACATAACACATGTCGATAAACGTTAGAATCACGCTACATAAATTTGGAACTTGTGACCTCTCGCACTAAAGCCGAATCTCCTAACTACTGGGAAAATGATGCTTAAATAATGAATGAGATACCAAAATTTATTGTTGGGATAAAAGGAAAAAAATACTCATCAAACTTAGTGTATAAGTTTTAAATTTCAATAGAACTAAATTAAAAAAATTCAAATGTATTTGGAGCATTACTACTCCTCCCAAATCAAAGTCACACACGTTGTTAGCCAAACATGGGAAATTAAATACAATTGAATTCCTAAAGAAAAAGAACTTTAATAAAAACTGCATTCTGTAGTTTAGACATTGAAAGCATAACATCGATATTTCAATTATCAAACACTTATATTCTTGTAGACATTGTTATCAATTTTGACGTTAGCATGTCTAATACTAGTATTAACTATGACTACTACTAAAACAATTTTAAACTCCAATGGGCTAAAAGTTAAAGAATTTTACTTAATTCTATTTTCACTATCACCTATAGGTAGATATGATTTGAAAGGAATCATAGAATGTTCGATAATGTTAACACTCCTATTGATAACCCGATTTACACCATCATATTGTTTATTTATAGGTGGGTCATAAATTCTAGCTATAAATTGGCTAAAAATGTTTTGTTCAAGGATTTTCTAAATTTTCTAAAAAAATGTGAAAAAAACTTCATAGATATTTTAGAAGGTAAAATTATTTATAACCATGGGTAAAACAGTATTTCTTTAAGCAATGCCACATTTTATAACTTTATTGAAGATAGTTCATCAAACATTTTATTCACGGCCGACAACTTTAAACTTAGCTCCCTTGTCTTGCCTTTCATACATATATTTATATATAGATTTAACTATATACATATATGTATGTATGTATTAGGCTTGTATTATTTTTAGTTTTTTCACAGTTTTAGTAGTTATTGTGGATTGGACTATTTATATTGAAAAATTGAGGATGCTTGATTAGGACTACTTGTGTGTAGGATGATTGCTTATGTATTGGATCCACTAGGCCTTTCTAATGATCATTGGATTAGTGATTCCTTTATTGAGAAAATGGACCTTTTAGTATTGCTTACCTATGTAGTAAAAGCCCCATTAAAGCCCTACTAATCCCTGTTAAACCGCGTAGCAGAGTTTGAGCACGATGCCTTTTCAGTAGCAATATTAAATAGTAGATCCGCTTAAATCTCCATTATTATCTGCTACTTCCACTAAATCAGATATTTTTAGCAGTTGCTTTAGAAACTTTAATATAAATAGATTAATTTGACAAGTTCTGGGGTAAAATAAATCAACAAATTCGAGGTATAGGTCTAAGTTCATGTAGTAACAATTGACCAATTTTGGTGTAAAACAAATTAACAAATTTAGAGTATATATCTAAGTTCATATCCGAAGTGCTTAATATAAATTAGAACTCCATTCTATTCACTAATTCTGAACTGAATGTATCATTATGTTCTTTAATTTTGTTATATAGGAGTGAACAATGTCTTTTTTTTTGCATGATCGACTTTAGAGATTTGATCTTATCGTAATGATTTTTATAACTTCACTATTTTCTGATATATCCCTACTTTTTCTTTGCCATAACTTGTTTGCATCTCCACCTCTTTAAATCCACTAAGCACTCTAACTACATAGGTACTTACTGTCCCATACATGATGATATAGTTTTTGATCCACATTTATAGTCGATCACTTACTGTCCCACACAAGGATTATTTATTTTACTTAAAATACAATATTGATAAATATCCAATGATAAAAAATATACATATGTTGATATATGTTGTGCTCTTTTGATGATTGTTTTATTATTGTAGTTTTTTTGAGATGTTATGTGTTCCAAATTGGTTATTTTGTTGTTTAATTATCATGTCACTGGATGTTGGTATTTCATAATAATTAACTGTAGATTTAGGGGAAAATAATTAATTAACAGAAAATAAGGAAAATTTACAATTTTGGGGAAAATAAGTAAATTAAAGGTAAATAAAATCATTTGAAAATTTTGAGAGATATTTATAAATATTAACAATTTAATAATTTGTACTAAAATGGATGTGAAATTTTAACAAAGAATATTATTTTTGAGTTCTAAGGAAATTCATAAATAATAATGAAAAATCTATTTATAAATTGAATTTGGAGGATTTATTATTGTCTATAAAGTAAAGTACAATCTAATAAATAATAACGCGATTTTAATAAAAAACTACATTGTTTGAGTAAATTAAAATATAATTATTATCATTATTATTTGAATGATAAAAATAAGGGATATTTTGGGTATAGCAGAAATAATAATAATAATAATAATAATAATGTTTTTATGAAAGCATTTTGGGTTAAGTTATTACCTTTTTGAAATAAATAACAAAAAAAGAAATTTTTGGATTTAAAGTGGAATGCTATTATAATTTGTTTAATAGTAATAAATTGGTTGAGAAAGAAAAATAAAGAGATTTGAGTATATGTATTATTATTTTGATGTAAATTAATAATATTGCTATTTTTGAAAGTAATTTTACATAAATTACTGTTTTTTATTAAATAACTATGTTTTGAGGTATTTGCAGTAATAAAATGTGTAATGAAGGATTTTTTTAAGTATTGCCATTTTGAGAAGTTATTATTGCTTTTGGTAAAATAAATTAACGTGTTTCTATAATAAACAATAATATGACGATTTTATACTTAAGTGGCAATCATGGGGTAAATATAGAACTTTGGATTGATGTGAGATATGTGTTAATTATTGGTTGAAACTATCGTGTATGCTTATTACGTGGAGATGGAATTGCATTAGGATGTGTTATGCAATATTCTACCATTATTATTGCATGGACGTTGTGTAATTAATTATGATTTTTTTGTGTTATTTACATTGATGTTTTATTAATAATATAGAGTAATTAATACAAAGTTGATGAGTTAATGTTGTGTTACTTATGTGGAGTAATTAGTAAATATTTATTTAATTTATGCTTGTACTTATACAATTAATGTTGTTACTAGTAATGGATGATCAACACACATTTGAGGATATTCGTTTTTATTGTTTTATTAATGTTTAGGGTTGACACGAAGTACCATTGAAATTATGTATTGTGTAATGGCTGTGTATTTGCTATTATTACTGTTACACTATATTTTTGATGATTGATTTTGGTGGCTAAGTAAGACATGATGCGTTCGACCTGTGGTTCGAGGTACGTACGGTTCTGCAGTCAAACATAATTGATTGTTTTTTCCATTTTACACACTATTAAGGCTTGAAAGTGAAAGCAATAGTAGGGAAAGAAGTCTCCATGCAGGTTATACCAAAAGAATTTCAGTTTTATAATTTGTCTATATTGTAGTTGTATTATAGATAAATTGAATAATGATTGATGTTTGAAATAAAGATAAATGTTTATATTGTCGAGATAATATATATTATTGTTCAACTCCATTGCAAGGTTTTACATCTTCTTGTTCATATTTTTATTTTGAATTACATAACCAACGAACCATTGATTTTGACATTTAAGACTACTGTGCAAGCATATGTTGACAACGATTGTCGCAAATTTTAGACGTAAGAATAGCAGGGAATCATAATGAACATTGGCTTCTTCAATTTCTAGGGTCCTCCTGTACCATTCAATGATTTTTTTTTAATATTCTTGATACTAAATCAAAATAAAAAGTTCTCCTCCTTGGGAAATAAGTGCATATGTGATATCCTGAATTCATGCATACATATCCAAGATAGTTTGATCGGTTTTCATTTTAAATTAGAAAGATGATTTTCCAAAATTGAGATTTTGAGGTTTTTCCTAATTATTTCTTTCGTGACTTACTTGTAAAAATTTCCAAATTTCATTTTCTCAACTGCAAATGCTGGCATGATAAATTCATTTTTATTTTAAAGTAAAGCAGAATATCCACGACCTTTGCATCATAGTCGACAAGCAAAGCCCATGTTCTAAAGTTGGTAGTGGGTTTTATATATTCAACTTGAGCTATGAACCAAATTTCGAATCCATTTTCCTGAAAGTAAATATGCATACATGTAGATCAACATGTGTAATTTGTTTTAGTGAACATGGGGGGTTGTTCAATAGATTATCTTTCTAAAAAAGATATGAATATGTCCATGCTAGTTTCTAAAAGTTTCATTATGATTTTTAAATGACCAAGTTCTTATGGAAAATGTTAAGCCGTGTTGCCAGGATAGGATATGGTTAATGTATCTAATCAAAGTAATAGGCAGTATATGCAAGGGAAATATCGTAAAGTCAGTTTATGCTAGTTTGGACCAGTTTAACATCCACAACTAAAGATCCTTATAGAATATCACTATCTTCCCTTTCTTTACTTGGAGGTACAATTTTCCATATACATTGCATAAGCAACCAAATAGAATTTCTACAGATAATCCCTCATCAAACAACATCACAGATATCATAACAGCTGACTTCTCAATCTCTCGGATTTTCCCTTGTCAAAACAGTAAGTAGAATACTATTGACTTGAATGTGCCTTGATATAATAACTTTTTCACACTTAAGTATGATACTCCTATAACCTATACAAGTGATTATTAAGTAGAGTGTTGAGGTTAAGAAGGCTATTTGATCGAAATTTAGGATGTGAATTGAACAATTATTGGTTGGAAAATGTGAAGTGATAAGAATATATAATGAATTTTAAAACGGTTAACGAGAGCACTATAATAGAAAATTCAAAGGTAGAGAAGTTTGTATAGCATTGGAGCGTTTATGGGTTTATATAAATGTTGAAGAGTTGTTGAGGAGTTATAATGGTTTCAAGTGGCTATGGAATAAAGAAGAGACACGACTATAGAGAAAGGGTAATTCAAGCATCTAAGCCATCACATATGGACCTTTTGGGTAAACCATAGGTCGATAAGTGAGCATCTATAGGTCGACCTATATATGCATCACATGTGAACACGTGGTTAAGCAAATGTAGACATGTGTGCATATTTGCCTTTGTTTCCTCTTTTTCTCTTCATTTGACCTTTTCTAATACTCTGAAGTATATCGAAGATCCTTTGTGCGGTTTTAACAAACCTAAATTATAAGGTCTCGATAAATAACATGTTTGAATTTTGTACTCATTTTTCCATGATTGAGTATTTCTTCGATGTTGTTGTGTTTTAGTATATTTGATTGTTGTATTAACTTCAATAAATATATTTGAAAGCTTATTCTCTACTCCATATATCCCTTTTACATATTTTTCATATATTCATTTTTCATATATTATTTTATTGAACTTATGTCGATCGCCAATATATCACAATTTCTATATAGGTGCTATAGTACCTAATATGACTCAATAAATTTGTTAGTAGAATTTTACATAGTTGGTATCCTTAGAACAGTACACTCAAGTTCCTAACAAATTTTATCATGGGATTATAAATTAAATAGTTAATAATTTTGTCATTTAAGATGTTATTTGCTCGCATACCTATAAATTGTATAAGTTAATAAAGTTGACATTGGACTGTTGAACTATGCATTGTTAAATTACTTTACTATTGATTCTGTCTATAATAAAGTTAAAGGTATGCCCTAGGGGAAGTTATGTATTTTATTGTATAACTTAACTTTTGTATAAGAATCTTATTTGAAATAAAGTATTCTTTTAATTTTTATTTTCTATTCCATGTATTGTTATATTGTGATATTAGTAATGAGCTAAATATATGAAATATATACAAATAGTAAATCCGTAAAAAAATTATTTAATCAGTTACAATTGTGCTTGTGTTCGTAATCATGAATTTCGAATCGAACATGTGAAATACTTGTCCTTTAATTGTATTTAGTCAAGATATATTAAAAAATGGATATTAATTCGTACATTAACACTTGTTTACGTAATGCACTTTACGATGGATGGTGAATTACCCATGACCATTGAAGACATCAAGGGATTACATTCTTTTGGGTTTTGGAACAATCTTAGAATCACTTATGAGAATTTTTATAGGCTGAAACAAATAAGTGAAAATAGATGATCTCATGTAAAGATGTGCAATTGTCTTTAGATTTGAGAGTACCATTGATCTAAAGTATGTAGACCGTACCTTGATTATTATCAGTCATATGACATCAAGATAAGGATACAACAACAGTTGAGTACACGTTGAACTACCTGAAGTGAAGCACAACTTAAAAGGGGATTTGTGTTCTTCATTGTAGAAGGTTAATATTATCATAATTGTTAGTCATCTTAAAATCAAAATCTTTACCCAGAGTATATCGGTTAATCGATAAATGTTATCGGATCGAATAATGGGTTTTAAAGTGGCACTATGAAATTAACGACAGACATTATTAGAGATGCTAACTATCGATCAAACTCTAAATGTCTTAATGATATGGTGATAATGAAGATAAAATAAGCATTAAATATCAAAAATAAGCATTAAATATCTTTACTCGGGGTGTATCTTAACAAAGATTAGAAATTGAATTTGGCCTAAATTATCTATAAGCAATTGAACCAGTGCCCATTACTACAATTCAGCAAAGTTCATGCAGGCTCTTATATTTAAATTGTTGAAATATCACTAAGGATCCGGTTCACACCATGGGAGTCAAAATAGTAATGTTGTTAGTAATTTCCATATTCGAGCGATTTAAATTAATTTGTAAATGTTAAAGGTTAATAGCAGAAATTTGTAAAAATGTTGCATTAAATTTTTACCACATTTAATCATTTATTTATGTCCTTAAAATCGATTAAAATACTATACAATTATTATGTATTAATTCAAATAAATATGTCGGTGAAATAAATAAATAACCAATTACTATACGATGTTAATTAGACCTATCATCATAGATTAAATCCCTGGGTATGCCATACATAGGGGATATGGTTTTGAAACTTCTCTCTGCCAAAGGTTAGATCAAGGGTAAAGAAAGGAGGTAAAGTTGGAGGTGTTTGTGATATTTGGTGGTTATAGACGGTACCACCTTTTCTCATTCGAAAGGAAAGATTAGCAACACATTGGGCTCCATCCGGATCAAGATGTAATCTTTGAATTTAAATCACATACATGTTCATATATGTATATCAATTTTCTATTTTATGTCATCACATAAAAAATGTTTTCAAACCAAAAATATATATAAACATACGTTTTCGTATACTTTAAATCCACACACACACACACACACACACACACACACACATATATATATATATGTAAATATATTAAACAAAGGCCAACACACACATATATATAACATACTTATGCATGTTTATGTACATATTGTTTAAGACTAAATTAAATTATTGATTTCTATTTGGCCAAAAAAATATTTTGGCTTCAACCAAGTATATGTAATATATATATTTAAAATTCAAGATTTTAACAAGTATAAATTTAAAGTTTTATAAATAAATATACATATTTATTACGTACTAATATAAATAATTTCAACATGCTTACATACATAACACATGTGTGTGTGTATAACAACCTAAAATAAAAAATTGATTTATAAAGGCCGCAAGCCTTTTTTAAAGAAAATTAAGTATTAATACATTATGAGCCTTTCTGTAATTATATATATATATATGCATATTTTTAAAACTACCTTAAGCTTCTTATAAAAAAGATTATTTGTATATTTCTAAGGGGTCGTGAGCATGCACATAGACACAAACTCATACACCTCCATGATTGGTCTTAATTGGTTAGCTTGCCTGGTTGGGAATCTAATTTATATTGATATAAATACTATTGTTAGAAGAAGACTACAATATGCAAAGGCCAAGATTAAAATTATCCTGAACAAACCTCTTCCCACCAAACTCAGGTTACAAGCCACTAGAGGTCATGTTACTACTATTGATGTACACTATTGTTGGTCTCCTGAAATATATTTGACATGTCGCTCCTATAGGCACACTCTACGATCATGTAAATATATTTTATCTTCAGGTTCTGATTTGTCCACTCCCCATTTGGCTATCCCTATCAAAATCCCTCTTCCTCATCCTAATTTATGCAAATGGATCCTTAAGCATAAGCCTCTATCTCCTTCTCCTCTATCGCATCATAAGTAGTTTCAAATGTCGTTGATGCTCCTAGCTTGGTTGTTCCACCCTCCTTAATATGGATATTATTGCTCCTTTAGTTATTTAGTACAAGCTCTATTATTGAGACAGATAAGATGCTTCCTCTTGATAATGAAATGAACTAAAATCATTATGAGTTAGTATGGGTACATAAGAATTCTGAGATGTGGCTAGATCCTAAGAGTGGCAGTTTTATAAGACATCATGTGGTAATGTCGGTGAGGAAAGGCATTTATTTTTCCATGTTATAGGGGTGGCCTATCTATTACCAACTTTGGTGATTTTAGTGATAAAAACAAGTCCGTTTTAGCTAATGTCTCAAGGGACAGGAGATATCTACACAATTGTGAGTCTTAATATTTTGTATCGAGTCTTACGTCTTTAATTTTAGAATTTTTTCCTGTCATGGGATTTGAACCATCCTCTGATGATTTGTGATTCCTTCTCGTTTGAGGAGGAAAGGTTTGTATTTTATTCTAGTAGTTGCGACATTGTAGTCTTGCTCCTATATTGTGCTTTGTCTTTACAGTTGCTGAAGGATCTTTACCTCACATATATACACTTATAAATCGTACCTCAAAGGTAAAATATCCAAGTACATATTCAATTGAAGAAAAGAACGAGTTATTGAACTATTTGGACTTGTTCATATAAATATATGTGGTCCTATGTCTATAGAAACCAAAGGTGGTTTCTTATACTTTGTTACATTCATGGTTAATTTATTAAGATATGAATATGTGTATCTTATGAGACAAAAATCATAGTTTTATGATAAATTCATGAAATATAAGTGCTAATTTGAAAACTAAACTTGTAAGAAAATTAAAATATTTAGATCTAATCAAGGTACCGAGTACATTTGACATGGACTCCAAGGGTACCCAAAAGAGAATAAGATTCTCTCACTCCTCCATTTATTCCTTAACACAACTTTGTTTTCTAAAGAAGAAATCAAACTTTGTTAGACATGGTTCGATTGAGTGATAATTAGTTACCTACTTCTTGTCAGGGATACGAGCTTAAAACCGCAACATATATATATATATATTGAATTCTATACTATCTAAATGCATTCCTAAAGCCCCATACGAGTTATAGACTTGGTAAGCTTATGGTGGATACATAATTTATTAAGATATGAATATGTGTATCTTATGAGACAAAAATCAGAGTTTTATGATAAATTCATGAAATATAAGTGCTAATTTGAAAACTAAACTTGTAAGAAAATTAAAATACTTAGATCTAATCAAGGTACCGAGTACATTTGACATGGACTCCAAGGGTACCCAAAAGAGAATAGGATTCTCTCACTCTTCCATTTATTCCTTAACACAACTTTGTTTTCTAAAGAAGAAATCAAACTTTGTTAGACATGGTTCGATTGAGTGATAATTAGTTACCAACTTCTTGTCAGGGATACGAGCTTAAAACCGCAACATATATATATATATATATATATATTGAATTCTATACTATCTAAATGCATCCCTAAAGCCCCATACGAGTTATAGACTTGGTAAGCTTATGGTAAGCTTAAATTAACTTAGCGCATGGGGTTGCCTGACTAATATTAAGAATGGATAACCAAGTGAACTTAAGGAAAGACCAATTTTTTGTAAGCTTATGGTGTATCCTAGAATTTCTCATGGATACATACTCTATCATAACGAGGAACAAAATGTATTTATTTTAGTACACCCTACCTTTTTGCAAAAAGAATTTTGATCTTGAGAAACTAGTGGAAGCAAGATGAACTTGGATGAGATATAAGAAACTCCCATTGAAATTGAATATTTGTATAGTAATTCAACATTTATAGAGGATACACAACTTGTTAGAAGGTCTAGTAGAGATTCTCACAGTCTATAGGTATAAAGTGGTGTTTTCGTTGATGATTAGAAAGAGGATTGGATTGTCCATGATGATGATAACCCACGTACCGACAAGCTTTGGAGAGTAGAAACTCTATCTTATGGCCTAGTGCGAAGAAATCCGAAATAGATTCCTTGTATAAGAACTAAGTTTGGACTTTGAAAAATATACCCTACTGTATACCCATCGGTTGAAAATAGATCATTAAGAAAAAAATTGGAGCGGATTGAAACGTCGAGACCTATAAGGCTAAGTTAGTGATAAATGATTTTCAATAAATTTATGGTCATGATTATAATGAAACATTTTCTTCGGACATCATACTTAAATCAATTTGAATTCTTCCTATAGTTGTTGTTTATTATGACTAAGATATATGGAAAATGGAAGCCAAAATAGTTTTACTAAATGATAATTTAGAAGAGTCTACTTATATGTCATAACTAGAATGTTTCGAAATCAGTGTGAGTGGGGATATGGTATTTAGACTCTTAAGATTAATATATTATCATAAGAAAGCATCGAGGAGATGTAATAAATGTTTTTACAAAGTGATCAAATATTTTGTTTCAATCAAAACATAGAGGGGGCATGTGTATATTGGAAAGAACTAAATATTGTTATAACATTTTATGTTATATGTCGACGATTTAACACTAATTGGTAAAGATGTACCGATGTTACAATCAGTGAAAGGTTGGTTGCTCAATAATTTTTTGATGAAAAATTTGGGAGAGGGCTTCTTTTGTTTTAGGTATGATGGTTAATATAGATAAATCTAAAAGGATATTAGGATTTTCCAAATTGATGTACCTAGATATCATACTAAAAAGGTTTGGTATAGAAAATTTTGAGTGCGGAAATGTTTTAGTGGAGCATGGAATTATTCTTTCTAAGAAAGGCTCCCTATCTATTGATGAGGATAGATAATGTATGAGTAGGATTCCTTATGCTTCATAAATAGAATCCATAATGTATGCTATTTTATGTATTAGCCAGATGTAGCTTTGTCAGTATGTGTGATTAGTCGATATCAATCAAATCTTGGAAAAAAACCATTAGATAGTAGTTAAGATCATCCTAAGGTATTAAAGAAATATTAAAGTAACGTAAGGAAATAACTAGCTCCTTATGAAGGGAAACACAAAATCAATTTTTAAAAGTGATGCCTACGTATCGCTCCGGAGACTTGTATTTTCCTTCAACGGTTAGGTTGTAGTTGGAAAAGTTCAAAGCAAGTAGTGGTTGATTATGCTATGGATGTCGAGTACACCATCTTGACGATGCCGCAAAAAGAGTAGTGAGAATACACAAATTCATTAAAGAGCTAGGAGTCATTTGAAGCATTGAAGGTCAAATGCTAATGTGTTGTGATACTAGTACGGTAATACAAATTGCTTAGAAACCACAGGCATGGAACCGGCCGACATATCCTACTCAAATTTCATATGATCAGATAGTTTTTCAGTGATGGAGAGAAAATGACCCAGAGAGAATGGATACTAAACAAAATTAGAAATCCATTCACTAAGACCTTTTCTCAGTCAAATTTAGGTAGAAAGATAGTTGATATGAAGATAGAAGATAAGCGCATGGGCGCCATAATTGGCCCAAAGTGCAAATGAGAAATTGATAAATTTAAGAGTGTGCCCTAGGGAAATTATGTAATTTATTACTTAAGTTGACTCTTATATAAAAGTCTTGTTTGAAATAAAGTGTGATTTGGATTTTAATTTCTACTGCATGTATTGTTATATAATGATATATGTAATGATCTGAATGCATAATATATACAAATAGAAGATCCTTAGAAAAGGTATTTAATCGATTGCAATTGCGAATGTGTTCATAACCAATAGTTCTAAATCAGATGCTTAAATTACTTATTTTAAAATTGTTCTTAGTTAATATGTATCCTTAAAAGGATATCGATACATCCATTGAAACACGCATACAGATGCTCTCTATATGATGGATGGTGAATTACCATGACTATTGGGGATACCAAGCGATTATGCACTTGTTGTTTGGAATAGTCACATAATGACTCGACGAGGTTCTCCAATAGTTCGAAACAACTAAGTCAAAATAGAAGATCATATGTAACGATGTGCAATAGTAGTCCTTAGACTTGAGAGTATTATTGATCTTAATTATCAAGATCATAATTCGATTTGGCTAATAACATGACATCACTACCATGTTATGACCACAGTTATGTATGTGTTAAACCACTTCAAGTGAAACACTAGTCAAGAAATGATTCCTCTTCATTAGCATAGAAAGTTAGTATCACTGTAATTGGTAGTCAATTTAAAGTCAATATCTCAAGCTATAATAGATCTGTTAATAGATAAATGTTATTTGTTTGGATCATAGGCTTTAAAGTGGCACTTTATAATTAGATACAGATATTATTTAATTTACTGACTATTGATCAAACTTTTAATATCTAAGTGATATAGTTATAATGAAAAGATAACGTGCACAAAATATTTAAATGATTTAGAAATTGGATTTCGCCTAAATGATCAATATGCAACTGAACTCATGCATGATATTGTACCTTAGAAAATTTTGTACATGCTTTAACATTTATTTTTAAATATTACCAAGGATTGGGTTCATAATAAGAAGCCAACATAATAGTGCCGTTAACAGTTTTCCATAAGCCAACACAATAGTGTCGTTAATCGTTTTCCACACTTTACTTATATAAATTAATTTGTAAATGTTATAAATTAATCGTAAAACTTAGTATAAATGTTGTATCAAATTTTATAGCTCTTTGTTATTTGGTTAGGACCTTAAAATTAATTACAATAATATAATGGATATATATTAATTTACTTAAATATATGGGCTAAAAAAATCAATTTATGTATGATGTGTGGTTGTCCAATTTATGTTTTGAACATAACTTTTATAAACTCAGAACTAAATCAATTTTACATAAATATAAAGACATTCAAAAAAGCTTCAAAATTCTTATTCCGTCATATTGAGATACAATTGTCACTTTAGAAACGCCACCTTAATAATGAAGGATTTTTTGGAAATTAGTGGTAGTATGATAGACTTGGATATGGTTCAAAGACTTGAACACAAAAATATATTCCATAATATGAAATAAAACTGACCAAGCGTGAAATGGATATAAATCATTAGAATTTCTAGTTAGAATTTTTGAATATTAAGTAAACATTATGAGTTTCTTAACAATATCGAGAAAAATATATCGGTAATAACATTTTTCTTAGTTTTCAATAAGCCATAAAGAGTATAGACTCTTTCACGTGGTATGATGCTTTAAATTGATAATGGATTCCATGTACATTATCAAAATAAGAATTTTATTGTTATAGCTTAAGGAATATGATCCATCTACCGCATGTATTACTTCAAAAGGAAGATTAATGCAATTGGAATATAGTAAGAAATATTGATGCAAGATGACCTCATAAATTTCAAATGTTGAATTTAGCATAACATATTCGTTAGTTAATGTTCTTGAGTTAATTCGGACGCTACTCGCAAAATTATCACCCAATATGACATTGAGTTTTGTTACATCGTTATTGAAATAGAAATTCTTAATATTATTTAAATTAGAATAGACTATTTAGACATGAAAACAAAATGTCACTACGTAACCGGAGTAATAACTAAATTTGTATGGTCGAATAAGACCCAAGAATTAATATGATATCATCGTTCAATAAGCATCAAAATTGAGTAAGTATTTTAACAGAGAATAAAATATTTGATTATCAACCAAAATACAAGGGAAGTGTATATTCGTAAGAAAGAATATTAAGAGATAAAAAAATATTTATAAAACTAAAAGTATGGATGTTGGGATTGTCCCAAACGATATACATAGACACTATATTAAAATCTTTAATGTGTAGCATATGATAGGGGCACCTTATGCATTGGCAATAAGATTTGTTGTATATGTTATGTAATCTACTATATTGCTAGTGCTTATGTAATGAATGCAATGAGCGAGTATCAAATTCAGATTAATATTATAAACTGGTAGGTATGATTTTTATCAATGATTTTTGAAACTCTAGAGAACTGTTTATGGAAATCACAAACTCTTAATGAAGGAGTATTCCGACTTGAACATCATAAGTGATTAGAATATGGTATGTCAGTACTAAATCCATATTTAACCCTAGTTAAAGAGCTTTGAATTAGAAATGTTCAAAAGAAGAGGTGGTTGAGAAATCAACCGAAAGGCTAAGTACATTGCCTCAAATGACAACGTAATAAAAGCCATATACATAAGTGCACAAATTTATAATCAAAGAAGTCAATCCAAATGTTGAGAATCCCATGACATTATTTTGTGATATAATATAGCATTAGGATTGCAAATGAATGTAGGGTGCCCAAGATGATCAAACATATGTTTTGAAAGTTCTCAATGATAAAGAAGTTTTACAAACAATAGAGAGATGTTCGCTGACAAAGTAGATAGTAAAACAAAATAACAGATTCATTCATTAAGGGGCTAGCTCAATCAGTACTTAATTGATTAGAAGATCTGGATTAATATCCTATAATCGAGCTAAAGTGTAAGTGGAAGATTGAAAGAGTGTACAGTATTCCCTAGGGGAAATTATGTAATGTGTTGCATAAATCCAACCCTGTAGTTAATCTTGCTCATAATAAAAGTGTATGATTTAGTTATATTATGATATAGTTAATTAAGTAATTAATTTAAAGTATATTAATAAGAAAATCTTTGAATAAAATGTTATGTGATTGTAGTTGCAAATAGTTGCAATATAATGTATATTAAAAAGATTTTTCGAGAAATGATATCAATACAACCACTAAGACCAGAATGTGTAACGCTCTCCAAATATTAGGCAGTGTATTATTCATGACTGGCACCAATTGGTTATGTATGACTATTTGTAGACGAGGCTAACTCAACCATTTACTTTGACTGTAGTAGGCTTTCAAATGAAGAAGATGGAATAACTCACGAAGAGAGTGGCGGCTAGCCGTTGAGAGAGTACGTTGACTTTTTGAAAATAAATGTACGATGTTGAACTTGCACATTCAGTTGTAATTATTGGAATTCTATGGAATTGCTTGTTTGAGAGCTTCCTATTAGTTGATAAAACTAGGTCGAATAGGAAAAATCAATGTGATGATGCTACATGGTTCCCTCGACTTGAGAAAACTATGAAACTTTAATGTAGATGCTCCACTTGAATGGTAGTAAAGTCATAGCACGTAGACCCATCGAGCGACTATAGTTGGGTTATAGTTAAAGCATTGGAAATGAAGCACCATTTAATAGATAATTTACTTCCTTAGTTGTATGAGGTTACTATCATGGTCAGCTATAGTCAACTCAAAGTAAAAATATATGGCTAGTGCAGAACGATTGGTAATAAATGTTATTATTGGACCAAGGACTTTGTATATGGAGAAATCGTGTTAAATGTGGATAATATGGTAGCTTTGACCAATACCCGACTCTATACATCCTATTGTGAAATAGTGTTAGGGAAAAGAAAATGTGTAAATAGTGTCACTACTGGTACCACATAAGAAAATATAAAATATATATTTATTGATTATCACTCGATAAGTGATGAATTCGGCCAAAGCATTGCATCACTAGCTAAGGGAACAAGTGAACGTTAATATTTGAATTGTTCAATATTTATCTTTGATCGAATTCACACCTTTGCTTTTTATAGTTCTATTTGTTAGTTCTTAAGAAAACCACATGATTTAATTATAGGATCGATTTCACCCTAGAGGGGGGATGAATAGGTGATACTAAAAATAACAAAAAATAATGCGGAAATATACAAAATAACTGCACCATAGAGCAGAATAACAAAAGCAGAAATAGAACAACACTGATTTATCCAGCTTCAGCAAAACCTTGCCTATATGCCACTCTCAAGGTTTCTACTAGAAATTAAGCAGTCAGACGCTTACACACTAAACTTGCGACACCCACTAACGACTAACCTAACTCTACACTCAAAACTCTACCACAATTCAGTCATTGAGTTGCGAATTCTCGAACTACAAAACTGTAGTTCTAACACACTAGATTTGAATTTTTTAAAAGAAAATTACAATTTAAAATAAACACTTAAAACTAAACCCTATATTTAATCCCAATAAACATAAATCAATAGCCGACCCAAATAAGTAATAAACAAAAAAGCCGACTCCCCTCTTCTTTTATTTCGTGAAATATTTTCTTTGAGCACAAAAAGACTTCGTCCGATCTTCTTCAAAAAAGGAATTAGGGTTTAGCTTAATTAAAATGTCGCTCTATGATTAATCAATTGATTTGAGGAATTTGCCTTGCGATGCTTTGTCAATCGATTTCTGGCTATGATATGCTTTCGGTCACTCCAATTTTATCGAGTTTGAATAACATGAAATCGGTATGTGATTTATGCTTTTTGTTTTACTAGTTAATTTGCTTGAACTCGATGCGATTAATTGCCGACGATGATGTGGGAATTTATATAGGGAACGAAATCCTATTATTTCATCCGCATGATTTGATTTGTATTCTTCAAGTAATTTTGTTCGGCCATTCGATTTTGTTTGAATGCTTGCGATATTTACTGACTTGTTACATCTCATACGTATACTCCATGAATTTGAATTTTAGTTCTGTTTTTTTCTATGACTTTGGCACTTTGAATTTTTAAGATAATTGACATGGTTCCTTTCGTTTATGATTTGTTCATCTATGTTTCACCTGCAGTTACGTTCCTTGTTGACTTTGATTTGATGACTTCATTCAGACTGCTACCTTTGTTGCCTTTTGTATTCTCTGGTTTAACGAAACTTATGCTATTATGTGTATGTATATGATTGCATATATGCATACATATAGATATGTAGCTCTGGCCAGTTAGTCCACTGCTTCACTGAGTTCATGACATTTACTTGTTGCTCTATTGTCACCTCTGAACTGATGAACTCTGGTAGCTTTAGTATCATGTGGTCATGCAGTCTAGGCATGTTCCTGTTTCACTTATCTATTTGGTGCATCCCTTATGTTCATGTCTGAATCATGTTTATCAAGTCTGCTTGTAGTGTTATTTTGCTTGAACATCTTGCTTTGTTTCATGTGTGGTTTCATTATTGTTTGATGTGGTCCGCACTTGATACCATGTACATTAGGTGGTCTGGGTTCAAGTGTTCTTGTGTACATTGATTCTGGTTTTATGTTAAATTGTCCACTACTCTCAAACAAATTTTGAGCATCATGTGTTTGTTGGTCAGGTTCGAGTCTTGCTGTTTGGTTCCTGCTTCTGGACTGACCTTGGTTAGTTTTTCATTTGCTTCGAATCATTTCTTGGTTTCATGTTTTCATGTATGTGTCTTTACTTGATCACTATCACTGTGCTTGTGTGCTTCATTTGAGATCATTTCAAGTGTTCTCATGCTAGTTTATATGCATCAACATATGCAGTCTAGTTCAAGTTGCTTTGTTTTCATGTGTGGTCTGGTGGTAACTGCATGTTTGCTTCATGTTACTTGTGCAGTTCCTTTCAGTCTTTGTTTTTTTTTGAATCCATGCCTCATTGTGTTCATTTGAGTCCACACTTGCCTTTAAGCTTCTGAATTTATATGTGGAACTGTTATGTTGAGTGGGCTTGTTAGACTTGCATTGATCTGGACATGTTGTTTCCTCTATTGCATTGTGTCTGCACTTGCTCATTTGAGTTGTTGTCTTCATTGTGTTGTTGCATTTTGGTGTGTACATGTTCATATGACTTGGCATTGTTTTCAACATGAAACTTTATTGCTCCTGATATGTATACATGTGTGCAGTTTGGTTCTGGTTAACACTTCATTGTTATTTGGTCTGGTCATATTGAGGTTGTGTTCAAAGTATGGTTTGATATGAGTGCAGTAACCATTTCCTTGAACTGATTTCTTTGTATTATTCCATGACTTCACTGTCGAGTTTGTTCTCATGTGTGCACATTGAATTTTTGGTCAAGACTTGTTTTATGTTGGCTTTGGATTCTTGTTGCATGAGAACTTGTACTTGACAATTTTGCGATGTTTTTGTATTACACTTAAGTTGAACCTAGCTTTGGCTAGGGTTTGACCTTGTGCTCACCTGTTCCTGGAATTTTATCAAGTGCATATCAATATGCACGGCCTTATGGCATGTACAGTGATACACTCTGCATGTCACAGGTTGTTCGTATACGATGAATTCAAAGACATGATTACGAACAACCCAAATAACCGAGGCAAATAATATTTTCAAAAAAACACATTTTATTTTACACTGCAAAAATATTTCTTTTTTCAATTTTACCGCATCAGTGTTTATTTTGCAGATAATTCAGATCTGGATTCAATCTGGAATAGAGTTGAAGATAAATAGAATGAATGAGTGATATGTAGTGAGGTAAACATTGTAAATTAAAATTTGTGATGTACTCGAAATTGTAATGTGATTGAAATTGTATATATATATAGTGAGAGCTCAAATTTTGTGCTATTCAAAATATTTGTTTGAATAAAATATTTGTTTGAATTTAAATTCTGTGTTATTTATTTTATTAAACAAATATTTATTTAATTATATGAAAAATAAAATAGTACAATAACAAATACATTTAAATGAATATATATATATTATTATCAAACAAAAATCATATACTAGCATATTCTACATTAATTAGTCTAGAAAATGTTATAAATTAGTTAAATTAATTAATATTTAAAATATTAATTATCAAATTTTATGTTATAGGTATTGTCAGTAATTATTAGGATGCGTACGTAAATGTTATACATGCACATATCAAAATACGAATCTTTTTAAACCATCCTTAAATAAAGATAACTATTTGAATTAGATTTTTGGAAATTTACTCCATATGGACAAAAATATGACCGGGCATGCTAGAGAGGAAAGTTAGGCTTGAATGAAAATCAAATAGGGATTGAAAGGAAAACTTTATTAAAGAGAATTGGAAAGGTTTCATTCTCTCCATTAAAACATAATTCCTTGATTTCATTTCTTACCTCAATTTCCTTTCTTGTTTCCCCCATCTGAGGCTGCCACCGGCTAGTTCATTAATGACCAAAAAAATTCTTCTATCATCCAAAACTAAATAAAACAAGGAGGTTCACTCGCTTCTAGCAAAATATGGGTGTTGATTCAAAGAATCTAATGAGGAACTCGTGGATTAAGGTCTCACAATGGGCTTGATCTAACAATGTCAAATTCTCTTCTCTAAATTTCAGTATGTCATCCACCCTAATCTATAAACTTGCGTTGCCAAAATGTATATTTGTGAGAAATTTATTTTACTGAGAATTCTAACAACATTTTATACCTAATAATAGTAATCCTATAAATTTTGAATGAGCAATGTTTATAAACCTGTATCAATGTTTTGTTTTGGTTTTGATTTTATAAATTAGATCCAAATTTATTCAGAGACGATTAGAAAAGAAAATTTTAATTTTACCTAAATTATTACAAACACACACACACTTATTACAAAATGTTATACCGAGAAGAATTTCAATCTATATTATTTCATATATTCAGATCTAAAACATCACATGTTTATTTATTTTCTATTAGATTTGAAATTCATTTACTATTTGGAACACAAACTTAACAAAGGGTGAAGTTAATACGAGGTATTATGGTGTACATATTTAAATGTTTTCAATTTCAAACTACCTTTATAAAAATATAATTGGTAATACATTTTTTGTGTGTGTATGGTACTATAAATACTTATATAAAAACAATATACACATATTATAGTACATTTATTGATATATGTGTGTGTGTGTGTGTGTAATAGATATATATATCCCAACATCTATATATGCATGTGTGTGTCTATATATATGTATGTATGTACGTATATAGTTATACACATGTTTATACTATTGTGCTATATTGTAATGTAATTCGATATATACATGATATATTTGAATAAACATTTAATCAAATTATTTTTTATGATTAATTAATAAACATAAAATAATTACGTATAAAACATGATTTTATTTAATAAAATATAGGATCGAATGATGGTTAATAGACTTCATAGGCCCATTAAGATCCAAACAGAGATTGTTTTCTCGAAATTTGCCCATTTTACCTACTGTTAAGATAGACCAAACCCAACAATGGTATCAAAGCCCATATTGTCTTTGTTGTCTAATTAGCCAGTAATAGGGGCTAGCTAACAACAATTTCTATCTAATGGGTGTTTAAAATATTAACAGCTAAGCTTGATTTTGGATAAAAAAAGTATTCTTTCCTCCCTAGCCACTGTTTGCCAAATGGAAGGAGTAAATCTAAATGGTTGGCCTAATGCAAGGCATAAATTTATTTTAGGTCATAAGCTAATTTTCAAATTAAGATCTTAAAATTTAAAGGCTAGTTTTCAAATAAAGATCTTAAAATTTAAAATACATCTTAAATTTGAATGTCATGTTTAAAATATGATAGGAGATTTTATAAATAATACAAAATAAAATTGAAATTTGTCAAAATTGTTTTTGAGAAATTTTTTGAAACATTAAATGAATTTTATTAATTAGATAAGTAATTAATTAAAAGTTAATTAATTAATATATATTATTATACTGCATTAGAGCTGAGCGATATCATGATGAATTAGGAATTTTAACCACTCACGAGATGAATCAAGAATGAAGAATGCAGATAAATGCCAAAGCTTACATGAAGAATGAGAATACTTAGTCATTTTTGGAGAAGGCTATGCTATAGCAAGCTAAATAAATGGAAGATCCACGATAAAGGAATAACTTGGTATCGATCCTCATAATTCAGTATGGATCCTTATTGTGACATGTGATGATGCAACATGACTTAATAAAAGATGAAGGTCAAGAAAGAAAAGAAAATGGTGACAAAACTGGGAAATTCGAGACCGTTTTATAATGGTCGGAACCGATCGTACGTAATTTGTAATTTTGACCACATCCTCTTGCTTAAACTTAGAATCTAAAGCGGAGAAGATGATTAAGAAAATTTTGATGATTTTATTGGTTGACTTCATCTATATATAACAAGGATAATGCATTGGAAAAAGAATCTTTTAACACCCTATATTGTGGAGTGCCATAATATAGGGAATTAGCCAAAAAAATGATTTATCAAATTAAAGTTTGAGACAAAACAAAGACAAGTTAATTAAATAAGGATGAATGAATCAAGGAAGTAGAGTTTAGGATTTATTAAGACTTAGCTAGAATGAGATTTTAGTCCAAAGCCTAAGGCGCCAACCCTTTAAATGCCAACTCCACATTCATTCTCTTCTTATTTCACAAGACAAAAGAAAGTTAACAAAGTTTTCACCATTTATGAAAAGGAGAAGAAAAAATTAAATGTTAGGAGATCAAGTCTTCAACTTTAAGGAGAAAGAAGGATAAAGCAAGGTTTTATAACCAAAGTTGTGTAAAATTTTCCTAAAAAAACAATCCTAACCAGTTTGGGTTCTAATTTGATCGTGTATGAATGTTTTAATGATGATGAACATGCTTGAATGATTAAACGTTGTTTGGTTATGTTTAGAAATTTTAATAAAGTAAATTTGTTCTTGTTTTAGGGGAAAAATGATCTAACCTTATGTAAATGATTCAAATATTAGATATAATATTTATTATGATGAAATAGAAATGGGTTTTCAATTTCACCGAATTTGCTTAGTTGAGAAAATGGTTTAACTTAATTAATAAAAATAATTATTTTGACACGAATTTTCAATATGAGATAACTATGATAAATTGAATTTTTTGTGAGTTCTTACAATATTTCCCATTAATTTTTTATTTTATATGAATTAATCGGTGAAGGAAAGAATTAATTAATTTAGTATAATTAATTAGAAATGTAATTAACAAGTTCTAAAAAGTAGACATTAAAGTATGGAATTAGCCAATAAGGATTTGACACCACATGAGATTTAGTGTAAAGTAATTACTCAATAAGACTACTAATCAGTTTTCATGTAATTTACGAGAACATCATTCTCAACATTTGATAGCCTATAAATGATCAACCCATGATAGCACTTAGATTATCAACATTAGGTGGCTTAAGTGATGGGACTAGAAGTTTAGGACTTGAAAGGACTCGGGATAGACTCGAAGGGATGGCTTGGAAAGAAAGAAAGACTACATGTTCTGGATGTAGGAGACCTTCAAAAAGAAGTTTTAAAGGAAAGCAGTCGATCTTAGTTTACTACTCATCCTAGAGGCATGAAGATGTATCGTTATATGAAGAGGGTTTTTATTTTGGGAAGGGATGAAGTGAGAAATAGGTGAATGCATGAAAAAGCGCTTCATCTGGCGGTAAGTAAAAGTGAAGCTTCAGAAGCTGAGTGGTTTACTTCAACACTTGAAAGTACCGATCTGGAATTGGGATGCGGTGTGTATGAATTATTGATGGATTATCTAAGTTAGGACGTGAAAAGGTAGAATTTGAGTGATAGTTTAGATTGACTTAGAGTGCCCACTTTATCCCTGTGAAGTCGATAAGAATAACAACTAGCTTTGCAATGCTATCCATGAGGAATGTGGTAGGACTGCATGGGGATCTAAGTAGTATCATAAGTGATTGAGACCTATTGTTTATAGGTGAATTTTGGAAACGCTTGCAGAATGCACAGGATATAGATTTAAGCATGAAAACAGCTTACCACAAGCAGATTGATGGTCAAATAGAGGGTGAACTGTATGCTTGAGGATTTGCTGAAAGCTTGAGTTTTGAATTTGTAAAGACCCGCATTTTTTTTCATTTAATTTTGAATATTTAAATGATTTTAAATATTGAAGTTGGAATATAATTTGATTTTTGAATATGAAGATTTTTGTTGAAATATATAAGTTGAATTTAAATTCCAAATGTAGCAATTTATCCAAATACAGAACGGGTGAATAATTAAAATTTGAATTTAACTGATTCAAAATGATTTCAAACGTTGATATTGATTCTATTGGAATTATAATCGAGTTTGTAAATTTTAAAACTGGAATTTCAAGTGATTTTGTAAATTATGGAAATCGTCAATTTTATCGAAGCGTTGAAATAGCGATCCAGGGAACGGTCTTGAAATTCGACCAAACCAGTTCCATTAGGTCCGTAATAGTGTATTATTATCAGATTTTAAATTTCATAGCGTTTTGATCTACCGTTTGCTTGTGCGATCTAAAGCGACTAGAAATAATTTAATTGAATTTAATATAGGTAGTCGATTTGAAAAGCTATCTTCTCCACACAATCGAGTTAGGTCTCGAAACTTATTCCATTGGGTTCGGAATAGCGGTATAACACTGGGAACGCCAGGAGGCACGTCTCGATAGAGGTTTGAATAAAATATCTAGATATTTTGGAAATTTTAAATTTTATATGTCTTATCATTACCGCTTCAGCCCATTAAACATTCCCATCAGCCACCCCTAGGCTACACTTAACCAACCTATAGTGTACCTGAAGCCAACCTATGGGCCGCCCCTACCCACGTTTATACTTATTTAGATCGCGTATTTCCTTCCTCTCGTTTTCAAAAAACTGAAATTCAATTCATGGAATTGAAATCAGGTTGAAAAAACCGAAATCAATCGTTCATAGAAAATCACTCGAACGGAATAAAGATTATGAGAGTACGTGACGATGAGGGAGAAGCGCTGGTTGTCGGCCGGTCGTAGGGGGTGTTTTCGTGGGCGATCAAGGGAGCAGGGATGGTGGCCGAACTCGTGGGGGAGGCTAGGGTTTTGTGTGCATTCGATTTTTGATTTAGGAGTCGTGAGTGATGTAAGGCGAGAGGGAGGAGGCGTTCGTATGGAGCCTAGACCATGGCATCACATAGCTGCAATTTCAACATTGACGATGATGCACGACGGCTTCAAGGTCGAGGAGGGCTATGAAGTTGGGGTCGTGCGCGTGTAAGGGAGTGTGACGAAGGGTGCAACGCGACTGAAAGGTAGCTGTGACCTTGTGCTACGCATGTGCCTGAGACGAGGTGGGGGACTGGGGACATAAGGCGGCGAATGATATGAGAGTAGTGGTGCTGTCGGAAATTGGGTTCAGCCGGTGATGACTGGGTGAGTGTTGCAGTGGAAATCAGATGTCGGTGTCATGACTATTCTTGGATTACTCAGGTTCGTCGGAGGTGCAAGGGAGGAAGTTCAAACTTGTAGTGAAGGAAGTAGGTGCACAACCTTGCAGTGTACATAATCGTGTTTGGGAAGAAGGTATGTGGTAATTAATTTTAATCAAATTTAATGGAACTAAAAATTGTAAGTATAAAAATTTGAACTTATGTAAATTCATAAATTTTTCGTGCGAGGTTCAAAATTACAAACACAAGTTATGAAGGAACATAGCGATAACTATTTCGAAATGGAAATAAAATTTGGAAATTGGAATGATTAACAGACTCGAAAATCAAGGCGAGTACTTCTCACTCATTTGGATTATCGAATTTAATTTAAAATAGTTGAAATTAATTATTGGCTGATTGGATGAATATATATATATATATATTTGTGGATGTTAAATTATATAATTAGTATATATATTAGTAGTTGGATATATCTCCACCATTGGAGCGGATGGGGTCCTATGCACCCCATATAATAGCGGATGACACTATATTACCACGATATCCTACCTCGAAACGGGATTAGTATTTTTATGTTGTTTAACATATGTGGATGTAGAAAAACAGGTTGGTGGGATCCAACTGGATTCCTCAAAAATGTTGATTTTAATTTCATATATAATAATGTAGAGTTTATATTTCCAATTTACCAAATGAAATCACTTTATTTTATTTATTTATTCCAAATCAATTCCTTTTTAATAACTCCATTTTATAAACTTTATATTATGTAATTAAATTCTAATGTTTATAATCAACTTTTTAAATCAATTAGTTTTCATTTAAAAATGAATTGAAAATGAATTATCGATGTTTATTGAAAATGTTTTAATAATTACATAAATATATTTTAAAAACAAATTATTATTCTTTTAAAATAATTATCATATTTATAGTTTTGAAATGATTGAAATTTATTTATAAATCCTCTCGAGATTTGTAAACGGAATTTATTGGATATTATTTTATAAGAGAGATCGTATGGTGGAATTCTGGAAACTTACGTAAATTTCCGAATTTTTGAAATAAGAGAACTTCGAGAAATGAATTAGAATTTATAAAAGAAGTTAGAAATGGGTAGATGGAATTATAGACGTGTAAAAATTGATTTGGAAATTTCAAAGGAAAATAAATTTATGAATTCTGAAAACTAATGGAATGCGTGGGAGTTAAGGAACTTACAAATTAATGGTAAAGGATTTTGATAAAATAAGAAATAAATTGTTTATTTATTATGTATTGGAAATAAAATGGTTTTTGGAAAATATACTTATAAAATATTTCCTAAGTATTAGACTAGAAGGATTTGAAACATTTCGATTACGAGATTTTTATTATAGAAATATTCTCAAGGCGTTGAATTATAAATGGAAATGGAAAAATATATTTCTATGTATATATATGTTTGAAATACGTGATGCTGTGAATATAAGTATATTGGAATTGTTTTCAATTACTGCAATAATAGAAGAGATTTGGATGTATATCTTTGTTAAGATATTTTGAAATAAAAATTTTGGAAAATTTATGAAATAGGACCTGGTGAGTGCTTATGGATGTTATTTGATAGTTAAAAAACCAATTATCAAATCTGGCCAAATACGCTGATTGTTTCGAAGAGACCGAGATCAGATTTAGTTATCCAAAAACCACTTGAATCTGGTTTGGGCGTTACGAATTGTGATATCTCGAAGATAACGTGGATGGTGATATTGAAGGAGATTCAGTTTGTTCAGACCTAGAATAACTTGGATGAATGTTATCATTGCATCGTTGATGAAAGGCAGTGTTAGCATTCCAAGTATGAACGTTATTCTAAAAGGTAAACATAGCCTCAAGCCTCATCAACCGAGAATGACTAAAATAGGGGAGATGCAGCAGGGCTAAGTGGGACGTACCCAATTAGGGTATGTTGTCACCTTTCTAGATACCCTAAGATATATATTAAAATTATGGATATGGATGTACTTGGAAAAGAGATCGCTCGATAAGGGTAGTAACACCTAGGGTGATAACATATTCGATACTATCAAGGTTAGGGGTAGGCGGTCCTGCGTTGGCTGGGGATCTAGGCGAGGTCCTCGGTATATTTTCTAGGGGTATACTATGATGAGCGAAACCCAGTATCCCAGTCATTGTATGGAATCCATCCTTCAATGAGCATTGTACGGTTTTGATTGTGCCCAACTATGTTGAAACTTGAGATGTAACCATTTCGGCTATTTTGTAAATAAAATTGAATGCGAATTAATGGAAGTTAATAAATTAATTTAGAATTGGAATGAAATCGTTGAGTTGCGAATTGAGAGGAATCTATAAATTAATTGGTTATTGAAATTTTAAAAATATATTTATTACTAAGAAATTAAGTTGTTTTTAAAAGGAAATTTTGTTTATCAAACTATGTAATTTCGAACTAGTAAAATTGAAATACATCAAAAAGTGAATTTTTCAAATAAATCCTATTTTTCTAAAATTGGATTTGAAAATTGATTTGTTTATCTAAAAGCGAGTTATTGATGTTTATAAAAAGAGTTTCGATTTTTTAAATAATGAACAAGTTTTAAAAATAAATTATTATTCTTTAAATACTTATTGTATATAGAGAGAGTTTTATAATGATTTAAATTTATTTATAAATCTTCTCAAGGTTTGGAAACAAGGTTTATGAGAGAAATTCTCAACATGGAATCTGGAAAAATATAAGGAAATTTTTTGAAGTATTTAAATAAAAGTGAACTTCGAAAATGAATTAGGATTCATAAAAAAAAGTTAGAAATAGATATTTGGAATATAGACAAGTGTTTTGACTTTGGAAATATTAAAATAAATTGATTAAAGAACCCCGGAACTTATAGAATTCGTTGTAAAGAGTTAAGAAATTTATAATATAAATTATGAAGGATTTTTAAGAGAAATAAATAAAACTTTCCTAAGCATTGAGAAGTAAGGGGTTTACAAAAATATATTTTTAAATATTCTCTAAGTATTGAAATAAGAGATGGTTTGAAATATCCCGATATGGATATAAGTATTTGAGTTGTCTCAAATATTGAAAATTTGGAAGGGATTTGAATATATATCTTACAAAGATATTCCGTAAATAAATTTTGGAAATATAATACGGGCCTAATGACTGCTTATGGATGTTATATTGATATTTAAATAACCAATATCAAATATTGGCCAATTTAGTTGATCGTTTCGAAGAGACAGTGATCGTATTTAATTATCTGAAAACCACTACGTCCGATTTGAGCATTACGAATGGACATCATGAAGATAGTGTAGGCAGTGATTTGGTTTGTCTAGAACCAAGACAGCCTGTATGGAAGAATGCTATCATTACATTGTTGCGTGGAAGGAGGTGTTAACATTCCAAGAATGAATGCTATTCTAAAGGTAAACGCCAGCCCCAATACTCATCAACCGGGAATGATTAAAACAGGGGAGATGCAGCAAGGCTAAGTGGGTCGCACCCAATTAGAGTATGTTTATCACCTTTCTAGATACCCTCGGATATATTATAAATTATGGGTATAATTATGCATGGAAAAAGAAGAGCGCTCGATATGGGTGGGAACACCCGAGGTGATAACATATTGGGTACTATCCAGGTTAGGGATAGGCCGGTATTTGTTTGTAGGGGATCCCGGCGAGGTCAACGGTACATTTTTCTAAGGTGTACTGTGACGTCTAGTACTCCAATAGCCTAGTATTATATGAAATCCAATATCCTCTACGAGCCTGTATTGTTTTGATTGTATACCAATTATGCTGAAACGTGAGATGCAAGCATTTCAGCTATTTTCTAATTTACTTTCTATAGATAGTATTATAATATCAGAGGATTTTGATATAAAACTATTTTGGTTATCGTAATCAAAAACCCATCGCGTTTATGTGTGGCATGGTCTTACGAGATACCTTTGTATTTCAACGGATTTTGAAAATATTAATAATTTAAATTGAATGTGTTTCTCACGTTGGTTTTCCAGTCTGACTCGGGTGTTATTTTATTATAATAGTCGGATCAGACAGAGTAACAGATTTAGGTAAGGATGCTATGGAGTTCATGAGACAAGCTGGAGAAGTCTCTGGCGTACTAAACATACTTGTTTATATTTCGATGTGTGTGTAGACTGTATAGTCAGCACTGGTGAGGACAAATTATTACAACTGTCTGTTGATGTATTAATTGTTGTACTCTGATGATTGTCTATATATTAACAACTACTGATTCTTTTGTATTAAAATTTGTTATTATATATTTTATTTTGTTCCACTGCGATTATGAGATTCTGGGTTGTTCCCGTTTTCTTCTTCTATCTTTTCTACTTCTCCCCTAGTTATTCTCCCTTTTGCACAATTTAGGTTGGACAAGATTGGTTTATTGTCCACTCAAAGAATACGGAATGGTGGGTCGCTACACTATAATGATTTGGAAATGGGTAATCAATATTTATTTAAAATGTTTTGATATTTTTGAAATAATTACTTAAACTTTATTTTAAATATAAATTTATTATTTAAAAATACTTACTATATTTATAGTTTTGAAAAGATTGTAATTTATTTATAAATTTTTCTTGAGATTTGGTAAGCGGGGTTTATTTAAAGGATATGAATTTTATAAAATAAGTCATATAGTGGAATTCTGGGAACTTAAAGAAATGTTCGAATCATTGAAATAAGAGAACTTCGAAAATGAATTAGAATTCATAAAAGAATTTTGAAATGGGTAGTTGAAATTATAGACAGGTGTAATTGGTTTTGAAAATTTTAAAAGGGGAATTAATTAATGGATCGCGGAAACTTATAGAATTCGTTATAAGCGAGTTAAGGGATTTACAAATAAACTGTAAAAGATTTTGAGAAATAAGGAATAAAAATGGAAGCATTTCCTAAGTATTGGAAATAAATTGGTTTTAGAAAAATATATAATTATAAATATTTCCTAAGGATTGATTAGAAATTGTTTTGGAAAATGGACTTACAATATTTCACTAAGTGTTGAAGTAAGATATGGGTTAAAATTCTGTTATGGATATAAGCATTTGGAAATATTTTCAAATATTGGAATATTGAAAGAGATTGAATATATAGCTTTGTAAATCGGTTAGCTTATAAAAAAAATAGAATTTGTTACAATATATATTCAATATTTACGAAAAATCCACTTCCGAAGTATTTTCTTACTCAAGCCGCTTTAAATTACATAGCTTGAATAAATAAAAATTCCCTTTTAAAACAACTTAACTTCCTGATAAAAATATATTTTTCAAATCCCAATAACCAATTCAATTTGCAAATCCCTTTCGATTCATAACACATCGGTTTCATTCCGACTCCCTAACCATTCTCACTTTTTCAAAAATAAAATATACCATTCTCCCAAATCTATTTCCATACCTCATTATAAATTCAATGTGAATTTTATATTCCCAATTTCAACTGATATTATTCCCCATATTTATCAACCTCGTTTATATATTTATGAACTCATTTTCGGTTTTCCTCTGTTAACAGCAGATCATATCATAAAATCCATTTTTAAATTTATTTCTCTTTCACAATCCATTCCGAAATTTATTTCTATTAAAACCAACTATATTCCAAAACCATTCAAAATTTCGATTCCAAATTCCACTTAAAATTTTAGAAAAACCTTTTGAATTCCCTTTTAAAAATTTCAAAATATTTCTTTACGATATTACAATTCCAAACCAAGACCAGTGGTACTATAGCGTCCAATCAATCAAATCACAACAATAATCTATAACATATTATTCTAACACATCATATATTATTATAAATGAAATTAAAATCAACATTTTTAAGGAATCCAGTTGGATCCATCCAACCTGTTTCCATGCATCCACAGATGTTAAACAACATAAAAATACCAATCCCGCTTCGAGGCGGGATATCGTGTTAATATAGGGTTATCTGCTATTATGTCGGCACAAAGGATCACGTCCATCCCAATAGCGGGTATATATCCGACTACTAATATATATATATATATATATAAGTATGTTCAATTTAACATCCAAACTGATAAATGTATATATAAATTCGCCCAATCAACCAATGATTAATTTTAACTATTTTAAATTAAATTCAGTAATCCAAATGAGTGAGATTTACTCACCTCGATTTTCGAATTCGTTAATCGTTCCAATTTCCAAATTTTATTTCCATTTCAAAACGGTTGTCGCTACGATCCCACATAACTCATGTTTGTAATTTTGAACCTCGCACTAAAAATTTACAAATTTATATAAGTTAAAAATTTTGTACCTAAAATTTTTACGTTTATTAAATTTAATTGAAATTAGTTACCTTATACCTTTTTACCAAACACGATTACTCTTAGCAACATGCGCTTCTAGCCTACTCTGCCTCGACTTTGTACATGATAATGTACACTGCAAGGCTATGCACCATACTCCTTTCACTATGAGTTCGAACTTCCTACCTAGAGCCTCCGTTGAACCTCAGTAATCCAAGAACTAGCTACAACTCCCACCTATAATTTCCGCTACAACACTCGCCCAGTCATCACCAGCTGAACCCAATTTCCGACAATACCTCCACTGTCATATCATTCACCGCCTTATGTCTCCAATCCCCCCATCTCGCCTTAGGCGCACACACAGCACGAGGTTACAGCTGTCTTTTAGTCGCGTTGCACCCTTCATCAAAATCCCTTACACGCGTGCGACCCCAACAGTATAGCCCTCCTCGACCTTGAAGCTGCTGCACATCATCGTCACTACTGAAATCAAGGCCTCATGACGCTATGATTTCGGTCAACACAAATGCCTCCTCCCTCTCGCGTTACATCACTAGCGACACCCTAATCTAAATTCAAATGTGCACAAAACCATAGCCTCCCCCACAAACTTCGGCCACCACCCCTACTCCCTTGATCTCCTACGAAAACACCCCCCTATGACTGACCTACAATCAACACCACTCCCTCATCCTCGCATGCTCCCACAATTACAATTATGTTCGCGTGATTTTCTAAGAACGATTGACTTTGGTTTTTTTAACCTGATTTCAATTCCACGAATTGAATTTCGATTTTTTGAAAACGAGAAGAAGGAAATATGCAAACTAAATAAGTATAAACATGGGTAGAGGTGGCCCATAGGTCGGCTTTAGGTACACTATAGGTTGCCCAAGGGTAGCATAGGGTGGCTGATGGGAATATTTAGTGGGCTGAAGTGATAATGATAAGATATATATAAAATTTCCAAAATATCTAGATATTTTATTTGAAGCCCTCTCCAGGCATGCCGCCTAGCGTTCTTGATATTATACCGCTATTCCAAACCCGATGGAACAAGTTACAAGATCTAACTCGATCGTATGGAGAAGATAGCTTTTCAAATCGACTATCTATATAGATTCAATTAAATTATTTATAGGTATTTTCAGATTGCACGACCAAACGGTAAATCCAAATGCTACGAAATTTAAAATCTGATAATAATACACTATTACGAACCTAATGGAAATCGTTCATCGAATTTCAAGACTGTGCCCCGGATCGCTATTTTAACGCGTCGATAAAATCGACGATTTCAATAATTTAAGAAATCACTTGAAATTCTAGTTTTAAAAACCTACTAACTCTATTATAATTCCAATAGGATCTATATCAACGTTTGAAATCGTTTCGACTCAATTCGATTCAAATTTCAATTATTCACCAATTTAGTATTTCGATAAATCGCTACATTTGGAATTTAAATTCATTTTATAGATTTCAACAAAAATCGTTATATTCAAAAATCAAATTTTATTCCAACTTCAATATTTAAAATCATTTAAGTATTCAAAGTTAAACAACAAAAAATCGGGGTCGTTACAGAATTTTGGAGTTGGAAGGATCATTTACATTTAATAGAATTTGCATATAACAATAGTAACTAGTCGAGTATCGAGATAACCCTATTTGAGGCGCTTTATTGTTGACATATGAGTCATCGATATTTTGGTTGGATATGAGTGATAGACTTTTATTGGGATGCAATGGTGAGAGATGCTATCTAGAAGGTAGAATCGATTCATGCCAGGATAGAATCAACGCAATCTAGGTAGAAGAGTTAATCCGACAAGCAATGGAAAGAGCTTGAGTTTGCAATAGGCGATCATGTGTTTTTGAAGGTTCCTCCGATGCAAGTAATTACGTGCTTTGAAAAGGCAGGAAAATTTGCATCTAGATATGTAGGACTGTTTTCCATGATTGAGAGAATTGGTAAGCTTGCATATTGAGTCGAATTACAAGTGGGCTAGTGGGTCCGCCTTCGATGGTGGAACTGAGGGCTGTTGAAGATTTATTTGTAGGACCAGATCTAACTGATATTATACGACTGAAGGGGATGGTAGGTCATGATACGAAGCATCTAAGGAACAAAGTTATCAAATTTGTTCACGTCTAATGAATTGACGATGTTGATGATCGTACCATGGTAGTAGAGGATAGGATTTGAAACATCTATCATATTTTGTTTTGACGCGTGTGAATAGGATATATTTTTTAATGTATAGGCTAGTAGTGACACTACTATGATATTATGATATGATACCGAAATATTTTAGTAGAGACACTACTACAATATACTTGATAATTAATGATTTTCATTAGTGGGGAACTAGCATAATTACTATATGTTGTGTACATTGTTTTGATGATTGTGATTTTATCCTATCACGTCCAAATTTTGATACTGAAATTCTTATATGGAGGTAAGACCATAACTCTAATATTTTGGAGTGCTGTAACGTAGGGAATTAAATAAACGATTAACGAAATTGAAGTATGAGTCAAAACAAGGACAAGTAAATTAAAGAAGAGTGAATGAATGAAGGAAGAAGAGTCAAGGGTTCATTAAGACTAGGATAGAACGGTACTTCAGCCCAAGGCCTAAATTACTAACCCCTTATACTCCAACTTCCCATTCATTCTCCTCTTATCTCATAAAATAAAAGAAAGTAAATAAAGCTTCCACCATTTTTGGAAAGGAGAAAGTAAAATTAAAACCTAGGAGATTACGCCTTTAACTTTAAGGATAAAGAAAAATTTAAATAAGGTTTTTTACCTACAGACGAGTAAAATTTTTCCTAGAAGTCCATCCTAACCGTTTGGGTTTGGGTTGATTGCGAATGAATGTTTTGATGACGACGAGAATGTTTGAATTATTAAACATTGTTCGGTTATGTTTAGAAATTTTAATGAAGCAAATTTGTTCATGTTATAGGAAAAACATGATATAATGTTATGTAAATGATTCAAAAATGAGACATAACGTTTGGTATAATGAATGCGTTTTCAGTTTCACAATTTTTGGAATTAATGTGGATTTCAATGAATTTTCTAAGTTGAATAAAAGATTAATTTTGGATAAATTAATCATTAAAAATAATAAATTAGTTATTTTGACTTGATATTTCGATATGAATAAAGTATGATAAATTGGTTGTTTGGTGAATTTTTGGAATTTTCTCATTAATTTTCGATTTAATACGACTTAATTGGTAAGGAAAGAATTACCTAATTGAGGATAATTAATTAATTAATTATAAATGTAATTAACAAGTTCTAAAAAGAAGACTGTAAAGCGAGGAATTAGCCAATAGGAATTTGACACTACATGGGATTTGGTGTATAGTAATTACTTAATAATGCAACTATAGTAATTACTTAATAATGCAACTAATCAATTTTTAAATTATTTACAAGAATGCCATTTTTTATTTTCAATAGCCTATAAATGATCAACCCATGATAGCACTTTGATTATCAACATGTAATGACTTATGTGAAAGCTCAACATGCGAAGGCCAAGGGAAATCTCAACATGCGATAGCCAGTAAGAAGGCCAACATGCGATAGCTTGTAAATACTTCAATGTGCGATGACACATTTAAACATCAACTTGTCTTTGTATATATGAATGTTAATTAGCAATAGATAAATTGGAATCAACTTACGAAAACTATGCTGGAATCAAAATGCGATGGTGTTTATACCAAAATTGGGCAAAACACTCTTTGGATGTAATTGCAGAGATTAGAATGAAGAAAGTAAATAGGAAAGAGGCTAATCTAACAATCATACCAATAAAATCAAGTAGAGATAGAAAGAGAAAAGAATTTATAGTGGTTTGGCGTCGTAGCCTACATCCACTTTGAATAGTTTTGTTGTTTATTGAAGATTGACAATTGATTACAAATGTACAAATCACTAGCTCTAAAGTCATAATGGAGTTGCAACAGTGTAACGACATACAAGCATCAAAAGTCCTTTTTCTGCAGCCGTAAGGGTGCTATTTATAGGATTATATCAGGAAATATCCCCCTCAAAGCTCGAAATACCTTTTCTCACACATGGTTGAGCCCACCAGATCGATCGAGGGTCATTTAGGATCGATCCTGATCGATCTCCATTATCTTCGTATCGACTAATATTAGCTCCATTTGAGCTGCGATCGATCATGGTGGTCCTTAGATAATAAGAAAGCTCTTGTAAAAATTTAAGGGCATTTGGACTTACATTTTTTGAGTTATGATCGATCTAAGGTAGATTTGGTAGTTAGACTAAAATATGCGTATCGATGCATTTGTATCGATCAGTTGTGCATCGATAAGGCAGAGCGAGAGTTCAAGGAGATCCACGTTTCATGCTGAAAGGCCGCTTGCTTTGGTTAGACGACGTATGTCTTATAATTGGTAAGTTGTTCCCTTCGTATCGATGCTTGCAAGTCATCTTCATATCCATGCTTGCACGTTGCCTTCGTATCTATGCTTGGTTGATTGATACGAAATGGATGGAAGTCGGATCGATATGAAAAGTGTGACAACCCGGGTTTTTGAGGCTAGTTAATGAGATAATTAACTGATTTTTATTATTGGAATATTAACATTTGTTAGTCGAATAAATAAATTTTCTGATGTTAAAAATAGTTAAATATGTACATATTGGTTAAAAACTATGTTAATTTAAATTATAATTTTCTAGATATGATGGATATGACAAATTATATGTATACATATAAACTCCACTATTTAAATTTAAGGCAAGATACCCATAAATGTATATATGTAAATATATACAAGCTTTAAAATGTATGATATATATAAGTATATGTGCGTGTGTGTGCACATATGCAGTAATGTTATGTAAAATGCTGGATAAGTAATATGAAGTAATATATATATATATATATATATATAGGAATGTATACATATAAATATGATAAAATAAATGAAATATATATATATGTGTGTGTACATAAGTTAAGCTGTGTATAGTATTTGTGAATATAAAAACGTATAAATATATATATATGATGATCAAAATATACATATGTACATGCATATATGGTCAAAAACTAGTGTACATGGAAATCTACATATATGTCTATATTTATATGATGTATACATGTATATATGAAAGGCGACATCATCATGGCAAGCAAATAATTCAAGCATATAATATTTCAAATCAAGCCATAAAATATCTAGTCAAGCATGAAAATCAAATCAAGTCAAAAAATGTTTTCTTGAAATCAAAATGAAAAATAAATAAAGGTGCGAAAGTGAAAGCCTATACAACACTAGCCACCTCATTGCTTGCCTTGTACACCTTCCTTTCTCTATTTATATGTAGTCGTGCCTTCTTCATACTTATTAAAATAAAAAAAATAGCAAACAAAAGGAGAATGCTGTAAGGGATAAAAGAAAATCAAGTCAGCGAAGTGAAGCAAGAAGTTACAAGCGTACAACAATTCTTCTATTGTCAAAAGACAATGAGTAAATATAAACTCTTGATACTGTGATTCTTATATGCAACTATATATCTTGAAATTTATTTGAATTCTTGTATTTAGTAAAGTATGCCTATGTTAGCTAGGTATATGAGTGTAGTCATGTAGTACCTGGAAAAAACTCATAGTAACGTATAACGCTCCTCTGTTTTTATTTGGAAAGGTTAATACTTCAAAACTTTAAAAATCAAAATCTCTTGATCCTATCAGTTTTAGTTTATAGTTTCGAAAGAAAAAGTGATTGTTTTTTAGTATATATCATTGTAAAATTTGTTTCGTCTTTTATCATGGAGTACAGAGGGGGAAAGGTTATGATTATAGTAAGCTACTTATAAATGCATGAAATCAAAAATCATAGTTTAGCCAATTGATCATATATATTTGATCATTGTTGAAAATGGTGAATTTAGGAGGTGGTTGAATGATTTTTGATGGTGAAATTGGTGAGGTAAAGGAAGATGACCGTACTTGAGGGAAAAGCCAATTTTCGATGAGGTGGTTGTTTTTGTGTCAGAGAATTTGACGTGGAGGAGCATCGATGGGTGGGGGATTAAGGAAAAATAATGCGGCATTTTTCCATGGCTTGTGGCGGCCGGTCGAAGGTGATTTTGGGTTTAGGGTCATGTTGGGTTTGGCTTCGATTCTGGATCAATGGCGATGAAAAGAGGGGGAGTTAGGCATGCGCATGTGGGAGAAAAAGTGGAGGTGATGTCGACGAACCTCTGGCCGAAGTCTGGTGGTGAACGAGGAGTGACGGCGGCGTAAATGAGGTGTTCTTTGGCGGCTCGGCTTTGTTTAGTTTTGTGGTGAAGAGTTGAATTTTGAACGAGGGGATGGGCTGCGTGTTTAGGGTGGAAAACGTGGAGTGGTGGTCGAGCGTGACCGAGGAGGATATTCGACGGTGGATGATCATGACCGGTGTCGGCATGTACGTGCACGCGTGCGTGCACAAATTAATGTGTTCAGATGATTGAAGAAGAGAGGAAGAAAGAAACTGGAAAGAAAAAGAAAGGAGGAGGGGAGAAGAGAGTTGGCCGGGTGTTGATGGGCCCGAAAAAAAAGGAAAAGAAAAGGAAAAATAAAAATAAGAGAAGGGAAAGAAAGAAAAAAGGGAAAGAGGAAAGATAAATGGAATTTATATATTTTTCACAACAACATAAATGATTAAAACTACAATTTGATTAACATTATAAATTCAATCAACATGAATTCTTTTCATCGAAATCCTATCTCCTTATATTTTAAGCTTAAATTATTTTATTATGATTGAGGTAAGTAATTAATTGAATTTTTAATTAATTAAAACGATTATTTTATAATTTCTTAATTATAATTCACTAAAAATAGATTTATTTTATAGTTTCTTGAACGTGTAATTTTTTGGATTAAAACATAAATGGATTCGGCCAATTAAAGTTAATTAAATCCTGATGCGTGAATTATTTTGATATTAATTATGGATCGTTGAATTTGTAAAAATCTATATTTTGGCTTAATTCGATTGGATATTTAATTCAAATTATTCTTGTCTATGCCATCAAATGGTTAAACGGATTAAATTAGTTAGATTAAAATGATGATATGTTTTTAATTGAAATAAACATTTGTATACATTCCCATATGGGGATACTGTTACCCTGAATATAAATTGTTTATTTTAAACAATTTACCTTTTAAAATTTTATTACTTGGATTCGGAGAGACCGGAATCAGATATCAGTGTTATCCGGAACCGCTTCAATTTAATAATCGCTACGAACCTTCACAAGTTGATTTTAGAGTTTAATATGCTGGAATTGGATTAATTCCACAAATTCAACTATTTTAAATAAGTAATTGTACTTAGACATTATTATAATATCGATGGATCTCTGTGAAATGTTTTGGGTTAAAAGTAAGATGATAACTCGTCGGTTTATACGAGTTACCTTGGTTTTCAAAGAAGTTTTATAACTTAAGTATTTCAAATTAAGTGTGTTTACTCACGCTGATTTCCAGTCTGACTCGGGTATTACTTTATTGTAATGCTCGGGTCAGACTGAGTATTTCAGAATTTCGGGTTAGGATGCTTTGGAGCTCCGGAGACGAGCTAGATGGTAGAGACGTATTGCACGTATTGGTTATTTTCCGTTGTGTATTATAGGCTGTACTGTCAGCATTTAGGGACAAGTTATTATAACTGTCCAAATTTATTTGTTGATGACTGTACTCTGATGAGCTGTATGTATATCAATAGTTTCCTTTTATAAAATGCTGTTATTGTATATTTTATTTTGTTTCTGCTGCCATTGTGAGATTCTGTGCTGTTATTTCTGTTTCTTATTCTAACTCTTTTTCTTAAACCCTAACAACCTCGTATTTCCAGCAATCGATTGCTCGGTACTCTATACAGTGGACATATTAGTGTCGATTTTCGGGGGTCGAAAATCGTCTGGTCGTTACATCTGGTATTAGAGATGAAGATTAAGCGAGAACCTTGGCTCTGGCGGGGATTACTCATTAGAGATAGGGTAAGTAGTACCATAGAATGAGTTGAGAGTACTGTATATGAGGGCGTACTTGTTATTTTCATATATAATGATCTAAAAAAATGATTTTGAAAAATGATTTTAAAATTATTCTTATATAAGATTATATTTTGATACATAAAGAAATAATTTTTCTAAATTATTATAGTTTAATAAGGTGATTGGCTGTAATTATTATAATAAAATAAGATTATAAAATTTAAGTGGTAATAAACCAAATATAAATTTTGGTAAGAATGAACTATGCAAGTTTGTTAGGCTAAAATGGACTTAAACCAGAAATTAAAATTTCGAAAATTTTGGAAGTGTTTTTCAAAATGTTTGAAGTAAAATAAGTTTAAGCTGATTATATTTTATATATATAGAAATAATTTTTCCGGAAATTATTATAGAATATATGGTGTGTTTGGTTTTTAGGTATGATAATATTGATTATTATCAAAAAATTGGTTGTTGTGTCTTAATAAAGGATGCTTATTACAGAATAAACAATGATAAAACAGAGTGAAATGTTTATGGAAGTGAAATTATATAAGTTGAATTTATATATGTGACTTATAAATAAAATGAAACTAAATTGGGAACTTTCAAATCTAGGTCTCGAAAATTTTGAAATGTGTTTCAAAGTGTTTGACGAAATAATAATTAATATTATTTAGAATATTTTGATAGGGAATTTTTGTTTAAAACAAGAGTTGTTTTGAAAAATTCCGAAGGAATTTGTTTAGGATACAAAACAAGGTTGGTTAAAAATTTGAAGTGTGAATTGATATGTAAATGGGATATATATATATATATATATATATGATTTCACAGTTGATTCGAAATAAATGCAGGTGTTTGAATTCTGAACCCCCTTTAAATGAGAAGTATGACCCAAAGGAAATGCAAGTTTTTGAACTTATAAGTGGGTAGCGATATTGATAAGAAATTTAAATTAAGTTCAAAGGAATTTAACGAAATAGGAATTTAACTCAGGCCAATTAAATAAGTTTTGAACTTATAGCCTAAAATTGGAAATTTCAAGATGAAATTAAAATTTAACTAATGGAAGTTAATTAAATTAAATTTTAAAAGAAAAGTATATATTTGATAAGAGGTGCAAAAGAAGTTTAGTATGTATAAATGATTTAAAAATGATTTTTGAAATAAAAACAGGTTTTGAATCCTGGAAATTTGTGATGGATGCTATTGGTTGATGTTTAGATAATTTGGGTGTTTATTTATATATCATGTTATCATTTTGTATGTTATTTACAGTATAGAGAACCGCAAATCAAATTATTTATATTAGATTAAGAAATAGGTTGAAACGATATTTATCCAACCCTGAATTGAATAGAAATAAAATTGAATTTATGAAAATGGAATCATTTTGAACTTAAGTTTGAAATGTTAGAATGAACTTGTCAATCGAAATTGTTTAAAGAATCAGGTTTAAAACCTCGAAGTAATATTATGAAATCAATTGAATTTCAAAAATTATTTTGTTTTAAAAGATTTGAACTCTTACTCAAAATTGAAATAAGTCCACGTAAAAGTAGTTTAAATAAATACTTCGAAATATGGGCTCAGAATTGAATTATTTTAAAGAATTGGGTTGTTAAATTAAATATTAAGGATTAATTTGATTTAAGTGATTAAATTGGTATTTTGAAAACCGAACTCGAATTTATAAAAATCCAGATGGTTAAAGACTAAGAATGGAATTGAAATTAATTCAAACTGGAATGATATCGAAGTTAATTCAAATTGAAGTCGGAATTGAATCAAATTAAATGGGAGTGGAAATTGAAATTGATTTGAACTGGAGATTTGGAATTGGAACAGTTTGATTTTGAAACTATTTTCAAACAAACTACTTTAATATAAACTGTTTGAAATTTATCTTCTTAAATATTTAAATTATTTTTATTTTCCAAGCTATTTACTATACAAATCATTCTTTTTTAAAACCCAAACTACCTTATATTAACTATTTTAAAACTATTCAAGCTATTTTCTAAATTCAAACTGGTCAGAGTGGAAATTGTTTATATTTAAATCATCGATTTAAAATACGAATTGAGATAAATTAAAATTATAACCCGAATGGAAATTCGAAGCAAATTCTGAATTGGAACTGAAATTGGATATTAAGGAAAAAATGATTTTGAAGTGAAATAGTGCATTTTGAGAAAATATGATGACTTAAAGATGAAGATTTTATAGTTGCTAGAACTGAAACTTACTTTATAAGGAGTAAGAAATGTTACAAATAACTTTGAAAGGTAATCGAACTTGAAATTTTGATTTGGCATTAATGAGAATATAAATGTTAGTTATATTCAAACTCCCCTTGTTGAATTTATAATCAGAAAGAAGTGAATTTTTGAAGGATATATATAAGTATGAAGTGGACTTAGAAATTTTGATCTGAGAATTATTCGAGTGGGAAAGAATGATTTTATATGTATTTGAGAATGAAACTGAAATAGTTTTGGAACCCATTGATTTCTAAAGGCTTGTTGATTTTAGGAAAATAGCCAATTTTTGAAAAATAGGCAAACCAAATTTTGAAAACTGTCGATTTTGTGTAGACAAATTTCATATGTGAACATATAAAGAGTATGATTTGAAAGGTATGATATATGTATATATAGTATGATATATTTTGAGAAAAATATGGAAAGGAACCCTCAATAAAATTGAAACTTATAATAGTTGATCCACTGGATGGTTCTTCCTAGGAATCCAAAGGGTAGGTTCAATGTGAATTGGGATCCGAAAGGACATCTGGACAAAACTTATGAATTCCTGATGATCATTTATTAGGTAGCGTAAGTCGAGTGGTGTTGATGCCTACAGTTACATTGGGTTTTGCTATGATGGCAACGTAACATTTGTGTAGCTGCGATCTATCGCAGTTCCATAGCATAAGTCGAGTGGCAGTGATTGCCTACAATCTACGTTTGATTTTGCTAGGATAGCGACGTAACATCGGTAGGTTGTGATCTATGTGGTTTGGTTTCATAGCGTAATTCGTGTGGGAGTGAGTGCTTAGAGTCTACATTGGATTTCACTGGGATAGTGACGAAACCTTGTGTAGTCTGCGATCTATGTGGTAAAGTTTCGTTTGGCAGCGTAATTCGATGGGCAGTGATCGCCAATAGACTACTTATGATTTTACTGTGATAGTAACACAACCTTGTTGTAGCTACAATCTGTGGTGTTCCCATGGTGAAAGTCGAGAGGGGCGGATGCCTACGGTTTTCTTATGGATTTCACCGGGATGGCGACGCAATTATCTAGTTGACTATGACCCATGGTGGTTGGGAGGTGATACTTTCCATAGTATTTTTGAAAAAAAAATTCAAGTATTTTCACGGGGCGTTGAAAACGGGTCTGCTAAGTACTTATTGATTTTCAATACTACACCTGATCAATGTATGACTAAATTTCTGTAAGAATAAGGATGGACTTGTTAAGACATCGAGTTATGAAAAGTATTTTTATGTAAAACCATTTTGGTAATATTATGTAATTTAAAGTGTTTTAAAAATGCAAAATAGAAAAGTAAGGAGATAAATGTTTAAAAAAGTAATTAATAATACACACTAAAATTCAAATTCTCGTTTCGTTCCTTTTTTAGGATGAAAAGTTCTAAGGGGGAGGAATGCGACGACTCGCGTTTTTGATGACAGATAATGGAATAATTAACTGATTTTAATTATCAGAATATTAATTTTTATTAGCCGAACAGATAAATTTTCTGATGTTTAAAATAGCTGAATATATATATATATATGTTGGTTAAAAATTATGTTAATTTAAATTATGACTTTCTGGATATGATAGATATGATAAATTATATGTATATATAAACTCCGTCAATTAAATTCAAGGTAAAATACCCATAAGTGTATATGTGTAAATATATACAAGCTCTAATATGTTTAAAAATATATATGTATAAGTACATATGTGTACAAATATATATATGCCCATATGAAGTAATATTATGTAAAATAGTGGATAAGTTTATATGGAGTAAAATATATATATAGGAATGTATATATGTGAATATGATAAAATAAATAAAATACATATGTATACATATACACATAAGTTAATATGTATATAGTATTTGTAAATATGAAAATGTGTGTGTGTATATATATATGATGATCAAAATACACACACACACACACATATATATATATATATATGCATATATGGTCAAAAACTAGTGTATATGGAAATCTACATATATGTATATATTTGTATGAAGTATACATGTATGTATGAAAGGAGACATCATCATGACAAGCATATTAATTCAAGCATATAAGGTTTCAGATCAAGCCATGAAATATCTAGTCAAGCATGAAAATCAAATCAAGTCAAAAATATTTTTCTTAAAATCAAAATGAAAAAAATGTAGAATAAAGGTGTGAAAGTGAAAGCCTGTACAACGCCAGCCACTTCATTGCTTACCTTGTACACCTTCCTTTCTCTATTTATATGTAGTCATGCCTTCTTCATACTTGCTAAAATAAAAAAATAGCAAAGTGAATGCTGTAAGTGATAAAAGAAAATCAAGTCTGGGAAATGAAGCAAGAAGATACAAGTAGTACAGTAGTTCTTCTATTATGAAAAAACAGTGAGTAAATATAAACTCTTGATACTGTGATTCTTGCATGCAACTATAAGTCTTGAAATTTAATTGAATTCATGTATTTAGTAAAGTACTCATGTGTTAGTTAGCTAGGCTTATGAGTGTAGTCATGTTGTACTTGGAAAACTCATAGTGACATATAACACTCCTCTGTTTTTATTTGGAAAGGTTGATACTTCTCAACTTTAAAAATCAAATCTCTTGATCCAATCAGTTTTAGATTATAGTTTCAAAAGAAAAGGTGATTATCTTTTAGTATATATCATTATAAAATTTGTTTCGTTCATTATCATGGTGTATAGAGGGGGAATGGTTAGGATTACAGTAAGCTACTAACAAATGCATGAAATCAAAAATCATAATTTAGCCAATTGATCATATATCTTTGATCGTTGTTGGAAATGGTGAATTTAGAAGATGGTTAGGTGATTTTTAGTGGTGAAATTGGTGAGATAAAGGAAGATGACTATACTTGGGGGAAAAGCCAATTTCCGACGAGGTGATTGTTTTCGTGTCAGAGAATTCACCGTGAAGGAGCATCGATGGGTGGGGGATTGAGAAAAAATAGTGCGGCAGTTTTCCATGGTTCGTGGTGGTGGGTCAAAGCTGATTTAGGGTTTAGGGTCATGCAGGATTTGGGTTCGGTTCTGGATCAATAGCGACAAAAAGAGGGGAGTTAGCCATGCGCATGTGGGTGAAAAAGTGGAGGTGATGTTGACGAACCTTTGGCCAAAGTCTGGTGGTGAACGAGGGGATGGGATGCGTTTGAGGGTGGAAAACATGGAGAGGGGGTCAAGCGTGACTGAGGAGGATGGTCGGCGGTGGATGATCATGAATGGTGTCAGTGTGTACGTGGACGCATGCATGCACAAATTGATGCATTTAGATGATTGATGAAGAGAGGAAGAGAGAAACTGGAAAGAAAAAGAAAGGAGGAGGAGAGAAGAGAGTAGGCCGGGTGGAGATGGGCTGGAAAAAAAGAAGAGAAAAAGGAAATGAAAAGGAAAAAGAAAAGGAAAAGGAAAAATAAGAGAAGGGAAAGCGAAGAAAAAAAGGGAAAGAGGAAAGAAAAATGGAATTTATATATTTTTCATAATAACTTCAATTATTAAAACTCAATTCCGGTTAACATTATAAATTCAATCAACATGAATTCTTTTCATTGAAATCCTATCTCCCTATATTTTAAGCTTAAATTATTTTGTGTAAAGAAAAATTTAAATTATTTTATTATAATTGAGGTAAGTAACTAGTCAAAATTTTAATTAATTAAATAAATTATTTTATAATTTCTTTATTTTAAATTCACTAAAAATAGATTTATTTTATAATGTCTTGAATGTGTAATTTATTTTGATTAAAACATAAATGGATTCAGTCAATTAAAGTTAATTAAATCATGATGCGTGGATTATTTTAGTATTAATTATGGATCATTGAATTAGTAACAATCTATATCTTTGCTTAATTCTATTGGATATTTATTTCAAATTATTCTTATCTATGTCATCAAATGGTCTGACGGATTAAATTAGTTAGATTAAAATGATGATACATTTTTAATTGAAATAAACATCTGTAATAAATTCCTATATGGGGATATTGCCACCCCTATATATAAATTGTTTATTTTAAGTAATTTACCTTTTAAAATTTATTACTTGGATTCGAAGAGACCAGAATCAGATATCTGTGTTGTCCAGAAACACTTTAATTTAATAATCACTACGAGCCTTTGCAGGTTGATTTTAGCATTTAATACGCTAGACTTGGATTAATTCCGCAAATTCAATTATTTTAGATAAGTAACTGAACTTAGACATTATTATAATATCGATAGATCTCTGCAAAATGTTTTAGGTTAAAAATAAGATTATAACTCGTCGGGTTTATACGAGTTACCTTGGTTTTCAAAGAAGTTATAACTTAAGTATTTCAAAATAAGTGGGTTTACTCACGCAGGTTTCCAGCTTGACTCGGGTATTACTTTATTGTAACTCGAGTCAGACCGAATATTATAGAATTTCAGGTTAGGATGCTTTGGAGCTCCGAAGACGAGCTGGGTGGTAGAGATGCATTGCACGTATTGGTTATTTTCTGCTATGTATTATAGGCCGTATAGTCAGCATTTAGGGACAAGTTATTATAATTGTCCAAATTAATTTGTTGGTGAATGTGCTCTGATGACCTGTATGTATATCAACGGTGACAGATTTCCTTGTATAAAATGTTGTTATTGTATATTATATTTTGTTTCCGCTGTGATTGTGAGGTTTTGTGCTATTATTTTTGTTTCTTATTCTAACTCTTTTTCTTAAACCCTAATAACCTGATATTTCTAGCACTCGATTGCTTGGCATCCTATACAGTTGGTGTATTAGTGTCGATTTTTGGGGGTCAAAAACCGCCTGGTCGTTACAAAAAGGTAGCTGTTAAGTAAGCGGATTGTGATCGATGCCATTGCTTGATGGATACGTAGGGGATGGACGTGGAGGTGATGGATACGAAGGGGATTGATACGAAACCAACTTGTTTCACATGAAACTTAATTGATCAATAACTTGAGAATAGAAACTTCGATTGACCTGAAACTTAGGATGTTGCCTTTCTTAGCCTTGTTAGTCATATTATGCCAATTGTAGCTCGATCTGGACTCGGACCAAATTTTCCCATACCCAATGTGGACTCATAAATAGCCGATCTTCGAGATGAATCGTCTTCAATATCTAGTCAAGTCCTTGTTGTCACGGCCTTGCCAAAAGGCGGTATAACATTTGCCCCCCAAAGTACGTCCTATGTGAATATGACATGCTTTGAAAAGCTGTAATCTTTATTCCAAGAAAGTTCTATCCAATTCGTTTATTAGTTGTTGTCTCTTCGTCAAGAGATGTAGCCTTTGATTGATTTTCAGTAATATAAATGTTGATTTGTAGACTGCCAATGATCATGTTGTGATTTGTTCTAACCGAATGTTTAGTGCTAGTAATTTGTTGCTCATAGTTCTGGTTGTCATCAGGTAAGCATTCAATTCCTGTTAATTTTGAAAATTAAACGTTAGTTCGTTATACATGCACATATGTCAACTTGACTCCCGTTCACATTTTCACATTCATGGATCGTTGCCAAGTTTCTTTGTTCTAGTTTGGATCAAGTTTCATATCGATCCTCTCCTGAATCGATGTGAAATTAGACTTGTAACAACGATGGATGGTTGTTTTAATTCACTCCTCTACATCAATCCTCTCCTGGATCGATCTGGGATGTAGGAACATATACTTTATATTGATGACTATCGATACGAAATAGATAGGCATAGGGATGCTTCGTATCGTTGGATATGGAGCTTTGGGTCTTCAAATAGATGGATACAAAATTGACATTTCATATCGATGGAATTGAATGGTTCAAATATGATCTTTTAGTGACTTTCGTATCGCTGGGCCTCGTATCGATGGACATGAAGTACATGGCTGCTCATTGATGGATACGAAGTGCTAGACACTGGATCGCTTTGAGTTGATGGATACGAAGCTATGCCTTTGTATCAATGCAAGTAACCGATTCTCTCGGTATAGCAACTGAGATACGAAATGTTTTCTCTCTTAGGTACGAACCCATATAAATATTTTTGTACTTAGACAAAATTTTCACTTGCCTTTGTTTTCACTTTCTACTTCATATCGATCGGGAATATGAGAAAAATGTAAAAGCCTTCGTCTTCAATCAACCTATATTTAACACCTAAACCAATACTTTGAACTAGGTAAACGATCAATTAAAGCCACTTTAAAATGACAACACTTAAGTCTGACGCCATTTCGTCTAGGGTAACGGCCAATTTCGGCATTGTCAATGTCGAAATAGGGCTCGGGTGAGATCGAGGAAGTATGTTAATGGCATCTTGGCAGCTTGGGAAAGAAGGAGAGCAACCGATGGAGACGGGAAAGTCACTGGCTTCCAATCTCTTACTTCAAACTCGTATCGATACAAGGTGGTGGAAGCTACTTAATGTCAATCTGGAATTATCGGAGTTTGTATCGATTTAGGATGATAGATGTGAAACCGCAGGCTTTGGGATCGATATGAAGAGCATTAGTCTGGGATGACCGATACGAAGCCATGGCTTTGTATCGATACGAAGTACGGTGTCCTGTTGATCGATCGATATGAAATATAACCCTTGGGATCGATACGAAGAAAGGCTTTAGAGGAATGATCCAAGTTGGACCTTAATGGATACAAATTATTTGTTGTTTGCATACTAGAACATTTGACTCTGACGAGCTTTAGCCTTGCATAACTGGATTTGACCATTAAACTGCATATTTGACTATCCTTTGAAGCTCATCGATGGAACCGTAATTGGACAAACATAATGAACTTTAACATGGATCGTTCTTTGAAGTCAGGATGGCGAGGTTGAGATGGTCAGTGATGATGGTCACTCCTGCTGAATCTGAAGTCTTGTCAGTTTACCGTCTATTAAACTTGTAGAAATTTAAATATTTTTGCAGCACTTTACCACACAACACAATCACACACTTTACACTGGGGGAACATGGCTTCTTGCCAGCTAATTATGGATTTTACCGAGTTCAATAGCTATGGATCTCGAAAGCTTAGGGCGGCATGAAGTTTAGAGTTCTCCACTTCCCATAATTGAAGTGCCAGACATCGCAGCTGAAGTAGCAAGTCCTACTCCGAATGAACTGTGAGGTGCAGCTTTAGTTTTGAATCCGGAGGACTCAGTTCAGTCCAAAGTTTTTGAAGATATCTAGGCATAACTATCTCAGGCACGGATTATCTTTAGAAGATGTTCTACTACCGAGGCCGGAAGACAGAGCGCACGATATATTATAGCCGAAACATTGCCTCTGTTGAATCAATTTAACCGGGATGTGTTGTTCTTTTTGAGGATTGCGCCCTCTCAATTGCATCCGAAAGGATATGCACTTCTCATAGCTTATACATCATCTTCTTGGAGCATCTTTTTTGACCCCTGAATGTTGAGGAAATCTGATACTTGTTCAACGTCAAGAGTCATGGGGATAATCCTTCACTCACTTTTCTAGAAGTAGTCAAGAACTGGCAAGTAGTGCCGGGTACTTGGAGTAAATTAAGTTACTTCAAGACTGAAAGGTTCTTTGTTAGATGTCCACCAGGATTTGCTAGACAGTGGCTAGTTAGATGTAAGTGCTCCAACTTCTTCGTCGATTAACTAGGTATAAAAGTTGATGTTGAGTCTAATACCGTGTTTCTTTTACAGCTTTGATTCCACGGCCTGAAGGATCGTAATTCAAGAAGATAGTGAGAACTCTCTAATCGGTGCCGACTGAACTTAGAGAGATCAATGAAGTCCTTTGCAATGATAATTTGATCACCATGGGGCTCATAGAGAGAGGCGGAAGCATTGGATTAACAGAGTTTCCAAAAGTGGAACTGGCAAGGCAAGGAGGAAGAAGAGCTCCTAGAGTTATAATCACTGAATGGGGTGACGATGAGAACCAAAAAGAAAATGCAAGACTCTCGCCCACAAACCAAAGAGGTGTAAGACCATCGTAGTACCTCTTCCCGTTGCGGCTACTATAAGTCCAAAGAATTCCTCTCTGCAAATGAAAAGATCTTTGAGAGGATTATATGATGTCCTTTTCCAGATGACATAGATTGATTCCCAGATCTTGGATTAGAGGGACTCCCTTCCCCGCCGCGAACTGGCATAGGCTTAACTTCTTTACAAATATGGAAGCCAATTCCTATGGGCAAGGCTACCAAAATCGGTCGGTTGGGGGTTTGCACATGCATTCACACACTTTACGGCATTACACAACTTCTAACTAAATGTTTTATAATCTCTGGAGATGACTGATTCCGCTTCTCCTTTCATTTTACAGATACGATTGTGAAACAAGGGTCTATGCTCAGCAACCTTCATTCTTCACGCCGTTCTTCTTACTCTTGCTCCAAATCTCATAGGCGTGAAGGTGAAAAGGACTATGACCGTAGCCTCCACTCCAGCCAAGAGAGTGAGAGTTATGAAAGGGAGAAAGAAAGGTCATATCAGATAGGCGCCGCTCTCGATCACGATCTCCACCGTCTAAAGAACCCTCAAAACCATCTGGCTCTCGCAGGTAATCATTTGAAACTGCATACCAATTAGTGTCACTTCATGCTTTGAAATCCGACGATCGATGCCATAGAATTGAAACGGAATCTTCCATTGTCACTGAACAAACTGCTTTAGGGCCCACATGGAGGAAGCTATCCGAATTGCCAAGTTAAAGAAAGATTTCCCAAGTATTTGCTTCGATGGATTCCACTTCCCTACAAACTTGGAAAGAATTCCCAACGATGCAGAAAAAATGGTATGGGATTACATGCATGACGTGTACAGCCAGTTTCAGGAGTGGGTTAAAACTGCAGAAAAAGCTTTGGCGGTAGGTTTCAAGCGGGCCAAAATAATTGATAAAACGGAGGCTGACCTTGCTCAGAAAGACAAAATTATAAGAGTGCTTAATAATGAAGTTGAATCTTCAAGAAAATTGGAGATAAAAGTTGACCAGAGAGCCAAAGAGGTCAGGCAATCCATGAAAAACATGCTAAAAACTCACATGGACCTCGTGAAGGAGATGGGCCACCATAACACTGTTATCACTCGGGAATGGATGAGGCACAGAACGAGGCCAAGGAATTAATGGTGAAATTAGTCATAACCATCAGGGAAAAAGACGAGGCCAACAAAGTTCGCCAATGAAGCATGTGAACTGGCAGTGGTACTTAGGGATAAGAGGGATGTGGCGAATTTAAGGGCCTAGGAAGCCAATGCAAGAGTTGAAAGTGAAATCAAAGCGGTAGAGGCTAGGATAGAGAATGAATTTGAAGATCTCCTGATCACGTACAATGCCAACATCTTACGAAACCGCAATTTAAACTGGCTCGGAGTGGATTATCCTTTCCAACTATACAAGGCCAAGAGTCACTTGGTAGATGATGAAAAGGTGATCCATGAAGCTTTGACTATCGATGAGTTCGAGCTGGAAGCTCAAATACTTGTCAGAGATGAACTGAAGGTCGTCCATGAAACAATTGTCACTCTTGAAAAAGAAAAGGTGGCTACCAAGTATCTGGATGTTGGAGAAGGATCTGGTGTTGAGCACCATGAAGTAGGTATCGAAGCGCTTCCAATCTCTCAATCTGAACCTACTTCTTCTATCGATCCTCCAGTTGTCCCAGGAGATGGCCCTTATAAGCCTCACCTTTCTCCGATACATAAACATGGCTCGGAAGGCACATCAGTTCAACATGGGAGTCAACCCGAGGAAGGTATTGTGGACACTTCTTCCATTCCTCAAAATGCAGGAGCATTATCAGATGACATTACTAATATATTTTCTTATCTCCATTTAGCTCTAGATTCTGCATCAATCGATCCTTAAACAACTCAGGAAATGCATCATGAGCAAGAGGCAATATTGACAGGGCGCAACTACAACGGTCGCCACATCGGCATGGGAGATGCATGAAAGCAGTTATGTACCATAAATGCAAATGAAGATGTGGATGAAGATTTGGTCATTACGAGCTCCTCGGGTCCGACCAGCAGCATTCCAATGAGTTACGTGCGGACCGGGCAGAGAAGATAATAGAGGAAATAAAAGCCAAAATCGAGCAAGCTAAGCAGGCTTGTGGAGCTCGTAGTGGTATGGAAAGTCCCAGTCCCAATACTTATTGTTTCTTTGGGTGGCACTATCACTGATACCAACACGGCTCCTTCTTCTAACATCAAGAGTGCCACCATTCCTCTAGTTTTGCACACAGAGGAAATTCCAATCCCTGTAGTTTTGAGGAGGAGACTGCTTCGATTCCCTCGATTAGAGACAAGGTGGCTGGAGCAGGCTAAGGAGGGAAAGGTTCAAAAAGACATTCGAACAGCAGCTGGAGTGGGTCTATGCCGAAGAAAAGCAAGAAGGATAGAAAATAGAAGGCGTAGACGTACATTTATGCTTCTTCTTTTCATAGATAGCTTGGAATAGGATTTTCTTTTGCTTTTGTAGGCCATGTATAAGTGTGTGTTTGGCCCCTGCTTATAGGAATTCATCGAATAGATTTTAGTACTTATCTTTTTCAAGAATAGTGAAAATAAAACATCTTTTCTCCAACATAACTCTGTGTTTATTTGTTTAAGTATTTCATCACTCGTGTTTCGATTCAATGTACTTGTAAGGCTTTAGTTTCTGAGTCGAACTTGAGTCGATTGCTAACTCCTGAAGTCATGGCTTCGGGTTGTAATCAAACGTCGAGTTGAGTCCTAATGTTGCACTTTCTCTGTCAACCGTTGGTACATGAGTTATGCCCCTAGTCCTAGGAGAATTGAAGTAGTCCGTCGGTAGTCATTTTTTCCCCTTGCTAATGTTAATTTAACTTACTTGGAACAAAGTTAAAGTGGAATGAGTTTGAGTGATCGGATCACATTTGCTCGTTTGTTAGTAGTTACATCTACACTTTGGAGATTGAACTTACATGCCGGCGGTCGGTCACACCTTCTTATCGCTTAGAATCATATCTGTGCTATGGGGACATGAGCTAATTTATGGGTGTTTAGTCACACCCGTTTGGTATTCAGAATTGTATCCACACTGCAAGGACATAAGTTAACTTACTTGCGATTGGTCACACCCATTCAAAGATTATACTCTGATCCACGCTCTTGGGGCCAGAGTTAGTTGATGGGTGGTCAATCGCACCTATTTGGTTTATACTCCAGTCCGTGCTCTCGGGACCAGAGTTGATTGATGGGTGGTCAGTCACACCCATTTGTGTTTATACTCCAATTCAAACTCTAGGAATCTGGAATCGGTCGACAAACGATCAGTCACATTTGTTTAACTACTAGGATCTCATTCGCACTCCGGGAACAAGGAGTCGATCAAGGTTGCGGATGGTCGGATTACATCCATCTTGATTTGGCAAGAAAATTTGTAGATGGTTGGATCCATCCTCCTCGAAATTGAAAGAATGAAGGCGAGGTCGTGGATGGATGGGTCCATCCACCTCGAGCCCAAATTTTGGAGTTTTGCACTTCATCTCGCACTTTGGGAGCCGGAGTTTGTTAGAGGATTGTCATGTTTTGATCCTTCTTGATTTTATCATTGCTTGCCCCCAAGCTTGGGGTTTCACTTATGGATTGACTGATCAGATCTCGATCACTCCCAATTTGAATGAGTCCCACTGTAGGATGGGACTTAGCTCTTCGTACATCGTGACGGTCACACGATACATTTCAAGAATTTCCATTCTGGATTGATAAGTCTACATTTTGTTGCTGAAATAAGAAAATATGGCAAGTTAGTTGCTTTATTACAAGTTCAAATTCAAAAAATGCATAAACAAATTTCAAAGGAAAAATAGACTAAAAGTGAATAAAAACCAATTATTTGTAATAACGATGGAGACTCTCGCTATTCCATGCCCTTGGTAAAGTGAGACCATCAACAGTTGATAGTTTGAATGTGTCGTCTGCAAGTCTCCATTCAATGACATACGGTCCTTCTTATGTCATTTTCATGTGTGAAAGGATCGGATAAATTCTTTATGTACGAGATCGTCAATTTCGAAGGTTTTGGGTCGGGCCTTAGCATTATATAATCGGCCAACTCGACTGCGGTGCGCGTCTGCCCTCAAATTAGCCTCATCATGCTTCTCATCTAGTAAATCCAGTGATTCTGCAAGTAGGATGACGTCCGTCTTTGGATCATAGTAAGTCACATGGTGAGACGGTACTCCTAATTCAACTGGAATAATGACTTCAAAGCCGTAGGAAATGTGCAATGGTTGGTCGTGGACTTATGGGTAGTTCGATATGCCCATAGGGCCATGGGAAGCTCATCGACCCACTTACCTCCAGCTTTCTCCGGTCGTTACTTTAGAATGGACTTCATAAATTTGTGGACAGCTTCGACTTGCCCATTCTCTTGAGGGTGAGCTACTGTTGGAAACTTCTTTTGGATGCGGTAGCATTGACAGAAATCTTTAAACTCGACACTATCAAATTGGGTCCCATTATTAGTTATAATGTTGTGTGGGAGGCCAAAGCGACAGATGATGTTACGCACAAAAAAGTTGATTACTTTCTTCGTCGTGATAGTGGCAAGGGGCTCAGCTTCCACTTATTTAGTAAAGTAGTCAATAGCAATGATGGCATACTTCGCACCATCCTTGGCTAAAGGTAGAGACCCTATTATATCAATACCCCATTGGCGAATGGCCATGGAATGACCATCTGAATATTTCTGTAGGTGGGGCTCTTGTAATTCTGGCATATTTCTAGCACCTATCACAAATCTTGGCATAATCTGATGTGCCTATGTTTACCGTTGGTTAGTAATATCCATATCTGAGTATATTCTTCATAAGGGCTTGCCCCTATTGTGATCGCTACACTCTCCCCCATGCACATCATGTAATACTCGTTTGATCTTGTCGTGGACGATGCACCAGAGTAAAGGAACTGAATATCCCCTCCTATACAGGACCCCATTCTAGATTATAAATCGCGAAGCTTTTCAGAGAACCTATCTTATCTCACTTCTACGATCGAATAAAGCTCCGTGCTAAAGATAATTTTTGAATGGAGTCATCCACAACTCCTTCTCGGGCGTTGCCTCGTGCACCCAATCTATCTCTATTTAGTCAATGTTTGGAGTGTTAAGTGTCTCAACAGGGACGAGTCCATCTGTCGTGCTTCGCTAGCGCTGGCCTATTTTGCTAAAGAATCGACTTTCCGGTTGTACTCACGGGGCATACAATGAATAGCATAATGGTCAAACCGATTCAACACTTCTTGAATCTGAGTAAGGTAGGTAGCCAATCTTTGGTCTCTGCCTTGATACTCTCCTCGAGCCTAGCATACGACCAATTGTGAATCAAAGTAAATTTCCACAATAATGATTCCAAGTCTATAGAGAGCCTCAGCCCAGTAAGAAAAGCTTCGTGCTTAGCTTCTTTGTGATAGGCGCCGAAGTCAAACCTCAAAGCATAGCGTACGGATCGGCCTTCTGGGGTTTCGAGTACCAGTCCAGCACCTAAGCAACGGTCTTTTAATGCACCATCAGTGTATAGCTTCCATGTGCATTTGGGAGATTCCCTAGCTTTGGGGAAGTCCCCCGGTATGGTGAATTCAGCTATGAAGTCTGCCAGAATTTGTCCTTGAATGGCTCGCCCCGATGCGTAAGCAATATCAAATTGACTCAACTCGATGTTCCACTTAAGTAACCTACTAGACGTCTCAAGTTGTGTTAGGTCTATCATAATGGCTGGTCAGTATATACAGCGATCGAATGAGCCTGGAAATATGGATGGGGTTTTCTCGAGGCTATGTGGAGACAATAAGCCAGATTTTCCACCTTTGGGTAATTTCTTTCTACTGCAGTCAATCTCTTGCTCATGTAATAGATAGATCGTTGGATCCAATCCTCTTCATAAATTAGAGCAACACTGACTGTGTTTGCTGAAACCGCCAATGATGTATAATCTCTCATGATCGACCGGTTTAGAAAAAATAGGTAGTGTTGCCAGATGCTGAATCGGTGCGTGGAATGTGCTTACGCTCTCCTCTGTCCGTTCAAAATTCTATTTTCCTTTTCTAGATCAGATTGAATAAAGGAATTCACCTGTCTGTGGATTTGGAAATAAATCTTCTTAAGGCTTCCACCTTCCTATTGAGGCTTTACACTTTCTTTATGGTTCTGGGAGTTTCGAGATTTCGAATCACCCAAATTTTCTTAGGTTTAGCTTCAATTCCTCTGGCGTTGACAATGAATCCAAGGAATTTTCCTGATGCTACCTCGAAATGACACTTCAATATATTGAGCTTCATTCTGCATTGTCAGAGTATGTTAAAAATTGTTTCCAAATCATTATTGTGGTTAATGGACAGTCGTGACTTCACAAGCATGTCATCCACATACACCTCCATGGTCTTTTGATCGGGTTAGCAAACATTCAATTCACAAGCCTCTGATAAGTTGCTCCAGCGTTCTTGAGTCAGAAAGGCGTCACCTTGTAACATAAAGTTCTAGATCAATGACGAAGCTTGTATGTTCCTAGTCGGGGAGATGCATCGGTATTTGATTGTAGCTGAAATATGCATCCATAAAACATAAGAGCTCATATCCGGCTGTTGAATCTACCAGTTGATCAATTTTGGGAAGAGGGAAACTATCTTTAGGGGGGCTATATTCAAATCTGAGTAGTCCACACATGTTCGCCATTTCCCGTTTGACTTTTTGACAAGCACTGGATTAGTTACCTACTCCAGGAAAAAAGCATCATGAATAAACCCATTTGAATTGAGCTTATTTAATTCTTCCTTTAGGGCGGTAGATCTCTCTGGATCTTTACCGCACCTTTTTTATTTGACCGGGGCGTGAGGCGGGTCAACATTTTATGCGTGTCTCACGATGTCCGATGAGATCCCACACATGTCTGAATGAATTCAAGCAAAAACACTAAGGTTTACTTGGAGAAAATCAACCAATTCCTATCTTGTCTGGTGGCTAAGTTAAGATCTGACCTTTACCACTCTGGAATCGTCGTCATCGTGGGTCGGAACGTCGATCATCAACTTCACCGGGGAAGCATGGTTATCTTTGACTTCCTTCTCATCACTATTATCTCAGGGATCAAGGTCCTTAAGGAACTGGTTGTGGAGCCTAAGCCTAGGCATAGGCTTTAGTTGTCAATTTTCTAAAAACCGGATGCAGAGATATTCCTTTACATCCTTCCCTTTCTCCTTTTTCTGGACATCTCATAGTTCCACAACATAACAGGCGTGCCCAGCCGCCTGATCACCATGTACTACTCCGACCCCATTATCGGGTGGGAACTCAAAAGTTAAACACCATGGGGCAATCGTTGCCTAGAATTACGCAAGGATCGGTTGGCTCAAGAAAGCATTTTAGGGGGGATGTATGTCTAACACCACAAATGGAAACATATGGACTCTCCGACGATCTCCAATACCCAATTCAACGGGTAACTCTACCATGCCAGCTGGAATGGTCACACTTCCACAAAACCATGTATATGCGACTGACACGGTTTTAGATCATTTGCCTCCATTCTCATTTGGTCGTAGGCGCGTTTGGAAGCTATATTGATAGAACTTCCGCTGTTAACTAAGATCCTCTTCATCCATGCAGGACCTATCTCGGCTGATATAACCAACGGATCGATAGCAGGGGCCTCGACTCTATTAGCATCGCAGTTTCTAAAAATGACGTCATCTGTCATCTGTCATCGACCTATGTTGTTTTGACTGGGCCTCATCATCAACATTACTACAACATTTAAAGTACACATACCTGATCAAACTTGCATATGACTCCATCTCCTTCCTACTCCAATCATCCAGATGAGGACCACCACTCACAATATTTATCACCAACCTCCCGCCAGTACGCATAGGTTCTTCGGGCCTAGCTTGGCCTTGATTTGGTTTAGATAGGCCCGCGCCTCCATCCTGCGGAGCTGAAACAAACTGCTTTAACTTCTTTTTCTAATCAACTTCTCCATAAGGTCTTGTAAATAACGGAACTCGTTAGTGTTATGGCCGTAACAATAGTGGAATAGTATAATGCCGTAACAATCATAGAACCTACAAAATTTCTCATTCTGAATTTGTTTCTCCGATGACGGTTTTGGAGCTGGCTTTTTACTGTTCGGTATTACACGTCTAAAGGTAAACATTTTCCAATGATGTGTTTAGGGGATCATATCAGTCAAATATGGGATCTCCATTTCTCTGTCTGAAATTTGGGTCTCTTTTCTTTCCTTGACCTTCATTACTCTTCTGTTGACTTTGCTTATTCTGAATATTCAATTGCGCTTTACCGGAGTTCTCACTGGTCTGTTTCACAACAACAATGCTTTGAATGCCTTTACTATTAGGTCTTTCTACGTCCCGCTTCCTAGATCATCTAACATTCTCTCTCTTCAAGAACTGGGCCGCCTTAGCATTGAAATGATCCAACAAAGCGAGGGGTTTCCTAATCAACAAATCACCAAACTCAAATTCGGGACCGATCCATTTAGTCAATGCCATCAGAATAGAATTATCATTAGGGTTGTTCACCTCTGCACAAGGAGCATGGAACCATTTCAGCTAACGTCTAAGAGTCTCTCCTAGAGCTTGAGTAACACTAGATAAGGTGTTGACATCCTTTGGTCTCGTAGCATGCATACAGAACTGCTTAGCAAACTTAGTAGCCAATTGATCAAAACATGAGATGGATCAGGGTGGTAATCGAGTGAACCATATAGTTACAATGCCTCCCAAAGAGATAAAAAAGCTTCTAACTTAATTGCATCGGAGGCTTGAGCGGCGTTCATGAGCCATTCATAATTTAAGATATGTTGGTTAGGATCCGAACTTCCTTCGTACACGACATAGGTGGCATCCTGAATCGACAGGGCGGTTTTGCATAGATAATGTCATCGGCGAATGGAGTATGACTTCCGGAGATTCCCTTGTCATCATTTGTATGGCCTTGACTTTCTCTAATCATCTGGCATATCATGATTGGAATGTCAGGCATTGGGATGTTTGGGCTAAGGCATGTCAGGTTCCATGTTGGACGGACGGTCCGGTCACTGTCTAAGTTTCATTCCTTGCTTCCTTAGCTCTCGATCTTTAGGGAAGTGAGGATCATGAGCGTGAATGTGTTAACGAAGGGCTGGATCTTGTTGTTTCTGAATTTCAGCTTCCAAATCTATAATGGCAGTAGTTACGTGGTCATGAATGGTATGATATGGAAGTGCCCCTCCTTGGAAGGAGGGTCTAACTTTTTGCCTTGTGGAAAGACCAATCTCGACTTGTCCGAGATTCATAACATGCTGATGCCCGGAGACCTTTGTATAGTTTCCATCCAACTGACGATGCGTAAATATGTGATTAGTCAAATGAAGCCAAGCTTTCGGTTGAGGAATAAGAGACATGATCCCTTTTAGATCTACTTCTCCTTTCTTCGTTCAGTTGGTTTGCGAGCACCGTGTTGGAATGGATATGCTAAGTGAGCCCTTGATGGCTCTGAGTAAGCTCTTGCATAAGAGTTTGGAACTCCTCTCTGCTCAAAGGACCTTGTGGATTTAGAGCTCCAGCTGATGTGTAGCCAAATATGGTCAGCTGCATGGGATTTTTCATATCCCTTCCCTCTAGATCTACAGAATTTGAAGCAGTTCTAATAGTACGCACCATGATGAATATGGATCTTTCCTAATTCTGGAGTAATCGGAATAGAATGGAAGGAACTACTGGAAGACGGACCTAGATCTCCTCAAATTTTAGCAATCCAACAACGTTAGTAGATCCACTAAATTGTAAAAATGGAGTTTTCTCAGTGAAAGAACCAAAGTGTTTGTACCAAAATTTGGAAAAACACGCTTTGGATGTAATTGAAGAGATTAGAACAAAGAAAGTAAATGGAAAACGAGGCTAATCTAACAATTACACCAATAAAATCAAGCAAAACTAGAAGGGACAAGAATTTATTGTGCTTTGGCTTCATAGCCTACATCCACTTTGAATAGTTTTGTTGTTTATTGATGATTGAAAACTAATTACTAAAGTATAAATCACAAGCTCTCAAGTTACAATAGAGTTGCAGCAGAGTGACGGCGTAGAAGCATCAAAAGTCCTTTTTATGTAGGCGTAGGGATGCTATTTATAGGAGTAGATCTAGAAATACCCCCCTCAAAGCTCGGAATACCTTTTCTCACACATGGGTGGGCCCACTAGATCAATCGAAAGCCATTCGGGATCGGTCCTGACCGATCTCCATTATCTTCGTATCGATCGATATTATCTCCATTTGAGATGCGATTGATTACATTGGTCCTTCAAATGATTAGAAAGCTCTTGTGAAAATTTGGAGGTATTTGGACTTGTAGTATTTGAGTTATGATCGATCCAAGGTTGATTTTGTAGTTAAGCTGAAACATGTGTGTCGATGCTTTCGTATCGATGCTCCTTCGTATCAATCAGTTGTGCATTGATGATGTGAATTGAGAGTTAAGGGGAGATCCATATTTCATATGGAGAGGCCACTTCCTTTGGTTAGACCATGTCTATCATATCGTTGTTAAGTTGTTCCTTTCGTATTGATGCTTGCAAGTCTTCTTCGTATCGATGCTTGTGCATTGCCTTCGTGTCGATGCTTGGTTGATCTATATGAAATGGATGGAAGCGGGATTGATATGAAAAGGGTAGCATTTGAGTAAGTGGATTTTGATTTATGACGTTGCTTGATGGATACGCCGGGGATGCATGTGGAGTTGATGGATACAAAGAGGATGGATACGAACCAACATGTTTCACATGAAACTTGCTCGATCCATAACTTAAGTATACGAACTCCAATTAACCTGAAACTTGGAATGTTTCCTTTTATAGCCTTGTTAGTCTTACCGTGCCAATTGTTGCTCGATCAGAACTCGGACCAAATTTGCCTTTATCCATCGTGGACTCATAGATGGCCGATCTTCGGGACGAATCGTCTTAAATCTCTAGTTAAGTCCTTGGTGTCACGGCCTTGCCTAAAGACGAGATAATAGATGGCTATGTCGAAGTCAACATGCGATGGCTAGGTTGGATTCAACTAGTGATAGTTAAGATTGAATCAACATGCGATAGCAACTCAAATAATTAACTTATGAAGGCTAGGGCGATGTCAACACGTGATGGCCTTAGTGGGCTCAACTAGTGATAGCTAGGAAACTCAACTTTCAATAGTTAGGACAAAGTCTACATTCAATGGCCCTCAGAAACTCTACGATAACCATGTAAAGTAAATATGAAAACGATATGTAATGCTATGGAAATGCTAAATACATGAATGAATTTGTTGCACTTTGGAAGACATCTTCTAAAGTAATAGTAGAGAATTTCATGCTAATGAAATGGCCATAGAAAATATTAATTAAAAGGAATGATTTATTTGAAGAATGGAATTCAAGTTTAGCTTAATTAAGCTATGTGATGAAGTGTTGTACCATTTGAAACAATAGGAAATATGCACACGAGGCCCTAATGTCCATAATATGTATGAATACAATATTATATTTGGTAACATGGACGGTAAGCCTTAGTGAAAAATGTTTGTCTACTCATGGGATTATATTCTATGATTGATGGAGTGAGGCTTATATGATAACCGTTTGTGTATCCATGGCATTATATTCGATGATTGTTGGTATAAGGCCCATGTGATAACCATTTGTCTATTCATGACATTACATTCGATGATTAATAGTGTAAGGCCTATGTAGCAATCATTTGTCTATTCAAAACTTTGATTTGATGATTGATGGTGTAAGACTTATGTAACATCAAATTGTCTAGTCATAATAAATAGGCAAGAGTGATGAAGTAAGGGTTGTGTAGCATCCAACCATCTATTCACGACAAAATATGGGAGCAATTATATAAGGCCTTAATGGAAACCAACTATCCATCCGATAAACTAAGGTAAAATATCTAAGAATATTCCTTAAGTGTCAAGTACCATGATCGAACGATTGAGAGTTAGGCCTAAGTGGCAACTAGGAATGAATGACTATAGAAACTAATCAAACTATAGGATGAACATATGATTTATGATTGTTCACAGCATTACGTCATCACATAGTATGATATAATTAATGATAATGGGAATAATGATGGGAAAACCCGTTTCGTGTTTCAGTGGCATGTTTCCACCATATGCATGTTCATAATATTGTCGAATATTGAAGTGTGGCACATTACAATCGTTACACACAACACCATCAAGAAACTGTCTCAAGAAAATATGGAAAGGTCGGCACCCAAGACTGAGATCAAGCACTATAGACTATGGGGAACACACTCCATGACTATGGGGAGCACACTCCAAGCTAAGCCAATCACTTCCACAAAGCTCGCATTCTAATATCTACTGGAACAGGTCCATAAAAGCGTGTGCCTAAATAGTTACATATAGAGCCGAAAGCACTCCAAATGGGCTGTGTGACAGGTCACTCGAGGTGCACCTCATCTCATACTCAAGCTCTACGAACCAAACAAAAAATGTACATGAAAATTCAGCGATCAGAGAAGATCGAAAAGAGTTACTCCATCCTGACCTAACGTGGTAATCTGTTAAGAAAGAAGGAAGAGGAAATAACAACAACAACACAGTCTGAATACCGGAAACTCTTTATACACCTCAACCCATAACAGCATGTATTATTCAACATAGATGCAGTAAAATTGACAATTTGCAGCCAACATTTTTTTAAGGACCCACGAATAAGACCAAATTCAAATTTGGATTCTACCACATAATTTTGGATTTTCCTGCTTCAGATTTGGGAATTTCCACATCCATTCGAATGTCTCATCAAAAACACATTAGTGATCCGGTCATAACAAACATATGTCACGGATGATTGATACCTAATAGGATACTAGGGTGGAAGCATAACGGCAGAAAAGGAATCCTAGTAATCTGCGTATAAATCACCACTATAAATAGGAAAAGCACTATAGCATGAAGGGGGCTTCTCTTATAGAATTTTTTATCTCTTTGAGAAAGCTTTTAAGATTCTATTCTACAAGGTGCTATGAACTTCTGCGGCAAATTAGTAAAAATGAGAAGAAAATAGAACTTTTCCCATGGATGTAGGACCTCTTAAAATCCAAACCATGTAAACCTGATGTCCTTTACTGCATATGTTGTTTTCCATATTAAGTATATTATGACATCTACATTTAAACTTATGTGAATAAAATAGTGGCTAAATCTGACACTCAAATAAATAGTTAAAGTGCAGCTTCAAGGTTGTCTAAGCATTCAACAACATAATCCTAACTTAAAAACAAAATTAGGACTACTTAATTTTGCTAATTCCAAATCAGTAGAGTAATTAGCAAATAAATTACTTTGCATAAGTTTGAGAAGTTGAAGAACAAAAATTCTCTCAATATTCTTTAGTGCTAGAAGGAGGGTTCGAACCTCCGTACCTTTATATGTTATCTTACATCCAGTAAAACGGTCATCTCGGATTATGAATTCCACTAATTCTCCTTTTCACCCAATTCAGGAACGTTTGCATGGAGTAATAAAGGCTACCCTAAGCCACTCATACTCTCAAAAACCTGGGATAAGGAGGGCGCCTCTACTGAAGCTTCTGCAGATTCCATCTTAGCAACACTCTAATCCCTTTAAAACTAGATAAATAAGCACATGGAAAGATTGGAGAAGATTAATGCCCGGCATGGGCTACTCTCGTAGCCCCACTCTGTAGCTCACCGCCATTGTTCTATAGTTGCATTGAATATTCAGCAGGGGAATGATAATGGCACTCCCGTAAATGAGAAGAGTGATGCTAGAATAAAAGTAGATACTAGATTGAAAATAAAAATCCAGGCTAATCCCAGAATTAATACTGAACCCACCAACATAAACCCTCTGCTACTAGAAAAGTCGACCAGATTCGCCAAAAGCGATGAGGACTGCATGTCAAATGGAAATTCATCCCAACTCAACCTAAAGAATATGAGATTCAATAACCCAGATCCTAAGTGGAATAATTAGCAAATATCTGTCGGCAGAACACTAAGGAAAAAATAGAGGAAGGGATTTGCATCCCTTTCCCTAAAGTGATCATCGAAGCTGATTTTTCTGACAATGTCAAAGTCCCAACGATTTAAAAGTTTGATGGGATTACCAATCCTAAGGACTACCTGAGCACTTTTGCATATTTCATGGATATCTTAAAGGTTGTAAAGATGGCCCAATGTAAATTGTACCCTGTCCACTTATCTAAAGCAGCATCACAGTGGTTCCAACGATACGGATTAGGAGAGATCTGGTCTTGGAGGCAAGTATCTGCTGATTTCCCAAGATAGTTTAACTCGGTAAGAGAAGAATCGCTAGATGTTCATACTTTGTCGTGTGTGAAACAAGAGGAGAACAAGAGTTTGCGCAGTTTCATCAAAAGGTTCAAGACAGAGGCTATTCGAATAGGGGTGATCAACGAGGAGGTATTACTAATGGTAGCTTACGTCGGAATAAGGTGAGGAACTGCTATGTAGGAGAAAAATAGCAAAAAGTCATGTTGAAGCATGAAGGCCTTTTATGAGAGAGCAAGTTGGTTACATCAGAATGGAGGAAGCTAGACCCGCGTCGCAACCACATGGAATATCTACTCCTAGTTATGACCAAAAACGAGAGGCATATGGATATCACCCACTAGCAAAGCGGCAAAAAGATCCGAACCTCATAGGAAAAATCCCCTCGCTAATTTCCTTGGATAGATATTCGAAATGAAAAAGGATGAACTAGCGTATGACAGACCAAATAAAAGGAAGAAGCCGGAGCACAATAAGGGCAGAGCACACAACATGTTCCATAGAGAAAATGTTCATTATATCAAAAATTGTCTTCATCTAAAGAAGGAGATAGAAATGTTGATTGAAAAGGGTTATCTGGGCAGTTTCCAAAGGCACAGAGGGAAAACAAAACCAACAGCCTGACCCAAATTCCAAAGAACAACGGGTGGGTAATCCATCTAATTTGATAGCTTCAATTCACGATGGACCATACCTTGCTGGGACGAGTAAGAAAGCGCAAGAAAATATGTAGGAAGCTAAAACCCAGAGAATGGTTTTCCATGTCAAGTAGCAACCTATGCCTAAGATAAACTTCACAGCAACTGATGTCGTAGGGATTGTGTTTTCAAATCAAGATCCACTCATCATTACGATGCAAATATCAAATTGTACCATAAAGAATGACTCTGTTGATATAGGAAGTTCAGCGTGTCATTTTCATGATGGCTTATGATTAGATGAAATTGTCATCCGAAATCTTGAGGCCCGGCCCTGAACTAATCTTTAGCTTCAATAACACTATAACTATTTCGGTGAGGTCAACATGCCTATTGGTCATAGCTGAAAGGGCCTCATTGAGAAAATCATTATGTGGAAATTTCTTGTCATGGATCAGCCATCACCCTACAATGATTTCTTTGGATGACTTGCTCTTATCGATTTGGGAACGATCATTTCTCCAAAGGATTTACTTATAAAATTTATTACCCCAACTGGGATAGGGTCTGTCAGCGGGGAACGATTATTAGCTACGAAACTTTATCATGTAACTCTTAACTCTATCAATAAAAATGTTCCATACAATCCCTATTCCTTTTGATATTATTTTCATATCACTAAGCTTAAATTTGAACGTGAAACTGCGGTGGTATCAGGGACACAAAATGATGGCATAACAAATAACTCTATACCCCTAATATCCAAAAGAAAGGAGAAGAGGACATATATGCACATGGTCGGCGCTGACAAATATAATTCAGTTTATGTGCAATATTTCTCTGAAAAGGCACAGAAACAAGCATCCTTGGTAAACTCACCACTAGAAACAGAACCAAAAAGTGAAATACATCCAAGGTTAGAGGTAACGATGAAGGAGTTGAACCTGAAAGTAGATGATACTAAAGATGTATAACCCCAAGTACACTAAATATATCCTTGGTAAACTCACCACTAGAAACAAATGCTTTGTAAAGTAGCTCGAAATGAGCTAATAGACTTCTTGTTCACTTGGACCCATTTAGACATTGTAGGAATAGACATGGCCATCATTTCTCATGCGCTAAATATTGACCCATATGCATACCCAGATAGACAGAAACTTATAACTCTAAACCAAGAAAGATACAATATGCTACATGAAGAGGTTAAAAACTAAAGGAAAATGGGTTCATTAGGGAAGTATACTATCCCAAGTGGATCACGAACCTAGTATTAGTGGGAAAGCCTAATGGGAAAAGGAGAACCTATAAAGATTTCATCGATCTCACTAAAACAAGCCCAAAGGATAGTTTTTCCTTGCCAAGAATCGACTAGTTGGTAGATGCCACTAAAGGACTTGAGCTACTCTCTTTCATGGATGCCTATTCGAGTATAACCAGATAGCTATATTTGAACCAGATCAGGAACACGCTATAAAGTCACGGCATTTACACTTAAAAATGCAAGGGCCACCTATCAGTGGTTAGTCAACACCATATTTGCCAAACATATCGAAAATAATATGGAAGTACACGTGGATGATATGTTAGTCAAGTCAAAGGCTGCCCTAGATCATATTAGAGACTTAAAACAAACTTTCGCAATTTTAAGGTAATATCGCATAAAGTTAAATCCTCTGAAATGCACTTCGCTATCCAGTCAAGAAAGTTTCTTGGATATATTGTGAGGGCATGAGGAATTCAAGTGAACCCCGAAAAGATTGAGACCATAAGAAAGATGAAAATCCCAAAGAAACCAAAAGGTCTGATGAGCCAAAATGGTATAGTAGAAGCCCTTGGCCGATTCATATCCAGAGATATAGATGAATGCATTTCGTTCTTCGACCAAGTAAAGAAGGGATGCAGCTTTTGTGGACCAAAGACTGTGAAGCAGCATGCTAGAACTTAAAGGACCATTTGGTCAACACCCATATGGTATCGAAACCGGTAATAGGTAATGATTTATACATCTATTTAGCAGTAACTGATCGGGCTATCAATGTTGCAACGGTACAAGAAGACGAAGGGATGCCGAGGCCCATCTATTTTACAAGCGAGTGGTTATTCGGAGCAAAGCTGAATTACTCAGTTATTGAAAAGTTTGTATACGACCTGCTTCTTACAACAAGAGAGATACGACCCTACTTCTAGGCACACTCCACCAATGTGCTTATAGATAAGCCTCTTAGATAAATACTAAAGAAACCAAAAAAACATCAGGTCGTTTTCTGAAATAGGTAATTGAACTTAGCTAGTATGACATTACTTGCTGCCCTAGGAAAGCATCAAAGGCCAAGCACTCGCTGATTTCATTGCAAAGTGCACATTACCAACCGAACCACAAGCAGTAGAAGAGCCAAGCGCCCTACGTTCTAGAAAATTTTTGTGGATGGAGCATCGAATGAACAAGGAGAAAGAATTGGGTACGTATTGATCACACCGTACAGGAACAAGCTATATGGGGCAATTCAGATCTGTTTTAGTGCAATTAACAACGTAGCAAAATATGAAGTTCTCCTTGTTGGTCCACGAATGGCTTAGGTAACGAAGGTAACACACGTCAAAATTCAGAGTGACCATCGGTTAATTGTGAATCAAGTTCAGGGCAATTACCAAGCAAAAAAAAACCCACCTTAGCCAAAAACACAAGATTGTCCAAGAAATTACTAGAGTAGTTTGAGCTCTTTCAGATAGAATAGATCCAGCGTATACAATTGGTCTACCGACTCTTTAACAAAAATGGCCAGTACCAATATGGCCAATGAAATGAAAGTAGTCGTGATCAGATATTGGTAGAACCAAAAATAACTGAATCAAATCAAATACTGGTTCTGACCCAAGCTCAATGGGCCACCATTTAAGGCGCTCAGATTCAAGAGACAGCGGGAAGCCAAGAGCAACTTGCTAAGGATTTGTACTTCAACAAACTGAAGAGGATAATTGGATGACTTCTGCCAAACAATATCTCATTGGTGGGATCTTACCCCTGAACAGGAATAAAGCTTGAAAGATAAGATACCGAGCCCCGTACTACTTCTTCTTTCATGATACCTTATACAAGAGAGGGTATTCCACTCCTTATCCTAGTGCATTTCCAAAGAAGATGGGGTATAGTAATAAGGAAAGTACATAAAGGACAATGAGGTGATCACTTTAGGGGAAATAAATTGGAAAAAAGTGCTAACATGGCTACTATTGGCCCGCCGCCCTTCACATGCCAAGAAATTTATGAGATGGTGCGACAGATATTAGCGGTTTTCCAGTATTCCCATATTACAATCTCATGAGCTCATCCAATTTGTGAGTCCATGGCTGTTTGACATATGGGGGGTAGATCTATTAAGACCGCTTCCAATGTTGAAAGGTGGAGCCAGGTATGCCATAGTAGCCATAGCTTACTTCATCAAATGGGTAGAGGCAGAACCCCTAGCTACCATTACTACAAAATAGATAGTCACTTTTGTGGTAAAGAATATAATCACTAGATACAGGATACCTTACAAGATAATTTTCGACAATGGTACCCAGTTTGCAGAATAGGAATTTATGGAACACTTTGAAAAAAATGGCATAATCAAAATTTCTCCTTGGTAGCTCACCCACAAGCAAAGGGACAGGTTAAGACCGTGAATAAAACCATCAAAAAACCACTTAAGAAAAGGCTACAGAAGGCCAAGGGAAAGTGGGCAGAAGAACTACCTTCAGTATTATAGGCCTATCGAATGTCGACTAGATCCCCTACAAGGCACACTCCATTTTCACCAACCTATGGATAAGAAGCAACACCACCTGTCAAAGTAGATTGCTCCAAAAACAATTTGACTATAAAAAAATTTCATTCTACATGACCAATATATGTAATTACTGTCATTAAAAAGTGGAGGTCCAGTAGTAGATTGTCCTTCGAAAAATGTGTTACTAACACGTGTATTAACAGTATTAATAACAGTACCATTACCGGGGTCGGTAGCCATTTAAACCTTTTCAAAGATCCGATGATGATTACTTTGAAATACAATGCTCTGATACCAAATATGAGTCAGTGGAATAGGGATCTTAGGGCTAAATTAACACCAGAGAGGGGGTGAATAGTAATTAATGGATTATATTAATGTTTTTCAAGTTATTTAAGGTTCTACTTGGAATTATGTAATTAACAATCATAGAATCAAAGTAAAAATAAAAGTAAATGCAGTAAAAGTGAAAAAGAAGAACACACCAAGATTTTATATCGATTTGAAGTTACCCGACATCCAGTCCTGCACAATTCCTTATATGTATTTCTTTTTGAGTAGTAAATGAAAATACAATCTTGATTTCAAGGCTACAAGAGAAACCCTCTAGAATCTCAACCTCGAGGTAGAGCCACTTAATTTCTAGGCTACAAGCGCACTAACTAGATTTACGGGCTACTAAGCATACCCAATTGATTTTACAGGCTACAATCATACTTATTTGCATTTCAGGGATACCAATCACACCACAAAGTATAAGAATATGATTTGATAGTGTTTACAAACTTAGCGATTCACATTATAATTGATCCTATAACGCTTCAATAGCACTTTGATCTTGGTTTGAGTAAGAGAGATGAGAGAAATCAGAGAGTAGATGAAGGAGCATCAAGTTAATAATAATTGAATTTGATTCTAGTTGAATTTCGACAAGGTTCTGGTTGAATTTCGACAGAGTTTGGGTCAAAACTGATTTAGAAATCAAGAGAGTGAAAAGAGGAGAGAGAAATAAGAAAGTAATTATTGAAAATTCGTTTGGAAGTCTAGTATATATAGGAAAACAACGGTCATGTCCATAAACGAAGATATATGATGAAAAGACACTTCCATCCAAATTTGAATATTGAATTTTATGGCCACTATGTCTAAATACATGGATAGGATATGTCGACATATCCCTTTGTATTTTGCAAAACACTTCAATAATATTATTTTGAAGATCCATTGCTTTGTAAAATAGTTTGATACTTTGTAGAATCATTTAAATATAGTATATACATATTTAGTCAAATATAACTTAATAAAACTCTATAAAATAATTTTTAAAGATTTAATAAGGGCATTTAATAAGACATTAAAACTATATATATATATATATATATATATATATATATATATATATATCAATATAGTTATAACTTATTAAAAATTGAATATATATTTATAAACCTAAAAGTACTAAAATAGTATATTTTTTATAAGTATAAGAGATTAAAAATCATTTTGGGAAACATTTTGAAAAGATTATTTTAAAACTAGAATATTTGAAAGACAATTTAAAATGAAATTAGAGAAGGAGAGAGAGATCAAGAAAGTGCTATCAAGATTTTAACATAAATTTTATGACTATAATTTATCTGGAATATGTTGAAATCTTATACTCTTCAATACTCATTAATGTTCAATCATCATCATCTAGAATCTACTCTTCGTATCACTTCTTGAATCTATTATTCACACTGTACAGTCTTCTTAATCAATGCTTGTCTAATATCCTACACTATAACTTGATAAAACTTCAGTATTAATAGTTTATATAATAACATATAGTTGTTATTATCAAACCAAAACCTAACATATTCACACGTATGACATTTCACCCCCAAGGGGGAGGTCACACCAAGCTCGCAGCTAAGCATGTTATGCCGCCAAATAGGGGTTAGGTCAAATTTTGGAAAGCATTTAGATAAGGACGTTACTCCCTTGAACAGAGGGTAGGTCAATTTGGCCAAGCATTTTGCTAAGAACGTTACGGCCCCAAACAGGGAGCACATCAAGTTCGGCCAAGCATTTGGCTAGGGACGTTATGCCCTCGAATACGGGGGCAAATCAAATTCAACCAAGCATTTGGTTAGGGGCATTATTACCCTAAACAAGGGTAGGTCAAAATCGACCAAGCATTTGGCTAAGGATGTTGCGCCCCTAAACCGAGGGTAGGTCAAATTCGGACAAGCATACAACAAAGGATAGCTCACTTCCAGAATATGGGGCAGGTCAAGACACAAAAGGGCCTTCAGAAAGAAAACCAGATATGTAAATCGTGTGTCTTAGATAATAGGTCTACCATGACCCATGAATCGCAGCAAACTTCGGTGCAAGTGTTACACCCATTCTCATCAAGAACTGTTTCGAGAAAGTATGGAAATGCATACACCAAAGACCGAGATCAAACACAATGTACTTTAGGAAACACACTCAAAGACTACAAAGAGTACACTCCAAGTTGAGCCGACCACTTCCCCAAAGCTTACATTCTAATATCTACCGGAATAGGTATGTTCAAGCGCATGCCTGAACAGTTCCATACATAGCCAAAAGCACTCCAAATGGGTTGCATGGCAAGTCACTCGAGTTGCACTTCGACTTAGACTCAAACCCCATAAATCAAACGAAAAATGTACATGACCAACCAGCCTTCAGAATAGAACCGGAAGAGCTACTCCATTCCGACTTGACATGGTAACAGATTAAACAAAGAAGAAGAGGCGATACGATCTGAATACCAAGCAACTTTTCATACACTTCACCCCACAACAGCATGTATAGTTCAACATGGATGCTATAAAATCATCAATTTGCATCCAACATTTCTTTAAGGAACCATGTACAAGGCCAAAATCAAATTTGGATTATATTGCCTTAATTTTGGGTTTTTCCCACTTTGATTTTGGAAATACCCTCCCCAATTCGAATGTCCCGCCAAAAATAAATCAGCGATCTAATCACAGTAAACAAGGGACATGGATGATTGACAATTGGTAGGATCCATGGATGGAAGCTAATGGCAGAAAAGGAATTCCAGTAATCTGCATATGAATCGGCAATATAAATAGAAAACGCATTATAGCATGATAGGGGCTTCTCTTTTGACATTTTTTTTCTTTAAGACAGCTTTTAAGATTCTATTGTACTAGCTGCCATAGACTTCTGTATCAAATCGGTAAAAAAGGAAGAAAAGAGAATTGTCCTTATGGATTTAGGATTTCTTAATACCCAAACAACGTAAATCCTATATCCTTACTGCTTATGTCATTTTCCTTATTAAGGATGGTACAATATCAACATTTAACCATATTTTAAAAAAATAGTTGTAAAGATTTGACACTCTAACAAACAGTTAATGTGTAGCTATAGGGTTGGTAAGCATTCAGCAACATAATCCTAACTTAACGGAAAAATTAGGACTACTTAATTTTGCTAATTCCAAATCAGTAGAGTTATTAGTGAATAAATTATTTTGCATAAGTTCGAGGACTTGAATTAGGAAAATTTTCCCTTAACAACAGTCTTCATCTTTCTGTTATCTGATTCTTACATCAAAACTCTATCGAATCATACTTGAATGGTTTAAATATCAAATTGTTGTAATTCTCTCTTAAAAACAAAGGATGATTAGTAACAAAGTTAATGGTTGATGTGGGTTATCGATTTAAGTCGAACTGGTCTAAATTCTTTTGTATTCTTCACCCCTTTGATTTCTTAGACCTTTATAATTTTTGTTTGTTGTTTAATTGGTGTTTTTCCCTTTTCTAAAGCAAACATTATGGTGCTTTCACCAAGAGAACAATATTCCCAATTATAGATCTTGCTTAGAACTTTGGATTTGAACTATCCATAAGGTAGATCTAAAGATTTTTTGTTGGATATCTATGGTCATTTGAATTTGGAGGGAATCTATCATCGAATTTAGGAGCAATGACCCTTAGGAAGGGTAATGAAAAATCAACACCTCAAGACCCATCGTTGAAGTAAAGAATGTAGCACTTAGCATGTAGAGGAAATGAATCAGGAAATTCTTGCCGAAGACTTAAGTGCATCAAATACAATGTCTAGGGAGGACTTGGATCAGACAATGGCTGAAATGAATAAGAAAATGTTAAAAAGCCAAAATGCCATCTTTGAGAAGATAAACAGGAATTTTGCTAGGATGGCCCAGATACCTCAAAGGCAGAGGAAGGGCTATAAAGAATCATTGTCTTTGGACTTAGAAGAAGAGAGTTCATCTCCATCTAGTAGAAATTATAGAGATGGAAAGCAAAATATGAAATGGAGGGATGCTAGGACATCAAAGATGGGAGCTAGAAAAGCTATAGTCGAAAATCCCTATGCTGGAATGATCGATACTGATCGGTCCTAATTCAGTACTAATCATTCTGACATGGTTACCTCTAATGATTTTGATGGTGAGTTCCAAGATGAACTTATTGATGGTCAGGCTGGAGGTGTTCAGACGAATGCTTTTGAACTAGCCAGAAGTGATTGTAGCCCAACCATGCATAGATAAAGAAGGTCTAAACGAATGGCTTCCTTAGTGATAGAGGAACCTAGACATAATGTAACGAACCAAAAGCGTTTAAAGAGCCAAACACAAGAGGATATTCCTGAAGCTCATCATGCAGCCACCTAATCAAGTAAGGAGCACATTATTGATATGGTCAAGAGATTTTTAAGTTAGAGCTAAAATAAAAATAATGATGAGTTGGGTTAAACGCCAAGTAGAACCCCATTCATTGAAAACATTCTGGATAAGTGATACCTAAAGAAGTTCGTGATGCCAACTATGTCATCTTATAATGGAACTACTAACTCGATGCAGCATCTATGATAGTAGGATGGCATATGGAGAGTTCTTGTGCTACAAATAGGGTGAGATGTAGGTTCTTTCCTATTCTTTAGATGGATTGCTACGATAGGATTCATTCGGCTCACATCGAGGTCCATATCATCATTTGATCAATTAGTGAAGAAATTTATGGAATAATTTCAGGTCTACACGGTGCGACCCCATGATATGATGTCATTGTCGAATTTTCACCAGAGTTTTGGAGAGACTATGAATTATTTTTAACAAGGCTCAATGCTATTGTAATGGAAGTGGGTAATCTTAGAGAGGAGATTATTTTGATGGCACTGATAGTGGTGGGGTTGGGTTTATCCTAGAAATAATTTTGGTAGGTGGTTGAAAAGAAAAAATCCATCTACCATGGAGAAGTTCTATTGAAAGGTGCAACAAATCTATGCTTAAAGGGGATTGATTTAGTCGTTGGTTGGTTGGTGACGGTCATGACGAACCGACTGTTATTGTGCAAAGCAATATTGCTATGAAACAAAGTGGTGATAGTGCTAGGAACATTATTCTGAATATTGGGAACAATAACGCAAAAAGGAAAAACCAAGGTGCTGATGGGAAGAAGCGGGACACCAAAAAGCACACAAGGTATATTTGACTAGGAGATCGTACTTTTACTAAATGATTATGTTGAAAACATCTATACAAGAAACCATCTTAGATAGAGGAAACTGAAGAAGAGAGATGCTCGGGGATTACGCTTCCATGAAACGCATGGGGACTATACCAATGAGCGCTAACAATTAAGAGATATGACTGAAAACTTGATACAAAAGAAGAAAGTGTAGCATTGTGTGAGGAACACATAAGTTGGCAAGATAATAAGTGATAGACCTCAAGGACAGATTTCTCAATGGGGCCAGGTAGGGTCTAGTAAAGATAGATTAAGATAGCATGAGAAATTTCTTATGGTGAACTCCATTTCTGGATGACCTCATATATTATAGAAAAGCCGGAACAAAATGGAAAGTTATGAAAGCCCATAGAGGAATGCCTTAGAAGACCTACTTTAAAAATGAACATTGAACTCCAGTGAAATAATGTAGAACAATCAATGATGATATCATTCTCAGGAATAGAGATATTGACATGGTAGAAGCATCAAAGCTTGACCCAATGGTAATTAAGGCCATTGTTGGGCAAACAACAATGCAATGAGTTTTGATTGATTATGGAAGCTTGGTTAATGACTTATTTTTTGAAAAATTTGATTACAGTTGAATCAACAAGAAGGATCTAAAGCTTTTTAAATCTTGTAATATGGGATTTACGGGAGAGGCTAAGGAGTTTGTGGGTTGTATTAACTTTCTTGTTGAGTTAGAGGAAGGAGATCTCAAGAAAGTGAGGGCATAGATGTTTGTGGTGGTCGATGAATTTTTGGCCTACAATTCTCTCTTGCATCGACTGGCTCCTTCCATTTTCAGAATAATGCATTCTCTATAATGTATTATGATGAAGTTCCCTTCCAAGAATGGAGTAGGAGCTATTCAAGTTGACCAGAATATTGACCAAGAATGTTATGTCGTGTAGCTCAGCGAGGAAAAACAATATAAGAAATAGAAGAATGTAGAGAATGCTCTCTGCATCTGACTGCTGATGCATAACAACCACTGCCTAATCCCTAGCTCATGCCCAAAAATGTGTTCTATAAATCTATAGACCCACAAAAGGAGCTAGCGGACGTGAGGGCAGCAAGAGCGATGTTGAAGATCAGCATCTCGATTGAAGATGATGATTCGACTTGGGTTCTCAAGGTCGGATCTTAACTCGACATAAAGATAAAGAAGGAATTAGTAGGGTTTCTTCAGGAAAACCAGATGTGTTTTCCTAGATGCATTTTGACTATGTTGAATCTTGCCGGAGATAGCATTTAAATGTGGTTTGATGATATCCTCCTGTGTAGCAAAAGAGGCGCATCTTGGGTCTGAAGTGGTCTGCTATGTTAAAAGTAGAAGTGGATAAGCTAAAGAAAATTGGTTTTGTCTATGATGCATTATACCCTGAATGTGTATCGAATTTTGAGTTAGTCAAGAAGCCAAATGAAAAATGGCAGACATGAATTAATTATTCAGACTTAAATATAGCATGTCCAAAAGACACCTTCCCGCTCGAATGACATGAACTGTTATCCTACATTAATGCATATTCCGGCTACAATCAGATAGCAATGCACATTACAAATCAAAAGCATATGAGTTTTTTAACAAACTTAAGACTGCATTGTTACTGTGTGATGCGTTTTGCTTGAAGAACGCTAGAATTATTTGCCAACGGTCAGAAAATACAATGTTCAATGATCAAATCGGAAAGACATTAGAGGTCTACGACGATGATATACTTGTAAAGTCACATCGACTGGTGAATCACATAGAAGATGTCTTAGAAATGTTTGGTGTTTTTTGAAAGTATGAGATGAAGCATAATCCACTAGATTGTACTTTTAGAGTCACATCGGGCATGTTTTTTTGGTTTCATAGTATACTTATTGGGAATTGAAGCTAACTTAAAGTAGATTAAAGAAATGAAAGAGGTCACTGCCCTAAGATGTGAATACCTCTACCACTATACCCATACTATCCTAGAGCATTAGAGCAAACACTATTGGATAATACATAGAATGAAGAGATATAGGGTACACACGTGAATGTTTCGTGGACTAATATTGGTACAGATCATACATCGTATAATACTTACCACAAAGGACACTGTCTCAAAAAGCATAAACATGTATGCTACCAGAACAGAACAATACATAATTATAGAATAATATCAGGGTATATAGAGTCATAACGTAATAGATAAAAAAATAATACATAACATAATAAATAGTCTAGGTCTACAAAATGATAATCACTAGCCCTTTATACAAAACGTCATCTCATACTAGTACATCAATGAGGCTACAAAATGTATAGGTAATATATCATCTTATTACTATCATCAGCCTTCCAAAATGCCAAAGTAAGTCTTGGTATCTACATGTTACATATGCCTGCAACGTCTCGGACTGACTCGAGTATAAAACATATAGGTCAGACTTTGTCTAAATCAAATTCAAGTGCGGTGTGTTGTAATATATATCTAAATATATATAAGTAACTATAATACAATGCATATGTATAACATTAAACCATACTTCCATACTATACATAATATCGTGCTAACATAAGGACAATAAGTGGACTGGCTATACTTTAGATAATTAATCTTTAGCATAGTCATACTAATCATCAAACGGATATAAATAGTATATTTCTATCTACCATACACACAAGAACCAAATGGGAGACTAACAACGCGCACAATTGCTCCAAGAAACCAACATGTGTCCATTTGATAGGGCTCCTACAATCTTAGTTACCTCGATGGATATCATGACCCATATCCATTAACGTACTCGACTGTGCGAGGACTCGGTCACGACCCTGCACATGCCCCTAAAATGGAAACAGATTGTTGGCCTAGGTGACACAAACGGATTATACATCACTAACACATGGCTCTATATACTTTTAACATACGACTATTAGAAAAAGGTATTACAAATATAGGGTGCAACCACCGCGATCAGGCCGCTAGGATGGATACTAGCAAATCTGGTTCAACTACTATACCATAAAGGAAGTTGGATAGTGATAGGTAGACACAATGTATTTATAATTATAGCTGACACATATCACTATATATGTTTACTAACACAGTTTTATACACAGACCGACATATGGTTATAACCATCATCACTCACTAGTGAGTACTATATTGTGTATGTGTGTATATATCCCCACAGAAGTAATATCTTTTTACAATGAATAACCAAACAAATAACACTATAGCGTCCCATAACACCATGTTTTATTCAAATGTTTGTTCAATGCTCGTAAATTGCACTCCATCTACACTAAGCATTTCTATGTAACGAGTCCGATGAATAATCGAGAAAGCATTATCGAAAGTTTCATACTAGACTGTATCACTAAACTGTTTATTCAAATTTCTCATCACAAAGAAATGAAGCGCAAAAAAATAATAATAATAGGTTTATATAAATGAATTTACAATATTTGATAACATATTCTCATTAAAGTAATACAATATTAATTATGGTATACATATTGAATTTCACTTTAACCAATCTTCCAACATCATGGAATCCATAATTCAACAACTTAAATTTTATGACCTTTTAACAATATTTATTATATATAGAATAATTTTATGTGTCATAATTTACTGACTTTTATATTCTTCAATTGAAATAACATCATTAAATTCACTTTATTTATTTATTAAACAATTTAAATGTTATTGTAACTAAATATAAATATGTATTATAGTACATTAATATATTTATATTACATGTTTTATTATAATTTATTTTAGTTTAAGTATATTTTATCTTATTATATGTCTTTTTTAAGAAATAAAAATTAGCCGGATCGATCCCAACCATCGATCGATCGGTAGCAATCAACTGATCAGTTGAATGGAGGTCGACTGGTAAACCTTCAAGCATGCGAAATCTTATGCCTCATTCCGACCAACGTTTTCCACATTTGGGTGTATATAGCTAAGGACAATAAATATATGATTCAACCAAGGCATAATTCCTATTACAACCATCAATTCATAATCAAATTTAACATAGTCGTGAGTTAGATTACTCACCTTGATTGAAGAATCACATTTACAGACCTAACTTCATCTTCTTGCTCTTCCTTTCACCCTTTCTACTTCTCCTTTGACACTTACTACAAGTGATTTCTTCTTTAAATTGATGAAAAAAACTTAATTTCTTGCTTGTTAGGTTGTGTAGAGTTATCAAAGAGCTATGATTTTAGTTGTAGGAATTTATAGATCATTTATTTGATTTGAATTTGAATTTTAAGAAGGTAGGATTTAGGTAAAATGTTCCTTTCATAAAGTCAATAAATAAACACATTGATGTTTTATTTATAGATGAAGAGGAAACATCAAGAAAAGGAAAGACTATAGACTTTAGAAAAGCAAGAAACATGAATTAGGGTTTGGGTTCTTGAGCTTGTGTCATGTTGGGCTTTGAATCCATTTCTTTTTTGCTTTTTTTTAATTCATAAAAAAACTTATAACTCCAAGCCCGTTCAAAAGCAATTATTCTCCACTAAATTCCTTACTATTAAATCATATTGTTAACTAGGTCACAAAAATTATTTTCTATGATTTATTTATTTAATTAAATCATTTTACTTAGATTTAGTTAATAATTAGTTCTAAACTTTAATAATAATATATATTTTATCATCTAAATAAATCTCAAATTTATTTTAATATTTTAGTTGATTAACTAATTTGTATTTTGCATATTTCAAAATTATTAAATAAATTTTAAATTATTTTTCAATAAAATATTTCTTATCCAATTTTTAAATCATCACTATATTTCCATAATAATCAGTCTAAATCACAATTAACTCATTATTTATTAATATATAGTTATAATTAATTGCTTCTCATACTGTGTTCTTATATAAGGGTAAGGAAGGAGATCCAGAGCTTAAATGGGAAGGTCGGAACACTAAACCAATTCATTTCAAACGCGATAGACAAATGCAAACCACTCTTTAACGCCCTCAAGAAGGAAAAAGTGAAGTTTGTTTGGACAAAGGAAAGTAGCTTCCAATAATTTACTAGAGCATATGGAGAGACTGTTAATTTTGTCAAAGTCTTCGAAAGGAGAAAATGTATTTATTTACTTAGAAGTATCTACTCACGCACAACGTGTAGTCTAGAATCCAAAGGTTGATGTATAATGTCAACGAGTAGTTTACTAAAGCAGAAAAGAATTGTCAAAGGTTAGAGAAGCCCACTTACTACTTGTTGATTTCTTTAAGGAGGCTGCATTCATACTTTAATGCTAAGCCAGTAAAAGTACCGATTGATCAGCCATTGAGGCAAGTACTACATCGATCAAAGACTTTAGAGGGATTGCCGAAGTGGAGTATAAAGCCTAGTCAACATGCTATACCATGCCATCCTAAGAGGGCAATATGAGGATGGGCATTGGCTAATTTAATTGCCATGTTCAACGTCCTATATAGGAAAATGAAAGAAGGTGTGGTCCACCTATCCTAGTGGAAATTGCACGTAGATGGAGCCTCCAACATGCATAGCTCTAAGGAAGGAGTGATTTTGGAAACCACGAAAGAATAGAGTACGTGCAATGCTTTGAAGCTAGAGTTCCCAGCGACAAATGGCAAGTCAAATACGAAGAGTTGATGTGAAATTCAAGGTAGTAAGAAATCTTGGAGTCAAGACATTACATATCTTTAGGGACTCTTATCTGTCGCATTAAGAAGGAATTTCAGACTAAATGAGCTAGACTTTCCCCTTTACTGGTGAAAGTTCAAGAATTGTTAAACGGCATTGGGCATTATACGTTAATGCACATTCCCTAGGAAGAGAATAAAAAAGCCTATTAATTTGTTAAACTAGCCAGCCCTCGGGATGCACAGCTTATACGAAGGGTCTTAATAGAAATTCTGTTACCTCCAAGTTTTGATCGAATGAATGTTGATTAGATCTTAGAGGCCGAGGAGGAAAAAAGGTCAGGATGGCTCTAATAAAAGCATATTTTCTAAAAGGAACACTCCTGAATGGAAGAAATGAACGGCAAAAGCTGCTTCGTAAAGTACCATGATTTATTATGCAAGAAGTAGTGCTCTATATGAGCGATTTCTCCACCCACTTGCCGTGGTGTGTCACGAAAGAGGAAGCTATGAAATTCCTTATTGATGTACATGAAGGAAGTGGTGATGATCACACCAAGGGAAAGACTTTGGCAAAGAAGGTTCTCCGCTATAGATCGTTTTGGCTAATCATCAACCACAAAGCAGCCAATTACACTAGACAATATGATTGGTGCCAAAGGTTTGTGAAGATATTGACAGCCCCATCAAATGAACTTACACAAAAATTTAGCCCATGGCCAACTGCAGTTGTGAAATTGATATAATCAAAGTGCTACTGATGTTGATAGGCAGAGTAAAGTATGCTATTGTAGCCATCAGGTATACAAAGTGATCTGAAGTGGAATCACTTTCCACGATCACCACAAATAAAGTGATCAATTTTGTGGCGAAGAATATTTTACGTGAATTTGGAGTTCCATAGGAGATCATTGCTAATAATAGAACTCAATTAAAGAATGTTGATTTTAAAGACTACTGCAACCAGTACCGAATTATGAAAATCTTTTAAGCAGTAGGACACTTATAAAATGGGTCGTGGAGGCAGTGAATAAGATCAAATCCATCTTTAAAAAAAACTGATAAGAACCAAAGGCAATTAGGTAGATGAGTTACCACTAGCATTAGTGGCTTGTAGGACGACCCATAAATCTACGACTAATCATAATCCATTCCCTTTGGCCAACAGATCTAAATCCATGAATCCAATTAAAGTGGAAGTCCCTTCTTACCGAAGATGCATTACGATACCAAGATGAACTAGGAACTCTTGCTTGAGTCCCTCGACATGGTTGACGAAACGCGAGAAGTGGCTAATCTAAGGGTAGCTGCTCATAAGAAAAGAGTAGCATGATTATTTAATGCAAAGGTCAGAAACTGTAACTTTGAGATAGCAACCTCATTTTGAAATGCGTCTTTCCAATATAGGGGCACTTGGTTAAAATTAGGAAGGTTGCTATATGATTAAACAAAAACTTGAAGATGAAACTTTCAAGCATTCGACTGTTGATGTGATCTTAGTTCCACAGTGGCCCATGTAAATGATTAGAAAAACTACAAAAAAGAACTTTCCTGGCGGTATTTCCTCTTCTTTTTATTCTTTCCCTTATTAGGAAAGGAGGACGCCTTTCTCTTTTATGCAGCGATATCCTTTAGCACTACATGGTAGCCCTCGAGGTCGTCATCCCACTTGTAGTCACTCCTCCCATGTCGGTATGAGATTTGTGGGTCTCAGCCAAGGTACCGGCCATGAAGAATGTAGAAGTTGGAACGATGTATTAGGGAACTGGAAGGTACACAAAGAGAGGGGGCAGGACATCCTCCAAGCCTCTCTCCTTTCAAAACTCTTCAACTTGGAAAGGTCAATAGCTTTCCTCTCCACAATTGATGGCCCAGCTCAAGGACCCTTAACATCTGTAATAGTCACATCATCGTCGCCCATTGATAATTCAAGTTCTTCTACAGCCTCTTCATTCAATACATTAATCTTTTCAGCATCATGACCTGGAGTTCACCTGGTCACAGAGATCAGACTGAGAAGTGGGGTAGAGATGATGATGGACTCAGTGGTAGAAGCTTGAAGGCCCAGAGAAATAATCACATTCGACACGAAAATGAGGGTTACTGATCTAAAGGTTGACAGATAGAAAAGAAAAGATTAGAAACATCCTCAAGTGTCATTTGAAGATTCTCGAACATAGGAGGGACCAATGATACAATTTCAGGAGAAGTCGTCTCAGTCTAACCTTCCTCCAATACAAGAGACAAAACATGAAGTTTGGAAGCAGGTGTTGGTGGAAAATAACTCGAATCCTTGCGATTATATAGCCCATGAGCAAAGGCCGGCAGTGATTTTACTATCATTGACATTGCTGCTATAAAAAGGAATAAAAAGATTGGATACAAGATTCCCAGGTGTAAGAGGTACGACGACTCCAGAGTCGACTGCCACCAAATTGACGTTCTCTACTTAGGGCCACTATGAGTCAGGAATGATGCTTTCCACCAAACCTTTTGAGTTGGAATTGAGGAGGGCCATAGTAGAAATCTAGGCAAAATTCAAGGCTCGGGGGGAAAATTGTGCCTAACCTATAGCAAGAGCTTCTAAGTCCTCTTCATCAAGAAGGTTGGCCATAATTTCTTCTTCATCGAACTCTCCGACATTGTCTCTTTCTTGTTCGAAGACTTCCTCCCGTGCCAAAGCCAATGTCATAGGATATTTATAGCCAAGCCTCTTCAGGTTACCATATTTAATTACATTCACATAGAAGCAAACCAAAGTTGTCCCAATCTTATCAATGAGTTCTTATTCTCTTTTTTTGGCTTTAGTGGCTCGAGTCTTCAGAATCTTTTTCTCATCATCAAACAACATGCATTTGGCCATGTATTTCAAAACTGTGAAGTGCATACACATTTTATTTCTTCTTCTTCGCTATCTCGGCTTATGGATTGGTGATCTTTAGAGTCTGAGTATTGATGGCGGTCTAGATAATGCCTTTTTCTTTGGCTTATTTTCCAATTTTGTGGTAGGTATTCTGGACTTGATATTCTTGCAATTTGTACTTGGAATCAAAATCTTCAGCTCGTCGTGGCATCTCTTTTCTGCCTCCTTGAGAGATTTCTTTGGTTGATCTCTATCTTTAGAAAAATGGCGACGGTTTGTTGATGATCTTTTTTTCAATTTCTTTCCATCAAATGGTCAATAAGTTAGTTGTATTACTATTAGAATGGGCATGGGCAAACCTTCTCCAAATCTAATATTGCAAAAAGGCATCATGAATGCATGCTTCGTTGTGAATGGTTGACTCAAACGGAATGTTATTTAAATTGTTATTAAATTTGACCTTAGTAAAGCATAACTAAGGGAAAACCCTTTATATTGTAGTAAAAATAGGGCTTGTAATTGAGAATGAGACAACAATAGGGACATGCATGGGAGTATGCTCTTTGTCGGGCCTCTTTTGGACAGACTAAGAAGTCGATGAGCCAATGAGTTGGGAGGCCTGCTTGAGTTTATTGGAAGGTATTAAAGCTTAAGAAGGAGAAGGTATTGATATAGGGGCAGTGTAAGGTCTAAAGATAAGAGGAGTATTGTTAGGGCTTGAGGAATATGGGTTTAAGGATTTAGGAAGAAGAGAACATCCATGGGGTGGGGAGCAAGACCTTCTAATAGACTCAAAACGGTCATAAAAATCCTGAATGTGATCCATGCGATATCATCTACCCTTCTTACATTGTCTCTCCCTCTCCTTTCTATGGAGCCTTTTAGAATCAGACTCTCATGATGAGTTGTGTCTATAGTAAAAAGAATAGAAAGTTTATCGACTAGGATATCGAATAGCATAGAATGTCCCATTATAATTGAGAGGATATAGTATCTGGTTAAGACATAAAAGTTGAAGTACAATATGTGTAGGGTGAACATGTAATGGTTAGGTGTGGTGTGAAGTGTCAGTGTGTCCTGTTAATTCTATTGACCATTATCGCATAGTTTACTGAGTGCAGTTACTTCTCCCCTAGAAGTTGGAGGCACATCGGCCGTAGTTATGATAAGAGAAACAACATATGGGAGATTGAAGTTAGCAAGTCATATTTTTGAATGCTCCTTGGGATGCTTTCAAGGTCGCCAAGTAAACCAAAAATATCATCAACAGGAATGACTAAAGTTGTCTTCCCAACTTTAGTCTATTGTGACTCTAGTACTTGGTGAGGTGATATGATCCTTATTCTCTATCGATGGTCAAGTTATGAAATTCTTCCATCTCCACTTGCCTCTCTAGTGGATTCATATTCAAAATATGCCTTATTGTCATCATCCTCATCTTCATCCTCATCACCATTGTCTTTGTCAATACTCTTGTCTCCCATTTGGTCAACAGGCATTCTATACTACATGTTGGTCTTCTTGATGTTCTGAAGTAGAGGGTTCAGGTTCAGCTTCAGCTTCTTGATGTTCTGAAGCGAACCTGCTATGGCGATTATACATTAGCCACAAGTGGCGGATATGAGAGTCAGTAAGAAGGAATTTCTTTATTCATTGGTCGAAATATCTTTCAAAGCTTGGAGAATTCTCACTAGAATAGCCTTTGAAGGCTTATGAGCGATATCTATAAATGTGGAGAAAGATAAAGTTGGTACGTTGAATGGAGAGAATTCCATTGGGAGCAAAGGTGAAACTTACATCCTTACAACAACTTCGTGAAGCCAAATAGGAAATTCACAATGAAATAGTTATCCTTGAAATGGTTGATTTTGTAGTAGAGGTCGATGATTATACAACAGCCATTAGAGGACTCTAAATAAGTTAGGGCTGGATGGTTGACACATTTCAAACGATATAAGTACCTAATTCCTTCAAGAGTGTGTACCCTACCCAGATACCTAATGAAGGTCATATAGGTACAATTTGACGTAGAATAACCATTTGCATGGAGTTGGGTAAGAGAAAGCTTCATATATTGAAGAACAAAGTCGAATGAAATAATTGAATGGGAGAACACCCCCAAAGAGGCATATCTAATGACTGCATGCTCTATGACCCTCTAACGGATAATGTGCCCATTGTTGGGGCACTGGAGTAAAGTTTCTTCAAAGGAATCCCAAGATGGTCATAAATTCTCGTAACGTCTGCTGCATTTAAGAGTCCAAGCTAGTGATTCTGCATGGTTATCAAGAATCATATATACCTCTGGATTGTCATCTAAGAAAACTCCAACATAGGTTTCTTCTTCTAAGGCAAAAGTAATTACTTGTGAAGACTACCTAGGTTGATGGCGAAATGGTTTGAGCCTAGAGGCATTGTGGTAGATGCTAGGGCAGAAGATGAACTTGTCGCTGGCGGAGTGGTGAATTCTAAGGTTGAAGGACATGCACTCATATCAGAAAGGCATTGGTGGCGTCTAAGATCCATAACTCACTGAAAATTCGATACATTAGCAAGGTCAAGTATGATTTAGCTCTTATCCTCATGCTTTGACTAAGCCTTATGTAGCTTATATATGGGGAAAAATGGATGTCCACATGTGTTGACCGATCAAGTTCCATATATTGACAAAGTCAATGATGTGCAATTCAGTCTATGCAGTGTGTATTCTCTATACATGGCACGATGCATACGCACAGTTCATGTAGATAGCTGGCTCATTCTGACAAATGAGCTCCATCGTTATGAACCTATTTGTTAGATTTTACCCATTTTCGAAGAATATACGCTAACACAAACATAGTCCAGACAGACATAGAGTTTTCTTTGTAGGAAAGCAGGATTGTGATATCAACCTGAAGTGTTGACATATAATCTCACTGGATGCCAAAGTGCATTAAATGTGACTATTATTGAAATAGTCATGTCGAAATAGAATCACCAATCCACGCTCGATTGAATTTGATAAGATTCAACCCCCCTTTCTTCCATATGTGAATTTGCTAAAGGTCGACAAATAAAATGGCCACTTGAAAAAACTCAAAGCAAAAGCCTAAAAAACACAAAGTGGATGCCTAACATTTGAAAGTAAAGGGAAACTTAGGGTCTGACCCATAAGAACAAGGGGTCGACTTTGTGCAATGTTCTAAGTTAAATGGCCATGGAAAAATAATGAAGAAAGGGGAAAAACCAAGAACAAAATGTTGAACATGGATTGGTGAATAAGAGTCAATGTCGTCATCTACGAAACGGTGACAACACTAAACTATCGTTAGAATCTGAAGTGTATAAGGTATTGGCATTAAATTAAGTGGAAACCTAAGTTATAATTAGTATAGATCTATAGGTTCTTTGTTATTATAACTTGGTAGTGAAAAATATGCTTTAAGTCAGTGTCAGTGGCTAGCCAAATTTGGTCAAAGTTAGGGATTAAAGATAGCAACAGCATCAATAAAGACGTAGAGGAGATTAGGTCATAATAGCCTAAGGAAAGAAAAAGTCGCAAAGTCGGGTGAAAAATGGAATTCAAAGTAGAAAAATTCTAAATGTTACTTACATAGTAATACGAAAGAAAAAATCGATACCAGTCGAAAGGATTGATGCGGTCCAAAGGATCGACGACCATCCATACGATCCTCCTATACAAAAAAGATGAGGGGAGAATACGATGATGAAAATAAAGATGAAAGATGGAATAGCAATAGATGAGTTTGCAATGTTAAAAGAGAAAATATTACCTACCAGACGAGAAGAAAATTTACGAAATCATCAAAACTGAATAAAAATTCGAATGATAAGCTTTAGCTCAATACTTATTAAAGAGACATGAATCCATAACTATGTGAAGTAGCTTGTCAATCAGAAAGGATGCCATGTTTCAAGAAGATAGTTAAGAAAGTAGGGATATCTTTTCGAGTCAAAGTTAGAAGTCAATAATTTGTCCCAACCCAAAGCATGTGTTGTTAATACACAACATAGTTTTAGGGAAAGTGTTATCCTGCATTTGAGCCAAGCGATAACCAATGAATTAGAATTGTTAAGTGCTCCTAAGATGGATTACGAATGAATAATGTAGATGAAATGCCAAAGCTTAGATGAATAACGAGAATACTTAATCATTATTGGTGAAGCTCCAAGATAAAGGAATCATTAGGTAAAATCTTTATTATGGCATGTGATGAGTCAACATGAATAATGCAGTGATGAAGGCCAAGCCAAAGCACAGAACAAAGTAACAATAACTGGGTAACCCGGTACCCACCCATAATGATCAGTGCCAATCTCTCTTAGTTCTTGATTTTGGCAAAATCCTCTTGCTGAAACTTTGAATATGAAGTGAGGAACATGGTTAAGGAAATATCAACAATTTTAATGGTCGAATTTGTCTATAAACAGCAGGGCTCGTATGTTAATAAAAGGATCTTCTTTTATTTATTTTCTAATTGTAGCATTAAAATTCCATCCAATCCATACCAAATGGGTTTGAATACGTAGTTGTTGTAATTAGCTTATAAAAGTTAGTAGTGTATGTAGTCTATTGGTTTAAGTCGAACCACTTTAAATAATCATAAAGTTGTTCCCTTTTTTATTTCCAAAACCTTTATAATTCTCGTTTGTTGCTTAATTGGGCTCAGTTTAACAATGTATGTAGGCTACTAATTTAAGATGAAACACTCTATATTCTTATGCTTTTCCTGCTTTTGGAGCAAACACACAATGCACATATACATGTACATATACATATACATATATATATATATATACACACACATACACATGCACATGCACATGCACATGCACACACACAGATATATATATATACCGTTGGGCCGGCTTTTCAACACGCAAGGGTAGAGAAGGAGCTGAAGCAATGAAAAGGAAAGCAGATGGAGTTAGAGTACTGAAACGCCAAACTTAGATATTTGGTCCGGCATTCACTGAAATGCCGAACCAGATACTTGGTCCAGTATTCACTGAAATGCCGGACCAGGCATCTGGTCCGGAATTCCACTAAGTACCAGACCAAATGTTTGGTGCAACATGGCACCTAAGCGATGAATCAAACATTTAGTCTGGTACCTAGGCTTGCCTTACCAAATGTTTGATCCGACAAATGGGCTCTCCAAGCAAGGTACCGAATAAAGCAACAACCGAGCAAACTATAGGTGAGATGCCGGACTAGGTCCTCTTGCCCAAATGCCGAACTAGACTTAGGGAGCCATAATCTCAACCTTCACTCTTCACAACTCCACTCTATAAATATTAGAGCTCCCCAACAACAATGGGGACCAAAATTTGGAGAAAAGAAGGAAAATTCTGCTAAGACTCAACCACCCTAGTTGCTCTAATCTTTTGCTCTTTCTAATCAAACTTGTAATTGCAACCAAATCAAAGAAGCATAATAAGATGGACAGTGGATGTAGGCATGTTCTAGCTGTACCACTATAAAATTTATGTGATTTATTTCCTTCAAACTGCTTTCCAACTCTGAGTATAGGAACTGTTCTGTGACTGCAATAATTATCTGTTAACCTATTGGAACATATTAAATTGCATATCAAACAACTTAAAGGTCACTTAAACAAATCCAACCTTGGAGTTGTTTTCCCAATTTTGTTGCAAACATTTTTGATGCTTTCATTGAAAACGATGGCGCAGAGTGCCGAACTTTTCTATCCACTCTCCTTCCAACCTTAACACATCGTTAGAACATGGCTCCCTCTAGGCAGAATACTGACAAGGGTAAGAACGCGGCCACTTCTACTACATTCAGTCCTATCCAAGAGGATCAAGAAAACTCGGCCACCCATTCTCAGCTTTTAGGTTCAGTTGTCACGCAAGAAGAACTAGATAGAGTTGTGAATGCGATTACTGACCGCTTCGCTACCGAACATAAAGCTTTAGTGGACCAAATCATGACATGCTTAAGAGGCATGGAGGAATCTACTCACAACATAGAATCTTGATATGAATCTCAATCTGGAGAGTCTCAGAGATGGAACAGATCCCCTACGAATAAGGAATTCGATTAAGAAGGTATAAGAACTCGAAACCGAGCCAGGACTCAGCCTGAAGCCAGTCATGAAAGACCACCAGGAGCTGTTCCAAGCCAAGAGGGCACCAGGCAAGGACCGAATGTGACTAACCCTATCATGCTTCGAGTTAGCCATCGCCAATCCAACTTCAACCAAGGTTCTAGACGTTGTTAGCATCAATGGGAAGCCCTCATTTTTACCAAGGCTGCCCCATCATCCGAGGAAAGGATGACACGCTTCTTCATGTAGTATCTCAGGTGCAAACAACTTGAAAGAGAGGTAGGAGGAAGAGTGTCCAACCCATTCACCAGGGACATAGAAGAAACAACCACTCATTGTGAATGGAAGATGCCCATCATGGATCCCTACAAAGGCACATCCGACCCAATCATCCACCTATAGCATTACGCCCAACACATGCTCATGAATGGAGCAATAGAGCATGCGTTGTGTAAATGTTTCCCGCTATTCTTGTCAGACTTAGTAACCATCTGGTTTTGTCACCTGCCTCATGGCTCTGTTAGCTCTTGGGAAATGTTGAAGGAAAGATTCATAAGTCAATTTCGAATCCATATGGAACAACCCAAGGATGCATATTCCCTATAAGACATAGAACAAAAAGTAGGAGAACTGCTACAGCAATATCTTACCCACTTTAACGCTGCCGCGGCAGCAGTGCAAGATGCCTATGAGAGGCTTGCATTGATGGTACTGTGCGGAGGCGTCTACTCGAATTAAAAACTCGCAAGAAGATTGACGAAGGAGAAGCCTCTAACTCTTTAGGACTTTTTTCATGAAGCTGGAAAATACATGAGATTGGAGGATGTGGCGACCCACCGACATATCGATCAACTTGCAAAGGCTTCTAGCATCCAAGGAAATATGGGTGTCGCGCCCCGAGGGGAGGGGAATAAGAAAAACAATGAAGTAAAAAGCAGCCACCAAGGCAACTCTAGAAATGAAAAAAAAAAAGATAAGCAACAATACTGACCTGGACAAGATTTGATTTATACACGGCATTGAATGACACCGCGGAGTAAATTTACATGGCTACTCAACAAGAGTTGAAATATAAGCACCCTCCGTACAAAAAAGAGCCGAAGGCCACATTTAAAATAGGGAAATATTGTCGCTTCCATGTGTCTCATGGGCATAAAACCGAAGAATGCCAGCATTTGCGGGATCTCATTGAGGGATATATCCGAAAAAGAAACAAGAGCGATGCATGTAGAAAGAACACAACTCACCCACTCCGTCCCACGAAGGCTCTGCGCAATCCCCTGCAAGGGAATGATAAAGGAGGAACGGGTGCGAGCTGCTTCAGCCAAGAAAAGATAATTGTCCACACCATATCTAGAGTCCCGTATATAGTTGATGGAAGTTGGGCAGAAATGGAGAGGATGGAATCCTTAAAGGATAGGGAAGGATACGTTCATTCCATAACTGAAAGTCGCATCGCAAAGCAAAGAGCAAGAGTCGACATAACCTTCAATGATGAAGATTTGTTTAGAAAACAGTATCTCGCAAATTAACCCTTTGGTTATCTTTGACTGGATCGGCCTGGTAGAGGTTTTTCATATTTTGGTCGATATAGTAAGCTCCATGAATATTTTATTCATACATGCATTTAATAAAATGAAATTGTCAATGTAAGATGTATCTCCATGCCATAAGCCTTTACATGGGTTCACCGGAAAGGCCACAATGCCACTCGGGCAGCTAGACTTGTTTGTTGAGCTTGGAAGTCACCCCTGATCAGTCGTGTGGAAGTAAACATTCATACTGGTGGACGGGAACTCTGCTAAAATGCCTTCTTGGAAAGACCAAACATATCAGATTTCTAGAGAGTATTAGAACCGTGGTGCTTGAAGATGAAATTCCTAACTGATAATGAATAAGATAAGTGGAAGGAGACCAAAACGCAGCTCGCGATTGTTATGCGACTGAACTTCGCAAAAACAAGAAAAAGGAAAAGGGGAAAGGCATAGGGGTCATCCTATATGCCAAAAACTCAAAAGCATAGCAATCAAAGAAGGCCCCACCTCTCGAATATACCAACGACCCATTCAACAATTGGACCCTAGAGATAAAGAGGAGGAGGTCAACGCTGAGCTTGTAGAGGCTATGGAACATGTGACAGTGGACGAACATGTCAAAACAAGGCTTTTAAAGATAGATTCTCAGTTAAATCTGCACCTTAAAATCCAGCTAATAGAATTCCTACGAGAGAACTTTGATGTATTCGCATGGAACCATGAGGACATGGTAGGGATATCCCTAGAGATAGCTTGATGTTACCTCAATGTTGATCCAACCAAGGTCCTGATCAAGCAAAAGAAAAGAAGTATAGGGATAGAACGATCAACCGCTCTCAACAAGGAACAAAAGAACCTACCTGCCAATGGTTTTATCTACGAAGCCATTTACCCGGAATGGATCTCCAACCCAGTCATGGTGAAGAAGCACATTGGAAAGTGGTGAACCTACATTGACTTCTCCAATCTCAATGACGCTTTCCCTAAAGACTGTTTATTTTTACCTAATCAACCGACTGCTGGACAGCACTATGGGGGCATAAGTTGTTATCATTAATGGACACATATTCAGGATACAACCAGATTCCCATGCATGTGTTGGATCAAGAACACACTTGCTTCATCATGGACCTAGTCCTGTATTGTAACATGGTCATGCCCTTCGGGCTTAAAAACGTCAGCGCTACCTATCAACGTCTGATTAATAAGATGTTTGGGCAACAAATTAGTCACTCCATGGTAGGCAACGGGCTTGTCAAATCAAGAAGAGCAACGGATCATCTCAACCACCTAGACATGATGTTCCAAGTGTTGCGAAAATACTAAATGAAGCTAAACCTACTAAAATGCCCTTTTGGGGGTGTCTTTGGGTAAGTTCTTAGGTTTCATCATACATGCGAGAGAGATAGAGGCGAATCCTGAAAAGGTACAGGCATTGAAAGACATCAAGATCCCAGCAATATGAAGGAAAATGCAGAGTTTAAACGGAAAGATAGCTGCCCAGAGCAGATTTATATCCAAATCAACAGATAAGTGTGTCCCATTCTTGAAGCCCTCAAAAGAGACAAAGGAAAGTTTGAATGGACTGACGAGTACTACCCAGCCTTCTAGAGTTTGCTCAAACATCTACAAAAGCCTCCAGTACTCTCCACGCCTATGGATGGAGAGAGCCTTTACCTATACTGGTTGTATCCTCCCATACCCTAAGTACAACGTTAGTACATGAAGATGATCGCATTCATAGACCGTTATACTTCGTTAGCAAAAGATTCATGGACACAGAAGCTAGATACTCTAAGATCAAAAGATTGGCTTACTATCTGCTCATAGCCTCTAGAAAATGAAGACCTTACTTCCAACCACACTCCACTAAGGTTCTAACGGATCAAACCCTCGGACAAGTCCTACATAAGCTAGATATGTCACGGCACCTGCTAAAATGGTTCATTGAGTTGAGCCAATACGACATCACTTACCATCCACGCAACACAATAAAATAACAAGCCTTGGCTGATTTCATACTTGAGTTTAAATATGAGATGAGGAAGCAGAAATAAAAATGGAGGAAACTATCAGATGGAATACGTTCATGGATGGAGCATCAAACGAGCTTAGCTTGGGGGTAGGAGTCATAATAGTCACACCTCGAGGAACAAAATTAAGCTATGCACTAAGGCTAGAGTTCGCTGCAACTAATAATGAAGCTAAATACGAAGCAGTGATAGCTAGCCTAGAGATTATTAAAGAAATAGGAGTTAAGTCGGCATGTATTCATAGTGAATCACATCTAATTGTGAACCAGATCCTTGGAGAGTTCCAGAATCACAGATAAAACTCTAACCTTACCTCAAAAGGGCCAAAACTCTCCTCAATGAGCTAGACTACCATGTAATAAAACACATCGCGCGAGGATAAAATCAAGAGGCAGATGCCCTCGCCAAAGAGGCGAGCGTGATGACTAAACTAATGCTAGGGGCAACCCCCATCATAAGTCAAATCACACCAAGTTTAGAGTGTCTTCATATCACAATGGCCTCCAACGGAGAGGAGATCTGGATGACCTCCATCATCAGATACCTACAAGATGCGACCTTACCTATAGAGCGGAACGAGGTCACGAAAATCCTTAGGAGGGCATCCCGCTACACCATCCATAGCGGCATACTATACCGCCGCGGTTTTTCCAACCCACTACTAAGGTTTGTTGAATATGCGCTTATATGATTTTTGTTTGATGATAATAAACATATATACATTCGTTTAAATGTATTTGTTAATGTACTATTTTATTTTTCACAGGTTAAATAAATATTTGCTGAATAAAATAGATAACATAGATTTTGAATTCAAACGAATATTTTATTCAAACAAATATTTATTACAATTTTGAATAGTACAATTTCAAGCTCTCACTATACATATACAACTTTGATTACAATACAACATAATTTCACATTTACATCAACACCTCACTACATATCACTCACACTCGTATTTATCTTCAACTTTATTTCAGATAGAATCAAGCATCTGAGCAATCTGCAAAAATATTCACTAACGCAGTAAAATAGAAAAAGAAATATTTTTTGCAATATAAAATGTGAATATTGAAAATAGTATTTGCCTCATTTATTTGGGTTGTTCGTCATCATTTAAATTTGAATTCATCATACACGAATAGCTTGTGACATACACAGTGTATCACTGTATATGCCACAAGGCCGTGCACACCGATATACACTTGATAATGCTACAGGGACAGGTGAGCACAGGTCAAACCCAAATGCAAAGCCGGGTTCAACTCACGTGCAATATATTTAAAATCACGACACGAGCACAAGGTCAAACCCGAGCTGTAAAACTGGGTTCAACATAAGGCTACATGAAGTATGCAAGCTCGACTAACAGGTTCATCCTCTTCATTAAACAACTCCAGACCAATAGCAACAGGGCCAAATGCAAACAAAACAAGTCACAATGTAGAGCATGCATGAAACAGTGGAATGAACCAGTGATACAAGGCAACAAGTACAACACTGCACAAATTCAACACAGCACCAAAGCACAAAGGCTTAAATGATCAAGTGCTAAAAGATACAACAAACACAGAGGCAACATGAATGTAAACTGCACATAAACAGACATGAACAATGTCACAGCAAACAAGGTGCACCAGATTAGACCAGGTTACAAGATGATCAACGCAGACTCCAAGTTCAAGTGGACAGTGAAGGCAATACACAAGTGAAGTAAACAACAATGTCGAGCTCAATGCAATACAGTGAAAACTACCTAATGATCAGTTGGAACTATAATGAAGTCATAATCAAAACATGAATGACACTTACACTTACAACATGCAAATGCATCAAAACAATGTCGAAGTTATTCCAGCAACATGACAGCAAACAGAAGTGCACCAGTACAAAACAAGTCAATGCAACATGAACCAACTCCAAATGTATCAGTAGCATATATTACAGGGATGAACACCCGAGAATGGACAAGGCACAGATCAAGTTCAAGTTATACAAGACAGCTACAACACAAAAGTTTTCAAACCAACTACAAATGCACAGCATACATACGAAACAGAGAAACTAGAAGCCAAGTTAAAAAATTCAAGTGCCAGAGAAGTCAAAATTCACGAATGAAAAAAGAAATCAAGTGCTTGCGCGTATTCTTTGAAATAGTCAAAGAAAAGTAAAAGTAGAAAGTCTCTGCCATATGAATCAAGGAATCGAACAAGTCATATGATCAAAGCCGTGACCATCAATATACGATTTGAAGAAGTCAGAAACAATCTCAAACATTCAAGCATCATCAAGTGGCAGAGAAATGAGATTGACAAAGTCAAATAAATCATCAGCATCAAAGTGTAATCGAACGGCAAAGCAACAAATTTTGAAGCAATCAGACGAACGAAAAATCAGGGTAACGAACCCTATAAAATGCCCCAATCATCATCGGCATGAAGACATGAGCTCGAATGCAAAAATCGAAAAGCACAAAAGCATAAATTCTTACCAAAGCAAAAATCGAACTCGTCGAAGCAGCAGTGAGCAACGATGAATTGATCGAGCAAGGCAACACGCAAATTTCTATCGATCGAGCAAATAGCGCAGCTTCGAAAGCCCTAGTTTTTGGACGAAGAGGAACAGCCATTATCACATACGAGATAAAAGAAAAGGGCCGGCATTGTGAAAAAAATAAAAGAAGTTTGGGCCGGTTTATTTTTCTTTTCGACTTAAAAGTTCTTAAACTAGGGTTTTTTAGTTTAGTTTTACTTTTAAATTTGTGTTTAAAAATTCTCTTTTAACCGTTTTAATTTTCTAGTCGTGTGACTAGGGGACAAACTACGGTGTGTAGTTTGGGAATTCGCAACTCGGTGGTTGAGTTGTGGCCAGGGTTTTGAGCGTAGAGTTAGGATAGTCAATAGCGGGTATAGCGAGTTTACGTGTGTAAGCGAGGGACTTTCTAATTTCTTGTAGAAACCTTGGGGGCAGCACGTAGGCAGGGTTTTGCCGAAGCTGGGTAAATTCTGTGTTGTTCTGTTCTGCATTTTATTATTCTGCTATTTATTGCTGGTAATATTCTGTGATCTGTGTTAATATTAGTTTATAAGCTTCTGCAATTAATTTTTATAATTAACACTATCACCCTATTCACCCCCCTCTAGGGTGAAATCGATCCTACAAGAGGTATCAGAGCTAGGAATAGAAGTCAACATTTGTTTTAAAAATTCGATTTTTTGAAAAAATTCAATTTTTGTTTTAAAAATTTGAATTTTTAAAATGGCTTCTTTTAATAATGCTTTTGCAGAGGGTCAGTCGATAGTTAGACCACCAATGTTTAATGGTGAATATACTTTTTGGAAAAATAGGATGAAAATTTTTCTGAAACCATTGACGCTTGGGATATTGTTGAGACAGGTTACAGAACTCCAACTATAATTGTAGATAATCAGGAAATAGAGAAACCAAAGGAACAATGGACAGAACTAGAAAATAAATTACAGAATACTAATGCCAAAGCTATGAATTCTATTATCTGTTCATTAGATCAATTTGAATTTAATCGTGTCTCACATTGTCTAACTGCGCAGGAAATATGGCACATACTAGAAGTGACTCACGAAGGAACATCTCAAGTCAAAGAATCTCGCCTTGCCATGCTAAGCAGCGAATACGAGAACTTTACAATGGCGAAAGAAGAAAATGTCAAAGAGATGTATGGACGACTTTCCAATATCGTATACAAATCAAAAGCTCTCGGAAAAACATACACCGAATTGGAAATAGTCCGGAAAATCCTCAGAGTCCTTCCACGAAGCTTTGAAGAGAAAGTAACTGCCATTCAAGAATCGAAAGATTTAAAACAAATCAAAGTTGAAGAACTCATCGGAAATCTCACCACATATGAGCTAGAGATAAAATTCAAAGAAGAGCGTGAAGGCGGAGATACTCGAAAGAAATCGATAGCTCTCAAAGGAACAACCAAAAGTGATGATGATAACGATGATGATAATGGAGCAGCAGAGCTGGCGCTACTAATAAAGAAATTCAAAAGGTGGAATCGCAAATACAGAAATCCAGCTCGAAATCATGAATTAAAAAGCAGAATAGGAAAAGCACTAGACAACCCAGAAGAACAGAAAATCATCTGTTACAAATGCAACAAACCCGGTCATATCAAGCCACAATGTCCAAAAAAAGGATCAAACCAAGGAAAGAAACTAAAGAAGAAAAGCTTTGCGGCTACTTGGGATGAAACTGACGAAGATGAAAGTGATAGCACCGAGAGTGAGAGTGAAAAAGCAAACATGTGCCTTCATGGTGAAGTTACAGACAGTGATGACGACGAGCCAAGCGAGGTATCAAAACTCACTCATTCTGAATTACTTATTTATTTCCATGAAGTAAATGGCTATTATGAACGACTTAGGGAAAAATACGCCAAACTTGAATCTCAAAAGGATACTTTGATAGAATGTAATAAACAACTTGATCAATTAGTTAAGAACTATCAAAGTAGGATCCCTAAGTGTGATAAGTGTCCAACATTCGAAGAAGAAATTAAAAAATTAGAAATCAATATAAAATCACTTGAAAATGAAATTCTGATTTTAAAAGAGAATGAAAATACTAGGAGAGAGAATTCTATTAAAAAGTGCACACAATTGTTAAACGAAAATGAATCTCTCAAAACACAAGTCCAACAATTGTCAACGACTTTAGATAAATTTTCAAAAAGTGAAAAATCGTTGAATATGCTATTAGGAAAGCAAACTGTTAATACGGTTAGACAAGGACTTGGATATAGTAAATCGAAAACTATTGAAAGCAATATTAATCATAATTCTATGTGCACAATTTGTAGAAAATATGGACACAATCACAATAATTGTTGGTATAGACCCAAACATGAGAAAACTATGCCGATTTGGGTTCCAAAAGGCACAAATACAAAAACTCTCAAAGCTAAACAAATTTGGGTGCCAAAGGGAACAATTATAAATAGTTTTGGGTCTCCACAAAATTATCGTTCTAAATATTTTGCCACTAACAATCATGGACCTATAAAAACAAATAGGTCACTAAACTCTCTTCTCGTGTAGGTATGCTGGCAGGCTAAGGAACAACAGCAATGGTACTTGGATTCTAGCTGTTCCAGGCACATGATAGGGGATAAATCAAAGTTCCTTAGCCTAGAAAAGTACAAAGGTGGCAGAGTCACAATGGGCAACAATGACAAGTGTAAAATTGTCGGTAAAGGTAAAGTAGGTAACAATACATTTACCTTGAATGACGTACTATATGTTGAAAATCTGCACCATAATTTGATATCAATCAGCCAGCTATGTGATAAAGGTATGCATGTTATCTTTGATTCTGACTTGTGCAAAATAGTTGACAAATCATCAAAAGAAATCTTATTTTCAGGAAAAAGGAAAGGTAATGTATATTCTCTATCTTTTGATGATCTCACCCTCTCTAAATGTTTGGTAGCTAAGGATATAGAAGTGAATTTATGGCATAGACGTTTAGGGCATGCTAGTATGAACTTATTGAACAAATTAAAAAGGAAAAGTTTGGTAAGAGGGTTGCCATCACATGAGTTTGAAACAGAAAACATTTGTAAAGCATGTACTTTGGGAAAACCTAAAAAATCATCGTTTCATGCCAAAAACAATGTAAGCACTTCTAGAGTTCTTGAACTAGTTCATATGGATCTATTCGGACCTAATGACATTGCTAGCTTAGGAGGTAAGAAATATTGCTTTGTGTTAGTTGATGATTACTCAAGATATACATGGGTATATTTCTTGGCTAAAAAATCAGAAACTTTTTCATACTTCACAAAATTCGCAAAATTTGTGCAAAATGAAAAAGAAGTCTCTATTGTTTCGTTAAGAAGTGATCATGGTGGAGAATTTGAAAATTATGAATTTGAAATTTTCTGTGATGAAAACGGAATCAAACATGAGTTCTCTGCACCACGGACTCCACAACAAAATGGGGTAGTTGAGAGAAAGAATCGAACTTTGCAAGAATTGGCTAGGTCTATGTTAAATGAATATGAACTACCTCTGCATCTCTGAGCAGAAGCAGTAAATACAGCATGTTATGTAATGAATAGAGTTATGATTAGACCGATTCTTAACAAAACCCCATATGAGCTATGGTTCAACAATAAACCAAACATCGCTTACTTCAAAGTGTTTGGATGTCCTTGCTATATTCTTAATACAGGTGATCAGTTAGGAAAATTTGAGGCAAAGGCTGATGAAGGCATCTTCATGGGTTACTCTTCGAGAAGCAAAGCTTATAGAGTCTACAACAAAAAGACTAAAACAATCGTGGAGTCAATCAATGTGAAATTTGATGAAGGCGTTGATGATCAGGAAACATCCAAAAGCAACGTTGAAGAGGAGAAAGAAAAAGATGAGCTTGGTATGAATGTCTTAGTTCTTATCTCCTTGAAAATGGGTTCAAAAAGGGATGTGTAGACACCACACTATTTCTGTTGCATGAAAACGATGATCTTTTGATTGTTCAAATATATGTTGATGACATCATTTATGGTGCTACTAACAAGTTATTGTATGAGAAATTTGAAAAATTCATGCAGGAAAAATTTGAAATGAGCTTGGTTGGAGAGTTAAAATTCTTTTTAGGATTTCAAATCCAACAAAGCGATAAAGGCACATTCATTTCTCAAACGAAATATATTAGGGAACTTGTCAACAAATTTGGATTGAAAGATGCTAAACCAGCAAGAACTCCCATGAGTACAACACTAAAACTTGACAAGGATGAAAAAGGTAAGACAGTTGATCAAAAGCAGTACAGAGGTATGATTGGATCACTCCTTTATCTGACCGCCTCTAGACCTGACATCATGTTTTCTGTCTGCTTATGTGCACGTTTTCAATCTAACCCAAAAGAATCTCATTTAAAAGCTGTTACAAGAATTATAAGATATTTGTTGCACACCCCACGGTTTGGTCTTCGGTATCCATTAAACGATAATTTTGAATTGAAAGGTTTTTCAGATGCTGATTATGCTGGAAATTTAGTTGATAGAAAAAGTACTAGTGGAGCATGTTTTATGTTAGGACATTCATTAGTTGCATGGTCGAGTAGAAAACAGAATTGTATTGCATTATCCACAACAGAGGCAGAGTATATTGCTTTGAATAGTTGCTCTGCTCAAATCTTATGGATGATACAAACTTTGCATGACTATGGCCTAAATTTTAAACGTGTACCACTAATGTGTGATAGCAAAAGCGCAATCGATCTCACAAATAATCTTGTACATCACTCGCGAACAAAACATATAGATGTCATACATCATTTTATTAGAGATCATATTTCCAAAGAAAATATCTGCATAAATTTTATTTCAACTGATTCTCAATTGGCAGACATTTTTACAAAACTCCTACCAGAAAATAGTTTTTGTAAACTACGACTCAGCTTAGGTGTTTTAGAAATTTGCTGAATATTTAACATTCTTTTTCTCCTGACAAATCATCGAAGAAATAAATAGTGATCGAAAAAAGTGATGAGTATTGATATTTATCATATATTATTACTCGAGACGGTATAATTAGTAAATTTTTCAAATTAAACAAGAGTCATAAAACTTTTGTTGGTAAAAAATTCCATGACCATCTCTACTTCTATCATATTTCTAACAACCATCACTCATCAAAATTCTATATAGTTTGTCGATGTGTGGTATTTCAAACAGGAATCGTTCGTTTTTCATTTTCACAATTTTTTAAAAAAAAAAAGGTAATAATAATAATAATAAATACCAAATTATTCATTCTCATTTAAAAGTCCTCACGGTTATGCATGGGTGAATTACTTGGAATTTGTTATGTGCTTCCATGCTCATTTAAAAGTCCTCACGGTTATGCATGTATGGAACGCATATCAAAAGTTGATTTTTAAAATAAACAAGTTGATTCTAATCCCATTTAAAAGTCCTCACGGTTATGCGTGGTTAGAAGATACTTGAATTCATTTATTTTTTTAAAATAAAATTGAAATACTACTAATCTCATTTAAAAGTCCTAACGGTTATGCATGGTTAGTAGATATTCAAATTCCTGATATAAATATACCACAAATAGACATAACTATATGGTTTTATATGATGACAACATTTCCATCATTCTAAAAGTGGAATATGCGCCTAACAAAATATTTATGATTTTTTGGTTGATTTTTTTTAAATTTAATATTTATATTCGATTGAGTCTTAATATTAGATCGATATCGATCACTTTATCTCTATTTTCCCTAACACTATTATTCTTTTGCTGATAACAAAAGGAGGAGAGAAAAGTTAAGATTTTAGCAAATAAAATTCATATATTTGCATATGCATATAGATTCATTTGCATATTTTTATTCTCAATGCATATATGTAGGGGGAGTATTGTATAGATAGGAAACATTTAAATAGGGGGAGCAAATTGAACGATCAAATATATTTAATACATTCAAAATCTTAAATATATGTTTGTTATCATCAAAAGGGGGAGATTGTTGAATATGCGCTTATATGATTTTTGTTTGATGATAATAAACATATATACATTCGTTTAAATGTATTTGTTAATGTACTATTTTATTTTTCACAGGTTAAATAAATATTTGCTGAATAAAATAGATAACACAGATTTTGAATTCAAACGAATATTTTATTCAAACAAATATTTATTACAATTTTGAATAGTACAATTTCAAGCTCTCACTATACATATACAACTTTGATTACAATACAACATAATTTCACATTTACATCAGCACCTCACTACATATCACTCACATTCGTATTTATCTTCAACTTTATTTCAGATAGAATCAAGCATCTGAGCAATCTGCAAAAATATTCACTAACGCGGTAAAATAGAAAAAGAAATATTTTTTGCAATATAAAATGTGAATATTGAAAATAATATTTGCCTCAGTTATTTGGGTTGTTCGTCATCATTTAAATTTGAATTCATCATACACGAATAGCTTGTGACATACACAGTGTATCACTGTATATGCCACAAGGCTGTGCACACCGATATACACTTGATAATGCTACAGGGACAGGTGAGCACAGGTCAAATCCAAATGCAAAGCCGGGTTCAACTCACGTGCAATATATTTAAAATCACGACACGAGCACAAGGTCAAACCCGAGCTGTAAAACTGGGTTCAACACAGGGCTACATGAAGTATGCAAGCTCGACTAACAGGTTCATCCTCTTCATTAAACAACTCCAGACCAACAGCAACAGGGCCAAATGCAAACAAAACAAGTCACAATGTAGAGCATGCATGAAACAGTGGAATGAACCAGTGATATAAGGCAACAAGTATAACACTGCACAAATTCAACACAGCACCAAAGCACAAAGGCTTAAATGATCAAGTGCTAAAAGATACAACAAACACAGAGGCAACATGAATGTAAACTGCACATAAACAGACATGAACAATGTCACAGCAAACAAGGTGCACCAGACCAGACCAGGTTACAAGATGATCAAGGCACACTCCAAGTTCAAGTGGACAGTGAAGGCAATACACAAGTGAAGTAAACAACAATGTCGAGCTCAATGCAATACAGTGACAACTACCTAATGATCAACTGGAACTATAATGAAGTCATAATCAAAACATGAATGAACACTTACACTTACAACATGCAAATGCATCAAAACAATGTCGAAGTTATTCCAGCAACATGACAGCAAACAGAAGTGCACCAGTACAAAAGAAGTCAATGCAACATGAACCAACTCCAAATGCATCAGTAGCATATATTACAAGGATGAACACACGAGAATGGACAAGGCACAGATCAAGTTCAAGTTATACAAGACAGCTACAACACAAAAGTTTTCAAACCAACTACAAATGCACAGCATACATACGAAACAGAGAAACCAGAAGTCAAGTTATAAAATTCAAGTGCCATAGAAGTCAAAATTCACGAATGAAAAAAGAAATCAAGTGCGTACGCGTATTCTTTGAAATAGTCAAAGAAAAGTAAAAGTAGAAAGTCTCTGCCATATGAATCAAGGAATCGAACAAGTCATATGATCAAAGCCGTGACCATCAATATACGATTTGAAGAAGTCAGAAACAATCTCAAACATTCAAGCATCATCAAGTGGCAGAGAAATGAGATTGACAAAGTCAAATAAATCATCAGCATCAAAGTGTAATCGAACGGCAAAGCAACAAATTTTGAAGCAATCAGACGAACGAAAAATCAGGGTAACGAACCTTATAAAATGCCCCAATCATCATCGGCATGAAGACATGAGTTCGAATACAAAAATCGAAAAGCAAAAAAGCATAAATTCTTACCAAAGCAAAAATCAAACTCGTCGAAGCAGCAGTGAGCAACGAAGAATTGATCGAGCAAGGCAACATGCAAATTCCTATCGATCGAGCAAATAGCGCAGCTTCGAAAGCCCTAGTTTTTGGACGAAGAGGAACAGCCATTATCGCATACGAGATAAAAGAAAAGGGCCGGCATAGTGGAAAAAATAAAAGAAGTTTGGGCCGGTTTATTTTTCTTTTGGACTTAAAAGTTCTTAAACTATGGTTTTTTAGTTTAGTTTTATTTTTAAATTTGTGTTTAAAAATTCTCTTTTAACCTTTTTAATTTTCTAGTCGTGTGACTAGGGGACAAACTACGGTGTGTAGTTTGGGAATTCGTAACTCGGTGGTTGAGTTGTGGCCAGGGTTTTGAGCATAGAGTTAGGATAGTCAATAGCGGGTATAGCGAGTTTACGTGTGTAAGCGAGGGACTTTCTAATTTCTAGTAGAAACCTTGGGGGCAGCACGTAGGTAGGGTTTTGCCGAAGCTGGGTAAATTCTGTGTTGTTCTGTTCTGCATTTTACTATTCTGCTATTTATTTCTGTGCTGGTAATATTCTGTGATCTGTGTTAATATTAGTTTATAAGCTTCTGCAATTAATTTTTATAATTAACACTATCACCCTATTCACCCCCCCTCTAGGGTGAAATCGATCCTACAAGGTTTGTTGCTGGGAACGAAGCAAAAGATATGCTTAATAACATCCATTAAGGAAGTTGTGGCGATCACACCAGAGGGTAAACTCTAACTAGGAAAATCCTCCGCTATGGATACTTTTGGCCCACGTTATACAAAGATGCAGCCGAGTTCACTAATAAATGTGACAAATGCAAAAGATTTGCCAAAATCCTAAGACTGCTACCTACCAGTTTGATCCAAATGGTCCGCTCTTGACCCTTCACAATTTAAGGGATTGATCTAATCGAGGAACTCCCCATAGGTTAAGGGCGTCAGACATATGCCATAGTGGCAGTGGATTATTTCACCAATTAGGTGGAAGCTAAACCCTCGAACAAAATTTCATTTGCCAAGGTGATCAACTTCCTAATATGAAACATCCTGTGCAGGTATGCGGTACCACAGAAGATCATATCAGACAACGGACTACAATTTGATAGTGAAAAATTCTCTAGTTGGTGCCAACAACATGGGATTGCTAGAAGTTTCTTAGTTGTAGCTTATCCTCAAATGAACGGGCAGATCGAAGTGGTAAATAAGGTATTGAAAACGATGATCAAAAAGAAATTGGAGAAGTCTAAGGGGGAATGGTCAACGAACTGGTTACTGTAATATAGGCCTACCGAACTTCGTACAAAACCATGATAGGGCATAAGCCATTTGCATTAGCATACGGGGTCGAAGCCATGCTCCTAGTCGAAACAGCGATCCCATCGTATCGAAGGATACATTACAATTTGGAAGAAAACGAGGAGCTCTTGAGCATGTCACTAGACTCGATCGAGGAGAAAAGAAACGATGCTGCCCTCAAAGTTGCCGCTCATAGATAGAAAGTGGCAAGGAATATAACTCCAAGGTGAAGCCTCAGCACTGCGAGAAGGGGACTTGGTACTCAAGCGGTCTTCCCATGAGCAGCAGCACTAGATCGAATTTGGGAAGGGTCATTTATTATTCATAAGGATTTTCATAATGGCGCTCAGATCATGTCAATAGTAGACGGAGAGGCGTATGGGAAAGCATGGAATCTCTAACACCTCTGTCGTTATTTCTCCTGAACTGTAAGGAAGCATGTATTACCTGAAGCAATAAAAGAAAGACAGTGGACGTAGGCATATTTCAGCCGAACCACCATAAAATTTGGTGTCTTGAATTATTTGTCTTATTTAAACTTTCTTTTACTTAGTTGTTTATCTAATGACCATTCCTATTATGAGAAATCGCAAGCACTCGACGACAATGATGAAAATAAGATAGCCACAACAAAAGGCATGAAACAAGCCTAGGAAGTTCGCTAATAACAATTGGCACCCTCAAGCCGGCAATAATGAACCGACTATAAGCCACGAATTAGGCATGATGTGGTGCCTAGGAAGTTCATCATTAGCATTCAGCTAGCTGGAAACTGCGAACTGATTATAAACCCCATTGTTAATGCATGGCTGCAGCCAGGGGTAGTTTGCGATTGACGATCGACACTACACATGCCACCAATGATAAATCAATTAATACTCACGACATAGGCAATAGCCTAAGTAATTATCGTCCGCGATCGGCCTTGAACATAGCGATGCATTTATGGTCTCCCACATCTCAGAACGCAATGACAATTAGCTAAGTCATAAAAATTTCACAAGTAGACAAGGCGGACTATAAAAATCACACGTCACAAAAGTCATTCCAGATAAACATACAAAGGACAAAAGTTGAACATTGCAACATTGAATCTGTATATGCAAATTTTTTTATACATATATATGTACATACACGGAACGACCATACTTCCTCCAAAAATGCGTACAAAAAAAGGGGAGGGAAATTTCCTCAACTAAGCAGGAGGGACATCCTTGTCACTCGACCTACTCCCTTCGACTATGTCCTTCGGAAGCTCAGATCGCTCAAAGGACTCAACCGCTCTATGTGATGCCTCAACAGCATCCTTTGGTGGCACAGCATGCCTTGAAGCCATCCTTGCACAATGCAAGCAAGAAAGGTAAGAAATCTTACGGTCTGAGATAAATGATAGCAAAGTTGAAGTAAAAAAAATGAGATACCTAGGGTAATATTGTGTGGGTCACCAAACCCCTCAAAATCCGAACCCTCTTCATCATCCTCATCTTCCGCCAGCAGCTCATATCCCCTAGCAATGGCCTTAGTCTCTTCCACCATGAATTGACGCTTCATCATCCCAACATTGTACATGGCTTCTTCCTCCTACGCAACTGCAGCCTTAGTCTCCTTAATGAGTCGAGTATGGATTCCAACCATCACTTAGGTGTAGTCGTCCATCCACTGAAGGTTCTCTTGCTTCCAAAACATGTAGTAGGTGTCCTTCATCATCTGATTAACCATCTCACAAAAGTCGCTAGACTTGTCGACATCGGCTTAGAGGGACACCACCTTGTTCATATACTATTCTTTGTCCTTCCTCAACCGAACCAGCTCTGTCTTCAGCATATCGATCTCAGCCTTATAAGCATCCTTTTCTTTGCGCCACTCACCATGAGACTTCTTCAGCTACACCAAGACTTCCTGGGATTTCTTTATATTTACCTTAAGAGAGTAGATACACTCTAGATCCTTCTACCTAGCTTCATCCACTGAATTCACAGCCTCATCAATCTGTGCTTTGCATAGTTCGATGGCATATCTCATCGCTTCTTGCTTAGCTTTCTTTATCTCATTCGCATAAGGCGCTTCAACTGACTCCAATTTTACATCCTTCTCCCTGAGTGCTCTACAGATATCCTTTACCTACAGGCATAGCCGTACATTAACACTCCCGACTTCCTCACTGGCCAAGGCTAAAAGAGATTGGTAATCAACAATTTTTCTAGTCTCGTCAATAATCTTGTAACGACCCGAAATTTTGGGTCGCCAAAATTGAACATTTAATTCATTTTAAATGTTGAATATGGATTATAATTTGAATTTTTAAATTAAAAGAATTTGGTTAAAACAATAAACTCTGTTCAAATTTCAAATACGAGAATTAAATTGGAATTTGAATAATAATAATTCGAAATTCGAAATTGAGATAAAGGTAATTCAGGATGTAAATAGTGATAAAAATAGGTTTAAAGGTTTATTTAGAGTTATTTAAGTGTAAATAGCATGGTGGGAATTTTAGATGAATTTTAAAGTCGACAAATTAATATTTGGAATTTTATATTAATTTAAAAATGAATTTAATATTATTAAAATGCAAATAATTAGATTTTAGTCCGGAATGAGCCAGAATGATTTTTAATACGCTTATAAATTTTATATGAATTATTGTTAAGTTAATAAAATTTTAAAAGTGGAAATTTTGAGTGATTTCGACAATTTTGAAAATCGCTTAATTTAATAGACGAGTTAAAATAGCCTTCCTGGGCACAGTCTCGGAATTCGACGAAACCAGTTCCATTGGATCCATAATAGTTAGTTATTATCAGATTTCAATTTTCGTAGCAATCGGAGTTGTCGTTTGACCCCGGCAGCTCGAAACGCATAGAAATCGATTGAATCGGTTTAATTTAAAATTAATCGTTTAATTCTGTAACTCGCACATACGACCGAATTAGCTTACGAAACTTGTTCCATTGTGTCCGAAACGCGGAAAAACCTTAGAATCGCCTATCGGAACGTATGAATCGGAGTTCGTTTGCATGTGTGGTTATATTGAGAATTTTATTAATTAAATAATATTAAACAATATATATATATATTATATTATCGTTCAAACCCTAAGCATATCACAGGCCGCCGCTAATATTCATTCTATGGCCGGTAATCGCTCATCTTCTTCCTCTTTTCTCTTGAAATCCACACATTAATTCGAAATTCCTCCAACTGGAGAATCATAGCACTCGTCGAGATCTACGATCTGAATGGTAGAGATGGGTTTTAGAGTAGCGGAGAGGGAGTTTGAGGGCTGCGTTCGTATAGGGTTTGCACGCGAATCTTGGGAGATAAGGACCACCGAGCTCGACGAATTGGCCGGCGATGGTGTGTCTCGTGCAGAGCTTCAAAATGGCGACACCTGATCGTGGTCTCGACAAGCGATGGAGGAGTGAGGTGAAGCCCTAATGGGTGGCACGGTGGGTTCTTTGTTCGGTTATGTCCTGATGCTTGCGCGCGTGGCAAGGAAGAAGAGGATTTTGTTTCTTACGGCCTTGATTTCTGGTTCTGGATCCTACGGTCTGGATGATGTATGGGTAAAATAAATTAGAGTTTAAAAGGAAATTGTTTTAAATTAGTATTCAAACTTTGAAAATTCATATCTAGTTCATTCGTGATCAGAAATTTATGAAACTGGCGACATTGGAATCGCAGAAAAGATTTCTACGCGATGATGCAAATCTGGAATCGTTCCGGGCAAGTAGGAATTTGAGTTAAATCGAACATCGTTCGGTTTAATTTAAATTTCGAACGCTCGCCGAAACTCAAGGTGAGTTATTCTCACTCACATCTGGATACTAGTAAAGTAGACAGCTAGTATTGATTGTTTGTTTGGATGTTTAGCTGAATATGTTAATTATTATAAAAATAAATCGATATATATTTGGTTGTGCTAATATTTGTGGATGCAGGGAAAAACAGATTGGAGGGATCCAACTGGATTCCTCACAATGTAGTATTATTTTTATAATCGATGATGATGCCTGTTTATATATTGTGGATGATAATTTTGGAATTAACTGGTATTGTGATATTGTGGTATAAATTACCAATCCAGAATATTAATTATAAGAAATTTGGAGTTTAATTATAAAGGAATTGAATTGAGTTTCAAAGGAAATTAAGAAAAGTAATAAATAAGGAATTTTAAAAGAATATAAAAATTTGGATCTATTGGATGGAAAACTGAAATAAAATTCAATTGGAATAATGCTGAGTAAATTATAAATCCATAATTAATTGTAAATGGATAAATTGAATTTTTGAGAAATAAAAGGTATTGTTAGATAATGGATTTAAAAGAATTAAAATCTGAAATCTATTTAAAAATGGAAATTTAATATTGTAAAGATAAAAAAAGAGAAATGTTATAAATTGACAAATGTGAAAGTAAATTTATGTTATTAAACCATAAAACTAAATTGAATAAATAAACAGAAATCGTGAGAAGGATTTCTGTGATGTTTAAGAGGATATGAGATTCCCTGGGAAGAACCAAGTTCGAGTTTAAACTGATTTTATAAAAAGAAAGTTTTGAAGTTTAAACTTGTTTAAAAGAGTGTTTGGAATTTTTTTTTTTTTTTAAAGTAACTATTTATTAATTAGTAATAGTAAAGTAATTATTCTTTTATAAATGGATTTGTTTAAAAAGCTAGTTTTGACCTAAGTATATTGCAATAAGTCTTAATCTTTTTACAACTCTATTTTTAAAATATAGTTTAACTAAAACCTTAAGTTAAATCAAGTTATATCCTATAAAATAGTTTTGCTTTGAATATTTTGAAATTATATTTTGAGTATATAATTAGTAGTAAATTTACATATTTAAAGTTATTTCAGAATAAAATGTTTTAATTATTTTAAATCTAAAATGTTTTGAACTTGGATATTTCCAATGGGAATATATGGTAAAAGATTTACCTTGTAAGGAAAGAACTTTGGGAATTATTTTCAATTGGGCTTTGAAAATTTGGAAATATATCTTTTTAAAGATATTTGACGCAAATAAATAATTTGGGAATTATTTATCGTGTGATGGATGTTATGGATGTCTATGAATATAAATTGATAGTTAAATCACCGACTATCAATATTGGACAAATGCGTTGATCGTTTCGAAGAGACCGGGATCGAGATTTATTTCTCGAAAACCACTTCGATCCGGTTTGTACGTTTCGTGTAAACGATTTTGGATTCGAAGATGGAGCAGTGAAGTGCAAGGGCTAGTCGCTACTAATCCTGAGGATATTTCCAAAATGGATGTAGTAGGAGTAGTGCCTTCGGTTCCGTTCGAACCCGGGACGGACTTGTATGGACGAATGCTTGCGAAACATCGTCAGGTGGACGATGGGCATTCTAAGTGAAAACGTTCTAAAGGTAACGTTTAGCCTCAAGCCTCATCAAATGGGAATGATTGAAAATCAGGGGATATGCAGCAAGGTTAGGTGGGTCATGCCCAAGCAGGACAAGATAATTCCCCTGTCTAGATGTCCCTTATTATATTTCGGCTTAGTGGGTGGTTGGTCGCGCCAACCACGGGGTTTATCTTGTCCGGGACTGTTCAGTAAGGAATGGTTCCGGCCTTGTGTTGCAGGGGATGAAGGGAGTAGTCCTCGGTACGGTGATCTAGGCCCCGTACTGTGACAGGTGGTACCCCAGTGCCTAGTCATTGTTGGAAATCCATTTTCCCTACGAGCCTTGTACGAGTTTTGTTTGTATTACCCACTTTGTGGCTAGTAGCTGGAATTTAATCATGTAACAATTTCGGCTATTTTATAAGTATTTGTAAATAGACCCTATTATAATATCAGAGGATTTCTATAAAAAGTGTTTTAGCTATCGTAAGGTAAAAACCCGACATGTTTATTTGTGGCGTGGTCTTACGAGATGCTTTTGTTTCAAAGGATTTTTGAAACTTTAATAATCAATTTGGATGCATATTTGGTATCAGCTGGTATTCCAGACTGACTCGGGTGTTATTTTATTATAATGCTCGGGTCAGACCGAGTATTATTTATACAGGACTTGATGCTTTGGAGCAGGAGAGGAGCTGGAGCCGAGACGTATTATCTATATATATATGTATGGTCCGCTGCTGTGATTGTATGGTATGTCTGATTTGTGATTGTTGAGGTATGAGAAACTCTGATGATGTGATGTATAAACAGTTATAGATTTCATTTTGTGTAAAGATCTATATTTACTATTATATTTTATTTCGCTGCGACTGTGAGATTCTGATATTGTTTAGTTTCTTCTTCTTCTTCTATCTCTTCTTCTTTAACCCTAATGGTTCGTAATTCTGCGCCACTTGAGTTAATAGAGGTTAAATAGTGTTGATTCAAGGGGTACGGATTTGCGGGCTGTCACAAATCTGGACCATTCTCGTTGTTAGATTGGCGAAGTCAAGGGTTTTTGCCTCATTTAATATTCCAACCATAGGATTTCGAGGCAAGGGGAACTTGATATCATAATCGCTGGATGGAGACCCGCATAGGCAGGGTTAATATCAGGGTGATGCTCGGAAGGATTCCTCGTCGATGGTTGAAAATTTAGAAATAGGTATCGTTATTTTCTTCCCCTAATTCACTAGGCACCTCATGTACTTTAGGACCAGAGGGATTTTAACAATGGCAATAGGAAGAAGCTTGAGAACCAGGAGAGGTGGCATCTTTGTTCGGAGACCTTACACATTTATAAGATGTCTCTTGGCTGTTTCCTCTGCCCAAGCCTGATGGAGTCACCTCAACATTATTTTGTGCAGTCTTTCCCTTTCAGGAGGCAATCTTAGAAGGAACGGAGGCCCCTTTCATATGTTTGAACTATTCAAGATGTCAAGACATCTCATTCCTCTTCGGTCTTCTTCTTTTTCCGACAAAGAAAGTAACAACTTTAGAGCAGAGAAATGAAGAATTCATAAACACAAAGAATGCAAGACAATTGGACACTGTAAGCTACCACATACCCTTAAGGGAGACTGGATCAAGTGGTCGGGATTGGGCCACACGTAAGTAGGGAATATACTGGGACGAGATTGCACTCAGAGGAGGGACACATGGCGACTGAACTTTTTTTGACTAAAGAGGGTCGTGACTCATCTAAAAATAAAAAATTCTCAAGAAGAACCCCAAGGTCCATGCAGAAATCGAAAGTACTTGTAGAAAGCCCGAATGTCTCACTAATCCTCACTCCACTTTGCACTGGAAGAACAGGCACTCCACTTAGGTCATCCATCGCCACACTCTCTTAAGAAGGGCCGACGACCAACGTTGGCTCAGGTGCCAACTCAGGCTGGTCCAACTTCTTTGGCCATTCCCGCATGGCCTCGACATTCTACAAGGAGGTCTAGCCCAGATCTTTGCCGCCTATAAACTCCACTTCCTAAGAATCATGGGCCTTCGATTCTATTTCCCTTGAATCTTCCTCCGACCCTTCCTCATCCTCACTATGACCTTCCAAATGAGAACCATCCTCTTCATCAGGAGAAGGATCATCCCGTATGCACAAAGATTTCCTCGAAAGAGGAGGAAAAACAGCACTCTTCTTACGCCTTAGTTTCTTCAAGGCCCCGTTTTCCCTTTTAGCAGAACTTGGCCTGATCTTGAACATGGATTGACCTGGATCAATTAGATTAAAAAAACCTAGGGCTATGTCGCAAAGCAAGAATGGGGCTCCCCTCTCAACCTTAGGAATAGCTAAGATTTCATTGGCCATCTTATTTAAATGTTTGTCCTCTACCGCCTTTACACAACCTAAAAATATAGAGCATTAGGAAACCAAGTCGATAGAAAACTTAGAAGAGGATATAAAGAAGACCAACGTCGAAAGTGAAAACATGTTAAGGGATGGCGCCATCAAGCATACAGAAGTAATCCTTCTTAAACAAACTAAATTTTGAGTATAAGTCAAGAACCGGCTTGAACTTATAAGCTGGCTCTAAGATGATGAAGGGGCTTCCCTTTTGGTAATCTCTCATATTGTACAAGTACCCGATCTCTTTGTAGGTGGGGGTATTTGATAACGCTTCACAAATATGAGATATAAGCATGTCAAGATTGCATAGGAGTTCGGCCGAAGCTGTAGAGGAGCGACTTTTAAGTATACCATGAAACAGGTGATCTAACATGTAAGCAAAGGAATTGCACCACACATGCAATGATATATACTATATGCCATGTATCCCTTCGGAGGAGAGCATGCCCTGTCGTTTGGTCTTGGTAGTAGCATGTCCCGACGAACGATCCTGAATGTCGTAGCTATGGATTTAAGCTTCTCAATTATCAACATGCTAGGATAACACTCAAAAGGCTTCACCAGCGTCTGGTTGGGAGCGTAGCCCTCCACTATTGAATATGCGGAGCTAGGTTGTTTTGGCGATTAGCGGGAACATCAAAAGAAGAAGCGTCAGCTTCGACAGGCTATGCTAACACATGCTTAGAGCGAGGCTCAAGACCAGACGACATTTTCCTGCACCAGGAATAAATGGCAGGCATAAGATTCAACACACTAATAGCTATGCAATCGTAACAAGAGTAAAACGGTAGTAATGGATTTAACACATTAGAAATCATGCAATCATAACCAAAAGGTAAACGCTCATGGAAGAACTCCTATCGTTTGGTGCGGTTAGTGTCATACACCAAACCAAAACTTCCAAAACCCAAACTACTACTCCTAGAACTACACACTTGGCTCGGCATAAGCAAATTTGGTCTGGCATCACTTAAAACACCGATCCAAAGCCAAATGGTATCGTGGGGCTGTGCAAAATCAGACAAGCACCATGCAAAAACCACTTCGATCCAACACCCATTCCACTACAAGCCAGCCACATTTACTACCATGCCCAAATCTAACACGCAAGGAGACCAAGCACAATATGAAGTAGCCTCTTCTGCCTGATCAAAATCCTTCCACCATCGATGTCCACAGCAATCAAACCTCCACTTGTTCTAGAGTCCGCCACCGCCGAAACATTATAGAGAAAAAGCACTCATTCGAAAAAGTTCTTCCTCCTCCAATTCAGGAAAAAACATCCAAAAACCCTAGGAGTGAAGACACCCAAAAAAAACTAAGGATAAGTCGAAAATTGAGGATCTACCATACCTTAGACAACGGTGAAATACAAGAAAGGCAATTTAGAGTATTAGGAGCTTTAGGAAATACGAAGGAAATTGAAAACTTTTGGTGTCCAAAAGTGGAAGAAACAAATAAAGGAAGGGGAACTGTATTTATAAAAGAGAGAAGGAGGAAAAGACAAATAAATAAGGGATACCAAGCATCTCATTGGTTGAGAGGAAAACCAAGCCCGAACCAAAGGAGCTGAAGTGATGTAAAGGAAAGCAGATGGAGTTAGAGTGTAGAAGGCAAGAATGATGGACCAAACATCTAGTCCGGCATTTACTGAAATGCCAAACCAGATATCTAGTTCGGCATTAACTGAAATACCGAATTAAGTACTTGGTCCGGCATTCACTGAATTGCCGCACCAGGTATCTGGTCCGGCATTGCACGAAGTGCTGGACTAGATGTCTAGTCCGGTACGGCACCAAAGTTCCAAACTAAATTTTTGGTTCAGTACCTAAGCTTGATGGACCAAACGTTTGATCTGGCAAATGGGCGTCTCCAAGCAAGATACCGAATGAAGCAACAACCAAGCAAACTATAGACGAGATGCCGGACCAGGTCCTTCTGCCCAAATCTCGAACCAGACTCAGGGAGTTATAACCTCAACCTCCACACTTCACAACTCTAATCCATAAATACCTGAGCTTCCCAACAACAATGGGGACCGAATTTCGGAGAAAAGAGGGAAAACTCTACTGTGACTCAACCACCTAGCTGCTCTAAGTTTTTGCTCTTTCTAATCAAATTTGTATTTGTAACCAAATAAAAGAAGCATAATAAGATGGACAATGGATTGTTCTATGACTATAATAATTATCTATTAATAATTATTCTATGACTATAATAATTGTTCTATGACTATTAATAATAAGATGGACAATGGATTGTTCTATTCCAACTTTGAATCTGTGAATTGTTCTATGACTATAATAATTATCTATTAATGCATTGGAACATATTAAGCTGCATATCAAACAACTTAAAGGTCACTTAACCAAATCCAAACTTGGAGGTGTTTGCCCAATTTTGAAGCAAACGCTCTCACACACACACATATATACGTATACATAGTGATATATGTATAAATAACTATAAAAGTAATAATTGAGTATTTATCTTAAAATTGTTTAAGGTAAATCATATAAAATTTCATATATTAAAATATTCAATTAAAATGCTTAATTAAATAAATGAATTTTTTAATAAATATTTAATTGAACGTTAATTAATTGAAAAATATATACATATGCTTGCATAAATAAAAACAATAAAGGTTATAGTGTAATTACTAAAATCTTCTAATTTTATCAAAACTATTTTGGGAAATTAAACTAAATAGATTTCTTAAAATTTTAAAATATTTAACTAATATATTTAAGTAATTAATTAGTTAATTTATTAATATATATAACTATAATGGTTGTAGTTAAACATTCTTCTTAAATAGTTTAAGATGAATAAAATAAAAAAAATTGGACTTTAAATAAATTTTCGTTAAATTAGTTATTAAATTAAGAATTAAAATTAATTAAATGTGGTTTAATTGATAAGGTACAGTGTTGTACTTTTATATATATATATATATACATATAAGTAATTTGTTATTGTTTACTTTGAGTGGATATGGCGTATCGTAAGTGTACGTAAAGTCAAGTTGACTATGCAAAATAATAGACATAACATGTAATGGAAGACAATCGACATAAACTAGTGTTTAGTATAAAATGTGTAATTTACCAGTCACTAGAACATTGTTCTGACCGCTTCCTCATTACAACCCATAGGATAGCTTTAAAGGAATAAGAACTGGTAGAAGGTGGGAATGGTGGAAGGATGGATTTCCTTATTCATTTTCAACACTTACGAGGAAATAAAGATTAAAGGTGTCGCCTTGGTCAGTAATCATATATTTTATTGTACTTTACTATTCTGTTGTGAGTTTATATCGATAGTGTTTTGATATACCTTTTTATTTGTTGGATACCAAACACCAAGAGGATCCATATTTTGGTGGACTTGGATTTTCAATTAGCAAAAATTCGAGCCTAATAAGGTGTGAGTCGTTACAAGTATAGTGTTTTGAATATGATAAGACTAGATATCTAAAAAGAAACTGACCAACAGTGAAAAATCAAAGGATCCTTCCAAATTTGATTCAATCAAAAAGATGAATCGGGCATTCACAACATAGGAAGAGACATAACATCAAATAATGCAGATTCAAAAACAGAAAGCAATTAGGTATTCTTTATGGCTAATAACGAACAGATACCGAATACCAAATAGGAAAAACTCTAGATAATGGATGCTTAAGACACATGCTTGAAAATACATAACTAGTAGCATATATCACTTATAAAGATCGCGGAATATCAAATTTTGGGATAACTTTAAGAGCATCATTGGCATCGACAATTATAAAATAAAGGCATGGTAATTCCAAAAATCCTCTTATTTTAGATGTTTAATTAGTTAAAAATTTACAATATAATTTACAAAGTATAGGTCAATTACATGATAAAGGCTTTAGAATAAATTTTAAAAAGGACACCTATCACATCTTAGATCATGATTTTAGAACTATATTTGAAAGAATTAGGAAAGGAAATATCTATGTTTTCAGTATGAAAGTCTCAAATGATAACCTATGTTTTATGGTTGAATCAAATGAACCTTGTATTTGGCATCTACATTTTAAATACTCTAATTTTAAAAATCTATCAAAAATACCAAGATATGAACTTGTGAGAGGCCTTCCAAAAATGAACTTCATACTAGAAAAACTATGAGATGATTGTAAAATGGGAAAACTCAATAATAAATCATTTAAGTCTAAGGATATGATATCTACTTTACACCTTTTAGAACTTTTTCATCTAGATCTCTTTGGGCCATCTTAGGTAGAATCAATAACTATAATAAATTCTTTTTTGTAACAGCGGACGATTTTTCAAAATATACATGGTCAGTTTTTTGAAACGTAATTAAAAAAAATTGAAATTTAAAACCTATGCTAAAAGAATTTAAAATAAAAAATCACCTAAAATTAAAACTACAAGAGTGATCACAACTAAAATTATAGGAATTGACCGTTGAGGACAATTCAAAAATGAAATCCTTGAAATTTTTTAAAGATACGATTCTTGATTTTTCATTTCCTGTTATGCCTCAAAAAAATGAAATAGTACAGTATAAAGATAGATCTGTTCAAGAATGTGTGGAATATTTTAAATAATAGTGGTTTACCTATGAATATTTAGGATGAGGCTGTAGTGATAGCTTGTTATATTCTAAATAAATTTTTTATCAGATCACTTAAATAGAAAAAACCATATGGACTATTCTTTGATAAAAGCTAGAAGTTTCCTTTTTAAAAGTTTCCAGAATCAAATGTTTTATTCATACAAAAGACAATTCAGATAATTTTGATGAAAAAGTTGACAAAGGAATATTCAATGGATATTCTATCAGAAGCTAAACATATATAATTTATAATATAAGAACTAATTTAATTGAAGAAACATTATTTGTTTTATTTAATGGAAACTTTAAAACATCAATATTAGTAATGACTAAGAAGATTTCACTAATCTAAATAATAAAATATTAAAACGAAACTAATAGTGATGAAGATATAAATAGGAATAAATAACTAAAACTATAATATTAAAAGTTCATCCTAAAGTGGATAAATTAGGAAATACTAAATCTTTTGCAAGAACTAGGAATAAATTAAACAAAATGAGTAATGTTATATTCATCTCAACAAAAAAAACCTAAAAATACAAAAGAAGCATTAATTAATGGTTCATGGATCCTTGTTATGTAAGAAGATTTGAATCCGTTTAAAAGAAATAATATTCGGGAATTAGTTCCTCGAGCTGAAAATCAATCTATTATTGGAATTAAATCGGTTTGTAAAAGTAAATTAAATGAACTTGGAGAGGTTGTGAGAAGTTAAGCATGATTAATAGCTTAAGGTCATAATTAAGAAGAAGGTATAGGTTATAAAGAAGATGCTTTGGACCAAAGGTCTCTATTCTTAAAGCTCATGCACAAAAAGACCCTACTCATAAACCCATGTAAATTAGATCCCCATTTTGTTATTTTTTACCAAACTTTCCCCTTATAGAAAATAGGCCCAGCATCGAAATCAGGGGAAAAAGTAGCATAAATTAGTTAAAAACTAAAAATAGGGACCTAATTTTCGCAACTATTTCGGCAGACTTTTCTTCCGTCATCTTTCAGTTCTGGGGACTAGGAAGTCATTCCTTGTATGAAGAAACTATTCCTCTAATAGCACGACTGGAAGTTATAAGAATATTGGTCGGATTCACAAATTAATAATTTTATATTATATTAAATGGACGTAAAAAGTGCTTTCCTAAATTGAGTAACTAAAGAAGATGTATATGTTGAACAACCCTCAACAGTTAAGGATGCAAAATTTCCTAACCGTATTTATAAATTGAAAAGTGCATGATATGGTTTAAAACAAGCACCTCATCCATGGTATAATAGACTAAAATCTTACTAATCCAATCAAGTTTTGAAATAGGGAAAGTAGGTACAACACTGTGTACCAAAAATAATTAATAATGATATCCAATGAATATGGATTGATGTGGATGACATTACTTTTTATTTAACTAATGAAAAATTAAACTTCAAATTTTCAAAATAGACAAATGAATTTGAAATGAGCATATAGCTGAACTACCCTTCTTTTTAAGACTACAAACCAAACAATTAAATAAAGAAATATTTATAAGCCAAGAAAAAATGATAAAGAACTTGTAAAAGGAGTTGGAATGTCAAATACAAATGGTAATCCTACTCCAATGGCATCTGGAGTAAACCTAAGTAAAGAAGAAAAATAGAAAGACGTAGATCAAAAACAGTATCCTGGAATAATTGCTTCTCTACTCGCATCACTACAAGTTACTTAATATGATGATAGTGTATGTCTCATGTGCTATATGCCAATCAAACCCAAAGACACCTTAAAGATGTTAAAAGAATCCTACAGTACTTAAACAACACTTTAGACGGTGGGTTACTTTACTCTAAGGAAGATACATATGACTTAGTATCTTATAGTGATGCAGATTATGGAAGCTGAATATCTAACCAAAATGTACAAGTGGGACAATCACTTTTTAGCACACTCAGTTGATACAATAAAAAGTAGAATTCTGCCTCTTTAGAGAAGTAGAATATATATCTATAGCTTTGGCATGTGCATAAGTATTGTACATACAACAAACATTGACCTAAATATTAACCATTCTCCAATATTCTATGATAATACCAATGCACTAAATTTAACCAAAAATCCATCTAATCATGCTAGGACAGAACACATACAAATAAGGCATCATAGATCATGTAAATAAAGGAGATATAACTTTAGAATTCATAAAGGAATTATCCACCTCATGACTTGGAGCTAGCAGTGATTATATTTGCTTCAAATATATGGAGGCATTATTTGTTGGGAGAAATATTTGAGCTATTCACGGACTATAAATCCTTAAAGTATCTTTTCTCTCAAAAAAATCTTAACCTTCGGCAACAATGATGGTTGGAATTCCTAGCTTCTTATGAATTTGATATTTCCCATACTCCAAGGAAAGGTAATGCAGTGGCAAATACAATAAGAAGAAGACATGCTGAATTGGGAGCTATGTTTTTGGAATGGAAACATATGGAGTATATAGCTGGATTTGATATTAAGCCATGTTGTGGGCTCGAGCCTAAGATGCTAGCAAATCTATCGATTAGACCTACTCTCATTGAAAGGATGGTACTAGTCAGAAGTAAGATGCTAAGCTAGTAGTGATTATGGAGAAGATTGAAATGGGAGTAGAATCTGAAGATTTGAGATAGTATGAGATTAACCGAGATAGTTGGCTTCATAAGGATAAGAGATTGGTTGTTCTATGTATTAATGGATTATAAGATTAAGTACTAAGGGAATGCCATCATTCCAGAATAACCATTCATCCTGGTGATAACAAAATGAATAGGGATATAAAGTGGACTTACTACTGGAAAGGAATGAAGAAGGTTGTGGGAAGTTTCACCTCGAAGTGTTTGAATTGCTAGTTAGTGAAGGCTGAGTAGAAGAAGCCTAGGGGATTGTGAAAACCCTAAGATATTTCTGAATGGAAATGGAAATAGACGTCTATGGATTTTATAGATGGACTGCTAAGGACTGGAGCAGGATATAATAGTATCTAGATAGTGGAAGATCGTCTGACCAAAAGTGCAAGATTCATAGTTGTCAAGTTTACCAGAATGGCATTCAAGTTGGCAGAATTATATGTTAAGTGGACTGCTTGATTCCATGGTGTGCCAAAGATTATTGTAAGCGATAGGGACCCATTGTTTACGAGTGGATTCCGGAAGAGCTTACAGGAGATTTTGGAAACTGAGCTGCATTTGAGTACAATTATCACCCACAGACGGATGGCCGTACTGAGAGAGTGAATCAGGTATTAGAAAATCTTCTTTGAGCATGCATTATAGATTTTGGAGGATCTTGAGATGATCACTTGCATCTAGTGGAGTTCACCTATAACAACTGTTATCAGTCGAGTATTGGCATAGCAACACATGAAGCATTATATGGACTACCTTGTAATTAGCATTCATGTTGGTGGGAAGCAGGTGAGAAGTTGATACTTGGACCAAAGATGATTAGGAAGACTTCCGAGAAGGTAGACATCATTTTTCAATGAAATGAGACTGCCTAAGATCATCAGAGGAGCTATGCAAATAAGAGAAGAAAATATTTGGAATTCTCAGTTTGGGACATGGTATTTGTTAATAATTCTCTTCTGAGCAATTTTGTTCGATTTGCTAGGAAGAGAAAGTTAGCACCCAAATTTGTTGGATCTTCTTCAATTATTGAGAGAACTGGGAAGTTAGCTTATATGGTGGATCTACCGCCGAAGATAATGGGTGTGAATAATGTTTTTTAAATCTCCTATCTATAGAAGTTTGTGCATGATTCGGGTGTTGTGGTAGCAATAGATTAACTAAAAGAGATAGAGGTTTTGCCAGAAGTTTCAAGACCTCATAAGCTGCTTCGAGTCGTTGTGAACGACATAAAACAACTTACGAGGAAGATAGTTAAGCTAGTTAATGTGCAGTAGAGTGATGACGATAGCGATTGTACAAGGGAAACTGAAGAGAGTACGAGGACGACCTATCCAGAACCTTTTGAGTTGTAAGACCCATATGTCATATCTACTTGCACCGTTGTATCATATACTATTAGAATTCCACATGCTAGGATAGGTTTTTCTTTCCTTTGTTGATTTGGCAGCTTAGTTTGATTGTTAGATGGTTGCTAATGGATGGTTTGCATGCGGGATAACCTTGGTGCTTATGTTTGTTTAGTTATCTCAAGGGCGAAATTTCTATAAGGGGAGTGTGTAACGACCCCTATTTTACGTATCAGAAGGTCATTAAATATTCTATATAAATCAATTAAAGTTGTATCATTCTAATATTTTGAAATATGATTTTTAGGGATATCTTACATGTCCATGATTTTTGCTGAATTTCAATGTGACCATTTTGCCCTTGTAGATCTTATTTCGGCCATAACTTTTGATAGTATCCAAATTAGATGTTCTAACCTGGTTTATTGCTTTGGGATGGTGGTTTCCTATTCTGTAAAGTGGCCATATATGAAAATCGGATAAGTAGTTAAGAAGTTACAGTAATTTTAAGTTTTGTAAACTACTGGCCAGAATTAAAAAGGGGATTAATGGGTCAATTAGCAAGCCCGTTAGTCTAATTTGATTTGGCTACAGATACGAGGTGGGAGAGACCATTTGAAATCTTTTTCTCTCATTTCATATCAGCCTCAAAATTAGCTCCTCTCTAATTCTTCATTTTTTGCATAGATTTCATCACAAGTCTCTAATCTCAAAGTAGAGGCTAGATCTACATCATAGGACTTGATCTCGTCGATTGGATCATATCTACATCCAATTTGCATTGTCCGGATCGGATCTCCTCTCATTTTCATAGGTTTGATTGATTTGGTGAGTGGTTATGATCTCTCACTAGTCTATGATGAATTATATGTTTTAATTAGGTGATTATAAGTTAGAATTGTAAAATTAAACTATAAACTGATTAGACATAGGTAATTTCAGATTTAGAAACCTCAGATCAACCTAATTAAAACATGTAATATGGATTAAATCACCGGCTAGTGTCATTTATACATAACTGGCTATGTAATTCTATGATTTAGATTGGATCTATGCTTGTTTACAATCATTGATTGAATTGGATGACTTGAATATTTATATTAGATCCAATGGAATAATTTGCTATGTTTGATTCCTTTTTTGTTGGAAATTGCTTGCTATGCCTGATTCGTTTGCTAGTGTTGTTCATATTTAGGACTAAGATTAGTGATCAAAGCATATCATGAGCAAGGTTCGTCGGATTTGCACGAAACTTGGAATAAAAGCTCTGGAGCATGCAAGGAAGATGCCCTGAAAATTTCACGACGATTGGAGAAAAGTATTTGGAACAGTACCGATCCGATCCAATTGGAACAGTACTGATCTAAATTTTTGGCACCAATCAAAGTGAGATCTAGGGGGATGGTAGAGCATGGGTTCTAGTCATGCTCTCAGAAGTTGGATCGAAGGATAGGCTAAGTATTGAAGATTTTATGGATTATCTATGTTCGATCTGTTATGAAACGTAGATGGAAGAATCAAGAGGCTAAGAGGGAAAGCAAGGGGTCCATGGCATCTAAAGGAAGTGTTCTAGAGGCTGAAAGTGAGGGGGAGCCAAAATTAGCTTAGTATTCAGATCGGTACCGATCCAAATTATTGCCTCCAATTGATGTGAGATCCGGGGTGGAGACTCTGGAGTTGTGGTGGATCATGTTGGAAGTTGTGGCTCGCTAATTGCTTCTATGGTCTGGTAGTTATAGCATGATGAAGTTTTATCTCTTCAATCGAAAACCCAGCTAAGAGCGGGATCAAAGGAGTATATTGACGTCTTGGGATGGAACAAGGCTGTAAGATAATGGACTGGGACGAGTAGGTAGGCTTGTGCCTAGAAATTGATTGGAGTTGTGGAAAGCTCTGAAGATTTTGCAGTATCAAGGAACCGTTGATGACTCGGAGTCTTTTGGTTGTGTTCAAAGCAAGGGTACTACATGCGGGTGCACCTAAGGGCTGGCAGCGCCAATCATTCACTCTGTACTGGTAGGGTCTAGGTCAGGTGGTACAGAGGCTTCACAAGAGATAGCCATGCGGGGTTTTTAGCTGGTGAGTACAGTGAACATGATCGACAACTGGGGCTTCCATTAGTCTCTAACAAAGTGAGAACGAGGCCATACGAGTTATCATATGTTCAAGGCTTTAAATGATGATAGCTAGGTTTTGGATTCTATGATTGCTATGATTGCTATGTCTGCTTTTGGGTAGGCTATCATCTAAAAGAATGCTGCAGAAGGTATTGGGAATAGGGCCAATGGAGGAGGCTGCTTAGGTCCTTCTGTCATGTTTTGCTATATTATCTTGTTGCCGTTTATTTTGAGTAGCACATTATATCATATCATCATGTGCTAATTCTTTGGTAGCAGGTATAGGTCAAGTATGGTTTTGTGTACTTGTCTAGCACCATATTTTCTAATATAGCTTTTGATAGTCCTTTACCGCTCACACCGGACTGTTGTTTGACCCAAGGTTTTATATTTCCTCTTATCATCTTGGGCACTCTTGAATGAATAGACTAAAGGATAGGTTTGGAGTCGCAGTTGCTATACGAAGATGAGCTATGAGGAGCTATGGCATATTATTCTATATTTTTAGTTTTTGTTGTTTGATGTTATGTGCTATGAGGGATATGGTGAGGAAATGTTATACTAAGATATTGTGACATTTATACCATAACTCATTATATTCTAGTAGAGGTGCTATCTTCCATTTGTTATGGCTCACTATATTTCTATTTTATATTTTCTATGTTATATTTTGTCCATGCATAGTGAGATGTACAACAAGTTTTCTATTTTAAATTTCAACCTTGATGATCGTCCCATATCAACCTGGCATGTTTACGTCGCTTTTTTGGTAATTTGGTGCGGGTGGAATGGTGCGATCGTCTCATGGACCTGCCTTAAATAAGGAATTAAATAGTTGAAGTTTTCCTAGTTACCAATAGAAAGTATTAAGTGGCTTGAGTACTATCTCTTACATTGATAGAACATTATGGACGATAGATATGGGTTACTTGGTTGATGGCAAGTTAGTTATAGGCTTATATTTGGAAAGCCTTCCATTTAAATTTGAGAAAAGCCTTTGCGCTTACATTTGGAAAGACTTATGTTGTAGGTAGAAATGTAAGACATATTCCTATTTGAATTATACTGCCTAGATACTAATAGATTACGACTCGAGATGTTTAATCACAAAACATATATTTTTGTAAGTCCCTCCTCGTTACAACACAGGTTAGGAAAGGCGATGCTGAAGGTGGAGACGTTGATTAGGCTTTTGGCAGTAGAATATGTATTTACTTATTATTTTCTATCGGTTTAAATGTACCCATGAAATAAAAGCAATATTGTAATTTTGGAATATTGCGGATATGTACGGTTATAGTTGGGATTTGGTATTACGAAAAATTTGTTACGGTTTGAAATTTGAAATGACAATTTGAATTTTGAATAAAATGGGTATTGTTGTTATTGTCATATATTATCCTTTCGCTACGAGATTTTGGAAGTATAAATGGATTGCTCTGTATTGTTCTTTTTTACCAACCAATAGCCAACTTTAAGATAGTTCTAAGTTTTGATAGGCCTTTCTGGGTTGGTATTTAGGCCCATTTCAAAGCGGGCAGTTACAATATACTTGCACGTGCTCTACTTTCCACCTCAAAAGTTAAAACAAATATCTTCTTCCACTTGCCAATATCCCTTTTCCTTCTAGAAGCTTTTTAAACAATTTAGTGCAAAATTTTTTTATTACATATGAATGATTTTCTAAGTTATTTAGACATGTACAAAAAAGTTTGAACAACTTGTTTTGAATGAAAAATTGTTTATCGATAAAACGATTTTCTGTAAAATTATTGATATTTCTTCATAGTATTTGTTTTTTGAAATTATTTTCAAGAATAAGCTTTTATTATTAATCATTATCACATTTATAACAATTAACTATATTTCAAAAGTTTCGATATTCAAATACAAAGTGTCCGAAATTGGATCGTTGCATAAATGAAATGTTTTCACTTATGTGTCATGTTTCATGCAAGGAATTTAATTAATAAATATAAAAAGGTTATTTTAAAAAAAATTAAATGGAGACAAAGTATATATTTATAAATGAAACATCAACTTCTAGTATAAGAATAAGTAAAACAATAATTAATACCTCCAAATGTGTTTTCTTTACTTGTTAAGCCAAAAATTAGGCCTATTTTATGTGCCCAAGTCATAGAAGTACAAGGATACTTGGGCAAAAGATTTAACTCTCGTGCATGTATTCTACTGATCAAATGGTCAAATAGGCAAGTCCGTGATCAGGCTAACGTTCAATTCCTTAGTAAGAAAGTCACTATTTGGATTTGAAATAAATAACCATTAAAGTACCAAATTTAATTTTTATTAAACGTTTGATTACAATAATGAAAATGAGAAGAAGAGAAATTTGGAATTTGCCCTATCTGAGGTGGGCATACACATCTATTTATAGGAAAATTGCACCATTGGTTCTTAACATATGGAAGCTAATGAGTTTAGATGACTGAGATGTCGCTGACATGGCACGTTGTCGAAGTGACATGTGATATGTTTTTTTCTCTACTTTTACATGTAATTGTGGCATAGTTGGACTAATTAGGAACTACCAAGTGGACATTCAAGATAGTTTTGAGGAAAAATTTAGATGAGCGATGGCTTCAATTCTTATTTTACTATAGTATTGTTTCCTTTTGGTTTACGACTGCTCTATCTATACTTGTTTTATGATAGCACTATTTCTTCTTATTTTACGATAGCTTCATTTCTTCTTGCTTTACGATAGCTTCATTCTCCTTATTTCACGATAAATTTGTTTCCCCTTGTTTTCTAATAGCTTCATTTCTCCTTGTTGTATGATAGCTTCCTTTCTCATTGTTTTCAATAGCTTCGTTTCTTTTTTTTTTACAATAGGTTCATTTCTTCTTGATTTACAATAGCTTTTTCTCTTTATCCACTATATTTCAATTTCTCTGATTTACGGTAGTCTTTTCCTCTTGATTTGTGATCGCTTCTTTCGGTGATCCATGGTAGCTCTGTTTCCTTGATTTACTTTAGTTTTTCCTCACTTGATTTACAATAGCTTTTCCCTTTGATTAACGGCAGCTCCATTTCCTTGATTTACGATAGTTTTTCCTCTTGATTTACGATAACTCCTTCCATTGATTCACTGTTGCTCCATTTCCTTTTACGATAGCTTTTCCTCCTTTGATTTATAGTAACTTTTCCTCTTAATTTTCAATAGCACCATTTCCATGATTTGCGATAGCCTTTTCCTCTTAGTTTATGATAGTTTTCTACTTTGATTTGCAAAAGCCTTCTCCTCTTGATCTATGATAACTATCTCTTTTGATTTACGATAGCCTTTTCTTCTTGCTTCACGATAACTTTTCGTCTTCACCAAACATCGCATCCCTATTCCGAATTAAAAAAAATTACGTAACATTTGATAAAGTTAGGGGTATGCCCAAGGAGAAATTATGTAATTTATGACAAATATCTAATTCGATAACCAATCTTGTTCAAAATAAAAGGTGTTTTCTTTCTAATATATACTTGATATAATGTATTCTAATAATTAATTAATATAATTAAAAGAATATTTTAAAAAAAATCCACAAATGGTATGTTTTGTAATAGTAGTTACAACATGTAGTAGCCATGAATAATTTATCATAATAAAATTAGACATACCATTTTAAATATTTCTATTCAAGATGTACAGAGACTAGATATCGATGCATCCGTTGAGATTAGAGTACGTAACGTTATCCAAATATTGGGCAGCATATTACTCACAACTGCAGAGGCACCAAAGGGATATGTACTGGTAGTTATTGGATAGCTACGGAATGACTAGCTTGATAGTTTTCTGTTGGTTAATATGACTAAGGTCAAACAAAAAACATCGATGTGAAAAAATTACACATTTCTCTTGACTTGAGAATACTGTTGATTTTAATGTGGAAACTCCGCTTTGATTATAGTTATATCTTCGCATGGTGTCCATCGAACAAAACTTCAATTGGGTCGAGTGGAAGCATTGGAAGTGAAACACTATTCCAAAGAGGATTTGTGTAACAACCCACACCTTTATAGGCCTAAATTTTAACTAAATCGAAATCTAGGTCCATTAGGGCACAGATCGTTGATTTTGGTATCCTGTAATAAACACAAGTATATCAGAAAAATATCTTCAAAAGCTCATGGAGGAATTAAAAATATTATAGAATATGAGTGTGTGCGTGCGTGTGTGTATTAACTAAGGCTGCTACTTTCGAATCAATATTATTCCTTGGATATTTAATTGCCTTTTCACCATCAAGCATAAATAAGAAGACTTCTTCATACACAATTCCTGTCTTGTTCTAGTCACTTGACCCTCTAATCGATCATATGGCTTGTAATGAGGAGGGAGACCGAACGACATTATGATAGTTGGAAAATTACATACTTCACGCATAACACTAATTTATGCTAGTTAATTTCCATTGATTGTTATATTTATTATTCAAGGCTAATCCATTCAATCCTATATGTGCGCATGATATGTCCAAGCATCCCTAAAGTATTAGAATATATATAAGCCTATATGCATACACATATATATATACACACACCCTCTATCTCTCTCTCTCTCTCACACACATACACACATATATATAAACGATGTACCACCCAATACAAAACCCCAACCACTTAATACTTCTTAAATAAGGAGGAGATAGACTCAACAGCCATTTAATACCACAATGCCAAAGCGGGCCTTCCGTAACATAATTGCTGGTCAATCGGCTTTAGCTATACAGACTTTTAACCCCTAGATACGTCTTTATAATTTGATTGCCGTATTACTAACGCAATACGATGACTTATCTACGGGTTAACTAACATACCTTTAAAAAAAATATTAAAAAAATTAATATCTTTAAGGTTATTTCGTAAGCCACGCAGACTCTCCATTAGTAGAAAGCAAAATCTATTAGGGCATAACCCCAATCTTTGCTAATGACTGCTCGAAACTCTAGGTGGTCACAACCTGTATGCCAATCCTACCACTAAATATCAGTTCAATAACAACACTGACATAGCCCATCAACCTCCCACGGCCGAGAATCTCGTTTAGACTATCTTAATGTAAGTCAATGAAATATGCCCATCCTAGTTACTTAATACCTCTTGCCAGAATAAAGCAGACGCCATTTCCCGATTAGGTCCCATTGTAGGTTATTTAAGACTTCTCGTATGGGAGGAGGCATACCCAAGGGCCATTTAATACCTTTCATCCTTAGGTAAACCCCTTGACGTCCTTTAAGGTACTAAGCCATTTAATACATGAAATCCAAGGCGATCCCTTGGATATTTCCTACACCTACATGCAATGTATATCACATCTCCATGGGTACTATGGTTGGAGATGTCATATACCAGTAATAAGTATGCACGACTGCTAGTGGCCTCTAGGTAAAGGGTGGACTTCTATTATCTAACTCTACTAACCTCGCATCCCAACCCATTCTAAACCAAACCTATCATCCTAAGCCTAAATATTGAGCTAGGCCCACTAATTCATGCTTATCCTAAATGTATAATTAAGGCTATATAATTTCCCACCATGAAAATTATACTACCTTCCTTTCTTATATGCTTATTTATTATATTCCATAAAAGTCAATTTTTCGTAATAAACGGTCATTATTATCTAATTAGACAACCTCTAATGACATTTATTTATTAGTTCTAATTCAACCTATTATGCATATTTCATTTTCCATAAATAACATATTAAATCCTTTAACCAGTCCCATTAAATGCATTTATGTTCCCATATAATTCCTGTAACTCCCTATTAACTGACATCTATTGGCCTACTAATTTTGGAGTTACCATCCCTTTTTCATTTCAAACTCCTGGTCTTATGGTTTGTTGCGCTATTAATAACTAGTCGTCCTAATTATATCTATACAAATATTAACGTATATCATGCTATATATATATACATATATTTAATAGGTAGGTGCAGTTATATGTATACATACATACATACATACATACATACATACATATATATATATAATCTTGTTCCTAACCTATTAATTCCAATGCTTAGGAATTCTAGAACACAACTTTATATGTGAATTCTAGGAAGAATATTAATTCCCACATTTTAATTTATTATAGCTATCCATCCTAAAAAGGATTACCGTTATAACTTTCCATAAACTACCAAAAGTGTGACTTATGTTCCATTTTAAATTGTAAGAAATTATCTCTTTTCTTTTATTGAAATAGAAAGTGCAAACTATGGAGAAGAACATCGTACTTCTCATATCTCTTTCCTTTTTGGTGTATTCCTTATTACGCACCTTTATACATAATTATGAAATTGGATAATTTATGGAGATCACACTAAAATAGATACAACTAAATTATACCCACCTCCAGTAAATTAAAACATATAAATTCACATTCCAAGTAAAATTAGGACAGTCTAACCAATATTAACTTTTACAACCCAACTATAATTGGGAATAAAATTTACAATTTTATCAAGTTTCAAATTTTAGTGATTGATTTTTAATTTCTAGATTAAGGTGTATAGTCTATTCCAATTACCTAATTTACGGAGTATGTAGGAAAAGTTTTGACTAAATATGTTCATTTTAAGCCTACAATTTAATTGATCTAATATAGGCATAATTATTAAATAAAACTCAACGATATAAATTTCAATATTATCTATAAATCATATAATTTCCCACTCACATTTCTATCTTTCCAAATCTCCTAAAATCGAATTCATCCCTTTAATTTGACTCTTTCATCCTAATTCAAAAGAATATATATATATATATATATATATATATATAACAAGATATATACAAACCATTAGAATTACAGATCTGAGAAGAGATTTAAGATTAAAAGGAATATAGATTTATAATTATAGAAACTACCCTTTTCTTTTGCAATGTTGATTCACTCCTTCTCTTCTTCTCCTTTATTTTCCTCTCTTCATCGATTTGTGTGTGTATTATATAATATTCTATAATTTCTAGAAATAGTGGAGAAGGAAAAATGGCAGAGCTTTAATGCTTTGATCGAAAAATATAAGAAGAAAAGTATAGGTTAGGCCTGTATTTATAGGCGCTTGAATCAATCATATCCATTGGACTTAGATAACAAAATCTGGCCCGTTCGACTAAGGTTCAACCCTAGCTGCCACCTTCATCAACGGTCAATGCCCTATAAGCAGTCAAGCATCCCAAGTAAGAGGATCGATCGATGGGGTCCGTGCTATTATTGTTATTTATTTCCTATTTCTCATTTTAAATAATTTTCATTCTGAAAAGTTTGAACCCTTGTAGCTTCTCTGTTTGCTCCAATAGTAAAACTCCAAATATGAAAGTTGCTTAGAAAATCCCCATGAACACAATGATGCAAGTTATAAGACCAATTTCTTACGTGTGTTCAAATTCGATTTTGGTGCCTTAATAATTATTTATTAATTACCGTTCATTTTATGGGGTGTTTACTCACCTTCCTTAAGAGAATTTCGTTTCTAAAACTCTCCAAGAGCTGAATCACATAGCATAGCATGCAACCAATCTAAGTTTTTCAACCAAATATTATATAACCAATTTTTCAGTCAAACATGTACAAAAACATAATGTATCATAACATATATGATATGCATGCTGAAAAATTCAAAATTGGCACCTCCTATGTGGATGCATTCTTTTTAAAATATTTTTATAACATGATGCAAATAACCTATATATACTTGCAGTTTTATATGTATGCAAGTTTTCAAAAATGAAAAACCCTTTTTAGCATAATAATTTTTCACACTTCTGCAAGTAGGAGTATGGTTCATATAATTTTGCATTCAATATCTATCATCCAATTCCTAACACGCAATTTTTAACATCCAAAAATTTGAAAACCTAGCTTTCCTAAATCTATACTTCTATGCGGAAAAATGAATTTAGATGGAAAATTTTACATTTCACCTTTCTTATGAATACCTATTCCATTGCATCTTGAAACCTTCTCGTTTGCCCTTAAGTCTTATCCAATTTTTCCAAGTACAGTACGCATAAGGATGTTTATTTTTGGACGTTAAAACGAAATTATTCTAAACGCGAGTTTTTTTCATTATTAAAAAGGTATGGATATAGAAATTCCTAAGCTAAAACTACTTTTTCCCTTGCTATTCTCTATATTTTTATTATCCCTCTTGTCGGACAATAAAACTCGTATTCACTAACACGTCGATCATCCCTCCGCTAAGCATGTGGCACTTGAAAATTAGAAATCTTCCTGTTTTCCATATAAAAAAAAAATCCTTTTCCAATCAAACTTGAAAAATAGTTTAAAATTTCAAGTTGCCAAATGCATTTAAACACCACTTTGTTTTCAAAAGCATTTGAAGAAAATCTTCCAAAAGCATTTGAACCCAATTTCTCAAAAGCCTTTAAACAAAAAAATCAAAAGCATTCGAATATAAATTTTCAAAACATTTACCGCCATTCTTAAAAACAAAATAAGCCACATGTTATAGTAATTGGGCCTCAATTAATGAGTTGAGGAATATGATTGAAACTAGCATTGTGTAGTTGATTTAGACTTGGAGAACCTTTTCTTTATTCTAAAACAACAAATACGCACATGTCTTTTTTTATAAATTTTAGCTTCTAAGGCATAAAGATAGTGACCAGTGATTTCACAATAACCCTTCTATGTCCTTCACTTGCTAAACTTTATTTTTCATAAAATTTTAAAGTTTTGTGACTAAAGCATTTTGGTCACTAATTTAAATTCCTAACCTATTTCATAAGCTTCTAGCTTTAACGACATTTTATCACTTGTTAAGTGACCTTATGAGATCTCCTTGTTTACATTATTTCCCTAAGTATATATAGCGGTCAAAGCTCAACCATAAAATCAATACACTAATAAAATAGGAACATATCTCATATCATATCATACGATTTTTCAATATCTGTAGAGAGACAACTAACGATTAGAATCCAAATAACCTAAAAGAAACAATTGCTAGAAGCTTCCTTCATCGCTAATTAGTATTAGTGATGTCGTTGTCTTATCACTTCTTACTCAATTAAGATGGACATTTCTAAAATCCCATTCTATTATAATCTTCATCTCATATCTCACTTTTTGGCTTCTAATAAACAAGGTTTGTCCATTACTTCAATTATTACACCTGATGATGGGATAAATTATGTGTTTCCGTACTACAATGGGTAAGAAATATGGACTATGGACATTTAAAATATCTCTTCGGACAATTGGTTTGATAGAATAACTTTCCTACCAAATAATTTGTCTTTTATAACCTTAAGTCAACCAATACAATTATATGTGTTTTCCATCTTATTACTCTCTAAATCAAAATCCCTTGACAGTACCCTTAAAATTTGGCATTTACCTTCTTTATCCTTGGTCTTTCATGCAAATATAACATAGGACTCACAAAATCATACTTTGATACCATTCTCTATACCATTAAGGGTTCTTTTTATGGCTTTCGCACATGTTTAATCAAACATTCCTAGATTCATACTAATATTTCTTATATTCAATATGGATTCCTTATTGCTATGCTATGAGATATTCGTAGCCATTTTATTCATAGCCTAAACCTTTACTCTGTCTTACCTAGACAGTCATCTCTATCTACTCTATATCAAAAATTGGTTTGGGTTTCACTAGTCTTCATGAAAATAAAACTTCATAATCATGAAGCACCTAATACAAAAACTTTATCTTTGAAAATGTAAATTTAGAAACCTTTTTATCAAATTTAAAAATTAATCGGTTTCCAAAAAGGAGTCATGAAAACACGTTTCCCTTTTCAAAGACTTTCTACAACAAAGATTTACTTTTTTAAAGTTAGGATTTTTAACTCAAAACATTCAAAAACTCAATTATCACACCAAACCATTTTTCAAAAAAAAAATCCTTGACAATTTTAAACAATGGAAACTAGAGTAGACACGGATAACTTCCATTTCATTAATTTTCTACTACTCATGCTATTTCCACTTTCATCCTCAGCAGATATTTCAATGGCATGTGAAGGGGACTACTAAAAGATACATGCAATTGCTGCATCTATCTAATCACTTATGTTAAACATATGTGCAATTGCTACACATATCTACGGAATTTATCTATCTTCCTAACCTATTCCTATTGTTTTTCTCCTATATTATTTCTAATTATATTACTAACCCTATTATAAATTCATAATGTTGTTTCTATCTAAATTCCCTATTATTGGCACTATCAGAAATTTTTCTACTTAAATTGCCTTCATGTGGTTTTTCATTACGTAGCTGTTTTCCTTTGTTATTATTTTTCCATATTAACTCATTGCAGTGCATTTGCCTACTGCTTTAGTCGTCGTGCTTTTCTTCATTAACATGAAAAGAGATATATATAAATCTAATTCAGCCGTCTTTCTCCATATTTTCCTCACACAAGAATATTCCCCCTATTTTTATCATTGGATATTCTTACCCTTCTATTCTCTTTATCCCATTTCAATTAAGTACCATTTTCATTTGTCCACACCTTAAAACGAACTTTTAAAAAGGAACTTCCATATCTACAAAAATAGAAAATATATCATCGACCAAACCTATGCTCTATCCTCCATTTATAAAAATGAAAAATACCTTTATCAAAAACATTTAAAACAAAACTTTTGGCCCAACCAATTTTTAAACTTCACTAAAAATCTCTAAGTAGCCCTTTCAAACTTTTATGATTTTTCAAAACAACAACTTTTCAATCATAGGGTCGTTCTATTAAAATAAATCCTTTGAAAAACCATTCAAACATTGTAAGAAACTTTCAAAAAAAATTGTCAAATTTTTTCATATAGGATCGGACTCAAAAATGGACTTTAATTGTCCTTTCTTTTAGACTTTTCTTCTTTTTCCTATACACTTAATGTCTTCTTATTAAGAGCATTATTAAAAATCCAAACACCTCTTATGCTGATTAATGCAGACCTTCTTGCGAGAACTTGCTCAATACTTTTTCACACCTTACTTGCGGATGCTTGCAACATTTTGGTACTTCCCATCTACCTAGTAAACATGCATGTCTTCAATCGACAATCCATCGAAATCCACGGTCATAAGACAGCCTAGGTCCAACAAAGGTGCCAAGCACCATCCAGCCTCTAGGACTCTACTATATGTCTTACTCATGCTCTTCTTGGTCAATGCCTTGAGGTACAATCAACTAGCTATAGGGTAATATGGATAGGTGTATAAATTTGACTTATTTATTGGCCCAACTCATAGTTTGCTTATCCATCCTTCCGGAATATGGTTGCAATTACTTCTATAGTCGAAAATTTTAGAGTTTGGCATGTAATTAATATATATTTATAGGAATAAAACGTTAAATATGTTCTCTTGGTGTATCCTAATTCCTACGATTAACTAGTCTAAGCTCTGATACTAAATGTAACAACTGGCACCTTAATGAGCTCAAATTTTGACTAAAATGAAAGCAAGTCCATTAGAATAATGATGTTGATTTAGGTAACCTATAGTAAACATCAGTATATCAGAGAGCTATCTTCAAAAACCCATAGTAGAATTGAAAAATATAATAGAATATACACTAATACATACATACATACAAACATACTACGGCTACTACCTTGGAATCAATATTATTCCTTGGATATTTAACTACCATGTCAGTGCCAAGCATGAATAGAAGACTTCTTCGGCTACCATTCCTGTTTTACTCCAGTAGTCTATCCCTCTAATCTATCATTTAATTATTATGTCCCCATTTAATATTATGTCTATTATTCAAGACTAATATGTTCAATCCTATATGCACGTACGGTATGTTCAACCATCTTTGAGGTGTTATGATATATAGGTCCATATACATATATTAAATGAAGTATTTCCCAAAAGAAAACTCCAACCACTTAATACTTATTAAATATGGAGGAGGTAGTCAAAACGACCATTTAGTACCTTAACCCTAAAGCAAACCCTCCGTAACATAATCGCTAGTCAATTGACTCTAGATATAGAGACCATTGACAAATGAATACGGCTTCATAATTTAATTGTCGTATTACAAAGGCATCTCAAAGACTCATCTAAGGGTTAACAAGCCCGCCTCTGATAAACAAATAAACAATAAATAACTTGGATGTCTTTGTGTTTCCCATACGGATTCTACACTGGTAGAAAGCAAAATCAATTAGGGCATAACCCGAGTCTTTACTAATGACTGCTTAGGACCGTTGGTGGTCATAGCATATATGCAGCCCTACTACTAAATACTGGTTCAACAACAACACTGACATAGCCCGCCGACCTCCCACAGCCAAAAATCTCGTTTATACAAACCTAATGTAAGTCAAGAAAATATGCCCATCCTAGTTACTTAATACCTCTTGTTAGAAATGAAGCAAACCTTATTTCCCTATTAGGTCCTATCATAGGTTATTCAAGACTTCTACATGGAAGGAGGTAGAACCAAAGACCATTTAATACCTTCCACCCCGAACTAAACCCCATGACATCCCTAAAGGTACTGAGCCACTGAGGCGAACCCTTAATATCTTTCCTACACTTATATGTAATGTATATCCCATCCCCACAGGTTCTATGGTTGGAAATGTCGCACATCAGTAGTAGGTATGCACAACTACCAGTACCTATAGGTGAAAGCCTGACTTCTATTTTGTAACTCTACAATCTCACATCCCAACCCATTTTAAACCAAACCATCATTTTAAGCCTAAATACTAGGCTAGGCCCACTAATTCGCGCTTATCCTAAACGTATGATCAAGGCTGTGCAATTTCTTACTATGAAAATTATACTTCCATCTAGTATTTAATTCCTTTCTCATATGCTTATTTCTTATATTCCATAAATGTTAATTGTCCATAATAAATGGTCATTATTGTTCTAATTGGATAGCCTCTAATGACATTTACTTATTTGTTCTAATTCAACCTTTTATGCCTATTTCATTTTCCCGTTCATGCCATATTAAATCCTTTAACTAATCCATTTATGTCCCAATTTAATTACTGGAACTCCCTATTAGTTGCACATATGGGTGTTAACGTATAGTCTGACACACGTGTGTGTGTGTGTGTTTAATAGGTAGGCACAATTACAAATATACATATACATCTAATCTTATTCCTAACCTATTAATCCCTTGCTTAGGAATTCCCGAACACACACTTAGATGTACATTCTATGAAGAATACCAATTTCCACATTTTAATTTATTAGACTTGTCCTTCCCATAAAGGATTACCATTATAACTTTCCATAGATTTCCTAAAAGTGAGATTTTTGCTCCGTTAGAAATTACAAGGAATTGTCCCTTTTCTTTTATTGAAATAGACAGTGCAAACTATAGGGAAGAACATCCGTACTTTGCACATCTCTTTCCTTTTTGGTATATTCCCTATTATTTCAAAGGGCGCATTTTTATGCATAATTGTCAAATTAGATGATTTATGGAGATTACGTGAAAATAGACACAACTAAATTGTACCCTCCCCCAATAAATTAAAATATATAAATTCATATTCCAAGTCAAATTATGGCAATGTAAACAAATATCAACTTTTTACAACCCAACTATAAATCTAGAATAAACCTTACAACCATATCAAGATTCAAAATTTAGGGACTGGTTTATAATTTCCAGATTAGGGTGTATATTTTACTCAAATTACCTAACTTACGGAGTTGTAAGCAAGGTTTCAACTAAATACATTCATTTTAAGCTTACAACTCAATAGATCTAACGTAAGAAAAATAACTAAATAAAACTTAGCGATATGAATTTCAATTTTATGTATAAATTATATAATATCCCACCCATCTTTTTAGCTTTTCAAATCTCCAAAATCTGAATTCATCCCTTTAATTCGACTCCTTTTTTCATTTTAATCAAAAAAATATGTATAACAAGTTATATACATACCATTGGAATTATAGATCTGAGAAGAGATTTGGGATTAAGGGGAATGCATATTTATAATTATAGAAATTTCCTTTTCTTTCGCAATATTGATTCCCTCCTTCTCTTCTTCACTTTTGTTTTCAGCCCTTCTCAGATTTTTTTTTATGTGTGTGTATAATATTTTATCATTTCAAAAAATGGTAAAGAAGGGAAAATATCAGAGCTTCACTACTTTGATCGGAAAATATGAGAAGAAAAGTGATAAATTAGGCATGTATTTATAGATGCTCGAATCAATCGCATGTGTCTGATTTAAAATAATAAAATTTGGGCCATTTGGCCAAGTTTCAACCCTAGCTGCCACCTTCACAATCGGTCAATCGTCCTTTTAATCGGTCGAGTGGTCCAAGTAAAAGGGTCGACCAGTGGGTTCAATGCTATTAATATTGTTTATTTTCTTTTTCTAATTTTAAATTGTTTCCATTCTGAAAACTTCAAATACTAATAACTTCTTTGTTTGATATTCGATAGCAAACTCCAAGTATGAAAGCTGTTCACAAAATCACCACGAATACAATGATACAAGTTTCATGATCAAATTCTGACTTACTCAAATTCCATTTTTGAGCATTAATAATTATTTATTAATTATCGTTTATTTTACGATGTGTTACAGTTTGTCATCATAGGTATATGAGGGTAGTATCACGGTCAATTGAAGTCAACTCAAAGTCAAAGCCTCTAACCAAAGCAGTACGATTATTAATAATTGACATTACTAAACTAATGACTTTGTGTTTGAATTATAAAGTTAAATGTGAATGATATTAGAATTTTTATCATTACCAAGCTCCATAAGTCGAACGTGATATAGATTTGATGAAGAGAATCGGGGTAAATAATTGTCATTACCCGATAACACTTAATAAAGTAAAATTGGATTTTACCAATATTCAGTAAGCGATAAATTTAGTTATAATGTCATACCCCATGTTAATGGACGTGTGAACGTTAATATTTGAATTATTCAATACTAAATGCCAGCCGAATTTACAATTAAGTGTCACACAACTGAAATGTTGAATACTTCTTTTTCCACCCGATTTAACCAATATGTAATTATTATAAATTTATTAATTTAATTAATATTTATGAAATATTAATTATAAAATGATATTTGATGTGCATTGAGCAATTTATAAATCGGTATGCATTTAATAGTTTTATAATCATTAATCAATATTGACCAAGTATAATAGTTTTTATAAAAATATATCAATAATTTTTAACATCTAAATTCATATATCTATACATGGTATATCAAACCATATACATATTATCCTACTGCACATGCACGCACACATATACATGTGTATATGATACACATATATAAAATATAATTCAAATTATATAAAATAAAACATTATTTATAAATTTAAATAAAATATTTATTTTATTTAACAGACAATTTAAATATTTTCTTACTGAACTAGACCACATAAGCCCATACAAGATTCAATAATAGAATTTTTTTGAAATTTATTCAATTACTCTATTGCATGTTGGCCCAGTTCCACTAATGATATCGAAGCAAAATAGCCTGTAGGACAATTTATTAAAGCCTATAGGATGTCTTGAAAAGCAGTCTTAGGTTGACTTTGGGTAATCAAGCACTCTGTCATAGCCTATCCAGAAATGATGAGCTAAGCCTAAAAGATTATCCTAAAAAGGAAAATCCTAATTTGAGTTAGGCCTCGAGCTAATTTTAAAATTGATTTTAAATTTAAAATAAGAAAAATATTGTAAATGTTATAATATATATTCTCAAATTGTTTTGAAAATCAAAATAGAAGTTTTCAATTTAAAAGTTAAGTTCAAAATAATACATATATTATTATAAAGGTTATAATATAACTTTTCAAAATATATGAAAATGTTATAAAATTAATTTCAAAATTATTATTTATTAATAGTATTAATAAAATAAATCGATTAATTAAATAAGTTAATTAATTAAATGTTTATACATGTATAATATATATAATGATATATGTTATGTTGTCTTGAATTATTTGAGGCAATATGAATATACATGTATGTATAAAAGAACTTTTGAAACTAATAAAATTTAGCTAAATTTTGTTGATCAAATTAATTAATTAAAAGTTAATTAATTAATTAAAATACATATATATGAGATATATCCATATTACTGTAAAGGTTACAATATATATATATATATATAATAATTTAATATAATATTTTATAATTGAATAATTTGATAATTAATTAAAGTATTAATTAATTAGATTAAGTAACGAAGATTTATAATACAAGGTTATACATAAAATATTACATAAGTCAAATAAAGTATAATAGTTACATAATAATAAAACTTACATAATATATATGAATAAACTAAAGGTGGAACCTTAAAGAAATCTTTAATAGACTTAAGGAATAAATACATACATAAAAGTACGTATATCATGATTTTTGATATATCCAACACTTAGATTATTAGGGTATTTTATAAAAATACATTATTCCATAGGTTAATATCACTTAACTAAATATACTAAAGGTTATGAATCTTTAATACAAGCATTATCCTCCACAATTTATATATTAATAAATTACTTGCAAACTCTTTGGCTCTTGAGAAAACTCAAGATAGAGATGTTATATGTAGTACTATTAATATATTAACTAGACAAGGTATATCAAGATACATATGTCATATTTAGGCCGTCACGAAATGATAGGTACAAGTAAATAATTTTTTTCGATTTGTTGGGATAACTCAAGGTCGAAATAAGATTAGGACAAGGAACCTTGGGTTAGGAGTTATATATGATACATAAGATAAGGAGTTATCTATCGTTTGTGGTGTTATTACTTGTTGAGCAAACTCAAGATCAGAATGCAAGATAGACGAGTCTGAACATCTACTGGTGAAGTCGAAAGACTTGTATGTTTCATCTTAGTGTTTGGACAAACATAAATGATTAGTGGGAGCCTCTTTAGAAAAATGAAATGGTAATATTAACTTTTCAAATATTGGAGCATATGCTGTATAAAAGTTATAATAATCTACATTAGTAAATTTAAGAAATTAATATTATTGATAAAAAAATTATCAATTAAAATATTCAAATGAACCGAATTAACACTGACGAATAGAAATATGAAATATATTTACCAATAAAAAATTTCATGTTGACCTATCCAAGTGCCTAACTATACAACCACTAAATATGTTCATAACGTAGTCATACGAATTTGCTTGCCTGAGACTATGTATGTCTTCAACTAATTTCGAATTCGAAAAGCAATATAAGAATATGGATATTTGATCCATATAGATAAAAAAATGTTTTACGATAAACGAATATAAGTTCGTAATGTACAAAACCTCGATGAAATTACTTTATTGAAATAAGCAGGAAAACTATAGTGTAAGATCATGTATTTAATAAAAATGATTGCCATAATTATCTTTTTGTGTTAAATGTAACACTGGACCAAAGGCTACAAGATAGATCTAAGAATTCAAAGACTAAAATGTCATTTTGATCAGTTTACATAATGTGCAATTTGTTTGATCATTAAAAGTTAAGGATTACCAAATGCACTCTAGTAAAAAGTTCGTCATGATATTTTAGTAAGGATTTCATTTGAATGGTTCGACAGTCTGAAAGGAATATAAATCTAGGCACATTCGAGAGGGAAAAAGTGAATGATCACTTTGCTTCATAAAGAAACATCAGAAACGAGAATTGTAAAATAATAGTTGATTTTAACATTGAATAAGAAATATGATTTCTATTTCAAAAAAGAAAATTCACAGAAAATTGTATCTATGGGATTTATTTCTTTGAATTCAAGAAACTTCATCTAAAGATTCTCGAATGTAAACCGGTTACAATAAATGAAATAATAAACTATATTAAGTGGTTGAATGGAGATTCGTATTTCATATGTCATTATAGTAATGGTAGAAATAGTGAGAGCATGTCATATAACACTTATATGTTGCATCAAACTATGAAAATTGCTTTTGTAATGACCCTTAAATTTTAATGGTTTTAATCAAGTAATTAATTGAAATATTGTGAAATTTCAAATAATTGAATTTTGAAATAAAAATTTGATATTTGGAATACGTCTACTTAAACATGGTAAGTGGTAAATTTTCATAATAATATGGAAGTTTATTTCATTGTGTAATTTTATTTAAATTTAAATCAGTTAATATTTAATGGTAATTAAATACTTCTCAAATCTTAATATTTTTATATAATAAATTTGTAAATCATCTTTTGAGTGAGACGTCATATTTCGTTTCGTCAAATTTGGACTGTTGTTGTCACATTTATCTTAGTTCTGACGTTTTAGCAGCATTTTTGGTACTGATTATCGACTTTTGATAGGATGATCGTACCACTGATATCTGTATACTGTTTTGATCGTCTCATCATGCTAATCTCTGCAGTATATTCAACTGTAAATTTCAAAGTTCGAGAAACAGCGAAATCTACCGAACGATTTTCGTATCGGTTCTGCAAATTGGTTTTTAGATTTCCCGTGACCATTCATTTTTCACCGGGTGAATTCAGACGGCCATTTGATTTATTATTCTGAATTTAACAATGACTTTCTACATTCTCCGGGCTTTAAAATATATTCTTTCATTTTATTCATTACTATTTTGCTCTTGAATAAATAAATAAATAAATAGTATACTTATAAAATCAATAGCTGCATGCTTGCTTCCTTTTACAATTTCTCCATCAACCTGTAGTCAAACTATTCCTTTCCTCTCCTATCACTTTGTTCTATCATTCTTTGGAAATAAAGTATGAAATTATATATTTTACACTATTTCATTCAAAGGCATACTTACCTTTATATTATTATTATTATTATTTCTCCAAAGCCTTCTTTCCCCTCTGCTCATCGCTCTCTTAATTATTTTTTCTTCTCTTGGTTTTGCTTCCCAGCCTACCTCCTATGCAACAAAACCACCGAACCCATCGACTCACGCCCTGACCCATACACCCTCCTCCACGCCTTCCATTTTTCCAGCAACCTGGCCGACCTTGCCTGTCGAGATCGCTACCTCCTCAACCTCCCTAACCTATGTGAGCCAAGCCATCACCTCATCTCCGTGCCCCCTTCCTCTTCGGCCATGACAGATTGCATACTTTTACTGAGGTGTATATATATTTAGTGTTTTGTAGTTTTATATAATATGATTTGTAGTTATATAATATAATATGTTTAATGCTTAGTTATGTGATCTGTTCCAAAGGTATATATTGATATACATATATTTGCATTGTGTTTGCTATAATAAGTATAATTATAAGTATGTTTAAGGTATATATATATATATGTACGTAAATTTTTCCATTCAATAAGTATTAGTTATATATTACTGTATGATATATACATACATTCTTTTGGTTATAAAAGTATATATTTCGATTCTTAGTTTATAAATTTGTTGGTTATTTATATATGTTAGTTATATAACAGTATGTATATTTATATATATCTACGTACGTTATGAAAGTTATACATAGGAGTATTATATATATATAATTTCTAACGTTTACAGAGTATATGAATGATTATATAAGTGATTCTACATAAAAGTATGTGTTTGTTATAAAGTCTGTTTTACAGTAAAAAAAAAAAGAAAGAAATATGTTACAATCTGTGGGTTATATATGTAAGTATACATTAGTTTATTTATACATGAGGTTGGTTTTTTGTATTGGTATAAATATAGATTCTGATGATATATAAAGTTTATATAAGTTTAGTTATTATATATATATACACACATATTAGTTAATTTTATCCATATGTATATCTAGTTGTGTATATGTATATAGTGTCAGCATGTCTACTTTGGTTTTCTCTATTTTTGCAACTTTTTAAAACTTACAGTTCTTTTATTTTCATTGACTGCCTATTTTATACATATAACATAATAATATACATATGTAATGACCCAGAATTTATGTCATTTGAAATTTAATTGATTTTTAATATTTACAAGTAAAATTTGTAAGCCAAATAAATTTTATTTCGAATATCTAGATTTAATTGGATAATTAAATCGATAATTTAATATTTGAAATTACAGAAATAATTAGAAATTGGGTTTAATGTGATTTAAATTGATTTGTAAAGTTGTATTAAATCATATTGGAGTTAGAATGATGTTATACAACTTTTAAAATTGAATTAAAAGTTAATTTATGGAAATTGAATATTTTAATATTAAAGTTGACGAGCAAAAATAGCCATTTTTCAAACAATCTCGGATTTTGACGTAACCAGTTTCATCGGATCTGTAATGTTATATTATTGTAAGATTTCAAATTTCGCGCCAATCGGATTTACAGTTTGTCCGGGGCAAGCTAAAAAGCACTGAAATCGGTTTAAGTGAATATTAAATTTAAATAGTCGATTTCAAAGCCTATCTTTCAAATACTTTCGAATTATCTCCCGATATATATTCCATTGCGTTCGAAATAGGGGTAAAACATTATAAACGCCAGGCGGCACGCTTCGTTTGGAGTTTGGAAAAAATTCGGGTGAATAGTGTCGGGTAAATTTCTATAAAAGGCCTCAGAATTTCTAATTTGCAAAGCAACTAGGATTTAAGCTTCAGGCCGCCATCTCTAAAAATAATGGCCGAAAATGGTTCCTCTTCTCCCTCAAATTCCTTCAAATCCATCAACAATTATCAGAAATCTTCAACTACAAAGTTGAAGAGGGCTACGAGATCTAGCTGATCAACGGTGGTGATCGAATATAGGCAAGTAAATCGACGGCAATGCTCGTTCAAAAGTCACGCATTTGAGCTCGAATTTCGAAGCACGTACATGACCGAGCTTCACTATTTTCCGGCCGTGGGTAGCACTCGTGATGGCCGTTCAAATGGGGGTCGTTGATCGTCGTGTAGAGGCTTGAGGTGATCACGAAAATTAGGGCATAGAGGGCGGCCGTGGGTTTTGTTGAGCGTGCATGGGTACTGGAGTTGGGGGAGATGATGGTGCGCACGGCCCTGATTTCATCAAGATGGAAATGGACGGCCAAATTGCAAGGTTTATAAAAATATAAATAAAAAGTAAATTAATTTATATATTAATTCGTATAAACTTTAAAACACTATAACTTTTTCATACGAGGTCCGTTTCGCACGAAATGAATTGCGTCGGGTTCGTATTGACGAGCACTACGCGATGGAGTTGGACTGGAGTCGATTGGAGCTTGTGATAATTTTGGGTAAAAGTAAACGCGCGTTTAATTTTATTCGAAATGGAACGCTACAACTGTTATTGGAAGAAAGGTGAGAACTTTTCACTCAATCGAATTAGTTTCGATTTAAATTTTAAATAGTTAGATTTAAAATTGCCGATTGTGTTGGTATATGATGTTTGGATGATAAATTATTATCTATTGTTTTGAAATAGACCCTATACGCCATATATTAAGCGGATGTTATTAATTAAACACATATACCGTGATATTTCACCTTGAAGTGGAATTGGTATTATATATGTACTTGGAATTGATTTCCCGCATTATATAGCGGATGAGACCCTATTGCACCGCATAATAGCGGATAATATTTTATATGAACCCATGTACGGCGATATTCCGTCTTGAAACGGGATCGGTATTGTGCTAACATCTGTGGATGCATGGAAACAGGTTGGAGGGATCCAACTGCATTGCTCAACAGTATCGATTTATTTACAGATATTTGAGATATATTCCGTTATCATATTGATATATGATGTTTGGATGACGTGGTTGATGTATTAGTGCTGTTGCGGCATTGGCCCTATTTTGGAGTTTTAAAAATGTTAAAGTAACGATTTCAAATTTAAAAGGATTTTTATGTGATTTTTGAAAGTATACATTTTATTGAATTTTGGAATTGATTCATTTTAAATAAATAAACATTATAATTTTTTATGTTATAAAAAGTATGATTTTTGTGAAATATAACCGAAATGTGATTTTTGAAATAAGTAGTTGATTAATTTGTAAAATGGTTTAAATTGGGATTTTTTAATCATTATAAACGGTTTATATAAAAGATTTATAAAATTGATATTTTAAAAATATTGGAATTATAAAACGAGTTTTTTTTAAGTGTTAAAATGAAACATAAATGGATTTCATAAGTGAATGAAATTTATAAATTTATAAATTGTGAAGTTATAAAATGAATAGATTTTGTAAAATAAAAGATTTATAAGTAATTAACTTATAAATTGGATTTTGCCATTTAAATGAGATATAAATAGAATTTGTTAATTAAGAGATTTTATAAGTTGAAGTTTTTATAAAATATATAAATGTGAATATATAAACGTTGTTTTATAAATCCGAAATCGACTTATTTTGATAAGTCAATTATTATATATTTTTAAAGGAGGTTATCCACGATTTTGGAGAGTGGATAATCCTTTAAATTAAATGTGTAGAAGTGTTGAATTTGGTAAACGATTTATATTCACGATTTTGGATAGTGAATAATATATTAAAGAAATGTTTTAGGAAGTGATTTTTTTAAATAGAATTAAAAAGATTTGAAGTTGTTTTAAAATGTGTTAAGGATCAAAACCATAGATTTCAACATTCATTGTTGAAATAGACGTTTTCGAGAAATAAGGAAATGGTAGACTATAACACTGTTGTTATAGTAAATGATTTTCGAAAGGAAATGTTTTATATAGTATTGGGATTTATATATCTATCTCAATTTTGAATCCCTACACTAGTGATTTTGGGTTGTCGTAACAATGTTTTATGCAACATTCGTTTTGACTCAAATGAATGTATTTAAGAGAATGTTTTCCTTAAAGAATAAAATATATACTTAATTGTGATTTAAGTATATTGAATATTTTCCAAATGTTGAAAATAAATAGATTTGTGAATTACTTATTATTAAATAAGTACGGAAATGTTTTCCAATATGAAGTGAAATGTTTTGAGATTTTATCTTTTAAAGATAAATTGAAAGTGAATATTTGAAATCGATTTGAAAATCATATATCAGTGGATATTTGGAAATTTAAATTCACCATGGAATTTATAAAAGAAAGGGAAATTTGCTTAAAAATAAACGTTGATTCATTTTTGAAGTGTGGGAAAAATATATATCTTATAAAGATATTCTTGGAAAATAAATAATTTAGGAAAATTATTTGGAATCTGGTGATGTTGTGCATATCTATTGGTAGTTAAATAACCGACTATCAATATTTACCTTTAAATGGGTATTTATTGCGATTTGCTTGAATTTGAATACTACACTTATTTTAAAATAAGCGCTCGTTATTCGGTTTAGCCGGGAGAGGACCTTTGAGTCATAAATCTCATTCTGAATAGCGATATGTCGTAATGGATAGCATTTGAAGAGCGGTGTTGAAGACCGGATATTTTCGAAAACGGAAGGATTACCGTCGAAAGTCTCTGCATCGGCTGATCTCTGATATAGAGATTTTATCACCCTTTGTGATGGGAATTCTGGACGTGATTAGTGAATATCAGGATTTGCAAGGGCTTCTTTGGAAGTGCCTTCGGTTCTGTTCGAACCTAGAACAGACTTGTATGGATGTGTGTCTGACATTACACTTTGAGATGTAAAGCTGGTTTCTATCAAATATATTTCTGTTGGTGGTGGAGAATTTATTCTCTTAGCTTAACACCCTTCTCTGAGATGTACGAGCTCATAGGTTATGTAGTTGATGGTTACTAGTGATATATTCCCAATTTGGTAACGTGGCATGCTGAGTGCTGCTGATCATTTGTTGATCAAAGCGTGGCTTTTATAAAAACCGTAGCTTTGTGGATGAGACTTCGTCGAACCTCACACCCCGAAAATGGTCAAAATAGGAAGAATGCAGCAAGGTGATTTGGGGATCGCGCCCCCATAGGGTATGTACATTTCCTTCTGGATAGAGGTGGTATTATGGTATGGAGCCCTGATACTTAACTTATGTGGTTGCTGCAAATTTATTTCTTTGTGGTTGTTAGCGAATCCCGGGATTTAGGTTGGTTACGACTGGGAGATGGCATACTCGTGTTAGTAGTTACCTAGCTAGAGGTAACCCGGTCTTGTGTTGGCAGAGATCCGGTTAGGTTCTCGGGGCGTCTCTCCAGGGACGTTTCCATGTGGCAATGGGAAGTTCCTTGGCTTGACCATTTGTTGAAAAATCCAAAAAAATAATACGAGCCCTGTACAGTTTTAGTTGTATAACCTGCCATGGAATGTGGCGGTAACCTGCTATTGAACATGGTAGCTATAGTAGGCATACGATAATGGTCGTATGTTGGCTAAGATTTATATCATACTTTTGAAATTTTTTCCTACACTTTGCACTTATAGTAATAATATCAAAGAAATTTACGTATTAAGCATATTTAACTATCATAAGGAGAATCTCCTCCGATTCTGCATTTGCATTGTGTGTGTGTGTGCCAGAGGCCTCATGGTAGTTTCATTTTCTAAAAGCATAGCGAATCTATTTTAATAAAAAATATTTCTTTGTTGTTTTAAAGAATAACTGTTTTAAGTTCTCATACCAGTCCCATGACTGACCCGGGGTTTATTGTTTCCTTCCTAAACTCTTGGTGCCCACCAATTTCAACACGGGCAGTCTAGAGTTAGGTTATCAGGTCATTCTAGAATTCAGGAGATGCTATGGAGCTCTAGGAGCAAGCTGGATGGCATGGCGTATCAACTAGTATATAGTATTTCTTTTCCGCTGTTTGTTGTTGTACACTCTGATAATGTAATGATAATGTGATATAATGTAATAACGGATACAGTTCTTTTGATTTAAAGATTATTCATTTATCTATTATATGTGGTTCCGCTGCGATTGTGAGATTCTGATATTGTTCTATTGCTTTTCTTTCTTTCTTTCTTCTTCTATCTTTTTCTTCTTCTCAAACCCTAAGGGTATGGTTTTTCGGCCTTCGATTGCTTGGCAGTTGATACAGTGGACATATTAATGTCGACTTTCGTGAGTCGAAAATGTAACCTTTGCATACATAAATATATTGTTCATTGATTTTGCAATATAATGTGTATATAATTTGATTTTTTATAAAAATAACATATATAGATTGTATAATGAATACTGAAGTATATATATTATGTAGTTATATACATGTTTATACTTCAGTTTATATTCATAAGTGTGTGTGTGTATTGTTATGAGTATTTTTTTTTAAATATATATATGTTTTCCATTTATGTCAAGCTAATTTGATTGTTCTCATCGATTCCAGCCTAGCTTTGATCATCGAATTCATACCAATCTTGGTTCGCTTTGAAATTCGTGCTTGGATTCATAGCTCAAATTCATTGTTGAATCCCTATAGCCTCGAAAGTTGAGCAATCACTCACGATTAACATTCTTATATTTATTAAATTTGATTTCACTTGGAACGACAATTGAAATATGCAGCTAAATGGAACTGTTAATTATTTTCCATGCCAGTATTCATAACTGTTTATATGTGACATCTAACACCATGATCTTTATTTATATTTTATCTGTTATTGATGATATATGCGTGTTATTGATCTGTTAAATTATATTCATAATTGTTCCCACTCTGCAAATTCCCTATTAGTATAGAATTCTCCATGGGTTGAAATGATACATACCTGAATGATCTTGTAGAATAGGAGAAAATTATTATGGGTTGAAGTGATAAACCTAAGAGAATTTCATTGACATTGAATTTGGGTTGCTGGTTGAAGAGATATATACCCGTATATATTAAATTGCGGATTGAAATGATAAATATCTGTATCACTTGCCATAGGATAGAAAACTATATACAGACACCGTTAGTCTATATATATTCTAAAATGATTTCCAAAGTTTTAAAAAGAAATATATATTCTGAAATGATTTCCAAATTACCAAATGTTAATTTATATATGTTCAAAATTTTAGATTTTTAAAATTATATGTTTTGGAAATTCTAAAGTTATAGGTTAGTCTTGAAATTTATTAATTTTAAGGTTTTACTTATAATTTTACTATTTTAATATATAAAATATAAATTTAATAAAAAGCTTTAAATTTAAAAAAGTTTAATTTAATTAGTATATAATATGTTTAAGTATTTATTAGTATATAAAGTAGATTTTATATAGTTTTAATTTAAGGATGGGTAGATAAATTTGAGATTGATTTGATAACGTATTCTTCTAAGCATTTTTATTTTAATTATAATCGATTTGAAACTTATTGAGTTTGAGATTTTTAAAAATGATTTTTAACTTGATTTTTGATTTAAAGTGATTAAATGAACATTTCAAGTAAATAAATTGAACAAAATATTTGGTTTATCCAAAATTGTATTATAAGATTTTATTTAAATGATATTGGATTGACTAAGTGAATATTTCAATATTAAATAAATATGAAGTTAAATTTGAAATATAAGTGAATTTATCAAATTGAGTTATTGTAAAAGTTTAAATGTTTTAAACTTTGAAATCTATTAAAATCGAAATGGTTTGTTTTTTGTTTCAAATCTATATTTGAAATCAATATAAAATGGTTTATTGACATTTGAATGGAATTGAAATGGAAGAACTGAGATTTGGTTTAAACGGAATTTTGGAATATGAGTTGATTTGAATCGATTTATGAAATTTGAGGAAACTATTTTTATTATGTAAAGTATTTTAAGATATAATTAAAAAATAAATTATATATATACATATATATATATATATATATAATTATTTTATTATAAACTATTTTAATTTATAATAATATATAAACTGTTCTAATTTGTAACTATTTAATTATATAAACTACTTTATTATACAAACTATTTTATTATATATACTATTTTATATATCTAAACTATTAAGTGGAAGTGTTAAGATTTCAAAGTATTGTGATTTCCAACTGTTATGATTTCCAAAATGTTATAATTTCTAAGCTTTATAATTGCGAAAGTGTTATAACTTCGAAAGTTATATGATTTTGGAAATGGATATAATTGAAGTGAAAAATGATCTTGAATTGATATGGTTTTGAAATAGATATGATATTGACCACGGTGCAATAATAACGAGTGGTAGTTAAAGAGATTGGGATCATTTATTGTCATAATCTCTGCCAATACCGAAAACCACTTTAATAACCGTGTACACGGTGGAGATTTCAGAATGAAATACGATGGTAGCGGCGATTCTATATGAGGTATATACATGGACTTGACTCCCATGAGTTAGCTTCAGGTGGATAAAATAGGAGCAATTGACAGGCCAAGTGAGGTAGCTCCTCTGATCGAACACACTCCATCGATACCATTCTATTACTTTGTGACTGATTGGGTGCACCCTCGAATTTTTGGGAGTGTGGATCAAGTTGGGCGATAGCTACGGCTTTGCGTTACCAACAGCCTGAAAGTGTAATTAGTATATCTACCCTGGCATTTCCTAGTTGTGTTGTGTCACCTACCATATCAAGCCCACTACGAGTTTGTTTTGTATCGTACCTATGGAGTTTCCTCCGGTAGCTTCCAATTTATGGAGGTATTACAGTACTGTACAGACTATGGCACTATAAAATGTGTTAAGGGGAATATGGGTAACACCTTAACGCTATTTTAATAGTTTACTTTTCTATAGACATATTGTAATAGGGTATTGTACTATATAGTAGATAGTTCCACGGATCCTTAGAGGATGGGGATCCAAACATCCTTTGAGTTACTTGTATTTCAGTTGATATTTCACTTGAGTTGGATTTAATGATATAAGAATATTAATCCTGACTCGAGTGTTTTGTGTTTTTCTTTATGCTCAAGTCAGACTAAGTATCATAGCATTTGAGACTCACCTTTGGAGTTGGAGCTTCGCTTGGAGATCCATCAATATCATTTTAGCATTCAATTATTCAGTTGACTCCCGTGATATATTCAGATTTTGTCATTTGACTATTGTATTGAGACCTCTACGTATTCGAAACTTATATTGTATCTTGTTTTAACTCCGTTATATATATATATATAGTAGCTTCATGAACTACTATTCATTTGTTTTCGCTGCTTATTGTTATATTACTCTGTGTCTTTGATTCTGTGATTGATTTGTTTACTGTATATGCTGATTTTGCCAAATATAAATTAACAATCTAATATTTTGAGCAATTCAAGTCTGACGTATGCGGATACGAATGGCATGAAATATCGGGATGTTATAGCTTTCATAAGATACACCAAACTTATGAACTAATGACTTTTTTCAATGTTGACTGAGAAAAAGATATAGTTTTATTTCAATATGAATATTGTGAATATTCAATATAAAGTAAAATATAGTACAATTAATTGGGGATGCCAGAAGTATCTAAATTTATTTATAATTGTTTTAAGTTACAGACTAAGCCATAGTTTGGAGAAATAAATCTTGATTATATGATTATGAGTCATAGGATAATGATGAATTATATCTCACACAATAAAAGTAAACCACCAATCGAGTGGGGGAATCATAAGAGTCGATGAACTCTTTGGATCGATACATATAGATGTATGCAATGGTTAGTCTAATAATACCAAAAAATTTCCATATACTTCGTTGTATTCACCAACTAGTTATCGTAGACATAAACATATGTATTTGATACACATGTAGTATGTCTATGATAAGCTCGCAGAATATAAAATGAAAGCAAATAACATAATGTGCAATAGAAAATAAAAGTATTCAGTTTGATCGAATATGTGAGTAAATTGGAAAGTGTTTCGAACGTACCAAAAAAAGAATAAAGATTTAGTCTCAAAAGTCACTCCTTCCTATTTCACATAGTGATAAATCGATAAGACGTAATCGAACTTTGTTGAACATAGTACGGTTAGTTGTAAGTGAAGTTAATTTAATATCTTTCTATGAGGTCTTGTACTTAGGAGTAGCACACGAAGTCAAATTTAATTTCATCCAAAGAATAGTTTACAAAGTCATAAAAGATAAGAGTTTATAAAAAAAACCCAACATGTCCTAAGCTAAGGAGTTGACAAGCTGTGCGAGTCGTAAGACCGAATGTAATGACTGTAAGTGAGGGATCTTGTATGAATCACCCTAAAATAATTTTAGGAGCGATTGTCATTAGATGACCAACTTATATTTTCAACGGTGTTGTAAACTAAAACCAAATCAGTTATATATAAAAGGCAATTCATATAGTTTTTTGTGAATATCTAGTCCATTCCACTGAGAAACAACTGTTGTTTCAATAAATACCAACTTCATAGTAAAGGAATTTCTTTTAAAAATTATTGATATTAAAATGGATTTGGATACGATCCATATATGATACTGATTACGTGGGATGAAATGAAATTAACTAAACATAAACGGAAACAATGCATTATAATGTCTAATAAATATTCTTGCTCATTAAGAGAAGCTATGAGTTTCTTAAATGTCTAGAGTAGATAATCCTTAACAATCAGTTAAACCATTAAAATTATTGACTCTATGATATGATATGGTGTGCAGATTCAAAATAGATTCCAAGTACAGTATCCAAATATGATTTTGATAGTTGTACCCAATGGGATATGATCCATCGACTGCGAATGAGTCTATAAGAGCAAGATTAATGTAGTTAGAATATAATGAACAATGTTGATAAAAATTACATGTAAATTTGATTATTGAAATTAGTGTAATAGATTCGTTATTTAACGTGTTTACGTTAATTATCGCTTGGTAATGCAAGTATTTTGGTATATGTATTGTAATGGAAAATTCTAAATAATAATTTAGAATAGACTGTTTGCATGAAACAACCAAAGTGTATCGAAGTCAATGAGAGTGATATTGAGTTTGAGTATTTTTAGATATGATCCAATAAATGATACAACAGTATCATTCTATAAGCATTAGAATAGAGCAAGTATTTAGATGAAAATATCAACTAGTTCAATTTCGATCAAAACGTAGACGAAGAGTGTATCCATTATAACTAAGGGTATTAAAATATTTTTAAAAAGGTAAACAATATACCACCGACTGTTAATAATGTACTAATGTCAAAATCGGCTCTAATTTAGTTTTTTAATACTCGACATCGGATTTGTAAATAATATCTTTTATAATAAGTATAAAGGATATTGGGAGTGTTCCAAATGATAAGCGAAGATACCTTGTTAATTTTTTTTATATGAAACATGTAACATAGATTCCTTATGCATTAGCAATAGGAATGATCGCATGTTGTATTGTATGCAAAATCATAATTTGATTATGCATTAGATGCATGAAGTGAATAACAAATCCAAATTAAGATAAATTAATGGTAGTTTAGAGTGTTCTCAAGTATTTATGAAATACTAGAGAATTGTCTATAAAAATAATGAATTCCTTGTAAAGAAGTGTTCAAATTCAAACTACATAAGTGATGTTGAGTATAATATGTCGATATCAAATTAATGTTCAAACCTTAATTATAAAGATTTAAGAAAATATTCCAAATGAAAGGTTATGGTTGATTTGTCGAAAAGGCTAAGTACATTGCTTTGAACAACGCCAAAATAAAAGCAATGTATATTGTTTGCCCGACCACATCTCTATCGGATTAGAAAAATAGCCTAAATTTTTTAATTAAATATAACCGCAAGCGAACGACATACAATTTTAGTGTGTGGTGAGTACGGGTTGATCCATAGGAATTTATTTGCATTTTAAAATTCTATTCAATCAAATTAACCAAAGAGTTGAAGTTGTTGTTAACTTGAAAAATTGCAAAAACTAACTACTGAAAAAGTGAATGAAAACTATGAGATGAAAAGATAATTTAGAGATAAATTCTCTCTCATGATCATATACATCAAAACAACTTGAAATTATGATCTCTTTTTTTTGGTCATTAGTGAATTTAATTGATGTGTTTATCATAAGTATGGAATATTTGTGCTATTAATTAGCCTAATATAAACCATCAAACTATAACACATCTAATAAACCACTTGTTAACTCTCATGAAAATGACAATAAACTTGAAAATAAAATATATTCTAAGCATAATCTATTAACTATTGATTGGAAATATAAACCATCAAATTTTGATTTTAAATCCACTTCATTACTATAATCATATGTAGATGAAGAGGTAATTTGTGTTTGTGTTTGTTTAAGCATATGCTATTTGGCGTCAACAACATAGGTTATCAAATTCAAAGCTAAAATTATTTATCACATCAAAAATTCCATTAAGCACAAAAAGAGATCAAAAATTATCAAAATATTGAATCTATATGATTAAGAGAGCTTCATTACTCTTAAATTGAAGGGATTTAGTCTCTCATATTTGTTATCATTCGACAAAAGTAGCATTCAACATGAAAAAAAACAAGAAGAAAATTCAAGCTAAGTAAAAATAGAGCTAATTAAAATGAAATAAAAGCTAACCTACTTCCACAAGTAATGAAACTAAGCTATTAACATAAAAGGAAAGAAAGCATGTAAATAGAAAAGGGAATGAATTAAAATTGCATAAAAAAGAAAATTACATGAAAGAATAAAATGGCTAAGTAGCCATGAAAAAGAAAGAGAGCTTATATTTATTTTTGAACCTAAAACTAAACTAACTAAAGAAGAGGCTAAGAGATTAATTACATGAACATATGAGGTATTTATACATGCCTAAAACCTTAATGTATATTTTTGGAGACTACCCAAAACACCCCTCTACGAAATGTGGCCACCAAGTTATCATTAGTTTCTAATTAATCCATCATCAAGTATGCATGTAACTTTAACCTCCACTAATTTGTGCATTAACTTCTAATTGTAGATTAAGGAAAGTGGATAGGTAGGGTCTTCCATGATGCATGAAATGAATTATTTTCATCTTCATTTGTTTCCTTCTCTTGTGCGTGGACATTTCTTCGTGGAGCCTCTTATAATTTTCATTCAATTTTCCTACAGATAAAAATAAAATGTGCAAATAAATATTTTCAAGTTAACATATGCACAAAAATGACCATTTTGTCTCTATATGAATATGAATAAATGATGATTTGAACATAATTGAAATTTGGGTTTAAACATGTTAAAATATCCAATATGACATTTATATAAATAAAAATAGATTAAATATGGATGCAAAAATATGCACATTTACATGCACAACAAAAAACCCCACACTTATCTTTTTATTCGCCCTCGAGTACATTCAAACTAAGATAAATGTGATTTCATAGGAGACATGGTTGCATTGAGCGTATGCAACAAGCCATTAAACCTCTAAGTGTCTCTAGTAGGACGAGTGTTGTCTCGTGACGGTTTTTAGTGGATTTTACACACAAAATCCAAATGCCACATGAAATATCCTAAATGCAAGATTTATTTACAAAGATATTATGCAAGTTTTTGAAAATCTTTACGAATGAAGAATTTACTTTCTAATTGACATGAATAAGTTATATATAAGTTTAGGACATTATCAAGAAATTTAAGTCCTTTTACTTGTCAAAATTTCCAATAAAAATTAAGTTACCATAACAAATAGACTATAGTTTGGCTAGTTGGTTCGGTTGATAATGCAATGTAACTATGAAATGGATCCTTAGTTGATTATCAAAGTTTTTCAAAGTGATATGTTCATTTCTTTTGAATAACAAGTCAAATCAAATAAGTAAAATTAGTGCTTGGATTTCAATTGCTTACTCTCTCTTATTTAAAATTTTATTGATATTAAAAATATTTACATATGCCTAACTTAGGTAAATTGAGGCCAGATATATCACCCATGCACTGCCTTTCAGACTTATGTGAGGAGAATATAAAGCATGGCGAGTGAACATACAATTGTGTTCACCTATCGATTAAAAGAATTTTTATATACATCACCTAACTCAGACAGACTGAAGCCTGATATACCAATCATGTACTATCTTTCGGGCTTATGTGAGAAGGATACATAGCATGATGAGTGTACACACAAGTGTATACACTGACTCTAGGTGTTAATAATATATATATATATACAGATATAATTTTTTTTCCTTTTTTTTGAAGAGAGAATTTTGCAAAATCATCTTGGCAGCATTTAACATAGAAGATAAAAAAAATGTTATATCCTTTACTTTAAATTCACTACTTTTTTAATAAATATTTTCAATTAGGATATACTTCATAATTATCACCATGAATCTTCCTTATACCAGTTAAATCATCGTTACTTGTAATCAAACATTATTTTTATTTTTGTTAAGACAAATAAATTTTCAAAAGTTTCAAGTTAATAACCAAAATCCTATACTTATCCTATAGTGTTTCTTTAAAAGTAAATCAATATGCCAAAAGAAAATTTGTTTTGTTTTTTTTTTGTCTTTTTATCAAAAAAATTATTGGAGAGAAAATGTAAAAAAAACCATGAAAAATAAAAAACGAGCATGATAATCCGTCCACACTTGATTTTGACTGTGTTCCCATAGCCAACTCAAGTGGAAGGAGAAAAATGAAATAAAAATATGACCTATATTTACATGAAAATGAAAAAATTATTATTATTGTCAAAGAGTAAATGAAATGGTCTTTCAAAGATTAGTTCATTTGTCTCGTCAAGTATGAGAGACAAAGCTTAAGCACAGAAACCAAACCATAAAAAGATTTCAAAGTTGAGTACTGATTTAGAAAAATTAATGTTGTTTTATTAAAAAAACGTATGAGTCGTCTTATTTTTGATGATTATAGGGGTTGATAGAACAATTGATTGAAGTTTAAGTTTATTTTCACTTAATTGAAATTCAAACTTATGACGAAAAATTCTTTATGTTTATTAATTTCGAAATCAAAATGATGATTTAAATCTTCCCCTTCAGAATTCAGCAACTCATCTTCGAAAAGTCCAAAGAAATTATGTTCATTAAATTCATCTTCCTTTGTTAAATTATCAACAACTTCATTACATGTATTAATTTCAAAATCTAAAGTTGTTATATGCAATTTTTTAAGGTCGGAAAAAGGAAGATCGAATTTAAAATTGGGTTTCTCACCCTCAAAAGAATTGAAATCCAAATCAATTACCATACTTTTAACAACTTCATTAAGATTTTCGTTTTCAACTTCAAAAGTTGTTATTTGAAATCATCAATTTTGGTCAAATGTGGATTATTACTTGACTCGTCATACGATGGAACTAGATTTTGTTTCTCAAGTTGTTTCATATATGTTTCAAATGAAAAATCCATGTGATCATTGTAATTCTCTTCTATTTGCTTAATAAAATACTATTTATAATTATTAACATGAGGATTTTCAATTTGAAATTATTGAGAATAAAAATCGTCCATTGCACCATAATTGAGATTATTCTTATTGCCAAATTTTTTTAAAAAGTGGTTCACATTTCCATTTTGGCTATGAAACTCATTTTGGAGTTCGAAATTGTATCGCCATGATTTACACTCAAATCGTTTGAATTTTGAAGTGAATTCAAATTTGGATTGTTTTGAAAACTTTGAATTGAATCATTGCACAAATATTAATTACACAAATCATTTATCCTTTGATTTCATTGTATAGAGAGTTCATGTAAAGACGAAATCATTTCAATGCTATTTTCAAGAGTTGAGGGTTGGTCATCATTTTGAAAATTTTGTGGTTCAAAATTAGAATTGTTTGTACAATAGTTGTCATTAAAATATCCATAAGAATTTGGTGGGATATTGTATGGATTATGTTGATTTTCACAACTATTGCAAAAATCATGTGAGTAGGGAAATTCAGACTTTTCAAGAATATTCATTTTTATTTTTTTATTTTTCTAAAGAAAAAGTATTTACCAAAGATAATTTAAAAAGGGAAAATTGATTTTTGGATTTTCAATTTTTTTTTAAAGGTTATATATATATATGTGTGTGTGTATATATACAGATTTTTTCCTAAAATAAACTTAATTTTTTTTTGGATTTTCGATTTGTATGGAAAAATTTCAAAGAAAACATTTAAAAAAAACTAAGTTAAGGAAATATTGACAATTTTTTTAGTTTTGGCTTTTGAAATTTTTTTAAATATGCACAAACTAATGCAACTAAATGAACACAAATGACTTAATTGCAAATTTTCTATCCTAAGTAGCTCCTAACCCAAATTTGTATAATCACACTTTTTCTTAATCCAACAAGATAGTTCTTAGCTAGGTAACGGACAGGATTTATCGATGCACCACAAATCAACGTAGTAGTGCAGCCGAATGTTTAAGTACCTTCAAAGAAACAGCCACTATAATATCTACGAAGCACGATAATATTTATAAATGGTTAATGCTCTATTGTAGCCTAGACATCAAGAAAACAACCTGTTCAAACAAGACAACTTGTCAATATACAATTAAGCCCTAGATGAGCTCATAACTCCCTTAAAATATCTAACCTTTATTATTAGTCAAATTCTAAGATAAAATGTAAAACTGAAATTAAACGTGTATTAACAATGCAACTACAACTGAAAAAAATGAACTTTTTTTCTAAAATGCAAGCCACTAATAATGCAAGGCAAATAAAAACAAAAGACGAAAGCACAATACTAGAGCGTATTAGCAAATTATTTTAAAGCGGCAAAATTTTTTTAAAGCAAGCAAGCGAAACAGTCAAAAGCAATAATTCCTGTTTATTTTCTATGACCTGAAAGTTATGGAACAAGATTTATATATATAGTATAATTCTAAAACAAAGCACAATTTTTTTTAATTTTAAAGAAAGCAAAACCCTACACAAAGCAAGTTTCTTCTTATTTTTTTAACAAAAGAAAACAATTTTTTAAAGGATAAAACAAAACTAAACTAAAAGAAAGCGAACCTTTTTTGTGAAGAGAGGGAAAAAAGTCAAAAAGTCAAACTCTTTAAAATCAAAGAAAACTTTTTATATCCCGGCTCAACGAAAAAACAAGACAATTACTTCCCGTTCCTTTGCTTCTCTTGTTAAATGAAATTCGACTTCCTCTTTTCAAATAAAAATAATAATTAAAAATGATTTCTCTTGGTTTATGAAACTAAACTTGTTCGAAGTGATTTTAGGTGATGAAGGTGTCATTAGAAGTGATTGCAAGTGTCAGTTTCATGGGTCCACGGGTGATTGGGTTGCGGTAGAAGCAGAGGGTGTTAAGCGACTAATTTTTGGTCGCGGTTGGTGTTGCTGTAGTTAGATAAAGGGTTGTGGAAAAGTCACGATTGTGGATGGAGGCAGAAGCAATGGTGAGGGATGTGTTCAAGTTTGGGAATGGGTTGCGGTGAAGTGCTGGGATGAAGGCGATGGGATCATAGTTGGTGATTGGGTAAGAAAGTTGTTGTATGGGTAATTGTTTATAGTTGGAAATGTTGATGAGGATTAGGTGCACAGGAAGAGTCAGGTGTTGTTGCTGGAAGTACATGTAGTTTTGTGGTGGGTAAAGGAAGACCAATGGTACGATGTAGTGGGCAGGGGAATATGTTGGTGGAAAGTATGGTTTTCTGGAGATAGTTCAGTGCAAATGATGTGATGGCTAGGAGGATGTCTGGTGCAGTGGTAATAACAGTGGAGATTTTGTATATGTATGAAGATGGTCATTGTAAACAGCGAGGGCTGGAGGATTGTTGTGGCACTGTCAGGTTGAATAACTATGGTATGCAGTAGAATTTGGTTTGTTGAAGGGACGTCAATGTAATAGTAAGAGGCAACAATTAGATGGATGGAGGTGCGACGGTGTAGTGGGGATTTTTGGGTGGTTTCGTTTGTGGTTGCAGGTGAGATTTCAGGTGATGGAGGCAGTGGGTTTGGGTATATGATTAGAGAAGGAGAGGAAAGTAGTTGGTGATGTGGTTGATGCAAGTAGCAAACAGGGTGAAGTTTTGTTTTTGCGGTGGTCCTAGAGTATGACAGTGGTGGCAAGTTGATGGCGTTGATGAGGTAGGTCAGGGATGATGGTGATGATTAGTGATTATAGTGGTGGTAGAAAAGCAAGGTAGAATTAGGATGGTTTGTTTTGTGAACTTGTTGTGGTGAAGTAGGGTATGATGGATGGCAGAAATGATGGTTGTGGTTGATGATGAAATGTGAAGAGTGATTGAATGTTACAGTATGTGAATGTGGAGATATGCACAATGAGTCGCGCAAGTGGTTATATGTAGTGCAGTGATTGAATGTTGCAGTATGTGAATGTGGAGATATGCACAATGAGGCGCGCAAGTGGTTATATGTAGTGCAGTGGGAAGTATGGAACTGATGGTTGCAGCAGAGGTTTGTTTGAGGTGAAGCTGTTAGTTGCGGTCGTAGTTCAGGTGAAGTTGAGTGGCAGATGGGGTTCACTAAATTTATAACTAAGGTAGGGATGATTTCAAGTATTAACAATACAACAACATTGTTATATGATAATAATATAATAATAAGATCTCACTAAAAGTCGAGAAACATAATTTGAATAGCTCCACATCACAAAGTTGGTTTATCAGCATTGGAGAGAGTTGATTGACATAGTATGTAATTAAACAACATGGAAGACCCATTCAATTAGGTTCTAACTCGATCATTTCTCATCCAATTGATCAAAGTTATAGGATAGAGATTACATAACTGGTCTCAAGTGCAAGTGGAAGATTGATAGAGTTAGGGGCATGCCCCAGGGACAACTATGTAATTTGTTACGTATATCTAACTTGATAACCAATCTTGTTTGAAATAAAAGGTGTTTTCTTTCTAATATATACTTAATATTGTTTGTTATACTAATTAATTAATATAATTAAAAAATATATTTAATGGAAAATCCATAGATAGTACGTTTTGTGATAGTAGGTACAAAGTGTTGTAACCATGAGTAATTTATCATAATAAAAGTAAACATACCGTTTTAAATATTCTTAGTCAAGATGTATCGAGACTGGATATCAATGTATCCGTTCAAACTAGAATACATAATGCTCTTTAAACGTAGACAGTGTATTACTCATGACTACTGGGGGGACTAAGAGGTTACGTATTGATAGTTATTGGATAGCCATGGAATAACTCACTCAATAATTTTCTGTTGGTTAATATAACTAAGGTTAAACAGAATATATCGATGTGATAAAATTATATAATTCTTTTGACTTAAGAAAACTATTGATCTTCAATGTGGAAACTCCACTTTGATTATAGTTAAATTGTGTTGAGTGGAAGCACTGAAAGTGAAACATTATTCAAGAGCGGATTCCCGTGCTCGGTTATATAAGGTTGGTATCATAGTCAACTGAATTCAACTCAATATTAAAGTATGTAACCATAGCGGAATGATTAATAATAATTGTTATTATTTAACCAAGGACTTATGTTAGACTATAGAGTTGAATACGACGATATTGGAATTTTAACCATTACCAAACTCCATAAGTCCAAAGCATTTTTGATGAAGAGAATTGGTGTAAATAATTGTTACTATTAGTTAACACTTATTAAAGTAAAATTGGATTTTACTGATGCCAAGTAAGTGATAAATTTGGTCATAATGTCACATCATATATTAAGTGACGGTGAACATCAATATTTGAACTGCTCGATATTAATTGTTGGCTGAAACCCCACGGAGACTGTAGCCCTTAGGACACACTCACAAGCTTTTACTAGGATCAATGTAATGGTCCCTTCTTTCTTCTACTGTTCTCTCCCTTTCTTTTCTATCGTCTGTTTCTCTCTTTGAATCTCAGTAAGGATCATGTTTGGGCTAGAAGCTTGACGAGGTGAGAGGAAGATTGTCTCCGGTCTTTTTGCCTAGATGTCTATAGAATTTTGATTTGACGCATTGTACAAGAAAAATAAGAAAAGATTAGATTGCTACTTAGGAATTGGAAAAGAGCATGTGAAAAGTGAGCGTGCTTATGATCCTAAGTGTTGTATTGGTGTGTCTTGTTATTTATATAAATCAGGATCAGTCGGTAGATCTAGGAAGATATCTTTGTCCTTGGAAGGAATAATGGGTAAATCAGTGAGTGCTTTGTGTATATCTTGGAGTTCATGAGTGTTGAAGTTGAAGCCCTGAAGGAGCCATCTCCCGGATTAGGCAGCGAGTCAAGGAAGTCAACGTAAGTCAGAAGCATAGATGGTCCTTTGACTATGCTTTGATGGGGATTAGGAGCTTACCTAGGGACTCTCTTATCGGGTGTTTCTATCTAGGTGCAGAAGTCAGGGTTCCTTCTTCTCCGACAATCTCCCTGATCTACTCATATCCCTCATTTCCATCTCTTTCCTCTTCATCTTTGTTTCCCTAATCTTCTTATTCTCATTCTGATTCTCCCTAATGCTCTTCATCTTTCTAAGAAGATCTAAGTATTTCCTCCACTACATATGTAACTTTGTGATGAGCTACAGCTAGAAGAGCTATCCCAGCTAGAGCAGCATCTTGTCGAGGGGCCTGAACAGTATTGGGTGGAGGTGGTCCATAGAGGATTCTATGACCGTTGTATAAGAGTTGATATTAATGCAACAAAAGATCTATGACAAGAAGCAATGTGTTTCAGCTATTATCTAGAATAGCCTTGAGCCGTCGAAGCATCTAGGTATTAGTGTCATTCTTGATTCTTGGAGGGATAAATGCAAGATAAATAAGTGTAGATTTGTGACTTTAGTGAAGTAAACCTAGGTACGATGGAGTAGTGAAGTTAGACTTACATCCATAGAGCCATATTTGAGAAAAAACCATTTAGGCATCTAACGAAGAAGTATTTTCCTTGAAATAGATCCTTTTATTATGATGATCCATGATAACTTTGTAGCCATGGAACACTTTGAAAAAGGTAAGTTAAGGGTTTCTGCTCTCTTCTTGAAATTGAAAAGGTACCTAACCTCGTCGAAGGAAGGCTAACCACCAAGATATCTTATGTAGAAAATGTAAAGGCTTGGCAGCATGGTGTAGGCATTGGGGTGAAGTTACGTAGGAGCTAGCCTTATATACTATAAAATTAGCCTAAGGAATGAATTGCAAGGGGAACCGCCCAGATAATCGTATGTATTAGTTTTAGGTTGTGTAACCATCGGACGGATTATAGGGTCATTGATTAGGTTATGGAAGCAAGGTCTCTTTTGTTGAAATCCCTTATCGGTTGTGTATGCTTCCGAGGTCTGTGGATGTTTACCTTGTCATCGGGGAGTTCAACGAGATTATCAAGGACCATCATGCTAGTTAGGTTGATAATGGGAGGGATACCATTTAAAGGTACTTCTCTTGCCATAAATGGGGAGACCTCCAGTGGGAGTTTTAGGAGACGGTGACGTTGTTGAGCCTGAATAGGAGTTGAAGTAGAAGTTAGGGCTAAAGTAGAAGCTGCTGCCAAAGGAACAAAAATTGAGGTGGATGCATCCTCTACAACGGTAGAAATATGCTTAGAGCGCCTATGAGGTTCCATTCCATACTAAACGCTTGAGCATAAGCACGGTCAGGTAATTTTAATTTTTATTATTTGCTTTAAATATGTGTCCCCTTGTATGGCCAATGTATAGCATCCGACAAATGTCGACGTTTGTTGAACGATCGGATTATATACATCGACAGGGGCAGTGCAATGTCCTATGCAGTATGTGTCATCTATCCTTGGCATTATGTATGGAAATGCTCTATATAGGAAGCTCACTCATGCTAAAAAGTGAGCTCCGACACACGGTGGAACTATTTTTCATATATTACCCATTAGCGTAGGATTTATGTTAACAAAACAAGAAGAAATGCAAGGTAATACATAGCTTCACCTTTGCAGGATGGAAGATCTTTAACAATCGAATCCAAATGTCAATGAGATAAACGTTTTGAGACATATCTATATTCAAGTTCATTGGTCATACAAGGGAACATAGAAGATTGGATTGCTACTTAGGAATTGGAGAAGAGCATGTAAAGAGTGACTGTGCTTGTGATCCTAAATGTAGTGTTGGTTTGTCCAGTTATTTCTATGAACCAGGATCAATTGGTAGATCTAGGAGGACATTTTTTCCCTTAAAAGGAATAAAGGGTAAATCAGTGAATGTGTTGTGTATATCTTGGAGTTTAGTAGTGTTCAAGTTGAAGCCCTGAAGGAGCCATCCCTTGGATTAGGCATAGAGTCATAGAAGTCAACATAAGCCAGAAGCATAGTTGGTCCCTTGACTAGAATTTGATGGGGATTATGAGCTTACCTAAGGACTCTCTTCTTGGGTGTTTCGATCTCGGAGCAGAAGTCAGGGTTCCTTCTTCTCCAGTAGTCTCCCTGATCGACTCATATCCCTCTTTCCATCTCTTTCCTCTTCATCTTCGTCTCCTTATTCTTCTTATTCTCCCTCATGCTCTTCATCTTTCTAAGAAGATCCAAGTATTTCCTCCACTACATATGTAACTTCGTGATGGGCTAGAGCTAGAAGAGCTATCCTAGCTTGAGGAGCATCCCTTCGAGGGGCCTGAGCAGTATTGGGTGGAGGTAGTCCATAGAGGATTCTACAAACGTTGTATAAGAGTCAATATTAATGCAAAAAAAGATCACTGACGAGAAGCAATGTGTTTCAGCTATTATCTAGAATAGCCTTGAGCCGTCGAAGCATCCAGGTATTAGTGTCATTCTTGATTCTTGGAGGGATAATTGCAAGAGAAATAAGTGTAGATTAGTGACTTAAGTGAAGTAAAATTAGGTACTATGGAGTAGTGAAGTTGGACTTACATCCATAGAGCCATCTTTGAGAAAAAGCCATTGAGGCATCTAACAAAGAAGTATTTGCCTTAAAACAGATCCTTTTATTATGATGATCCATGACAATTTTGTAGCCATGGAACACTTTGAAAAAGGTAAGCGAAGGGGTTTCTGCTATCTTCTTGAAATTGTAAAGGTACCTAACCTTGCTGAAGGAAGGATAACAACCAAGATATCTTATGAAGAAAATGTAAACGATTGGCAGCATGGTGTAGGCATTGGGGTGAAGTTGCGTAGGAGCTAGCCTTATAGACTATAACATTAGCCTAAGGAACGAATTGAAAGGGGGAACCGCCCCAGATAAGCATATATGTTAGTTCTAGGTTGTGTAACCATCGGATGGATTATGGGGTCGTTGATTAGGTTATGGGAGCAAGGTCTCTTATGGTGAAATCCCTTATCGGTTGTGTATTCTTTTGATGCCTATAGCTGTTTACCTTATCGTTAGAGAGTTCAGCGAGATTATCAAGGACCATCATGCTAGTTAGGGTGACAATGGGAGGGATATCACTTAAAGGCACTTCTCTTACCATAAATGGGGTGACCACTAGTGGGATTTTTAGGAGGCCATGTTGTTGTTGAGCCTAAGTAAGAGTTGAAGTAGAAGTTGGGGCTAAGGTAAAAGCTGCTGCCAAAGGAACAAAAGTTGAGGTGGATGCATCCTCTACAACGGTAGAAATATGCTTAGAGCGCCTCCAGATTCCATTCCGTACTAAACGATTGAGAATAAGCATGATCAAGTAATTTTAATTTCTATTATTTGCTTAAAATATGTGTCCCCTCGTATGGCCAATGTATAACATCCAATAGATGTCGACGTTTGTTGATCGATCGGATTATATACATCGACCGGTGCAGTGCAATGTCCTATGCAGTGTGTGTCATCTATCCTTGGCATGATGTATGGAAGTGCTCTTTATAGGAAGCTCGCTCATGCTAGAAAGCGAGCTCCGACACACAGTGGAACTATTTGTCGTATATTACCCGTTAGTGTATGATTTATGTTAACCAAAGAAGAAGAAATACAAGGCAATACAGAGCTTCATCTTTGCACGATGGAAGATCTTTAACAATTGAATCCAAATGTCGATGGGATGAACGTTACGGGACATATCTATGTTCAAGTTCATTGGAATTTAGAGTGCATTCATCGAGATAGTTCTTTGACTAAAGATTGATCCATCGCCAAGTTCAGCCATGGAAACTTTTCTCATCGCCATTTCCACCACCCTTCCCTCTGCTTGAAACAAATGCATTGTGTGGTGCTAAGGACTGTGAAGATAAGATATGGCAATGATGGGGATGGATCGACAGTGTTTCCAGCAGTTTTAAAGAGATAGCAATGGCACTCAAGGCCAAGGCAGCGGCATCACTAACCTTTGTGAGATTGAGAAATGATGTTGAAAGGAAAAATGACGATGATATTGGTCGATTTAGCAAGAAACTGGATCAGGTTTTGGGCTGCCTGAAAATTCAGGTGGACCTATGACGTTGATCAAATTTGAGCTCAAATTGGTGTTGAAATGAAGTAAGTGGCAACATTTGGGTCTGGGATGCTTGAAAACAAAAAGGGAAATAATGAAAGATAGGTGCTGAATATTGGCTAAGTATTTTAATTTATACTTAGTCAAGGAAATCAATCGGTACCGATCCTTATGACTTAAGAAAAAAACGAGAAATCTACTTGGCCAAGGATTGGAATAACTTCCAAAAATTCTCGACGCTGGTTGAAAACTTCAAATAGAAGGCTTCAATATTTATATATGCCAAAAAGATGTGATTTATTGTTTTCTAGAATGAAGTGACGATATTGTCAATGAAGATGTGACATTATACGAATATTACTCAAGTGATGAAAGTGTCTTAGCGAATCCAGATTCTATCGCTTGTCTCATCCAAAGCATGCTTGGTGCTCATAAATTAATACTTTGGTTGGCAAGTGTTATTTAATATTTGAACCAAGTGATATTTTGGTGGAATTAGACTACGGACTACTGAAGGAATGGATCAAAAAGTCGAAAAGAGATCAAGGATGGAATACCTAAGAAAAATACGTCTTCAACATCAGTCATTACCAAACGATCCATGGATTTGTACTAATCAATCTAAAACTTGGCATGAATACCATTTTGCTTCTACCATGGTTCTACATACAAGTTTGAAAAAAAAAAGGTTTTGGTGTTGGAACATCGATTGGTGGTGAAATTTTTTTCCCTTGAACACTTAAGCATTTATGAAGAAAAAAGATGAATACGATCAACATATCAACCAGCACCGATCCATAGAATCGATCTATATCGAACTATCAAATCTCATGGATCATGTCGGTTGTGCTCATTTTTTCTTGTTGGAAACTTGGATCTAGAAGAAAGACTGATCCAAACTGGACCTGGTGATTCCATTTCATGGATTCATATATAAATGACAATCTTCCATAAATAAAAAAGGACCTTTAGACGTTGGATTGACTTTTATGTGGAAACTCTGCTGAATTCGACATCAAGTCGTATTAATCGAATTTTGCCTTGTAATTCAATTTAATTGAATTCTTCAATCAATTAAAAAATCAAAGTTGACATAGGTCATAAATTTTTTCGAACTGCTATAAAAATCTTTAGTCCTTTCTTTATTTTCTCTCATTTCTTTCATTTAAATTTTGTTTTTATTTGTTTGGGGCGTTTTGCCCATTTTACTTGCAAACACTGTTTATGCCATGTAACCCTTAGATTAGTTTACTCAAATCATATATTGTTATTCATATTATGAATATGGATTCCCGATAAATAAAATACAACTAATCAACTTTTAAATTAGAACCTAAATTAATTTAAAACTAAAACTAAGTCATAATGTATTTTAATAAACAAAATATTACAACAATAATTAAAACAAAAAAATAATTTTGAATATTGAACTCTTCTTTTATCAGATATAGAGAAAATATAATTTAGTGCAAATGATTTATCAATAGAAACACGAAACAAAGGTTTAATGCAAAACTAATAAAATAATTTTTTTTCTTTTCGAATTTTCCTTTTTTTACTTCATTGCCAAAACACCCGATCCAACATGAAATGCATGATTCAAACTCAAAAGGTCCAAACATACTTAATATGAGCTGCAAATGATTTGATTTTGAATCTCCAATATATCAGAATGGATCTACCTGCACTCCAAATGTTTGCTAATCAAAAGCTATACTTATATAAGCCTTAAAAGCAGTTCAATTTTGGATTGAAGGGTATTATTTTAGGTGGAATCCATCCTAAAACTAAATTGTTATGAGATACACATGATAAATAAGGTCAAATCAAATGATGAATGATCATCGTGAATCACAAAACAACAGTAGTCTATATTTATTTTACCAGTATACTATGATTAATAAAGTAACGTTCGGAAAAATAATCATAAAATGGTAGAGTAATACCAAAAATTGTGAGAAAATCGAATTTGGATGAAATTATTGAAATGAAATCGTAAAATAATGGTGTTCCATTGAAAAAGTTGAATAAAAACGACCAAATGCGTGTCTTTTTAACCACATGTTGATTTAACTGGGTGATAATGAAGTTATATTTGATTTTGTCATGGATGTCTAAATTTTTTGTTGGCATTCTTAATCATTTTATGTTTGCTCCTCCCAAATCCTTCCGAACAGGCCTGTTCCTAGGGCAAGGCGAGCAAGACGACCGCCTAGGGCAACTGATCCAGAGAGGCAACATTCCAATAGTGGTAAATGGTTTAATATTACAATTACTAGTATGTTTGTATACTAATTTTTACAGTTCAAGTTGTAACCTAGCAGTTGCTTTTCTTTTACTTGTCGAGGCAATCCAGGTTCAGGTCGGGCAAGATGTCTTTCTTGTGTAACCATCGTATTTTGGCCGGCACTACCCTTGTATATCTCTACTAATAATAATAATAATTCAAGGAACCAATTCACCCATGTCCTTTGAAACCACCCAAAATATCCTTTCACGCCCAATTCTTCATCTGTTTTGGAACTACTATAGCTCATTACCGTATCATCCAAATATTTCACTACTCACGATTTAGGGTTTCCAATTCTCTTACAGTTTGCCCTTGGAATCTGGCACTCACTTCGACGTCTTGGATTCGAGGTCGCGATTTAGGGTTTCAAATCCTCCGACAATTCGCTTTCGGCATCTGGCATTCACGTCGACGTTTAGGATTCAAGGCTCACGAATTAAGATTTCGAATCCTCCGACAGTTCGCTTTCGGCATCTGGCATTCAGATCGACATTTAGGATTCATAGCTCATGATATAGGGCTTCAAATCCTCCTATAGTTCACTCTCGGCATACGACATTCACGTCGACATCTAGAGTTTTAACTCAATCTGATTTAGTCAGGGAAAAGGTAAAATATTTTAACATTCTTCTGAATATGAATCCCTCGTTATATTTATGATTTATACTCAGCTACTTTTTATTGGTGTAACTTAAAAATGTTTAGGTAGATTTGTTTAATTTGAATCTATTCAGCTTGTTCAATTTGGCTTAATTTTGTTCTAGTATTTAACTCAATCTGGTACTTAACGAATATAAGTTAATTAGTGTGTAACTAAATATTGTAATATAGATCATATATTTAGCGTTTTTTAACATTGATGCTGTTTTTAGCAAGAGAAAATTGATATAAAATAATGATATATAACATTGATCTAAGAGAATGAATGTTTTTATCATTATATAGAAATTATGAAGAAGATTTAATCGGTTCACATTTTATAAAGAAATATATATCTTCTTTAAAATAATACATTCCATTTTAAATAGAGAAGTGAGAAAATTTTGAAGAATTACAGGTATTTTTATCTTATTTTTACTAAACAAACATCAAATTGCATGTTTTTTCTAATCAACCATTTGTTTTTTACGGAGAAAATCAACCATTTGTTTTTTACGGAGAAATTATGTTATGAATTTTCACAACTATACTGAGAAATTTCATAGTTATAAAGATTCTTTTTCATAGATGTAAGTTTATTTAATATCCTTTTATTTTGCTTGGTTTGGAAGTAGGATTTATCTAAGAAACGAATAATCTTCTTATAGTTTTAACTGCTTGATCGTGATAATTTGTCTCTCAATCCAACTTATTATCGCTGTTTACAAAGACATATTTATTAGTTATTTTAATATTGGCAATTAGTACGAGCTTAGAATATTTAATTTTAGTTTTGACAGTTGTGTTTGCAGTTGGTGAATGAAGCTTCATCGTAGGTTATGGTATGCTTTTCTTTCTTAATTTTATTATGTTTTGAATTACTTTCGATGTTGTTTTATTTTTGTTAGATGCCACAGTCATATTCGTTATTCAATATACATTGGGCTTCCATATAATGTTTTTTTCTTTAGCAAGTTTAGACTTATTGTTCTTTCCTTGTAGTTCTTTGCAAGTTGTTTTTTATTCCAGTTAACAAAACATAGTGTTATGGTTGATGACATGATCTATTTAGAATCGAACACGCACCTCCCTTATTTCTATGTAACTAGCCAAATTTTCTTGCTTAATTATCCGAATGAAAAATAGCCACCAAATTCTTCTTCTTATTGTTATTTTGAAAACACATTTCCTCTGTCAATTGCATTGAAACAATAATTTTAAATTGCAGCTATTAACATTGTCATATACAAATTTCTACTGTGAAAATGAAACAGACAATATTTCACATTTTTATCGACTTTTCAAGAGTTTCAAATATATATGTGTTACCACTGCAATAGAGTCTTTTGTTCAAATACTATGATATTGATTATTGCTGAAATTTGTTGCTCTTTCTTAAAATCTCTTAATTGTGCTCTATAAATTGTCTAAGCAAATGTCCGCACGTTTAGCATTTTCAGTACACCATGACAATTGTTTTTGACTTTCATACTATGAACTATAAATTTCTCTTGCAGTATGTTAATATGTTCTATGTTTGATATTTCTTTTTCTGAATTCAAATTATGGAACTACAGACAACTCATGATCAAGTAGTAGCTACATTTTCAGTTGCAGAAACTGCATTAGCTGGTAGATTGCTCTTCAAGCAAGTCAAGCATTTAAAGTCTGATCAGTTAGTGCATAAGTTAGACGATTCTATAATGGAGGATTTGAGCAGACAATGACAAGGTGAGAAGCGGCATTATTTCTTGGTTTTAGGTGCACTCTTTAGTGTTTTTAAGTTCATAATGCTATGTTTCATCTCAGTTTTATATATTAATTGCATATGTTGGATTTCTTTATGCGAGTTGGTCCTCTTGATCATAGTCATGATTTTTGACATTCCTTATTTGTTTCTAGCTAATCAAATTTATGATTAGATAGCTATGAATTCCTGATATTGATTCTCTATACAATATATTATGATCTTTCTTTCATATATGGAATATATTTATCCTTCGATGTTGGCCTTTATTTGTTATCTTTTGGAAAGAAAGATCACAATTTATATCAAGTTAGTAGAAAAAGTCACAAACACTATTCAGATTATGAAATATAGCCAAATTTTATTTTTGATATTGAGCAGTGATTTTCATTCCACTGACATAATTATTGCAGCCCAGCATCTTTTACAATTTGCATATAATGAAATATCTAATACAAAATATAATAGGTAGGATAACATAAACATATTAGACATACCTTGAGTTATTTATTGAAAAATATTTATTTAAAAGTCAACTAACATGGGCATGTGCTCATATGCTCGGGATTGTGATTTGTGCATATGCTCGGGGCTGTGATATGCTCATATGCTCGGGACTGTGACGATTACATCAATCCTATTTTTAGCTCATTCTTTCTGATTTTATATGAACAAAGCCTTGCATGAGACTATGGTTGCATTTATTCCTATTAAGTTTTAATTATATTGATTTATATTTTTCATACACTGCAATTCTAGCAATGCACATAAGGTCGATTGTGAAATTTCTCTGTATAGTTGCATTGTTTATTTGTTTCATGATTGATTATCTTTATATTTGTGTCACTTGATTGAATTCAAATTTGTGCAGGTTGTTTAACTCTAAAGCGAAGTAAATTAGAAAGAAGTAATGATGTGTCAAACATTTGAAGCAAACAATATGCTAATATAACAATATCACACATTTTATAGGTTGTATAAAGCATAATAAGCTCAACTTTTGTAGTCAAACAGATTTATCAAAAAAGTAGAATCATTATACAAGTTAGAATTGGTAAGTGGACAAGAGAGAGCTAAGAGGGGGGAACAAACATAATAAGCTATGGCTCTTGCTTCCTCTTCCTAAAACATATTGAATAAAATAGCTACAAAAGTGGTGTACACACATGAAACTCTCCGTGCAGCAGCTAAACAATCTGAGGCAATCCATCTTATCCCTCTATCTCTTCATTGCGCCATCCAAAAGTTCCTCCAAGGTATGTCATTTTTCTTTTTTGTTTCCTACACCGACATCGTATTTATACAATATATTATGTTATTACACAGCGTGATACGACCCACATGAATAGGAAGGTTCTCCAACTGTCTCAGTCTTTTACTAAAATCAAAGACGTGAATCTCCAGTTGTATGTTATTACATCTCGGGAACTCATTGAAGATCCACCTAAATCAGTCACAACACATTCAGGTAAATGGAAAATACAGTCCGAATATGGAGACATTGGACTTACATATCAAGAAGACCAGACTACAGCTTATGTTGCTTCACGCATGCCTGATGTTTACTCTACTTGCTTTAGTGTTTTAAAGAGGTTTATTTTTATTGATTTGTCCATTTTTGGTATTTTCTTGGTATATTTCAACTATAAATATAATTTGTTTGATTATGTAGGTACGCCGAAGACATATTCTCATGTAGTACTTATTAGCATGGTGTTATTCAAATAAAAATATGTTGCTTCAGTCCTAGGATAACAATACTGCAGATCAAATACAATAGTATTATGATAGGTAATACATATTGTGCATTTGCTTTATTTTTCTTAAAGTATGAAATAGATACAACAATAATAAAAGTGGTAATCGACCTGTATTTTTATGATAATAGTACTGTTGTTCAATACAGTTATATTATTCTAAATAATAAATAACATTTACTTCTGTATTTATCTTAAAGTAGGAAATAAGTATACAGTAATAAAAGTGGTACTTGACACTTCAAATCATATAATCATATATGTGTGGTTCATTGAATTTTATAGAAAAATAATAATCAACGACATGATTTGTATAATATTGTTGCCTTATTGAATTAAAGATATGCAAGGATCATTTCATTTGTTTTGAATATAGCATTTGTAATTATTAAAAACTACTAATAATTAGATTTTTATAGAATTAAAGATAAAAAATTATTTGTAAGTAGCACGAGATTTTCTGATGCCATTGCACAAACCACATTCTCATTAAATGTGATGACCCACCTTTCTAACCCCAAAAGGATGTATTATCAATAAGAAAAGAAAGGGATAGAAATAGAAAAGATAGAAAGAAAGAATAACAACATCAGAATCTCATAGCGGAATGGAACAAAATATAATACATCACATGACTATTACATAGTTTTATATATCAGAGTTATACAACATCATACAACAGGATTGTCATATACATATCTGTCAATACATACATCCAAAATACAACATACGTCGACCACACAGCGGAACTAGATAGATATATAGATACGTCTGGAACTCCTACTCTAAGCTCCTCCACAACTCAACAATCCCAAAACCTATCACTTGGCTACTCATAAAAATTTGAGTACCCAAGAGTTTATGAAAATAAAATATAAACTTCGGGTCAGACATGAGTCTGGTGTGAGTAAACGGTTTAAATTTGTTTAACTTTGAAAATCCTTTGAAAATAAAGGTATCACGTAAGACTCCCCACACATAAACACGGGTAAGTTTTTACCTTACGCTAACCAAAACATTGTATAGGAAATCCGGTGATATTATAATAGTGTTTAGGGTTTTCAAGTAAATAGAAAATAACTGAAATCGTTACATCTATTAAATTCTAGCTACTAGCCACAAAGTGGGTAATACAAATCAAAACCGTAGGGTCTCGTAGGGAAAATGAATTTTCATCAATGGCAGAACTATTGGGGTAACGCCCGTCACAGTACGGGGCCTAGATCACCTTACCGAGGATCCACCCTAAATCACCTGCAACACAAGGCCGGAACCATTCCTTACTGAACAGTCCTGAACAAGATAACCCCGCAGTTGGCTGCAGATCCAACTGCCCACACAGCCGAATAAAAAGGGACATCTAGACAGGGATATATCTCGTCCTGCTTGGGCATGACCCACTTAACCTTACTGCACATCTCCTGTTTTAGCCATTCACGGTTGATGAGGCTTGAGGCTGCGATTACCTTTACAGAACATATCCCTTAGAATGCTCATCGTCCGCCTGACGATGTGCTGAAAGCATTCAATCCATACAAGTTCGTTCTGGGTTCGAACGAAACCGAAGCATTATCTCGTTACACTCGTTTTGGAATCATCCTCAGAGTTAACAACGATAACCATTGCATTCTGAAACACCATCTCGACCTTCACTTGAGATGCCACGACCTATCGTTTAACTTGGATCGATGTGGTTTTTGAAATATCAAATTGACACCCAATCCCGGTCTCATCGAAATCCAAATGCCATTTTAGAGGCTAAGTTAATTAATAGTTTAAATAATTTAAATTCAATACTTTGAATTCATATAACATTTATCACAGATTAATCGTACACAGTCATCATAGATATATCCAGAATATATCATAGAATATCACAGAATATCATCCAATAGATATCAGAGTCAAGAATCATCAATTCATTTCAAAATAGTTTGATTAATTTAAACTTAATTAATTACTTAAGAATAGACCATTCTATTCTGCTTAGTTAATCGCTAATAAATCAACTTATTAAATTTATTAATTACTTCTTAATTACTCACTTAATTAATTAATTCTTAATTATTAATTAATAACCTTAATTATTAATTTGTAAAACTTAATTACCCATTTTATTATCACTAATTACCTAATTAACCATTCATTACCAATTAGATTAATTAATTACCCAATTAGTTAACTACTATTTATTTGTTAATTAACTAACTTTAAATAGTTCATTAAATTCTTAATTGCAAATTGATTAAACACAAGATTATTATTATCAATCTTTAATTACAAATTTATTTAATCTTTAGACTGCTTAGTTAATTACCCTTATAAAATTTATCTACAATTCTAAATCAACTTATACTTTAAGTTAATTTATTATCTTACATTTGCAAATATTTCTTTTAATAAATTTTAAAATCAAATTTTAACTTAAACTGTTAACATCATTAACTTTATTAACACTAACTTTTATTTAACAAAATAACTTAAAAGTTATTAGGCTAAATCACGTAGAAAATAAGACCCGAGGAAAATACTGCATTTACTCGAGTAAACTCGAATGTTCCTTCCTTGTTTCTCGAGTTCCTCCACTCTCTTTCTTCTCGCATACATTCTCCTTCTACTCTTTCTTCTTTTTTTAAGTTAAGTTCAAGTTAAAAACTGCAGTACACCAAAACTCACTTACGCACGCACCCAAGTACCCGAAGCAAACTTTCCAATTTCTCGAGTATCACTCGTGACGACCCAATCTCGAAACTGCTGACACCGTACGCCACCGTGCACGTGCACAGTGGTTCGCCGACGTGCTGGCGACCCATGTCGCCTCCGGCAAGTTGAAAAATGACACCACACACGAACTCATGATCCAATTCGACGCGAAAATTCGAAATAAAAAATATGCTCATATGATCGAATTGCAATTCGAACATACCAATAGAAAATACCACGACCAACGTTGACCACCAGTGGCGACGCGATTCCGGCCACACCACGCCGTCATCTTCCTCCACCATTCCTTACAAGCATGCGCAGCTCGATCGTCTCATGGTGACGAAATTAACAAACTTACCGACCACAGAATATTCGAACCCAAAACCCTAAACTTGATTCGACCCACAAATTCTTGCATTAGAAATTTTTTTCAATGTTTTTCCTATATTCCTGAATCAACAATTTAGCTCCACAACAAATTTCAACATCAAATATTTGTTGAATCATCAGATATTCACAAAAAGGCATTTTCGGTTCCTTTATGAACCGCACCCTGTATTGTTGTCTAAAAATCATAATTCTTGTTTCAAAAATCCTACTTTTGAATGTTTATTCAACATATAAAATCAAATTTACTATTTAAAATATTCGAATTTAACAATTTATTTCCTTTTTTGTTGTAATATTGATCATACACTATCTATGTTTCTCTGTTAACCTTCAAACAATTTTCGAGCTCCTGATTTTAGTTTATACAAACATAATCAGTTAAATTTCTAAGTTTTAAATTGTTTTTATATGAAGAAGCATTAGTTTTCTTTACAATTCTTTGCTTAGAAACTTGAAAATATTGAAGAACATCATACAGCAGAGCTTCCAGTAATCCACAAACATCACATAACAATTATTTTTTAGAAATATATAACAAACATAAGATTTTCATGAACCAATTATTAAGATTTAAATTTCAAAGAAGTATGTTCACTCACCTAAAATCACAGTTGAAACAGAGAACAAATTGTTGTTGAAAGGCTGGGGTTTGAATTCCTGAAAATCTGTTTTGCTTTGATGTTGAATGATATTGAGTTTGTAAAGTAAAGATGTTTTATTTTCTTTTTCTTATCACTGTTTTTCTTCTCAGGTTTACTATGTTATGAAATGAACTAAAATAGGATGATAAATATATATATACAGCTTTGAACAAAAGGTATCTTCTGGTACAAGCCTCTACTTGTTTTGAGCATATTTTGTTTTGTGTTAAATTACTGTAATTTGAGATGATCTTGCAAAATTCGGCTGAACATGTTTTGTGGTGCTGAGATGAAAGCATTAAATGCAATTGTCTTCAAATATGTTTACATACTTATGGTTTTGCTGATATTTATTTGTACAAAGATATTTTGTTTATAGATTTTTGTTTTATTATCTCTTCTAGCTTGAATAACACATATACATATTTGTACTTTGTCTGATTTCATGTTACAAAACTATCAATTTATTTTATATATTTACTTCTATTTTAAACTTAAACTATCAAGTACTTCATTTACTTGTTTATTTTTATACTTATATTAATATTATGGTCTTCTTATGTTTATATACGTATGTTTATAACCATAAATTTGTTTTATACTTATGTTCAATATTTATAAGATTTATTTTATTTTAATCATATAAGTTGTTATTAGAATAACTTCTTAGTTTTATTTTATTTAGAGTTTAACTTTCAAATATTTGATTTATAACCTATATTTGTATTTATATATTTTATATTTCTATCTTATATCTTATATTTATGTTTATTTTAAACATTATTATTAAAACTACATTCATATATATATTATATCAAATATTAATAATATGGAATCTTTAATTTAATTGAATAAGATAAATTTTATTATAAATATTTTTGAAAGAATCTATTTTAAATTTTTAAATCAAATTTCCTTTACAAACATATATATACATATATAACTGATAAATGCCCAAAAATCTTATTTATTTATAAATGAAAAACTTGTATTTACTTAAATTAGATTAAATTCTTATTAAAACATATTGCCAAAATTCTGAGTCGTTACATTAAATCAATTACCTTGCTACAGCCTTTATGTACTATGTATTACTTTTAATCTTATTTTTTAAATGGCAATAATAATATTTTAATTCTGATTCTTATTTTATCCTTCACTTACAAATTAATCAATGAAACATAAGCTGATGGATCAAAGTAGAAGCATCCATGAAGACACTAATGCTCATGTCTATACCCCATTAGGTGACATATTTGTACTCCTTGATGCCACTCCTTTAGGAGCAACTAACACACAATTAGGACACTCCTACATCGTAATAACCCACATCAGATGCTATCCCACATCATACATAATGCTATCCGTTATGTAATATGACTTAGTTGTTGTTGTTGTTGATGAGAATTTCAAAGAATAGAAAGTCATAGAGCTCTCAACCTTGGCCAAAATTCAGTACATTTCTTTGCTTTTAATATAGTGGCTTTTGTTTTGTAATAGCTCTTACTGAAGTAATATAATTTTTAAATGGTAATAATACACTTTTAAATTTAATTCTTTCTTGCATGTTTAGATGCTAAGTTTAAAAGTATTAAGTCACACTGTTCAAGGATTTCCTTGAGCTATCCGAATATATTGTCAATTGGAAGCACTGAACATGGAAAAGCATAAAATATTATGTATGAAATCATATTGTTGTTGATCTTACTATCGGCCATATTGATTTTTATAGATAGAATCCAGTATCAAATATGAATCCAACTACATCTTTCGCAATACAGTTTAGATGACTATGTATTATACCATCAGATAGAGATCCAAACATATTTTTTTTATTTGGTAAATTATGTAAGAAAGGTAAATTTTAGTAGAGCATAATATTTTTGGCGATTAAATTTTGGATTCATTAAGAACCAGACCAACAACTGTACATATTATTAACACACTCCCATTGTCTCTTGACAGTATAATACATGACATATTGTAGTTTATACATTCATAAGCTCACATCAAAAGTAATTTGCAAATCGACGGACTAAATGAAGTTACCTGAGCTCATGGGCTCATCATCAAGGAAATATTGACAAATGTATGATTGGCTTTAAGATTAAGAAGGAAAAAAATAAAAAGAACTGTTATTCAAACCCATGAGCATAACGATAAAGCCTTGCACTCCACTAACTAAGCTAGACAGGCTTTCTATTGTACTTTATAATATTTCACTACAGATTTATTAGATTCAATATTTTGATCGGTGTTGGCAATTGTCATGAAGGAAGCTGTGTAATCTGTTAACTATAGGCAATTGTAGTCTTACTGCTCTAGGTGTAGCGGTAAAATGGTTATAACCCCATACGATAGTTTAACATTTTTTCTTTTCTAATTATTTTATGGTAAGCCAAACAACTGATGTTTATTAATAGCATTTAGATTTATTGTTAAAAGATATATATTTCATTTTATTTTTAAATCTGGGCAATCAATTCGGTATATCCCATGAAATCAACCATTTATTTATAGTGGATTTTGAAGCGTACTATGGATGCAACTTTGATAGATAAGAACTCCGAGGTTACTAGAATACTTGCTTTGTAGGAAGGCGAGAAGGAGCTTGATGAAGTTCAGAAATTACTGTTGGCAATGCAAGTGTATTTGTCTCTTTTTATTACCACTGTATAGCTGCTTCTAAGTTTGATTATGTTTTTGATTTATTGTTGCTTAAATTTTTTGTTTGGTTTTAGAATGTTGGGCATGTTTTGTGAGATACTTGAGAATGAATAGGTTTTATATATTTGAATAATTGAGCTAATAAATAATTAAAGCCAAATTTCAAGTCAATTACTTAGCTGTAGCATTGAATACTTGAAGTTTATTGAGAAGGTAGAAGTATATTTATTTAATGCCAAGTTTGGTTAAGAAGTTATGTAGTGTTCGTCGGAACTCAAATAATATGTCAACGGGTTTGTATACTGTTGTTGAAGTCTCCATTAAGCATATAATGTTGTTGAATTCTGCATTAAATTCCGACTCTGTTATTTATTTTAATTTTTTTTGGTTCTCAATGCCTTAGACAACATTATCTCAATTGGTTTGTGGTGTGTTGTCTTCCATTTATAATTTTGGAGACTAAAGCTTCATCATGCCCACGAAGCATATCTAGAGACTACAGATTACTTCATTATATTCATGAAGCATAACCAAAGATTACAAATTATTGCTTGACGGAACACATGATATGAAGTTCAGAAACCATAAAATGATGAAATTATTCATAATACGAAATCCATATAATAGTAATAGAGCTGTGATATTACTCACTTGCACTTTCTTTTTGTACGTCATAAGAAATGCGACGTTATAAGTAATTAAAGTTTACATGTACTTTGTACAACGTTGATTGTATTATATATAATTACTATCTATCTGATAAGATGCAGGTCCGTCTGGACGTGCATATATAGTCGTATTTATAGTATCGCTAGCCAAATAGAAACGAATCTCGTGAATTCAAAATATAACCGATATCCTTGGAACATCTGAGAAAGGTTAAAAATAAAGAAAAATGCTACCGCAGTTCTGGAAAACGAACCAATAAGCACTTTTAAAGTAAAAAAAACAGAAAATAAAGTATAAATGCAGACCAGACAGAGTCCATATAAATCTTTATTCACGTGGGACACAGAGAAAAATGGGTGGCAAATGGGTAATAACCAACAAATACAGCACCTTCATCCATGTGCTTTTCCCCACGCATTTACCATTCTACCCCTACTACCGTCAATAAAATCAACAACTTTAACAACAATCAACGCTCTGCATCCATATCCCTGCACACCTAAAAATATACATTTCATTAAAGCAACAAAAATGTCTCGAGCGCATTTTATCCTCCTTCCTCTGCTCCTCCTAACCTGCGCCGCCGTACTCTCCACCGTCAACGCCACCAAGTTCACCGTCGGCGACGCCAAGGCCTGGAATCCCAACGTCAACTACACTCAGTGGGTCAAGAAACACGAACCTTTCTACAAAGGCGACTGGCTCGGTATGTTGATTCTCACTCTTTTAAACTATGTCAGCACTAGCTATTAATGCAATAAATGAACAGAACAAGGATCTCCATTTACTTAATTAAATCTTACATTCTCTTCTTCTCTTTTCGCAGTCTTCTACTACACAAACGGCATGGCGGACGTGGTCCAGGTCGACCAAGCGGCGTTCAACAAATGCGACGCGTCGCATCCAATCGCGAACTACAGTAAAGGGAGAAGCTACGCGTTCGAGTTGAATCAGACCAAAACGTATTATTTCATTTGCAGTTTCGGATATTGCTATCAAGGAATGAAGTTACAAATCAAGGTTCATAATCTGCCGCCACCGTCTCCTCCACCTTCATCTAAAAACGGAGCCGCTGTTTTGTCGCCGTCGATTATTTTCGCGGTGGTGATTTCTGCATTGACGCGCGTTCTGTTTGCTTGATTCGATTTGTGAGTTTAGTGTGCTTGTTTCCACTTTCGTTTTTGGTATGATTTTTTTTTTTCTTTTTTAGATTTGAAATTTGAAAATAGAAAGTAGCTGAGCTTGATGATGTCAAAGGATCGGTGTGGTTTGAATGGTCCATTCCTTAATTTGGGACATGGGACAAAAATGTATTGAATTTGGAAGATCAAAAATTGGATTTGAAAAATCATATAGGTCACATGGACAGATGTAATTAACGCTGTCATTTTTATTTTATTATAAATATGGTTAGTAAAAGTAGAGTTGGTTAACAGATTTTGAGATTGATGCAGTAAACAGGTTTGTCGGTAGCGTGACTATTAGAAAGCTGAAGGTTCGAGACTTGCAACAGGAATTTCTTTTCATTAATTTATTAACATGCGCCAAATTTTACATTTTAGGTAAACCAAACTTGAAAAGAATCCAAATTATATTTGCAGCTGTGAACATAACATGTCTTGTTTTAAACAATCAAGATGTTACACGCTCACGTTGTCCCAAGTGGATGAAAATGCAAATAATTCAAGGTCCCTACATGTGTGCCCTATAGCACGGGTCCGGATTATTAGATCGATGAAGCCGGAGTACTTTACTACCGTCTAAGAGTGATGAGTGTCCCCTAAAAGAGAAAAATTTTGATGGTAGTTTTACCCAAAATCCGGGTAAAAAACCGGAATGTTCTTTCCATCTTTATAATCCAGGGTAAATTGTTAAAAAAATAAGATAAAAATAAAATTGGAAATAACAAACAATTTTAATCTACAATCGACCATGTTTAAACCATGATGAGCGGAGTAAGAGAGAATAAAATGTAAAGAAGAGTACACAATCAAGTTGAATGCATCGTTGAGAAGGATTTAGAATTGGTAATGTTTTAACATCGACGAAACCCGTTTAAATATAGTTCAGCAAATGTTTACGACGGAGGGAAAAAAGGACTAATGATGAACTTGGCGGTTGCTTGAAAATTTTATGTTCATGATGTTGTTTTTTTCCACGTTTGTTTTTCTAGTTTATTCTAATTACCACCGGTGAATGCAAATGTAATATAGCTTGGGGACTTTAGGTTTAAAAACACTTAATCTAAGATTTTCTTTTAACCATGGGAGAAAACCAAAATCCTCTAAAAATTCCTTAGACAATTTTGAATCATCAACGTTAGTCAAACCGCCTAATTCAAATCAAATTTCTACGCCAGAAAGTCGTTTGGATGAATTATCATAGATAATGATGAGTTTCATTTGGTTCAAAACAGAACGAGTAAAAGAATAGAAACCAAGAAAAATCAAAAGTTGTAGTCGGCTTTTGTTAGTAAAGACAATGTGATGGATAAAAGGATCAAGTAACCTCTTTCCCACAATCCAACAGAGGTAGATCAAAGACAGGGACTGAGACCGGCTATCATCTCAGTGAATAGGGCATAAGGGCCAAAATCTTGGCTAGCAACTATGGTGATGAATTAGTGAAAGAAGAGTGTCATTTTCAATATATAGCACCATTAAAGCTCAACGGCATAAAGTATGGTGTGATTAAAGAAGTAGCTTGTAAAAGAACGGGTGAATGATGGAAGAATTCTATTATTGTGTATATTTTTGGGGTAAAACCATACTTTATTACTTTAAATCATATATTCAAAGAGTCTGGAGCTAATAGGCAAGTTCGATATATATTCAAGAGAAATGGTTTCTTTCTTGTGAAATTTAAAGAGCCTAAATACTGTGACACGATTATAAAAACGGTCCATACACTATGACGTCAAATTCATCATAATAAGAAGGTGGTCTAATTCTTTAAAATTGGACAGAGAATTACTAACATCAATGCCAATATGGTAAGACTACCAATATAAACTTGAAACCACGGGATCGTGAGGGATTTAATGCCATGACAAGTATTATCTGAAAACCCATAAAAATGGATGCAGCCATAGCAACGAAGACGAGATTGAATTATGCTCACCTTCTAGTAGAAGTGTTTGAAGAAGATGAACTTTCAAAAGAAATATTTTTAACATTGTATGATGGTTGAAACATAATTTAGAAAGTTGTGTATGAATGAGTTCCTCCAAAATGTATTGTTTGCAAATGCTTTGGCACACAAGAGAGCGATAGTATTACAAGAAAGGCTTAGGTACCAAAGACTAATAACCAAGAAAATCAACGCACTGTTCAAAGTAACAAAGAAAACACCAAAGAAGCGCCCGATAAAAATTCCAAATCATTTCAAGAAAATTCTCATAACAAAGAAGCATTTGAAGTAAATGAACACTTCAACCCAGAAGGCATCATAACTGATTAAAAACCCAATGATTCAGAGCAACTCACCGATCAAGAAAATTAGATCATGGTTGAAGAGCATGTTTCAGATCGCGGTAAAAAAATAATACAGAAAAGATCACATGGAGCACAACAAAAGGGGACTAACTGAGAAATAGGTCTTGGAAAGTAGAATCCCCCCGTTCTAGATTCTTGTTTGGTTACAATTGATAATCATACAGAAATGAATGAAGATATTATAGAGAATAATGATGATCTAAATGCAGTTATGGAGATTGTTCCTCGCTCGGAAAATGTTGTAAAAACAAAGGACATGGGATGCATCAACTCAGTTTTACCCCACACATGGAGTTGATATATCACAACTGCAAAGTACAAGAAAAGGGTTAGAATAAAGCACAAAGAGAAAGCAAGTTTTTAACAAAAGTACATAGCAGATAATTCAGATTGGATGAAATTCAAATTGGATGAAATGACTACAAAGCTTAAAGCAAAGGGTACAGCATGCAAGATGAGAAGGAGGAGTGCCTCTATATCGGGTATGGAAAAAAAGAAACTCTTCTTAATTAATTTTTTCATATGTCTATAATTGCATGAATGTAAGAGGGATCAACTCCTCATTTGAACAAACTGACACAATGCATAGGTTAAGGGAATATAAACCAATAATTATTGCACTAATTGAAAATAAAATGAATGATGTAAATACTGAGATGTTTTATATGACATTGCCAAATAAATGAAAATTTATAAATAATAATGATTTTGGAGACAAATGTAGAATTTTAGTCATATGAGATTCTAATATTTGGGTTAATAATAATATAAATAAGTTTTACAATATATTGGTCGCACTTTTTAAAATATAGGAGGTATTACCATGCAAGTTACCAGTGCATATGAAAATAATTTTGAAAATGAGAGAAATGGACTATGTTGTAGATTAAAAAGTATGAATTCCATGTATAAAATTCCTATAATGCATTTTTTAAATAAATTTGGAGGTAATAATATCCCACAAAATAAACTAGATAGAATAAACAAATTTTTAATAAAAACTAGTTTAATAGAATCAATGATCAATGGTTACAAATATACTTAGGAGATCATGAATTGGGAAAAATATTCTTTGTAAATTGGATTAGTTTTTTGAAAAGTTCCCAAGTTTAAAGTGCAGTACTTTAGAAAAAAATACAAGTGATCATACTCCCTTATTAATTAAATTACTATGTAATGAAAATAGTACATATAAAAGTAACATACCTTTTACATATAAAAATGAGTGGGTATTTGATAATGAATATAAAGAAGTTACAAATAATGTGTAAATTTTTCGTTTAATGATTGGCTCGGTATATTGGCACACGAGAAAGACAACGACAGAAGAAAGGGGAAAGGAAAAGCATAGGATGAAGTATGCAAGCTGGAATGCCGAACCAAACATTTGGTTCGGCATCCTCAGAATTCATTGCTTATAAATCTTTTTTGGTAAAATCACATTTGATAAGTTCTTAAGCGATACTAATTAATAACAATTATTTATATTAATTCTCTTCGTCAACCCTATATTACATTAGAACTAATGGAATTGAATTTTAGTCAAAATTCCAATATCGTCTACACTTAACTTGGTTGGTCCATAAAACAAAATCTTTGTTCAATAATAACATTTATTATTAACCGGACAACTCTGACCAAATATTTTAATTTGAGCAGACTACATTTAACCGTGATGCTAGACTCATATATTCAAGGAGATGAATTCTCTATTGAAGGTGTATCACTTTCAAAGCTTCAACTCAGACTCAACTATAGTCGTTCAATGGATATCATGCCACGATTTAACTATAATCGGACTGGAGTTTCTGCATTGAAGTTTAACGATATTCTCAAGTCGGAAGAACTATATATCATCACTTTTGGATTTTACATTTGACCTGGTTGTTATTAATAAATAGGATCGAACGAATCATTTCATGGTTATTCAATAACTATTATTAAGTAATCCCATGGTGCCCTTAGAAGTCTTATGTAATATATTGTCTAACATTAGAAGAGCAATACGTACTCCGGTCTTAACCGATTTATCGATATCCTTTCTCGAAATATTTTTCCATGAATATTTAAAACAACATGTTATTTAATATTGTGATATTTTCTCATGATTACAACTGCTTGTAATTTTTATTACATAACATATCATTTAAAGATTTTCTGTCTAATATACTTTAAATTAATTACTTAATTAAATAACAATTTATATAATAGAATTTAAACACCTTTATTACGAATAAGATTGATTATAAAGTTACATATATGTAACAAATTACATAATTGTTCCTAAGGCAACACCCTTAACTCTCCCATCCGATTCTAATTAAGTTTGGATGTTGATTCTAAGAATTTGAGTAGGAACTGCAGATCAATGTGTCACTAATTAGCTAGATTTATAGGATACAATTCTATTTTGGTATAATTTAGTCGTATCATTCTTAATACACTTTATATATGTATTGTTGTCTCACCTTGATTTGCATTTATCGTTGCACTCTAAACAACTGATTGATTGATGGTTTGATTTAATTTGATAGTGTAAAATCAAAATACGTATATGTTCAGAATTATGTTTTTAGCCATGAATATGGTTTTAATAAACACGTAATAACTTTCTGAAGATAACATACATTTTCTATGATTCAATTATTTAGTTTTGAATTTTGATCATTTAGAAACATAAAATTTATTGATTTATTATTCAAACTAACATATGTATTTTGACTTCAAAAATTTCGGTTATCTTAAAATAAAAAAAATGTTTTTTTTGCAAAAGGTTCTTTTATATAACAGATATGCGTGTGTGCGATTGTGTGTACGGGTGCGGTGGGAGGGGGGAGGCTGGTGTGTGTATAATATTATTAATACAACAAGGTATCTTATGTTTGATTTTAAAAATATTCTATAAATAAATCTTAGAATTTAATCCATAAGTTTATTTGCGTGGCTTTAATTCAATAAATTAATATTAGCTATTGTCAATTCAAGCTTTGTGTTATTAAGATATGTTTTTTTTAGAAACATTATACACACACAAATGACGAATATATAAATGGTTGGTATAAATTCCAAAATCTACACATATATATTGATTTGTTACTATTTGTCATATCATCATGCTATATTCTATCGCTGTGAGATTTAGCGCCGTGGAGGATTGTTTTTTTCTGATTTGTATCAAATGATTACTTGCACCTCAAATGTCTATATTATTATATATCAGGAGATTCGTTGGTTCTTGTTTCGGATGGTCAGTGTGCGAAAAGGAATGAAGAAATGTTATTATATGCCATTTGGGATTGGTCGTTCATTAAATCTCCTAAGTTGGTTGGCTATAACCCTGCTCTTGCTATTCAGTTTTAAGCTTTTGCTCGGTTAGGGATGTCCCCAAGGCCATTTCCTCGGAGTCTTTGGACGATGGCGATTGTTCCTCCTCCTCTGTACGGTTAATTATAGTAGTTGTGACATCTACGCCACACTCTTGTGCTGTACTTTTTTCCTTGTCTTTTAGCAGTTAAGATACTTCTGTCTTACTTAAGAAAGGTGTTTTATATTACTTTGGTAATAAAAAGTGGACGGTCCACTGTAAAAGCGACCGGCTTTGCAAAAAAAAAAATATATTGTGTGTGCATATGTTAACTGTAGTTCTCCACGTATAAATCACTAATTGGTTGGCAACACATAAAGGAATGTGATCTAATTGTTCGATTCAAAATTAAAGCAAAGTTTTAAAAAAGAGAAACAAAAAGGTTTTAACAAAACAAAATATTCATTTCATCTGATTAAGTTGATTCAATATGTTTTTCCATTCATGAGAACTCTCTCCTCCGTCTCTCTTGATTGTATATTCAATTTAAACATACTTAGTTAATCAGATTAGTTAAATAAAGTAAAATGCTTAAAATAAAATAAGATTAGATTAACAAAACCAGTCTTGGGTCTGTGTTATGAAAAACAAGGTTATACCGACATCTCAAATGTAAACATCCGTCTTCCAGTACGCTCTGAAATTAAATTAATATGTTTTGATGAGTGGATAACAATTTTCAGTTTTAGAAGCTGGGTCCACATCCCTGTATAGTTGTACTATCTTCCTCTCAATTAAGATCCTACGCTCTGGCACTCTGCTTAATCCAAATCATGCGTACAGGAGAACAAAAGGATAAATTATAAACATCCAGCCTGGATATGTAACATTGCACCAAACCCTTTCCATTCTATATTTTAGCATATACGTCTCTTTCAGATAGAGATTACAACAATGATCAGCATGCTGCTATATTCAATATATCATGAGGCTGGTGTGTATATATATATCACCAGCCAAATATAGATGATTAATGTAATATGCACATAAAAACATAGCCATTCAAGTCGGTTGTTTGGACAAATATTGCTACTTGTGTCTTTCTCAGTTGCTGCCGTCAACTTTCAACTTACATTATGAGTAGATAAATCTTTCTGATGTAACCATGTCGTTAATTTATAACAAAATAAGCGATCTATTTCGCAATATATACTTTCATTATACGCAGCTCATTATAGAACTTGTACGCTTAAAATGTACGATGTCACAAAAGCATTGTTAAGGTAGGTGCAATCAATACACCATAAAAATGCAACTCATGGAAAACATAGTCACCCCTCTTATGTTTATATTTGAAAGCAGGAGTCTTAAGGTAGTGTTTGGTTTAAAAACTAATTTTGTGTTTTCGGTTTTTAATACCACTACAACAAAACAGTCTTTTTACAACGGGCAATGCCCGTTGTAATATGCTTTTCGCAACGGGCATGTGCCCGTTGTAATAGGTCTCGTTGTAATAGATCCACCACATTTTACAATGGGCAAAATATGTTGTAAAAACCGTCGCATTATACCTTTTTACAACGGGTTATGACCGCTGTAATAGACTATAATACAACGGTCATAACCCGTTGCAATAGACTAACCATACTAGTTGCATAGCATGTTTTGACAACATGCATTGACCGTTGTAAAAAAGCATATTTAACAACTTACACTGACCGTTGTAAAAATGTAAATGAGAAAAAAATAAAACTACTACAATGCACGTGTAAATTTTAAACTAATTTGAATTGAAACAAAACTATTATACTAATGACAACCATCTTTATTCATATTTACTAAAAATAACAAAAGAAATTCATATTTCAAAATAACAAAAAGATTTATCTATTTACATCATTCATAAAATTTTACATAGTTACAAAGATTTGTTGCATTGCAGTTACATTTTTCGTTTACAATTACTATTTTCCTTCTACAATTTTTTTTAACAAAACCATTTACTGTTCTCTAGAACAACCAAAACTGACGCTGCCACCTTCATTACTGTGCGCATTCCCCTTCATTACTTCAACAGTGCACAGTTCCTATAACCCTACTACAGTCCTCAATCATATCTCCACACATCCAAACAAAACTATCAACCCCCTACCCACAACAAAACTGACCACAACACTTCAAATTCCTTGCTGCATATAACCATCCGCTGCACAACTTGCTCCAACCACTACACTGCATATCTGCCAACTGCCTCTCTGCACACATTTCTCCATAACCACATCATCAACATACTAACTCCACCAAACAATCATCACACAACACTGCCATCACTTACATACCAACATGAACTCTCTACACATCCAAACCCTCTGAGCCTGCATACATTCACCACATCATACATCCTACTACCTTATACCATATTCAACCTCAACCAACAGCAACTACATCTTTGTACAATAGTAACAACTTTCTTGAATTGTTATGCAAATAGTTTTTATACCATTCAATAAAAGTGTTATACACATACAAACTCGTATGTATAGCATTCACAACTCTATTAAAAATATGTTCGTATACCTCCACTTATTACCGTCTGTTATATGACATATACCTTTATATGTGCAGCGTGAAACAGTATTTTGTTTGAATAAAAATCAATTTCACATCACAAATCTAGCCAAGCTTACATCCACTTATTTGGTAGAGAATTTGAGTTAATAAAATTCCAAATTAATGTAGAAAATTTTCCTTTCTATTATCAATCAACAATAAGTGTAAGACTAGCACTCCATGTCTATAAAATAACATCTGCTAAATATGTAAGAGAATTGATGAGGAAGTTTATACATCATAGCGTGGAAATAATATTTTCAATTTTAAAAATTAACAATATTAATTAATTCGTTCATCATTAACCATTTGTCTAGTTTACTATCAAAAATGCATAAAGACTTGCCTGGACTTTTGCATCAAAGACGCAACTCATTTTCCCTATGATTTTCTTCAATGCATCCCCAGCATCAAGTTTATCCTCTTCGAGTGGATCCTTACAATATCACATTGAGATTGAAAAGGAAAATTAAAGGGGTAGTGTAACATGAAGTCAAAATAAAGATATACCAATATTTTTGTAATATAAATAAATTTGCACTAATATCTACCTTTCAAGCTAGGTAATCCATTTTGCCTCCCGGGCAACAACTCATGTTTGTGATCACTAAAACCTACAATAGATAAAACCAAGCATTGAATGCAAAGTTCTCATAGATTTTTGATATCACTAGACATTCCTACCATATGAAAGAATTTCATAATAGCTTGTATTAAAATGGAAAAAAATCTAGGATGAAAATAAAAGCATAGAGTCAAATTGTACAAAAGATTCAGCCAACGAAGTAGATTAGACGCCTCCAACAATCAATTTCCATGCAGTCAAAATCGCAAAGATTAAAAAACTAAATTGGTAATTTTATCACCTTTTACTTCACATGAACAAAATTGTAAGGTGCATAATCAGTAACTAAAATTTGGATGGAATATTGATTTTATATCAGGCAAAACAATAATATATTAAAAACATTAATTTTTCTATGCCAATATATAAAACCAACCCCGAAGAAGAAGAAGAAAACATATGGTCCTACAAAAAAACATATTCATGCATACTTAAATATTCATACACTTAAATATTCATGCATGTATTAATTTTAGGAAAGCACAGTCTATATTAATACTATCCCAAATACCGCATACACATTTAATAGGTTGGGGGTTAAAATGTTACTTAGTAAGGGAAGGAATTGAGTGTTGTCAAACTCTTACCAATAGGTTTTTATGATAATACTAAATTCAATTCTTATTGCACAATGGAAAACAATAGAAAACAATGTCAGTAAATTCTAAATATTGTGATGGTGATGTAACAATGCGTGGAATAGAATAAAACGATGAGAAAAAATGACATTCCCTTGGAAAGAGTAAAACATGTATGAAAGGGAAGAAACTAGGAGAAATATGAATTTCTATTTTCCTATTATTATTTACAAAAAAATGATATTTTTTATAAAATCCTGTAACTATTTAGAAATAAAGAGAGGCTTCATCAGCATAAAACAGAACACAGAGGGCTGCTTAAACCTATTACCGTTCTTCAAACACCTCATTTTGAGAAAAATAAAAATACATCACTCGATACTTACCCATAAAATAACCAAATACAATGTTTAAGCCACCTCCTTTTTAACGCCTCAAATCTATTTTTGTAGTACAAACTGCAAATGAAGAATTTTTTTTTAAATATTGCAGTTGTAAGCATCAGTAAACATGAAAAAATTGGATTAAAAAGGCAAGGAAGAAAAATTGGTATTTGTTGACAGTGGAAAATTATTAGAAAACTAGCCATGCATCTCAGTAAAAGACTATTAACAATTATTTTAAATGGTATTGTTATTTGCGATATCAATAATGATCATACTACATGTAGCAAAAAAAATCAATTTTCCCAATTTACCATCATATGTTAGTATAGCATATTCCAACTTCTACATATATACAGGAATCCAACTTGGATCAGCCGTTTGAATTTCATCGGTAAAAGTTTGAAATGTGGAAGAATTATACGGTGGAAAAAAAATAAGGTTTTGAACACTTTTCATCTTCAATGGACATTAAATCAAAGATTCTATAGAAAAAAAAATCAAAATGGCAGCAGAATCATCTACCACAAAACAATAACTCTACCACAAATATAGTCCCTTGAATGGTGATACTTTATCACAAAGATTTCAATTATTTATTCTAATTCACCAAACTTAATCTTTTTATTATGTACAAACTACTAAGTTAACTGTGCTTGAAACTATATGGAAACATACACCTAAATATGCTTTACAAAGTAGCAATATTCTTGCAGCAACAATAAATAAAAACAAACATGGAAATGGTACAAAGTATAAAGCAATTTCAAGAATCACATACCATGAAAACAATAATAGCGTTTTCCGAACTTGTTTATAAATAACACTGGCCTAATAACCTTGGACCTTGAAAATTCTACTCTAAAAATAATATTTGGCACTTCTATTTCACAAATTTCAGTTTAATATTCAAACAGTTACTTGATTGTAGTTTATGCAACTTCATTGAATATTATTTAGCATGAAATTCATATAAATATTGTTATATTTTTGTGTAGATTACATAAAATAGAGTTGTTTGCTACCGGTGCAATAGATTTTGTGTAGCTGAGTGATAAAGAAAAACTGAAACTAATCTAATGAACATATGAAATTTGAAAAACACAGAGCAAAACGGTAAATTATATTTTTCATAATCGCAGATACGTGAATATAAGTGAAAAAGGTGAAAAAAATGAGTGTCATAAAATTGTTTGGCGTTAATGCGTTACAAAATTGACGTAGCTATGACATAGCAAAAAATTAGGGACGCCTTCGTGGTGCATGTTTTATAAAAGAAAGTTAACGTCGCAATGGCGTCGCTAAATTTCAGCGACGCTACTGTGGACGACGTTGTTATAAAGCGAAAATCTTATCGCCGTTGTAGGATATGGCACAAGAGTAATTATATTTTCTAGATACTCCATTATATGATAATTTTACCGAGATGAAAGCACATCAGGTGGTGGTGGCTCAGGTGCAGTAGCTGGGTTGGTAGTCTTAGTAGTATTTGTAACAGCAGTAGGTGGAGGAGGAGGATGTGTTGTTGGTGCTGGTATTATATTGCTTTTCTTTAGAACTGAAATATTAAGCCAGAATGATTCAGTGATCAAAAAAGCCCTGCTTGAAAGAAATTTTTTCATAACAATATTCAAAGATGCGAATATAATGGGCCAACTGATACAGAAGCATTACATGGATTTGAAGCCTATAAAGCTGAACAAATGATTCAGTTGACAATCTTAAATGCCATGAATGTGACAAGGATTCTGAGCATTTGAATAGTAGTTCTTGCATGATTGAAAAGGGCACATGAGATAAAAATACTAAGCACGTCATGGGAAATGGAATTTTAACAGTTATTGTGAGGAAATGAAGAGGGACCAACAGGGTATGAACAATATTCTATGTACACAGAGAAAAAAAGAAGGAAAAAAATAGCCCCCATTAAAATAATTAAAATTTTATCGGCCATATTCAACTTTCTCATATTATTCATTTTCAAATATTACCGTAGTGACTTAATATGTCAACAATCTTCTGTGAAATTACAAATTTGTGATGTTAATTCATGAAATCCAAAGATAAAAATGTATTGAATATGAATCATATATAAAATATGTTTTTGTACATCATTTGGCATAAGATGAAATCAAACATGCTAATGATTTACGTGTGTATATCTAGGGAAGCTCCTAAATTGCATACAAGCAAACAAAGTAAGCACATCCCTAGACAGTTGACAATAACCATGTTTAGTGCTTGCATTGAAAACTTGTAGGAGGCTTGTGTGGTTCACAATTATTATTGCTTAAGAAAAAATTTAACAGAAAAATTATACAAATTTGCATCATTTTCAACTTATACGAATTTACATTCCAATAACGTCAATCGTCCAAGGAGTAAGTCATAGAGTACCAGCAAAGTAATGAACTCATATCAGTCAATCAACATATGTTGAACAGAGAAAATATGTAGTCTTAGAACTATTAATGCTGACAACTGCATTCATACAAACATTGAAAACATTCATTGTCAAAGAGGGTTGTGTTTGTATAATCATACTGCTATATCAAATCAAATATGTATGGAATATTACTTTAAATTTGTTTGAAGGTATTTATGATGTCAACGAATAATATTTAATGGACATTACCGGTTAATCTCACTCCTGCTGGTGCAAATACTAGCCATCTTCGTTTGATAGATTCTGGGCTTCCTCTTGGATTCATCCCGCTTTGGTTCCCACTTTCTGGTTTTTGATCGATCCCTATATGCAAATCCAAATGAGAAAGCACATGCTTTTGATTTGCATCCTTTTAAAGATTGAAAAAGTTGGAAAAAAGGTAAATACGATTTGTTTTAGATTTTCTATTTTAAACAGAGAATTCAACTCCAATTTTGGATTTCGGTTTTTCTCATTCAAAATTGAGTAAAAGTGGTAGTATATCCGCACATCAGATATGCTCATCTCATTCCATTATTTTGTCTATCATATTTTTTTTGGGTCGTGCGTTTTCTCTTCTAAAAAAGACAATGCATTTTCAATTTGACTTTTACCTCAAATTTACTATAACCTTTTAAGATTGTAACATTATCAAGTGAGAATTCATACAGTTAACAGCAATCCTCAAACCAAAAAATCAAAACTTACAAACAGATAACATACACAGATTTGGAAATGAAAATTCAAACCTAAACAAGGGAAACCTTAGCACCAACTTCCTCAAGCTTCTTCTTGGCTTCCTCAGCCTCCTCCTTACTAACCCTTCCCTGAACTTCTAGAGCAGCCCTTCTATCATCTCCTTGGCCTCCTTTAGAGCTAGACCAGTCACTGCCCTCACAACTTTAATGGCAGCAATCCTGTCATTGCTTGGCACTTCATCAATCATCACATCGAACTCTGTCTTCTCCTCCACCACAGACGACGCTGCATCTGCGGCCGGAGCAGATGGAGCTCCAGCAGGGGCGAACGCCGCGGCGGAGACGCCGAGGCGGTCTTGCATGTAGTCGACGAGGCTGCGGGCTTCTTCTAGGGTTAGGGATGAGATTTGGGACCCGATTTCTTCGATTTTTAGGGCGGTGGCGGCGCAGTAGCAGGCGAAATTGGTGGTGCGGCGAGATTGGGTTGTGAAAAGGAGGGATTTGGAGGGCTGTTTAGTGGAAACTGAGGCAATTTTCGATGGTGAAGATATGAGTGATAGAGTAGAGGAGATAATTGCTGCCATTTTTCCTTTTCTTTTGGGAAATAAAGTTCTTATTGGGTTTGAAATGAAGGAGAGAAAGGGAGGACGAGAGAAAGTGCCCTAATTTCAAAGTCCATCTATTACAACGACAATTTGCCAAACGTTGTAAAATATACTTCTATTACAACGGATAGAAATTGACCGTTGTAATATCTCTCTACTACAATGGGCAAATAATACAAGTTGTAAGAAAGATGTTGGACAGAGCATCTATTACAATGGTCCTAAAACGACCGTTGTAATAGCCGTCTATTACAACGGACAGAATATGCCCGTTGTAAAAAGGACGTTGTAATAAGGTATTTTTGTTGTAGTGTACGCATCTCAAATATAAGAAGAATGATGGGACGACAGAAGGGATTAAATAAAAACATATGAGAGAATGAAAGAGATAGATGGACGATGGAAGAATGAATTGTTTTACGTGCTTGTGTTATTTTTCAAAACGTGGAAAAAAAGAAAAAAAAACAGTTTTCTATTTTGTATGTTAACTTCATTTTCTAAATTGATCATTTTCGACAATATAAATGCGTCGTGTGCATTTTTGTATATACGAAAAACCAAAACTAAAAATAACAAACCAAACACTATATATATATATATATATATATATATATATATAATCTCTAAAATGTTTGAAGAGAAATCAAAAGTTTAATTCTTATATTTTCTTAAAGGATGAATTCAATTATTAAATAAAGCCAAAATTTTGGATAAATATTTAATACTTGAATAATTGAATTGGAAATTTTTTTACTTGTATAATACTCAATTACATTCCAATATATATAACTTACCTAAATCATTCAAAAGTTGAATATGTAATTGAATAGTATACACTATAAAATTGATGTTGAAAGAATTTATAAATAAAATTTGAGTAGTTATAATAAATGTTTTATACTTAATTTATGATTATAGAAAATGTTAATTAAGATAAATAAATAAATGAGACAAATTAAATAAATTTTGTTTGAAGGAATTTATAAATTGAAATTAAATCAACTGAATGAAATATCATGAATTTAAATCAATTAGTTGAATATAAATCAGTTAATTGAATATAAATCAGTTTAATAATAAATGAAATTTATATGGTTTGTATTATTTTTTTACTTTGTGTTTCATTCTATTTTTCTTTGTAGTTGTTCTATTCTCCTACCTCCTTCCTTTTCGGGGACGAAAACTTTTGAGTGGAGGAGAGTGTAACGACTCGTAAATTTTTGATAAAATTTTATTAACGTAATTAACTAAATTTTGTGAAATTTTAACAAATTGAATTTTGAAACAAAAATTTGATATTTGAAATATGTCTTCTTAGACATAGCAAATGGTAAATTTTCATCTGGTAATATGGAAGTTTATTTTATTGTGTAATTTTATTTCAATCTAAATCAATTAATATTTGATGATAATAAAATATTTTCCAAACCTGATAAATTTGTAAATCATCTTCTCAGTGAGACTTCATATTTCGTTTCTCCAAATTTGGATTACTATTGCTCCGTTTATCTTATTTTCGACGTTTTAACAGCATTTTTCGGTACCGATTATCGACTTTTGATAGGTGATCGTACCATTGATATCTATATACCATTTTGATTGTCTCGTCGTGCTGATCTATGTAGTATATTCGTTGTATGTTTTGGAGTCTGGGAGACGGCAGAATCTACAGAATGATTTACATACCGGTTCCGTATTGGACCTTTTATTTCCTTTGTCTATTCAATTCCCAACCATATAATACCAATAGTCATTATCTTTTATTATTCACGAAAATTCAGGCTTGACTTTTATAATTCCTAGTGGTTACAAATATATATCTATTCGTTTCTTATTCTTTCGGTCCTTTCTCCCTTCCATCTGTCTTGTGCTTGGGGTCTTCAAAAGAAAATTTTGTTATATTTCTTTTCTACTCATTCTTCCACAGGCTAAACATATGCTTGTTTCCTCTCCCTCTTCCCCGTCCTCCACGCACATAAATCCGTGTCTGCCTCGCCTTCATCGACAACCCACTCTTCGTCTCACCTGAGCCTCATCATACCTCCACTATTCCCCTCACCGAGCGGCAAACCCAATAACTCGCCCACCACCGCAAGCCCCAAGCATCTACTCCCTGCCATCCGCCTCTCGCGGCACGCTCCCATTTCGCCTTTAGCCTTTGCTTGAAAACCCGCCATTCCAAGTGACAACCGATAACCTCCCATGCAGCGCCAAATATGGTCGAAAACCACACATCCCCTCTCAGTCCAAACTCCACCGAACTGACTACCCAGACCCGAAGTCTCCCTCTTCCTCCAAGCCCTTCCACTCTGGCCTCCCACTCTCCACATTCCCCTCTGCCACCAGCGGCGAGTCACGCCCAGTGCCCCTCCACCTCTCAACTTCAATCAATGCCTCAAGTCTTCCCCTCTTTATATAAACAAGGTATATATTATATTTGTTGTGAAGGTATATGGACGCTTGTAGTATGTATATTATAAATGAAGTATTTATGTTTATAGTATTATATTATAAAGAAAGATAAATACTCATACAGTTATAGAAAATTGTTTGCGGTCTGCACAAATGTTGGTTCATATAAGTATATAGTATGTATGCACATATATATATGTATATAAAAGTTTCATACGATTTTAGTATTGATTTTTTTATAGAGATACTGATTTGCATATACGTTTAATAAACATTGGTATTTTGAAATGTATATGTATATATTGATTTTATGTGTCAGTCTATATATTTTAAGTTGTTAGTCATATGTGATTTGCTATCTGCATTTATAAGTTAGTATGTGTTGTAAATATGTGTTATAGTTTATTATATGATTTGTGTAAATGCTAGCTTATATAGATTTTTGAATATGTAGTTACGGAAGAATACCTAGTAATGTATAAGTTTACATAGTTTGTATATATTATATATATGGATTTATGCATCCGTTGTAGATAATAATTTGCATATAAGTTTACATAGTTTGTATACAAAACCTGTTTGATTACTCAAAATTTTATTGTACACACACACACACACATATGAAATTATAAAACTACTTATAATTGTTTTGATATATAAGTTATATATACAGGTGTATAATTTATTGTATACTTATGTATATAAGTTTGTGTATATATAAAGTTTATACGAGTTTGTTAACTTTATGCTGTATATATATATAAGCTATATTATTTTATAAAAGTTTACTATATATATGTCGAAGTACTATATATATATAGGTTACAGTGTTATATTATTCAAGTCTACAGAATTATGTGAGAGTACAATATTTATATGCATTGTTGTTTGTTGTGTAAGTATATATTTGTTTGAATATCAGGGTACCTATATTTCAATTTCAAATCTGTTTAAAGTATTATATAATATGTATATAAGTCTGTAAGTTATATATTGATTTGTTTATTGATTTTGAATTTCATTATATAAAAGTCTCATTTTCTTGTAACTATAATATGTAAATCTTGACGTGTTTATTTATGTATAAACTATATATATATATATATATATTGATATTTTGATTGTTAGAAATATATATATATATATATATATATATATAGGGAATTTTAAAATAATATAACAATATTTTGATCCTAGTTATATATAGGTTTGTTTCCATAGTTGAGAAAATTTATATATAAAGTAGGTTTTGTCTAGCTTTTATCAAGCTAATTTGATTTGTTCTCATCAATTCCTATTTATCAGCTTTGTCCGTCAATTCGTGCCAATCTTGCTTTGCTTTGGAATTCATTGCTTGGATTCGTAACTCGTCTCATTCTAGTCCATCTCTAGCCTCGAAAGGTGAGCAATCACCCACGATTAATGTTCTTATATTTATTAAATTTGATTTCAATTGAAACGACAACTGAAATATGCTGCTGTTAGTTATTTAAATTGCTATATATATGCTATTATCTCTAAGTGTTCACCTGTGACATCTGACACCATGATCTGTTATTTATTTTTATCACTGATGATATACGCATGTGGCTAATTTTTATATTATTATCACATATGTTATCACTCTGCAAGTTCTCTATTAGTTTAGAATTCCTGATGAGTTGAAATGATACATACCCGAATGATCTTGTAGAGTATGAGAAAATCGTTATGCGTTGAAATGATAAACCCAAGCGATTTTCATTGATATTGAATTGGGATTGCAGGTTGAAAAGATATATACCCATAGATAATTAAATTGTGGATTGGAATGATAAATATCCGTATCACTTTACCATGTGATAGAAAACTATATACAAACACCGTTGGTATATATATGTTTTGAAATGATTTCCATAGTTTTAAAAAGGAAATATATATGGTTTTATATAAATATTATTTTTTTTAAAATATTATATACATATATTACTTTATAAAGGTATAAATTTTTTATTTTTGAAATTATATGTTTGAAAATTTAAATTTATAAGTTAGTTTTGAAATTATGAATTTTAAAGAATTCACTTATAATTTTTCTATTTTTAAAATATATAAATTAAGTTGTAATATAAAATAAGTTTAATAATAAGATTTAATTTAATAATGTTTGATTTAATTAATATATAATATGTTTAAGTATTTATTAAAAAAACTACTTTAAGAATAGATTTGTGTTTATTTAAGAATTATATTTAAATAAAAATCGATTTGAAACTTATTGAATTTGAGATTTTAAGATATGCTTTTATAACTTGATATTTGATTTAAAGTGATTAAATGAATATTTCAAGTAGATAAATTGAAGGGAATATTTAGTTTATATAAAATGTGATTTAAGGTTTTATTTAAATGATATTGAATTGACTAAGTGAATATTTCAATATTTAAAATGGTAAAGTTGAATTTGAAATATAAATGAATTTATCAAAAATTGAGTTATTATAAATGATTGAATATTTAAAGCTTTGAATCTATTGAAATTGAATGGTTATTTTGCAGTTCAAATCTATATTTGAAATCGATATAAAATGGTTTATTGAGATTTGAATTGAATTGAAATGGAAGAACCGAGATTTGATTTAAATGGGATTTTGGAATTTAAGTTAATTCGAAATAATTTGTAGACTTTGAGGAAACTAATTTAATTATATAAAGTATTTTAATATATATACTATTTTTAATATAAAACTATTTTAATATATATATATATATTATTTTAATATAACTATTTTTAATATAAATAACTATTAATATAAACTATTTTTAATATAAAACTACTTTATTATCCTAATTATTTTAATATAAACTATTTTTGATTTATAACTATTTAATATCTTACTATTTTATTTTATAAACTATTTTAATATATATACTACTTTCTATATCTAAGTTGTTTGAGTAGAAAATACTATGATTTCAAAGTGTTATGATGTCAAGAAGGTTATGGCTTCAAAATATTATAATTTCAGAACTGTTATAATTTTGGAAAGTGTTATTTTGGAAATGATATATTTTAAGTGAAATGATATCAGATTTGATATGGTTTTGAAATGGATATGATATTTTGTTTTGAAGTATGATATTTTAAAATGACCTCGATGTTACAATAATGTTTGGTTGTTAAAGTGACCTAGATCGGTTATTGTCATACTCTCTGCCAATGTCGAAAACCACTTTAACAACTGTGTATGCGGTGATGATTCCAGAATGAAGTAGGATGGTGGCGACGATCCTATATGAGGTATATATGGGGACTTGACTCCCTTGAGTTAGGTTAAGGTGTCTAAAACAGGAGCAATTAATGGGTCAAGTGAGGTCATTCCTCCGATCGGGCATATTCCTTCGATACTATATTTTGACTTTGTGATTTATTTGATGGCCACCCTTGATTTTGATTTGGGAGCGTGTTCTGAGTTGGGCGGTAGTAGCTGCTATGCGTTACCACCAGCCTGGAAGTGTAATTGGTATATCTACCCTGACATTGCCTAGTTGTGCCGTCCCACCTACCATATCGAGACCACTACAAGTTGTTTTGTACCATACCTATGGAGTGCTCTCTGATAAGCCTAGTTTATGGGAAATTATGGTACTGTATAGACTATGGGAATATATAAAAATGTGTTAAGGGGGATATGGATAACGCCTTAACGCTATTTTAGTAGTTTACTTTACTATAGACATATTATAATATCGTATATTACTACATAGTAGATAGTTCCATGGATCCTTAGAGGATGGATATCCCAAACATCCTTTGAGTTACTTGTATTTCAGTTGACATTTCACTTGAGTTGGATTTATTGATATAAGAATGTTAATCCTGACTCGAGTGTTTTGTGTTTTGTTTTACGCTCGGGTCAAATTGAGTGCTGCAGCATTAGACTCACCTTTAGAGTTGGAGCTTCGCTTGGAGATCCGTCTATCTATTCAGCCTGCAGTTATTCAGTTGACTCTTTTGATATTTTTAGATTTTGTTATTTGACTATTGTACGGGGACTTCTATGTATTCGATACTTCTGTTGTATCTTGTTTTAGCTCTGCTATATGTATATATAGTAGCTTCATGAATTACTATTCATTTGTTTCCACTGCTTGTTGTTATATTATTCTATATCTGTGATTCTGTGATTGATTTATTTACTGTATATGCTAAGGTTTGCTAAATATAAACTAGCAATATGATATTTTGAGCAATTCAAGTCCGACATGTACGGACGCGAATGGCATGAAATATCGGAATGTTATATGTGGTATCAGAGCTCTGGTTTTAGGCAATACTTAGCATATGTAGTAAATTTAATTATAGAATTACCATCATTCGAGCTTAAGTTCTTCCTCTTCGATTCGAATTTCTTTTGAACCTTGGAACTCTCCTATTCGTTCTGAAATCCATTCTTGCCCCTCCCTGTTCGTATTTTCTTGATTCTGGAGTATCCCATAACTCCACTTTGGTTGATATCTATAATAAATCGGTTGTCTTGCCAATTTTAGAATGATTTGTAACAGAGTGAAACTCCTTTACAGCAGACATTGATTCGTCGGAGATTTCTATATCCTCGGTTTAGATGCTGTTATCTCTTGCTATGCCCGAATTCTATCTCTTGTGATAAAATGTCGATTTGCCTCAGAATTTTGTATCGATCTTATTCTTGAAGTCACGGTTGTCCCGGTTAAGGTCGCCCGCGATTAATATCAGTCTATCCATCTTTTCTCTTTTTTATTTAATTATCTCGTCTTCGTTTCGAGTTTATCTCCTAGATGAAATTCTCTTTGATTAGAGACCACTTGAATTTGGATCTCTATCTTTTTTTTGAAATCCATTTTGGAATCATCGAGTGAGGGAGTGTATTTTGCATTTGAAATTAATATAAAAATGTTTTATATATTGTGTTGTTTGATTTGTCAATTATGATTTGGGTTTCTATCGATTCGTCTGATCAATGCTATCGACATGAATACCAAAACACTTGAACAGAGCAAACTGACACAATATTGTTTTCAAATTTGGTAAATGGAATAAATTTTGTATGATTATATTACATATATAAGTAATTTTTTCTGAAATTAAATTTTTAAATGAATTGGTTGCTAGAAATGAAAATATTTGATTTTCATTTATTATTTTGTAAACCATTGACTATTGCCACATTATAAATAAATGAAAATGTAAACTTGGTTTATAAATTTATGTGGAATTGAGATAACTTTATATTAAGAATTTGAGAATTAAATTTTCGGTATTTTAAAAAATTTGGTTTTAAAATTTTAGGGTATATTATTTTAAAGTATTTTTTAATATAAATCGTTTCCAAAGAATTTTAAGGTTTTAAATCAGTACTCTTCTCTTGTTTTGCTGGAAAATAATTTCGGTGATGACTGCAGCATCATCGACATTCATTTCGAGTTTCAGAGTGGAGAAACCATTTTGTAGCTTTGCTACACTTTTGTTTTGAAAAATAAATTTGATTTGAATTTCTTAGGTACGACTTGATTTATAGTATAAATAGGTATATGTTTATGAATTTGATTTGATATGTGTGTGTGTGTGTTTTATCTCTAAAATGTTTGGAGAGAAATCTAGTGTTTTTCAAAAGTGACTATCCTAGAACCTTTCCCTCACACAGTAGTGGATTTTTGAAGAATAAAAAGCTTTCCTCGAAGGTGGCGAGGTGGATTTGAAGCAGTAGGAGAAAGAAGTCTTGGTAGGAGATGAGCCTAAGATCCCGAAAGACGGCTATCTTATTCTTCATCTGAAGCTTGCCTCGATAGTGCCTAAAGACTTGGGTGAAGGCTCTAGATCGACACCACATAATGCTACTACCAGCCAAATGTTTGGGTCCCAAGCTTCTCCGACACCTAGGTATGATCTCGAGAGGCCGGAGATCTACAGGCCTGCCATTCTCTCTTTAATTCCTAAGGGGAACTCCATCAGCACTCCAGCCCACATAGAACTCCAAAGCGAAGAATGTATCTCATTGACTTCTCGTGTATTCTATAAAGTTAACGTGTCATTAATTAACATAGCTAATCTCTCTCTTTGTTTCTTAAGCCTCAGGTAGGCCCCATGTTGCTCCATTTTCCAACAAGGACCCATAGCCGAGACTGCAGGTGCATGTAACTGAATCAGTTACTGTTACTACTTCAACATACTCCTATCCTTGACGAGCAGATGATTAAGTTGTTGTTGTATGAAGTAGTTGGTAGGACTAAGGAAACTCAGATTGATGAAGATGTTGTTATTACTGGGGTCTCCAAGCCCTTGTCGGGTCCCACCATGCATGAGCTTGAGTAGGAACTTAGGAAGGACATCCACCTCGCCACAGAGATCAAGCAGGAGAAGATAAAAGTCGTTCCTCTTCTTGTATCCATTTCTTTGTCCTGGCAGACTTTCTTTGCTCCAATCAATACTGCTTCGCCTGGTAGCGCTCATTTCACGCCCAATATATCTTCGTAAAGCATTCCAACCTTCGTTCCTCTACTTGGTAGTGCTCAAAGTGTGCCTGTTGGATCATCATAAAGCACTCCGTCCAAAGGAAAAGTGGAGGAAGAGGTGGGAAAACACAAGGTGAAATCTCGAGCAATGTTTCTCTTGGCTCTAAGAAGAAACAAGGGAGAACGAAACCGAAGAAGTGAGCATCGGTTTGTTTAGTGTAGATAGACTTACTTTTTAACAGCAGTCGTAGTCTATTTTGGTTTCTGGTCGGCTTTGTATGGATTCGGCCCTCGCTTTTGTTTCTTGTTTTTAGGCATAGATAATAATTGTACTTAGCTTTCCAAGTATCATTTTCAATGTTAATAACAATGGCATCTTATTTTGTCAACTCTTTATGTGAATTTGTCTAATTTGTTCTAGAAATGCACTTTCCATTCAATGTACTTGTGATCCATTCCTTCCTGTGATTATCATCGGACTAAATCCTTTGTCAGTTTTATAATTCACCGGCCTTCCACCGCTCTGGAGAATGTAACCTAATCGTTGAGGTGCCAAACACTAGGCATTAGTTGGAGTTAACCACATAGAATTGCGGTTTGTGTACCGTTTTCCAAGATCACAATATCCAGTTGCGCCTAACTCTGGGCACTAATCTAAATTAACTACTAGTAATGTAATTCATACATCCTCATGCAGGATGTTTATTTTCAATTGTGCCTAACTCCGGTATCGATTCAAAGTTCATAGGTATGAAGATCCACCTTATGTTGGGCATGAACCATTCGTTTTGCCTACTATAGGCAAGATGTTAAGAGCTGGACTGTCTTGTCACATCCACTTTAATATATACTCATGCCCCCAGTCTGAGGACAAGAGTTGAGTAAATGAACAATGGTTTCATGTTACTTTGAGCTTATACTCCTGCCCCTACACCGAGAGTGAGAGTTAGTTCGTATCAAGCTCCCAATATCGAGAAATACTTCAATGGTCCGATCGTGGTCCGTAAAAGTTTGGTTGGTACCTACCTCTTGGTACCTACATGCCTACATTATTCACATGCATATTTATTTGAGTCAGTCAAGTCACAACTCTTACAGAATCTTGGAATCGAAAGGCCATTTTATTCCATAAAAACAGTAAACTGACAGAATCTTTTCTATTACATAGCTCTATCCAATTATATACAAATTTATTTCTAAGTGAAATAGCATCATAAGTGCTCGCTATTCCATGCCTTTGGAGGCAAAATCTCATCATCATGGCAAGCCTGAAAGTTCCATCTCTAAGCTTTTGCTCCATTACGATGGACCTTCCCAGGTCAGGCCCAAGTTTCTAGGACTAGGGAAGATTTGTTTGAGAACCAAGTTGCCGACTTAAAAGGTCTGATTTCTGACTTTAGTATTGTAATATTTTGTGACCTGGTGTCGATGCATAACTGTCCTCAACTCAGCTGCATCGCGCTTCTCATCAATCATATCAAGAGAATCTAATAGAAGTTGCTCCCCAGTCTATGAATTAAAGTGAATCACTTGATGAGAGGTTACTTCTAGTTCAAGTGGAATCATAGCCATTGACTCGTAGACTAGGGCTTATGGAGAGTGGCCAGTCACTAACTTGTGAGTTGTTTGACAAGCCCATAGTACTAATGGAAGTTCACCAACCTACTTGCACTTGGCCTTTTCTAACCACTTCTTAAGAATGGACTTGATAATATTATCCACAACTTCAACCTTTCCATTCACCTAGGGATTTACCACCACAGTAAATCTCCACTTTATGCGATGCTAGAAGAAAAAAATCTTTTAATTCGGTACAATTGGATTAGGTCCCGTTATCCGTAACGATATCCCTTGGAACTTCAAAACGATAAATGATATCTCAAACAACAGAATTGATTTTCTTTCTTTATGGTGATCGTGACCAACGACTTTAACTCAGCCTACTAGGTAAAGTAATTAACTACAACAATGGCATACTTCATGCCACCCATAGATATTGGCAATACACCGATGATATCAATTCCCTAGATGGAAAATGGTGAAGGACTGACCATTTGAGTAATCTCCGTCGGTAGGGATCGCGTTATTTTAGCAGATCTCTGGCACTTGTCACGCTTTCGGGTATAATAAACGGCGTCTCGGTTGACAGTTGGCTAGAAGTTTCCACAGTGGATGATCTTCTTCACTAGAGTTTGCCCTCCAGTGTGGTCGCCCAAACCCTTCGTGAACCTCTTAGGAATCGCTTGGCCTCGTCGTAAGCGACACATCGAACCATATAGATAGAGAAACCTTTCATATACAATAATCCTTGCATGATGTTACCCCACCTTTTAGCAAGGCTGAGATATCAAAAAGTTAAACGAAAATCAATGATTACTCATCCAAGTATCGATTATACGTCACAAGTTCACTATGGATATCGATGAATTTTTTCCGAGTTCGGATCGAGCTACAATTGACAAGACATGACAAGAAAAGCTGTGAAAGTCAATGTTTCAAATTTCAAGTCGATCGGAGTTCGTATGGTCGAGATATGATCGATACAAGTTAAGGAAAGCACACCGTTCGTATCCACCATGAAGTCTTGTTCGTATCGATTTGTTAGAATCTATCCAGAATCACACTCTTCGTATTGATCCAAAAGCGGCCGCTCGTATCGATCTTGTTTGTATCCATCAGAAAAACAAGATTTTGTAACGATCAATTCGTATCGATCTTCCAAATGTCCAGTTCGTATCCATATTGTTTACTTCATGACCATCGACTATGGCATGCATTTCGTATCGATTGGACTTCAAGCATTTCGTATCGATTAGAAGATCGATACAAAGCACACACAAAATAATGTAGCTGATCGACACGGAACACAATTAATCAATACGAACGAGATAAAACACGACCGATACGAAGTGCCACTAGCATCGATACGAACTAGACGAAGTGATCGATATGAACAAGGCTCCGATATTGGGTACGAATGAGACTCGGTCAACTCGACGCAAAGAGCGGATCGATCCAAGAATCTCGTACCACATCATCTTACATGCACGTGATCGAGATCGAGTCGAACAGAATGATACGAAATGTATTGATACTAACACGACGACCTAGAGAAAAATACTAATTTGCATCGATCATATCTCACAATTCATAAGTCCAAATGCTATGAAATTTTCACAGGAGCTTACGTACAAGCTAAAAAAGGTTCATGCAAATTTTCGGCTCCATTGGACAAAATCTTGATTGATACGAATTACGTTCGTATTGATAATGGATCGAGTTGAAATCGCCTGGGATCGATTGTGTGGGTCCACCCACGTGCCAGAAGAGGTCTCCCTAGATCTGAGTGAGATATTTGCATCCTACACCTATAAACTACATCCCAAAGCCCATACAAAAGAGAATTTTTTGATCCAGCAACATCCAGACTCCGCCAAAATCACGATTGCACTCAAACCCCATTGTTGTACTCGAAAATTACTACTGTAATTCACTGTAACCAGCAAGCATATCAATAAAAGATTATCCTTCGAAGTGGACGTAGGCCGAAGATAGCTGAACCACTGTAAACCCGGTGTTTCTGTTTTTTATTTTTCAATTGTTGTTCTCTACTTTGTCTGGATCTGAGGTTTGTGTTAGAATACTGCTGATCTGTATTCATACACTGGTGCTTTCATGATATTTGGGGTTTGTGACTAATTTTTGCGCAAACACTTTGGTGATTTCACTGAGAACAACTAGCACTCGCTATACTAGATTTGGAGTTGAGATTTGAAAAACCATGACATGGCAATTAAGTAAAAGGGCATAAAGGAGCCAACAGGAGGAGAGTCAAGAGGCCTCTTCTGGAGATGGAGCAGGTCGATCTTCGATCTACATCACTAGGGACGAAATGGAAGCTATGATGGATTCAATACATGAAAGATTGTTGAAGAGCCAACAAGAAACAATGCAAAGCTTCTTTGAGCAGATGAGGGCAGCCGGAGCAATGAACTTTAGACCAGCTACAGTTGCTGCTAACATAGGACAAGGAGCTGAGGTTACAGAGAATGCGAGAGGTCAAATCCAAGACTAGAATGCAGAGCAAGAGGCCATCGACAAGGGCCTGGGGGCAGACCCTCGAGATAGGACACTGGAAGACCTATAGATGCAGCTCAGCATGCTAGAGCCAACGCCAACATAAATGAACCACATAAGAGTATTACCTAGAACGCTCTCCGGGACATAGAGGGTAGGATGGAAACATGCTAAGGAGACAACCCTTGGATGGAGGCGAACGAATAGCTGGATTAGTGTGACGGATTATGAGGGGAGGATTGCCAAGTAGAGGCTTAGAAGAAGTTAGTCGTAGTTCGTTCACTTCGAATATCAGAAATGCCAAAAACCCTCCTTAATTCAAGCTACCTACGTTGGAGGCTTATGATGGAAAGTCAGATCGACCATGCATATTACCAGATACATCAGGCATATGGAAGTGCCGGGGGCATCCGAGGAAGTGATGGCACGGTGTTTCCCTCTATATTTGACAAATTTGGCTGCGCTTTGGTTCAAGCAGCTAGAGAATGGATCAATTAGAACATGGGGTGAACTGATGGAATGCTTCATGAGACAGTTTAGGGTCCACGTGACGCGATCCAAAAGTGTGATGACTTTAGCTTCGATGAAGCACAGGACCGGAGAGCCCATAAGAGATTTTCTACTACGATTCAATGGAACAGTGGCTTCAGTAGATCTCCTGGATACATTAATGATTTTGATGGCGTGGGTAGCAGGAGCTGTAGAAGGCCCAAAATTTAAGGATTCCTTGGCAAGAGATCCACCACATGATCTTAGAGAATTCTATCATGAGGCGAGAGATTCATTCGGCTGGAAGATTCACGCGCCGAGAGGCAGGAAATAAACGCCCTACAAAGCGAAGGAACCTCTAGGGAACAATCTGGGACAGAGGAAAGCGGAAGCAGGATGACAGATACGATGGTCCTGATAAACAGAAGAAATTCCGAGAACCCAAATTCAAACAATATGCTGACTTGATGGCAAACCTGGAATGGATTTACACGGAGATTCGGGGGCAGCTCGCCTATCGGAAACCACCCAGGAGAGATCCCATGGAAGAGAGCGTAGAACTGGAAAGTATTGTCTATTCCATGAGCTGGAAGGGCATGCTACTGATGAATGCCACCATTTGAAGGATGAGGTGGAAGAGCATGTTAGAAGTGGTAGATTGCCACAATACGTGAGAAATCGGACAACGGCCGTAGGACCTAAGCAACTACCGCCTCCATCTAACAGAACTAATCCTAGCTCGGGATCACGACTCGCCATCAATTGATCATGATGGCAAGGGCCAAGTTTAGGATTTGAACTTTGACCGATTAAACTCCTTTGGTTTGATTTCAAAATAAAACGGCCATTCCATTTACACATGTACAGGTACCGGAGAGATCCTCAAGCACGCTCTGAGATGGTAATAGACCGCTTTTCCCGAGAGGCAATATCTAGATTTTTCCTTTGTTTGTGATTGGACATTTGGAATTTGAATTTAATAAATGAACTTGAATTTCATAAAACAATCCTTTGACCGGATAGTTAAAGGACGAATATTGAAAGCCAATTTGACATTGATCGCTTTGTCACCCCACCCGGAGGGACGGGGTCCGGAGTGCAAGAAGTGAGTTGCTTCGTCGGAGAGCGATAGGATCAACTCACTTAACATCATTCCCCATTCAACAGAGAGAGATTGGATCGGGGTCCTATAAGAGCCCAGAGTACCTGTAATCGGCCTAGGATTTATGCGAAGACATCGCTTAATGTTCAGGGACGCTGAAACAAAGTGCAGGGAGTGTTGCCGCTTCGCTAGAGAGCGACAACATCGGCTCACTAGACGCTGTTTTCCCTTCACCGGAGAGTGACATGATGAGATCCAGCAAGAGCCCGGAGAGGCTATGATCGGTCTAAGATGACCAAGACATCGCTATATGCCCTCGCTGGGGCCAGAGTGCAAGGGATAGAAAGCAGCATCGGCGCATGATAGGATCTATTTATTCGATCGTTAAATCTGGAATGGACTTGGCAAGGGTCTGAAGTGACCATTGATAGTCTGGAGAGACTGTAGGATTTAATTCTTGACTTCCAAAGGTGGAAATGGACACTGATTCGGCTTCGAATAGCCATAAACTTGGTTGACGATACTATGGCTGTTGATAAAATATGAACTCGCGACATTCGATTTGAAGCCATTCAAAACACGCTTTATACCAGAAGGCATGTTTTGGTGGGCAAAGTGTTATACCACCTTTTAGCAAGGCCGAGATATTAAGAAGTTAACTAAAAATCAATGATTACTCATCTCAAGTATCGATTATACATCACAGGTTCACTATGGATATCGATGAATTTTGTCTGAGTCTGAATCAAGCGATAATTGGTATGACATGACAAGCAAAGCTGTGAAATCCAATGTTTCAAATTTCAAGTCGATCGGAGTTCGTATGATCGAGATATGATCGATACAAGTTAAGGAAAGCACGCCGTTCTTATCCATCATGAAGTCTTGTTCATATTGATTTGTTCGAATCCATCCGGAATCACACTCTTCGTGTCAATCCAAAAGCAGCCGCGTCATATCAATCTTGTTCGTATCCATCAGAAAAACACGATTTTGTAACGATCAATTCGTATTGGTCGCCCAAACGTCTAGTTCGTATCCATATTGTTTACTTCGTGACCATCGACTACGACATGCATTTCGTATCGATCGGACTTCAATCATTTCGTATCGATCGGAAGATCGATACAAATCACACACAAAAAAATGTAGCCGATCGACACGAAACGCAGTTAATCGATATGAACGAGACAAAACACGATCAATACGAAGTGCTACTAGCATCGATACGAACTAGACGAAGTGATCAATACGAACAAGGCTTCGATATTGGGTATGAATGTGACTCGATCAACTCAACACGAAGAGCGAATCGATCCAAGAATCTGTACCACATCATCTTATATGCACGTGCTTGAGATTGAGTCGAACAGATCGATACAAAATGTATCGATACGAACACGACGGCCTGAAGAAAATGCTAACTTGTATCAATCATATCTCACAATCCGTAAGTCCAAATGCTATGAAATTTTCACATAAGCTTACGTACAAGCTAAAGAAGGTTCATGCCAAATTTCGGTTCCATTGGACAAAATCTTGATCGATATGAATTACGTTCGTATCGATCACAGATCGAGTCAAAATCGTCGAGGATCGATCGCGTGGGCCCACCCACGTGCCAGGGGAGGTCTTCTGAGATCTGAGCGAGATATTTGCATCTTACACCTATAAATAGCATCCCAAAGCTTACAGAAAAGGGACTTTTTTGATCCGGCGACGTCCAGACTCCGCCAAAATCACGATTACACTCAAACCCCATTGTTGTACTCGAAAATTACTGCTGTAATTCACTGTAACCAGCAAGCACATAAATAAAAGATTATCCTTCGAAGTGGACGTAGGCTACAGATAGCCGAACCACTATAAACTTAGTGTATCTGTTTTTTATTTTTCAATTGTTGTTCTCTACTTTGTCTGGATCTGAGGTTTGTGTTAGAATACTGCTGATCTGTATTTATACACTGGTGCTTTCACGTTATTCGAGGTTTATGACCAATTTGGGCGTAAACACATGATATATCTCGAAGCTTGTCAAAGGATTTTCATCGTTCATTACTTCTCTTTAAAAGGATTTCCATTTTCAATAATCCCGACCAGGAGATACCTATGACTCTCTTTCAGCCTCGATCTCCAAGGTCCAATCGACATCCATCTAGTCGATGCTCAGAGCAAAAAGTACTTCCACCGATACCAAGCCCATGAGATACGCATCTCCAAAACTGGCCAGTTTTGCCAATGAATGATCCTTTTCATTCACCTCTCTAGGAATATGAGTGATTGTGTCAGCGACAAGCTCAAGGACTCAGTTCAGATAAGGAGCTAATCTTGCTCCTTTTGCTTGAAACTCTTTTCAAACTTGGAAAACCACCAGTTAGGAGTCGTAGAAATTATGCAGAGTTTTTATTCCTAGTTCTTTGGTAACTTTGAGTAATACAATCAAAGCCTCATATTTAGCTTCATTATTTGTCACTGGGAAGTCGAGTTTAAGGGCGTAGCAAATCTGGTGTTCTTTGGGAGTAACAATATAACTCCAACACTAGAACGCCGTTCGTGGGATGCACCATTTGTGTACATCTTCCATCCAGTTTCCTTCTCACCACAGCTCTATAGAGGATCATCTAATGCAGTAAATTCAGCTATGAAATCTGCCAAAGCCCGATCCTAGACTGCTCTTCGAGGGTGATAAGTTATGTCGTATTGACTTAATTCAATGTTCCATTTCAATAGCCTTCTAAAAGTTTCAAGTCACCGCAAGACTTGTCACAAAGGCTGGTCAATAAGAACACTGATTGGATAATCCTGGAAATAAGTGCAGAGCTTTCTCGAAGTGATTGAAAGGCAATACATGAGCTTTTCCTGCTTCGGGTAGTTTCGTTCTGTGTTTGTCAACCGCTTACTTATGTAATAGATTGGTCATTGTATGTGAGATTTCTCGCATATTAGTGCGATACTCAAAGCATGAAATAACACGACCAAGTATATAAACAAGTCCTCTTCATCCACTAGCTTTGGAAGGATGAAGGGTCTCTTCAAGTGATCCACTAGAGCTTGGAATGCATCTTTACACTCATGATTCCATTCGAAGTTCCTTTTACTTTTCTTAATTACCTCGAAGAAAGGGATGCATTTATTTATGGCTCTAGAAATAAACCGACTCAGAGTGGCGACCTTCCTATTCAAGCTTTGAACCTCCTTAATCGTCTGTGGGGCTTCCATATTTCTCAGTGCCTCTATTTTCCTCAGATTAGCTCTATCCCATGGGATTTCACAATAAATCCCATGAATTTCCCTTATGCAACCCCAAAGAGCGTTTCACGAGATTGAGCTACATCCCATAATATCGGAGGATGTCAAACATCTCTGCCAAATCATTAGCATGGTTTGCCAAACGTCGTGATTTCACGAGCATGCCATCAAATAGACTTCCATCAAACGTCCAATCTGATTTATGAACATATGGTTTACAAGCTTTTGGTGAGTTCTCCTGCATTCTTCAATCCAAAAGGCATGGCCTGATAGCAATAAAATCCGAGGCCGGCTAGGAAGCTGGTGTGTTCCTGATCTAGGAAGATGGTGTGTTCCTGATCTGGAATGTGCATTGGGATTTAATTATATCTAGAGTACACATCCATGAGTGAAAGTAGTTCATGTCCAACTATTAAATCCACCAATTGACCGACCTTCGGGAGCAGGAAGTAGTGTTTTAGGCATGCCTTATTTAAATAAGAGAAGTCAATGCATATCCTCCACTACATGTTCCCTTTTCTCACTAATACAGTGTTAGATACCCAAATTGGGAATAAGGCATCATGGATGAAGCAGTTGTCCTTCATCTTATCCATCTCTTCTTTGATTGCACTGGATCTCTCCGACCTTAACTACGGCGTTTCTACTTCATAGGAACGCATTTAGTATTTATATTTAATGCTGCTTGCTATCTTCGATGAGATCCCACACATGTTCTGAGTGTGTTTAGGAAAAACCATCTAGTTTTGCTTGAAGAAAACCAACCAACTCCTTCATTACTCTTGCGCCGAGCTGCGATCCGACCTTTAGGACTCGATTTGGATCATCCTAGCAAATGGAACAACGATCGTCAACTCGACGGGAGCCGCTCTTCCACCTTCCGTCTCTTTACGTGGGTCCATGTCATTGTGGAACTGCTTGGACTACCTGAACCAGGGATTAGGCTGTAGTTACTATGCTCCAAAACCTTAATGCAGAGGGTCCCTTTGCATTTTTCCTTTCTCCCTTCACCATGCCTCCTTTACCACCATGACACAACATTTGTGGCTAGTTACGTGATCTACATGGATAATCTCTATGTCATTTTCTGTAGGAAACTTATAGTAAAACACCAAGGTGTTATACCTACTCTGAACTCAGTCAAGGCCTATAGCTAAGAAATGCATTGTAAGCTGAGCAAATGTCCAACACTAAAAAGGGCATGATTCGCAATCGCTTACAATCGCCCTCACCAAGTACCACTAGTATTCTACATATCTAATTGGCTTAGTAGCAATCCCATAGAACCCTTGTATTCAAGATTTACAAGTTTTGAAATCCCTCTTCTCCAAAATCATCTTATCATAAGCCTTATTAAATTAGATATTGATTGAACTTCCATAGTCAATGAGCACCTTCCGAACAGTAGCAGGACCAATCGCGGTTGTGATCATGAGTGGGTAGACCGTTGGAGCTTCCACTCCATCAGCATCTCTATTCTAGAAAACAATATAAGTCATTGCTCTACATTGTTTTACCAGAGTCCCATCTTCAATATTGAAGCGACTTTCACTTTCCTCGTCTTTTATTGCAAACATATTTATCTATTTCAGCTAGACTCTTATCAGCTGGGTGTGCCCACCGATAATTGTATTTATTACCAATCGTTTTTCTAGCTATGTAAATGCATCAACACTAGGCTAACTTACCTCCATTGGGAAGACGACCCAAGGGCATTAAAGCTACCTTGCCTGCCATCCTATGCGGCTTTTACATATTGCTATAACTTTTTCTTGCAAATCAACTCCTCAATCATATCCTATAGGTGTCTGCACTCATTAGTATTGTTACCATGTGTTTCGTGGAATATGGAGAACTTGCTTGATTTTCTTTTCATATCTATCGACTTTCATGGAGCTGGCTTTCTGTACTGCTCAGCTTTTTGAGTTGTTAGATAGATATTTTCTATCGAATTGTTTAGTTCGGTATAGCCATCATACTTAGGATTCTTAATTCGATTCCTATTATCCGAATACCCCTTCTTATCCCCATTATAATTCTATTTCCTATTATTGTTTTGATTACCAACATTCACATCTATATTTCTTGAGCTTCCTCCAGACTGCTTTATAGCAACATTGCTTTGTATTACTTCGTCCGGATTCCCAGCACCAATCCTTTGTGGATGCACGCGTGCTTCCTCCAAGCATATGTACTCATTAGCTTTTCTATAGAAAGAATCCATTATTGATGGGGACTTCCTTTCCAACCATTCCATGAAATTGGTATCGAGATAAATCCTCTTGATCAGCTTCATCAGCAATATTTCATCTTTTATATCTGTAACTTTTGTCATGGTAGTATGGAATTGATTCATGAAATCCTTCAACGTCTCTCCCTTAGCTTCGAAGAGGTTTAACAAAGACATCACATGCTTTGGACATGTAGTATGTAAACAGAATTATTCTACAAATTTCTTCGATAATTCAGCGAAAGACGATATGGACCTCGATGGTAGTCGAGTGAACCACATCGTAGCTACCCTTTTTAAGAAAATCAAGAAACAATGGCATTTCATAGCATCGAAGGTGGTGGCTAAATACACATGATACGTAAGTGAATATGCTATAGGATCGTGTAATAGATGAATTTATAGACTACTTGTGAGAAATATAAAATAAGTGAGTAAATAAATAAAGCAGTAAAGTAAATGACACCAGAGATTTTTATACTGGTTCGAACTCCCATTCTACGTCTAGTCCCAGGCTCCTACCACTTGAGCAACCGAATAGAACTGCTACCGTCTGAGCAACCGAACATAACTTCATTACAAATAAACAAAAGTATCTGACTGTAATATGCTCCTTAAATAGCACTGATAAGTCAATAAAGTACAATCTTCCTATAATCTTCTCTTTTATGATATATAGTGTAATGTGCTTGAAGAATGCGGAAGATAGAGTGATCAACGATCATAGATTGTATGTATTTTGATTGCAAATAGTAAATAGAGAATAAGAGATAAGAAATCAAGAAAACTAAAATCATTTATAGTAAAATGTTTGTTGGATTTTAGACTCTATTTATAGAGTTTTAAGAGTTTCAATCTTTGATGAAAAAGAACAATGAAATGGAATGGATGCAACCCTTAAATTAGAAGATGTTTCTCTTCGTTGAAGAGAATCATCCCTTCAGAAAAAATAAGAGTTATCGATAACCATCCGTCTGAATTTTTCAATTCAACCGTTTGATTTGTTTTAAATTCTTCGTAGCAAGTAAATAGGCAATTTTTGGTCTAATTCAGCTGTCTAAATGTCTCCATTCAGCTGGCTAAACGTGCATAATAATTTACGCTTTTTTTCAGCAGTCAACCGTCTAAATTGGGATATTCAGCCTGCTGATTTTTGCCTGCTTTGTGCATTTGCATGGTTTTGTGCATGTGTCAGTGTATATATCATATCGGAGAGATTTTAGCATAATTCTAATGTAATATATAGACTCTAAATAGATGTATAACAACATCATAGCATTGTGAATCCAAATCTTCAATAAATTTCTTGCATAAATGGTTAGTACACAAGAATATTGACTTATAAAGTTGTCGCAATCAAAACACTAAAAATCAAGGTTCTAATATTCCCCCCTTTTGATGATGACAACTACATAAGCATATATATAATAAATAAATTACATGGTACTTGTATGAATACTTCCCTTGTCTATATCACAATTTGTTAACAAACAAATTTATACCAAATTTCTCCTCCTTTGTCATCGACAAAAAATAGAAATACATAAAAGACTAGAGATAAAAGCATGGAGATAATAGAAACAGAATTAAATAAAGCATGGAATAGTCACAATATCACAGATACATAGTCACCACATCAAAACTACGTAGTCACAACATCGTAAAGAACCGCAGTGGTCATAAAATATATATTACAAACCAAATGTTTTAAAAGGAAATTGCATAATAGTCCATAGAGCATAAAAAAATCTATATAGAAGGATCATCGCCATCATCACCTTCATTCTCAGAGCTCAAAGAAGAAGACCTTTCGAAGGGAGTCGGATTATAGACTGCGGTTGACGTGGAAACGGAGCATGAAATCTTGTCCCAAATTTTGTTAAGAAATCCCTTGATGGAATTGAATTTCTTTTCAGTCTTCTTTTCAATTATTTTAATATCACGATGAAGTTTGGATTGGTTACGGGAAAGAGTGATAATAGCTTGTCTTGATGAGGTATCCGGGCCAATTATTTGAATTGAATCATCATTCTCCTCCTCCTCTTCTTGGTGAAGTTGTGAAGAGGAGGGGACATTTGTGTCGTGAGGTTGAGAAACACCCCGTTCATTGTTTTGTGTGCATTATTGAAAAGAAATTATTTGTTGATGAGGACGACGACGAGGAAGACCTGTTAGACTCAAAGTTTTCGCACTTAACTCGCTTATAGTGGAATATTCAAAATCCGGAACTTGTATACCAAAGTTTAGTAGGATGCGCATAACGTAAGCCCCATAGTGAATGGTTTTGTATTTCTTTCATATCATGATATTTTGAAAATTGTCTAGAATATTTTTTCTCCAATTGACTTGTTGATGAGAATATATAGCGTATAGAGCTTGAAAATCCCGTTTGTATACTTTCTCATAACTACCAGAGCAGGGTTGTAGAGAATGAATTAAAGAATGATAAATTAGGCAAGCTTGGAATCTTAATGCACTTGATTTAAGTTCATTGAGATTGGTAAGTTGGTTGGATAAGGAAAGATGATAAACCTCATCATGGTGAACCATATCAACTTCAATATCATCAATGTCGATTCCAAGATATGGACAACATAATATATATCCTTATCGTTCTAAAGGAAAAAATATTTTCACATCAAAAAATAACGACCATACACAATTTTCACAATTTTGGGGGTTATGATGATCTAGATTCATGTTTGCAAGAAAAAGCTTAACTAAAAAATGATTAATTTTGATGTTGTTAACATCGTATCTGATGAAATTTTCAAAATGATTTTGCTCCACTATCTCGCAAACTCTATAACCAGTAAACTCAGGAAATGTCATGAAAGCTCCTTTAAAGATTTTGGAATTCTTCATGCTATTAAAGTGAGGAACTGACGTGTCATTCCATAACCATGCCCGAATTTGATCGCTGGATGGACTGAAAGTTGATTCTCTTGTTATCATTGAATGAGAAGGCATGTTGAATTGAATTTTGAAGAAAAAATAAAGTTTTTCTGGGTAATGGAGGCTAGGATTATGTGGTAAAAAGTAAAAAGTGGAAAGAAAATTATATAGAATAGGGTAAAAATTGTTAACCCGCCTTTGATAAGGAAGCATATAGGCAGATTTAACCCACTCGACTGCGTAATGATTGGAGTTGGACTATTACATATGATAAAAAAACATCACAAGATGCTTAAAATATGGTTTCGACAAAAATTGAGTTATTTTAAGCTACTTGGAGTCTGCTTTGAGTCATTTCCATGTTTCCTTCGGTTTTCAGACATGTTGCTTTGGTTAAAAGAAGTGTTCGCTTTGGGTTTTGGAGGAACGGGCCACTTCAAGTCATTATAGCATTTTCTTCAAGTCACTAGAGGGTTTACTTTGGGCAAAGGAGATGATTGCTTTGAGTCAGAGCCATGGATTGATCAACAACTAAAGTCTCCACTAATCTCGTATGCATCCAAGTTCGTATCCATCAAACTTCGCCCATCGCTCCGTATCCATGTGCTTCGTGTCGATCGTTTTCATACTCACCCACTATGTATCGATCCTTCTCCAACATGTTCCGGATCGATCAGTTAATTGATCGATGCGAGTAAGGGGCTAAGTATCAGTATGAAGCTACAAACAAAACGATCGATATGAAATAGGTGGAGTTCGATCCGTGTTCATTTGCATCTCAACTGTTTGCTTCATATTCGTCATATTCCTATATGATTCGTATCGATCAATCAAAGTATCGATACGGAATCAATTATCATTTAATCGATACAAAAAGCAATCATAAGCTATTTCGTATCGATCGGTTTTGTATCGATCAATATAAAGGAGCAGGTCAAGTGGTGAAACGTACAACATGGATTAAGGCGTGAAACTTGGATCGATGCATAATGGGTGGATGATGGACATACCATATGATCGGTACGAAGAATAAAACCAGAATTGATACGAAGGGAGTGACATATAATTGACATGAAGAAGGAAAAGTTAACTCGGCACGAAAAGTGGATAGCTCCATGATTATAGCATCACGTTGTCACCTTGATCAATGCGAGTTTGGATCGATACGAGGCTATCGATATGAACGCTCCATCATATCTACAATATCTATCTTGGATCGATCATAACTGGAGATCTAACCCTCCAAATGCCTTCCAATTTTCACCATAGCTTGCATACCACCAGAAGAACATTCATGATCGATGCCATCATCATTGGACCACTTTTGGATCGATACGAAATGCATAGGGATCGATCCTAAACGAGCCCAGATTGATCCGGTGGGTCCACCCACGTAAGAGGAGTATTCCGAGATATCAGCCGAATATTTTTAGCCTACACCTATAAATGGCAGCCCTATGCCTCCAGAAAAGGGACTTCTTCTGTGCTGTTACTCTGCTAAAACTCCGTTGTAACTTGGATACTATCGATTGAACTCTTGTAAATCAGTTGTGAATCACCATAAACAGCAAATCCTTCAAAGTGGAGATAGGCTACAACGCCGAACAACTACAAATCTTGTCTTTCTGCTGATTTCCTTTTAATTTTTTGGAGTGTTCTTCATATTTATTTCAACTACATACATTCCACTTTTGATTTATGACTGTGATTTGGTGCTTTCGTAAACAATTGGGTGTTTGTGACCAATTTTGGCACAAATAAAAACAATGGATAGGTTGGGCTTTTCGGATTAGAAACCCATAAAATACATTGCTCTGGGATCGTTCAGTCGGCTGTTTTACTGTAAACAGCCGTCTGAATGCTTTCCCAAAAGTTTTTAGTGCAAATTCAGCTTATTCAGCTGGCTGTTGTTAGGCATTTAGCCGGCCGAATTTAAAAAGTATAGGACATACAATATTCCGCCTGTTGTTTATATGAAATCAGCCGTCTGAATAAGCAGAAAAAAATATAGTAACCCTTCTTTCAGCCTTCAAATACCATTTTGCAAGAAATATATATATATATATATATATATATATAACAAAGTACAATAGGAAATACTTATATAATTAGGGAAAATAATTGAACAGAGTTAGACGAAGAGCTATGAGTTCTACAATCTTCTGGCTCAATCTTGGTGTCCTCCTATAATGGTTGGAGAGGGAACCAACTATTACCATGTTCCCAATAGTTGACACTGGAGGACATTGTGGAGATCATTACCAAGAATCGTGTCGAGTAGGAGAATGAATAGGAGATAGATGATGAACCGTGTACCTAGATAAAGATTCGTAGAATTTCAATGTGATTTGCTCTAAAAATCTTAAGTGCTTAGCGTTAACCTATTGTTGATAATAGAGTTCTCATTATAATTCTAGCGTTTCTTTTTGGTAATGATGAATGTCATCAATTTTTACTTTAGTAGATGGAGAACCAAATAATAAATGATGTTTCACTCGTTTTCCGAGTGGAGTATATCTAGTATGCGTGGAAGGGGGCCAATTGGAACAGGTTCGTAGACAGGTGTAGGGGTTTGGAAAACTAGTAGAATTAGAACTTGGGAAGAGTAATCAACGGAAGAAAATTTATTTTATTCTTGAGAGGATATTATAGCTTTGGAGGTTGAAAAAGCCTTCTAAAAGATGATGAATTTGAGATATGAAAAAAATGAAAAACCATGGAAAGTTTAAATAGGTTAAGGATGAATAGAAAATAGATAAGGATCTCTGGTTTAAAACAAGAGTTGAATATAAACCGGATAGGATTTGATGGTTGTAAACAAAAAAAGAAAAACAAGAGGTATAAAACAAGTTTAGAAAATAGAAAATACAAATAATTAATGGTTCTCTATGTATAACAAGAAACCCTCAATAGAGAATTTGAAAGACATGTTACTTCCAGCCAAGAAACCAGAGTTCAAGTGCCAGAAACCCTAATTTTTTTTAAAAAAATTTTGAAAAAATATTTTAAATTGAAATTTTAAAATCACAAATCTTTTAAAGATAAAATTCCAAGTTCTCGTCTTAATTTTATAAAGATATTTTCATTTAGAGGTTTTGTAAATATATCAGCCAGCTGGTTTTCAGTAAATACAAATTCTAATCTGACTATATCCTTTTCAATATGATCACGAAGAAAATGGTGATGGATGTCAATATGTTTTGTTCGTGACCGATTGATGGGATTTTTAGATAAGTTTATAGCATTTGTGTTATCACAATAAATAGTTGATTTGCATAAATTTACTCTAAAGTGTCAGTTGCATATAGATTACTTGGATACATGCCGAAGAAGCAGAAATGTATTCTGCTTCACATGTCGATAGTGAAACACAATTTTGTTTCTTGCTAAACCAAGAGATTAAGGATTGTCCAATGAAGTGATAGGTCCTGCTTGTACTTTTTCGATCCGTTTGACATCCTTCAAAGTCAGCCTCACTATATGATACTAGCTCAAAAGGACATTCATTAGGATAAAAAAGTCCGAATTGTTTGGTTTTGCTTAGATAACGCAATATACGTTTCACCGCTCGCATATGTGATTCTTTAGGATTTGCTTGAAATCAAGCACATAAACAAACACTCATCATTATGTTAGGTCTATTAGCAGTTAGATAAAGTAATAATCCAATTATACTTTGATATAATTTTGGGTCAACACTCTTTCCATCTTCATCTCTATCGAGATGTATTGTTGTACTCATTGGTATTGTTTTAGCAAAAGTATTTTCCATACCAAAGCGTTTAATTAGATTATTACAATGTTTTCCTTGATTAATAAAAATTCCATTATCATTATTAATTTATAACCCAAGAAAATAAGATGATTCTCCAATATGTGACATTTCAAATTCATTGGTCATTATGTTAGAAAATTCCTGATATAACTTATCATTTGTAGAACTAAAAATAATATCATCAACATAAATTTGAATAATTGAAATATCTTTTTTAGTTCACTTAATAAAAAGAGTATGATCAACCTTCCCAATTTCAAAACCAGAATCTATACGATAGCTTTTATGACATTCATACCAAGCATGGGGTGCTTGTTTTAGACCGTATAATGCTTTCTTATGTTTATTAGATATGGTTTGGAAATTTTTCATGTGAAGATAGAGGAGGTTGTTCAACATAAACATTTCTTTTATATATACATTTAAAATTGCACTTTTAACATCCATTTGATGAAGTTTAAAATTATGAAAACATGCAAAGGCCAGTAAGATACGTATTGCTTCCAGTCATGCAACCGGAGCAAACGTTTTCTCATATTCAATTCCTTCTTCTTGATTATATCCTAGTGCAACTAATCTAGCTTTATTCCTGGTTATATTTCCTTGTTCATTGCTTTATTTTTGAATACCCACTTAGTGCCGATGACTGTTTGATCACTTGGTCTAGGAACTAATTATCAAACTACGTTTCATTTGAATTGGTTTAGCTCTTCTTGCATAGCTTTAATCCAATAGTCATCGGTAGAGGTTTCTTTAGCATTTTTAGGTTCGATGTTAGAAAGGAATGATACATAACCCATTCGATTAAGTTGATTTCTAGTTCTAACATTGAAATAATTTCTCCTATGACATTTTTTACTAGATGATCTCGTAAAATCCTAAGGGGAGATCTTTATTCATTTTCATTATGAACAACGACTTCATCTTGAAAAATGGTTTAATCATCTTCAAAATTACTTTGATTACCATACTTGTGATTGTCTTAGTCATTATCTCATCATCTTCAAGATTTCTATGAAAGATAAAATTTTTGTCAAAAGAATCATGAATTGTTTCTTTGATTGTTTTAGTTCCTTTATTATTTTGATATGCCTTACATCATTACAAATATCCTATGAAAATTCCTTTATCGGATTTTGGATCAAATTTTCCAACTTGATCTTTTACGTTTAAAACAAAACATTTTGAACCAAAAACTTTAAAATATGAACTATCTGGATTTCTTTCATAAACAGCTCATATGGATTGTGTTTCGTTAGTGGTTGGATGGAAACATGATATAGAATGTAACAGGCAGTTGCTATAGCCTCTGCCCAAAAATATTTTGGTAGAGCGCTTCCATTTAATAAAGTTCGTGCACATTTTTGTAAGGTTCTATTTTTCCTTTCTACAACTCCATTTTGCTGTGGTGTTCCAGGAAGGGAAAAATTATGGTGAATTCTCTTTTGATTACAAAAATGTTCAAAAGCTTCATCTTCGAATTCGACTCCATGGTCACTTCTAATGTTTTGAATTTGTAAATTTTTTTGATTTTGAATTCTTTTAGCAAAGATTTTGAAATTTTCAAAGGTGTCACTTTTATTTTTCAGAAAATAGTCTAAGAATATCCTAAAAAATCATATGCTATAACAAACACATATTTGCTACGGTTTATGGATTTGAGTTCGGTCAAAAAGATCCAGATGCAAAAGTTCAAATTGTTGTAACGTAGAAATATTTTTCTTTGACTTAAAAGAAGATTTTGGTAATATTCCTAATTGACAAGCATCACAAATATTGTTTACTTTAAAGTTCATCTTTGGTAAACCTTTTACTAATTCATTTTTAGATAATTTTTTTATAGCTTTGAAATTGATATGACAAAATCTTTTGTGTCATGACCAAGGATCATTTTCTTTGGCTATTAAAAACATGTTAGTATTGTGATTTATATTCATATTCAATACATATTATTTTTTAACTCTAAAGCCTTCAAAAATAAGATTTTTACTTGATAAAAAACAATACATTAATTTTCAAAAAAAATATCGAATTCTTTGTCATACAGTTTTCTGATGCTAAGTAAATTGTGTTTTAAATTTATTTAGTAAAACATTTATAATAAGAGGTAAATTAGATATATCATTATTGCTCACATCACCTTTGCTGATAGTTTAACCTTTGGAATTGTCTCCAAAAGTGGCAGAATCTCCATCTGAGTAGGTAATGTTTGTTAGCATCTTTTTGTTTCATGTCATGTGTTTCGAGCAACCTGTATTAAATATCCAATTTCTTCTCTTTTAATTGGTACCTGCAAAATATAGAATTAACGTTGGTACTCGCCTTTTTGCTAGGGCCTTAAAAAGTTAGGTCTTTGGAAACCAAATCCAAGAGGGTTCATAATTCCTTTTGAAAAAAAATCTTAATTTTTGTGGACAGTTTCTATAATTTTTTATATATATTTGTTTCTAATCAAAGAATTATTCATTTCATGAACCCAAATCTAAATTGATTTAGAATAATTTGCAAGTTTTAAAGTAGATTTTTCAATTTTATTATTATTCCTTTTAAAATTGTTGTATAAAGAATCCTTTGTCTGTGGATTAACTTTAGAAGATTGCTTAAACCTTAGTCCTCCTTTATTTGAATTTGTTTGAGAATTTTCTATAATTTTAGAAAGATTTTCTCTACCTTTGTTAAAATTAGAGATATTTTAAGCAATATCATCTATTTTGCTTTAAGAATAGAAATATCTAATTTCAATATTTTAATATTAGCTTTAAGATCATGATTTTCAACTAAAAGAGAGTTATTTTTTACCTTTAAAGTTTCTACTTCTTGACTTAACATCGAGAGTTGAGATGTCGTATTAGAATAAGATTCTTGAGTAGTTTCAAATTCTTCTTTTAAAATTTGTTACTCATCTCTTAACATCTCTACTTCAATTTCGGTCCTATTCAATTTTTCTGGAGTTTCTTTTTACTTTCTTTTGATGTTTCTTAGTTTGTTAACTAATTCAGAGTTTATTTCCATTAAATCATCAAAAGTTAGATCACTCACCTCATCATTTATGGCCATAAAACAGACATTGGCTTGTTCAAAATCAATGTCCGTGTCACTATCTGATGATGGAGATGATTCTGAATCATCCTAAGTGATAGAGAAGGCTTTCTTTTTAAATATGTCTTTCTTGTGTTTAAATTTGTCTCTCTTTCGATCAGGATAGTCTTTCTTAATGTGACCTTTCTTATGACACTCATAACATTCTAGAGCAGAAGATGATGGTTTGTTTTTTATTATTGCTAGAGCCGTTCCTATTGTTTTTGAATTTGTTGCTCTTTCTGAATTTCAAAAACTTTTTGAAATTTTTAGCAATGAATGTCATATCTTCTTCATCTGAATCTGATTCATCTTTTTCTACTTGGAATGCTATATTCTTCTTGTCTTGCGCCCGTACTCATTTAGCTTGGAGGTTAACTTCATAAAACATTAGATTTCCTATCAACTCCTCTGGTTTAATGGTTGAAATGTCGTTAGCTTCTTCGATCGCTAAGACCTTTCGTTCCCACCCATCAATCAAGTATTTGGGGATTTTCGAAACAATATCAAATTCGGTATATTTTTCTCCTAATCCTAAGAGAGAGTGATGTATGTCTTGAAATCTAGAGTATATTTAATTTATTTTTTCATCCTGCTTCATTTTGAAATTCAGAAGCTGATTCTTTAGCATAGAAATTTTACTCTGCTTTACTTTGTTAGTATCTTCATGTGTAATTTAAGTGTACGCCAAATTTCATAAGCTATTTTACACATGCTAACTCTATTAAACTCATTTTTTCTAATGCATAATATAACGTATTCATGGCTTTAGTATTTGCAGTAGCATCTAGTTTTTCTGTGTTAGACCATTGTGAATATTCAACAGTAGATATGTGATATTCAATTTGAGTAATATCCAGTTTTCATAACTATTAGCTTGTATATAAATTCTCATCCTAATAGCCCAATAATTATAGTTCAATCCACTAAATAGTGGTAGTCATGTAGTAGATTGAGCTTCAAGGAAACTTGTACTAGTGTTGTTTTCCATATTACCAAAATATCAGATAACTGTGTTACGGTTAAAAGATGACCTTATTGTGATACCAAATGAAAGTGACTATGATATAGGATTGTGTAATATGGATGTAATTATAAACTACTTGTGAGAAATATAAAATAAGTGAGTAAATAAATAAAGCAATAAGTAAATGACACCAGAGATTTTTATACTGGTTCAAACTCCCATTCTACGTCCAGTCCTAGACACCTTCTGGAATTAAGCTACCAGCCCTCACTTAACCCAAAGGAATAGGTTTATACCACCTAAGCAAACAAACAGGACTTTTATCGCATAAGTAAACAAATAGGAATTTTACTGTTCGAGCAACTGAATATGACTTCTTTACAAATAAACAAAAGTATCTGACTGTAATATGCTCTTTAAATAGCACCGACGAGTCAATAAAGTACAATCTTCTTATAATCTTCTCCTTTATGATATATAGTATAATGTGCTTGAAGAATGTGGAAGATAGAGTGATCAACGATCAGAGATTGCATGTATTTTGAGTGCAAATGGTAAATAAAGAATAAGAGATAAGAAATCAACAAAACTAAAATCAATTATAGCAAAATGTTTGTTGGATTTTAGACTCTATTTATAGAGTTTTAAGAGTTGCAATCTTTGATAAAAAGAATGATGAAAAGGAATGGATGCAGCCCTTAAATTAGAAGATGTTTTTCTTCATTGACGAGAACCATCCCTTGAGAAAAAATAGCCGTTATCGATAATCAACCGTCTGAATTTTTCAATTCATCCATTTGATTTGTTTTAAAGTTGATGCAGTAAGTAAATAAGCCATTTTTGGTCTAATTCAGCCGACTAAATGGCTCCATTCATCCGGTTGAACCTGCATAATAACTTATGCTTTGTTTCGGCGGTCAATTGTTTGAATGGAGACAATCAGCCAACTGATTTTAGCCTTTTTTTGCATTTGCATGGTTTTGTGCATATGTAAGTGTATATACAATATCAGATATATTTTAACATAGTCCTAATATAATATACAGACTCTAACAAGATGTATAACAACTTCATAGCTTTGTGAATCCAAATCTTCAATAAATTTCCAGTATAAATGGTTAGTACACAAGAATATTGACTTATATAGTTGTCACAATCAAAACACTCAAAATCAAGGTTCTAATATGACATTCATATCTCATCAAGTCCAGCCTAGGGTCCATCATTCCTTCATACAATGGTATAGTTGGCATTTTAAATCTTCCAGGGTATCTTCCACGAAGAATGTTCTTTGTAAACAGATTCCAACTAGGAGAGGTCCTCATTCATCGTTACTCCTGAAATAATTTATGTTAGCAAGTTTCCTGACTATATCCTGCAGGTAGTACGTGTCAACAGGTTTGACTAAACGCCGATAATCGGCACTTTGAGTGTTTGGCCTAGCAATCACTCGTGATTTGGCTCTCAATACCTAGGTTCACCAACCTCTAGGAGATCCATACTTCCAGCAGTCCTTCCTATTTGATTCACATGAGCAATATCATCAGCAACAACACGATACTCCAGATTATAAACACCAGCAATGCGTCCTGAAGCTAAGTCAATGCCTTCTTCCAAAGGATGGGATTTGGGCCCACCATTGAAGGGGTTAGTGCCGGTCCCTAACCTTAGGTCGATATCTATCCCTAAACTTAAGCCTCGGGCTCGTCCTTCTCCTTGGTACATTGTTTCAACGGCGTTCTCAGTCCTCTACTACTTTCTGTCCCTCTTTCTCTACTCGAATGATGAGGAACTTTTAGATGAAGAACTAGTCCCATATACTCCTTCTACAGATGTTTTGAGTTAGCTCATTCAACAGCTCAAGCTCTGCTACATCATCTAATTCATCTCATTCTAACTAGCTTGGAATCTATCTTCCATCTGCTTCATCGTGCTACCCATCTTCATTCTAGTCACAATGTCAATTGGAGTCAGAATCTTTGTTTATGTAGGTTGGACAACTCCATCTCCTTGTTGAGGATTCTAATTCTCAGCTTCAGTAGTAGCTCTAGAGTTTAGAACACTCTCTTCTTGATTGAGCCATGGCATAAAGCTTCTAATAGATCTTTGAAAATATAAGTTATAGAATTAAAAGGTAGAAAAATTGGATCTGTCTCTTGGATATAGGAAATCCAATAGTAAATGATGGATCCAAGTAGCCTGAGTTCAATTCTCAATGAAAGCACCAAAATGTTTGAATCAAATATGGCACAAACACCCAATAGTATATGTAGAGGATAAAATATAAAGAAATGTAAATGAAAATGAGAAATAAATAAGACAAAATCATTTATAGTGGTTTGGCAAAGCAAGGCCTATGTCCACTTTAAGATTTTATTACTTATATTTGACTTGGAGGTAGAAGTTCCTAGGGGTCGTTACAACTTCGACATTTAGATTTTCAGCATTACAAGAATCTAAAGTAGAGAAGCACTAGAGCCAAAAGATCCTGAAAAACGATCCCTACCCTCCTATTTAATGGAATAGGGAGCCTAATGTCTTGCGCAAAATATCTCCAAGTCGTTGTCCATGATTTAGACCAATTCTCTTATAAAGGTAGGTGCTACATCATCAGGAAGTAGGAGTCGGAAACAATTAATTGGTAGGGGTCGGTACTGATCCATAAGATGGCCATATTGGTTGTCTTCAAATCTTTATCTTGACTTATCTTGTTGTTAGCTTCATGATTCCATGGTTTTTTGCACTAATATTAGCTTATTCCGAGTTTAGATGATGGACTTGTAGAAGAATAGAGTGCCAGTTTCAAGTGTTTATGGAGATCGATGGAGAATTGCATTGAACCAACACAATGACATTGGAAATATAATTTTAACATCAATAAGAGGTTGCAGGCAGAAGTTGGGGACCACTGGGGTGGAAACAGGACTCGATACCGACCCATAGAGTGGGGTCAGTACCGACCCGTAAATTTGAGGGTCTTTGGATCCTTTTAGGTTGAGTTGCTCTAGCATTAGCCTTGCAACTTTGTCTGTACTTGTTTTATGGACTTTTGGGCTGTCTCATTCCTCGATATATCCAAGTTTTACTTGTCTAATCTCTCCAAATATGGCTTGGTCAAAAGGCTAGATAATAAAAGGAATCTTGAAGTATATTATCATTTTTTAAGAAATATCATTGTTTTGAGATGGAATAAATTAAGTTGTTTTTATGATAAAAAATGATAAAATGATTTCATAGATAAGAGGAAGTGGTAGGTATAATTAACTCATTTTGGATGGTTGTAATATATATGATTAATTTTTGATTGAAATTATCACATATATTTGTTATATTATGATGAAATCACATTATGATGAGTATGCGATATTCTACCTTTGATACTACAAGATGATGGGTAGCTAATTATGGTTTTGGTTGTTTAGATGACATTGCTGTTTGTGTTACCAATACTGATTGGTTAGTACACATTTGATGAGACTGATCTGTGTTACTAATATGAAGCAATTAGCAGACATTTGTTTGATTTACACTTGCATTGGCAATGTATTACTAATAGTGGATGATTAGTACATATGTGAGTATATCCGTTATGGTTAGCTTATTTGATATTTGGGGTTGAGATTGAGTATTTCCAAATTTAGGTGAAGTTTAATGGCTGTGTGTTATCATTATTTTTGTTATCACGTATTTACGATGATTGATTGTGAAGGCTAGGTAGAAGTGGTGTTTTCTATTTGTAATGATTATATGGTTGCAATAGTTATGCACTGTTTGCGCCAAAATTGGTCACAAACACCCAATACCGTGAAAGCACCAGTGTATGAATATAAATTAGTGATATTCAAACACAAACAACAAATCTCAACAAATAATAGACAACAATCCAAAAGTAAAGAACAGAGACACAAGTTTTATAGTGGTTCGGCTATCTCCGGCCTACGTCCACTCCAATTTTTTTTCTTCTTTTTATTGATTATCCTTGAAGATTACAAGTGATTACCACAGTTGTAGTGACCAAATCTGAAGAAAATTGCAGTAATGATGCTATGGTATAATTTTAGCAGCGTCTGGATTTGCCTTTCCTCTCCAAATTTTCCGACCCCTTTTCTGAATGACCAGGGGTTCTATTTATAGGCGTGGAAGGCTGAAATCCCGCCTAAAACCTGGGGAGACTGCTTGGCACGTGAGGGGGGCCCACAGGCCCGTGTTCTCGGAATCCGTGCCCAGTTTGGGATCGATTCGAAGTGACGTTCGAATCGATCAAGAATCCATCAATTGAGCTGAAATTTGGTGTGAACATTCTTCAACATGTATGTAAGCTCCTGTAAAAATTTCATTGCATTTGGATCAACGGTTTGGAAGATATGATCGATCCAAGTTCAAGAATCCGTGCGTCCTGAATGGTTCGAACCCATGCTTCGAAACCATCTACTTCGAAACCATCCTCTTCGAATCCATAGGGCCGACTCCTTCGAATCCATACCCTTCGAACCCATGCTGTTCGAATCCATACTTTCTGAAGCCGCCTCCTTCGAGTCCATATCCTACGAGTCCATCCTCTTCGAATCCATCCCTTTCGAATCCTCGTCCTTCGAATCCATGTCCCTTGCTTCGTATCCATCATCTTTGAATCCATGTCCTCTTCGAATCCATCCCCTTCTTCGAATCCATGTCCACTTCGAATCCATCTCCTTCTTCGAATCCATGTCTACTTCGACTCCATCTCCTTCTTTGAATCCATGTCTACTTCGACTCCATCTCCTTCTTCGAATCCATGTCTACTTCGACTCCATCTCCTTCTTCGAATCCATGTCTACTTCGATTCCATCTCCTTCTTCGAATCCATGCCCACTTCGAATCCATCTCCATTGCATTGAAGCTACTCCTTTCGAACCCATCATGTTCCCATCGATTCGAAGCGTCATCGATGCGAACCTCCTGGGTTCGAACCTGATGGGTTCGAACCTGATGGGTTCGAACCTGATGGGTTCGAACTACGTACTATTCCTACTTTGAATCCATCATATTTCCTTCATACGAACTCCGATTAACCTGAAATTCGAAACATAGCCTTTCATAGTCCTTATCATCATTTCCAATCAATTTCGTCCCGATCGGAGTTCAACAAAATTTTGACGATATCCATTGTAGCCTTATCTCCAGTCCTGATATCCATAATTCCTTGCCAATTTGTTGATATTCCAGTTTTGACCAAAAAATGGGATAACATTTTTCCCCCCAAAACATGCCTTGTGATAACAAGGCGTGTTTTGAATAATTACGAATCCAATATCCGAAGTCCATAGCCATATTGCCAGAGTATATCGTCCTTGACTGCTTCGAGTCGATGTCCAATTCCATATCCAATAGCCAAAGCCTTAGCCAATTCCGTATCCATTCGAACTCGACAACCAAGTTCCAATCCATCCTTATCCAATAGCCAATAACCGGAGCCAGGACCTCTCCGGGTCGATATCCAAATCCATAACCTCTCTGGGTTCCTGTCAAGCGTGATCCACATCCGACGACCGTGGTCCAGTGTCCCTGGACGTTGAGTTAACCTCTCCAGGTTCTTGCCAAGCGTAATCCATACTTGACGAACTTGGTCCAGTGTCCCTGGACGTTGTAAAATGCCATGGCTTAAGTCCTAAGCCGAATCCTGATCTCTCCGGACCCTTGCCGAGCATAGTCCATACTCGACGACCTGAAAATAATAAATGATAATAGAGGGCCTAAGTCCTAGGCCGAATCCTGGTCACTCCGGACCCTTGCCAAGCATTGTCCATACTTGACGACCTGAATGAGTCAATCTACCTTGTTTGGGTAAAGTGACTCATCCCTTGCCAGGCATAATCCATACCCGACGACCATTTACCAAAAACCAGATAAAAGTCCAACCAAAATTTATTCCAAAGTCCAAATCCGAAATTCAAATTCGAAATCCAAATCCAAAATCCAAATCCAAATCCAAAATTCAAATCCAAACCAGAAAACCAGAAATCCAAACCAGCATCCAAAACCAAAAACAATCATCCAAAGGAAAATCCAAATAAAAAAGCAAGAAAAACCAGGAGCTCAATCCAAGCTCCAAAACCAAATCCAAAAAAGAAAAGCAATGTCCAATCTAAAAAGCAAGAAATAAATTTCACAAACCATAGCATCCCGGTTTATCATCATTCAGAGCATGCCTAGGGGCTATCTCCGTCCCCGTACATGTGTAAATGACTTTACCGTTTGCTAGTAGCTTGCTACTTATTCCATATTATCCTGGTCAATGGATGATCAATCGACGATCATCCCTGGGCCTCCCATCATCACGGCGTGAAGTGGTCGGTGGTTGCTCCTGCTCCACCGTTGCATCCCGAGTTCCAACCTATTGCTGTAACTGTCCATTCCTTACATGCTCCTCGATTATGTCCTTTAGGTGCCTGCAGCTGTTGGTATCGTGTCCATCCAGATCATGGAAGAGACAGTGCCTTCCTGATGTCCTTTCCCGCTCTGTTGGTTCCCTCCTAGCCGGCCTTCGGTAGGGAAGGCGATTCCGAGTTTCCAGGTATATCCGCTCCAGCGTCTCGTTCAATCTTGTGTATGTGGAAAACTTTGGATCCTTCCATCGCTTCCTAGCGTTTCCAGAGTCGTCGTCTAACTTCCTTTTCCCTTTATCCTTATCCAAACCATTTTTGGATACCGCTCCAACCTCGATTGCATTAGCCTTCTTCACCTTTAAATCCGTACTTGCATCTTCTTGCCGAAGGAACCTTTCTGCCTCATGAAAGAATTCGTCGAGATTTTGCGGGGGATCTCGTATCAGAGATACCTTGAAATCCGAATTCTCCTTGACTCCTGATACTGCTGCCATTAAAACCATTGATGGATCAGGCCGATCCACCGAAGCGACTGCCGCACTGAATCGAGTTAGAAAAGCTCTAAGCGATTCGTCCATCCTTTGCTTCACCGATGTTAAAGTCATTACGTTCTTCGGCCTCTTGACGTGAACCCGGAACTGTCCCAGAAACTTTTCCACTAATTCCTTCCAAGTCCTGATAGATCCTTCTTCCAGCTGCCTAAACCACATTGCAGCTAAGTCCTTCAAATACAAAGGGAAACATCGGGCCATCACTTCCTCCGATGCCCCCAGCACTTCCATGTGTCTGGTGTACCTCATTAAGTGATCTGTTGGATCCGTCTTACCATCATATACCTCCACGCTAGGTAGCTTGAACTTAGGTGGATTCTGAGCCATCCTTATCTCCCGAGCGAATGGACTTCTATTCACCCCTTCCAAATCTCCGTTTGTCAAACCACCTCGCATAGTCTTCCTGATCATTTCTACTAATCCTATATTGTCTGGTAGGGGTAGCCCCCCATGCCCCCGAGGGAACTCTGGTACATATTCCTCGTGTGGCTCACTAGCAGCAACGTTAGCTCTAGCTTGTTGAATTCCTTCCAAAGGTTCTCCTGCATTGAATCCTGTGGGCCTGCCCCCAAGCCCTTGTTGATTGCCTTCTGGCTCCGTATCCTGTCCTTCATTGGGTTCCACAACCCTAGCTCCTTGTCCTGCATCCGCAGCTGCTGTTGCTGTTCCTAAGTTCTGCATCCCTGCAACTCTCATTTGTTCCAAGAAAGTTTGCATCATTTCCTGTTGACTTTTCAACAATCTCTCCTGCAAAGAATTGGCCGTAGCTTCCATTTCATCCCGAGTTATGTAGACCGAAGCCTGTCCTTCCTCACCTCCGGAGGATGCTTGTTGACTTCCTCCTTGTTGGCTTCTCTCAACCCTTAGCCTTCTGCTATTCTGCCTTGTCATTGTCTTCCAAATCCAAATTCCTCAAACTCTTCAAATCCGATGCAGCGGGTGCTAGTTGTTCTCAGTGAAAGCACCAAAATGTTGGCACCAAAATTGGTCACAAACACCCAATACCGTGAAAGCACCAGTGTATGAATATAAATTAGTGATATTCAAACACAAACAACAAATCTCAACAAATAATAGACAGCAATCCAAAAGTAAAGAACAGAGACACAAGTTTTATAGTGGTTCGGCTATCTCCGGCCTACGTCCACTCCAATTATTTTTTCTTTTTATTGATTATCCTTGAAGATTACAAGTGATTACCACAGTTGTAGTGACCAAATTTGAAGAAAATTGCAGTAATGATGCTATGGTATAATTTTAGCAGCGTCTGGGCTTGCCTTTCCTCTCCAAATTTTCCGACCCCTTTTCTGAATGACCAGGGGTTCTATTTATAGGCGTGGAAGGCTGAAATCCCGCCTAAAACCTGGGGAGACTGCTTGGCACGTGAGGGGGGCCCACAGGCCCGTGTTCTCGGAATCCGTTCCCAGTTTGGGATCGATTCGAAGTGACGTTCGAATCGATCAAGAATCCATCAATTGAGCTGAAATTTGGTGTGAACATTCTTCAACATGTATGTAAGCTCCTGTAAAAATTTCATTGCGTTTGGATCAACGGTTTGGAAGATATGATCGATCCAAGTTCAAGAATCCGTGCGTCCTGAATGGTTCGAACCCATGCTTCGAAACCATCTACTTCGAAACCATCCTCTTCGAATCCATAGGGCCGACTCCTTCGAATCCATACCCTTCGAACCCATGCTGTTCGAATCCATGCTTTCTGAAGCCGCCTCCTTCGAGTCCATATCCTACGAGTCCATCCTCTTCGAATCCATCCCTTTCGAATCCTCGTCCTTCGAATCCATGTCCCTTGCTTCGTATCCATCATCTTCGAATCCATGTCCTCTTCGAATCCATCCCCTTCTTCGAATCCATGTCCACTTCGAATCCATCTCCTTCTTCGAATCCATGTCTACTTCGACTCCATCTCCTTCTTCGAATCCATGTCTACTTCGACTCCATCTCCTTCTTCGAATCCATGTCTACTTCGATTCCATCTCCTTCTTCGAATCGATGCCCACTTCGAATCCATCTCCATTGCATTGAAGCTACTCCTTTCGAACCCATCATGTTCCCATCGATTCGAAGCGTCATCGATGCGAACCTCCTGGGTTCGAACCTGATGGGTTCGAACCTGATGGGTTCGAACCTGATGGGTTCGAACTACGTACTATTCCTACTTTGAATCCATCATATTTCCTTCATACGAACTCCGATTAACCTGAAATTCGAAACATAGCCTTTCATAGTCCTTATCATCATTTCCAATCAATTTCGTCCCGATCGGAGTTCAACAAAATTTTGACGATATCCATTGTAGCCTTATCTCCAGTCCTGATATCCATAATTCCTTGCCAATTTGTTGATATTCCAGTTTTGACCAAAAAATGGGATAACATGCATGTTATATGCTAATAAGTATTCAAGAAACGCAAGAAATAAATCTATGTTGGTTGATCCCTAAAAGCGTATGTAGGCGGCTCTTCCCTATGCAATAGCTCTCGAGCCTTAGTTCGAAGTATATAGTATAAGGTATGGTCCAAACATAGTTGAACGTTTTGCCTTATCTTTTAAGGCTTAAAGGTGATAACAAAGGTAAGGAAAGGAGTCTGGTTGCATACCATGCTTATAGGTTGTTTACCTATATTATTGTTGTATTATTTTATAGATTTATAATGATTATTTATGAGAAAACAAAGGTTATTTATTTATTTTATTACGACTTGTATAACTTATTGAGATACATGTATTCATTGTTAAGCTATGTATTTTTATTTAGATTCCTCTCTAATGATTTCCCTTTTGTTCATAATTTTAGATTGTTAATTTGAATAACCAATGACTCATTGTTTTTAATATCTAAGATTAGTGCTCAAGTGTATATTGGTGGCATTTGTCATAAATTTTGTATGTTAGGAATAATGAGATTCACACTTGGTATTAGAGCTTAGGTTTAGCGATTCTCTAAACCTATGATGGGTTTAAAAACCATTTAGAATAAGATGATTTACACCGTAGGTTAGGTTAAAGTGAAAGACGAGAGTGTGTTCTCATTTGTAATTGTATACTTTGTGTGCATAGGTTGTGTGTTCACCCACCATTACCTCACCTATGATGGTGTTTATTTGTAGTGTCCCATTGATGATATTTTTCATCTTATAACAACTCAGTTGACCGTGGAGTAATTGAAGCTCTCGTTGACTTCCACAATTTTAGAATCAAAAAACTCAAATGATATTACATTTCCCTTGAAGTAGCGATTATGTTACTGGAAGCTTACACAATCGAGTAGTCACACTTTAACTGATCATTAAAATGTCGAATTAGATACATATTCTATTAACGAATTTAAATTGAGAGGGAATTGAAGTAAAATAACAAAGTAGCAATGCATAAAAATAAAAGATACGAAAATTTTACATGGTTTGGATCCTTTAAAAATCCTACATCTACAGGTCAAATATTTGTTTTTATATTTCTTCTTGATAATATTTTATATGAATGAGTGTAAAATAGAAGTTTTAGTTATCTTAATTTTTCCAAAAAAAAATCCTCCTCCCATTCCAACCTCCTATTTATAGTGTAGAAGAAGTACAAAAATTCCCGCAATCACTCTTCTTTGGATGCCTTAGTTTCAACCGTTGGATCATGCCATGTGTCATCCATCCACATCATTAGTTTGGTAGGCATAGATTGCTGACATATGTTTCATAGAAAACCATACTTTGATTGGTTAAATTCTAGAAGTTGGCGAGAAGTTTGAAATTAAGGCGGGAATATCCGAAATAGAAGCGAGAGTACTTGAATTTGTAGCAGGAGTTTCCAAATTTGAATGGGCTCTAAATTCCCTCTCTTTGGGAGGTAAATGACCCTGGCATTAACTTTGATGTGAGTATGGCAAGCCGTTGTCCCTTTTTCTTCAGGTTAAACTACATCGCTCTTACTACTTTTGCCTCAAAGGATGGTTGCTTCTTTGGTCTGCCCTGAGCATTGGTGATACTTACGAGGTTAATTAGGGTGATCAAGTCATTGTTTGTGAAGGCTGCCGCTTTATATGGCTCTATGCCGCGCTGCTTTTGAGTGTTGGGCTGCATGGGTTATCCATGGGGGAGACTTATATGCATTGGTGCACTGTATGAGTGGCTATATGTGTAACCTTGGACTACTTTTGACTCTGCATGGCACTATTTTAGTAAGCCCCTATTGAATGCAGTGCGGATCTATTCTTAGAGGAATTTGAAAGACACAAGCTTTGGGACTAATATTGGGGTTTATGCAGCCCTTTAAGTGTAGTGCTACCCTTTTCTTTGTTCTAATGTCTTGAAGGGTGTGCTTCTTTATTAACTTGTCATAACGGTTGCACGTTGTGCCATTTCACCCTTCTTTAGTGTTAGAAGAAGAATGGGATAGAATATACCTACTTTCCTTCAATGTAAGATTCTTAGCATGGATTTATTATTTGCATACACCGGTCCATGAATGCATCATATCATCGCTCATATAGAGCCTCTATTTTTATTAAGTGACGCGTGTTATGTTTTAACGCTATTAATACGACACTTACACTACAATGTAGTATTAACGTTTTCTTATTATTTGGGAGTCAGGTTTCGTTGTAGTTTCGAGTATTACAATTGTGGATTATTTACTACATCCTATGACTACGCCCAGTCTTGGGCTTAGTATCACATCGTGATACTAAAACTAAGGGATTGACATAGTTTTCAGTCTTTGCCATCATCTACAATTTGAGAGCCCGATATTCTTTTGATTTTGCTTTATTCTCTGCTTTTCCTCTTGGTAGTCTGAATTTTATCATGAGGGTATTCCATTCTAATATGGGCGTTACTTCCCCTTGCTTTCAATATTTCCCGTGGAAATATGGATGTAACACTTGCTCATAGTATGCAGCGATCGCAGATCTGTGTAGACTTGTCATTGTTCATATGCGGTTTGCACTTCTCGTCACTTATATCTATTCCTTCCTTTCTTTTATTCGGTAGAAGAATTCTTACTAGTCGCTTTTGCATTTAATGCTCATGTGTTAATGTCATTCCATCATTGAGCCACTTTTTGGATTACTGTTTGAATTAAACCTTTCGCTTTCCTAGGAAAACGTGTCTTAATTTTTGTATTCATTATTTTAGCTACTAATCGATTGACATGTCGCAAATTCCTTCATCATTTCGATCGTGTAATCGGCATTCAAATTAAGGTACTTATATATTTCCTTCATCTATTCATTGTTCTTTTTTACGCTTTTATCCAAGTAAGGAGAAAAAGGAAAGAAACAAAAAAATCAACATTTGTAAATCGATTTCATCCGCGAATTTCGATTTTCTTTAGATTGAAGTAATATCTTACTTTTATTTTTATTTTCCATTACATTTTTTAGTTTAGTATTATAATTAATCTTAAGATTCTGAAATGGCTTCTTCTTCATCTTTCCCCTACCTTTGTCCTCTAAAATTATTTGGTTGGGAGAGGCTGAAAGCATCTTAAATAAATTTGGATTCATAGGTTATGAGGTAAGAGTTTCTAAACCACAAGAGCGTACTAACATTCCCCTAATAGGTTTCACTACCTCACACCTAAACATATATGATGTAGGCTTTATCATCCCCTACACCCAGTCTTTCGCTAATGGCTGTCCACCATTGATCTCGTACCCGTTCAACTCGCCCCTCTTTCTTATACTCTTGTGATAGCCACCTTTATTCTTTATACCGAGAATGGTTATGACCTTACTTGCAAGGAGCTTCGGCGTCTGTTTAATATTAACAAAAGTCCTTCAAGGGCACTGCTGGTTTCTTTTATGCTTAAGCCAAAAAATCAGTTTTTCTAGACATCCCCCGAAAGTCTCATGGATGGGTTGATTTGTTCTTCTTTATTTCAAACTTAGATAGCTTTACTTCTTCTTTTCTTGAACATCCCACTCACACTGTTTTTCCGAGGATGACATCAAATCCTATGAATGCAGAAATCACATTCTAGGATTAGATGCAAAGGAGAAGGAAATAAAAAGGTTCTTTATTGAAGATATGCTTAAAAGACATAACTTTCTACGACTAAATCACATTTTTTTCTCACAATATTTTTAAGCCTTCTCCGAATTCAACTGAGTTAAAGGGTATTTTTTTGCTAATAATAGATTTTATGTTTATCTTTTTTTGATTTTGACCTTCGTCGGGAACTTCTTCGAATCTTGACAGTTTCTTTTTTTTTCTTTTATATATAGGTAAAATAAATGCTAAAGCCCTGAAAGCACTTTGTAGTAAACCATCGAAGGGGCATACCCAAAGAGGGAGCTTGATCTAATACCAGTTTTGACCAGAGTCCCAAAAAATTAGTCGCTTCCACTCCTTCCCCTTAGATGGTTTCTCCCATTTCTTCTTCGGTAGCTCTTCCTATTTCCAATATTCAATATTTGCCTCTGCCCGAGGGTGCCATATATGACTTAGCTAAGAAAGTAGGGAAGACTGCACTTGATACGTTGCTTTGCATTGCCTTGTCTTTCCCATCTCGCCTTACCTTTCATTTCCAGATCTCTCTCCGTCTGCGCTTGCATCCGAGATGGAAAAGTCTTGGTCCTATGTGAGTATTATTATTTTATTTTTAATATTTTTGGTTAGCTACTTATCTAATTTCCCCTTACCTGCTATTTCTTTTTTTCCTTTTTTTAGCTTGTCGCTTTAACGATAGAGGTGCAGAAGTGGGAAGGAAAGCATGTAGTTACTCTTGATTAGATTGCCAAACTTGAAGTGGATCTCAGTTTTACTATTTCTAAGAAGACAAACATCGCTTCTGAAAAGGCTAAAATTAAGGAAGATTTTAAAGTATTCTGGGAAAAGATTGAAAAGGATTCCAAATCTACTATGGAATCCCTAGCCTTGAAAGACCGAGTCTAAGGGAAAAGGAGAAAGAGCTGGCAACGACACAGGGAGTGTTAAAAATAGTACGGGAAGAGCTTAGAAGAGCACTTCCATGGTAACATTGAATCTATATGCCTCAGCTTTATGCCAATTTTAAGGACAAGATCAAGCTTGATTTTCTGGGGGATCGGGACGTGATTAATGATGTTTACACCTAGCATCAAGCCCAAAGGAAGGAAGAGTTCGCTATAGGGTACGCTGCTCCTTTTGCCTCTTTGCAACAAAATGGAGGTGATGAGCTTAAAGATGGCAAGGTTCTTAAGGATGCCAACGTGGCCAAGGAGTCTGGGCTCTCTTTTACTCATCAGGTAATTACATAAAACTTCTTTGTATATGGATTTTGAGACTAATATTCGTGAAATTTAGTTTGTTATCCTTGCTTTGTTATGACAAATTTCATTTTTTACCTTATTTTGTTGTTGTCTTATGAATGGCTATTTTGTCTTTGTTGTTTTTGTTTTAGTGTTCTAATGAATTTTTGTTTACTAAACTTCTAAACAAAAGCAAAGACGGGCTCAAAACCCAAGCCTAAGATCACTTTGGTGTTACGGCTATTTGTAGGCAAAAGAAAGAATTAGATGAGTCTTTTACCAAACTTAGGGTGAGGCCCAAGGTTTAATTTCCAATATTAAATAAGTAATTCAAGAGAAAGAATCCCCTCAACGACTTTATGCTACGCCGATGGCAATATATCTTAGCAAATGGCTCTTTCACGCTTGATAAATCCCCACTTGGACTGGTTTCGGCTTAGGATTACAAATTTATACAAGGGCTTAATCTTTCCTCCATTTTCATTTTATGCATGTTTCTTTTGTACATGGGTTTGTCGAATTGATATAGTTAATAATAGATATATGCATTTCGATTGTGCTTGAGTCAATTTTCATTTTTAATAATTAGGTTGGTTCTTATGAAGCATTGCATGAATTTAATTAAGCTTTTGACCATGACATTCCTTCTATTCCCATTCAGATGACACATGCATGTATGACTTTGGGGTTGAGGAAAAGGATCCTTCTACTGCTACTAAGGTAGAGGCTATTCATCTCATGATCAAGAATGGAAGGGTTGAAAAGTATTTAGTGCTTGTTCATGAGGAGCTTAAGGCATCAAAAGATGCGTTGAACCACCAACATCAACCTAACACCATGGTACACATCAGGCTTAATGCTGCCAAGTCAAAGTTAGGCGAGATGCATCAAAGAATGAAAGATCGGGGGAAGCTTTATGGGATTTTTTATGAGAATAAGACTGCACATCATAAGAAAACCATTGAGGATATGTTTGTGGATATTTCTCGTCTAATTAGAAGGAAAGAGGTCGTTGAAAGCTGGAAGGTATTTGCGGTACCTCATTTGGATACGACTTCAACTCGTCTTGCACGTACTAGTCCTTCTTCGACGACTGATCGCACGTGGATGGTGGAGCCGAGGGTACCCTCCCCTACGAAGGATGAAGGATGGAAGATAACTCCTTTAGATGTTCTGGTGGTTTTTCTAGAAATACTAAGAAAACTAAGACTTAGCTAATTGATACTTTGGAAAATACAAGGAAGGAGGCTGTACTCAGAATTTATGAGCTCGAGGGCTATTTGAGTAGAACTCAGGATAGGATCATCTCCTTCTTGGAAAAACTTAGATGGGAGAAAATTGAGAGTAAGAAGGGATAGATTATCTTCCAGTGCATCGGGGATTTCCTTAGATATTTCTATCCTTCACTTGATTAGAATTTCTTTTGTAATATTATGGGTTTCGAAGTTACAATGAAAGGATCGATAGATCATTAGGTTGGAGTTTGTTATGACCCTAGAAGGACTTTCTCTATTAGTTCAACTCCACCTTTAGCTACTATGTCTTAGGTGTCTTATGGTAGTATTATTGGAACTTTTGTTGGAAAATGATTTTGTAAATTTACATCGTTGGACATTATACTTGGGGTTGTATGTATATTATCTGAATTAAGATTTCTTTACGAAGTTTGTTAGTTTCTTTTATTTACTTTATGTGTTTGTACTCAGCTTTAATTTCAATCTGTGTGGGTCATTTGATTTTCAGTCTACTCCTTTCGATCAAGACCATAAGGTGGCCATTTTCAAAATGAAGCTTAATTTTGATATGGCCAGGTTCGCGGAACTAAAAGGTTTGTTCAAGGATGCTTAAAATGTGTATAACTTATACATGGATGAAATTAAAGCTTTGAAACATAAAGTTGAAGAATTAGATAGGCAGAATGCAAATTGGATTAGTGTGGAAGATGCACCCTCCGCAGGTTTGAACCTAGGTGCCACTTCTAGATCAGATGCTGCCCCTACACCTATTTTCGAGGCCGATCTAGATGATATTCTTAGATAGAAGAATGATATGAAAAATTATTATGATACCAAGTTTAATGAGTTAGAGGATCATCTAAAGAAGGAAATGGGAACATATGGAATGCATATCTCACCATACCTTACTTTTGTGCAAGACCTCTTTGGAACTTTTTCTAGGACCACCGAAAAAACTACGGATCAACTTTTGTATGAGATCAAACGAATTAAGAGCGTCACTATGGAACGTATTGATGCCCTTGAGAATAAAATATTCATGCTAGACTGTGAATCCCGCTTGTGTTTTTTCATAGTCTCTCGAAAGGGCTAGATAGCGCTTCCTTATTGGAAACGCTTCAGGAAGGTAGGAAAAGTTAAGGCAGAAATCTGTGCGAAACGTGCAATTGATGTTTTCACTCAATTTTGACTAGGGCTCTATTTGACCTTCCTATACAATCGGGCAAATTGTGAAATTGATTTGCAAGATTATAGTGACCATTTGGCTGGTGCAGCTATGATCCTCATTCCATTTATAGCTGTACTACCCTTAGTTGTTTATCGGTTGTTATTGCTGAACTTAATTACCCACCTCCTATCCTTCAACTTGGGGGTAAGCATACTCCGCTACATGCTAGGTGTGATCTGCCCCCATATTCGAGGTCAGGTTCACGTTCATGTGCTTGGCACAGTCGCCCTGCCATTTGAGGGCAGAGGGATATTTTACTGTGAAGTCAAGTCGCATGTTTACCGCTTTTTCAAATCATGCGCATGGATTTAATAACTGGTTCAAGCTGTCTGATACATCCAGCGTGGTTGTGTTAACAGTGTTAACATAAAAGGGTTTTTATGCTGGTTCAGACCATCTAATATCCTTATGACTAGATTGGATAAGAAATGTAGGTTGCGTTTTATGCAACTTCATTTTGACAATCCTTACGTCTTTGAGCAGGGAGTGTGAACATCTTTAATGGATAGACCACAATGACGTTTTCCCATATTACCATAATGAAAAACATAGAAGGGGTGTTCCAGGATTCCAGCCCTGGACTAGGCTTCATCCCCTCATCGAAACCAAAATCTAAATCAAAGAATATCCGTGTGTTTTGTTTCGATTGTAGCCGTTGTTTGACAAAGGTGGGCAATTGTAGATGAAGAAGCGGATGAAGACGTGAGCTTAAGAATGTTGATGGGCCCAAGAAAAACTGAGGTCATCCGTTCCCACTATATTGTTATATCTTAAGGACATATGGGTTATATGGGATGCCGAGCCTTCGTTGCTCATTCGCTTTTCTCCTCTTTCTAGTAGGAAACTTCATATCAAAAGATACTCTAGGGATTTTTCTGTTAGGAGGAATAGTAGAAGGGAAAAGCGAACGAGCCTCAAATTGAGAGCAGATCGAGTTGACCTTGAAGGGTAAGGCAACACTGTTGTTGTTGAGGAAAGATTGAACTTGCTTTTCACTTTGCAATAGTAGATCAATAATGGAAGACTTGTATGCTAGCCTCACCATTATCGTTTTGAGAGTGTCGTTATCACTCAAATGGTGTGTGGTCAGTGTGATTGGTGAATGATGACGGTGGGCTTTGGACGGTGGTGGTATTGTTGGTCGTAAAGTAGTACCTTGAGTCATTGTTCCCCTTATCCTCTTTGTCATTGGTCTTCTAGATTAGAGAAGGACCATATCATGGTTAGGATGAGATCGATGGGGGTTTTAGTGGAGGCTTTCCCACTTATTTTGGCTTTGGAAGCTATGAACAATTATTTTTGAGTTAAAGGAATGGACGGCCGATGGCGTTCATGGTTTGTATGGGAGACGCAGGTATAGCTTAAAATGGAGGTTCAGACCCTTCTTCTAGCACCAAAATTGTTGATGGGATTTTTCATCTCACAATACCTCAGTTGATCATAGAGTAATTGAAGCTTTCTACTCCTTCCGCAATTTTAGAGTCAACAAGCTCAAGTGATATTAAATGTGCCTTAAAGTAGCGGTATGTTGCTTGACGCTTATACAATCGTGTAGTCACACTTTAATTATTTATTAGAATGTCAAATTAGATTTGTATTCTATAAATGAATTTAAGTTGTAAGGGATTCGAAGTAAAATCACTAAGTAAAATGCATAAGAATAAAGACATGGGAATTTTACGTGGTTCGAATCCTTTCAAAATCCTACGTCCATGGGTTAAATCTTTGTTTATATATTTCTTCTTGATGCTATCTTACATGAATGGGAGTAAAATAAAAGATTAATTCTCTCAATTTTTCCTTTAAAAAAAAATCCCCGATCCATTCCTAAATATCTCCTAATTATAGTGTAAAAGTTGAACACAAATTCTTGTAATCACTCTTCTTCTACTACCTTAGTTTACACCGTTGGATCATGCCATGTGTCATCCGTCCGCACCATTTGTTTGGTGGGCGTAGATTGCTGACCTATTTTTGGTGGAAAATCATACTTTAAGCGGTTAAATTCTGGGGTTTGGTAGGAAGTTTGAAATCAAGACGGGAATATCCGAAATTGAAGTGGGAGTACTTGAATTTGTAGCTAGAGGTTCCAAATTTAAATGAGTTCTTAATTCCCCCTCTTCGCTGGGTGAATGACCTAAGCATTACCTCTACGCGTGAATATGGCAAGCTACAGTCCCTTTTTTCTTTGGGTAGAACTGTGCCGCTCTTTTTACTTTTGCCTCAAAGGATGGTTTCTCTTTTGGTCTCTAATGAGCATACGTGATACTTACGAGGTTGGATAGGATGATCAGACCACTATTTGTGAAGGCACTCGGTTTATGTGGCTCTGTGCCGAGTTGCTCTGATTGTTGGACAACGTCGGTTATCAATGATGGAGATTTATGTCTTTTCCCTTTACCGATGAGAGTGGATCTGTGGTGGTGCACTTTTTGAGTGGCCATGTGTGTAGCCCATGGATTACTTTTGATTCCGCATGGTACCACTTAGGTAGCCCGGTGAGTGTAGTGCAGATCCATTCATGGAGGTATTTGCGATGCACAAGCTTTGGGAATGATATGGGTTTTTGCAACCCTTTGAGTGTGGTGCTGCCTTTACTTGTGCTAATGTCTTGAAGGCAGTATGCTTCTTTATTGACTTGTTTTGAAGGTGACACGTTGTGCCATTTCACTCTTCTTTACTGTTAAAAGAAGAAGGGGTAGCGTGTCCTTATTTTCCTTCAATGCAAGATTGTTAGCATGATATTATTACTTGCATACACCAGTCTGTGAATGCGTCAAATCATAACTCGTGCATAGCCCCTCTTTTTTTGTAAGTGAGGTGTGTTATGCTTTGACCTGATTAATATGGCTCTTTACACCACAGCACGGTATTTAACATCTTATTGTTATTTGGGAGTTTGGTTTCGCTATGGTTTCGGGTATTATAATTGTGGGTTATTTACTACAGCTTGTGATCACGTCCAGTCTTGGGCTTAGTAAAAAATGAGACACTAAAATTAAGGGATCGATGTAGTTTTGAGTCTTTGCTATCGTCTAAGAGTACGAGCTTGGTATTTTTTTGACTTTGTTTTATTCTCTGCGTTCACTCTGTAGTCTAGCTTTTATCGTGAGGGCATCCCGTTCTGATCTAGGTATTACGTCCCCTTACTTTGAACAGGGTTTGGGAAATATGGGTGTAATGTGTCCATTGTGTAAGGATAAACACAATAAGAGTAGGATAGAATGAGCGCTTAAATAAGGGGTTAAATGATGGTTGTAACCCCAGTGATACACAAATAATATTAAGTTACGATCAAAGTCTAACCTTAATAAAGGACTTATCTTTGTGAAGTTTTAGCTGAAAAAATATATTAAATATAGATTACTATTTTCAAAATAATTTATTTAAAAGGAAAAATATATGCTTTTGAGCTTAAAGTGATTTGTTGAAAACTTTATAAGGACAAGATAAAGCATTTAATTTCAAAAATAACTTTTTTTGAAGATATTTTCCTAAGGAAAAATTATTATTTTAAAAATATTTTGTTTTAAAGTGATTTGTGAAAGGGTATTTTGGTAGAAAATAATTTGATAAGAAATTTGTTTTAAATTAAAATCTTTGGAAAAATGTTTTCAGTGGAAACATCATGACTGAAATTATTTCTGTTTTAAGAACATCATTTAAAAAATACACTATGAAAGGTATTTTTATAACAATTTTATGAGGGTATTTCACAATAAATGTAACAAGATTTGCAGAGTATTTATTTTTTAAAATAGTTTGTGGAAAAATTGTTAAAAAAGAAAAATGCTTGATTTCAATTGGAAGAATACTATGAGGAAATATTTTTATTGGAGGAAACATTTAAGAGCATTTTATTGAAGGAAACATTTTAAAATATTCGATATTGAGAAACAACTTTATTGAGCAAAGTGTGTGAAAAATATTCTCATGCGAGAAAAATGTTTAATTCAAGAACAATACCTTTAGTTTGGAAACTTTTTGTTTGAATGTTAATTTGGTTGCAAGTATTTTTACTTAAAGGATGCATATTGATAAACGTTGTTTGAAAGAAAAATAATTTTTAAGTAAAGGATTTTAATTGAAAAATACCCAATTTATTTTTTTATTAAAAATATGTTAGAAAATATTTTGCTGAGAAATAATGTATTATAAAAATACCTTATTTTAAACAACTTTTGGAAATATTTTACATAAATGAGGATGGTTAGATTCAAAATGAATAGTTGAAAAAGTAAATATTTGTTTTGGATGGTTAGATTCAAAATAAATAGTTGAAAAAGTAAATATTTGTTTTGAATAACAAACCGTAGAGTTGTTTGTTAAAAAGTATTTTAGTGAAAAGATATGTTATTGGACATTTTAAGAACTATGGGATTAAACTGAGTGGAATGAGATGTAGGACAATTGGGTGACGTGTCTTCTAAGTTTGCCCAAAATTCATTGTGATGTGAACTATATCTCCACTCTCTTACAATGGTTTAAAAAGCCTATTATTGGTTTTAATCGTGTTTTTATGAACGTTGTAAAACAACATGTTACAATAAATCAAGAATGACACATATTAAAACTCCATCATATGATGTTATAAGACGTCGTTTGTATGCAATTATGTAATGACATTTTATAAATGCTATTGTGTTATATTATATGATGTAATAGCTTTGAACGAATGTTAATTTCATCCATTTGACTGTAATGGATTGAATAAAAAGGAATGAACAGTGAATTCAATGGAATTTTTGAAAATTTAATTTATAATTGATAAATATAACGAAATTTGAATTTACGCTGAAATTTATGACTGAATCAATAATTAATTGACATCTAAATTGATTTAAATCACCGAGATTGTTTAAGAAAAAAAAACTGATAAGATTTGTAAAATTTGGAAGTGAAATTGAAAAAGTGATTTAATTAATGAATTTTTAATTTATTAAATTAATATAAAATAGCCATTTTGGCCACTGACTCGGATTTCGATGAAACCAATTTCATCGGATCCGTAATGGTGAATTATAATAGTGTTTCAAGTTTCGTTCTTATTGGCTTAAATTATAATAGTTTATCTTCTTGAAACACGTATTCAATGGGCAGAAATTGCTTATCTTCTTTCCTCAATATCTTTCAATCCGTTCAACGAAATTGAAAAATTCCAAAAGCAAAGTTGTAGATCTCGACGAGCTCTTCAAATCCATACGGTTGATCTATGCTATTGGACCACGGATTCACCAGAATCGGGCTTGGATGCATGGACGTATTTTCTTGGATTGCGTGCAAACGGTAACGAGTGGTGATTTGAAACTTGGTCAGTAGGTGGCTCTCAAGGTGGCGCACACAATGGTAGTCGCTGATCGAACTCTATATGTACCGAGTTGCGTGCGCATCGAGGAAAGTGGCGCGTGCGTGATGGGTTAGTAGGTTCGTGGATAAGGAAGAAGAGGATGGTACGTTATATTTTTTTATGTATTAATTAATTTTGTTATATTAAAATTTAAATCTTTTAACACGAATAACTTTTGCATACGAGCTCGGATTGACGCGCGGTTTTTCTCCGTTGCGTTCGTATCGAAATTACGAACACTTTGACGTTGGTTTGGACGGATTTGGAGACTATCAAATTTTTGGGTTTAAATCGAATTTAAATTCGATTTAAATTCAAGAGGTGAGTGTTTTAACCCACTCACAACTACTAAAATTTCTTATGTTTGTTAAATTGACTTAAGATATGAGTAGAAAATTTATTTATGACTGTTTGACATGTTTTATTCATCATCTCAGTTACATCGCATATTTAATTTAACTGTTAATTAATTTTATTTTTGCATATAAATTGACAGTTAAAATTTATTTATTTGCATATGAACTGCTAGTTAAATAGTTATTAAATTTATTATTGAATATAAACTGTTAGTTAATACCTATTATTTATTACATGTTATATTTTATATGCTCTATATTGATGTTTGTTTAAATTGGATGATGATTTGTAATAAATGGTTGATGACTGATATTTGGATGAATGGATGTTTATTTATATTAATTGCAAGTTGTTATGCATTTCATTTCATTCGGGATTGCGGTTTGAAATGATATACAACCGTATCTTTTATTTAATTGCGGATTGAAATGATAAATATCTGTATCACTTAACCATAGGATAGAAAATTATATACAGGCACCGCGGAATATATATAAAATTATTTTTGAAAGGATTTAATGGTTTTGGATAGGATACGGTTTAATAAATATTAATTTTTGACCTTATATAAAATCTTGTTTTATATACATCTATAGTTAAAGTATTGAATTTAAGCTATGTATGAATTTGTTAAATAAAATAAATAAGTTGAATAATGGAGTTTGATTATTTTATATTATATGGTTAAGTACATGTTAAGATATTGAAAATATATAGAATGTTAAATGTTTTAAATCAATTAAGATTGGGAGTTAAATTGAAAATTTTATTTGGAATTGAGCTTAATTAAGAATTTAACTTCATAAGTTGGTGTAAAATTTATTAACTTGAAATTTTAAAAAGGGTATGATATTTATTATTGGAATTGTATTCAAGGTGAATTAAATGAATATTTCTAGTATAAATAAATTGAAGGAAATTTTCTTTTATAAGTAATTTGAGTTTTACTTAAATGATTACGGGTTTATTATGCAATTATTTCAAACTAAATAATAGGACTTTAAATTGTTGAATAGAAATTTCCAACCTTAGTTCCAATTGTTTAATATTCAAAGTTTGAAATATATTGAAACTGAAGTGGTTATTGAAACTGAAAGCGATTTTGAAATCTATGGATTTTGACCTAATTTAAATAAAATAAATTGTAAGTTGCGGATATTATTTTATTTTATAAAGAAATTTTAAATGCAAACTATTTTATTCTATATACCATTTGAATATCCAAACCATCCAAGTTTTCGAAGTTATAGTTTAAAGCTATGAATTTTCGAAGTATTATAGTTTGAAAGTTATAATTCAATGTTTGGTTTCCAATTATTATAAATATTAAAGCAATATGATTTTGGAAAAGAAATATATTTGAAACAGAATGACATTATATTTATTTGGGTTTTTATAAAAATAATATCAAACGAGTTTGTTTTGAAATGGAAAGGATTTCGTATTTATATGGTTTTGAAATAGATATTTTATTCTGATTTTGAAAGTATAATTATTTTTAAATGACCGTGGTGTTATAATAACGTTTGGTTGTTGAAGAGACCGGGATCAGAAGTTGTCATACTCTCTGCCAACTCCGAAAACCACTTTAACAACCGTGTACGCGGTGGAGATTCCAGAATGAAGTAGGTTGGTGGCGGCGTTTCCTGTAAGGTAAGTACGTGGACCCAACTCCCGTGAGTTGGCATAAGGTGGCTAAAATAGGAGCGATTGACGGGTTAATAAGGTAGCACCTTTGATCGGACACTTCCCTTCGATACTATACTCTGACTTTGGATTGATTCGGTGGCCACCTTTACTTTTGATTTCTTTGATTTGGGGGAGTTTGTTCGAGGTGGGCGGTAGTTGCGCGCTACGTGTTACCACCGACCCGGAAGCGTAATTGGTATGTCTACCTTGGCATTGCCTAGTTGTGCCGTGTCACCTACCCTATCGCGCCTTGTACGAGTTTGGATTTCTCCCGTAGCCCGTGTGGTATCCTCTGGTGGCTTCCTGATCAGGAGGGACTATGATATTGGATGGACTACTGGGACTATTATTGTGTTAAGGGGGAGATTGGGTAACTCCTTAACGCTATTTAAAAGTAAGTTTATTTTACAATTAGACACTATTATAATAGCGAAATATACTACATAGTAAATAGTTTAACGGATCCTTAAGAGATGTGAATCCCGAGCATCTTTTAAGTTACTGCACTCATATTTATCCCTATTGATTTAACTTACATAACATCTTTTAGTTCTGACTCGAGTGTTTTGTCTTTTCAATTCGCTCGGGTCAGTCCGAGCGTTTCAGGATTTGAAGATTTTATTCTGGAGGACGAAGACGAAGATTTGTAGTATTACTATCTACTATATTATTCCACTACACTATTTAATTCCTTTGTATTGGTATTTATTGGTATGTAAACTCTGATATTTATTGTATGAAGAAGAATCAAATATTTTGTAAACAGTTTTATGAACTGTATATTTATTATTATATTTTATCCTTCCGCTGTGAGATTCTGTTTAGTTTTTTTTTCTCTTTTCTATTTTTCTTGTTTACCCTATATCAATCCGCCCTTTCGTATGGTTTGAATTGGCACGTGTGTCGATTTAAAGCGTGCGAAAAGGCAGGATGTTACAACGTGGTATTAGAGCTTTGGTTTAGCGATAAACCTTAGCTTTGTGGGGTTTGACTCTTTATTAGTAGGGTAGTAATACCCTATGGGAGTCACTGAGTGTATATATATGAGAGAGCGTATTTGTTAGTGTTATAAAAAGATTTTTATATTGTGTTAATCTGTTCCGTTTTGTATTTATAAATTCTGGTTGATGCATGGGACGCGGTGACATCAATCGGGATTTCTAAATACTTAATAGGACAGACCAACATAATATTTGGTTTTAATATAGGTGAATGAAATAATTTTACCTATTATATTTTCTATATAAAATAAATTTTTTCAAATGATATATGTATTTGGCTGCAATAGATTGGTTGTTAGGTAATAAAGTGTATAAATAATAATAGAAATAAGATTGAAAAATAAAATAAATAAAATTTGGGAAATTTAGAATTTAAGATCCTGGGTTTTGAAATTTCTTTCGAATAAATTTTGGAATATAATAATATTCTTTATAAGTATTTTCTGATATAAATATTTAATATAATTCGGAAGAATCGTTCAAAGAAGATTTTGGAGAAAATAAGTTTTGTACTTTCCTCTCTGTCGCTGGAAAATAATTTCGGTGATGGCCGCATCATCGACTTTCATTTTCAAGTTTCGAAGGGGAAGGCCACTGTAGTAGTTCTGCTGCAGATTCATTTTTGAAAAATATATAAATTTTGAATTGTTTTAAATATAATTAGAGATGTATAAGTTGTAAGAATATATTTATCTATTGTTTTAAATAAATTGAAAATTTAACCCGGTATTAAATTCTTAAATTTCCATTAATTAATTGTTTCAATTATTATAGTGAAATGAAAGGTAAGTAATTAATAATTGAAACCTTTAATTTAGGTAAGAGATTTAAGGTTAAGTTATAAAGGAAATAAAAAGGAAGTTGAAATTGTAACTTATAAGGAAAAGGTAAAAATTTATTGAACAATGAATTAATTAAAAGAAATGGGAAAACTTGTATAACTTTCGAATTACACCCTTAAATAACATATATATAACTTACCAAATATTAAAAGTTGAAATGTTTAATAAGAGATTGTAATAGAATATTATACAAGTAGAAATTTGAAATAATGAAAGTATTCAATGAAATCGCTATTAAATAAGAATTTAATGTTATAAACTTAAGTTATAATTGAAATTTTACCAAGTAAATATAATTAAAGGTAAGTATGACAATAGATGATTATAAACTTAAGTAATTAAAGTGTAGATAGATGAGGTCATGCAATTATAAATGAATGTAATATAATAAAGTGAAATTGTAAACTTAAGTAAAAGGTTGAAGTTATTTCTAAATAAAATTGAAAGAAATAAAATGAAAATAAAATTGAAAGTAAGAAATGAAAATTAAAAGATAAACCGTTATATGAATTAAAAGTATCAAACAACAAATGTATGAATGGAATAAATAAGAATAGACTAAATCTATTGCTGAAATCGTTGTTTGTCGTGGTTTGTGGTTGATTGGATAAGGAAACTTTAATTTTGTTGGGATGGATGAATAATCCATTGTGTTTAATCTAAGACTGTTGAGTAAATGATGCACTTGATGGTTTATTCTTCATTCCATACAATTTAAAGGTTTTGAATCCGAACAACTATGTGTTTGTTTGATTGTATGGTTGTTTTGTATTTGTTGTGTATGTTGTTTGTTGAAACTGTTGGTTGTTGTATTCATTTGTTGTTAGTGATTGAAACCACTTAAATATTTCACTTTACATAAATTGTTAACCTTTTAGATTATATAAGTGAAATGCAGGTTTTGGAAGAAATTTCTACTGCTTTTGGTTCCATAAAATTAAAGCGTAAATTGCCCGACAAATAGGTACATTTCGGATTACGGTTTATAGCGCTATTTTATATATTTTCCAGTGTTGGGATATAATATTTTGGATAATATATGTTATATGATTGTTATATTTTGATATTATATTTTCTCCCGAGCTTCTCCGTACAAAGGAGACTCTGCCAAAAAAATTCGTAAATTTTGGACTTAGAAAATTTTTGAAAAGTGTTTTCCAAACTTTATTAACTTGAGTATAAAGGGTTTAATGGTTATATTTGTATATTTTATTTAAAATAATTAATTTTGTAGATTTAGTTGTTTATAAAGTTAATGTTTGAATAAGGTATATTGATTTCTTAGTTCTTCGTTTCCCTTCTTTTACTTTTCCGGGATGAAAAATTTTGAGTGGGGGAGAGTGTAACGACCCATAAATTTCGACAATTTAATTTGTTAATTTAATAGGATTTTGTAATTAATTTTTAGTATAAATAATAAAGGGGGTAAATTAATATCAAAATGAAGGCTAAAATAAAATATATGAATGGTAATTTAAGCCTATTTATTTGTAATATGAATAAAATTTCAATAAATAAAATGGTGTAAGTATTGTACCTGTATATAATGTGAATATGGAAAATATAGGGTAGGCATTAAATTAGTAAGTGTAAGGATACATTGTTACAGTAATTAATTTTTAATTAGGGATGCGTTATTTCAAGTTAATAATTTATAAACTTGAATGAACATTTCAATTTGATAAATTAATTCAAATGTTATGACCTAATCAATGGAATATGATAATAAGAACAATTGAAAATTTTGTATTTAGGGGCGAAATAAATTTTGATAGGTAGTAGTTGTTGTGAGGAGTAAATATACAAGTATATTAAAGGTTATAATAGGGGGTTACTAGTAAATTCACTCATTTACCATAAAGATAATCAGATGTGCCTTGATGATAATTAATAACATAACGGAAAGAGTAAATGTATTCATTAGAATATTAATTGCAATTGGATAGGGATTTTTAGTAACAATGTTAATGCAAGGTAATTAATGCTAAATTAAAGTCAATAATAATGAATAGTGATTAATTCAATTCTTGTAACATATATTATAAATTACCTGCTTATTTGTTAATGGAATTAGAAATTGTAATAAGTGATAATAAAACGAATGAATGTTACACTAATGGAAAATGAAATAACGTTCGTTTAAATGTTGAGTAATTATAGGTCGTATTTATTATAAGCGTTACTTTAATAATTATGATTAATTGTGAAATTAATACGAGAAGTATGTAAAGTAATAACTAAAAGAGTAATACGTTATAAATTGATTATAATTGGAAACTTATTAAAATAAATTGGATTCAAAGCGTAAAAGAGGTTATTTTAAGAAATTGAAATAAATACTAGAATTGGTAAATTAAGTTACTTTAAATTGAAACGGGAATTGGTTTAAAGAATTATAAATTTATAAGTAAATCTAGATGATAAAATTTATGAATTATAGAATTTGAATTTTAATAGTGAGTTAATTTATTAAATTTACAATAGTTGGATTTATTTCAAATGAATGAAATTAAATATAAAATTTTACGTTAATTGAAAATTAAGTTGAATTTGGAAAATATTTATGTAATAGCTTTGAATGAATGTTAATTTCATCCATTTGACTGTAATGGACTGAATAAAAAGGAATGAATAGTGAATTCAATGGAATTTTTGAAAAGTTAATTTATCATTGATAAATATAACGAAATTTGAATTTACGCTGAAATTTATGATTGAATCAACAATTAATTGACATCTAAATTGGTTTAGATCACCGAGATCGTTTAAGAAAACAAAACTGATAAGATTTGCAAAATTTGGAAGTGAAATTGAAAAAGTGATTTAATTAATGAATTTTTAATTTATTAAATTAATATAAAATAGCCAGTTTGGCCACTGACTCGGATTTCGATGAAACCAGTTTCATCGGATCCGTAACGGTGTATTATAATAGTGTTTCAAGTTTCGTAGCGATCGGACTTGTCGTTTGATCGTACGGACTCGAAACGCCTTGAAATTTATGCAATTAACTTCTTCATACGATGGAATTTGAGCTTAAAACTTGTTTCATCGCGTTTAAAATATTTAAAAACATCTATTTTGATATATGGGATGATTCATTTTCGTTCCGGAGCCGAAACGGACTTTTCATGGGCATTTTTGTCATTCAAACAAATTGACTTGAACAGTAACTTACGAAAATGATGGAACTGGGCTTCGGAACCTGCACCATTGCGTTCAGAAGGCCTTTTTATGTTAGGATCGCCTGTCAGCACGCTTAAATTGGACTCTGGCCCATTTTTGAAGTTAAACTCTATAAATACGCACGCAAACCGACACAGTTTTATTATTATTTTATTTCAGAAACCCTAATTCTATACCATGGCCGCCACTTATTCAATGGCCAGAAATTGCTTATCTTCTTTCCTCAATATCTTTCAATTCGTTCAACGAAATTGAAAAATTACAAAAGCAAAGTTGTAGATCTCGGCGAGCTCTTCAAATCCATACGGTTGATCTATGCTATTGGACCACGGATTCGCCAGAATCTTGCTTGGAAGCATGGACATATTTTCTTGGATTGCGTGCAAACGGTAGCGAGTGGTGGTGTGAAACTTGGTCCGTAGGTGGCTCTCAAGGTGGCGCACACACTGGTAGTCGCTGATCGAACTCTATATGTCCCGAGTTGCGTGCGCACTGAAGAAAGTGGTGCATGCGTGATGGGCTAGTAGGTTCGTGGATAAGGAAGAAGAGGACGGTACGTTATATTTTTTTTATGTATTAATTAATTATGTTATATTAAAATTTAAATCTCTTAACTCGAATAACTTTTGCATACGAGCTCGGATTGACGCGCGGTTTTTCTCCGTGGCGTTCGTATCGAAATTCCGGACACTTTGACGCTAGTTTGGACGGAATTGGAGACTGTCAAATTTTTGGGTTTAAATCGGATTTAAATTCGATTTAAATTCAAAAGTTGAGTGTTTTAACCCACTCACAACTTCTAAAATTTCTTATGTTTATTAAATTGACTTAAGATATGAGTAGAAAATTTATTTATGACTGTTTGGCATGTTTTATTCATCATCTCAGTTACATCGCATTTATTTAATTTAACTGCTAATTAATTTTATTTTTGCATATAAATTGACACTTTAAATTTATTTATTTGCATATAAACTGCTAGTTAAACAGTTATTAAATTTATTATTGAATATAAACTGTTAGTTAATACCTGTTATTTATTACCTGTTATATTTTATATGATCTATATTGATATTTGTTTAAATTGGATGATGATTTGTAATAAATGGTTGATGACTGATATTTGGACGAATGGATGTTTATTTATATTAATTGCAAGTTGTTATGCATTTCATTTCATTCAGGATTGCGGTTTGAAATGATATACAACTGCATTTTTTATTTAATTGCGGATTGAAATGATAAATATCTGTATCACTTGACCATAGGATAGAAAATTATATACAGGCACCGCGGTATATATATAAAATTATTTTTGAAAGGATTTAATGGTTTTGGATAGGATACGGTTTAATAAATATTAATTTTTGACCTTATATAAGATCTTATTATATATACATCTATAGTTAAAGTATTGAATTTAAGCTATGTACGAATTTGTTAAATAAAATAAATAAGTTGAATAATGGAGTTTGATTATTTTATATTATATGGTTAAGTACATGTTAAGATATTGAAAATATATCGAATTTTAAATGTTTTAAATGAATTAAGATTGGGAGTTAAATTGAAAAATTTATTTGGAATTGAGCTTAATTAAGAATTTAACTTCATAAGTTGATGTAAAATTTATTAACTTGAAATTTTAAAAAGGGTATGATATTTATAACTGAAATTGTATTCAAGGTGAATTAAATGAATATTTCTAGTATAAATAAATTGAAGGAAATTTTCTTTTATAAGTAATTGAGTTTTACTTAAATGATTACGAGTTTATTATGCAATTATTTCAAACTAAATAATAGGACTTTAAATTGTTGAATAGAAATTTCCAACCTTTGTTGCAATTGTTTAATATTCAAAGTTTGAAATATATTGAAACTGAAGCGGTTATTGAAACTGAAAGAGATTTTGAAATCTATGGATTTTGACTTAATTTTAAATAAAATAAATTGTAAGTCGCAGAAATTATTTTATTTTATAAAGAAATTTTAAATGCAAACTATTTTATTCTATATACCGTTTGAATATCCAAACCATCCAAGTTTTCGAAGTTATAGTTTAAAGCTATAAATTTTCGAAGTATTATAGTTTGAAAGTTATAATTCAATGTTTGGTTTCCAATTATTATAAATATTAAAGCAATATGATTTTGGAAAAGAAATATATCTGAAATAGAATGATATTATATTTATTTGGGTTTTTATAAAAATAATATGAAACGAGTTTGCTTTGAAATGGAAAGGATGTCGTATTTATATGATTTTGAAATAGATATTTTATTCTAGTTTTGAAAGTATAATTATTTTTAAATGACCGCGGTGTTATAATAACGTTTGGTTGTTGAAGACCGGGATCAGAAGTTGTCATACTCTCTGCCAACTCCGAAAACCACTTTAACAACCGTGTACGCGGTGAAGATTCCAGAATGAAGTAAGTTGGTGGCAGCGTTTCCTGTAAGGTAAATACATGGACCCAATTCCCGTGAGTTGGCATAAGGTGGCTAAAACAGGAGCGATTGACGGATTAACAAGGTAGCACCTTTGATCGGACACTTCCCTTCTATACTATACTCCGACTTTGGATTGATTCGGTGGCCACCTTTACTTTTGATTTCTCTGATTTGGGGGAGTTTGTTCGAGGTCGGCGGTAGCTGCGCGCTATGCGTTACCACCGATCCAGAAGCGTAATTGGTATATCTACCCTGGCATTGCCTAGTTGTGCCGCGTCACCTACCATATCGCGCCTTGTACGAGTTTGGATTTCTCCCGTAGCCCGTGTGGTATCCTCTGCTGGCTTACCGATCAGGAGGGACTATGATATTGGATGGACTACTGGGACTATTATTGTGTTAAGGGGGAGATTGGGTAACTCCTTAACGCTATTTAAAAGTAAGTTTATTTTATAATTAGACACTATTATAATAGCGAAATATATTACTTAGTAAATAGTTTAACAGATCCTTAAGAGATGTGAATCCCGAGCATCTTTTAAGTTATTGCACTCATATTTATCCCTGTTGATTTAACTTACATAAGATTTTTTAGTTCTGACTCAAGTGTTTTGTCTTTTCAATTCGCTCGGGTCAGTCCGAGCGTTTCAGGATTTGAAGATTTTATTCTGGAGGACGAAGACGAAGATTTGTAGTATTACTATCTACTATATTATTCCACTACACTATTTAATTCCGTTGCATTGGTATTTATTGGTATGTGAACTCTGATATTTATTGTATGAAGAAGAATCAAATGTTTTGTAAATAGTTTTATGAACTGTATATTTATTATTATATTTTATCCTTCCGCTGTGAGATTCTGTTAGTTTTTTTTTCTCTTTTCTATTTTTCTTATTTACCCCATATCAATCCGCCCTTTCGTATGATTTGAATTGGCACGTGTGTCGATTTAAAGCGTGCGAAATGCCAGGATGTTACACATATGTTCGATTTTGATGACACTTTTAAAGCGCTATCATTTATTCTTTTAGTATAGAACTTTAAAATGCTATGATAAAACTATCTACAACTTCCACATATGCATAACCATTCATAAGCAGAATGGCTCATTTCAGAACATATACATCATCACATCATTCAATTTCAAATGCTATATTATCACATCTATAAACCTTCAATAATCAACTCATTATTTTAATGACACAACTTATTAGTTAATAAATATTCTATTAAATGTAACCAAACTTGTACAATATTCATTTACAAAAACACTCAATAAATGTTTAAAGTAATTCATAGACAGTATTTCAAGAGTGCAACTCCGAAGGAATTTATCACATCAAAAAGAAATTTAGTTGGTAGTTTGTTATGCCGTGATGTTATTGTTTGCACAATAGATGTCCAGTTACCTATAAAGGACAATGATAAGAGTTAGGAAACGTTGTAAGAATAAACTGCAAAATACATTCTCACTTAAATTATAAATCATAACAAAAACATCAAGGGCTTGAATTTAAAATAATAAGTCTTTATAATTTACGCGCGCACACACATATGTATGTGCACGTGTGTGTGTATAATTATATTATATTATATTATATTATATATATATATATATATATATATATATATATATATATATATATATATAGCCTACTACACACACAAAATTGGTACAATTTTATTAATTACTAGAATGAAAGACATAGGAAAGTTGGTAATCTAACCCACATAACATCTAATACAAACACACACACTAATAAACAAAGTACATAAACTAAAACAATACATAACAATAGCAATGGACCCAAAATGCTAATTTCCGATCCACTTTTGTTAAAGCTGTTGTAGAACGTGCGTTCCCCACACACGAAATTGCAGTTTACCTCTCTGCTCCATCTCCTATAGCAGTAATGCCACGACATCATTACTCCACAAATCTAGGATCTATACACGCATTATTACCTTTGCAATAACCGCAAATCTAGGATCTATACAGTAACCACCCTAGAACCTGGCAATCATCTCAAGTCCAAGACTTGCGACTGATAACATCCGGTGCATCGCAACTCAAAGATCAACGTTCTTTCTCCTCACAATGAATTCCTTTGTTTTAGTTCTATATCTATGGTCCTCTTCGTTTCCATCATCAATTTCGAAGCTTTGTTGACGAAGTTTTCTAGTTCGATTCCTTTATTCTTCGTCCCATTAAAGATTAAACCTTTGTCCTCAGATCTAGTTTCGGGCGATTGAAAATTAGCATCTGAACTCAGAATTAATCGCGATGATGAGATTCCATTTTTCCTTTGCGTACTTTTTGAAATTAACTTGCCAGTATTGGTTATTACCGTTAAATCCTGTAGAAGCATAAGAAAATGAAACGCCAAAATTTGGTACACAAAGCCTTTACGATTGCAGATCTAGTGATTTAACGAAATCCCACTCCTTTCTCCTACCTCAAGAAGATTCAATTATCTTCCTTCTTCTTCAGTTTCTCATCCTTCCGCTAGGGTTTCTGCTCCCAAATTTAATTCGCTAAATCATACCCAAGCCGCCGATCAAGTAGATGTGATTGAAGTGTTTGTTGAGGTAGCAGTTGTGATATAGATGTAGCTGCATATGAATGTATCAAGTAGATGGCGTGAATTAGCTTATGAATGTAAGTGAATGATGTGAAAGGCAATTGAAAGGCAAAGGGGTGCACTGTTTTGGCTGTGGGTTGCTAGAAGTTGTTGCAATATGTATGGTGCAGGAAACAGTATTGTAGTAAGGCCGGAGGTGGGATTGTGAGGAAGTGTATGTTGATCAGCAACGTTGTTTGAGTGATGGCGGCAAGAGGGCGGTTGAAGTTGTTGTAAGGCGGTGCATAATTATGTGCACACAATAGTGGTAGAAGATGGTTGCAAACAATGTTATGGAATTTGAGTGATGGTCAGGGAAGTATTGATTGTGGTATATGTGGTTAGTGTTGGGGAGATGGCAACAGTGGGATGAAGGTGGACAGTGGCTGGTAACAGGCAGTGGGTATTTGTATGTGACAGTGGCTGGTAACGGTCAGCGGAAAATGATGACGCAACAGTGGAAGGTGGCAATACAGTGCACAGTTGCACCTTTCAATGTAAGAGAACAGTTGTAAAAATTGTAAATGTAATTGTAATTGAAAAGTGTAAATGTAATTGAAATGGAATGGAATAATTTTTTCTTCTTTTTCAATTGAAGTTGTGTAATTTTTCCTTTAAAATATGAAATGCAAATGAACAAAACAACTAGAAAACAACAACAAAAACACAAACAAAATGCAAACAAAAAATCACAAAAACACACATTTTTTTAAAATAACACACAAAATAAATACACAATAAAATCAAACAATAAATAACTCGGAGGATAGAAATAAAATTAAAGCAAATTCCCCGGCAATGGTGCCAAAAACTTGTTCGATTTGACGAACTGGGGTTGAGAAGCAATTGGGTGGTCGAATCAGGGATTGGCGAGGACAGTGATGATTTGGGTGGGTTGCAGAGGAGATGAAGTGTGTGATGTGCATTTAGTTGCAGAGGCGGGTTAGGAGCAGGTAGTTGGCCAGAGGTACTTGCATTATTGTTTATGATAGGGGGTATTGCGGTGGTATGGTTTTGTAACTAAGCTGATGAGATGAAGGTGAACTGCGGTAATTGCTATCGGGTGAGGGTGTTTTGATGTTGCTATCGTGATTTAGAGATGGCGATGAAGGTAATGTTCTCTGGTTGGTAGTTTTTTACGTATTAGGTCTATAGAATGTGTTGATTGAGGTGGAAGAAGAGGAGGACAGGGTGATGATGGTTGGTGGGTAGGCCTGTCAAACGGGTTAGGTTGGGTCGATTTTGACCCAACCCATTTATGACTCATTCTCTTTTATTCATTTATGACCCAACCCACTTAATAAACAACCCATTTAACCTACTTAAAAAATTAAATTAAATTTGCCTAATCAAAAACAAATAAATATAAAATAATTCTAATTCTAATTTTTATGTTTTGAGATCCGACAAAAATTTAAAATTTTAATTCTAATTTTCATCAAAATTCAAATATGGGGATGAGGTAACTTATTATTTTCGAAGTACAACTGTCAGTCCCCTTGGAGAACTACAGTGTGCGTTCACCCGATAAAGTATCCGAATGTTCCATTCTATCCGTAATTTAGGCGGTAGTTAATCGGTCGAAGTCCCGCTTGATTCCGAGTTAGAGCGAAGGAGTTATTACCGTCTGAACAAAAAATAGCGGCTTCTGCACTAGGCGGAGTTCAATATGCAAATGTGGTAGCCTATTATTTTCTAAGTACAACTGTCAGTCCCCTTAGAGAACTGCAGTGTGCGTTCACACGATGAAGTATCCGAGTATTGCATACTGTCTGTAATTTAGGTGGGAGTTGATCGGTCGAAGTCTCGCCTGATTCCGAGTTGGAACAAAGGAGTTATTGCAGTCCGAACAAAAAAAATAGTGGATTCTGCACTAGGCGGAGTTCAATATGCAGATGTGGTAGCCTGTTATTTTCTAAGTACAACTGTCGGTCCCCATGGAGAACTACAATGCGCGTTTACACGATGAAGCATCCGAGTGTTCGATACTATCCGTAATTTAGGTGGGAGTTGATCGGTCGAAGTCTCGCCTGATTCCGGGTTGAAACGAAGGAGTTATTGCAGTCTAAACAAAAAAATAGCGGCTTCTTCACTAGGCAGAGTTCAATATACAGATCTGGTAGCCTATTATTTTCTAAGTACCCCTTGGAGAACTACAGTGTGCGTTTACACGATGAAGTATCCTAGAGTTCCATACTGTCCGTAATTTTGGTGGGAGTTGATCGGTCGAAATCCCGCCTGATTCCGAGTTAGAACGAACAAGTTATTGCAGTCCGAACAAAAAAATAGCGGCTTTTGCACTAGGCGGAGTTCAAATATGAGGATGTGGTAGCCTGTTATTTTCTAAGTACAACTGTCAGTCCCCATAGAGAACTACAGTGTGCGTTCACACGATGAAGTATCCGAGTGTTCCATACTGTCCGTAATTTAGGTTGGATTTGATCGATCGAAGTCTCGCCTGATTCCGAGTTAGAACGAACAAGTTATTGCAGTCTGAACAAAAAAATAGCGGCTTCTGCATTAGGTGGAATTCAAATATGCGGATGCGGTAGCTTGTTATTTTCTAAGTACAACTGTCAGTCTCCATGAAAAAGTATAGTGTATGTTCAAAATTCTTATTTTTTAAATTTATATTGAAATTTGATGTTTTTAATAAATGGATAAACGGGTTACCCATTTATAACCCTTTTAAGAATGGATCAATCCAACGCATAACCCATTTAATAATATTCATAAATGGGTTGACCCAAACCATTTATAAGTAGGGTAAATTGGTTGGATATATACAGTAACCACCCTAGAATTTGGCAATCATCTCAAGTCCAAGACTTGCGACTGATAACATCCTGTGCATAGCAACTCAAAGATCAACGTTCTTTCTCCTCACAATGAATTCCTTTGTTTTAGTTCTATATCTATGGTCCTCTTCGTTTCCATCATCAATTTCGAAGCTTTGTTGACGAAGTTTTCTAGTTCGATTCCCTTATTCTTCATCCCATTAAAGATTAAACCTTTGTCCTCAGATCTAGTTTCCGGCGATTGAAAATTAGCATCTGAACTCAAAATTAATCACGATAATGAGATTCCATTTTTCCTTTGCGTCCTTTTTGAAATTAACTTGCCAGTATTGGTTATTACCATTAAATCCTGTAGAAGCATAAGAAAATGAAACGCTAAAATTTGGTACACAAAGCCTTTACGTTTGCAGATCTAGTGATTTAATGAAATCCCAATCCATTCTCCTACCTCAAGAAGATTCAATTATCTTCCTTCTTCTTCAGTTTCGCATCCTTCCGCTAGGGTTTCTGCTCCCAAATTTAATTCTCTAAATCATACCCAAGCCGCCGATCAAAATCTCGTAGATTGAAGCGGTTTTGTATGGAGATCGGATTCTTGTTTTAGATGTGAGGATGTTTCGCACTTTGCTAGAGATTGTCGAGCCCATATTCGTTGCTTCAGATGCGGTCTTCTAGGTCATAAAAAGAATCGGTGCTTGAGGAATTCGACGGTTTTGGTTGCTGGAAGCAAATCACAGCTGAGTATCGCTGACCATGGTTTTCATTTCGTTCTGAAGAGCATGAAACTTAAGCGTATATTACTTGAAGAGCATGAAACATAAGCGTATGTTACTGGATCAATTATGGGTTCAGAGATTTGAGGGCATCGAGCTTTTAGAGGATCTTTTTATGCATTTTGATGCTACTAACTTTGTCAATATAGGTATGAATTATAGAGCTAAATTTGATGACACAGAAATTAATTCCAATGCTGCCAGTTTCAAAGATGTAAAATTTTCTAATTTTAGATCGAATGATGTGGGTTTAGATGAGATGTTGGATATCTATACTAATGTCTTGGGGTTGAATACTATGGATCTTTCGGACTCAATGCTTTTAGATCCATCTGTAATCAATTTTATTTCAAAATCTGAATGCCATGAGACAGCTTCTGGTTGTGACATTCAAGAGCAATTATTTGATCAAGATTTGGATAGTTCTGTTTACATTAATGGCAGAGAGTGCTTCTGGTTGTGACATTCAAGAGAAATTGTTTGATCGAGATTTGGATAGTTTTGTTTACATTAATGGCAGAGAATGCTTCTGGTTGTGGCATTCAAGAGCAATTGTTTGATTGAGATTTGGATAGTTTTGTTTACATTAATGGCAGAGAGTGTTTCTGGTTGTGACATTCAAGAGCAATTGTTTGATCGAGATTTGGATAGTTTTGTTTACATTAATGGCAGAGAATGCTTCTGGTTGTGGCATTCAAGAGCATTTGTTTGATCGAGATTTGGATAGTTTTGTTTACTCAACGGCAGAGAGTGTAAAGCAAGTGGAGGTACTGATATCACAGATGGCTCTGTTTTGTTGAATAAAGATTTTGTCAATGCTGCGGGAGATTGCTCTCCGGCCATGGAGAAAGTTAACGATGTTGAATTGTTGGAATTTTCAAACTGCTTGGTTGTTTCTTGTTCAGATGTTGACTATGTGCTCAAAGAAGATACAGTGATTAAATTTGTTATTTGTAAAACTGTGTTTGGTGATCTTGTGACTGCTGAATCCAGAGAAAGGGATATGGTCAATATGTGTATGACTATGCTTGAGCACAGTGCTGTGATGATTAGCAGTTTAGAAGATAGGGTCGTTGACTATGTGAATTCCGTAGCACAGGGGACAGTGATGTTATGTTCAGTTTCAGAGAAAGAGAATGATTTTGAAGTAGTGGAAGGTTCAAAGCGTTTAAATGTTTCTTGTATAGGATGTTGATTGTGAGCATATGGATGATACATTGGACAGGGTCTGTATGTGCATAACTGTGCATGAGCACAGTACAGTGAGGTTGAGCAGTCCAGGTTATAGGGTTGTGGACTTCATGAAATCTGTGGTGCAGGGATATGTGGATGAGCACATCAAACAGGGGATGATTAGTTGTTTTGTCGAAGGTAGATGTGGTAGACTCATTGGGCATGGGTTTGGCAAATCAGGCCTTGTGTGTTGTCTTTGGGTTGGGTGACAATAATGTGAGAAACAATATGGAGGATTTTGTGTTAAAGCAGAGTCTGGATAAGCCTAATGAACTGGAATTGTATGTTCAACGAAAAGATAAGGGCCGATTTATTGTAGATGTGTGTTCTACTTTGATTGGAGAAGTCGTTTCTGAACAGACCGTTTACTATCATACGTAGGTTTCAGATTTATGTTGTATTACTGTCTTGCATCTATAGATATATTTCCACTTTCTCCTAACCATGCTTGTGAATCGACTCATGCATCCAAATCTGGTAGAAGAAATAGAAGTTATTCAACAGTTAGTATTAGGAGAAGTCATCATTTAAGACTTAAAGATTTTAAGTTTTATGCATGAGGGTTGATGATATATTGAGGAATTATTATGGTGTTTGTTGTTTTGGAGACTGTACGTGGTTTGAGCAGATGCGGTATGTTATTTTGAGACGTTTTAGGTATGATTGGTGAGGTCGAGGTTGTGGAACTTGTTATAGACGGCTGTTTATCTTTTGGAGACATTCCAGGTTTTAGTTTCTTGATAGAGTTGTTTGTTTAGGGAGAGTCTTTAGTTTCATAGGCTTTTGGAGGATTTTATTATATTTCTTTTTATGTAGAGGGTTTTTTTTTTCTACCAGCTATGCTTGTTGGCAGTTCATTTTCTAACGGTGATATGTATATGTATATGTATATGTATATGTATATGTATATGTATATGTATATGTATATGTATATGTATATGTATATGTATATGTATATGTATATGTATATGTATATGTATATGTATATGTGTGTGCGCGCACGCGTGCGTACGCTCTCTCTCTCCTCTACTATGGAGGATCATACATTTCTCTTAAAAATGGAATCCCAATCCATTTTTGAGCAAACTTTTGTTAGCCGTATTCATTGCAATTAACCAATAGGGATAAAGAAATGAAAAAATTATCCCACCCTTCATATTAAAGAACCAGGGACCAAATTGAAAGAAATATCGCACCCTAAACCATTATTCTGGAGTTCCTCTCTTAGAAGAGAGGAGCTCACATACACATACACACCTGAAAGTCTATAGGATGGATCGTGTAGTGTATATGCAAGTATACGTGACTAACTATATGATGTAACTAATATAAAATTGATCTAGTAAAATTTAAACTAAGCACACCGGGATTTTATACTGGTTCGGACCTTCCGTCCTACGTCCAGTCCCGAAGCTTCCCTTCGAAATTTGACTATCAAACACCCTCACTTCGTCCGGAGGAATAGACTTGGTTACAAAAGCTTGTTCTTGTCAAGTGTGTGTTCTATAACACGAATATTGACTATTGAGTACAAATGCTTCCAATATATATACCCAGAGGATATTGATTGAAGAGTTCTGTATATATGGAAGAGTGTAATACAAATATATGATTGCTAGAGATCAAGAATATATCATAGTATAAGAGTAAAGGGCACAAGTAAGTAAGGTGAAATCTTCTCTTGGATTCTTGATGCTATTTATAGTGGTAGAGAGATTCCTTGAGTAGTTGTATCCATTAACAAGTGTTCTATGGTTGCTTCTAATGGTGATGAAGAGTTGCAGCAAAGAGAAGCGAATGTGTCTTTTCAATTGTGACAATTGTAATTTGAATGTCAACCATCGAGTTCAGTTTCAGAAGTTTGGAATATGTCTCAGACGTCTGGCTCTATATTTTTTTTGTATATAGTAGCTTTTCAGACGTCTGAGTACATTAACCAGACGTCTGATTCTGTCTGGTTTGTAATTCATAGAATTTATTCAAACGTCTGGCTAGTGCACCCAGACGTCTGATCTTGTGCATGTTGCTTTTCTTGTAACTGTGTCATTGCTTTTCTGATTCTATTGACTTGTATCCTCTTGATACATTCTTTGAGCCTTGTTCTTGTCTCTCTAATGATGTTACTTTAGCAGTTATCTATAAATAGAAATATGTATGCATATTCGATTTCCATTGGATAGTTGTTGTCATCGAAACCATAGATTTGATTTCCTAACAATCTCCCCCTTTTTGATGATGACAACTATTCAATGTACTTATATATAAATTATAAATCTCCCCCGAATATGTGTTTATTCTTAATGTTTTATAATTATACTTATATTTTCCCCCCTTTGGCATTATCAAAAAGAATTATAAAATTTTAGCTAATCGGCAAAGATAATACACAAAAGGAAATTTTCAATAATAATTCGAAATTGATTACATTCATAGATTTTGCGAATTTTACAAAAATTGAAATCCTAAAATCTATGATTCCTTTGAAGAAGTTTTGTCTTGATCATCCCATGTTTCTTCTTTTTCAGAAGTGCTAGGCTTTGTAGGAGATGTCAAAGCTTGTTTGAGAGGTTCGTCCACGAAAAGTTTGGAATGTTTTGCGGGAGGAGAAGGCATCGGGGTTGGCCAAGCTTCAGAAGGTGGTGTTGGACTGCGAACCCGTTGGAGTACTTCTTGAGAACCGATAAGACAGTTCAAAGAAATTCTTCAGCTGTTGCTAGGCGTGTAGCAAATGATGTTTCGAAGTTGTCAATTCGCTTAGCCAAAAGTTTTTAATTTTGAGATAATATATGTTGATTTCTAAGGGTGAGATCTCGAACACTTTCGTTTGGATTTGTATCCGTTCGAGTCTCCATAATCTCATCCTGTCCTGGATAATCAAATGATGCAGGAGGAGGTGGAGTTGCTTCTCGATGTTGTTCCTCCTCTTGAGACGATTCATTGTGTGGTTGAGGTGGAGGCTCAACTTGTCTAGTTTGACGATTATGTGTCCAACTTCGATGGATATAAATTCTGGAGGAATCTCGGGTAAGTGCATAAGTGAGAAAAATTTGATGGAAGCATATTTTGGTGAGATTTCTTTGAAAGTCGATAGGTAGGATGGATGTTATGTGCATGAAGAAGTCTCATAACATATGTTAGGTAAATAATTAATGGCTGTTGTTGGGAGTATTTCGACCGGCTCAACATCGCCGAACCAACTCCCTCCCTATGCATAACCGAACCAACCCACACTCCATCTCTCTGCCAAACCATCTTCATCCCCACGCACTACCGGACCACCTACTACCGAACCAACTACCGGACCACCTACTACCGAACCAACTACCGGACCACCTACTACCGAACCAACTACCTCTCCTACATAGCCGAATCAACCTCCTTTCCATGTCCAACCGAATCAACCCACCTCCACACGTTGCCGAGCCATAAGCAAGGAAAGACACGACCGGACCAACTCTGTCATCCCATATTGCTTCAGCCCAGACCCACCAGCAGCTATATACATCCAAGACCCCTGCCCCCAACCTCACTCTATAAATAGAGGGGCGGGGGTATAACAATGGCAGACAAGTTGGAGAGCTCAAGCACGGAATGAACTTTCAAACAACTTTCATACACTTGTATACAAAGCTTTGTACTTGTAATCTGAAAGAAAAAGGAGAATAACATATAAAGTGGACGTAGGCACGTTCTGGCCGAACCACTATAAAGCTGTGTGTCTTTTACAGTTTAGTCCATCTATTTCGTATATTTGCATGAATCACCCAAACCATCCAGATCAACATATAATCAACTAAATCATACGACTAGGAGGTGTTTGCCCATTTTTTGTGCAAACATTTTTGGTGCTTTCGCTGAGAACAGAAGGAGCTCGAAACTTCAGCTTCTCCCACTCAACCCTTTTCCTATAAACACCGTTCATTGCTTGGAAAATATGGCTCCCGGACGGAAGAAAGATACTAACAAAGGAAGGAACGATGCAACCGGCAGTATCCCAGATCCAGTGATCAGGGACCAAGACAATCGTCAGGTTCCAACGGCAAATTTAAATCAGGCAAATCCGACAGCCCCCGCCACGGAACGACCAATTACAAGGGCGGATTTAGACAGGATTGTGGCTGAAGTAACTAACCGCTTCGCATCTCAACAAGAAGCCTTGGTGGACCAACTCATGTCATGCTTAAGGGATGCTGAAGAATCCAACCGTAACACTGAATCATGGGGTGAGTCCCAGTCTGGAGGATCTAAGAGACGACAAGGGTCTTTCTTCTTCGAAGAGGCCAACAACAGAAACAGCCATGGTAGGAGCCGAGCCCGGACTCAGCCCGAATTCCGACCCGAGGAAACACTTGGAACCGAACCCAACGGAGGAGGTGCCAGGCAGGGGTCGGATGTGGCTGAGCCTGTCATGCTACCTAACCATGAAAACACCAGTAGACGGGGCCGAGCTGGAGTCCGGCCCGAAGTTGGACCCAAGGAAGTGCTGAGAACAGAACCCAGCAGGGGAAGATCAAGACAAGGGCCAACTGTGGATGACCCCAGCATGCCCCCAGAAGACCAGAGGCAGCCATTGGAGAATGTTATGAGTGACAGACGATACCATCCCTACAAGCCGTCTGGACGGAATCAGTCCCGCAGGGAAGAACCAAACTCATTTCTATCCGCTCCAAGTTCCGATGAAAGGAGGGCGCGATTGTTCAGAGAGTGCGTCCAACGGGGGCAAATGGATCGGGGGATAGGTGCTAGGGTAACCAACCCTTCACCCGCAATACCGAAACCGCCATCACCCCCCGGGAATGGAAAATGCCAACAATGGAACCTTACAAGGGAACCTCTGACCCCGTAGTACACTTACAGAGATACACCCAGCATATGCGCATGAGCGGAGCAACGGAGGGAGTATTGTGTAAATGCTTCCCACTTTTCTTGGCAGATCTAGCTACCTCCTGGTTCTGCCACCTACCCCAAGGGTCCATCAGCTCATGGGAAATGTTGAAAGAAAAGTTTATCAGCCAGTTCCGCATTCATGTGGAACAACCCAAGGACGCTTATTCCTTATCTAATATCAAACAGAAACCCGGAGAGACGGTGCAACAATATCTAACCCGATTCAACGCCGTGGCGGCCGCAGTCCAAGACGCCGACGAGAAACTTATCCTAATGGCTCTCTACAGTGGTGTACATCCGGATACTAAATTTGCTAGAAGACTAACCAAGGAAAAGCCAGCTACTTTACCTTATTTCATCCATGAAGCTGGAAAGTATATGAGACTTGAAGACGCTGCCGCTAAGAGGCAGTCAGGGCAACAGGCTAAAACAGCTACAGATAGGGTTCCCACTGCAACAAAGGATGTTCGGAGAAATGACTCTAGAGACAATGCTGGGGGCAAGAATGGGGAAAAGCGCCTATATCGACCTGGACCAAGATTTGACTCTTACACTGCTTTGAATGAAACAATCGAAAACATCTTCCTAGCTACTCAAGACGAAGTTAGGTACAAGCGCCCCCCGCACAAGTAGGAGTCAGATAACGCACTCAAGACTGGAAAGTTCTGCCGCTTCCACGAATCCCATGGACATGACACCAATGAATGCCACCATCTCCGGAACTTGATTGAAGAACACATCAGAAGGAAGAAACTGAAACGCTATGTAAAAAACCAGAACAGGACTTCGACTCCTGCCAATGAGAATCCTGGGCCACCCCTCCCAGAAGTAGGCGGAGGAAATCGCAACACCAGTGGCTCTAGTCAAGAGAAAATAGTGGTCCATACCGTATCAGGAGGACCACACATCACCGACAGAAGCTGGGCAGAGATGGAAAGATACGGTAAGTCACTTAGAAACGATGAAGGTTGCGTTAACTCTGTTATGAAAGAACGCCACCCGAAACGGAAAGAGAATGACGATATCACATTCAGTAGGCGTGATTTAGAGGGAAGACAGTACCCACACATGGATCCTATGGTCATCTCTGCCTGGTTCGGTCCAGCCAAAGTTTTTCGAATTTTAGTAGACACTGGAAGCTCGGAAATATCCTATTCAAGCATGCTTTCGACAAAATGAAGCTGTCAATGAAGGATGTGTCTCCCTGCAACAAACCACTACATGGTTTCACTGGAGATGCGAAGATGCCCCTCGGGCAACTGGACCTTTTTGTTGAAATGGGAAGTCATCCCCGCTCCGTTGTGCGAAAACAAACATTTGTGCTAATGGAAAGCCACTCGGCCTACAACGCCTTTTTGGGAAGAGCAGCCTTGTCTGACTTCCAAATTGTCCTAGCCCCATGGTGCCTAAAAATGAAATTCCCAACAGATAACGGAGTAGGAGAAATGGAGGGGGATCAAGACGCTGCTCGAGACTGCTATGTAACTGAACTTCGCAATAACCGCAGAAAAGATAAAGGGAAAAATGCAGAGACTACTCTCTGCATGAAAAACTTGGAAGCATAGCAACTAAAGAAATCCCCTCCTCTTCGGTATACCAGTGACTCTTTCAATGAATTAAACTCCAGGAACAAAGAGGAGGAGGCCACCGCCGAGCCTGCAGAGGCTATGGAATTCGTAGTTGTAGACAAACATGACTCAAGTAGACTATTGAAAATCGGATCTCAACTAAAAGAAGAATTAAAGGAACAACTCATTGATTTTCTTCGCCACAATATGGATGTATTTGTATGGACGCACGCTGATATGACAGGAATCTCCCTAGATGTAGCATGCCACGTACTGAACATCGATCCCACCAAGGCGCCAGTAAAGCAGAAAAAGAGAAGCATGTGGGCAGAACGATCAGCAGCCCTAGAGGAAGAAGTGAAGAACCTACTTGCCAATAACTTCATACGAGAAGCCATCTACCCAGAATGGATCGCCAACCCGGTACTGGTAAAGAAAGCTAATGGGAAGTGGCGAACATGCATCGATTTCTCCAACTTAAATGACGCTTGCCCGAAGGACTGCTTCCCACTCCCCCGAATCGACCAACTCGTGGACAACACAGCCGGACATGAACTCTTATCCTTTATGGACGCATACTGAGGATTTAACCAGATCCCTATGCACGCCCCCGATCAAGACCACACTAGTTTCATCACTGACCGGGGATTGTACTGCTGCAAAGTAATGCCTTTTGGACTTAAAAATGCCGGAGCTACTTATCAGCGCCTTGTCAACAAGATATTTGCGGAACTAATAGGACGAACTATGGAAGTTTATGTGGATGACATGCTGGTAAAATCAAGGGAAGCCAACGATTATATAAACCACCTGGATGAGATGTTTCAAGTTTTTCGCCAATATGGAATGAAGCTGAACCCTCTAAAGTGCTTCTTCGGAGTATCGTCGGGAAAGTTCTTGGGATTCATCGTCCATGCCAGGGGGATTGAAGCAAACCCCGAACAGGTTCGGGCTTTGCAAGATATCAAGACACCATCCACTCGAAGAGAGATGCAAAGCCTAAACCGGAAAGTGGCGCCCCTAAGCAGGTTCATCTCTAAAGAAACCGACAAATGCATCCCTTTCTTTGAAGCTCTAAAGAAAGACAAAGGAAAGTTCGAATGGACTGACGAATGCTCGACAGCCTTCCTCAACTTAATCGAACACCTCCAGAGACTACCAGTACTCTCCACTCAAAATGAAGGCGAGGAACTATACCTATACCTTGTTGTATCATCCCATGCTTTAAGCGCCGCTTTGGTGAGAGAAGATGACCGCGTGCAGCGGCCCGTATACTTTGTAAGCAGGAGGTTTACGGGGGCAGAGGCCAGATACCCTAAACTTGAAAAGCTAGCATACTGTTCGCTAATCACTTCACGGAAATTGCGACACTATTTCCAATCTCATTCCATCATAGTTTTAACTGATCAACCGCTAAGGCAGGTACTCCATCGCCCCGACACTTCTGGGCGACTACTTAAGTGGTGCATTGAACTGAGTCAATATGATATCACCTACCATCCTCGCACCGCTATCAAGGGGCAAGCCATAGCTGATTTCATTGCCGAATTTACTACTAACGAAGGTAAGGAGCAATCTGAAATAGCAGAAGACATCAAGCGGAATCTCTTCATAGATGGAGCATCAAATGAACAAGGCTCGGGGGCAGGTGTTGTGATAATCACCCCCAGAGGAAGGAAGCTGCACTACGCCCTAAGGTTGGAGTTCGCTGCCACCAACAATGACGCTATATACGAAGCAGTGATAGCCGGATTAGAACTTGCCCTCGAGATTGGAGTCAGTTCTTTATGTCTCCATAGTGATTCTCAACTTATTGTAAATCAAATACTGGGAGAATTCCATACTCGAGGAGAACGACTCACAGTATATTTAAAGAAGACCAAGCTGCTGCTCAATCAATTGGATCATTATTTAATCAAACACATTCCTCGAGAAGGGAATCAGGAGGCCGACGAACTGGAAAAGCAAGCTAGCATGAAGGACGACGCTACTTCCCGAACAATAACCATCTCAAAGCAACTGGCTCCGAGCTACGAGCCAATGAATATGATAGCTGCAATTGAAGAAGAAACTTGGATGACCCCCATCCGGAAGTACTTACAAAGTGGCACACTGCCCGACGGACGTAACGAAGCTAAGAAAATCTTAAGGAAAACTTTCTGCTACACATTACAAGAAGGCATCATCTATCGGCGCGGCTTCTCTAATCCCTTATTAAGGTGTATCGCTGGAAGGGAAGCCAGGGAAGTCTTGTCCAACATCCATCAAGAAAGTTGCGGAGATCACACCGGAGGACATACTCTAGCAAAGAAAATACTCCGGTATGGGTATTACTGGCCCACTTTAAACAAAGACGCCTTAGACTTCGCCAAAAGATGTGACAGATGTCAGAAATTTGCTAAAATTCCTCGACTACCAACAAATGAAATTACTCAAATGACCAGCCCTTGGCCCTTTGCAATATGGGGAATTGACTTGATTGGCGAACTGCCAGTGGGCCGAGACGGAGCCAAATATGCCGTAGTAGCAGTTGACTATTTCACCAAATGGGTGGAAGCGGAGCCTCTAAATAAAACATCTTCGGCAAAAGTTATTAACTTCTTGATCAAAAATGTTTTATGCAGGTACGGGGTTCCACTCAAAATCATATCGGACAATGGACTTCAATTTGATAGCGAGGAATTCGCCTACTGGTGCCAAGAGCACGGAATTCACAAAAGCTTCTCATCTGTGGCTTACCCCCAGGCAAACGGACAAGTCGAAGCTGTCAACAAAATCCTCAAAACCCTAATTAAGAAGAAACTTGAGAAGTCAAAAGGCGCTTGGATGGATGAACTTCCTACGGCACTTTGGGCTTACCGCACATCTTACAGAACATCAACAGGGCATACTCCTTTCTCTTTGGCATACGAATCGGAGGCCATGATCCCAATTGAAACTGTAGTGCCTTCCCACCGCAAGATCCATTACAACCCAGAAGAGAACGAAGAACTCCTCCACATGTCTTTGGATCTAATTGAAGAGAGAAGAAACGATGCAGCACTCAAAGCAGCAGCTCATAAGAAAAAAGTTGCAGCACAATACAATTCCAAAGTCAAGCACCGCAGCTTACAAGAAGGAGATCTTGTCCTCAATCGGATCTTCCCGCGCCCCGGAGCGTTAGATCCAATCTGGGACGGACCCTATGTAATTCATAAAGATCTCCGCAACGGAGCCTATATTTTGTCAACAGTGGACGGAGAGGTGTTCCAGAGGGCATGGAACATCCGACACCTCCGTCGATACTTTTCTTAACTTGTACTGCCCATATGAAGTGAATTAACAAAGAGAATTAGTGGACGTAGGCATTTTCGTGCCGAACCAATTTAAAAATCTTATCTCTTTTTAACTTGTTCCTTTATATCTTGGCTGCTTGTTAAGCTTTATCCTTTTCTGTTGAACAAAATCATGTATAACGACATTTCCATACTGGAACTTCACGGCGCAACCTCACCTGGACGAGACCCAACAGGTACTATGCGATTCTATGCACTTGCCAATGAGACACTTTTGCTCCAGCATCCCTCTGCTGCGGGTTAACTCATTGCTCGCGACTGCCCTCAAAGCCAACTGTAATGAGCCGATTATAAGCCATCAAGAAGGCCGACTATAGCCGATGGCAGCTCATTACGGCGTTCGGCTCGCCGGCAACTGTGAACCTACTTTAAGCCCCAACATAAGGTGTGGCCAGCCAGGGGTAGTTCACGGTTGACGATCGGCACCCACGCTAGCCGACCACAGTAAATCGAATAATACCCACGATTACGGGCCATAATGGCTCGGGTAGTTACTGTATGCGATCTCGGCTCCGATATGTCTTAAGTGCAGCTGTGGTAAAAAAGATAAACTCCCCGCGGAGGCGTAAGATGGGTGACAAATGTCTTCAAGACCCACAGCTAGGGAAAGTGATTGCAAAACCCGTTTGCCACGAACTTAAGCATATCGACGGCCTTCCGTGATTGGAAGTTTTACTGTTTCTCATATTTCCATTTCATTCAAAAACTTTCCTCCTATCCTATATAACAATCCTTAAAGTACAGGTCACAAAATAGGGGAACTCTCGCTTGTGGAAATATGAACTCACATCCGGATGACGGAACACTCAACTACATTCCATACTCAGTCACGCAAGATATTCAAAGCAACCCTCTACAACTAAAACACGAAGGGCGGTACTATCTTCTCTTGTATACAAATATATAGCTTTAATTTATTCACACATCATATTGGCATTACAAGACATGAAACAATATTTTGAGCAGAAACTTAGCATCAAATGCGATTAAGTCACATGCATAAACACGCAGCTGTATTTTTTATGCAATATATCAAAATAACAACCACATTCGAACATAACAGAATCAGCTTATGTTATAAAATTACAGAAAGTCATTCTTTACAAATAATATAATTACAAGTTACATTAATGTTTCGGACTAACATACACGGCAACCAAAATATGTACAAGTCAAGTCAAGGAATCGGAGCTTCGCCTCCATCCCGCTAGCTCTCCGGATCTACTTAACTACAGGGTCAGAACTCCCCGCATGTATTCCAGTTGTCCCGCCTGCCCAATTCAAAGGAGAATCCATCAATAATCACGAAAGATAAGCAATCAAATCATGAAAATGTTAAAAGGAAAGACTTACCAGCGTCTGCTCTCTGATCATCATCATCTAGCTGCACGCCTACCTCATCCGCAGCAAGCAGCCGCATGCCCTCCTTAACCGCCACCTTCTCTTCCTTAGCGAATTGGGCCGTAACCACATCCATCCTGAAAGCCGCACCACCTTCCATATCCGCATCGGCCTTAGCTTCTTCCAAAGCCCGGAGATATATCCTAGCCATAACCCGGGGATAATCGTCCATCCAGGACAGGTTGCCCTGCCTCCAAGTACGGAAATACATGTCCTGGAGCATCTCGTCCATCATCCCCTCGTTCTCCTCAAACTCTTTCATCCGGGCCTCAGAAGCCGACAGTCGTGCGACAGCAGCATCTCTCTCCAATCGGTATCTCGAGCAGTCAGCCTGAAGGGACTTCCGCATCACTTCCATCTCCTCCTTCATCTTGGCCTGAGCAAGTTCCGCGGCCTCAAGCCTCCCAGATAACTCTTCTACCTGCTCAAGATCCGCTCTCCGAACCTCGTCCACCATTGCGATGGCCATGTCAATCCGTTCCTTGCAGGCAGCCTCCATCTTTCGTAGTTCCGCCTTACTAGCCTCTTCCATAGTCCTCTTCAACCACCTGGAGGCTGCCTCATGCTGAGAAATCTGAATGGCTTGATCGGCAAGCTGTTTGGCCTGATCAGCAACCTTTAGCCGCAACCGAATATTAGCACTTCCGATTTCCTCCCCAGCCTTGGCCAGTCGAGCGTGATGCTCCATTAGCCTCTTGGTCTCTTCAGCAACCCAATCGATGTTTGCCTTGGCCTCATTCCCCATGGTCACAATCCGAGTAGTAAGCAAATCGAGGTCTAAGGACTTAGCCTCATCAAGCACCCGTACTATGGGATTGCGGGGAAGAAGATGCTCACCCGTGGCCTCGTCAAAAGAGATGTCCTGAAAACTCGGGTCCAGATCCGGGTTTGCCTTGGCCTCATTCACCTTCTCCATATCCTCCGCTCTCCTCCTCGCCTCTTTCGTCCTCTCCACCTTCCTCCTCCGGAATATCTGGGCATGTGCTAGGGGAGGGTCCGTCAGACTTCTTAAGCTTCTTCCCCCCGACGACTGGAGGTACCGAGAAAGGTCTCCTCTTGCTACTCTTCGCAGTGGCCTCATCTTTAGCTTTAGCAGCCCTCTCCTCGGTTGTATCTCTCTACTTAACAACAGATTGACGTGGCAGAATCAAGTTTTGCTCCAGGAGAGTGGCATTCCTGATCAGGTAAGAAGCCGACCTATCCCTTCCTGAGATAGCCTCTACCTCCGCAGCCATCTGTACAAGGTGATCATTCTTCATGACCGCAAAGCCACCTGTCGCTAGCAAGAAATAAAAGCACATAAGAAGAAGCATTGTAGTCGGGACAAAGAAATTATGAATGGAATTCAACTTATAGCCAGAAGTGAAAAGGCGAAAAGAAATGGAGTCGTCCTTGACGAAGAACCATTCCTTTTTAAACATGGTAAACTTCGAGTATGAGTCCAAGACCGGCTTGAAAGACACGACCGACTCTAAACTAATGTACGGAGACCCCTTCTTGTAGCCCCTCAGATATATAGATATCAGATTTCCCGGTTAGAAGGGGGCACCCATATCTCCTCTGGAAGTTAACGAATAGACACACTAAGATGGCATAGGAGTTGGGCTGAAGTTGAAAAGGAGCCACTTTCAGGTAAGTAATGAAGCTGGCTATCCACGCATTGATCAGAGGAATGGCCCCACGCATGCAATGGTATCGGCTATACGCGAAGTATCCTTCAGGGGGATTATATGGCATGACCCCCTCCCCTGGCAACGACATGCATGCTCTATCAATCCCAAAGGAGTGGAGATAACGTCAGGTTGCTCCTCTCTGAGAGAGCTCGGAAAGCAATCAGGAGGAGAATTCAGAAGCTCTTGGGGACCATACCCGTCTACTAGCGACCTCGAGGTGGGTCCACGACGTTCCGGTCCTGGCTGGGCTAGGGGCACAACGGGGGACTCTCGTCTATCCGTAGATTTTCTTTTTTCTGATCGAGTTTCCACTTTGCGAGACATTTTCCTACAAACACAAAAGAAAAACATATTGTTAGAACATAGGATATAAACAAGCAAGTGTATATAGTCTGAAATTTCACTCATAAATCAGAACGCTCAAACTCCCAGTGTCATTCGGTAAAGCAAATGTAAAATTTCATTCGGTATTCGGAGTCTCAGGGTTCATCCGGTGATTCAAAAATAAGTTCATTCGGTGTTTCCCGTTCTCATTCGGTGGTTCGAACACGAGTCTCATTCGGCATACCAGGGTTCATTCGGCATTCTCAGTATAAGGTCCATCCGGTATTAAATCTTTATGTTCATTCGGTAAAACGAAGTAAAACTAAGAAGCCATTCGGCAGTCACCTGATTCGGCAGCTAAGGGTTGACTCGGCAAAGTGATTGATTCGACAGGAAGTTCTGGTCCGGCTATCTCGTTCGGTAGGGAATAACGGAAGCTCTAGGCCCATACTTATAGGGGAAGGTTGAATAATCGGACCAGCCGGTTCGGCTCTCGGGCCGAATATGGTTGTCCAATTAAAACAAAGCACAACATATGTTAAACATATGCCCTACTTTGGGGGGCAAGTGTTGGGAGTATTTCGACCGGCTCAACATCGCCGAACCAACTCCCTTCCTATGCATAACCGAACCAACCCACACTCCATCTCCCTGCCAAACCATCTTCATCTCCACGCACTACCGGACCACCTACTACCGAACCAACTACCGGACCACCTACTACCGAACCAACTACCTCTCCTACATAGCCGAATCAACCTCCTTTCCATATCCAACCGAATCAACCCACCTCCACACGTTGCCGAGCCAGAAGCAAGGAAAGACACGACCGGACCAACTCTGTTAGGCCAGATTGCTTCAGCCCAGGCCCACCAATAGCTATATACATTTAAGACCCCTGCCCCCAACCTCACTCTATAAATAGAGGGGCAGGGGTACAACAATGGCAGACAAGTTGGAGAGCTCAAGCACGGAAGGAACTTTCAAACAACTTTCATACACTTGTATATAAAGCTTTGTACTTGTAATCTGAAAGAAAAAGGAGAATAACATATAAAGTGGACGTAGGCACGTTCTGGCCGAACCACTATAAATATGTGTGTCTTTTACAGTTTAGTCCATCTATTTCGTATATTTGCATAAATCACCCAAACCATCCAAATCAACATATAATCAACTAAATCATACGACTAGGAGGTGTTTGTCCATTTTTTGTGCAAACAGCCGTGATCGAGTCCAAAATTGTTTAAGCTCGTCAAAGATGAATTTAGCCCAATTCACCCTTGTTCCACTAAATAGAGCATATAAGACTTTGTGCTCTAACTCGGTTATTTGCTCATGGCTTTCCATGCGTGGAACGATGGTATTGATTATCATTCGAGTAAGGAGTCGTGCTTTCGGACGTATATATTTAGAGGCAAACTTTGGCATTTCATCTTTCCAAATTTGATGTGTTATACTATTTCTTGGCTTGAAGCGCATATCGGGAATGTTGTATAAATCTTCGCCTGTGTCAAAACATCCTAAGGTTCTACCTATTATGCCAGAAGTTAGTCTAATCGTGTTGTCATACACGCTAGACCATAACCAGTTATCTTCATTTCAGTGGTCCACACTGAAGTGCTATCCAAATTTGCATAGAAAAGAAATATTGCCAATTGATCGATTTGGATGTCATTAGGAGTGAATGAAATCAAGGTTTCTAGTAAAACATTCTCACACATTTCATCCAAATCATACATTGAAAATTTAAGTAGGTTATAGAATGGACCTGTGTGAAGCTTTTTCTTTTGTATATCTTCATAACTCTTGATTGAATGTTGTACTCTATTCATCCATCTTTCAATTTGATCATCCGAGCAAACTTATGGATTTGAAGATGATGTTGGTTGGTCTTGTTTTCGTTTGGATATCTTAGGACTTTTAGTTCTAGGAGGCATTGTGATTTGAGCTCGCGTAAAAAGGAAGTTTTTGAGAGAAAAATCTTCGCTGGGGAAATCGCAGATGAGAAAATTTGAGATGAAAGTAAAAAAAAATGACGTTATCTGGGTTAATTTAAAGAGTCGATTGAACTTCAGACGTCTGGAATCTTAATCAGATGTCTGGTTTATCCTAAATTGATTACAGTAGATAACTTTAGACGTCTGGTTGTTGGGTTAGACGTCTGGTTTGATCGAATTTGTAAAATTTGACGGTCAGAGAGTTTTTCCAGACGTCTGAGTTAAAAATCGGACGTCTGAAATAGGTCAATTTTTTTAAAACTTTGTGGTAGAGATATAATTCAGACGTCTGGGTCGAATTTTAGACGTCTGAAATTTTATGATTTTATTTTAGAATAGGCAGAGAAATTTTCAAACGTCTGAGGGTATAATAGACATCTAACATATGCACAGTGTTTAAAAAATAAACGTATATCAGAGTGTCAGACGTCAGAGGTCCATATCCAGACGTCTGAAAAATAGGCATTTTTTCTAAAAGTAGCATAAAATTTAATGGTTTTCCTTATTTTTTGATTCTCTATTTTATTAAAAACAGAATACAGTAATATTTATGTGAAACAAAATAACAAATGAACATAGATATGCATATAATAACAAAATTAATTTATTTAGAAGGCGATGGAGTTTTACGATCTTCTGACTTGTTATCCCTTCATGGTTTGAGTGGAGACCATATATTTCCACGTTCGTGGGTTCTCGGAGAGCCAGAAAATCATCTTGATGAAGGGTCCGAAGGGGTACGATACGAAGACGAGGGATCCAAAGAACTGCAATGTTTTGGAAGTGGTTCATGAACATCTCTCTTTCGTGATGTACAATACTTCATCGCTACTTGCTCCAAAAAGCTTGGCCGACATGCTGTAGCTTTTTATTCAAAATATGGTTCTCGTTGTAGATCTATATGTTGTTTCTGATAGAGATGAATTTCATCAATTTTCTCCTTTGTTGTAGAAGAAACAAACAGAGATCTTTTGGATTTCCTGCTATTGGGAGTAAATCCCGTGTGATATGAGGACCACCTATACATCGGTTTCTGATTTGGTGTGGGTGTAGAAAGCCGTTATGGTGTATCGGCCGAGCTATGTGTCGTAGTTGCCGAGATGGATACGATTATTATTTTTGTTAAAAAAATGAATTGTGCATATTATTTTTTTGTTGTATAACTGTTTATATAGAAGTTTTTAAAAATTATTTATAGAAAATTTATAGTATCTAAAAAAACAAAGGTGCAGAAAATATTATAATTTGTGGATAGAAAAACAAATGACTAATCGTAGCCTAAATGAAGCAGTGATTATTAGGTGAGCAGATCATGAAAAAAGTAAATCCCTAAATCACGTCAGAGTTTAATGAAAGTTTTTTCATTTAGTGGTTTTTTAAAGATATCTGCTATTTGATTTTTGGTATTTACATATTCTAATGAAATTGTTCCTTTTTCAATACTGTCTCGTAAAAAATGATGTCGTATATCTATATGCTTAGTTCGTGAGTGATTGGCAGGGTTTTTTGATAAATTTATTGCACTTGTGTTATCACAATATATTGGAGATTTATTGATAATTTTGCTGAAATCCGTAAGTGTTTGTTACATGTATATCACTTATGCACATGCTAGAGCTACTGAGATATATTCGGCTTCGCAAGTAGATAAAGAAACATAATTTTGCTTTTTGCTAAACCATGAAACTAACGATTGTTCGGTAAAGTGACATGTTCCACAAGTACTCTTACGATCTGTTCTATATCCACTGAAATCCGCATCGCTATATGAAACTAGTTCAAACGATGATCCTTTAGGGTAAAACAAACCATAATCTCTAGTACTAGATAGACAACATAAAATACGCTTAACAACTCTTAGATGAGATTCTTTTGGTTTTGCTTGAAATCGAGCACAAAGACATACACTCATCATAATATCGGGTAGACTAGCCGTCAAATAAAGTAAAGAACCAATCATGCTACGATATTATTTTTCACCAAAATCTTTTCTGTTATCATCCTTTTCTAAGTGAACAGTGGTACTTATTGGTTTTGATTTGCTCGAAGTTTTATCCATTTCAAAACGTCGTAATATATTGTTACATTTCTTGATGAATAAAAATTCAATTTTCAAGTTGTTTTATTTGTAAACCTAAGAAGAAATTTAATTCTTCCATATGTGACTTTTCAAATTCATTTTTCATAATATTTGAAAATTGATTACATATATTTTCGTTGGTTGAAGCAAAAATAGTATCGTCAACTTAAATTTGTACAACTAAAATATCATTATTTTCTCTTTTAATAAATAAAGTTGTATCTATTTTGCCTATTTGAAAACCAGATGTAATTAAATGATTTTAAGACATTCGTACCATGCTCAAAGAGCTTGTTTTAATCCATGTAATGCTTTGTGTAATTTAAAAACATGGTCAGGATATTTTTCATGAACAAATAATGGGGGTTGTTCCACATATACATTTTCTTCAATAAAACTATTTAAAAAAGCACTTTTGACATCCATTTGAAATAGTTTAAAATTATGATAAGTTGCAAAGGCGAGCAATGTACGAATGGTCTCTAATCTAACTACTGGAGCAAAGGTTTCGTCATAATAGATACCCTCTTCTTGATTATAACCTTGAGCAACTAAACATGCTTTATTTCTAATAATATTTCCATTCTTGTCTGTTTTTTTAAATACCCATTTTGTTCATATAAACGATTGATCTTTAGGCCTTGGTACTAATTCCCAAACATTATTATATTCAAATTGATTTAATTCTTCTTGCATAGCTATTATACTACAATTATCGTTTGAAGCTTCTTTATAATTTTTGGCTCAAAATTTGACACAAATGCTATATGGCTTATTTGATTAAGTTGATTTCTAGTTACTCTAGAATTAAGATCTCCAATGATGTTATCTTTTGGATGATTCTTAAGAATTCTTGGGGATGATATCAAAGTGTTATTTTCCACATTTGTTTCATTGTTAATAGAAGTTGTTGAATTTGTTAGTGGAATAATTTCTTCTTCATCGTTAGTATGATGGTTAAAAAGATTTTCGTCGAACGAATCATGTAAACTTTCTTCAATAGCATTATTTCATTCATTAAAAATTCTATAGGCTTTGCTACGATCCAAATATCCAACAAAGATACCTTCATCGGCACTTGGGTCAAATTTTCCTAAGTTACCTTTTGTATTTAATATAAAACATTTTGAGCCTAAAGTTTTAAAGTATGATACTTTAGGTTTTCTTCCAAAAAATATTTCAAAACAAGTTTGTTTAGTCATAGGACGTATGGTTACTTGATTCAACACATAACAAGCTGTGGCAATAGCTTCAGCTGAAAAGTGTTTTGGTAGACCACTACTATTTAATAATGTTCGTGCACATTCTTGTAACGTTCGATTTTTTTCTTTCTACGACACCATTCTATTGAGATGTGCGAGGAAAAGAAAAATTATGACTTATTCCTTTCTTATTGCAAAAATTAGTAAAGAGATCATTTTCGAATTCTCCTCCGTGATCACTTCGAATATTTTTAATTTTCAAGTCCATTTTTGTTTTAATTCTTTTAGCAAATATTTTAAACATACCAAAAGTATCGCTTTTATGTTTTAAAAACAAAGTCAATGTATATCTCGAAAAATCATCAACTATTACGAAAACATATTTGTTGTGATTCATAGATCGTATTTGTGCTGGACCAAATAAATCTAAATGTAATAGTTCTAATGGTTATTTTGTAAAAATATTATTTTTAGATTTTAAAGGGATTTTCTTTATTTTTCCAATTTGAAAATCGTCGTCTAAATTTTCTACTTTGTAATTTATTTTAGGTAAACCTCTAATTAGTTCATATTTTTCCAATTTATTAATATTTTTAAAATTGATATGACAAAATCGTTTATGCCATAACTATGGATCTTCATGTTTGACGGTTAAACATAAATTTTAATTTTAATTTATATTCATGTTTAAAACATATAAATTTTTGTTTCTAAAACCTTCAAATACAAGTTGTTTGTTATTATCGAAAATATTACATCTATCTTTTTCGTAATTTATTTGAAAACCTTAATCACATAATTGACTAATACTTAGTAGGTTGTGTTTTAGATTTTCTACTAATAAAACATTTGTAATAATAGGAGAGTTAGAAATACCAGAGCTGATGACTTCTCCAATGCCCGCGACATATCCTTTTGAATTATCTCCAAAGGTTCCCATTCCACCATCGATGTATGTTATATTTGATAACATTTTTGAATTTCTGGTCATATGCTTAGAGCATCTGCTATCTAGTATCCATTTCTCCTTATTTTTATTTTGGGTACCTGTAAAATAAAATATGCTTTAATTGGTACCCATATGTTTTGTTAGGGTCCTAACGGTTAGGAGAAGGTAGCCATACCCAAGATGGTTTGGTACCTTTATAAATATAATTTTTATTCTAGATTACATTCCCTAAGAAATTATTAATATGATTTTGTCTAATAAAATTATTATTTGTCTTAGAAATCCAAATTTTCATATCTTTGGTATTGACGTAAGTAATCTTTTAGATTTTTTATAACTAAAATTTTTAGCATCATTTCCTTTTTGTTTAGAAGTATTTTTAATTCCTATTCCATTTCTATTGCCTGATGGTTTTGAAGTTTTGATAAGAATTTTCAAATCTTGTTTTCCTTTATTAAATTTTGACACATTATTTGTAATTTTATATAATTTTTCTTTTAATTCGAAATTTTCAATTTTCAATATTGCTTTTCAAGTTGATATTTTCTTTTAACAGATTATACTTCAGTATCTTAGTGTTTTCAAAATCAATAGCAATAGTCTCACTTTCTATCAAATTATTTTTAATTTTTTTCTTGAGATAATTCTAGTTCTTCTTCTAAGATAATTTTTTCATTTTTTAACATTCCTACTTCAAGTTCTAATCTATTTATTTTGACTATATATTCTTTGTTCAGTTTTTTAATTTGTCTAAATTTGTCATCTAATTCCATACTAAGTTCTAATAATTCGTCATAGCTAAGTTCCGGACATACCTCATCAGTTTGTGCCATAAAACACACATTAGCTTGTTCTCCGTCACTATCGCTATCACTTTCAGATGATGAAGAATCCAAGTCATCCCATGTTACTTTGAAAGCCTTCTTCTTTTTGAATTTTTCAAATTTGTTCTTCTTTTAATCATTATTGAGTTTAAGGCAATACTTCTTTATATGTTCGTATTGATCACATTCATAACACTTGATTTGAGATAGGTTTGTTGTGTTGGACTTCCCTTCTTTTTGGAATTTGGTCATCTTTCTAAATTTCTTGAATCTGTTATAATTCTTGGCAATGAAGACTATCTCTTCTTTATCTAAATCAGAGTCATTATTCTTTGTTGCTAGGAATGCTATGTTATTCTTCTTCGAATTTAGTTCTTTTCATGCCTGCAAATTAGCTTTATAGGACATTAAATTTCCTATCAACTCTTCAACTTTGAGAGTGGAGAGATCTTAGCTTCTTCAATAGTTAATACCTTCCTTTCCCAATCCGATGTTAAAGAGTTGAGTATTCGAGAAACTAAATCAAAATCAGTAAACTTAACTCCTAATGCCATAAGATCATGTTGGATAGTTTGAATCTAGAATACATGTCAACAATAGTTTCATTCTGCTTCATCTTGAATGACGAGAATTGTTTTTGCAAAATTGAAATCTTAGTTTGTTTGACCTTTGTTGTACCTTCGTGTGCAATTTGTAAGGTACGACAAATGTCAAATGTAGTTGTGCATAACATGATACGTGAAAATTTATTTTTATCTAGAGAGCAAAATAAAACGTTCATAGCTTTAGCATTGTATGATGCTAAGGTCTTTTGTGTATCGGTCCATGTGTTCATAGCAGTAGTAGGTGCTTCATATTTATCTTGAGTGGCTGACCAAATTTCTAGACCATTAGCTTCCATAAAAATTCTCATACGTGTTGACCGATATGCATAGTTAGAGCCATTAAAAAGTGGGGGTCGTGCTGTGGATTGTCCTTCTTGAAAAATACTTGCTATATTAAAGTGATTCAAAAAATGTGTTACTATTCTTTGATCAAACCTTGCTCTGATACCAATTGAAATTCTATAGGGTGGATCGTGTAGTGTATATGCAAGTATAGACGACTAACTATATGATGTAACTAATATAAAATTAATCTAGTAAAATATAAACTAAGCACACCAGGATTTTATACAGGTTTGGACCTCTCGTCTTACGTCCAGTCCTGAAGCTCCCATTCGAAATTCGACTATCAAACACCCTCACTTTGTCCGGAGGAATATGCTTGGTTACAAAAGCTTGTTCTTGTCAAGTGTGTGTTCTATAACACGAATATTGACTATTAATTACAAATGCTTTCAATATATATATCTAGAGGATATTTATTGAAGAGTTTTGTATATATGGAAGAGTGGAATACAAATATATGATTGGTAAAGATCAAGAATATATTAGAGTATAAGAGTAAAGAGCACAAGTAAGTAAGGTGAAATCTTCTCTTGGATTATTGATGTTATTTATAGTGGTAGAGAGATTCCTTGAGTAGTTGTATCTATTAACAAGTGTTCTATGGTCGCTTTTGATGATGATGAAGAGTTGCAGCAGAGAGAAGCGAATGTGTCTTTTCAATTGTGACAGTTGTAATTTAAATGTCAACAACCGAGTTCATTTTCAGACATCTGGAATATGTCTCAGACGTCTGGCTCTATATATTTTTTGTATATAGTGGCTTTTCAGACGTCTGAGTACTTTAACCAGACGTCTGATTCTGTCTGGTTTGTAATCCAAAGGATTTATTCAGACGTCCGGCTAGTGCATCCAAACGTCTGATCTTGTGCATGTTGCTTTTCTTGTATCTGTGTCCTTGCTTTTATGATTCTATCGACTTGTAGCATCTTGATACGTTCTTTAAGCCTTGTTCTTGTCTCTCTAGTGATGTTACTTTAATAATTAACTATAAATAGAAATATATATGCATATTCGATTTCCATTGTATAGTTGTTGTCATCGAAATCATAGATTTGATTTCCTAACAACACCCTCCATATCGTGCTTGCCTTTTTCATTGCATACGACTTTATGTGTATATATACGGATAAAAACACACAAACACGCGCGCGCGCACACACACACACACATATATACGTATATATTAAGAAATAAGTATAGCAATTTTAAACATTTAGTGGGCTACGTGGGCAATTAATTAATTAATTTTAAAACAAAAAGATTCATTAAAAGAATAATTAGTTTAAATTAAAGGATATTATGACCCATCATAAATGGCTCATTAAATCATTAGTATGGATAATATCCAAATACCAAATACGTTCTCTCTATGATCGATGTAAAGGGAATTTATCTTGGGAAGATCAAAGAAAGAATCTCTTCTTTTTCTGTAAAGAATTCTTCTAATAACCCCGGACCTAATCTATGCAAAAATTGTGCACTGTACTTCTATGTTTACAAGCCAAAGTTCTAGCACACGAGAGCAGAAGTATATACTTTATTCAATACAAACTCTGTTTTTTTAGGATCCATAGTAATTATGAGAAAGATGTCTACATATTCGACCAAATCTATCGAGAATAGCAGAGTCTAGGAAATCGGCCCAGATTAGCTTACTAATAGGATGACTCGATACAATACAAATTTTAACTTTAGATCCTTGTCTAATAAGAAGAATGACTGGGATTATGGTGTCAAATTTCTTAGCAGTGGTATCTATTAGATATAAATTTTGTAACATTTTATTCCTTATTACTAAAGATTTTTTTAGTAAACCTCAAAAAATGGAAGGACTAGTTTGATAACTTATATGGATTCGTGCTACCTGCCCTATATTCCTTATTCTATATATGCATCATCTATTTAAATACGCATTCCTTTTTTACCTTAAAAAGTTTTTCATTTATTTTTCTCAATAAAAAAAAGATTCAAATTCTATTGTATGCAATATTTTTCCATCTATTTTAAATTGGCGATACCAAGAAACCTTTTATATAATGATTTGAATCAGAAATAATTCACAAGAATAACTCTTATTCTAACAATAGAATTAGAGTTATAAATTATTTTTTGTTCTTCAGGTAGAAACAGTTCAATGTGCTCCTGAATAGTTTCCTTCAAAAAGATTTCCGCTTCCTCAGTAAATGTACCGGTAAGAAGATGCAATTTCTTGAAATTGAGGTTTATTCATTTTTAAGTAGTAAGTAACTTAATGAGAAATTTCTTTATACGTCCATATGCATGCGTGTGTAATTCATATAAACATAGTTCATTTAATTAAAAAGAATCATATAAACATTGTTCACTTAATAAATATATAATTCAATCTATAATACGTTTAGTACTTAATTAATACTTAATTAATACATAATTCATTTAATTACAAAACTTGGTTACTTTTTACAAAAGTCATATATAATTCATTTCTATAACACATTTACATTTCTATATTTCATACCATAAAACTTAGTTCACTTGATTAGTTTTTATAAAATTTACCTAATTTAATAGATTTAGTTATTTTATAGATAATTTAGTCAACTTAGTTCAAATTTTATAATAATTAGTTAACATAGTTAATTTTTATAAATTTTGTAAAACTTATATAAACTTTTATAAAACTTAATTAATTGTTATAAAATTAAGTTAATTTTTATAAACTTAGTTATTTTTACAAAAAATTTACTAATTCTTATTAACAAAATTGTGAATTTAGTCAGTATTATTAATAAAGTTTTAAATTTAGTCAGTTTTATGGAAGTAAAAACTTTTACAAGCTTAATTTTATAGAACTTAGTTCACAAATTTTATGAAAGTTAATTTTTTACATAGCGTAGAGGTGGCCTCGTGCACTGCGGGGGCCTCGTGCACTGCGTTCCACCTTTAGTTTTATAGAACTCAATCGAATTAGTTAAAATTTAAAAATCTTAGTTCATAAATTTATCAACGAATCAATATGACCATGTAGCGACATCGAGAACAACAATAAGCTTAGGTTACCCGGGCTAGTTGTTAATTTTGATTTTTTATAAAAACTTATAACATTGATTTGTCTTTTGATAAATTTTGCTCAAACTGAACAGGACAAACAAAAAAGTATATAATATCGACGTAACCCTTTTCCCTTTAGAACTTATTATGCAAATTATTGGAACAAAAAAATAATAAAAAGTGTGGCCTTGCAGGAAGATGTGAAAACAAGAGTACCTAGGTGTCAGATGCTTAAAGATCTTACATGTCATGGGCCAAAATTTTGCCAAGTACTTTGAGCTATACGTAAATTTAGAACTTACACACAAATAAAATCCTTAATACATACCTTTTACACTTCAATTGTGTTAGATGGAAAGATCTGTGGAAGAATCAACAAAGGAGGAGCTGAGTATTGCAACAACCTTATCAATGAGCTGAAATTGAAAGGTTTTGGTTCAACACAAAAATATTTACACATAAACTTAGCATGTACATCAACGTAATAAAAAGATTCTTAGATGTTGCTGTGATATGTGTTTCCAGGTTTGGAACTATTTGCAACATTATTTCACTGGGACGTTCCTCAAGCACTAGAAGACCAATAAGTCGGCTTTCTCAGCCCATTAACTGTGTAAATTTAATCATAACTTCATGATGTATTGTCATTTAAGTAGTAATAAGCTATTAGTGTGTATATACGCAGTCAGTCCACTATATCAAGTTTTACATAGTTTTATATCAGTAGAAAATCTATATAATTACTTTTAGAAAAAATATGTGTGTCATTCCAGGGACTTTTCCCAAGAGCAATAAACCTTCCTAACAAACATAAATCTACAGTCTGCCTCAATCGTATCTCTAAACAGTACATGCATTTCTCGTTATCTACTAATTGCAATGTATTTTAATATGCAGTCTTATGATAACTTCATACTTATAGGGATGATTCCAAGAACCATGCAGAACTCTGCTTTAAGTTATTTTGGGATAGGGTGAAGCATTGGAGGACAATAAATGAGCCATGGTCGTCCTTCCCTTCTATGTTTAGTAAAGATTAATACTTGCATTTGTTATGAAAAGATATAATAGAACTACTAATTGAAGTTTCATGCAATTAAGCAATGAGTTATAATAAAATATGTAAATCCTACTGTTTTAATTGTGCAGCAAATTGCGCAACTTTCATCTTGCAGTTATTTGCAGAAGTTGTCGCTTCTTCTCCTTGGAAGAGATCAACTACTCTCTCATGATAATCCATTGCCTTCTCGATATTCTATCTTGCTCATATAGCTCTCGAGTATCCTATAAACAACACATTTACATTGCAGTTATCATGCTAACATTTTAGCAACATTCATTAAGAAACTTATGGAATAATACCATACGAGACTAGCTGGAAGATCTAAACAAATAATCATAACAGGAAACATTAATTTTGAAGATATACTGTGCAATTGTTTCTTTTAACAATCCCGAATTTCAAACACTTCATATTTAAATATTTGAATCATAGATTTAATGTGATTAAATTTATTTAATAACATTGTTAACCCTTTTTAATAATAACTAATTATGATGGTAATCTTGTTTTTGAAATTTGTTTATAAAAATAAAAACTTCAAAGAAATACAGATAATGTTATGACTATTTTGAGTAAATGTTTAAAACCTTATTATAAGTATTTTAAAAATATTTTTAAGTATATATAGTTTTCTAAAAATGTTATGACTATTTTATTGAAGTGTAAATATCTTATGTAATATAATATTTTTTAAATTGTTTAGTTAAATATTTAGTTTTATAAATAAATTAATATATTTATATTTTTCTTGAATATACTCCGGAGAACCTGGCGGATCGGTAAACTTCTAAGGGGAATTTATATACCATAGATATTATTTATTATATTATAATGTGTACTTAATAAATGGTTCGCTCTTTTAAGGGGAAAACCAATCTGGTGATTCGGTTGGTCTCAGAAGGTTTGGTTATATATCATACATATTTCTTTAGTATTTCATAACAAACGTATGTATGACTTGTGGTTTTATATTTCTCTTATTTACATGGGTGCTCTTCCAAGTATTCTGGGAAAGACATGTTTTCATTGATATTCTTTGGAGTTTCTAGAGACGAGCTGATGATTCCATTCACCTACCGTAGTATTTTTATTTTTGTTGCATTACTACATTATATATATCAGCATATGTGAAGACATGTTATTATAATTGTCTGGACCGATGATAATACTTATGATTGTAACTTTGAAATGCTACATATCTTAGAGTAACAGTTTGCATTGGCTTTTGATTGGTGCAATTAATGCCCCGCTATAATCCTACTATATCCCATAGCGGATTTCTACCGCTACGATTTTTTCATGTAACTCCAAATATAGCCTTTCCGTTTTAAGTCCTGCTATTTCCGCTATATCTTCTTTAAAGAAATGAATTGAAAAATGACATGTATACATTATAAAAATTATGAAATTAATTTATTTAATTGAATTTTTAATATATTTTCAAAAATGAAAATACTCTAATATTCTACTAAAGTCAATTATATTATATAACAGTTTTACGTTTATTTACAGTATATTTGCACGTGTTTTTATTTAAAATTAATTATGTATTAAGTATAATTCAATCGAACGTTAACTTTTCATTTAAATACCATTTATATATTTGTAAAAACATTAAATATGAGTTTGGTATGCTATTTTAGAGTCATCCACTCTATCCCACTATATCCTCGTTCTATCCCTACTATGACTTTTTGCACCTCCACCGTATTGAACCTACCAAACTCTTTAACTGCACAACTTTTGATATCATATGTTACCATTCCATTGTGAAATTCTAATGTTGTGTTTTCTTCTTTATTCTATTTCCTTTTATTTTACTTTACCCTAACAATTCATCTTCAAGGCACTATTGTGTTCGGCAGATGAATACCGTAGATGTATTAATTTCGACATTTAGGGGGCCGAATATCGTTACATTTCCTAAAGTATGTGTTTTCGCCTACTTAATGAACAATTAATTATGACGGTAAAATTATAATATGTTTCAAATTTCGATCCATAATATTTTCTACATCCAACTATTTACCTTGCAATATTGGCAGCCACATTTAATCTACCAATATCAATAAAAAGGTTTACTGCCTGATTCAGAGCAGTCACCACATTTGCATGTAAAAGAAATAGACAATTTATAGGGAACATAATTGATATAATGAATTGTATAATGTTGCAACATAATCAAATTTATTATAAAGAACAAGTATTCTGAAATCATACTATAGTAAATTTAAGGAGAACAGGTTTAATAAGAATGCGAATCCGTGAAGTTTTTTTTTTGAAAAAAGGAAAACATAGGCCCAAGGCCCATATTTATATAGCTTAAAGATATTACGAAATAATCTTACATAACAAAAGAAAACCCTAGCCTCATCTCATTCCTATTCTCTTTAGAATTTAGGGTTAAAACTTTACTTCTGGTTAATGGCGATTTCCCAAATCGCTTGCTTCTCTTTTAGACTTTTTTCCATGGAGGCCTTAGCTGCTTCAACTTTGCAATAATACTCTCTGATGCTTCAACTTGTTCTCGATATTTCTAGATTTCTTGTACTTTGGTTATTGAGGCAAAGACGATTATTAGCTTGAGCTTTGCTGTTTTCTCCTATACTCTATTCGGGTATTGGATAGAACTAGTTATTCAATAAGCTTCCATAGTGACTATTACCAATTCTTTGAAGTAGATCTTCATCCTAGAACTTTTTCTTTATTTGCAAAGTTCGATTATCCTTTTTCAATGAATGGATTGAGTGGTAGTTCTCCTTCAAGTCAGGTATATCAATCTCCTCCTCCTTTTCTTTTGGTTATATCAATATTCTTGTATTAATATCAGCTGTCATATATTTGCAAGGATCCTACCTAGCTTGGGGCAATGTACGGTTGCCTTCATGGTTTCTACTAGGGCGACTATGCATTCATTAAAGTTTTAGCATTGAGAAATCTAAGAAGAGAATTCCCTGCTTTGTAAGTAATTGTCCCTTGCAAGTTTTTAAGGATAATATGTTGTATTCTATTTTGATGTTTACCATAATCGAAAGCAATCTATGTTTAACCCTTGTGTAGTCTATTGTTTCTTTCTTTCCAAATGGAATATATGACGGTAGTTAAAACAATATATGCATTAGTGAAGCCTTTTTTGCTACCTTTGAACATTTTTTGGATATGTTGGATGTTTTCTCTAATGTTTTGTAAGGCTTGTTATTAATTGAGTCTTAATTTATTTTTGGTAACGAACCATATATGTCTTGAGTAGTTGCGGTCGAAAAGTGAATGGTTTATGCTTTTTGGTTCACTATTACCAAAGAGACGGTTGATTTTACCATTTTTATCCCATTATATACATTTATGTTTTGTTGGTAAACGATTTATAATAGCATAGTATGCACAATATGTTATCTTTGGACAGTCTGCTTTATTCTAGATTGCTTTATGCCATTCAACTTCCATTTCTTCTCCAATTATGTATTCTTAAGTATTTTTAAAAGATAATTTTTCCTTAATTACTAATTTGCAAATCCAAGTATCTTCTTTGATACTGGGATCAATTTCACTTGTGTTGATTGTTGTGTAGAAATGGATGCTGCTAGTTGTAATTGCATATTCCAAGTTGCGCTTGGTACGATACTTTCTACTTTTTCATTTATTCCCCCAAGCCGATACAAGATTGATCCAGCCTAGTAAGTTGATCAAGGATTGCCTATTGATCCAAGGATCAAACCATAGGCTGGTTTGCCTATCATCCTTAAACTTCATTTCTATTGGTTTTACTCTAGTTTCTCTGCATTTTAAAATACTTTTCCAAGTATAAGGGTGATTTTTTGTCCACTGGCGTTGTCTAAAAGTTTTTGTTTAACATATTTGGCTTTCATCCATTTTGCTCAAAGTGTTTTGCCTTTAATGAATTTCCAGAATAGTTTGAAGTTGCAGGCTGCACTTAAATCTTTAAAAAAAATTAGCCCTAGTCCACCTTCTCTCTTTGTTTTTGTTACTATACTCCAAGCAACTTTGTGATGTTTTTCTTTTCATATAAATTTTTTACTTAATCTTTTTATTTTTTCCATTGCACTTGCTAGAATGTTGTGAGATTATAGCTAGTACATGATAATAGCTGTGATGAGTGTGTAATGAGTTTAATTCTGCCTTTTATTGAAAGTAGATTGTTAGACCAATTATCTAACCTATTCTAGATAATGTCATATAGCCTAGCATAGTCTGTGTCTTTTATCCGATTCACACTAAGAGGAAGCCCCAAATATTTAACTAACAATTCATTTTCGTGAAATTTTAAAATTCTGAGAATCTCCTCCTTTCTGTTGCATGCTTTATTGAAGTACATATTTCTTTTGCTTTCATTAATTTGCAACCTATCATTGATTTTTAGATTGTCAAATATTTTTCTTATGATTTTTGCATCATGTGATTCTGTATTTATAAAGATCAATAGGTCATCTGCATATAAAAGATGAGTAATGCATGGGACAGTTCTGTTTATAGGTTTCAAACTTTTATTTAACTGCTTCTTTTCCATTTGTAATGAAAAATATTCCATAGCTATAGTAAAGAGGTAAGGAGAAAGAGGTTCCCCTTGCCCAATTTTCCTATTGTTATATATAAATCCACAAGGAGATCTATTTACTAGAATGGAATAAGTAATATTGTTCATGCACTCTTTAACTAACTTAATTTTTTTATGAAACCCTAGTTGTCTCATCATACAAATAATAAAATTCCTATTAATTTTATCAAATGCCTTTTGCAAATCTACTTTTATTCACATATTATTTCTGCCACCTCGATTAAAAATTCTAAGCATCTCATGTGCCATAAGAGTGTTTTCAACATTAAATCTTCCTGGTATAAAAGCAATTTGGTTTTCTAAAATCAAATATTTTTGAAATATTTTTATTCTATTACTCAAAATAGTAGCTATAATTCTATAAATGAAGTTACAACATGTTATGGGTCTATAGTCCCCTAAACAACTTGGTAATTTCACTTTCAGTTCTGTTATCTTCTGATGGTCTTTAAATTAAAGCTTCATCTTGTTAAAACAATTCTTCTACATCAAATGATGGTATAATCCTACATATCTTTGAAAATCACAAATAATATCAAAGATATGTCCAAACAAAGGTATAAATAGATTTAAGAAAAAAAACTATGTTAACTAAAACTAAGCAAGTTTATAAAACATGGACAGTTGGTACTATCTTGGAAATTTATGGTTAAGTCCAAATTATAAAGTTGTTTGCATCTTACTTCAAGAATAACCAGTTGAATACTTGAATCTCTAAAGTAGATTTTCCTTTTACTAGAAATAGAATTAGCCGTGTTATGCCAAAGGGGGTAGAATGTTCCTACTTTCCTTCAATGTAAGATCGTTAGCATGGATTTATTATTTGCATACACCGGTCCATGAATGCATCATATCTTAATAAACAGCTTGTTGACTGGGGACGTGTGGTCAACGTGTTATGACTAACCCTAATAATTACTTTCCTAAATACGAACCTTAGAACAGCCTCTGGTAACTGACATCCTCTCCCCCACGCAATCCCAGTCAACAAGCTGTTTATTAAGATATGAAGGAAAGTAGGAACATTCTACCCCCTTCTTCTTCTAACGTTAATAAACCGGTCCATGAATGCATCATATCATCGCTCATATTGAGCCTCTATTTTATTAAGTGACATGTGTAATGTTTTACACTATTAATATGACACTTACGCTACAATGCAGTATTAACGTTTTCTTATTATTTGGGAGTTAGGTTTCATTGTAGTTTCGAGTATTACAATTGTCGATTATTTACTACATCCTGTGACTACGCCTAGTCTTGGGATTAGTATCACATTATGACACTGAAACTAAGGGATTGACATAGTTTTTAGTCTTTGCCATCATCTACAATTTGAGAGCCTGATATTCCCTTGATTTTTCTTTATTCTCTGCTTTTCCTCTTGGTAGTCTGAATTTTATCATGAGGGCATACCATTCTAATCTGGGCGTTACGTCCCCTTGCTTTCAATATTTCCCGTGGAAATGTGGATGTAACACTTGCTCATCGTCTACAATGATCGCAGATTTGTGTAGACTTGTCATTGTTCATATGCGGTTTTCGCTTCTCGTCACTTCTATCTATTCCTTCCTTTCTTTTATTTGGTAGAAGAATTCTTACTAGTCGTTTTTGCATTTAATGCTCATGTATTCATGTCATTCCCTCATTGAACCACTTTCTGGATTACTGTTGAATTACACCTTTCGCTTTCCTAGGAAAATATGTCTTAATTTTTGTATTCATTATTTTAGCTACTAATCGATTGACATGTCGCAAATTCCTTCATTATTTCGATCATGTAATCGGCATTCAAATTAAGGTACTTATATGTTTCCTTCATCTATTCATTGTTCCTTTTTTATGCTTTTATCCAAGAAAGGAGAAAAAGGAAAGAAACGAAAAAATCAACATCTGTAAATCGATTTCATCCGCGAATTTCGATTTTCTTTAGATTGACGTAATATCTTACTTTTATTTTTATTTTCCGTTACATTTTTTAGTTTAGTATTATAATTAATCTTAAGATTTTGAAATGGCTTCTTCTTCATTTTTCCCATACTTTTGTCCTCTAAAATTATTCGGTTGGGAGAGGCTGAAAGCATCTTAAATAAATTTGGATTCATAGGTTATGAGGTTAGAATTTCTAAACCACAAGAGCGTACTAACATTCCCCTAGTAGGTTTTACTCCCTCACACCTAAACATATATGATATAGGCTTTATCTTCCCCTACACCCAGTCCTTCGTCAATGGTTGTCCACCATTGATCTCATGCCCATTCAACTCGCCCCTCTTTATTATACTCTTGTGAAAGCCACCTTTATCCTTTATACCGAGAATGGTTATGACCTTAGTTGTAAGGAGCTACGGTTTCTGTTTGATATTAACAAAAGTCCTTCAAGGGCCCCGCTGGTTTCTTTTATGCTTAAGCCAAAAAATCAGTTTTTCTAGACATCCCCTGAAAGTCCCGTGGATGGGCTGATTTGTTATTTATTTCAAACATAGATAACTTTAATTCTTCTTTTCTTCAACATCCCACTCACATTGTTTTTCTGAGGAGGACATCAAATCGTATGAATGCAGAAATCACATTCTAGGATTAGATGCAAAGGAGAAGGAAATAAAAAGGTTCTTTATTGAAGATATGCTTAAAAGACATAACTTTCTACGCCTAAATTACATTTTTTTTCTCACAATATTTTTAAGCCTTCTCCGAACTCAACTGAGTTTAAGGGTTTTTTTTGCTAACAATATATTTTATGTTTATCTTTTTTTGATTTCGTCGGGAGCATCTTCGAATCTTGACACTTTCTTTTTTCTTTTGTATATAAGTAAAATGAATGCTAAAGCCCTGAAAGAACTTTATAGTAAACCATTGAAGGGGCATACCCAAAGAGGGAGCTTGATCTAATACCAGTTTCGACAAGAGTCCCAAAAAATTAGTCGCTTCCACTCCTTCTTCCCCTTTGACGGTTTCTCCCATTTCTTCTTCAGTAGCTCTTCCTGTTTACGATATTCAATATTTGCCTCTACCCGAGGGTGCCATATATGACTTAGCTAAGAAAGTAGGGAAGACAACACTTGATACATTGCTTTGCATTGCCTTGTCTTTCCCATCTCGCCTTACCCTTCATTTCTAGATATCTCTCCGTCTGCGCTTGCATCCGAGATGGCTTGGTCCTATGTGAGTATTATTATTTTATTTTTAATATTTTTGGTTAGTTACTTGTCTAATTTCTCCATACCTGCTATTTCTTTTTTTCCTTTTTCTAGCTTGTCGCTTTGACGATAGAGGTGCAGAAGTGGGAAGGCAAGCATGTAGTTACTCTTGCTCAGATTGCCAAACTTGAAATGGATCTCACTTTTACTATTTCTAAGAAGACAAACATCGCTTCTGAAAAGGCTAAAATTAAGGAAGATTTTAAAGTATTCTTGGAAAAGATTGAAAAGGATTCCAAATCTACTATGGAATCCCTAGCCTTGAAAGACCACGAGTCTAAAGGAAAAGGAGAAAGAGCTGGCAACGGCACAGGGAGTGTTAAAAACAGCACAGGAAGATCTTAAGAAGAGCACTTCCACGGTAACATAGAATCTATATGCCTCAGCTTTATGCTAATGTTAAGGACAAGATCAAGCTTGATTTTCTGGGGGATCGGGACGTGATTAATGATGTTAGCGTCGGGCCCAATGGAAGGAAGAGTTCACTATAGGGAAGGCTGCTCCTTTTGCCTCTTTGCAACAAAATGGGGGTGATGAGCTTGAAGATGGCAAGGTGCTTAAGGATGCCAACGTGGCCAAGGAGTCTGGGCGCTCTTTTACTCGTCATGTAATTACACAAACCTTATTTTGTTGTTGTTTTATGAATGGCTATTTTTTCTTTGTTGTTTTTGTTTTAGTCTTCTAAAGAATTTTTTACTAAACTTCTAAACAAAAGCAAAGACATGCTCCATACCCAAGCCTTAGGTCACTTTGGTGTTACGGCTATTTGTAGGCAAAAGAAAGAATTAGATGAGTCTTTTACCAAACTTAGGGATGAGACCCAAGGTTTACTTTCTAGTATTGACTAAGTAATTCAGGAGAAAGAATACCCTCAACGAGTGTGTGCTACGCCAATGGCAATATATCTTAGCAAATAGCTCTTTCTCGCTTGATAACCCCCCACTTGGACTGGTTTCGGCTTAGAATTACAAATTTATACAAGGGCTGAATCTTTCCTCCATTTTCATTTTATGCATGTTTCTTTTGTACATGGGTTTGTCGAATTAATATAGTTAATAATGGATATATGCATTTCGATTATACTTGAGTCAATTTTTGTTTTTAATAATTAGGTTGGCTCTTATGAAGCGTTGCATGAATTTAATTAAGCTTTTGACCATGACATTCCTTCTATTCCCATTCAGATGACACAGGCATGTCTGACTTTGGGGTTGAGGAAAAGGATCCTTCTACGGCTACTAAGGTAGAGGCTATGCATCTCATGATCAAGAATGGAAGGCTTGAAAAGTATTTAGTGCTTGTTCATGAGGAGCTTAAGGCAGCAAAAGATGTGCTGAACCACCAACATCAACTTAACACCACAGTACACATCAGGCTTAATGCTGCCAAGTCAAAGTTAGGCGAGATGCGGCAAAGAATGAAAGATCGGAAGAAGCTTTATGGGATTTTTTATGAGAATAAGACTGCACAGCATAAGAAAAACATTGAGGATATGTTTGTGGAGATTTCTCGTCTAATTAGAAGGAAAGAGGTCGTTGAAAGCTGGGAGGAGGTTGTGGTACCTCGTTTGGATACGATTTCAACTCATCTTGCACATGCTAGGCCTTCTTCGACGACTGATTGCACGTGGATAGTGGAGCCGAGGGTACCCTCCCCTACAAAGGATGAAGGATGGAAGACTAACTCCCTTAGATGTTCTGGTGGTTTTTCTAGAAATATTAAGAAAACTAAGACTTAGCTAATCGATACTTTGGAAAATACAAGGAAGGAGGCCGTACTAAGAATTTATGAGCTCGAGGGCTATTTGAGTAGAATTCAGGATAGGATCACCTCCTTCTTGGAAAAACTTAGATGGGAGAACACTGAGAGTAAGAAGGGATAGATTCTCTTCCAGTGCATGGGGATGTCCTTAGATATTTGTATCCTTCACTTGATTAGAATTTCTTCTGTAATATTGTGGGTTTTGAAGTTACCATGAAAGGATCAATAGATCATTAGGTTGGAGCTTGCTATGACCCTAGAAGGACTTTCTCTATTAGTTCAGCTCCGCCTTTAGCTACTATGTCTTAGGTGTCTTATGGTAGTATTATTGGAACTTTTGTTGGAAAATGATTTTGTAAATTTACATCGTTGGACGTTATACTTGGGGTTGTATGTATATTATCTGAATTGAGATTTCTTTGCGAAGTTTGTAAGTTTCTTTTATTTACTTTATATGTTTATACTTATCTTTAATTTCAATCTGTGTGGGCCATTTGATTTTCAGTCTACTCCTTTCGATCAAGACCAGAAGGTGGCCATTTTCGAAATGAAGCTTAATTTTGATATGGTCAGGTGCACGGAACTAGAAGGTTTGTTCAAGGATGCTTAAAATGTGTGTAACGTATACTTGGATCATATTAAAGCTTTGAAACATAAAGTTGAAGAATTAGATAGGCAGAACACAAATTGGATTAGTGTTGAAGATGTACCCTCCGCAGGTTTTAACCTAGGTGCCACTTCTAGATCAGATGCTGCCCCTACACCTATTTTCGAGGCCGATCTAGACGATGTTCTTAGATAGAAGAATGATATGAAAAATTATTATGAGACCAAGTTTAATGAGTTAGAGGATCATCTTAAGAAGGAAATGGGAACATATGTAATGCGCATCTCACCATACCTTACTTTTGTGCAAGAGCTCTTTGGAACTTTTTCTAGAACCACCGAAAAAACTAGGGATCAACTTTTGTATAAGATCAAACGAATTAAGAGGGTCACAATGGAACGTGTTGATTCCCTTGAGAATAAAATATTCATGCTATACTGTGAATCCCGCTTGTGTGTCGTCATAGTCTCTCGAAGGTTTAGATAGCGCTTCCTTGTTGGAAACGCTTAGGAAGGTAGGAAAAGTTAAGGCGGAAATCTGTGTGAAACGTGCAATTGATGTTTTCACTCAATTTTGACTAGGGCTCGATTTAACCTTCCTATACAATTGGGCAAATTGTGAACTTGATTTGCAAGATTATAGTGACCATTTGGCTGGAGCAGCTATGATCCTCACTCTGCTTATAGCCGTGCTACCCTTAGTTGTTTATCGGTTGTTATTGCTGAACTTAATTACCGACCTCCTATCCTTCAACTTGGGGTAAAGCATACTCCACTACATGCTAGGTGTGATCTGCCCCCGTATTCGAGGTCAGGTTCACGTTCATGTGCTTGGCACAGTCGCCCTTCCATTTGAGGGCAGAGGGATATCTTACTGTGAAGTCACGTAGCATGTTTACCGCTTTTTCAAATCATGCGCACGGATTTAATAACTGGTTCAAGCTTTCTTATACATCCAACGTGGTCATGTTAACAGTGTTAATAAAAAAGGGTTTTTATGCTGGTTCAGACCATCTAATATCCCTATGACTAGATTGGATAAGAAATGTAGGCTGCGTTTTATGCAACTTCATTTTGATAATCGGCTCGGACTGTCCAATATTCCTACGTCTAGAGTGACTATGCTAACAAAATTAACATAAAAAGATATTTTACTAGTTCAATCCATCTAATATCCCTAGATCCATTTTGACTATCCTATCAAAATTAACATAGAAAGTTTTTTATACTATATCGGGCTGTCTAAAATCCATATGTCTAGTTGCTATGTTAAAGAGATTTACACAGAGATTTTTATATTGGTTTAGGCCATCTAATATCTCTACGACCTGTTAATTGTATTACTATCATAAAACTTACAATGTTTATTACACAAGTAATGCAGATCATTCAGACTTAGGCCTGAGATCTTTAGAGCAGTACCAAGCATTTGTATTTTTTACAGTCGTAGTGGTTGTTGCACTTTTAATTTCTCTAAAAGACTTCAAATGTATTAAGCTTTTGGTCTCAGTTCTTCTTCTCACATTGGCGTTTCTCTTGCTTGAGATTTTCAAATCAGTGTGCATCTCAATCACTTCAGCTCCATGCTCTGCCTGGAAAATGGTTGGCATTGAGAACACAACAACTGAATTTCCTAGTCTTTGAGCAGGGAGTGTGAACATCTTTAATGTATAAACCACAATGACGTTTTCCCATATTACCATAATGAAAAAAATGGAGGGGTGTTCCAGGATTCCAGTCCTAGACTAGGCTTCATCCCGACATTGAAACCACAATCTAAATCAATGAATATCTGTGTGTTTTGTTTCGATTGTAGCCATTGTTTGACAAAGGTGGGCAATTGTGGATGAAGAAGCGGAGATCTGGGAAGACGTGAGTTTAAGAATGTTAATGGGCCCAAGAAAAACTGAGATCATCCATTCCCACTATATTGTTATATCTTCAGGACATATGGGTTATATGGGATGCCGAGCCTTCGTTGCTCATTCGCTTTTCTCTTCTTTCTAGTAGGAAACTTCATATCAAAAATGCTCTGGGGATTTTTCTGTTAGGAGGAATAGTAGAAGGGAAAAGCGAATGAGCCTCGAATTGAGAGCAGATCTAGTTGACCTTGAAGGGTAAGGCAGCACTGTTGTTGTTGGGGGAAGATTGAACTTGCTTTTCACTTTGCAACAACAAATCAATAATGGATGACTTGGTGTTGACTTGTAGGCTAGCCTCACCATTATCATTTTGAGAGTGTCGTTATCACTCACATGGTGCATGGTCAGCGTGATTGGTGAATGATGATGGTGGGTTTTGGACGGTGGTGGTATTGCTTGTCGTAAAGTAGTACCTTGAGTCATTGTTCCCTTTATCCTCTTCATCTTTGGTCTTCTAGATTAGAGAAGGTCTATATCATGGTTAGGATGAGATCGATGGGGGTTTTAGTGGAGGCTTTCCCACTTTTTTTGGCTTTGGAAGCTATGAACAATTATTTTTGAGTTAAGGGAATGGACGGGCGATGACATTCACGGTTTGTATGGGAGACGTAGGTATAGCTTATCGAAAATAGGAAAATGGAGGTTCAGGCCCTTCTTCTAGCACCAAAATTGTTGATGGGATTTTTCATCTCACAACATCTCAGTTGGTCGTAGAGTAATTGAAGCTTTCGACTACTTCCGCGATTTTAGAGTCAACAAGCTCAAGTGATATTAAATGTGCCTTAAAGTAGCGATATGTTGCTTGACGCTTATACAATCAAGTAGTCACACTTTAATTATTTGCTAGAATGTTAAATTAGATTTGTATTCTATAAATAAATTTAAGTTATAAGGGATTCAAAGTAAAATCACTAAGTAAAATGCATAAAAATAAAGACATGGGAATTTTACGTGGTTCAAATCCTTTCAAAATCCTACATCCATGGGTTAAATCTTTGTTTATATATTTCTTCTTAATACTATCTTACATGAATGAGAGTAAAATAAAAGATTAATTCTCTCAATTTTTCCTTTAGAAAAATCCCCGATCCATTCCTAAATATCTCCTAATTATAGTGTAAAAGTTGATCACAAATTCTTGTAATCACTCTTCTTCTACTACCTTAGTTTACACCGTTGGATCATGCCATATGTCATCCGTCCGCATCATTTATTTGGTGGGCGTAGATTGCTGACATATTTTTGGTGAGAAATCATACTTTAAGCGGTTAAATTCTGGGGTTTGGCGGGAAGTTTGAAATCAAGACGGGAATATTCGAAATTGAAGTGGAAGTACTTGAATTTATAGCTAGAGGTTCCAAATTTGAATGGGTTCTGACTTCCCCCTCTTCGATGGGTGAATGACCTAAGCATTACCTCTAGTGTGAGTATGACAAGCTACTGTCCCTTTTTCCTTTGGGTAGAACCGTGCCACTCTTTTTGCTTTTGCTTCAAGGATAGTTTCTCTTTTGGTCTCCAATGAGAATATGTGATACTTACGAGGTTGGATAGGATGATCAGACCACTATTTGTGAAGGCACTCGCTTTATGTGGCTCTATGCCGAGTTGCTATGATCGTTGGACAACTCCGGTTATCGAAGAGGGAGATTTATGTCTTTTCCCTTTACTGATGAGAGTGGACTTGTGCTGGTGCACTGTTTGAGTGGCCATGTGTGTAGCCCATGGTTACTTTTGATTCCGCATGGTACTGCTTAGGTAGCCCGCTGAGTGTAGCGCAGATCCATCCACGGAGGTATTTGCGATGCACAAGCTTTGGGAATGATATGGGTTTTTGCAACCCTTTGAGTGTGGTGCTGTCTTCTACTTGTGCTAATGTCTTGAAGGCGGTATGCTTCTTTATTGACTTGTTTTGAAGGTGACACGTTGTGCCATTTCACTCTTCTTTACTGTTAAAAGAAGAAGGGGCAGCATGTCTTTATTTTCCTCCAATGCTAGATTGTTAGCATGATATTATTACTTGCATACACCAGTCTATGAATGCGTCATATCATCACTCGTGCATAGCCCCTCTTTTTTCTAAGTGAGGTGTGTTATGCTTTGACCTGATTAACATGGCTCTTTACACCACAGCACCATATTTAACATCTTATTGTTATTTGGGAGTTTGGTTTCGCTATGGTTCCGGGTATTATAATTGTGGGTTATTTACTACAGCTTGTGACCACGTCCAGTCTTGGGCTTAGTAACATAATGAGACACTAAAATTAAGGGTCCGATGTAGTTTTGAGTCTTTTCTATCGTCTACAGTGTACGAGCTTGGTATTTTTTTGGCTTTGTTTTATTCTTTGTGTTTTCTCTATGTAGTCTAACTTTTATCGTGAGGGCATCCCGTTCTGATCTAGATGTTACGTCCCCTTACTTTGAACAGGGTTTGGGAAATATGGGTGTAATATTTCCTTTGTGTAAAGATAAAGACAATAAGAGTAGGATAGAATGAGCGCTTAAATAAGGGGGTAAATGATGGTTGTACCCCAGTGATACACAAATAATATTAAGTTACGATCAAAGTCTAACCTTAATAAAGGACTTATCTTTGTGAAGTTTTAGCTGAAAAAATATATTAAATATAGATTACTATTTTCAAAATAATTTATTTAAAAGGAAAAATATATGTTTTTGAGCTTAAAGTGATCTGTTGAAAACTTTATAAGGACAAGATAAAGCATTTAATTTCAAAAATAATTTTTTTTGAAGATATTTCCCTAAGAAAAATTATTATTTTAAAAATACTTTATTTTAAAGTGATTTGTGAAAGGATATTTTGGTAGAAAATAATTTGATAAGGAATTTGTTTTAAATCAAAATCTTTGGAAAAATGTTTTCAGTGGAAACATCGCGACTGAAATTATTTCTGTTTTAAGAACATCATTAAAAAAATTACATTATGAAAGGTATTTTTATAACAATATTATGATTTACAGTTGAAGGGTATTTCACAATAAATGTTATAAGATTTGTAGAGTATTTATTTTTCAAAATAGTTTGTGGGAAAATTGTTAAAAAAGAAAAATGCTTGATTTCAATTGGAAGAATACTTCGAGGAAATATTTTATTGGAGGAAATATTTAAAAGCATTTTGTTGAAAGAAACATTTAAAATTATTCAACATTGAGAAACAACTTTATTGAGCAAAGTGTGTGAAAAATATTTTCATGCGAGAAAAATGTTTAATTCAAAAAGAATACCTTTAGTTTGGAAACTTTTTGTTTGAATGTTAATTTGGTTGCAAGTATTTTTACTTAAAGGATACATATTGATAAATGATGTTTGAAAGAAAAACAATTTTTGGGTAAAGGATTTTAATTGAAAAATACCCATTTTATTTTTTTATTAAAAATATGTCAGAAAATATTTTGCTGAGAAATAATGTATTATAAAAATACCTAGTTTTAAACTACTTTTTGAAATATTTTACATAAATGAGGATGGTTAGATTCAAAATGAACAGTTGAAAAAGTAAATATTTATTTTGAATAACAAACCGTAGTGTTGTTTGTTAAAAAGTATTTTAGTGAAAAGATATGTTATTGGACATTTTAAGAACTATGGGATTAAACTGAGTGGAATGAGATGTAGGACGATCGGGTGATGTGTCTTTTAAGTTTGCCCAAAATTCATTGTGATGTGAACTATATCTCCACCCTCTTATAATGGTTTAAAAAGCCTATTATTGGTTTTATTCGTGTTTTATGAACGTTGTAAAACAACATGTTATAATAAATCAAGATGGCACATCTTAAAACCCCATCATATGATATTATAAGACGTCGTTTGTGTGCTATTATATAATGACATTTTATAAATGCTATTGTATTATATTATATGATGTTGTTTTCCAAAATCTATCATATGTACCACTACAATGACACTTATAAAACGTTGTCACATGTTCGATTTTGATGGCACTTTTAAAGCGCTATCATTTATTCTTTTAGTATAGAACTTTAAAATGCTATGATAAAAGTATCTACAACTTCCACATATGCAAAACCATTCACAAGCAGAATAGCTCGATTTCAGAACATATACATCATCACATCATTCAATTTCAAATGTTATATTACCACATCTATAACCTTCAATAATTAACTCATTATTTTAATGACACAACTTATTAATTAATAAATATTCTATTAAATGTAACCAAACATGTACAATATTCATTTACAAAAACACTCATTAAATTTTAAAGTAATTCATAGACAGTATTTCAAGAGTGCAACTCTGAAGGAATTTATCACATCAAAAAAAATTTTTAGTTGGTAGTTTGTTGCGCCGTGATGTTATTGTTTGCACAAAAGATGTCCAGTTACCTATAAAGGACGATGATAAGAGTTCGCAAACATAGTAAGAATAAACTGCCAAATACATTCTCACTTAAATTAGAAATCACAATAAAAACAGCGAGATCTTGAATTCAAAATAATAAGTCTTTATAATTTACGCGCACACACACATATGTATGTGCACGTGTGTGTATAATTATTTAAACTATATATATCTTCTACTAATAACACAAATACTTTGTTTTGGTGAAGCTTTTTTAAACTTCCCAAAAACCCCTTCCCCTTCTACAGTCAAAACCTACGTACAACTTAAGACAGCAGGGAAACTGTATCCTTTTCCATCCCCACGTTCTAATCCCACGACATCAGCCTTTTTCACTCATTCCTTCGAATTTTCTCCTCTCCCCACTTTCTCCTCATTATGCTTTCCGCAACATTTCAACCGCCTTTCCCCAAATACTCCTCCCAAACATTTTCTAATCCACTCTTCTTCCTCCCCCGGCTTGGTTTCTCTGGATCTGATGCTTGCAAAGGTAATCAGAAAATACTACCAATTCTCTCCAAGTTCCCACAGCCCTTTACCATCCTGACGGCATAGCATTCGGTTTCTCTGGATCGATTGCCAGGCCAAAAAAAAATCAAAAAATCAAAAAAATCAAAAAATACTACATATATTGTCCAACGTCCCATAGCACTTCACCATCTTGAAGCAAAATTGAGCTCGATGTCGCCTCACTACCTAAATCTACCTACTTCTCCACTTGTACCAGCCAACCTACAATTTTGGGCGACATCGACCTATGTCGATCATGTTGCTGAAGGAGCGCTACCTGGTACACTACGCATCTTCACTTTCTTTGTCCGTTCGCACGTACTCACGTCCACTGGCTGTGTCGATCTAATTTTCCTTTCCTGTAAAATTAGATACCAATTCAGTCTAGAGTTAGCTAAATATTCAATTTATGACTTTTGTATGTACAGTTTATTAGATAAAACCCAAAAATGTTCATAGTTGTACTGATTTCAGTACAGTTAATTTTTTAAAAATGGACTGATCGTTGAGGAAGCAAACCATCACATTTGCTTCAGATGCTGATGCATATTTTATGACATAAACCATTGATAACTTTGTACATAGAATTAAAAGAAAAATATACAACCAAAAAATCTATCATCCATTGACCATATAAATTAAGTTGTAGTGAAGGTGAGCAGTCAGATTTAGAAAAATAAGAACAACAACGGTGGCACTTTTATTTTAGATTCACACCTGCATCCATGGTCACATGCATGTACAATTTTCAAGTGTACAATCGGCCACAATCAAGTCGACACAACTACTATTTTAACGTAAATAACATATATATATATATATATACACATATAAATTTTTGATTAGTTTCTGAAAATTTATACGGAAAATCAAATCCATCAAATTCCTCATTTTCTATTTCTTCACATTTTAATTCAAATTCAATTTCGTCTATACCTTTACAGGTCACATCCAATTACAAACTTTGTTACTGTATTCTCAAACTTTGTCTCCCTATAAAATAGGTATTTTGCTTCTAATTGTTGGATATCTATGCCATTGGTGATAACACCATCTTAATTAGAAAGTAATATTTATATAGTTGATAAATAATTATTTTCGTTATGATATTTTCTACATAGGATTTTATTCAGACTATGCTTCTTTGTATTAGTAGAGATGTTCCAATAACGATTCCTTATTGTTCCAACATTTAGATGTTCAACAGTTTCATTGCAATACCCAGTAAGATGACATGTGCTATGAGGATGATAGCATACCAGATCGATCCTTCCTCTTACTGTCTACAATGTTTTTGCAACTAGCACAATGGATATAATGGCTCTACACATGGATCAGATGAATACTAGTCAATGCAGTGAGATAAAACCAAAAATAAGGTACGATATTTTACAACCATTTTTTTACCTTCACTTCTTTTACATTCACAAAATCTTTTACATCTGATGCACCGAAATTAAGAAGAAATTGAACAAAATTAAGTCGAATTTGTCAATACAGCAATGTCTACATCAAATTATTTGTTCCTTCTCCTTCCTAATTTGATTTTTATTACAAATTTTTTCCCTATTCAATCGCGGTTGGAGATTTCGATTACCACAACCCTGATACCATTTTGATGCACTACTTATGCCTTTTTCTACTTTATCATTTGTCCATACGTTTATTGCCACTGTTTATGCATTGTTTTGCCTATTTCTCATTCCTGCCTTCATTGCATAAAAAATGATTGGAAAAACAACAACTATTGCCTTCACATCTTTATTTCATTTCAAATAATTATTGTTTGTTTAAATGATTTTGTACATACAGGCATGGAACAGTGAGAATTGCAACTTCAATGCGTACCAAAATGACCAAATTCAAGCTTGGTGATAAGAATGGAGTTGAATGCATGGTGAACTCCTTCCTATTATGCAATAGCTGACCTTGTTCTACACTTTGGAATTGCATCCTTCCTCCCTCCATTTTTCTACCCACAAACTGTGCTACCTATCCACCTTGAGCTTCTCCATCAACGGCAGATCAGACCTTTCTCTACCACTCACTGCAACGCAAGGTGTCCAACGGCTTCGGAACTACTTCGGGTTGTTTCTAGAATAACTTACTAACAATTAGGTAGTTTGCACTAAATACTTTCTATATGTGCATGTGGCACAGAAGGATGAAATGTACCTGCTCCTTGCTAATGTTTCATGAAGATTGCCAAAGTAATGATGCTAAACCTGTAATTCATGTAACAGTCTCTCAGCAGAATCGAGCAAGCCTGACGCTGCTTTGATGCTACATATAACCATTGACTTAAAATGCAGTGATACAATGTTATTGTTGCATGCTTCAAAGGAAAGAGATGCTTCCAGGTAAACGCTGATGATTGTGACATAAAGTCAGGCATTTATGTTGCAATATGTAGTTAAGGGTGAGCTCTGTGTCGAGGGAGTATGAAAGTTTATCATAGAAGAAAATTGAAAGTGAGCTAATACTGAAATGTTGAGCTGAGGGCAGTAATGAACTGATGAGATGGTGCAAGTGATCGGAGATGCATTGCTGGCGAATTATGGATCATTTCTGGCAATCTGAAATGAGGTGGAGTACTATCGCAGTGTGCAACTGAAGTGATGTCATAGGAAAATTGAGAAACTTTGCTATAGAGATAATTGCCACCAAGTACTGATCTATTGAAAGCCATCTGAAGTACAAGATAACTGTTGCCACTATCTAATGTAGCGATGCCCCCAAAAATATGTATGCTTCTGGTCTGTTCATCCTTTCGCATATATTCTAATTCACATCCATTCGACGTGTAGATCTAATTTGGCATTGCTGTAAAAATAGATACAAGTAAAGTCTAGAATTACTGAAAAATTTAACTTCTGACAAATATTTAATTTAAGAATTTAGTACATATAATTTATTAGACAAAACCCAAAACTGTTCATCTGTATTTACGGTATGTGCATCAAAGTTGTAGTGTATTCAGTACCATTTATTTTTTTATCATGGACTTATCATTGAGGAGGCAAAACATCACATTTCCTTCAGATGCTGATACATATTTTACGAAATAAAAATATTGACTGTTACTTTGGACATAAAATAATATATATGTATGTATGTATGTATGTATTTTGGTTAAATTTCGTTTATACTACAAAAATACATAACATTTCAGTGCAGCATGATTTTATTTTCATGTTGAACCATTTGGGTTCTAATTACAAAACTGCAATATTTATGACTGTCAATTTACTGATTTTCAGATGTGCAGCAGCTACCAACTGACCACTGATAGATATTTCAATATTTCTGTTACTACACTCGACTTATTCCACTTTGACATTTTATCTATTTTACCGATTCAAAATCCAAAATATCTCCTACTTTTTTTTCCCATTTTGCTGTTTACCGTCACATATACCCACCCTAATTAGCATCATGCATAAATATTTCTGTTACATTTGCTAAGTACTTTCAACTGTCAATGCAAAAATCCTTGCTTTGTCCTGATAAGCATGACAAAATGCTTCGACCAAATATTTTTTTATGGTTTAGCCATGCAAGTACAGATGACATTGTTGCATATTACATTTAAAAATACAACAATTGTTTATTCATTGGGCTTTAGTTTCTTTGTTATGTTTTCTCTTTCATATTGTTACTGTATTCTCAAACTTTGTCTCCCTATAAAATAGGTATTCTGCTTCTAATTGTTGGATATCTATGCCATTGGTGATAAGACCATCTTAATTAGAAAGTAAGATTTAATTATTTATATAGTTAATGAACAATTATTTTTTGTTATGATATTTTCTACATAGGATTTTATTCACACTATGCTTCTTTGTATTAGTAGACATATGCATGTGTGCTTAACAAATGCGGTGATTAACGGGGACTAATAAAATGTTTACTGATTGGGATTCCTTCTTTAGCTGGACCAAATAATTACACTAAGGCTACATACCAGAAACAGTAACTCATTTCCTAAGTTAAATTCTGTTTCTCACCTTAGTAGTGTTTCATTTTTGTTTCTTTATTGATTTTACCAATTTAATATATTTCCTAAAGCTACAAAGTGCCTTATTATGCTTGTCTAGCAATTTATTTTTAACACGTTCATATTTCTAAAGACAAAATGAAATTTAATGCATTTTAACATGCATTGTGAATCAATAACTAGAGTTTTAGTCGAAATTTAATCAACATGGTTGGAAATTTCCCTTTAAAAACGTATATCTTTACTAACATTTTCATCTTTTGAGTTCTCTGTTGTGTGCGTAACAACTTCAGAAAAGTCATTAAGTATATAAAGGATAACATAAAAATTATAAAGATTAATATATTAAATATTATAGTTGTAGTTACCAACATCACGTATATTGATGTACAAATGCTCATAAGACCACAATCCATATGTATGTGTTTAGTGTAGTCTGTCCAAGAGCAAAGAATGATGAGACTATTCTATGGGGTGTTCAGAAGTAGATTACAGTCTGATGGCTAATTCATAAAAAAGACGGCTCAGCTGGGCGATGCCGACCCATACTATTGATGGAGACAGTGTGGCGGATGACGTGGACTTCGACGCTGTGAGGTACAATATGAATGTCCACTTTCTTTGTCCGTTAACTAAAATATGTAAGCTTCTGGTCTATTAATCCTTTCACATATATTCTGCTTCATGTCCATTCGACGTGTAGATCTAATTTATCTTTGCGGTAAAAATAGATACAAGTATAGTCTAGAGTTGCCAAAATATTTCACTTCTGACAAATATTTGTCCGATATGCGTTCTTCAACTAACGAGCTTTCGAATTTTATATGTTTGCCCACATCAGTCCTTTGCTGTCCGCACATATCATCAACTTCATCTGTCATATTGCCTCATACATATACGCGTCATCCGTACACAACACAACATCGGTTGTCTATGTGAATATATACGTGTAATTTACTTTCGGCTTTTTACGAACTCACTTTAATGTAGACGTACAAATCCACCCGTCTTCTCTGCCATAAGTACCGTTACCATTTATCTACCTCTATATTCAATGCTACACCTTTGTACCACACATTGCAACCAAAAATTTTCCATAAGCCTGCTGTACGTCCCAACGGATAAGTTTTAATACGTTCTTCATTACGTTCGGTCACAACATGATTGCCATCTCTGTAATTGAAGAAGGTATTTTACAAATTTCAAACAGACATCACTAGACGTTTATTCATTACCTCTCTTTCTTACAACTATATACGGGTAAAATAAAAGTCCGTATCACGCCGAAGAAAGATACCGACTAATTGAACTGCGGTAGTTTCCTTTCTTCATTCCCCTAATAAATTTGCGATAAAAAAAATGACAAAATATGCATACTTACCATCAAAATAAATTCGCACGGTAATATTTTTCCCCTACATTACACATTTCCCACATGTCTCTTCGCACCCTACCAATTTTACAACAACTAGCCTTACTCACGTCCCTCGGACATGCCTTCATTCTTGTATATATATATATATATAGCCTACTACACACACAAAATTGGTACAATTTTATTAATTACTAGAATGAAAGACATAGGAAAGTTGGTAATCTAACCCACATAACATCTAATACAAACACACACACTAATAAACAAAGTACATAAACTAAGACAATACATAAAAATAGCAATGGACCCAAAATGCTAATTTCTGATCCAATTTTGTTAAAGTTGTTGTACAACGTGCGTTCCCCACACACGAAATTGCAGTTTACCTCTATGTAGGCCTGTCAAACGGGTTGGATTGGGTCAAAATGGGTCGGGTCGAGTTTGACCCAACACATTTATGACCCATTCTCTTTTACCCATTTATGACCCAACCCATTTATGACACAACCCACTTAATAAGCGGGTTACCCATTTAACCCATTTAAGGATTTAAATTTAATTTGACTAATAAAAAACAAATAAATATAAAATAATTCTAATTTTTATGTTTTGAGATCCGACAAAAATTTAAAATCGTAGTTCTAATTTTCATCAGAATTCAAATATGGGGATGCGATAACTTATTATTTTCGAAGTACAACTGTCAGTCCCCTTGGAGAACTACAGTGTGCGTCCACACGATAAAATATTTGAGTATTCCATACTATCCATAATTTATATGGTAGTTAATTGGTCAAAGTCCCGCCTGATTCTGAGGTAGGACGAAGGAGTTATTGCGGCGTGAACAAAAAAAATAGCGGCTTCTGCACTAGACGGAGTTCATATACATGGATGTGGTAGCATGTTATTTTTCAAGTACAACTGTCAGTCCCCTTGGAGAACTATAATGTGCGTTCACACGATAAAGTATCCGAGTGTTTCATACTGTCTGTAATTTAGGTGGGAGTTAATCGGTCGAAGTCTCGTCCGATTCTGAGTTAGAACGAAGGATTTATTGTAGTCTGAACAAAAAAATAGCGGCTTCTGCACTAGGCGGAGTTCAATATGCAGATATGGTAGCCTATTATTTTCTAAGTACAATTGTCAGTCCCCTTGGAGAACTACAGTGTGCGTTCACACGATGAAGTATCTGAGTGTTCCATACTGTCCGTAATTTAGGTGGAAGTTAATCGGTCGAAGTCTCGCTTGATTCTGAGATAGAAAGAAGTAGTTATTGCAGTCCCAACAAAAAAATAGCGGCTTCTGCACTATGCGATGTTCAAATATGGGGATATGGTAGCCTGTTATTTTCTAAGTACAACTGTTAGTCCCCTTGGAGAACTACAACGTGCGTTCACACGATGAAGTATTCGAGTGTTCCATACTGTCCGTAATTTAGTGGAAGTTAATCGGTCAAAATCTTGCTTGATTCCGAGTTAGAATGAATGAGTTAACGCAATCTGAGCAAAAAAAAAATAGCGGCTTCTGCACTAGGCGGAGTTCAAGGGGATGTGGTAGCCTGTTAATTTCTAAGTACAACTGTCGGTCCCTTTGGAGAACTACATTGTGCGTTCACACAATGAAGTATCCGAGTGTTCCATACTACCCGTAATTTAGGTGGAAGCTAATCAGTCAAAGTCTTGGTTGATTCCGAGTTAGAACGAAGGACATATTGCAGTCCGAACAATAAAAGCGGCTTCTGCACTAGGCGGAGTTTAAATATGGGGATGTGGTAACCTGTTATTTTCTAAGTACAACTGTCCATTCCCATGGAGAACTACAATGTGCGTTCACACGATGAAGTATCATAGTGTTCCATACTGTCCGTAATTTAGATCAGAGTTGATCGGTCGAACTCGTATGATTCCGAGTTAGAACGAAGAAGTTATTGCAGTTTGAACAAAAAAATAGCGGCTTCTGCACTAGGCGGAATTCAAATATGGGGATGCGGTAGTCTGTTATTTTCTGGGTACAACTGTCGGTCTCCATGAAAAAATATTAATGTAGGTTCAAAATTCTTGTTTTTCAAATTTTATTAAAATTTAATGTTTTTAATAAATGGATAAATGAGTTACCTATTTATAGCCCTTTTAAAAATGGGTTAACCCAACCCATAACCCATTTAATAATATTCATAAATGGGTTGACCCAACCCATTTATAAGTAGGGTAAATGGGTTGGGTTAATGGATTGGGTCAAATTTTGACAGGTCTCCATGTTTGTTGGAGAAATGATGTTGATTTAGGAAGATTTGAGGAAGACTGCTATAGTTATCGTTTTTTCAGAGTGGTTTAATGTGATGTACTGCTGTTAAGGCAGTTGAGTATAGTCTGGTGGTGGAATTGTTTGGCTCTGTTGGAATGGCAGGTTGATGGTATGAGAGGTTTGTAGGCACTGTAACGGCAGTGCAATGTTGTTTTGTGGTTACTGTCTGGTCAGGTTGAGTGGATTGAAGTGTTTGTTGAGGTAGCAGTTGTGATATAGATGTAGTTGCATATGAATGTATCAAGCAGATGGTGCGAATTAGCTTATGAATGTAAGTGAATGATGTGAAAGGCAGCTGAAAGGCAAAGGAGTGCACTATTTTGGCTATGGGTTGCTATAAGTTGTTACAATATGTATGGTGCAAGCAACGGTGTTGTGGTAAGGCCAGGAGGCGGGATTGTGAGGAAGTGTATGTTGATTAGCAAGGTTGTTTGAGTGATGGCAGCAAGAGGGTGGTTGAAGTTGTTGTAAGGCAGTGCATAATTATGTGCAAACAACAGTGGTAGAAGATGGTTGCAAACAATGTTATGGAATTTGAGTGATGGTCAGGGAAGTATTAATTGTGGTATATGTGGTTAGTGTTGGGGAGATGGCAACAGCGAGATGATGGTGGACAGTGGCTGGTAATAGGCAGTGGGTATTTGTATGTGACGGTGGCTGGTAATAGTCAGTGGAAAATGATGACGCAACAGTGGAAGGTGGCGATACAGTGCACGGTTGCACCGTTGAATGTAAGATGGTAGTTGTAAAAATTGTAATTGTAATTGTAATTGTAATTGTAATTGAAAATTGTAAATGTCATTGAAATGGAATGGAATAATTTTTTTTCTTTTTCAATTGAAGTTGTGTATTTTTTCCTTTAAAATATGAAATGCAAATGAACAAAACAACAACAAACACACAAACAAAATGCAAACAAAAAATCACAAAAACACACAATTTTTTTAAAGGAAATTAACATACAAAACAAACACACAATAAATTCAAAATATAAATAATTCGAAGGATAGAAATAACCTTAAAGCAAATTCCTCAGCAACGGCGCTAAAACCTTGTTCAATTTGGCGAAATGGGGTTGGGAATCAATTGGGGTGGTCGAATCGGGGATTGGTGAGGACAGTGGTGATTTGGGTAGGTAGAAGAGGAGACTGAAGTGTGTGATGTGCATTTGGTAGTAGAGGGCGGGTTAGGGGTAAGTGGTTGGCCAGAGGTACTTGCAGTATTGTTTATGATAGGGGGTATTGTGGTGGTACAGTTTTGTAACTAAGGTGATGTGATGAAGATGAACTGCAGTAATTGTTGTCAGGTGAAGGTGTTTTGATGTTGCTATCGTGATTTGGAGATGGTGATGAAGGTAATGTGCACTGGTTGGTAGTTTTGTATGTGTTGGGTCTGAAGAATGTGTTGATAGAGCTAGAAGAAGAGGAGGACAGGATGGTGATGGTTGGTGGGTTAGGTTGTGAAGCAGAAAGGTGACAGAGGAGCAGTAGTTCAGGTGAGATGGGCAATTGTAGGTTTTTCAAAGTGTACTGATGGTCAGTATGTAGTTTTAATATGCATTGTAAGTATGATAGTGCTATGGTGCTGTGGTGGTTTGGATGGGAAATGGATGCTTGTTGTTTGCAAGAACATGATGTTGCACAATTATGAGTGGTTGGTTGTATTTGTATATAATTGTTGTTTTGGCAACAACTAGTGTTTGGATGTTAGGTGACAAAAGTAACAGAAGAAAGGCAGTGAAATCTAATGGTACGTAGGGAAATGGTCAGGTATGTATGTTGTTTAAATGAAAGAGGAGTGGTTTTGTATATGTATGTAGTGGGATGGTATATGTATGGAGTGGTTGTTTTGTTTTGTTGGTTGCAGAAGAGTGGAAATGTGAAGTATCGTATGCAACAGTTTTGGAGTCGAGTGATGGTTTGTGTTAAGTGTTGTGTTGAGTGATAAGTAGTAGTGTTGATTATTGAAAGATACAATGGATGATGAGCGACGATGAAGAAGATATTGGGAGATGAGTGATGTTTGAAGATGAAGGATGATGAATGAAACTGTTGGCAGAGGAGGATGTATTGGCAGAGATAGGTTGGATATGTCGTAGATTGATGATGGAGATGCTGGTGAGGATGGATAGTGCACAGATATGTGCACAGCAGTGCAGTTTGATACATAGGAAGGATGGTTGTGTGAACTGTTGATTGAGATTGTTGGGTATGTGATGGGTTATGAGTGATGTTGGAGGTTGTAAGAGAAGTAGTTTGAGATGTTGAAGCAGAGGCAAGGCAGAAATGTGAATGTACAAGCAAGTAGGAATTGAAATGAAATGAAAATGACAAGCTTTAGGAATTGAAATTGTAATTGTAATTGTACTTGTAAATGTAAACTGTGTTGAAATATTTTTTCCTTTTCAACTGAAATTGTGTGTATTTTTTTTAAAATATGCAAATGCAAATAGAAACTAGAACAACAACAAGCACAAATCAAATGCAAACAAGAATCATACAAGCACAAAAAAATTATAAATTAAAATTAACACACAAAATAAACACACAATAAAAATCAAATGAAAATAATTTGAAAAATAGAAAATCAAATCAAATCAATTTCCTGGAAATGGTGCCAAAAACTTGTTCGAACCGGCTAAATCCCCATCGAATTAGAAAATGGCCGATCGAATATAATTAAAATTAACCACAAGTGCACGACGTACAATGATAGTACGTGGTGAGTATGGGTCGATCCATAGGGAATTGTTTAGATTTTAAAATTTCTATTCAATCAAATTAAACCAAGAGTTGTGAGATGTTTTTAAGCTAGAAAAAATTCTAGAAACTAACAAAAATTAAAAGTGATAAAAATATGGGAGTAGAAGGCAATTTAGAGGCAATGTCCTTCTTAAGATCACATAGTTCAACAAAATGAAATTATGATCTTTTTTTTGTCATTAGTGAATTTAATTATTATCATACGTATAGCATATTTGTGCTATTAATTTGCTCAATATCAGTCATCAAACTATAACACAACCACTAAATCGCTTTTAACTCTCATGAAAATGTTAATGAACTTGAATGTAAAATCTATTCTAAGCACGACCTATTAACTATTGAGTAGAAATATGGACCATCAAATATTGATTTTAAAATCACTTTATTACCATAATCATATGTAGGTGAAGAAATAATTTGTGTTTTTGTTTGTTTAAACATAGTCTATTTGGTGTCAATAACATAAGCTATCAAATTCAAAGCTAAAAAAACAAAGTTTAACCACATCCAAAATTTTATTAATCACAAAAAGAGATCAATAATTACCAAATGTTGAAGCTACATGATTAAGAGAGCTTCATTTCCCCTAAATTGAAGGGTTTAAGCCTCTCATATATGTTATCTTTTCAATAAATATAGCATTCAACATGAAATGAAAACAAGAGGAAAAGAGGGCAAAGTGAAAAGAGAGCTAATTAAAAAGAAATAAAAACTAATCTACTTGCACAAATAAAAAGATATATACTACTAACATGAAAGGAAAATGAATGGAAATAAAAAAGAGTGCATGAATTGACATAGCATGGAAAGAAATTACATAAAATAAAAATGGAAAATAGCCATGAAAAAGAAAAGAGAGCTTTTATTTGTGAGCCTCAAACTAAACTAAAAAGAGGCTGAGAGAGAGAGAGAGAGAGAGAGAGAGAGAGAGAGAATTACATGAAACATAAGGGGTATTATACATGTATGAAACCCCAATCCTATTTTTGGAAACTACCCAAGCTACCCCTGAAGAAGCGAGACCACCAAGTTATCATTATTATGGGTTAATCCTCCACTTAAATGTACATATAGCTTTAATTTCCATTAGCATGTGATTTTGCTCATAATTGTACATCATGGTAAGTGGGTAGGTGGGGTCCTCCATGATTCATGAAATGAATTATTTCCATCTTCATTTGCTTGTCTTCTCTTGCGCAAGCATATTTTCTATGAAGCAACTTGTAATTGAATTAACATTCCTACAAAATACCATAGAAATTTCCAAATAAATTTTCTCAAATTATACATGCACAAAAATGACCATTTCGCCCCTATATGAAGATGAATAATTGATGATTTGAAATATTTTGAATTTTGGTTTAAACATGTGAAAATACTCAATATGGTTATTTATTTAATTTCATTAGATTAAATATGTAAGTAAAAATATGCATATTTATGTACACGCCAGTTGCCGTAAATATTTCATTTAAAACGATTGTATAATCAAATCAAAAATTCAAATTTTAATGACGATTTGTTGGTGTTGGCATTTTAGTTGACTCGAGAAGTCCTTTTATTTTGAAAAAAGCAAGCATAATCATTTTTTTCTATTATTTTATTTGGTTATAAAACTATGAAACCTTCTAATTTCCCCTTTTCAATTCTCATTCCTCCTTCTCCTTTTATTTTACCATTACCGTAAACAATGACTTTCCTTCTAAAATGAAACCCTAAAATTGTAAAACAAGCTCTGTTGGGTTTGTATGGATATAAGATTCGATTTGTGGTAGGCTACATAGAGTGTAGCGGTGTTTTTGTGGTGCTCAACCTTAGGGCAACATCTAAGGTTGCAGATTTTAAAGCATATGGTTGTCGATTCGACAAATGGAATTTCGATTTTATCTTAGGGTAGCGGGATGCAGCTTTGGAGGAATTTAGCAAGGTTCGAATATGTTTAGGGTTGCGTGACCTGACGTACAACCTGGGAAGGGGATGTGTCACGTTTTTCTTAGAGGCCCTGGAGTTGTCGCCATGGTGTTAATCGCGTAAAGGAGAAAATAAGGAGTTCTACGGTGAAACAGAATCCAATTTCATCGAGTAATTCTCCGTCTCAGTGCATTTCCATGCACAATTTTGAAGGGTTCATGGACGTTTCTACGCATATTTATATTTGGGGATGAAAGAGTGTAAATGGGTAATTAGATTTTATAATGTAATTAGTTAATTAATTGTACTATTTAATTTGTGAAAACTTATAAAAACTATAACTTTTTTGCACGAGGTCGTATTCGAACGCCTTTTTTTGCATTGGACTCGTGTCGTCGAGATCTTTGCAATGGAGTTGGTTCGGTTTGATTTGGAGCTTGTTGGAATTTATAATAAAATGGAACGACCATTCGGTTTTAGGCCAAATCGGGACGTTTCGGCAGAAATGAAAATCAATGTGAGTTTAACTCACACTAAATTTTACTTATCATATCTATAATGTTTACATGATTATTGTTTGCTTGGCTGTTAGTTTAATTGCTTGCTTGATTGTTTGGTTAAATTTCCGTTTGAAAAATGGATAACATATTAATTTGATCGTTACGAACCCATATGATTATATATATGTATGTAGGTAGGTATGTATGTATGTGTGTGTGTGTGTGTAATCCATGACCATTGTTTTGCATGGAAAATCTGTAGAGATACCCTAAGGGGTTCTCGCCGATGATTATTGTTTACATCCATATACTGTTATATTGATAATAATTGAATTAAAATCCTGAAATTCCATTTTATTTATTAAGTGTCGCTGTAGCGATTTCGCTATGTTGTCATTTTTTAAAGTTCAGCTTGTATTTTCACTATGCAGAATGTTAAAGTTCATTAATCATTTTGATTAATGATAATTTAAAATAATTAATCATTTTAACTAATGATTTTGAAATTAATAAACCAATTTAATTAATGATGTTTAAAATTGTGTGACGACCCAAATTTTTGGTTAATTGAAACTAAAATATTTAAAAGTTAATTTTTATCTTGAATTTCAAATATAATGATTTATTGGATAATTTAATTATTGGATTTTATAATTAAAAATTGGTTAAAATATCGAATCTTAAGTTTTAAGCTTGTTAAAAATAACTTAAAGGATATAAAACTTATATTAATAATAATGAAGATAATAAAACTTTTTAAATTGAATTTAAAAGTGATTCGTTAAGTTTTAAAAATAGCCCGATTAAAATAACGTATATAAATGGCTATCCGTAGAACAGTCTCGGAATTCGATGAAATCAGTTCTATTGGATCCGTAATAGTGTATTATTATCGGATCTCAAGTTTCATAGTGTTTGGAGTTATCGTTTGGTCGTATGGGATAGAAAAGCGCTAAAATTAATATCAAAAATTCAATATAATAATTGGGTCCAAAAGGCTATCTACTCCGTATGATCGAATTATGACTCGAAACCTTTTTCATTACATTTAGAATAGGAGTATAACATTATAATCGTCCAACGACACGCCTTGGTAGGGGTTCGAGATTTTAAGTTACGTAATCGAGATAATTTGAAATTTTAAATTATATATATATATATATATATATATATTCTTGATTAGACTAGGCTGTCACACTCTACCCATCAACCATTCTTTCTTTTTACGTTAGCCCCCCTAGTGACCTACCGCCATTCTTTTAAATCAAGCTTTCTCCCTCTTTTGATTTCATAGAACAGTGAAAGCAAGAAATAATAAAAAAGTGGTGGCAAAGAAATATAAAAAAAATTAACTCCAAATCCACCCAATAGAAAAATGTGAAACCATTTGCAAAAATCTTGTTTTGTGACGAGCTTCAATCAGACACAAATCTAGGGTGCAGCGTCGAGTTGTTGACCTCTACTATGAAGCCGAACCATCTGTCAAGGCTAGGGTTACGATTTTGGATGAATTTGAGGCCGAATTCTTCGAATTGGATGTGCAATCGTGTTCGCGTGATGGAGGAGAGGCGGCATACAGAAATTCGGAAGTCTGGTCATCTCTCGCAGATCGCCTTCGAACACTGTAGCACGTGGAGGAGCAGCGTGTCACGATCTTGTGGGGTGTTTCAGGGGTGTCAAATTGGAGTTAAAAAGATGCCGTTTTCGAAGAGAGGGTGGTCGGTGTTGTCGGATTTTGGGTTAGGGCGGTGAAGCACCGTGTCAGACGTCGTGCACTTCTAGTACATGCATGAGTAAAAGCATGAAGAAGAGGTTTGAATGGTCCAGGTTTTGCATGGTAATGGGCTGGTTTTTAAAAAAAAGGAATAGAAAAAAGGAAAAGAAGAAAAGGGAAGAAAGAAAAAAAGGGGAACTGCAGAAGAGAGAGGATAAGATGGTTGGAGGGCCGGGTTTGAGCGGGTATGGGCTTCCTTTATTTAATATATATGTGTGTGTGTGTTATAATAAAATCGTTTGAAAACTTATATCGAATATCTTATTCGTTTTAAATCAGAATCCAACGCAGTCAGTCGCGTTGGGTCCGTAATAAGGAGATCTTTGCTATGGAGTCAACTTGGTTGAGTCTGGAGGTTGCAGAATTTCCAGATAAATTCAAATGCGTTCGGATTAAATCGGAACCGGAACGCGAAAGTGACATTAAAAATTTATAGCAATCGTAGAAATAAATTTAAAATGCTTACACATCCATATGCATGTGCTCTAGTGTCCTATTTAGACCAATCCCTAAATAATAATAGTGCCTAGTGTGCCTATATGCATCCATTAGCATCCACTAGCAAACGTTTGTTATCACTAGCATACATCATTCATAACATGTCATATTAACATGTTTACTTAAATCCTACCATCCATAGGTTAAATCCTAAGTTTTACCCACCCAAAGGATAATAAAGGAAAGAATCTATTCAAAACTAAAGATGGAAATGGGAAATTATAAAAACTTATTATCAAAGGAATGTCGATGAGAAATACGAATTTTCTCCCAACCAAACCAATCCTCCCTCGAAGTCTTCTTAACTATGCCAAAACTAAGGCAATCCCTCTCTAGACCCTATCCATCGCGAAGGCGACTTGCGCGGTCTTTCATAAAGAGCTTCAAAAGGTGCCATTCTAATGCTAGCTTGAGAACTACTATCTTATGTGAATTCCACTAAAGAAATATGCTTTTCTCAAGTTCCTACAAAATCAAGAATATCCATTCTCAGCCATGCGTGCCTTACTATCTTGCTTATTTCACTCTACTGCCTTCTTTAGTCTGCACACATGAACCAACATTCTTAGGTTCTTACTAGTGTCATATACATTCCACGAGAACTTCTATCACTACTTCCAAAAAGTAATCACTACTATTCGCTACATGGTCTTGCACTTTTTCCGTTACACCTAGAAAATGATTTCTCTATACTCCATATTTATAAGAGTTTGGTTGGGTATTTATCGTTTCAAAAAATAAGACTTCTAAATTTTCAAAACAATAAATCCCAAAATCTTTGTCTTTAAAAATTTTTATTTTTGAGTTTCCATTAAATTCAAAAATACTTGGTTACTTAACATTATTTCCCAACCTAAAGGGAAAAACATTCAAATTCTATGTCCAAAACTTATTCCTCGTTTTCTTTTAATGCCCTTTTCAGTTTTGTATAAAAATTTGAATTTTCAAATTCTACTTTCATTAGGTTTTTCATTTTCAAAAACTTACTTACTTTTTCACCAAACCATTTTCTTTTAAAATATCTTTAAACTGTTTTATGTGTTTCCAAAACATCTTCTTATTATACCTTACGGTCTCATATCTTAATATATTGGAAGTACTTTCTCAAATGAGAAATTATTAACGCTAAAATCTTCTATGAACCTTTTAAAAGAGAATTTCATGTTTATGTGAAACTACAAGGAACTTATTATATATTTTTTGAAATAGGCTATACAAAATATGGTGCTTTTCGTACCTTCTATATCTCTTTCATGTATTCCTTGTAACTTGCACAAAACATTTTTGTTGGTTTCATAGAAATTATACCATTGTTATTTTCATTCCAATAGATTAAAGTATGTTTAATTTATATTCTTCCATGAAAATATTTTCTAATATCTAACTTACACATTTTTCTTTCAAAAAAACTCATCTTTAAAACTATTTTAATATTTCCATAACTTCCAAAACACTTCCTTATACTTATTAAAAATAAGTGTACTTTACAAACTATTTTGTTTCTATACTTAGAAATTATCCTTTAAATACCTTTTTTTGGGTTATAACGAATGTTGCGTAAAAAACCGTTACCACAACCCAAAAATAGTAGTGTATGATTCAATTAAATAAATACCAATGAATCTCATATACCCATGTAAAATTATTTCTCTTGAGAGTCACTTACTATAACAATCGTATTATAGACTATGCTCCTCTTATTTTTCATGAAAACATTTATTACAACAATAAAAGATGTAATCTACCTTTTCGATACTTGATACACTCTAGGTTTTTTATGTTTAAAATCTTTGTTTACTTACAAAGAAACTAGTAAGTTATATATAGATGGACACACACACTCCATAATTCTTCAAAAAGAATTCCAATTTTACATTATATAAAAATCAACTTAAATTTCATATCATTCTTCAAAAAACCCAAATTTATTTTCTAAAAGAAAATATGAACAATGAAAATTTTCAATTCTAACAATTACATTTTTTTCTCTTCACTTTTTAAATTTTCAAAAATTACATTCTATTGGGCTTGGCATAAAGTGGATCTTGTCCTTACTAAACTAGGAGTCTTTTTCTTAAATATTGGAAATCCCATTTCCTTACTAAAGTCTTCTGTTAGATTTATTCTAAAATATTACCGTTAATTCCACTTATATGAAATAATTATAATTTCTGTAACTATCTACACATGGATTTTCATATTTTCTTATCAATTAAACCTATTGTACATCCCCCAATCTTTGCCTACCTCTCTTTGAATTTCCATAGTCTGTTCCTGAATGTAAGTAACCGTTTCTTAAGTCCCTACCATGTGTAGACATTCTCTATGCCCCAATAAATGCACTTCAAAAGTGATACTTCAAGAACTCTATCTTCAGCTGATGAAAACGAAGCGTACAAAAAACCTCCTTTAGACGAATAACATGCTCTCCCATCTTTCTTGAAAAAAACCAAAATGTCTGCAGGATTGATTTCACCCTAGAGAGGGGGTGAATAGGGTGATGCTATTAATTATAAAATTTTAATGCGAAAGTTTGTATAAAATTATTTCAACACAGATATATCAGAATAGCAGCACAGATAATAGCAGAATTATAAATGCAGAAATAGAACGACACAGAATTTACTCAGCTTCGGCAAAACCCTGCCTACGTGCTGCCTCCAAGGTTTCTACTAGAATTAAGCAGTCAGACGCTTACACGCGTAAACTTGCGACACCCGCTATCGACTAGCCTTAACTCTACACTCAAAACTCTGCCACAACTTAGCCATTGAGTTGCAAATTCTCAAACTACGCCAGGTAGTTTGTCCCCTAGTCACACGACTAGAAATTACCCGATGTTAAAAGAGAAAATACAAATGTAAAACAACTTAAATAACAAAACCCCTAATTTAAAATATTAAGGCTTAAATTAAAAAAAGGTCGGCCCAAAAACGTTTAAGTGATGATCGTCCCTTTTACTTTAATTCCTTCGGCCCGGCTTTGTTTCCTTTTCCTTTGTCTTTCGTTCCTCTGTGCGAAACTAGGGCTTGTGAATGAAGTCGCCGCTTTGTCAAATTGAATGCAATGATGCTTTGAATCCATTCTTCGGTTGATTATACTGCTCGCACCTTCTTCAATTTAGTCGAGTACTGGTATGTGCTTTTACTTTTCAATTTTCCTATGCTCGACTTGATTCGAGTTGAAAGATTTGTTCTTTTTTGCTTTAACTCGAATGAACAATTTGCCGATGATGTTCATCATTTATATAGGGTTCGAAACCCTTGGTTTTCGTTTGTATATATTTGTTTGAGTTCATCAATTTCTTTGTTCGGCCGTATGATTTTGATTCAATGTTCGAGATGATATCTGACTTCTTCAATTTCGTATACTTTGGGTTACTTGATTATCACGGTGTCGATCGATTTCATGGCTAGCACGGCATGACTTGGTTTGATGATGTATTCTCTGATTTTCGGAATACCACGGCTTTGGGTTTCTGCATTTGAACTTGGCATTTTTGACTCGGTCATTTGTGACTTTGGCACTACTGTTCATCTCTCTGGGAAATTTAACTAGTACCTGCTGTTGCATGACTTCGGCGTTTGACTTGAATTGTAAAACTGCTGCTGACTTTGGTCATATATCTTGACATTGTGTGGCGGTCACATGAATTAAACTTGTTTATTACAGTTTAGATTTTACCATGCTTTTTTGAGTCTGTGCATTTAATTCCCATTTCCTTTGAGACAGTTTCACTTACGTACTATCTGGTTCATATTGCATTGCTCTCTCTCCGTTAAACTGTTTATTCTAGTCTGCATATATCTGCAAACACATATGTGTATGTGTGTATGCATGTATTATGTTGCACCCTCTGTTGTATCGTGTCCATATATATTTCCATTGAAAATATTGCATGCTTCTTCATGTTGTTTACTGCATATCGCTTTGAGCCTTCTTCATGTTGACATTGTCTGTTCATTTATGTTGGGCATTGATGTGAACCGTTCTTTCATCTGTAGTGTTGTTTCATTGAGTTTGGTCTTTCATTGTAGCTTGTCTGGTTATCATTGTGTACACGTTCATGTATTCGTTTTGAAGTCTGACTGCCTATATACATGATGTTTCACACATGTATGTATCTGATTTTCTTTGAAGTTGCACTGGTTGTCTTCTTTTATCCTTGCATTGTTGGTTCATCACTTGTGTCCACAGCATACTTTGTTTGCATATCAACTTGTTGAAGTCACTTGTAATACAGTTTTCTTGTATCCACTCATCTCTGGTCTCTGTAGCATATATTTGTTACTTGTTGTTGCCGTAGTGTTTCAGCGTTTAACTTGTAGCATTCGAGGCAGTTTGCATACAGTTGCATTGTTGGTCTTGTAAAAATAAAGCTGTGCTTGACTTGAAACTGATGCATATTGAACAATTGTCGATTTGGCTAGTGTACTTCACTTGAGTCTGGGCTCGTTTGGTTGTGCTGCACTGAGTTGTTTGGCCGACACACTTCAAGTGGTCTGTGGTTGTACATTTACATATGTACATGCATATGTATGTATGATGTGTTATTCATGTTGTTCATTCTTGTGGCATTTTCAACTTGATGCATTGTTCACTGTATTTCATGGTTCACCACTGAGGCTGTGTTGTATGGGCTGTATTTGAATCCTTATGCTCGACAGTTTTGTGATATTTTGTAGTGCACCTGAGTTGAATCCATCTTGGAGCTCGGGCTTGACCTTGTGCTGATATCGCGACTTTATTTGTGTTTCACTAGAGTTTAACCCAGCTTTTTATTTGGGTTTGACCTTATGCTCACCTGTCCCTGTAATTTTATCAAGTGTATATGTCGGTGTGCACGGCCTTGTGGCACGTACAGTGATACGTTGTGCATGTCACAAGCTGTTTTTGTATGATGAATTCAAATTTAAATGATGACAAACAACCCAAATAACCGAGGCAAATAATATTTTCAAAATTACATTTTATTTTATACTGCAAAAATATTTTCTTTCAATTTTACTGTGTCAGTATTTATTTTTGCAGATTGCTCAGATGCTGGATTCAGTTTGGAATAAAGTTGAAGATAAATTAAGGGTAAACAAGCGATATGTAGTGAGGACATTTGTAAATGAAAGATTGTGATGTAATTGAATTTGTATTATAATCAAAATTGTATATGTATAGTGAGAGCTTGAATTTGTACTATTTAAAATTATAATAAATATTTGTTTGAATAAAATATCTGTTTGAATTTAAATTCCGTGTTATTTATTTTATTCACCAAATGTTTATTTAATTATGTGAAAAATAAAATAGTACATCAGCAAATACATTTAAATGAATATATATATATATATATGTGTGTGTGTGTGTGTGTGTGTGTGTGTGTGTGTGTGTGTGTGTGTTTATTATCATCAAACAAAAATTATATGCTTTCATATTCAACAATCTCCCCCTTTTGATGATAACAAACATATATTTAAGATTTTGAATTTGTTAAATGTATTTGATTATTGATATACTCTATTTGCTCCCTCTATTTAAATGCTTCATCTCTACACAAAGCTTCCCCTTCATATGTGCATGTAAATAAAAATATGCAAATGAGCCTAGATGCAAATAGAAAATATTTGACCTTTATCTGTCAAAATCTTAACTTTTCTCTCCCACTTTTACTATCAGCAAAAGAGTAATAGTGTTAGAAAAATAGAGATAAAGTGATAGATATTAATACAACATTAAAACTCAATCGAATATAAATATTAAATTTCAATAAAAAACAAACAAAAATCATAAATACTCTGTTGGGCGCATATTCCACTTTTAGAATGATGGGAATGATGTCATCATATAAAACCATATAGTTGTGTCTATTTGCGGTATACTTGTATCAGGAATTTGAATATCTACCAACCGGGCATAACCGTTATGACTTTTAAATGAGATTAGTAGTATTCCAATTTTATTTTAAAAAAAATGAATTCAAGTATCTTCTAACCACGCATAACCGTGAGGACGTTTAAATGGGATTAGAATCAACTTGTCTATTTAATAAATTAATTTTGATATACGTCCCATACATGCATAACCGTGAGGACTTTTAAATGAGCATGGAAACACATAATCAAAAGTTTCAAGTAATTCACTCATGCATAACCGTGAGAACTTTTAAATGAGAGTGAATACTTTGGATTTTATTTTTTATTTTTATTTTTAAAAAAAAATATAAAATGAAAAACGAATGATTCCTGTTTAAAGTACCATATATTGACAAACTATATTGAATTTTGATGAGTGATTGTCGTTAGAAATATGATAGAAATAGAGATGGTCATGGAATTTTTACCAACAAAAAGTTTTTATAACTCTTGTTCAAATTTCTAAAGAAATTTACTAAATATACCGTCTTAAGTTATAATATATGATTAATATTAACACTTATCACTTTTTCAATCACTATTTATCTTTTCGATAATCATTAGGGAGTCAGATTAGTCAATGTAATCATTTACAATCATATTCAAAAATAATTATAAAACCAAATTTTCCAAAATGACTAATCTGAAACAAGGTCAAAAATGATTTTCTAGAAGGGGTTTTATAAAAAAAATGTCTGCAATTTGAAAATTATTTAAAGTGAAAAATATGTAGATATTTTCTTTGAAAAACGATGCAGTTACTGAATGTCTCAACATACATCACGCTTCACTTGTAACTTTTCTATCAACTAGATTAGCAATGTGATCTGCATCTGAATTTTTCTTTCACTCGAGATTATCATCAATTGAATGTCATAGACCGGATCGTGAATTTTCAACAATTTCTTGAAATCCTTTTTTCAACTTTTTAAATGAAATTCTTTTGAATTTTAATTGAAGCTGTGTAAATAATCAAAAAAACCATGAATATAGAGTCAACCGTAAAATAATCAAATATATTATCATCAACCAATAAAACACTACTATGAGTTAAAACTAATATATATGAAGTAGTTCAAAGACTCTAGAGATTTTTATATTGTTCTTGGCATAAGAATATAATTGGCCAACAATTTTGAATAAGTCAGAATCAACATCATCATTTATTTCATCATCACATTACTGGCTGATTTAATTCACATTACGGTGCAGATTATCACATTTAATATATCGTCCAAATAAATATACCATTACATGTTTTACCATTACGATATTTTTCATTGTTGTGCATTGTGATTCTGTCACCTTTATACTAGGCTAAGGAACTTTGCTTTGTCGCTTGTTGTGTCCCTAGAACAGCCAGAATCCAAGTAACACTATTATAGTTTCTTAACTTGCCACCATATCTACACGACGAAAGATTTTTGTGAACTATTTGTTTTTATAGGTCCATGGTTGTTAGTGGAAAAATATTTTGAAAAATATGTTTGTGAAGACAAAAAACTATTTACATATGTTCCTTTCGGCACCCAAATTGGTATAGTTTTCACGTGTTTGGGTCTATACCAGCAATTGTTTCGACTTTGTCCAAATTTTCTACAAATTGTGCATATTGAATTGACTTGATTAATTTCATTTCTAACATTTTCAGACTGATTATATCCAAGTCCTTGTCTAACTGTATGAACAGTTTGCTTCCCTAATAGCATATTCAACGATTTTTCACTTTTGGAAAATTTATCTAAAGTCGTTGACAATTGTTGGGCTTGTGTCTTGAGAGATTCATTTTTTTAATAATTGTGTGCACTTTTTAATAGAATTTTCTCTTCGAGTATTTCCGCTTTCTTTCAAAATCAGAATTTCATTTTCAAGCGATTTAATTTTAATTTTTGATTTTTTAATTTCTTCTTCAAATGTTGGACACTTATCACACTTAGGGATCCTATTTTGATAGTTTTTAACTAATTGGTGAAGTTGTTTATTTGATTCTATCAAAATATCCTTTTGTGATTTAAGTTTAGCGTACTTCCCCCTAAATCTTTCAAAACATCCATTTACTTCGTGGAAATATATAAGTAGTTGTGAGTGAGAAAGTTTTGATACCTCGCTTGGCTCGTCATACTATCGGTTATATCTCCTCGTAGGCTCAGTTTTACTCTTTCACTCTCACTGCTAGTGCTTTTACAATCATCACTTTTATTCCACATGGCTGTAGCATTTCTCCTTTTTAATTTCTTTTCTTGGCCGTGTTGATTTCGAGGATAATTGGGCTTGATATGATCGAATTTGTTGCACTTGTGACAAATGATCTCGTGTTCTTCTGAGTTGTCTAGTGCTTTGATTATTCTTCTTTTCAATTGTTGATTTGGAGTTGGATTTTCGTATTTGTGGTTCCACTTTTTGAATTTCTTTACTAGTAGAGCTATCTCAGCTGCTTCGTCATCACCGTCCTCATCACTGCTACTTTTTACTAATCCTATTAAGCTCGTTTCTTTAGCTGAGTCGATTGGGGAGGATTTCTCATTGTTGTTTACTTTTACACCATATATTGCATCAAAACATTCCAGATTTCCCGTGCATTTTCACAATGAGAGATAAAGTTAAAATTATCTTGGTTAATACGAGAATATAATATATGCATAGCAAGAGCATTAATCAAGATAATTTTCTCGTCTGTTATATCACACCCATTTTCAATAATATCCCAACATTTAATATTAACAGATTTTAAATAAAATTTCATTTTCAATTTCCAATTCAAAAAATCCGTTCTATTAAAAATAGGAGGGATAGTACTAGACCGACCCTCAGCAAAAATAGCCATTTTAAAAATTCAAATTTGTAAAAAAAAATTGGTCTTTGAAAAATCAAAATTTTTTAAAACAAAAATGCCTTTTGTTCCTCGCTTTGATACCACTTGTAGGATCGATTTCACCCTAAAGGGGGGGTGAATTGAGTGATGCTATTAATTATAAAAATTTAATGCGAAAGTTTGTATAAAATTATTTCAACACAGATATATCAGAATAGCAGCACGGATAATAGCAGAATAATAAATGCAGAAATAGAACGACACAAAATTTACCCAGCTTCGGCAAAACCCTGCCTACGTGCTGCTCCCAAGGTTTCTACTAGAAATTAAGCAGTCGGACGCTTACACACATAAACTTGCGACACCGGCGATCGACTAGCCTTAACTCTACGCTCAAAACCCTGCCACAACTCAGCCACTGAGTTGCGAATTCTCAAACTATGCCACGCAGTTTGTCCCCTAGTCACACCACTAGAAATTACACAATTTTAAAAGAGAAAATACAAATGTAAACTAATTCAAATAACAAAAACCCTAATTTAAAATATTAAGGTTCAAATAAAACAAGGTCGGCCCAAAAACGTTTAAGTGATGATCGTCCCTTTCCTTTAATTCCTTCGGCCCGGCTTTGTTTCCTTTTCCTTTGTCTTTCGTTCCCCTGTGCGAAACTAGGGCTTGTGAATGAAGTCGCCGCTTTGTCAAATTGAATGCATTGATGCTTTGAATCCTTTCTTCGGTTGATTATATTGGTCGCGGATTCTTCAGTTTAATCGAGTACTGCTATGTGCTTTTACTTTTCAATTTGCCTATGCTCGACTTGATTCGAGTTGAAAAATTTGTTCTTTTATGCTTTAACTCGAATGAACAATTTGCCGATAATGTTCATCGTTTATATAGGGTTCGAAACCCTTGGTTTTCATTCGTATATATTTGTTTGAGTTCGTCAATTTCTTTATTCGGCCATATGATTTTGATTCAATGTTTGAGATGATATCTGACTTATTCAATTTCGTATACTTTGGGTTACGTGATTATCACGATGTCGATCAATTTCGTGGCCACCACGGCTTGACTTGGTTTAACGATGTATTCTCTGATTTTCTGAATACCACGGCTTTGGGTTTCTTCATTTGAACTTGACATTTTTGACTCGGTCATTTGTGACTTGGGCACTACTGTTCATCTCTCTGGAATATTTAACTAGTACCTGCTGTTGCATAACTTCGGCATTTGACTTGAATTGTAAAACTACTGCTGACTTTGGTCATATATCTTGACATTGTGTTGCCGCCACATGAATTAAACTTGTTTATTACAGTTTGGTTTTTACCATGCTTTTTTGAGTCTGTGCATTTAATTCCCATTTGCTTCGAGACAGTTTCACTTGCGTACTGTCTGGTTCATATTGCATTGCTCTCTTTGTTAAACTATTTATTCTAGTCTGCGTATATGTGCAAACATACATTTGTATGTGTGTATGCACATATTCTGTTGCACCCTCTATTGTATTGTGTCCATATATATTTCCACTGAAAATGTTGCATGCTTCTTCATGTTGTTTACTGCATATCGCTTTGAGCCTTCTTCACGTTGACATTGTCTGTTCATTTGTGTTGGGCGTTGATGTGAACTGTGCTTGCATCTGCAGTGTTGTTTCATTGAGTTTGGTTATTCATTATAGCTTGTCTGGTTGTCATTGTGTGCATGTTCGTGTATTCATTTTGAAGTCTGACTGCATATATACATGCTGTTTCACACATGTATGTATCTGATTTTGTTTGAAGTTGCACTGGTTGTCTTCTTTTAGCCTTGCATTGTTGGTTCATCACTTGTATCCACTGCATACTTTGTTTGCATATCAACTTGTTAAAGTCACTTGTAATACAGTTTTCTTGTATCCACACATCTCTGGTCTCTGTAGCATATATTTGTTACTTGTTGTTGCCGTAGTGTTTCAGCCTTTAACTTGTACCATTCGAGGCATTTTGCATACAGTTGCATTGTTGGTCTTGCAAAACTAAAACTGTACTTGACTTGAAACTGATACATATTGAACTATTGTCGATTTGGCAAGTGTACTTCACTTGAGTCTGGGCTTGTTTGGTTGTGCTGCACTAAGTTGTTTGGTCGACACACTTCAAGTGGTCTGTAGTTTTACATTTACATATGTACCTGCATATGTATGTATAATGTGTTATTCATGTTGTTCATTCTTGTGGCATTTTCAACTTGTTGCATTGTTCACTGTATTTCACGGTTCACCACTGACGCTGTGTCGTATGGGCTATATTTGAACCCTTATGCTCGACAGTTTTGTGATATTTTGTAGTGCACCTGAGTTGAATCCATCTTGGAGCTCGGGTTTGACCTAGTGCTGATATCGCGACTTTATTTGTGTTTCACTTGAGTTGAACCCGGCTTTTTATTTAGGTTTGACCTTGTGCTCACCTGTCCCTGTAATTTTATCAAGTGTATATGTAACGACCCGCTATTTTGAACCATTCGCATCTGCACATGTCGGACTTGAATAATTCAAAATACTGAATTGTTAATTTAAAATTTGACAAAACTCAGATATACAGTAAATAAATAATCACCGAATCACGGACACAGAGTAATAATATGCAGCGGAAGTAAAAGAGATAGTAGTTCATGAAGCTACTATATAAATATATAAAATACATCAGAGTTTACAACAGAAGAGAAATACGATACATCAAGTACAAATCAGAATACATCACTGGAATCATCGAATACTGAAACAGAATAGATGGCTGGATCTTCAAGCAAAGCTCCAACTCCAAAGTGAGCCTCGAATACTGGTACACTCAGTCCGACCCGAGCGTAAAGCAAAACACAAAACACTCGAGTGAAGATTAATATTCTTATATCAATAAATCCAACTCAAGTGAAATAGCAATCGAAATACAAGTAACTCAAAGGATGTTGGAATCACCATCCTCTAAGGATCCGTTAAACTATCTACTATGTAGTAGTGTACGCTAAATAGATAATGTCCATCAGTAATATAAAGTATCAAAATAGTGTTAAGGCGTTACCATTATCCCCCTTAACACATTTTGTATAGATGTCATAGTCTATACAGCACTGTAAACTCCACCGTAAACTAGTGGGATATCAGGGCGTACTCCATAGGTATAACACACACAAAATTCGTAGTGGTCGCTTATATCGGGATACAAGTATGACAAGGCACATGAGGCAATGCCCAAGGTAGTGAAACTACCATTTACCTGATCCGGACTGGTGAAAACGCATCGCCGCAACGATCGCAACACCGCGAAACAACACTCCTGAAATTCCGAGGGTGCACCAATCAATAGCAAGTAATGAGTAGTTTACGAAGAAGTGTGTTCGCTCGAGGTGGCTAACCCCATTTGGCCCGGCACGGCTCCTGTTTTAGTCATTTCCAATTTGACACAAGTGTCAAGGCTATCCATTATCGTTCTCTTTCTTCAGTCATCACGTACATCATTACAACCACTTCATTCTGGATCATCACTCCACGTGTAGTTATTAAAGTGGTTTCGGTTTAGACAGAGAGTATGTCCATAACCGATTCCGGTCTCTTTAATAACTTTCGTAATTATCACACCGATTGGTCGTTTACTATATTTCAAAACCAAATAAAATTAAATTTCAATTAGAATTTGTAAACCAACCTTTCATTCGTCTTTTAATATCAATTTTCAAAATTTAAGTTTCAAAACTTCCAAATTACAATTTCAAAATCTTATAATTCAATTTCAACTTTTATTTAAACAATTCCAATATCAATTCAAGTTCGCATATAAATTTCAGTCCGAAATCATTTTAATTGATTTAATTGACATTCAGATCAATTTACATTCATTTATCGATTTCATTCAATTTCGTTACATTAATTTATCAATTCAAAACAACTAACATTGAATCTCCAATTCATTAATCAATTACTTAAGTCCATATCCGTTATATCAAAACTTACAAATTTAATTAAATTAAATTCGTCAAATCAAATTCTTTAAATTACAAGTCTTACATTTATTTCAATAAAACGCAATTATCTCTTGTTAAAGAAATTCAGTTACATTTATTTGTTTACTTAGTTACAAATCCCAAAACTCAATTAATAAAGAACTAAATTTCACATATTCAAGAAGTTCAATTTCACTTATTAACATACTTAAATAATTTCCCAAAGCTAAATAAATAAAGAAACCCAATTTCATTTATTAACGAAGTTCAAATTTCACTTATTCAAAAATTTGATTTCTCTTATCAAAGAATTCAAATTTTTATTCAATTAACAAATATTTCAATCCTTTTCAATTATTAAATAATTTCAATCTTAATTATTAATAATTTCAAATCTTAATAGTTGCAACTTCATTATAAATTCAAACTTAATTATTAAATCATTTCCACTTAATTATGAATTCAAACTTAATCATCAAATCATTTCAACTTAATTACAAATTCAACTTAATAATTTCGAGCTTAATTATAATTTCAAACTTAATTATAATTTCAAATTTAGTTATTAAATGATTTCAAACTTAATAATTTCAAAACTCAATTATTACTAATTCCAAATTATTTATTAATAATTCCAAATTTAATTATTAACTAATTAAATTTCAAACAATGTTCTTTCATCAATTACTAAGTTACATTTGTCCAGATTTTAATCTTTACATTTTCCTTTCGTAAAATTCAAATTCCAACTTCATTTCAAAACTTATTCTTTGCTCGAATAAAATCATTATTTTATTTTTAAATCAATTTATTGACCAATCGGATTTTATTTAATTCTCTATTCTAAGTCAAATTCATTTGGGTATATATCATTTCAACCCGATTCCAATTTCAATTCAAGATCAAGCATAATAAAGGGAACTTGCAGTGTGATAACTGGGATGGTGTCAAATTAAATAAACAAGCAATAACAACAACCAATAACAATTCAATAATTAATTCAAATAATCCCGAAATAATCATATTAATTCACATTGTTGTTTGTGCGAATTAATATAATTATTTCTAGAATCTACACTATCATTTCATGTAGATTAAAGATTATTACATTAATATTTATACGGTTCTTCACGATATTTATTATTCAATTTCAAACTTCATCAATTTATACAACATATGTTTAAATGGTTCAAGGTGTCGTTAACCCTATTTCTACGTCTCAATTTATTTAACATTTAAAAGGGGTCATATTTAACTAATCAAATTCAACACATATGTCGATTCAAATTTTTAACTATCCTACGTCAAATTCAATTGCATAATATTTATCACTTTATACATTACAATTTAACATCCAATATAAACAACAAACAATCAAACAATTATCAACCAAACTGTATTACCGTCGTATAAATGATTAACCGATAATGGTGTCCGATATCATAGGTGAACAGATACTGGTAATAACAGTGTACATAACTAACAACAGCATATTTCAATTGTCGTTTCAATTGAAATCAGATTTAATAAATAAAACAATATTAATCATGAGTGATTGCTCACCTTTCGAGGATAGAGAGATGAACGAGAATGAGAGAAGTTACGAATCCAAGCATGAATTCCAAAGCGAAGTGAGATGGCCACAAATTAGACGAACAAAGCTGATAAAAGGGAATCGACGATTTAAATCAGAACTAGATCGATGAAGAAAATTGGCATACGTGAACTTATATATATATATAAGTATGTATAAATATATATAAAGTCTATTTTAAGTTCAAACATATATTAAATTAAATATACATATATATTTCAAAACCCATTGTTTCAAATTGAAACACATATATTTCCATTCACATTCAATATTATCATTTCATATTAAAATAAATACTCGAGTCTGGACATAAATGTTATATCACAATCTTTATATATTACATATAAAGTAATATTAAAAATCAATGTAATTTCGAAAACAAGGTTTAAAACAACATTATTTATTTAAACATTGTATAGGTTATTTCAAAACACAACAGGAAAAAAAAATCTAGTTCAAACTAATAACCAAAATATATTGCATTCTAAACCAAAATGAAAAATCAATACCTCATGCAAGAAAATGTATCATGCATAACTATAGTACATAACTGCTAACTAAATAAATATAAATATACTAACATGTCGAAAACACAACATATATCAAATATATAGTAGGAAAGAAACTTACGGCAGCCACTAACTTTAGAAACATATATATATAAAACTATTATAAACTCAAACCAAACAGACCCCATATATAAATATGTGCAGACCCAAAATAAAAAAATATGCAGGCTTCCCATATATATTATATGATATATGTACAATCTAATAGCATAACCTGACACAACACCATTATTATTATATTATATAAAAAAAAATCAATTCATAACATATCTAAAAAAAATCTTTTTTTTATAAAACAATAAGAAAACCATTATACATGGAAAATCTGATGGGTTTAAAACTCATACCAATAGGTTAGAAATTATTATTATTTTTACACAAGCACCTACTTTATATTGAAACGTATGTATTAAGATTAAGTCAATACAAAGTTTGAAGCGCATACACATAACACTCCGCAAATTATTTTGAAATCTATGTATATACAAACTTTTATAACCTTATGAACTTATGACTGTATATATAAATTTTATGAACTAACCCATAATATATAATTTGTATATATATGTAAAATTGTATATTCTCATCTAGGCTATGAACTCACATCATAAACTTTCCCAAAGTATTAATAAAGTTGTGAATACAACATATTATATACATATAAACATAACAATATGTTAACAAAACATATTTTATGTAAACAAATACATTGCTGAATATATTTATATAGCAGATAATATACAGACCTTATAACTTATAAATAAACTGACATAACTAACAAATTTTTAAACATATAAGTTGACTATAAAACAACTGTGATATTTAAAATATACAAACCAGCCTAATACTGTAAATAATAACGTAGCCTACAAAATCTAAAAGTTTATGTACATACTTAACAGCTAACAACTAAATAATAACAAAGCAGGCGACATGCACATTAGAAACATATGAATAATATATATTTTCCACAGCAAAGAAAATAGCTTTACATATACAACTGACTAATATGTGAAATAAATATATGACTAATATAGCTCAATATAAAAATGGAAGGAGGAGAAAACAAACCGCTGAGCATTGGAAGAAGGCACGGCTGCCCAAGGTTCGGCTGTTAGGTGTGCAGCCCGGGTGAGTGCGTGGGCACTGGAAGGCCGAGAGATGATTCTTGAGCGTGCTAGGCTGAAGAAAGAGAAAGTGCGGCAAGTATGATGAAGGAAGGACATCAGTCACGCTCAAGTAGGTGGAATGGTTTCAAGTGGTTCGGACAGAGAGGCAAGCATGCGCGCATTTGTTCTTTCTTTTTCTTTTCTTTTTTTGAGTAAGAGGAGAAGGCAGCCTTTGATGGCTTGGAAGGGGAAGCTAAACTGGGAAGATGAAAAGTGAATAGCCGGGAAGTTTGCATGAAATACTCAAAATGAGGTGGCAGCTCATCATATTTCTTTTTTTTCAATTTTTTTTTTAAAACATGCACGCCCCGAAAAAAAGAAGAGAGAAAGAGGGACACGTAAGTGTCAACATGCAAAAGTGAAATATATATGTATGAGAACTAATACAATTTCCTTTACAGTAACAAAGCAAAAGGAAAAAAAATGTAGAGTGAGGAGCAACGAATCAACCATTATGAATTGAAACAATGGAATTGTAAAAAAAAATTTGGAATAGAAATAGTCAAAATGTGAATGCATGAGTTATTAAAGCGAATGGCATTGATGCACGGAAAAATGAAGGGGCATTTCGTCGATCGTACCGCATACAGGACTCCGAATTTGACAATCGAATGTACCGTAGAGATCAGCACGATGATACGGTCAAAACAATATACATATATTAGTGGTATGATTTAATTATAAAAATTTGAAATTTTTATACTAGTGGAAAATGCATGAAAACCACAGAAAAATAAGATCGACGGAGCCAAAAATGTCCGAATTTGAAAAAATGACAAACTGACGTCTTGCTCAGAAGATGATTTAGAATTTTTCTATGTAAAAATATTTTAGTTTTGAAAATGTTTTATTTTCAACGTTTTTTAACTGATTAAATTGAAGTAATTTACGCACGAAATAAACTTTCATATTTTCGGACGAAAATTTACCCGTTGCTATATTTAACTGGACGCATTCCAAATATCAAATTTATATTTCAAAATTTTATCGTTTAGATTCCATAAAATTTCCATTAATAACGTTATTAAAACCAACTAAATTTACGGTCGTTACAGTATATATCGGTGTGCACGGCCTTGTGGCGTGTACAGTGATACACTGTGCATGTCACAATCTGTTTGTGTATGATGAATTCAAATTTAAATGATGACGAACCACCCAAATAACCGAGGCAAATAATATTTTCGAAATTACATTTTATTTTATACTACCAAATATTTTCTTTTCAATTTTACTGCGTCAGTATTTATTTTTGCAGATTGCTCAGATGTTGGATTCAATGTGGAATAAAGTTGAAGATAAATTATGGGTGAACAAGCGATATGTAGTGAGGACATTTGTAAATGAAAGATTGTGATGTAATTGAATTTGTATTGTAATCAAAATTGTATATGTACAGTGAGAGCTTGAATTTATACTATTCAAAATTGTAATAAATATTTGTTTGAATAAAATATCCGTTTGAATTTAAATTCGTTATTTATTTTATTCACCAAATATTTATTTAATTATGTGAAAAATAAAATAGTACATTAAAAAATACATTTAAATGAATATATATATATATATGTTTATTATCATCAAACAAAAATCATATGCTTGCATATTCAACAATGTCGACCACGAATACCACCACAAACTTTATTTTAGGACATCTCTAAAAACAAGGTTAATCAAATCTATAGAATATGCTGGGACATTGGTTGGCCTAAAAGACATAATCAACCACTCAAAGAATCCGCCGGGTGTCCTAAATGCGGTCTTAGTAATGCTGTCATCAGCTACCCTAAGCTGATGAAATCTAATGGCTAGACCAAGCTGAGAAAATACTGAAGAGCCAACTAATTGGAAAAGATCAACTATCTTAGGGAGTGGATAATGCTTCTCCTTTGTGAGCTTATTCAATTCTCTATAGTTAATGCAAAGTCGAAGAGAACCACCTGCATTGGTAGCGAAGACGATTGGCGCTCTCTATTTCGATATGTTTCTTCTTTTGAAACATTTCTTAAAAGCTCACTGATCTACTTGCTCAATCCCTTCCTTTCCCTGGGCGCCCTATGCCCTACGGGTAATGCCACTGGCTAGCAAAAGTCACTATCTCTCTTAAGGGGACAGTCCCCTAAACTCCTCAAAGATGTATGGAAAATATCTGACGATGGGAACCAAATTTAACTTTGATGATGATGAATTGAGGGAATAAAGGAAGCTTAACATAACTAACTCTTGCGGGTTACAAGAAATCTCGAGGGACCTACAGATGCTTGTCTCTAGTTTAATAACTCTCCTCTCGCAGTCTAATATAGCACTATGTGTGGATAGCCAATCCATTCTCAAAATCATCCCATACCCTGAAATTCCCAAAACATAGGGCTTGTAGTCAAATTCTACGGCTAGGATAAAAATTTTCAAACCCCTACAAACCATAGCCAAGAGCGTCGATCCTCCTATGGGGTTTGAAACAAAAATTGGATCTATTACTAAAGAAATGTCTAAGGCAAACAATCCACATGAGAACTAAAGATAAAAGAGTGTGGTGCTCCAGAATTGAAAAGAGTCCAAATGGGTAAATCAAAAATAGAAAGAAAACTTTCCTACCTAGATTTGGTCTGCAGCTGGAAGGTGTTGTATCCAATATCTGAATCTGTGTTGTAAGTGCATTCATTGCCTGCCTCGTTTTCTAAGGACAAATCCTACTAAAGTGACCAAGCTGCCCACAATTGAAACACCTACCCTTCATCATCTTATTCTTACAGCCCCTTGCGTAATGACCAACCAGTCCACAGCTATTACATTTCCCGCCTTTCTTGATCCGCTTCTAATGTCCTCCTTCTTTCCTCTTGTCCTTATCCTTCCACTTCTTCTTAGAGCTTGTAAGAACCTTCTCAAGCTCCCTCTTTTGCTGCCAAGATGTAGGCCGAACACTCTGTCGGTCTTCCAAACCTAACCGCCTAAACCTTTGCTCCATCTTCTCAAAACTAACCCAGTCTTCTCAGAATCCCCTGTGTCAGAAAACATTTTGCCTCCTATACTAGAGAAGTCCTTGCATAGCTCAAAAAAGGGGGTTGATGTGGGTGGATTAAAGGGATTTTCATCTACTGGTGTTGTATTGAGCATTTTCCCTTGCACCCCTGGCACCGTAGCTCTACGGAACCAGTCAGCCATTCTATGCAAAGAAAAGAGAATTTAGGCTTGAAAGAATCGAAAGAAGATTGCAAAAGATTTGGAGGTTTTTTTTTTATAAAAACTCTTTTGTACTTAAAACTATTTCTAAGAGTTCCTTTCAAAAAAATAGTTTTAAAACAAATTATTTTGGAAAATACTACTTTTAAAATAAATTTTTAAGGATCCTGTAACCTTAGGCTCTGATACCAAGTGAAATACTCCCATACCCCTTACTATACCCAAAAGGACACATTAAAAACGCGGTGCCTTCTAGGTATAACTGAAATTAATATATATTGAAATTCATAAGACAAAAATAGGTAAAAATAGTGAAAACAAAAATAATACTTATTCAAAACAAAAAATTCATAATTGCTTCATAAACCAAATGAGTCAAATGCAAAATATATCATACATGTCACAAAATCCAATATGTCTCATGAAATAAAAACTCGTAGTCTCAACAGATATCAGAGTATAAATATCCCTCTCAAGTTCCAGTACAAAAATAGAAAAAAGAAAATAAAAGTAGGGAAATACATATCAGAATCTTCTCCCAGAAACCTCCAAGTAACCACGATTTACTATCCTCTCCTTTGATTGCCTATGAAGGTAAAGGGGAAAATAGAGGAATGGGGCACACTAAAAGTCTAATAACTATAGTAACTGCTAGAATCTTTAAGCAAACTAAAAGTAATAGACTCTTTAATAGTTCGAGTACATAAAAGGAAACAAATGAAATATAAAAGAGATAAACTGGAAATAAATACAAATAAACTATTGTTCAACTAGTAAGATAGGTTAACTTTGATTATTTGCACTTGTCCTTGATAGCTGCCTTGATTAGGTAGAATTCTTAGTCCTATAGTTAGGCTGAAATCCTAATTCTAACCTTTGATCAGCCTGCTACTCCATAGAATCTACTATGGACCAGACGTACCCTAGACTTTGGTGTCTACGAAAGACACACTTACTAAGCTTGGAACTCATAAAAATTTATGAGCCATCACTGGCAGCCGCACGCGTGGCCACCACTAAGCTCGCATTCTTGTTGTTCCCCCTTTTGACCTTTTATTTACCCTAGACAACATAAGTGTGCCCCTCGCCTCACTTTGGGATTATGTGAAGCACCTTGTCTCGCTTCAGGGTTATGTGAAACATCGTGTCCATAGAAAAATAGGGAAAATTTTGTTGGTACTAGTCCCTATCAAACAATAATCTAGTTGCGCCCCTTGTTCAAACCCTCTTAATTTGAACTACCGTAGATTGACCGTTACTTCAACTATAAGCATATATGCATACCTCTCGCTTCATTTCGAAATTATGTGAAGCACCTCATCTCACTTGAGGATTATGTGAAACACTGTAACCATAGAAATATTAGGGGACAGTTATTTGGTACATGTCCTACTCTTCTCTTTGCTTATTAACTTGGATAAATTATTTAAATAAGCCTTTATTTGTATCAATTACAATTATTGCTTATTAATTTATCCTAAAGCACCATAGTTTCCATAGTTTACCATAGTTTCCTTAGTTTATCAACTTATAACTTACGTTATAACCATGCTTATTACTTAACCCAAGGTCTAAGTGTAAAAATAAGCATCTTTCTTCTTTTATTTTTTTTAGTTATAATTCTAGGTTATAACTAGGCCAATCTTCTTAATTCAGTCCAATTAATATCATAATTAGGCATAATCTCTGACCAATTTCATTTATATTACAGTTTTTATAATTTACATCTTATATTCCATTATTTCAGATTTCTTATAATTTAATCCAATTTCGTGTAAATTCTATTTTAATCCATACGCAAAGAAGAAGAAAGAGAAATAAAATAAAACTGAATATAGAAGGAAATACAAGGCGTAAGAAGAAGATGTAAATAATGCATAAATACAGTAAATAAAATAAAATGCTATAAATAAACTATAGATAAATAGAATAGCTATAAATAAACTAAAATTAATTGAAAATAATAGTTAGAAAAAATAGACTAAAAATAATTCTAAAAATTGTAAATAAACTACTAAAAATGTTGCTCCAAAAATCATAGTAAAACTACAACTATTGGAAACCCTTTAAATTACTTAAAGAAATTTAAAATAATTACAATCACTCACCTCTGGTCTTTAGCTCTTCCCTTTAGGTCTTCCTGGATCCACTTGAGGTTGTTAAATATTTTTATTTAAAAAAGTTTCCTCCTTTGAAAATTATTCCTTTTAGGGTTCTTCCTGAAAAGATAAACCCAAGCGGAGAAAATCTAGAATGAGAAAAAGTGTTCGGCCCAGGGTTCTATTTATAGGTGTAAAAGTGGAACTCGGACCATTGGATTTGAGGATTGAACATGATACAACCACATCATAGGCTGAATATGAGCCATCGAATGCAAGAATGGAAGGGCTAGATTGAGCGAAAGAATGCAAAACAATGCATAGGAGGCTTCTGGAACGAAGTAATTTTCTTCGTTCCTCAAACATTAGGCGGGTCAACCTTGAGGTCGACTGCCCATAGGGCACGTTCAACCGGTCGGTCGACCGTTGACTGGGGATGGTCGACCTCTTGGTCGACCTCCCAATGTATGTACATTAATGTTTTTTATCTTGTTTATTCTGTTTCTTGCTCCTATTAACTCGGATTTTGACGTTCTATACATGAAAATTGACCAGAAAATTACCATGGACATAATGGTGCAACTATCTTTGCTCAATTCTGATAATTTAACAAAGTTATTTTATTATTTAATTAATTAACGAATTAATTAATTTTTACGGGTTAAATTTCGAATTGTTACAAAAGTATTTTCTATATAAAATACACATTTTTGTACTCTTTAAGCGTACGACGAAGAGAATTAAATGATTTAGTAAAATGTGATATATGACACATGAATTTACTTTTTCAGTAAGTTCCCGACTTGTTCGTTCGAAGCTACACATTCATTGACCTTCGAGTTGTATATGTCAATGATATGAGGCCATTATTGTGATTAAATGATTTTGTTTTCCAGTGTGGCATTGACTTACAGTTAGTAAGCCATTAAGTGAGAACGTGTTGTATGGGACGTACAGTTACCACTTTTTGGGTTACTATATGGAAGTTGGTGACAAATTTCGATGGTGGTGATGCTGGTACTAGGCTGGCGGGCCATACATTGACTGGTGGGTCAAACATTCGACTGGTGGGTCGATTAAAAGTTTGGTGGGACTTTATTTAGAATGGTGGGTCTACTATAGTACTCAGAATGTTTTGGCCATTTACTAAAAAGCATGCGACGATGGTATGGATCCACTTTTATTATATATTTTGGTCAATTTTAAACATTTTCACCTTTTATCTGGTGTTGGCTTTATACATAGCCTTAGTGCTATATGGTGATTTTATAAACAAGGTGACTACATTTATGGTGTTTTGAACTCTTATACGAGTTCAATATGGTGTTTTGGTGATTTCGATCTTGGTGTTTATTGGTGTTATGATTTTCTATCGCTTAACCTTAACAAGTAAGCGAATTGGTGTTGATGGAAATGGATGTTGTTATTTATTACATGAGATTTATCTGTTTTGAACCCTTAACCGAGTTCAATGAGTTATGTGATTTATGTGTTTTGAACTCTTAACTGAGTTCCATGAGTTATGAGATCTCTAAGATTACTGTGGTTTTCTTTTGAGATTTTATATAATTTTATCAGAATTTATATTACCAGCAACCTTCTAAGAAGGAAACATCAGTATTGAGCAGGTGTCATTCATGAGTTAATCCTTGTGATAATTCAGTGTTTTCCATCACTTGGAATTTACGTAAATCTGAGTTTGTATCATTCCTTTTGATTAAAGGAATGTTTCCTTATGATAAATTATATCTCATTTATCATCTACTAATCAGTTTATGTAAGCTAGACTGACCCGTGTATTTTTTATACACAGGTCAGACTGAGTTATTTCAAGTTAGCCATCTGTTGTTGAATACTGCTTAGCTGCTTTCGCTTTGGATTATCTATTAGTGGGCTTTTGTATAGTTTTGTAGTCTTTTTGTATAGTTTTGTGGTCTTTATGTAAACTCTTAACATGTACTTATTTGTTTATAGTTTTGGCGATATAGGTCAACGTTTACTTGAGAGATAGAGGAGAAATCGAAGGAGGAAACTTATGGTGATATAGGTTGGATGTATAGGTGGCATGTGCATGAGAGTGATTAGAGATTTGAAGAAGATAATTATTAAGGTGATTAGTATTTTAATTAGTTAATTAATTATCTTATTAATCTCTTTTTTAAATTGGCCATATCTTTTACATACAGGGTCCGTTTCGGATGTGGTTTCTTGCATTGCACTCATGTTGGAAAGATATATCTTTTGGCCATAGTTTGGATAGCATTTGTTGTGGTAAGTGATATTGTGTCTCACCATACTATGATAGTTATATAGTATTATATCGATGTTCTGGAATGGTTTTTGGTTTCAAAGTGCGAATTTCCTACACCTAGACACCTATTAGGATTTTACAAAATAAAATAAAATTACTTGAAATGATTACATATCGAATATAATATTTTCGTCATCGATATGCCATTTCAAGGAAATTATTACATTTGGACTATTTTTGATATGATCGCCTCATTAGTTGATATGGATGTAATATACATGTTGTATGTATGTTGTTTGGATGTACGTATGATTGTTGGTTGTAGGTTTGGTTGTTTAGCTTGTTTGGTTATTTTTCGTTTGAAGCACGATTTAGAGGCGATCGAGTGTTAGGGAATATCTTGTGTGTTGGGATTTCATACACGCAAATATCTAACAAACGAGATAGGTTGTATAGGAGGGTTGGGATACGTTTCGACTGATTGGAAGGTGGAAGACGAGGCATCAGACTTTGAGATGGATGTTGGACATTTTCGTTTGCTTTTGAGTTATCCGTTATGGTTAAGTATATGACTAAAGTGGTTGGTACTAACTACTGTAGAGTGTTAAATATCCATCACTACTGTTGATTAGCGATTTTTCCGACTTTGGCTTGGACGTTGAGGAGATTTTATGGTGTGTGATGTGATGGTTTATTCGTGTGACCTACTTAGAGTCTTCATTTTGTTGCTATACGGTAAGCGATTGAGATGGTGAGGTGATGATGTGACGCTTTGATGTGTGAGTTGGTAGCTTGGATTATGACTCGATGGTGTATGTAGTAGGTTTCGAGGTTGATGATTTCATGAGTCTATAGATCGTGTTGGAGGTGTTGGCTCGATCGCGTTATGAGAGTATGGCGATGTAAAAGCATGATGAAAAACCTATATCTTCGGTTTTTGACTTGTGGTGGGAGTAGGTACCAATGATTAGACATTCTGTATCTTCGGTTTGCTAGTCATGAAGGGAGTATGTACCGACAAGGCTCGTGGTGGGAGCTATGGAGTGGAGGAACATGGTGGATTCCAGGATAATGGAAACTGGATTGGGGGATTTGGGCTTGGATCTGAATTGTGCGACTAAGGCTCTGGTTGATAACTTAAAGTGTTTTCTATTATACTTAAAGTAGGGGTATTGTATATTGGGGATGCCTCGGTAGCGAGGACCCCTAGACCATGGACATGTGGCTTTGGGTCAAGGGTCCAGCTTTGGGCTACGAGATAGCTATTGAGCTTTGAGCTGCGTGATACATGAGTACGATGAAACCCGAGATTTTTCCACTAGTCCCTAGTAGTATGGAGGCTATACGAGTTATTATATATTTAGAGCATATTGGGTGATAGTTAGTATTGTTTGAGGATTCTATATTTGTTATGGTTGCTTCACTAGCCATTTGTCACCTTAGGGATGTCACATGAGGTAGGTATTGTGCATTGGGATACCTATACACCCTAACTTTATTTGATATGGAGTAGGTATTGTGGATTGAGATACCTAGGCACCCGAACAATTTACTGAGTGTGGAGTACCCCTTTTACGATGTTATAGAGTAGCATATTAACGATGTTATATGCCGACTCTTTAGTTGTAGGGATAAGTCGGCTATGATTCGTATACCCTATGTTCTGCATGCTATATCAACTTTTATACTATTTTGAGATTGTTTCTTGCTCACACCAAATAGTTATTTGGTCTGAGATTTTATGTTTTGCTTCTTATTATCTCGGGTACTCTTAGAGGGTAGATTAGAGAGCAGATGTGAATGGAATTTGGGGTTCTGCAGATGGATTAGCAAGAGATGACGTTTACTCATATTTGTATTTTAGTTTATTATCGTATATTCCATCGTTTAATACGGCGGAGCCTTGATAATGTTTGACTTTCTATTGGTAGAGACAATTATTAGTTGGGTTTATGTATCAGTTGAATAAACTCTTTTACTTTTGTTGTATAACTCTGTAGATCATATACTTTGATGGTTAGTTCACATTGTTATTACTATCTCAACTGTTTTATATCTGTCTTGACTATTATATTTTATCTAATATGATGTGAGATATACGACATGTTTTATGATCATTGATATTTCTTTCTTCTTCTTTTCCATTATCTTCTCTTCTATTTATCTTCTTTACTTTTTCTTTCCTTTGACAATTGTTCTACATATTAGGTGTATGGTAGTTGTTACATTTGATATCAGAGCTTATAGTTACATGATTTACTTAAGCTGATACCATGATTCAGTAGAGATGAGGTGTGAATTATCTCCTTAGACTAGATCTAGACTGTATGCATATACAAGAGAGTTTGTATTTGTTGTATATTTTGGTACTGAAAACTATATAGTAGTATATATAGTGTATAAGTTGTATTGCACACACAAGCAGTATTGATGCAATTGCTTTGTGAGAGGTGGATCATCCCTGTTATATAGTAGGAATGATCTACATATGAGAAATACCGCTATTGGTTATATTTTTCAGAGTTGAGGAGTGGGCAAGATCGGGGTCACTAACCCTGATTGATAAAATATGTTTGTAAAGATGGTGCAAATCATTTTCTGGAATGCGCAAGTTGCTCTAAATGATTATGGTATTCAAGTGCTAATGGTTAAAGTCGACTTTACCAAGCTTTTTAAAGACTACAGGAGTCTAGAAGGAAGACTGTTCCTAGGAACAAAGTCGGCTATTGAAAGGCATGATTGGATGGTTACTTGGACGGGGATCTTCGACGAATTGGAGTTAGATGATGCAATGAGGTAGAAATTAACCTCTAGATAACACAAGGGATGAACAATGAAACAATGGAGTGCCTCTATAGCTTCGATTCCTAAGGATCGATTTATTTGGGATTAGTTTATAGTTTGCTTCGAAGAATGAAAAGTTCAACATTAGGTTGAGTGATCATCTTAGGAAACGATTTATTAGTCGTATAAAAGAGGCCTTTGAGAAGATGATCGAGAAGGGCTTATGATGAGAGAGCCTGTACCCAATGTAGAAGGGTTGCCCAAACTAGCTGCGTAGGGATAAACCATGGAAGTGTATGCACTGATTGTTGTTTCGATTTCATCAAGTGCTCCATCGGTGAAAGAGAAGGAAAATGGCATATCATTTAAAATATTGTTTCCACTTATGGAGTTTCCATATATGTTTTATTTAACGTCGAGGTTTCTCATTCCTTCATATTTAGTGATTTGATAGACAGATTGATATTGCAACTTGAGTTAGTTAACCGACCTTTGATTATGTCAGACCTAGTTAGGGGCTCAGCCAGCCTATACATGGTTTGTCGAGATTTTGTCTTATCGAGTCATGGATATTTGTTTGTTTGCTATTGATTTGTTTTGGGTTTTGATTGGGTAAGGTATTATAGTTTGAGAATGGACTAACTATAGGGGATACATAATAATGGTGGATTGTAAGAGGCCGTTGGTGACAACTTGGCCGTGGAGAAGAAAATAGTAGTGATTAATTACCTTTAGAGAATGGGATATGGTTGGCTTTCTATATTCACTCGATATTTCACATGATAAGTTGTCGTCTATGCTTGTAGCTAAAGATTGTCTGGACATATTCGATGAGGTGACCGGATTACCACCTGTTTAACAACTGTTTTTCTATGAGTTAGAAAATCTTCGGTAAATTTTAATTAAAATTAACCGCAAATGCACGGCATACAATGTAGTACGTGATGAGTACAGGTCGATCCGTAGGGAATTGTTTAGATTTTAAAATTCTAGTCAATCAAATTATACCAAATTTGAGATTGTGATTAGCGAAAAATGTAAGAACTAGCTAGAAAAGGTGAATGAAAATATGAGTTTGAAAAACAATTTAGAGGCAAATCCACTCTCATATTTTTGTAAATTAACAAATATGTAATCTATGGTCTCTCTATTTTGATCTTAAACGTAATTAGTGATGTATTTATCATAAGTATGGTTTATTTATGTTATTAATTGATATAACTTAAACCATTAAGCTATAAAACAACACATAAAACCACTTATCAATTTCAATGAAGTCAAAACAAAAGCTATTTTATGTATGATCCATTCATTATTGTATTTAGTAAAATAGATCATCAAATTTTTGTTCTACTTTAATTTCATAATCAAAAATCAATTAGTAAAATGATGATATAAATTGTGTTCATGTGGAGTAAGCATAGCTCATTTGCAATAACAGCATAGGCTATCCAATTCCATTTAAACTTACATCAACATTCATTTTCATGAAGCATAAATGAGATCATAAATCACAAATTATGTTGAATTTACATACTTTTAGAAAGCTTCATTGCCCCTGAATTTAAAGGGGTTTAGATACTCATTTGTGTTATCCAATCAACACATGTAAATTTCAACATTTTAAAACAAGCAAAATGAAAGCTATTTGAAATAAAAAAGAATTACACTACTTGCATGAAAATAAAACTAAGCTACTAACATGAAATTAAAGAGCATGTAAAAAAAAATGAACAAGAAAATTAAATAAGAACAAGAAATAAGTAAAAGAACAAGAGGCTTAGGAAGGCATTTTTATTTCATATGACTTTGAGCTTACAACTTGTATGTTAATTTCCTGAGTGATTAAAAGAAGAATAAGATCCATTACATGTACATAAGGGTTATATATACATGCACAAAACCCTAATTCATATTTTAGGGGGCTTTCCAAAATACCTTTTAAGAAGTGTGGCCACTAGGTAATCATTAGCTTATAATTAGTTTGTCATTAAGTATGCATGAAACTTTGACTTCCACTAACTTGTCCATCAACTTCTAATTGAAGATTAATGTAACAACCTGCATTTTAGCTATTTTAAATTTTTGGATTTAATATGATTATTGAATAAAAATGGTTAGGAATAAATATTTAACAAGTATAATGTAATTTACTGGACGATTAAATTGTCTAAGTTTAATACTAGAATTATTTAAATAATAGAATCTTGAATTAATGTGAATGAAGAAAATATCAAAATTGATTTAAACTTTATTTAAATAAGAATGAAGATTGTTAGCATTTAAAATAGGATTTAAAAGTGAACAATTAAAAATTTAAATCTTTATATTTTAGTTGATGAGTAAAGATAGCCATTTTGGTCACTATCTCGTATTTCAATGAAACTAGTTTCATCGGGTCCGTAATAATGAATTATAGTAGGATTTCAAGTTTTGTTGCGATCGGAATCGTCATTTTGGTCGTGCGAGCTTGAAACGCGTAGAATTTAATTTTAGAGTTTAATTTAAATAATTGATTTTGAAAAGCTATCTTCTGCATGCAATTCAATTAGGCCTCAAGACTAGTTCCATTGCATTCGAAATGGGGGCAAAGCATTAGGAAGGCCAAGCGACACTCTTTGTTTGGAGCGCGAGAACTTGAGGAGTTTATAGGCGAGATATTTTCTAATATTATATAATAATATATATAAGAAAAAAAATCAGACCCGTTCATCATGCCATCTTCGTATCTATTTCCAGTAATCCCCCTTTCTCTTCCTCTTATTTCAAATCGAGCAGATCATTTCGGAAAAAAAAGAAAAAAGTGGGCACGCGATAGAACTGCGTTCGGGTAGGGGGGCAGTGGCACTTGGATGCTTGCAAGTGGGGCGAGCATCGCGATTAGGGTTTGCTAGTTCATGGCTTTGCTCGTGAGGGCAGCCATGAACGTTGACGTAGGGTTTCGAGGCGTGCATGGCCTTGGGCACGGTGGGGTGAAGGCTGGTGGTCAGCGACACAAATTTGGGGTGGCGGCGTTCAATTCAAAAAAAAACGATTGAGGTATCGCGATGGCTGGGAGATGGAAGCATGCTTGTACATGTGGGGACGAACGCGTGGGGTTAATTTTTTTTTTTAAGATTATTTTAGTTGGTTAATTATGTTCTAATAAATCATAATGCTAATTATCGTATGTCTTATCCGTACGAGGTCCGATATGAGCGAAATGAGTCGCAATGGATTCGAATCAATGTCGTCTACAAGATGAAATTGGATTGGCATTTATATAAAGTTGGAATATTTTCAGTTTCAAATAAAAGATGAATGTTTATACGCTCCGAAGTACTAAAATATTTTTTATGTAGTCAAATTTATATTGTGAAGTGAATTGAATTTATTGATTATTGTTTGATAAATTTAATTAACATCTGAATTAACTGATAGAATTTGAATTGAAAGTTAAATTGAAATGGAATTTAATGGCCAGTTTAATACCTGATATTGATAACTATGATATTGTTGTGAATTATTAATTGTTTGGATGTTTGTTTGTGATGGATGAAAATTGGTTGATGTTTGAATGATTGGACATTTATTATATATATATATTCCATTATCATCAATATATATATATATATATATATATATTCTATTATCACTCTGAATATCATTTGGCAGATATAATTGTTACTCGAATTATTTTGAATAAATTAAGAATTAGGTTGGAATGATATATACCTGTGACATTTGTTTTGGATTGAAATGATATATATCCATCCCTGAATTAAAATTGAAATAATTGATTTACTTAGTCATAGGATAGAGAATTGTATACGGATACCGGATTTGGTTAAATTAAATGGTTTAGAAAATTTTCGATTTGAAATTATTTAAAATGATTTGATTTAAGAATTAAAAATCGAATTTATGGAAATCGAATTACTTTCGAACTTGAGCTCAGAATGTTGAAATTTAAATTAGATAACAGGAATTGTTTTTAATAATCGAAGTTGAGGTTTTGAAGTTATAATCGAGATATGATTTGAATTTCAGAAAATTCATTTGTTTTAAAAAATTGGAATTTAATTCAAACTTTGAATATTGCTAAGTAAAAGTATTATAAAACGATATTTCAAATTTGAGCACGGAAATGAATTATATTTGAAGATGTGGGTTTTAAATGGAATTTGGACAGTTAATTTGATTTAAGTGATTTGAATCGATATTTTAAAAATCGAATGCGAAATTGATATCATTTTAACAATTTTAAAGTGGTTTAGCAAGCTCATATACACCATTTCATTTAATAAATGAAAGTGATTTCTTTTGTGTTATTCGACGTGTATTAATGTGACTTGTTCACACAATTTAACAACTGCAATTAAACAACCAAACTTGATGATCAAAGCATAGTAGACATCCATGACAAATATATCACATCATCATTATCATATATTTGTATATATACATATATATATACACATAAATACATATATAAGTATAAAGTTTTATAGAATTTTCTCACCTTTATTGTATGTCAAACTTAGGAAAATGGACTATAGCATTGCTACAATTGAACCAAAGTCTACACGGTCGAGTGCCTTTGCCCTGCCTGGGAATTGAGCCGAACTTGGGACATTGGGAAAGCTCAGCCTAGCTTGGAAGGAGGTGGAGTGCTCTGCGAAAGTGGTGGACGATGGTCGTCGTGTGTTGTGAAGGAGGAAAGGAGGCGATTGCGCTTAGTTTTGAAATGAATTGCTAATATATATACTATATTGATTTAATTTAATTTTTTTGCAATAGTTTTCACCATATTTTTCTTAAGGTAGGAAACCATTGAAATAGCTTGAGAGGAAGGAGAAGATGAAGAGAATAGTGTGTAAATTTATGAAGAAATGGTGGGTATTTATAGAAAAGTTTTGCACCAAAATTATCATGATATTATTTCCTTATCTAAGCAGCTCACCCCCATTCCATCTCAACCCCTCCCATCACCTTTCAACTGGCCATGAAACCCGATCCCTCCTCGTGAATGCGGTTCGACTCGTTGATAAACCCACTAATCATCTTGTCGTTGCTAATTTGCATTCATTAGTCTCTTTATCACGTCAACACTGTACTATTCACTGCCTTGGCCTATTGGACGATGATCACCATGAACATCCCGAAATATGTGGTACATTGAACGATTTCGGTTAGTACTATGGTATTTAGGTTCTTCTGTCACTAAAAAACTGTGACGACTCGGAATTTTCGAGCATTTAAAATAAGGATATTTAATTGATTTTAACTATTCAATAGAGTAATTTTAACTTGAATTACGAATATCATAATTTATTTGATAATTGAATTGTTGAATTAAATAATTGACGTTGGGTATAATACTGAATTTGGAATTCTAAGCCTATTAAAAGAAAAGAAAAAAAAAATTGATGGCTTGTAGGATTTATATTGATATTACTGAAAATAACAGAAGTTGTAAAATTGAAACTAACTGTGATTTGTTCAGTTTTAGTATTTATACTGTTTAAATTTAATTTAAAAATAGCCTTCCGAGGCGTAGTCTCGGAATTCGACGAAACCAGTTCCATTGGATCCGTAATATTGGATTATTATCGGGTTTCAATTTTCGTGGCATTTGGAGTTGATGTGTGAGTGTACGACATATAAACGTCTGGAAAATTTAAATTGATAAATAAGCTGGTGAATTTAAGTTAACTAGTCGAGCCTTCTTGTATACACTTCTTTTCCTTCTTTCATCACGTCGCTCCCTTCTTTCTTGTCAGCTACCTACCGTTCCTTTCCTTACACGCCACTCTCACTTTAATCATTCCCCCCTTACTTTTTTCTTTCCCCTCTTCAGAACAGCCGCATCAAATACTTAAAAAAAAATATAATAAGTGGTCGAGGCCGTGTTTCTTCAAATCGAACGCACAAACAAAACAAAAAAAAAGGCCGATCTCTTTAATCGCGTTGTCCCCTGTTCAAATCGAATCCATCTCCTCTTCTTCGACTTCATTCCTATCAAGCACGACTTTGATTCGACTTATGGCGACACCGAGCGCGCATGGGGGGGGACTTCGTTTTACGACAGTCGACGAGCTCATTGTTTCGAGTTGAATCGCGATGCGACTACGGGGCGAAGGGGACTCTCGTGGTCAAAGTGAGTGGTGTCTGTGCGTGGCTCGAGCTGCAAGCAACACTAGGGTTTCGAATTTGGGGAAGGAGCAGGATTTAGGGGCGGCGTCGTTAGAGCAGTGAGGTATCGAGTTGTTTTTTTTATGTATATATATATTAGAAATAATCACAGCAGGTAGAAATTTATTTTGTTTTGATTTTTCACTGAAATAAAAGAAAGAAAATATGTATATAACATAACTCAGTATTCTATTTTTCAGTAAAGGATATTTACTGTTTAGTTTAAATGTTCCAAAGTTTAAAACATATATATATATATATATATATATATACGGGAAATCGATATAAGATTTTGGAAGAAAATTATGTAGGGGATTTGGTGATAAAATTGTACGATTTACCTATTTAATAAATTTTAGTTATTAAAGATTATTAAAGGGAATTATTAGCTTAAATTAAATTATTAGTAAATTTAAATTTTTGTTAAGGGTGATAAAATATAGGGTTAATTAATTTATCAAATGGGGACTTAATTTTCTAATTGAATCGAATATTAATATAACATCTAATATTTTTACAAGGTTTGAAAACAACAATGGAAAACAAGTCAAGATGGAATAGACTGCAAATCAAAAGCAAAAGGTGAGTTAATCTCACTTAGTTAATTTAAATTTAAGTTTAAATGATTAAATTTAAATAATTGTTTGAATGTCTGGAAATGGATTGATGTGCTATAGTATGGTATATTCTGGAATTGACATATTATTGTGCTAACATATGTGGATGTAAGGAAACAGGTTGGAGGGATCCAACTGGATTCCTCAAAATATTTAAATTTGTTTAAATATTCTGTGATATGATTCTTGATATCCTGTGATGAATTATATGAATAATTGGATGTTATGGTTTGGTTGGACCTATTTGGATATGTTGAGTTATCAAATCTCTAGAATGGAATTTTTGGAAAGAAATAAAGAGTAAATTTTTAAGTAAAATAATTCTCGTGAATTGGAATGAATTAATAATAAATTGAAATGAAAATAAAATAAAGGTGATTGCAAAAGTTCTAACAAACTTGGCATTAGAGGATTTGAATTAACAGGGAAAAAATAATAAATTGTAAAGCTTAAGTGATATTATGTGAAAGAATAAAGAAATTATTTTTTTTAAATTTGAGGATTAAATTTAATAAACGGATAAGAAGGAATTTTAGAAATATGAAACTGGTATAAAAAAAAGAGAGAAGAAGTTTTAACTCATAATAAAGAAGTAAAAATCTGCAAGTTAATGGACTTTAAATAGATGAAGAAAGGGAAGGAATTATTGCAAAGTAAAGTAAATTATAAATAAGCTGTAAATTTACTTAAGTGGTTGAAATTAAAATTAAAGAAAAGTGAGACTTTGAAATTCATAAACTGGGTTTATAAAAATGAGGTGGATTTGGAAATATAAATTCAAGGTGTGAATTTATTTAAGAAGTGGTAAATTTGTTTAAAAATAAATGGTGATTTACTTTTAAGAGATGTGGAAGAGAAGAGTATTTCACTGGATAGCCAGGTATGGTTTTCAAAGAAATTTTAAAAATAAATCAAAGGTTTTAATATTGGTTTAAAAAGCATGTTTTGGAAAGTTTATTATTTCTAAATATTAATTTTTAAAGTAAGTATATTTTTCCAAATTTATTATTATATAAGTAACTTGGTATTGTGTTTTAAAAAAGGAAATTTAGTTTATATTTCATAAAGTGTTTTATATAAAATATTTTTAAAGTATATATATTTTAATAAAATATTTAAAGTAGTTTTAGATTTTAATTCTTATAAGGTATATTTTATAAAAAGTGCTTTTAAATTATTTAAATCTCAAGTGTTTTGTACTTGGCGTTCCAATGGAAATAATTAATTTGGAATATTCTCTGAGAAAGGAAAACTGGTTTGAAACTGTTTTCAAAAGGGGTTGAAGTTGGAAATTATATCCTGTGGAGATATTTTCGAGGTTAATAAATAAATTTGGAAAATTTATTTATTGTTTGATGGATGTTTTGGGAATATTAATTGATAGTTAAATCACCGACTATCAATATTGAACAAATACGTTGATCGTTTCGAAGAGACCGGGATCGAGATTTATTTCTCGAAAACCACTTCGATTCGGTTTGTACGTTTCGTAAAACGACTTTGGATTCGAAGATGGAGCAGTGAAGTGCAAGGGCTAGTCGCTACTAATCCTGAGGATATTTCCAAAATGGATGTAGTAGGAATAGTGCCTTCGGTTCCGTTCGAACCCGGGACGGACTTATATGGATGAATGCTTGCGAAACATCGTCAGGTGGACGATGGGCATTCTAAGGGATATGTTCTAAAAAGGTAACGCTTAGCCTCAAGCCTCATCAAATGGGAATGACTGAAAATCAGGGGTTATGCAGCAAGGCTAGGTGGGTAGCACCCTAGCAGGGTGAGGTCATTCCAGTCTAGATGTCCCTTTTTATTTTCGGCTTAGTGGTGCGGTTGCTGATCCCAACCGCGGGGTGATCTCACTCGGGATTATCCAGTAAGGGGTAGTCCCGGCCTTGTGTTGCAGGGGAGCGGGCGTACTCCTCGGTACGGTGATCTAGGCCCCGTACTGCGACAGGTGGTACCCCAGTGCCTAGTCATTAGTTGGAAATCCATTCTCCCTACGAGCCTTGTACGAGTTTTGTTTGTATTACTCACTCTGTGGCTAGTAGCTGGAATTTAATAGATGTAACAATTTCGGCTATTTTATAAGTATTTGTGTATAGACCCTATTATAATATCAGAGGATTTCTATAAAAATTGTTTTAGCTGTCGTAAGGTAAAAACCCGACATGTTTATTTGTGGCGTGGTCTTACGAGATGCTTTTGTTTTCTAAGGATTTTTGAAACTTTAATAATCAATTGGGTGTGATTTTCTCATGCTAGTATTCCAGACTGACTCGGGTATTATTTAACTGTAATGCTCGGGTCAGACCGAGTATTACAGGATACAGGATGATGCTGTGGAGCTCAGGAGACGAGCTGGATGACGAGACGTACTTTCGTACTTGTATTTATATATATATTCCACTGTGTTGAGTTGTTGTGTATCCATTTGTATGATATTGATGTTGAGCTATGTTTGATGTACTCTGATGATGTAATATATAAACGGATATATTTGGTTTTGAGTAAAGATTATTTATTATCTATTATATTTTATTCCACTGCGATGGTTAGATTTTGATTTTGATTTTGTTTTCTCTTCTTCTACCTCTTCTTCTTAAACCCAAATGGTTTGTATTTCTGTGCAACTTGAGTTGTTTGTTGTAGAATAGTGTTGACTCAAGGGGTACGGATTTGCGGGATGTTACAATTGGTATCAGAGCTTAGGTTAGTGATAACCTTGGATCTGGTGGGAATTACTCATAAAATAGAGTCTATAGTACTCTAGAATGAGTTTGAGCGTATTAATAGATATGAGCGCGTATTTGTTAGTGAATATAAAATGATTTTATATTGTGTTGATTGGTTTATTGAGTGGTTTATGGATTCTGGTCAATACGAGTAATTAACGTTATTGATAGGGATCTCTAAACACATGAATAGAACAATTCGACACAATATTGTTTTAAACAGGGTAAATGAAATAATTTTACCCAAATTATTTTTGTATATGAAAGATATAATTTTTGTAAAGTATTATAGTATTTGGATGCTTGATTGTTAAGGAATGATAATATTAAATTATTAACACTATTGTGAAGAAATTGAATAAGAAATTGGAACTTATAACCAAAGTTAAGGAAATAAACACATTATAAAATATAAAATTCATAAATATGAATTAGAAATGAAATTTATAAATTGAAATATAATCAAATAAAAATTTATATGCGCATAAGCTATGCAAATGAATTGTAGTAAAATTGAATTAAGCAGGGTTTGGAAATTTAACATCCCGGAGATTTGGAAGTATTTGAAGATAAATGATAGCATTATTGTTTTGGAAATATTTCTGAATGTAAATCTGTTTTAAATGAATTTTGAAAGTGATATAGCATTGAAATCACTTGGATTATTGGAAAATAATTCTGATGGTGACGGCCGCATCATCAATATTCATTTTCGAATTTCTAAGTGACGGATTGCTGCCAAAATTTGATTTGTTCAGAAAAGCTAGCTGTTTGAAAATTTCTAAGGAAATTTGTTGGGAATAAAACCAGGATTGGTTTAAATATTTGAGAAATGTGATTTGAGATGTTGAAGATTTCAAAATGATTTGAAACCAAAGCCGGGAGTTTAAAAATCCGAATAAGATAAATTGTAAGCTTATAAATGGAAATGATTTGTAAATCAGGAAGAAATTTAAGCTTTGGATAATGGTATATAAATCTAAAGTGAAAAGTTAAAATGAAGTTAACTTGGATTGGAGAATAAAATTTAACTGGATTAAAATAAATTGAATAAGCTGAAAATAATATCCAGTTGTATTCGAATCAAGCTGGAGTCGAATTGAGTTAAAGAAAACTGAGTTAAGATAGAATTGAATTGGAATAAGAATTCAATTGAATTATTTGATGGAATTAGATTTTTACCTAAACAAATGGAAAATAAATTGAATAAGGATTGGAATTGAAATAAATAAATCAGAATAACTTATAAAAGGATTAAAAATCCATGGAAATAGATATGCTTCGGATATAAATAAATAGAAGGCTTGAGTTAAAAATAAAAGATGAATATATTCAAGCTTATGATGAATGGAATTGTATAAAACAATAAGTTGTGACTTATTAAATTGAAAATGGAATACAAAATCCAAAATCAATATTTTGATGAATTGAAAGGTGAAAAGAAAATCCAAATTTGAAATATAAAACAAGTTTGAACTTAAGAAATTAAATGAACAGATTTTGAGATAAAAAAATCAAGTGTTGAATTTTGTCCAGGGGAAGAATTAATTAGATCATAAATTAGTAAATGTAATTGAATGGTGAGTTTATGATGAAATTTGGAAATAAACTCAAGTTATAAATTGAATTTGACTTAAATTGTTGATGAAGTGAAAGTAATTGAGAATGAAGTTGAATTGTGAGTTTATAAAATTGGGTGGTAAATTGAAAATGGATAATGAATTCAGAACTTGAGTTATTAATTAAAATTTATTATGAAGTGTTAACAAATTAAGTATAATTGACATGTATCGAATAAAAATGTAAGTGGATTAAAATAATAATGATTTGAATGTGCAAATAAAATCCATAAGTGAAGATAACTTGGAAATGGCCAGGAAATAAATTGAATGAGTTAGATCTGGAAAGTTAAATTTTATAATAACTAATCAAATAATTTGTAGTTTGGAATGAGATTGGATTGAGATAGAATCAAATTAAATTAAAAAGAGAAATTTATTTGCAAAATGAAATGAGCTTAAGAATAGGAAAAAAAAAGGGGATCTACTTGAAATAAAATGGGCTTAAGTATAAAATTGGAGTGAATAAACTTAAGCTAAAAAAAATGGAAATGAGTTGAATTGCATTCAACTTAAACTAAGTTTAATAATATTGGATTGGTTTTAAATCAAGTGAAAATAAATTTGAATTGAAATAAAATTCGGTGTGATGCCGATAATATTTAATGGAGTGAAAATTCATAATAGATTGAGTGGATAAACTAATTATATTGAATAAGTGAATGGATGGGGTAAATAAGAACCAAAAGGAGTATGGTTTAAATAAGTTGAGAAATGGTCATTGAATGAAATAACTTAGATTGTCTTTGAGCTAAATAAAATAGTTTGGAATAAACAAATGTGGAATGCAATGTGTCAAGTTTAATATATGGTTCTGAATGATATAAAATAAAAAGGAAATTTAATTGGTAATGAAGATGAATCTAAAATGTTAATGGTTTTGAATGAACTGGTTTGGTAAATAAGGAATAAAATGCAAGTGAATGGATTCAAATTTAAAATGCAATGAAAATGAGAATATATGGATTGTGAATAAGTTTAAAATGGAATAGAATTAAGTATAAATTGAGTTGGAGTCAACTTAAATTGGTTATAAACATAAATACTTATTTATTCACATAAATCTTGTCAAATTGCATAAAAATGGTTTATAAATTAATTGAAAGCAGTTGAATCAGCATGGAAACTATATAAATTGCTTACGGAAAAATGTTTGGTGTGAATTTCTTTTAGAATTCATATGTTTTAACCATTACAACTAAGTGAAATGTTGTTAAACTTTATTTAAATGGCACTTACATGTTTAAATTGAGTAAGTACAGGTACCTGGAAGCCGTATGGCGGGATTTGGGTCGCATTAACTGCTAAATAAATAAGCCGCTTGCTTAAAATGCTAAATAAGGTACACCTACGCAATAAAAATAGAAAATATGAACTGTTTTTTGTTTTTCCGACCGTGTGGGTCGATTTATATATATTCATTTCTTTTGTCAAATTGCAAAAGCTCCTCCGTACAAAGGAGACTCTGCCAAAAAAATTCAGAAATTTTGGGAGTTAGAAATTTTTTGAAAATGTTGTAAAATTTTGTTAACGACAAAACGATTTCAAACTAGGAATTGAAATAAGTTAGTGAATAAAACTAATTAAAATAATGGCATGAATTAGTTATAAATGAAAAATAAAATTTAATATTTGAAATTGAAAATAAATTGAATTCATATCAAAATGAAAGAATCAAGTTGAATAGAAATAGATATAAACTAAAGTGGAAGATGAAAATAAATATAAGGAGCATATAAAATGCTTGAACTAAACTTAAGAGGGAATGGTGAAGTCTTAAATGGAAATTGATACTACCAACGTAATTTAAGTCAATATTGGAATGAATAGATATTGGCATTTTGTGAAAAAGTCGAGGAATTGTTTTGGGATATTAGTACTAAGCAGGATATGCAGGTACTATAAAGGGAAAAGAGATTTGATTTTGATTTCAGAAGGATAAATTTGAATTGCCCGACAAAAGGTATGTGTTTAAATTTTGGTATGAGATTTGATTGGGATTTGGTTTGAGCCGCTTGGCTTTTTGTTTTCTTTTTGGATTTGGGAGGCCGTAGAGCCATTTTGTAGTTGTACCGAGTCAGCCGCGCAAAGGAGACGCTGGCGAAATTTTTCGAAAATTTAGGGAGTTAGAAAATTTTTGATAATTCAAGATTTAGTTTAAATTGAAACTTGAATGGTGAACGAATAATATAGTTTGAAGCTTTGGGAGAGTGGGAAGTTAATAAGAATGATAGTGGGTCTATAATGAAAGACATGTTATGGTAAGTTGATGAAATTGTTTGGTTTTGAAGAAAAATATATATAATAAAACGGGTATTGGATCATTCTTCCTAATTAGTAATTTCGGGGACGAAATTCTTTTAAGGGGGGAGGAATGTGATGACCCGGGATTTTCGAGCATTTAAAATAAGGATATTTAATTGATTTTAACTATTCAATAGAGTAATTTTAACTTGAATTACGAATATCGCAATTTATTTGATAATTGAATTGTTGAATTAAATAATTGACGTTGGGTATAATACTGAATCTGGAATTCTAAGCCTATTAAAAGAAGAAGAAAAATTGATGACTTGTAGGATTTATATTGATGTTACTGGAAATAATAGAAGTTGTAAAATTAAAATTAACAGTGATTTGTTCAGTTTTAGTATTTATACTGTTTAAATTTAATTTAAAAATAGCCTTCCGAGGCGTAGTCTCGGAATTCGACGAAACCAGTTCCATTGGATCCGTAATATTGGATTATTATCGGGTTTCAATTTTCATGGCATTTGGAGTTGATGTGTGAGTGTACGACATATAAACGTCTAGAAAATTTAAATTGATAAATAAGCTGGTGAATTTAAGTTAACTAGTCGAGCCTTCTTGTATACGCTTCTTTTCCTTCTTTCATCACGTCGCTCCCTTCTTTCTTGTCAGCTACCTATCGTTCCTTTCCTTACATGCCACTCTCACTTCAATCATTCCCCCCTTACTTTTTTCTTTCCCCTCTTCAGAACAGCCGCATCAAATACTTAAATATATATATATATATATATAATAAGTGGCCGAGGCCGTGTTTCTTCAAATCGAACGCACAAACAAAAAAAAATGGCCGATCTCTTTAATCGCGTTGTCCCCTGTTCAAATCGAATCCATCTCCTCTTCTTCAACTTCATTCCTATCAAGCACGACTTTGATTCGACTTATGGCGACACCGAGCGCGCATGGGGGGGACTTCGTTTTACGACGGTCGACGAGCTCATTGTTTCGAGTTGAATCGCGACGCGACTACGGGGCGAAGGGGACTCTCGTGGTCAAAGTGAGTGGTGTCTGTGCGTGGCTCGAGATGCAAGCAACACTAGGGTTTCGAATTTGGGGAAGGAGCGGGATTTAGGGGCGGCGTCGGTAGAGCAGTGAGGTATCGAGTTGTTTTTTTTATGTATATATATACTAGAAATAATCACAGCAGGTAGAAATTTATTTTGTTTTGATTTTTCACTGAAATAAAAGAAAGAAAATATATATATATAACATAACTCAGTATTCTATTTTTCAGTAAAGGATATTTACTATTTAGTTTAAATGTTCCAAAGTTTAAAACATATATATATATATACACACACGGAAAATCGATATAAGATTTTGGAAGAAAATTATGTAAGGGATTTGGTGATAAAATTGTACGATTTACCTATTTAATAAATTTTAGTTATTAAAGATTATTAAAGGGAAGTATTAGCTTAAATTAAATTATTAGTAAATTTAAATTTTTGTTAAGGGTGATAAAATATAGGGTTAATTAATTTATCAAATGGGGACTTAATTTTCTAATTGAATCGAATATTAATAGAACATCTAATATTTTTACAAGGTCTGAAAACAACAATGGAAAACAAGTCAAGATGGAATAGACTGCAAATCAAACGCAAAAGGAGAGTTAATCTCACTCAGTTAATTTAAATTTAAGTTTAAATGATTAAATTTAAATAATTGTTTGAAGGCTTGAAAATGGATTGATGTGCTATAGTATGGTATATTTTGGAATTGGCATATTATTGTGCTAACATCTGTGGATGCAGGGAAACAGGTTGGAGGGATCCAACTGGATTCCTCAAAATAGTTAAATTTGTTTAAATATTCTGTGATATGATTCTTGATATCCTGTGATGAATTATATGAATAATTGGATGTTATGGTTTGATTGGACCTATTTGGATATGTTGAGTTATCAAATCTCTAGAATGGAATTTTTGGAAAGAAATAAAGAGTAAATTTTTAAGTAAAATAATTCTCGTGAATTGGAATGAATTAATAATAAATTGAAATGAAAATAAAATAAAGGTGATTGCAAAAGTTCTAACAAACTTGGCATTAGAGGATTTGAATTAACAGGGAAAAATTATAAATTGTAAAGCTTAAGTGATATTATGTGAAAGAATAAAGAAATTATTTTTTTTAAATTTGAGGATTAAATTTAATAAAAGGATAAGAAGGAATTTTAGAAATATGAAACTAATATAAAAAAAGAAGAGAGAAGAAGTTTTAACTCATAATAAAGAAGTAAAAATCTGCAAGTTAATGGACTTTAAATAGATGAAGAAAGGGAAGGAATTATTGCAAAGTAAAGTAAATTATAAATAAGCTGTAAATTTACTTAAGTGGTTGAAATTAAAATTAAAGAAAAGTGAGACTTTGAAATTCATAAACTGGGTTTATAAAAGTGAGGTGGATTTGGAAATATAAATTCAAGGTGTGAATTTATTTAAGAAGTGGTAAATTTGTTTAAAAATAAATGGTGATTTACGTTTAAGAGATGTGGAAGAGAAGAGTATTTCACTGGATAGCCAGGTATGGTTTTCAAAGAAATTTTAAAAATAAATCAAAGGTTTTAATATTGGTTTAAAAAGCATGTTTTGGAAAGTTTATTATTTCTAAATATTAATTTTTAAAGTAAGTATATTTTTCCAAATTTATTATTATATAAGTAACTTGGTATTGTGTTTAAAAAAAGGAAATTTAGTTTATATTTCATAAAGTGTTTTATATAAAATATTTTTAAAGTATATATATTTTAATAAAATATTTAAAGTAGTTTTAGATTTAATTCTTATAAGGTATATTTTATAAAAAGTGCTTTTAAATTATTTAAATCTCAAGTGTTTTGTACTTGGCGTTCCAATGGAAATAATTAATTTGGAATATTCTCTGAGAAAGGAAAACTGGTTTGAAATTGTTTTCAAAAGGGGTTGAAGTTGGAAATTATATCTTGTGGAGATATTTTCGAGGTTAATAAATAAATTTGGAAAATTTATTTATTGTTTGATGGATGTTTTGGGAATATTAATTCATAGTTAAATCACCGACTATCAATATTGAACAAATACGTTCATCGTTTCGAAGAGACCGGGATCGAGATTTATTTCTCGAAAACCACTTCAATTCGGTTTGTACGTTTCGTAAAACGACTTTGGATTCGAAGATGGAGCAGTGAAGTGCAAGGGCTAGTCGCTACTAATCCTGAGGATATTTCCAAAATGGATGTAGTAGGAATAGTGCCTTCGGTTCCGTTCGAACCTGGGACGGACTTGTATGGATGAATGCTTGCGAAACATCGTCAGGTGGACGATGGGCATTCTAAGGGATATTTTCTAAAAAGGTAACGCTTAGCCTCAAGCCTCATCAAATGGGAATGACTGAAAATCAGGGGTTATGCAGCAAGGCTAGGTGGGTAGCACCCAAGCAGGGTGAGGTCATTTCAGTCTAGATGTCCCTTTTTATTTTCGGCTTAGTGGTGCGGTTGCTGATCCCAACCGCGGGGTGATCTCACTCGGGATTATCCAGTAAGGGGTAGTCCCGGCCTTGTGTTGCAGGGGAGCGGGCGTACTCCTTGGTACGGTGATCTAGGCCCCGTACTGTGACAGGTGGTACCCCAGTGCCTAGTCATTAGTTGGAAATCCATTCTCCCTACGAGCCTTGTACGAGTTTTGTTTGTATTACCCACTCTGTGGCTAGTAGCTGGAATTTAATAAATGTAACAATTTCGGCTATTTTATAAGAATTTGTATATAGACCCTATTATAATATCAGAGGATTTCTATAAAAATTATTTTAGTTGTCGTAAGGTAAAAACCCGACATGTTTATTTGTGGTGTAGTCTTACGAGATGCTTTTGTTTTCTAAGGATTTTTGAAATTTTAATAATCAATTGGGTGTGATTTTCTCACGTTGGTATTCCAGACTGACTCGGGTGTTATTTAACTGTAATGCTCGGGTCAGACCGAGTATTATAGGATACACGATGATGCTGTGGAGCTCAGGAGACGAGCTGGATGACGAGACGTACCGTACTTGTATTTATATATATATTCCGCTGTGTTGAGTTGTTGTGTATCCATTTGTATGATATTGATGTTACGCTATGTTTGATGTACTCTGATGATGTAATATATAAACAGATATATTTGATTTTGAGTAAAGACTATTTATTATCTATTATATTTTATTCCGCTGCGATGGTTAGATTCTGATGTTGATTTTGTTTTCTCTTCTTCTACCTCTTCTTCTTAAACCCAAATGGTTCGTATTTCTGTGCAACTTGAGTTTTTTGTTGTAGAATAGTGTTGACTCAAGGGGTACGGATTTGCGGGCTGTTACAAAAACCATTTATCCTAGCCCTCTAACACCTTGTCCGACATCATCCCCTTCTATCTAGCTCACCAAAGTTAGCCGCAGCGTTACTAGCATGAGAACTAATAACATGTCGTTTGCCAACATCAATCAGTTTTAAGTCCTCGTCACCATCAGATAGATGAAGATGTTCATTCGACCGGCCGCTGCCTTACCGGTCTTGACTGGTTGGTGTCGACCAATTTTGGTGTTGGTTAAATGATTCCATCTTTTATGACCATTTTCTGCATTTGCTCCAGCACCTTTCTGGATCGGTCTTTTACTATGTCGTATATTCCTCTCTATGAAGGATGAACTTTCTTAATTGAAATCAAAAGGCGATGAATCTCTTTTATTCTTCTTTCGCCTACAAAATTCGAGTTGTTCTAAAGGTTGAGACAATGCTGTGAGTTGCTCTTCCGTATTTGTCATTATGTGCATCATAACTTTTTGCAACCGGTGCATCTTTAAGTTCATCTCTAAAATCATTTTCTCCATCTAAGTCTTGGTCACGATCTCTTTTTGAGATGAAGACTATAGTTGGGTCGTAGGTTAACTGGTCTCTTCTTTACTGTGATGGGAACCTTCATTGTCCTCTTCCATGATAGCTCTAGATATGGTAACGGAGCCATATACTCTTAGATCCGACTTGTAGATTCTTTCAAATCCAAAGTAAAACAGATCTATGCTTAAAAAAAATTCATTCGCAGCGAAAGCATTAAAAATGTTGCTTTAAAAATTAGTACAACATCCCTAATCGATTTGAAACGAGATCAAATAAGATTAGAATGGAATTAAAATGAGAAAAATACAAAGTTTTTAAAGTAGTTTGACTAGACTCTTAAGCCTATGTCCAGCAACTTTATTTTGACTCACTTTTACAAATTCGATCAAATCACAATGATTTCAGCACTTGAAATTATTTAATTTCTAATGACAAAGTCTCCTTGCAAAAAACCAAAAGCAATCCTGAAGTCGTTTTCCCAGTGCAATATGATGTATGTTTATAGTTGAACAAATAAACATTTAGATCCATATTTCTAACCATGAGGAATTAGTCAAAATCAACAACTTTGATATGTAAAACCGTTCAGAGTCAACCGGTTTTGGTCAGTGACGAATGATTTTGTGTACTAATTTTTAAATTCTCTCCATATTATTGGTGTTTTACTGTGTTAAATAAACATTCACAATTAATTTCTAATGTATTTATTTAGTAAATGGTTAAAATTTTAAAAATTAACATTGAATTTCATAAAACAACGGATCGTTGAAATAAAATCGAAGAATTATTTTTCAACTCCTGTTAGCTTAATCTATTAAATAATAGTAAAGCAGAAGATTTTCTGGCTCTCTTCTTGATTCTAGGAATTTTCTCTCTTCTCCTTAATTCTCTCTTTAGATATTTTATTTTCAAATTCTTAATTTATTACTTTACACTTATTTTACTAATTCTCTTCTATTATTTTACATTTTGGTGCATGTATTCTAAAGTTTATATAACTATTTACATATAATTTACCAACTACCTACTAATATTTTATATTTAAGTACACACATTTAGGTTAATTAAATAATCCAAAATTTAAGCTATTTAAATAAATTCATTTAATATTTCTTATAAATACCAAAGAACGACAATTTAAATATGTATAACACTTAAACAACTAAACCATAATATTAATCTTCCATTCAACCATAAAGATATATAAACCGCATAAACCAATAATAAAAAATCATAGTGAATTTATTTCAATAAATTTATCATACATTCCATTGTAAATTCTACTATAACTTCAAATACATACATTTAAGATTGCCATAATTATTCACAAAATTTACCTCACTTTTCTTTTAATATTTTATTTTTCACCCTATAAGTATCAATTAATTATGTGATCTAAATTTAAACCAATTAGATAAATCCAACTAACTAATATTCGTTAATTCGTTTACTAATTTATGAAAATATCAATATGTACACCATATTCATATTAACAAAATTTAAAAAAATGATTAATGTAAAGATACCTAAGTTATATAACTTAAAGAACTTAAAGTGAATACATAAATAATAATAATAAATCCTTTTTCACATTTCTCTCAATAAATTTGTCATGAGAAGCATTACAAAATTATATATTTTGTACTCCGAATACCTACATTATAAATTTTCTATAATCATTTATAGCCTCTCCTCAATTCTTTTACAATATTTTACATTTAAGGTCATATATTGTAATCAATTACATAACTTCAAAACTATTTGAATAATTTCACTATGCAATTTTTTACCGATTTGTCAAATAAGTACGATCGATATGAACCACATTCATATTAACAAAAATGATGAAAAAATTCATTCAAATATATAAATACAACAATCACATAACATAAATTTTATTCATAAATAATAATTACAAGTTTAAAGTTTTATTTATTTATATCAATACGTGTATCATGCATTACATTGTAAAACCTTTTTTTAACATCAAAAACCTACATTTTGAATTTATCCAATTAGTTACAAAACACTTCACAATATCACCTACAAGTGTATACTTAACTCGATATTTTCAAATTATTTATGTGATCTTGAATTTAAATTATTTAAATAAATTCAATTAATAAATTTTTGTTAATTCATCTAATAAATGCTAAGGTATAACGGTTTCAATATGTATACCATATTCATATTAGACGCAAATGTGATAAAATTAGTTTTTCATTGAAATACAAAGATATATAAGTCACCTAACATAAATAATATGCATAAGCAATATTTCCATATTTAATATATTATATTCATATTTCTAAATTTTTAATATTGTATTACATTGAAAAATTCTGTTTTTAGCTTCAAATACGTACATTTTAACATTTTTACAATTATTTCCTAAACCGCCCAATTATTTTATATTATTTTATATTTAAATCCATGTATTCAAACTACTTATGAAATCTCAAATTTAAATAATTTCAATGAATAGTTGATCTATTCTTCTAAGAAATCATAAAAATATATGTCAATTTTAACACACACACGCTCACATTATGGAAAATTGTGAGACTGTTTTTTTAGTCAACTATAAAGATATATAAATCATATAACATAAATTATGTACATAAACATCACAACAAATTAATTTGTAAATAAATTATAATTCATTTATATTAAGAATTTATCGTGCATTATATTATAAAATTATGTTTTAGCTTCAATATATCCACATCAAAATTATACAATTTTTTACAAAATTTCTCTCTATTCTTCCTATCGTTTATTTTCAAGTCCATGCATGTAAACTAATTACATAATTTTATATCTGATTTATTTAAACAAATTTTATTAAATAATATTTTTCAGTTCATCTAAAAAATTACTAACATACGTCAGTTTCAACATGTATGTTATATCCATATTAACAAAACTAAATAAATTACTTTATTATTATATATATATGAATGTGCGCACGCGCGCTATACAACATAAATTATACACAAACATAATACCAGTTTAATTTATAGTTCATTTATTTTACTAAATTTATCATACATTATATAATAAAGTTCTCCTTTTAACATAATACCAGTTTTATTTATCATACGTTATATACCAGTTTAAATTACTTTATTATTATATTATTTTGTTTCTTATCCCCGTTACCAGGTCACTGATGTACAGTGTCCGCGATTCAGCCACCCAATGAATATAAGTAATCCAAATCTGACCGTCAACCTTGAAGGATCTAATCCCTTAATAAACATCTAGGGTTTTGTTTACCACCTATATAAACTCTCACAATTCTTGACCGAATCACCTCTTTATGCTCGTAGACGGTTTCAAATCAGGTTAAGATTTCTTTATTTTTGTTTTCCTTTTCGGTTTTCATGAATTACTCGTACCGTGAATGAAAGTAGTGAAATGATGATGCTTTCCCCGAATTATCGACTTTGATTATGCTATGCGATTCATTTCTCGTCGAAGAAATCGAGCCATTGGTTTTGATCCTATTTTCATTCATTCGTTTTCAGATCATTGCTATTTTAACTTTTTTATTGACATTGCAAGACAAAGAAGTAGCCGATGATGAAAAAACAAAGGCTTGTTTCTCAAAACATTCGCAGTGGCCGCCTAAGGGCTTTCGCCTTGCCAGGCTTGAGAGCTCATGCTGTTAATTCCTTCCTTGGATGTCTGAGGCTATGTTGAAAATTTATTTTGGTTTCATAAGTTGTTGTTTTGATCTAATTTTGGGTTCTTAGTCATTAATGTTTTCATTCTTTTGGATTTTGCCGGGTAACCATAATATATTATTGGTAACCTCTTTTCCTTGTCGCTGATAAAATGGTCCTACTCTGCGCTCTATTGGCTCTGATCTCCTCTGAGGTATTCTTATATGTTAGCATATACTTTTCTTATCATGTTTACAGAGTCCTATTTTATTAATTTTGTACTTCGATATTTGCATGTTGCTGCAATTTTAATGGCTTGTGATGTGCTATACTTTAATATTTTGTAATGAACAACTGTTATGAAATCTCATAACGTGTTGAGAAGAAGTGGATTCAAAACATAGGAGATGCAAACAGTGAGGGGCACATAACATCCGTATACTATTTATTATGAATGGGTCGTCGATATTTTTGTGCGTTTCTTTTCTTTTGTGCAATGTGTTTCGCTTGTAAGTGCAACTTTGAAACCTTACATTTTGAGATTTCTTCATTCGACGTGCTGGGAAGACAATGTTTTAAGTGCTGTGGAAGATGGTGGTTAGTAGGATATGGTTTAAATTAATTTTGTGGAATTGAGCATTTGTTCTGTTCTTTGTTTTGAATATTGTTTTTGAAGAGTAAATACTGTTTGTTGTATCTTGAATTTCGAATTTCACGTTGGTAATGTGATTTGGATTTCTGCAATCATAGGAATCCAATCGAACTTATGTGATTTTGAAGTTGCATCGGCGTGTATTGTTGCAGCTATAAGGTCTTTGCATTCTTGCGCCTTTAGTTTTAAATTTGGCAATATTTAAGTAAATTTGTTAACTTCTAGCCGCAGTTATAATTTTACTTGAACAGTTTGTTCAAATTCAATGTGTTGTAGAAATACTACAAATACTTTATGGCAATGTACGTTATTTTAGTACTTTTATAAAGGTTCTTATAAGTGCTTGGTTTAAATAATACAAATCATGCAATTCTAGTGAAGAATATACTTAAATTAACGTGATGTTTTAATATGATGCTTTCCTTGAGCTATTGTTCACAACCCCTTGTCTAGCCAATCAAAACAGCGTAGTTTTTGCAAAACCATGTTTTGGTTGGCTTTGGTTGGCTGGACGCCTGGAATGGGAATTAATGGCACTATTTCCCAAAACTAATATTAGCGATTAATGCTCTTTATCATAACAGTTCTATTCTAACAAATTATCATCACTTATAGGCGTAACCCTGTAACAAGAAGGTGATGTTCAATCATGCAAATAATTTTCAACGCATAATCTATCTAAAACAACTCTAAGTGATAATTTTTAAATTGTAATTTATAGGCAGCTGTTACAGTAATATTATATGTTTTTTACTATAACGGATCCCATACGTTATATTACAGTTTGAAGTGTTCTTTTAAGAGCTTAAAAGGAGAGGAAAAATTAAAGCTAATTGCAATATTTTTTTCTTTTTCTCCCTTTTAAGGTTTTATATAATTGTTATAGCAGTTGCCTGTAAATTAGGATAAATTATTATTTAGGATTATAAATTTATATGTAAGGTATATTCTTATATTCTTACGTCTGTCGTGATGGTAATTTATTGGGTTAAACTATTTTGGTAACCATCATTAACCGCTAATGTTCAACTGAGAACGGAAAAGCTTAATCCTAAGCCATTCATCTAAATCATGATGATTGTTCAGTGTATTTTTCATGTCGGCTAATGTAACCATGTTGACTGTACTTCAAAGGTCTTGGATTAAAGCTTTTAACTTTGCATTATGTAATAAAATTCAGCAGAGCGAGGTTTCTTTTTAAGGATTTGTAATAGGATTATTTTAATGCAAGCTCTTTGGTAATAAGAGCTGAGATCCAGGGTTGAATCTTTAGCATGCAATTTAGAACAATAAATTGAAAATGAGTGCCTTAGGTGTTCATTTATTAAATGTCAAAGCTTTTTTTATTGAACGTCTTAGCTTAGTTGTTTAATAAATTAACATTTAATTACAGCTTATTTTAGTTAATTTAAATTAAACATGATGCTAGACGTCGACATCAGATTTTATGGGCGCTTGGTATTTTGCCTTTAACGTCGACGTCAGATTTTAATGTGTTTCTTTTCTTTTGTGCAATTTGTTTCCTTTGTAAGTGCAACTTTGAAACCGTACATTTAAGATTTCCCTTGTTAGTAGGACATGTTTTAAATTAATTTTGCGGAAATGAGCAGCTAGTGTACTCTTTGTTTTGAATCTTGTTGAAAAATAATTACTGTTCTGTTTGTCTTGAATTTAACATAGGTGATGTGATTGAGATTTCTACAATCGTGTAAACTGGATCAAACTTTTATGAATTTTAAGTTACATAGGTCTGTATTGCCGCAGTGGTGAGAGAACATGGTTTAAATTAATTTTGCGAAATTAATCTGTTGGTGTACTTTTTGATTTTAATAATGTTATATGTTTGCTACAATTTAAATTAATTCTACAATCGCTACAATAATATTATATGTTTGCTACTAAACCAACCATTATACTACGATTTGAAATGTTCTTTTATAGGCTTCAAAAAGTGGAAAAATTAAAGCTAATTGCAATTTTTTCCCCTTGTTATTCTCACTTTTAGGGTTCTAAACCAATATTTTAATTATATTGAGCTAAACACATACGATTACTATAGCAATTGCCGGTAAATTAGGATTTATAATTTATCATTAGCATTATATAATGTGTTGAAATTTATTTGTATGTTATATCCTTACCTGCGTATGGTTGTGGACGATGGTAATTTATTTGGTAAAACTATTTTTGTAAACACCATTAAACACTAATGTTCATTTTATAAAAAGGAGAAAATCATACTTTCAAGCTATTCATCTAAATCGTAATGATTGTTCAATATAATATTCACGTAGGTAAACATAATCATTTTAAAATCCAAAACTAAGAGTAAATTCTAAAAGCTTTGGATTAAAGCTTTTAGCTGTGCATGATGTTACAAAATCCGACAGAGATTTCTTTTAAGGATTTGTAGCAAGATTATTTTATCAAGCTTTTTTGTAATAAGAGCAAATATTTAAGGTTGAATTTTTAAGGGATGCTCTCCAACGAAAGAATTTAAGTTGAATCTTCAGTGTGCGATTTAGAAAATTGAATTGAAAATAGACGCCCTCTTTTAGTGGACGTTCAGTCTAAGATGACTATTTAATGAGCATCAAAGCATAGTCGTTTAAATTGATGTTCAGCTTTAGTCTATTTTAGCAAATATAATTTAAAAGTGATGCTGGATGTTGGTGTATGGGCATGATTGTTGGGTTTTTTTTTGCCTTAACTTCAACCTTGAATGTTCAACGTTTTGTATATTTTGCATTGATATCAGTATAATCTGATGTGATGTTTTGTTCATGTGTAAGTTAATTTTCAAAATGGCTTGGTGTTAAAATAAACTCTAAGTCATTACCTAAATCATTTCTTGCACCATACGAATCTAACTATGTTATTAGATTGTTGATATATATATATAGTGAATTGTAATATTATAAATGTGATTTTATAATTTTATTAAACTTTTTTTAATTAATAGCGAAGGATAAGAAAATTGTTTTTAAAATTTGTTTATGAAAATAAATATTTTAAACAAATGTTGATGGCATGATCAAAAATTGTTTTATCGATAAATAATTGATGGTATGATCTTCATGTTGGTAAACATAATCATTTTAAAATCCAAAACCAAGAGTAAATTCTAAAAGCTTTGCATTAAAGCTTTTAGCTGTGCATGATGTTATAAAATCCAACAGAGAGGTTTTTTTTAGGATTTGTAGCAAAATTATTTTATCAAGTTTTTTGGTAATAAGAGCAAATATTTAAGGTTGAATTTTTAAGGGGAGCCCTCCAACGAATGGATTCAAGTTGAATCTTCAGTGTGCGATTTAGAAAATTGAATTGAAAACGGGCGCCCTTTTTTAGTGGACGTTCAGTCTAAGATGACTATTTAACGAGCATCAAAGCATAGTCGTCTAAATTGATGTTCAACTTCAGTCTATTTTAGCAATTGTAATTTAAAAGTGATGTTAGATGTTGGTGTATGGGCATGATTGTTGTACCTTAACTTCAACCTTGAATGTTCAACGTTTTGTATATTTTGCATTGATATCAGTATATTCTGATATGATGTTTTGTTCATGTGTATGTCAATTTTCAAAATGGCTTGGTGTTAAAATAAACTCTAAGCCATTACCTAAATCATTTCTTGCACCATACGAATCTAACTATGTTATTAGATTGTTGATATATATTTTTGTTGTGAATTGTAATGTTATAAATGTGATTTTATGATCTTATTAAACTTTTTTTTAATAATAGCGAAGGATAAGAAAATTGTTTTTAAAATTTGTTTATGAAAATAAATATTTTAAACAAATGTTGATGGTATGATCAAAAATTGTTTTATCGATAAATAATTTTTTATTCGATATAAATTGTTAACATTTTTATGCGTGTATAAATAATTTGCAAAATAGTTAATAAAAATAATTTGCACTAGATCACTTTCGATAGGTCTTCCTTGGCCAGCTAAAAAGACGAGGGGAAGGGGTAAGCTACACGTTCATAATTTTAGTAATGTTAAACCATCGAATTTTATCAATTATTAACTTTGAAAGTATTTAAAAACTTCGTTGCTTAATATGATGGTAATTATTATATCAGTTGCCTGTAAATTAGGAATCAGAAATTATCATTTAGGATTACATTACGTGTTGAAATTTATTTGTATAGTATATCCTTACATTCTTGTGTCTGTGAGTGATGGTAATTTATTAGGTTAAACTATTTTCGTAACCAGCATTAACCACTAATGTTCATTTAAGAATATGAGAAAGGAAAAGCATAATTCCGAGCTATTCATGATGATGGTTAAGTAAACCTTTATGTAGGCAAATGTAACCTTGTTAAAAATCAAAACTAAGACTATACTGTCCGCGAGCATAGCTTAGCTGGTTGAGGACTACCTTGCAACCATGGAACAAAGTTCTTGGAGGTTGCGGGTTCGAGTCCCGCAGCTGAGATTTGTTTCCCATTGGCCTTGAGCGGTCTATCCTCTGAATAAGCTGAAACGCGTGAGGATTAATGCTCTTGATCGGACTGGTTAAAAGAAGGGTCAATGTGGCGGACAGCTGTATCCTCTAGCTCTACTCTCTGGAGTAGGGTTTTAAAGAAAACTAAGACTATACTCTAAAGGCTTTGGATTAAAGTTTTTAACTGTACATTATGTAATAAAATACAGCAGTGGGGTTTCTTTTTAAGGATTTGTTATAAGATTATTGTAACGATGGATTCGGGTTGAATCTTTAGCGTGCAATTTAGAAAATTGATTGAAAATGGGTGCTTCTTTTAGCAGGCGTTCAGTCTTATGTGTTCATCTTAGGTGTTCATTTGTTCAACGTCAAACTTTTATTTATTGAACGTTTTAGCTTAGTCATTTAATAACATAACATTTAGCTTCGTTTTATTTTAGCAAATATAAATTAAATCTGATGCTAAACGTCGACATCATATTTTAATGGGCGTTTGGTTGTTTGGTTTATTTCACTTAACGTTGAATGTTCTGCTTTGAACATTCAGCATTGATATTTGAAATGATTTTTGTTCATGCATATTTTAATTTTCAAAATGACTTGGTGTTAAAATAAACTCCCGAGTCATTACACAAGTTATTTTTTCACCTTACGAATGTAACTTTGCTATTAGACTGTTGATATACATTCTTGTAGCAAATTGTAACTTTGGACATTTAGTCTTTGAATATCAAAACTTCTAGAATATGATTAAGCGTAATAAAACTTATTTTATAACTTTATTAAACTTATTTTAATTAATGGCTAAGGATAAGGGTAAGAAACTTGTTTTTAAAATTGGTTTATAAAAATAAATATTTTGAAGAAATATTTATAATGCGATTAAAAATTATTTTATCGATAAACCGCTTTTTATTTAATATAAGTTGTTTAAAATAAACTCCCGAGTCATTACACAAGTTATTTTTTCACCTTACGAATGTAACTTTGCTATTAGACTGTTGATATACATTCTTGTAGCAAATTGTAACTTTGAACATTTAGTCTTTGAATATCAAAACTTCTAGAATATGATTAAGCGTTATAAAACTTATTTTATAACTTTATTAAACTTATTTTAATTAATGGCTAAGGATAAGGGTAAGAAACTTGTTTTTAAAATTGGTTTATAAAAATAAATATTTTGAAGAAATATTTATAATGCGATTAAAAATTATTTTATTGATAAACCGCTTTTTATTTAATATAAGTTGTTTAAACTTTTTTATACAGGTGTAAATAACTTGGAAAATAATTAATAGCTAATAAAAATAATTTGCATTAAATCATCTTGGTGAGTCTTAAGCTGCACGTTATAACTTTAGCAAAATTAAAATATACTTTTCTTTTCCATTCTCTTTATAAATTTTCTAAAACCAAAACAATTCAAATCAATTTAAAATCAATACACCCTTTATAAGCCTACAACATAATAAACCCTAACAACATAAAGCTTGATGGTTCGAAGTATCCAGTCAAAACTAAGTAAGGTTGTGAGCTTAGGATTAGCTTGAAAGCCAAAGGAGGTTGGGGTAGGATGTTTTGGTGTTTTCAAGGTTGTGGTAGGAAGTTGAAGCTTGTATTTGGTTGTTTGTCGGTTGAAGAATGAGCTAACTCACCATTTGAATGAGTATGAAGTGCCAGTGTTGTTGTTTAAACTATATTAATATTGCTTGAAATTATATTGTATTGATTGATTTTGATTCCTGTCTTTGAAAGCAACTGACATACGCAAATGATGTAGAAGGATTTGTATAATTTTTATAATTTGTTGCATAGCGTTGAATTTGGTTGGATTTGGATTAAATCGAACTTGAGTTTGAAAGTCCTTGTAGAAGCACTTAGAAAATGCCTTGTGTTCGGCATTTTTTATAAAATTTTGTACAGATATCCTTAAGGGTTACTTGTTGTGCTTGTGAAGAGTGTGTGTGTATAGTTACTGTAAGAAGATTGGATGCTAAAAAGATTGTTAGCATATTGAAACCAGAACTTTTTATATGAAACTTCTCCCGTTCACAAGTCATTCGTATCATTTTGATGCATCATTTTTAAAACACCGTAGTATCTTCGAACCTATTTTGCAACATAGTAATTTCTATTTGAGACTTTAAAATGTTTTGATATGACTTTAAATTTATATACTTTTAATTTTATTAGCAGTCTTTTCTAGCTTATATTAGGTTATTTTAAAAGTGATTTGGAATTTGTATGTATTTTATTATTCGATTATGAATTATTAAAGTAAAAAGTTTATTTTTAACTACATTAGACAAACATTTTCAAGTTTTTAATTATACTATAAATTAGATATTTTTAAGTAATGTTTTAAATAAATGTTTTAAACTAACATATAAGTATTTTAAACTATATGTTACGTATATATAGGTTTTAGAAAATTAGTTAACTATTTTATTAAAGTTTATTGTTAATTATGCAAAAATTTAATTCCATAGGCAATCGGTTTTAGAGTTCGATAGTTGACTATCGAACTTGATCAAATATAACTTTGAAAGTATCTAAAAGCTTCATGATTACATATGATTTGAGAGCACCGAGAAGGAGCATTGGTGTAATATCCTATAAAAATTAATAAAAGTATTAATTAAATAAGATAGCACTAAAAATTATTTTTCTGTAAATGTTAATTAATGATTAAGTAACAAAATAAATAAATCAAACATAATAAATATCCTTTTCAAAATACAGCGATCGGTTGATCGCTGCGTAAGATCGGTCGATCGCCTATGTTCGAGCAGTCGTTCGGTTATCGTTAGTGAGGCTAGAGATTTCACAACCATGTATGGTTCAGATTATATTTTTATAAACTGACTTAAATCAGACAGTTCTGTACCTTTCTAGCCACCATAAATAAGAATTCAGCCCCACTTTTATTCATAAATTATCCTACAAACTAAACAAAGCTTTACCGGCCTCTCTTTTCAAATACCGAGAAATTTATCTAGAGTTTCAGTTAATAATTTTTAGGTGTTTATTATTCAATTCTATCCTCCTTTGGTTCCTAAATTTCTTGATCTAATTCATATACAATTCTCTTATTGTATTTTTTAAAAGGAAAGATTTGTTGAAGATTAAAGCAAAGCATAAACTAATCCAAAACAAAGAGCTACGAAATTTTTACGAGTGTAAATCTTAGTCTTTCTTATTTTAGTAAATGTGTGTTATAATTTGGATTTGATATGTCTTATGCAACTTTGTTCATGAAAATATCAAGTTAAAACCCAAAAATTTCTCCAAGTGAAATGTCAATTCTTATTTAACGATCTCAATTATTTTATTATTAAACTAGTGGAATTGTATAGGTATTATATTTTTATTGTTTTACATTCTATTCCCCTTCTCATCATTTTTCTTTGGATCTGATCAAGGGTTTATGAAAAGAAATAAGTTAAGAAATGGTGTATAAGGTACGGCTTCTCTTTATTGGTAGTTTTCATTGTATATTTCCATAATTCAGATGAAAACTCTTATTTTCATGCATATGCAGAAGTTAATGCAACATAAAAAGATTTAAATTGTAGATTATATTAGTGTTGATTCTACTATTTTAGTATAAAATAAGCTTGTTATACATTCTATTTTTATAGAAGTGTTTTTCAAATGAGAATGTTGGATATGTGGTATGTTTATTAATGCAGAATTGGACTTGTATAAATTTAAAATTTTGACATTTAAACTATTAGCATAGAGTGTAATCTCGTACACTTAGAAATATTTAGGCATGTAAATATTATATATATATATATATATATATATAAAGTATAATTAATAGCCTGGTAAATAGGTTATTAATTAGTATTAGGTCGGTTTAGAAAAGAAATGAAATAACTATGAATAATAATATTACGCAATGTGGTGAGGTATATGGTAGTATGTTAGGTGACTGAAAATTATGACCAATTTATAGAGATGTGAGGTCAGTCAAAAGCACATAAAGTCTGCCCAACTAGCTATCAGCCTATGCAGTCAATTCCCTGATATTTCCCCGATATATATCCCCGATATATCCCGTAGTGGACTTTTGGAGAAACGATATTCCTATAAAGCGGCCCAATATAGCGGATCCGCTATTATCCCCGATATTGCGGCAATAATCCGTATATCCCCGATTTTGTTACCCCGCTATATCCCCCTTTCCTATAAATAAGCATTTTGCTTGATGTCTTATTTTTATGTTTTATGGTTATTTCGAAGCTGATGTAACAATGATATACGGTATTGGTTATTATAACTAGTTCTAACTTTTAAGTGTCAAGTTTGTTTATCTTTACTTTATTACAACTTGTTTTGCTTGGTGGGAAATAATAAGTAATATTCATTTCTGTTTTTAATGTAGAATGTTCATCATTCATCTTTTTAAAGCCGTCCGCTATATCCCCGATATATCTTCACTACAACTTTTCACGCCTCAAATGCTATGGAACGACAGGGTGCTTTAACTGCAAGCTATCAGCAGTGTGACTTTGGGGCAGATGTGAGACGTCACCTATAATAAGTACCCATGGAGGACATGAGGTTGGTCCAAAATTCTGTAGGGTAAACTCGTCCAGCTAATGTGGATACAGATACCTACAAATAGTTGAACTAATATGAGATGTTAAAATGTAGTTAACGAATCATAATATGTAGGACCTACTTTCAATGTTGAAGGTGGTAAGTAGTTGATTGAGGGCCATCATCCTCCTTCTTTAGAAAGTTTTAAATGGTCAAGGCTAGAAGATAGGCACGGTAGTGGATATCTTGGAAAGGGTCTACTTCGGTTTTGAGGTATAAGCAGTTATTATACGGACCACCATTTCCATAAAGAAGTATTAAAAAGCCAAATGAGATTTTTAAGGGATGTCAGCTAGATAGTATCGGAAAGGAGTCTGCCTTGGGATAGGTAGTAAATGACAAGGATAGGTAGTAAATGGCAAGGACCTGTCTAAAATGAGTATTATATGGTCAGAGTCTGTCTAGTTTCCGTTGAAAATGTATTTTGTGACTTGGGTACTATCTTTTACATTGCTAGAAGATTATTAGCGATAGATGCATAGTACTGGGAATGGCCTTTGACCTACAATTACAGATGAGTTAGTGAGTTGGAATGGAAAAGGGTATATGTTATATAGTTGGATTTACAGTTGAAGAAATTTACATAGAATGTGGCTAGGATACATAAGACGTAACCTTATTTAAATTAGACTGCCCAAGTACTATCAAAGAAAGTCTCGAGATTTTACTCATCACACATTGTTGTTCTGACACCCTCCTTATTACAACATAGGTTAAAGGAGATGATGCAGATTCCGAAGATGGTAGCAGAGACGGAAACTTTTGGTAGTTATTTATCTATCTACTTATGTTGTTTTTATATTTTGATATACCCATTTTGACATGATGATGTATTTTGAGATATTATACTACAAATATTTGACATTATTGTGTGGTACTGTGTTGTATTTTTGACACTTTAATTTTAAATAAATGGGTACTGTTTCTGATGTTATATTTATCCTTTTTCCATGAGATTATGAATGTGTTGATAGATAGCTATGTGTGTTGTTCTTTGCATCAATTTTACCAACCTATAGCCCATTTTGGAATGGATCTATTATTTGATGGCCCTTTTCTGGATCAAAAGTTAGGCCCATTTCGAGGCGAGTCATAACATTTGGTATCAGAGCTTAGGTTACCCGATCATAGACGATGTATACATATGTGTGTCGTACTTGTTATTTTTGAAAGTATTTTGCAAAAACCTAATGTGTCTATGCACACACAGACAACAACAACAACAACAACAACAACAACAATAGAGCCATTATTTCCAAACAAGTTGGGGTCGGTTAGAGATGGAACCCGAAATTAAATGACAAAAGTAATTTAAAGTTTATAACAATAACAATAGCAATAACAATAACAATAACAATAGCAAAATAAAATTAAGTCAAATAGGTAAATTGGTAATAATAGTAACAAAGTAAAATAAAGATAGAAATACAAATGTATGTAAAAAATATATGATATAATAATAAAAAAACAAAAAAACGATGGTAACAGTAAAAATAGTAATAATGGTGCTCATAGTAACATTGATCAAAGACCAAACGCTACGTCTTAGGCTCATTTTGCCTAATCCTGTAATATAAAACGTATAAGAGTCATAACTCATGGTTCTGGTACATGGATCGCTAACTTCCACACGCTCCTATCTGTTACCAGCTCTTCGGTTATATTCCAACCCTTCAAGTCCCTTTTAACAACTTCCTCCCATGTCAACTTTGGTCGACCTCAATCTCTCTTTGAGCAAACGACACGGCCTATAATTCCAACGCGCACAGGTGCCACGGGCGGCCTTCGTTGAAGATGCCCAAACCATCTTAAGCGATGTTAAATTAGTTTCTCCTCAATTAGTGCTACTTCAAGTTTTTCACGTATATCATCATTTCTAATTCGGTCTCTTCTTGTATGACCGCAACTCCATCGCAGCATACACATCTCTGCTACACTTAGCTTCTGGACGTGTTGGTTTTTAGTAAGCCAACATTCTGCACCGTACAACATCGCATGCCTAATTGTCGTTCTACAGAAATTTCCTTCAAGCTTCCGTGAGACTTTCTTATCACAGAGAATGCCAGATGTTTGTCGCCACTTCACCCAACCCGCTCGAAATTGAAAAATAACATCTTCATCAATCTCACCATTACACTACAACATTGATCCTAGATATCGAAAGGATTCCTTTTTAGGAACTATTTATCCGACCAGAATAACATCTGATCCTATGAATGACACCGCTGAACTCGCACTTCATATACTCTGTTTTAGTTCTACTAAGCCTAAATCCCTTAGTTTCTAAAGTCTGTCTCCACAACTCGAATTGTCTATCAATCTCAATCCTGTTATCATCAATTAGCACAACATCATCAGCAAATAGCGTACACCAAGGAATCTCCCCTTGTGTACTCTTCGTAACCTAATCCATCACTAGTGAAAAATTTTAGGGGCTCAAAGGAGACCCTTGATGTAATCCTTTGTTAGTGGAAAAGTCACTGGTTACACCATCGCACGCTCTAACGCTAGTCACAACATCATCGTACATATCCTTGATAATGGTAATGTACTTTGTTGGGGCTCTCTTCTTTTTCAGAGTCCACCACATCATCTTTCGTGGTACTTTGTCATAAGCTTTTTCCAAATCGATAAATAAATCCTTCTTTTGCTCCTTAAACCTCTCCATAATTGCCTTATCAAGAAAATAACCTCCGTGGTCGACCTCCCAAGTATGAAACCAAATTGGTTTTTTGAAACGCTTGTCATTCTTCTTAATCGTTATTCGATGACTCTCTCGCATAGCTTCATCATAATACTTACAAGCTTAATTCCTCTATAGTTTGTGCAACTTTGTATGTCACCTTTATTCTTAAAAATTGGAACTAATATGCTTCTCCTCTACTCATCTGGCATCTTGTTTGATTTGAAAATACTATTGAACAACTTAGTTAGCCAGGCTATCCTTGCATCTCCAAGGCATGTCCACACCTCAATGGGGATACCATCAGGCCCCAATGCCTTACCTACTTTCATCTGTTTTAGCGCCTCTTTTACCTCAGATTCTTGAATTCTCCAAACAAAATGCCTACTGTTGTCATCAAAATAGTCGTCTATCTCGATCAAAATGCTATCACCTTCTTCATTAAATAGGTCGTCGAAATAATATCTCCATCTATTTTTTTGTCTCATCATCCTTCACCAAAAGTCTATTATTATCATATTTTATGCATTTAACTTGATTGAAGTCTCTTGGCTTCCTCTCACGGAGCTTAGCTATCTTGTAGACGTCTTTTTCACCCTCCTTCGTACTTAGCTTATGATATCGGTCTTCATACGCCCAACTCCTTGCTTCACTCACCGCTCTCTTTATGTTCTTCTTCACAACTTTGTACCTTTGCATGTTGTGCTCACTCATGTGAATATGCAAGCACTTATAGCATTCCTTCTTCTCTTCAATAGCCTTTTGTACATCACTGTTCCACCACCACGAATCTTTATGTTCGCGTTTATTTCGTTTGGTTACCCCAAATACCTTGGTGGCCACTTTCCGTATGCGCGTTGCCATCTCATCCCACATGTGATTTGCTTCTCCTTTCAAATTCTATGCCTCTTCTCCCATCACCCTATCCTTAAACACCCGTGAAGCGTCTCCTTTGAGCTTTCATCATTTTGTCCGACTAATCTTGGCTCCTTTATCCCATAGAACACGTGTTTGAAGACGAAACTAGAATATCAAAAGCCGATGTTGTGAGACAACACATTCTCCAGGCATGACTTTGCAATCTACACAAGCTCGTTTGTCATCTCTTCTAGGAAGGACAAAATCAATATGGCTAAAGTGTTGACCACTATAAAAAATAACTAATGTGATTGTCTCTTTCTAAAGAAGGTATCAGCTATCATCAGGTCATAAACAATAGCAAAACTCAGTATTTTTTCTCCTTCTTGGTTCATATCACTATATCCAAAACCACCATACACTCTCTCAAACCCACCACTAGCCATACCAACATGCGCGTTGAAATCTCCTCCTATGAAAAGTTTTTCACTACCAGGCACATCTCTAACTATAACATCTAACTCTTCCTAGAAATTTCTCTTGACGACTTCACTTAGACCTACTTGTGGGGCACATGCACTAATGACATTCAGAATCATATCGCTCACTACCAGCTTTACTAGGATGATCCTGTCCCTTGTCTCATAACGTCGACAACTCTGTTTCTAAGGTTCTTGTCAATTAGGATGCCTACCTCATTCTTGTTACACTCTTTTCCCATGTACCATAATTTGAAGCCTGTATTCTCCACCTCGTTCGCCTTCTCGCCCGTCCATTTGGTCTCCTAAATGCATAAGATATTTATATGTCTCCTAGTCATAGTATCAACTATCACTCTTAGATTTTCTGTTAATGATCCTACATTCCAACTACCTAGCTGGATCCTAATATCATCGACTAGCTTCCTTGCCCCTCGCACCCGCTGGGTAAAGTGCGATGACCCTTGCTCATTTACCACTACACCGGGGCGTCGATGCAATGCGCCACTAAGGGAGTGATGACCTAGCCCTTGCATATTTATCACCATATTCGAGCCTTGATATAGCGCGCTACTAAGGTCGTGACGACCCAACCCTTGCTTACTTTTCACCACACCCGAGCCTCGATATGGCGCAATTTTATTAGGTTCCATTTCCATAAGAGAGGCTTTGGTTTTTACGTTGACTCGCCAAGCCTATCACAACCCTTCTCTTTTATCTTGGCTAGGGACATGCTGCATAGAAAACTACATAGGCGGAGCTATATATATATATACATATATATATATACATGTATATACATATACACACACACACAAACTATTTTTAAATATATGCAAAAACACTAGACAAATCTTTATTTCAACATGTAATACTATCATGGAAATTATAATTAAAAGTTTAACATACGAACAATTGATTATGACTGAAAATCACTTTTATTAAAACTGGGAACCCCTCCTAATGATGCCCAATACTCGAGGGAAGCATGAATGGCTCAAGCAATACCTCAAACTTGCGGGGCAAGTTCCCATTCCTCAACAAGCTGCACCAGCGGCAACGTTGCCTTGCATGTTGAAGCAACAGCCCTTCCCATAGATTACCCCAAGATGTGCAAGGATTTCCAAAACATGGGTGGAAATGTGTATATGGGGAAAGAAGGTATTACGAAGACAAAGACTTGGATAAACGAATGCGAGAGAATATTCTGGGAGCTTGGTTGGGAGGACCAGATTAAGCAGAGAATGGCGGCATGGCACTTTAAAGGAGAGGCTTTAGACCAGTGGACGATTATGGACGAGGATAATGTTTATAGATTTATTACTTACGATGAGTTCGAAAACCGATTTGAGTCATGATTCATGTCGAAAGCTGAGATGAATTTGTAGATGGAAGGATTATACAGCTTAGGCAAGAAGACTCCACTTGAAAGAAGTATATTAGTAGATTCACAGAACTGGCTAATTTTTAGATGAGTTTGATTGATACCCCCATTAGAAGGGGTATGAAATTTTTCAAAGGCCCAAACTCCCCCCTTAGGGAATTACTTTTCACCCAAGTATCCATTGGCGTTACACATGAGATGTTGGTTTAGATGACTCTACTTTAGATGATTAGTTTAGAGGAGAAGGAGAAATAGAAGGAGAAGCTAGGATCTGCTCAAAATTAAGGAGAAGCCAAGAAGGTTAGTTTTCGGGTAAATAGGCAATCGAAAGGGAAGTTCAATGAGGGTATAATATGTCAGAGATGACAAAAGGAATGACATATCTCCAAGGATTATAGGGTGAGTCTGGTGAAGGAAGCATTTAAGGAGAAATGTTACCACTACTAGAGGAGGGACACTTCAAGAATTGGTGTCCGAAGCTAGTGAAAGAAGGACAAAGTAGGCTAGCCTATGCTATTAAGGCTATTCTTATCTCAAGTAGACCTCACCTTAGAAATCAAGAAAAGACTGCAATGGAAGGTAAAACTCTCATGTGTGGGAATAATATTTGAACCCTATTTGACTCAAGAGCATGAACGTAGTTAACTTCTCGAGTCTATAAACCCAAATTGTCACCAACCCAATAGTAGTATCAAATATTATTAGGGGGTTGACACATCTTTCTTCAATTTGTAAAGACCTATTAATGGACATGTAATGTCAATTTCATTTGTAACGTATATGTTCTTAATTTTGAGGGGTATGGACTTATCTTAGAAATGAATTGGTTGTCATACCATGGGACTATCTTAGATTGTGATAGAAGAGTTGAATGGTTAGAAAGTTGTATGGGATAAGATATCGATATTCGCTGTACACCCCAAAACTCTGTTGAATTAAGCTATTTATACTCAATGAGCCTACCATAAGATGAGCACTCATCTGTATCCATAGTTAGAGAATTCCCTAATATTTTCAAAGAACTTTCGGGTCCCCCACCCCGAAGGGAGAGTGAGTTTAAGATTGATTTGGAGAAGGACGCTAGACCAATCACTCGGTCATTAAGACACATGGCCCAAAAGAAAGGAAAGAGTTAGATAAGAATACCTCAGAGTTGTTGCAATAAGGATTCAATAGTGGGAGTACTACGAAATAAGAAGCCCCTATTGTCTTTGCCACTAAGGAAAATGGCTCATTAATGCTATACGTCAATTATATATAACTCAACAAGTTGACTAAGAAGAATAGGTATCCTTTACTATAACAATTAGCATTTGGGTCTAAATTTTCGCTGAATCGAAAACCCAAATTCATCAAAGTGCAGATCGTTGGTTTAGTATCCTGCAAATAAAAAAATTATATGCATATCAAAGCACTATTTCGATGTAACCCACAACGGAATAGTAAAGTATAATAAAACATATAGTATTAACCAGGCTTAACGCTTCCAATGCCTAAAGTCCCTATCAATGCTAAGCATGCATTAGGAAACCCATCCTTTAACCTTCCCTTCTTACACCGATACTTGTCCCTGCCATCCTATGGGTTGTAATGAGGAGGTGGTTAGAACAACGTTCTGGTGACTGGTGAATTATAGACTTTGTACATATACTAGTTTATGCCGATTGTCTCCCACAATATGTTATGTCTTTCAATTTTTTTAATCGTCTGGAATCCACATTTGCGTACGATATGCCCAATTTATACGAAGTAGACTATAACTACTTAAGTGTGTGTGTGTGTGTGTGTGTGTGTATATATATATATATATATATATATATATATATATATATAAGTACACAGTCACCCGTTGGACTGAAATACTATCTCCGCTAATATTTGTAATTCTACACTGCCGAGCATCATCATCACTTTCTATGCTAAATTGCCCATGTACAAAGTAGAACCTCCCGTTGGTGCCTAATAATGGCATCACAAAAGTTTAACCAATTCTATCTCGCTTTGGGGATTTACTAACTAGTTAGCTTCCTGTTGTGAACTTAGCACCATGGATTATAGAGGACTCGGTTCCTCGGACTACCCCATTTGATTTTGAAAGAACTCTAATATGGGTTAAATAGCCTTGCCATAACAAACAAACTAGCAAACAACTGTGGCGGTTTATTACCTAACGTAGCCTACACTAGTAAGAGGTGTAGCCCGTTAGGTATGAACCTATCTTTTCCGTTTTGGCTGCTCTGAATCGATGACGCACTCAGCCTATATAGTACTTAGTCTTGATTTAGGGCCAACACCTATAGACATAACATCGAGCTACTCACCATATTAATTAGATTGCCTAACGCAGTCAAGGCATACCCTCCCCTTATTCATTGAAGTAGACTCTATTGAGCATATTCCTTCACCTATATGCAAGCACATATATTTCATGGGTCCTATTGTTGGATATGTCGCACGTTTTTATATAGAATACGCAACTGCTTGTAGCCTTTTGCAATGCTAGTCTTCTACTGTGTAAAACTACCAAACTCGTATTCCAACTCATTCTAAGGACTATGTCATTTTTATTTACTAAGTTATTTACCAACTCTTAATAATTCATGCTCGTCATAATTCATACTTAAAGCCTCATATATTTTTTCCATTTGTTCTTGTTTAATTATTATGCCTCTACAACATATTATTAACAATATTTCTCTTCTTCTTTATGTGCATACATCTTGTTTAGTTTCTGGTCATTTACCGCTTTCTTTCTAAAAGACTTAAGGAAAAATTCTCATTTACTTTCCCCTTTTGACTAATATCGCCCTTCAATCGCGTATTTAGACTTACTACTTCCCTATTCGTTTTAATTACATCTGCTTTGTTTTATCATTTGTTTTCTACTCTTAAATTATATACTTTAGGTTTCCCACTTATATTGTTGTTATTATTCCTACTTACATTATTTACATATTTTTAAGAATTTTTATACCTTAACACATTGTAATTACTTCTTTCCTTAAAGGAAATTGTTAACACTATAATTCCCTATAGTAATTTAAAAGAGAACTTGTGTTATGTGTGAAATAACAAGAAATTATCTTTTTTTTTCTATTGGAATAGATAGTATAAATTATGCTGATTCCCTTATTTTGTACATCTCTTTCTTTTTGTTTATGCTCCTTGTTGTTTCAACAACTACACTTTTATTTGTATTTATAGACGATTTATATAAATTCACATTGCTACACAATTCATTCCAACATATTAAAATATTGTCTAACCCTAATTTATTTATAATCAAATCTGATTTATGTTCAACAATCTATATAAACTGATCAAATTTGGAATCCTAATATGATATCAATAATAAGTTATTCATTAATCTAGGGACTATTTAACTTTTCAAATCCAAAAGTATACAATATCCATCAATTTTAGCGATTTCCTTATATTATAGGCATAAATTCCATAAAAATCACGTGCATACAATTAAATATCCAAATTTCAATTTATATCTAGGTATAAATGAAATTGATCTACAATGATATATATCCAATATTATAGAAAATATGTAATTTCCTACTTACTTGTGTAACTTTCCAAATCTCTGATCTAAACCCCACTATTAGTTTAACTCCCTTTTTTGCCTATTAAGATTTATACACCGCAAGCGTATACATATTTTTTTCATAAATCTAGATTAGAAATGAGATTTGATTTTAACTTGTATATTAAATCCAAATTTACTTTTTACCTCGGCTTTGACGATTTGATTTGAACCTATTCCTCTTTCTATCAGCTTCTACAATTCCCTATCTATATAGACGTATATTTTACAACTATGTCTAAGAATTTGGAGTTCATAGGAGGAGAAAATGGTAAAGCTCTGGTGTCACTCTGAGAATATTAGTTTAGAAGTGAGGGTCTAGGTCCATATTCATAGAGGAACAAATCAACGCAAGCCGTTCGATTAAACCGTTTTAAATTTGAGTCATTTGGCCAAAGTTTATTGTCGGTTTTAACCAGGCACCAGTCGACCGTCAATTCTCTATTGTCGACCGCTGCCGGTCGATCTGGGCGCCTCTTTAGTCAACCTGTGCCTGTTTTAAATGAAACTAATTATGTGCTCTAACATCATTTGATTTAATTACTTGTTTAACCATTCACTTCATTTGTTTCCCCTTTTATACATATCCTGAGATTTTAATTAATGGTTTTTGTTATTAGTAATTAACGTAAAATAACTTTTATTATCACAATTACATATATAACGTAACTACCTAGGATTTTAGTCACTGGATTTTAAATATTTAATTAATATTAAATGTATTTAAATAATTGGAATTTGGAATTTAATATCTCGAATTCAAATGTAGAAATCATTTAAATATTTGAATTGTAAATGAAATATTAATCAAATAGATTTATCATTTTATTTAATTCCATTTAAAATTAATAATAATAATGGCGAATTCATTTTGTAAATTTATTTACAATAATAAATGGTTTGAATATAATAAATAATAAATATATTTTTACTGTTGATTTGTGATCGCGTTGCACTTCGGTGCACGATTTAATTTATTTCAGTCATTCGTCATTCATACTTGAAAAACTGTAAAATGGATTGCTGTTCAAACCGGCTAAATCTCCATCGGATTGGAAAATGGTCGATGAAATCTAATTAAAATTAATCGCAAGCGCACGACGTACAATGATAGTATATGGCGAGTACTGGCCTATCCGTAGGGAATTATTTAGATTTTAAAATTTATGTTCAATCAACTTAAACCAAGAGTTGTGAGATGTTTTTAAGCTAGAAAAAATTATAGAAACTAACGAAGACTAAAAGTTATAAAAAATATGGGAGTAAAAAGCGATTTAGAGGCAATGTCCTTCTCTAGATCACATAGTTCAACAAAGTGAAATTATGATTTCTCTTTTTTGGTCACTAGTGAAGTGATTGACGTGTTTATCATAAGTATGGTCTATTTGTGCTATTAGTTAGCTCAATATAAGCCATCAAACTATAATACAACCACCAAATCACTTTTAACTCTCATGAAAATGTTAATGAACTTGAAAATACAATCTTTTCTAAGCATGTCCTATTAACTATTGATTTGAAATACAGACCATCAAATTTTGATTTTAAAATCACTTCATTACCATGATCTAATGTAGATGAAGAGGTAATTTGTGTTTTTATTTGTTTAAGCATAGCCTATTTAGTGTCAACAACATAGGCTATCAAATTCAAAGCTAAAACAACAAAGTTTAAACACATCTAACATTTCCATCAAGCAAAAAAATAGATCAATAATTAGCTAAATGTTGAAGCTATATGATTAAGAGAACTTCATTACCCCTAAATTGAAGGGGTTTAGCCTTTCATATTTGTTATCATTTCAACAAATGTAGCATTCAATATGAAATAAAAACAAAAGGACAAATAGAGAAAAATGAAAAGAGAGCTAATTAAAAAGAAATAAAAACTAATCTACTTGCATAAATAAAAAGATATACACTACTAACATGAAAGAAAAAGCATGTAAATAAAAAGAGTGCATGAATTAACATAGCATGAAAAGAAATTACATAAAAGAAAAAAAAGCTAAGTAGCCATGAAAAAGAAAAGAGAGCTTTGATTTATTTGTGAGCCGAAGCTAAATGGAGGTTAAGAGACTGAGAGAGAGAGAGAGAGAGAGAGAATAACTTGAACAAAAGGGGTATTTATACATATATGAAACCCTAATCCTATTTTGGGAACTACTCAAACTACCTTTGAGGAAGTGTGGCCACCAAGTTATCATTAACATCTATTAATCCTACACTTAAATGTACATATAGCTTTAACTTCCATTATCATGTGCATTATCTCATAATTGTGCATCATGGTAAGTAGGTTGGTGGGATCCTCCATGATTCATAAAATGAATTATTTCCATCTTCATTTGCTTGTCTACTCTTATGCATGCATATTTTCTATGAAGCCACTTGTAATTTGAATTAAAAATCCTACAAAATACCATAAAAATTTCCAAGTAAAATTTCTCAAATTAATATATACACATAAATGACCATTTTACCCCTATATGAAGATGAATAATTGATGATTTAATAATAATTTGAATTTCGGTTTAAACATGTTAAAATACTAAGTATGATCATTGATTAATTTAATTAGATTAAATATGAAAGTAAAAAATATGCATATTTACATGCACATCAAATACCCACACACTTATCTTTTATTCATTCTCGAATAAAAAAAACTAAGATAAATCTGTTTTCGTAGGGAGCACGATTGCATTGAACGTATACAACAAGCCGTTAAACCTCTAGGTGTCCCTAGTAGGACGAGTGTTGTCTTGTGAGGGTTTTCAACGGATACTATCCATAAAATCCTAATGCAATAAAAAATATTTACAAAATGAAAAATTCCTAAATGCAAGATTTATTTATGAAGACATGAATGCAAGTTTTTGAAAATATTTACAAATGAAGGATTTATTTTTAAATTGACACAAATAAGTTAAATATAGGTTTTGTTCATTATCAAAAAATTTAAGACATTTAACTTATCAAAATTTCCAACAAAAATTAAGTTATCATAATAAATAAACTCTAGTTTGACTAGTTGTTTCTGTTAATAACATATCGTAACTATGAAATGGATCCTTGATTGATTACCAAAGTTTTTCAAAATGGTATTTTTATTTCTTTTGAATGAAAAATCGGATCAAATAAGTGAAAATAGTGCTCGGATTTCAATTTCTTACTCTCTCTTTATTTGAAAATTTTATTGATATTAACAATATTTACATATGCCTAACTCAGAAAACTGAGGTCAGATATATTACTCATGCACCTCCTTTTGGGCTTATGTGAGGGGAATGTAGAGCGTGACGATGAACACACAAGTGTGAACCCTTATCAACTGTAGGTGTTATTAATGAAAGAATTTTTATATAATAGACCTGACTTGGATAAACTGGGGTCAGATATACCAATCGAGCACTGCATTTCGGGCTTACGTGAGAAGGGTATAGAGAATGGCGAGTGGACACATTTGCGTGTGAACACATGACTCTAGGTGTTAGTAAAAAAATATATATACATATTTTTTTTCTTTTCATTGTTTTTTTATATGTATATTTTTATTTTTTTAAAAAGAGAGTCATGCAAAATCATCTTAGCACCATTTAACTTAGAAGATATTATATGCTTTACTTTAAATTCACCATTTATTAAATCAAAGATTTTCAATTAGGATATACTTCATAATTATCGCATTGAATCTTCCTATATACTAGTTAAACCATCGTTATTTTTAATCAAACTTTATTTTTATTTTTGTTCAGACAAATAAATTTTCAAAAATATAATTTAATAATCAAAATCTTATACTTATCTTATAGTATTTCTTTAAAAATAAATCAAAATGCATTAAAAATTTGAATTTTTTTTATTTTTTTTAGTTTTGGAAAAATGCAAAAAATATACCATGGAAAATAAAAAATAAAGATTATATTCCCCCCACACTTGATTTTGGCTATGTCCCCACAGTCAACCCAAGTAAAAGGGGAAAAAAAATAAAAATATGACCAAGTTTACATGAAAACAAAACGGTTTTTATTTACATGACATCAAAAATTATACTGTCGAAGTGTAAACGAAATGGTCATCCAAAGACCATTTCATTTGTCTCGTCAAGTATGCGAGACACAGCTTAAGTTCAGAAAACCAAATCATAAAAGATTTCGGAATCGAATGTTGAATTGAAAAAATGAATGTCGTTTTATCAAAAATCGTTTGAGTTGTTTTATTTTCAATGATTTTTGGGGTTGACAAAACAATCGATTGAAATTCAAGTTTATTTTCACCAAATTGAAATTCAAACTCGTCATTGAAAACTTCTTCAGAATTATCTATTTCAAAATCAAAATAGTGATTTAAAACTTCCCATTTAGAGTTCAACAACTCATCTTCAAAAAGTCCAAAGCAATTGTGTATACTAAATTCGTTTTCCTTTGTTGAATTATTCACAACTTCATTGCATATATATCAAGTTCAAAATCCAAATTTGTTGTATTTAATTTTTTGAAATCGGAAAAAAGAAGATCGAATTTTAAATCGAGTTTCTCATCCTCAAAAGAACTGAAATCCAACTCAATTACCGTATTTTCAACAACTTCATTAAGATTGTCATCTTCAATTTCAAAAGTTGTTATTTGAAAATTATCAATTAGGGTAAATGTGGATTATTATATGACTCCTCACACTAAGGATTTGCTTTTGTTTCTCACATTGTTTCATATATGTTTCAAACAATAAACATGTGTGTTCTTTGTGGATTTTATCCAATTGCTTAACAAAATCGAATTTATAGTTATTAACTTGAGAATTTTTGATGTGAAATTATTGGAAACAAAATTTGCCCATTGAACCAAATTAGAGATTACTCCCATTGCCAAAATCATTTGAAAATTGGTTCACATTTTCGTTTCGATTTTGAAATTCATTTTGGAGTTCGAAATTGAATTGGCATGGGTTATAATCGAAGTCATTTGAATTTTGAAGTGAATTCAAACTGATTATTTTAAAATCCTTGACTTGAGTTATTACACAAATATAAATTACACAAATCATTTATCATTTGATTTTGTTGTGTAGAGAGTTCAAGTAAAGACGAAATCGTTTCCATGCTTTTTTCAAGAGTTGAGGGTTGGTCCTCATTTTGAAAATTTTGTTGTTCGAAAATTCGAATTGTATGTACAATATTCGTTTTTAAAATATCAATAAGAATTTGGTGTGAAATTATATGGATTATATTGATTTTCACAACCATCGTAAAATTCATGTAAACATGGAAACTCGGACAATTTTCAAGAATGTTTTTTTCTTTTGGATATTTTTTACAAAGGAAAACTATTTACCAAAAGGATTTTTCAAAACTATTTTATTTTTTGAATTTTTTGTTTTTGATGAAAATTTTCAAAGGACTTACAAACTAAGGCTACAATTATTTTTGTTTTTGAATTTTGAATTTTTTTTAAATATGCATGAATTAATGCAACTAAATTAATGCAAGAGTTCAATTACAAATTATCTATCCTAAGTATCTCCTAACTCAGAATTATATAATCATACTTTGTTTTAGTCCAATACGATAGTTCTCAGCTAACTAACAGACATGAATTATCGGTCCACCATGAATCATTGTAGCAATGCAACCGAAGGTTTAAGTACCTTTAGAGAAACAACCACTATAATATTTATGAATCACTTAATATTTATAAATGGATATTGCTCTGCCGTAGAGTAGATACCCAAAAATTGAACTGTTCAAAGAAGACAATTTGTCAATATATAATTAAGCGTTACCGATGTTTAACCATTATCAAAATTTTAGGATGAAATACAAAGCTGAAATAAAAAACAATGCAACTACGAATGAATTTTTTATTTTTGTTTTTTTCTTTGATTTTTTTTTTTAAATGCAAGAAGCCAACAAAACAAACCAAATAGAAACAGGAGATGAGGGTACGATACCTGAGCGTTCAGAATTATAGCAATTTATTTTTCTAGCAGCTATTTTTTTTATAAGCAAGCAAGTAAAGCAGTTTTTTATTTGGGCAAGCGCTACTTCTTTTAATTTGCTTTAGCAACTTGAAAAGGAGTGAACAAAGATATATACAAAAAAAAATTATATCAAAGACAGACATAAAGAAAAACAAGTCAAAACAAATGAAAATAAAATAAATTGAAATTTCTTGGTTTTTTTTCTTAAAATTATAATGAAACTAAAAATAAATTAAATAAAACAAAAGAAAAGAAAACAAAATAAATAAATAAAATCTTTTTTAAGTATAAAACAAAATAAAACTAAAGGAAAGCAAACTATTTTTTTTAATACAAACAAAGGTCAAATGAAACAAACACAAATAAAGAAAACATTTTTTTTAAAGACGGATGATTTTTGATTTTGTTTGTTTGTTTTTTTTTAATTTCTTTATGGAAACTAAACAACATTTTTTTTGTTGTAAAATAGAAGATTACCAAAGCAAATAAATTCACACAAGAAATTGTAAATCTTTATGTCTTCTTTTTTTTCCTTTTTTTTATAACTAAAAGAATCAAAAAGAGATTTTAACAAAGAAAAACTAAAAAGGTTTAAAAAGGTTTAAAACAGAACAAAATATTTACCAAGCCCAAACAAGTGAAACTGTTCACCACCTCGCTATTTCAAACAATGAAATATTTATCTCACAGATCCACTTCATATATTATTTCTCAAATTCGATTTCTTTATGAATCCAAAAATCGAAATTCCCCCAAACCAATTCACAAATCCAAAACCAAATCTCACAAATCCAATTTGCTATTTCAAAAGAACGAAACTGCGGTCTCGATTGTTTTGATCAAGTATGGTCGCGGAGTTGAGGGGATGGAGTTGCAGTTGCTTTGATGATATAGGCGATTGGGTGGTCGCTTGCAGTCGAGTTCGATTGGGGTTGGATGTGGGTTTGGTTGAAGAAGCGTGTGATGTAGCAGTAAGCAGGTGGTTCTAGTTTGACAAGTTGAAGAGGCGTGTGATGATAATTTGAGAAGGCGACTGTTTGAAGGTCAGAGGTGTGGAGGCTTGGGTTTGAAGTGTGTGCTGTACATTGAAGAGGCGTGTGATGATGGTTTTGGTCGGAGAAGAAGAAGCAGTAGAGTGGTTAGTGCAGGTATGGTTTATGTTGTAGTGATATAGGCTGGTTTGTGATGTGCCGTGGGTGATGTAACTGATGGAAGCTAGAAGTATGTGGCAGGTACGGTGTGGTTCAGTGAGTAGTGAGATTTGATGTTGTTTATGCTGATAGGGATGGGTGGTTATGTGATCAGTCGTGTGGCTGTTGTATGTGCAGTTAGGTGGGTGGTTGAGTGAAGTCGAAGCAGAGGGACTGGGTAATTGGAAGCAGTTGTATATGTGATAGTTGTTGAGAAATGAAGTGTGACGAAGAGGTTCTATGCCATGGTTGTTGGAGAAATGATGTTGGTTTGGGAAGATTTGAGGAAGACCGCTGTAGTTATTGTTTTTGCAGAGTGGTTTAATGTTATGTACTGATGTTAAGGCAGTTGAGTATAGTCTGGTGGTGGAATTGTTTGGCACTGTGGGAATGGCAGGTTGATGGTATGAGAGGTTTGTAGGCGCTGTAACAACAGTGCAGTCTAGTTTTGTGGTGACTGTCTGGTCAGGTCGAGTGGGATTGAAGTGTTTGTTGAGGTAGCAGTTGTGATATAGATGTAGCTGCATATGAATGTATCAAGTAGATGGTGTGAATTAGCTTATGAATGTAAGTGAATGATGTGAAAGGCAGTTGAAAGGCAAAGGGGTGCACTGTTTTGGCTGTGGGTTGCTAGAAGTTGTTGCAATATGTATGGTGCAGGCAACAGTATTGTAGTAAGGCCGGGAGGTGGGATTGTGAGGAAGTGTATGTTGATCAGCAAGATTGTTTGAGTGATGGCGGCAAGATGGCGGTTGAAGTTGTTGTAAGGCAGTGCATAATTATGTGCGCACAACAGTGGTAGAAGATGGTTGCAAACAATGTTATGGAATTTGAGTGATGGTCAGGAAAAGTATTGATTGTGGTATATGTGGTTAGTGTTGGGGAGATGGCAACAGTGGGATGAAGGTGGACAGTGGCTGGTAACAGGCAGTGGGTATTTGTATGTGACGGTGGCTGGTAACGGTCAGTGGAAAATGATGACGCAACAATGGAAGGTGGCGATACAGTGCGCAGTTGCACCTTTGAATGTAAGAGAACAGTTGTAAAAATTGTAATTGAAAATTGTAAATGTAATTGAAATAGAATGGAATATTTCTTCTTTCTTTTTCAATTGAAGTTGTGTAATTTTTCCTTTAAAATATGAAATGCAAATGAACAAAACAACTAGAAAACAACAACAAAAACACAAACAAAATGCAAACAAAAAATCATAAAAACACCCAATTTTTTTTAATAACACACGAAACAAACACACAATAAAATCAAACAATAAATAACTCGAAGGATAGAAATAAAATTAAAGCAGAATTTCCGAAAACGGTGCCAAAAACTTGTTCGATTTGATGAACTGGGGTTGTGAAGCAATTGGGTGGTCGAATCGGGGATTGGCGAGGACAGTGATGATTTGGGTGGGTTGCAGAAGAGATGAAGTGTGTGGTGTGCATTTGGTTGCAGAGGGCGGGTTAGGAGCAGGTAGTTGGCCAGAGGTACTTGCAGTATTGTTTATGATAGGGGGTATTGTGGTGGTATGGTTTTGTAACTAAGGTGATGTGATGAAGATGAACTGCGGTAACTGCTATCAGGTGAAGGTGTTTTGATGTTGCTAACGTGATTTGGAGATGGTGATGAAGGTAATGTTCTCTGGTTGGTAGTTTTTTACGTGTTGGGTCTATAGAATGTGTTGATAGAGGTGGAAGAAGAGGAGGACATGGTGATGATGGTTGGTGGGTTAGGTTATGAAGCAGAAAGGTGACAGAGGGCAGTAGTGCAGGTGAGATGGGCAGTTGTAGGTTTTTCAAAGTGTACTGATGGTCAGTATGTAGTTTTAATGTGCATTGTAAGTATGATAGTGCTATGGTGCTGTGGTGGTTTGGATGGAAAGTGGATGCTTGTTGTTTGCATGAACGTGATGTTGCACAGTTATGAGTGGCTGTTTGTATTTGTATGTGAATATTGTTTTGGCAGCAACAAGTGTTTGGATGTTACATGACAGAAGTAACAGAAGAAAGGCAGTGAAATCTAATGGTATGTAGGGAAAAGGTCAGGTATGTATGTTGTTTGAATGAAAGAGTAGTTTTGTATATGTATGTAGTGGGATGGTATATGTATGGAGTGGTTGTTTTGTTTTGTTGGTTGTAGAAGAGTGGAAATGTGAAGTACTGTACGCAACAGTTTTGGAGTCGAGTGATGGTTTGTGTTAAGTGTTGTGTTGAGTGATAAGCTGTAGTGTTGAGTATTGGGAGATACAATGGATGATGAGTGATGATGAAGAAGATATTGGGAGATGGGTGATGTTTGAAAATGAAGGATGATGAATGAAACTGTTGGCAGAGGAAGATGAAGGATGAAGAATAGAAAATAAAATAAAATCAATTCCCTAGCAACGGTGTCAAAAACTTGTTCGAACCGGCTAAATCTCTATCGAATTGGAAAATGACCGATTGAATTTAATTAAAATTAACCGCAAGTGCACGACGTATAATGATAGTAAGTGGTGAGTATGAGTCGATCCGTAGAGAATTGTTTAGACTTTAAAATTTCTATTTAATCAAATTAAACCAAGAATTGTGAAATGTTTTTAAGCTAGAAAAATTCTAAAAACTAACAAAAATTAAAAGTGATAAAAATATGGGAGTAGAAGACAATTTAGAGGCAATGTCCTTCTCAAGATCACATAGTTCAACAAAATGAAATTATGATCTTATTTTTGTCATTAGTGAATTTAATTATTATCATAAGTACAGTCTATTTGTGCTATTAATTTGCTCAATATCAGCCATCAAACTATAACACAACTACTAAATCGCTTTTAACTCTCATGAAAATGTTAATGAACTTGAATATAAAATCTATTGTAACCACAACCTATTAATTATTGAGTAGAAATATAGACCATCAAATTTTGATTTTAAAATCACTTCATTACTATAATTGTTTGTACATGAAGAGGTAATTTGTGTTTTTGTTTGTTTAAACATGGTCTATTTGGTGTCAACAACATAGGCTAACAAATTCAAAACTAAAAAAACAAAGTTTAACCACATCTAAAAATTTCCTTTAGCCACAAAAAGAGATCAATAACTAGCAAAATGTTGAAGCTACATGATTAAGAGAGCTTCATTACCCCTAAATTGAAGGGGTTAAGCCTCTCATATATGTTATCATTTCAACAAATGAAGTATTCAACATGAAATGAAAACTAGAGGAAAACGAGGGCAAAGTGAAAAGAGATCTAATTAAAATGAAATAAAAACTAATGTACTTGCACAAATAAAAATATATATACTACTAACATGAAAGGAAAAAGCATGAAAATAAAAAAGAGTGCACGAACTAACATAGCATGAAAAGAAATTACATAAAAGAAAAATGGCTAAGTAGCCATGAAAAAAAAGAGCTTTGATTTATTTGTGAGCCTCAAACTAAACTAAAAGGAGGCTGAGAGAGAGAGAGAGAGAGAATTACATGAAACATAAGGGGTATTATACATGTATGAAACCCTAATCCTATTTTTGGGAACTACCCAAACTACCCTTGAAGAAGTGTGGCCACCAAGTTATCATTATTATGTGTTAATCCTCCACTTAAATATATATATATATATATATATATATAGTTTTAATTTCCATTAGCATGTGAATTAGCTCATAATTGTACATCATGATAAGTTGGTAGGTGGGGTCCTCCATGATTCATGAAATGAATTATTTCCATCTTCATTTGCTTATCTTCTCTCGTGCATGCATATTTTCTATGAAGCAACTTGTAATTTGAATTAACATTCCTACAAAATACCATAGAAATTTCCAAGTAAATTTTCTCAAATTATATATACACAAAAATGACCATTTTGCCCCTATATGAAGATGAATAATTGATGATTTGAAAATAATTTGAATTTTGGTTTAAACATGTTAAAATACCCAATATGATTATTTATTTAATTTCATTAGATTAAATATGTAAGTAAAAATATATATATTCATGTGCACGCCAGTTGCCATAAATATTTCATTTAAAACGATTGTATAATCAAATCAAAAATTCAAATTTTAATAACGATTTGATGGTGTTGGCATTTTGGTTGGCTCGAGAAATCCTTTTATTATGAAAAAAGCAAGCATAATCATTTGTTTTCTATTATTTTATTCTGTTATAAAACTATGCAATCTTCTAATTTCCCCTTTTCAATTCTCATTCCTCCTTCTCCTTTTATTTTACCATTACCGTAAACAATGACTCTCCTTCTAAAATGAAAATCAAATCAACTACTGCCCTAAAATTGCCAAACAAGCTCTGTTGGATTTGTATGGAGATGAGCTTCGATTTGTGGTAGGCTACGTAGAGTGTAGCGGTGTTCTTGTGGTGCTCAACCTTAGGGGCAACATTTAAGGTTGCAGATTTTAGAGCATATGGTTGTCGATTCGACAAATGGAACTTCGATTTTATCTTAGGGTAGCAGGATGCAGCTTTGGAGGAATTTAGCAAGGTTCGATTATGTTTAGGGTTGCGTGACCTGACATACGACCTGGGAAGGGGATGTGTCACATTTTTCTTAGAGGCCCTGGAGTTGTCGCCATGGTGTTGATCGCGTAAAGTAGGAGTTGAGAAGTTCTATGGTTAAACAAAATCCAATTTCGTCGAGTAATTCTCCGTTTCAGTGCATTTCCATGCACGATTTTGACGGGTTCATGGACATTTCTATGCATATTTATATTTGGGGATGAAAGAGTGTAAATGGGTAATTAGATTTTATAATGTAATTAGTTAATTAATTGTACTGTTTAATTCGTGAAAACTTATAAAAACTATAACTTTTTTGTACGAGGTCGTATTCGAACGCTTTTTTTGCATTGGACTCGTGTCGTCGAGATCTTTGCAATAGAGTTGGTTTGGTTTGATTTGGAGCTTATTGAAACTTATAATAAAATGGAACGGCCATTTGGTTTTAGGCCATATCGGGATGTTTCGGCAGATATGAAAATTAATGCGAGTTTAACTCATGCTAAATATTACTTATCATATCTATAATGTTATACACGATTATTGATTGTTTGGCTGTTAGTTAAATTGCTTGATTGATTGTTTGGTTGAATTTCCATTTGGAAAAATGGATGACATATTATTTGATCGTTACGAACCCATATGATTATATATATATATATATGTATATATGTGTATATATATATATGTATATATGTATATGTATGTATGTATGTATGTATGTTTGTGTGTGTGTGTAATCCATGACCATTGTTTTGCATGGAAAATCTGTAGAGTGACCCTGAGGGGTTTCTCGCCAATGATTATTGTTTACATCCATATACCGTTATGTTGATAATAATTGAAATAAAATCCTAAAATTCAATTTTATTTGTTAAGTGTCGCTGTAGCAATTTCGCTATATCGTCATTTATTAAAGTTCATCCCCAAAACCCTATGTATGTTTTTGAACTTGAAATTGTATTTTCATTATGCAGAATGTTAAAGTTCATTAATCATTTTGATTAATGATAATTTAAAATAATTAATCATTTTAACTAATGATTTTGAAATTAATTAACCAATTTAATTAATGATGTTTAAAATGGGTGTGACGACCCAAAATTTTGGTTATTTGAAATTGAAATATTTAATTGATTTCAAATATTTAAAAGTTAAATTTTAATTTGAATTTCAAATATAACAATTTATTGGATAATTTAATTATTGGTTTTATAATTAAAAATTGGTTAAAATATTGAATCTTGAGTTTTAAGTTTGTTAAAAATAATTTAAAGGATATAAAACTTATATTAATAATAATGAAGATAATAAAACTTTTTAAATTGAATTTAAAAGTGATTTGTTCAGTTTTAAAAATAGCCCGTTTAAAATAACGTATATAAATGGCAATCCGCAGCACGGTCTTAGAATTCGACGAAACTAGTTCTGTTGGATCCGTAATAGTGTATTATTATCGGATTTCTAGTTTCGTAATGTTTGGAGTTATTGTTTGGTCGTACGGGATAGAAACGCGCTGAAATCAATATCAAAAATTCAATATAATAATTGGGTCCAAAAAGCTATCTTCTCTGTATGATCGAATTTGAACTCTACTATGAATATAATAACATTGTAAACGTCTAACGACATGCCTTGATAGGGGTTCGAGATTTTAAGTTACGTAATCGAGATAATTTGAAATTTTAAATAATACATACATACATACATACATACATACATACATACATATATATATATATATATATTCTTGATTAGACTAGGCTGTCACACTCTACCCATCAACCATTCTTTCTTTTCACGTTAGCCCCCCTATTGACCTACCGCCTTTTTTTTAAATCAAGCTTTCCCCTCTTTTGATTTCATGGAACAGTGAAAGCAAGAATAATAAAAAATGGTGGCAAAGAAATACAAAAAAATTTAACTCCAAATCATCCAATAGAAAAATGTGAATCCATTTGCAAAAATCTTGTTCTATGACGAGCATTTATCAGATACAAAGGTAGTGTGCAGCGTCGAGTTGTTGGCCTCTACTATGAAGCCGAACCACCTGTCAAGACTAGGGTTACGATTTTGGATGAATTTGAGGCCGAATTTTTCGAATTGGGTGTGCAATCGTGTTCGCGTTATGGAGGAGAGACGACGCACATAAATTCATGAAGTCCGGTCATCTCTGGCATATCGCCTTCGAACACTATAGCACATGGAGGAGCAGCGTGTCGCGATCTCGTGGGGTGTTTCGGGGGTGTCAAATAAGGTTAAAAAGATGCATTTTTCGAAGAGAGGGTGGTCGGTGTTGTCGGATTTTGGGTTAGGGCGGGGGAGCACCGTGTCAGACGCCGTGCACATGTGGTACATGCACGAGTAAAAGCGAGAAGAAGAGGTTTGAGTGGGCTGGGTTTTGCATTGGTAATGGGCTGGTTTATAAAAAAAAGAAATAGAAAGAAGGAAAAGAAGAAAAGGGAAGAAAGGAAAAAAGGGGAACGACAGAAGAGAGGGGAGAAGAAGGTTGGAGGGCCGGGTTTGAGAGGGTATGGGCATCCTTTACTTAATATATAAATAAATAAATATATATACATAGTTTATATAAATGTTATAATAAAATCATTTGAAAACTTATGAATCGAATATCTTGTTCGTTCTATATCGGAATCCAACGCGGTCAGTCGCGTTGGGTGTGTAATAAGGGGATCTTTATATGGAGTCAACTTGGTTGAGTTTGGAGGTGGCAGAATTTTCAGATAAATTCAAGTGCGTTCAGATTAAATCGGAACGGAACATGAAAGTGACAATAAAAATCTATGCAAGTTAATCTCACTCAATTTCAGACTACTACTTAATTTTAAAAAGTTAAAATGAATTATTGATTAGTTTGTTGAATTGATAAATTAATATGCGTTGAATGTGATATTATATATATTAGTGTATATATATATAGGTAGTTGAATTGATATTCTCGCATATATTTAGCAGATGAGACCCTATATGGCCCGCACAATAGCAGATGACTCCATATACCACGATATCCCTCTCGAAGTGGGATTCATATTTTTATATTGTGCTAACATCCATGGATGTATGGTAACAAGTTGGAGGGATCCAACTGGATTCCTCAAAATTGTTAAATTAAATTTCATATATATTGATATATGATTTGTTGAGAAATCTATGATAGATTATTGTGTGGTTGAATTTATTAGATACTACGGTAGCATTGATCTGGATTTTTGGTATTTTAAAAATATCAAAATACGAATATTGAATTTAAAAAAAAGGGATAAAAAGGGAAATTGAAAGTAAAATATTGAAATTTGGATTAATTAAAAGAAAAGAATTTGGGCAAAATAAATAGTTGGTTTTAAAAATTTTGCTTAATAATTTCAAAATATGAAAAATAAAGATTTTGGAATAATGTAAATAAAAGGATTTTAAATAATAAAACTTAAGCGTTGTTGGTTTAAGTGTAAAAGGATTTATTTTAAAAATCGAGATTCTAAGTAGTTGAGAAAATAAAAAAGGAAATTCGAAAATAAAATATGAAATTGTTATACTAGATTTTAAAAAAGAGTTTAAATTATGAAATGGAAGTGGAATCAAAATTTGGTGGGGTTTGGAATATAGTTGGGTTATTTAAGAAATTAATTTAAAAATGGAATTCAATTTAGAAATCAATTTAAATTCGATTAAGTATTAAGAAACTGTTATAAACGGGAAATGAGGCTATGGATTTATGAAGAAGGTTTATAAATAAAGTGAAGTGGTTATCGATGGATAATTTAAAGATATGAGTTCACGGAAAGGTTTATAATGAGATGGGTAAATCGGCTTAAAAATAAAATATAGATTTTTTATTGAAAGGTGGAAAGGGGATTTACGAAATTGGGATGTAAATCAAATTTGTGATAAATAGAGAGGAACTTATAAATATTAGACTTGCTATATTGGAATTGAAAAGTATATTTTATTGAGAAGTTAAGTCTGTTTAAAAAAGGACTTTTAATTATTAACTAGGTAATTAAAAAAGTGTGTTAATAATATTTCAGAAAATTAATTATTTAGTTGTTTTAAATTGTTTTAAGTATATTTAATTATTAGTTAAGTATATAATTGGTTGATAATAAGTTAATTATTATTTAAGAATTAATCGGTATTTTATTTTAAAAGATAAATTATTCAATTTTAATATATTTTATACAATAACTTTTATTGAAGAGTATTTGCCTAAATTTTACTTGGAAATTATTATAGGAATTTTATAAGTATTATTCTGAAAAATTTATTAAATTAAGTTTTTCGGAAAGTAATGGTATACTTTCATGGCGAAATCGGAGGTCGAGAGTGCCTACAGTTAGGTTTTGGATTTATCCAGGATAGAGATGTAACCATTGAGCTGTGAATCCATGGTTCATATCGCGTGGTGCTTTCCATATTTGTTTTGAAAAAGTTTTCAAATATTTTGAAAGAATGTTCAGTAAACGTACTTACTTCGATAAGATAAGTACATGGCTTTTGATAAGAGATTTAATTTATTGAAATTAAATTAAAAAAAGATTTATTGTTTTCAGCAGAAAAGGAAATATTTGATTGAGTGATTGTTTATTTGATAATCAAATAACAAACTATCAAAATCTGGACCCAAATATAACTTCGGAAATATCTTGAAGAAACACGGGAATTAAATGTTACAGTTGCCGTTCGAGGTGCTATATTGAGCGTATAAACTCGTTTCGTTCTTCTAGGATGATTATAAGGAAATCCGTCCACTAATAGTTAGGAGGTGATCTCTGATCTTATTTTCATCTGTTTATTTCCTAAAGGACCAGGATTGAGTTTACCGAAAATATGGAATGTTGCTTCGAAGAGACCGGGGTTGGATAACTTATCGGAAAACCACTTCGATCCAACAAGTATGTTTTCGAAGTGAAAACAAGAGAATGGAAGCGAAGATGGAGCAGTGAAATGCAAGGACTAATCGCTACTGATCTTGAGGATGATTCCAAATTGGATGTAGTAGGAATAGTGCCTTCGGATTCGTTCGGACCCAGAACGGACTTGTATGGATGAATGCCGTCGGTACATTATCATTGGAGGACAATGAGCATTCTAAGTGAAAATTTCCTTAGAAAGGTAACCGTAGCATCTAGCCTCATCAATCGAGAATGACTGAAAATCAGGGGAGATGCAGCAAGGCTAAGTGGGTCGCACAACACAATTACGGTATGTTTATCACCTTCCTAGATACCCTCGGATATTATTACTATGGTGCGCGCAAGAGCTCGAAAAGGGTGGGAATACCCGGGATGATAGCATGTTCGGTCTATCCAACTTAGGGGTAGTCCGGTCATGTGTTGTAGGGGATCCCGGTGTGGTGCTCGGTACATTTTTCTAACGTGTACTGTGACAGGCGACACCCCAGTGCACAGTCATTCGTATGGAATCCATTCTTCAAAACGCGCCCTTTTACGGTATTGATTGTAGAGCGTAGTATGCTAGAATTTAATTAATGTAACAATTTCTGCTATTTGAATAAGTATTTATATTTAGATACCGTTATAATATCAGGTATTTATGAAATATTTTGGTTATCATAAGGTAAAAACCCATCGTGTTTATGTGTGGCATGGTCTTACGAGATACCTTTAATTTTCAAAGGGATTTTGATAACTTTTATAATTCATATTGAGTGTGTTTCCTCACGCTGGTTTTCCAGACCGACTTGGGTGTTATTTTATTATAATTCTTGGGTCAGACCGAGTATTACAGATACATGATAGGATTCTTTGGAGCTCAGGGGACAATGACGAAGACGTATCACATGTATCTGATTATATTCTGTTGTGTATTATAGGATGTATATTAAGCTTTTGTGAGGATAAATTATTATAACTATCTGATATTATGTTAACGATGTGTTGTACTCCGATGATGTAATGTGTAAATAACACTTATAATTCTTTTTGTATAAAGACGTGTTATTATCTATTGTATATTGTTCCGCTAGAATTGTGAGATTCTGTATTGTTGTTTTCTATTTCTTCTTCTACCTCTTTCTTCTTTTCCCCTAACAATCTAGTATTTCCAGCATTCCATTGCTCTGCATGTAATACAGTGAACGTGTTTATGTCGATGTTCGAGCGTCGAAAATCCGTGTCGTCACTTTTGATATCAAAGCTGATGGTTAAGCGAGAACCTTGGCTCTGGTGGGAATTACTCATTAGAGATAGGGTCAGTAGTACCCTAGAATGAGTTTGATTGTATTAATATATATGAGCGCATATTTGTTTGTGAATATAAAACTATTTTATATTGTGTTGATTGATCTATTGAGTGGCTTATGGATTTTGGTCAATACGAGTAATTAACATTATTGATGGGGATCTCTAAACACTTGAACTGAGCAGTTCGACATAGTATTGTTTTGAAATGGGGTAAGTGAAATAATTTTACCCAAATTGTTTTTACATATAAAAGGAATTATTTTCGTAAATTATTATAGTTGTATATGGTTTGCTTGGTTGCCAGGAAATGATAATAATAAACTTTTATCATTGTTGTTGTGGAAATTGAATAAAAATTGATATTATAACCAAAATTTAAGAAAGTAATTCATATAACAAAATGGAAATTGTAAATATGAGTTTATAAATGTGATTTATAATTTGAAATGGAATGAAATCCCAGAGGAATATATAAATATAGCTTTAAAATGATTTAAAGGTTGGAAAATTAGGCATTTAAATCTTGTTGGTTTTGAAAATGTTTTTCAAAGTTGTGAAAATAATAATGGTATTATTTGGAGAATATTCTTGAGTGGAAATATTTAAAATTAAATTTTAAAGGAAAAAACACTGAACTCACTTCTGTCGCTAGAAAATATTTCCGATGATGATCACGACATCATCAATGTTCATTTTCGAGTTTCCAAGGGAGGAATTGCTACCTTATTGATTTGGATTGGAGTTTTTTGAAAAACAAGTATTGGTTTTGAAATTCAAAGAAATAATTTGATAAACCAAGGTATTTTGGGTATATATGATTTCAAAAAACGATTTGAAATACATAGAACAAAATTGTTTAAACTTTAGGGTCTTATTTAAAATATTTTATGGAATACGAATAAGTTTGATAACTTATAAAAGTTTGAGATTTTATTTGGAATGGAAATTATCATGAATTAAGTTAGATAAAAATAATTTTGAGAAATTAAGCCTAAGTAGGCTAAGTGAAATAGTCATTGAAACACAATTTATTAAGTTAGAAACAAATTAGTGAATGGAACTTATTAAAGTAATTAGTTAATTAAGTATGGGAGGGGATATGGTCAATAAAATTCAATATTCAAGATTTAGAGATAAATTTGGTTAAATAGAAATTGGAATTGAATTTGAATATAAATGGATATAAAATTAAGTTGTGAAGTGGTAATAAGCATAAGAACTTTTGTATAAAAAGTTTGTAAGTGAATTAAGAAATTTAAAGAGGAAGTTCTTAAGTGAATTGGTACTTAAGATATATGCTAAGTAAATACTTGAATTCAGATTAAATAAGGAATGTGAATAGTGGTTTAAGAATAATTGAGTGGAAGGAAGTAAATGTGAACAAAAAGAATGTGATATAGCTAATAATCAGTTGAGATAAATACGTAGGTTGTACGTATATTATTTTATTCGCATAGCGATTTGATCCAGATTCGAGCACAGAATTTCGAGATAATTTATATATATCCGAGTTAGGATTTTTCGCTCGATTTTAGATGGAGAATACTGAATATGGATTTTTGATTGATTCTGAAATTCTCTATCATAGTATATGGCTATGCAAGGAGAATGACAGTTTCTAATCAAGTAACCAGATCTGAGTCCGCATTAGAGAGTCATGTGAATGATACTAGTTCGGAATTAAAATTGTGTGATCGAGTGAGCGGTCCGATTAGATATTACGTACAAATGATATATGTACATCGTATTGGTTTTAGTGAAATGAATATTGGAAATTGAAATTGATGAATAAAATGGTTTTGAATTGTATTGTAAAGACCCGTAAATCCGTACTCCTTGAATAGACACTAATCTCCATTGATTAATTCAAGATGAACGAAAATACGAACCCTTAGGGGTTTAAGAAAAATTTAGGAAAAGAAAAAAGGGAGAAGAAGAGAGAAAAAGATAGAAAATAGAGAAAGAAAACAGAAAAATAGAAAATATAGAAACAAAAGAGGATGGAAAATAGAAAATAGAACGGAACAGAACACAACACAACAATATCAGAATCTCACAATTCGCAGCGGAACAACATATAATAATAAATGAATAATCTTTAAACAAAGAACTATATCAGTTATTATATTTCATTACATCATATCATAAGAGTGTACAACAACAACAACAAACAGCGGAAAAGAAATACTATATACTAGTAATACGCCATGCCATCCAGCTTGCCTCCTGCAACTCCAGAATATCCAGAATATCCTGATAAACATAACTCTTAACTGCCCGTGTGGAAATTGGTGGGCACCCAGAGTTTAGGAAGGAAAACAATAAACTCCAAGTCAGTCATGTGACTGGTGTGAGAACTCAAAACAGTTTATTTATCTTTAAAATCAAAATAGAGGAATATTTTTAAATTTAATTCGCAATGCTTTTAAAAATGAGACTACCATAAGGCCTCCCGCACACACACACATGCAAACGCAGAATCGGAGGAGATTTCTCCTTATGATAGTCAAAGATGCTTGATACGTATTAAAAAGAACATTTGATATTATTATTAGTGCATAGTGTAGGAAAAATTCATTTCGAAAGTAGAATATAAATCTTAGCCAACATACGACCATTATCGTATGCCTACTATAGCTACCATCTAAACAGTGGTGACCACCATAAGTAAATGGCAGGTTCTACAACTAATACCGTACAAGTTTCGTATTGGGAATTGGATTTCCAACGAATGATCAGGCCAAGGAACTTCCCATTGCCACATGAGAATGCCTCTGGATGGACATCCCCGAGAACCAAACCGGATCTCTGCCAACACAAGGCCGGGTTACCCCTAACCGAGTAACAACTGACCGAATATGCTATCCCCCGGTCCTTTGGGACCTTTATCCGAGAGCTCTCTAATCAATTCACACAATCATAACAAAGTGTTTTCAACATGAGTAAGTATCTGGGCTCCATACCATGATACCACCCTTTTCCAGAAGGAAATGCACATATCCTAAAGGGCGCTACCCCTCATAACCTTGCTGCTTCTTTCCTGTTTTGACCATTCACGGGGTGTGAGGCTCGATGAAGTCACGTCCACAAAAACATACTTTATACAAAAGCAATGCTTTGGGTCAACAAATGATCATAGAGATGATCACAAAGATAGACGATCAAATAAACGATCCTATCACAAATAATCAACACAATGATCATTTCACAGCAACACTCAGCATGTCACATCACCAAATTGGGAATATATCACTGGTAACTTCAACTATATAACCTCTGAGCTCGTACGTCTCAGAGAAGGGTGTTAAGCTAAAAGAATAAATTCTCCGCTACCAACAGAAATATATTTGAAAGAAATCGGCTTTATATCTCAACTTGTAATGTCAGACATACAATCCATACAAGTCTGTTCCGGGCTCGAACAAAACCTAAGGCACTTCTTACGAAGCCCTTGCAATCCGGGTATTCACAATCCCGATCGAATTTCCCATCACTTAGGAGATCTCAATACCAGGAGCTACCCAGTGCAGAGACAATCGATAGGTCATCCTATCGCTTTCACAAATACTCGGTCTTCAACACCGGTCATCAAATGCAATTCATAACGACGTATCACATATTCGGAATGGGTTATACGACCCCATGGTCCTTTCCCGGTTAACCCGAATAGTGAGCGCTTATTCAAAAATAAGTGTGGCATTCAAATTCAAACAAATCACATCAAATACCCATTCAAAGGGAAATATTGATAGTCGGTTATTGAACTATCAATTGATATGCACACATCACCAGATTCCAAATAATTTTCTAAATTATTTATTTCACAAAATATCTTTACAAGATATAAAATTTCAATACTTCAAAAATAAATCAATATTTATTTTTAAACAAGTTCCCCTTCTTTTATAAATTCCATAGTGAATTTATATTTCAAAATATCTATGAATATACGATTTCAATTATTCATTTCAATTTATCTTGAAAAAGATAAATTCTCAAGATATTCACTTTATATTGGAAAACATTTCCATACTTATTTAATAAGTAATTCACAAATTTTATTTTCAACACTTGGAAAATATTCAATATACTTGAATCGAGATTAAGTATATATTTCATTCTTTAAGGAAATCATTCTCTTAAACATATTTATTTGGGCCAAAACGAATGTTGCGTAAAACATCGTTACGACGTCCCAAAATCACTAGTATAGGGATTCGAAATTAAAATAGATATATAAATCCTAATACTATACAAAACATTTCCTTTCGGAAATCATTTACTATAACAACAGTGTTATAGTCCACCATTTCCTTTTATTTCTCGAAAACATCTATTTCAACAATAAATGTTGAAATCTATGGTTTTGAATCTCAACGCATTTTAAACATCGTTAGATCGTTTTAATTCAATTTAAAACATCACATTCAAAACAATTCTTTAACATATTATTCACTATTCAAAAACGTGAATATACTACGTTAACCAATTTCATCCTTTATTCATTTTATTTCTAAGGATTATTCACAGTCAAAAATGTGAATATAACTCCATTAATAGGTTTCAACAATTAACTTATCAAAATAAGCCGTTTGCAAATTTATAAAACAACGTTTATAAATTCCTTTACTATTTATTTTATAACAACTCCTTTTATAAATTCCTTTATTAACCTATATTCAATTCATAACTCAATTATAAACCAAAAGTTCACATTATAAGTTAAATGCTTATAAAACGATTTTTTTTACAAAATCGTTCTTTTAACTTCATAATTATAAATCTTATAAATTATAAGATTGTTTATTTATCCAAAATTCGTTCTTTCAATAACTTTATAAATTTTATAAACCTACTGTTTATAAAATTCCATTTATAACTTCACTGTTTAAAATTCTATAAATTTCATTCCATTATGAAATTCATTTTCACTTCATTCAAACACTTATAAAAACTCGTTTTAAAATGTCAATATTTCAATTTATAAATATCCATTTATAAATCTCTTAATATAATTCAATTTATATTATTCTTTTAAAACGTCTTTAATCTCCTTTATTATTTCACCATTTTGATTCATAAAATAATTAAATTTTATAAATCCTATATTTAAACTTTTAATAATATATTCAAAAATCCAATTTAAACTATTTTATAAAATCATTAATCCATATTTCTCAAAAATCAATCTTTTAACTATATTTCTCAAAAACATAATTTTATAACTTTTAAAAGTATAACGTTTAATTATTTAAAATAAATAAATTTCCAAAAATAGTTTATAACGTATACTTTTCAAAAATCACCTTTAAAAATCATTTTAAAATCCCAAAATTTGGGTCCAATGATGCTACGCACCAAATAGTCAATCACGACAAACAACGATATCATATATCGATATGATAATTCATCAAATATCAAAATATCTGAAATCAAATAAAAACTATTGAGGAATCCTGTTGGATCCCTCCAACCTGTTTTCCTGCATCCACAAACATTAGCACAATACCAATTTCGCTCCAGTACGAAATTATCGCGGTATATGTTTTTAATAAATATTATCCGCTTAATAACGGCGCAATAGGGTCTCATCCGCTAAAAAATACGGGAAATCAACAACTGCAATATATACATATGCCAATATATATATATTGATATTATATATAATACCAATTTCACTGTTTATGAAATATTCGCGGTATATGTTTTTATTAAATAACATCCGCTTACTAACGGCGTATAATGTCTATTTTAACAATCAATAGATATCAATCAACATTCAAACATGCATTCAAATATTTTAAATCTAACTATTTAAAATAAAATCGAAACTGATTCGATTGAGTGAGAAGTTCTCACCTTGATTTTAAATTCCGTTTTAGCGATTTATTTCGAATAAAATTAAACGCGCGTTTAATTTTACCCAAAATTCTCACTAACTCCAAACGACTCCAATCCAACTCCATCGCGTAGTGCTCGTCCATACGATTCCAACGCAACTGGTTTCGTGCGTTTTCGACCTCGTATGAAAGGTTATTGATTTTTGAAGTTTACACAAATTTTTTATATAATAATTACAACATTAACTAACAAATTTTAATACCCTAACTGATTTTAATCAGGGCCGCACGTTCCCTACAACAAATCCAAACCGTGCATGAGCTTCTTCCCCACCTTCGTTCTACAGCCGCACACAAAACCCATTATAGAAAACTAGGGTTTAAATTCGTGCCCAACACAAGCCACTACAACACGATCAACTACTACCATCTTGCTCGCCTCTCCAACCTCCATGCTCGGCCTGAACCCTAGAGAGCTCGGCCCCCCCTAAAGCATGGAATTCCATGCGCAACTTCAAGGAAACGCGGCTCCCTTTCTCACAAATTACAACTCCAAATCACATCTCCACCGTTGAATACGTAGAACATGTTGTGCTCTACAAGTTTGCAGTTGAAAGTTCGTCGAATCGTTGAGTGGATGAAGAGATAAGAGAAGAAGAAGTTGGGAACATTTCAGCCGTTCATGGGAGAGGGTGGCGGCTGAAAGAAATTAGGTTTAGGTTTATATATTTTTTTTTTTAGTTGTGATGGTGGTTATTTATAGAAGAAAATCGAACACTATTCATCCGAAAATTCCGAACTCCGATTTACGAGCCGTAACCAGTGTTTCTAAGGTTTACCCCGCGTTCCGGACACAATGGAACAGGTTTCGGAAGCTAATTCAGACATCTGTGCGAGTTATGGCTACAAACGCTCAATTTAAATTAAACCGATTTAATCGATTTTCTAGGCGTTTTAATTTGTGCCGGACAAACAGTAAATCCAATTGACTTGAAATTTGAAACCTTACAATAATATCACATTACGGATCCGATGAAACTAGTTTCGTCGAAATCCGAGACTTTTTGAAAAATGGCTATTTTCACTCGTCAAATTTAAATTAAAAACAATTCGATGCGTTTCGAGCTGCCACGATCAAACGATAACTCCGATTGACACGAAATTTGAAATCCAGTAATAACTAACTATTACGGATCCAATGGAACTGGTTTCGTTCAATTCTGAGACTGTTCAAAAATTGGCTATTTCACTAGTCGATTAAATATTAAAATATTCAATTTTCACAAATTAACTTTTAATTCGATTTTAAAAGTTCTAAAATATCGTTCTAACTTCAATATGATATAATAAAATTTTACAAATCATTTTCAATCATATTTAACTCAATTTTTAATTATTTCCATAACTTAACATATTAAATTATCGATTAAATTATCCAATTAAATCCAATAATTCAAATTAAATTTTATTTGACTTATAAATTCACTTATTAATATTTAAAATTAATTAAATATTCAAATTTTAATAATTAAAAATTCTGGGTCGTTACATGTATGATTGGATACTATTGGTAAGTAAGATGCAAGTATTTAAAAGCAAAATCTAAATTGATGTCTTCGATTTCAGAAATAAATTTTGATTGCCCGACAAAAAGATACATGTTTGAATTGGTGTTTGAATTTGATGGTTTTTTGATTGAGCCACTTGGATTTTAGTTTCTTTTGATGATTTGGGGACATTGAGGCGTTTTATAATTTTTCGGATCTAGCCGCGCAAAGGAGATACTGGCGAATTTTTTTCGAAAAGTTAAGGAGTTAGAAAATTTTGATAACTAAATGTGATTGTAGATTATAACTCGAAATGGTTGAGTAAAATATATTCTTTGAAATCTATGAATGAGATTGGAAATTTGTAGAGGTGATAATGGGTTTCAATAAATTGAAATTGGAAAGTTGTTTAAACCGATTGGTTTTGAAATAGTTAAGAAATTTTGGACCATTCTACCTAGCAATTTCGGGGATGAAATTCTTTAAGCGGGAAGGAATTTAACGATCCAGAATTTCAGTTATTTCAAATTGGAATATTTAATTGATTTTAAATATTTAAAAGATAATTTTTAATTTGAATTTAAAATATATCGATTTATAGGATAATTTAATTATTGGATTTTATAATTGAAAATTGGTTAAAATATTGAATCTTGAATTTTGAGCTCGTTAAAAGTAATTCAAAGGCTTGTAAAACTTATATTAATAATAATGAAGATAATAAAACTTTTTAGATTGAATTTAAAAGTGATTTGTTCAGTTTTAAAAATAGCTCGTTTAAAATAATGGATATAAATGGCTATCCGCGGCATGTTCTCGGAATTCGACGAAACCGTTCCATTGGATCCATAATAGTATATTATTATCGGATTTCAAGTTTCGTAGTGTTTGGAGTTGTCGTTTGGTCGTATGGGATAGAAACGCACTGAAATTAATATCGAAAATTCAATATAATATTTGAGTACAAAAAGCTATCTTCTCCATATGGTCAAATTAGGACTCGAAACTTTTTCCATTACATTTGAAATAGGGGATACATTATAAACGCCCAACGTCATGTCTTGGTAGGGGTTCAAGGTTTTAAGTTACGTAATCGAGATAATTTGAAAATTTAAATAATATATATGTATATTCTTAACTAGATTAGGCTGCCACACTCTGCCCATCAACCATTCTTTCTTTTCACGTCAGCCCCCTAGTGACCGACCGACTTTTTTTAAAATCAAGTTTTCCCCCTCTTTTGATTTCACGGAACAATGAAAGCAAGAAATAAAAAAAATGGTGGTAAAGAAATTCAAAAATTCGTAACTCAAAATCCACCCAATAGAAAAATGTTAAGCTAGTTGCAAAATTCTTGTTTTGTGACGAGCTTCAGTAAGATACAAGCCTCGTAGGGTGCGGTGTCGAGTTGTTAACCTCGACTATGAAGCCGAACCACCTGTCAAGACTAGGGTTACGATTTTGGATGAATTTGAGGCCGAATTTCGAATTGGATGTGGAATCGTGTTCACGTGATGGACGAGAGGCAGCGCACAAAAATTCGTGAAGTTCAGTCGTCTCCGGCAGATCGCGTTCGAACACTGTAGCATGTAGTGGAGCAGTGTGTCGCGATCTCGTGTGGTGTTTCGGGGATGCCAAATTGGGGTTAGGAAGATGCAATTTTTGAAGAGAGGGTGGTCGGCGTTGTCGAATTTTGGGTTAGGGAGGCGGAGCACCGTGTCAGTCGTCGTGCGCTTTTATGTATCGTGTGTGCATAGGCACGAGTAAAAGGGAGAAGAAGAGGTCTGAGTGGGATGGGTTTTGCATTGGTAATGGGTCGGTTTATAAAAAAAAAGAAATAGAAAGAAGGAAAAGAAGAAAAGGGAAGAAAGGAAAAATGGAAACTGTAGAAGAGAGGGGGGAAGAAGGTTGGAGGGCCGGGTATGAGAGGGTATGGGCATCCTTTATTTAACATATATATATATATATATATAGTTTATATAATTGTTATAATAAAATCATTTGAAAACTTATAAGTCGAATATCTTATTCGTTTTAAATTGAAATTCAACGCGGTCAGTTGCTTGAGTCCGTAATAGGGAGATCTTTGCTACGGAGTCAACTTGGTTGAATCTAGAGGTTGTAGAATTTTCATATAAATTCAAACAGGTACGGATTAAATTGGAACCGGAACGCGAAAGTGATAATAAAAATCTATGTGAGTTAATCTCACTCAATTTTGGACTAGTATTTAATTTTAAAAAGTTAAAATTAATTATTGATTGATTTGTTTAATAGATAAATTATTATCAGTTGAGTGTGATATTATATATATATATAGGTAGTTGAATTGATATTCCCGCATATATTTAGCGGATGAGACCCTGTGCGCCCCGCATAATAGCGGATGACCCTATATCTCACGATAGCCCCCTCAAAGTGGGATTTGTATTTTTATATTGTGCTAACATCCATGGATGCAGGGAAACAGGTTGGAGGGATCCAACTGGATTCCTCAAAAAAGTTGAATTAAATTTCATATATATTGATATATAATTTGTTGAGATATCTATGATAGATTATTGTGTGGTTGAATTAATTGGATGTTGCGGTAGCATTGATCTGGGTTTTTTGGAATTTTAAAAATACCATAAATATGAATACTGAATCTAAAAAAAAGCATGATAAATAGGGAAATTGAAAGTAAAATATTTATAGTGAAATTTGGATTAATTAAAAGAAAATAATTTAGGTAAAATAAATAGTTTTGTTTTAAAATTGTACTTTATAATTTTGGAATATGGAAAATGGAGATTTTGGAGTAATCTAAATATAACGATTTTAAATAATAAAACTTAAGCGATGTTAGTTTAAGTGTAAACGATTTATTTTAAAAATCGAGATTTTAAATAGTTGGGAAAACAAAATATGAAATTGTTATACTAGATTTTAAATAAGAGTTTAAATTATGAAATGGAAGTAGAATCGGAATTGGTGTGGTTTGGAATATAGTTGGTTTATTTAAAAAATTAATTTAAAAATGGAATCCAATTTAGAAATCGATTAAGTATTGTAAAACCGTTATAAATGGGAAATGAGACTATGCATTTATAAATAAGGTTTATAAATAAAGTGAAGTGATTATCAATGGATAAATTAAAGATATAAGTTCACGGAGAGGATTTATAAAGAGATGGGTGAATCGGTTTAAAAATAATAGATTTTTTTTTGAAAGGTGGAAGTGGGATTTATAAAATTGGGGCGTAAATCACATTTGTGATAAATCGAGAGGGAAATATTAGACTGGCTATATTGGAATTGAAAAGTATATTTTATTGAGAAGTTAACTTTGTTTTAAAAGGAAGGAATTTTAATAATTAATTAGGTAATTTAAAAAGTGTTTTAAGAATTTCAAGTATATTTAATTATTGGTTAAGTAGTTTATAATGGGTTGATATTTAGTCAATTATTATTGAAGAATTAATCAGTATCTAATTTTAAATGATAAATTGTTCAATTTTAATATATTTATATAATAATTTTTATTAAAGAGCATTTGCCTAAAATTTAACTTGGAAATTATTATAGGAATTTTATAAGTATTATTTTGAAAATTTTATTAAATAAAGTTTTCAAAAGTAATGGTATACTTTCATAGTGAAATCGAAGGTATGCCTGTAGTTAAGTTTTGGATTGCTCTAGGATAGAGACGTAACCATTGAGCTGTGAATCCATGGTTGATACCGCGTAGTTTCCATATTTATTCTAAAAAAGGTTTTCAAATATTTTGAATTAATGGTTGGTATACTTACTCCGATAAGATAAGTACATGACTTTTGATAAGAGAGTTAATTTATAAAAATTAAATTAAAAATAGATTTAGTGTTTTCAGTGGAAAAGGAAATATTTGGTTGAATGATTGCTTATTTGATAGTTAAATAACGAAATATCAAAATCTGGACACAAAATATAACTTTGGAAATATCTAAAAGAAACACAGGAATTATATGGTACAGACGTCGTTCGAGGTGTTATACTATATGTATAAACTCGTTTCGTTCTTCTAGGACGATTATAAGAAAATCCATCCACTAATGGGTAGGAGGTGATCTCTGATCTTCTTTTCGTCTATTTATTTCCTAAAGAACCGGTGTTGAGTTTACCGGAAATATCGAACATTGCTTTGAAGAGACCGGGGTCGGATAAGTTATCCGAAAACCACTTCGATCAAACGAGTACGTTTTCGAAGTGAAAACAAGAGCATGGAATCGAAGATGGGGCAGTGAAGTGCAAGGGCTAATCACTACCGATTCTAAGGATGATTCCAAAATGGATGTAGTAGGAATAATGCCTTCGGATTTATTTGGACCCAGAATGGACTTGTATGGTTGAATTCTATCAGTACATTGTCACTAGAGGACAATGAGAATTCCAAGAGAAAATTTCCTTAAAATGGTAATCGTAGCCTCTAGCCTCATCAATCGGGAATGATTGAAAATCAAGGAAGATGCAGCAAGGCTAAGTGGATCGCACCCAATTAGGGCATATTTATCACCTTTTTAGATACCCTCGGATATTATTACTATGGTGCATGGAAGAGCACGAAAAGGGTAGGAACACCCGAGGTGATAGCATATTCGGTCTATCCAGGTTAGGGTTAGTCCGGTCTTGTGTTGCAGGGGATCCCAGATCCTTCATACATTTTTCTAGACGTGTACCGTGAAAGGTAGTACCCCAATGCCTAGTCACTCGTATGGAATCCATTTTTCAGTACATGCCCTTTACGGTATTGATTACAGAGCCTAGTATGCTGGAATTTAATTAATGTAACAATTTCAGCTATTTGAATAAGTACTTGTATTTAAACACAATTATAATATCAGGTGTTTTTTATATGAATTTTTTTTATTATCGTAAGGTAAAAACCCGTCGTGTTTATGTATAGCGTGATCTTACGAGATACCTTTGATTTTCAAAGGGATTTGATAACTTTAATAATTCAAATTGAGTGTGTTTCCTCATGCTGGTTTTCCAAACCGACTCAGGTGTTATTTTATTATAATGCTCGGGTCAGACTGAGCATTACAGATACATGATAGGATGCTATAGAGCTCAGGAGACGAGCTGGATGATGAAGGCGTATTACACATATCTGATTATATTCCGCTGTGTATTGTAGGCTGTATATCGAGCTTTTGTGAGGACAAATTATTGTAACTGTCCGGTATTGTGTTATTGATGTGTTGTACTCCGATGATGTAATGTGTGAATAACAGTTATAGTTCTTTTGTATAAAGACATGTTATATCTATTGTATATTGTTCCGCTGCGACTGTGAGATTCTGTATTGTTGTTTTCTGTTTATTCTTCTACCGCTTTCTTCTTTTCCCTTAATGATCTGGTATTTCCGGCGTTCGATTGCTTGGCATGTAATACAGTAAACGTATTGATGTCGATTTTCGAGCGTCGAAAATCTGATCCGTCCCAATTGGTTTAACTTTTGATTTAAATGAGATTGGATTTAATTAATCATTTTTGCTAATGGTATTTTATACTTAATTAATCATTTTAACTAATGATTAATTGAGTTTAATTATATATTTTAATTAATTATAATGGAGTTTAATTGATCATTTAATTTATGATTGTTTAAATTTAAGTAACTAATTTAACTAATGATGTTTAAAGTTAACTAATCATGTTAACTAGTCATTTTGAAATTAATTACTTCAGTTATAGAATTTAACTTTAACTAATCGTTTTTATGAATGATTCTTTTAAATTTAATTAATTATTTTTATGGGTGATATTTAAATTTGTTAATCATTTTAATTAATGATGTTTGAGATTAGTTTGTTCATTTAATTAGTGATTATTTGAATTTAATAAATATTTTTAAATTAATGATATTTAAAGTTAATCAACCGACTTAATAAAAGTGATTAAAGTAAATTAGTAGTATAATAAAAGTGTTTTAAGTTAGTTAACTAATTTAATGTTTAAAAGTAAATAAACTTATTTAATAAAGATTTTAAAGCTAATTTACTAAGGATATAAAAGTGTTTGGAAATAATTTACTATTTTAGATAATGGATTTTTTTACTTATAAGAGATTATAAATATAATTAGTTATCTTTCGGGATAATTAGTATTGTTCTAAAATTTGTAAAGGTATTTGAATTGTTTTATTATCTTATAGGATAATAAATGTTATTTTAAATATATGAATAATGGTTTATAACTGAGAAAATCCCTTAAAAGGAATTATTTACGAATAAGGCCAAGTGTAAAAAAAAATTGTGTTTATAGCAAACGATATTTTGACGACATTTGTCTTTTATCCTTGTTTTAGTACACTAATTATAAGTTTGTCTTTTAAAATAATATTTTCAAGGAGTATTTCCAAAGCCAATATTGTAATATGGAAATCAAACATAAGTTCAGTTTTATTTAAAAGTTAAAAGTTCAATTTCGATTTTGGAAAAATAATTTTGTGATCGATATCGCTTATATTGAAAGGATCTAATCATACCTTTAACGCAAAACATTGAGGCTTGGACTCGTTTCTATCTCGAAGGTTAAAAATTTCATATAGACGATGCCTAAAGGTAACACTACTTTAACTTACTTAGCTTCATCTTCAACCAAGAGATAGCACTTGTTCGAAATCAATGAGTAATGGTAATTAGCTACTCTTTTGAGCTTTGTCATCCTTTGTCAGTAAATAACTGAACCCAAAGCGCGAAAACGTGTCCAGCTATGTGGGTGCTCCCGTTAGGGTATTCTCAAATCTCATCTAGATTTTCACCTCAAAAATGGTTAAGATTTAGATGTGGAAATATTCGGATTCTCGGAAAGGTTTGGTGGGGTCCGGCCAGTACATTTCTGAAAATTGTCAAACATCATGTGACCGAGCTCAGAAGTATATTAGTAGAGATATACTTCAAGGAAGATGCACCAACCTAGTCATTTGTTGGAAATTTTCCTTTCCTTATTTGAAGTGAATCCTTGAATCTGTTTATCTTTTACTTGCCACCAGAGGAGTCAAACAATCTTCGTGGAATTTAAGTATTAATTTTGCCCATGTTACCAAGTTTGGATTGTTACCTTATTTTATCCATTTAATCAAATTTGGGTTGTTTCCTTATTTTATCCATTCTATCCAGTTTGGATTTTACACCGGTTATTTCCATGCTTTCAAGTCTGGTTTAACATTATGCCCATTCTTATTTGGAATTGTTTCCCTGATGTTTATTTCTGCTCTTGCCTGTATGGATTGTTACCCAAAAAATCCACCTTCCGACTTAATCGGAAGGTCTTTTAGCAAAGACTAAAGAAAAGTAGTTCAGATCAAGCCTTTCGAAGGAGTCGAAGGGATGCAGTCAACGGTGTGTAGTAGTCTCAGACCTTTCGGAGGGGACGAAGAGTTTCATTCCTCAACATTCAAAGAGTTCTTACCTTTTGAAGAGAGCAGAGAATCAAAGCAAGTGCAAGTATCTCTATAATGGCCTTTTCGAAAGCATAGTAAGCTTTTCGAGCCGATTGAAACACATCCAAGATAACTTTCGACAATGTCGAAAGTTTTCTAAAGAAAGCAGTACTCATAAGTTGGCAAAGAATGGAAGAGAACCGTTCGAAAACGTCGAAGGGAAGCATAACTCTTAACCGCAATCAAACGAGGAGCAACCATTCATCAAGATCGAAGGGTTCAAAACAACCTAGAAAATAAAACCTTCCGATAAGGCTGAAAGGTTCACGAAGACATAAAGAAATGAAAACTTTCGACAAAGCCGAAATGTCCATAATAGCAGATGAAAGGCAAGTCTTTCGAAAAAGTCAAAAGATTCACAACCGGATATAAAAGGAAGACCTTTCGACCCATTCGGGAGCATGGATTCGAAAAGAGGGCCGCCAACATCTATAAATAAGACCCAAGGATTCCTGTTTAGAGATCCGAATTCCCTCGTTCTAATCTTGAATTTTCCTAATCAATACATTGTAACCCTAATTGGGTAATGATTTGGGGATTTAATAAAAAGAAAGTTTTTCAAAGATAGAAAAGGGAAGTCTTGTGCTTAACAATTACTTTATTGTTTGGTTATACATTTATTGGGTTGATTCCTTCTTACGGGTCCAATAGCATCAAAGGTGCGTCGACAAAATCGACAATACTTCCGCCTCAAGCAACCACTGTAACCTTCAGAAGCCCTCGAATATACATTTTAACCTTTCAATAAGGTTGATAAAATGGGCTAAACAGCATTGTTAACCTTCCGAAGTGATTAATTTAAGAGCCAAAACCTTTCGACTAGATCAAAGAGTGACCTTTTAGTATAGATACCTAGGTTTACGAGGTTTATTCCATAAGAAATTGTTCCATACCTTTCAATAAGGATCAAGATACACCACATAAGTAGTCTAACCTTTCGACAAGGTCGAAAGCTTCATTATATATACAAAGGGGTTTAATATTCTACTTAAACCCAATGAAGGCAATCATCTTAACCTTCCAATAGGGTAAAATCCGACCTCCTGAGGACAAATTCTAGGGAATCCAACCTAAAACCAAGAAGGAAACTCTTAAAGAGGATTTCGCACTAACTCGATAAAGCCGGAAAGTTCCATAACCCTGCACCTAAATATTTCGACAATGTCGAAAGGTTTGATTCGAAGGATATTTACAAGTGAAGATACAATGGCAATCCTTAAGGGTATCACGCCCTTCACCCAAACCAGACTAACCCTGCTATTTGGAATAACTTTGGGGTGTTGAAAAAACATCTATTATCCCCCTTTTTGGCTCGACATACGACCATTTCTCCCTAAGTCCATCTACTTAGATTCTTCGGGGTGTTGACCGTAAATTTTGTCAACATTTTGGCGTTAGAAGGAGAGCTTGAACCTCATAACTTAATGGGTTCCCCACATACTCTTCTACTTGGTTAATCTCTTAAGACTCACCAACTCCTCTTTTTGGATAAGAAAGGATTTGTTTTAGATGAAAGATTTACAATTCTTCCAACTACATTTAAAGGATAAGGAATGGATTCAATGTTTAAACAAGAGAAAGTTTTTGCAAAGAAAAATCGATTCAAGGGTCCACGGAACATTTAGAAGTAAAGTCTAATCATCAAATAGATTATAACGCACACTTACTTAAAGACAAAACCCTTTGGCTGCATGCTCTATATGTCATTGAGAGGAAAAGATGGATTATACACTATGACTCTTTAGAATGGAGTATCAACCATTCCATTTAGGATCAACCCCAATCTTTGCTCTCGAAAATGAGAATTCAAGGAAAGAGGACCTATATCAACAAACGAGAAGGACCATTCAGTCATATTTCCATGGGACTATCTTTCAATAGGAAATTATAAAGGATTATGACAGTTTTACACATAAATGGAGTAAGATTATAAATGAGGCTGACCATTCAAGGGAAAATCATGAACCCATAGAAAAATCCACAACTGAAGAACAAAGGATAATAAAGGAATTACCAAGTGGAAATATAAAGATTACTAAGAAATTTCCGACTGAAACCCTAAGATTGAAAGAAAGCCCTTGAAATAGGATCAATTAACAATGAAAAGGAGACATGCTCCTTGGGAAGAAGGACTTGAACCAAGCTACAAAAGAATTAGACGCCTGTCAAAGACGGCTCAAAAGTCAGGATTTCTTAGGGAATATTATCTTAATACCTCAATCAAAGACATCTACATCCAAAACCAAAGAAGAACTGAATTATTAGCCTTCTCGGAAAAGAAGCCAGGATTTGAAAGGTAACTTAAGGGTTTATATTGCAACTTTCATCTGATAAACGGATATGATACAAATTGATGTAAGGTACTTGAAAAAATGTTTTGACACTTTCTAAGAGAGGGAAAACTTAAACAGTTTGTAAGGGATTGAACAAGTTATGGAATAAAGTTTCTATTCTCAAAATAAGAGATGTCTACATGGTTGGGAATAAATTCTCCTTAAACTGTACTACCTAAAATGGTAGTGTAACAATCCTAGTTTTGGTGATTACCTATGAAATTAAATTATAATGCTATTATAATTTAATAATAGAGGAATAAAATATACTAAGATGAAAAATTTGTTAAAATTATTTATTTTGAATAAGCAATGGATTTTGGTAAATAAAATAGAATTTTGATGGTTAGGTTGGAAATTAAGTTTGCATATAAGAAATGTGTTGATTTGGAGATTTATTGAATTAATTAAGTGAAGTAAAATAATTTAATTCAACATCATTTTCTGTAAATAAATAAATAAAGTTGAAATAAGTTTTAAAAACTTTATTGTGTTAGTTTGTGATAAAAATGATCATTACATAGTTTTAATTTGGTAAAATGCAATAATTTTGCAAATTATTGCCAAATGTTGATTTTTGTTTATTTTAATGAAATATTATAAAAATAAAAAGGAGGAATTTTATTCTAAAATCAATATTTGGATGTCAAATTTTTTTAACATGGTTTGTTAAGACAATATAAATAAGAGAAGTGATTTTATGTAATTTTTGTTGTTAAAATATTGATTTATTTAAATAAAAGATGTAATTGAAACTTTTAATTGAAAATAAGAATTTGATGATCGAAAATAATTTCAAATGGATAAATTAATTTTTATGTGTTGATAAAACATTTTCTTGGTAAACAAAAACATATGTGTATAAATTCAGTTGGTGGAAATATGTGTAAATAATGAGAATACGATGTTAACATTGAATTAGGTTAGTAATTAGAATAAATATTGTCTTGAGCTATTAGGTAATGGGTCCAAGCCCATACACGCATCTAGAATAAGCTAGAGATTTTTTAAAAAAGAACTGTATGTTCCTTTTCTCTCTTTTCACTTCTAGCCCTCTCCTGAAAAGCAACCGGTAAAAGAAATAAATGGTCGCTCCTCTTTTATTTTCAACCTAGCTTTAAATTCTAAACAAAATGAAGGAGAAATCAAAGAGAAAATTTAATAAACCAAGATTATAGCAGGTAATCAAAAACCAAAATCACAAACCCTCTCATCAATTTTCAGTTTTGAGAAGATGTTGTCTGTAATTCATTTCTCCCTTGCTGCATTTTTTTCTTTCTTGTCAGCAATAGGTTTTGGACCTCTCGTAGCCAAAAAGATTCAAGCGTGCAAGTCTAATTCACTGGAAAACATATAATGTGAGTTTAACACTCACATATCTAGCTTAGATTGAGATTTCAAGGTAAGAAATCTCAATTTTGTTTATTGCCTGTTCATTAGTGAATCCTTTTAGGCATATCTCTTTCGTTTTGAATAGGAATCAGGATTTTTTTTGAAGTTCTGGAAAGATTAAAATGATTTTAACTTTCACGTTAAACTTCTTTCAAAAGTTCTAAGCATAATTGGTCGAAAAATCTGATGCAAACTTGCTGCCCTGTCACTGCAAAACGGTAATTTTCTAAGCTAAATGTTGTTGGTAATTTTAGTACATCTTTCTAGTTTGGTTTCCAAATTTGACGGTTCTTAATGTTATTGAAAGCTTAGATTACCTACTATAACTTTCACGCTTTGGTTTTTTTTTTAAATTTTAAGTTTACATGGTCGAAAGTTCATTCTAGTGTCGCTATCCCGAAACTAAAACGACAACGATAGTGAACTTCAGATCTGAAAATGGTTTTAGTCATGACTTTTCATTCATTATAGGAATTCGATAATTTTTGATGTTCCGAAAAGTTGAGGATATCTTATACAACTTTTCTGTTTTATGTTTTCCTAAATTCTAGGTTTAAAAGGGACGAACTGGTTAATCAAGCCGCAAACCCGAGTTCTTTTGTAAAGTTTTGGAAGTTTCCATTGAATTGTTTTTGGATTCGATGATTTTGAGATGATTATAAAAGGCAAACTCCTACTAATAGGAAAGCCGACATTAATGTAGAATCGTACTATGAATTGACAGTTTCACTTGGATTTTGTTATATGTTAATTTTGTTGAATTTTCATTTATTTTCGTTCTTTCCATGCACGAGTTTTCTAAACCGTTTTCGAAAGATTTTTTTAATAAAAAACAATATTTGAAATAAATATTTTACAATATTTATAATTATTTTAAAGATATTAAAATTATATATTCTCTATAATAAAGAGAATTTCAATGGAATGTTTTGCAAATGGTTTACGAAAATTGTTTTAAAAACTAATTTTCTCAAAGCAAAGTTGAAACACTCCGCACACCTTAATATATCCAAAAGGACACATTAAAAGGCGTAGTGCATTATAGGTATAACTGAAACTGACAGAGATTAAGATCCACAAGACAAAAATAGGTAAAACAACAAAAAGTAAAATAATAACTTATTCAAAACAAAAACTTCATAATTGCTTCATAAACCAAATAAGTGAAATACCAAATACAGCGTACATGTCTCAAAACCCAATATGTCTCATGAAATAAAAACTTGTAGTCTCAACAGAAATCAGAAAATAAATATCCCTCTCAAATGCCAGTACAAAAATAGAAAAACAGAAATAAAAGTAAGCAAATACATTTAAAATGTTCTCCCAGAAACCTCCAAGTAACTGCAATCTACCATCCTCTCCCTTGTTTGCCTATGGGGAGAAAAGAAAAAAAGAAGGAGTGGGTCGGACTAAAAGTCTGGCAAATGATAATAACTACAAGAATCTTTAAGCAAAGTAAAAGTAATAGACTCTTCAATAGTTCTAGTATATAAAATGAAAAAAATGAAATAGAAAAGAGAGAAACTAGAAATAAATATGAATAAACTATGGCATAATTAGTAAGATGTGTTAACTTTGATTGTTTGCACTTGTCCTTGATAGCTGCTTTGATTATGTTGAATTTCTAATCCTATAATTAGGCTAAAATCCTTAGTCTACCCTTTGATCGGCCTGCTATCCATAGAATCTACATGGACTGCACGTTCCCTACACAATAGACTTTGATGTCTACGAAAGACACACTTACTAAGTTCTTGGAACTAACAATGATTAATGATCCATCATTGGAAGCCGCACGCTTGGCCACCACTAAGCTCGCGTTCCTGTTGTTTCCATTATTGACCTTTTATTTACCCTAGATAGCATAAGCGTGTCCCTCGCCTCATTTCAAGAATATGCGAAGTGTCTCGTCTCACTTTAGGGTTATGTGAAACACCGTGTCCATAGAAAAATAGGGAAAAGTTGTTGGTACTGGTTCCTATCAAACAATAATCTAGTTGCTCCCCTTGTTCAAACCCCCATGATTTGAACTACCATAGATTGACCGCTTACTACCACTATAAGCATATGCGTACCCCCACGCCTCACTTCAGGATTATGTGCAGTACCTCATCTCACTTTAGAATTATGTGAAACACTGTAACCATAGAAATATTAGGGGAATGCTATTTGATACAGGTCCTACTCTTATCTTTGCTTGCTAACTTAGATAAATTATTTAAATAAGCCTTCATTTTTATCAATTACTATTATTTCTTATTAATTTATCCGAAGTCCTAAAATAAGCATCATAGTTTCCATAGTTTATCAGTTTATAACTTACGTTATAATCATGCTTATTACTTAACCCAAGGTCTAAGCGTGAAAATAAGCTGCTTTCTTCTTTTATTCATTTTAGATATAATTCTAGGTTATAACTAGGCCAGTCTTCTTAGTTCAGTCTAATTAATATCATAATTAGGCATAATTACGGTCTAATTTCATTTATATTATAGTTTTTATAATTTACATCTTATATTCCATTATTTTAGATTTCATATAATTTAATCCAATTTCACGTTAACTTTATTCTAATCCATACGCGAAGAAGAAGAAGGAGGAATAAAAGAAAACTGAAAATAGAAGGAAATCCAAGGCATAAGAAGATGATGTAAATAATGCATAAATAACCGTAAATAAACTAAAATATTGTAAATAAACTGTAAATAAATGGAAATTAATTGAAAAGAATGGTTAAAAGAAATAGACTAAAAATAATTCTAAAAACTGTAAATAAACTACTAAAATGGTTACCCTAAAAATTGTAGTAAAATTACAACTATTGGAAACTCAATTATTTTAAATTACTTAAAAAAATCTAAAATAATTACAATCACTCACCTCTGGTCCTTATCTTTTCCCGGATCCACTTGAGGTTGTTAAATATTTTTATTTAGGACAATTTCCTCCTTAGAAAATTATTCCTTTTAGGATCCTTCCTAAAAAGGTGAACCCAAGCGGAGAAAATCTAGAATTAGAAAAAATGTTAGACCTAGGGTTCTATTTATAGGTGTAGAAGTGGATATCGGACCGTTAGATTTGAGGATTGAACAGGATGAAACCACTTCATGGGCTGTATAGGAGCCATCGAATGCAAGAATGGAAGGAGCGGATTGAGTGAAAGAATGCAAAACAACGCATACGAGGCTTCTGGAACGAAGTATTTTTCTTCATTCCTTAAACGTTAGGCGGGTCGACCGCCCATGGGGTACGGTCGACCGTTGCCTTGGGATGGTCGACCTCCCAACGTATATACATTAATATTCTTTTAATCTTGTTTATTCCATTTCTTATTCCTGGTCCTTCTATTAACCCGGATTCTGACGTTCTATATATGGAAATTGAGTAGAAAATTACCATGGACACAATGTTGCAGCTCCCGTGACACAATTCTAATAATTTCACAAATTTATTTCATTATTTAATTAATTAATGAATTAATTAATTATTATGGGTTAAATTTTGGGTTGTTATATTCTCTCTCCTTAAGGGATTTCGTCCACGTATTCTCTAAGGATAAAAGAATGTACTAAATATTTTCATCCAATTCTAGACCCAACTACTCAATCATCAACCATCCATCCATTGTCCTAAATTTTTTCTAATGCAATTTATGATACCTATGCAATTAGTATAGTATAAATGTTCGTAACTATTGCAAAAGATTAGGCAGTCCACTGATTCAGTTGACCTCCTTTTATGCAATCACGTCCGTGCCGTGTATCCAAATGAATGCGAAAATTTCCTAATGACAACTGATAATTCTATATGCTTGCTACGAACATCATCCAAATTCAACAACCATGTGATAATCATTCGTTTATAGCAACCATAGAAATAAATTTAAAATGCACACACATCCATATGCATATGCTTTAGTGCCCTAATTAGACCAATCCCCAAAGTATAATAGTGCCTCATGTACCTATATGCATCCATTAACATCCAATAGCAAACATTTGTAATCACTAGCATACATCATTCATAACATGTTCTATTAACATGTTTACATCAAGTCCTACCATCCACAGGCTAAAACCTAAGTTCTACCCACCCAAAGGATAATAAAGGAAAGAATCTATTCAAAATTAAAGATGGAAATAGGAAATTCTAAAAACTTATTATCAAAGGAACGTGGATAAGAAATACGAATTTTATCCCAATCAAACCAATCATCCCCCGAAGTCTTCTTAACTATGTCAAAACCAAGACAATCCCTCTGTAGATCCTATCCAGCACGAAGGCGACTTGCGCGCTCTTTCATAAAGAGCTTCGAAAGGTGCCATTCTAATACTATCTTGAAAACCACTATCTTATGTGAATTCCATTAAAGAAAGATGTTTTTCCCAAGTTCCTCCAAAATCTAGAATATCCATTCTCAACCATGTGTGCCTTACTTATTTCACTTTACTGTCTTTTTTAGTCTGCACACATGAACCAACATTCCTAAGTTCTTACTAGTGTCCTATACATTCCACGGGTAATTCTATCACTACTCCAAAAGTAATCACTACTATCCCCTACATGGTCTTGCACTTTTTCCGTTACACCTAGAAAATGATTTCTTTATACTCCATATTTATAAGAGTTTGGTTGGGTGTTTATTGTTTCAAAACTAAGACTTCTAAATTTTCAAAACAACAAATCCCAAAATCTTTGTCTTTAAAAGGTGTTATTTTTGAGTTTCCATTAAATTCAAAAATACTCGGTTACTTAACATTATTTTCCAACCTAAAGGGAAAAACTTTCAAATTCTATGTCCAAAACTTATTCCACGTTTTCTTTTAATGCCCTTTTTATTTTTCTATAAAAATTTGAATTTTCAAATTCTACTATCATTAAGTTTTTCATTTTCAAAAACTTACTTACTTTTTCACCAAACCATTTTCTTTTAAAATATCTTTAAACTGTTTTATGTGTTTCCAAAACATCTTCTTATTATACCTTACGGTCTCATATCTTAATATATTGGAACAACTTTCTCAAATGAGAAATTATTAGCGCTAAAATCTTCTATGAACTTTTTAAAAAAGAATTTCGTGTTTATGTGAAACTACAAGGAACTTATTATATATTTTTTGAAATAGGCTATACAAAATATGATGCTTTTCATACCCTGTATATCTTTTTCTTGTATTCCTTGTAACTTGCATAAAATATTTTTATTGGTTTCATAGAAAATTATACCATTACTATTTTCATTCCAATATATTAAAGTATGTTTAATTTATATTCTTCCATGATAAATATTTTCTAATATCTAACTTACACATTTTTCTTTCAAAAAAACTCATCTTCAAAACTGTTTTAATATTTCCATAACTTCCAAAACACTTCCTTATACTTATTAAAAATAATAAGTGTACTTTACAAACTATTTTGTTTTTATACTTAGAAATTATCCTTTGAAATACATTTTTTTTGGGTTATAACCAATGTTGCGTAAAAAACCGTTACCATAACCCAAAAATACTAGTGTGTGGATTCAATTAAATAAATACCAATGAATCTCATATACCCATGTAAAAATATTTATCTTGGGAGTCACTTACTATAACAATCGTATTATAGATTACGTTCCTCTTATTTTTCACGAAAACATTTATTACAACAATAAAAATTATCGTATGTATTCTCCATACGAGGTCCGATTTGAGCGAAATGAGTCACAGTGGATTCGTATCAACTTCTACTACAAGACGAAATTGGATTGGCATTTATATAAAGCTGGAATATTTTTAGTTTCAAATAAAAGGTAAATATTTTTACGCTCAGAAGTACTAAAATATTTTTTTATGTAGTCAAATTTATATTGTGAAGTGAATTGAAATTATTGATCGTTGTTTGATAAATTTAATTGACATCTGAATTAACCGATAGAATTTGAATTGACAACTAAATTGAAGTGGAATTTAATGGCTAGTTTAATACTTGATATTGAAACGAGATCAAATAAGATAAGAATGGAATTAAAATGAGGAAAATACAAGGTTGTTAAAGTAGTTTGATTAGATTCTTAAGCCTATGCCCGGCAACTTTATTTTGACTTACTTTCACAAATTCAATCAAATTACAATGATTTTAGCACTTGAAATTATTTAATTTCTAAAATGACAAAGTCTCCTTGCAAAAAACCAAAATCAATCCTAAAGTCATTTCTCAGTGCAATAAGATGTCTGTTTATAGTTGAACAAATAAACATTTAGATCCGTATTTCCAACCATGAGGATTTAGTAAAAATCAACAACTTTGATTTGTAAAACCGTTCGGAGCTGATCGGTTTTGGTCACTGATGAATGATTTTGCGTGCTAATTTTAAACTCTCTCCATATTATTGGTGTTTTACTGTGTTAAATAAACATTCACAATTAATTTCCAATATATTTATTTAGTAAATGATCAAAATTTTAAAAATTAACATTGAATTTCATAAGACAATGGATCTTTGAAATGAAACCGAAGAATTAATATTAAATTATTTCGTTTCTTACCTCCGCATACAAGTCGCTGATGCGTCCGCCATTCAGCCACCCAATGAATATAATTATCCAAATCTGACCGTCAACCTGGAAAGATCTAATCCGTTATAAACATATAGGGTTTGTTTACCACCTATATAAACTCTCACAATGTTTGACCGAATCACCTCTTTATGCTCGTAGACGGTTTCAAATCTGGTTAAGATTTCTTGATTTTTGTTTTCCTTTTCCGTTTTCATGAAGTACTCGTACCGTGAATGAAAACTAGTGAAATGATGATCCTTTCCCCAAATTATCGACTTTGATTATGCTATGCGCGATTCATTTCTCGTCGAAGAAATCAAGCCATTGGTTTTGATCCTATTTTCGGTCATTCGTTTTCAGATCATTGATATTTTTACTTTTTTTATTGAAATTGCAAGACAATAAAGTGGCCGGTGATGAAAAAACAAAGGCTTGTTTCTCAATACATTCGCAGTGGCCGCCTAAGGGCTTTCGCCTCGCCAGGTTTGAGAGCTCATGCTGTTAATTCCTTCCTTGGATGTCTGAGGCTATTTTGAAAATTTATATTGGTTTCATTAGTTGTTGTTTTAATCTAATTTTGGGTTCTTAGTCATTAATGTTTTCATTCTTTTGGATTTTGCTGGGTAAGCATAGTAGAGTAATGGTAACCTCTTTTCGTTGTCGCTGATAAAATGGTCCTACTCTGCGCTCTATTAGCTCTGATCTCGTCTGAGTTAAAGTTCTTATACTGGTAGCATGTACTTTTCTTATCATGTTTACAGAGTCCTATTCTATTAATTTTGTACTCCGACATTTGCATATTGCTGCAATTTTAATGGCTTTGATATGCTGTACTTTAACGTTTTGTAATGAACTACTGTTATGAAATCTCAACTTGTATTGGGAAGAAGTGGATTCAAAATATAGGAGATGCAAACAGCGCTAGGCACATAATATCCGTGTACTAATCATTATGAATGGGTTAACGATATTTTTGTGCGTTTCTTTTCTTTTGTGCTGTGCCTTTTGCTTGTAAGTGCAACTTTGAAACCTTACGTTTAATATTTTTTCATTGGATATGCTGGGAAGACGGTGTTTTAAATGCTGTGGAAGATGGTGGTTAGTAGGATAAGGTTTAAATTAATTTTGCGGAACTAAGCAATTGAACTATTCTTTGTTTCGAATATTGTTTTTTCTTGAATTTCGAATTTCACGTTGATAATGTTTTTTTGATTTATGCAATCGTACGAATTCAATCTAAATTTTATGATTTTGAAGTTGCATAGGCGTGTATTGTTGCAGTAGCAAAAGGATAGTTGCAGTTATAAGAGCTTTGTATTCTTGCACATCTAGTTTTACATTTGTCAACTTCTTGCCGTAGTTATAGTTTTACTTGAACAGTTTGTTCAAATTGAATGTTTGGTAGGATTACTTTATGACAATATATTTTTACTTTTCTAAAGGTTCTTATAGGTGCTTGGTTTAATTAATACAAATATATAATTTTAGTGAAGAATATACTTAAATTTGTGTGATGTTTTATTTTGATGCTATCAAGGAGCTACTGTTCACAACACCTTGACCAGCCAATCAAAACAGAGAAGGTTTTGCAAAACCATGTTCTGGTTGGCTGGACACATGCAGCTGTTACAGTAATATTATATGTTTTCTACTATAATGGATACTATTGGTTATATTATGGTTTGAAATGTTCTTTTAAAGGTTTAGAGGCAGAGGAAAAATTAAAGCTAATTTTAATATTTTTCTATTCCCTTATTCTTTCTCTCTTTTAGGGTTTTAGACCAATATTTTAATTATATTGAAAACTAAACATATATAATTATTATAGCAGTTGCATGTAAATTAGGATAAATTATTATTTAGGATTATATTTTGTGTTGAAATTTATTTGTTTGGTATATTCTTACATTCTTACGTCTGTGGTGGTGGTGGTGGTAATTTATTAGGTTAAACTATTTGGGTAACCATCATTGACCACTAATGTTCAAATGAGAACAGAAAAGCTTAATCCTAAGCCATTCATCTAAATCATGATGATTGTTCAATATATTCTTCATGTAGGCAAACGTAACCATGTTGATTGTACTTTAGAGGTCTTGGATTAAAGATTTTAACTTTGCATGATGTAATAATTTTTTGCAGAATGAGGTTTCTTTTTAAGGATTTGTAATGAGATTGTTTTAATGCAAGCTCTTTGGTAATAAGAGCAAAGATTCAGGGTTGAATCTATTAGGGGAGGTCTTCCATTGATGGATTTGGGTTGAATCTTTAGCGTGTAATTCAGAAAATTTAATTGAAAATGAGTGTTTCTTTTAATGTTCATCTTAGATGTTCATTTATTAAACGTCAAAGCTTTTTTTATTGAACGTCTTAGCTTAATCGTTTAATGAATTAACATTTAATTTCAGTTTATTTTGGCAAATTTAATTAAACTAGACGTCGACGTCAGATTTTAATTAAAATGTATTTCTTTTCTTTTGTGCAATGTGTTTCCCTTGTAAGTGCAACTTTAGAATCATATATTTAAGATTTTCGTTGTTAGTAGGACATGTTTTAAATTAATTTTGCGAAAATGAGCAGCTAGTGTATTCTCTGTTTTGAATCTTGTTATTTTAGAATAATCACTGTTCAGTTTATCTTGAATTTAACCTAGGTGATGTGATTCAAATTTCTATAATCGTACAAACCGGATCAAACTGTTATGAATTTTAAGTTGCGGAATTAATCAATTAGCATACGTTTTGATTTTAATAATGTTGTTGAAGGATAATTGCTGTTTATTTAATCTTGAATTTCTCATTGGTTATTTGATTTAGATTTTTACAACCTAACGAATTCAATCCAAGCTTTATGAATTTGAAGTTGCATAGGCGTGTATTGTTGCAGTAGTGAAAGGATAGTTGCACTTATAAGAGCTTGCACATTTAGTTTTAAATTTGGTAGTATTTAGTTTAACGGTCGGCTTTCAAATTTGTTAACTTCTATCAATATTACATTTTTACTTGAATAGTTTGTTCAGATTAGTTTGGCTTTGTCTTTGAATATGTGTTGTATAATTACTTGATGACAATATATGCATTTTATTAGTACTTTTCTAAAGGTTCTTAGAGATGCTTGGTTTAAATAATATAAATCATACGATTTTAAAGTAGAATATTCTTAAATTTGCATGATGTTTTAGTATGATGCTTACGGGGTGCAAAAGTTTGTAGAAACCCATGGTCTGGTTGGCCGGACAAATCGGGTAGAGGAACCTAAAGCTCCCAAACTATTTAGTATGATGTTTACAGGGTGTGCAAAATATAAATTGTTTAAACATTTTTATGCGTGTATAAATAATTTGAAAAATAGTTAATAAAAATAATTTGCACTAGATCACTTTCGATGAGTCTTCCTTGGCCGGCTAAAAAGATGAGGGGAAGGGGTAAGCTACATGTTCATAATTTTAGCAATGTTAAAGCGTCGAATTTTATCAATTATTAACTTTGAAAGTATTTAAGAACTTCGTTGCTTAATATGATGGTAATTATTATATCAGTTGCCTGTAAATTAGGAGTCAGAAATTGTCATTTAGGATTACATTACGTGTTGAAATTTATCTGTATAGTATATCCTGACATTCTTATGTCTGCGAGTGATTGTAATTTATTGGGTTAAACTATTTTTGTAACCACCATTAACCATTAATGTCCATTTAAGAATATGAGAAAGGAAAAGCATAATTCCAAGCTATTCATCTAAATCATGATGATTGTTAAGTAAAACCTTCATATGGACAAATGTAACCATATTAAAAACCAAAACTAAGACTGTACTCTAAAGGCTTTGGATTAAAGCTTTTAACTGCGCGTTATGTAATAAAATACAGAAGTGGGGTTTCTTTTTAAGGATTTGTTGTAAGATTATTTTAATGATGGATTCTGGTTGAATCCGTGCAATTTAGAAAATTAATTGAAAATGGGTGCTTCTTTTAGTGGGCGCTCAGTCTTATGTGTTCATCTTGGGTGTTCATTTGTTAAACGTCCAAGCTTTTATTTATTGAGTATTTTAGCTTAGTCATTCAATAACATAACATTTAACTCTGTTTTATTTTAGCAAATATAAACTAAATCTGATGCTAGACGTCGACATCAGATTTTAATGGGCGTTTGGCTGTTTGGTTTATTTCCCTTAACCTTGAATGTACTGCTTTGAATATTCAGCATTGATATTTGAAATGATGTTTTGTTCATGCGTATATTAATTTTCAAAATGACTTGGTGTTAAAATAAACTCCCGAGTCATTACACAAGTTATTTTTGCACCTTACGAATGTAACTATGCTATTAGACTGTTGATATACGTTCTTGTAGCAAATTGTAACTTCAAACATTTAGTCTTTGAATATCAAAACTTCTAGAATATGATTAAGCGTTATAAATCTTATTTTATATCTTTATTAGACTTATTTTAATTAATGGCTAAGGATAAGGGTAAGAAACTTGTTTTTAAAATTTGTTTATACAAAAAATATTTTGAAGAAATATTTATAATGTGATTAAAAATTGTTTTATCGATAAACCTCTTTTTATTTAATATAAGTTGTTTAAAAAAAATTATACGGGTGTAAATAACTTGGAAAACAATTAATTGATAATAAAAATAATTTGCATTAAATCATCTTGGTGGGTCTTAAGCTGCACGTTTATAACTTTAACAAAATTAAAATATACTTTTCTTTTCCATTCTCTTTATAAATTTTCTGAAACCAAAACAATTCAAATCAATTTAAATTCAATGCACTCTTTATAAGCCTATAACATAATAACACTAATAACATAAAGCTTGATGGTTTGAAGTATCAAGTCAAAACCAAGTAAGGCCGTGAGCTTAGGCTTAGGTCGAAAGCAAAAGGAGGTTGGGGTAGGATGTTTTGGTGTTTGCAAGGTTGTGGTAGGAAGCTGAATCTTGTATTTGGTTGTTTGTCGGTTGAAGAATGAGCCAACTCGCCATTTGAATGAGTATGAAGTGCCAGTATTGTTGTTTAAACTATATTAATATTGCTTGAAATTATATTGTATTGATTGATTTTGATTCCTGTCTTTGGAAAGCACCTGACATATGTAAATGATGTAGAAGGATTTGCATGATTTTTATAATTTGTTGCATTGCCTTGAATTTCATTGGATTTGGATTAAATCGAACTTGAGTTTGAAAGTCCTTGTAGAAGCACTTAGAAAATGCCTTGTGTTTGGTATTTCGTATAAAATTTTGTACAAAGATCCTTAAGGGTTTCTCGCTGTGCTGTGAAGTAATAAATAATATATATATATATATATATATATATATATTATATTAGTTACTGTAAGAAGATTGGATGCTAAAAAGATTGTTAGCATATTGAAAGCGAAACTTTTTATATGAAACTTCTTCCGTTCACAAGTCATTCATATCATTTTGATGTATCATTTTTAAAACACCATAGTATCTGCGAACCTATTTTGCAACATAGTAGTTTCTATTTGAGACTTTAAAATGTTTTGATATGACTTTAAATTTATATATTTTTAATTTTATTAGTAGTCTTTATGTTAGGTTATTTTAAAAGTGATTTGGAATTTGTATGTATTTTATTATTTGATTATGAATTATTAAAGTAAAATTTTATTTTTAAATACAAAAGACATTCATTTTCAAGTTTTCAAATATATTAAAAATTAGATATTTTTAAGTAATATTTTAAATAAATGTTTTAAACTATATTATAAGTATTTTAAGCTGTATGTTTCGTATACATAGGTTTTAGAAAATTAGTTAATTATTTTATTAAAGTTTATTGTTAATTATGCAAAAATTTAATTCCATAGGCAATCGGTTTAGAGTTCGATAGTTGACTATCGAACTTGATCAAATATAACTACGAAAGTATCTAAAAGCTTCATGATTACATATGATTCGTGAGCGCCGATAAGGAGCATTGGTGTAATATCCAGCAAAAATTAATAAAAATATTAATTAAATAAGATAGCACTAAAGATCATCTACAATAAATATCCTTTTCAAAATACAGCGATCGGTCGATCGGTGCGTAGGGCCGGTCGATCGCCTATGTAGGAGCGGTTGTTCGATTAACGTTAGTGGGGTTAGAGTTTTCACAACCAAGGATGGTTCAGATTATACTATTATAAACCGACTTAAATCAGACAGTTCTGTACCTTTCTAGCCACCATAAATTAGAATTCAGCCCCACTTATATTCATAAATTATTCTAGAAACTAAACAAAGCTTTACCGGCATCTCTTTTCAAATATCGAGAAATTTCTCTAGAGTTTCAGTTAAGAATTTTTAGGTGTGTATTACTCAATTCTATCCTCCTTCAGTTCCTAAGTTTCTTGATCTAATTCATATACAATTCTCTTATTGTATTTTTTTAAAAGAAAGATTTGTAAAAGATTAAAGCAGAGTATAAACTAATCCAAAACAAAGAGCTACGAAATTTTTGTAAGTGCAAATCTTAGTCTTTCTTATCTTAGTAATTGTGTATTATTATTTGGATTTGATATATGTCTTGTGCAACTTTGTTCATGAAAATATCAAGTTAAAACCCCAAAATTTCTCCAAGTGAAATGTCAATTGTTGTGTAACGATATCAATTATTCTATTATTAAGCTTGTGGAATTGTATAGGTATTACAGTTTTATGTTTTGCATTCTATTTCCCTTCTCATCATTTTTCTTTGGATCCGATCAAGGGTTTATGAAAAGAAATATGTTAAAAAATGGTGTGTAAGGAACAGATTCTCTTTATTGGTAGTTTTCATTGTATATTTCCATAATTCAGATGAAAACTCTTATTTTCATTTGCATATGCAAAAGTTGAATGCAACATAAAAAGATTTAAATTGTAAATTATATTAGTGTTGATTCTACTATTTCAGTATAAAATAAGCTTGTTATACATTCTATTTTTATAAAAGTATGTTTTTCAAATGAGAATGTTGGATATGTGGTATGTTTGTTAATGTAGAATTGTTGTAGAAGTTTAAAATTTTGACATTTAAACTATTAGCATGGAGTGTAATCTCGTACACTTAGAAATATTTAGGCATGTAAATATATATATATATAGTATAATTAATAGCCTGGTAAATAGGTTATTAATTAGTATTAGGTCGGTTTAGAAAAGAAAAGAAATGCCTATGGATAATAACAATGCGGTGAGGTATATGGTAGTATGTTAGGCGATTGGAAATTATGACCAAGTTATAGGGATGCGAGGTCAGTCAAAAGCACATAAAGTCTGCCCAACTAGCTATCAGCCTATGCACTCAATTCCCCATATATCCCGTAGCGGAGTTTTGGAGGAACGATATTCCTGTAAAGCGGCCCAATATAGCGGATCTGCTATTATCCCGATATTGTGGCAATAATCCGTATATCCCCGATTTTGTTACCCCGCTATATCCCCCTTTCCAATAAATAAGCATTTTGCTTGATGTCTTATTTTTAAGTTTTATGGTAACTTCGAAGCTACTATAACAATGATATACGCTGGTGGTCATTATTACTAGTTCTAACTTTTTAAGTGCCAAGTTGTTTATCTTTACTTTATTATAACTTGTTTTTCTTGGTGGGAAATAATAGGTAATATTTATTTCTGTTTTTAATGTAGAAAGTTCATCTTTTTAAAGCCATCCGCTATATCCTGTTACATCTTCGATATATCTTCGCTACAACTTTCACGCCTCAAATGCTATGGAACTACAGGGTGCTTTAACTGCATAGCTATCTGCAGTGTGGCTTTGGGGCTGATGTGAGACGTCACCTATAATAAGTACCCATTGAGGACACGAGGTTGGTCCTAAATTCTGTGGGGTAAACTCGTCCAGCTAATGTGGATACCAATACCTACGAATAGTTGAACTAATATGAGATGTTAAAATATGGTTAATGAATCATAATACGTAGGACCTACTTTCAATGTTGAAGGTGGTAAGTGGCTGATTGAGGGCCATCATCCTCCCTCTTTAGAAGGCATTAAATGGTCAAGGCTAGCAGATAGACACCGTAGTGGATATCTCGGAAAGGGTCTGCTTCGGTTTTGAGGTATAAGCAGCTATTATGCAGACAGCCATTTCCATAAAGAAGTATTAAAAAGCCAAATGAGATTTTGAGGGATGTCAGCTTGATAGTATCGGAAAGGAGTCTGCCTTGGGATAGGTAGTAAATGACAAGGATATGTAGTAAATGACAAGGACCTGCCTAAAATGAGTATTATATGGTCAGAGTTTATCTAGTTCCCATTGGAAATGTATTTTGTGACTTGGGTGCTATCTTTTACATTGCTAGAAGATTATTGGCGATAGATGCATGGTACTGCGAATGGCCTTTGACCTACAATTACAGATGGGTTAGTGAGTTGGAATGGAAAAGGGTATATGTTATATAGTTGGATTTACAGTTGAAGAAATTTACATAGAATGTAGATAGGATACATAAGACGTAACCTTATTTAAATTAAACTTCCCAAGTACAATTAAAGAAAGTTTTGAGATTTTACTCGTCACACATTGTTGTTCTAACACCCTTCTTATTACAACATAGGTTAAAAGGATGATGCAGATTTCGAAGATGGTAGTAGGGACGGAAACTTGTGGGAGTTATTTATCTATCTACTTATGTTGTTTTTATATTTCTGATATACCCATTTAGACACGATGATGTATTTTTTGATATTATACTACAGATATTTGACATTATTATGTTCTACTATGTTTTATTTTTTGTCCCTTTAATTTTTAAATAAATGGGTACTGTTTCTGATATTATATTTATCATTTTGCCATAAGATTATGAATGTGTAGATAGATAGCTATGTGTGTTGTTCTTTGTATCAATTTTACCAACCTATAACTGGCTTTGGAATGAATCTATTATTCGATGGGCCTTTTCTGGATCAAAAATTAAGCCCGTTTCGGGGCGAGTCGTAACATTTGGTATCAGAGCTTAGGTTACCCGATTATAGAGTATGTATATGTATGTGTGTTGTACTTGTTATTTTTGAAAGTATTTTGCAAAAACCCAATGTGTCAATATAGACACACATATACACACACATATAGACACACATAGACACACACACACACACACACAACAACAACAACAGAGCCATTATTTCCAAACAAGTTGGGGTCAGCTAGAGATGGAACCCGAAACTAAACGACAAAAGTAATTTAAAGGTTATAAAAATAACAATAACAATAGCAATAATAAAATTAAGTCAAATAGGTAAATTAGTAATAATTGTAATTAAGTAAAATAAAGATAGAAATACAAATGTATGTTAAAAAAATAAAAATAAAATACAATATAATAATAAAAAATATATGATGATAACTGTACAAATAGTAATAATGGTGCTTATAGTAACGTTGATCAAAGATCAAACGCTATGACTTAGGCTCTTTTTGCCAAATCCTATAATCTAAAACTTATAAGACTCATAGGTCATGGTTCTGGTACGTGGATCGCTAACTTCCACATGCTCTTATCCGTTACCAGCTCTTCGGTTATATTCCAACCCTTCAAGTCCCTTTTAACAACTTCCTCCCATGTCAACTTTGGTCGACCTCTACCTCTTTTTGAGCAAATGACACCCAACGCGCACAGGTGCCTCGGGTGGCCTTCGTTGGAGATGCCCAAACCATCTTAAGCGATGTTGAATTTGTTTCTCCTCAATTGGTGCTACTTCAAGTTTTTCACGTATGTCATCATTTCTAATTCGGTCTCTTCTTTTACGACCGCAGCTCTATCGCAGCATACGCATCTCTGCTACGCTTATCTTCTGGACGTGTTGGTTATTAGTAAGCCAACATTCTGCACCGTACAACATCGCATACCTAATTGCCGTTCTACAGAACTTTCCTTTAAGCTTCTGTGTGACTTTCTTATCACAAAGAATGCCAAATGCTTGTCGCCACTTCACCCAACCCGCTCGAAAAATAACATCTTCATCAATCTCACCATTACACTGCAACATTGGTCCTAGATATCGAAAGGATTCATTTTTAGGAACTATTTGTCCAGCAGAATAACATTTGATTCTCTGACTGACACCGCTGAACTCGCACTTCATATACTCTGTTTTAGTTCTACTAAGCCTTAATCCCTTAAAGTCTATCTCCACTGCTCGAGTTGTCTATCAACCCCAATCCTACTATCATCAATTAGCACAACATCAGCAAATAGCATACACCAAGGAATCTCCCCTTGTATACTCTTCGTAACCTCATCCAACACTAGGGAAAAATTGTAGGGGCTCAAAGGTGACCCTTGATTAATCCTTTGTTAATGGAAAAGTCATTGGTTACACAATCGCATGCTCTGACACGAGTCACAACATCATCGTACATATCCTTGATAAGGGTAATGTACTTTGTTAGGGATCTTTTCTTTTCCAAAGCCCACCACATCTCCTATCGTGGTACTTCGTCATAAGCTTTCTCCAAATCGATAAAAACCATGTGTAAATCCTTCTTTTGCTCCTTAAACCTCTCCATAAGTTGTCTTATCAAGAAAATAGCCTCCGTGGTCGACCTTCCAGGTATGAAACCAAATTGGTTTTTGAAACGCTTGTCATTCTTCTTAATCGATGTTCGATGACTCTCTCCCATAGCTTCATCGTATGACTCATAAGCTTAATTCATCTGTAGTTTGTGCAACTATGTATATCTCCTTTATTCGTAAACATTGGAACTACTATGCTTCTCCGCCACTCATCTGGTATCTTGTTTGATTTGAAAATACTATTGAACAACTTAGTTGCCAGGCTATCCCTGCATCTCCAAGACATCTCCACACCTCAATGGGGATGCCATCAGACCCCAATGTCTTACCTACTTTCATCTGTTTTAGCGCATCCTCTACATCGGGTTATTGAATTCTCCAAACAAAATGCCTACTGTTGTCATCAAAAGTGTCGTCTATCTCGATCAAGGTGCTATCACCTTCTTCATTAAATAGATTGGCGAAGTAATCTCTCCGTCTATTTTTTTGTCTCACCGTCCTTCACCAAAAGCATATTATTATCATCTTTGATGCATTTAACTTGATTGAAGTCTCTTGCCTTCCTCTCACGGAGCTTAGCTATCCTGTAGACGTCTTTTTCACCCTCCTTCGTACTTAGCTTATGATACAGTTCTTCATATGCCCGACCTCTTGCTTCACTCACCGCTCTCTTTATGTTCTTCTTTACAACTTTGTACCTTTGCATGTTGTACTCACTCATGTGAATATGCAAGCACTTATAGCATTCCTTCTTCTCTTTGATAGCCTTTTTCACATCACTGTTCCACCACTACGACTTTAGGTTCGCGTTTATTTCGTTTCGTTACCCCAAACACCTTGGTAGCCACTTTCCGAATGCGCGTTGCCATCTCATCCCACATGTGATTTGCTTCTCCTTTCAAATTCCATGCCACTTCTCCCATCACCCTATCCTTAAACACCCGTGAAGCATCTCCTTTGAGCTTCCACTAATCTTGGATCCTTTATTCCGTCGAACACATGTCCAAAGACGAAACTCGAATATCAGAAGCTGATGTTCTGAGACAACACATTCTCCAAGCATGACTACACAAGCTCGTTTGTCGTCTCTTCTAGGAAGAACAAAATCAATATGGCTAAAGTGTTGACCACTACTAAAAATAACTAAGTGTGATTGTCTCTTTTTAAAGAATGTATTAGCTATCATGGGGTCATAAGCAATAGCGAAACTCAGTATTTTTTCTCCTTCTTAGTTCCTACCGCCATATGCAAAACCACCATACACAATTTGAAATGTTCTTTTATATCGTACAGAGTGACTGTTACAATAATATTATATGTTTTCTACTATACCAACCATTATACCACAATTTGAAATGTTCTTTTATAAGCTTAAAAGAGGGGAAAAAATTAAAGCTAATTGCAATATTTTTCTATTCCCTTATTCCTCTCGCTTTTAGGGTTTAAACTAGTATTTTAAGTATATTGAACTAAACATATACGATTACAACAGCAATTGCCTGTAAATTAGGATTTATAAATTATCATTTAGCATTATATAATGTGTTGAAATTTATCTGTATGTTATATCCTTACCTGCGTATTGCTGTGGGAGATGATAATTTATTAGGTAAAACTATTTTGGTAAATGCCATTAACCACTAATGTTTATTTAATAAAAAGAGAGGAAAATCATACATTCAAGCTATTCATCTAAATCGCAATGATTGTTCAGTACAATCTTTATGTAGGTAAACATAATCATTTTAAAAACCAAAACTAAGGGTACATTCTAAAAGCTTTCGATTAAAGCTTTTAGCTGTGCATGATGTTATGAGGTTTTTTTAAGGATTTTGTAATAACCCGCATATTTTACGATTGTATATTTAAATATTTTATTTAAATATAGGATCATTAGTCGGATTAAAGCCTAAAATGCTACTTTTTGCAAACAGTCAAGTTAGAACTTGAGACCACTTCCATTGAGTTCAAAATGCCATTTGCGACCTTTTTAAGTATAAACATCGATATATTTGAAGTTAGCTTGAATTTTGACATTTTCACTTAGGGCTTTGGGTTTGGGTTTCAGCCCAATAACCTAACATAAGACTCTAGCTCCACCCCCTTCTCCTCTTCATTCATTCTCATTTCCTAACACTTCAAGCTTTTGTAAAAATGGGGGAAGAGAAAAGAAAATTCCTAAGCCCTAGCTTTGATTAGGAAACTCAAATTCAAGTCCAAAATCCAAGAGAAGCTTAGGTAAGCATCCTCTCCATCTTCTCCATCTCTATCCCTCTTTCATTTTCAGAAATTCGTAAACTCTAACTTAGGAAATATTTTCTTATGAGCTTAGATTGAAGCTTCTTGAGTTGAGATTGAAGAGTGGTTGATCTTGCCTTGTTTTAAAAGCTTCTTCTTCATTGTTTTTGAGTAAAAGGTGAGTTTTTGAACTCACATCTATGTCTATAAACTTCGTTGTTGTTAGGTATGAATTCCTAACATCTATTCTTTTTTCCTTTTGCTTTGGACTGAATTGGTTTTATGAATATTCAATTTTTGGTGTTTTGAAGTTAAAATATTTAACAATCAAAGCTTTGATGTTTGAACATGTTTTTGATGGTGTATCGAAGAGCCTATATGGCTGGGTTGCCGATTGGCATAAATCCCTAGCGCTCATTGCTCGTCCGATCGTAATTTGTTGGATTTTGCCTCACTTGCGAGCTAGCCTGAAAATGTTGGAAATACCAGTTCAGTCAACTGAACCAGGAAATCAGTCGACTGAATCGAAACCAGAAAATTTATTGGGCCAGTATCATTCGACTGACCACTCTGGGTCAGTCGATTGAGCCTGGAAACCGAAAGTTTCCAGGCATGATTCAATCGACTGACCACCCTAGTTCAGTCGACTGAACTTGGAAATAGAAAGATTCCAGGAATTGTGTCAGTAGACTGACCACCCTGGTCCAGTCGACTAAATCTGCCGTCTTAGCCAAATTGCCTATTTTGCTTGGTTTTCAGTTTTAGTCGATTCGTGTTGATCCAATTTGTTGTTATCACCTTTGTAGACTTTGATAACTTCTTTTTAGGGATTTTTGGAAATATCCATTTCGATGGATTTGGTATCGGTTTCTTTGGATTTGATTCATGTCTTCGAATGTGAATTTTTGGTGAATAATTGCTTTTTTACTCTCATTTTTGGTGATTTGTCACTTCAAAATACAAAGGTTTCTATACTAGTAGTAAATATTCAAACTCTTTCACAATGACGATTTCAACTCTACTTTTAATACAAAGCTCGTTTATAAAACCGTTTTCCAACCTATTAGTATATACGAACCTTACCTCATTCGTATGAGAAATCTAATTAAACAGCTTAGCAAAACAAGTGGTATGAAACGCTTGCGTTTACTTTGTCGGTTAATTCTTGGACTTGTTCGATTGAACTCTTGTGACAACTTTCGAGTGGAATTCTACAATCTGTTCGTAAATATTTCAGTTAAGCCAGTGGTTATGGGACATGAAACTAAACTCATATATTTTACTAGCTTAGTGTAATTTACACTTATTTTCGAGTGGAAGTCTATAGTTTGTCCGTAAATAATTAAGTTAAGTCAGTGGTTATGGGACATGAAGCCTAACTCATTTATTTACTAGCTTAGTGTAATTTACACTTGTGGATCTATGAAGATCCTTTGGTGGAGTTTCGGCTTAATTTTGTGGGGTAGCGACCCATGGTCTTCGGACCATTTTATGGAGCTTCGGCACTAAGGTCTTCGGACCGTTTTGTGGAGCTTCGGCTCAAAGGTCATCGAGTCATTTTGTGGAGCTTCGGTTCAAAGGTCTTCGGGCCGTTTTGTGGAGCTTCGGCTCAAATTTGATGGTTAGCGACCATGGAATAGCGTCCTGTTTGTGATGCATGTATTGTTGAGTTTTTATGCTCCCGTTTTGTGATAGGCCTCCCCCTTTTTGTGATTTCCGGATTTCTAATTAATGATTTTCTAGAATTTTTGTTTCACCAACTTTTGTGAATTGGCATTGATATGTTCGTCGATATTTGCTGTTTAATGAATAAAATAAAGAATATGACATTTTTTTTAGTGCTTTGACATTTCTTGAGGTACTGTATGATTTTTGTTGTTGTTAAATGTATACTTGCCACAATATGGCATTATTGTTATAATACGTTTTTTCCATATCTCTTATGTTATCCTATTTTATCTGATATTTATAGCTAGACTGATTCGTTTATTATTTCCTTATTAAATAATACTCGGGTCGGACCGAGATGTTTCAGGTGCTTCTTCTTGACTCCTTATCCGGGATCATCATTTGACTTTTGTTTAACTACTTAGCTTAGTAGTATTTTTGTTGTTATACATTCGAGATAGAGACTCCTTGATGTATACATATTCTTTTATCTAGCTCTTGTACCAATTCTTTTGTGATATTGTGGATCTTGTTTGACCACTACTCTGACGTACACTTCTATGTGTTATATTCATATCTATTTCCGCCTTTGTGATATGGATACCTATGACTAATTTGTGTTATGCTTATTTCTATATTTTTTTTTCAAAGATCATATAGCCATTGTGTAGTAGCTTTGAGTTTGTATCGGTACGTCGGATTTCGTTATACTATCGACATATTAGTGCTCGCACAAAGAAATTACATAGATGGTCGCTCCTCAACAGCCTTATTCTTCGTGCTAGTTGACTGCATTACCTCGTAGTGTCCTTGGCTAGCGTGAGTATAGAGGTGGGGCGTCACAGCTTGGTATCAGAGCCAAACTGCGGAATAATGTAGAATAATCTAGCAAGGTTATTGTCCTAAGTCCTTCTTCGGAGTCGTGCCTTAGGATTCTATCCGAGTCTTAGGACCTATTCTATCCTATTTTATTTATGATGCCTTGCTTTATCCATCATGTTTGTTTGATATTCATTCTGAGAATAACCTTTTTCTTCTTTCTTTCTTTCTTAAAGAAGAGAAATGGTTAGACATGCCGTTCCAACGCCGACCAATCTAGTGCTGCTCCCCAGGATGGAGTATTCATGTCTGCCTAACGGCTTTTAGATCTTGTAAAGAATGTTCAAGTTGTCAGACCCATTCTAGAGCCTACTGATGCTAGATCCGGGTTTGCATGCTTGTGCAGAGACTATACCGATTTGGATGGAAGGCCATTCAAGGGATCCGAAAGTGTTATAGAAATCCAGGCTTGGCTTAGATCATATGACCACATCTTTTCTTGCATGAATCATGTTGATCTCCATCGAGTCCAAGTGGCTTCTAGCATGCTCCAAGAAAGAGCATTAGATTGGTATAAGCTTTTGATTTCGGAGATTATTGAAGCGCATCTTACTTGGGAGCAATTCCGGGAACGGTTTGAGTTGAAATTTGTGCCGGAGGCTGAAAAGGTAACTTTAGCTCGGCGCTTTATTGACCTTGTCAAAGTGAATCTTCTGTGACGGATTACGTCGCATCTTTTGAATCTCTCTCTAAATATGGGGCTGAGTATATTAATACCCCATTGAAGAAAAATCAGAGGTTCGTCTATGGGTTGAATAAGGACCTCAAAAAGCCTATACTTCTGAAACTAGAAGTTTATTTCGATCAGCTTGTAGATACTGCTCTTCGACTTGAAGAGACCAATAAAGAAAGCAATGTTGAGATTGTGGGAGTCAATAAGAAGAGGCATCCTGTGACAACCCGGAATTTTGAGCAATATTAATTTAATAATCTTTGATAATAATTAAATTGATTTGATCATTTTATATTATAAATTGACAAGTTAAAATTCTTTTAAAAGGTTAATAGTAATAATTTGTTAAAATCTATCAATATTTTCTTAACAATATATTCAAATTGTAATATATATGAATGTATATATTGTGATTTGAGATTTGTTTTAAAATATAATATAGTAATTATCAAATCTAATGATAAAATGATTTTCCATTTGAAATATATATATTTGTATATATTAGAAATAGGAAGAAAATATTGATTTGAATTTAATAAGTATTTTCAAACTTTAACATATATATAATTTGAAATTTGAAATTTTAATTTGACTTAATACTTTTGAAATGATATTTAAGATTTAAATTTTAATAACAAAGTTAATTCCTTATTTATTATAAACATATATTTTAAGCTTTCGTTTTAAATAAGATTTGAAAATGAAAGTTCATTTGTTTTAATATTCTTTCATTTTAATTTTAACATAAGATAAATTGTTTTAAATTTTTTTATATAAAGAATCAAAATAGAAATCTCAAGCATATAAACATTTAATTGAATCAAAAATATAAGTTATTTGAATTCACATGAATATTTACTAAAAAGTAAGTACACATTTTCATATTACATAATTACATATACATAGTTTAAATAAATTATAATAAGAAAATAACATTTATAAATCATTAATAAAACATTAAAGTAGTATTTGTAAAACATTCAAAATATTAATTAAACATTAAAACAACACTTGTAAACATTATAATACATGTTAAAAACACTTGTAAGCATATAAGCTTAGGTGTAAGCTAATTAAAACATAAGAGGGGACAAATGTCATACTCTTGATATTTTAATTTAAAATCTAAAATTGTAAAATAAGAAGAATACTCTTAAACTTTCAGCTGAATGTTATCTTCATTTTCAACAAAAATGTAGTACAAATCAAAGATGAAAGAAAGACATAAAAACAGTAAAATCTGGAAATTCAAATCAATGCAAGATTTCAAATACAATCAGAGGCAAGAAAGCAACAAGATGTAAAAACTTGAACAAGCAATTCAAATGCTCAACAGCAACAGGATTGATCAACATGCAAAACAAAAATACAACAGATTTTCTTTCATCATGCAAGTGAAATTCAAGAACCCGGAAAATAACAGTTTCCATCCTATGCAATAAAAAGGTGAGTAAATGGGATTTTAAAAACAGTTTAAAACCTGATTTTTTTATGTTCTTATGATGAATATCATGATGTTGATGAAAACTTGAATTGGAAATTGATGCATGTATGGATATTATGTTTGAATGCCTGTTGAGTGTTAATGTAGCTCCTGTGTGAAGATAATAGGATTCATTTTCTTAATGAAATCAATAACTTCATGTTGAATTCGAATTTGCTTAAAATTTGTAAACAAAAATTGTTTGTAATCATAAAAGAAATCTTTCATCTAAAAATAATTTTAGGAATTTAAGATAAAACATTTGTCCAGGAATTTAAAATTTACAGTAAAAAAATAATTTGGGTCAAAATTTTATGTTTTCAATTTTTAATTTTGATTTCATAATTTGCAAATAGTAAACAATGATTTTTGAAGCTTGTATCTTGATTTTTAGATTTTTAATGGAAGAGAATTTGCGAATTTTATGCTTTGTACATTTTGGTCGATTGGAGGCGAATGGCGGCGATCTGTGCGTTGTGGTTATGCAGAGAGGTTGAGGGGATGTAAGGGACCATCAGAAAAATAGTTTGGGAATTTATTAATGAGGGGGATGGCCGGAATTCGATCGTGTAGGGTTTTGCATTTTGTTTAAGTCAACGTCGTTCATCTTGATTTCGCGGCGTCAAAACACAACCGAAGGCGATCGCGCGTGGTGTTGTGGGTTCTAGGCGCAGTGGGGAAACTACGGCTAAGGTGGTGGTGTTATCTCGAGGTTTGTGTCGCCATGGAGAGTGGATTTACTGGTGAAGGGGGTTTTCGAACTGTTGGGTTCGATGGTCAAAATTGGGTACTCGATCGAATCGAGGGTTCTGGGTCTCGAGAGTTGTTGACGAGGTCGAGTGCGACTGATTGGAGGCCGGCGTGGAGTTCGCCGTCGACCGACGGTGATGTGCACGTTGACGTGCACAGTTTCGTGCTTCTGCAATGGGTTTTGGGAGAGATGAGGGGAGCTCGAAGTATGCATCGGGAGTATGCTGATCTGGCTCGAAGCAGGTTTTCGTTTGGGGATACTCGGGGCCGACGCGAGTAATTGCAGTGGTTTGCTCGAGTTTCTTTAACAGGTTTATGTTATGGGTTCAAACAGTTTTAAAGTTCTAAAAATTTTAACCGCAATGTTTTTTAAGGTTTTGAAACAAAATGAACTTGATTTTGTAAATGATTAAAGTTTAAAAACAAAAGTTAAATAAGTATTTATTTATAAAACTAAATTTATCTCAAAATTAAATTTTAAACATGTTTTAAATTATGAAAGTTTTAAAATAAAATAAGTGGATTTTTGAAATAAAGTTTGTATTAATTTTTGAAATAAAGTTTAGTAATCAATTATAAATTAAGTAATTAAAGGTTTTGATTAATTAAAGATAAATAAATTGGTGAAAATAATTAAGATAATTCAATTCTTATTAATAGTTTAAGTGTTATTGGTTAATAGAACAACCTAATTAAGGTAATGATTTACTTAATTAAGAATCTTTTTAATATAGTAAATTAAAGAATCATTTAATTAATTTAAATGATTAAGATAAATAATTAATTAAATAATTAATTTGTGATTAATTGATGATAATCACTTTGGAGTTAATTAAGTATAATTACTGGGTAAAGTAATTAAATGATTAATTATTGGAAGTGATTAAGTAAAAGATAATTACTTTATGGAAGTAATTAAGTTAATGTGATTAAGGGCGAATCACTTGTGTTATTAATTAAAGAATTAATTAATATAATTAATTAAAGGTTTAAATTTAGTTATTAATTGAAGACTGATTAATTAATGAAAGAATTAAGAATAATTAATTAAGTGATTAATTACTTGATAAAGTGATTAATTAAATAAGAAATTTAATTAATGAAGTAATCATTAATTAATGGAAATAAGTAATGAATAAATTGTTAATTAATAATTAAAAGGATAATTAATTTATAATTAAGTTTTGATTACTAAATGTAATTAAAAGCAATTAATCAAATATGATTAATTAACAAGTAATTAATCAAGTATGATTAATTAAAAGTGGTTAATCAAGAGTGTTTAATTAAAAGTAATTAATCAGGTATGATTAATTTAATAAGTGATTAATCAGGTGTGATTAAAGGATAAGTAAGGAATAATTATCAGAATAATTAAAAGAATATTTAACCAAGTGTGATTAATTTAAAAAGGGTAATTAAGAGATAATTACTTGGTATAATTAAGAAGTAATTAATCAAGATGATTATTAATATTGTAATTAAGGAATATCTACTTAAAGTAATTGAGAGATAATTAATCAAGGAAGAATAATTGAAATGGATAATTAAGTGATGGTTACTTAATTAAATTGTAATTAATTATTACTAAGTAAGTTGGATTGATGATAATCCAAGCGATTAAGCATGGAATTAGTTTAACTAAGGATTAATTAAATTAATTAAGTTTGGATGATTAATGATTGGTTGATAAATATCATTGGATGAGCTAATGATATTGGATGATATCGTATGTCATTGGTTGATCTGTGATGATATGAATGTGATATATCTGAGATGTGATATGTATGTTGCTTTGTGATATGTGTGGATGAATGTGATAATTGTGAATTATCTATCTATGTAATGTGAATCATCCATTTATGTTAAGTGATATTCTGAATATCTACTATTTAAACCCTTAAGTACAACTTGGACATTAAAATGGCGTTTGGATTCGGTGAGACCGGGATCGGGTTTTCATATTTGGATATCCGAAAACCATATCGATCCAAATTAAACATTAGGTCGTGAATCCAAGTGGAGTGCAAGTGAAGACTCGAGGTGTAAGAACTATTCGTCAGTACAACTCTGGGGGTGATTCCGTGATGAGTTTGACAGAGATAGTACTTACAGGTTCGAGATGGTGATTCAGAGTGCAAGGGCTATGGTCATTGACTCTGAGGGAGATTCCAAAATGAGTGCAACGAGATAATGCCTTTGGTTCCGTTCGAACCCGGAACGGACTTGTATGGATTGAATGCTTTCAGAACATCGTCAGGTGGACGATGAGCATTCTAAGATAAATGTGTCCTATAAAGGTAATTGCGGCCTCAAGCCTCATCAACCGGGAGTGGCTAAAACAAGGGAGGTGCAGCAAGGTTAAGTGGGCCATGCCCAAGTAGGATGAGATTTACCCCTGTCTAGATGTCCCTTTTATTTCGGCTTTGTGGGCGGTTGGATCTGCAGCCAACTACGGGGTGGTCTTGTTCGGAACTGTTCAGTGAGGAATGGTTCCGGCCTTGTGTTGCAGGGGAGCGGGCATACTCCTCGGTATGGTGATCTAGGCCACGTACTGTGACGGGCGGTACCCCAGTAGCCATGCCATTGATGGAAATCCATTCTTCCTACGAGACCCTACGGTTTTGTTTGTATTACCCACTTTTGTGGCTAGTAGCTGGAATTTAATAGATGTAACAATTTCGGCTATTTCTTATTTACTAGAAAACCCTAGACACTATTATAATATCACTGGATTTCCTATCAAATGTTTTGGTTAGCGTAAGTTAAAAACTTTTCCATGTTTATGTGTGGGAAGTCTGACGTGATACCTTTTCTTTTCAAAGGATTTTCTAAAGTTAAGCAATCTTAAACCGTTTACTCACACCAGACCCCTGTCTGACCCGAGTGTTTATTTTCTGTTTTATTAAACTCTTTGGTACTCATATTATGTATGAGTAGTCAAGTGATTCAGGTTATCCTTGACGAATTCTGGAGGAGCTTTGGAGCAGGAGGCTTCATCGTGTAGATATATAGATAGAGTTTCCACTGTGTGTTATTCTGTACTGTTGTTCTTGTATTTTATATTAGACAAAAATGTTATAACTGTCTAAATTGAGATGTATATTTATGTACTCTGATGTATATGATACTATGTATATGTTATATATTATATTTCATTCGTTCCGCAGTGAGATTCTGATTTGTTGTTGTTCTTTATTTTCTTTCTTTTCGTCTTCTATCTCTTTCTTTCTTAAATAGTGATGCGTCTTTCTGGTGATAGAAAGTCGAGTCGCTACACATTCCTTTATTAAGTTTGAAAGTCCTAATCCTAACAAGAGATTAAAGCAAGTGACTTTAGTAGCAAAGACTCCAATCTCTAATCGTGGAGAATGCTATAATTGTGGCTCTTAGGACCACTATATAAATAAGTGTCCAAGGCCTATTTCTTGCCACTATTGCAAAGATTCAGATCATTATATATCTTCTTGTCCAAAACTTCAAAGCAAGAGAGAGGGAGAGCTGAATGTTGTGCAAGCCCCTAGTAACACTTCCCTTGGTCAAGGTATTTATCATTCAGTCCTTAATGACATTTATTTTGTGATTATCCTATTTGAGTTCTTGTTGATATGGGTTCATCTCATTATTTTTATATCAAAAGAACTTGTTGATTCTTTTTCTTTAAATATTTTGGGATTGATGACTTCATTGAGAATTGCGAATCCGGATAGTGGATCCGTAACGCTTGGTTTTCTTTGAAAAGATGTCGAAATTATTTTATGTGATTATTTTTTTCGATCCAATTTGAATATTATGCGTTACTTAGGCATCGGAATTGATTTTTGTGAAAGAATTGGCTTTATCATTATGAAGCCATATCATGTGTCCCATATGGACTATCCATCTTTGACATTCTCAATCTGTTAAGCAGATTTCTACTTTTCTTGATGATTTCGATTCCAATTTGGTGGCATCATTTTATTCTCTTGACCCACTTGTTTGGAAAGATGATATTCTCTTCATTCAAGAAGTTTGTGAATTTTTTGGTATTTTTGAGTTTGTCTTAGGATTATCGCCTAAGAGAATGTATTGAGTGGTGCTAAGTTCTTTTCAGTTCGACTTTGCCACCAGTTTTCATCAGGTATGAGTTGCGGACGATAGTGTTCCCCTTACCGCTTTCCGCACTCGATATGATTCTTACGAATGACTCGTGATGTCATTCGATCTCTCCAGTTTATTTCATCCATCTAATGAATCGAGTGTTCGGCGAATATCTCGATGTGTCCGTCTTTGAATTTATTGATTATGGATGAAAACAGCAATTAAAAAATTTGAAAATCTTTTTCATAAGATATTTATAAGTATAATTGGATTTTGGTTTTTTTTAAACGAGTAAAGAATATTCGAAAAAAATTTGAGAGATATTTTTATCATATAAAAGATGATTTTGTGCTATTTTGCCCATTGAGTGCTTGAAGAATTCTGGTCGATGCGCTTGATCAACGTTATCGATAGGAATTTCCTAAGCGCTATGATGAGACAATCAGACACAGTAAATTGACTTGTAATAAGTAATTTTTTCTAGAAAGATGATTACATAAAGTTAATTGTAATTTTGAGAGTCTTAGCTTTTCAGTAAAGAGGATAAAAGAACTCTTTTTCGATACTCCTATTCTTGTGGTTCCTAAAGGGAACCAAGAATTATTGTTTATGCCGGTGCTAATCATATTGGTTCACGTGTCGTTCTCTTGTAAAAGAGAACGTTCTATCATTTATGCTTCTATATGTTTAAAAGCCTATCGACAATAGGTATGCCACAATGATCTAGTGCTCGCGGCTATTGTTTTCACTTTTAGAAGTCTGACATCATTATTTTCAGGAGAGAAATTGTTCTCTACACCGATCATAAATATTTGGAGTACTCATTTTCTCAAAAAGGAACTTAACTTGCATCAACAACGTTGGCTCGACTTATTTTCACCTTTTGATCTTGATATTCTTCATACTTTGGAAAGGGAAATCGTGTTGCCAATACCCTTAGTCGTAGACAACAAATGGTTGTTTCTTTGACGATGTCCGAATGGAATGATCTTTTTGACAGGTTCATTTGATGTGCCGTTATTGTACTACATCGTTGTTCCAAATTATTTGAGTTTCGGGTTCCTCGGGCCTACCGTTCTTGAACTACGTCGTTGTACCGGCTTGATTTTCTGCTATTCAAGAGGTTTTCCACGTCTCTCAACTATGGAAATTCTTTAGGGATTTTGATTTTTTATTCTTGAGGCTGGTATTATTGAAGGAATTGAAGTTTCACCTAATTTGACTTTTGAGCGAACACATTCGGACTTATTCTCTCGTGCTCTTTAGGGTGAACTTCTTAAATCAAATTTTCTTCTGTGTTGATATTCTTATATGGTTGTTACTTTTTCTTTTTTTTCTTTTGTATTGTAAGGACGCAATTTCTTTAAGGAGGGGAGTCTGTAACAACCCGCATATTTTACGATTATATATTCAAATATTTTATTTAAATATAGCATCTTTAGTTGGATTAAAACTCAAAATGCTACTTTTTGCAAACAATCGAATTAGAACTCAAGACCACTTCCATTGAGTTCAAAATGTTATTTGCGACCTTTTTAAGTATAAACATCTATATGTTTGGAGTTAGCTTGAATTTTGACATTTTCACTTAGGGCTTTGGGTTTGGGTTTCAGCCCAATAACCTAACATAAGACCCTAGCTCCACTCCCTTCTCCTCTTCATTCATTCTCATTTCCTAACACTTCAATCTTTTGTAAAAATGGGGGAAAAGAAAAGGAAATACAAATTCCTAAGCCCTAGCTTTGATTAGGAAACTCAAATTCAAGTCCAAAATCCAAGAGAAGCTTAGGTATGCATCCTCTCCATCTTCTCCATCTCAATCCCTCTTCCATTTTCAGAAATTCCTAAACCCTGACTTAGGAAATATTTCCTTATGAGCTTATATTGAAGCTTCTTGAGTTGAGATTGAAAAGTGGTTGATCTTTCCTTGTTTTAAAAGTTTCTCCTTCATTGTTTTTGAGTAAAAGATGAGTTTTTAAACTCATATCTATGTCTATAACCTTCACCGTTGTTAGGTATGAATTCCTAACATCTATTCTTGTTCATTTTTGCTTTGGATTGAATTGGTTTTATGAATATTCCATTTTTTGATGTTTTGAAGTCAAAATCTTTAAAAATCTTATCTTTGATGTTTGAACATGTTTTTGGTGGTGTATCGAAGAGCCTATAGGGCTAGGTTGCCGTTTGGCATAAACCCCTAGTGCTCATCGCTCGTCTGATCGCAATTTGTTGGATTTTTCCCCACTTGGAGGCTAGGCTGAAAATACTGGAAATTCCCGTTCAGTCAACTGAACCAGGAAGTCAGTCGACTGAACCGAACCCGGGAAATTTCCTGGGCCAGTATCAGTCGACTGACCACTCTAGATCAGTCGACAGAACCTGAAAACTGAAAGTTTCCAAGCATGATTCAGTCGACTGACCACCCTGGTTTAGTCGACTGAACCTGAAAACAGAAAGTCTCCAGGAATTGTGTCAGTCAACTGACCACCCTGGTCCAGTCGACTATCTGTTGTCTCAGTTAAATTGCCTATTTTTCTTTGATTTCCAATTTTACTCGATTCGTGTTGATTCAATTTGTTGTTATCACCTCTGTTGACTTTGATAACTTCTTTTTGGGATTTTTGGGAATATCCATTTTGTATCGATTTCTTTGGACTTGATTCACGTCTTTGAATGTGAATTTTTGGTGAATAATTGTTTTTACCATCATTTTTGGTGATTTGTCACTTCGAAACACAAAGGTTTCTATACTAGCAGTAAATATTCAAACTCTTTCACAATGACGATGTCAACTCTACTTTTAATACAAAGCTCGTTTATAAAACCATTTTCCAACCTATTAGTATATACAAACTTTTACCTCATTCATATGAGAAATCTAATTAAGCGGCTTAGCAAAACAAGTGGTATGAAACGCTTGCGTTTACTTTGTTGGTTAATTCTTGGACTTGTTCGATTGAACTCTTGTGCAACTTTCGAGTGGAAATCTACAATCCGTTCGTAAATATTTAAGTTAAGCCAGTGGTTATGGGAAATGAAGCTAAACTCATATATTTACTAGCATAGTATAATTTACACTTATTTTCGAGTGGAAGTCTACAATTTGTTCGTAAACAATTAAGTTAAGCCAGTGGTTATGGGACATGAAGCTTAACTCATTTATTTACTAGCTTAGTGCAATTTACACTTGTGGATCTATGAAGATCCTTTGGTGGAGTTTTGGCTCAATTTTGTGGGGTAGAGACCCATGGTCTTCTGACCGTTTTATGGAGCTTCGGCTCAAAGATCTTCAGACCGTTTTGTGGAGCTTCGGCTCAAAGGTCTTCGGGCCGTTTTGTGGAGCTTCGGCTCAAATTTGATGGTTAGCGACCATGGAATAGTGTTCTGTTTATGATGCATGTGTTGGTCAGTTTTTATTCTCCCATTTTGTGATAGGCCTCCCCCTTTTTGTGATTTTCGAATTTCTAATTAATGATTTTCTAGAATTTGTGTTTCACCAACTTTTGTGAATTGGCATTGATATGTTCGTCAATATTTATGGTTTGGTGAATAAAATAAAGAATATGACATTCTTTTTAGTGCTTTGAGATTTCTTGAGGTATTGTATGATTTTTGTTGTTGTTAAATGTATACTTGCCACAGTATGACATTATTGTTATCATACTTTTTTTCATATATCTTATCTTATCCCATTTTATCTTATATTTATAGCTAGACCGATTAGTGTATTATTTCCTTATTTAATAATACTCGGGTCAGACCGAGATGTTTCAGGTGCTTCTGCTTGACTCCTTATCTGGGATCATCATCTGACTTTTGTTTAACTACTTAGCTTAGTAGTATTTTTGTTGTTATACATTCGAGATAAAGACTCCTTGATGTATACATATTCTTTTGTCTAGCTCTTGTACCTATTCTTTTGTGATATTGTGAATCTTATTTGATCACTACTCTGATGTACACACTTCTATGTGTTATATTCATATTTATTTCCACCTTTGTGATATGGATATATGTGATTGATTTGTGTTATGCTTATTTCTGTATTTGTTTCCGAAGAACATATAGCCACTGTGTAGTAGCTTTGAGTTTGTATCGGTATGTCGGATTTCGTTATACTATCTGACATATCGGTGCTTGCACAAAGCAATTACATGGATGGTCGCTCCTCAACAGCCTTATTCTTCATGCTAGTTGACGGAATTACCTCATAATGTCCTTAGCTAGCATTAGTATAGAGGTGGGGCTTCACAGATTTGTAGCAAGATTATTTTATCAAGGTTTTTGGTAATAAGATCAAATATTTAAGGTTGAATCTTTAAAGGGAGCTCTCCAATGTTCAGATTGAATCTTCCGTGTGCGATTTAAAAATTAAATTGAAAATTGGGGCCATCCTTAGTGGACTTTCAGTCTAAGATGATTATTTAATGAGCATCAAAGCATAGTCATCTAAATTGATGTTCAACTTCAGTCTATTTTAGAAAATATAATTTAAAACTGATCCCAGATGTTGGTGTATGGGCATTTGATTTTTGAGTTTTTTTACACTAGCTTCAGTATTGAATGTCCAACATTTTGTATATTGTGCATTGATATTAGTATAATATGATATGATGTTTTGTTCATGTGTATGTTAATTTTCATAATGGCTTCTTGTTAAAATAAACTCTAAGACATTACTTAAATCATTTCTTGCACCATACGAATCTAACTACGTTATTAGATTGTTGATATATATTTTTGTAGTGAATTGTAACGTTATAAATGTGATTTTATAATCTTATTAAACTTCTTTTAATTAATAGCGAAGGATAAGAAAATTGTTTTTAAAGTTTGTTTATGAAAATAAACATTTTAAACAAATGTTGATGGTATGATCAAAAATTATTTTATCGATAAATAATTTTTTGTTCAATATAAATTGTTTAAACATTTTTATGCGTGTATAAATAATTTGAAAAATATTTAATAAAAATAATTTGCACTAGATCACTTTCGATGAGTCTTCCTTGGCCGGCTAAAAAGATGAGGGGAAGGGGTAAGCTACACGTTCATAATTTTAGCAATGTTAAACCATTGAATTTTATCAATTACTAACTTTGGAAGATTTAAAAACTTCGTTGCTTAATATGATGGTAATTATTATATCAGTTGCCTGTAAATTAGGAGTCAGAAATTATCATTTAGGATTACATTACGTGTTGAAATTTATTTGTATAGTATATCCTTACATTCTTATGTCTATGGGTGATGGTAATTTACTGGGTTAAACTATTTTTGTAACCACCATTAACCACTAATGTTCATTTAAGAATATGAGAAAAGAAAAGCATACTTCCAAGCTATTTATCTAAATCATGATGATGTTAAATAAAACCTTCATGTAGGCAAATGTAACTATGTTAAAAACCAAAACTAAGACTATCCTCTAAAGGCTTTGGATTAAAGCTTTTAACTTTGCATTATTTAATAAAATCTAGCAGCGGAGTTTCTTTTTAAGGATGTGTAATAAGATTATTTTAATGATGGATTCGGGTTGAATCTTTAGCGTGTAATTTAGAAAATTGATTGAAAATGGGTGCTTCTTCTAGCGGGAGTTTAGTCTTATGTGTTCATTTGTTGAACGTCAAAGGTTTTATTTATCGAATGTTTAGCTTGGTCATTTAATAACATAACATTTAACTTCTATTTATTTTAGCAAATATAAATTAAACCTGATGCTAGATGTCGACATAAGATTTTAATGGGCGTTTGGATGTTTGGTTTATTTCCCTTAACGTTGAATGTTCTGTTTTGAATATTCATCATTGATATTTGAAATGATGTTTTGTTCATGCGTATATTAATTTTCAAAATGACTCGGTGTTAAAATAAACTCCTGAGTCATCACACAAATTATTTTTGCACCTGACGAATGTAACTATGCTATTAGACTGTTGATATACATTCTCGTAGCAAATTGTAACTTCGAACATTTAGTCTTTGAATATCAAAACTTCTAGAATATGATTAACCGTTATAAATCTTATTTATAACTTTATTAAAATTCTTTTAATTAATGGCTAAGGATAAGGGTAAGAAACTTGTTTTTAAAATTTGTTTATAAAATTAAATATATTAAAGAAATATTTATAATGCGATTAAAAATTGTTTTATCGACAAACCGCTTTTTATTTAATATAAGTTATTTAGATACAGGTGTAAATAACTTGAAAAATAATTAATAGCTAATAAAAATAATTTTCATTAGATCATCTTGGTGAGTCTTAAGATGCACGTTTATAACTTTAGAAAAATTAAAAAGATACTTTTCTTTTCCATTCTCTTTATAAATTTTCTAAAACCAGGACAATCCAAATCAATTTAAAATTAGGACACTCTTTATAAGCCTACAACACGATAACACTAACAACATAAAGCTTGATGGTTTGAAGTATCCAGTCAAAACCAAGTAAGGCCGTAAGCTTAGGCTTAGATCGAAAGCAAAAGGAGGTTGGGGTAGGATGTTTTGGTGTTTGCAAGGTTGTGGTAGGAAGTTGAAGCTTGTATTTGGTTGTTTATCGGTTGAAGAATGAGCTAACTCGCTCTTTGAATGAGTATGAAGTGCCAGTATTGTTGTTTGATTTATATTAATATTGCTTGAAATTATATTGTATTGATTGATTTTGATTCTTGTCTTTGGAAAGCAACACACATACGTAAATGATGTAGAAGGATTTGTATGATTTTTATAATTTGTTGTATAGCCTTGATTTTTGTTGGATTTGGATTAAATCGAACTTGAGTTTGAAAATCCTTGTAGAAGCACTTAAATAATTCCTTGTGTTCGGCATTTTGTATAAAATTTTGTACAGAGATCCTTAAGGGTTCCTCGCTGTGCTTGTGAAGTAATATATATATATATATATATATATATATATATATATATATATATATATCTTAGTTACCGTAATAAGATTGGATGCTAAAAAGATTGTTAGCATATTGAAAGCAAAACTTTTTGTATGAAACTTCTCCCGTTCACAAGTCATTCATATCATTTTGATGTATCATTTTTAAAACACCGTAGTATCTTCGAACCTATTTTGCAACATAGTAGTTTCTATTTGAGACTTTAAAATGTTTTGATATGACTTTAAATTTATATATTTTTAATTTTATTATTAGTCTTTTCTAACTTATATTAGGTTATTTTAAAAGTGATTTGGAATTTGTATGTATTTTATTATTTGATTATGAATTATTAAAGTAAAATTTATATTTTTAAATACAAAAGACATACATTTTCAAGTTTTTAAATATATTATAAATTAGATATTTTTAATTAATATTTTAAATAAATGTTTTAAACTATATTATAAGTATTTTAAGCTATATGTTACGTATATATAGGTTTTAGAAAATTATTTAATTATTTTATTAAAGTTTATTGTTAATTATGCAAAAATTTAATTCCATAGGCAATCGGTTTTAGAGCTCGATAGTTGACTATCAAACTTGATCAAATATAACTTCGAAAGTATCTAAAAGCTTCATGATTACATATGATTTGAGAGCGCCGAGAAGGAGCAGTGGTGTAATATCCCGTTAAAATTAATAAAAATATTAATTGAATATGATAGCACTAAAAATTATTTTTCCGTAAATGTTAATTAATGATTAAGTAACAAAATAACTAATTCAACCAAATAAATGTCTTTGTCAAAATACTGCGATCGATCGATCGCTGCGTAGGGCCGGTCGATCGCTTGTGTAGGAGCGGTCGTTCGGTTATCATTAGTGAGGCTAGAGTTTTCACTACCAAGGATGGTTCAGATTATATTATTATAAACCGACTTAAATCAAACAGTTATGTACCTTTCTAGCCACCATAAATAAGAATTCAGCCACACTTTTATTCATAAATTATCCTAGAAACTAAACAAAGCTTTACCGGCCTCTTTTTCCAAATTCAGATAAATTTCTCTAAAGTTTAATTTTAAAAAAATTAGGTGTTTATTATTCAGTTCTATCCTCCTTCAATTCCTAAATTTCTTGATACAATTCATATACAATTCTCTTATTGTATTTTTTAAAAGGAAAGATTTGTAAAAGATTAAAGCCGAGCATAAAATAATCCAAAACGAAGAGCTACGAAATTTTTGTAAGTGTAAATCTTAGTCTTTCTATTTTAGTAATTGTATATTATAATTTGGATTTGATATACGTCTTGTGCAACTTTGTTTATGAAAATATCAAGTTAAAACCCAAAAATTTCTCCAAGTGAAATGTCAATTCTTGTGTAACGATCTCAATTATTCTATTATTAAACTTGTGGAATTGTATAGGTATTACAGTTTTATTGTTTTACATTCTATTCCCCTTCTCATCATTTTTCTTTGGATCCGATCAAGGGTTTATGAAAACAAATAAGTTAAAAAACGGTGTGTAAAGTACGAATTCTCTTTGTTGGTAGTTTTCATTGTATATTTCCATAATTCAGATGAAAACTCTTATTTGCATTTGCATATGCAGAAGTTAATGCAACTTAAAAAGATTTAAATTGTAAATTATATTAGTGATGATTCTACTATTTTAGTATAAAATAAGCTTGTTATACATTCTATTTTTATACAAGCAAGTTTTTCAAATGAGAATGTTTGATATGTGGTATGTTTGTTAATGTAGAACTGGACTTGTATAAATTTAAAATTTTGACATTTAAACAATTAGCATAGAGTGTAATCTCATACACTTAGAAATATTTAGGTATGCAAATATATATATATATATATATATATAATTAATAGCCTGGTAAATAGGTTATTAATTAGTATTAGGTCGGTTTAGAAAAGAAATGAAATAACTATGGATAATAATATTACGCAACACAGTGAGGTATATGGTAGTATGTTAGGTGACTGAAAATTATGACCAAGTTATAGAGATGCGAGGTCCGTCAAAATCACATAAAGTCTGCCCAACTAGCTATCAGCCTATGCAGTCAATTCCCCGATATATCCTGGAGCGGACTTTTGGAGAAACGATATTCGTATAAAGCAGCCCAATATAGAGGATCCGCTATTATCCTCGATATTACGGCAATAATCCATATCTCCCTGATTTTGTTACCCCGCTATATCCCCCTTTCCTATAAATAAGCATTTTGCTTGATGTCTTATTTTTAAGTTTTATGGTAACTTCGAAGCTGATGTAACAATGATATACGCTGTTGGTTATTATAACCAGTTCTAACTTTTTAAGTGTCAAGTTTGTTTATCTTATTAAAGCTGTATGCTATATCCTGCTATATCTCCAATATATCTTCGCTACAACTTTTCACGCCTCAAAAGCTATGGAATGGCAGGGTGCTTTAGCTGACAGCAGTGTGACTTTGGGGCTGATGTGAGACGTCACCTATAATAAGTACCCATGGAGGACACGAGGTTGGTCCAAAATTCTATAGGGTAAACTCGTCTAGTTAATATGGATACAAATAACTACGAATAGTTGAACTAATATGAGATGTTAAAATAAGGTTAATGGATCATAATACGTAGGACCTACTTTCGATGTTGAAGGTGGTAAGTGGCTGATTGAGGGCCATCAACCTCCCGCTTTAGAAAGTATTAGATGGTCAAGGCTAGCAGATACGCACGGTAGTGGATATCTCAGAAAGGGTCTGCTTCGGTTTTGAGATATAAGCAGCTATTATGCGGACCGCCATTTCCATAAAGAAGTATTAAAAAGCCAAATGAGATTTTGAAGGATGTCAGCAAGATAGTATTGGAAAGGAGTATGCCTTGGGATAGGTAGTAAATGACAAGGATAGATAGTAAATGACAAGGACCTACCCAAAATGAGTATTATATGGTCAGAGTCTATCTAGTTCCCATTGAAAATGTATTTTGTGACATGGGTGCTATCTTTTACATTGCTAGAAGATTATTGGAGATAGATGCATGGTACTGGGAATGGCCCTTGACCTACCGTTAAAGATGGGTTAGTGAGTTGGAATGGAAAAGGGTATATGTTATATAGTTGGATTTACAGTTGAAGAAATTTACATAGAATGTAACTAGGATACATGAGACGTAACCTTATTTAAATTAGACAGCCTAAGTACTATTAAAGAAAGTCTCGAGATTTTACTCATCACATATTGTTGTTCTGACACGCTCCTTGTTACAACATAGGTTAAAGGTGATGTTGCAGATTTCGAAGATGGTAGCAGAGACGGAAACATATGGCAGTTATTTATCTATCTACTTATGTTGCTTTTATATTTCTGATATACCCATTTAGACATGATGATGTATTTTGAGATATTATACTACAGATATTTGACATTATTATATGGTACCGTGTCATATTTTTTGACACTTTAATTTTTAAATAAATGGGTACTGTTTCTGATGTTATATTTGTCATTTTGTCATGAGATTATGAATGTGTAGATAGATAGCTATGTGTGTTGTTCTTTGTATCAATTTTACCAACCTATAACCGGCTTTGCAATGGATCTATTATTCGACGGGCCTTTTCTGGATCAAAAATTAGGCCCGTTTCGAGGCGAGTCATAACATTTAGTATCAGAGCTTAGGCTACCCGATCATAGAGGATGTATACATATGTGTGTTATACTTGTTATTTTTGAAAGTATTTTGCAAAAACCCATTGTGTCTATACAAACACACACACACACAACAACAACAACAAAAACAGAGCCATTATTCCCAAGCAAGTTGGGGTCCGTTAAAGATGAAACCCGAAACTAAATGAAAAAAGTAATTTAAAGGTTATAACAATAACAATAACAATAGCAATAATAAAATTAAGTCAAATTGATAAATTAGTAATAATAGTAACTAAGTAAAATAAAGATAGAAATACAAATGTATGTCAACAAAAAATAAAAAATAAAATACAATATAATAATAAAAAAATGATGATAATAGTACAAATAGTAATAATGGTGCTGATAGTAACATTGATCAAAGACCAAACGCTACGTCTTAGGCTCTTTTTGCCTAATCCTATAATCTAAAACTTATAAGACTCATAGCTCATGGTTCTGGTATGTGGATCGCTAACTTCCACACGCTCCTATCCGTTACCAGCTCTTCGGTTATATTCCAACCCTTCAAGTCCCTTTTAACAACTTCCTCCCATGTCAACTTTGGTCGACCTCGACCTCTCTTTGAGCAAACGACACGGCCTATAATTCCAACGCGCACAGGTGCCTCGGGCGGCCTTCGTTGAAGATGCCCAAACCATCTTAAGCGATGTTGAATTAGTCTCTCCTCGATTGGTGCTACTTCAAGTTTTTTACGTATATCATCATTTCTAATTTGGTCTCTTCTTGTATGACCGCAACTCCATCGCAGCATACGCATCTCTGCAACGCTTATCTTCTGGACATATTGGTTTTTAGCAAGCCAATATTCTGCATCGTACAATATCGCATGCCTAATTGTCATTCTACAGAACTTTCCTTTAAGCTTCTATGGGACTTTCTTATCACAGAGAATGCCAGATGCTTGTTGCCACTTCACCCAACCCGCTTGAATTCGAAAAATAACATCTTCGTCAATCTCACCATTACACTACAACGTTGATCCTAGATACCGAAAGGATTCCTTTTTAGGAACTATTTGTCCAGCCAGAATAACATATGATCCTCTGACTGACACAGCTGAGTCACACTTCATATACTCTGTTTTAGTTCTACTAAGCCTAAATCCCTTAGATTCTAAAGTCTGTCTCCACAGCTCGAGTTGTCTATCAACCCCAACCCTACTATCATCAATTAGCACAACATCATCAGCAAATAGCATACACCAAGGAATCTTCCCTTGTATACTCTTCGTAACCTCATCCATCATTAGGGAAAAATTGTAGGGGCTCAAAGGTGACCCTTGATTAATCCTTTGTTAATGGAAAATTCACTGGTTACACCATCGCATGCTCTAACACTAGTCACAAAATCATCGTACATATCCTTGATAAGGGTAATGTACTTTGTTGGGGCTCTCTTCTCTTTTAGAGCCCACCACATCACCTTTCGTGTTACTTTGTCATAAGCTTTATCCAAATCGATAAAAACCATGTGTAAATCCTTCTTTTGCTCCTTAAACCTCTCCATAAGTTGTCTTATCAAGAAAATAGCCTCCGTGTTCGACCTCCCAGCTATGAAACCAAATTGGGTTTTTTGAACGCTTGTCATTCTTCTTAATCGATGTTCGATGACTCTCTCCCATACATTCATCATATGACTCATAAGCTTAATTCCTCTATAGTTTGTGCAACTTTGTATATCTCATTTATTCTTAAAAATTGGAACTAATATGTTTCCCCTCCACTCATCTGGCATCTTATTTGATTTGAAAATACTATTGAACAACTTAATTAGCCAGGCTATCCCAGCATCTCCTAGCTATCTCCACACCTTAATGGGGATGCCATCAGGCCCCAATGCCTTACCTACTTTCATCTGTTTTAGCGCCTCCTTTACCTTAAATTCTTGAATTCTTCGAACAAAATGCCTACTGTTGTCATCATCTCGATCAAAGTGCCATCACCTTCTTCATTAAATAGGTTGTCGAAGTAATCTCTCCATCTATTTTTTTGTCTCATCGTCCTTCGCCAAAAGTATATTATTATCATCTTTGATGCATTTAACTTGATTGAAGTCTCTTGTCTTCCTATCATGGAGCTTAGCTATCCTGTAGACGTCTTTTTCACCCTCCTTCGTACTTAGCTTACAATACATGTCTTTATACGCCCGACCCCTTGCTTCACTCACCACTTTCTTTATGTTCTTCTTTACAACATTTTACCTTTGCATGTTGTACTCACTCATGTGAATATGCAACCGCATATAGCATTCCTTCTTCTCTTTGATAGCCTTTTGCACACTGGTCCACCACCACGAATCCTTAGATTCGCGTTTATTTCATTTCATTACCCCCAAACACCTTGGTAGCCACTTTCCGAATGCGCGTTGCCATCTCATTCCACATGTGATTTGCTTCTCCTTCCAAATTCCATGACTCTTCTCCCATCACCCTATCCTTAAACACCCATGAAGTGTCTCCTTTGAGCTTCCACCATTTCTTCTGACTAATCTGGGCTCCTTTATCCCGTCGAACACATGTCCGAAAACGAAACTCGAATATCAAAAGCCGATGTTGTGAGACAACACATTCTCCAAGCATGACTTTACAATTTACACAAGCTCGTTTGTCATCTCTTCAAGGAAGAACAAAATCAATCTGGCTATAGTGTTGACCGCTATTAAAAATAACTAAGTGTGATTGTCTCTTTCTAAAGAAGGTATTAGCTATCATGAGGTCATAAGCAACAGCGAAACTCAGTATTTCTTCTCCTTCTTGGTTCCTATTGCCATATCCAAAACCACCATACACTCTCTCAAACCCACCACTAGCCGTACCAACATGCTCGTTGAAATCTCCCCCTATGAAAAGTATTTCGCTACTAGGCACATCTCTAACCATAACATCTAACTCTTTTCAGAAATTGCTCTTGACAACTTCACTTAGACCTATTTGTGGGGCATAGGCACTAATGACATTCAAAATCATATCGCGCACTACCAGCTTTACTATGATGATCATGTCCCCTTGTCTCATAATGTCGACAACTCCGTTTCTAAGGTTCTTGTCAATTAGGATGTCTACCCCATTCTTGGTACACTCTTTTCCCATGTACAATAATTTGAAGCCTATATTCTCCACCTTCTTCGCCTTCTGGCCCGTCCATTTGGTCTCCTGAATGCATAAGATATTTATATGTCTCCTAGTCATAGTACTATCTCTCTTAGCTTTCCTGTTAATGATCCTACATTCCAACTACCTAGCCGCATCCTAATATCATCGACTAGCTTCGTTGCCCCTCGCACCCGCTGAGTAAAGTGCGAAGACCCTTGCTCATTTACCACTACACCGGGGAGTCGATGCAACACGTCACCAAGGGAGTGACGACCTATCCCTTGCATATTTATCACCATATTCGATCCTCGATATAGCGTGCCACTATTGGAGCGACGACCCAGCCCTTGCTCAATTTTCACCATACCCGAGCCTCGATATGGCTCAATTTTATTAGGTTCCATTTCCATAAGAGAGGCTGCGGTTTTTACGTTGGCTCGCCAAGCCTTTCACAACCCTTCTCCTTTATCCTGGTTTGGGACATGCTGCATAGAAAACTACACTGGAGGAGTTATATATATACATTATTTTTGAATATATGCAAACACACTAGACAAATCTTTATTTCAACATGTAATACTATCATGGAAATTATAGTTAAAAGTTTAACATACGAACAGTTGATTATGACTAAAAATCACTTTTATTAAAACTGGGAATCCCTCCTAATGATGCCCAATACCCGAGGGATGCATGAATTGCTCAAGCAATACCTCAAACATGCGGGGAAAGTTGCAATTCCTCAATAAGCTGCACCAGCAGCAACATTGCCTTGCCTGTTGGAGCAACATCCCGCCCCATAGATTACCCCAAGATGAGCAAGGATTTCCAAAACATGGGTGGAAATGTGTATATGGGGAAAGAAGGTATTACGAAGACAAAGACTTGGATAAACGAATGCGAGAGAATATTTTGGGAGCTTGGTTGGGAGGACCAGATTAAGCAGAGAATGGCAGCATGACACTTTAAAGGAGAGGATTAAGACCGATGGACGATTATGGCCGAGGATAATGTTTACAGATTTATTACTTGCGATGAGTTCGGAAAACGATTTGAGTCACGATTCATGTCAAAAGCTGAGATGAATTTTGTAGATGGAAGGCTTTATGCAGCTTAGGTAGGAAGACTCCACTTTAAAGAAGTATATTAGTTGATTCACAGAATTGGAAATTTTTTAGGTGAGTTTGATTGATACCCCCTCTAAAAAGGGTATGAAATTTTCAAAGGCCCAAACTCCCCACTTAGGGAATTAGTTTTGACCCAAGTATCCATTGGCGCTACACATGAGACGTTGGTTTAGATGACTCTACTTTAGACTATTAGTTTAGAGGAGAAGTAGAAATAGAAGGAGAAGCCAGGATCTGCTCAAAATTAAGGAGGATAGGGTGGGCAAGCCTGTGCTATTGAGGCTATTCTTACCTCGAGTAGACCTCACCTTAGAAATAAAGAAAAGACTGCAATGGAAGGTAAAACTCTTATGTGTGGGAATAATATCTGTACCCTATTTGACTCTGGAGCATGAATGTAGTTAACTTCTTAAGTCTACAAACCCAAATTGTCACCAACCCAATAGTAGCATCAAATCTTATTACGGGGTTGGCACATCTTTCTTTAATTTGTAAAGACCTATCAGTGGACATGTAATGTCAATTTCATTTGTAACGCAAATGTTCTTAATTTTGAGGGGTATGGACTTATCTTAGAAATGAATTGGTTGTCATACTATGGGACTATCTTAGATTGTGATAGAAGATTTGAACAGTTAGAAAGTTGTATGGGATAAAATATAGATATTTGTTGTATACCTCAAAACTCAGTCGAATTAAACTGTCTATACTCGATGAGCCTATCATAAGATGAGCCCTCGTCTGTGAGAAATGCGGATTACGGATCTTAAGGCTAAGATTAACACTAGAGGGGGGGGGGGGGTGAATAGTGTTAATAAAGAATTACTAAATCTTTTTAATTTATGTTAATTTAGACACAAAAATATGCAATATACAGACACAGATATGATCACAGCAACAATCACAGATGTAGAAATAAAATAAAAGCAGTAAAGGAAAGAACACATCAGATTTTATACCGGTTCGGAGTTACCCTACATCCAGTCCTGCAACACAAGTACGGATTTACTTTCAGAAGCAATTGTACAATTACATCCACGGTTTTAAGGCTACGAGGTACACCCTCTAGAATTTCGATCCTCTGGGTAGAGATACTTGATTTCCATTTTGACTGATTTCCAAGGCTACAATCACACCTTTTCTCACTTAGTAGATTACAAAGAAGTCCATAACTCTGAATAGCACCGAGAATCTTTTAGAGATAGTTGTTGAATATGCGCTTATATGATTTTTGTTTGATGATAATAAACATATATACATTCATTTAAATGTATTTGTTAATATACTATTTTGTTTTTCACAGATTAAATAAATATTTGTTGAATAAAATTAAACAACACAGAATTTGAATTCAAACGAATATTTTATTCAAACTAATATTTATTACAATTTTGAATGGTACAATTTCATGCTCTCACTATACATATACAATTTTGAATACATCACGATTTTATATTTACATTAATAACCTCACTACATATCACTCACACTCGTATTTTATCTTCAACTGCATTCCAGTTTGAATCCAGCATCTGGGCAATCTGCAAAAATATACACTAACGCAGTAAAATTGAAAAAGAAATATTTTTGCAATATAAAATAAAACGTGAATTTTGAAAATGATATTTGCCTCAGTTATTTGGGTTGTTCGTCATCATTTTGATTGTATCTGTGCATATCAGCATTTTTATCAGGGACAGGTTGTACATAAGTGGCTGCAGTACACACGTATACATTTGTACACGTGTGCACTACCCCGCCAACTCGTGTGCACAAATCAAACAAAAGCACTGCTAACAATTCAGCACAAGGTCAAACCCAAATAACACACGGGTTCAACTCAAGGCAACTTGAAGAATACAAGGACAAATAATTAAACTGCAACAAAACTCAATGAAAGTTCAAGTCAGATCAAACAACATGGACTGCACAAAATTCAAGACAGCACCAAAGACTCAGCAGTGGCACAAGACCATCAAACAAAACCAGAAACATGATCAACTCAGTAATGAATTTAACCAAGTACAGTAATGCAACAATGACCAACCAGAGTACAACTACTGAAGCTCAAGTATACCACAATATCAACAAACCCAAATGTCCAGACCAAAGCAACCTTATATATGCTCAATATATCAGTGCAAACACATCAAGTAAATGACACAGTGTACACAAGTGAAGCCAAAAGAAATCAATCCAGTTCCAACACAACTGAATCAAGTAACCAACAGCTAGTGCTATCAAATGAACCAGTGACATGAACCATGCAACAATTCAAATCAACACAGCAACAAACTAAAGTGCTACCAGATAACAAACAAGCATGAAGCAGTCATGAACAATGCACAGCTAGTCTAAACATGTATCAGAGAGCATATGCATCAACTACAAGCAGATATCAACTCAACATGAACAGTGCCATGGACAGAAGACCACTATGCAGTGCAACAAAGAGCAACTGCGTCAAGACCAAACTGCAATATCAAAGCAATAATATGGATTGTTTCAGGTCAATGCAACATGACAATGAAAGCTCAAGTCTAAGTGCAGACAACTCAAATGAACACACGAGAATGGAATGCACAGGTCAGAGATGCAACAATGGAACCAACACAGAATCATCAATGCAATAACAGCAATGCAACAAACAAGTCAGTGGCAAGCTACAAACTCAAGTGCATGCGACAGTGAAAAAGCATACTGGAATCGAACCAACAAGTGTAGCATCTGTTACAGTGAAAAAGCCAAGTCGAGATAAACAATGAAAGTATTGACGAAGTCAAAAATCAACACCGTGATGAGCACGGCAATTCAAAGCCACAATTCAAAACCGTGGGTATCAAGCATCGAATATACGATTGTGAACAAGTCAGTGAAATCTCGTGCATCAATACCAGATCGAACGGCCAATGACGAATTCAAATATATTTAGACGAACGTAATTCAAGGATTTCGAATGCATATAAAAGCCCAATCATCATCGGCAATTTAATAATCGAATTCCAGAAAGCATAAATCAATAAAGCAAAAGCAAATAATTACATACCGAATCAAGGAAAGAATTCGATCAACGAAGCAGCCGAAGTGAGCAACAATCGATCAAGGCTACACGTAAATAATCATCGAATCAATCAACATATAGTCGGCACTTCGAAAACCCTAATTTGAATCACGAACGAAAGCCCTAATTTGAAGAGAAGGACAAAAGCCCTAATTTTGCAATTATGAGGAACGAGAAGAACACGGCTACCATTATCTCACAAGCAAAAAAAGGGCCAGCCGAAGAAATAAAAGGAGACAGTCAAGATAAATTACAAAGAGGGTCGACCTTTTTATTTTTAAGGGTTATAGTATTTTAAATTTAGGGTTATTTAATTTTTAAATTGTTTTTAATTGTATTTTCTTTTTAAACCGTTTTAAATTTCTAGTCGTGTGACTAGGGGACAAGCTACGTGGCGTAGCTTGAGAATTTGCAACTCGGTGGTTGAGTTGTGGCAAGGTTTTGAGCGTAGAGTTAGATTAGTCAATAGCGGGTATAGCGGGTTTACATGTGTAAGCGAGGGACTATCTAATTTCTAGTAGAAACCTTGGGGGCAGCACGTAGGCAGGGTTTTGCTGAAGCTGGGTAAATTCTGTGTTGTTCTGTTTTTTTTCTATATTCTGCGATATCTGTGCTGCTATTCTATGATCTTAATTGAAATTAATTTATAAGCTTCCGCGATTAATTTATACCATCACCCTATTCACCCCCCTTCTAGGGTGAAATCGATCCTACAAGTGGTATCAGAGCTAGGATCAAAAGCCGTTTTTGTTTTAAAATTTTGATTTTTTTACAAAAACCAATTTTTGTTTTAAAAATTTGAATTTTTAAAATGGCTTCTTTTAATAATGCTTTTGCAGAGGGTCAGTCGATAGTTAGACCACCAATGTTCAATGGTGAATATGCTTATTGGAAAAATAGGATGGAAATTTTTCTGAAAACCATTGACGCATGGAATATTGTTGAGACAGGTTATAGAATACCAACTATAACTATAGATAATCAGGAAATAGAGAAACCAAAGGAAAAATGGACAGAACTAGAAAATAAATTACAGAATACTAATGCCAAAGCTATGAATTCTATTATCTGTTCATTAGATCAATTTGAATTTAATCGTGTCTCACATTGTCTAACTGCACAGGAAATATGGCTCACACTAGAAGTGACTCACGAAGGAATATCTCAAGTCAAAGAATCTCGCCTTGCCACGCTAAGCAGTGAATACGAGAACTTCACAATGGCGAAGGAAGAAAATGTCAAAGAGATGCATGGACGACTTTCCAATATCGTTTACAAATCAAAAGCTCTTGGAAAATCATACACAGAGTTGGAGATAGTCCGAAAAATCCTTAGAGTCCTTCCATGAAAATTTGAAGCAAAAGTGACTGCCATTCAAGAATCAAAAGATTTGAAACAAATGAAAGTCGAAGAACTCATCGGAAATCTCACCACTTATGAGCTAGAAATGAAATTCAAGGAAGAGCGCGAAGGAGGAGATACTCGAAAGAAATCAATAGCGCTCAAAGGAACAACCGAAAGTGATGATGATAACGATGATGATGATGGAGCAGCAGAGCTGGCGCTACTAATAAAGAAATTGAAAAGGTGGAATCGCAAATATGGAAATCCAGCTCGAAATCATGAATTGAAAAGCAGAATAGGCAAAGCACTTGACTACTCAGAAGAACAGGAGATCATCTGTCATAAGTGCAACCAACCCGGACACATCAAGCCCAATTGTCCTCGAAATCGACGCGACTTTGAAAAGAAACAGAAAGAGAAAAGTTTTGCAGCCACGTGGAATACAAGCGATGAAGATAATCAAAGTTCTAGCAGTGAGAGTGAGAAAGCAGATATGTGCCTTCAAGGGAATATAACTGATAGCGACGATGACGAGCCAAGCGAGGTATCAAAACTTACTCACTCTGAATTACTTATTTATTTCCACGAAGTAAATGGCTGTTTTGAACGACTTAGGAAAAAATACGCCAAACTTGAATCTCAAAAAGATACTTTGATAGAATGCAATGAACAACTTGATCAATTAGTTAAGAACTATCAACGTAGAATCCCTAAGTGTGATAAGTGTCCAACATTCGAAGAGGAAATTAAAAAATCAGAAACCAATATAAAATCACTTGAAAATGAAATTCTGATTTTAAAGGAGAATGAAAATACTAGGAGAGAGAATTCTATTAAAAAGTACACACAATTGTTAAACGAAAATGAATCTCTCAAAACATAAGTCCAACAATTGTCAACGACTTTAGATAAATTTTCAAAAAGTGAAAAATCGTTGAATATGCTATTAGGAAAGCAAACTGTTAATACGGTTAGACAAGGACTTGGATATAATAATTCGAAAATTGTTGAAAACAATATTAAACAAGTTAATTCTATGTGCACAATTTGTAGAAAATTTAGACACGATCACAGTAATTGTTGGTATAGACCCAAACATGTGAAAACTATACCGATTTGGGTTCCCAAAGGCACAAATATAAAATCTCTCAAAGTTAAACAAATTTGGGTGCCCAAGGGAACAGTTATAAATAGTTTTGGGTCTTTACAAAATTGTTTTTCAAAATTTTCTGCCACTAACAATCATGGACCTATAAAAACAAATAGGTCACATAAATCTTTCATCGTGTAGGTGTGGTGGCAGGCTAAGGAACAACAATAGTGTACTCTGGATTTTTGGCTGTTCCAGAAACACAACGGACGACGAAGCAAAGTTCCTTAGCCTAGTATAAAGGTGACAGAATCACAATGGACAACAACGAAAAATATCATAAAGGTAAAACAGGCATATTTATTTGTACGATATATTAAATGTGATAATCTGCACCGTATTCTGAATTAAAATCAGCCAATATTGAGATGATGAAAAGATGATGATTCCGACTTGTTCAAAATAGTTAGCCAATTATATTCTTATGCCAAAAACACTATAAAAATCTCTAGATTCTTTGAATTACTTCATATATATCAGTTTGGATTAAAAATAGTGTTTTGTTGGATAATACAATTGGTTATAATATGGCTAACTCTATATTCACGGTTTTCTGATTATTTACACGGCTTCAATTCAACTTCAAAAGAATGTCATATAAATTTCTGTAAAAATTGAGTTTGAAATTTTTGGTGCACACTTCATGTTTAGGTCTATAAAATTCAATTGATGATAATTTTGAGTGAAAGAGAAATTCAGATGCAGATTACACTAGTAATCTAGTTGATAGAAAAATTACTAGTTGAACGTGATTTTTGAGACATTTAGTAACTGCATCGTGTTTCAAAGAAAATATCTGCATATTCTTCATTTCAAATAATTTTCAAATAGCAGAAAATTTTCTTTTAAAACCCCCTGGAGAAAATCATTTTTTGACCATATTTTCAGATTAGTCATTTTGAAAAATTAATTTCATAATTATTTTTGAATTTGATTTTAAATGACTATTTTGACTAATCAGACTCCCAAATGATTATCGAAAAGAAAAATAGTGATTGAAAAAGTGATGAGTGTTAATATTGATCAAATATTATGACTTGAGACAGTATAATTAATAAATTTCTTTAGAAATTTAAACAAGAGTTATAAAACTTTTTGTTGGTAAAAAATTCCATGACCATCTCTATATCTATCATATTTCTAACAACCACCACTCATCAAATTCAATATAGTTTGTCGATATGTGGTACTTTAAACAGGAATCATTCGTTTTTTTCCACTATTAAATAAATAATAAATATAAAAAAATATAAAAAAATTATTAAATAATTACCAATGTATTCACTCTCATTTAAAAGTCCTCACGGTTATGCATGGGTGAATTACTTGGAATTTGTTATGTGCTTCCATGCTCATTTAAAAGTCCTCACGGTTATGCATGTATGGAACGCATATCAAAAGTTGATTTTTAAAATAAACAAGTTGATTCTAATCCCATTTAAAAGTCCTCACGGTTATGCGTGGTTAGAAGATACTTGAATTCATTTTTTTTAAAAATAAAATTGGAATACTACTAATCTCATTTAAAAGTCCTAACGGTTATGCATGGTTAGTAGATATTCAAATTCCTGATATAAATATACCACAAATAGACACAACTATATGGTTTTATATGATGACATAATTTCCATCATTCTAAAAGTGGAATATGCGCCTAACAAAATATTTATGATTTTTGTTTGACTTTTTATCGAAATTTAATATTTATATTCAATTGAGTTTTAATGTTGGATTGATATCGATTACTTTGTCTCTATTTTCTCTAACACGATTATTCTTTTGCTGATAACAAAAGGGGGAGAGAAAAGTTAAGATTTTGTCAAATAAAATCAAGCAAAGGTCAAATAATTTTCTATTTGCATCTAGGATCATTTGCATAATTTTATTTGTATGCATATATGTAGGGGGAGCATCGTATAGAGAGGAAGCATTTAAATAGGGGGAGCAATTAGGATATATCCATGATCAAATACATTTAACATATTCAAAATCTTAAATATATGTTTGTCATCATCAAAAGGGGGAGATTGTTGAATTTGCGCTTATATGATTTTTGTTTGATGATAATAAACATATATACATTCATTTAAATGTATTTGTTAATATACTATTTTGTTTTTCACAGATTAAATAAATATTTGTTGAATAAAATTAAATAACACAGAATTTGAATTCAAACGAATATTTTATTCAAACTAATATTTATTACAATTTTGAATAGTACAATTTCATGCTCTCACTATACATATACAATTTTGAATACATCACGATTTTATATTTACATTAATAACCTCACTACATATCACTCACACTCGTATTTTATCTTCAACTGCATTCCAGTTTGAATCCAGCATCTGAGCAATCTGCAAAAATATACACTAACGCAGTAAAATTGAAAAAGAAATATTTTTGCAATATAAAATAAAACGTGAATTTTGAAAATGATATTTGCCTCAGTTATTTGGGTTGTTCGTCATCATTTTTGATTGTATCTGTGCATATCAGCATTTTTATCAGGGACAGGTTGTACATAAGTGGCTGCAGTACACACGTATACATTTGTACACGTGTGCACTGCCCCGCCAACTCGTGTGCACAAATCAAACAAAAGCACTGCTAACAATTCAGCACAAGGTCAAACCCAAATAACACACGGGTTCAACTCAAGGCAACTTGAAGAATACAAGGACAAATAATCAAACTGCAACAAAACTCAATGAAAGTTCAAGTCAGATCAAACAACATGGATGCACAAAATTCAAGACAGCACCAAAGACTCAGCAGTGGCACAAGACCATCAAACAAAACCAGAAACATGATCAACTCAGCAATGATTTTAACCAAGTACAGTAATGCAACAATGACCAACCAGAGTACAACTACTGAAGCTCAAGTATACCACAATATCAACAAACCCAAATGTCCAAACCAAAGCAACCTTATCTATGCTCAATATATCAGTGCAAACACATCAAGTAAATGACACAGTGTACACAAGTAAAGCCAAAAGAAATCAATCCAGGTCCAGCACAACTGAATCAAGTAACCAACAGCTAGTGCTATCAAATGAACCGGTGACATGAACCATGCAACAATTCAAATCAAAACAGCAACAAACTAAAGTGCTACCAGATAACAAACAAGCATGAAGCAGTCATGAACAATGCACAGCTAGTCCAAACATGTATCGGAGAGCATATGCATCAACTACAAGCAGATATCAACTCAACATGAACAGTGCCATGGACAGAAGACCACTATGCAGTGCAACAAAGAGCAACTGCGTCAAGACCAAACTGCAATATCAAAGCAATAATATGGATTGTTTCAGGTCAATGCAACATGACAATGAAAGCTCAAGTCTAAGTGCAGACAACTCAAATGAACACACGAGAATGGAATGCACAGGTCAGAGATGCAACAATGGAACCAACACAAAATCATCAATGCAATAACAGCAATGCAACAAACAAGTCAGTGGCAAGCTACAAACTCAAGTGCATGCGACAGTGAAAAAGCATACTGGAATCGAACCAACAAGTGTAGCATCTGTTACAGTGAAAAAGCCAAGTCGAGATAAACAATGAAAGTATTGACGAAGTCAAAAATCAACACCGTGATGAGCACGGCAATTCAAAGCCACAATTCAAAACCGTGGGTATCAAGCATCGAATATACGATTGTGAACAAGTCAGTGAAATCTCGTGCATCAATACCAGATCGAACGGCCAATGACGAATTCAAATATATTTAGACGAACGTAATTCAAGGATTTCGAACGCATATAAAAGCCCAATCATCATCGGCAATTTAATCATCGAATTCCAGAAAGCATAAATCATTAAAGCAAAAGCAAATAATTACATACCGAATCAAGGAAAGAATTCGATCAACGAAGCAGCCGAAGTGAGCAACAATCGATCAAGGCTACACGTAAATAATCATCGAATCAATCAACATATAGTCGGCACTTCGAAAACCCTAATTTGAATCACGAACGAAAGCCCTAATTTGAAGAGAAGGACAAAAGCCTTAATTTTGCAATCAGGAGGAACGAGAAGAACACGACTACCATTATCTCACAAGCAAAGAAACGGGACAGCCGAAGAAATAAAAGGAGACAGTCAAGATAAATTACAAAGAGGGCCGACCTTTTTATTTTTAAGGGTTATAGTATTTTAAATTTAGGGTTATTTAATTTTTAAATTGTTTTTAATTGTATTTTCTTTTTAAACCGTTTTAAATTTCTAGTCGTGTGACTAGGGGACAAGCTACGTGGCGTAGCTTGAGAATTCGCAACTCGGTGGTTGAGTTGTGGCAAGGTTTTGAGCGTAGAGTTAGATTAGTCAATAGCGGGTATAGCGAGTTTACGTGTGTAAGCGAGGGACTATCTAATTTCTAGTAGAAACCTTGGGGGCAGCACGTAGGCAGGGTTTTGCCGAAGCTGGGTAAATTCTGTGTTGTTCTGTTTTTTTTCTATATTCTGCGATATCTGTGCTGCTATTCTATGATCTGAATTGAAATTAATTTATAAGCTTCCGCGATTAATTTATACCATCACCCTATTCCCCCCCTTCTAGGGTGAAATCGATCCTACAATAGTGATAGAGAATCAAACTAGAAGTAATCGAGTATGATTTAATGTTGATTTCGACAGAGTAATGATAAGAATATGTATTAAGAAATGAGTAAGAATAAGAGGAGTGAAAACCAGGAAATTATAATTGAAAATTCGTTAAAACTGACCCCTATTTATAGAAGAACAACAGCCATGACCATTCATGAAGAGTTACGGCGAATAGACACTTCTTTTGAAATTTGAATTTTTAAATCAAACTGTCACCATGTCGACATGGTCATGTTAGGCATGTCGACATCCCAAAGGATTTTTTGGTGTTTTTGATTTTCTTTGAAAATAACCTTTATCTTATATAAAAACTATTTTAAACTTTATAAATATACTTGACTATAGTTAAAATTCATAAGTAAATATAAAGAATAATATATATAGATTTTGACTATAATTTTATATTTAAATCTAAGTATAAATATTTAAAAGTTAAATATATTATTTAAAAAGATAGTTTAAAATCAGGAGTAATTTGACTTTGAAAATAAAGATGTTTTTGAGGCTAAAATTATTTAAAATCAGGATCGAAGGTTTTGATTCTTTTAAAAGGAAAGTTTTGAAACATTTTGAAAACAGGATATAATTTTGAAAAATCATTTTGAATAAAAGTTAGCAAATACTTAACAATGTTCCACTAGATTTTTCGTAGGTTCCATCCTACTTAGGGTTCCATCCCTTTAACGGGCTCGAAGTGGATACCATTCCACGAATAAATTGGATTTTAAGATGCCGGTGCATTTCTACGAGTTTTAACAAAAATTCCTAATAATAATAAACAATACTTATCCTTGAAATCTTGAACTCTTGATAGTCTCGATGCTCATGAGTGTTCTATCTTGATATCTTGAATCTCTATACTGTACAATCTTCATTCTTAGTACCTGCATGGTTAAATCCTGCGTATACATATATATCTAAACTTATAATGTTAGGATTTATATTTTATAATCTATTCTAAGGCTGTTGTCTTCAAAACCATCAACTCACGGACTAACAATCTCCCCCCCTTTGGTGACGACAACCTTTGTTTATAAGATATTATTTCTATCCTAATAACTCCCCCAAAAACTAACAACTCCCCCTTAATCTATATCTAACTATCCCATTTTATATTTCTCCCCCTTTGTCATCAACAATTTTTTTGGCTAAACTAGATAACTCCAAACTATATAACTCCCCCTAAAATTATTACTCTATGACATGTGATTATAATGGTAGTGTTATCGTAAATAATCAACACTTAAGTCTAATACTAAAACATAGTCCTAAACTATTAACTATCCTAATTAAGAATTCACAATAATACTTATATTAAAAACACATATAAGATCACGAGTTATTTATTACGTACATGGTTGTATTTATATTTGCGTTTGGAAAACATAAAAGCACAAACAACAACGGAAGGAAAGATAAGAAACTAATGTGTGTTTCTGAATATAGAAGATCTATGAATCGAACAGTTTGGATAGTGGAAATAGAAACTTCCACATTGTTCGACAAGATTCCCATTTTTTTCAAAACACACTTCTCCAACACACACTACTTGGTCATCATCCTCCTCGTGTGCTTCTTCCATGGGTTCTTCTTCTTCTTCGTTGCTGGCCTCTTGTTCTTGATTGAGAGAAGAATCTTTATCGGTCAAGATAGGGTTGGCCTGGTCGTTCATTAGGAATTTTTGCAAATTCCTAAGAACCTTGCCTTTCCTTTCCTGTTCCTTTGCCATACGAAGTTGAGTTACTTGAATTTCAGTTAACATCTGAAGTACATCAATCATAGACTCCTCTATTTTCGTTACACGAGCAAGAGTAATGCATTGGAATGGACCAGAAGTAGGAGAGACAAATAAGAAAGTTGATTTTATGTTTGATTTTGAGGATGAAGCCATGATTTTATTTATTTCAGAAGAGAGAATGAAGAGAAAACAGAGAGAATGAATGAAAAGTCGAAATTGAGAAGAATATATAACTAAATTTTTGAATTTTGGTGGGAAAATTAAAAAAAAAAACCAAAAACGTTATATGTCGACATGTATACCTAGGGGATGTCAACATGGCCTTTTTAAAATTTAACTCTTTGATTTATTTTGATACCAATTATTAATTATACTTGTTATTTATATTTTATATTTCAGTTATAGAACAAATTCCTAATTCTCTTCTTAATTTAGTAAATATTGATTCATTTAAAGGTTTCGCTAAGATATCAGCAATTTGATTTTCAGAATTGATATAATCGAGAGTAACTACTTCCTTGCTAACATTATCTCTGAGAAAATGATGTCTGATATCAATATGTTTAGTTCGAGCATGTTGAGTAGTATTTTTGGATAAATATATGGCACTCGTATTGTCACAATAAATTGGAGATTTTGAGAAATTTAAACCAAAATCTTTTAAGGTTTGTTGCATATATATTACTTGAGAACAAGCTAAAGCAGTAGAAATATACTCTGCTTCAGTTGTTGATAAAGAAACTGTGTTTTTCTTTTTACTAAGCCAAGAAATCATAGAATGCCCCCGAAAGTGACAAGTCCCACTTGTACTTTCTCGATCTGATTTACAACCAGCATAGTCAGCATCACAGTAAGATATTAAGTCAAATGAATCATTTTTAGGGTAGAATAAACCATAATCAGACATGTGTTTAACATATCTTATGATTCATTTCATGGCTTTTAAGTGAGTCTCTTTAGGTTGGGATTGATATCTGGCACAGAGACAGACACTATGCATGATATCAGGTCTACTAGCAGTAATATAGAGTAATGAGCCAATCATTCCTCTATATAATTTTTGATCTACATCTTTCGAGAGATCTTCTTTACTAAGGTACTCATTGGTTGCCATGGGAGTGAGTTTTCCACTCGCAGTGGTCAATCCAAATTTACTAATTAGGTCTTTAGCATATTTTTCTTAACTAATAAAGATACCATTATCTAATTGTTTTATTTGTAATCCTAAAAAGAAATTTAATTCACCCATATGACTCATCTCAAATTCCTTTTTCATTATTTCAGAAAATTCTTTATTCATTTCAAAATTAGTTGAACCAAAAATGATATCATCTACGTAAACTTGTACTAGTTGAATATCATTTTTATTTCTTTTAATAAAAAGAGTATTATCTACTTTACCAATTTCAAAATTAGATAGCAATAAATAAGATCTTAGTCTTTCATACCAGGCTCTAGGAGCATATTTTAGACCATATAGTGCTTTTTTAAGTTTGTAAACATGATTTGGTAATTTATCATTTTCAAAAAGTTGTGGTTGTTCGACGTATACTTCTTCTTTTACAAATCCATTTAAAAAGGCGCTTTTAACATCCATTTGAAATAGTTTGAAATTATTATGATTTTCGAAAGCAAGTAAAATCCTAATGGCTTCTAATCTTGCTACGGGAGCAAAGGTTTCATCAAAATCTATTCCTTCTTCTTGACAATGAACTTGAGCGACTAAACGAGCTTTATTTATAACTACCTCTCCTTGTTCATTCATTTTATTTTAATAAACCCATTTAGTTCCAATTATAGTTTTATTTTCTGGTCTAGGAACAAGTTCCCAAACGTCATTTCTAGTAAAATGATTTAATTCTTCTTGCATAGCCAAAATCCTTGAATCATCAGTTGATGCTTCTATCGGATTTTTAGATTCAATAGTTGATATAAAAGCTACATTACTCATTTGACTTAGTTGATTTCTAGTTTGAACCATAGATTGCATATCTCCCAGTATATTTTCTATAGGATGATCTTTTAAAAGTTTAGTCCTTTTATTAGAATGATTAATTTCATTATTAGTTTCAATTGATTCTTGATTTTGAGTGATTAAATATTCTTCATCATTTGTATCTTCCAAAAATTTGAAATTTTCATCAAATGAAACATGCATTGTTTCTTAAATGGAATTAGTTTTTAAATTAAACACTCTATACGCTTTACTTCCATTAGAATATCCAATAAAGATACCTTTGTCGGATTTAGGATCAAATTTGTCTAAATTATCTTTTGTATTTAAAATAAAGCATTTACTTCCAAAAATTCTGAAATAAGATACCTTAGGTTTCTTTGAATAAAGAAGTTCATAAGATGTCTTATCAGTTAGAGGTCTAATTAAAGTTCTATTCAAAATATAACAGGCGGTAGCAACTGCTTCTACCCAAAAATTCTTTGGTAAATTACTATCTGTAAGCATAGTTCTCGCACACTCTTGAATCGTCCTATTTTTACGTTCTACTACTCCGTTTTGTTGTGGAGTTCTCGAAAATGAAAAATCATGAGTTATTCCCTTTTTATTGCAAAATTCCTCAAACCTTTCATTTTCAAATTCACCACCGTGATCCCTTCGAATAGTTATAATTTTTGGAGAAAATTGATTTTGAATATATATATATATTCTTTTTCCTGACTCCCTCAAATATATATATATATATATATTCTTTTTCCTGACTCCCTCAAATATATATATATATATATATATATATATATTCTTTTTCCTGACTCCCTTAAATATAATGGTTGAATTATTATCTTCAATGTGACATTTATCTTTTTTAAATTTAATTTTATAACTTTTGTCACATAGTTGACTTATACTTAGCAGATTATGTTTCAGATTCTTAGCTAGCAAAACATTAGTAATAGTAGGAGTTTCAGAATTACCGACTTTGCCGATGCCAATCACATATCCTTTTGAATTGTCTCCAAAGTTAACCAATCCTCCGTCTTTGTATATTATATCATTTAATATATCTAGATTGCCAGTCATGTGTCTAGAACATCCACTATCAAGTATCCATTTGTTCTTTCTGATCTGCACAATTTGTCCGTTGTGGATTGATTCCTCAACACCCATAAAGCATGATTCCTGCACATCAAACAATTTTGGTAGATAACTTGAATTTCAATATTGATTATATGCAGACTTATGAAACAATGATGATTTGAATACTTGTAAATTAGTATTAATGAATATAGCCATTTTAAAAAAAATTCAAAAATCAGATTATGAAACTTTGAAAACCTTGCTCTGGTACCAATTGTGAGAAATGCGGATTACGGATCTTAAGGCTAAGATTATCACTAGAGGGAGGGTGAATAGTGTTAATAAAGAATTACTATATCTTTTTAATTTATGTTAATTTAGACACAAAAATATGCAATATACAGACACAGATATGATCACAGAAATAATCACAGATGCAGAAATAAAACAAAAGCAGTAAAGGAAAGAGCACACCGGATTTTATACTGGTTCAGAGTTACCCTACATCAAGTCCCGCAACACAAGTACAGATTTCCTTTCAAAAGCAATTGTATAATTACACCCTCGGTTTCAAGGCTATGAGGTACACCCTCCGGAATTTCGATCATCTGGGTAGAGATACTTGATTTTCGGGCCACAAGTTTACCCAATTGATTTACCAAGGCTACAATCACACCTTTTCCCTTTTGAATGATTTCCAAGGCTACAATCACACCTTTTCTCGCTTAATAGATTACAAAAAAGTCTAAACTCTGAATAGCACTGAGAACCTTGTAGAGATAGTGATAGAGAATCAAACTACAAGTAATCGAGTATGATTCAATGTTGATTTCGGCAGAGTAATTATAAGAATATGTATTAAGAAATGAGGAAGAAGAAGAGGAGTGAAAAGTAGAAAATTATAATTGAAAATTCGTTGAAACTGACCCCTATTTATAGAAGAACAACAGCCATGACCATTCATGAAGAGTTATGGCGAATAGACACTTCTTTTGAAATTTGAATTTTAGAAGCAAACTGTCACCATGTCGACATGGTCATGCTAGGCATGTCGACATCCCAAAGGATTTTTTGGTGTTTTTGATTTTCTTTGAAAATAACCTTTATCTTATATAAAAACTATTTTAAACTTTATAAATATACTTGACTATGGTTAAAATTCATAAGTAAATATAAGGAATAATATATATAGATTTTAACTATAATTTTATATTTAATCTAAATATAAACATTTAAAAGTCAAATATATTATTTAAAAGATAGTTTAAAATCAGGAGTAATTTGACTTTGAAAATAAAGAAGTTTTTGAGGCTAAAATTAAATAAAACTTGGATCGAGGGTTTTGAATCTTTTAAAAGGAAAGTTTTGAAAACATTTTGAAAATAGGATATAAATTTTGAAAAATCATTTTGAATAAAAGTTAGCGGAACAATGTTCCACTAGATTTTTCGTACGTTCCATCCTACTTACGGTTCCATCCCTTTAACGGGCTCGAAGTGGATTCCATTCCATGAATAAATTGGATTTTAAGATGCCAGTGATTTTCTACGAGTTTTAACAAAAGTTCCTAATAATAATAATAAATACTTATCCTTGAAATCCTGAACTCTTGATAGTCTCGATACTCGTGAGTCTTCTATCTTGATATTTTATCTTGATATCTTGAATCTCTATACTGTACAGTCTTCATTCTTAGTACCTGCATGGTTAAATCCTGCATATACACATATATCTAAACTTATAATGTTAGCATTTATATTTTATAGTCTATTCTAAGGTTATTGTCATCAAAACCATCATCTCACGGACTAACATCGTCCATATCCATAGTTAGAGAGTTTCCTAATATCTTTGAAGAACTTTCAGGTCCCCCACCCCGAAGGGAGAGCGAGTTTAAGATTGATTTGGAGAAGGACGCTAGACCAATCGCTCGGTCATTAAGACGCATGGCCCAAAAGAAAGGAAAGTGTTAGATAAGAATACCTCAGAGCTGTTGCAATAAGGATTCAATAGTCGGAGTACTACGAAATAGGAAGCCCCAATTGTCTTTGCCACTAAGGAAAATGGCTCAATAACGCTATGCGTCGATTATATATAACTCAACAAGTTGACTAAGAAGAATAGGAAACCCCTCCAATGGAATAGTAAAGTATAATAAAACATATAGTATTAACCTGGCTTAACGCTTCCAATGTCTAAAGTCCCTATTAATGCTAAGCATGCATTAGGAAAACCCTCCTTTAACCATCCCTTCTTGCACCGGTACTTATCCCTGCCATCATATGGGTTGTAATGAGGAGGTGGTTAGAACAACGTTCTGATGACTGGTAAATTATATACTTTATACATATACTAGTTTATACCGATTGTCTCCCATAATATGTTATGTATTTCAATTTTTTTTAGTCGTCTCGAATCCACATTTGTGTACGATACGCCCAATTTATACGAAGTAGACTATAACTACTTAAGTGTACATATATATAAATATAAAAGTACCACAGTCGCCCTTTGGATTGAAATACTATCTCCGCTAATATTTGTAATTCTACACTGCCGAGCATCATCATCACTATCTAGGCCAAATTGCCCGTGTACAAAGTAGAACCTCCTGTTGGTGCCTAATAATGGCATCCCAAAAGTTTAACCCTATTCTATCTCGCTTTGGGGATTTACTAACTAGTTAGCTTCCTGTTGTGAACATAGCTCCATGGATTATAGAGGACTCAGTTCCTCGGACTACCCCATTTGATTTTGAAAGAACTCTATTATGGGTTAAATAGCCTTGCCATAACAAACAAACTAGCAAACAACTATGGCGGTTTATTACCTAACGTAGCCTACACCAGTAAGAGGTGTAGCCCGTTAGGTATAAACCTATCTTTTCCGTTTTGGCTGCTCTGAACCGATGACGCACTCAACCTATGTTGTACTTAGTCTTGATTTAGGGCCAACACCAATAGACATAGCATCGAGCTTCTAACCATCTTATTTAGATTGCCTAACGCGGTCAAGGCATACCCTCCCCTTATTCATTGAAGTAGACTCTATTGAGCATATTCCTTCACCTATATGCAAGCACATATATTTCACGGGTCATATAGTTGGATATGTCCCACGTCTGTATATAGAATACGCAACTGCTTGTAGCCTTTTGCAATGCTAGTCTTCTACTGTGTAATACTACCAAACTCGCATTCCAACTCATTCTATTGACTATATCATTTTTATTTACTAAGTTATTTACCAACTCTTAATATATTGTGCTCGTCATAATGCATACTTAAAGCCTCATATTATTTTTTTCATTTGTTCTTGTTTAATTATTATTCCTCTACTGCATATTGTTAACAATATTTATCGTCTTCTTTATGTGCATACATCTTATTTAGTTTCAGGTCATTCACCACTTTCTTTCTAAAAGATTTAAGGAAAATTTCTCATTTACTTTCCCCTTTTGACTAATATCGCCCTTCAATCGCGTATTTAGACTTATTACTTCCCTATTTGTTTTAGTTGCATCTGCTTTGTTTTATCATTTGTTTTCTACATCATCTTAAATTACGTACTTTAGGTTTCCCACTTATATTGTTGTTATTATTCCTACTTACATTATTTTACTTATACTTAAGAATTTTTATACCTCAATACATTGGAATTACTTCTTTCCTTAAAGGAAATTGTTAACACTACAATTCCCTATAGTAATTTAAAAAAGGATTTGTGTTATGTGTGAAATAACAAGAAATTATTATTTTTCTATAGGAATAGATAATATAAATTATGTTGATTCCCTTATTTTTTACATCTCCTCCTTTTTGTTTATGCTCCATATTATTTCAACAAGTACACTTTTATTTGTATTTTTAGACGATTTGTAGAAATTCACATTGCTACACAATTCATTCCAACATATTAAAATATTGTCTAATGCTAATTTAATTTATAATCAAATCTAATTTATGTTCAACAATCTATATAAATCGATCAAATTTGGAATTCTAATATGATATCATTAATAAGTTGTTCATTAATCTAGGGACTATTTAACCCCTAACTTTTCAAATCCAAACATATACAATATCCATCAAGTTTAGCGTTTTCCTTATATTATGGGCATACATTCCATAAAAATCACGCGCATACAATTAAATATCCAAATTGCAATTTATATCTAGGTATAAATGAAATTGATCTACAATGATATAAATCTAATATTATTACAGAATATGTAATTTCCTACTTACTTGTGTAACTTTCCAAATCTCTGATCTAAACCCTATTATTAGTTTGACTCCCTTTTTTGTCTATTAAGATTTATACACCGCAAGCGTATACATATTTTATCATAAATCTTGATTAGAAAAGAGATTTGATTTTAATTTGTATATTAAATCCAAATTTACGTTTTGCCTCGGCTTTGACGATTTGATTTGAACCTAATCCTCTTTCTATCAGCTTCTACAATTCCCTAATTGTATAGACGTATATTTTACAACTATGTCTAAGAATTTAGAGTTCAGAGGAGGAGAAAATGGTAAAGCTCTCGTGTCATTCTGAGAATATGAGTTTAGAAGTGAGGGTCTAGGTCCATATTCATAGAGGAACAAACCAACGCAAGCCGTTCGATTAAACCATTTTAATTGGCCAAAGTTTATTGTCGGTTTTAACCAGGCACTAGTCGACCGTCTATTCTCTATGCTCGACCGCTGTCGTCGATCTGGGCGCCTCTTTAGTCAACTTATGCCTGTTTTAAATGAAAATAATTATGTGCTCTAGCATCGTTTGATTTGATTACTTGTTTAACCACTCACTTCATTTGTTTCCCTTTTTATACATATCCTGAGATTTTAATTAATGGTTTTCGTTATTAGTAATTAACGTAAAATAACTTTTATTATCATAATTACATATATAACGTAACTACCTAGGATTTTAGTCACTGAATTTTAAATATTTAATTAATTTTAAATGTATTTAAATAATTGAAATTTGGAATTTAATATCTCGAATTCAAATATAGAGATCATTTAAATATTTGAATTGTAAATGAAATATTAATTAAATGGATTTAATCATTTTATTTAATTCCATTTAAAATTAATAAATAATAATGGCGAATTAATTTTGTAAATTTATCTACAATAATAAATGGTTTGAATATAATAAATAATAAAATAATAAATATATTTTACTGTTGATTTGTGATCGCGTTGCACTTCGGTGCACGATTTAATTTATTTCGGTCATTCGTCATTCATACTCGAACAATTGTAAAATGGGTTGCTGTTCGAACCGGCTAAATCTCCATCGAATTGGAAAATGGTCGATCAAATTTAATTAAAATTAACCGTAAACGCACGACGTACAATGATAGTACTTGGCGAGTGCAGGCCTATCCGTAGGGAATTGTTTAGATTTTAAAATTTATGTTCTATCAACTTAAACCAAGAGTTGTGAGATGTTTTTAAGCTAGAAAAATTTCTAGAAACTAATAAAGACTAAAAGTGATAAAAATATGAGAGTAAAAAGCAATTTAGAGGCGATGTCCTTCTCTAAATCACATAGTTCAACAAAGTGAAATTATGATTTCTCTTTTTTAGTCATTAGTGAATTAACTGACGTGTTTATCATAAGTATAACCTATTTGTGCTATTAATTAGCTCAACATAAGCCATCAAACTGTAACACAACCATCAAATCATTTTTAACTCTTATGAAAATGTTAATGAACTTGGAAATACAATCTTTTCTAAGCATGGCCTATTAACTATTGATTTGAAATATAGACCATCAAATTTTGATTTTAAAATCACTTCATTACCATGACCAAACATAGATGAAGAGGTAATTTGTGTTTTTATTTGTTTAAGCATAACCTATTTGGTGTCAACAACATAGGCTATCAAATTCAAAGCTAGAACAACAAAGTTTAAACACATCTAACATTTTCATTAAGAAAAAAATATATCAATAATTAGCTAAATGTTGAAGCAATATGATTAAGAGAACTTCATTACCCCAAAATTGAAGGGGTTTAGCCTTTCATATTTGTTACCATTTCAACAAATGTAGCATTCAACACGAAATAAAAACAAAAGGAAAAAGAGAAAAATATGAAAATTGACCTAATTAAAAATAAATAAAAACTAATCTGCTTGCATAAATAAAAATATATACACTACTAACATGACAGAAAAAGCATGTAAATAAAAAGAGTGCATGAATTACCCTAGCATGAAAAGAAATTAATAAAAGAAGAAAAAGTTAAGCAGCCATGAAAAAGAAAAGAGAGCTATGATTTATTTGTGAGCCGAAACTAAACTAAATGGAGATTATGAGACTGAGAGAGAGAGAGAGAGAGAGAATTACTTGAACAGGGGTATTTATACATATATGAAACCCTAATTCTATTTTTGGGAACTACTCAAACTATCTTTGAGGAAGTATGGCCACCAAATTACCATTAACATCTGTTAATCCTACACTTAAATGTACATATAGCTTTAACTTCCATTAGCACGTGCGTTATCTCATAATTGTGCATCATGGTAAGTAGGTAGGCGGAGTCCTGCATGATTCATGAAATGAATTATTTCCATCTTCATCTGCTTGTCTTCTCTTATGCATGCATATTTTCTATAAAGCCACTTGTAATTTGAATTAAAACTCCTACAAAATACCATAGAAATTTCCAAGTAAATTTTCTTAAATTAATATATACACAAAAATGACCATTTTAGCCCTATATGAAGATGAATAATTGATGATTTAATAATAATTTGAATTTCGGTTTAAACATGTTAAAATACCGAGTATGATCATTGAGTAATTTAATTAGATTAAATATGAAAGTAAAAATATGCACATTTACATGCACATCAAATATCCACATGCTTATCTTTTTATTCGTTCTCGAATAAAAAACTAAGACAAATCTGTTTTCGCAGGGAGCACGATTGCATTGAGCATATTCAACAAGCCGTTGAACCTCTAGGTGTCCCTAGTAGGACGAGTGTTGTCTTGTGAGGATTTTCAGCGGATACTATCCATAAAACCCAAATGCAATAAAAAATATTTACAAAATGAAAAATTCCTAAATGCAAGATTTATTTACAAAGAGATGAATGCATGTTTTTGAAAATATTTACAAATGAAGGATTTATTTTTAAATTGACACAAATAAGTTAGATATAGGTTTTGGTCGTTATCAAAAAATTTAAGTTATTTAACTTATCAAATTTTCCAATAAAAATTAAGTTATCATAATAAATAAACTTTAGTTTGACTAGTTATTTCTGTTAATAACATATCGTAACTATGAAATGGATCCTTGGTTGATTATCAAAGTTTTTCAAAATGGTATTTTTATTTCTTTTGAATAACAAATCGAATCAAATAAGTGAAAATAGTGCTCGGATTTCGATTTCTTACTCTCTCTTTATTTGAAAATTTTATTGATATTAACAATGTTTACATATGCCTAACTCAGAAAATTAAGGTCAGATATATTACCCATGCACCTCCTTTTGGGCTTATGTGAGGAGAATATAGAGGGTGACGAGTGAACACACAAGTGTGAACCCCTATCAATTATAGGTGTTATTAATGAAAGAATTTTTATATAATACACCTAATTCGGATAAACTGGGGTCAGATATACCAATTGAGCACTACATTTCGGGCTTACGTGAGAAGGGTACAGAGAATGGCGAGTGGACACACTTGCGTGTGAACACATGACTCTAGGTGTTAATAAAAAATATATATACATATTTTTTTATCTTTTCATTATTTTTTTATATATTTTTTTCGTTTTTTTAAAGAGAGAGTTTTGCAAAATCATTTTAGCGCCATTTAACTTAAAAGATGTTATATACTTTACTTTAGATTCGGCATTTATTAAAACAAAGATTTCAATTAGGGTATACTTCATAATTATCTCATTGAATCTTCCTATATACTAGCTAAACCATCGTTATTTTTAATCAAACTTTACTTTATTTTTATTCAGACCAATAAATTTTCAAAAATACAATTTAATAATCAAACCTTATACTTATCTTATAGTATTTCTTTAAAAAAAAATCAAAATGCATTAAAAAATATTGAATTTTTTTTATTTTTTTTGAGTTTTGGAAAAATGCAAAAAATATACCATGGAAAACAAAAAAATAAAGATGATATTCCCCCAACACTTGATTTTGGCTATGTCCCCATAGTCAAACCAAGTAGAAGGAGAAAATAAAAATATGACCAATGTTTACATGAAACAAAATGGTTTTTATTTACATGAAATCAAAAAAAATATTGTCAAAGAGTAAACGAAATGGTCTTTCAAAGACCAGCTCATTTGTCTCATCAAGTATGCGAGACAAATCTTAAGTTCAGAAAACCAAATCATAAAAGATTTCGGAATCGAATGTTGAATTGGAAAGATGAATGTCGTTTTATCAAAAACCGTCTGATTTGTTTTATTTTCAATGATTTTTGGGGTTGATAAAACAATTGATTGAAATTCAAGTTTATTTTCACTAAATTGAAATTCAAACTTGTCATTGAAAACTTCTTCAGAATTATCGATTTCAAAATCAAAATGGTGATTTAAATATTCCTATTCAGAATTCAACAACTCATCTTCGAAAAGTCCAAAGAAATTGTGTTCACTAAATTTGTCTTTCTTTGTTGAATTATTCACAACTTCATTGCATATATATCAAGTTCAAAATCCAAATTTGTTGTATTTAAATTTTTGAAATCGAAAAAAAGAAGATTGAATTTTAAATCGAGTTTCTCATCCTCAAAAGAACTGAAATCCAACTCAATTACCGTATTTTCAACATATTCATTAAGATTGTCATCTTAAATTTCAAAAGTTGTTATTTAAAAATTATCAATTATGGTAAAATGTGGATTATTATTTAACTCCTCACACGTTAGGATTTTCTTTTGTTTCTCACATTGTTTTATATATGTTTCAAACAATAAACACGTGTTCTTTGTGGATTTTATCCATTTGCTTAACAAAATCGAATTTATAGTTATTAACTTGATAATTTTTGATTTGAAATTATTGGAAACAAAATTCGTCCATTGAACCTAATTTGAGATTATTCTCATTGCCAAAATCATTTAAAAATTGGTTCATATTTTCGTTTTGATTTTGAAATTCATTTTAAAGTTCGAAATTGAATTGGCATGGGTTATAATCGAAGTCATTTGAATTTTGAAGTGAATTCAAATTTATTATTTTGAAATCCTTGACTTGAGTTATTGCATAAATATGAATTACACAAATCATTTATCCTTTGATTTTGTTTTGTAGAGAGTTCAAGTAAAGACGAAATCGTTTTCATGCTTTTTTCAAGAGCTGATGGTTGGTCCTCATTTTGAAAATTTTATGGTTCGAAAATTAGAATTGTTTGTACAATAGTCGTTAATAAAATATCAATAAGAATTTGGAGTGAAATTATATGAATTATATTGATTTTCACAACCATCGTAAAATTCATTTAAGTAGGGAAACTCGGTCAATTTTCAAGAATGTTTTTTTTCTTTTGGATTTTTTTACAAAGGAAAACTATTCACCAAAAGGAATTTATATTTTAGAAGGGAATTTTGATTTTTTTTTTTTGATTTTCAATTTCTTTGAAAGGGTTTTATTTTATTTTTTGAATTTTTTTGTTTTTGATTGAAATTTTTTAAAGGACTTACAAACTAAGGTAAGAAATATTTACAATTATTTTTGTTTTTGGATTTTGAATTTTTCTAAATATGCATGAATTAATGCAACTAAATGAATGTAAGAGTTTAATTACAAATTATCTATCCTAATTAGCTCCTAACCTAGAATTGTATAATCATACTTTGTCTTAGTCCAATAAGATAGTTCTCAGCTAAGTAACAGACATGAATTATCGGTGCACCATGAATCACTGTAGCAATGCAACCGAAGGTTTAAGTACCTTTAGAGAAACAACCACTATAACATTTACGGATCACCATAATATTTATAAATGGATATTGCTCTGCCGTAGCGTAGACACCAAGAAATTGAATTGTTCAAAGAAGACAATTTGTCAATATATAATTCAGCGGTACCGATATTTAACCATTATCAAAATTCTAGGATGAAATGCAAAGCTGAAATTAAATGTGTATTAACAATGCAACTACGAATAATTTTTATTTTTTATTTTTTATTTAAATGTAAGAAACCAACAAAACAAATCAAATAGAAACAGGAGATGAGGGCATGATACCTGAGCATTAAGAATTATAACAATTTATTTTTTTAGCAGCAATCTTTTTGTAAGCAAGCAAGCAAAGCAGTTTTTTATTTGGGCAAGCGCTTTGGCAACCTAAAAAGGGGCGAACTAAGATATATACAAAAAAAATTATATCAAAGACAAAAATAAAGAAAAACAAGTCAAAACAAATGAAAATAAAATAAATTGAAATTTCTTGGTTTTTTTCTTAAAATTAGGATGGAACTAAAAATAAATTAAATAAAACAAAATAAATAAATAATTTTTTTAAGTATAAAACAAAATAAAACTAAAGGAAAGCAAACTATTTTTTTTAATACAAATAAAGGTCAAATGAAAAAAACACAAACAAAAAAAAAACATTTTTTTTAAAGACGGATGATTTTTTGTTTTTGTTTTTTTTTTAATTTCTTTATGGAAACTGAACAACTCCTTTTTTTGTAAAATGGAATATTACCAAAGCAAATAAATTCACACAAGAAATTGTAAAGCTTTATTTCTTCTTTTTTTTGCTATTTTTTTTTATAACTAAGAAGAATCAAAAAGAGATTTTAAAAGAAAAACTAAAAAGGTTTAAAAGAGAACAAAATATTTACCAATCCCAAATAAGGGAAACTGTTCACCACCTCGCTATTTCAAACAACGAAATATTTATCTCACAAATGTACTTCATATATTATTTCTCAAATTCGATTTCTTTATGAATCCAAAAATCGAAATTCCCCCAAACCAATTCACAAATCCAAAACCAAATCTCACAAATCCACTTTGCTATTTCAAAAGAACGAAACTGGGGTCTCGATTGATTTGATCAAGTATGATCGCGGAATTGAGGGGATGGAATTGCAGTTGCTTTGATGATGTAGGCGATTGGGTGGTCGATTGCAGTCGAGTTCGATTGGGGATGGATGTGGGTTTGGTTGAAGAAGCGTGTGATGTAGCAGTAAGCAGGTGGTTCTAGTTTAACAAGTTGAAGAGGTGTGTGATGATAATTTGAGAAGGCGACTGTTTGAAGGTCAGAGGTGTGGAGGGCTTGGGTTTGAAGTGTGTACTGTACATTGAAGAGGTGTGTGATGATGGTTTTGGTCGGAGAAGAAGAAGCAGTAGAGTGGTTAGTGCAGGTATGGTTTATGTTGTAGTGATATAGGCTGGTTTGTGATGTGCCGTGGGTGATGTAACTGATGGCAGCTAGAAGTATGTGGCAGGTAGGGTGTGGTTCAGTGAGTAGTGAGATTTGATGTTGTTTATGCTGATAGGGGTGGGTGGTTATGTGATCATTCGTGTGGCTGTTGTATGTGCAGTTAGGTGGGTGGTTGAGTGAAGTCGAAGCAGAGGGACTGGGTAATTGGAAGCAGTTGTATATGTGATAGTTGTTGAGAAATGAAGTGTGACGAAGAGGTTCTATGCCATGGTTGTTGGAGAAATGATGTTGGTTTGGGAAGATTTGAGGAAGACCGCTGTAGTTATTGTTTTTGCAGAGTGGTTCAATGTGATGTACTGATGTTAAGGCAGTTGAGTGTAGTCTGGTGGTGGAATTGTTTGGCACTGTGGGAATGGCAGGTTGATGGTATGAGAGGTTTGTAGGCACTGTAACAACAGTGCAGTCTAGTTTTGTGGTGACTGTCTGGTCAGGTCGAGTGGGATTGAAGTGTTTGTTGAGGTAGCAGTTGTGATATAGATGTAGCTGCATATGAATGTATCAAGTAGATGGTGTGAATTAGCTTATGAATGTAAGTGAATGATGTGAAAGGTAGTTGAAAGGCAAAGGGGTGCACTGTTTTGGCTATGGGTTGCTAGAAGTTGTTGCAATATGTATGGTGCAGGCAACAGTATTGTAGTAAGGCCGGGAGGTGGGATTGTGAGGAAGTGTATGTTGATCAGCAACGTTGTTTGAGTGATGGCGGCAAGAGGGCGGTTGAAGTTGTTGTTAGGCAGTGCATAATTATGTGCACACAACAGTGGTAGAAGATGGTTGAAAACAATGTTATGGAATTTGAGTGATGGTTATTGTGAGTGTGTTTCTGAAGTGCGTGTTTGCTTTACTAATCCGTGCCTCCTCATGATCATCATCTCAGCCGTCCACATGCCTCAACGCTTGAGATTCATTACTCGAGTTGATAAGGATCACCAGTTTCTTGGGATGATGCAGTGTGGCCCAGTTTACTTGTTTTATATAAATATTTGTTGTTGCATATTGTAACACATAACTTTTGATCTGTACAAATTTGAACTGCATTAAAAGAAACATCAAATTACATTTTATTTTCATTTTCTGATTTGGTATCAGAGCGATTTAAAAGCCTAACGACATAAGTTTGGAGATCAGCAGTCTTTTGCATCATCTCTCCAATTTCAAGATTGTTTTGTATTCTCTTCTCAGTCAAATTTCATCATCGAAGAGTTATACCCTTCCCGATTCAAGTGTATCTGCATCACCAGTATCTTTTCGCCAATTTATTGTGCCACGTCTAGCAAGAACCTGAACGAATTCAAATTCTTGACTGGCTGCAACAATTTTTGTGCCTTGCCAATACTATTTGACTGCACCTTTTATTCAAGAATCCAGATCAGTCAACCATAAAGATGGCAGACAGAGAAGCAGGTGATGAAAGATCATCAACCACTTCAAGAAACGACAAGAGAGAAGCTGCTGCGTCAGAAACAGCATTGATCAAACCCAAAAGTCAAATCATCACCATCCCACTTGATGAATACAACTATATAGTCTGGAAATACCAGATTGAAACAGCCTTGAAGGGATATGGCCTTCAAGACTACATCAAGGGGACAATGGCTATACCACCTGCAAACGTAGAAGAAGATAATGGAAAACAGTTAGCAACTCGGAATACACAAGTTATCAAAAGCAAGATAACTTGCTATCATCATGGCTATTATCATCCATCGGCTCAAGTCTATTATCACAAATTGTTGGCTGCAACTCGTCATATGAGATTTGGTCATCAATAGAGCGGAATTCAGTTCACAATCAGCCGCAAGAAATATGCATTTTAAAAGACAATTGCAAAACTCAAGAAAAAATGATATGCCGATGCGAGAATATCTTGCAAAGATCAAATCTTTATGTGATAGGCTTAATGCAATTGGTCATAGAATTTCTGAAAGCAAGCAAATTCTCACCATAACAAATGGACTTGATGATGAGTATGAGTCAGTGGTAACATTCATAGCATCGCAACAAACTCTACCAGATTTACAGTCTGTCCAATCTGCATTACTTGCCCATGAAGGCAGAATTGAACAAAGGAGAACTATGCAAAGTGAATTCTCAATCAATTATGCTAGCAGTTCAAGAAACAGAATGCAACAGTGCAACACAGCAAATCAGGGAAGCAAGCAGGATGGTCAAAGAAATAATTCCACACAAAGAGGAAGGGGAAGAGGAAGATGGAGCAACAACAACAGAGTAAAATGCCAAATATGTGAAAGATTTGGTCATATAGCTAGCAAATGCTATTTCAGATTCAACAGAGAATTCACTGTTATACAGCAAACTCAAAGAAATCCCAACAATATGACACAACTGGATCAACAGCAGAAAAGCAACAATGAAAATTCAAGAACTCAATCAATCTATTCAGACGAAGCTAAATTGGATAACACAGGCCTGGATGATTGGTACCCAGACTCGGGAGCAACTAATCATGTAACAAGTAATCTTCAAAACCTCAATTTAGGCAACAAAAGTTATACAGGTACGCAAGCTATACATTTGGGTAATGGTGAAACAACAAGTATATCACATGTTGGCATAGGCACTATCCAAGGTAAAAGAGAATTATATTTAAACAATCTATTGAGGGTTCCCAAAATTAAAAAGAATTTAATTAGCGTATCTCAATTTGCTAATGACAACAAAGTATACTTCGAGTTTCACCCAAATTTCTATTTAGTTAGAGATTTGCTAAGTAAAGATATATTATTGCAGGGTAGTTTGAGTAAAGGACTGTACAAATTTAATGCTGTGAAGAAATCTGAACCTACTGTGAAGAAGTTTCGGTGCAACAACATTCACACCAGTAATCAAAATAAGAAAAGTATTTTAGATCATTGGCATTGTAAACTAGGGCATCCTAGTATGAAAATTGTAAAAAGATTTTTAATGGATAATAAAGTTTCTTTTCAAAATAATGATATCTCTGACATATGCACACACTGTTAGTTAGGAAAAAGCCACAAATTGCCCTTCAACAATTCTGAGACTATATATAAAAATCCTTTTGAATTGGTAGCTGTAGACCTATGGGGACCAGCCCCATTGAATTCACTACAAGGGCACAAGTACTACTTATCTTTTGTTGATGCATATACTAGATACACATGGATATTTTTTCTCAAATCAAAATCTGAAACTCATGATGCCTTAATTTAGTTTATTTCATTGGATGAAAAACGGTTTAATTATAAAGTAAAAATTGTGCAAACTGATGGAGGGGAAGAATTTTACCCACTCAAAAAATATTTTCAAAACAAAGGTATATTACATAGAATTACTTGTCCTTACACATCTGAGCAGAATGGGCTTGTTGAAAGAAAACATAGGCACATAGTGGACACAGGCTTAACACTATTATCTCAAGGATCATTATCCTGAAATATTGGGAAGAGGCATTCATCACAGCTGTTTATCTTATAAATAGGATGCCAAGTAAAGTGCTTGATTATAAATGTCCTTATGAAAAATTATTTGGCACTAAACCTGATTATGATAATCTAAAAACTTTTGGGTGCTTATGTTTCCCTTATCTTAGGCCTTACAATAAACATAAATTAAGTTTAAGATCAAGTCCATGTACCTTTCTAGGATATGCTACAAATCAAAAAGGATACAAATGTCTTGATAAAGATGGCAGAATTTATACATCAAGACATGTTATGTTTAATGAAAATAATTTTCCTTTTGCAGATAAAAGACTAGCAGACAATAAAGACACAATAGATGAATGCACTGATCATATCAAAGTATGCTTGCCCACCATACCAGAATTAACTATTCAGGAAGAACAAGGATGCAATAAAAGATTTGAAAGTTCACATTCTATTGCAGAAACAAAATCTGACCATAGTGCAAGTGACACACATGAATGGCCAGCACACCAGATAGAAGAAAATGATGAAGCATAGTCAACTGATGACTCAACATCTAGCACTAGTATACCTGTAATCACAGACATGAGGCATGATGTGCAAGAAACAGGGCATCATATGATGACAAGGTCAAAAAGTGGCATTTTCAAGCCTAAAATATACAATACAAGTACAGATGTCATGGACCCAGTTACATATGAGCAGGCAGTGAAAATTACAGAATGGAGAAAAGCCATGAAAGATGAGTATGAAGCACTAATAAAAAATCGAACATGGGATCTAGTGTCACCTCCAAAGGACGAGAACATTATTGGATGCAAATGGACCTATAGGATCAAAAAGGATGCAAAAGGAAAAATAGCAAAGTACAAAGCAAGGCTAGTTGCCAAAGGTTACTCTCAACAATTTGGGTTTGACTTTAACGAAACTTTTTCGCTAGTAGTCAAGCCCACTACCATCAGGATTATACTTACCATAGCGTTAAACAATCAATGGAAAATTAGACAGCTTGATGTTCAGAATGCTTTTCTCAATGGAGACTTACAAGAAGAAGTATACATGCATCAACCAAAAGGATACATCCAAAAGAAAATGAAGATAAAGTCTGCAAATTACGTAAAGCTATTTATGGTCTAAAACAAGCATCAAGAGCCTGGTACGAGAAGCTCAAAGCAACATTAACAAAAATGGGATTCAAACCAACAAAGGCAGACAATTCACTATATACCAAAACCATTAATCACGAAATCACATATACATTGGTGTATGTCGACGACATTCTCATCACTGGGAATAATGAAAGTGACATTATTAAAGTCATACAACTATTGGATCAAAACTTTGCAATTAAAGACATGGGGACACTTGATTATTTTCTTGGAATTCAAATCAGCAGACCATCAGAAACAGAAATGTTTTTATCTCAAAGACAGTATGCATCAGAGATTTTGGTTCGTGCCAACATGGATCAAGCTAAGCCACTACCCACGCCCATGGTCAGTAATTTAAGATTATCCAAAACCAAAGGGGAACCTATTGACAATATCAAACAGTATCGAAGCATTGTGGGAGCGCTACAGTACTTGACCATCACTAGACAAGACTTATGCTATAGTGTAAACAAGATTTGCCAATTCATGCAAAACCCCTTAGATAGCCACTGGAGGGCGGTTAAGCATATTCTAAGGTATATTAAAGGTACTCAAGACTATGGTTTACTGTTAACTCAAAGTAAAGAAATAAATTTGCAAGCTTACAGCGATGCCGATTGGGCCAGTGACGTTGATGATAGACGATTTACCTCAGGCTATTGTGTTTATATGGGTGGAAACCCAGTACCGTGGTGTACCAAGAAGCAATCAACTATATCCCGTTCGAGCACCGAGGCTGAATACAGGTCAGTAGCGAGTACAGCAGCCGAAATTATATGGATAGAAACCCTAATTCATGAATTAGGGCTTGAACTGAAAGGAAAACCACTGATTTGGTGCGACAATCTGAGTACCGTTTCCTTATCTTTGAATCTGACCCAACACTCTCGCACCAAACACATTGAAATCGACCTATTTTTCGTGCGTGAAAGGACTGCAGCAGGAAAATTAGTGATTAGACATGTTCCTTCCTTCTACCAACGCGCCAACACCCTTACAAAATCTCTTTCTCTCAAATTTTTTGCCAGATTGAGAGTAGAAATGAATATTATCGATGGGAGCAGATTTCATGGCGGCCGAAGGAAAGGAGATGGAAACCCTAGCTTCAATTGAGGGCGGATATTGTGAGTGTGTTTCCGAAGTGTGTGTTTGCTTTACTAATCTGTGCCTCCTCATGATCATCATCTCAGCCGTCCACATGCCTCAACGCTTGAGATTCATTACTCGAGTTGATAAGGATCACCAGTTTCTTGGGTTGATGCAGTGTGGCCTAGTTTACTTGTTTTATATAAATATTTGTTGTTGCATATTGTAATACATAACTTTTGATCTGTACAAATTTGAACCGCAATAAAAGAAACATCAAATTACATTTTATTTTCGTTTTCTGATTATGGTCAGGGAAAGTATTGATTGTGGTATATGTGGTTAGTGTTGGGGAGATGGCAACAGTGGGATGAAGGTGAACAATGGCTGGTAACAGGCAGTGGGTATTTGTATGTGACGGTGGCTAATAACGGTCAGTGGAAAATGATGACGCAACAATGGAAGGTGGCGATACAGTGCACAGTTGCACCTTTGAATGTAAGAGAACAGTTGTAAAAATTGTAAATGTAATTGTAATTGAAAATTGTAAATGCAATTGAAATGAAATGGAATAATTTTTTTCGTTTTCAATTGAAGTTGTGTAATTTTTCCTTTAAAATATGAAATGCAAATGAACAAAATAACTAGAAAACAACAACAAAAACACAAACAAAATGCAAACAAAAAATCACAAAAAACACACTTTTTTTTTAAATAACACACAGAAAAAACACACAATAAAATAAAATAATACATAATTCGAAGGATAGAAAAAAATTAAAGCAAATTCTTTGACAACTGTGTCAAAAATTTGTTCGATTTGACGAACTGGGGTCGGGAAGCAATTGGGTGGTCGAATCAGGGATTGGCGAGGACAGTGGTGATTTGGGTGGGTTGCAGAGGAGACTGAAGTTTGTGATGTGCATTTGGTTGTAGAGGGCGGGTTAGGAGTAGGTAGTTGGCCAGAGGTACTTGCGGTATTATTTGTGATAGGGGGTATTGTGGTGGTATGGTTTTGTAACTAAGGTGATGTGATGAAGATGAACTGCGGTAATTGCTATCAGGTGAGGATGTTTTGATGTTGCTATCGTGATTTGGAGATGGTGATGAAGGTAATGTGCACTGGTTGGTAGTTGTGTATGTGTTGGGTCTGTAGAATGTGTTGATAGAGGTAGAAGAAGAGAAGGACAGGGTGATGATGGTTGGTGGGTTAGGTTGTGAAGCAAAAAAGTGACAGAAGGGCAGTTGTTCAGGTGAGATGGGCAGTTGTAGGTTTTTCAAAGTGTACTGATGGTCAGTATGTAGTTTTAATGTGCATTGTAAGTATGATAGTGCTATGGTGCTGTGGTGGTTTGGATGGGAAGTGGATGCTTGTTGTTTGCAGGAACGTGATGTTGCACAGTTATGAGTGGTTGTTTGTATTCGTATGTGAATGTTGTTTTGGCAGCAACAAGTGTTTGGATGTTAGGTGACAGAAGTAACAGAAAAAAGGCAGTGAAATCTAATGGTACGTAGGGAAAAGGTCAGGTATGTATGTTGTTTGAATGAAAGAGGAGTAGTTTTTTATATGTATGTAGAGGGATGGTACATGTATGGAGTGGTTGTTTTGTTTTGTCGGTTGCAGAAGAGTGGAAATGTGAAGTACTGTATGCAACAGTTTTGGAGTTGAGTGGTGGTTTGTGTTAAGTGTTGTGTTGAGTGATAAGTAGTAGTGTCGAGAATTGGGAAATACAATGGATGATGAGTGATGATGAAGAAGATATTGGAAGATGGGTGATGTTTGAAGATGAAGGATGATGAACGAAACTGTTGGCAGAGGAGGATGTATTGGCAGAGATAGGTTGGATATGTTGTAGATTGATGATGGAGCTGTTGGCGAGGATGGATAGTGCATAGATATGTGGACAACAATTGCACAGAAGTGCAATTTGATACATAGGAAGGATGATTTTGTAAACTGTTGTTTGAGATGGTTGGATATGTGATGGGTTATGAGTGATGTTGGAGGTTGTAAGAGAAGTAGTTTGAGATGTTGAAGCAGAGGCAAGGCAGAAATGTGAATGAGCAAGCAAGTAGGAAATGAAATGAAATGAAAAAGACAAGCATTAGGAATTGAAATTGTAATTGTACTTGTAAATGTAAACTGTGATGAATTTTTTTCCCTTTTCAAATGAAATTGTGTGTATTTTTTTAAAATATGCAAATGCAAATAGAAACTAGAACAACAACAAGCACCAAATCAAATGCAAACAAAAATCACACAAGCACAAAAAAATTATAATGAAAATTAACACACAAAATAAACACACAATAAAAATCAAACGAAAATAATTCGAAGAATAGAAAATAAAATAACATCAATTTCTTGGAAACAGTGCTAAAAACTTGTTCGAACTGGCTAAATCCCCATTGAATTGAAAAATGGCCGATCGAATTTAATTAAAATTAACCGCAAGTGCACAACGTACAATGACAGTAGTACGTGGTAAGTATGGGTCGATCCGTATAGAATTGTTTAGGTTTTAAAATTTCTATTCAATCAAATTAAACCAAGAGTTGTGAGATGTTTTTAAGCTAGAAAAATTCTAGAAACTAACAAAAATTAAAAGTGATAAAAATATGGGAGTAGAAGGCAATTTAGAGGCGATGTCCTTCTCAAGATCACATAGTTCAACAAAATGAAATTATGATCTCTTTTTTTGTCATTAGTGAATTTAATTATTATCATAAGTATAGTCTATTTGTGCTATTAATTTGCTCAATATCAGCCATTAAACTATAACACAACCACTAAATCGCTTTTAGTTCTCATGAAAATGTTAATGAACTTGAATATAAAATCTATTCTAAGCTTGACCTATTAACTATTGAGTTGAAATATAGACCATCAAAATTTGATTTAAAAATCACCTCATTACCATAATCATATGTAGATGAAGAGGTAATTTGTGTTTTTGTTTGTTTAAACATAGTCTATTTTGTGTCAACAACATAGGCTATCAAATTCAAAGCTAAAAAAACAAAGTTTAACCACATCTAAAATTTCCATTAACCATAAAAAAAGATCAATAATTTAGCAAAATGTTGAAGCTATATGATTAAGAGAGCTTTATACCCCTAAATTGAAGGGGTTAAACCTCTCATATATGTTATCATTACAACAAATATAGCATTCAACATGAAGTGAAAATAAAAGGAAAAAAAGGTCAAAGTGAAAAGAGAGCTAATTAAAAAGAAATAAAAACTAATCTACTTGCACAAATAAAATGATATATACTACTAACATGAAAGGAAAAAGCATGGAAATAAAAGAGAGTGCATGAATTAACATAGCATGAAAAGAAATTACATAAAAGAAAAACGGCTAAGTAGTCATGAAAAAGAAAAGAGAGCTTTGATTTATTTGTGAGCCTCAAACTAAACTAAAAGGAGGCTGAGAGAGAGAGAATTACATAAAACATAAGGGGTATTATACATGTATGAAACCCTAATCCTATTTTTGGAAACTACCCAAACTATCCTTGAAAAAGTGTGACCACCAGATTATCATTATTATGCGTTAATCCTTCACTTAAATGTACATATAGCTTTATTTTCCATTAGCATGTGAATTAGCTCATAATTGTACATCATGGTAAGTGGGTAGTTGGGGTCCTCCATGATTCATGAAATAAATTATTTCCATCTTCATTTGCTTGTCTTCTCTTGTGCATGCATATTTTCTATGAAGCAACTTGTAATTTGAATTAACATTCCTACAAAATACCACAGTAATTTCCAAGTAAATTTTCTCAAATTATATATGCACAAAAATGACCATTTTACCCCTATATGAAGATGAATAATTGATGATTTGAAAATAATTTGAATTTCGGTTTCAACATGTTAAAATACCCAATATGATTATTTATTTAATTTCCTTAGATTAAATATGTAAGTAAAAATATGCATATTCATGTGCCCGCCCGTTGCCGTAAATATTTCATTTAAAACGATTGTATAGTCAAATCAAAATTCAAATTTTAATGACGATTTGATGGTGTCGGCATATTGGTTGGCTCGAGAAGTCGTTTTATTATGAAAAAAGCAAGCATAATCATTTTGTTTTCTATTATTTTATTTGGTTATAAAACAATGCAACCTTCTAATTTCCCCTTTTCAATTCTCATTCCTCCTTCTCCTTTTACTTTACCATTACCGTAAACAATGACTCTCCTTCTAAAATGAAAATCAAATCAACTAATGCCCTAAAATTGTAAAACAAGCTCTGTTGGGTTTGCATGGAGATAAGCTTTGATTTGTGGTAGGCTACGTAGAGTGTAGCGGTGTTTTTGTGGTGCTCAACCGCAGGGGCAACATCTAAGGTTACAGATTTTAGAGCATATGGTTGTCGATTCGACAAATGGAACTTTGATTTTATCTTAGGGTAGCGGGATGCAACTTTGGAGGAATTTAGCAAGGTTCGATTATGTTTACGATTGCGTGACCTGACATACGACCTGGGAAGGGGATGTGTCACATTTTTCTTAGAGGCCCTGGAGTTGCATTGGACTCGTGTCGTCGAGATCTTTGCAATGGAGTTGGTTTGGTTTGATTTGGAGCTTGTTGGAATTTATAATAAAATGGAATGTCCATTTGGTTTTAGGCCAAATCGGGACGTTTTGGCAGAAATGAAAATCAATGTGAGTTTAAATCACACTAAATTTTACTTATCATACTTATAATGTTATACACGATTCTTAATTGCTTGGCTGTTAGTTAAATTGCTTGATTAATTGTTTGGTTGAATTTCCGTTTGAAAAATGGATGACATATTAATTTGATCCTTCCGAACCCATACGATTATATGTATGTATGTATATATGTGTGTGTGTGTGTGTGTAATCCATGACCATTGTTTTGCATGGAAAATCTGTAGAGAGACCATGAGGGGTTTCTCACCAATGATTATTGTTTACATCCATATACTGTTATATTGATAATAATTGAAATAAAATCCTAAAATTCCATTTTATTTGTTAAGTGTCGTTGTAGCTATTTCGCTATATCGTCATTTATTAAAGTTCATCCCCAAAACCCTATGTATGTTTTTGAACTTAAACTTGCATTTTCATTATGCAGAATGTTGAAGTTCATTAATCATTTTGATTAATGATAACTTAAAATAATTAATCATTTTAACTAATGATTTTGAAATTTATTTAACCAATTTGATTAATGATGTTTAAAATGGGTGTGACGACCCAATATTTTGGTTTTTCGAAATTGAAATATTTAATTGATTTTATATATTTAAAAGTTAATTTTTAACTTGAATTTCAAATATAACGATTTATTGGATAATTTAATTATTGGTTTTATAATTAAAAATTGGTTAAAATATTGAATCTTGAGTTTTAAGCTTGTTAAAAATAATTTAAAGGATATAAAATTTATATTAATAATAACGAAGATAATAAAACTTTTTAAATTGAATTCAAAAGTGATATGTTCAGTTTTAAAAACAGCCCGTTTAAAATAATGTATATAAATGGCTATCCGCAGCACAGTCTCGGAATTCGACGAAACTATTTCTATTGGATCTCTAATAGTGTATTATTTTCGAATTTCAAGTTTTGTAATGTTTGGAGTTATCGTTTGGTCGAACGGGATAGAAACGCCCTGAAATTAATATAAAAAATTCAATATAATAATTGGGTCCAAAAAGCTATCTTCTCCATATGATCGAATTAGAACTCAAAACCTTTTCCATTACGTTTAGAATAGGGGTATAACATTATAAACGTCCAGTGACACGCCTTGATAGGGGTTCGAGATTTTAAGTTACGTAATCGAGATAATTTAAAAATTTAAATAATATATATATATATATGTATATATATATATATATATATTCTTGATTAAACTAAGCTGTCACACTCTACCCATCAACCATTCTTTCTTTTCACGTTAGGCCCCCTAGTGACCTACCGCCTTTCTTTTGAATCAAGCTTTCCCCCTCTTTTGATTTCATAGAACAGTGAAAGCAAGAATAATAAAAAATGGTGGCAAAGAAATACAAAAAAAATTAACTCCAAATCGGCCAAATAGAAAGATGTGAAACCATTTGCAAAAATCTTGTTTTATGACGAGCTTCAATCAGATACAAGTCTAGGGTGTAGCGTCGAGTTGTTGACCTCTACTATGAAGCCGAACCACCTGTCAAGACTAGGGTTACGGTTTTGGATGAATTTGAGGCCGAATTCTTCGAATTGGATGTGCAATCGTGTTCGCGTGACGGAGGAGAGACGGCGCACAGAAATTCGTGAAGTCCGGTCATCTCTGGAAGATCGCCTTCGAGCACTGTAGCACGTGGAGGAGCAGTGTGTCGCGATCTCGTGGGGTGTCAAATTGTGGTTAAAAAGATGCAGTTTTCGAAGAGAGGGTGGTCGGTATTGTCAGATTTTAGGTTAGGGCAGTGGAGCATTGTGTCAGACGTCATGCACGTCTAGTACAGGCACGAGTAAAAGCGAGAAGAAGAGGTTTGGGTGGGCTGGGTTTTGCATTCGTAATGGGCTGGTTTATAAAAAAAGAAATAGAAAGAAGGAAAAGAAGAAAAGGGAAGAAAGAACAAAAAGGGTAACTACAGAAGAGAGGGGAGAAGAAGGTTGGAGGGCCGGGTTTGAACGGGTATGGGCTTCCTTTATATATATATATATATATATATATATATATATATATATATATATAGTTTATATAAATGTTATAATAAAATCGTTTGAAAACTTATAAATCGAATATCTTATTCGTTTTAAATAGGAATCCAACGCGGTCAATCGCGTTGGTTCCATAATAAGGAGATCTTTGCTATGGAGTCAACTTGGTTGAGTCTCGAGGTTGCAGAATTTTCAGATAAATTCAAATGTGTTCGGATTAAATCAGAACCGGAACGCAAAAGTGACAATAAAAATCTATGTGAGTTAATCTCACTCAATTTTGGATTACTAGTTAATTTTAAAAAGTTAAAATTAATTATTGATAGGTTTTTTGAATTGATAAATTATTATCAGTTGAATGTGATTTTTTATATAATAATGTGTGTGTGTGTGTATATTGGAAGTTGAATTGATATTCTCGCATATATTTAGCAGATAAGACCATATGATCCCCGCATAATAGGAGATGACCCTATATACCACGATATCCCCCTCGAAGTGGGATTGGTATTTTTATATTGTGCTAACATCCATGGATGCAGGGTAACAAGTTGGAGGGATCCAACTGGATTCTTCAAAAATGTTAAATTAAATTTCATATATATTGATATATGATTTGTTGAGAAATATATGAAAGATTATTATGTGGTTGAATTTATTAGATACTACGGCAGCATTGATCTGGATATTTGGTATTTTAAAAATACCAAAATATGAATACTGAATTTAAAAAAAAGGATTAAAAGGGAAATTGAAAGTAAAATATTTATAGTGAAATTTGGATTAATTAAAAGAAAAGAATTTGGGTAAAATAAATAGTTTGATTTTAAAAAATTTGCTTAATAATTTCAAAATATGGAAAATAAAGATTTTGGAATAATGTAAATAAAAGGATTTTAGATAATAAAACTTAAGCGTTGTTGGTTTAAGTCTAAAAATATTTCTTTTAAAAATCAATATTTTAAATAGTTGGGAAAATAAAAAAGGAAATTTGAAAATAAAATATGAAATTGTTATACTAGATTTTAAATAAGAATTTAAATTATGAAATAGAAGTGGAATCGGAATTTGTTGGGGTTTGGAATATAGTTGAATTATTTAAGAAATTAATTTAAAAATGGAATTCAATTTAGAAATCAATTTAAATTCGATTAAGTATTGAGAAACCGTTATAAACGGAAAATGAGACTATGGATTTATAAATAAGGTTTATAAATAAAGTGAAGTGATTATCAGTGGATAAATTAAAGATATAAGTTCACGGAGAGGTTTATAATGAGATGGATAAATCGACTTAAAAATAAAAGATAGATTTTTTTAAAAGGTGGATAGGGGATTTACGAAATTGGGACGTAAATCAAATTTGTGATAAATCGAGAGGATTTATAAATATTAGACTTGCTATATTGGAATTGAAAAGTATATTTTATTGAGAAGTTAAGTTTGTTTAAAAAAGGATTTTTAATTATTAACTAGGTAAGTTAAAAGGTGTGTTAATAATATTTCAGAAAATTAATTATTTAGTTGTTTTAAATTGTTTTAAGATATATCTAATTATTAGTTAAATTACAATTGATTGATAATAAGTTAATTATTATTTAAGAATTAATCGGTATTTTATTTTAAAAGATAAATTATTCAATTTTAATATATTTTATACAATAACTTTTATTGAAGAGTATTTTTCTAAATTTTACTTGGAAATTATTATAGGAATTCTATAAGTATTATTTTGAAAAATTTATTAAATTAAGTTTTCAGAAAGTAATGGTATACTTTCGTGGCGAAATCGGAGGTAGAGAGTGCCTACAGTTAAGTTTTGGATTTATCTAGGATAGAGACGTAACCATTGAGCTGTGAATCCATGGTTCATACCGCGTGGTGCTTTCCATATTCATTTTAAAAAAGTTTTCAAATATTTTGAAAGAATGTTCAGTAAACGTACTTACTTCGATAAGTTAAGTACATGGCTTTTGATAAGAGATTTAATTTATTGAAATTAAATTAAAAAAAGATTTAGCGTTTTCAGTGGAAAAGGAAATATTTGATTGAATGATTGTTTATTTGATAATCAAATAACCAACTATCAAAATCTGGACCCAAAATATAACTTTGGAAATATCTTGAAGAAACACGGGAATTAAATGGTACAGTTGCCATTCGAGGTGTTATACTGTACGTATAAACTCATTTTGTTCTTCTAGGACGATTATAAGGAAATCCGTCCACTAACGGTTAGGAGGTGATCTCTGATCTTATTTTCATCTGTTTATTTCCTAAATAACCGGGGTTGAGTTTACCGAAAATATGGAACGTTGCTTCGAAGAGACGGGTCGGATAACTTATCTGAAAACCACTTCGATCCAACGAGTATGTTTTCGAAGTGAAAACAAGAGCATGGAATCGAAGATGGAGCAGTGAAATGCAAGGGCTAATCGCTACTAATCCTGAGGATGATTCCAAATTGGATGTAGTAGAAATAGTGCCTTCGGATTCGTTTGGACCCAGAATGGACTTGTATGGATGAATGCTATCGGTACATTATCATTGGAGGACAATGAGCATTCTAAGTGAAAATTTCCTTAGAAAGGTAACCGTAGCATCTAGCCTCATTAACCGGGAATGACTGAAAATCAGGGGAGATGCTGCAAGGCTAAGTGGGTCGCATACAATTAGGGTATGTTTACCACCTTCCTAGATACCCTCAGATGTTATTACAATGGTGCGCGGAAGGGCTCGGAAATGGCGGGAATATTCGGGATGATATCATATTCGGTCTATCCAAGTTAGGAGTAGTCCGGTCATGTGTTGTAGGGGATCCCAGCGTGGTCCTCGGTACATTTTTCTAGACATGTACTGTGACAGGTGGCATCCCAGGGCATAGTCATTCGTATGGAATCCATTCTTCAATACGTGCCCTTTTACGGTATTGATTGTAGAGCCTAGTGTGCTGGAATTTAATTAGTGTAACAATTTCTGCTATTTGAATAAGTATTTTTATTTGGATACTATTATAATATCAGGTGTTTCTGATATGAAATGTTTTAGTTATCGTAAGGTAAATACCTACAGTGTTTATGTGGCATGGTCTTACGAGATATCTTTGATTTCCAAAGGGATTTTGATAACTTTAATATTCAAATTGAGTGTGTTTCCTCACGCTGGTTTTCCAGACTGACTCGGGTGTTAATTTATTATAATGCTTGGGTCAGACCGAGTATTACAGATACATGATAGATGCTATGGAGCTCAGGGGACGATGACGAAGACGTATCACATGTATTGTAGGCTGTATATTAAGCTTTCGTGAGGACAAATTATTATAACTATCGGTATTGTGTTATTGATGTGTTGCACTCTGATGATGTAATATGTAAATAACAATTATAGTTCTTTTTGTATAAAGACATGTTATTATCTATTGTATATTGTTTCGCTACGATTGTGAGATTCTGTATTGTTGTTTTCTGTTTCTTCTTCTACCTCTTTCTTATTTTCCCCTAACGATCTGGTATTTTCGGCATTCGATTGCTCCACATGTAATACAGTGAACATATTTATGTCGATTTTCTTGTGTCGAAAATCTGTGTCGTCACATTTGATATCAGAGCTGATGGTTAAGCGAGAACCTTGGCTCTGGCATAAATTAATACTCATTAGAGATAGGGTCAGTAGTGCACTAAAATGAGTTTGATTTGTATTAATAGATATGAGAACGTATTTGTTTGTGAATATAAAACTATTTTATATTTTGTTGATTGATCTGTTGAGTGGCTTATGGATTTTGGTCAATATGAGTAATTAACGTTATTGATAGGGATCTCTAAACACTTGAACAATAAAGTTCGACATAATATTGTTTTGAAATGGGGTAAGTGAAATAATTTTACCCAAATTGTTTTTACATATAAAAGGAATTATTTTCGTAAACTATTATAGTTGTATATGGTTTGCTTGGTTGCTAGGAAACGATAATAATAAACTATTATGATTGTTGATGTGGAAATTGAATAAAAGTTGATATTATAATCAAAAGTTAAGAAAGTAATTCATATAACAAAATGAAAATTGTAAATATGAGTTTATAAATGTTGTTTATAATTTGAAATGGAATGAAATCGCAGAGGAATATTTAAATATAGATTTAGAAGGATTTAATGGTTGGAAACTTAGGAATTTAAATCTTGTTGGTTTTGAAAATGTTTTTCAAAGTTGTGAAAATAATAATGGTATTATTTGGAGAATAATCTTGAGTGGAAATATTTAAAATTAAATTTTAAAGGAATAAAAGCACTGAACTCACTTCTGTCGCTAGAAAATATTTCTGACGATGATCGCGACATCATCGATGTTCGTTTTCGAGTTTCCAAGGGAGGAATTGCTATGTTAATGAGTTGGATTGGAGTTTTTTGAAAACAAGTTTTGGTTTTGAAATTCAAAGAAATAATTTGATTAACCAAGGTATTTTGGGTATATATGATTTCAAAAAACGATTTGAAATACATAGAACAAAATTGTTTAAACTTTGGGGTCTTATTTAAAATGTTTTATGGAATACGAATAAGTTTGATAACTTATAAAAGTTTGAGATTTTATTTGGAACGGAAATTATCTTGAATTAAGTCGGATAAAAAGAATTTTGACAAATTAAGCCTAAGTAGGCTAAGTTAAATGGTTATTGAAATACAATTTATTAAGTTGAAACAAATTAGTGAATGGAACTAATTAAAGTAATCAGTTAATTAAATATGGTCGGAGATATGGTCAACAAAATTCAATATTTAAGAATTGGAGATAAATTTGGTTAAATAGAAATTGGAATTGAATTTGAATATAAATGGATATAAAATTAAGTTGTGAAGTGGTAATAAGCATAAGAACTTTTGTTTAAAAAGTTTATAATTGAATTAAGAAATTTAATTAAAGAGGAAGTTCTTAGGTGGAATTGGTACTTAAGATATATGCTAAGTAAATATTTTAATTCAGATTAAATAAGAAATATGAATAGTGATTTGAGAATAATTGAGTGGAAGGAAGTAAATGTGAATAAAAAGAATGTGATATAGCTAATAATCAATTGTGATAAATACGTAGCTTGTACGTATATTATTTTATTTGCATAGCGATTTGATCGAGATTCAAGCACAGAATTTCATGATAATTTATATATATCCAAGTTAGGATTTTTCGTCCGATTTTCGATGGCGAACACTGAATATGGATTTTAGATTGATTCTAAAATTCTCTATCATAGTATTTGGCTATGAAAGGAGAATGACAGTTTCTTACCAAGAAACCAGATCTGAGTCCGCACTAGAGAGTCATGTGAACGATACTAGTTCGGAATTAAAATTGTGTGATTGAGTGAGCGTTCCGATTAGATATTGCATACGAATGATATATCTACATCGTACGGGTTTTTAGTGAAATGGACATTGAAAATTGAAATTGCTGAATAAAATGATTTTGAATTGTATGATTGGATACTATTGGTAAGTAAGATGCAAGCATTTAAAAGCAAAAGCTAAATTGATGTCTTCGATTTCAGAAATAAAATTTGATTGCCCGACAAAAAGATACATGTTTAAATTGATGTTTGAACTTGATGGTTTTCTGGTTGAGCTAGTTGGATTTTTTTTCTTTTGATGATTTGAGGACATAGAGGCATTTTGTAGTTTTTCGGATCTAGCCGTGCAAAGGAGATGCTGGCGAATTTTTTTTCGAAAATTTAAGGAGTTAGAAAATTTTGATAACTAAATGTGATTGTAGATTATAACTCGAAATGGTTGAGTAAAATATACTCTTTGGAATCTATGAATGAGATTGGAAATTTGTAGAGGTGATAATGGGTTTCAATAAATTGAAATTGGAAAGTTGTTTAAGCCGATTGGTTTTGAAATAGTTAAGAAGTTTTGACCATTCTACCTAGCAATTTCGAGGATGAAATTCTTTTAAGTGTGGAGGAATTTAACGACCCAGAATTTCAGTTATTTCAAGTCGGAATATTTAATTTATTTTAAATATTTAAAAGCTAATTTTTAACTTGAATTTCAAATATAACGATTTATAGGATAATTTAATTATTGGATTTTATAATTGGAAATTGGTTAAAATGTTGAACCTTGAGTTCTAAGCTCGTTAAAAGTAATTTAAAGACTTATAAAACTTATATTAATAATAATGGAGATAAAATAATTTAAATTGAATTTAAAAGTGATTTGTTCAGTTTTAAGAATAGCTCGTTTAAAATAACGTATGTAAATGGCTATTCGCAATATGGTCTCAGAATTCGACGAAACCAGTTCCATTGGATCCATAATAGTGTATTATTATCGGATTTCAAGTTTCGTAGTGTTTGGAGTTGTCGTTTGGTTGTACGGGATAGAAATGCGATGAAATTAATATTGAAAATTCAATATAATTTTTGGGTTCAAAAGGCTATCTTCTCCATACGGTCAAATTAGGACTCGAAACCTTTTCTATTACATTTGAAATATGGGTATTACATTATAAACGTCTAACGTCGTGCCTTGGTAGGGGTTCAAGGTTTTAAGTTATGTAATCGAAATAATTTGAAAATTTAAATAATATATATATACATATATGTATGTATGTATATGTATATTCTTAACTAGACTAGGCCGCCACACACTGCCAATCAGCCTTTCTTTCTTTTCACGTCAGCCCCCCAAGTGGCCGATCGTCTTTTTTTAAATCAAGTTTTCCCCCCTCTTTTTATTTCACAGAACAATGAAAGTAAGAAATAAAAAATGGTGGTAAAGAAATTGAAAAATTCATAACTCCAAATCCACCCAATAGAAAATTGTGAAACTAGTTGCAAAAATCTTGTTTTGTGATGAGCATCAATAAGATACGGGTCTCGTAGGGTGCGGCGTCGAGTTGTTGACCTCGACTATGAAGCCGAACCATCTGCCAAGACTATGGTTACGATTTCGGATGAATTTGAGGCCGAGTTCTTCTAATTGGAAGTGGAATCGTGTTTGCGTGATGGACGAGAGGCGGCGCGCGGAAATTCGTGAAGTCCGGTCGTCTCTAGCAGATCGCGTTCGAACACTGTAGCATGTAGAGGAGCAGCGTGTTGCGAGCTCGTGGGGTGTTTCGAGGGTGTCAAATTGGGGTTAGGAAGATGCAGTTTTCGAAGAGAGGGTGGTCGGCGTTGTCAGATTTTGGGTTAGGGCGGCGGAGCACCGTGTCAGTCACCGTGCGTATTTATATATCGTGCGTGTACAGGCACGAGTAAAAGGGAGAAGAAGAGGTCTGAGTGGACCGGGTTTAGCATTGGTAATGGGCTGGTTTATAAAAAAAAGAAATGGAAAGAATAAAAAGAAGAAAACGAAGAAAAGGGAAGAAATAGAAAAGGGGGAACTGTAGAAGAGAGGGGAGAAGAAGGTTGGAGGGCCGGGTATAGGCAGGTATGGCTTCCTTCATTTAATATATATATATATAGCTTATATAATTGTTATAATAAAATCGTTTGAAAACTTATAAATCAAATCTTATTCGTTTTAAATCAGAATCCAACGCGATCTGTCATGTTGAGTTCGTAATAGGGAGATCTTTGCTATGGAGTCAACTTGGTTGAATCTAGAGGTTGTAGAATTTTCATATAAATTCAAACGGGTACGGATTAAATCGGAACCGGAATACGAAAGTGATGATAAAAATCTACGTGAGTTAATCTCACTCAATTTTGGACCACTGGTTAATTTTAAAAAGTTAAAATTAATTATTGATAGATTTATTGAACTGATAAATTATTATCAGTTGAGTGTGATATTATATATATTTGTGTGTGTGTGTGTATATTGGTAGTTGAATTGATATTCCGGCATATATTTAGAGGATGAGACCCTATGCGCCCCGCATAATAGCAGATGAGCCTATATACCATGATATCTCCCTCGAAGTGGGATTTGTATTTTTATACTGTGCTAACATCCATGGATGCAGGGAAATAGGTTGGAGGGATCCAACTGGATTCCTCAAAAAAGTTGAATTAAATTTCATATATATTGATATATGATTTGTTGAGATATCTATGATAGGTTATTGTATGGTTGAATTTATTGGATGTTATGGTAGCATTGATTCGAGTTTTTAGAATTTTAAAAATAACATAAATATGAATACTGAATTTAAAAAAATGACAAATAAGGGAATTGAAAGTAAAATATTTATAGTGAAATTTGGATTAATAAAAGAAAAGAATTTGGATAAAATAAATAGTTTGATTTTAAAATTTGTACTTTATAATTTTGAAATATGGAAAATATAGATTTTGGAGTAATGTGAATAAAACGATTTTAAATAATAAAACTTAAGCGATGTTAGTTTAAGTGTAAACGATTTATTTTATAAATCGAGATTTTAAATAGTTGGGAAAACAAAATATGAAATTGTTATACTATATTTTAAATAAGAGTTTAAATTATGAAATGGAAGTGGAATCGGAATTTGGTGGGGTTTGGAATATAGTTGGGTTATTTAAGAAATTAATTTAAAAATGGAATCCAATGTAGAAATCGATTTAAAATCGATTAAGTATTATGAAACCGTTATAAACGAGAAATTAGACTATGCATTTATAAATAAGGTTTGTAAATAAAGTGAAGTGATTATCAGTGGATAAATTAAAGATATAAGTTCATGGAGAGGATTTATAATGAGATGGGTAAATCGGCTTAAAAATGATAGATTTTTTTTGAAAGTTGGAAGGAGGATTTATAAAATTGGGATGTAAATCAAATTTGTGATAAATCGAGAAGGATTTATAGATATTAGACCGGCTATATTGGAATTGGATAGTATATTTTATTGAGAAGTTAACTTTGTTTTAAAAGGAAGGACTTTTAATTATTAACTAGGTAATTTAAAAAGTGTTTTAAGAATTTTAAGTATATTTAATTATTAGTTAAGTAGTTTATAATGGGTTGATATTAAGTCAATTATTATTTAATAATTAATCAGTATTTTATTTTGAAAAATAAATTATTCAATTTTAATATATTTTATGTAATAACTTTTATTAAAGAGTATTTGCCTAAAATTTAACTTGGAAATTATTGTAGGAATTTTATATGTATTATTTTGAAAATTTTATTAAATAAAGTTTTTGAAAAGTAATGGTATACTTTCAAGGTGAAATCGAAGGTATGCCTATAGTTAAGTTTTGGATTTCTCTACGATAGAGACGTAACCATTGAGCTGTGAACCATGGTTGATGCCGCGTGGTGCTTTCCATATTTATTTTAAAAAAGTTTTCAAATATTTTGAATTAATGGTTAGTAAATACTTTCTTCGATAAGATAAGTACATGATTTTTAATAAGAGAATTAATTTATAAAAATTAAATTAAAAAGAGATTTAGTGTTTTCAGTGGAAAAGGAAATATTTGGTTGAATGATTGCTTATTTGTAGTTAAATAACCGACTATCAAAACGTGGACACAAAATATAACTTTGGAAATATCTAGAAGAAACACGGGAATTATATGGTACAGTTGTTGTTCGAGGTGTTATACTGTATGTATAAACTCGTTTCGTTCTTCTAGGATGATTATAAGAAAATCCGTCCACTAACGGTAGGAGGAGATCACCGATCTTATTTTCGTCTGTTTATTTCCTAAAGAACCGGTGTTGAGTTTACCGGAAATATCGAACATTGGTTCGAAGAGACCGAGGTCAGATAAGTTATCCGAAAACCACTTCTATCCAACGAGTACGTTTTCGAAGTGAAAACAAGTGCATGGAATTGAAGATGGGGCAGTGAAGTGCAAGGGCTAATCGCTACTAATCCTGAGGATGATTCCAAAATGGATGTAGTAGGAATAATGCCTTCGGATTCGTTCGGAACCAGAACGGACTTGTATGGATGAATGCTATCGATACATTATCATTGGAGGACAATGATAATTCTAAGTGAAAAATTCCTTAAAATGGTAATCGTAGCCTCTAGCCTCATCAACCGGGAATGACTGAAAATCAGGGAAGATGCAGTAAGGCTAAGTGGGTCGCACCCAATTAGGGCATGTTTATCACCTTTCTAGATACCCTCGGATATTATTACTATGGTGCGCGGAAGAGCTCGGAAAGGGTAGAAACACCCGGGGTGATAGCATATTCAGTCTATCCAGGTTAGGGGTAGTCCAGTCTTGTATTGCAGGGGATCCCGAATCCTTCGTATAATTTTCTAGATGTGTACTGTGAAAGGTGGTACACCAATGCCTAGTCACTCGTATGGAATCCATTTTTCAATAAGCGCCCATTACGGTATTGATTGCAGAGCCTAGTATACTGGAATTTAATTAATGTAACAATTTCAGCTATTTGAATAAGTATTTGTATTTAGACACTATTATAATATCAGGTGTTTTCGATATGAAATGTTTTGGTCATCGTAAGGTAAAAAACCGTCGTATTTATGTGTAGCGTGATCTTACGAAATACCTTTGATTTTCAAAGGGATTTTGATAACTTTAATAATTCAAAATGAGTGTGCTTCCTCACGCTGGTTTTCCTGACTGACACGGGTGTTATTTTATTATAATGCTCGGGTCAGACCGAGTATTACAGATACAGGATAGGATGCTATGGAGCTCAGAAGACGAGATGAATGATGAAGACATATTACATGTATCTGATTATATTCTGTTGTGTATTGTAGGTTGTATATTGAGCTTTTGTGAGGACAAATTATTGTAACTATCCGGTATTGTGTTAGTGATGTGTTGTACTCTGATGATGAAATGTGTAAATAACAGTTATAGTCCTTTTGTATAAGGACATGTTATTATCTATTGTATATTGTTCCGCTGCGATTGTGAGATTCTGTATTGTTGTTTCCTATTTCTTCTTCTACCTCTTTCTTCTTTTCCCCTAACGATCTGGTATTTCCGGCATTTGATTACTTTCCATGTAATACAGTAAACGTATTGATGTCTATTTTTGAGCGTCGAAAATCCGGTCGGCCGCAATTGGTTTAATTTTTGATTTAAATGAGATTGGATTTAATTAACCATTTTTGCTAATGGTGTTTTATACCTAATTAATCATTTTAACTAATGATTAATTAAGTTTAATTATATATCTTAATTAATGATAATGGAGTTTAATTGATCATTTTAATTTATGATTGTCTAAATTTTAAGTAACTGATTTAACTAATGATGTTTAAAGTTAACTAATCATGTTGATTAGTGATTTTGAAATTAATAACTTTAATTAAAGATTTTAAACTTTAATAAATCGTTTTAATGAATGATTCTTTTAAATTTAATTAAATATTTTAATGGGTAATATTAAAATTTGTTAATCATTTTAATTAATGATGCTTAAGATTAGTTTGTTCATTTAATTAGTGATTATTTGAATTTAATAAATATTTTCAAATTAATGATATTTAAAGTTAATCAAACAACTTAATAAAAGTGATTAAAGTAAATTAAGTAGTATAACAAAAGTGTTTTAAGCTAGATAGCTAATTTAATGTTTTAAAGTTAATAAACTTATTTAATAAAGATTTTAAAGCTAATTTACTAGGGGCATAAAAGTGTTTGGAAATAATATACTATTTTAGATAACGGATTTGTTTACTTAAAAGAGATTATAAATATGATTAGTTATCTTTCGGTATAACTAATATTGTTCTAAAATTTGTAAGGGTATTTGAATAGTTTTATTATCTTATAGGATAATAAATGTTATTGTAAATTTATAAATAATGGTTTATAAATGAGAAAATCCCTTGAAAGGAATTATTTACGAATAAGGCTAAGTGTAAATTTTTTTTGGTTTATAGTAAATGATGTTTTGACAACATTTGTTTTTTTATCCTTGTTTTAATACACTAATTATAGGTTTGTCTTTTAAAATAATATTTTCAAGGAGTATTTCCAAAGTGTTGTTACCAATATTGCAATATGGAAATTAAGCATAAGTTCAGTTTTATTTAAAAATTAAAAGTTCAATTTCGGTTTTGGAAAAATAATTCGGTGATCGATATCGCTTATATTGAAAGGATCTAGTCATACCTTTAATGCAAAACATTGAGGCTTGGACTCGTTTCTGTCTCGAAGGTTAAAAATGTCATCTAGGCGATGCCTAAAGGTAACACTACTTTAACTTACTTAGCTTCATCTTCAACCAAGAGATAACACTTGTTTGGAATCAATGAGTAAAGGTAATTAGCTACTCTTTTGAGCTTTGTTATCCTTTGTCAATAAATAACTGAACCCAAAGCGCGAAAGGGTGTCCAGCTATGTGGGTGCTCCCGTTAGGGTATTCTCAAATCACATCTAGATTTTTATGTACCGCACTTGAAAAATGGTTAAGATTTAGATGTGGAAATATTCGGATTCTCGGTATGGTTTGGTGGGGTCCGGCTAGTACATTTCTGAGAAGTGTCAAAAAACATGTAACCGGGCTCAGAAGTATGTTAGTAGAGATATACTTCAAGGAGAGTGCACCAACTTAGTCATTTGTTGGAAATTTTCCTTTCCTTATTTGATGTGAATCCTTGAATCTGTTTATCTTTTACTTGCCACGTGAGGAGTCAAACAATCTTCGTGGAATTTAAGTTTTAATTTTGCCCATGTTACCAAGTTTGGATTGTTGCCTTATTTTGTCCATTCAATCAAATTTGGGTCGTTTCCTTATTTTATCCATTCTATCTAGTTTGGGTTTTACACGGGTTATTTCCATGCTTTCGAGTCTGGTTTAATATTATGCCATTCTTATTTGGAATTGTTTCCCTGATGTTTATTTCTGCTCTTGCCTGTATGGATTGTACTCAAAAAATCCACCTTCCGACTAAATCGGAGGGTCTTTCAGCAAAGACTAAAGAAAAGTAGTTCAGATCAAGCCTTTCGAAGGAGTCGAAGGGATGCAGTCAATGATGTGTAGTAGTCCCAGACCTTTCAGAGGGGATGAAGGGTTTCATTTCTCAACATTCAAAGACTTCTTACCTTTTGAAGAGAGTGGAGAATCAAAGCAAGTGCGAGTATCTCTATAATGACCTTTTCGAAAGCATAGTAAGCCTTTCAAACCGATTGAAACACATCCAAGATACCTTTCGACGGTGTTGAAAGTTTTCTGAAGAAAGCAGCACTCATAAGTTGGCAAAGAATGGAAGAAAATTGTTCGAAAACATCGAAGGGAAGCATAACTCTCGACTGCAATCAAACGAGGAGCAACCACTCGTCAAGATCGAAGGGTTCAAAACAACATAGAAAAGAAGACCTTCCGATAAGGCTGAAAGGTCCACGAAGACATAAAGAAATGAAAACTTTCGATAAAGCCGAAAGGTCCATAATAGTAGATGAAAGGCAAGTCTTTCGAAAAAGTCGAAAGGTTCATAACCGCATATAAAAGGAAGACCTTCCGATCCAGTCGGGAGCATGGATTCAAAAAGAGGGCTGTCGACATCTATAAATAAGACCAAGGATTCCTGTTTAGAGATACGAATCCCCTCGTTCTAATCTTGAATTTTCCTAATCAATACATTGTAACCCTAATTGGGTAATGATCTAGGGATTTAATAAAAGGAGAGTTTTTCAAGGATAGAAAAGGGAAGTCATATGCTTTAACAATTACTTTACTGTTTGGTTATATATTTATTGGATTGGTTCCTTCTTACAAGTCCAATAGCATCAAAGAGGCGTCGACAAAGCCGACAACACTTCCGCCTCAAGCAACCACTGTAACCTTCAGAAGCCCTCCAATATACAGTTTAACCTTTCGATAAGGTTGATAAAATGGGCTAAACAACATTGTTAACCTTCTGAAGTGACTAATTTAGAAGCCAAAACCTTTCGACTAGGTCAAAGAGTGACCTTTCTGTATAAATACCTAAGTTTACAAGGTTTATTCCATAAGAAACTGTTCCATACCTTTCAATAAGGATGAAGATAAACCATATAAGTATTCTAACCTTTCGACAAGGTCGAAAGCTTCTTTATACATACAAAGGGGTTTGATATTCTACTTAAACCCAATGAAGGCAATTATCTTAACCTTCCAATAGGGTAAAATCCGACCTCCTGAGGACAAATTCTTGGTAATCCAACCTAAAACCAAGAAGGAAACTCTTAAAGAGGATTTCGCACTAACTCGATAAAGCCGGAAAGTTCCATAACCCTGCACCTAAACATTTCGACGGCGTCGAAAGGTTTGAATCGAAAGATATTTACAAGTGAAGATACAATGGCAATCCTTAAGAGTATCACACCCTTCACCCAAACCATATTAACCCGACTATTTGGAATAACTTTGGGGTGTTGAAAAACATCTACTATCCCCCTTTTTGGCTCAACATACGACCATTTCTCCCTATGTCCATCTACTCAGATTCTTCGGGGTGTTGACCGTAAATTTGGTCAACATTTTGGAGCTAGAAGGAGAGCTTGAACCTCCGAATGGATTCCCCACCTACTCTTCTACTTGGTTAGTCTCTTAAGACTCACTAACTCCTCCTTTTGGATAAGAAAGGATTTATTTTAGATGAAAGACTTACAATTCTTCCAACTACATTTAAAGGATAAGGAATGGATTCAATGTCTGAAACAAGAGAAAGTTTTTGCAAAGAAAAACCGATTCGAGGGTCCACGGAACCTCTAGAAGTAAAGTCTAATCATCAAATAGATTATAACACACACTTACTTAAAGAGAAAACCCTTTGGCTGCAAGCTCTATAGGTAATTGAGAGGAAAAAATGGATCATACCCTATGACTCTTTAGAAGGAGTGTCAACCATTCGATTTAGGATCAACCCCAATCTTTGCTCTCGAAAATGAGAATTCAAGGAAAGAGGACCTATATCAACAAATGAGAAGGACCATTCACTCATATTTCCATGGGACTGTCTTTTAAAAGGAAATAATAAAGGATTATGGCAGTTTTACACATAAATGGAGTAAGATTATAAATGAGGCTGACCATTCAAGGGAAAATCTTGAACGCGTAGAAAAATCCACAACCGAAGAACAAAGGATAATAAAGGAATTACCAAGCGGAAATATAAAGATTACTAAGAAATTTCCGACCGAAACCCTAAGATTGAAAGAAAGCCCTTGAGAAAGGATCAATGAACAATGAAAATGAGACATACTCCTCGAGAAGAAGGACTTAAACCAAGCCATAAAAGAATTGGACGCCAGTCAAAGACGGCTCAAAAGTCAAGATTTCTTAGGGAATATAATCTTATTACCTCAATCAAAGACATCTATATCCGAACCAAAGAAGAATTGAATTATTAGCCTTCTCAGAAAAAGAAGCCAGGATTTGAAAGGAAACTTAAGAGATTATATTGCTACTTTCATCTGATAAACGGACAAAATACAAATCGATGTAAGGTACTTGAAAAAAATGTTTTGACACTTTCTAAGAGAGGGAAAACTTAAACAGATTGTAAAGGATTGAATAAGTTATGGAATAAAATTTCTATTCTCAAAATAAGAGATGTCTACATGGTCGGGAGTAAATTCTCCTTAAATTGGACTACCTAAAATGGTAGTATAACGATCCTGGTTTTGGCGATTACTTATGAAATTAAATTATAATGCTAGTTATAATTTAATAGAGAAATAAAATATGCTAGGATGAAAAATTTGTTAAAATTATTTATTTTGAATAAACAATGGATTTTGGTAAATAAAATAGAATTTTGATGGTTTCGTTGGAAATTAAGTTTGAATATAAGAAATGTGTTGATTTGGAGATTTATTGAATTAATTAATTGAGGCAAAATAATTTAATTCAATATCATTTACTGTAAATAAATAAATAAAGTTGAAATAAGTTTTAAAAACTTTATTGTGTTAGTTTGTGATAAAAATGATCATTACATGGTTTTAATTTGGTAAAATGCAATAATTTTGCAAATTATTGCCAAATGTTGATTTATGTTTATTTTAATGAAATATTATAAAAATAAAAAGGTGGAATTTTGTTCTAAAATCAATATTTGGATGTCAAATATTTTTAACATGGTTTGTTAAGACAATACAAACAAGAGAAGTGATTTCATGTAATTTTTGTTGTTAAAATATTGATTTATTTAAATAAAGGATGTAAGTGAAACTTTTAATTGAAAATAATAATTTAATGATGGAAAATAATTTTAAATGGCTAAATTAATTTTTGTGTGTTGATAAAACATTTTTTTGGTAAACATAAACATATGTGTATAAATTCAATTGGTGGAAATATGTGTAAATAATGAGAATACGATGTTAACATTGAATTAGCTTAGTAAATTAGAATAAATATTGTCTTGAGCTATTAGGTAATGGGTCCAAGCCCATACACACATCTAGAATAAGTTGGAGATTTTTCTAAAAGAACTGTATATTCCTTTTCTCTCTTTTCACTTCTAGCCCTCTCCTGAAAAGCAACCAGTAAAAGAAATAAATGGCCGCTCCTCTTTTATTCTCAACCTAGCTTTAAAATCTAAACAAAATGAAGGATAAATCAAAGAGAAAATTTAGTAAACCAAGATTATAGCAGGTAATCAAAAACCAAAATCACAAATCACAAATCCTCTCATCATCAGTTTTGAGAAGATGTTGTCTGTAATTCATTTCTCCCTTGCTGCATGTTTTTCTTTCTTGTCGGCAATAGGTTTTTGGAGCTCTCATAGCCAAAAAGATTCAAGCTTGCAAGTCTAGTTCATTGGAAAACATATAAGGTGAGTTTAACACACACACGTTTCTTGCATAGATTGAGATTTCAAGGTAAGAAATCTTAATTTTGTTTGTTGCCTGTTCATTAGTGAATCCTGTTAGTAAATTAGGCATATCTCTTTCGTTTTGAATTGGAATCGAGATTTTTTTTTATGTTCTGGAAAGATTAAAATAATTTTAACTTTCATGTTAAACACTTTCAAAAATTCTAAGCATAATTGATTGAAAAATCTGATGCAAACTTGCTGCCCTGTCACTGCAAAATTGTAATTTTCTAAGCTAAATGTCGTTGGTAATTTTAGTATATCTTTCTAATTTGGTTTCCAAATTTGACGATTCTTGATGTTCCTGAAAGATTAGATTATCTACTATAACATTCATGTTTTGGGTTTTTTAAAATTTTATGTTTACATGGTCGAAAGTTCATTCTAGTGTCGCTATCCTGAAACTAAAACGACAGCGATAGTGAACTTCAGATCTGAAAATGGTTTTAGTCAGGACTTTTTCATTCCCTATCGGAATTCGATAATTTTAGATGTTTCGAAAATCTTAGGATATCTTATACAACTTTTTTGTTTCATGTTTTCCTAAATTCTAGGTTTAAAAGGGGGCGAACCGGCTAATCAAGCCGCATGCGCGAGTTCTTTTGTAAAGTTTTGAAAGTTTCCATTGAATTGTTTTTGGATTCGATGATTTTGAGATGATTATAAAAGCCAAACTCCTACTAATAGGAAAGCCGACATTAACATAGAATCATACTATGAATTGACAGTTTCATTTGGATTTTGTTATATGTTAATTTCATTGAATTTTCATTGATTTTCGTTGTTTCTATGCACAAGTTTTCTAAACCTTTTTCGGAAGATTATTTTAATAAAATAGTTTTTGAAATAAATATTTTACAATATTTATAATTATTTTAAAGCTATTAAAATTATATATTCTCTATAATAAAGAGAATTTTAAAGGAATGTTTTGCAAACGGTTTTCTAAAATTGTTTTAAAAACTAATCTTCTCAAAGCAAAGTTGAAACACTCCACACACCTTAATATACCCAAAATGACACACTAAAAGGCGTGGTGAATTATACGTATAACTGAAACTAACAGAGATTAAGATTCACAAGATAAAAATAGGTAAAAAGGAAAAAAAAAACTTATTCAAAACAAAAACTTCATAATTGCTTTATAAACCAAATAAGTGAAATACCAAATACAACATACATGTCTGAAAACCTAATATGTCTCATGAAATAAAAACTTGTAGTCTCAACGGAAATCAGAGAATAAATATCCCTCTCAAATGCCGGTGCAAAAATAGAAAAACGAAAATAAAATTAGGCAAATACATATTAGAATCTTCTCCCAGAAACCTCCAAGTAACCGTGGTCTACTGTCCTCTCCCATGATTGCCTATGGGGAGAAAAGGAAAAAAATAGAGGAGTGGGTCAGACTAAAAGTCTGGTGAATGATAATAACTACAAGAATCTTTAAGAAAAGTAATAGTAATACACTCTTCAATAGTTCTAATATATAAAAGGAAATAAATGAAATAGAAAAGAGAGAAACTAGAAATAAATATGAATAAACTATTGCACAATTAGTAAGATGTGTTAACGTTGATTATTTGCACTTGTCCTTGATCACTGCTTTAATTATGGTGAATTCCTAATCCTATAATTAGGCTAAAATCCTAAGCCTACCCTTTGATCGGCCTGCTACTCCATAGAATCTACAGTGGACTGGACAATCCCTACACAGTAGACTTTGATGTCTATGAAAGACACACTTACTAAGTGCTTGAAACGGGCAATGATTAATGAGCCATCACTGGAAGCCGCAGATGTGACCACCACTAAGCTCGCGTTCCTTTTGTTCCCTTTATTGACCTTTTATTTACCCTAGACAGCATAAGCGTGTCCCTCGCCTCACTTCAAGAATATGTGAAGTGCCTCGTCTCACTTTAGGGTTATGCGAAACACTGTATGCATAGAAAAATAGGAAAAAGCTGTTGGTACTGGTCCCTATCAAACAATAATCTAGTTGCTCCCCTTGTTCAAACACCCTTGATTTGAACTACCATAGAATGACCGCTTACTACCACTATAAGCATATGCGTACCCCCACGCCTCACTTCAGGATTATGTGCAGCACATCATCTCACTTCAAGATTATGTGAAACACCGTAACCATAGAAATATTAGGGGGAAGCTATTCGGTACAGGTCCTACTCTTATCTTTGCTTGCTAACTTAGATAAATTATTTAAATAAGCCTTCATTTTTATCAATTACTATTATTGCTTATTAATTTATCCTAAGTCCAAAAATAAACACCATAGTTTCCATAGTTTATTAGTTTATAACTTACGTTATAATCATGCTTATTATTTAACCCAATGTCTAAGTGTGAAAATAAGCTTCTTTCTTCTTTTATTCTTTTTAGTTATAATTCTAGGTTATAACTAGGCCAATCTTCTTAATTTAGTCTAATTAATATCATAATTAGGCATAATTTCGGTCTAATTTCGTATATATTATAGTATTTATAATTTTCATCTTATATTCCATTATTTTAGATTTCATATAATTTAACACAATTTCACGTTAATTCTATTCTAATCCATACGCGAAGATGAAGAAGGAGGAATAAAAGAAAATTGAAAATAAAAGGAAATCCAAGGCGTAAGAAGATGATGTAAATAATGCATAAATAACTGTAAATAAACTAAAATACGTAAATAAATGAAAATTAATTGAAAAGAATAGTTAGAAGAAATAGACTGAAAATAATTCTAAAAACTGTAGATAAACTACTAAAATGGTTACTCTAGAAATTGTAGTAAAACTATAACTATTGGAAACCCTCTTATTATAAATTACTTAAAAAAAATTTAAAATAATTACAATCACTCACCTCTGGCCCTTAGCTCTTCCCGGATCCACTTGAGGTTGTTAAATATTTTTATTTAGGACAATTTCCTCCTTAGAAAATTATTCCTTTTAGGATCCTTCCTAAAAAGATGAACCCAAGCGGAGAAAATCTAGAATTATAAAAAATGTTAGACCTATGGTTCTATTTATAGATGTAGAATTGGATCTCGGACCATTTGATTTAAGGATTGAACAGGATGAAACCATGTCATGGGATGAACAAGAACCATCGAATGCAAGAATGGAAGGAGCGGATTGAGTGAAAGAATGCAAAACAACGCATAGGAGGCTTTTGGAACGAAGTATTTTTCTTCATTCCTCAAACGTTAGGCGAATAGACTGCCCATAGGCACGGTCGACTGTTGCCTTGGGATGGTCGACCTCTTGGTCGACCACCCAACATATATACATAAATATTTTTTTAATCTTGTTTATTCCGTTTCTTTCTCCTATTAACTCGAATTCTGACGTTCTATATATGGAAATTGACCAGAAAATTACCACGGACACAATTTGCAGCTCCCGTGACATAATTCTTATAATTTCATAAAGTTATTTTATTATTTAATTAATTAACGAATTAACTAATTATTGCGGGTAAATTTCGGGTTGTTACATTCTCTGTCCTTAAGGGATTTCGTCCACGTAACCTCTACGGATAAAAGAATGTACTAAATATTTTCATTCAATTCTAAACCAACTACTCAATCATCAACCATCCATCCATTGTCCTTAAATTTTTCTAATGCAACTTATGATACTTATGCAATTAATGTAGTGTAAATGTCCCTAACTAATGCAAAAGATTAGGCAGCCCACTGATTCAGTTGACCTCCTTTTATGCAATCATGTCTGTGCCGTGTATCCAGACGAATGCGAACTGATAATTCTATATGCACGCTACAAACATCATCCAAATGCAACAACCATGTGATAATCATTCATTTATGGCAACCATAGAAATAAATTTAAAATGCACACACATCCATATGCATATGCTCTAGTGTCCTAATTAGACCAATCTCTAAAGTATGCATCCATTAGCATCCACTAGCAAACATTTGTAATCACTAGCATACATCATTCATAACATGTTCTATTAACATGTTTACATTAAATCCAACCATCCACAGGTTAAATCCTAAGTTCTACCCACCCGAAGGATAATAAAGGAAAGAATCTATTCAAAACTAAAGATGGAAATAGAAAATTCTAAAAACTTATTATCAAAGGAATGTAGATAAGAAATACGAATTTTCTCCCAATCAAACCAATCCTCCCCCGAAGTCTTCTTAACAATGTCAAAACCAAGGCAATACCTCTGTAGACCCTATCCAGCGCGAAGACGACTTGCGCGGTCTTTCATAAAGAGTTTCAAAAGGTGTCATTCTAATGCTAGCTTGAGAACTACTATCTTATGTGAATTCCACTAAAGAAAGATGTTTTTCCCAAGTTCCTCCAAAATCAAGAATATCCATTCTCAACCATGTGTGCCTTACTACCTTACTTATTTCACTTTACTGTCTTCTTTAGTCTGCACACATGAAGCAACATTCCTAGGTTCTTACTAGTGTCCTATACATTTCATGAGAACTTCTATCATTACTTCCAAAAGTAATCACTACTATCCCCTACGTGGTCTTGCATTTTTTCCATTACACCTAGAAAATGATTTCTCTATACTCCATATTTATAAGAGTTTGGTTGGGTATTTATTGTTTCAATAACTAAGACTTCTAAAATTTCAAAACAACAAATACCAAAATCTTTGTCTTTAAAAAGTGTTATTTTTGAGTTTCCATTAAATTCAAAAATACTTGGTTACTTAACATTATTTTCCAACCTAAAGGGAAAAAGTTTCAAATTCTATGTCTAAAAATTATTCCTCTTTTTTTCTTTTGATGCCCTTTTCAGTTTTCTATAAAAAATTGAATTTTCAAATTCTACTTTCATTAAGTTTTTCATTTTCAAAAACTTACTTACTTTTTCACCAAACCATTTTATTTTAAAATATCTTTAAACTATTTTATATGTTTTCGAAACATCTTCTTATTATACCTTACGGTCTTATATCTTAATATATTGGAACTACTTTCTCAAATGAGAAATTATTAGCGCTAAAATCTTATATGAACCTTTTAAAAGAGAATTTCATGTTTATGTGAAACTACAAGGAACTTATTATATTTTTTTTGAAATAGGCTATACAAAATACGGTGCTTTTCATACCTTGTATATCTCTTTCATGTATTCCTTGTAACTTGCAAAAAACATTTTTATTGGTTTCATAGAAAATTATACCATTATTATTTTCATTCCAATAGATTAAAGTATGCTTGATTTATATTCTTCCATGATAAATATCTAACTTACATACTTTTCTTTCAAAAAAACTCATCTTCAAAATTGTTTTAAAATTTCCATAACTTCCAAAACACTTCCTTATACTTATTAAAAATAATAAGTGTACTTTACAAACTATTTTGTTCTTATACTTAGAAATCATCCTTTAAAATACATTTTTTTGGGTTACTATGAATGTTGCGTAAAAAACCGTTACCACAACCCAAAAATACTAGTGTATGGATTCAATTAAATAAATACCAATGAATCTCATTTACCCATGTAAAAATATTTCTCTTGGGAGTCACTTATTATAAAAATCGTATTATTGACTATGCTCCTCTTATTTTTCATGAAAACATTTATTACAACATTAAAAGTTGTAATCTACATTTTCGATACTTGATACACTGTACGTTTTTTATATTTAACATCTTGGTTTACTTACAAATAAACTAGTAAGATATATATATATATATATATATATATATATATATATATACACACTCACTCCATAATTCTTCAAAAAGAATTCCAATTTTACATTATATAACAATCAACTCAAATTTCATACCATTCTTCTAAAAACCCAAATTATTTTCTAGAAGAAAATATTAACAATGAAATTTTCAATTCTAACAGTTACATTTTTTTCTCTCCACTTTTTATATTTTCAAAAATTTCATTCTATTCGGATTGGCATAAAGTGAATTTTGTCCTTACTAACCAAGGAGTCTTTTTCTTAAATCTTGGAAATCCCATTTCCTTACTAAAGTCTTATGTTAGATTTATTCTAAGGTATACCGTTAAACCCACTTATATGAAACTATTATAATTTTTGTAACTATCTACCCATGGGTTTTCATCTTTTCTTATCAGCTAAACCTATTGTATATCCCCCAATCTTTCCCTACCTCTCTTTGAAATTCCATAATCTGTTCCTAAATGTACCAAACCATTTCTTAAATCCCTACGATGTGTAGACATTCTCTATGCCCCAATAAACGCACTTCAAAAGTGATACTTTAAGAACCCTATCTTCAGCTGATGAGCATGAAGCATACAAAAAACCTCCTTTAGACGAATAACATGCTCTCCCATCTTTCTTGAAAAACACCTAAATTTCTACCATGAATACCACCACGAACTCTACTTTAGGACATCTCTAAAAACATGGTTCATCAAATCTATAGAATATGCTGGGACATTGGTTAGCCCAAAAGAGATAATCAACCACTCAAAGAATCCGTCGAGTGTCCTAAATGCAGTCTTAGCAGTGCTGCCATCAGCTACCCTAAGCTGATGAAATATAATGGCTAGACCAAGCTGAGAAAATACTAATGAGTCAACAAACAAGAAAAGATCATCTATCTTAGGGAGTGGATAACGCTTCTCATTTGTGAGCTTATTCTTTCTCTATACTCAATGCAAAGTCGAAGAGAACAACCTGCATTGGTAGCGAAGACGATTGGCACTTCCTATTTTTATATATTTCTTCTTATGAAACATTTCTCAAAAGCTCACGGATCTGCTTGCTTAGGCGCCCTATGCCCTACGGGTAATGCCACTGGCTAGCAAAATAAATCCTGAAGCCATTATCTCTCTTAGGGGGGTAGTTCCCTAAACTCCTCAAAGATGTATGGAAAATCTCTGACGATGGGAACCAAATTCAACTCTGATGATGATGAGTCGAGGGAATAAAGGAAGCTTAACATAACTGACTCTTGCGGGTTGCAAGAAATCTCGAGGGACCTACAGATGCTTGTCTCTAGTCTAATAACTCTCCTCACGCAATCTAATATAGCTCCATATATGGATAGCCAATCCATTCTCAAAATCATCTCATACCCTGAAACTCCCAAAACATAGGCATTGTAGTCAAATTCTACGGCTAGGATAAAAATTTCAAACCCCTACAAACCATAGCCAAGAGCGCCAATTCTCCTATGGGGTTTGAAATAAAGATGGGATCTACTACCAAAGAAATGTCTAAGTGCAAAAAATCCACATGAGAACTAGAGATAAAAGAGTGTGCTGCTCGAGAATCGAAAAGAGTCCAAATAGGAAAATCAGAAATAGAAATCAAAATTTCCTACCTAGATTTGGTCTGCTGCTGGAAGGTGCTGTATCCAATGTCTGAATCTGCGTTGCAGGTGCATTCATTGCCTGCCTCGTTTTTTGAGGACAAATCCTATTAAAGTGACCAAGCTGCCCACAATTGAAACACCTGCCCTTCATCATCTTATTCTTACAGTCCCTTGCGTAATGACCAACCAGTCCACAGCTATTGCATTTCTCGCCTTTCTTGATCCGCTTCTAAGGTCCTCCTTCTTCCCTCCTGTCCTTATCCTTCCACTACTTCTTAGAGCTTGTAGAACCTTTTCAAACTCCCTCTTCTGCTGCCAAGATGTAGGCCGAACACTATGTCGGTCCTCCAAACCTAACCGCATAAACCTTTGCTCCATCTTCTTAAAACTAACCCACGTCTCCTCAAAATCCTCTATGTCAGAAAACGTTTTGCATCCTGTACTAGTGAAGTCCTGACATAGCTGAGAAAAGGGGGCTGATGTGGGTGGATTAAAGGGATTTCCATCTACTGGTGTTGTATTGAGCATTTGCTCTTGCACCCCTGGTACCGTAGCTCTACGGAACCAAAAAGCCATTCTATGCAAAGAAAAGAGAATTTAGGCTTGAAAGAATCGAAAGAAGATTGCACTAGACTAGGAGGGGATTTTTTTATAAAAAATCTTTTGTACTTAAAACTATTTCTAAGAGTTCCTTTCAAAAAAATAGTTTTAAAACAAGTTATTGGAAAATACTACTTTTAAAATAAATTTTTAGGGATCCTGTAACCTTAGGCTCTGATACCATTTGAAATAATCCCGCACCCCTTAATATACCCAAAAGGACACATTAAAAGACGTGGTGCATTCTAGGTATAACTGAAATTAATATAGACTAAGATTCACAAGACAAAAATAGGTAAAAACAGTGGAAATTAAAATAATAACTTATTCAAAGTAAAAAATTCATAATTGCTTCATAAACCAAATGAGTCAAATACAAAATACAGCATACATGTCACAAAACCCAACATGTCTCATGAAATAAAAACTCGTACTCTCAACAGAAATCAGAGTATAAATATCCCTCTCAAGTGCCAGTACAAAAACAGAAAAACGAAAATAAAAGTAGGGAAATACATATCAGAATCTTCCCCAGAAACCTCCAAGTAATCACCTGATTTACTGTCCTCTCCTTTGATTGCCTATGAGGGTAAAGGGAAAAAAATATAGGAGTGGGGAAGACTAAAAGTCTAATAAATGAAAGTAACTGTTAGAATCTTTAAGCAAAGTAAAAGTAATAGACTCTTCAATAGTTCGAGTATATAAAAGGAAACAAATGAAATATAAAAGAGAGAAACTGGAAATAAATACGAATAAACTATCGTTCAATTCGTAAGAAAGGTTAACTTTGATTGTTTGCACTTGTCCTTGATAGCTGCCTTAATTAGGCTGAATTCCTAGTCTTATAATTATGCTGAAATTGTAATTCTAACCTTTGATCGGCCTGCTACTCCATAGAATCTACTATGGACCAAACATTCACAATAGACTTTGGTGTCTAAGAAAGACACACTTACTAAGCTTGGAACTCATAACAATTTATGAGCCATCATTGGAAGCTACACGCGTGACCACCACTAAGCTCGCATTCTTGTTGTTCTCCCTTTTGACCTTTTTTTTTACCCTAGACAGCATAAGCGTGCCCCTCGCCTCACTTTGAGATTATGTGAAGCACTCGTCTCGCTTCAGGGTTATGTAAAACACCGTGTCCATAGAAAAATAAGGAAAATGCTGTTGGTACCGGTCCCTATCAAACAATAATTTAGTTGTGCCTCTTGTTCAAACCCCCTTAGTTTGAACTACCATAGATTGACCGTTACTACCACTATAAGCATATATGTGTATCCCTTGCTTCACTTCGGGATTATGTGAAGCACCTCGTCTCACTTCAGGATTATGTGAAACATCGTAACCATAGAAAATTTAAGGGAAAGTTATTTGGTATAGGTCCTACTCTTCTCTTTGCTTATTAACTTGGATAAATTATTTAAGTAAGCCTTTATTTTTGTCAATTACTATTGTTGCTTATTAATTTATCCTACAACACCATAGTTTCCATATTTTATCATAGTTTCCATTGTTTATCAACTTTTAACTTATGTAATAATCATGCTTATTACTTAACCTAAGGTCTAAGTGTGAAAATAAGCTTCTTTCTTCTTTTATTCTTTTTAGTTATAATTCTAGGTTATAACTAGGCCAGTTTTCTTAACTCAATCCAATCAATATCACACTTAGGCATAATCTCAGACCAATCTCATTTATATTACAATTTTTATAATTTACATATTATATTCCCTTATTTCAAATTTCTTATAATTTAATCCAATTTCATGTTAATTCTATTCTAATCCATACGGAGAGAAAAAGAAGGAGAAATAAAAGAAAACTGAATGTAGAAGGAAATCCAAGGCGTAAGAAGAAGATGTAAATAATGCATAAATAATAGTAAATAAAATAAAATGCTATAAATAAACTATAGATAAATAGAAAAGCTAGAAATAAACTGAAATTAATTGGAAACAATAGTTAGAAAAAATAGACTGAAAATAATTCTAAAAACTATAAATAAAGTACTAAAAATGTTACTCCAAAAATCGTAGTAAAACTACAACTATTGAAAACCATATTATTTTAAATTACTTAAAGAAATTTAAAATAATTACAATCACTCACATCTGGTCTTTAGCTCTTCCCTTTAGGTCTTCCTGGATCCACTTGAGGTTGTTAAATATTTTTATTTAAAACAGTTTCCTTCTTGGAATATTATTCCTTTTAGGGCTCTTCCTGAAAAGACGAACCCAAGTGGAGAAAATCTAGAATGAGAAAAGGTGTTCGGCCTAGGGTTCTGTTTATAGGTGTAGAAGTGGAACTCGAACCATTGGATTTGAGGATTGAACAGGATGGAACTACATCATAGGCTGAATATGAGCCATCGGATGCAAGAATGGAATGACCGGATTGAGTGATAGAATGCAAAACAACGCATAGGAGGCTTCTGGAACGAACTGGAACGAGGTAATTTTCTTCGTTCCTCAAACGTTAGGTGGGTCAACCTTGAGGTCGATTGCTCATAGGGCACGATCGACCGGTCGGTCGACCGTTGCCTGGGGATGGTCGACCTCTTGATCGACCTCCCAACGTATGTACATTAATGTTTTTTATCTTGTTTATTCTGTTTCTTGCTCCTATTAACTCGGATTCTGACATTCTTTATATGAAAATTGACCAAAAAATTACCACGAACACAATGGTGCAACTACCTTGGCTCAATTCTGATAATTTCACAAAGTTATTTTATTATTTAATTAATTAACGAATTAATTAATTTTTACGGGTTTAATTTTGGGTTGTTGCAAAAGTATTTTCTATATAAAATACACATTTTTGTACTCTTTAAGTGTATGATGAAGAGAATTAAATGATTTAGTAAAATGTGGTATGGGACACATGCATTTACTTTTTCAGTAGATTCTCAACTTGTTCGTTCGAAGCTACACATTCATTGACCTTCGAGTTGTATATGTCGATGATATGAGGCGATTATTGCGATTAAATGATTTTGTTTTCTAGTGTGGCATTGACTTGCAGTTAGTAAACCATTAAGTGAGAACGTGTGGTATGGGACGTACAGTTACCACTTTTTGGGTTACTATATGGAAGTTGGTGACATATTCCAATGGTGGTGATGCCGGGTACTAGGCTGGTTGGCCATACATTGATTGGTGGGTCAAACATTCAACTGGTGGGTCGATTAAAAGTATGGTGGGACTTTATTTAGATTGGTGGGTCTATTATAGTACTCAAAAGGCTTTCGCCATTTACTAAAAAGCATACAACGGTGTTATGGATCCACCTTTATTATATATTTTGGTGATTTTTAAACATTTACACCTTTTATTTGGTATTGGCTTTATACACAGCCTTAGTGCTTTATGGTGATTTTATAAACAAGGTGACTATATTTATGTTGTTGTAAACTCTTATACGAGTTCAATATGGTGTTTTGGTGATTTCGATCTTGGTGTTTATTGGTGTTATGATTTTCTATCGCTTAACCTTATCAAGTAAGCGAATTGGTGTTGATGGAAATAGGTGTTGTTATTTATTAAATGAGGTTTATGTGTTTTGAACTCTTAACCGAGTTCCATGAGTTATGTGATTTATGTGTTTTGAACTCTTAACTGAGTTCCATGAGTTATAGATTTCTGATATTACTGTGGTTTTCTTTTGAGTTTTTATATGATTTTATCCTAATTTATATTACGAGTAACCATCTAAGAAGGAAACATCAGTATTGAGAAGGTGTCATTCATGAGTTAAACCTTGTGATAATTTAGTGTTTACCATCACTTGGAATTTACGTAAATCTGAGTTTATATCATTCCTTTTGATTAAAGGAATGTTTCCTTAAGAGAAATTATATCTCATTTATCATCTATTAATCGGTTTATGTAAGCTAGACTGACCCATGTGTTTTTTATACATAGGTCAGACCGAGTTATTTCAGGTTAGCCATCTTCTGTTGAATACTGCTTTGGATTATCTATTAGTGGTCTTTTGTATAGTTTTGTAGTCTTTGTATAGTTTTGTGGTCTTTCTGTAAACTTTGACATGTACTTATTCATTTATAGTTTTGGCGATATAGGTCAACGTTTCATTGAGAGATAGAGGAGAAATCGAAGGAGGAAACTTACTACTTATGGTGATATAGGTTGGATGTACAGGTGGCATGTATAGGTGCACGAGAGTAATTAGAGATTTGGAGAGGATAATTATTAAGGTGATTAGCATTTTAATTAGTTAATTAATTATCTTATTAATTAAATTGGCCATATCTTTTGCATACGGGGTCCGTTTCGGATGTGGTTTCTTGCGTTGCACTCATGTTGGAGAGATATATGTTTTAGCCATAGTTTGGATAGCATTTGTTGTGGTAAGCGATATTATCTTTCACCATACTATGATAGGTTATATAGTATTAGATCGACATTCTGGAATGGTTTTGGTTTTAAAGTGCGAATTTCCTACACTTAAACACCTATTAGGATTTTACAAATAAAATAAAATTATTTGAAATGGTTTTATATCAAATACAATATTTTCCTCATCGATATGCCATTTTAACGAAATTATTACATTTGGACTATTTTTGATATGATCGCCTCATTAGTTGATATGGATGTAATATACATGTTGTATGCATGTTGTTTGGATGTACATATTATTGCTAGTTGTATGTTTGGTTGTTTAGCTTTTTTTGTTGTTTTTGGTTTAAAGCGCGATTTAGAGGAGATCGAGTGTTAGGGAATATCTTGTGTGTTGGGATTTCATACACGCAAATATCTAACAAACGAGATAGGTTGTAGAGGAGGGTTGGGATACATTTCGACTGATCGGAAGGCGGAAGATGAGGCATTGGACTTTGAGATGGATGTCGGACGTTTTCGTTTGAATTTACTTATCCATTATGGTTAAGTATATGACCAAAGTGGTTGGTACTAACTATTGTAGAGTGGTCAATGTCCATCACTATTGTTGATTAGCGATTTGGCCGACTTTGGCATAGGCGTTAAGGAGATTGTATGGTGTGTGATGTGATGATTTATTCGTATGACCTACTTATAGTCTTCATTTTGTTGCTATAAGGTAAGCGATTGAGATGGTGAGGTGATGATGTGACGCTTTGATGTGTGAGTTGGTAGTTTGGATTATGACTCGATGGTGTATGTAGTAGGTTTTGAGGTTGATAATTTCATGACTCTGTAGATCGTGTGGGAGGTGTTGGCTCGATCGCATTATGAGAGGATGGCGATGTAAAAGCATGGTGAAAAGCCTATATCTTCGGTTTTTGACTTATAGTGGGAGTAGGTACCAAAGATTAGACATTCTGTATCTTCAGTTTGTGAGTCATGAAGGGAGTAGGTACCGACGAGGCTCATGGGTGAGAGCTATGGAGTGGAGGAACAAGGTGGATTCCAGGATAGTGGAAATTGGATTGAGGGATTTGGGCTTGGATCTGAATTGTGCGAGTATGGCTCGGGTTGGCAACTTAAAGTGTTTTCTATTATACTTAAAGTAGGGGTATTATATTGGAGATGCCTCAGTAGCGAGGGACCGTAGACCATGGACCTGTGGCTTTGGGTCAAGTGTCTAGCTTTGGGCTATGAGATAGCTATTGAGATTTAAGCTGCGTGATACGTGAGTACGATGAAACCCGAGATTTTTCCACCACTCCCTAGTAGTATGGAGGCTATACGAGTTATCATATATTTAGAGCATAATGGGTGACAGTTAGTATTGTTTGAGGATTCTATATTTGTTATGGTTGCTTCACTAGCCATTTGTCACCTTAGGGATGTCACATTAGGTAGGTATTGTGCATTGGGATACATATACACCCCAATTTTATTTAATATGTAGTAGGTATTATGGATTGAGATACCTATGCACCCTAACAATTTACCGAGTGTGGAATACCCCTTTTATGATGTTGTAGAGTAGCATATTATCGATGTTATATGCCAACTCTTTAGTTGCAGGGATAAGTCGGCTATGATTCGTATACCCTCTGTTCTATATACTATATCAACTTTTATACTATTTTGAGATTGTTTCTTGCTCACACCAAATAGTTATTTGGCCCGAGGTTTTATATTTTGCTTCTTATTATCTCCGGTACTCTTAGAGGGTAGATTAGAGAGTAGGTGTGAATGGAATATGGGGTTCTGTAGATGGATTAGCAGGAGATGACGTTTACTCATATTTATATTTGAGTTTATTATCGTATATTCCATCATTTAATACTACGGAGCTTGATAGTGTTCGACTTACTATTGTTAGAGACAATTATTAGTTGGGTTTATGTATCAGTTATATAAACACTTTTACTTTTGTTGTATAACTCTGTAGATCATATACTTTGATGGTTAGTTCACATTGTTATTACTGTCTCAACTGTTTTATATCTATCTTGACTATTATATTTTATCTAATATAATGTGAGATATACGACATGTTATGTGATCATTTGATATTTATTTTTTCTTCTTTTTCATTATCTTCTCTTCTATTTATATTCTTTACTTTTTCTTTCCTTTGACAATTGTTCTACTCATTAGGTGTATGGCAGTTGTTACATTTGATATCAGAGCTTACAGTTACATGATTAACTTGAGCTGATACCACGATTCAGTAGAGATAAGGTGTGAATTATCGCCTTAGACTAGATCTAGACTGTATGCATATACAAGAGAGTTTGTATTTGTTATATATTTTGGTACTCAAAACTATATAGTAGTATATTTAGTGTATAAGTTCAATTGCACACACAAGGAGTATTGATGCAGTTGCTTTGTGAGAGGATGACCACCCCTCTTATATAGTAGGAATGATCTACATATGAGAAATACTTCTATTGGTTATATTTTTCAGAGTTGAGGAGTGGGTGGGATCGGGGTCACTAACCCTGATTGATAGAATATGTTTGTAAAGATGGTGATAATCATTTTCTGGAATGCCTAAGTTGCTCTAAATGATTATGGTATTCAAGTGCATATGGTTAGAGTCGACTTTACCAAGCTGTTTAAAGACTATAGGAATCTAGAATGAAGGCCATTCCTAGGAACAAAGTCGGCTATTGAAAGGCATGATTGGATGGTTACTTGTAAGAGGATCTTCGACGAATTGGAGTTAGATGACGCAATGAGGTAGAAATCAACCTCTAAATAACACAAGGGATGAACAATGAAACAATGGAGTGCCTCTATAGCTTCGATTCCTAAAGATCGATTTATTTAGGATTAGTTTATAGTTTGCTTCGAAGAATGAAAAGTTCAACATTAGGTTGAGTGATCATCTTAGGAAACGATTTGTTAGTCGTACTGATGAGGCATTCGAGAAGATGATCGAGAAGGGTTTATGATGAGAGAGCCTGTACCCAGTGTAGAAGGGTTGTCCCAAACTAGCTACGTAGGGATAAAACATGGAAGTATATGCACTGATTGTTGTTTCCATTTCATAAAGTGCTCCATCGATGAAAGAGAAGGAAAATGACATTATTATTTAAAATAATGTTTCCACTTATGGCTTTTCCATATATATTTTATTTGACGTCGAGGTTTCGTATTCCTTCATATTTAGTGATTTGATAGACAGATTGATATTGAAACTTGAGTTGTTAGTTAAGCGATCTTTGATTATGTCAGACCTAGTTAGGGGCTCAGCCAACCTATACATGGTTTGTCGAGATTTTGTCTTATCGAGTCATGGATGTTTGTTTGTTGGTTTGCTATTGATTTGCTTTGGGTTTTAATTGGGTTCGGTATTATAGTTTGAGAATGGACTAACTGTAGGGGATACGTAATAGTGGTGGATTGTAAGAGGCCGTTGGTGACAACTTGGTCGTGGAGAAGCAAATAGTAGTGATTGGTTACCTTCAGGGGATGGGGTATGATTGGCTTTCTATATTCACTCAATATTTCACATGATAAGTTGTCGTCTATGCTTGTAGCTAAAGATTGTCTAGACATATTCGATGAGGTGACCGGATTACCACCTGTTTAACAACTGTTTTTCTATGAGTTAGAAAATCTTCGATAAATTTTAATTAAAATTAACCGCAAATGCACGGCGTATAATGTTAGTACCTGACGAATGCCGGTTGATTCGTAGGGAATTGTTTAGATTTTAAAATTCTAGTCAATCAAATTATACCTAATTTGAGATTGTGATTAGCTAAAAATGTAAGAACTAGCTAGAAAAGGTGAATGAAAATATGAGTTTAGAAAACAATTCAGAGGAAAATCCACTCTTATATTTTTGTAATTAATAAACAAGTAATCTATGGTCTCTCTATTTTGATCTTAAATGGAATTAGTGACGTATTTATCATAAGTATGGTTTATTTATGTTATTAATTAGTATAACTTAAACCATCAAACTATAATACAACACATAAAACCACTTATCAATTTTAATGAAAATGAAGTCAAAGCAAAAGTTATTTTAAGTATGATCTATTCACTATTGTATTTAGTAAAATAGATCATCAAATTTTGGTTCTACTTTAATTTCATAATCAAAAATCAATTAGTAAAATGATGATATAAATTGTGTTCATGTGGAGTAAGCATAGCCCATTTGTAATTACAACATAGACTATCAAATTCCATTTTATAAACTTACATCAACATTCATTTTCACGAAGTATAAATGAGACCATAAATCACAAATTATGTATACTTTTAGAGAGCTTCATTGCCCCTGAATTTAAAGGGGTTTAGCTACTCATTTGTGTTATCCAATCAACACATGTAAATTTCAACATTTTAGAACAAGCAAAATGAAAGCTATTTAAAATAAAAAAGAATTACAGTACTTGCATGAAAATAAAACTATGCTACTAACATGAAATGAAAGAGCATGTAAATAAAAATGAACAAGAAAATAAAATAACACTACACCAAATCAGTGATTTTGCAACAGTTTATATTTATTAATTGCCAACACTTATAAATGCTGCAAACTCCTAATGGTAAAAAAGTGTTAGGATACCGAAAAAGTGTTGGTGAAAATAAATACTTTTATGAATAAACTTTGTAACACAAATAAGTGTTATCGTAGTTGGTAAAAATGTAAATAGTTTATTAATAAGAGGAGTCTTCTGTAATTTAGACGTGCATTCTCTTCTCACGCTTATCCATCCATTTCCAGACATATTTCGGTCGCATAAAATTTAATTTAGGGTTTTCTCTTCCTCCCAAAATCAATGTCGATTCAACCACTTCTTAAAATCAACGGCACTTCATCCACTTCCCATTATCGAACGCCGACTACAACCACTTCAACGATGCCGACTTCAATTTGCTTTGCGTAGGTTCTTCTTCCTCTCTATTTTTTTTCACCTCTTAGCTTTGCTATAGGTTCTTCTTCTACTCTATTTTTTTTCTTTTCTCTGAACTTTTGAGTGGTAGTCTGTTGAGGAATAAATGATGCATTTTACAATGAATCTGATCGATTCCTTTGAATTTTCCAAAGCCGTTTGGCATTAGTTGAGCTCAAATTGATGCTTCGTCTTCCCCTTACACCTTAGCCGTTGGTCCCGACTCCCTAGCCGCTGTTTTTGTTTTTCAGAACTAGTTGTTTGAGATTTGATGTTTTTATTTAGAGTAAGTTGTTTTTTGGAATTGCAAAAAAAATTAGTGGATCCGGTAGCTATTTCAGAGATCTTCTCAAATCAATAAATATAATCAAAGCCCGGTAACAGAAAACTTGCATCTGAAACACAACAACCTTATCATCCAGAATGATGTTGACCGTGGAGAACGTGCCAGGTAGCGACCTGGCTTTAACAAATTGCACGTTTATCTCATTCAATGACCTGAGTAGATTTTCTGGTCGTGGATCCGACAGTGCTTAAGCTGTAATTGGGGATTCTTTGGTGTACACTTTACGATATCCTTATATGAAGTATGAACCTTGATATTTATTCCCAGCTTCGTTGTGATGTTAATTTTGTATTGTTAGACAATTGGGTTGATTAGGGACATAGAGTTGAAATGTTCTGAATATAACACCCGATAATTAAAACTATATTTGTAATAACAAGTAAATGTTGTAACAAAGTAATCAATAAAGACGTTGGGAAAGAAAGCACACTATAGATTGACATGATATCCTTTTAAACGTGATTTTTGAGGTGAAAATGCGATATATTTTGAATGGTTGACACTTTCTTCCATTTTAGAAGTATGATTTCATTCCAGATGTAGAGTTCAGCATTAAACACATCAAAAATATGTATAAAAATAAATCAACATGTTATGGAAGATAAGTGGATTTTAGTTTTATTTTTTTGTTTGCTTATATTAGTATAGATGGCTTATTCGTCCGTACTTTTTTCTTTTCAAAACCTCTCGTATTTTATTTGGATTTTGAATAAAATCTTGTATCCTGAAGCTGGAAATATCAGTACTGCACGTGCAGTATAGAATCACTGGACCTAGCTGCAAATTTGAGTAATGTAAATCTTTGGTTGATTGATTTATAATGTGAATTTATTCTTAAATTACTTTTAATGTGGAAGTAATCCTTGACTAATACATACTGCTCATCAAAAAATTAACGAAGGTCGAATTGGCTTGAATGCCATCCAACGATACCTTATCAAGGTTTCTACCGATGATCAAATATCCATCAGTAGGTTTAATTCTTAGCCTATTTGTATTTCTTCGCTTGCTTACAAGCTCGCATGTAGTACCTTTATAGTCGCCATTCTTCTTATTATGCATTATTATATGTAATATCAGGTTTGTCCCACCGGATAACTTTGACATGGCGATACTTTCATTGGAGTTAGATTTTGTCAAAGCAAAGGGTAACAGAACTGAAAAAGTGAGTTTCTTTTGTACGAGTAAATGATTTAATTGTATTCTTATGTGGGTTATTCTAATAAGGATCTTTGCATTTCATATAGACGCGGTTGTTCTTTCCCAACGGCTGAAAAAAAGATTCATGGACCAGGTAACCTATGTCCATTTCTTTTATGTCTTATATATTCCATTGCCTTTCTAGTTAGGTGCATGTATATTTGAATGTGTTATAACTGAACCTACCTAAAATGCTCTTATGTTTTAGTCATCGTTAGCTTTGATGTGTTGTAAAGCCATATAAGAACGTTAGGAACAAGCAAACCAATAATGGTAGCAACGTTTGGATCTTATTTTACTCTATGAGCCTCTATGTATTGTTCTATATGTGTCTGTGCCGGTGTCCTTTGCTAACTTTGGTTACTCGTTTATTTAAAATAAAGCTATTTATTTAATGATAATTGGTTTAAATCAATTAGAGTGTCCAAATAAAATCGCCTTTGTCAAATAGTACTTACCAACTTGAACTAGGCTAACTGACATGGTGTTTCTGTGTCTAGTTTCTACCATAGTTCAGTAATTGGATATTATGTGTGTATGCTTGTGTGTGCGCTCCTTGTATATACCTTCCATCTATAATACATGTTAGCATTTGTTCTGAACTTGAATTTTCTTGGATGCAACAGTATGAAGAAGTTCATTGCAAAAATCTTCTCTAAACTGGATGTTATTGTTGGTGTAGATTTTATTTTTGTTAAGGACAATCAATCAAGAATATGCCAGTGCATCAGTCACATCTCTAGTAACTCTTCTCTTCCAAATTTACTTTAACCTTCTACTGAAGAAATTTCAGCAATTTCTATGTATGCAGTAGGCAGTCCAAAGAATTTTGAATCAAATTGCAAATCGAATCATGGAGAAAGATGTTGTTTTAGCACTTCAACTGCTGCGGATGGATTTATGGATGGCACCACTGATTTAGATTGTCTTGTAAAACTTATTTTTATCATATTTGTATTATTATATATACAGTAATGCATCTAATTTTAGTTCTTCGTCAGTGATATGCCTTGAACATGTTCCGTATATATGAGAAGTGCAGTGAGTATGCACATACAACTATACAAATTATGATTTAAAGGAATTTGTTTTTTTTTTTGAACAAGTTCTGTTCTTTATAGGTACTACAGATGTCCAAACAGAGAACAAAGGACCAACTACATCGATGATATTGAGTAGTTTTGGAAACACATTTGATCCATATGGCGCTACCTGTACTCCTCTATATCAAACATGCACATTTCTTTAGGTCTCTACTTTCAAAAGTATCATTGTTTAATTATATAAATTTGACATTTTCCATTCCTATCTCTATATCGCAAAATCTCTATGTTAATTTATGTTGTGCATGTGTTAATTAATTTCACTCATGTTCATAGCCATCAACTACTGAGCTAGGTCCTTTTTACTATGGTAGATGTAATAATCCTACTAGAAATATACTGGAAAGGTAAAATGAAACTAATATATATGTATTACATGTGTTTTCTATATTACTCACGTACCACAACAAATGATAAATTGTATATTTTTTGCGACACGGTCTTATGATTAACATGGATAAGGCTGATGCAGCATTTTGCTTCACTAGTGGTCTGGCTGCCTTAGGTACTATCATAAAGCTTGTCCAACCTAGTAAATGTACTATCACTCATGTCATTTTGTAAAAAGAAATTGAAATAAAATAAAACGGTAGCTAACTTAGATCAAATTAAACTTATTGCTATCAAGGTCAAGAAATTGTTACTGTAGAAGATATTTATGGAGGTTTTGACAAATTGCTTCAAGTGGCTGCACAAAAAGGAATTATAGTCAAGTTAGTTCTTTTCTTCTTACCCTGTCTATGTATGTTTTATTCGGTTAAACTATGAGAATGTTTTCTGAACTTGTTATCAATTTTATTGCAAAAATACAGACGTGTCAATATGTGTGATCTAAATGAGGCGATATCTGCAATTAGTCCTATAACAAAGCTTGTGTTGCTAGAAAGTCCAACTAATCCTCGGCTGTATATTTCAAACATAAGGGTATGATACTTGATTGATTGTAAATCTTCACTTAATAACTACTTTTTTTGGTGCTTTAGACAAATGATTATTTGCAAATTAAATGTGATATGCTTAGTGTCAGTCAGAAGTTTATTCTCAACAGTTAGGATAGGTTCTCCTTTTTTATATGTAAAATAGAATGCAATGTTAACATTTCAGGTTTACAAATTCATAAGTTCAGCGTAAGATTTTATAGGCTTGGGATTCCAAAAAGAACTCAAATTTTGTTAATTCCTTATCAAAATTCATTAGTAAATTTGCACCGTTTTTCCTTCAGAAAATATCGAACATAGCTCACGCAAATGGAGCTCTAGTTTGTGTGGTTAATAAGATCATGTCTCCAGTGTTGTGTAAGCCATTAGAATTTGGAGCAGGTTTGTGATTCTTACAGTAAGTTCTTGAATGTCTTACTCATGTTACTACTTTCTGTTACATTTTATTTTATTGATGCACAGATATTGTTATGGAGCCGGCCACAAAGTTTTTATCTGGACACGGTGATGTCTTGGCAGGCATCATAGCCGTAAAAGGAGAAAGGAATACATGACTAGATTTATACACTGGTTATGCATTATAAGGAAGCAAGTTTGCATCTTCTTCTAATTTTTCTCGCTTCTTGTTTTATTGTATGATGTTTTACCAGCTTAGGGAAAGAAATATATGCCCTACAAATGACAGAGGGTAATGTACAGGCGTCATTTGAATCTGGGCTTTATTTGAGAGGCATCAAAACCTTACAATTAAGAATGGAGAAGCAACAGGTGATATGCATTGTAACACATTAATATATTAGCATGGCACTAAGATAATAAATAAAAATTACAGACAATTAAACTTCTGTTGGTCTTAGAAGCAAACATCGGTATGTCAAATTTGTTAATTTTGTAACCTTAAATAGTACCCCGATTCTTGTACTTTAAGATAATATTTTTTAAGATATTTTTTTATGCATCCAACTGATTTTGAAAATTTTCAGTTTCTCGGTAAACTTTCTCATTAGTACACAAAATTATTTACAACACACTCCACGTTAGCAAATCTTTACCGTCATGTTTATTTTTAACGATTGAACGCTGCCAGCATGCAACAGAGTTTGCAAACCAAGCATGCAACCAATTTGCAAATCTAAGCATGCAAACTTAGTTTGCAAAACTGAGCATACAAACTGAGCTTGCAAATTGAACACACAAACTAAGCATATAGCAAAATCGATGCAAAATGAGTTTGCAGCAAATGCTAATTGAGTTCGATTAACATGTATTTTGCATACTAAGTTTGTGAATTCACAAATACAAAAAAATTAGAATCTGAGTTGTAACTCAGTCTTTAACCTTTTTGATTTTGATGGTATAAGTTTTTATCGAGTGTTTATATTAAATGCAGGAACTTGAAGAAGGACGCTTTGGGTTGTTGTATTGGACGTTGAAGAATATTCAAAACCATTAGAGTTTGGAGTGGATGATCAGAAATGGTTAGGTTAATCGTAAGTTAAACTTTAAGTGTATTTTGAAATTTTTTTTGAAGCTTATGTTGTAATAATATCTGAATATATGACATTGTTGTATTTTAGACACGTAAGTAATTATTTATGATATATTATACTACATTTGCAGAGTGTATAAACTTTTCATTGAATATGTATGATGAATTATTTGTGACATGGAAACCATTATTTGCAGAGTGTTTATATTTAAACTTTGCGTTTAAGTTTTGGTATATATATGTGTGTTACTAAATAATGGATTTCCAACACTTATAAGCGTTACCGTATATTTCTGTACCAACACTTATAAGTGTTACCGTATATTTCGTTACCAACACTTATAAGCGTTACCGTATATTTCTATACCAACACTTATAAGTGTTACTGTATATTTCGTTACTAACACTTATAAGCGTTACCATATATTTAGGTACCGACATTTATAAGTGTTACCGTATATTTCGTTACCAACACTTATAAGCGTTACCATATATTTAGGTACCGACATTTATAAGTGTTAGTAATATGTACGTTTGTAACACTTATAAGTGTCACAAATTTGGCCGCTTCATTCCTCACAGTCCATTACTAATACTCAAAAAGTGTTACTGAAATTATTTGTAACACTTATAAATGTTAGATTTTCCTGTTTTGGTGTAGTAAGAACAAGAAAGAAGCAAAAGAACAAGAGGTTTATGAAGCCATTTTTATTTCATATAACTTTGAGCTTACAACTTGAGTAACACTTATAAATGGATTCGTATCAACGTCGTCTACAAGATGAAATTGGATTGGCATTTATATAAAGCTGAATTTCATTTTCAAATAAAAGGTGAATATTTATACGCTCAGAAGCACTAAAATATTTTTTTATGTAGTCAAATTTATATTGTGAAGTGAATTAAATTTACTGATTGTGTTCGATAAATTTAATTGACATCTGAATTAACTGATAGAATTTGAATTGACAGTTAAATTGAAGTGGAATTTAATGGCCAGTTTGATACTTGATATTGAAACGAGATCAAATAAGATTAGAATGGAATTAAAATGAGGAAAATACAAGGTTATTAAAGTAGTTTGACTAGATTCTTAAACCTATGTCCAGCAATTTTATTTTGACTTACTTTTACAAATTCGATCAAATTACAATGATTTCAGCACTTGAAATTATTTAATTTCTAAAATGACAAAGTCTCCTTGCAAAAAGCGAAATCAATCCTAAAGTCGTTTTTCTCAGTGCAATAGGACGTCTGTTTATGGTTGAACAAATAAACAATTAGATTTGTATTTCCAACCATGAGGAATTAGTCAAAATCAACAACTTTGATATGTAAAACCGTTCAGAGCCAACTGGTTTTAGTCACTGATGAATGAGTTTGCGTGCTAATTTTTAAACTCTCTCCATATTATTGGTGTTTTACCGTGTTAAATAAACATTTACGATTAATTTCTAACATATTTATTTAGTAAATGGTTAAAATTTAAAAATTAGCATAGAATTTCATAAGACAACGGATCGTTAAAATGAAACCAAAGAATTATTTTTCAACTCTGGTTAGCTTAATATTAAATTATTTTGTTTCTTATCTCTGTTTACCAAGTCGCTGATGTGTCCGCAATTCAGCCACCCAATGGATATAATTAATAATTAATCCAAATCTGACCGTCAACCTGGAATGATCTATTCCGTTAATAAACATCTAGGGTTTTGTTTACCACCTATATAAACTCTGACAACTTTTGACCGAATCACCTCTTTATGCTCGCAGACGGTTTCAAATCAGGTTAAGATTTTTTGATTTTTGTTTTCCTTTTCCGTTTTCATCAATTACTCGTACCGTGAATGAAAACTAGTGAATTGATGATCCTTTCCGCCAATTATCGACTTTGATTATGCTATGCGCGATTCATTTCTCGTCGAAGAAATCAAGCCATTAGTTTTGATCCTATTTTCGTTCATTCGTTTTCAGATCATTGATATTTTTACTTTTTTTATTGAAATTGCAAGACAATAAAGTGGCCGGTGATGAAAAAACAAAGGCTTGTTTCTCAATACATTCGCAGTGGCCGCCTAAGGGCTTTCGCCTCGTCAGGTTTGAGAGCTCATGCTGTTAATTCCTTCCTTGGATGTCTGAGGCTATTTTGAAAATTTATTTTGGTTTCATTAGTTGTTGTTTTTATCTAATTTTGGGTTCTTAGTCATTAATGTTTTCATTCTTTTGGATACTTGAGTAATTAGGCGTTATTGATAATTTTGCCGGGGTAACTATAATTTACTATCGGTAATCTCTTTTCCTCGTCGCTGATAAAATGGTCCTACTCGGCGCTCTATTAGCTCTGATCTCGTCTGAGTGAAAGTTCTTATACTGTTAGCATGTACTTTTCTTATCATGTTTACAGGTCCTATTTTATTAATTTTGTACTCCGACATTTGCATATTGCTGCAATTTTAATGGCTTTTGATATGCTGTACTTTAACGTTTTGTAATGAACTACTGTTATGAAATCTCAACTTGTATTGGGAAGAAGTGGATTCAAAATATAGGAGATGCAAACAGCGACAGGCACATAACATCCGTATACTAATTATTATGAATGGGTTATCGATATTTTTGTGCGTTCTTTTTCTTCTTTTGTGCAATGCTTTTCGCTTGTAAGTGCAACTTTGAAACCTTACGTTTAAGATTTCTTCATTGGATATGCTGGGAAGACAATGTTTTAAATCCTGTGGAAGATGGTGGTTAGTAGGACATGGTTTAAATTAATTTTACGGAATTAAGCAATTGAACTATTCTTTGTTTCGAATATTGTTTTTTCTTGAATTTCGAATTTTGAATTTCACGTTGGTAATGTTATTTAGATTTATGCAATCGTACGAATTCAATCCAAATTATATGATTTTGAAGTTGCATAGGCGTGTATTGTTGCAGTAGCAAAAGGATAGTTGCAGTTATAAGAGCTTTGCTTTCTTGCACATTTAGTTTTACCTTTGTCAACTTCTTGCCGTAGTTATAGTTTTACTTGAACAATTTGTTCAGATTGAATGTTTGGTAGAATTACTTTATGACAGTATATGTTTTTTGTTTTTTTAGTACTTTTCTAAAGGTTCTTACAGGTTCTTGGTTTAAATAATACAAATCATACAATTCTTGGGAAGAATATACTTAAATTTGTGAGATGTTTTAATTTGATGCTATCAGGGAGCTATTGTTCACAACACCTTGACCAGCCAATCAAAACAAAGAAGCTTTTGCAAAACCATGTTCTGGTTGGCATGACAGTATATGTTTTTTGTTTTTTTAGTACTTTTCTAAAGGTTCTTATAGGTGCTTGGTTTAAATAATACAAATCATACAATTCTTGGGAAGAATATACTTAAATTTGTGAGATGTTTTAATTTGATGCTATCAGGGAGCTATTGTTCACAACACCTTGACCGGCCAATCAAAACAAAGAAGCTTTTGCAAAACCATGTTCTGGTTGGCTGGACACATGGAACAAGAGCATAAAGTTTGGTGATTTCTTTCCAAACTATTTAATGGTACAATTTCTCGAAACAAACATTAGCGATTAATGCCGTTTACCAAAACAGTTTTATTCTAACAAATTATCATCACTTACAGGTGTAACACTGTAGCAAGAAGTTGATGATCGATTATGCAAATAATTTTTAACACGTAATCCATCTAGTGCAATTTTAAGTGATAATTTTTAAATCGTAATCTATATGCAGCTGTTACAGTAATATTATATGTTTTCTACTATAATGGATACCATTCGTTATATTATGGTTTGAAATGTTCTTTTAAAGGCTTAAAAAGAGAGGAAAAATTTAAGCTAACTGAAATATTTTTCTATTCCCTTGTTTTTTCTATCTTCTATGGATTTAGACCAATATTTTAATTATATTGAACTAAACACATATAATTATTATAGCAGTTGCCTGTAAATTAGGATAAATTGTTATTTAGGATTATATTATGTGTTGAAATTTATTTGTATAGTATATTCTTACATTCTTATGTGTGTTGGTAATTTATTGGGTTAAACTATTTTGGTAACCATCATCGACCACTAATGTTCAAATGAGAACAGAAAAGCTTAATCCTAAGCCATTCATCTAAATCTTGATGATTGTTCTAGGCAAACGTAACCATGTTGACTATACTTTAGAGGGTCTTGGATTAAAGATTTTAACTTTGCATGAGGTAATAAAACCCAGCAGAGTGAGGTTTCTTTTTAAGGATTTGTAATAGAATCATTTTAATGCAAGCTCTTTGGTAATAAGAGCAAAGATTCAAGGTTGAATCTATTAGGGGAGGTCTTCCACAGGTGGATTTGGGTTGAACCTTTAGCGTGTAATTTAGAAAATTAAATTGAAAATGAGCATTCCTTTTAATGCTCATCTTAGGTGTTCATTTATTAAATGTCAGCTTCTTTTAATTGAACGTCTTAGCTTAGTTGTTTAATAAATTAACATTTAATTACGGTTTATTTTAGCAAATTTAAATTAAACATGATGCTAGACGTCGACATCATATTTTAGTGGGCGTTTGGTTTTTCCCCTTAACATCGACATCAGAATTTAACGTGTTTCTTTTTTTGTGCGATTTGTTTCCCTTGTAAGTCTTTGAAACCGTACATTTAAGATTTCTCTTGTTAGTAGGACATGTTTTAAATTAATTTTGCGGAAATGAGCATCTAATGTATTCTCTGTGTTGAATCTTGTTGTTGAAGAATAATTACTGTTCAGTATCTTGAATTTAACATAGGTGATGTGATTCAGATTTCTACAATCATGCAAATTGGATTAAACTTTTATGAATTTTAAGTTGCATAAGTGTGTATTGCTGCAGTGGTGAAAGAACATGGTTTAAATTAATTTTGCGGAATTAATCAGTTAGTGTATTCTTTGATTTGAGTAATGTTGTTGAAGGGTAATTGCTGTTTGATTAAACTGAAATTTCACGTTGGTTATTTGATTTTGATTTCTACAACCTTACGTATTCTATTCAAGCTTTATGAATTTGAAGTTGCATAGGCGTGTATCGTTGCGGTAGTGAAAGGATAGTTGCTGTTATAAGAGCTTGAACATTAAGTTTTAAATTTGGTAGTATTTAGTTTCACGTTCGGCTTTCAAATTTGTTAACTTCTATCAGTATTATATTTTTACTTGAACAGTTTGTTCAGACTAGTTTGGGTTCGTCTGTGCATGTGTTGTAGAATTACTTTATGACAATTTATGTACATTTTATCAGTACTTCTGTGAAGGTTCATTGAGATGTTTGGTTTAAATAATACAAATCATACCATTTTAATGAAGACATGATGTTTTAGTCTGATGCTTTTAGGTTGTGCAAAATTTTGTAAAAAACTATGGTTTGGTTGGTTGGACATATGGGGCAGAGGAACATAAAACCAGTTGATTTCCTTCCAAACTATTTAATGACATAGTTTCTCAAAACAAACATTAGTAATTATATGTTGATTACCAAAACAGTTTTATCCCAATAAATTATTATTATTTACGGGCATAACAAGAAGGTAATGATCAATTATATGAATAATTTTCAACACATAATCTTAACTAGAGCGACTTTTAAGTGATAATTGTTAAATTGTAATTTATACACGGCTGCTACGGTAATAGTATATGTTTTCTTTTATACCATCTGTTATTTTATGATTTGAAATGTTTTTTTAAGGGCTTAAAAGAGAAGAAAAGTAAAAGCTAATTCCAATATTTTGCTATCCCCTTATATTCATCTTTTTCCTTTTACGGTTTTAAGCCAACATTAATTATATTGAACTAAAGGTATAAAATTACTATAGCAATTGCGTGTAAATTAGGATTATATTATGTGTTGAAATTTATTTGTATGTTATATCCTTACCTGTTTATGGCTTTGGGCGATAGTTATTTATTTGGTGAAGCTATTTTGGTAACCACCATTAACCACTAATGTTCATTTAATAAGTGATAAAGTAAAAGCATAATCCAAACCCGTTCATCTAAATCGTGATGATTGTTCAGTAAAATCTTCACGTAGGCAAATGTAACCATGTTAAAAATCAAAACTAAGACTGTACTCTAAAGGCCTTGAATTAAAGTTTTTATTTGTGCATGATGTAATAAAATCCCGTAGAGTGGGGGTTTCTTTTATAAGGATTTGTAATAAGATTATTTTAATGCAAGCTTTTTGGTAATAAGAGCAAAGAAGTAGGGTTGAATTTATTGGGGGAGCTCTTCCACTGATGGATTCGAGTTGAATCTTTAGCGTGCAATTTTGAAAATTGAGTTGAACTTCAAAGCTTTAATTTATTGAACGTTTAGCTTAGTCGTTTAATAAATTAACATTCAACTTTAGTTTATTTTAGCAAATATGAATTAAACCAGATGCTAGACGTCGACATCAGATTTTACTAGGCGTTTGGTTGTTTGGCTTTTTTTCCCTTAACGTTGAATGTTCGATGCTTTGAATATACACCTTTGATGCTTTGAATATTTAGCATTGATATTTGAAATGGTGTTTTGTCCATGCGTATATTAATTTTCAAACTGACTAGGTGTTAAAAATAAACTTCTGAGTCCTAATATGCATTCTTGTAGCAATTGTAATTTCTAACATTTAATTTTTGAATATCAAAACTTTTGAAATATGATGAAGTGTTATAAATCTTATTTTATAACTTTATTAAACTTCTTTTAATTAATGGCTAAGGTTAACGGTAAGAAACTTGTTTTTAAAATTTGTTTATAAAAGTAATAATTTGAAGAAATATTTATAATGCGATTAAAAATTATTTTATCGATAAACAGTTTTTCATTTAATATAAGTTGTTTAAACTTTTTCATATGGGTGTAAATAATTTGAAAAATAATTAATAGCTAATAAAAATAATTCGCATTAAATCATTTTTGGTGAGGCTTAAGCTACACGTTTATAACTTTTGCAAAATTAGACTATACTTTTCATTTCCATTCTCTTATAAATTTTTTAAAACCAAAACAAAATGAACTTAAAACCCATCCAAACTCTTTATAAGCCTACAACACTAACAACTAGCGACTTAAAGCTTGATGGTGTGAAGTATCCAGTCGAAACCAAGTAAGGCTCTGTGCTTAGGCCTACATCGAGAGCAAAAGGAGGTTGGGGTAGGATGTTTTGTTTGCAAGGTTGTGGTAGGAAGTTGAAGCTTGTACTTGGTTGTTAGTTGTTTGCTGGTTGAAGGATGAGCTAACTCGCCATTCGAATGAATATGAAGTGCCAGTATTGTTGTTTAAACTATACTACTATTGCTTGAAATTATATTATAATGCTTGATTTTGATTCTTGCGTTGGAAAGCAACTGACATATGTAAATGATGTAGAAGGACTTGTATGATTTTTGTAATTTTTTGCATAGCATTGAATTTGGTTGGGTTTGGATTGAATTGAACTTGAGTTTGAAAGTCCTTGTAGAAGCACTTAGGAAATGCCTTGTGTTCGGCATTTTGTGTAAAATTTTGTAGAGAGATCCTTAAGGGTTTCTTGCTATGGTTGTGAAGTAATATATGGAGGTTAATTACTGTAAGCAGATTCGATGCTAAAAAGATTGTTAGCATATTGAAAGCAAAACTTTTGATATGTCAAAACTTCTCCCGTTCACAAGTCATTCACATTATTTTGATGCATCATTTTTAAAACACCGTAGTATCTTTGTAAATGCTGTAGTTTCTATTTGAGACTTTAAAATGTTTTTGATATGGCTTTAAATTTATGTATTTTTAATTTTATTACCAGTCTTTTCTAACTTATACTAGATTATTTTAAAAGCGATTTCGAATTTGTTTGTATTTTTATCATTTAATTATGAATAATTAAAGCAAAAAGTTTATTTTTAAATATAAAATACATACATTTTCAAGTTTTTAAATATATTATAAATTAGATATTTTTAAGTAATATTTTAAATAAATGTTTTAAACTATATTATAGTATTTTAAAGTATATGTTACGTATATATAGGTTTTAGAAAATTAGTTAATTATTTTATTAAAGTTTATTGTTGATTATGCGAAAATTTAATTCCATAGACAATCGATTTTAGAGTTCGATGGTTGACTAGTCAACTATTTTTTTTTTGGCAAGGCCGACGGTTTTATAGTGGACCGACCACTTTTATTACGTACGTAATAAAGCTTGAAATACAGGAGTAAGGTAGAGTCACCTTAGCTACTAAGTAAGAAAAAATAAAAATACAGCACAGGAGTGTGACAGACAAGTCACAGCTACTCGATAAAGATAACTAGTCTAGTTCTCCTCCGCAGAGGAGGAATCACAAACGCCCACATCTACACGTGTAGAAACCAGAGATCCACCAGGTAGCAGACCAAAAAAGGGGCGAAATAGAACAGCAAGAGATGGATCGTAACTGTCAACGTCTGAAGAGTAGATAAAAGATCGGTCCCAGGTAGAATCAGCTAAAAGAACAGAATTAATTAGAGCATGCGAACCATCCAAGTCAAGAACCAAGGAATCACCAGAAACTGTGTAATAAAGGCAACGTAGGTCCAGAAGATCATCAGAAACATATCTTAAATAGGTGTCATCCTCAGGGTTGAATCTCATATCAGATCGAAGATCAACCCAACAATGTTCAGAATCAGCCCAACCCACACGATCCTGCTTAGAAGTCGGAAGAACAGCACTAGGAACAGGGGAAGCAGGCCGCGCTAAGGAGATGGGAGGGTTAGGGTCAGTAGATAGAGAAGCATCCTGCGTGACCTTGGGTACCCATTTCCTAAGTGGAGGCCGAGGCAAAGGGATCTTAGGAGCAGAAGCCGATATAACAGAGCGCGAGCAGGCAGAGGCTATGTGGCCAAAACAGTGACAGGAGGAACATATGTCAGGGACCCATCCATATCGAACACGCACATCCGCCACGTGTCCAACAGCAAGCTGGACAGGAATAGAGGTAGGAAGAGGCTTCAGGGGAGAAATCTCAATTAGAGCCTTTGCGTAAACAAGCTTGTCACGCGCAACAGTACTGGAGTCAAAACACTTCAATTTACCAACATTGCAAGCAAGCCAGTTCAAACCAAGCAGCGGTTGAAGAGCAGAAGGAATTTGCGAGAAATAAACCCAAACTGGGATGGAAAAAACCTGTTCACGCACACTAGCAATCGTCGGAGACCAGGGGGTAATAATAAAAGGCTGTCCATCGAAGAAGGTAGGCTCAGACTCAAGAACACGACTACGTTCCTCTGGGGAGGAGAACAATAGGTAGTACAAGGAGTCAACCAACTTAACTTTAAGACCACCGTGAAGTCTCCAGGCCCTACGACATACAGCAGCCACATCAGGAAGACGATGCTTAGGGTCCAAAAAGAATCCAACCACGTACTCTGACCAAAAGTCCACACCGGCTTGGATAACATTGGGGGGAGGGATTTTAACTCCGTTTTCTTCATGGATTTCAAACACAACCGGTTCATAAACACCCGCATTACGAGGCATGGAAGTAAAAAGTGAAGACCAAGATTTGGGTACTGATTGGCTATGGCTACACTCCACACCAGAAGTGGCCACAGGAATGGGGTCAAGAGCTACATTGGGAGATTTCATGTTGCCACCAGGATTCAGACTAATATGACCTGGGTTAACATCGGCACTGACAAAATGCCTTACAGATTGAGTGTCACTTGCAATAGGCGTAGCCGAAGGAAGTCCAGGACTGTCAGCAACAGACGGCAGGACAGGAGTGCCAACACACGAAGGTGATGACAAAAAATTCGCAGTAACGTGTCCAGATCCCCTTGCATCATTGATGCAAACACTTGATGTGCAACAATCTTGCACAACAGTCTCAACCGAGCTTATGCCACCTCCAACAACAAGCTCACTACCACTACCAACATCGCGTTCTACTTCCAAAACCCCCAAAACTTGCTGACCCAATTCGCAGCTAGGAGACCCAAGATAATTATTCAAAGCCGAACTCACTTTAGGGTTACAGGAAGTAGCAATTGTTTCATCATTCAAGCAAGGGGGGGCAATAGGAACAAGAGGGGACTGCTTGGACGCTTGAAGAGGTGGAAAATCACGGGACGAGTGTAGATTAGGTCGAGCGTTGACATCAGAAACCATGACACCAAAGTGTCGACCAGATCGTGTTGAGGAGGGGGAGGGCAGACGCTTAGGGTTATGAGGAGAAGGGGAAGAGGACATGAAGGGGGCGAGTGAGAGGGGCTAGAAGAATCACGGGGAGGAAGAAGGGGACGCGAGATCTGGAAATCGCTTGGAAAAGGGGAAGCCGACCATTACAGAAAAATGTCAATGAACCTGTGCAAAACTTTGGGGACAGAAAAACTTTGGGGACAGGGAGACTATGTCGCCCTGACCTTTGGTTAGACTGAGATTTATAGTGCCCAGACACTCATGTCTCATACTTGTGGCCGCTGGGAATCGAACCTGTGCCACCACAACAAGATGCAGCAACTCACCTCATGTCGTAAACCACTGGACCACAAGTACTTGACAAATTTTGACTAGTCAACTATTGAACTTGATCAAATATAACTTCGAAAGTATCTAAAAGCTTCATGATTACATATGATTTGAGAGCGTCGAGAAGGAGCATTGGTGTAATATTCCGTAAAATTAATAAAAATATTAATTAAATAAGATAGCACTAAAAATTATTTTTTCGTAAATATTATAATTTATCCATGAAAGTTGTGGCGTGGCTATTTTTTGAACAATTTTTTTGCATAAAGTTTTAAAAGCAGAGCTTAAACGAAATAGTTATTGATGTTTGAAGTTTTCAAATTCAAATTATATTCAATGGAATTCAAATTCAAACAAATAATTAATGCAAAAGTTTGGAATTCATAAATTAACATTATTAAACTTAGAGGTTAAGTAAATGTTAAAATCTTCGTTAGTGTTAAATAACAATTAAGTAACAAAATAAATAAACCAACCACAATTAATATCCTTTTCAAAATACAACGATCGGTCGATCGCTGCGTAGGGGCGGTCGATCCCTGCGTAGGGCCGGTCGATCGCTAGGGCCGGTCGTTCGGTTATCGTTGGCGAGGCTAGAGTTTTCACAACCAAGGATGACTCAGATTATGTTATTATAAACTGGCTTAAACGTGATAGTTTTGTACCTTTCTAGCCACCATAAGTAAGAATTCAGCCCCTCACATTTATTCATAAATTATCCTAGAAACTAAGCGAAGTTTTATCCGCCTCTTTCTTCGAATATTCAAAAATTTATCTGGGGTTTCAGGCAAGAAATTTTAGATGTTTATTATCAATTCTATCCTCCTCCAATTCCTAAATTTCTTAATATAATTCATATACAATTTGGAAAAGATTGAAATAGAGAATAAACTAATCCAAAACGAAGAGCAACGAAACTTTTGTTAACGGAAATCTTAGTCTTTCTTATTTTAATAATTATATATTATAATTTGGATTTGATATATATCTTATGGAACTTTGTTCATGAAAATATCAAATTAAAACCCAAAAATTTCTCCAAGTGAAATGTCAATTCTTGTGTAACGATCTCAACTATCCTATTACTGTAATGGTGGAATTGTATTGTTGTACAATTTTATTGTTTTACTTCTCATCATTTTCCTTTGGATTTGATCAAGAGTTTATGAAAAGAAATAAGTTAAGAAATGGTGTGTAAGGTACGGTTATTAGTAGTTTGCATTGTATATTTCCATTGTTTAGATAAAAAATCACATTTTCATTTGCATATGCAGAAGTTGAATACAACATAAAAAGATTTAAATTGTAAATTCTATTAGTGTTGATTCTACTATTTTAGTATAAAATAAGTTTTTTATGGATTCTATTTTTATACAAGTATGTTATCCAAATGAGAATGTTGGATATGTGATATGTTTGTTGATATGGAATTGGACTTGTATACATTTAAAATATGGTGTAATTTCGCACACTTAGAAATATTTAGGCATGTGATTATATATATATATATATGCATATAAATAAAGTATAATTGATAGCATAGTAAATAGGTTATTAATTAGTATTAGATCAGTTTAGAAAAGAAGTGAGATAATTATGGATAGTAATATTATGCAATGCAGTGAGTTATATGGGAGTACGTTAGGTGACTAAAAATTATGACCAAGTTATAGAGATGTAAGGTCAGTCAAAAGCACAGAAAGTCTGCCCAACTAATCTAGCTATAAGCAGTGTGACTTTAAGGCTAATGTGAGACGTCACCTATAATAAGTACACATGGAGGACACGAGGTTAGTCCTAAATTCTATAGGGTAAACTCGCCCAGCTAATGTGGCTACCAATACATACGAATAGTTGAACTAATATAAGACATTTAAATGTAGATAATGAGTCAAAATATATAGAACCTACTTTCGGGGTTGATGGTGGTAAGTGGTTGATTGAAGGCCAGCATCCTCCCTCTTTAGAAAGTATTAAATGGTCAAAGTTAGTAGATAGGCACGGTAGCGGATATCTTGGAAAGGGTTTGCTTCAGTTTTGAGGTATTAAGCAGCTATTATGGGGTCCTCCATTTCCATAAAGAAGTATTAAAAATCCTAATGAGATTCTGACGGATGTTAGCTAGATAGTATCGGAAAGGGTCTGCCTTGGGATAGGTACTATACGACAAAAACCTGCCTAAAATGAGTATTAAATGGTTAGAGTCTGCCTAATTCCCGTTGAAAAGTTATTATGCGATTTGGGTACTATCTCTTACAATGTTAGAAGATTATTGGCAATAGATGCATGGTACTGGGATAGGATGCTATAGAGGTCAGGAGACGAGTTGGGTGACGAAGATGTATTTCACGTATCCGATTATATTCCGTTGTGTATTGTAGGCAGTATATTCAACATTTGTGAGGAAAAGTTATCATAACTGTCCAGTATTGAGTTATTGATGTGTTGTACTCTAATGATGTAATGTGTAAATAACACTTATAGTTCTTTTTTTATAAAGGCATGTTATTATCTATTGTATATTGTTCCACTGCGATTGTGAGATTCTGTATTGTTGTTTCCTGTTTCTTCTTCTACCTCTTTCTTCTTTTTCTCTTACGATCTAGTATTTCCTGAAAAGTGTACGTGCGATGGATCGAGTAATATGGATCAATATAATCTAAGCAATGCGAAAATATATGAACTGATAAAACAAAGTAGCAAAGTAAATGAATAAAAATAAGAATAAACACACCAAGAATTTTAACTCTAACTATAAACCCCTCACTTAACCTAGAGGAATAGGTGTACAAACATCTGAGCAGCCGAATAGGATTTTCCGCTTCGACAGCCGAAGAGTGAAAGTGCAGTGTGGATCGTGTAATATGGATATACGATAATGCAGAGTATAATGATGATAATAATGCTGTAAATAATGCGGAATAAAAAGCAGTATAGTAAAATGACACCAGAGATTTTTATACTGGTTCGGAGCACCGTCCTACGTCCAGTTCCAGACTCCTTCTGGATTCTACTAAAACAACAACCCTCACTCAACTCGGAGGAACATGTTTATACACCCCTAAGCAGCCAAACGGGGATCTGAGCAGCAGAATAGGATTTCGCCTCAACAGCCGAAGAGAACTTCACTCGCCTGAGCAGCAGAACAGAACTTCATCTAATACAGAAAATATTTTTGACTAATGTGTGTTCTAATAACATGGATTTGTCACTTGTAGTACACCCTTTCTATAATCTTCTCCTCGAGTATATATATATATATATATATATATATATATATTTGAAGTATATGAAGAATTGAAAGATATAGTATTGTTTTAATGCAGAATATTTGAAAGTATGATAGCAAATAGATTTCAGAAAGTTAGAGCAGAGAATAAGATAAATCGATTGTGATTCAGTGATTTGAAATGAAGTTGGAGTTTGTATTTATAAAGGTTAGAAAGCGGCGACTGTTGGTGAAGAGTTTTGATCGAAATGTTGCTTTCGAATCTATTCGTTAAAGGTTCGCAACTCTTCACAACAGTTGTGTCCTTTCAAAAAAATAGCTGTTATAGAAATTTAATCGACTGAGCTATAGAGTCAGTCGGCTGATTATTCAAAAGTAATTTGAAAATTTTAAATTCGTATATATTTATGTAATTGTGCATGCTGCACAAAAACTCCAGTATCAGTTGACTGGCTTATCAGGTCGGTCGACTGATCTGGTCATTTTTTTGCAGTTTATACAATTACATATATATATTTCTATAACTTTATATTGCTTTTAATAATTTAAATATGTGCTTATATATTTATAAAATATTTGGTAAATATAGTGATTAAATATATAATCTAATGTAGACATAATCGAGGAGAGATTTTAACAAATATTGACCTAAGACTTAAAAACAAAATGCCACAGTTGTTGCACTGGTTTTTAAAGTCTCGTCTCCTTGTCTCTTTTTGTCGTAGCAGTCGTCAAATCTGTATGTCGTAGTGATAGCTTCGTATCATGAATCAAAACCGAGTCTCAACATTCTCCCTCTTTTTAATTGATGACAACATGTAAATAGATATAGATTTCGATATATATATATATATATATATATATATATATATATATATATATATATATATATATATATATAAACAAAAATACTTACTCCTTCAGAATCTTTGACGTTCTATATGCTGCATTTTTATTAATAGCAATAATATTTCTCCTCCTTTGTTAACGAAAAAAAGGACTAAGTAAAATGATATTATAATGTGAATGGTAATATGAAATAAAACCAAGAACAATCATCCACACATTTAACATCCTTAGACAAGAGTGTTTTAAAAATAAATAAACTAGAATGGCTATTTAGTACAAGGCATATTAAAAAGAAAATGTCTTGAATGAAAGAAATGAACATTTTAATTCATCGGAGTTTTACCCCTACCACCATCTCCTTCATCACCATCATCATCACTATTAGCTTGATCGTCGTCGGAAGAAGAAGACCATGTGAATACGTGCCCGGATCGTCTATAGTAGCGGTAGATGCACCGGAAGAGCACGATATAGCTTGCCACAATTTGGTGAAAAATCCTTTGATTTTATCGAGCTACTTATCAACTTTGATGATGTTTGATTGAAGAATTTGTTTATTATGGCACATTATATTGATGGCCTCACGTGGTTGAAGACCTTCATTTGGAATTGTAATTTCTTTTTGTTGATAACGAGTCGATGTTTGACGAGATGGTCGGTGAGAAGGCTCGCCTTGTTGTTCTGGTTGGACCTGAGTTGTTTGCCTTTAAGTCCATTCTTCAAAAGATATTATATTAGGGGGTCGAGCAACTGGTAATTTCATCAAGGTTAAGGTCCGAGCATTTAAACAACCAATGGTAGAAACTGGTGAATCCAGTTCTGGAGCTTCACAAGCTTTGAGAAGACGCATAATATATTCGTCGTGATAAATTATATTCATCCTACCTTTGTTGAAGCTTAAAAACTCGTCAAGTATTAAACGAAGCCAGTTTACTTTGTTGTTCCCAAAAATTGCATATAAAGCTTTAAAATTATTTTTATAGATGAGTTCATAACTTCCGGTTCTAGGAGTTACGGTTTTCATTAGAGCTCGATGAATGATTCGTGCCTTTGGTCGTAATGACATCGATTTTAATTGACGCATATTGTCTTATAAACACAAATGGCTTAAGTGGTCTCGAACAACCAAATCAACATCAATAGTAGCTAATTCAACACCATCATTTTCTGTTTTTAGAATATGAGCCATGTGGTCTAGAGAAAAGAAGACGGGCTTATGACATACGAGACTCCATATGCAATCTTCTTGATTTGAAACATCTTAGTGACCCAAATTTAAATTAGCGTAGAACAACTTCACCATAATTTGGTTGATTTTGTGTTTATTGTTGTCGATATCAATTAACGACTCTAAATTGCTTCTTCGAGCTAATTCTTGAATGTGACAGGGTAAAAAATCGAGGAATTTGACGAACGAACCTTTGAATATTCTTGAATCTTGCATCCGTCTCCACCTCTTCATTGCGGTGTCATCAATAGCCACCACTGAATTTGTTCATTCGATGGAGGTTGAGATGAGGAGGAGGCTTAACATTTATGTTTTGGAGCCATTTGATTTTGATTTTGAGGAAAAAATTGGTGTTTTGGAGAGCTTAGGGTTTTGAAAACTTTGAAAAAGAGAGGGGAGAAGGTAAAGTGAAAGATAAATGGGTAAAGGTGTAGGTGAAAAGGTAAAAAGTTTCAGATCTATGGCTCGGTCGACTGTTGCAGGGTGTCAGTCGACTGAAGCTGAAGGTTGATAATATTTAACTTTTTGGTCCAGTCGACCGAGTCTCTGTAACAGTCGACTGGGCCTGTTACATGAAATTTTATATTACAGCGTCAGTCGACTGGCTCAAGGCTTCAGTCGAATGAAGTTGAAGGTTGATAATATTCGACCTTCTGGTCCAGTCGACTAAGGCTCCGCAACAGTCGACTGACCGTGTATATATAAAAAAAAATTACAGTGTAAGTCGACTGATTTTCAGATCCAGTCGACCTACGTGTAGCATTTTACACAATGAATTTTTTATATGATGAAAATTGTGTATATTTTATTTATATTTGTTAATTCTACTTATATAAATAATTTTATTTTACCGAATGATATAGATTTATTTTGCTGTTAAACGTGAATATTTTTTATATACGAGTTGTCGTTTATTGCACCGGAAATAATTTTATTTCAAATATAAACGTACACATATATAGAAAATATATTTAAAAATACAACAAAAAATGATTAAACAGTATGATTGTTTCTTAGGACTCGGTGTCTTGGATTCTTTCTGTTGCTTACAACGAACATTCGAAGCTTCTTTGCGATCCCACGAATTTGGTGAGTATGGTGGTCACGGAGGAGACGAAGTCGAAGGGTGTCTGATAGGTGAAACAACATTTTCGTCTATCGGTGTGACGACGCCCCGCAGAATTTCATCACTATACGCTCGATTATACTATGCGTCTGGAGTTTATTTTATGTTCGTAATACATCTCCCATTGTAGCATTAGAGATTCCTGCTGATAATGGTGGAGATCGTCGATATTTTATTTTGTGTTTCGGGAAATATCAATGATCTTCTTTCCCTTTTTCTTGTCCGGAGTATTTCCGGTGTGGTAGACAGATGATGGTGAACCTTTATGGTCCGGAGTTTTTGGTGAGTTGGTCGAGGCAATAATTTCGATAGAGTTGGTTGTAGAGGAAATTGACATTATTTTAAAAATTGCTGTTAATCAATGTTTACTTCAGAGAATCAGATGATATCTTTATTTTGTTTTGAGTGCATAAGAAAAGGAATATGCACCTATTTATAGATTTAGTTTAGGAAAAAATAGGAAACTAATTGGTGGATTGTATTAATTATAGCCTAAGAGTATGTAGAGACATTGGTTTTTTGTTGGCTGAGCTAATTTGAACAGTTATAATATTTATAAAATTAGTAATATAAATTATAAAGTTAACTGTGACATATAATGTAATATAAAATACTTGTTACTATATAATAAAACGACAATAAGAGACTAGAATAGAAAACATTAATAGCTCAGGTGGTTAAGATACTTGACCTATTCACAATAGGTCATAGTGAATAGGTCATGAGTTTGAGTCTCAGCATGGTCAGAATTTCAAATTTTTCGTAAAAATTTTATTTTTGACTTTTTTGTTTAAATTTTTTATATTTTTATTTATATATCCTTACTAGAAATTATGCCGAGCTCATGTCGTAATTTTATAAACGTATTCTTTAATAGTGGTTTAGTAAAAATATCGTCTAACTGATTTTCTGATGGTACGTAGTCCAAATTTATTGTATCCTTTTCTATATTATCACGTATAAATGGTGTCTTATATCTATATGTTTAGTTCTCGAGTGATTTACTGGATTTTTGGATAAATTTATTGCACTAGAATTATCGCAGTAAATTATTGATTTTGATAGGTTGATTCCAAAATCTTTAAGTATCTGTTGCATATAAATTATTTGTGTGCAAGCTAGTGCTGCAGAAATATATTATGCTTCACAGGTTGATAGCGACACACAATTTTGTTTCTTACTAAACCATAATATTAACGATTTACCAATGAAATGACACGTACCACTTGTACTTTTTCTATCTTTTCGTGATCCTCCGAATCAGCGTCGCTGTATGATACTAATTCAAACAAACACTTTTTTGGATAGAAAAGTCCAAAATTTATAGTTTTACTAAGATGACGTAGTATACGTTTTACAACACGTAGATGTGATTCTTTCGGGTCTGCTTGAAATCGTGCACATAAGCATACACTCATCATAATATTTGGTCAACTTGCTGTTAAATAAAGTAGTGATCCTATCATACTACGATATAATTTGTGGTCTACACTTTTGTCGTTTTCATCTTTATCAAGATGTGCTGTTGTACTCATAGTAGTAGGTTTGGCAGAAGTGTTTTCCATTCCAAAACATTTAATAAGATTATTACAATATTTTTCTTGATTAATAAATATTCCATTTGAAACTTATTTAATTTGTAGTCTTAGAAAATATGATAATTCTCCCATATGAGACATTTCAAATTCTCTAGTCATTATTTCAAAAAATTCTTTACATAATTCATTATTAGTTGAGCCAAATATAATGTCATCAACATATATTTGAACTATTAATACATCATTTTTAGAATGTTTTATAAATAATGTTTGATCTACTTTTTCTATTTCGGATCCAGAATTAATTAGATAGCTTTTAAGACGTTCATACCAAGCACGTGGTGCATGCTTTAATCCATATGAAGCTTTCTTAAGTTTATATACATGATCTGGATATTTTTCATGAATAAATAGAGGAGGTTGTTCAACATAAACATTTTCTTTAATATAACCATTTAAAAATGCACTTTAACATCCATTTGATAAAGTTTAAAATTATTAAAACACGCTATGCCAATAAGATTCGTATTGCGTCTAGTCTAGCAACTGGACCAAATGTTTCTTCGTAGTCTATTCCATCTTTCTTGTTATATCCTTATGCTACTAGTCTTGCTTTATTTCCAGTTATATTTCCTAATTCGTCTGCTTTATTTTTATAAACCCATTTAGTTCCTATAACCGTCTGATCGGTCGGTCTGGGCATTAGTTCCCAAACTTCATTTCGTTCAAACTGATTTAATTCTTCTTGCATAGCAATAATCCTATTTTCATCAGATGATGCTTCTTTAGTATTTTTAGGTTTTATAGTAGAGATAAAAGCTACATTACTCATTTAATTTAATTGACTTCTTATTAGAACATTTGAATTTATTTCTCCAATTATATTTTCTGAAGGATGATTTCGTAAAACTCTTCAAGGAGATCTTATCGTGTTAGTAGTATTTCTATTTTCTAAATTACAAACAATGTTTTCATCTTCTCTAGATAAACGATATCGTCGTCGTCTCTCGAATTCTTTATTATTGTTTTTGTTTTATTAAGTAAGTCATTGTCATTAATTGTAGTAGAACCAAGTTTAGCGTTTTCGTCAAAAGATACACGGAGTGATTCTTCGAAAGTATTTGTTCGTTTATTAAAAATTCGATAAGCTTTACTTTGATTCGAATATCCAAGAAATATTTCTTCGTCGCATTTTGAATCGAAGTTGCCAAGCTGATCTTTAGTATTTATATAAAGCATTTTGATCCAAATATTTTAAAATAAGATATGTTTGGTTTTCTACCGTTAAGAAGTTTGTAAGGAGTATTTTTGGTTAGAGGTCTAATAGAAACACGATTCAAAACATAACAAGCAGTTGCAACAGCTTCTTCCCAAAATTGTTTTGATAATGTGCTTTCATTTAATAAAGTTCTTGCACATTCTTGTAGAGTTTGATTCTTTCGTTCTGCAACTCCATTTTGTTGTGGAGTTCTAGGAAATGAAAAGTTATGAAATATTCCTTTCTTTTTACAATAGTTATCAAATTGTATATTTTAAAATTCACCTCCGTGATAACTTCTAATATTTTTAATTTTAATACCTTTTAAATTTTGAATTTGTTTAACAAATATTTTGAAATTTTCAAAGGATCTCTTTTATTTTTCATAAAAGTAGTCCATGTATATCTAGAAGAATCATCAACTATTACAAATATGTATTTATTATGATTTATGGATTGAATTTAGGTAGGGCCAAATAAATCTATATGAAGCAATTCGAGCGGTTGTAATGTCGAGATAGCTTTCTTAGATTTAAACGAGGATTTAGTTAGTTTACCTAATTGACATGAGTCACATATATCATTGACTTTAAAATTCATATTTGGTAATCTTTTACAAGATTATTTTTAGAAATTTTACTTATATTTTTGAAATTGATATGACAAAATCTTTTATGCCATATCCATGGTTCATTTTCTTTAGCTATTAAACATAAATCTGAGTTATGATTAACTTTCATATTTAAAACGTAAATGTTTTTATCTCTATTTCCCTCGAAAATAAGATTTTGATTATAATCTAGAATACTACACTCACTTTCAGAAAATGATATTTTAAATCCTTTATCGCATAACTGACTTATACTTAAACATTTGTAATTAGAGGTAAATTAGATGTACCGTAATTGCTCACATTGCCTTTGCCGATGATATATCCCTTGAAATTGTCTCCAAAGGTGACAGAACCTCCATCTGAGTATGTAATATTTATCAGCATATCCTTATCTCCTGTCATATGTTTTGAGCAACCACTGTCGAGTATCCATTTTCATCTTTTCTTGAGTGGGACCTGCAAAAAATATGAGATATTGTTGGTACCCACCTTTTTAATAGGGTCCTAAGAGTTAGGTCTTAGGAAACCAAACCCAAGAGGGTTTAGTATCCCTTTTATAAATATAATTTTTATTATTATGAACATCTTCTATGAATGAACTAATATACTTCTTTCTTATTAGTTTGTTATTAGTTTTAGGTATCCATATACTTATAGCATTATAAACTAGTCTATTCAAAGACGTGGGTGTTTTATTAAATTTAATTTTGTTCAGATTACTAGATTGTGACTTTTTAGCTTTCTTCTTATGTCCTAAACCATGTTTATTACTAACAGATTGTGAATTTTCAATAATTCTAGATAAATTTTCTCTTCCTTTATTAAAATTTGAAACATTTTTAGTAATTCCATCTAATTTGGTCTTTAGACTTGAATTTTCTAGTTCTACCATTTTAATATTAGTTTTTAAAACATGATTTTCAGAAACATGACTATCATTCTTCTCCTTTTGAGTTTCAATTTCTTGACTCAATAATATAAGTTGAGAATTAACATTAAAGAGAGATTCTTGAGTTTTCTCAAGTTCTTCTTCCAATATTTTCTTCTCATCTTTAAGCATATCTCTTTCGAATTCTACCTTGTTCTATTTTTCTACAGCTTCTTTATATTTTCTTTTAAGACTTTTTAAAGTATCTAATAATTCAGAATTTATTTCTATCATATCATCAAAAGTAAAATCACTGACCTCATTAGGTTTAGCCATAAAACATACGTTAGCTTGTTCTTTATCGCCATCACTTTCACTTCCCGAAGAAGAGGATGAGGAATCTGAATCATTCCATGTGACTTGAAAGGCTTCTTTTGAATTTTTCCTTCCTTTTATTTTGGTATTCTTTCTTTTGATCTGGACAGTCCTTCTGCATATGCCCCCTTTTGTGACAGTTAAAATATTCCATAACTGATAAAGACGGTGGTTTATTGCTGGTTGAGCTTCTTTTGCCATTATTTTTGTTTCCTTTCATATATTTCAAGAATTTTTTGAAGTTCTTTGCAATAAAAGCTTGGTCGTCTTTGTCTGATTCTGATTCTTCTTGTCCTGCATGAAATGCTATGTTCTTTTTATCTTGAGCGTGAGCTCTTTTTGCCTGCAAATTCACTTCATAGGACATTTGGTTTTCTGTTAATACTTTTGGAGTTATTTTGAAAATATCGTTCGCTTCATCAATGGTGAGAACTTTTCTTTCACATTCTTTCGTTAAAGAATTAAGGATTTTGGATACGATATCAAAATCTGAATATTTTTCTCCTAGTCCTACAAATGAATGACAGATATCATGAAATCTTGAGTGCATGTCATTTATGGATTCATTTTCTTTCATTCTAAAGTTTCGAAACCGACTATTGAGCATGGATATTTTGCTTTATTTAACCTTGTTGGTTCCTTCATGTGTGATTTTGAGTGTACGCCATACTTCGTATACAGTTTTGCACATGCTAATACGATTAAACTCATTTTTATCTAAGACACAAAACAACATATTCATGGTTTTGCATTAGCCGTGACATCTAATTTCTATGTATTTGACCAAGTGGAATATTCTTCAATAGTAATAGTATATTCTGTCTGAGTTATATTTCATGATTCAAAACTATTTGCTTGCATATATATTCTCATTTGTGTGGACCAATAGTTATAATTCATGCCATTAAATAATGGTGGACGTGTAGTGGATTGTCCTTCAACAAAGCTAGTGTTAATGCTAGTGCTGGTGTTAGTGTCCATATTATTAGATTATCAGATAACTATGTTACGGTTATATGATGAACTTGCTTTTATACCAAATGAAAGTGAAGTGTGGATCGTGTAATATGGATATACGATAATGCAGAGTATAATGATGATAATAACACCGTAAATAGTGCGGAATAAAAAGCAGTATAGTAAAATGACACCAGAGATTTTTATACTGGTTCGGAGCACCGTCCTAGGTCCAGTCCCAGACTCCTTCTGGAATTTCACTAAAACAACAATCCTCACTTAACCCGGAGGAATAGGTTTATACACCCCTGAGCAGCCGAACGGGGACCTGAGCAGCAGAATAGGATTTCGCCTCAGTATCCGAAGAGGACTTCACTCTTCTGAGCAGCAGAACAGGACTTCAACTAATACAGAAAATAGTTTTGACTAATGTGTGTTCTGATAACACGGATTTGTCACTTGTAGTAGACCCTTCCTATAATCTTCTCCTCGAGTATAACTATATATATATATATATATATATATATATATATATTTGAAGGATATGAAGAATACAAAGGTATAGTATTGCTTTAATGTAGAATATTTGAAAATATGATAGCAAATATATTTTAGAAAGTTAGATTAGAGAAGAAGAGAAATCGATGGTGATTCAGTGATTTGAAATGAAGTTGGAGTTTGTATTTATACAGGTTAGAAAGCAGCGAATATTGGTGAAGAGTTTTGATCGAAGTGTTGCATCCAAATCTATTCGTTAAAGGTTCGCAACTTTTCACAAAAGTCGCGTCCTTTCAAAAAAATAGCTGTTATAGAAATTCAGTCGACTGAGCTATAGATTCAGTCGACTAATGATTCAAAAGTAACTTGAAAATTCTAAATTCTTATATATATGTAACTGTGCATGCTGCACAAAAACTCCAGTGTCAGTCGACTGGCTTAGCAGGTCAATCGACTGACCTGGTCATTTTTATGCAGTTTGCACGATTACATATATATATTTATTTCATAACTTTATATTGCTTTTAATAATTTAAATGTGTGCTTATATATTTATAAAATATTTAGTAAATATAGCAATTAAATATATAAGCTAGTGTAGACATAATCGAGGAGAGATTTTAACAAATATTGACCTAAGACTTAAAAACAAAATACCATAGTTGATGCACTGGTTTTTAAAGTCTCGTCTCCTTGTCTCTTTTTGTCGTAGCAGTCATCAAATCTATATGTCGTAGTGATAGCTTCGTGTTATGAATCAAAACCAAGTCTCAACAAAGTGGATTTTCTGCCTGAGCAACCGAACATGACTTCTACTTGATATAGAAAACTTTGTTGACCAGTATGTTCTTGATAACACAGATATGTCTTGAAAGTACACCCTTCCTATAATCAAATCATCAAGAGTATTTGTGTGTGTATTGATTGAAAGGAAGATAATCACTTAGAATCGAAGTATGTATAGATTGACTCAAAGATTCAAGCGATATAGAGTTTGTGATTGCTTTGAATTGCAAAAGAATGTAGAGCAAGAATAGATTTAGAGAATAAAGCATGAATTCGTTGTTTGTGTAATGAATCAAAACATGTTTATATAGAGGATGTATAGATGTAATTATTCATGAAGGATCTCAATCAAAATTTGCATCTGTTCCTCTTGAAATTGGATTGAAAACCTTTCATGAATGATCGTGTCTTTTCATAAAAATAGCCGTTATTTTTCGTTCAGACAACTGACTCAGAAGTGCCAGTCGACTGAATTTCAAAAGTGTCCATGTTTGTGCAAATATCTGTGCACTGGCATAGGTCAGTCGACTAGTTGACCTGAGTCAGTCGACTGACCTGTGCTGTATTTCACAATTCAAACTAAAAAGTTTATATTTGAATTTAAAACCATTTGTGTGTGTGTGACTACTTGAGGAATGATTTTAACAATATTTTCACATAACTAAGACTCAAAATCGTGATAAATATACGTATTATATTCTGAATTGAAATCTTGTCTTGTTTGTAGTTCCATTCTTTTTTTTGTCGCCATGTTACACCATCTTGTTATCTATGTTCGTCAATAGTCGTTGAAGTTCTTCTTCATGAATCAAAAACCATGATTCAACATTCTCCCTCTTTTTGATTGATGACAACATATATATATTTGACGGAGTAAAAATAATATATAATACGCTATATAATACGAGTTATACAATATTAGTTTTCTCCCCCTGAATGTATGGCAATGATTTATCTGCAAAAAATTGTTAGTAAACGCAATAATTTCTCCTCCTTTGTCATCGACAAAAAGTAATACTTAGAGATAACCAATACAACATAATCACATACATGTGCAAACAAATAAGACAACATCATCACCAAGTTCATACACCGCATCACAATTTCACAATACATTACATGGTCATAGTCATTCGAATTTAAACAGACATCAAAGCATATCACGAACGTAGTTTTGAAGAAGCATAAATAGATAAACAAGGTTAAAACAAGATTGTTTTTGTATGAGTGGAGAGAACGCCAAAAAGACCAGATGCCAACTAACTCTGTATCCCAATTAAAGGGATCTTTCTCTTCTATTTGAGCCAGTTGGTTCCCTTTATCAAAGTCACGAGATGTTCCGACGGTGCCACTTGTGCTGGAGCTTGTGGCTTCGGAAGTAGACCATGAGAAATATGGAGCCGGCCTTTTACATGGGTCCAAATGTGAAGTGTCAGTAGAAGAAGTTGCACAAGAAATTGCTTTCCATAAAGTTGTGAAAACCCCTTAATCTTGTCAAGCTTCTTATCCATTCTATTGAGGCAAGAGTGAAGAATAAGTCGGTTTTGCGCGAGCAAATCAATAGCTTCTCTTGAAGTTTGGCAATAACCGGACGACGAATGACTTCTTCTTCGGATTGTTCAGGTTGATGTGGTTGAGAAGAAGATTGTTCGGCAATGTGGATTCCTTGTTGCCTTTGATGTTGTGTTGCTTGCCAATCTTGAAATGTAATAAAGGGTTCCAGATGTTCGGGGAGTTGCATGAGTCTGATGGTACGAATATTGTATAATACGACTTTTGAGAATTCGCATTCGGGGCATTTTATACCAAAATCTTGTAAAAGGCGCATTATATATTCACCAAAGTAAATCACATTTGGTTTTCCTTGGTTAAAACTTACGAATCCGTCCATAAGAAGTTGAGTCCAATTTACACTCAAATTTTCCCAAATAGCATATTTTTGTCACCAGTCATATGTTTTGAGCAACGCTGTCGAGTACCCATTTTCCTCTCTTTTTAAGTGGGACCTGCAAGAAAATAAAGAACAACATTGGTACCCACTTTTTAATAGGGTCCTAAGAGTTAGATCTTAGGAAACCAAACCCAAAAGGGTTTAGTATCCCTTTTGAAAATATAATTATTTTCTATATGCACAGATTCAAAAAATGAATTTATATATTTCTTCTTAATCAAACTATTGTTTGTTTTAGGAATCCATATTTTTATAGTTTATAGATTGGACTTCCCTTTTAAAAGTTCTTTTGTAGTCTTAGGTTTTGAATTATTTCTCCTTTTATTTTTATTTTTAGGTGGAGCTTTTGATTTCTTAACATAACCTAATCCCTTCTTATTTGAAGCAGGTTGAGAATTTTCAATAATGCTGGAAATTTTTTCTCTCCCTTTATTAAAATAGGAAATATTTTTAGTAATGTCATCAAGCTTAGTTTTGAGACTAGTGTTATCTAACTCAACAATTTTGATTTTTGTTTTTAACTCATTATTCTCAGAAGCTAGAGCATCATTCTTTTCTTTTTGAGCTTTTATTTCTTGACTTAATAGAGCGAGTTGAGAATTGTCAGAGCTTGAATCTTGAATTTTCTCAAGTTCTTCTTCTAATATTTTCTTCTCGTCTTTATGCATATCTCTTTCGAATTCTGCCTTGTTCTGATTTACCAGCGCTTCCTTATATTTTCTTTTGAGACTTTTTAAAGTGTCTAGAAGTTATGAATTTATTTCTGTCATATCATCAAAAGTTAGATCACTAACATCATTATCTTTTGCCATGAAGCATACGTTCGCTTGTTCATTATCGCTACCGCTTTCGCTTTCCGAAGATGAAGAATCTGAGTCATCCCATGTTATTGAAAAAGCTTTTCTCTTGCACTTGTGCTTATTTTTGTTGTTGTATGCTTTCTTCTGTTCTGGAAAATCTTTTTGTATGTATCCCTTTTTGTGGCAGTTGAAACTTTCTATTGCTGAGGTTGATGGTTTATTGGAATTGTTATTAAAGCTTCGTTTTCCATTACACTTGTTCCTTTTTCTATATTTCAAAAACTTTTTAAAGTTTTTGGCAGTAAATGCTAGATCTTACTCATATGAATCTTTATCTTCTTCTTCAACATGAAAAGCTATGTTCTTCTTGTCTTGTGCTTGTACTCTTTTAGCCTGCAAATTTACTTTATAGGACATTAGATTTCATATTAACTCTTCTGGTTTCATGGTAAAAAGGTCATTAGCTTCTTCAATAGCTTAGACTTTTCTTTGTCATTCATCCGTTAAAGAGTTAAGGATTTTCGACACAATATCAAAGTCGGAATATATTCCTCCCAGCCCTAATAAAGAATGATGAATATCTTGAAATCTGAAGTACATATGATTTATAGATTCATCTTGCTTCATCCTAAAATTTTGAAATTGATTCTTAAGCATAGATATTTTACTTCCTTCATGAGTGACTTTAGTGTTCTCCATGTTTCATAGGCAGCGTTGCACATACTAACACGATTAAAATCATTTTTATTTAAAGCACAAAATAACAAGTTCATGGCTTTGCCATTTGAAGCAGCATATAGTTTTTGTATGTTTGACCATGTTGAATATTCAGTTGTGGGTATGTGATACTCTGATTGTGTATTGTTCCATAAATCAAAAGTATTTGACCATGTTGAATATTCGTGTAAACCAATAGTTATAATTCGTGCAACCCAATAGTTATAATTCGTTCTATTAAACAATGGAGGTCATGCAGTGGATTGACCTTCTATAAAACTGGTATTAGTGTTACTATCCATATTACTAAGATATTAAATAACTGTGTGGCAGTTATAGGATGACCTAAATCTCTGATACCAAATAAAAAGTGTACATGGGGTGGATCGTGTAATATAGATCAATATAATCTAAGCATGCGGAAATATATGAACTGATAAAAGATAGTAGTAAAGTAAATGATTAGAAATAAGAATAAGCACACCAGGAATTTTATACTGGTTTGAACATTTGGTTCTTCGTCCAGTCCTAGAATACACTCTGGATTTAACTATAACTATAAACCCCTCACTTAACCTGGAGGAATAGTTATACAAACAGCTGAGAAGCCGAACAGGATTTTCCGCCTCAGCAGGCGAAGAGGACTTTCTGCCTGAGCAAACGAACAGGACTTCTACTTGATACAAAAAACTTTATTGACTAGTATGTTCTTGATAACACAGATATGTCTTGAAAGTACACCCTTCCTGTAATCAAATCATTAAGAGTATTTGTGTCTGTATTGATTGAAAGGAAGATAATCACTTAGAATCGAAGTATGTATAGATTAACTCGAAGATTCAAGCGATATAGAGTCTGTGATTGCTTTGAATTGCAAAAGAATATAGAGCAAGAATCGTTTTGAGAATTGAGCAAGAATTACTTGTTTGTGTAATGAATCAAAATATGTTTATATAGAGGATATATAGATGCAATTATTAATGAAGGATCTCAATCAAAAGTTGCACCTGTTCCTCTTGAAATTGGATTGGAAACCCTTCGCAAATGATCATGTCTTTTTAGAAAAATAGCCATTTTTTTCATTCAGTCAACTGACTCAGAAGTGCCAGTAAAATGAATTTCAAAAGTGTGCATGTATGTGTAAATATCTGTGCACTGGTATAGGTCAGTCGACTGGCTGACCTGAGTCGACTGACCTGTGCTATATTGCACAGATCAAACTAAATTTTTTATATTTGAATTCAAAACCATTTTTGTATGTGTGACTACTTGAGGAATGATTTTAACAATATTTTCACATAACCGAGACTCAAAATCGTGATAAATATACATACTATATTCTGAATTGAAATCGTGTCTTGTTTGTAGTTCCATTCTATTTTTGTCGCCACGTTACACCATCTTGTAATCTAAGTTCGTCAATAGTCGTTGAAGTTCTTCGTCATGAATCAAAAACCATGATTCAATATTTCCGGCATTTGATTGCTGGGCATGTAATACAGTAAATGTATTGATGTGCACGTAAATATGCATATTTTTACCACCATATTTAATCTATTTGAATTAAATAAATGATCATATCGGGTATTTTTACTTGTTTAAACCAAAAATTCAAATTATTCCAAATTGTCACATATTCATCTTCATATATGGGTAAAACGGTCATTTGTGTGCATATATTTCTTTGAGAAAAATTAATTGAAAATTTGTAAATATTTTTGTAGGAATTTGATCTCAAATAGAAGTGGTTTCATGAAGATATGCATGCACAAAATTAATACAAAGGAATGAAGATGGAAATAATTCAAAGTGAAGAACATGGAGGACCCCACCTACCCACCTACCTTAATATACAAATTAAAGGCTAATGCACATGCTTTTGGAGTTAATGGCTTCATGTACACTTAATGGGGGATTAAGACATGTTAATGATTACTTGGCCTCCACACTTCCTAAGGGGCATTTTGGGCATTCCCCAAAAAATGAATTAGGGTTTTAACACTTGTATAAATACCCCTTATGTTTCATGTAACATCTCTTCTCTTAGTCTCTCTTAGGCCTCCTTCTCTTTAGTTTTAATTTAGAAAATAAAAGAAAGCTCTCTTTCTTTCCATGGCTACTTAGCCATTTCTTCTCTTATGTAATTCTTTTTTTTATGCAATGTTAATTATTGTTTCTTTTTAATTACATGTTCATTTCCTTTTATGCAAGTAGTGTAGATTTTCCTTTATGCAATTAGAATAGTTTTCCATTTCACTTTGCTCTCTTTTCCTTTTCTTTTTCTCTCATGTTGCAAGCTACATTTGTTCATATGATAACAAATATGAGAGGCTAAACCCCTTCAATTTAGGGGTAATGAAGCTCTCTAATCATGTAGCTTCAACTTAATTTGATGTTTATGCTCTCTTTTTATGCTTAATGAGAATGATTGAAGTAGTTTAATGATGTTGTTCAGCTTTGAATTTGATAGTCTATGTTGTTCATAACAAATATGCTATGCTTAAACAAACAAAACACAAATTGCCTCTTCATCTACTTATGATTATGGCAAAGAAGTGATTGTTGAAATTATAATTTGATGGCTTATATTTCTAATTAATAGTTAATAGGCCATGCTTAAAATAGATTTTGCTTTCAACTTAGTTGTCATATTTTGTGAGATTTAAAAGTGTATTAGTGGTTGCGTTATAGTTTGATGGTTTATATTGAGCTAATTAATAGCACAAATATACCATACTTATGATAAGCACATCAACTAATTCACTAATGACAAGAAAAGAGAGATCATAACTTCATTTTGTTGATTTATGTGATTTAGAGAGTGGAAATTGCCTCTAAATTGTCATTTAACTCTCATATTTTTATCTATTTTTCTTTTGCTAGTTTTTGTTAGTTTCTTACATTTTTAGCTAATCACACTTTCAAGTTTGGTTAATTTGATTGAACAGAATTTTAAAATCATCAATTCCCTGTGGATCGACCCGTATTCGCCACGTGGTACATTCGTACACCGTGCGCTTGCGGTTATTTTTAAATTTAAATTCGTTCGACGGTTTTCTAAACCGATAGAACTTCCATCGACGAACAAGTTTTTGACGCCGTCGCCGGGGAATTTGTTTTGATTTTAGTTTTCTATTCTTCGAATTATGTTTCATTTGATTTAATTTTGTGTGTTTAAAAAAAAATTGTGTTTGTTTGTGCGATTTTTGCGTGCGTTGTGTTGTGTGCTTGACTTTCTTGTTTTCTTTTCATTTGCATATTAAAAAAAAAAATTACACAACTTCAATTGAAAAAGAAAAAAAAATCAGTCCATTGCTCTTTCACAATTTATATTTTACATTGTCATTTGTACACACACACACACACACACACACACACACACACATATATATATATATTATCCTCCTTTCACTGTTATAGTTTTTTTTCCTTTCTCTCTGTTCACATTATTTGCATTTTCTGTTCTTCTCACAGTCCTGATCAACTTTCATCCCCTCTGCATTAAAACTGTGCAACATCATAGTGCACAGAACCACAGTTCAACTTCTAACATCCACATCTCCAACCTTCATCCCACAAACCATACACTGTCAACCTTCACTTCCTTCAACACCCAAGCCAACCCTGCTTATATACATTTCAAACATACTCCAAAGCTTCCACTCCTCGACATCAAACCATCCACGATATTATTCACTGCAGCAACACAGTGCCACCACCCCATAGACACTGCCACTTCCCTTCACATCTATAATTTCCTCCAAAGCACACAATTCAGTGCATCACCATTCTTGCCTTTCATTTCCCATACATACTCAACATCCACCACTTCATTTACTGCCTTCCTATCTGACTGCCATCATCCACCTGAAACTTCAATCTTCCACAACATTTCACAAACAACGACAACCCGCCAACCCGCCAACCCGCCAACCCAGAAAACTGGTCAACAGTCAACACATCTCAAACTTTTCCTCCATCGAAATTATCCATCATCACTTCTCTTCCTAGTCCTGATCGAACAAGACGTCACTCACAGTTACCACACTTCTGGTATCACCTGGACTGCACTGCTTCACCAAATCAACATCTTTCACTAACTCAACAACATCCATAACTCCTCTACTGCAACCATCCTCTACAATACAAATAACATTCATTGTATCACCAAGTAGTCACACTGCTGACCATCTCCTCTGCCTACAAGTACATACCACATCAATACATCGACACCACCAAGATAACGATTGCTCTGTACATTGAAAACCACTGCAACAACCACTACAGTGACCGCCCCGAATTCCTCCAACCTGAACCTCACTGCTCTCCTACCATTAACTTCCCAATCGTGATCTTCAGCAACTCAAAAACCCGCTAAAATTCCAAATCCAATCAAATCATCCTCTGCCGCGACATCGACATTGACCACCTCCGCCAATTCCTCTCGAACATATCCAATCGCCTGTAAAAAATCGCAACCCGAACATCAGCCTATTCATAATCCCCTCTAACCGCGATTCAATAACTCAAAACCACCCAAACTACGAAAAAAATCTCCTTCGGTCCTCATACCTTCAACAATCAATCCAGTGGCTGTCAAATTGAATTGAACATGAAAAAAAAAAAATTTGCGAAATTGAGAAATTGATTTGGGAAGATAAGAGAAGGAAATTGAATTGAGAAATTTGGAAAATTATGAAGTGACGAATCTAGCAGTTTTGGTACTGTGGGTTTGGGATATATAAAAAAGAACGAATACAAGAAGTTGTGTGAGTTTGGGCTGGGCTGAAAGTTTAGTAATTTTTTTTTTTCATTTTCTTCTTTTTCAGTTTTAATTTTAAGTAGTTTATCTTCTCCAAAAAAAAGTATGTTTTAAGTTCCATCTTTAAACGAAAAAAAAAATCGTTTTAGGTTTTATTAGTGTGGTTAATTTGGTTTTGCAGATTGTTTTGTTTCCAAATTTTTCTTAGTGCTTCTTTCATAACCCAAAAAAAAAAAAATTTTAAGTAAAACCCTACTTTTAAGTTTCCTTTCAAAAAAAAAAAACTTGTATATATCTTGCTTTATTTCAGGTTGCCAAAGCAGAATTACAGAAAGAGCAGAAGTGCTTGTTAAATAAATTGCTTGATTTGAAGTGCTTGCCGAAAAAAAAAAACTGCTTGCTTGCTTATAAAATTTTATGTTTTAGTTGTCTTGCATTGTTGTTTGCTTGCATTTTAAGAAAAAAAATTTTAAAAAAAAATTCAAAAACAAAAGCAAAAACAAAATTTCATTCTAGTTGCATTGTTAATACACGTTTATTTTCTGCTTTGCATTTCATCTTAGATTTTGATTAATAATAACGGTTAGAAATCAATAACACTTAATTGTATATTGACAATTTGTCTTCTTTGAACAATTTAATTTCTTGGTGTCTAGGCTACGGTAGAGTAACAAACATTTATAAATATTACGGTGATTCGTAAATATTATAGTGGTTGTTCCTTTAAAGTTACTTAAATCTTCGGCTGCATTGCTACGGTGATTCGTGGTGCACCGATAACCCCTGTCTATTACCTGGCTGAGAACTATCTTGTTTATCTAAGACAATTTGTGATTATACAATTTTGGGTTAACTTAGGATAAATCATTTGTAATTAACCCTTGCATTCATTTAGTTGCATTAGTTCACGCATATTTAAAAAAGAAAAACAAAAAATTCAAAATCCAAAACTAAAATAAATTGTAAACATTCCTTTTCCTTTGAAATTTTTAAATCTTTTTCTTTGAAATTTCAAAAAAAAAATCCAAATTTTTTTTAGAAAAACCAATATTCGGAAAAAAAAATTGAAAAATAAAAACAAAACAAAAATCGATTTCCCTTTTCAAAAATAAATTTTCTTTGCAAATATTTTTCGTTTATAAAAAAACAAAAACCAAAAAAAAAAAACATTCTTGAAAATGTCTGAATATTCATATCCTGAATTTTACAATAGTTGTGAAAATCAATATAATCCATATGATTTCAGTCCAAATTCGTATGGATATTTTAACAACTATTTTGTAAATAATTCAAATTTCGAACAACAAAATTTTCAAAACGATGACCAACGTTCGACTCTTGAAAATAGCATTGAAATGATTTCATCTTTACTCGAACTTTCTGCACGGCAAAATCAACAGATAAATGATTTATGTAGTTCTGATTTGTGTAATAACTCGAGTCAAGGATTTCAAAATTTGAATTCAATTCAAAATTCAAACGATTACGATTATAACCCATGCTAATTTAATTTCGAACTCCAAAATGAATACCAAACTCAACATGAAAATGGGAAAAACTTTTCAAATGAATTTGGCAATGGGAATGATCTTAACTATGTTACGAGTGAAAATTTCTTTTCTCAACAAATCCAAATCGAAAATTCTCAATTTAATAACTATAAATTGGATTTTGTTGAACAAATGAATGAAATTTACGATGATCACACGGATTTGTTGTTGGAAACTTATATGAAACAACGTGAACAACAAAATCAAATCTCAACGTGTGATGAGTCAAGTGATAATCCACCTTTTACCCAAATCAACAATTTTCAAATAACAACTTTTGAATTTGATAATGACGATCTTAATCAAGTTGTTGAAAATACGGTAATTGAGTTGGATTTCAATTCTTTTGAGGGTGCGAAACTCGATTTAAACTTCGATCTTCCTTTTTATGAAAATTTGAATACGACAACTTTGAAATTCGATTTACATGATGAAGTTGTTGATAATCCAACAAATGAAGTCGAATTTAACGAACATGAGTTTTATGGACTTTTTGAAAACGAGTTGTTGAATTTTGAAGGGGAAAATTTCGATCACCATTTTGGTTTTGAAATCGATACTTTGAAAGAAATTGAACTTCAACCAATTTTTCTATCTACCCCAAAAATCATCGAAAATAAAACAACTCGTATGATTTTCAATAAAATGACTTTCGTTTTTCCATATCCACATTCAACTGCGAAATCTTTTACGATTTGGTTTTTCGTGCTTAAGCTATGTCTCGCACATTTGACGAGACAAATGAATCGGTCTTTAGAAGACCGTTTCATTTACATTTTGACTGTATACTTTCTCATCTCTTGTAAATAACAATCTTTCATCTTTAATTTTTTTTATTTTTCATTGTTTATTTTTGCTTTAAAATCACAAAAAAAATTATTAAAAAAAAAATCCCACAAACAAATTTTCTTTTAATTTATTTTTAAAAGAAACATTATAAGATAAATATATGGCTTTGGTTTATTAAATTGAATTTTTTGAAAATTTATTGGTCTTAACAAAAATAAAAATGAAGTTTGATTACAAATAATAATGGTTTAACTAGTATCTAGGAAGATTCATATGTGTTAATTATGAAGTACATCCTTATTGAAAATCTTTGTTTTAAAAAGTGGTTGATTTAAAGTAAAGGATATAACATTTTTTTTGTCTTCTAAGTTAAATGGTGCTAAGATGATTTTGCAAAACTCCCTCTCAAAAAAATATAAAAATAAAAAATAATAACATCCAAGTATTCACTCTCATTTAAAAGTCCTCATGGTTATGCATGGGTGATTACTTGGAATTTTTGATTATGTGATTTCATACTCATTTAAAGTCCTCACGGTTATGATGTATGGAACACATGTAAAAAAAAAAGACTTAATAAATACCACCTACGGTCGATAGTGTATGCATGAAAGTGTGTGCACTCTCCATGCTCTGTACTCCCCTCACATAAGCCCGAAAGGCAGTGCATGAGTGGTATATCTGGCCTCAGTTTATCTGAGCTAGGTGAGTAATTTTTCTTGCAAATAATGAGAGAGCAAGCAATTGAAATCCTAGCACTATTTTTACTTAGTTGATTTGATTTGTTATTGAAAAGAAATGAAAATACCACTTTGATAAACTTTGATAATCAACTAAGGATCCATTTCATAGTTACACTTTGTTATTAACCAAAACAATGAGTTAAACTATAGTCTATTTGATATGATAACTTGATTTTTGTTGGAAATTTTGACGAGTAAATGACATAAATTTTCAAGATAATAACCAAAACCTATATTTAACTTATTCGTGTCAATTTAAAAATAAATCCTTCATTTGTAGATATTTTCAAAAATTTGCATTCATCTCTTTGTAAATAAATCTTGCATTTAGTAAATATTTTCATCCTGCATTTGGATTTTGTGGGTAGTGTCCGCTGAAAACCCTCACGAGACAACACTCGTCCTACTGGGGACACCCAGAGGTTTAACGGCTTATTGCATACGCTTAATGCAATCGTGCTCCCTACGAAAACGGATTTATCTTAGTTTTAGTTTATTCGAGGACGAATAAAAAGATAAGTGTGAGGGTATTTGATGTGCACGTAAATATGCATATTTTTACCACTATATTTAATCTATTTGAATTAAATAAATGATCATATCGGGTATTTTTACTTGTTTAAACCAAAAATTCAAATCATTCCAAATTGTCACATATTCATCTTCATATATGGGCAAAACGGTCATTTGTGTGCATATATTTCTTTGAGAAAAATTAATTCAAAATTTGTATATATTTTTGTAGGAATTTGATCTCAAGTAGAAGTGGTTTCATGAAGATATGCATGCACAAAATTAATACAAAGGAATGAAGATGGAAATAATTCAAAGTGAAGAACATGGAGGACCCCACCTACCCACCTACCTTAATGTACAAATTAAAAGCTAATGCACATGCTTTTGGAGTTAATGGCTTCATGTACACTTAATGGGGGATTAAGACATGTTAATGATTACTTGGCCTCCACACTTCCTAAGGGGCATTTTGGGCATTCTCCAAAAAATGAATTAGGGTTTTAACACTTGTATAAATACCCCTTATGTTTCATGTAACATCTCTTCTCTTAGTCTCTCTTAGGCCTCCTTCTCTTTAGTTTTAATTTAGAAAATAAAAGAAAGCTCTCTTTCTTTCCATGGCTACTTAGCCATTTCTTCTCTTATGTAATTCTTTTTTTTATGCAATGTTAATTATTGTTTCTTTTTAGTTACATGTTCATTTCCTTTTATGCAAGTAGTGTAGATTTTCCTTTATGCAATTAGAATAGTTTTCCATTTCACTTTGCTCTCTTTTCCTTTTCTTTTTCTCTCATGTTGCAAGCTACATTTGTTCATATGATAACAAATATGAGAGGCTAAACCCCTTCAATTTAGGGGTAATGAAGATCTCTAATATTGTAGCTTCAACTTAATTTGATGTTTATGCTCTCTTTTTATGCTTAATGAGAATGATTGAAGTGGTTTAATGATGTTGTTCAGCTTTGAATTTGATAGTCTATGTTGTTCATAACAAATAGGCTATGCTTAAACAAAAAAAATACAAATTGCATCTTCATCTACATATGATTATGGCAAAGAAGTGATTGTTGAAATTAAAATTTGATGGCTTATATTTCTAATTAATAGTTAATAGGCCATGCTTAAAATAGATTTTTCTTTCAACTTAGTTATCATATTTTATGAGATTTAAAAGTGTATTAGTGGTTGGTTATAGTTTGATGGTTTATATTGAGCTAATTAATAGCACAAATATACCATACTTATGATAAGCACATCAACTAATTCACTAATGACAAGAAAAGAGAGATCATAACTTCATTTTGTTGATTTATGTGATTTAGGGAGTGGAAATTGCCTCTAAATTGTCATTTAACTCTCATATTTTTATCTATTTTTCTTTTGCTAGTTTTTGTTAGTTTCTTACATTTTTAGCTAATCACACTTTCAAGTTTGGTTAATTTGATTGAATAGAATTTTAAAATCATCAATTCCCTGTGGATTGACCCGTATTCGCTACGTGGTACATTCGTACACCGTGCGCTTGCAATTATTTTTAAATTTAAATTCGTTCGACGGTTTAATTTCTAAACCGATAGAACTTCCGTCGACGAACATGTATTGATGTCATTTTCTGATGTCGAAAATTCCGAGCTGTAACACTTGGTATCAAAGCGAACGTTAAGCGAGAACCTTGGCTTTGATGGGGTAACTCATTAGAGATAGGGTCAGTAGTACCCTAGAATGAGTTTGAGCGCATTAATAGATGGAGCGCATATTTATTAGTGAATATAAAATTGTTTTATACTGTGTTGATTGATCTATTGAGTGGCTTATGGATTCTGGTCAATAAGAGTAATTAACGTTATTGATAGGAGTCTCTAAACTCCTGAATAGAGCAATTCGACATGGTATTGATTTGAAATAAAGTAAATGAAATATATCCAAATTATTTTTATTTAAAAGAAATAATTTTTTCGAAATTATTATAGTTACATATGGTTTTCTTGTTTGTTAGGAAATGATAATATTAAAGTATTATCATTGTCGTTATGGTGATTAAATAAAAAGTTGATATTATAGTCAAAAGTTAAGAAAGTAATTCATATAAAAAAATGGAGTTTGTAAATATGAGTTTATAAATGTGATTTATAATTTAAAATGGAATGAAATCCCAAAGGAATATTTAAATGTAGATTTAAAAAGGGTTTAAAAGTTGGATATTTGGAAATGTAATTTCCCATTGGATTTAGAAATGGTTTTTTTTCAAGTCTTGCAAAATAATAGTGGTATGTTTGGAAGTATTTTTAAATTTAAATTATTTAAAAATGATATTAAAAAAAGAAATAAAAGCATCTAACTCACTTCGGTTGCTGGAAAATAATTTCGATGATGACCGCATCACCATCGACGTTCATTTCGAGTCTTCAAGGGAGCGATTGCTACCTCAATTATTTGAATTGGAGTTTGTTCACAAAACTAATTTGATTTTGCAATGCAAAGGAATAATATGATATACCAAAGGATTTTGGGTACATAAGATTTCAAAAATGATTTTGAAATGTTTAAGAAATTGTTTAAACTCAGGGATTTTCATGTACGTGGAAATATGAGAAAATAAGTTTGATAACTTATGAAAGTTTGAAATTTATTTGGAATGAAATTAACTTAAGAAGAGTTAAGTGAAAGTAAGTGTGAAAATGGAATAAAACAGTACAGTAAACCAATTAAATGAAGTGAATTGGTAGAAATTGGTGAATGGAGTATAAATAAGTTGGAAAACTTATAAATTTGGAATAAGTATTAACTCGAATTAAGTTAACTAAAGAGAATTTTGGAAATTTAGCCTAAGTAGGCTAAATAAATAATTATTAAAAATAGAATTTATTAAGATTGAAAATAAATTAGTGGATGAACTAATTGATTTAATTAGTAAGTAAATGAAATTAAAATTGAATATTGGAATGTTATTTAACTTGAATTATGCTAAATAAAGTGAAATTGAAAATTTAGTTTGAGTTGGAGTAAATAAACTAAATTTTGGAAATAGAATTGATTGAGTTAAAGTGGGTATAGAATCAAGTGTGAGATGTTAATTAATATAAGGAGTTGTATAAAAAATATATAATAGACTTAAGAGATTGATGGTGAAGTTCTTAAGTAAAATTGGCATTGGAAAAATATGCTAAGTAAATAGATGAATGAGAATGATATTTGTGAATAATTGATATAAATGGAATAAGTGTGAATAAAAATAAAAATAATTTATAGCTAATAATCAGTTGGAAATAAATACATAGGCTGTACGTGTATTATTTTAATCCGCACAATAATTTGATCCAGATTGAGCACATAATTTTGGGGTAATTTATATCGATTCGAGTTGGGCTTTTTCACTCGATTTTCGACAGCGAACCCTGGATATGGATTTTTATTGATTTTGGAATTCTCTTTCATAATATATGGCTATGCAAGGAGAATGATTGTTTCTGATCAAGGTACTAGATCTGATTCCGCACTGGAGAGTCATGTGAACGATACTAGTTCGAAAGTGAAATTATGTGATCGAGTGAGCGATCAGAGTTAATATTACATACAGATGATATATGTACATCGTACGAGTGTTGGTGAAATAAATATTGAAAATTTAAAATGCTGAATAAAATGATTTTGAATTAATGATTTTGAATATTATTGTAAGTAAGGTGCAGGTATTTAAAGGCAAAAGCTAAATTGATGTCTTCGATTTCAGAAGTAAAATTTGATTGCCCGACCAAAGGTATGTTTTAAAATTCTTGGATGAAATTGATGATTTTATGATTGAGCCACTTGACTTTTGTTTTCTTTTGATGAGTTGGGCCCGTAGAGGCAGTTTTGTAGTTTTTCGGATCTAGCCGCGCAAAGGAGACGCTGGTGAAATTTTTCAAAAATTTAGGGAGTTAGGAAATTTTGAAGAAAATTTTAATAACTAAATTTTATATTGGATTATAACTTGAAATGGTTGATTAAATATAATGAATTGGAATCTATGGATGAAGTTGGAAATTAGTATAAGTGATAGTGTGGTTTCAATAAATTGTTTTCGGGAAGTTGTTTAAACTGTTTAGTTTTGGGAAAATAATTAATGGGTTTTGGACCATTCTCTTACCTTACAATTTTGGGGACGAAATTCTTTAAGAGGGAAGGAATGTAACGATCTAAAATTTTGATATTTGAATTTGAAATATTTAATTGATTTAAATATTCAAAAGTTAATTTTTAACTTGAATTTCAAATATAACCATTTATTGGATAATTTAATTATTGAATTAATAATTGAAAATCGATTAAAATATTGAATCTTGGTTTTGAAGCTTGTTAAAAATAATTAAAAGCTTATAAAATTTATATTTATAATGTTAAAGATAATAAACTATTTTAAATTGAATTTAAAAGTGATTTGTTCAGTTTTAAAAAATATACCGTTTGAAATAACATATAAAATAGCCTTACGTGGCACGGACTCAGAATTTGACGAAACCAATTCTATTGGATCCGTAATAGTGTAATATTTCCAGATTTCAAATTTTGTAGCATTTGGGGTTATCGTTTGGTCGCACGGGATAGAAACGCTTTGAAATTTATATCGGAAATTCAATATAATAATGGATCCAAAAAGCTATCTTCTCTATACGACCGAATTAAGACTCAACCTTTTCCGTTATGATCGGAATAGGCGTATAACACTATAAACGCCTAGCGGCATGCCTCGATAGGGGTTTAAAATTTTGAGTTGTGTAAATCGAGACATTTTGAATTTAACTAATATATATTTATATATTCTAGTCGAACCTGTCTTTTCTCTGCAACCTTGGACTCTGAATCAACCCATTCAAACACACAAATATTTCAAAACACGCAACTTCTCCCTCTTTTAAAAATCACAGCCGAAATCAGAGAAAAAATTCAAAAAAGAAAAGGAAAAGAAAGCATGAATCACCTCGGTTATAAGAATTCAACTGTCATTTGATCCTCGGCCTCAACGAACCACCTCTAATGGCTCTTAGGTCCTTCCAATTGCCAGTGGACAACGATGAGCTTGGCTTTGGTGAGGGCTGCAAGCATGGGTGAAATGTATGGGAAGGTCACGACTCGAATTTGATTAGAATTTTGTATTGCTTAATTTGGGAGAGGAACGTACACGTGGGATGATCGAGACGAGGAAGATTGCTGCGACCTTCATGACGATAGCGCGATGGAGAATGGGTGGTAGGGAGTTTCATGGCTTTAGGTTTAAGTTTTGAGGCTCATGCGAACTAGATGGTCAGGGGAGGATGTGGGCGGTTGTGGGTAGGCACTACAGTCGGAAGCTTGTAGATGTGGTGATGTTACGGGTTCGTTTCAGGCAGTAGAGAACTCGATTTGGGTAGAAGTGTTTATCGTTTAAAAGGGTAATTAATTAATATAAGTTTTGATTAGTAAAATTTACACACACACACCACACTTAAAATTCATGAACCTTGTTAATGAAATATCAAATTTATATGAGATTGAAATCAACCGAAACAAGCTGCATTGGCAATAGTGATGATGAAGATTTCACGGTAAAAATGGTTTGGAATTTTTAGGAGCCAGTTGGGATTTTGAGAAATCTAAAATTTGGATATTCGTTAAAATAAAAATCAAGGTGAGTAAAACTCACTCATTTGGATTGCTAATTATAATTTTAAAATGATAAATTCAAATTATTAGTTGATTGAATGGATCGATAATTATTTTTATTAGTTGGATGTTATTATATATATATAGTAGTATATATTAGTAATTGGAGTGATTATTCCCGCATATTTTAGCGGATGAGACCCTCTGCGTCCCGCATAATAGCGGATGACCCTATATACCGCGATATCCCTTTCGAAGTGGAATTGGTATTTTATGTTGTATTAACATTTGTGGATGCAGGGAAACAGGTTGGAGGGATCCAACTGGATTCCTCAAAAATGTTGAAATTAGTTTCATATATTCATATATAATTTGTTTAATAATCTGTGGTAGATTATATTGTGATTTGAATTTATTGGATGCTATGGTAGTTTTGGCCTAGATTTTGGTATTTTTAAATACCAACAATAAATGTTTAAAATTTGGAAAGAAAACAAAAAGGGAAATTTGAAGTAAATTATTTATTATGAAATGTGGATTAATTAAAAGGAATGAATCTAGGAAAAATAAATAGTTTGATTTTAAATTTGTATTCAATAATTTTGAAATATGGAAAATAGAAATTTTGGAATAATATAAATAAAATAATTTTAAATAATAAAACTTAAACGATTTTTGTTTAACTGTAAAAAAAAGATTTGAAAATTGAGATTTAAAATGGTTTTGGAAAATAAAAAGGAAATTTGAAAATAAAATATGAAATTGTTATATTAGATCGTAAATAAGATTTTAAATTATGAAATGGAAGTGGAATTGGAATTTAGTTGGGTTTTGGAATATCGTTGGGTTATTTGAGAAATTAATTTAAAAATGGAATTCAATTTAGAAATCGACTTATAATCGATTAAGTATTGTGAAACCATTATAAACAGGAAATGAGACCATGGAATTTATAAACAAGGTTTATAAATAAAGTGAAGTGATTATTAGTGGATAAATTGAAGTTATAAATTCACGGTGAGGATTTATAAGGTGATGGTTTGATCGGTTTAAAAAAAATAAAGGGCGGATTTATTTTTAGAAATATGGAAAGGGGATTTACGAGATTGAAATGTAAATCAAATTGGAAATAAATCGAGAGAGATTTATAAATGTTAGACTGGTTATATTGGAATTGACAAACATATTTTATCGAGAAATTGAATTTGTTTTAAAAAGGAGGATTTTGAATTATTGACTAGGTAATTTTAAAAAGTGTTTAAGAATATTTTAGAAAATTAATTATTGGTTGTTTAAAATTTGTTTTAAATCTATTTAATTATTAATTAAGTTAGTTTATATTAGGTCAATTATTATTTAAGAATTTACCAGTATTATTATTTTAAAAGATAAATTATTCAGTATTAATATTTTATATAATAACTTCTATTAAAGAGTATTTGCCTAAATTTAACTTGGAAATTTATATAGAAATTTTATAAGTATTGTTTTGAAAATTATTCAATAAAGTTTCCGGAAAGCAATGTTATACTTTCATGACGTAGTCGGAGGCAGTGAGAGCATGAAGTTAAGTTTTGGATTTCTTTGGGATAGAGATGTAACCATTGAGCTGTGAATTCATGGTTGATACCGCAATGGTACTTTCCATATTATTTTAAAAGGGTTTTTAAATATTTTTGGAAATAATAGTTTGTGAACATACTAGATTCTATAAGATAAGTACATACTTTTGGATAAAGAGATTTAATTTATATAAAATTTAAATAGAAAAGGGGTTCAGTGTTTTCAGTGGAAAAGGAAATATTTGGTTGAACGATTGTTTATTTGATAGTTGAATAACCACCTATCAGATCTGGATCCAAAATATAACGTTGGAAATATCTAAAAGAAACACAGGAATTATATGGTACGGTTGCCGTTCGAGGTGTTATACTGTACATATAAACTTATCTCATTCTTCTAGGACACTTATAATGTATTTTGTCCACTACCGGTTAGGAGGTGATCTGCGATCTTATTTTTGTCTGTTTATTTCCTAAAGAACGTGGTTGAGTTTACTAGAAATCGAACACTGTTTCGAATAGACCGAGATCAGATAAGTTATCCGAAAACTACTTCGATCCAACGAGTACGTTTTCGAAGTGAAAACAAGAGCATTGAGTCGAAGATGGAGCTGTGAAGCGCAAGGGCTAATCTTTACTAATCCTGAGGATGATTCCCAGTTGGATGTAGTAAGAATAGTGCCTTCGGTTCCGTTCGGATCAAAAACGGACTTGTATGGATGAATGCTATTAGTACATTGTCATTAGAGGACAATGAGCATTCTAAGTGAAAATTCCTTAGAAAGGTAATCATAGCCTCTTGCCTCATCAACCAGGAATGACTGAAAAGCAGGGGAGATGAAGCAAGGCTAAGTGGGTCGCACCCAATTAGTGTATATTTATCACCTTTCTAGATACCCTCGAATATTATTACTACGGCACATGGAAGGAGCTCGGAAAAGGTGGGAACACCTAGTATGATAGCATGTTCGGTCCATTCAGGTTAGGGGTAGTCTGGTCTTGTGTTGGAGGGGATCCCGACATGATCATCGATACATTTTTCTATACATGTACTGTGACAGGTGATACCCCAGTACCTAGTCATTCGTACGGGATCCACTCTCCAATATGCGTCCTTTAAGGTTTTGGTTATAGAGCCTAGTATACTGGAATTTAATTAGTGTAATAATTTCAGGTATTTGAATAAGTATTTGTACTTAGGCACTATTTTAATATCGAATGATTTGATATAAAATGTTTTGGTTATCATAAGGTAAAAACCCATCGTGTTTATGTATGGCGTGGTCTTATGAGATACCTTTGATTTTCAAAGGATTTGATAACTTTAATAATTCAAATTGAGTGTTTTCTCATGCTGTTTTTCCAGACTGATTCGGGTGTTATTTTATTATAATACTCGCGTCAGACTGAGTATTATAGATAAGGGATAGGATGCTTGGAGCTCAAGAGACGAGTAGGATGACGAAGTCGTATTTCACGTACTTGATTATCTTCAGCTGTGTATTGTATGTTGTATATTCAGCATTTGTGAGGACAAGTTATTATAACTATCAAGTATTGAGTTATTGATGTGTTGTACTTTGATGACGTAATGTGTAAATAACAGTTATAGTTCTTCTTTTATAAAGGCATGTTATTATCTATTGTATATTGTTCCGCTGCGATTGTGAGAATCTGTATTGTTGTTTCTTCTTCTATCTTTCTTCTTTTTCCCTAATACAGTGAATGTATTGATGTCGGTTATCGAGCATCGAAAATTCTGGGCCGTGACACCGAGGATAGTTTTTATAGATTTATTACTTACAATGAGTTTGAAAATTGATTTGAGTCACGATTTATGTCAAGAGCTGAGATGAATTTGCAGTGGAAAGATTTACACAGCTTAGGCAGGAAGACTCTACTTTGAAGAAGTATATTAGTAGATTCACAGAACTAGCTAAGTTTTAGATGAGTTTGATTGATACCCCTATTAAAAAGGGCGAGAAATTTTTCAAAGGCCCAAACTCCCCACTGCGGGAATTACTTTTGACCCAAGTGCCCATTGGCGCTACACATGGGACGTTGGTCTAGATGACTCTACCTCAGATGGTTAGCTTAAAGGAGAAAGAGAAATGGAAGGAGATGCCAGGATCTGCTCAAAAATTAAGGAGGAGCCAAGAAGGTTGGTTTTTGGTAAATAGACAGTCGAAATGGAGTTCAAGAAGGAGGGTATAATATGTCAGAGATGACAAAAAAAGGAACATATCGCTATGGATTGTGGGGTGAGTCTATTGTAGGATGCTTTAAGGAGAAGTTCCACCACTGCCAGAGGAGGGACACTTCAAGAATTAGTGTCGAAAGCTAGTGAAAGGATAGAGTGGGCAAGCCTATGTTATTGAGGCTATTCCTATCTCGAGTAGACCTCCCCGTAGAAATCAAGGAAAGACTGCATCTTATGTGTGGGATTAATATTCGTTCCCTATTTGACTCTGGAGCATAAATGTAGTTAACTACTTGAGTCTACATACCCAAATTGTCACCAACCCAATAGTAGTATCAAATCTTATTGGGGGTGGACACATCTTTCTTCAATTTGTAAGACCTATCAGTGGACACATGTAATGTCAATTTCTTTTGTTATACATATGTCCTTAATTTTGAGGGGTATGGACTTATCATAGGAATGGATTGATTGTCATAGTACGGGACTATCTTAAATTGTGATAAAAAAGTTGCATGGGACAAGATACAGATGTTCGTTGTACACCCCAAAACTCAGTCGAATTAAGCTATCTATACTCGATGAGCCTATCACAAGATGAGCACTCATTCGTATCCATAGTTAGATAATTTCCTAATATCTTTGAAGAACTTTCAGATCTCCCACCTCGAAGGGTGATTGGGTCTAAGATTGATTTGGAGTAGGATGCTAGACCAATCGCTCGGTCATTAAGACACATGGCCCAAAAGAAAGGAAAGAGTTACATAAGGATACCTCAGAGCTGTTGCAATAAGGATTCATTAGTCGGAGTACATCAAATTAGGAAGCTCTTATTGTCTTTGCCACTAAGGCAAATGATCATTAACACTATGCGTCGATTATAGATAACTCAACAAGTTGACAAAGAAGAATAGGTATCCTTTACCGTAACAATCAGCACTTGGGTCTGGATTTTCGCTGAATCGAAAACCCAAATTCATCAGAGTGCAGATTATTGGTTTGGTATCCTATAAATAAAAAAATTATATCCATATCAGAGCACTATTTCGATGTTACCCATAACGGAATAATAAAGTATAATAAAACATATAGTATTGACCAGGCTTAACGCTTCCAATGTCTAATGTCCCTATCAATGCTAAGCATGCATTAGGAAACCCATCCTTTAACCTTCTTTCTTGCACCAGTACTTGTCCCTGCTATCCTATGGGTTGTAATGAGGAGGTGGTCAAAACAACGTTCGGGTGACTGGTGAATTATAGACTTTATACATCTACTAGTTTATGCCGATTATCTCCCATAATATGTTGTGTCTTTTAATTTTTTTAGTCGTCTCAAATCCACGTTCCCGTACGATATGTCCCATTTATATGAAGTAGACTATAACAACTTAAGTATATATATAAATATAAAAGTACCACAGTCAACCTTTGGACTAAGATACTATCCCTTCTAATATTTGTTATGTTGTACCGCTGAGCGTCATCATTTCTATCTAGGCCAAATTGCCCGTGTACAAAGTAGAACCTCCCGTTGGTGCCTAATAATGGTATCACAAAAGTTTAACTCCATTCTATCTCGCTTTGGGGATTTACTAACTAGTTAGCTTCCTATTATGGACTCAGCTCCATGGACTATTTAGGACTTAGCTCCTCGGACTACCCCATTTGATTTTGAAAAAACTTTATTATGGGTTAACTAGCCTTGCCATAACAAACAAACTAGAAGACAACTGTGGCGGTGTATTACCTAACGTAGCTTACCTTAGTAAGAGGTGTAGCCCGTTAGGTGTAAACCTTTCTTTTCCATTTTGACTGCTCCGGGCCGATGATGCACTCAACCTATGTAGTACTTACTCTTGATCTAAGGACAACACCTATAGATATAGCATCGAGCTACTCACCATCTTATTTAGATTGCCTAACGTAGTCAAGGTATACCCTCCCCATATTCATTGAAGTAGATTCTATTGAGTATATTCCTCTACCTATACGCAAGCACATATATTTCACGGGTCCTATAGTTGGATATGTCCCTCATATGTATATAGAATACGCAACTGCTTGTATCCCTTTGCAATGCTAGGCTTCTACTATGCAATACTACTGAACTTGTATTCTAACTCATTCTAATGACTATATCATTTTTATTTACTAAGTAATTTACTAACTCTTAATAATTCATGCTCATTGTAATGCATACTTAAAGCCATATTTTTTTTTCATTCATTATTTTTTAATTATTATGCCTCAATTGCATATTGTTAACGATATTTCTCCTCTTATTTATGTGCGTACAGCTTATTTAGTTTGAGGTCATTTACCGCTTTCTTTCTAAAAGACTTAAGGACAATTTCTCATTTACTTTCCCCTTTTGACTAACATCTCCCCTCAATCATGTATTTAGACTTATTACTTCCCTATTCGTTTAATTGTATCTGCTTTTTTTATCATTTGTTTTCTACATCATCTTAAACTATAAACTTTAGGTTTCCCACTTATATTGTTGTTATTATTCCTACTTATATTACTTTACTTATACTTAAGGATTTTTATACCTCAATACATTGGAATTAGTTCTTTCCCAAAGAAAATTGTTAACAATATAATTTCTTATAGTAATTTAAAAGAGGACTTGTGTTATGTGTGTAATAACAAGAAATTATCTTTTATTTTTCTACACTGGAATAGACAGTATAAAACATGTCGATTCCCTTATTTTGTATATCTCTTCCTTTTTTTTTACATTCCTTGTTATTTCAACAAGTACACTTTTGTCTGTGTTTTTAGACGATTTATAGAAATTCACTTTGCTACACAATTCATTCCAACGTATTAAAATATTGTCTAATCCTAATTTAATTTATAATCAATTCTAATTTATATTCAACAATCTATATAAACTGACTAAATTTGGAATTCTAATATGATTTCAAAAATAAGTTATTCATAAATCTAGGGAGTATTTAACCTTTAACTTTTCAAATCCAAACATATACGGTATCCATCAAGTTTAGGGTTTTCCATATATTATAGGCATACTTTCCATAAACATTACGTATATACAATTAAATATCCAAATCGAAATTTATATCTCGGCATAAATGAAATAGATCTACCTACAATGATATAAATCCAATATTATTAAAGAATATGTAATTTTCTACTCACTTGTATAGCTTTCCAATTCTCTGATCTAAGCCCTATTATTCTAGCTTGACTCCCTTTTGCCTATTAAGATTTATACACCGCAAGCATATACAGATTTTATCATAAGTCTAGATTAGAAAAAAGATTTGATTTTAGTTTGTATATTAAATCCAAATTTATAGTTTACCTCGGATTTGACGATTTAATTTGAACCTGTTCCTTTTCTCTATCATCTTATACAATTCCTTAACTGTATATATGTACATTTTACAACTATGTCTAAGAGTTTAAGGTTCAGAGCAGGAGAAAATAGCAAAGCTCTGGTGTCACCCTGAGAATATGAGTTTTGAAGTGAGGGTCTAGATCCATATTCATAGAGGATCAAATCAATGCAAGTCGTTCAATTAAACCATTTTAATTCGAGTCATTTGGTCAAAATTTATTGTCGGATTTAACTAGGCACCAGTAGACCGTCTATTCTCAATGGTTGACCGTTATCGGTCGATCTGGGGGCCTCTTTAGTCAACCTATGCTTGTTTTAAACGAAACTAATTAGGTCCTCTGACATTGTTTGATTTAATTACTTGTTTAACCAATCACTTCATTTGTTTCCTTTTTTATACATATCCTGAGATTTTAATTAATGGTTTTCTTTATTAGTAATTAACGCGAAACGACTTTTATTATCATAATTACATATATAGTTTATGTAACAACCTAGAATTTTAGTCACCGAATGTTAAATATTTAATTAATTTTAAGTATATTTAAATAATTGGCATTTAGACTTTATAGCTTTAATTCAAATATAGTGATCATTTAAATATTTGAATTGTAAATGAAATATTAATTAAATGGATTTAATCATCTTATTTAATTCCATTCAAAATTAATATATAATAATGGAGAATTCATTTTGTAAATTTATTTACAATAATATATGGTTTGAATATAATAAATAATATAATAATATATATTTTTACTGTTGATTTGCGATCGTGTCGTACTTCGGTGCACGATCATATTTTATCTCAGTCATTCATGATTCATACTCGAACAATTGTATATTAGATTGCTGTTCGAACCGTTTAAATCTCCATCGAATTGGAAAATGGCCGATCAAATTTAATTACATTTAACTGTAAGCGCATGGCGTACAATGATAGTACGTGGCGAGTACAGGTCGATACGTAGGGAATTTTTCAGATTTTAATCAATCAAATTAAACCAACAGTTGCGAGATGTTTTTAAGCTAGAAAAAATTCTATAAACTAATAAAAATTAGAAGTGATAAAAATATGGGTGTAGAAAGCAATTTAGAGGCAATATCCTTCTCAAGATCAAATCATTCAACAAAGTGAAATTATATTCTCTCTTGATATGTTTATCATAAATATGGCCTATTTGTGCTATTAATTAGCTCAACATAAGCCATCAAACTATAGCACAGCTATTAAATCACTTTTAAATCTCATGCAAATGTTAATGAACTTGAAAATATAATCTATTCTAAGCATGGCCTATTAATTATTGATTTAAAACATAAACCATCAAATTTTAATTTTAAAATTACTTCATTACCATAATCATAAGTAGATGAAGAGGTAATTTGTGTTTTTATTTGTTTAAGCATGGCCTATTTGATGTCAATGACATAAGTTATCAAATTCAAAGCTAAAACAACAAAGTTTAACCACATATAACATTTCCATTAAGCACAAAAGGAGATCAATAATTAGCAAAATGTTGAAGCTACATGATTATGAGAGTTTCATTACACCTAGATTGAAGGGGTTTAGCCTCTCATATTTGTTATCATTTCAACAAATGTAGCATTCAACATGAAATAAAAACAAGAGGGAAAAGAGAGCAAAATAAAAGAGAACTAATTAAAAAGAAATAAAAACTAATCCACTTATAAAAATAAAATGATGTACACTACTAACATGAAAGGAAAAAGCATAAAAACAAAAAAGAGTGCATGAATTAACATAGCATGAAAAGAAATTACATAAAAGAAAAATGGCAAAGTAGCCATAAAAAAGAAAAGAGAGCTTAGATTTATTTATAAGCCTCAAACTTAACTAAATGGAGCCTAAGAGACTAAGAGAGAGAGAATTACATGAAACATAAGAGGTATTTATACATGTATGAAACCCTAATCCTATTTCTGGTAACTACTCAAACTATCCTTGAGGAAGTGTGGAGACCAAATTACCATTAGCATGTGTTAATCCTCACATTAAATGTACATACAGCTTTAATTTCCATTAGCATATGCATTAGCTCATAATTTTACATCATAATAAGTGGGTAAGTGGGGTCCTCCCTGATGCATGAAATGAATTATTTCCATCTTTGTTTGCTTGTCTTCTCTTATGCATACATAATATCCATGAAGCCACTTGTAATTTGAATTATTCACGAATTGTTTATTTGATTATTATATTTTGTCATTATTCTGTGAGATTCGGTTTTTGTTTCTTCTTCTTCTTTTCTTATTTTCTTAATTAACCCTATTGATTATCTATATTTTTGATTGTTTGAGTTAGACATTGGTGGATTATTGTCAAATTAAACCCTCTAAAATGTGGGTCATCATAGTTGGTATCAGAGCTTTGGTTTAGCGATAACCTTAGCTTTGTGGGTTTGACTATCGTAGTACCCTAGAATGTGTTTGAGTGTATATATATCAAGAATGGTTTTAAAACAAATAAAAATAGTGAACTCACTTTGGTCATTAGAAAATAATTCTGATGATGATTGCGACATCATCGGTATTCATTTTCGAGTTTCTAAGTGACGGATTGCTATTGTAAAATTTGTTAATGGAGTCTTATTTTGATAAACAAGTTTTTTCTTTTAATAAATTTAAAATTTTGATTTGATATAAAAGTGAGATGTGTGTGTGTGTGTGATTTCAGATTGATTTGAAATTAAGACGGGTGTTTAGATTCTGAAATTTGCTATCTAAATGTTGTGAAATAAATAAAGATAAGTTTTGAACTTATAAATTTGAGAAATGATATAGATAAGAAAAGAAATTGTGAATTTGAGATTAGAGATTAAATTTAACTTGAGAAAAGTTAAGTGAAGTGATTGTGGTAGTAGAATAAATTAGTGAAGTGGACAAATTAAGTGAATTGAATTGAACTAATAAAATGAAATTTGGAAATTTAGCCTAAGTGGGGCTAAATAAAGTAAAAATTTGGAAATGGAATTTATTGAGATTTGAAATAAATAATGAAATGAGCTAAGTGAACTAACTAATTTAATTAGTGAGTAAATATGGTTTGGGATATGGTTGATAAAATTCAATATTTAAAATTAGGAGACAAATTGAGTTAAATGGAATTGAATTTGAATTTGAATAGAAGTGGATATAAATTTAACGAGAGGTAATAAACATAAGGACCTTTGTATAAAAAAATTATAATTGAATTAAGAAAATTAGATGAGAAAATTCTTAAGAGATAATTGGTATTGAAAATAATACTAAGAAATTAAGCAATGTAGATAATGCAGCGTGGATGATAATTGTGAATAATTGAATGGAAATGAAGTAAATATGAACGAAGGAATTCGGTATAGCTAAGAATCAATAGAAATAGATACATAAGTTGTAGGTATATTATTTTATTCGCATAACAATTTGATCCAGTTTCGAGCACAGAATTTTGAGATAATTATATCGATCCGAGTTAGGATTATCACTTGATTCTCGACGGTGAACCCTAGATATGGATTTTTGATTTGATTCTGGAATTCACTATCATAGTATATGACCATGCAAGGAGAATAACGATTTTTGATCAAGGAACCAAATCTGAGTGTGCACTAGAGAGTCGTGTGAATGATACTAGTTCGGAAGTGAAATTGTGTGATCGAGTGAGCGATCGGATTTGATATTGCATACAGATGATATATGTACATCATACGGGCTTAAGTAAAGCAAATATTGAAAATTAAAAATGAAAAATATAAAATGATTTTAAATTATATGATTGGATATCATTGGTAAATAAGATGTAGGTATTTAAAATCAAGAAAAAATTGGATTGCCCGACAAAAAGGTACATGTTTATTTTGTCATTTAATTTGATGGTTTTATGATTGTTCCACTTGGCGTTTGCTTTCTTTTGTTGGTTTGGGCCCGTAGTGGCATTTTGTAGTTGTTTTGATCTAGCTGCGCAAAGAAGACGGTGAAATTTTTTGAAAATTTAAGGAGTTAGAGAATTTTGAATTTTTTTAATAACTAAAATTTGGTTTTGGGATATAATTTGAAATAATTGAGTAATTAACATTATTTAGACTCTATGGATGAATTTGGGAATTAGTAAAAGTGACAGTACGGTTTCAAAAAATTGATTTCGGGAAGTTGTTTCAACTAATTTGTTTTGGGAAAGTTAATGGGTTTTAGGCCATTTTCTTATCTTGGCAATTTCGAGGATGAAAATCTTTTAAGGATGCAGGAATGTGACGAACCAAAATTTTAGGTTATTTGCAATTTTTTATTTAATTGATTTTAAATATAGAAAAGTAGATTTTATCGATTTAATAAGACGAATTTCAAATATAATGATTTATTGATAATTTAAGTGTTGAATTAAATAATTGAAATCGTGAAAATAATTTAAATTATGGATTTTTATTTGGAAAAAAAATTAGTTTAAGGGCTTATTAAATTTATATTCATAAGAATGAAGGTAATAGAACTTTAAATTGAATTAGAAGTGATTTACTCGATTTTAATAATTCGTGTAAATTAACATATAAAAATTGCTTTCTGGTGCACAGTCTCAGAATTGAACGAATCCAGTTCCATTAGATCCGTAATAGTGTATTATTATTGGATTTAAAATTTCGTAGCATTTGGATTTATATTTTGGTCGTACAGGATAGAAACACGTTGAATTTGATATCGAAAATTTAATATTTTAATTGGGTTCAAAAGGCTATCTTCCACATACGACCGAATTAGGACTCAAGACTTGTTCCATTATCTTCGGAATAGGGGTATAACATTACGAATGCCTACCGTCATGCCTCGGTAGGAGTTCGAAATAAATATTTAGATATTTGAATTTAAAATAATAATAAAAATTTATACATTGACTTGACTAGTCTACTTTCTTTCACTTTCAGCCGTATATCCTATCTTTTCATACACCTTACCTGGTCTAGCACCTTGTTCCTTTTAAGTCAAGCTTCCCTCTTCATGTTTTTCAACATAGCCGAGCAAAACAAGAAGAAGAAAAAAAATTCAAAAATCGATTTCTCATATATTACTCAAAGGAAAATTATGAAACAAGTTTTAAAAAAATATCTTTTGTCAAGCTATACCTATTGATAGTCGTTTTGAGAGGTGTGACCATGAATCGTGGAGTTCGACAATATGCAAGGGATGCACGACGAACTAGGGTTCCTCTTTTCTTAAGCTACGTTTGTCGTTGGGCAGATTGGAGCGTGTTTAAATTGTGGAGGAGCAGCCATGGCTAAGTTTTTGAAGGGACCGGTTATGATTTGAGCATTGCGACATTTTAGGGTTGGAGTTGCCGAGTGTCGCGATTTCTATAGTTGGCTCGAGCTTGAAAAATTTGATATGTGGAGGTGGAGATTTCGATGAGAGGGACGATGGCGGTGTCGAAACGGCAATTCGAAGACCGGAGCATCACGTCATGGTTGAACGCGCACGACTAGAGTCATATTTCGTGTACATTCATGAAGAAAAAGGAAAAGGAGGAAGAAGGAGGGCCGAATTTTTGTTTGTGGGCTGAGTATTATGTTAGATTTAAAATTTAGTTATATATATAAATTGTTTAATTTAATTATATTAAAATTGATGAACTAAAAATTGAATAATTCATTCATACGATGGAATCGTGGCGACAAGCACTACATTCTAGAACTGATTTGGAGATGTTTGGAGCTAACTAAAATTTTAGGTTAAATCGAACGTTGTTCGATGTGATTTAAAATTGGAAGCTCAAGGTGAGTGTTTTATAATGCTCACAAGTACTAGAATATTTTATGGTAGTTAAAGTTGAAATTATGAAGTGATACAAATTTATTGGTCATTGTTTGATAAATTTAATGTCATTTGAATTAACTGTTAAAAAATTAAAATTGATAATTAGATTTGAAATTTGAATTAATTACCAATGAATTACCTATTATTGATAACTATGAAATTGTTGTGAATTATATTGTTTGTTTGTAAGATTGACTATGATGGATGCTAATTGATTGATATTTGGATTATTGGATGTCAATTTATTTTTATGTGTATCCTATTATTACCTGGTAAATTATCTATAATATATAAAACTGTAAATTAAATTGTTTCGAATAAATTAAGAAATAGGTTGAAATGATATATTAGTACGACACTGTGATTTTGATTTAAATGATATATATCCATCCCTGAAATTAAATTGAAATAACTCACTTGACCATAGGATAGAAAAGTATATACGGACATCAGATTGGTTAAATTTGAGGATTTTAAAATTTTTGATTGGAAATTTATTTAAATGATTTCAATTTAAAGAAATAAAGACCAAAATTATAGAAATCAAATTATTTTCAAACTTGAGCACGAAATGTTGAAATTTAAATGTGGTAAACGAAATGTTTTAAATAATTGAAGTTGGGAATTTTAAGTTATAATCGAATTACGATTTATATTTCATGAATTGATTTGATTTATGGGATGGGACTTATATTCAAACTTTGAATTTTACTAAGTAAAAGTATTTGAAAATTCGAATTTCAAATGGGTATTCAAGGTAAATTTGATTTAAGTATCTGGATTGATGTTTTGAAGATCAAATTCAGAATTGATAAATCAAATTGGTTTTAACTTGGAATTGGAATGGTTTTAGTTTGAAATTGAAATTAAAGCCAATTGGAATTGAAATGAAGTTGAATTAATTTGAAATCAAAGTTGGAATTGATTTGAATTGATAACGAAATTGAATCGATTGAATGGAAATTAGAATTGATTTCAATTGGGAAGTTGGAATTGAATCAGTTTGATTTTGAAGCTATTTTCAATAAAATTATTTTAATATAAACTGTTTAAAATCTATCTTCTTAAATATACTAATTATTTTGGTTTTTCAAACTATTTTACTATATAAACCATTTTAATACTTAAGCTATTCTATATTTAACTATTTTAACTATTTTTGACTATCTTAACCATTTAAACTATTTTTAACTATTTTAATTATTTAAACAATTTTAAAACTATTTAAACTATTTTTCAAAAATTCTAACTGATCAAATGTGGAATTTTTATTTTTAAATCTTGGATTTAAATACGAATTGGGTTAAATGAAGTTATAACCTAAACTGGAATTCGAACCAATTTTGGAACTGAAAATGAGATATTAAGACGAACATGATTTTGAATTGAAATAGTATATTTTGAGTAAATATGTTGATTTAGAAATGGATTTGATTTTGAAGAGAATATGATATTTTGACATCAAGTATGAATTGTTTTCGAAGTATAAAAGTACCAACCAGTGTGTAAAACGACGTTTGGTTGTTAAAGAGACCGGCATCGGATATGGACATACTTTCTGTCGATACCAGAATAACTTTAACAACTGTATACACGGAGGAGACTTCAAAATGAAGTGGTTGGATTAGACGATGATTTCTGGATTTGAAGAAAAAGAATGATAATGGATAGACCCTGGACTTGTGCCAATTTGAAATGACTAAACCAAGATGGCTTGACAGTGCCAAGTTGGTTAACTACACTTAGCGGACATTCGTTCTTCGATTTTCTTGGACTCGATCCATATTATTACTCTTGTTGTTGGTTTTGATTGGTGCACCTTGATTTGAGATAACCTTCCTTTGACGTGACATGGGATGGGTGGACGTGGTTGGCGGTCATAGCTATGATGCGTTACCACCAGCCCTGCTACCCGAACTGGTAGTATCCTAACTTGGTCATTGCCTCACGTTCCTTGTCATACTTTTATCCCTATAATAGACCCCTACGATTTTGGTTTAATGTTGTCTTATCACGACGCATCCCTATCCACCGACGGTCTACTCGTTTTTTATATGCAAATTGTACGACAATGCTTAAAAACTCGTTAAAAGGGATTAATGTAAAGCCTTAACACTAAGAAAAATATTTATTTTATTGATTAGACATTATAAATGTAGCATATCTACTACATATTAATATTTTGACGGATCCTTAAGAGATGGAAAACCTTGTAACATCTCTTGAGTTATTGCACACACATTATACGCTGGATACGAGATGTGAAATCCCGTAAACATCTCTGATGCTATTACACACATGTTATATGCATTGATTTGACTTACATAGGAACATTTTAGTCCTGATCCGAGTGTTTTGTCTTTTCAATACACTTGGGTCAGTCCTGGGTTTTTCATCTTATTGAAGATTTATTCTAGAGGACGAAGATGAAGATTTTGTATATTATTACTATTAGTATTCCTTCATCATATTGTCTGCTGCATTATTTATTTATCCCTGATGTATATATAACTTTGATGAATGTTGTATAGATTATAATCAAATGTATTATATAAATAGCTTCATGAACTGTTTAGTTGATTATCATATTTTGTCATTCTGCTGCGAGATTCTGTGTTTGTTTCTTCTTCTTTTCGTATTTTCTTAATTAACCCCATTGATTATCTATATTTCAGATTGTTTAAGTTAGACATGGGTGGATTATTGTCAACTTAAATCCTCCGAAATGTGGATCATCACAACACCATAGAAATTTTCCAGTAAATTTTCTCAAATTAATATATGCACAAAAATGACCATTTTCCCCTATATGAAGATGAATAATTGATGATTTGAAAATAATTTGAATTTCAGTTTAAACATGTTAAAATACTCAATATGATCAATGATTTAATTTAATCAGATTAAACATGGATGTAAAAATATGCATATTTACGTGCACATCAAATACCCCCACACTTATCATTTTATTCGTTCTCGAATAAAAAAACTAAGGTAAATCTATTTTCGTAGGGAGCACGATTGCATTGAGCATATGCAACAAGCGGTTAAACCTCTAGGTGTCTTTAGTAGGATGAGTGTTGTCACGTGAGTGTTTTCAGCGGATACTACCCATAAAATCCAAATGCAATATGAAAATATTTACAAAATGAAAAATTCCTAAATGCAAGATTTATTTACAAAGATATGAATGCAAGTTTTTGAAAATATTTACAAATGAAGGATTTATTTTTAAATTGACACAAATAAGTTTAATATAGGTTTTGGTCATTATCAATAAATTTAAGTCATTTTACTTACCCAAATTTCCAATAGAAATTAAGTTATCATAATAAATAAACTCTAGTTTGGTTAGTTGTTTCGGTTGATAACGTATCGTAACTATGAAATGGATCCTTGGTTGATTATCAAAGTTTTTCAAAGTGGTATTTTTATTTCTTTTGAATAACAAATCGACTCAAATAAGTGAAAATAATGTTCGGATTTCAATTGCTTACTCTCTCTTTATTTGAAAACTTTATTGATATTAACAATATTTGCATATGCCTAAGTCCTAACTCAGAAAACTGAAGTCAGATATATTACCCATTCACTGGCTTTCGGGTATACGTGAGGGGAATACATTGCGTGGCGAGTGAACACATAAGTGTGAACCCCTAACAACTATAGGAATTATCAATGAAAGAATTTTTATACAATACACCTAACTCAGATAAACTGGGCCCAGATATACCGATCAGGAACTACCTTTCGGGCTTACATGAGAAGTATACAGAGCATGGCGAGTGGATACACTTCCGTGTGAACACATGGCTCTAAGTGTTAATAAAAAAAAAATATACATAATTTTTTCTTCTTTTCGTTGTTTATATATATATTTGTATATCGTTTTTTTAAGAGAGAGTTTTTCAAAATCATCTTAACGCCATTTAACTTAGAAGATGTTATACACTTTACTTTAAATTCTCCACTTATTAAAACAAAGATTTTCAATTTGGATATACTTTATAATTATCACCATGAATCTTCCTATATACTAGTTAAACCATCGTAATTTGTAATCAAACTTTATTTTTATTTTTGTTAAGACATATAAATTTTCAAAAATCAATTTAACAGTCAAAACCTTATACTTATCTATAGTATTTCTTTAAAAATATATCAAAATGCTTTAAATTTTTGTTTTTTAAATTTTTTTGAGTTTTGGAAAAATGCAAAAAATATACCATGGAAAGAAAAAAAAAATGAAGATGAGACTCCCCCTCACACTTGATTTTGGCTATGTGCCCACAATCAACCCAAGTGAAAGGAGAAAAGTAAAAATAAAAATATGACCTATATTTACATGAAAACGAAATGGTTTTTATTTACTCGACATCAGAAAATATATCGTCAAAGAGTAAATGAGATGATCTTCCAAAGACCAGTTCATTTGTCTCCTCAAGTATGCGAGACATAGCTTAATCTCAAAAAACCAAATCATAAGATTTCGGAGTTGAATGTTGACTTAGAAAAATGAATGTCGTTATATTAAAATCATCCGAGTTGTTTTATTTTTAATGATTTTTGGGGTTGATAAAACAATTGATTGAAATTCAAGTTTATTTTCACCAAATTGAAATTCAAACTCATCATTGAAAATTCTTCAAATTATCGATTTCATAACAAAGTGGTGATCTAAATCTTCCCATTCGGAATTCAACAACCCATCTTCGAAAAATCCAAATTGTGTTCACCAAAGTTGTCCTCCTTTGTTGAATTATTCACAACTTCATTGCATATATCAAGTTCAGAATCCAAATTTATTGTATTTAATTTTTCGAAATCGAAAAAAGGAAGATCGAATTTTAAATCGAGTTTTCCACCCTCAAAAGAACTGAAATCCAGCTCAATTACCGTATTTTCAACAACTTAATTAAGATTGTCATCTTCAATTTGAAAAGTTGTTATTTGAAAATCTAAGGGTAAAAGGTGGATTATTATTTGACTTGTCACACGTTGGGATTTGCTTTTGTAACTCATATTGTTTCATATATGTCTCAAACAACAAATCCATGTGTTGTTTGTGGATTTCATCCATTTGCTCAACAAAATCGAATTTGTAGCTATTAACTTGAGAATTTTTGATGTGAAATTGTTGGGAACAAAATTTGTCCCTTGAACCAAATTTGAGATTATTCTCATTGCCAAAATCATTTAAAAATTGGTTCACATTTTCATTTTGATTTTGAAATTCATTTTGGAGTTCGTAATTGAATTGGGATGAGGTATAATCGAAGTCATTTGAATTTTGAAGGGAATTCAAATTTTGATTATTTTGAAATCCTTGACTCGAGTTATTGCATAAATATGAATTACACAAATTATTTATCCTTTGATTTTGTTATGTAGAGAGTTCAAGTAAAGGCGAAATCATTTTGCTTTTTTCAAGAGTTGAGGGTTGGTCCTCATTTTGAAAATTTTGTTGCTCAAAATTCAAATTATTTTTACAATAGTTGTTATTAAAATATCCATAAGAATTTGGAGTGAAATTATACGGATTATATGGATTTTCACAACTATCGTAAAATTCATGTAAGTAGGGAAACTCGGACAATTTTCAAAAACGTTTTTTTTTCTTTTGGATTTTTTTACAAAGGAAAACTGTTTACCAAAAGGAATTTATTTTTCAAAATGGAAATTTGATTTTTGTTTTTTTTTGGATTTTCAATTTTTTTTGGATTTTTTTGTTTTTGATTGCAAATTTTCAAAGGATTTACAAACTAAGGTAAGAAATATTTACAATTATTTTTGTTTTTGGATTTTGAATTTGTTTTAAATATGCATGAACTAATGCAACTAAATGAATGCAATGGTTTAATTGCAAATTATCTATCCTAAGTAGCTCCCAACCCAAAATTATATAATCATACTTTGTCTTAGTCCAACAAGATAGTTCTCAGCTAGGTAATGGACATGAATTATTGGTGCACCATGAATCACCGTAGCAATGCATCCGAAGGTTTAAGTACCTTCAGAGAAACGACCACTATAATATTTACGAATCACCATAATATTATAAATGGTCAATGCTCTACCGTAGCTTAGACACCGAGAAATTAAATTGTTCAAAGAAAACAATTTGTTAGTATATAATTAACCGTAAGTTTAACAATTATCAAAATTCTTGGATGAAATGCAGAGCTGATATTAAACGTGTATTAACAATGCAACTACAAATGAATTTTTTGTTTTCGATTTTTTTTTAAAAATGCAAGCAACCAACAAAGCAAACCAAATAGAAACAGGAGATGAGGACACAATATCAGAGTGTACAGAATTACTAGCAATTTATTTTCTTAGTAGCAAATATTTTATAAGCAAGCAAGCATAGCAAATTTTTTTAGGCAAGCACTTCTACTTTTTAATTTGCATTGGCAACCTGAAAAGGAGTGAACCAAGGTATACGGAAAAAAATTATATCAAAGAAAAACAAGTCAAAACAAATGAAAATAAAACAAATTGAAATTTTTTGCTTTTTTTCTTAAAATTAGGATGGAACTAAATTTTTTTAAAGAAAACAAAATAAAAAAAAATCTTTTTTTTAAGTATAAAACAAAACTAAAGGGAAGCAGACTATTTTTTTTAATACAAACAATGGTCAAATGAAACAAACACAAACAAAAAAAAAAAATTTATTTTCAGGTGATTTTTTTTTTCATTTCTTTAGTATGGAAACTAAACAACACCTTTTTTGTAAAATAGAAGATGACCGTAGCAAATAAATTCACACAAGGAATTGTAAAGCTTTCTTTCTTTTTTTTGCTGTTTTTTTCAAAACTAAGAAGAATCAACAAGAGATTTTAACAAAGAAAAACTAAAAAGGTTTAAAATAGAACAAAATATTTACCAAGCCCAAACAAGTGAAACTATTCACCACTTTTCTATTTCAAACAATGAAATATTTATCTCGCAATCCACTTCATATATTATTTCTCAAATTCGATTTCTTTATGGATCTAAAAATCAAAATTCCAGCAAACTAATTCACAAATCCAAAACCAAATCTCAAAAATCCACTTCGCTATTTTAAAACAGCAAAACTACCATCTCGATTGTTTGAATCAAGTATGGTTGTGGAATTAAGGGCATGGAGTTGCAGTTGCTTTGATGATAGAGGCGATTGAGTGGTCGATTGCAGTCGAGTTCGATTGGGGATGGATGTGGGTTTGGTTGAATAAGTGTGTGATGTAGCAGTAAGCAGATGGTTCTAGTTTGACAAGTTGAAGAGGTGTGTGATGATAATTTGAGAAGGCGACTGTTTGAAGGTCACAGGTGTGGAGGGCTTGGGTTTGAAGTGTGTACCGTACATTGAAGAGGCATGTGATGATGGTTTTGGTCGGAGAAGAAGCAGCAGAGCGGTTAGTGTGGGTATGGTTTATGTTGTAGTGATATAGGCTGGTTTGTGATGTGTCGTGGGTGATGTAACTGATGGCAGCTAGAAGTATATGGCGGGTAGGGTGTGGTTCAATGAGTAGTGAGGTTTGATGCTGTTTATGCTGACAGAGGTGGGTGGTTATGTGATCAGTCGTGTGGCTATTGTATGTCCAGTTAGGTGGGTGGTTGAGTGAAGTCAAAGCAGAGGGATTGGGTAATTGGTAGCAGTTGTACATGTGATAGTTGTTAGGCCTGTCAAACAAGTTGGATTGGGTCAAAATGGGTTGGGTCGAGTTCGACCCAACCCATTTATGACCCATTCTCTTTTACCCATTTATGACCCAACCCACTTAATAAGCGGGTTACCCATTTAATCCATTTAAAGATTTAAATTTAATTTGACTAATAAAAAATAAATAAATATAAAATAATTATAATTTTTATGTTTTGAGATCCGACAAAAATTTAAAATTGTAATTCTAATTTTCATCAAAATTCAAATATGGGGATTCGGTAACTTATTATTTTCTAAGTACAACTGCAGTCCCCTTGGAGAACTACAGTGTGTGCTCACACGATAATGTATCTGAGTATTCCATACTATCTGTAATTTAGGTGGTAGTTAATCGGTCGAAGTCCCACCTAATTCTAAGGTAGAACGAAGGAGTTATTGCAGTCTGAACAAAAAAATAGCGGTTTCTGCACTAGGCGGATTTCATATACATGGATGTGGTAACATGTTATTTTCCAAGTACAACTGTCAGTCCCCTTGGAGAACTATAATGTACGTTCACACGATAAAGTATCTAAGTGTTTCATACTATCTGTAATTTAGGTGGGAGTTAATCGGTCGAAGTCTCGCCCGATTCCAAGTTAGAACGAAGGAGTTATTGCAGTCTGAACAAAAAAATAGCGGCGTCTGCACTAGGCAGAGTTCAATATACAAAGGTGGTAGCTAGTACAACTGTCAGTCCCCTTGGACAACTACATTGTGCGTTCACACGATGAAGTATCTAAGTGTTCTATACTGTCCGTAATTTAGGTGGAAGTTAATCGGTCGAAGTCTTGCTTGATTCCGAGTTAGAAGGAAGGAGTTATTGCAGTCTGAACAAAAAAATAGTGGCTTCTGCACTAGGCGATGTTCAAATATGGGGATGTGGTAACCTGTTATTTTCTAAGCACAACTGTCAGTCCCCTTGAAGAACTATAGTGTGCGTTCACACGATGAAGTATTCGAGTATTCCATACTGTCCGTAATTTACGTGGAAGTTAATCGGTCAAAGTCTCGCTTGATTCCGAGTTAGAACGAATGAGTTAATGCAATCCGAACAAAAAAATAGCGGCTTCTGCACTAGGTGGAGTTCAAGGGGATGTGGTAGCCTGTTATTTTCTAAGTACAACTGTCAGTCCCTTTGGAGAACTATAATGTGCATTCACACGATGAAGTATCCGAGTATTTCATACTATCCGTAATTAGGTGGAAATTAACCGGTCAAAGTCTCGCTTGATTTCGAGTTAGAACGAAGGACTTATTGCAGTCCGAACAAAAAAAGCGGCTTCTGCACTAGGCGGAGTTCAAATACGAAGATGTGGTAGCCTGTTATTTTCTAAGTACAACTGTCTGTTCCCTTGGAGAACTATAGTGTGTGTTCACACGATGAAGTATCTGAGTGTTCCATACTGTCCGAAATTTAGATTGGAGTTGATCGGCCGAAGTCTCGTCTGATTCCGAGTTAGAACGAAGAAGTTATTGCAGTCTGAACAAAAAAAAGTGGCTTCTGCACTAGGCGGAATTTAAATATGGGGATGCGGTGGTCTGTTATTTTCTATGTACAACTGTCGGTCTCCATGAAAAAATATTAATGTAGGTTTAAAATTCTTATTTATCAAATTTATATTAAAATTTAATGTTTTTAATAAATGGATAAATATGTTACCTATTTATAACCCTTTTAAAAATGGCTCAACCCAATCCATAACCCATTTAATAATATTCATAAATGGGTTGACCCAACCCATTTATAAGTAGGGTAAATGGGTTGGGTTAATGGATTGGGTCAAATTTTGACAGGTCTACATCCATGTTTGTTGGAGAAATGATGTTGGTTTGGGAACGTTTGAGGAAGACCGTTGTAGTTATTGTTTTCGCAGAGTGGTTTAATGTGATGTACTGATGTTAAGGCAATTGAGTATAGTCTGGTGGTGGAATTGTTTGGCTCTGTGGGAATGACAGGTTGATGGTATGAGAGGTTTGTAGGCATTGTAACGGCAGTACAGTGTTGTTTTGTGGTTACTGTCTGGTCAGGTTGAGTGGGATTGAAGTGTTTGTTGAGGTAGCAGTTGTGATATAGATGTAGTTTCATATGAATGTATCAAGAAGATGGTGTGAATTAGCTTATGAATGTAAGTGAATGATGTGAAAGGCAGCTGAAAGGCAAACGGGTGCACTATTTTGGCTGTGGGTTGCTGGAAGTTATTACAATATGTATGGTGCAGGCAACAGTATTGTGGTAAGGCTAGGAGGTGGGATTGTGAGGAAGTGTATGTTGATCAGCAAGGTTGTTTGAGTGATGGCAGCAAGAGGGTGGTTGAAGTTGTTGTAAAGCAGTGCATAATTATGAGCACACAATAGTGGTAGAAGATGGTTTCAAATAATGTTATGGAATTTGAGTGATGGTAAGGGAAGTATTGATTGTGGCATATGTGGTTAGAGTTGGTGAGATGGCAACAGTGGGATGATGGTGGTCAGAGGCCGATAACGGGCAGTGGGTATTTGTATGTGACGGTGGCTGGTAATAGTCAGGGGAAAAGGATGACGCAACAGTGGACGGTTGCACCGTTGAATGTAAGAGAATAGTTGTAAAAATTGTAAATATAATTGTAATTGTAATTGTAAATTGTAAATGTAATTGAAATGGAATGGAATATTTTTTTTTCTTTTTCAATTGAAGTTGTGTATTTTTTCCTTTAAAATATGAAATGCAAATGAACGAAACAACTAGAAAACAACAACAAACACACAAACAAAATGCAAACAAAAAATCACAAAAACATACAATTTTTTTAAAAGGAAATTAACACACAAAACAAACACACAATAAAATCAAACAATAAATAATTCGAATGATAGAAATAAAATTAAAGCAAATTCCCCAGCAACGATACCAAAAACTTGTCTGATTTGATGAAATGGGGTTGGGAATCAATTGGGGTGGTCGGATCGGGGATTGACGAGGACAGTGGTGATTTGGGTGGGTTGCAGAGGAGATTGAAGTGTGTGGTGTGAATTTGGTAGTAGAGGGCGAGTTAGGAGCAGGTAGTTGGCCAGAGGTACTTGTAGTATTTTTTGTGATATGGGGTATTGTGGTGGTATGGTTTTGTAACTAAGGTGATGTGATGAAGACGAACTGCAGTAATTGTTGTCAGGTGAGGGTGTTTTGATGTTGCTATCGTGATTTGGAGATGGTGATGAAGGTAATGTGCTCTGGTTGGTAGTTTTGTATGTGTTGGGTCTGAAGAATGTGTTGATAGAGCTGGAAGAAGAGGAGGACAGAGTGATGATGGTTGGTGGGTTAGGTTATGAAGCAGAAAGGTGACAGAGGGGCAGTAGTTCAGGTGAGATGGGGAGTTGTAGGTTTTTCAAAGTGTACTGATGGTCAACATGTAGTTTTAATGTGCATTGTAAGTATGATAGTGCTATGGTGCTGTGGTGGTTTGGATGGGAAGTGGATGCTTGTTTTTCGTAGGAACGTGATGTTGCACAATAAATGTGGTTGTTTGTATTTGTGTGTGAATGTTGTTTTGGCAGCAACAAGTGTTTGGATGTTAGGTGACAGAAGTAACAGAAGAAAGGCAGTGAAATCTAATGGTATGTAGGGAGAAGGTCAGGTATGTATGTTGTTTGAATGAAAGAGGAGTGGTTTTGTATATGTATGTAGTGGGATGGTATATGTATGGTTGTTTTGTTTTGTTGGTTGCAGAAGAGTGGAAATGTGAAGTACTGTATGCAACGTTTTTGGAGTCGAGTGATGGTTTGTGTTAAGTGTTGTGTTGAGTGATAAGTAGTAGTGTTGAGTATTGAGAGATACAATGGATGATGAGTGATGATGAAGAAGATATTAGGAGATGGGTGATGTTAGAAGATGAAGAATGATGAATGAAACTATTGGCAGAGGAGGATGTATTGGTAGAGATAGGTTGGATATGTTGTAGATTGAAGATGGAGCTGCTGGTGAGGATGGATATTGCATAGATATGTGCACAGTAGTTGCACAGAAGTGCAGTTTGATACATAAGAAGGATGGTTGTGTGAACTGTTGTTTGAGATGGTTGGGTATGTAATGGGTTATGAGTGATGTTGGAGGTTGTAAGAGAAGTAGTTTGAGATGTTGAAGAAGAGGCAAGGCAGAAATGTGAATGTACAAGCAAGTAGGAATTGAAGTGCAATGAAAATTACGAGCTTTAGGAATTGAAATTGTAATTGTACTTGTACTTGTACTTGTAAATGTAAACTGTGATGAATTTTTTTTCCTTTTCAAATGAAATTGTGTGTATTTTTTTTTAAAATATGCAAATGCAAATAGAACTAGAACAACAACAAGCACAATGCAAATGCAAACAAAAATCACACAAGCACAAAAAAAAAATTATAAATGAAAATTAACACACAAAATAAATATAGAATAAAAATCAAACGAAAATAATTCGAAAAATAGAAAATCAAATCAAATCAATTTCCTGGAAATGGTGCCAAAAACTTGTTCGAACCAGCTAAATCCCCATCGAATTGGAAAATGGCCGATCGAATTTAATTAAAATTAACCGCAAGTGCACGACGTACAATGATAGTACGTGGTGAGTATGGGTCGATCCATAGGGAATTGTTTAGATTTTAAAATTTCTATTAAATCAAATTAGACCAAGAGTTGTGAGATGCTTTTAAGCTAGAAAAATTCTAGAAACTAACAAAAATTAAAGGTGATAAAAATATGAGAGTAGAAGGCAATTCAGAGGCAATGTCCTTCTCAAAATCACATAGTTCAACAAAATGAAATTATGATCTATTTTTTTTCCATTAGTGAATTTAATTATTATTATAAGTATAGTCTATTTATGCTATTAATTTGCTCAATATCAGCCATCAAACTATAACACAACCACTAAATCGCTTCTAACTCTCATGAAAATGTTAATGAACTTGAATATAAAATCTATTCTAAGCACGACCTGTTAACTATTGAGTAGAAATATGGACCATCAAATTTTGATTTTAAAATCACTTCATTACCATAATCATATGTGGATGAAGAGGTAATTTGTGTTTTTGTTTGTTTAAACATAGTCTATTTGGTGTCAACAACATAGGCTATCAAATTCAAAGCTAAAAAAAAGTTTAACCACATCCAAAATTTCCATTAACCATAAAAAGAGATCAATAATTAGCAAAATGTTGAGGCTACATGATTAAGAGAGCTTCATTAACCCTAAATCGAAGGGTTTAAGCCTCTCATATATGTTATCTTTTCAATAAATATAGCATTCAACATGTAATGAAAACAAGAGGAAAAAGTGTGCAAAGTGAAAAGAGAGCTAACTAAAAAGAAATAAAAACTAATCTACTTGCACAAATATAAAGATATATACTATTAACATGAAAGGAAAAAGCATGGAAATAAAAAAGAGTGCATGAATTGACATCGCATGGAAAGGAATTACATAAAAGAAAAATGGCAAATGGCCATCAAAAAGAAAAGAGAGCTTTGATTTATTTGTGAGCCTAAAACCAAACTAAAAGGAGGCTGAGAGAGAGAGAGAGAGAGAATTACATAAAACATAAAGGGTATTATACATGTATGAAACCCTAATCCTATTTTTGGAAACTACCCAAATTACCCCTGAAGAAGTGCGACCGCCAAGTTATCATTTTTATATGTTAATCCTCCACTTAAATGTACATATAGCTTTAATTTCCATTAGCATGTGAATTAGCTCATAATTGTACATCATGGTAAGTGGGTAGGTGGGGTCCTCCATGACTCATGAAATGAATTATTTTCAACTTCATTTGCTTGTCTTCTCTTGTGCATGCATATTTTCTATGAAGCAACTTGTAATTTGAATTAACATTCCTACAAAATACCATAGAAATTTCCAAGTAAATTTTCTCAAATTATATATTCAGAAAAATGACCATTTTGTCCTTATATGAAGATGAATAATTGATGATTTGAAAATATTTTGAATTTCGGTTTAAACATGTTAAAATACCAAATATGATTATTTATTTAATTTCAATAGATTAAATATGTAAGTCAAAATATGCATATTTATGTGCACGCCAGTTGCCGTAAATATTTCATTTAAAATGATTGTATAATCAAATCAAAAATTCAAATTTTAATGACGATTTGATGGTGTTGGCATTTTGGTTGGCTTGAGAAGTTCTTTTATTATGAAAAAAGCAAGCATAATCATTTTTCTTCTATTATTTTATTTGGTTATAAAACTACGCAACCTTCTAATTTCCCCTTTTCAATTCTCATTCCTCCTTCTCCTTTTATTTTACCATTACCGTAAACATTGACTCTCCTTCTAAAATGAAAATCAAATCAACTACTCCCCTAAAATTGTAAGACAAGCTCTGTTGGGTTTGTATGGAGATAAGCTTCGATTTTTGGTAGGCTACGTAGAGTGTAGCGGTGTTTTTGTGGTGCTCAACCATAGGGGCAACATCTAAGGTTGCAGATTTTAGAGCATATGTTTGTCGATTCAACAAATGGAACTTCGATTTTATCTTAGGGTAGCGGGATGCAGCTTTGGAGGAATTTAGCAAGGTTCGAATATGTTTAGGGTTGCGTGACCTGACGTATGACCTGGGAAGGGGACGTGTCATGTTTTTCTTAGAGGCCCTGGAGTTGGCGCCATGGTGTTGATCGCGTAAAGGAGAAGATGAGGAGTTCTATGGTGAAACAGAATCCAATTTCATCGAGTAATTCTCCATTTCAGTGCATTTCCATGCACGATTTTGAAGGGTTCATGGACATTTCAATGCACATTTATATTTAGGGATGAAAGAGTGTAAATAGGTAATTAGATTTTATAATGTAATTAGTTAATTAATTGTACAATTTAATTAGTGAAAGCTTATAAAAACTATAACTTTTGTGTACGAGGTCGTATTCGAACGCCTTATTTTGCATTGGACTCGTGTCGTCGATATCTTTGCAATGGAGTTGGTTCGGTTTGATTTGGAGCTTGTTGGAATTTATAATAAAATGGACGGCCGTTCTGTTTTAGGCCAAATCAGGACGTTTCGGCATAAATGAAAATCAATGTGAGTTTAACTCACACTAAATTTTACTTATTGTATCTATAATGTTTACACGATTATTGATTGCTTGGCTGTTAGTTAAATTGCTTGATTGATTGTTTGGTTGAATTTCCGTTTGAAAAATGGATGACATATTAATTTGATCGTTACGAACCCATATGATTATATATATATATATATATGTATGTATGTATGTGTGTGTGTAATCCATGACCATTGTTTTGCATGGAAAATCTGTGGAGAGATCCTAAGGGGTTTCTCGCCAATGATTATTGTTTACATCCATATACTGTTATATTGATAATAATTGAAATAAAATCTTAAAATTCCAATTTATTTGTTAAGCGTCGCTGTAGTGATTTTGCTATGTCGTCATTTATTAAAGTTTATCCCCAAAACCCTATTATGTTTTTGAACTTGAGCTTGTATTTTCACTATGCAGAATGTTAAAGTTCATTAATCATTTTGATTAATGCTATTCAAAATAATTAATCATTTTGACAAATGATTTTGAAATTAATTAACCAATTTAATTAATAATGTTTAAAATGGGTGTGACGACCCAAAATTTTGGTTATTTGAAATTGAAATATTTAATTGATTTTAAATATTTAAAAGTTAATTTTCATCTTGAATTTCAAATATAATGATTTATTGGATAATTTAATTATTGGATTTTATAATTAAAAATTGGTTAAAATATTGAATCTTAAGTTTTAAGCTTGTTAAAAATAATTTAAAGGATATAAAACTTATATTAATAACAATGAAGATAATAAAACTTTTTAAATTGAATTTTAAAGCGATTCATTAAGTTTTAAAAATAGCCCGTTTAAAATAACGTATATAAATGGCTAACCGCAGCACAGCCTTAGAATTTGACGAAACGGGTTCTATTGGATCCGTAATAGTGTATTATTATCGGATCTCAAGTTTCGTAGTGTTTGAAGTCATCGTTTGGTCGTACGGGATAGAAAAGCGCTAAAATTAATATCAAAAATTCAATATAATAATTGGGTCCAAAAATCTATATTCTCCGTATGATCGAATTAGGACTCAAAACCTTTTTCATTACATTTAGAATAGGGGTATAATATTATAACCGTTTAGCGACACGCCTTGATAGGGGTTCGAGATTTAAAGTTACGCAATCGAGATAATTTGAAAATTTAAATTATATATATATATATATATATATATATATATATTCTTGATTAGACTAGGTTGTCACACTCTACCCATCAACCATTCTTTCTTTTCACGTTAGCCCCCCTAGTGACCTACCACAATTCTTTTAAATCAAGCTTTCTCCCTCTTTTGATTTCATTGAATAGTGAAAGCAAGAAATAATAAAAAATGGTGGCAAAGAAATATAAAAAATTAACTCCAAATCCACCCAATAGAAAAATGTGAAACCATTTGCAAAAATCTTGTTTTGTGACGAGCTTCAATCAGATACAAATCTAGGGTGCAGCGTTGAGTTGTTGACCTCTACTATGAAGTCGAACCATCTGTCAGACTAGGGTTACAATTTTGGATGAATTTGAGGCCGAATTCGAAGAATTGGACGTGCAATCGTGTTGGCGTGATGGAGGAGAGGCGGCGCACAGAAATTCATGAAGTCCGGTCATCTCTGGCAGATCGCCTTCGAACACTGTAGCACGTGGAGGAGCAGCGTGTCGCGGTCTTGTGGGGTGTTTCGGGGGTGTCAAATTGGGGTTAAAAAGATGCCGTTTTCGAAGAGAGTGTTGTTGGTGTTGTCGGATTTTGGGTTAGGGCGGTGAAGCACCGTGTCAGACGTCATGCACTTCCAGTACAGGTATGAGTAAAAGCGTGAAGAAGAGGTTTGAGTGGGCCGGGTTTTGCATTGGTAATAGGATGGTTTATAAAAAAAGAAAGGAAGAAAGAAAAAAAGGGGAACTGCAGAAGAGAGAGGAGAAGAAGGTTGGAGGGCGGGGTTTGAGCGGGTATGGGATTCCTTTATTTAATACACACACACACACACACACATATATATGTTATAATAAAATCATTTGAAAACTTATAAATCGAATATCTTATTTGTTTTAAATCGGAATCCAACGCAGTCAGCCGCGTTGGGTCCGTAATAAGGAGATATTCGCTATGGAGTCAACCTTGTTGAGTTTGGAGGTTGCAGAATTTTCAGATAAATTCAAATGCGTTCAGACTAAATCGGAACCGGAATATAAAAGTGACATTAAAAATTTATAGCAACCGTAGAAATAAATTTAAAATGCACACACATCCATATACATATGCTCTAGTGTCCTAATTAGACCAATTCCTAAAGAATAATAGTGCCTGGTGTACCTATATGCATTTATTAGCATCCACTAGCAAACATTTGTAATCACTAGCATACATCATTCATAACATGTTCTATTAACATGTTTACATTAAATCCTACCATCCACAGGTTAAATCCTAAGTTCTACCCACCCAAAGGATAATAAAGGAAAGAATTTATTCAAAACTAAAGATGGAAATAGGAAATTATAAAAACTTATTATCAAAGGAATGTCGATGAGAAATACGAATTTTCTCCCAATCAAACCAATCCTCCCTCGAAGTCTTCTTAACTATGTCAAAACTAAGGCAATCCCTCTGTAGACCCTATCCAGTGCGAAGGCAACTTGCATGGTCTTTCATAAAGTGTTTCGAAAGGTTCCATTCTAATGCTAGCTTGAGAACTACTATCTTATGTGAATTCCACTAAAGAAAGATGCTTTTCTCAAGTTCCTCCAAAATCAAGAATATCCACTCTCAACCATGCGTGCCTTACTACCTTGCTTACTTCACTTTACTGTCTTCTTTAGTCTGCACACATGAACCAACATTCCTAGGTTCTTACTAGTGTCCTATACTTTCCACGGGAACTTCTATCACTACTTCCAAAAATTAATCACTACTATCCCCTACACGGTCTTGCACTTTTTCCGTTACACCTAGAAAATGATTTCTCTATACTCCATATTTATAAGAGTTTGGTTGGGTATTTATCGTTTCAAAAAATAAGACTTCTAAATTTTCAAAACTAAATTTTCAAAACAACAAATCCAAAAATCTTTGTCTTTAAAAATGTTTATTTTTGAGTTTCCATTAAATTCAAAAGTACTTGGTTACTTAACATTATTTCCCAACCTAAAGGGAAAAACTTTCAAATTCTATGTCCAAAACTTATTCCTCGTTTTCTTTTAATACCCTTTTCAGTTTTGTATAAAAAATTGAATTTTCAAATTCTACTTTCATTAAGTTTTTCATTTTCAAAAACTTACTTACTTTTTCACCAATTTATTTTAAAATATCTTTAAACTGTTTTATGTGTTTCCAATACATCTTCTTATTATACCTTACAGTCTCATATCTTAATATATTGGAACTACTTTCTCAAATGAGAAATTATTAACGCTAAAATCTTCTACGAACCTTTTAAAAGAGAATTTCATGTTTATGTGAAACTACATAACACTTATTATATTTTTTTTGAAATAGGATATACAAAATATGGTGCTTTTTATACCTTGTATATCTCTTTCATGTATTCCTTGAAACTTGCACAAAACATTTTTGTTGGTTTTATAGAAAATTATACCATTATTATTTTCATTCCAATAGATTAAAGTATGTTTAATTTATATTCTTCCATGATAAATATTTTCTAATATCTAACTTACACATTTTTCTTTCAAAAAAACTCATCTTCAAAAGTGTTTTAATATTTCCATAACTTCCAAACCACTTCCTTATACTTATTAAAAATAATAAGTGTACTTTACAAACTATTTTGTTTCTATACTTAGATATTATCATTTAAAATACATTTTTTTGGGTTATAACGAATGTTGCGTAAAAAACCGTTACCACAACCCAAAAATAGTAGTGTATGGATTCAATTCAATAAATACCAATGAATCTCATATACCCATGCAAAAATATTTCTCTTGAGAGTCACTTACTATAACAATCGTATTATAGACTATGCTCCTCTTATTTTTCACGAAAACATTTATTACAACGATAAAAGTTGTAATCTACGTTTTCGATACTTGATACACTCTAGGTTTTTTATGTTTAAAATCTTTGTGTACTTACAAAGAAACTAGTAAGTTATATATATATATATATATATATATATATATATATATATATAGACACACACACTCCATAATTCTTCAAAAAGAATTCCAATTTCACATTATATAAAAATCAACTTAAATGTCATATCATTCTTCAAAAAAACCCAAATTTATTTTCTGAAAGAAAATATTAACAATGAAAATTTTCAATTCCATACTTTTTTTCTCTTCACTTTTTAAAATTTCAAAAATTTCATTCTATTGGGCTTGGCATAAAGTGGATCTTGTCCTTACTAACCTAGGAGTCTTTTTCTGAAATATTGGAAATCCCATTTCCTTACTAAAGTCTTCTGTTAGATTTATTCTAAAATATTACCGTTAAATCCACTTATATGAAACAATTATAATTTCTGTAACTATCTACACATGGATTTTCATATTTTCTTATCAATTAAACCTATTGTACATCCCCCAATCTTTGCCTACCTCTCTTTGAATTTCCGTAGTCCGTTCCTGAATGTACAAAACAGTTTCTTAAATCCCTACCATGTGTAGACATTCTCTATGCCCCTATAAACGCACTTCAAAAGTGATACTTCAAGAACTCTATCTTCAGCTGATGAAAACGAAGCGTACAAAAAACCTCCTTTAGACGAATAACATGCTCTCCCATCTTCCTTGAAAAACACCAAAATGTCTGTAGGATCGATTTCACCCTGAGGGGGGTGAATAGGGTGGTGCTATTAATTATAAAAATTTAATGCAGAAGCTTGTATAAAATTATTTCAACACGGATATATCAGAATAGCCGCACAGATAATAGAAGAATAATAAATGCAGAAATAGAACGACACAGAATTTACCCAACTTCGGCAAAACTCTGCCTACGTGCTGCCCCCAAGGTTTCTACTAGAAATTAAGCAGTCGTACGCTTACACAAGTAAACTTGCGACACCCGCTATCGACTAGTCTTAACTCTATGCTCAAAACCCTGCCACAACTCAGCCACTGAGTTGTGCATTCTCAAACTATGCCATGTAGTTTGTCCCCTAGTCACACGACTAGAAATTACCTAATGTTAAAAGAGAAAATACAAATGTAAAACAATTTAAATAACAAAAACCCTAATAAAATATTAAGGCTCAAGTAAAAACAAGGCCAGCCCAAAAACGTTTAAGTGATGATCGTCCCTTTTCCTTTAATTCCTTCGGCCTGGCTTTGTTTCCTTTTCCTTTGTCTTTCGTTCCTCTAAGTGAATCTAGGGCTTGTGAATGAAGTCGCCGCTTTGTCAAATTGAATGCAATGATGCTTCGAATTCTTTCTTCGGTTGATTATATTACTCGCTGCTTCTTCAATTTAGTCGAGTACTGGTATGTGCTTTTGCTTTTCAATTTGCCTATGCTCAACTTGATTCGAGTTGAAAAATTTGTTCTTTTTTGCTTTAACTCGAATGAACAATTTGCGGATGATGTTTATCATTTATATAGGGTTCGAAATCCTTGATTTTTGTTCGTATATATTTGTTTGAGTTCGTCAATTTCTTTGTTCGGCCGTATGATTTTGATTCAATGTTCGAGATGATATTTGACTTATTCAATTTTGTATATTTTGGGTTACTTGATTATCACGGTGTTGATCGATTTCGTGGCCAACACGGCTTGACTTGGTTTGACGATGTATTCTCTGATTTTCTGAATACCACGGCTTTGGGTTTATGTATTTGAACTTGACATTTTTGACTCGGTCATTTGTGACTTTGGCACTACTGTTCATCTCTCTGGGATATTTAACTAGTACCCGCTGTTGCATGACTTCGGCATTTGACTTGAATTGTAAAATTGCTGCCGACTTTGGTCATATATCTTGACATTTTGTTGCCGTCACATGAATTAAACTTCTTTGTAACAGTTTGGTTTTTACCATGCTTTTTTGAGTCTGTGCGTTTAATTCCCATTTGCTTCGAGACAGTTTCATTTACGTACTTTCTGGTTCATATTGCATTGCTCTCTCTGTTAAACTGTTTATTCTAGTCTGCATATATGTGTAAACGTAGACGTGTGTATGCATGTATTGTGTCGCACCCTCTGTTGTATTGTGTCCATATATATCTCCACTGAAAATGTTGCATGCTTCTTCATGTTGTTTACTGTATATCGCTTTGAGCCTTCTTCATGTTGACATTGTCTATTCATTTGTGTTGGATTGATGTGAACTATGCTTGCATCTGCAGTGTTGTTTCATTGAGTTTGGTAATTCATTGTAGCTTGTCTGGTTGTCATTGTGTACATGTTCATGTATTCATTTTGAAGTCTGACTGCATATATACATGTTGTTTCACACATGTATGTATCTGAATTTGTTTGAAGTTGCACTGGTTGTCTTCTTTTAGCCTTGCATTGTTGGTTCATCACTTGTGTCCACTGCATACTTTTTTGCATATCAACTTGTTGAAGTCACTTGTAATACAGTTTTCTTGTATCCACATATCTCTGGTCTCTGTAGCATATATTTGTTAATTGTTGTTGCCGTAGTGTTTCGGCCTTTAACTTGTACCATTCGAGGCAGTTTGCATACAGTTGCATTGTTGGTCTTGTAAAACTAAAACTATACTTGACTTGAAACTGATGCATATTGAACTGTTGTCGATTTGGCTAGTGTACTTCACTTGAGTCTGGGCTTGTTTGGTTGTGCTGCACTGAGTTGTTTAGTCGACACACTTCAAGTCATCTATAGTTGTACATTTACATATGTACTTGCATTTGTATGTATGATGTGTTATTCATGTTGTTCATTCTTGTGGCATTTTCAACCTGATGCATTGTTCACTGCATGGTTCACCACTGAGGTTGTGTTGTATGGGCTGTATTTGAATCCTTACGCTCGACAGTTTTGTGACATTTTGTAGTACACCTGAGTTGATTCCGGCTTGGAGCTCGGTTTAACCTTGTGTTGATATCACGACTTTATTTGTGTTTCACTTGAGTTGAACCTGGCTTTTTATTTGGGTTTGACCTTCTCACTTATCCCTGTAATTTTATCAAGTGTATATATCGGTGTGTACGGCCTTGTGGCATGTACAGTGATACATTCTTTATTTGGGTTTGACCTTCTCAGTTATCCCTGTAATTTTAAATGATCAACTTGTTTATTTAATAAAACATTCTTTATATGCATTCCATACATGCATAACCGTGAGGATTTTTAAATGAGCATTGAAGCACATAATCAAAAATTCCAAGTAATTCACTCATGCATAACTGTGAGGACTTTTAAACGAGAGTGAATACTTTGGATTTTATTTTTTATTTTTATTTATTTAAAAAAGTATAAAATGAAAAACGAATGATTCCTGTTTAAAGAACCACATATTGATAAACTATATTGAATTTTGATGAGTGATGGTCGTTAGAAATATGATAGAAATAGAGATGGTCATGGAATTTTTACCAACAAAAAGTTTTTATAACTCTTGTTCAAATTTCTAAAGAAATTTACTAAATATACCGTCTCAAGTTATAATATATGATTAATATTAACACTCCTCACTTTTTCAATTACTATTTATCTTTTCGATAATCATTAGGGAGTCAGATTAGTCAATGTAATCATTTAAAATCATATTCAAAAATAATTATAAAACCAAATTTTCCAAAACGACTAATCTGAAACAAGGTCAAAAATGATTTTCTAGAAGGGGTTTTATAAAAAAATGTCTGCAATTTGAAAATTATTTAAAGTGAAAAATATACAGATATTTTCTTTGAAAAACGATGCAGTTACTGAATGTCTCAACATACATCACGTTTCACTACTAATTTTTCTACCAATTAGATTATCAATGTGATCTGCATCTGAATTTTTCTTTCACTCGAGATTATCATCAATTGAATGTCATAGACCAGACCGTGAAATTTTAAATAATTTCTTGAAATTCTTTTTTCAACTTTTTAAATGAAATTCTTTCGAATTTTAATTGAAGCTGTGTAAATAATCAAAAAACCGTGAATATAGAGTCAACCGTAACATAATCAAATATATTATCATCAACAAATAAAACACTATTATTAATCCAAACTAATATATATGAAGTAGTTCAAAGACTCTAGAGATTTCTATAGTGTTCTTGGCATAAGAATATAATTGGCCAACAATTTTGAATAAGTCAGAATCAACATCATCATTTATTTCATCATCACATTACTGGCTGATTTAATTCAAATTACGGTGCAAATTATCACATTTAATATATCGTTCAAATAAATATACCATTACATGTTATACCTTTACGATATTTTTCATTGTTGTCCATTGTCATTATGTCACCTTTATACTAGGCAAAGGAACTTTGCTTTATCGCTCGTTGTGTCCCTAGAACAGCCAGAATCCAAGTAACACTATTGTAGTTCCTTAGCTTGCCACCATACCTACACGATAAAAGATTTTTGTGACCTATTTGTTTTTATAGGTCCATGGTTGTTAGTGGCAAAATATTTTGAAAAATATGTTTGTGAAGACACAAAACTATTTGCATATGTTCCTTTCGGCACCCAAATTGGTATAGTTTTCACGTGTTTGGGTCTATACCAGTAATGGTTTTGATTTTGTCCAAATTTTCTACAAATTGTGCACATTGAATTGACTTGATTAATTTCATTTCTAACATTTTCAGATTGATTATATCTAAGTCCTTGTCTAACTGTATTAACAGTTTGCTTCCCCAATAGCATATTCAACGATTTTTCACTTTTGGAAAATTTATCTAAAGTCGTTGATAATTGTTGGACTTGTGTTTTGAGAGATTCATTTTTGTTTAATAATTGTGTGCACTTTTTAATAGAATTTTCTCTTCGAGTATTTTCGCTTTCTTTCAAAATCAGAATTTCATTTTCAAGCGATTTAATTTTAATTTTTGATTTTTTAATTTCTTCTTCAAATGTTGGACACTTATCACACCTGGGATCCTATTTTGATAGTTGTTAACTAATTAGTCAAGTTGTTTATTTGATTCTATCATAATATCCTTTTGTGATTTAAGTTTAGCGTACTTCTCCCTAAGTCTTTCAAAACAGCCATTTACTTCGTGGAAATATATAAGTAGTTGTGAGTGAGAAAGTTTTGATACCTCGCTTGGCTCGTCATCGTCACTATCGGTTATATTTCCTCGTAGGCTCGGTTTTACTCTTTCACTCTCACCGCTAGTGCTTTTGCAATCATCACTTTTATTCCACATGGCTGTAGCATTTCTCCTTTTTAATTTCTTTTCTTGGCCGTGTTGATTTCGAGGATAATTGGGCTTGATATGACCGAGCTTGTTGCACTTGTGACAAATGATCACGTGTTCTTCTGAGTTGTCTAGTGCTTTGATTATTCTGCTTTTCAATTGTTGATTTGGAGCTGGATTTTCGTATTTGTGGTTCCACTTTTTGAATTTCTTTATTAGTAGCGCCGACTCGACTGCTTCATCATCATCGTCCTCATCACTACTACTTTTTACCAATCCTATTAAGCTCGTTTCTTTAGCTGAGTCGGTTGAGGAGGATTTCTCATTGTTGTTGACTTTTGCACCATGTATTGCATCAAAAGCATTCCAGATTTCTCGTGCATTTTCACAATGAGAGATAAAGTTCAAATTATCTTGGTTAATATGAGAATATAATATATGCATAGCAAGAGCATTAATTGATATAATTTTCTCGTCTGTTATATCACACCCATTTTTAATAATATCCCAACATTTAATATTAACAGATTTTAAATAAAATTCCATTTTCAATTTCCAATTCAAAAAATATGTTCCATTAAAAATAGGAGGGATAGTACTAGACTGACCCTCAGCAAAAATAACCATTTTAAATATTCCAATTTGTAAAAAAAAATTGGTCATTGAAAAATCAAATTTTTTTAAAACAAAAGTGGCTTTTGTTCCTGGCTCTGATACCACTTGTAGGATTGATTTCACCCTAGAGGGGGGGTGAATAGGGTGATGCTATTAATTATAAAAATTTAATGCGGAAGTTTGTATAAAATTATTTCAACACAGATATATCAGAATAGCAGCACAGATAATAGCAGAATAATAAATGCGGAAATAGAACAACACGGAATTTACCCAACTTCGGCAAAACCCAGCCTACGTGCTGCCCCTAATGTTTCTACTAGAAATAAAGCAGTCAGACGCTTACATACGTAAACTAGCGACACCCGCTATCGACTAGCCTTAACTCTATGCTCAAAACTCTACCACAACTCAGCCACTGAGTTGGGATTCTCAAACTACGCCACGTAGTTTGTCTTCTAGTCACACGACTAGAAATTAAACAATTTTAAAAGAGAAAATACAAATGTAAAACAATTTGAATAACAGAACCCTAATTTAAAATATTAAGGCTCAAATAAAAACAAGGCTGACCCAAAAACGTTTAAGTGATGATCCTCCCTTTTCCTTTAATTCCTTTGGCCTGGCTTTCTTTCCTTTTCCTTTGTCTTTTGTTCCTCTGTGCGAAACTAGGGCTTGTGAATGAAGTCGCCGCTTTGTCAAATTGAATGCAATGATGCTTTGAATCCTTTCTTTGGTTGATTATATTGCTCGCGGATTCTTCAATTTAGTAGAGTACTGGTATGTGCTTTTACTTTTCAATTTGCCTATGCTCGACTAGATTCGAGTTGAAAGATTTTTTTTTTTGCTTTAACTCGAATGAACAATTCGCCGATGATGTTCATCGTTTATATAGGGTTCGAAACCCTTGGTTTTCGTTCATATATATTTGTTTGAGTTCGTCAATTTCTTTATTCGACCGTATAATTTTGATTCAATGTTCGAGATGATATCCGACTTATTCAATTTCGCATACTTTGGGTGTAACAACCCTATGTTCAGTAATTATTTATTGTATACTTTATTTATGTTAAATTGAATTTCCTGATTTTAAACTTTATTTTATTTATTAAAAAGAATAAATTTTGTTATTTAAATATAAATTTTGATAATTATGTAAATTATATTTCCAAACTTGAATAAAATTGAATATTTTCTAGAAAGTGAATTTTTGGTCAATATGGTCAAATTTTGGATTTTAAATTTTAAATTAAATTTTTGAATTTTATCTTTTATTATTAAAATATATTTAATTTTAAGGATAATGCTTTTCGTTTCGTTGAAATCGGAGTTGTATTGTGAAAGTTATGTTTTCTTCAATATTGGGTGTAAATTGTTTCATTTAACAATATTGTTTAATTTAAATTATATAAATAATCTTTTTTTTGTCATATTTTATTCAAATTTGTATTATATGTTATGTTACATATATTTTTGTATTTTAAATATTTTTAAAGTGATAATAAATTTTTCCAAAGCTTGTTGAATTTATTTTCAAATTTTAAAGGCTAGTTTCTATTTTTTCTGCTATTTTCTTCATTTAAATTATACTTAATTAAAATTTATTTATTTATTTTTTGAATGCATATTATTTTGTGTTCTTAATGTTTATTTATAAATATTTTTCAAGTACATAAAAATTTCCCATAGTTTGTTCCATTTATTTTCAAATTTTCAAGACTAGTTTACATTTCCTTTGTTATTTTCTTAATTTAATTATGTATAATCAATATTTATTTATTTATTTTTGTTTATTTACTAAATTTTCGTATTTTTATCTGAATGCATATATATTTTTCAGTTATATAAAATTTAAAAAGAAAATATTGGAAATTTGAAGAGTTATAGAAACCTTTTATATGCCTTGACTTTTCACCTCCTCACCTTTTCAATTTTCAACCAACATTTGCATTCATTTCTTTGGCCGACCCTACCTCTACCTTCAGCCACTGCTTCATTTTTCACGTATCAAAGAGTTTCTCAACTCACAAATATTCGGCCATTTCTGAAGCAAAGAAAGTTGGGTAAAATCTTTCTTCTTTCTACTCATTTTTTTCTTGTTTTTCTACTTGTTTATGTTGATTTTCACTTGCCTTCTCACCTTTGTAGCTCGGCTCCTCTCCACTCCTTCACCACCTGAACCACCCACCACCTCCTCCAGTCCAACGCCAAGCCACTGGCCGTGCCCAATTGTTGATCAAACTCCACCTAAAATTGCAACATCCACTTGATTACATGCATTGCTAACCACCTATGCCTTCATCACCTTCAACCACCCTTTGGCCGCCACCTACTCCACCTCCACCACCCATAGATGACTTAAAACCCACTGCCACACCATCCTCCAGTCCTCTACAGAGATTGCTGTGCCTGGTCTTGCTTTGGCCGAGCACAAAGTTGCATTGAATTCATGTTATATTGCCTTGTAGTTGTAGTCCATGCACATATCTCTGTGCATCAATTTTGCCCCATCCCATACATGTTTGGACGACCCTATTGAACCCAAAACTAGACCCTAACACACACTTTAGCCATGTTAACCTGGCCTATAGCTGAAGCATTAGTGGTAGAAGGCAAGTGCAAGTGGTTTGGAGATGATTTATGCATTCATTTCTGCCATTGTTTAATCGTATTTTGCATTGAAACTTATGTTGTTTGTATTGTCTTGTTTGAATGTGCTCAAGGCAATTAATCTTTGGCTCTCTCAAAATCGAATCTTTGTCGTGCTATCATGCTTTTGAAGATCTCAATTGTGCATTCGTTTGTTGTCGTCTCCAGCTTACACCAGTGCGTTATTCTCACCAGACAGTTTTGTACTTATATTACTTGTGAACTGATTTCATTTGAATCTGTAAAATGCATCACCATATTATATCTGCTATATTATGATTATATGATGTTCACCCATGCTTAAACACCTGTTACATCATCTGTTACTGTTATATCATGCTATTCTATTTATTTATATCAGTTTATCACACTACAAGTTCCCTTTAGATTAGAATCACTGTGGGTTGAAATGATATATACCCGAACGGACTTTAGAATAGGGGAAAATCGTTATGGGCTGAAATGATAGGCCTGAATGATTTTCAATTATTTTCAATTACTTGGGACTACGGGTTTGAAATGATAAAACCTCGATTTTCTTTGTAAATTACGGGTTGAAATGATATATTACCCGCATCACTTTACCTAGGCTAGAAAATGAAATACAGACCCGTAGTTAACTTATATTTTTCTAAATTTTTTAAAATATGTTTGAAATGTAAATAATATAATATTTTGATTTAAAGCTTAATTAAAAATGATTTTTGTAAAGTATTATGGATTTTCTAAGAATTTATAAGTGAAATAAATTAATGGTAAAGTTAGAACATCTGAAATGTAAGTTATTTTGGAAATTATAATTTGATGATAAATGGAATTTAAATTAAATCTGGAAATATGATAAATTTATGATAATTTGGATTAGAATGAATTTAAAATGATTTTATAATATATTAATGATTTTTGAATAAAGTTAAAATGTGAATTGAATGAATATTTAAGTTGCAATTTGGAAATATAACTGAAATTGGAATTTATGAATTTTGTTCAAAAGTGAATTTTGGAAGTAAGTAAAAAAATGAAAATAAGTTATATTTGAAAATTTAAACTTAAGTGTTAAGTTAAAATTTAATTTAATGAATTTAATATTTGAATGTTGGAATTTAATAAGTGAATTATTATTGAATATTATTTTTTGAATGGAAATTTAACTTTATAAAATCATGAATTTAAGGAAAATTAAATGATGGTTTTAAAAGTGAAATTATATGATTTTATAAGTTTAAAATGATTAAAATAAATAAAAAGGATTAATTGTTTGTGAAATTATATTGAAGATTGGAAATTTAATTAATAGTATTTTGAAATGCTATTATTTCTAACGTAAATGATATTACAGCGCTTTGTAAGTGTTGTGGTTGATACAAATGAACTATGTATAAATTATAACTAAGTGGTATTACAGCACTTGGTATGTGCTCTGATAGCAGAAAGATAACTAAAATCTGAAACTAAATAAAGGGCTACAGTAGCACTTGATAAGTGCTGCGGTAGGCTGAAATGAATGTTTGAGGTTTTGATTTAAATAAATGAGCTCAAAATTTGTCTAAAATTTTGGGAACTGAATATTTGATTTTAAATACAATGATTTCACTTTTAAATGGTTTAAATGAATTGGTTTGATTTAAATATAAACTATTGAAAAGGTGATTTGAAATGATGATAAATGAATGATATCTTTGAATTAAAAAATATAATAAATGAATGATATCTTTGAATTAAAAAGGTATTTAAATGGTATATTTGGATTTGAATTTGAATAATGATTTGAAATAAATTTTGAAAGATATGATATTTTGATATATTGAAATGGTTTGGAAATGATTAGATCTTCATTTTGATAATGATTTGAATTTGAAATGATACTTTATTTTGAAGTATAAACTATGATTTTTAAATTATAACTACGGGTTATAATAACGATTGGTTGTTAAAGAGACCGGGATCGAATATGGACATACTCTCTGTCGATAGCGAAAACCACTTTAACAACTGTGTACGCGGTGGAGTTTCCAGAATGAATTAGGATGGTGGCGACGTTCATGATGTATATTACATGGACCCGACTCCCGTGAGTTAGCTTAAGGTGGCTAAAATAGGAGCGATCTCGGGCCAAAATGGATAGCTTCTCTGGTCGGACACATTCCTTCGATACTATACTCTTACTTGTGATTGATTAGATGTCCATCTTTCGATTTTGATATAGGAGTGTGTTCTGAGGTGGACGTATGTGGCTGCTGCGTTACCACCAGCCCGTGTGCGTAATTGGTATATCTACCCTGGCATTGCCTTGTGTGCCATGTCACCTACCATATCGAGCCTTTACTACGAGTTTGTTATTCTCCCGTAGCCCATGGAGTATTTAGGGTAGTCTCCCGATGTGGAGATATGCTGATACTGGATGGACTACTGGGACTATTATGTGTGAAGGGTGATATGGGTAGCCTGGAACGCTATTTAAAAGTAAGTTTATTTTACTGTAGACATTATTATAATAGCGCAATATTACTATATAGTAAATAGTTTGACGGATCCTTAGAGGATGGGCGGTCCCAGGCATCCTTTAAGTTACTTGTACCTTATTACAGTTCACTTGAGTTGGTTTACATTATACAGGTATTTATTTTCTTGACTCGAGTGTTTTGTGTTCTGCTTTACGCTCGGGTCAGCCTGAGTATTCACAGCTTTGGATTCTCTTTCTAGAGCTGGTCTTTGCTGGAGTTTGTGCCTGTCTACATTTATATCTATTTCTATTTCAGCTACTCTAGTTTATCTCATGTATTAGCGAACTTCTATGTAATCGGGATTTCTATTATGTTGTTTTCAGACTGATATATGTATTTGTTTTAAGACTCTGTTATAGTAGCTTCATGAACTACTATGTTAATTTTATATTCCGCTGCGAGTTATTCTGATTGTTCTGTGTCTGTGATGTTGTGTATTTGATTTCATTTGCTCCAAATTTATTTACAATCTATTATTTTGCATCATCCAAGTCTGACATGTGTGGATTATTGTCGATTTGAATGGTATGAATTGGCGGGTCGTTACATTGGGTTACTTGATTATCATGGTGTTGATCGATTTCGTGGCCACCACGGCTTGACTTGGTTTGACGATGTATTCTCTGATTTTCTGAATACCACGGCTTTGGGTTTCTGCATTTGAACTTGACATTTTTGACTCGGTCATTTGTGACTTTGGCACTACTGTTCATCTCTCTGGGATATTTAACTAGTACCTGCTATTGCATGACTTCGGCATTTGACTTGGATTGTAAAACTACTGGTGACTTTGGTCATATATCTTGATATTGTTTTGCAGTCACATGAATTAAACTTGTTTATTACAGTTTGGTTTTTACCATGCTTTTTTGAGTCTGTGCATTTAATTCCCATTTGCTTCAAGATAGTTTCACTTGCGTACTGTCTGGTTCATATTGCATTGCTCTCTATTAAACTATTTATTCTAGTCTGCATATATGTGCAAACATACATTTGTATGTGTGTATGCATGTATTTGTTGCACCCTCTGCTGTATTGTGTCCATATATATGTTTCCACTGAAAATGTTGCATGCTTCTTCATGTTGTTTACTGCACATCGCTTTGAGCCTTCTTCTTGTTGACATTGTCTGTTCATTTGTGTTGGGCATTGATGTGAACTGTGCTTGCATCTGCAGTGTTGTTTCATCGAGTTTGGTCATTCATTGTAACTTGTCTGGTTGTCATTGTGTACATGTTCATGTATTAATTTTGAAGTATATACATGTTGTTTCACACATGTATGTATCTGATTTTGTTTGAAGTTGCACTGGTTGTCTTCTTTTAGCCTTGCATTGTTGGTTCATCACTTGTGTCCACTGCATACTTTGTTTGCATAAGTCACTTGTAATACAGTTTTCTTGTATCCACACATCTCTCGCCTCTGTAGCATATATTTGTTACTTGTTATTGCCGTAGTGTTTCAGCCTTTAACTTGTACCATTCGAGTCAGTTTGCAAACAGTTGCATTGTTGGTCTTGTAGAACTGAAACTGTACTTGACTTGAAACTGATGCATATTGAACTGTTGTCGATTTGGCTAGTGTACTTCACTTGATTCTGGGCTTGTTTGGTTGTGCTGCACTGAGTTGTTTGGTCGACACACTTCAAGTGGTCTGTAGTTGTACATTTACATATGTACCTGCATATGTATGTATGATGTGTTATTCATGTTGTTCATTCTTGTGGCATTTTCAACCTGATGCATTGTTCACTGCATGGTTCACCACTGAGGTTGTGTTGTATGGGCTGTATTTGAATCCTTATGCTCGACAGTTTTGTGATATTTTGTAGTGCACCTGAGTTGAATCCAGCTTGGAGCTCGGGTTTGACCTTGTGCATATATCGCGACTTTAGTTGTGTTTCACTTGCGTTGAACCCGACTTTTTATTTGTGTTTGACCTTGTGCTCACCTGTCCCTGTAATTTTATCAAGTGTATATATAGGTGTGCATGGCCTTGTGGCATGTACAGTGATACACTGTGCATGTCACAAGCTGTTCGTGTATGATGAATTCAAATTTAAATGATGACGAACAATCCAAATAACTGAGGCAAATAATATTTTCAAAATTACATTTTATTTTATACTGCAAAAATATTTTCTTTTCAATTTTACTGCGTTAGTATTTATTTTTGCAGATTGCTCAGATGCTGGATTCAATTTGGAATAAAGTTGAAGATAAATTATGGGTAAACAAGCGATATGTAGTGAGGGCATTTGTAAATGAAAGATTGTGATATAATTGAATTTTTATTGTAATCAAAATTGTATATGTATAGTGAGAGCTTGAATTTGTACTATTCAAAATTGTAACAAATATTTGTTTGAATAAAATATCCATTTGAATTTAAATTCCATTTTATTTATTTTATTCACCAATTATTTATTTAATTATGTGAAAAATAAAATAGTACATTAACAAATCCATTTAAATGAATATATATGTTTACTATCATTAAACAAAAATCATATGCTTGCATATTCAACAATGTCGACCACGTATACCACCATGAACTTTACTTTAGGACATCTCTAAAAACATGGTTCATCAAATCTATAGAATACGCCGGGACATTGGTTATCCCAAAAGTCATAATCAACCACTCAAAGAATCCGTCAGGTGTTCTAAATGCGGTCTTAGCAATGTTGTCGTCAGCTACCCTAAGCTGATGAAATCTAATAGCTAGATCAAGCTGAGGAAATGCTGAAGAGGCAACTAAATGGAAAAGATCATCTATCTTAAAAGTGGATAATGCTTCTCCTTTGTGAGCTTATTCAATTGTCTATAGTCAATGAAAATTCGAAGAGAACCACTTGCATTGGTAGCGAAGACGATTGGCGCTCTCTATTTCGATATGTTTCTTCCTATGAAACATTTCTCAAAAGCTCACGGATCTACTTGCTCAATCCCTTCCTTTCCCTAGGTGCCCTATGCCCTACGGGTAATGCCAATGGCTAGCAGAATAAATTCTGAAGTCACTATCTCTCTTAAAGGGGTAGTTTCCTAAACTCCTCAAAGATGTATGGAAAATCTCTGACGATGGGAACCAAATTTAACTCTGATGATGATGAATTAAGAGAATAAAGGAAGCTTAACATAACTGACTCTTGCGGGTCGCAAGAAATCTCGAGGGACCTACAGATGCTTGTCTCTAGTCTTACAACTCTCCTCTCGCAATCTAATATAGCACTATATGTGGATAGCCAATCCATTCTCAAAATCATCCCATACCCTGAAATTCCCAAAACATAGGCGTAGCAATCAAATTCTATGGCTAGGATTAAAATTTTCAAACCCCTACAAACCATAGCTAAGAGCGTCGATCCTCCTATGTGGTTTGAAACAAAAATGGGATCTACTACTAAAGAAATGTCTAAGTGCAAACAATCCGCATGAGAACTAGAGATAAAAGAGTGTGGTGCTCCAGAATCGAAAAGAGTCCAAATGGGAAAATCAGAAATAGAAAGCAAATTTTCCTACCTATATCTGGTCTGCAGCTGGAAAGTGTTGTATCCAATGTCTGAATCTATGTTGTAGGTGCATTCGTTGCCTGCCTCTTCTAAGGAAAAATCCTACTAAAGTGACCAAGCTGCCCACAATTGAAACACCTACCCTTCATCATCTTATTCGTACAGTCCCTTGTGTAATGACCAACCAGTCCATAGCTATTGCATTTCCCGCCTTTCTTGATCCGCTTCTAAGGTCCTCCTTCTTTCCTCTTGTCCTTATCCTTCCACTGCTTCTTAGAGCTTGTAGGAACCTTCTCAAGCCCCCTCTTCTGCTGCCAAGATGTAGGCCGAACACTATATTGGTCTTCCAAACCAAACCGCCTAAACTTTTGCTCCATCTTCTCAAAACTAACCCACGTCTTCTCGGAATCCTCTGTATCAGAAAATGTTTTGCCTCCTATACTAGCGAAGTCCTTGCATAGCTCAAAAAAGGGGGCTGATGTGGGTGGATTAAAGGGATTTCCATCTACTGGTATTGTATTCAGCATTTTCCCTTGCACTGTAGCTCAACGGAACCAGTCAACCATTTTATGCAAAGAAAAGAGAATTTAGGCTTGAAAGAATTGAAAGAAGATTGCACTAGACTTGGAGGGGATTTTATATAAAAACTCTTTTGTATTTAAAACTATTTCTAAGAGTTCCTTTCAAAAAAAATAGTTTTAAAACAAGTTATTTTGGAAAATGCTTTACTTTTAAAATAATTTTTTAGGGATCATGTAACCTTAGGCTCTGATACCAAGTGAAATACTCCCATAACCCTTATTATACCCAAAAGGATACATTAAAAGACATGGTGCATTCTAGGTATAACTGAAATTAATATAGACTAAGATTCACAAGACAAATATAGGTAAAAACGACGAAAATTAAAATAATAACTTATTCAAAACAAAAATTCATAATTTCTTCATAAACCAAATGAGTCATATACAAAATACAGCATACATGTCACAAAATCCAATATGTCTCATGAAATATAAACTTGTAGTCTCAACAAAAACCAGAGTATAAATATCCCTCTCAAGTGCCAGTAAAAAAATAGAAAAACGAAAATAAAAGTAGGAAAATACATATCAGAATCTTCTCCCAGAAACCTCCAAGTAACAGCGATTTACTGTCCTCTCCTACAAAAAATGTTACTCCAAAAATCGTAGTAAAACTACAGCTATTGGAAACCCTTTAAATTACTTAAAGAATTTTAAATAATAACAATCACTCACCTCTGGTCTTTATCTCTTCCCTTTAGGTCTTTCCGGATCCACTTGAGGTTGTTAAATATTTTTATTTAAAACAGTTTCCCCCTTTGAAAATTATTCCTTTTAGGGTTCTTCCTGAAAAACCCAAGCGGAGAAAATATAGAATGAGAAAAAGTGTTCGGCCCAGGGTTCTATTTATAGGTGTAGAAGTGGAACTTGGACCATTGGATTTGAGGATTGGACATGATGTAACCACTCATAGGCTGAATATGAGCCATCGGATGCAAGGATGGAAGGGCCAGATTCAGTGAAAGAATGCAAAACAACACATAGGAGGCTTCTGGAACGAAGTAATTTTCTTCGTTCCTCAAATGTTAGGCGGGTCAACCTTGAGGTCGACTGCCCATAGGGCACATTCAACCGGTCGGTCGACCGTTGACTGGGGAAGGTCGACCACTTGGTCGACCTCCCAATGTATGTACATTAATGTTTTTTTATCTTGTTTATTCTGCTTCTTGCTCCTATTAACTCGGATTCTGACGTTCTATATATGAAAATTGACCAGAAAATTATCACGGACACAATGGTGCAACTACCTAGGCTCAATTCTGATAATTTCACAAAGTTATTTTAATTAACGAATTAATTAATTCTTATGGGTTAAATTTCAGGTTGTTACAAAAGTATTTTCTATATAAAATATGCAATTTTGTACTCCTTAAGCGTACAACGAAGAGAATTAAATGATTTAGTAAAATGTGGCATGGGATATATGCATTTAATTTTTCAGTAAATTCCCGACTTGTTTGTTCGAAGCTACACATTCATTGACCTTCGGGTTGTATATGTCGATGATATGAGGCGATTATTGTGTGATATCCCGGATTTATTTGAATTGATATTAAGTTAGATTTTAAATTGAATTTGAATTTAGATTTAAATTTCAATCTAAGTGGATATATATATATCTTAAAAACATTTTAATAAGTCTTATTTAAGATAAGATTTTGTTTTCCTTAGAAGAAGAAAAATATATGAATGAGTTTTATATTTACATTTAAAATGAATCGAGTATATTATATATGATTTAATTTAAATTATAAATTGGTTTATACTCTATTTTTACATTTAAAGCTTTTATTTATATATATAATTTAGTTTCAACACATATTCATTGGAATTTTTAATATAAGAGAATATATTTAATAAGAATTTAAACTGATAAACATATACATAGATATAAACTAAATATAATTTGGCATAAAATTATGTAAAAGACATTTTTATCACACAAAGTACGAATGTAAATAGGTTAATAAACATAGTTTATAATTTAAATATAATATCCAAATCTTTATAAAGCATAAGTAATAAAAGGGAACACATATATATAAGCATAAAAATATGATTCATAAATTAAAATAAGGTAGGGGTTTAAAACTTAACTTATAAATTTGATAAAATAGGACAGGGATTTAAACATAAAAGTACATATTGATGACAAATGTTTAAATAAATGAAATAGGAAATAAACAAGTGCAAACAAAATGAACATGTGGCAACCTCATTTCTTTAGGAATAAAGAAAAAAATTACTCCTTCATCTCCAAAGTTAGAAATCAGAAGAAGGAAAAAAAAATCTGGAAATCAAATTTCCTGAAGCTATTTAAAAAAAAAAGAAGCTTGAGAACTTTTTGTTATCAAGAACCTGGAAACAACAACTTTCAAAAGTCTTGATCATCATAATTCCAGTTCGGTGCCAAGCAACATAAGCTTTCAGGAATCAAGCTCTGTTTTTAATAATGTGAGTAAACACTTCTTTTAAATTGAGTCTGATATATGCTTTGATGAATGGGATGAATTTTAGTAATGGTGTCATAAAATTTGTTTTGCCTGAATTCATAATTGTGCTAATCTGACATATATGGATGGAAATACTTCATAATGATTGAGTGAATGCATGCAGTTTAAAATCTGGTTGATACTCGAGTTGAATATTGTTGGATGTAGTATAATATTTGCAGAAATGCTTGATTTTGAATGCATGTTTGGGAATGAAATAATGACTGAACAAAGTCACTGTATAATATAAGATCTATGTTATTTCAGGCTCCTAATTGATTTAAAAATTCATATCTTCAAAACTTTCAGAATTTGGGTATGATCTATAAGGGAAATATGATTAGCATAGTGTAATATGAATTTTAAAAAAAAAATCTCCGAGTCTTATGTTTTTGATAATATTTCAAAACGAAGGAATACAGGGAAATATCTGATTTTGGCTTAAAATCTGATATTTTAAATTTATGATTCGAAGACATAAACAAAGTTGTAATGGTATATGATGAATTTAGAAACCAAATTCAAAATTTTTAGTTTGATATTCATTGAGTAAATTCAAGTTGAAGGATTTTAGGGGTTTCACCTATATCCTGCGATCGACGGTGATTAAGGAGTTGAGGTTGTTGTCGAAGGTGGCCTAGGGGATGGGTATCACTGGAAAAATAGAAGATGATTTTCCGATGATCATATGGATCAGTCAGAGGTGAACTAGGTTTTTGGGAATAGTTTCTGTCACATACTAGGTGAGGGGTTTTCATCTCAACCGTAGCGTCGAGTTCGATCACATTGCCAAGGACCAAGGTGAGGGGACGTAGTGATGCTTGAGAGGAGATTCGGAGTTTCCAGCTGCCGTGATTGTCGCGGCGATCCTGATTTGTGCTATCGGAGTGGATTCTGTAGTCGTTCGAAGGCTCAATTTCGAGTCAAGTTGAAATCGTGATTTCTAGAATGTCGTGCGTGATGTCGAGGTGATCGTTGACTTGGAAGCGGCGTCGTTAGGGTGGCAGCGACGTTCTGGCTATTGTGCACGTATACCGTGCACGTTTGGGTTTCAGGTATTGGAAGATTTGGAAAGAAGGTCTGTCTCAGGATGAACTCGCATTTCTTGCATTTTTTACTCGAAGAATTATTCGAGTGTGTCGGGGATGGAGCGCGCGAGCGTGTTTTGTGGTTAGCTCGTCTTTGTGTTGTTGGTTTGGGGAACTGTTTCCAGCTTTAAAAATCATGTTCAGAATTTACAACTAAATGAAATTTCAAATTTTAGAAGTCGAGCTGGATTTCTAAATAAGTGTGAACTAGTTTTCAAAAGAGGCGATTCAGTTCTTAAAACCAAAGTTTGAGTTTCCATATGATTTCAAATCTTAAAGTAAGAGAAGTGTTTAACTTTAAAAATTAAACAATGATGATTTTAATAAATCATATTTAAGTTTTTAAATCTATTATTTTAAATGGGAGTTAAGAGTTAAATGTAATAAATGTTTTATCTTAATTTAAATAAATTTTTATTTACAAAAGTAATCAAAGTAAGATTACTAAAAAAATTGAGCAAATAAATTAAGGTAAATTGATTTGTGAATTAATTTTGTGTAATTAACTTCTTAATTAATATTTGATTAATCAAAGTTAATCAATAATTAAGTAATAAGTAATTAGGGGTTAATTACTTAATGTTAAGAAGATTGATTAATAAATAAGTTAAAGAGTAGTTATTAAAGAATAAGTAGTTAATGATGAGAATTAAAGGATTATGTGGTTAATTATAAGATAATTAATCAATTAGGTTATTATGATTAATTAATATAATTAATTAAGGATTGGTGTAATTAATTATAATTAATTAATTGATAAATGGAAGTAATTAAGGTTAATTACTAAATGATTAAAGTGTAATTAATTTGTGTAATTAATTGAAAGGTTAATTACTTAATGTGATTAAGTAATAATTAATCAAGTGTGATTATTTTAGAAGATAATTAAAGGACAATTAATATGTTGATTAAAGATAAATTAATTGGGTTATAAAGTGATTAAAGATGATTAATTAATTAAAGGGTTGTAATTAATTATTAGTTGTTTTAAAACAGGACTATGTGATTAATTCTCAAGTTATTAATTTAATGGGAAATTACTTGATGAAAATAAATTAAAGAATAATTACTTAGGGAAAGTAATTAAGTGTTAATTATTCAATGTAATTAATTAAAGCATTTATAAATCAATTAAGTGGTTAATTAATTAATGTAAGTAATTAAGAATAAGTAATTACTAAGTGTGATTAATCAAGATTGATTAATAAATGTGATAAATTAATTAAAGGTTAATTTCTGAATGTGATTAGAAGGATCATTAAGGAATGATTAATTAATAGATTGTAATTAATTTTTGTTAAGTAAGCAAGATTCAAGGAAATTAATTTGATTTAATTAGGAATAGGTGACTAATCAATCTTGCTTATGGATGATTGGTTGATATTTCTGGTATAAAATGTAAGTGTCATGATATGCTTGTCTTGTATGGCAATTTTGTGGTTATCTGTCGTTGACGAAATTGCTATATTAAAAGTGATATCTTGTATTAAGGTTGAATTGTGTTTCACTTAATTAATGGGGGTTAAGATGGAAATTGAGTTCGAAGAGACCGGGGTCGGGTACTAGTAAATACCCGAAACCACTTCGATTCTTTATAAATTGATATGAGAAATTAATAGATTGGAATGGAATGATTTAAGTGGATTGAACTATTTGATCTAAGTTTTGGTATTCAGAAATTGATATGATGTAAATGATGTCTATAACAACTTGTGAAGTTGAAAGTTTGATACATGTTACCCAGGTTTATGAGTTGTATGTTTTTACGTTCCATATTCGTTGGGTTTACACACGCTGGTTTCCAGCCTGACCCGGGTGTTACTTTGATGTAATGCTCGGGTCAGACCGAGTATTGCAGATTTTAGGTAAGGACGTTCTGAAGCTCAGGAGGCGAGCTAGATGGCAAAAACGTATGAGGTGTTTCGCTGTATTTTTCTGGAACAAGTTAATTTTTAACTGTCTGGTATTTGTGTAATGATGTAACTCTGATGTATAAAGATATAAGTGTAATGGTATAGTTCTTCTTGTAAAACTATTATTTATGTGATATTATATTTTATCCGCTGCGAACGTGAGATTGTGTGAATCTTTTCTGTTCTTCTTCTATCTCTTTCTTCTTTCTTTTTCTTCTTTTCTTAACTATCTGGAAATTTCGGGATCGAAATTTTCGGGTCGTTACATATCGTGATTAAATGATTTTGTTTTCCAGTGTGGCATTGACATATAGTTAGTAAGCCGTTAAGTGAGAACGTGTTGTATAGGACGTACAGTTACCACTTTTCGGGTTACTATATGAAAGTTTGTGACACATTTTGATGGCAGTGATGTCGGAACTAGGCTGGTGGGCCATACATTAACTGGTGGGTCAAACATTCGACTGGTGGGTCGATTAAAAGTTTGGTGCGACTTTATTTAGAATGGTGGGTCTACTATAATACTCAGAAGGCTTTGGCCATTTACTAAAAAGCTTGCGATGATGGTATGGATCCACTTTTATTACATATTTTGGTGAATTTTAAACATTTTCACCTTTTATTTGGTGTTGGCTTTATACATAGCCTTACTGCTATATGGTGATTTTATAAACAAGGTGACTACATTTATGGTGTTTTGAACTCTTATACGAGTTCAATATGGTGTTTTGGTGATTTCGATCTTGATGTTTATTGGTTTTATGATTTTCTATTGCTTAACCTTAACAAGTAAGCGAATTGATGTTGATGGAAATGGATGTTGTTATTTATTACATGAGATTTATGTGTTTTGAACTCTTAACCGAGTTCTATGAGTTATGTGATCTATGTGTTTCGAACTCTTAACTGAGTTCCATGAGTTATGAGATCTTTGAGATTACTATGATTTTCTTTTGAGATTTTATATGATTTTATCAGAATTTATATCACGAGTAACCTTCTAAGAAGGAAACATCAGTATTAAGCAGGTGTCATTCATGAGTTAATCCTTGTGATAATTTAGTGTTTTCCATCACTTGGAATTTACGTAAATCTGAGTTTGTATCATTCCTTTTGATTAAATGAATGTTTCCTTATGAGAAATTATGCCTCATTTATCATCTACTAATCAGTTTATGTAAGCTAGACTAACTCGTGTAATTTTTTATACACAGGTTAAACCGAGTTATTTCAAGTTAGCCATCTACTGTTGAATAGTGCTTAGCCGCTTTCGCTTTGGTTTATCTATTGGTGATCTTTTGTATAGTTTTGTAGTCTTTTGGTACAGTTTTGTGGTCTTTATGTAAACTCTGACATGTACTTATTCGTTTATAGTTTTGGCGATATAGGTCAACGTTTACTTGAGAGATAGAGGATAAATCAAAGGAGGAAACTCATGGTGATATAGGTTGGATGTATAGGTGGCATGTATAGGTGCATGAGAGTGATTAGAGATTTGGAGAAGATAATTATTAAGGTGATTAGTATTTTAATTAGTTATTTATCTTATTAATCTCTTTTTTAAATTGGCCATATCTTTTGCATACGGGGTCCGTTTCGGATGTGGTTTCTTGCGTTGCACTCATGTTGGAGAGATATATGTTTTAGCCACAGTTTGGGTAGCATTTGTTATGGTAAGTGATATTGTGTCTCTCCATACTATGATAGGTTATATAGTATTAGATCTACATTTTGGAATGGTTTTTGGTTTTAAAGTGCAAATTTCCTACACTTAGATACCTATTAGGATTTTACAAAATAAAATAAATTTTTTTGAAATGATTTTATATCGAATATAATATTTTACTTGTTGATATGCCATTTTAAGGAAATTATTACATTTGGACTATTTTTGATATGATCGCCTCGTTAGTTGATATGGATGTAATATACATGTTGTATGTATGTTGTTTGGATGTACATATGATTGCTGGTTGTATGTTTGGTTGTTTAGCTTGTTTGGTTATATTTGGTTTAAAGCACGATTTAAAGGCAATCGAGTGTTAGGGAATATCTTGTGTGTTGGGATTTCATATACGCAATTATCTAACAAATGAGATAGGTTGTATAAGATGGTTGGGATACGTTTCGACTGATCGGAAGGTGGAAGACGAGGCATCAGACTTTGAGACGGATGTCGGACGTTTTCGTTTGGTTTTTACTTATCTTTTATGGTTAAGTATATGACCAAAGTGGTTGGTACTAGCTACCGTAGAGTGGTCAATGTCCATCACTATTGTTGATTAGCGATTTTGTCGACTTTGGCTTGGACGTTGAGGAGATTTTATGGTGTGTGATGTGATGGTTTATTCGTGTGACCTACTTGGAGTCTTCATTTTGTTGTTTTATGGTAAGCGGTTGAGATGGTGAGGTGATGATGTGACGCTTTGATGTGTGAGTTGGTAGTTTGGATTATGACTCGATGGTGTATGTAGTAGGTTTCGAGGTTGATAATTTCATGACTCTATAAATCATGTTGGAGGTGTTGGCTCAATCACATTATGAGAGTGTGGCGATGTAAAAGCATGATGAAAAGCCTATATCTTCGGTTTTTGACTTGTGCTCGGAGTAGGTACCAAAGATTAGACATTCTGTATCTTCGGTTTGTGAGTCATAAAGGGAGTAGGTACCGACGAGGCTCATAGTGGGAGCTATGGAGTGGAGGAACGTAGTGGATTCTAGGATAATGGAAATTGGATTGAGGGATTTGGGATTGGTCTGAATTGTGCGAGTAAGGCTCTGGTTGATAACTTAAAGTGTTTTTTATTATACTTAAAGTAGAGGTATAGTATATTGGGGATGCCTCGGCAGCGAGGACCCCTAGACCATGGACCTGTGGCTTTGGGTCAAGCGTCTAGCTTTGGGCTATGAGATAGCTATTAAGCTTTGAGCTGCGTGATACGTGAGTACGATGAAACCTAAGATTTTTCCACTAGTCCCTAGTAGTAGGAGGCAATGCGAGTTATCATATATTTAGAGCATACTGGGTGACAGTTAGTATTGTTTGAGGATTCTATATTTGTTATAGTTGCTTCACTAGCAATTTGTCACCTTAGGGATGTCACATAAGGTAGGTATTGTGCATCGGGATACCTATGCACCCCAACTTTATTTAATATGGAGTAGGCATTGTGGATTGAGATACCTAGGCACCCAAACATTTTACCGAGTGTGGAGTACCCCTTTTACGATGTTATAGAGTAGCATATTATCGATGTTATATGCCAACTCTTTAGTTGCAGGGATAAGTCAGCTATGATTCGTATACCCTCTGTTCTGCATACTATATCAACTTTTATACTATTTTGAGATTGTTTCTTGCTCACACCAAATAGTTATTTAGCCCGAGGTTTTATTTTTTGCTTCTTATTATCTCGGGTACTCTTAGAGGGTAGATTAGAGAGCAGATGTGAATGGAATATGGGGTTCTGCAGATGGATTACTAGGAGATGACGTTTACTCATATTTGTATTTGAGTTTATTATCGTATATTCCATCGTTTAATACGGCGGAGCCTTGATAGTGTTTGACTTACTATTGTTAGAGACAATTATTAGTTGGGTTTATGTATCAGTTGTATAAACTCTTTTACTTTTGTTGTATAACTCTGTAGATAATATACTTCGATGGTTAGTTCACATTGTTATTACTATCTCAACTGTTTTATATCTGTCTTGACTATTATATTTTATCTAATATGATGTGAGACATACGACATGTTTTGTGATCATTTGATATTTCTTTTTTCTTCTTTTCCATTATCTTCTCTTCTATTTATCTTCTTTGCTCTTTCTTTCCTTTGACAATTGTTCTACACATTAGGTGTATGGTAGTTGTTACATTTGATATCATAGCTTATAGTTACATGATTAACTTGAGATGATACCACGATTCACTAGAGATGAGGTTTGAATTATCGCCTTAGACTAGATCTAGACTGTATGCATATACAAGAGAGTTTGTATTTGTTATATATTTTGGTACTCGAAACTATATAGTAGTGTATATGGTGTATAAGTTGTATTGCACACACAAGAAGTATTGATGCAGTTGCTTTGTGAGAGGTGGATCATCCCTGTTATATAGTAGGAATGATCTACATATTAGAGATACTGCTATTGGTTATATTTTTCAGAGTTGAGGAGTGGGCAGGATCTGGGTCACTAACCCTGATTGATAAAATATGTTGGTAAAGATGGTGCAAATCATTTTCTGGAATACCCAAGTTGCTCTAAGTGATTATGGTATTCAAGTGCAAATGGTTAGAGTTGACTTTACCAAGTTGTTTAAAGACTACAGGAGTCTAGAAGGAAGACTTTCCTAGGAACAAAGTCGGCTATTGAAAGGCATGATGGGATGGTTACTTGGAAGAGGATCTTCGACGAATTGGAGTTAGATGATGCAATGAGGTAGAAATTAACCTCTAGATAAACAAGGGATGAACAATGAAACAATGGAGTGCCTCCATAGCTTCGATTCCTAAGGATCGATTTATTTGGGATTATTTTATAGTTTGCTTCGAAGAATGAAAAGTTCAACATTAGGTTGAGTGATCATCTTAGGAAACGATTTATTAGTCGTACAAAAGAGGCCTTCGAGAAGATGGTTGAGAAGGCTTATGATGAGAGAGCCTGTACCCAGTGTAGAAGGGTTGCCCAAACTAGCTACGTAGGTATAAACCATGGAAGTATATGCACTGATTGTTGTTTCGATTTCATCAAGTGCTCCATCGATGAAATAGAAGGAAAATGGCATTATCATTTAAAATAATGTTTCCACTTATGGCTTTTCCATATATGTTTTATTTAACGTCGAGGTTTCGTATTCCTTCATATTTAGTGATTTGATAGACAGATTGATATTGAAACTTGAGTTAGTTAACCGACCTTTGATTATGTCAGACCTAGTTAGGGGCTCAGCCAGCCTATACATGGTTTGTCGAGATTTTGTCTTATCAAGTCATGGATATTTTTGCTATTGATTTGTTTTGGGTTTTGATTGGGTTCGGTATTATAGTTTGAGAATGGACTAACTGTAGGGGATACATAATAGTGGTGGATCGTAAGTGGCCGTTGGTGACAACTTGGCCGTGGAGAAGCAAATAGTAGTGATTGGTTACCTTCAGAGGATGGGATATGGTTGGCTTTCTATATTCGCTCGATATTTCACATGATAAGTTGTCATCTATGCTTGTAGCTAAATATTGTCTGGACATATTCGATGAGGTGACTGGGTTACCACCAATTTAACAACTGTTTTTCTATGAGTTAGAAAATCTCTGATAAATTTTAATTAAAATTAACCGCAAATGCACGGCATACAATGTTAGTACGTGACGAGTAATGGTCGATCCATATGGAATTGTTTGGATTTTAAAATTCTAGTCAATCAAATTATACCAAATTTCAAATTGTGATTAGCGAAAAATATAAGAACTAGCTAGAAAAGGTGAACGAAAATATGAGTTTAGAAAACAATTTAGAGGCAAATCCACTCTCATATTTTTTGTAAATTAATAAATAAGTAATCTATGGTCTCTTTATTTTGATCTTAAACGGAACTAGAGACGTATTTATCATAAGTATGGTTTATTTATGTTATTAATTGGTATAACTTAAACCATTAAACTATAATATAACACATAAAACCACTTATCAATTTCAATGAAAATGAAGTCAAAACAAAAGCTATTTTATGTATGATCTATTCATTATTGTATTTAGTAAAACAGATCATCAAATTTTGGTTCTACTTTAATTTCATAATCAAAAATCAATTAATAAAATGATGATATAAATTGTGTTCATGTGGAGTAAGCATAGCCCATTTGTAATTACAACATAGGCTATCAAATTACATTTAAACTTACATCAACATTCATTTTCATGAAGCATAAATGAGATCATAAATCACAATTTATGTTGAATTTACATACTTTTACAAAACTTCACTGCCTTTGAATTTAAAGGGGTTTAGCTACTCATTTGTGTTATCCAATCAACACATGTGAATTTCAACATTTTAAAACAAGCAAAAGGAAAGCTATTTAAAATAAAAAAGAATTACACTACTTGCATGAAAATAAAACTAAGCTACTAACATGAAATGAAAGAGCATGTAAATAAAAATTATTAAGAAAATTAAATAAGAACAAGAAATAAGTAAAAAGAACAAGAGGCTTAGGAAGCCATTTTTATTTCATATAACTTTGAGCTTACAACTTGTATGTTAATTTCCTAAGTGATTAAAAGAAGAATAAGATCCATTACATGTACATAAGGGCTATTTATACATGCACAAAACCCTAATTCATATTTTAAGGGGTTTCCAAAATACACTTTAAGAAGTGTGACCACTAGGTAATCATTAGCCTCTAATTAATTTGTCGTTAAGTATGCATGAAACTTTGACTTCCACTAACTTGTCCATCAACTTCTGATTGAAGATTGATGCAACAACCTGCATTTTAGCTATTATAAATTTTTGGATTTAATATGATTATTGAATAAAAATGGTTAGGAATAGATATTTAACAATTATTAATGTAATTTACTGGACGATTAAATTGTTTAAGTTTAATACTGGAATTATTTAAATAATTGAACCTTGAATTAATGTGAATGAATATAATATCAAAAATTGATTTAAACTTTATTTAAATAAGAATGAAGATTGTTAGCATTTAAAATTGGATTTAAAAGTGAATAATTAAAAATTGAAATCTTTATATTTTAGTTGATGAGTAAAGATAGCCATTTTGGTCACTATCCCGTATTTCGATGAAATTAGTTTCATCGGATCCGTAATAATGAATTATAGTAGGATTTCATATTTTGTTGCGATCGGAATCGTCATTTTGGCGGTGCGAGCTTGAAACGCGTAGAATTTAATTTTAGAATTTAATTTAAATAATTGATTTTGAAAAGTATCCTCTGCATGAAATCCAATTAGGCTCCAAGACTAGTTCCATTGCATTCGAAATGGGGGTAAAACATTAGGAACGCCAAGCGGCACCCTTTGTTCGGAGCTCAAGAACTTGAGGAGTTTATAGGCGAGATATTTTCTAATATTATATAATAATATATAACAAAAAAAATCAGACCCGTTCATCATCCCATCTTCGTATCTATTTCCAGTACCCCCCTTTCTCTTCCTCTTATTTCAATCGAGCAGATCATTTCAGAAAAAAGAAAAAAGTGGGCACGCAATAGAATCGCGTTCGGGTAGGGGGCAGTGGCGCTTGGATGCGCGCGTGTGGGGCGGGCATCGTGATTAGGGTTCGCTGGTTCATGGATTTGGTCGTGAGGGCAGCCATGAACGTTGACGTAGGGTTTCGAGGCGTGCATGGCCTTGGGCACGGTGGGCTGAAGGCTGGTGGTCGGCGACACAAATTTGGGGTGGCGGTGTTTAATTCAAAAAAAACGATCGAGGTATCGCGATGGCTGGGAGATGAAAGCATGCTTGTACATGTGGGGACGATCGCGTGGGGTTAAGATATTTTTAGTTAGTTAATTATATTCTAATAAATCGTAATGCTAATTATCGTATGTCTTCTCCGTACGAGGTCCGATATGAGCGAAATGAGTCGTAATGGATTCGTATCAACGTCGTCTACAAGATGAAATTGGATTGGCATTTATATGAAGCTGGAATATTTTCAGTTTCAAAGGGTGAATGTTTATACGCTCGGAAGTATGAAAATATTTTTTTTATGTAGTCAAATTTATATTGTGAAGTGAACTGAATTTATTGATTGTTGTTTGATAAATTTAATTAACATCTGAATTAACTAATAGAATTTGAATTGAGGGTTAAATTGAAGTGGAATTTAATGGCCAATTTAATACCTGATATTGATAACTATGATATTGTTGTGAATTATTAATTGTTTGGATGTTTGTTTGTGATGGATGAAAATTGGTTGATATTTGAATGATTGGACATTTATTTTAGAGGCATTTCACTAGAAGGACAAACTTTACAGTCCGATTAGTTTCTAGGACACACATCCATAGAAATTAATTTCAAGGCCAAAGTCAGCAGAATAATTACTTTTAAGGACAAAGTCAGCAGTCCAATTACTTTCAAGGACATAATTTCATAAGTTTTTAGGCCTTAGAAACTAATTATTTTGCATTTTGTCCTTAAAAATAATTATTTCAGTTGTGTGTCCTAGAAACTAATTGCACTTGCTAAAGAAGCCCTTGTGGCTAATTTCCACTTTATATATATATATATATATATATATATATATATATATATATATATATTCCATTATCATATATATATATATTCCATTATCACCCTGAATATCATTTGGCAGTATATAATTGTTATTCGAATTATTTTGAATAAATTAAGAATTAGGTTGAAATGGTATATACCCATGACATTTATTTTGGATTGAAATGATATATATCCATCCCTGAATTAAAACTGAAGTAATTTATTTACTTGGCCATACTATAGAGAATTAATACGGATACCAGATTTGGTTAAATTAGAAGATTTTGAAAATTTTTGCTTTGAAATTATTTAAAATGATTTGATTTAAGAATTAAAAATCGAATTTATGGAAATCAAATTACTTTCGAACTTGAGCTAGGAATGTTGAAATTTAAATTTGATAATAGGAATTATTTTTAATAATCGAAGTTGAGATTTTGAAGTTATAATCGAGATATGATTTGAATTTCAGAAAGTTTATTTGTTTTAAAAAATTAGAATTTAATTCAAACTTTGAATATTGCTAAGTAAAAGTAATGTAAAACGATATTTCAAATTTGAGCTCGGAATTGAATTTATTTGAAGATGTGGGTTTTAAATGGAATTTGGACAGTTAATTTGATTTAAGTGATTTGAATCGATATTTTAAAAATCGAATGCGAAATTGATATCATTTTAACAATTTTAAAGTGGTTTAGCAAGCTCATATACACGATTTCATTTAATAAATGAAAGTGATTTCTTTTGTGTTATTCGACATGCATTAACGTGAATTGTCCACACAATTTAACAACCACAATTAAACAACCAAACTTGATGATCAAAGCATAGTAGACATCCATAACAAATATATCACATCATCATTATCATATATCTGTATATACATGTGTATATATATATATATATATACATAAATACATACATAAATATAAAGTTTTATAGAGTTTTGTCACCTTCATTGTATATCGACCTTAGGAAAACGGACTATAGCATTGCTACAATTGAACCAAAGTCTACAGAGCCGAACTCGGGACCTTGGGAAAGCTCAGCCTAGCTTGAAAGGAGGTGAAGTGCTATGCGAAAGTGATGGACGATGGTCATCGTGTGATGTGAAGGAGGAAAGGAGGCGATTGCACTTGGTTTTGAAATGAATTGCTAATATATATATACTATATTTATTTAATTTAATTTTTTTGCAATAGTTTTCACCATATTTTTCTTAAGGTAGGAAACCATTGAAATAGCATGAGAGGAAGGAGAAGATAAAGAGAATAGTGTGCAAAATTATGAAGAAATGGTGGGTATTTATAGGAATGTTTTGCAACAAAATTATCATGATATTATTTCCTTATCTAAGCATGCTCACCACCATTCCACCTCAACCCCTCCCATCACCTTTTAACTGGCCATGAAGCCCACTCCCCCCTCGTGAATGCGGTTCGACTCGTTGATAAACCCCACTAATCATCTTGTCGTTATAGGATCGATTTCACCCTAGAGGGGGGGGTGAATAGGGTGATAGTGTAAATTATAAAAATTAATTGCAGAAGCTAATTAATATTTAACACGGATCACAGAATAGCAGCACAGATATCGCAGAATATAAATAACAGAATAAAACAGAACAACACAGAATTTACCCAGCTTCGGCAAAACCCTGCCTACGTGCTGCCCCCAAGGTTTCTACTAGAAATTAGATAGTCCCTCGCTTACACACGTAAACTCGCTATACCCGCTATTGACTAATCTAACTCTACGCTCAAAACCCTGACCACAACTCAACCACCGAGTTGCGAATTCCCAAACTACACACCGTAGTTTGTACCCTAGTCACACGACTAGAAAATTAAAACGGTTTAAAAAGAAAATACAATTAAAAACAATTAAAATAAAATTAAGCCCTAATTATAAATTTAAAGCCCTTAAAACAAACTCCTTTAGAAAGTAGGCCGGCCTCCTTTGCTATTCGACCCGTCTCTTTTATTTCTCTGTTCGTAATGGCGGCCGTTCCTTTTTAGGGCTTCGTCCTTGATCAAATTGGGGCTTTCGAAGTGCCGATAATTTGTTGATTGATTCAATGATTCTTCGCGTGTACTGTTGATCGATTGTTGCTTACTTCGGCTGCTTCGTTGTTCGATCGAGTTCGACTCCTTGCTTCGGTATGTAATTTTATCCTTTTGCTTTACTGGGTTGATGCTTGAACTCGATCGTGATTCGAGTTGGATGATTTGTTCTTTGTTATGCTCGAACTCGAATAAATTTGCCGATGATGTTTCGTGGTTTATATAGGGTTTGTAACCCTAGATTTGCGTCGTATATTCTCTATTTGAATTTGTCATATTATTCACCTCGGCCGTTCGATTAATTTCTGATGTTTGATGATTTCTCTGACTAATTCATATGTGAATATTCTGGTTGCTTGACGATTACGACTTTGAATTAATTTCGTGATGACTTTCGACTTTGACTTGTTCAACATTGAAATTTTGACACGAACTTGATGCTGGATAATGTTTGACATCGACTTGGTTTTTAACTTGTTCCAATTTTGTAATTTCGGCTTCTTGAATTTCTGGCCCCTGTGTAATTTAGCTCTGGCCATCTTTGTTTCAATGCTGATCTTGATTTCATGAATTTAATATTGACACTGTTATGCTTCCACGACTTCGACATTTACATTGTTCAACATTGTCCTGATTGCTTTGGCTTCACTACATAGCATATTTGTGCATTTTAAAATGTTGCATCATTGAGTAGTTTTCATTTGTGTCATGTTGTATCATTTACTTGATGTGTTTGCACTGTACATTGAGCATAGATAAGGTTGCTTTGGTCTGGATTAGTGCAGTGTGTATTCTAGCTTGTAACTGTTGCATACTTTGATGGTTCATTGGTGCACTTGCTTGGTCATTCTGTACTCGCATCCATAGTTGAGTAATTTCCACTGTCTTTTGTTCACCTGCTGATGTTTGTTGCAGTCTTGAGTCACTTTGTTGTCGGGCTCACTGTACACTGATGCATTCTGGTTTGATTTGCTACTTGATGTAGTTTGTTTTGTTTGCATATGCTTAATGGTGTCACTGTGACCTGTTGCATTTGTGCATTGCCCTGCTGATTTACTTGTGATGTTCTTGTAGTCGAGTCATGTTGCATGCATTGAGTAGCTGGTCTTTGTATTTCCAGCTTCATCACTGTTTAACTTCCACACTGTTGCATTGTTGTTCACTTCTCTTGTATCATTGGTACATGTACATTGCTGCTATATTCTTGCTTCACTGCATTCATGTCACTGGTATGCTGCAGCTTGCATCTTTGTTGCATTTGCTTGAATTTGTGTCATCTTTACTTGCATTGCTGTACACTTTTGGTCATTGTTGTAGTTGTATCTATGTACACTACTGCCTTATTACAGTGGTCTGACTTGAACTTGATGACTTGAACTTGCATTGAGTTTTGTACACTGTTTTTGACTTGTGACCTGCCCTGTGTTGAATCCAGTTTTTCAAAAAACTCGGGTTTGACCTTGTGCTCGATTCGAGATTTTCAATGTTATTGCACGTGAGTTGAACCCGGCTTTTCATTTGGGTTTGACCTGTGCTCACCTGTCCCTGTAAATCGATCAAGTGTATATATCGGTGTGCACGGCCTTGTGGCATATACAGTAATACACTGTGTATGTCACAAGTTGTTCGTGTATGATGAATTCAAATTTAAATGATGACGAACAACCCAAATAACTGAGGCAAATATTATTTTCAAAAACCATATTTTATTTTTGAATTGCAAAAATATTTCTTTTTCAATTTTACTGCGTTAGTTTATATTTTTGCAGATTGCTCAGATGCTGGATTCTAACTGGAATGCAGTTGAAGATAAATACGAGTGTGAGTGATATGTAGTGAGGTGACCTGTAAATATGAAATGTGATGTAATTGTAATCAAAGTTGTATAGTTATAGTGAGAGCTTGAAATTGTACTATTCAAAGTTGTAATAAATATTTATTTGAATAAAATATTCGTTTGAATTCAAATTCTGTGTTATTTATTTTATTCAGCAAATATTTATTTAATCTGTGAAAATAAATAGTATATTATCAAATACATTTAAACGAATGTATATATGTTTAATATCATCAAACAAAAATCATATAAGCGCATATTCAACAGTCGTTGCTAATTTGCACTCATTAGTCTCTTTATCACGTCAACACTGTACTATTCAATGCCTTGGCCTATTGGACGATGATCACCATGAACATCCTGAAATATCTGGTCCATTGAATGGTCTCGATTAGTACTATGATATTTAGGTTCTTCTGTCTCTAAAAAACCATTTATCCCAACCCTCTAACACCTTGTCCGTCGTCATCCCCTTCTATCTATCTCACCAAAGTTAGCCGCAACGTTACTAGCACGAGAATCAATGACCTGCCGTTTTCCAACATCAATCAGTTTTAAGTCCTCATCGCCATCAGATAGATGAAGATGTTCATTCGATCGGCCGCCGCCTGACCGGTCTTCACTGGTTGGTATCGACCAATTTTAGTGTTGGTTAAATGATTCCATCTTTTATGACCATTTTCTGCATTTGCCCCAGCACCTTTAGGGATCGGTCTTTTACTATGTCGTATATTCCTCTCTATGAAGAATGAACTTTCTTAATTGAAATCAAAAGGCGATGAATCTCTTTTACTCTTCTTTCTCCTACAAAATTCGAGTTGTTCTAAAGGTTGAGACAATGCTGTGAGCTGCTCTTCTGTATTTGTCATCATGTGCATCATGCCATCTTCGTATCTATTTCCAGTAATCCCCCTTTCTCTTCCTTTTATTTCAAATCAAGCAGATCATTTCAAAAAAAAAAGAAAAAAGTGGGCACGTGATAGAATCGCGTTCGGGTGTGGGGGGGCAGTGGCAATTGGATGCGCGCGAGTGGGGCGAGCATCGCGATTAGGGTTTGCTGGTTCATGGCTTTGCTCGTGAGGGCAGCCATGAACGTTGACGTAGGGTTTCGAGGTGTGCATGCCCTTGGGCACGGTGGGGTGAAGGCAGGTGGTCAGCGACACAAATTTGGGGTGGAGGCGTTCAATTCCAAAAAAAAAAAGCAATCGGGGTATCGCTATGGCTGGGAGATGGAAGCGTGCTTGTACATATGGGGACAAACGCGTGGGGTCAAATTTTTTTTAGATTATTTTAGTTAGTTAATTATGCTCTAATAAATCATAATGCTAATTATCGTATGTCTTCTCCGTACGAGGTCCGATATGAGAGAAATGAGTAGCAATGGAATCGTATCAACATCCGTCTACAAGATGAAATTGGATTGGCATTTATATAAAGTTGGAATATTTTTAGTTTCAAATAAAAGATGAATGTTTATACACTCGGAAGTACTAAAATATTTTTTTATGTAGTCAAATTTATATTGTGAAGTGAATTGAATTTATTGATTATTATTTGATAAATTTAATTAACATCTGAATTAACTGATAGAATTTGAATGGACACTTAAATTGAAGTGGAATTTAATGGCCAGTTTAATACCTGATATTGATAACTATGATATTGTTGTGAATTATTAATTGTTTGGATGTTTGTTTGTGATGGATGAAAATTGGTTGATATTTGAATGATTGGACATTTGTTATATATATATATTCCATTATCATATATATATATATATTCCATTATCACCCTGAATATCATTTGGTAGTATATAATTGTTATTCAAATTATTTTGAATAAATTAAGAATTAGGTTGAAATAATATATACCTATGACATTTATTTTGGATTAAAATGATATATATCCATCCCTGAATTAAAACTGAAATAATTGATTTACTTGGTCATAAGATAGAGAATTATATACGGATACCAGATTTGGTTAAATTAAATGATTTTGAAAATTTTCGATTTGAAATTATTTAAAATGACTTGATTTAAGAATTAAAAATCGAATTTATAGAAATCGAAGTACTTTCGAACTTGAGCTCAGAATGTTGAAATTTAAATTTGATAACAGGAATTGTTTTTAATAATCGAAGTTGAGGTTATGAAGTTATAATCGAGATATGATTTGAATTTCAAAAATTCATTTGTTTTAAAAAATTGGACTTTAATTCAAACTTTGAATATTGCTAAGTAAAAGTATTATAAAACGATATTAATTTGAGCTCGGAATTGAATTATATTTGAAGATGTGGGTTTTAAATGGAATTTGGACAGTTAATTTGATTTAAGTGATTTGAGTCGATATTTTAAAAATCGAATGCGAAATTGATATCATTTTAACAATTTTAAAGTGGTTTAGCAAGCTCATATACACCATTTCATTTAATAAATGTAAGTGATTTCTTTTGTGTTATTCGACGTGTATTAACGTGACTTGTTCACATAATTTAACAACTACAATTAAACAACCAAACTTGATGATCAAAGCATAGTAGACATCCATGACAAATATATCACATCATCATCATCATATATCTATATATACATATATATATACATAAATACATACATAAATATAAAGTTTTATAGAGTTTTCTCACATTTATTGTATATCAAACTTAGGAAAATGGACTATAGCATTGCTACAATTGAACCAAAGTCTATTGAGCCGAACTCGAGACCTTGGGAAAGCTCAGCCTAGCTTGGAAGGAGGTGGGGTGCTCTGCTAAAGTGATGGACGGTGGTCGTCGTGTGTTGTGAAGGAGGAAAGGAGGCGATTGCACTTGGTTTTGAAATGAATTGCTAATATATATACTATATTGATTTAATTTTTTTTTGCAATAGTGTTCACCATCTTTTTCTTAAGGTAGGAAACCATTGAAATAGCTTGAGAGGAAGGAGAAGATGAAGAGAATAGTGTGCAAAATTATGAAGAAATGATGGGTATTTATAGAAAAGTTTTTCACCAAAATTATCATGATATTATTTCCTTATCTGAGCAACTCACCCCCATTCCACCTCAACCCCTCCCATCACCTTTCAACTAGCCATCAAACCCGCTCCCCCCTCGTGAATGCGGTTCGACTCGTTGATAAACCCCACTAATCGTCTTGTTGTTGCTAATTTGCATTCATTAGTCTCTTTATCACGTCAACACTGTACTATTCACTGCCTTGGCCTATTGGACGGTGATCACCATGAACATCCCGAAATATCTCGTCGATTGAACGGTCTCGGTTAGTACTATGATATATAGGTTCTTCTGTCTCTAAAAAACCATTTATCCTAACCCTCTAACACCTTGTCCGACGTCATCCCCTTCTATCTAGCTCACCAAAGTTAGCCGCAGTGTTACTAGCATGAGAACCAATAACATGCTGTTTGCCAACATCAATCAGTTTTAAGTCCTTGTCACCATCAGATAGATGAAGATGTTCATTCGACCGGCCGCTACCTAACCGGTCTTGATTGGTTGGCGTCGACCAATTTTGGTGTTGGTTAAATGATTCCATCTTTTATGACCATTTTCTGCATTTGCTCCAGCACCTTTCTGGATCGGTCTTTTACTATGTCGTATATTCCTCTCTATGAAGGATGAACTTTCTTAATTGAAATCAAAAGGCGATGAATCTCTTTTACTCTTCTTTCGCCTATGAAATTCGAGTTGTTCTAAAGGTTGAGACAATGCTGTGAGCTGCTCTTCCGTATTTGTCATTATGTGCATCATAACTTTTTGCAACCGGTGCATCTTTAAGTTCATCTCCAAAATCATTTTCTCCATCTAAGTCTTGGTTACAATCTCTTTTTGAGATGAAGACTATAGTTGGGTCATAGGTTAACTGGTTTCTTCTTTATTGTGATGGGAACCTTCATTGTCCTCTTCCATGATAGCTCTACATATGGTAATGGAGCCATATACTCTTAAATCTAACTTTTAGATTCTTTTAAATCCAAAGTAAAACAGATCTATGCTTAAAAATAATCATTCGTAGTAAAAGCATTAAAAATGTTGCTTTAAAAATTAGTACAACATCCCCAATCGATTTGAAACGAGATCAAATAAGATTAGAATGGAATTAAAATGAGGAAAATACAAGGTTTTTAAAGTAGTTTAACTAGATTCTTAAGCCTATGTCCAGCAACTTTATTTTGACTCAATTTTACAAATTCGATCAAATTACAATGATTTCAGCACTTGAAATTATTTAATTTCTAAAATGACAAAGTCTCCTTGCAAAAAACCAAAAGCAATCCTAAAGTCGTTTCCTAATACAATAGGATGTATGTTTATAGCTGAACAAATAAACATTTAGATCTGTATTTCTAACCATGAGGAATTAGTCAAAATCAACAACTTTGATATGTAAAACCGTTCGGAGCCAACCGGTTTTAGTCAGTGACGAATGATTTTGTGTGCTAATTTTTAAATTCTCTCCATCATATTGGTGTTTTACTGTGTTAAATAAACATTCACAATTAATTTCTAATATATTTATTTAGTAAATGGTTAAAATTTTAAAAATTAACATTGAATTTCATAAAATAACGGATCGTTGATATAAAATCGAAGAATTATTTTTCAAATCCGGTTAGCTTAATATTATATTATTTTGTTTCTTATCCCCATTTACCAGATCACTGATGTGTCCGCGATTCAACCACCCAATGAATATAATTAATCCAAATCTGACCGTCAACCTTGAAAGATCTAATCACTTAATAAACATCTAGGGTTTTGTTTACCACCTATATAAACTCTCACAATTCTTGACTGAATCACCTCTTTATGCTCGTAGACAGTTTCAAATCAGGTTAAGATTTCTTTATTTTTGTTTTCCTTTTCGGTTTTCATGAATTACTCGTACCGTGAATGAAAATAGTGAAATGATGATGCTTTCCCCGAATTATCGACTTTGATTATGCTATGCGATTCATTTCTCATCGAAGAAATCAAGCCATTGGTTTTGATCCTATTTTCATTGATTCGTTTTCAGATCATTGATATTTTAACCTTTTTATTGACATTGCAAGACAAAGAAGTAGCCGATGATGAAAAAACAAAGGCTTGTTTTTCAAAACATTCGCAGTGGCCGCCTAAGGGCTTTCGCCTTGCCAGGCTTGAGAGCTCATGCTGTTAATTCCTTCCTTGGATGTCTGAGGCTATGTTGAAAATTTATTTTGGTTTCATTAGTTGTTGTTTTGATCTAATTTTGGGTTCTTAGTCATTAATGTTTTCATTCTTTTGGATTTTGCCGGGTAACCATAATATATTATTGGTAACCTCTTTTCCTTGTCGCTGATAAAATGGTCCTACTCTGCGCTCTATTGGCTCTGATCTCCTCTGAGTTATTCTTATATGTTAGCATATACTTTTCTTATCATGTTTACAGAGTCCTATTTTATTAATTTTGTACTCCGATATTTGCATGTTGCTGCAATTTTAATGGCTTGTGATGTGCTATACTTTAATATTTTGTAATGAACAACTGTTATGAAATCTCATAACGTGTTGAGAAGAAGTGGATTCAAAACATAGGAGATGCAAACAGTGAGGGGCACATAACATCCGTATACTATTTATTATGAATGGGTCGTCGATATTTTTGTGCGTTTCTTTTCTTTTGTGCAATGTGTTTCGCTTGTAAGTGCAACTTTGAAACCTTACATTTTGAGATTTCTTCATTCGACATGCTGGGAAGACAATGTTTTAAGTGCTTCGATACTACCCTTCCACTTTCACTTTTTGTTATTTTTTTTGCATACCACTTACTTTAATTAGTAGCCCCCCTATCTTCCAATACTACCCTTCCACTTTCACTTTCACGTACGCATCTTCCTCGTCCTCAACTTCTTCAAGTCGCGACTCCTATCAACAGCTAAAGGTATGCTCCTCCTCCTTTTCCTCCTCAATTTTGTATTATGTTATATAATTGAACGCGAGTCAGGGTTTGAATGCGAGTTACATATGTTGAACGATGATTTATTCGAGTTCGGATTTGTAGAAACGCGAGTTATACATGTTGAACGATGATTTATATTCGAGTTTGGGTTCGTACAGAAACGCGAGTTATGATTGTTGAATTGAAACGCGAAATTATTTTTTTGCTGTATACGGTTTACCACGCAGGGCAAATGCGTGGTAAAAATGCGTACCACGCAGTGCCAATGCGTGGTAAAAATAAAAACAACGCGTTCGAACTGCGGGGTATTCATTTCTACCACGCTGGATCCTTGCGGGGTTATCATTTTTACCACGTTGTTTGCCTGCGAGGTAAGCTGTATATAGCAAAAAAAAATAGTCCTAATTATAGTAATTAACATCATCATCATTATAGTCCTAATACATCGTAAAAAAAATAGATATAATTACCTGCTCAATCTAAATAGTATCCAGGAATATGCGATAATCAATAAATTATTAATTTTTTTTATGATTTTGCAACTTTAAATCTTATTTAAATAAATTATTAATTTTCCTTAAACTAAATTTGTAATTATATTTTTTTAATCTAGTTAAGAATCACTTAATTTATCATCCAATGATAAATTAGGTGATTTAAATATGTTATTAAGTGTGGCCACTAGTTCTTTTTTTCCTTCAATATATCATTTACAAAGTTGCAAGATATACAAATCAAGTGATAAAACATTGACTATAACAAACCATCATTTATGAATTTGTGTATGTTTATATGTATACACGGAGATACTCAAATATACTTACATACGTACATACACATACACACTTCTAAAAGCCTCATTTTTTTTTGCTGTATACAGTTTACCACGCAGGGAAAATGCGTGGTGGTAAAAATGCGTACCACGCATGGCCAGTGCGTGGTAAAAATGAATACCACGCCGATTATCTGCGTTGTTTTCATTTTTACCACGCACTGGCCATGCGTGGTACGCATTTTTACCACGCATTTTCCCTGCGTGGTAAACTGTATATAGCAAAAAAAAAAATTTTGCGAACAAGTTCTACTATTTATTGTTTACGAATATGGTCGTGCTAAATGAGTTTTCTAAACTTGATTGAAGATGGGTAGACCACGAATGACTACTTCAGAACGGAAACGGAGAATGATGCAAATGGCTGGAGGTACTAGCGCGGACACCGTAGTTGAAGCTGGAGATGATACGGTAGAGGAGCAGCAAGGTACAGATGCAACCGCATATGAAATTGTTGCCCGGGAGCAGAGTGATCAAGGAGATGAGGGAGATGAGGGAGATGAGGGAGGTGAGGGAGATGAGGGAGGTGAGGAAGGAGAAGGTGGTTCAGACTCATCTGAAGACGATGGAGATGACACGGGGGATGATTCACATACCATTAATGACAACGAGACAGATGAGGATTCCGAGAAAGAGGGTGAAGGCAAGGAAGATGTAAACGAGAAAGGTGGACCGAGAATTGATGATGTGATTAGAGAGTTTGATACTCACGTTGCTTCAATGATATGGATTGGCCAGGTATGTACCTAATATTATTCTACAACACCGATATCGATAGTCTGCATTTACTAATTCTAACGTTTATTCCTGTAGGAACGATCACCGCTCACTTGTATTAACCATGCACAAAAGGTATCCGAGTGGAAGATTCCAGATAATGCTACATGATTCAAAGCAATCATTGACGCGTCTGGCTTGTTTTCTATTGTTAGCACTTGCTACAGGAGTATTAACAAAAATTTGGTATCAGCTTTTGTAGAACGATGGTATCCTGAGACAAATACCTTTCATTTACCATTCGGTGAGATGACTATAACTCTCGATGACGTTGCTTCTTTATTACATATACCAGTGGTAGGTAAGCCCATACAAAGCATGGGATATGAAATGGAACAAGCAGTCAATATTGTTTCGAAGTATCTTGGCATTAGCAAAGCAGAAGCTAGGTTGGAAATGAATGAGAGGGTTGGGTATAAAATAAGTTTGTCTAAATTATATGATATATTTGAAAATGTTAGTGATGATTGGACAGATCGAGCAGTTAGGCGTGCTGCTCGTGCTTATCTTCTATTCATTCTCCGTAACACACTGTTTGCAGATAAAAGCAAGTCTCATGTGCACATTTCGCTGTTGGATCCACTAAAACATTTGTATGTTGTCAGTACTTATTCTTGGGGATTAGCAGCACTCGCATTTCTACACAGGCGGCTTGGGTTAGCGACTCGCATGGGTGTGAAACAGATTGCAGGATTCCTTTGCTTACTAGAGTCATGGATATTTGAGCACTTTCCATGCTTTCATCCATCCACTAATCTGTACTATGAGACTTTACCTCGTGCAGCTCGGTGGAATCCATCTACAGACTGTGGTGCATCAGTCATTGATTATCGCATATTCCTGGATTCTATTCAGATTGAGCAGGTAATTATATATATAAATTTTTACGATGTATTAGGACTATACTGATGATGGTGTTAACTATATCTTTGAACAGGTTATTTTTGATCCTTACATATTCGCACGTCAGTATCATCCATTTCATCCTATAGCTTGGTATAGTGGCTGCATACTCTGCCTCAATGTTGTGGAGCCTTATCATCCCGATAGAGTACTTCGACAGTTTGGCAGAGTTCAGAATATTCCAATGCTTCCTATTCCTCCAGTAGCAACAAATGCACGTCGAGGTTCAACTTCAACCACATACACTCGAGTGCGTTATCAATTTCTAGAAAGTATAGGGAGAATTGGTACAATCATGTGATTGCAGAGGCCCGTAGATCCATACCACTTCAACATTCTTTCATGAGTTGCACTGAGGACTATATGGAGTGGTATCGGGAGCATAGTGTTTTGCGTGTTCAAAATCCAGCAAGATTACCTGATGATGTACAGATTGGAGCTCCACATTTTCAGCCGACCTATGACCAACTCTACGCGGTATGATTCATCTCATTTAGTTTATGACAATTAGTTTACACTTGTTTATTTTCAATTCAATTTTTTATTTTGCAGACCCTACATGATGTGCATGGTCTTTTGGATGGAGCTAACCCTCAAGTTGATAATGCCAGAGTCGCCGCATCACGCTACATTCGTCGTCAAGTGTAGTTACTTCTGCAAATGTTGTATGGTTAACTAAAATGACTTTTTGGAATGTATGGTTAAATGACTTTTTGGAATAGACTAGTTTAAGTTAAAATTGTTGTATGAAATGGTGGACGAATTGTTGTATGAAATGACTTTTTGTTTGCGAATGTTGTTTACCTATGCTTTAAACTGTTTTTTTTTCAGTCTTTGTGTTTAACTGTTTGCGAATGTTAAAATTGTTACCCATATAGTATGTTAAAATTGTTTACCTATGCAGTAAGTTAAAATTGTTATATAAATGACTTTTTGTTTGCGAACTGTTTTTTTTTTCAGTCTCTGTGTTTACCACGCACTGTAAGAACGTGGTACGCAGAGAAACCACGTAGTGATCATACGTGGTTAAGAGCTAACCACGTACAACGTCGACGTTCATTTCGACGAACCACGTAGCGTTTTACCGAGGTTAAAGCACAAACCACGTTTTTGTTTCCCGTACTGGAACCAAATTCTCATTTGGTTTATACGTGGTTAGTTCAGACAGGGAAAAAAAATATTCTCTCTGGAAAAGTGAACCATTTCGACTGCAATTATACAACCATAATCTCTCCAAAACATAAAATATAATTCAATTTCATTCATTCAATGCAATTATACAACCATTCAGCAAATTCATATCAAATGTCAACAACATTAAAGTAAAAAACAACTACATCCATTCAGCATATTCATTTCTTTCATCCCACGCTTGTCTTCGGTCGGTGAACACATCCTCCCATCTACTTGCGTCCACATCACGAGCTGTGAACCATTTCGAATAAATTGGTGGAACCGGGTGTCTGGGCTCCAGTTTCACCTACAAGTTAGAATATACAATTTCAGTTCAAGTTTAAGTTAAAATTACGAATGACAGAGTTAATATGTATGTTACGCACCTGCACAAAATGATCTTGGTTTACAAAAGCTAATCCAATTTCCGTGCGCTGTATCGATGGGGGCACTTTACCTTTCAACGGTGGTATTGTCAGCATGAGTCTTTCACTAATATTGAACACTACAACATTGTATCTAGTTGCAATGAGACAACCAACATCGGGCATCGACATCCACTTTTCTATCGGCGCAAACCCTTCACCTTCATGTCTAATGCTATTGAGAAGTGTAGTAGTTCTGTCATGCTCAATGAAAACAAGAGCGTATAAACTATGATTTTCATATAATTCTTCGTACAAATCCCGCCTAATTTGGCCCCAGCTAGATTCACTCATACCAAGCAAAGCCGCGACACACCTATATCCACAGTTACCATCTGATCGGACGTCAATAATATCAGTAACAAATGCCTTCATCGCCAACGGTATTTGGGGCAAATAAGTTTTCATGCCAACGGTTAGTTCTTCTAACTGGGAAATAAGGTGACAAGTAAAGTCAATAATTACATAATATATGTATGAAAATAACATGCAAGTCTTTTACGTACCTTCTTTGGTTTTCGAATAGGAAGTTTATCGACATGAGATTTTTTTGAAGTACACGAACTGTAACGACCCAGAATTTTTAGAAAATTAAAATATGAATATTTAATTAATTTTAAATATTACTAAGTGAATTTATAAGTCAAATAAATTTTTATTTGAATTATTGGATTTAATTGAATAATTAAATCGATAATTTAATATGTTAAATTATGGAAATAATTGAAAATTGAGTTAAATATGATAGAAAATGATTTGTAAAATTTTATTTTATCATGTTGAAGTTAGAATGATATTTTAGAACTTTTAAAATCGAATTAAAAGTTAAATTGTGAAAATTGAATATTTTAATATTTAAATCGACTAGTGAAAATAGTCAATTTTTGAACAGTCTCAGAATTGAACGAAACCAGTTCCATTGGATCCGTAATAGTTAGTTATTACCGGATTTCAATTTTCGTGTCAATCGGAGTTACCGTTTGATCGTGGCAGCTCGAAACGCATCGAATCGTTTTTAATTTAAATTTGGCGAGCTAAAATAGCCATTTTTCAAAAAGTCTCGGATTTCGACGAAACCAGTTTCATTGGATCCGTAATGTGATATTATTGTAAGATTTCAAATTTCAAGTCAATTGGATTTACCATTTGTCCGGTACAAATTAAAACGCCTAGAAATCGACTTAAATCGGTTTAATTCAAATTGAGCGTTTACAGCCATAACTCGCACATACTTTCGAATTAGCTTCCGAAACCTGTTCCATTGTGTCCGGAACGCGGGATAAACCCTAGGTACGTCAGTTTCGGCGCGTAAATCGGAGTTCGGAATTTCCGGATGAATAGTGTCGAACGAAACTCTATAAATAGCACCACTCTCTTCATAATTTGATAAAAAAATAAACAAAACCCTAAATTTTAACCCTAGCCGCCGCCCACATCTATGAACGGCCAGAATTGTCTCTCCTCTCCCCCTCGATTTCTTCCAATCCATCAGCAATTAGACGAAACTTTCAACATGAAAGATGTAGAGGGTGATGAGAGCTTCGATGTGAACGGTGGAGATCGTGCTTTGTGTCGTGTGGGGGGAGTTATGGGGCCGCGTGCGTGGGCTGTTCACATACGTGCGTGCGCATCACGAGGAGGCCGAGTTGGCTATGGTGATGGGCGAAGGTAGAGGAGGTCAAGAGCTTCCTATTGCAAGTGGTTTGATCGAATTTCGTCGAGTGAGGTGGATGCAAATTGAAACCCTAGTTGGATGTTGAATGGGTTGTGATGTCGGCCTCTATCCTGTAGCCGTGCGTGGGTTTGGGAAGAAGAAGACGTGCGGTGATGATGGGGTGGAAGCTAGATCTAACGGTGATGATTAGTTTAGGTTTAATATTATAAAGGTTTTGTTGTAATTAAGTTATAAAATCGTGTACAATCTTTAAAAATTCATAACTTTTTCATACGAGGTCGAAAACGCGCGAAACCAGTTGCGTTGGAATCGTATGGACGAGCACTACGCGATGGAGTTGGTTTGGAGTCGTTTGGAGTTAGTGAGAATTTTGGGTAAAATTAAACGTCTGTTTAATTTTATTCGAAATAAATCGCTAAAACGGAATTTAAAACCAAGGTGAGAACTTCTCACTCAATCGAATCGGTTTCGATTTTATTTTAAATAGTTAGATTTAAAATATTTGAATGCATGTTTGAATGTTGATTGATATCTATTGATTGTTAAAATAGACATTATACGCCGTTAGTAAGCGGATGTTATTTATAAAAACATATATCGCGAATATTTCATAAACAGTGAAATTGGTATTATATATGATAGCAATATATATATATTGGCATATGTATATATTGGAGTTATTGATTCCCCGCATTTTTTGTTTAGCGGATGAGACCCTATTACGCCGTTATTAAGCGGATAATATTTAATAAGAACATATACCGCGATAATTTCGTACTGGAGCGAAATTGGTATTGTGCTAATTTTGTGGATGCAGGAAACAGGTTGGAGGGATCCAACTGGATTCCTCAACAGTTTTTATTTGATTTCAGATATATTGATATTTGATGGATTTTCATATTGATATATGATATCGTTGTTGTCGTGATTGACTATTTGGTGTGTAGCATCATTGGACCAAATTTGGAATTTTAAAATGATTTTTAAAGTGATTTTTTGAAAATATACTATATTTTTGGAATTGATTCATTTTAAATAAATAAACGTTATAATTTTTAAAGTTATAAAAATTATGATTTTTGAGAAATATAGTTAAAAACTGATTTTTGAGAATATGATGCTATTGAGTTTATAAAATAGTTAAATCGAGATATTTTAGAATTATTGTGAAAAGTTTAAATATAGGATTTATGAAATTTAATTATTTTATGAATCAAAATAGTGAAATAATAAAGGAGATTTAAGACGTTTTAAAAGAATAATATAAATTGAATTATATTTAGAGATTTATAAATGGATATTTATATATTGAAATATTGAAATTATAAAACGAGTTTTTATAAGTGTTTGAATGAAGTGAAAATGAATTTCATAAATGAATGAAATTTATAGAATTTTAAACAGTGAAGTTATAAATGAAATTTATAAACAGTAGGTTTATAAAATTTATAAAGTTATTGAAAGAATGAATTTTGGATAAATAATTGAATCTTATAAGTTATAAGATTTATAATTATGAAGTTAAAAGGATGATTTTTGTAAAGTAATTGTTTTATAAGTATTTAACTTATAATATAAACTTTTAGTTTATAATTGAGTTATAAACTGGAATAGGTTAATAAAAGAATTTATAAAAAGGAAGTTTTTATAAATAAATAGAAATGGAATTTATAAACGTTGTTTTATAAATTCGCAAATGACTTATTTTGATAAGTTAATTGTTGAAACCTATAAATGGAGTTATATTCACATCTTTGAATAGTGAATAATCCTTTGAAATAAAATGAATAAAGGATGAAATGTGTTAACGTAGTATATTCAAGTTTTAAATAGTGAATAAGATGTTAAAGAAAATTGTTTTGAATGTGATATTTGAAATAGAATTAAAACGATCTAACGAAGTTTAATTGTGTTGAGATTCGAAACCATAGATTTCAACATTAATTGTTGAAATAGACGTTTTCGAGAAATAGAAGGAAATAGTAGACTATAACACTGTTGTTTCCGAAAGGAAATGTTTTGCATAGTATTGGGATTTATATATCTATTTTAATTTCGAATCCCTATACTAGTGATTTTGGGTTGTCGTAACGATGTTTTACGCAACGTTCGTTTTGGCCCAAATAAATATGTTTATGAGAATGATTTCCTTAAAGAATGAAATATATACTTAATCTCGATTTAAGTATATTGAATATTTTCTAAGTGTTGAAAATAAATAAAATTCGTGAATTACTTATTTAATAAGTATGGAAATGTTTTTCCAATATAAAGTGAATATTTTGAGAGTTTATCTTTTTGAAGATAAATTGAAAAGGAATATTGAAATGAATAATTGAAATCATATATGCATGGATATTGTGAAAATATAATTTCACTATGGAATTTATAAAAGGAAGTGGAATTTGTTTAAAAAATAAATATTGATTTATTTTTGAAGTGTGAAACCATATATCTTGTAAAGATATTTTGGAAAATAAATAATTTGGAAAATTATTTGGAAACTGGTGATGTTGTGCATATCCATTGATCGTTCAATAACCGACTATCAATATTTCCCTTTGAATGGGTAATTGATGTGATTTGATTGAATTTGAATGCTACACTTATTTTTACATAAGCGCTCACTATTCGGGTTAACCGGAAAAGGATCATGGGGTCGTATAACCCATTCCGAATATGTGATACGTCGTTATAATAGCATTGAAGATCGGTGTTGAAGACCCGGTATTTGCGAGAGCGATAGGATGACCTGTCGATTTACTCTGCACCGAGTAGCTACGGTATAGAGTTCTCCATATGTGATGGTGAATCCGATCAGGATTGTGAATATCCGGATTGCAAGGACTTCTTTGTAAGTGCCTTCGGTTTTGTTCGATCCCGGAACAGACTTGTATGGATTGTATGTCTGACATTACAAGTTGAGATATAAAGCCGATTTCTTTCAAATATATTTCTGTTGGTGGCGAAGAATTTATTCTTTTAGCTTAACACCCTTCTCTGAGACGTACGAGCTCAGAGGTTATATAGTTGAAGTTATCAGCGATATATTCCCAATTTGGTAATGTGACATGCTGAGTGTTGCTGTAAATGATCATTGTGTTGATTATTGTGATAGGATCGTTTATTTGATCGTCTATCTTAGTGATCATTGTGTTGATCATTTGTTGACCCAAAGCATGGCTTTTGTATAAAGTATGTTTTTGTGGACGTGACTTCGTCGAACCTCACACCCCGGAAAATGGTCAAAACAGGAAAGATGCGGCAAGGTTATGAGGGGTAGCACCCTTTAGGGTATGTACATTTCCTTCTGGATAGAGGTGGTATCATGGTATGGAGCCCAGATATTTAACCTATGTGGTTACTACGAATTTATTACTTTGTGGTTGTTGGTTTTCGGGATCCCGTGAGAAAGGTCGTTTACGATCGGGGAATGGCGTGCTCGTGTCAGTAGTTACCCAGTTAGGGGTAACCCGGCCTTGTGTTGGCAGAGTTCCGGTTTGGTTCTCGGGGATGTCTTTCCAGAGGCATTCTCATGTGGCAATGGGAAGTTACTTGGCCTGACCATTTGTTGGAAATCCAATTCCCAATACGAAACTTGTACGGTATTAGTTGTAGAACCTGCTATTCACTTATGGTGGTCACCACTGTTTGGATGGTAGCTATAGTAGGCATACGATAATGGTCGTATGTTGGCTAAGATTTATATTCTACCTTCGAAATGAATTTTTCTCTACACTATGCACTAATAATAATATCAAATGTTATTTTTAAATGCGTATCAAGCATCTTTGACTATCATAAGGAGAAATCTCCTCCGATTCTGCGTTTGCATTGTGTGTGTGTGCGGGAGGCCTTATGGTAGTCTCATTTTTAAAAGCATTGCGAATTGAATTTAAAAATATTCCTCTATTTTGATTTTAAAGATAAATAAACTGTTTTGAGTTCTCACACCAGTCACATGACTGACTTGGAGTTTATTGTTTTCCTTCCTAAACTCTGGGTGCCCACCAATTTTCACACGGGCAGTTAAGAGTTAAGGTTTATCAGGATATTCTGGATATTCTGGAGTTGCTGGAGGCAAGCGGATGGCATGGCGTATCACTAGTTTATATAGTATTTCTTTTTCCGCTGCACTGTTTGTTGTTGTTGTACACTCTGATGATATGATGTAATGGAATATATAAAATGTAATAACTGATAGTTCTTTGTTTAAAGATTATTCATTTATTATTATATGTTGTTCCGCTGCGAATTGTGAGATTCTGATGTGATTCTGTTGTTTTCTGTTCCGTTCTATGTCCTCTATTCTCTTTTTCTTCTATTTTAAAATTCTGTTCTATTTTCTCTTTTCTATTCTATTTTCTAATTTTCTGTTTTCTTTTCCCTCTTTATCTTCTTTCTTTTTCTCTCTTTTTCTTTTCTTAAAATCTTTTTAAAAAAACCCCTAAGGGTTCGTATTTTCGTTCATCTTGAATTAAACAAAGGAGATTAGTGTCTATTCAAGGAGTACGGATTTACGGGTCTTTACAGTTGGTATCAGAGCTTATGGTTAAGCGACAACCATGGTTCTGTTGGGTATAATTCATTAGAGATAGAGTCAGCAGTACTCTAGAATGAATTTGAGTGTAATAATAGCTATGAGAGCGTATTTGTTAGTGAATATAAAAATTGTTTTATATTGTGATGATTGGTTTATTGAGTGGCATATGAACTTTCCTCAGCGTGGTCTCGACAACTATGCCGAAGGGGTTTCTAAACACTTGAATAGAACAATTCGACACAATATTGTTTTAAAATTTGGGTAAATGAAATAATTTTACTTGATTATATTTTGTATATAAAAGAAATAATTTTTCAGAATTATTAAAGTGTATGTAAGTTGATTGTTTAGTTGTTTGAATAATCTAAATTGAAGAATAATTGTATAAGTAAAAGAATTATAAGTATGAATTATAATTAAAGTGATTACAATTGTGAAATAAACTTATATATATAAGAAGTGAAACTATATGAATATATTTATGAATATGAGTTGAAAGAAAAAAAAAATGAATTTAAAGTTAAATGGAATATAACTTAAGTGATATGGAATGAAGTTGATATTAGTATCAAAGTAAATTAATAAAATTAAGTGATAGATATGAACTTGAGTTATATAAATGAAATTCAACTTTAGAAATTGAATTGAATTAATGAATTGAATGAATCAATTAAAAGTGAATTTAGTTGGTATGGGAAAAAATGAATATAAGTGTTAATTCATTAAAATCTAATGTTATTGGAAAGTTGAATAGTTGAATAAAAATCAATTTATTAAACCAATTGAAAGTGATGGTGTTAAAACCAAATTGAATGAATATATGCAAAGTGATTTTGTTGTTATATGGTTGTTAGTTGATTGTATATAATTCATTAAGAATTAATGAAATTGAAAGCTAAAGTAATTGAAATTCAATTGGAAGTTAAGTAAAACTTAAATGAATTGAATTTGATTTGGAAGTGAACCAACTTGAATATGAATTAGTGAATATAAACTAATTGAAAATGAGTGTTAGTAAACATCCAATGTATATGAATCAAATGTGATTAAATTGAAAACCAATTCATTGAATATTAATGAGAATATAAATGAATATATATTGATTATGAATTTGTTGAATGTTAGTTGGTTGATGGTTGAATATATGTTGTTTTACTTCATTTGCTATGTTGCTATATGTTGTATATCGATACTATTATCTATATACATGTTGCTCATGTTGTTTGTTGAGTGATTAGTAGGTGCGGATCGCGTTTGCTTCGCATTTGGAGCTCGCTTTTGCGCTATATTAGCCGTATATGCTTGCTAATAAAATATAAGGTACATATCTCGGATTAAATATCGCACTTTTACACTTTTTTCCCTTCGGGATGACTCATTACTTGATGAGATGTATATTTGTGATATATATACTGTCATTTTTTTTCGGATCGAGCCGCGCAAAGGAGACTATGGCGAATTTTTCCGAAAATTTAAGGCGTTAGAAAATTTTTGAGAAAATTGGAAAATTTTGAAAACTTTAACTTTGATTTTGGAATTGAAAGTTAAACAATAGTAGTTGTTTTTGAAAAGATAACGAAGTATGATTTGAAAACTTAGTAAGTTATTGTAAGAAGTTTAACTACGAATTTTTAGAAAATTAATAGATTCTGTAATTTTTCTTACTTGTAATTTCGAGGACGAAATTCTTTTAAGTGGGGAAGATTGTAACGACCCAGAATTTTTAGAAATTTAAAATATGAATATTTAATTAATTTTAAATATTACTAAGTGAATTTATAAGTCAAATAAATTTTTATTTGAATTATTAGATTTAATTGAATAATTAAATCGATAATTTAATATGTTAAATTATGGAAATAATTGAAAATTGAGTTAAATATGATAGAAAATTATTTGTAAAATTTTATTTTATCATGTTGAAGTTAGAATGATATTTTAGAACTTTTAAAATTGAATTAAAAGTTAAATTGTGAAAATTGAATATTTTAATATTTAAATCGACTAGTGAAAATAGTCAATTTTTGAACAGTCTCAGAATTGAACGAAACCAGTTCCATTGGATCCGTAATAGTTAGTTATTATCGGATTTCAATTTTCGTGTCAATCGGAGTTACCGTTTGATCGTGGCAGCTCGAAACGCATCGAATCGTTTTTAATTTAAATTTGGCGAGCTAAAATAGCTATTTTTCAAAAAGTCTCGGATTTCGACGAAACCAGTTTCATCGGATCCGTAATGTGATATTATTGTAAGGTTTCAAATTTCAAGTCAATTGGATTTACCGTTTGTCCGGTACAAATTAAAACGCCTAGAAATCGACTTAAATCGGTTTAATTCAAATTGAGCGTTTACAGCCATAACTCGCACATACTTCCGAATTAGCTTCCGAAACCTGTTCCATTGTGTCCGGAACGCGGGATAAACCCTAGGTACGTCAGTTTCGGCGCGTAAATCGGAGTTCGGAATTTCCGGATGAATAGTGTCGAACGAAACTCTATAAATAGCACCACTCTCTTCATAATTTGATAAAAAAATAAACAAAACCCTAAATTTTAACCCTAGCCGCCACCCACATCTATGAACGGCCAGAATTGTCTCTCCTCTCCCCCTCGATTTCGTCCAATCCATCAGCAATTAGACGAAACTTTCAACATGAAAGATGTAGAGGGTGATGAGAGCTTCGATGTGAACGGTGGAGATCGTGTTTGGTGTCGTGTGGGGGGAGTTATGGGGCCGCGTGCGTGGGCTGTTCACATACGTGCGCGCGCATCACGAGGAGGCCGAGTTGGCTATGGTGATGGGCGAAGGTAGAGGAGGTCAAGAGCTTCCTATTGCAAGTGGTTTGATCGAATTTCGTCGAGTGAGGTGGATGCAAATTGAAACCCTAGTTGGATGTTGAATGGGTTGTGATGTCGGCCTCTATCCTGTAGCCGTGCGTGGGTTTGGGAAGAAGAAGACGTGCGGTGATGATGGGGTGGAAGCTAGATCTAACGGTGATGATTAGTTTAGGTTTAATATTATAAAGGTTTTGTTGTAATTAAGTTATAAAATCGTGTACAATCTTTAAAAATTCATAACTTTTTCATACGAGGTCGAAAACGCGCGAAACCAGTTGCGTTGGAATCGTATGGACGAGCACTACGCGATGGAGTTGGTTTGGAGTCGTTTGGAGTTAGTGAGAATTTTGGGTAAAATTAAACGTCTGTTTAATTTTATTCGAAATAAATCGCTAAAACGGAATTTAAAACCAAGGTGAGAACTTCTCACTCAATCGAATCGGTTTCGATTTTATTTTAAATAGTTAGATTTAAAATATTTGAATGCATGTTTGAATGTTGATTGATATCTATTGATTGTTAAAATAGACATTATACGCCGTTAGTAAGCGGATGTTATTTATAAAAACATATATCGCGAATATTTCATAAACAGTGAAATTGGTATTATATATGATAGCAATATATATATATTGGCATATGTATATATTGGAGTTATTGATTCCCCGCATTTTTTGTTTAGCGGATGAGACCCTATTACGCCGTTATTAAGCGGATAATATTTAATAAGAACATATACCGCGATAATTTCGTACTGGAGCGAAATTGGTATTGTGCTAATTTTGTGGATGCAGGAAACAGGTTGGAGGGATCCAACTGGATTCCTCAACAGTTTTTATTTGATTTCAGATATATTGATATTTGATGGATTTTCATATTGATATATGATATCGTTGTTGTCGTGATTGACTATTTGGTGTGTAGCATCATTGGACCAAATTTGGAATTTTAAAATGATTTTTAAAGTGATTTTTTGAAAATATACTATATTTTTGGAATTGATTCATTTTAAATAAATAAACGTTATAATTTTTAAAGTTATAAAAATTATGATTTTTGAGAAATATAGTTAAAAACTGATTTTTGAGAATATGATGCTATTGAGTTTATAAAATAGTTAAATCGAGATATTTTAGAATTATTGTGAAAAGTTTAAATATAGGATTTATGAAATTTAATTATTTTATGAATCAAAATAGTGAAATAATAAAGGAGATTTAAGACGTTTTAAAAGAATAATATAAATTGAATTATATTTAGAGATTTATAAATGGATATTTATATATTGAAATATTGAAATTATAAAACGAGTTTTTATAAGTGTTTGAATGAAGTGAAAATGAATTTCATAAATGAATGAAATTTATAGAATTTTAAACAGTGAAGTTATAAATGAAATTTATAAACAGTAGGTTTATAAAATTTATAAAGTTATTGAAAGAATGAATTTTGGATAAATAATTGAATCTTATAAGTTATAAGATTTATAATTATGAAGTTAAAAGGATGATTTTTGTAAAGTAATTGTTTTATAAGTATTTAACTTATAATATAAACTTTTAGTTTATAATTGAGTTATAAACTGGAATAGGTTAATAAAAGAATTTATAAAAAGGAAGTTTTTATAAATAAATAGAAATGGAATTTATAAACGTTGTTTTATAAATTCGCAAATGACTTATTTTGATAAGTTAATTGTTGAAACCTATAAATGGAGTTATATTCACATCTTTGAATAGTGAATAATCCTTTGAAATAAAATGAATAAAGGATGAAATGTGTTAACGTAGTATATTCAAGTTTTAAATAGTGAATAAGATGTTAAAGAAAATTGTTTTGAATGTGATATTTGAAATAGAATTAAAACGATCTAACGAAGTTTAATTGTGTTGAGATTCGAAACCATAGATTTCAACATTAATTGTTGAAATAGACGTTTTCGAGAAATAGAAGGAAATAGTAGACTATAACACTGTTGTTTCCGAAAGGAAATGTTTTGCATAGTATTGGGATTTATATATCTATTTTAATTTCGAATCCCTATACTAGTGATTTTGGGTTGTCGTAACGATGTTTTACGCAACGTTCGTTTTGGCCCAAATAAATATGTTTATGAGAATGATTTCCTTAAAGAATGAAATATATACTTAATCTCGATTTAAGTATATTGAATATTTTCTAAGTGTTGAAAATAAATAAAATTCGTGAATTACTTATTTAATAAGTATGGAAATGTTTTTCCAATATAAAGTGAATATTTTGAGAGTTTATCTTTTTGAAGATAAATTGAAAAGGAATATTGAAATGAATAATTGAAATCATATATGCATGGATATTGTGAAAATATAATTTCACTATGGAATTTATAAAAGGAAGTGGAATTTGTTTAAAAAATAAATATTGATTTATTTTTGAAGTGCGAAACCATATATCTTGTAAAGATATTTTGGAAAATAAATAATTTGGAAAATTAATTGGAAACTGGTGATGTTGTGCATATCCATTGATAGTTCAATAACCGACTATCAATATTTCCCTTTGAATGGGTAATTGATGTGATTTGATTGAATTTGAATGCTACACTTATTTTTAAATAAGCGCTCACTATTCGGGTTAACCGGGAAAGAACCATGGGGTCGTATAACCCATTCCGAATATGTGATACGTCGTTATAATAGCATTGAAGATCGGTGTTGAAGACCCGGTATTTGCGAGAGCGATAGGATGACCTGTCGATTTACTCTGCACCGAGTAGCTACGGTATAGAGTTCTCCATATGTGATGGTGAATCCGATCAGGATTGTGAATATCCGGATTGCAAGGACTTCTTTGTAAGTGCCTTCGGTTTTGTTCGATCCCGGAACAGACTTGTATGGATTGTATGTCTGACATTACAAGTTGAGATATAAAGCCGATTTCTTTCAAATATATTTCTGTTGGTGGCGAAGAATTTATTCTTTTAGCTTAACACCCTTCTCTGAGACGTACGAGCTCAGAGGTTATATAGTTGAAGTTATCAGCGATATATTCCCAATTTGGTAATGTGACATGCTGAGTGTTGCTGTAAATGATCATTGTGTTGATTATTGTGATAGGATCGTTTATTTGATCGTCTATCTTAGTGATTATTGTGTTGATCATTTGTTGACCCAAAGCATGGCTTTTGTATAAAGTATGTTTTTGTGGACGAGACTTCGTCGAACCTCACACCCCGGAAAATGGTCAAAACAGGAAAGATGCGGCAAGGTTATGAGGGGTAGCACCCTTTAGGGTATGTACATTTCCTTCTGGATAGAGGTGGTATCATGGTATGGAGCCCAGATATTTAACCTATGTGGTTACTACGAATTTATTACTTTGTGGTTGTTGGTTTTCGGGATCCCGTGAGAAAGGTCGTTTACGATCGGGGAATGGCGTGCTCGTGTCAGTAGTTACCCAGTTAGGGGTAACCCGGCCTTGTGTTGGCAGAGTTCCGGTTTGGTTCTCGGGGATGTCTTTCCAGAGGCATTCTCATGTGGCAATGGGAAGTTCCTTGGCCTGACCATTTGTTGGAAATCCAATTCCCAATACGAAACTTGTACGGTATTAGTTGTAGAACCTGCTATTCACTTATGGTGGTCACCACTGTTTGGATGGTAGCTATAGTAGGCATACGATAATGGTCGTATGTTGGCTAAGATTTATATTCTACCTTCGAAATGAATTTTTCTCTACACTATGCACTAATAATAATATCAAATGTTATTTTTAAATGCGTATCAAGCATCTTTGACTATCATAAGGAGAAATCTCCTCCGATTCTGCGTTTGCATTGTGTGTGTGTGCGGGAGGCCTTATGGTAGTCTCATTTTTAAAAGCATTGCGAATTGAATTTAAAAATATTCCTCTATTTTGATTTTAAAGATAAATAAACTGTTTTGAGTTCTCACACCAGTCACATGACTGACTTGGAGTTTATTGTTTTCCTTCCTAAACTCTGGGTGCCCACCAATTTTCACACGGGCAGTTAAGAGTTAAGGTTTATCAGGATATTCTGGATATTCTGGAGTTGCTGGAGGCAAGCTGGATGGCATGGCGTATCACTAGTTTATATAGTATTTCTTTTTCCGCTGCACTGTTTGTTGTTGTTGTACACTCTGATGATATGATGTAATGAAATGTATAAAATGTAATAACTGATAGTTCTTTGTTTAAAGATTATTCATTTATTATTATATGTTGTTCCGCTGCGAATTGTGAGATTCTGATGTGATTCTGTTGTTTTCTGTTCCGTTCTATGTCCTCTATTCTCTTTTTCTTCTATTTTAAAATTCTGTTCTATTTTCTCTTTTCTATTCTATTTTCTAATTTTCTGTTTTCTTTTCCCTCTTTATCTTCTTTCTTTTTCTCTCTTTTTCTTTTCTTAAAATCTTTTTAAAAAAACCCCTAAGGGTTCGTATTTTCGTTCATCTTGAATTAAACAAAGGAGATTAGTGTCTATTCAAGGAGTACGGATTTACGGGTCTTTACACGAACTTTGGGAGTACACATTCTGTACAAGATCAAACGACGAAGGCATTCTTTTAGTTGAATTCTTAGCACTTTTTTTGCTTTCTCTTCCACGTGTTTTTATTTTTCTTTTCGATGATGCGAGAGCAGACGTCTGGGGTTCAACAACTTCTAACATCTTCTTATAAATTTGCATTTGGTATTGGGTATCCATCTTTTTAACATCATTTAAAAGTATCTCCATTTTTTCTACAACACCAACATCTTTCTTTCCACTAATTTCAACAAGATGAAGTCTTGTCCAATGAACATCAATCATTTCAAGGGATATGACGGTAACAGGCCCAAGACGTGCTAACTCATGCGCACAAGGCAATCCATGTGTTCTACGAATGACACATCCACATAGCAATTCATCCTCGCCAACATCTTTTGTTCTCTGTATTTCTGAATGAATCAAATCCAGTGCCTTGATAGAAATAAAGCCTCTTAAAATTTTGAATTCCCGTATATATGAAATATGTGCTTTACTTTTGTTAAACTTTGCTCGAATGATGCTTTAAGTTAGGTAAATGAGAGTTCCAATAATGAATGCATCTTCATCCAAGCTTGTTCGAAATTACATTGACAACTAGTTAAATGTTTCTTCAATTTTGAATGAGCGGATTCGGCCCTACATATGACACAACAATATTATTATATAAAAATATGACTATTTTAAATAGATATTAATATTAGTATGCAAGGTAAGTACCAATTAGAAGTATAATTTCCAAAATGCTTGTACTCATCCGTCCATGCTCGAACAAATCGGTCTTTGTATGTATCCAACCAAGTCTCGTGAATATATTTCAGAAGTGAACTATGCTTCGCGTACTTTTCATGTAGCACTTGCAAATTTTCATTGTACACAACTATATTTTTTGAACAAACAAGTTCATTCCAATCAAATAGAAATGACTTCTTCTCCTCAACTTCCATACCTATCACTTTTTTGTGCATATACGTTAGAACATTGTTTTTAATGTGCCACGTGCATAACATATGAGCAGAGTATGGAAAAACAACCCCAATAGCATTAACTAGCGCTGTTTCCCTATCAGAAATGAATACCGACGGCAATTCCACTTCACAATCAAGCAAAACAGATTTCAACCGTTCTAGGGCCCATAAATAATTTTCTTCAGCTTTAGCAACTAAGTAAGCAATCACGATACAGAATGTAAGATCGGTGCAAGTAACACCAACAACCTCAAGTAACGACATTCTGTATCGATTGGTCTTATATGTGAAGTCTAATATGATAACTCGAGGAAAAGTGCATAGAAAATCCACACTGGTTGGATGAGCCCAAAAAACGTCTTTAATAATATCTGTTCCGTCAAGTGTTTTACGGTGCCATTCAAAATAACCAAACTCTTTCAATTTACTAAGCAAATATTGAACTTGAGATCGCCCTGCTCTTTCAATAGCTTTTTGAGCTCGGATAACATTGTATATGGTTTTGATTGTCGTACAATTTGTAGGATCATTTTTTTTGATGGTGTGTAAAATTTCTTTTGCTTTTACCATGTTTCTATGCATCTCAATAACTAACTTGGTCTCATGTTCATTTAGTCGACCAATATACGAATGTCCTTCCGTATTTCTTAATTCCGAATGATTATGAACACCATTAACAACATGCAATCGCCAATCATCTAAGGTAGGAAGTTTCTCACCTCTAAGTCTAAAAGGGCAGTTGCATTTTTTCGTCCCGGTCATTCGGAGATTCTTCGGGCTTTTGTCTTTTCTCTTTTTGTACACACCACTTCGTTCACAAGCAAACATAACTCTTGGCTTTTTGGTTGATGCACCTGTATCTGATTTTAGAATAATGATAACAAAACCAAGACGTTTTCCAGTATCACGAACCCAGTCAACTAATTTGTTCCTTGAAGGAAATATCTGCAATACAAATGTAAAATGAAATGTAAGTAATGTACAAGGAAAAGTACGACGATTAATTTATACAAAAAAAGTTTCAAATTACTCTTACATCATATGTCGTAAACTCATTAGAATAATCCAACACCATTTCGTCGCAAGCTTCTTCATCACTTGAAAATGGTACGATCTGCAAAAGTAAGTAGCACACAACAAAAATGTAAGAATGGAAATAAAATTAGACAAAGTCAATTTGCAGAACTGATTCTGACAACCACGCCATAAAATGCATGGTTACACAACTAACCACGTAAACGTTCAGCGTGGATTTATAACCAACCATGCAAGGATTCTACGTGGTTTTGATCAAAATTTCCTTCCTCTAGTATGTGGTTTTAGGAAATTTCTCACTGTTGTTGTGCGTGATTACTACCCCATCCTAGTGCGATTCAGGCAGGAATTAATTGCAATCCACTCTATTTCGCAACAGCGACTGTGGGAAAGAAAATCTTAAAAAAATTGATATAAATATGATTTCTTGACAAACCTGCTGTGATTGTGATAGAGTATCATCATTCTCTTCAAAATCCATCATTTATTTCTTTGAAAATCAAACTTTTTACAAGAAATTTGTAAATTAGGGTTTTTGGCACTGTTCTAACCCAACTTACGTACTGTTATTAACAGTGTAGAAGAAAGAAAATTTCTTAAGGGTAATTTAGTCATAATAATTTTAATTATTTGGAGGGGGGCTACAAAGCAAAATTTTGGGTTGGAATTGAATTTTCCTTAAATTAATTTTATGGAATTGAGCATTTGTTCTGTTCTTTGTTTTGAATATTGTTTTTGAAGAGTAAATACTGTTTGTTGTATCTTGAATTTCGAATTTCACGTTGGTAATGTGATTTGGATTTCTGCAATCATAGGAACCCAATCGAACTTATGTGATTTTGAAGTTGCATCGGCGTGTATTGTTGCAGTAGCAAAAGGATAGTTGCAGTTATAAGGTCTTTGCATTCTTGCGCCTTTAGTTTTAAATTTGGCAATATTTAAGTAAATTTGTTAACTTCTAGCCGCAGTTATAATTTTACTTGAATAGTTTGTTCAAATTCAATGTGTTGTAGAAATACTAGAAATACTTTATGGCAATGTACATTATTTTAGTACTTTTATAAAGGTTCTTATAAGTGCTTGGTTTAAATAATACAAATCATGCAATTCTAGTGAAGAATATACTTAAATTAATGTGATGTTTTAATATGATGCTTTCCTTGAGCTATTGTTCACAACCCCTTGTCCAACCAATCAAAACAGCGTAGTTTTTACAAAACTATGTTTTGGTTGGCTGGACACCTGGAATGGGAACATAAAGCCTGGTGATGTCCTTCCAAACTATTTAATGGCACTATTTTCCAAAACTAATATTAGCGATTAATGCTCTTTACCATAACAGTTTTATTCTAACAAATTATCATCACTTATAGGCGTAACCCTGTAACAAGAAGGTGATGTTCAATCATGCAAATAATTTTCAACGCATAATCTATCTAAAGCAACTTTGAGTGATAATTTTTAAATTGTAATTTATAAGCAGCTGTTACAGTAATATTATATGTTTTCTACTATAACGGATACCATACGTTATATTACGGTTTGAAATGTTCTTTTAAGAGCTTAAAAGGAGAGGAAAAATTAAAGCTAATTGCAATATTTTTTCTTTTTCTCCCTTATAAGGTTTTATATAATTGTTATAGCAGTTGCCTGTAAATTAGGATAAATTATTATTTAGGATTATATTATGCGTTGAAATTTATTTGTAAGGTATATTTTTATATTCTTACGTCTATGGTGATGGTAATTTATTGGGTTAAACTATTTTGGTAACCATTATTAACCGCTAATGTTCAAATGAGAACGGAAAAGCTTAATCCTAAGCCATTCATCTAAATCATAATGATTGTTCAGTATATTCTTCATGTCGGCTAATGTGGTTGTACTTCAAAGGTCTTGGATTAAAGCTTTTTACTTTGCATTATGTAATAAAATCCAGCAGAGTGAGGTTTCTTTTTAAGGATTTGTTATAGGATTATTTTAATGCAAGCTCTTTGGTAATAAGAGCAGAGATCCAGGGTTGAATCTTTAGCGTGCAATTTAGAAAAATAAATTGAAAATGAGTGTTCCTTTTAATGCTCACCTTAGGTGTTCATTTATTAAATGTCAAAGCTTTTTCTATTGAATGTCTTAGCTTAGTCGTTTAATAAATTAACATTTAATTACCGCTTATTTTAGTTAATTTAAATTAAACATGATGCTAGACGTCGATATCAGATTTTATGGGCGCTTGGTATTTTCCCCTTAACGTCGACATCAGATTTTAATGTGTTTCTTTTCTTTTGTACAATTTGTTTCCCTTGCAAGTGCAACTTTGAAACCGTACATTTAAGATTTCCCTTGTTAGTAGGACATGTTTTAAATTAATTTTGCGGAAATGAGCAGCTAGTGTACTCTGTGTTTTGAATCTTGTTGAAAAATAATTACTATTCAGTTTGTCTTGAATTTAACATAGGTGGTGTGATTGAGATTTCTACAATCGTGCAAACTGGATCAAACTTTTATGAATTTTGAGTTGCATAGGTGTGTATTGCCGCAGTGGTGAAAGAACATGGTTTAAATTAATTTTGCGAAATTAATCGGTTAGTGTACTCTTTGATTTTAATAATGTTGTTGAAGGATAATTACTGTTCGTTTAATCTTGAATTTTACGTTGGTTATTTGATTTAGATTTTTACAACCTAACGAATTCAATCCAAGCTTTATGAATTTGCATAGGCTTTTATTGTTGCAGTAGTGAAAGAATAGTTGAAGTTATAAGAGGTTGCAAATTTAGTTTTAAGTTTGGTAATATTTAGTTCCACGGTAGGCTTTCAAATTTGTTAACTTCCAGCGGTAGTTATATTTTTACTTGAACAGTTTGTTCAAATTATTTTGTGTTCGTCTTTGAATATGTGTTGTAGAATTACTTTATGGTAATACATGCATTTTATCAGTACTTCTCTAAAGGTTCTTAGAGATGCTTGGTTTAAATAATACAAATCATACAATTTTATAAAAGAATATCCTTAAATTTGCATGATGTTTTAGTTTGATGCTTACAGGGTGTGCAAAAGTTTGTAAAAAACCATGGTCTGGTTGGTTGGACACATGGGTAGAGGAACCTAAAGTCGGTTGATTTCCTTCCAAACTATTTAAGGGCTCGATTTCTCAATAACAAATATTTGTAGTTAATGCTTTACCAAGACAGTTTTATCCCAACAAATAATAATTGCTTACAGGCATAACGAGTATGTCATGATCAATTATATAAATAATTTCAACATGGTCTAACTAGAGCGACTTTAAGTGATAATTTTTAAATCGTAATCTGTACGTGACGGCTACAATAATATTGTATGTTTCCGACTAAACCAACCATTATACTACGATTTGAAATGTTCTTTTATAGGCTTAAAAGAGTGGAAAAATTAAAGCTAATTGCAATTTTTTCCCTTATTATTCTCACTTTTAGGGTTTTAAACCAATATTTTAATTAGACTGAACTAAACACATACGATTACTATAGCCATTGCCTGTAAATTAGGACTTATAGTTTATCATTAGCATTATATAATGTGTTGAAATTTATTTGTATGTTATATCCTTACACGCGTATGGTTATGGGCGATGGTAATTTATTTGGTAAACACCATTAAACACTAATGTTCATTTTATAAAAAGGAAAGGAAAAGCATACTTTCAAGCCATTCATCTAAATCGTGATGATTGTCCAGTATAATATTCACGTAGGTAAACATAATCATTTTAAAATCCAAAACCAAGAGTAAATTCTAAAAGCTTTGGATTAAAGCTTTTAGTTGTGCATGATGTTATAAAATCCAACAGAGATTTTTTTTCCAGGATTTGTAGGAAGATTATTTTATCAAGTTTTTTTGTAATAAGAGCAAATATTTAAGGTTGAATCTTTAAGGGAAGCTCTCCAACAAAAGAATTTAAGTTGAATCTTCAGTGTGCGATTTAGAAAATTGAATTGAAAATGGACGCCCTCTTTTAGTGGACGTTCAGTCTAAGATGACTATTTAATGAGCATCAAAGCATGGTCGTTTAAATTAATGTTCATCTTCAGTCTATTTTAGCAAATATAATTTAAAAGTGATGCTGGATGTTGGTGTATGGGCATGATTGTTGGGTTTTTTTTACCTTAACTTCAACCTTGAATGTTCAACGTTTTGTATATTTTGCATTGATATCAGTATAATACGATATGATGTTTTGTTCATGTGTATGTTAATTTTCAAAATGGCTTGGTGTTAAAATAAACTCTAATCCATTACCTATATCATTTGTTGCACCATATGAATCTAACTATGTTATTGGACTATTGATATATATATCTTTGTAGTGAATTGTAATGTTATAAATGTGATTTTATAATTTTATTAAACTTTTTTTAATTAATAGCGAAGGATAAGAAAATTGTTTTTAAAAATTGTTTATGAAAATAAATATTTTAAACAAATGTTGATGGCATGATCAAAAACTGTTTTATCGATAAATAATTGATGGTATGAACTTCATGTAGGTAAACATAATCATTTTAAAATCCAAAACCAAGAGTACATTCTAAAAGCTTTGCGTTAAAGCTTTTAGCTGTGCATGATGTTATAAAATCCAACAGAGATGTTTTTTTTGAGGATTTGTAGCAAGATTATTTTATCAAGTTTTTTGGTAATGATAGCAAATATTTAAGGTTGAATTTTTAAGGGGAGCTCTCCAACGAATGGATTCAAGTTGAATCTTCAGTGTGCGATTTAGAAAATTGAATTAAAAATGGGCACCCTTTTTTAGTGGACGTTCAGTCTAAGATGACTATTTAATGAGCATTAAAGCATAGTCGTCTAAATCGATGTTCAGCTTCAGTCTATTCTAGCAAATATAATTAAAAAGTGATGTTGGATGTTGGTGTATGGGCATGATTGTTGGGTTCTTTTTTACCTTAACTTCAACCTTGAATGTTTAACGTTTTGTATATTTTGCATTGATATCAATATATTCTGATATGGTGTTTTGTTCATGTGTATGTCAATTTTCAAAATGGCTTAGTGTTAAAATAAACTCTAAATATTTACCTAAATCATTTCTTGCACCATACGAATCTAACTATGTTATTAGATTGTTGATATGTATTTTTGTTGTGAATTGTAATGTTATAACTGTGATTTTATAATCTTATTAAACTTCTTTTAATTAATAGCGAATGATAAGAAAATTGTTTTTAAAATTTGTTTATGAAAATAAATATTTTAAACAAATGTTGATGGTATGATCAAAAATTGTTTTATCGATAAATAATTTTTTATTCATTATAAACCGTTTTGACATTTTTATGCGTGTATAAATAATTTGCATAATAGTTAATAAAAATAATTTGCACTAGATCACTTTCGACGAGTCTTCCTTGGCCAGCTAAAAAGACGAGGGGAAGGGGTAGGCTACACATTCATAATTTTAGCAATGTTAAACCATCGAATTTTATCAGTTATTAACTTTGAAAGCATTTAAAAACTTCGTTGCTTAATATGGTGGTAATTATTATATCAGTTGCCTGTAAATTAGGAGTCGGAAATTATCATTTAGGATTACATTACGTTTTGAAATTTATTTGTGTAGTATATCCTTACATTCTTATGTTTGTGAGTGATGGTAATTTATTGGGTTAAACTATTTTTGTAACCACCATTAACCACTAATGTTCATTTAAGAATATAAGAAAGGAAAAGCATAATTCCAAGCTATTCATGATGATTGTTAAGTAAAACCTTCATGTAGGCAAATGTAATCATGTTAAAAACCAAAACTAAGACTATACCCTTAAGGCTTTGGATTAAAGTATTTAACTGTGCATTATGTAATAAAATACAGCAGTGGGGTTTCTTTTTAAGGATTTGTTATAAGATTATTTTAACGGAGGATTCGGGTTGAATCTTTAGCGTGCAATTTAGAAAATTGATTGAAAATGGGTGCTTCTTTTGGCGAGCGTTCAGTCTTATGTGTTCATCTTAGGTGTTCATTTGTTGAACGTCAAGCTTTTATTTATTGAACGTTTTAGCTTAGTCATTTAATAACATAACATTTAACTTCGTTTTATTTTAGCAAATATAAATTAAATCTAATGCTAAACGTCGACATAATATTTTAATGGCGTTTGGTTGTTTGGTTTATTTCACTTAACGTTGAATGTTCTGCTTTGCATATTCAGCATTGATATTTGAAATGATGTTTTGTTCATGCATATTTTAATTTTCAAAATGACTTGGTGTTAAAATAAACTCCCGAGTCATTACACAAGTTATTTTTGCACCTTACAAATGTAACTTTGCTATTAGACTGTTGATATACATTCTTGTAGCAAATTATAACTTTGAACATTTAGTCTTTGAATATCAAAACTTCTAGAATATGATTAAGCGTTATAAATCTTATTTTATAACTTTATTAAACTTCTTTTAATTAATGGCTAAGGATAAGGGTAAGAAACTAGTTTTTAAAATTTGTTTATAAAAATAAATATTTTGAAGAAATATTTATAATGCGATTAAAAATTATTTTATCGATAAACCATTTTTTATTTAATGTAAGTTGTTTAAAAAATTTTATACGGGTGTAAATAACTTGGAAAATAATTAATAGCTAATAAAAATAATTTGCATTAAATCATCTTGGTGCGTCTTAAGCTGCACATTTATAACTTTAGCAAAATTGAAATATACTTTTCTTTTCCATTCTCTTTATAAATTTTCTAAAACCAAAACAATTCAAATCAAATTAAAACCAACACACCCTTTATAAGCCTACAACATAATAAACCCTAACAACATAAAGCTTGATGGTTCGAAGTATCCAGTCAAAACCAAGTAAGGCCGCGAACTTAGGCTTAGATTGAAAGCCAAAGGAGGTTGGGGTAGGATGTTTTGGTGTTTGCAAGGTTGTGATAGGAAGTTGAAGCTTGTATTTGGTTGTTTGTCGGTTGAAGAATGAGCTAGCTTACCATTTGAATGAGTATGAAGTGCCAGTATTGTTGTTTAAACTACATTAAAATTGCTTGAAATTATATTGTATTGATTGATTTTGATTCCTGTCTTTGAAAGCAGCCGACATATGCAAATGATGTAGAAGGATTTGTATGATTTTTATATTTGTTGCATAGCCTTGAATTTTATTCGATTTGGATTAAATCGAACTTGAGTTTGAATGTCCTTGTAGAAGCACTTAGAAAATGCCTTGTGTTCGGCATTTTTTATAAAATTTTATACAGAGATCCTTAAGGGTTTCTTGCTGTGCTTGTGAAGTGTGTGTGTGTATAGTTACTGTAAGAAGGTTGGATGCTAAAAAGATTGTTAGCATATTGAAACCAAAACTTTTTATATCAAACTTCTCCCGTTCACAAGTCATTCGTATCATTTTGATGTATCATTTTTAAAACACCGTAGTATCTTCGAACCTATTTTGCAACATAGTAGTTTCTATTGGAGACTTTAAAATGTTTTGATATGACTTTAAATTTATATATTTTTAATTTTATTAGCGGTCTTTTCTAGCTTATATTAGATTATTTTAAAAGTGATTTGGAATTTGTATGTATTTATTATTTGATTATGAATTATTAAAGTAAAAAGTTTATTTTTAACTACATTAGACAAACATTTTCAAGTTATTAATTATACTATAAATTAGATATTTTTAAGTAATATTTTAAATAAATGTTTTAAACTGTATTATAAGTATTTTAAACTATATGTTATGTATATATAGGTTTAGAAAATTAGTTAATTATTTTATTGAAGTTTATTGTTAATTATGCAAATTCAATTCCATAGGCAATCGTTTTTAGAGTTCGATAGTTGACTATCGAACTTGATCAAATATAACTTTGAAAGTACCTAAAAGCTTCATGATTACATATGATTTGAGAGCACCGAGAAGGAGCATTGGTGTAATATCCTGTAAAAATTAATAAAAATATTAATTAAATTGTAACGACCCGGAAAATTTTAACAATTTTAATTGATTCTATAACGTATTTAATTGAATATTTGTGAAATCTTATAATAATTGAATTTTTAAATAAAATGTTTATATATTTAGAATACGTATATTTAAATATAGCAGATTGTAAATTTTCAAATAATTTTATGGAAGTTTATTTAATTGAGAAAACGTGCTGTCCAATTCAAGCTATTAATTGCTTTAATTGATTTCTGAATCAGTGCGTAATGGTTTCTTTTTACTACCGTTAAAGATTTCTATTGCTTAATACTTTTCCAATTCAGGTAGACTTTTCCATTCGTAACCATTAATAAATTTGAGATCATCGACCTTGCTTTTATTATTCCTTGTAGTTTCGTGCACCGACTTTACCTTTCCCACTACCCATAATTTTCTCTATACGTTTCTTTTGCAATTGAAGCGTATATTTATATTTATGGTGGTGCGTTTATTCTGGTCTCTCTTTATTTTTGTTTTTAACGCTTGAAAGAATCTCAAATCATCAAGCCAGTAGCATCCGTTCCTTCCCTCTCTTTCATAAGGCTTATAATATATAAACCACTTGCTTATAGATCTGAACACAACTTTGTCATCAAATTTAATGTGCCTTCCTCTCCCTATTATTTCGGTTCCAACCTTCCTAGTGAATGGCTTTAATAATTTTTGGCTAAATCATAGCTACGGACTTTTCAAATTTCTTTCATTTTTTTATTTTTTCCAATTCCTTCATTTGCTTCAAAATTTTTGAACGTGCCTAATCATCTCAGCATCTTCTTTTCTCTCTGTAGGCCATTCGTTGCCCTCAAATTAATATTAAAAGAGGAGAGAGCTTTGTAAATATTATATAAAGTCATATAGCACGTTCACATATCAGATGCAGACCTACCTTTATATTTAAGAAACTAGCATTTTCTCTATTGCCTGAAGAATGCCCTTCGCCATGTCATATTGCTTGAATCACGCATGCATTCTTCCTTTAAAAATCGCATGTTCTCATCTCCCCTCTATCTTTTCTTATTTCTTCCAAACCTGGGCATGAGCTCTCTCTTTTCCTTGGCCTGCCTCCTCCCCATGGCTGCATGCATTAGTTGGCAAAACATTTCCTCTCTGGTTTTTAAAAGTAAGTACGCATTTTATTTGATATAAGTCTATTTTATATATTAAGAACGGTATAGATTATGCATAAGTTTTGTTTTATATGTTTACTGCAACTGTGTGGATTTTGAATTCCCTAACAGTTGAACTTTAAAAATAATAATATATTTCATAATAGTATATATATGATAATTGTTATATTTATAAACGTGTATATAAATATTTAACTTCTGTTCATATATAAAGGTTAGTATATATTTATACCGTATTATGTATATTATTTTAAGATTTTACGGTATATAGTTTTTGACTTTTGTTAGCATATAGTTATCGTGCGGCTTTTAGATACGTATGTTTTACTAACTAGTTGATAAGTTAAATATGTATATATATATATATACGCGTTTTATTTTACTATTGATAGCTTACGGTATATATGGTATAAGTTTGGCAGCCTTCTATTAATATACGTATTTTTATATGTTTTATATATTTGGTTATAACAGTTTCAACTATAATGAAATATGTTATTTTATTAGCTTTCATGTGTTAGATATATAAAATATAGTATTTCAATTTTTGTTACTGTTTTGGTATATATATTATATAAAATTGGTGGGTACAAGTTTGATAGGTCAATTTATAATATATATATTTTTATGATTGTTTTAGTATTTTAGAGTCTACCGTACTATATTTTATTTTATTTTCAACAATTTACATAAGTTATATTTAAAATGTAGGTATATACATAAAATTTTCTATGGTAGTTTTACAGTATAAGTTATATCAATATTTTATAATTTCAACAGTATATGCTTTCAAAAGTTTATTTCATGTCAGCCTTAAGGTTGTTTGCACTGACTGATATACGTTAGATTTTTTTTTAGGGGATGTGTATTTTGATTTCAAGTATAGTCATATGTATAGTCATATACAAATTGGTTGAGGAAATGTTATATAGTATATATATGGTTATATTAATATAGTCGGTCTGCACACCTATGTATATATATTAACCGAGGTATGCATATTTTGTTGCATATTTTATAAACTGTGTCTGCATATGTTGGCTAGTTGTATATAAGCTCACTTATCCTATTTATCTTCCTTGATCCAATTATGATTTGAATTCGTCTATTCCTATTATCAGCTTTGATCGTTGAACCGTGTCCATCTAGCTTTGTTTTGGAATTCGGATCTGGATTTCATAACTCACTTCTTTTTCTCTGGCCTCGAAAGGTGAGAAATCACTCACGATTAACGTTCTTTTATTTACTAAATTTGATTTCAATTGAGACGACAATTGAAATATGAGGCTGTAGTTATTTAAATTGTTATATATGCTATTATCTGTAACTATTCACTTATGGGATATGACAACATATCCTATTGTTTGTATATTTATTTTGATGATATATGCCTGTTGTTATTATTATTTACATATCTGTTATCACTCTGCAAGTTCCCTGTTAGTATAGAAATCACTATGGGTTGAAATGATACATACCCGAACAGACTTTAGAATAGGAGAAAATCGTTATGGGTTGAAATGATAAACCCAAGCGATTTTCATTTAATTGAATTGGGATTACGGGTTGAAATGCTATCCACCCGTATACATTTAGTGTACGGATTGAAATGATAAATATCTGTAACACTTGACCATATGATAAGAAATATATACAGACATCGTTGGTCCATATATATAAATATTTTGAAATTTAATTCATTGTTTTGGAAAGAAATATATGGTCTTATTAAATGTTAATCCTTAAATTTTTTTATATATAAAGGGTAATGATATATAGATATAATAATATTTAATTTAGTCAAAATTTGATTTAATACATAAATTATGATAAATATTTATGTAAGTTTTATTCCAAAAAGTATTCTGCAATTTACTAAGATTGGGAGATAAATGTGGGTTTATCTAAATGGTATTTAAATAAGGATTTATTCAATTAAATCAATTTGAAATTATTGAATGGGAAATTTAAGGGTATGATTTTGTAACTGGATTTTTATTTAAGTGCACGTTTAAATAAATTAGAGAAAATATTGAGTAAAATGTAATTTAAGGTTACTTAAATGATATTGTATCTAATGAGGGATTAATTTAAGGCTAGATAATAATGAGGTTAAATCGAGATCTATATGGAACTATTAAATTGAACATTTAATTAAATATTAAAGCTTTGAACTATATTGGGATTTAAATGGTTTATTTTGAGATTCGGATATGTATTTGAAATCAGTATAGTTGAATTTATTATTTAGAAACTAAATTGATTAAAAAGTTAGTTTGAAACGTTGAATACTTAAAGTTTTGAAATATATTGAATATAAAGGGTATTTTGTGATTTCAAATCCGAATTTAAGATCGATAAAATTGAAGTGGTTATTTTAGAAATTGAGTTGGATTTAAATTAATAAATTGAGATTGAAATAGATTTAAATGGGATGGTCGGGTTGATGTTAAACGATTTGTTAAGTTGAGGGAATTGAAATTACTTTACTGTACAAATTATTTAATACATAAAAATACTATTTGGGAAGTATAGAGATATTTGAAGTGAAAATGATATTTGGTTTTGAAGTATAAATTAAGTTGAAAAGACTACAGTGTTATAGTGTATATTTCTATCTTTTAGATAGTTCCATGGACCCTTAGAGGATGGTTATCCCAAACATCCTCTAAGTTAATTATATTTCAGTTGATATTTCACTTGAGTTAGATTTATAGATATAAGAATGTTAATCCTGACTCGAGTGTTTTGTGTTTTGCTTTACGCTAGGGTCAGACTGAGAGATACAGCATTTGAGACTCACCTTGGAAGTTAGAGCTTTGCTTGAAGATCCAGCTATCTATCCCTTCAGTCATCCAGTTGATTGGTTCATAGAAGCCATCTGTTGCATTGGAGACTTCATGGCATTTGAACAATTCGGTTGTATTTTATCTCTAACTCTGAGGTATATAGTAGCTTCATGAACTACTATTCTTTATCTATTCCTGTCACGACCCGAAATCGATGTCCGATAAACAACATCAAATTCGTATCGCGGGAGCTTGCAACACCATTAAATGATAAATACACAGCAGAAAAAAAAGATGATATCACTGATATAACATGAATACAATATCTGATACATCAATATGATACAATGATAATCATCAACATCAGAGAATATACAACATAGAATACAGCGGAATATAACACGTAATGAGATAAGTCTTCACAGATCCAATACTGCAACTCTGATCCAAAAGCTCCAAAAACAGAGCTCCAAAAACTCCTAGCTCGATCCACCATCAAGATTGCACCATGACAAGCAAGTCCGGTGTGATCCAGAGACTGAACTAGCTCCAGATAATCTACTGAACCTAACTATCTGAAAAATAAACTCTAGACTGCCCATGTGGAAAATTGTGGGCACCCAGAGTTTAGGAAAGGAACAATAAACTCCAGGTCAGTCGTGGGACTGGTATGAGCAAACAAAAACATTTGGTCTTTTAAAAACAATCAACGATTTAAATTTCTAAATCGCAATGCTTTTGGAAAATGAAACTACCATAAGACCTCCCGCCACACACACAATGCAAACGCAGAATTGGAGGAGATTTCTTCTTATGATAGTCAAACATGCTTGATACGCAAATTTCTTTGATATTATTATTATAAGTGCACAGTGCAGAAAACATTTCGAAAGTAGAATATAAATCTTAGCCAGCATAGACATTTCGAACTATGCCTACTATAGCTACCATGTTCAATAGCGGGTTACCGCCACATTCCATGGCAGGTTATACAACTAAAAACGTACAAGGCGCGTATTGTTTCTTTGGATTTTTCCAACAAATGGTCAGGCCAAGGAACTTCCTATTGCCACATGGGAACGCCTCTGGCGGGACGCCCCGAGAACCAAACCATTCTCTGCCAAACAAGGCCGGGAACCCCTTTTCCCAAGGGATATTATAAACCCTCAGATATGCCACCCCCGGTCCTTTGGGACCTTTAAACGAGGTACCTCTAATCCAACATCACACATAAATAAATATAGTGTGTCCACATGAGTAAGTATCTGGGCTCCATACCATGATACTACCCTTTTCCAGAAGGAATGGTCATACCCTAAGGGAGCTACCCTTGAAACCTTGCCGCACGATTCCTGTTTCGACCATTGCCGATTTGTGAGGCTCGACGAAGTCTCGTCCACAAAGCTACGCTTTGGTACAAAGCCATGCTTTGGGTCAACAAATGATCAAAGTAATGATCACAAAGATAAATGATCAAACAAATGATCCTATCACAAATGATCAAACAATGATCATTACACAGCAACACTTAGCATGTCACATTACCAAATTGGGAATATATCGCTGATAACCTTCAACTACATAACCTCTGAGCTCGTACGTCTCAGAGAAGGGTGTAAAGCTAAGAGAATAAATTCTCCGCCACCAATAGAAATGCATTTGAAAGAAATCTGCTTTATATCTCAAAATGTAATGTCAGACACACAATCCATACAAGTCTGTTCCGGGTTCGAACAGAACCGAAGGCACTTCCAAAGAAGTCCTTGCAATCCGGATAATCCCTAATCACGTCCGGATTTCCCATCACATATGGAGTTTCTATACCGTGGACCAGTCGATGCAAAGACATTCGACGAGAAACCCTTTCGTTTTCAAAAGTATCCGGTCTTCACCACCGTCTTCAAATGCTATCCATAACGACGTATCACATATTCGGAATGGGATATATGACACAAAGGTCCTCTCCCGGCTAAACCGAATAGTGAGCATAATATTTAAAAACATATGGATATGGGATTTCAATTAAGTCACAACTTAAAACCCAAAATTATCTTTTGAATGGTTTAAACAAATTACCATTTTAAATCTTTTAAACAAAAAGATTTATTTCACAAAATTCATCCAATTTCACAAAGGTTCATTCCCGGATTTCAAAACAATTCCATTTCAGTTGGATTAACTCGTTTAAGTTTTTAAATCAAAGATTTAACTCGCAGCTTTCAAATCGTTTCCAAATATTCCTCTATAACTTGGAAATTCAGTTCAAACTATAAATCATTTTTAACACAAATTGGAAGTTCATCTCTTACGTGAAAGCTTTTATTATTTGAAACAAATAGTTTTCGTTTTCAGGAAAATCCAATTTTATTTGCTCGAGTTAAAGCCCTTAAATTTAAATTCAAATTCCCAAAGTCAATACATTTAAAAATGGTTTAACCCATATATAACTGGTATAATATCTTTAAATCCTCAGTTTCAAATCATAGGATTTAGTTTCAAATTTTGAATTTAAATTTAAATCACATTATTTTAAACTTCATACTTTATCAAGTTATTAAAAATAAATTTCATCTTTGAAATTCCATTTCAATAAAAAAACTTTCCACTTTAAACCGATTCCATTTCAACCCATTTGAATTTAAAAATTCAAATTCAAAACTATTTTCAAAAATCTGTGACTTAATCGATTTCCTCGTGAAATCCATATTTGTGTGTGTATGGTGTGGTCCAGGGGTTTAATACAATAGTGCAACATTATTTCAATCATCACAGATCAAATACAACAATATATTCGATAAGCGATATGAATTATAACGCTTATCTTTCATACACGGATTCACAGATATATATATATATATATATATATATATATATCACAGATAATAAACTATATCACAGATCACAACACAAATCAGAATATAACACAAAGCATCACTTATTAGGGATATCAAACAATTCAACATCCAATATATCCAAATATCCATAAATAGGGTCAATTTAATTATCTGATTAATTTAAATCAGGTGGGTCATAAATCATGGTTAATTAACTTTAATTGATTTCAAAATCATTTGATTAATTATCCTTTAATCGTTTATTAATTAATCAATTTTAAATTATTTAACCACATATTTTACAAGTATCCGATTATTTAATTAATTAAGTGTTAACTGTTACTTAATTAATCCTAAATTGTTTAATTTCTTCTCCCTTAATTAATTAATCTTAAACCTCAATAAATGAATTTAAACCTTCAATTTCTTATTTAATTGATCCAAACATTAATTAATTAAATAAGTTAATTATCCATTTTAAATTATCTTAAAAATTTAATGAATCCAAATCATTAAATTCTATTTATCTTTAAGTTAAAACATTTCTTACTTAATCAAAGTATTTAAAACAATTTTCTTTCATATTTACTTTAACACTTCATTTTAAATTTTAGATTTAAAATAAATTAATTTTAACAAGATTTAAACAGTTTCAAAACCCTTTTTATTTTACAAGTTAAAGCATTATTTATTTTACACTAAAAGTCAAGAGAATTTAGAGACCAATTTCATTTAAATTCAAATCAATTTACAAATTTATTTTATCATTTAAATTATTTAAAACATTTAAATTTGAAGCTTTATTTAGGTCCAAACCAAATTATCATTTAAACTTGAATTTATAATTAAACTTTGACTTGAACTCAGTTTAAAACCCCGATTGATAAATTTAAAATTCTGTTTGCAAATTCAGAAGCCAGGCTCAAATTCAAAAACCTGTAATACTCTTAACTTTAGCAAATTTAGTTCTTCCCAATCCCCCTTCTCCTCCTCACTCAAAATTCACTCTGCCCAGCAACTTCCACGTGCACGTCGTGCACGTGCACGCCGTCACCATCAGCCATCTCATCGCCGCGACAGTGCCATCGAGTCGCACCTCATCCACTGATCCAAATCGCCTCCTCCCCGCTGACCCAAACCACCCCAGATAAAAAATCGCTCCACGCTCGAACCATCAGGGAACCCCGGTCCCAGAACTCGTCGAACTGCTCCCCACTGATGCCGTTTGGCCCACCGAAACCATCTTCATCAGGAAGCACACTCATCATACTATCTCTTCACCAAAACTCGAAAGTTTCGGTCGCGCCTTCTCTCGTCAATTCGATTGCGTCCATCGACCTTTCAATGCCGCACTTAAACCCTAAAACCATCTCGCCCAAACAATCAAAGGTCAAATCGCAAATTCCGCCACGGTAGACCTCTTCCCTAGGTCCCCCTACTCCCTCTAGCCAAAGCCACGTCACCTCTCGTCGACCAAGTCGACAGAAATTTATTTTTGAATGAAAATAACTATTTTTCAATTTCTCTTGATTTAGGTCACGAAAAATTTCCCATTTTTGTTTTAAAATTCCTATTTTCGAATGTAGTTTCAGATTATGTAATTGAATCAACACTTTATCACATTCGAATTTTAACATATAATACATGTTGCCTGTAGAACAATATTCTCAGTGGTGATACTTCACTAACAGGTTTAAAACAAATTCTAAAAGCTCGTTTTACATTTAATCAGTCTATTTTGTTTTCAAATGTAAGCCCATACTTGATTGGAAGAAGATGTTTTTGTATTTTGATTAACTCTTTAACTCTGTAACTACAACAGGGAAGCACAGTGTATTCAAAAGTAACAGAATACTCCTATATCTAAATACAACTATACCAACAAAATACATCAGCACCATGTCAACACAGATATTGACCATGCTTAAGTCTAAAAGAAAATGGGTTTACTCACTGTAAATTTTGGAAATCACAATTACACAGCAAGGTTTTATTCCTAACTATTTTTAATTTAAACTACACTAAAAATCAAAGATATTCCTAGTTTACAATTATATATGGACTAGATTATGAGATATTGATTTCTGAAATGGGAATGAAAAGGAAGTTTACTGTAACAAAGCATGAATATCATTTCAAATATTAACAAATGAAGTGTTTCTCACTTGTGTTTGATTTTTGAAATGACGTTATACTCCTATAAACATCTTTCATTCAGTGATTACCATCTAGAATTGTTTGGGTGTAATGATCTTGAATTCAAACAGGTTTTAAGATCTGGAATGTATGAACAAAAGCAAGCTTTGTTCTGTTTCCAGTCATGCAGGCATACATATATTACAGGTAAACATATTCAAATATTTTTCCATAACAACACTCAACATCGATCATAACTATTGAGCTACAGATATCAAGAAAAATTGGTTCAAAGATAAGTTTGCTCACTTGTGAGATTGAAGAACAGAGGCTATGTTGCTTGGAAACTGCAGAGTTGATTTCTTTTCAATTCTTCTTGCTTTTGATGTTGTTTAAGTTTGAAAAAGAAGAAGAAGAAAAAAAAACTTGCCACAAATCTCTGGTTTGTATTGTTGAAAAATGCCTCAGTTTGTATGAAAAAGAAAAGAAAAGAAAAGCCTGCTATGATGAACAAATGAAACGGGCAGATGTGTATATATAAAAGGAAGAGGCTTTACGAGGGGTATGATCTGGTTTGGAATTTGCAGGCACAATATCTCTTTATTTTATTTTATATTGATCAGAGATTGCTTAGGTAAAGGAGGCTGAATTTGATTTATACAATTCAAATTTGACTTTTGTTTTGCTTTGCATTAAATGAGTAAGTACTTATTGTCCCTACTTAGATTATTTATGCATAGATAATAATTACTTTAGCTTGCATTTGTTTATTTCAGCCTGCATATTATATTTTGTTATCTACATGCATTGAGTACTTTGCTTTGCATTTCTATCTATCTACATAAATTTTCTATACTTTGTTTTAACCTTACATTCTAACTTTTACAGGCAACATGTTACTTGCCTTGCTTGTTTTCAGTTTTTTTTTAAAAAAAAAGAAATGCTAACTATATTTTCTTGTTTAGGTTTGCTATGTTTTATACACTTTCATATTAATATTTGCCTAGCTTGCTTGTACTTTATGTACAAATACATATACTGTTTTAATATTTGTTATAAATTTTTAACTTTAGTTTCATTCTTATGCAATACCTTTACTTGTTTTCTTACTTGAGTATATTTATTTCCTTTGCTTTACTTACTTGTTTTTATTTGGTGGCTGCAACTTTATTTTTTTTGTTTTGTTACTTTGTATTGCAAATAAATTTCTATTTTAATTATGTTGTTTGAATTTATACTCCATGTATATAAATATAAAGCTATTATACTTATTGTTATAAAAATAAATCCTTGTTGATTTAAAATAATTTACAAAAGAAACCATTTTCTTATTAATAAATAACACAAACCATTTAAATTTGGAAAACTCCAATCGATTATCATTTAATTTCACAATATTAAATCAAAAATTAATTTAGTTATCAATTTAAAATAAATTAAAACTCGGGATCGTTACAGACTTCCTCCCCCCTAAAAAGAATTTCGTCCTCGAAATTCGCCAAAGAGAGATAACAAAGATAGACGAAAGATAGAAGAACAATTCTCCATGTCAAACTAGATATCTATTCTGCATTTGGCTTACCAAATCAGAATATCAACAATAGATACAAGAAGTTACAATAGAATTCCAAATTCGATTTTAAACGATGTCGTTTTATTGATACAATTGAAATTTAGCTTCATATTCTATTAATCAATTTAACTCAAATTAAAATTTCCAATTTATTTAAATTTTCCATTCTCAAATTTCAAATTCATATTCATTAAGGTTTAAATCGAAAAGCCGATAAGAAACCGATGAAGATAGGAAGAAAAAAAAATTCTTACAACGATACGTAGGGCCACCATCACACCGAAACTTCTTTGTGGAGCTGTCTCGAAGCAAACAAAAGAAATTGGGAAGACGAATCAAAGGAAATCGATAGAAAAAATTGTTTCCACTGTTGTCACAGGGTATCGACCATTTATAGTCGTATTTCCCCATCCCCTATCTTGTCCTCTTCTTGCACTCATACTTACTATCAGTGGATAGTAAGAGAATTTACTGAGGCATTCAAACGGATATCTTAGGGATATACTCATTCTAGGGTATACTTCACCCTATCTCTAATGAGCCATCTAAGGTGTTACACTCCGTAGCTAAAGTTCTTACTCAACCTTTAGCTCTGATACCAATCTGTCACGACCCGAAATCGATGTCCGATAAACAACATCAAATTCGTATCGCGGGAGCTTGCAACACCATTAAATGATAAATACACAGCGGAAAAAAAAGATGATATCACTGATATAACATGAATACAATATCTGATACATCAATATGACACAATGATAATCATCAACATCAGCGAATATACAACATAGAATACAGCGGAATAAAACACGAAATGAGATAAGTCTTCACAGATCCAATACTGCAACTCTGATCCAAAAGCTCCAAAAACAGAGCTCCAAAAACTCCTAGCTCGATCCACCATCAAGATTGCACCATGAAAAGCAAGTCCGGTGTGATCCAGAGACTGAACTAGCTCCAGATAATCTACTGAACCTAACTATCTGAAAAATAAACTCTAGACTGCCCGTGTGGAAAATTGTGGGCACCCAGAGTTTAGGAAAGGAACAATAAACTCCAGGTCAGTCGTGGGACTGGTATGAGCAAACAAAAACATTTGGTCTTTTAAAAACAATCAAAGATTTAAATTTCTAAATCGCAATGCTTTTGGAAAATGAAACTACCATAAGACCTCCTGCCACACACAATGCAAACGCAGAATTGGAGGAGATTTCTTCTTATGATAGTCAAACATGCTTGATACGCAAATTTCTTTGATATTATTATTATAAGTGCACAGTGCAAAAAACATTTCGAAAGTAGAATATAAATCTTAGCCAGCATAGACATTTCAAACTATGCCTACTATAGCTACCATGCTCAATAGCGGGTTACCGCCACATTCCATGGCAGGTTATACAGCTAAAACCGTACAAGGCGCGTATTGTTTCTTTGGATTTTTCCAACAAATGGTCAGGCCAAGGAACTTCCTATTGCCACATGGGAACGCCTCTGGCGGGACGCCTCGAGAACCAAACCATTCTCAGCCAAACAAGGCCGGGAACCCCTTTTCCCAAGGGATATTATAAACCCTCAAATATGCCACCCCCGGTCCTTTGGGACCTTTAAACGAGGTACCTCTAATCCAACATCACACATAAATAAATATAGTGTGTCCACATGAGTAAGTATCTGGGCTCCATACCATGATACTACCCTTTTCCAGAAGGAATGGTCATACCCTAGGGGAGCTACCCCTGAAACCTTGCCGCCGATTCCTGTTTCGACCATTACCAATTTGTGAGGCTCGACGAAGTCTCGTCCACAAAGCTACGCTTTGGTACAAAGCCATGCTTTGGGTCAACAAATGATCAAAGTAATGATCACAAAGATAAATGATCAAACAAATGATCCTATCACAAATGATCAAACAATGATCATTACACAGCAACACTTAGCATGTCACATTACCAAATTGGGAATATATCGCTGATAACCTTCAACTACATAACCTCTGAGCTCGTACGTCTCAGAGAAGGGTGTAAAGCTAAGAGAATAAATTCTTCGCCACCAACAGAAAAGCATTTGAAAGAAATCTGCTATATATCTCAAAATGTAATGTCAGACACACAATCCATACAAGTCTGTTCCGGGTTCGAACAGAATCAAAGGCACTTCCAAAGAAGTCCTTGCAATCCGGATAATCCCTAATCACGTCCGGATTTCCAATCACATATGGAGTCTCTATACCGGGGACCAGTCGATGCAAAGACATTCGACGAGAAACCCTTTCGTTTTCAAAAGTATCCGGTCTTCACCACCGGTCTTCAAATGCTATCCATAATGATGTATCAAATATTCGGAATGGGATATATGACACAAAGGTCCTCTCCCGGCTAAACCGAATAGTGAGCGTAATATTTAAAAACATATGGATATGGGATTTCAATTAAGTCACAACTTAAAACGCAAAATTATCTTTCGAATGGTTTAAACAAATTACCATTTTAAATCTTTTAAACAAAAAGATTTATTTCACAAAATTCATCCAATTTCACAAAGATTCATTCCCGGATTTCAAAACAATTCCATTTCAGTTGGATTAGCTCGTTTAAATTTTTAAATCAAAGATTTAACTCGCAGCTTTCAAATCGTTTCCAAATATTCCTCTATAACTTGGAAATTCAGTTCAAACTATAAATCATTTTTAACACAAATTGGAAGTTCATCTCTTACGTGAAAGCTTTTATTATTTGAAACAAATAGTTTTCGTTTTCAGAAAAATCCAATTTTATTTGCTCGAGTTAAAGCCCTTAAATTTAAATTCAAATTCCCAAAGTCAATACATTTAAAAATGGTTTAACCCATATATAACTGGTATAATATCTTTAAATCCTTAGTTTCAAATCATAGGATTTAGTTTCAAATTTTGAATTTAAATTAAATCACATTATTTTAAACTTCATACTTTATCAAGTTATTAAATAAATTTCATCTTTGAAATTCCATTTCAATAAAAACAACTTTCCACTTTAAACCGATTCCATTTCAACCAATTTGAATTTAAAAATTCAAATTCAAAACTATTTTCAAAAATCTGTGACTTAATCGATTTCCTCGTGAAATCCATATTTGTGTGTGTATGGTGTGGTCCAGGGGTTTAACACAATAGTGCAACATTATTTCAATCATCACAGATCAAATACAACAATATATTCGATAAGCGATATGAATTATAACGCTTATCTTTCATACACGGATTCACAGATATATATATATATATATATATATATATATATCACAGATAATAAACTATATCACAGATCACAACACAAATCAGAATATAACACAAAGCATCACTTATCAGGGATATCAAACAATTCAACATCCAATATATCCAAATATCCATAAATAGGGTCAATTTAATTATCTGATTAATTTAAATCAGGTGGGTCATAAATCATGGTTAATTAACTTTAATTGATTTCAAAATCATTTGATTAATTATCCTTTAATCGTTTATTAATTAATCAATTTTAAATTATTTAACCACATATTGTACAAGTATCTGATTATTTAATTAATTAAGTGTTAACTGTTACTTAATTAATCCTAAATTGCTTAATTTATTCTCCCTTAATTAATTAATCTTAAACCCCAATAAATGAATTTAAAACTTCAATTTCTTATTTAATTGATCCAAACATTAATTAATTAAATAAGTTAATTATCCATTTTAAATTATCTTAAAAATTTAATGAATCCAAATCATTAAATTCTATTTATCTTTAAGTTAAAACATTTCTTACTTAATCAAAGTATTTAAAACAATTTTCTTTCATATTTACTTTAACACATCATTTTAAATTTTAGATTTAAAATAAATTAATTTTAACAAGATTTAAACAGTTTCAAAACCCTTTTTATTTTACAAGTTAAAGCATTATTTATTTTACACTAAAAGTCAAGAGAATTTAGAGCCCAATTTCATTTAAATTCAAATCAATTTACAAATTTATTTTATCATTTAAATTATTTAAAACATTTAAATTTGAAGCTTTATTTAGGTCCAAACCAAATTCTCATTTAAACTTGAATTTATAATTAAACTTTGACTTGAACTCAGTTTAAAACCCCGACTGATAAATTTAAAATTCTGTTTGCAAATTCAGAAGCCAGGCTCAAATTCAAAAACCTGTAATACTCTTAACTTTAGCAAATTTAGTTCTTCCCAATCCCCCTTCTCCTCCTCACTCAAAATTCACTCTTCCCAGCAACTTCCACGTGCACGCCGTCACCATCAGCCATCTCATCGCCGCGACAGTGCCATCGAGTCGCGCCTCGTCCACTGGTAATAAATAACACAAACCATTTAAATTTGGAAAACTCCAATCGATTATCATTTAATTTCACAATATTAAATCAAAAATTAATTTAATTATCAATTTAAAATAAATTAAAACTCGGGATCGTTACAATTCCGCTGCATTGTATTACTCTGTGTAAGTGATCTATGATTGATTTATTTACTGTATATTTTAAGTTTTGCCAAATTTTATTAACAATTCGGTATTTTGAATTATTCAAGTCGGACATGTACGGTTTTATTGTCGATTTGAATGGTCCAAAATAGCGGGCTGTTACATAAATAAGATAGCACTAAAAATTATTTTTCCGTAAATGTTAATTAATGAATAAGTAACAAAATAAATAAATCAAACATAATAAATATCCTTTTCAAAATACAACAATTGGTCGATCGCTGCGTAGGGTCGGTCGACCGCCAATGTACGAGCGGTCGTTCGGTTATCGTTAGTGAGGCTAGAGTTTTCACAACGAAGGATGGTTCAGATTATATTATTATAGACTGACTTAAATCAGACGGTTCTGTACCTTTCTAGCCACCATAAATAAGAATTCGGCCCCGTTTTATTCATAAATTATCCTAGAGACAAAAAAAGCTTTACCAGTCTCTCTTTTCAAATACCGAGAAATTTCTCCAGAGTTTCAGTTAAAAACTTTTAGGTGTTTATTATTCAATTCCATCCTCCTTTAGTTCCTAAATTTCTTGATCTAATTCATATACAATTCTCTTATTGTATTTTTTAAAAGGAAAGATTTGTAAAAGACTAAAGCAGAGCATAAACTAATCCAAAACAAAGAGCTATGAAATTTTTGCGAGTGTAAATCTTAGTCTTTCTTATTTTAGTAGATGTGTATTATAATTTGGATTTGATATATATCTTATGCAAGTTTGTTTATGAAAATATCAAGTTAAAACCCAAAAATTTCTCCAAGTGAAATGTCAATTCTTATGTAACGATCTCAATTATTCTATTATTAAGCTAGTGGAATTGTATAGGTATTATAGTTTTATTGTTTTACATTCTATTCCCCTTCTCATCATTTTTCTTTGGATCCGATCGAGGGTTTATGAAAAGAAATAAGTTAAGAAATGGTGTGTAAGGTACGAATTCTCTTTATTGGTAGTTTTCATTGTATATTTCCATAATTCAGATGAAAACTCTTATTTTCATGCATATGCAGAAGTTAATGCAACATAAAAAGATTTAAATTGTAAATTATATTAGTTTTGATTCTACTATTTTAGTATAAAATAAGCTTATTATACATTCTATTTTTATACAAGTATTTTTTTCAAATGAGAATGTTGGATATGTGGTATGTTTGTTAATGCAGAATTGGACTTGTATAAATTTAAAATTTTGACATTTAAACTATTAGCATAGAGTGTAATCTCGTACACTTAGAAATATTTAGGCATGTAAATATTATATATATATATATATAAAGTATAATTAATAGCCTGGTAAATAGGTTATTAATTAGTATTAGGTCAGTTTAGAAAAGAAATGAAATAACTATCGATAATAATATCACGCAATGCGGTGAGGTATATGGTAGTATGTTAGGTGATTGAAAATTATGACCAAGTTATAGAGATGCGAGGTCAGTCAAAAGCACATAAAGTCTGCCCAACTAGCTATAAGCCTATGCAGTCAATTCCTCGATATTTCCTCGATATATATCCCCGATATATCCCGTAGCGGACTTTTGGAGAACAATATTCCTATAAAGCGGCCCAATATAGCGGATCCGCTATAATCCCCGATATTGCGGCAATAATCCGTATATCCCCGATTTTGTTACCCCGCTATATCCCCCTTTCCCATAAATAAATATTTTGCTTGATGTCTTATTTTTAAGTTTTATGGTAACTTCGAAGCTGATGTAACAATGATATACGTTGTTGGTTATTATAACTAGCTCTAACTTTTTAAGTGTCAAGTTTGTTTATCTTTACTTTATTACAACTTGTTTTGCTTGGTGGGAAATAATAAGTAATATTCATTTCTGTTTTTAATGTAGAATGTTCATCATTCATCTTTTTAAAGCCGTCCGCTATATCCTGCTATATCCCCGATATATCTTCGCTACAACTTTTCACGCCTCAAATGCAATGGAACGACAGGGTGCTTTAACTGCAAGCTATCAGCAGTGTGACTTTGGGGCATATGTGAGACGTCACCTATAATAAGTACCCATGGAGGACACGAGGTTGGTCCAAAATTCTGTAGGGTAAACTCGTCCAGCTAATGTGGATACAAATACCTACGAATAGTTGAACTAATATGAGATGTTAAAATGTAGTTAACGAATCATAATACGAAGGACCTACTTTCAATGTTGAAGGTGGTAAGTAGTTGATTGAGGGCCATCATCCTCCCTCTTTAGAAAGTATTAAATGGTCAAGGCTAGAAGATAGGCACGGTAGTGGATATCTTGGAAAGGGTCTGCTTCGGTTTTGAGGTATAAGCAGTTATTATACAGACCACCATTTCCATAAAGAAGTATTAAAAAGCCAAATGAGATTTTAAGGGATGTCAGCTAGATAGTATCGGAAAGGACTCTGCCTTGGGATAGGTAGTAAATGACAAGGATAGGTAGTAAATGGCAAGGACCTGTCTAAAATGAGTATTATATGGTCAGAGTCTATCTAGTTTCCATTGAAAATGTATTTTGTGACTTGGATACTATCTTTTACATTGCTAGAAGATTATTAGCGATAGATGCATAGTACTGGGAATGTCCTTTGACCTACAATTACAGATGAGTTAGTGAGTTGGAATGGAAAAGGGTATATGTTATATAGTTGGATTTACAGTTGTAGAAATTTACATAGAATGTGGCTAGGATACATAAGACGTAACCTTATTTAAATTAGACTGCCCAAGTACTATCAAAGAAAGTCTCGAGATTTTACTCATCACACATTGTTGTTCTGACACCCTCCTTATTACAACATAGGTTAAAGGAGATGATGCAGATTCCGAAGATGGTAGCATAGACGGAAACTTGTGGCAGTTATTTATCTATCTACTTATGTTGTTTTTATATTTTTGGTATACCCATTTGGACACGATGATGTATTTTGAGATATTATACTACAGATATTGACATTATTTTGTGGTACTGTGTTGTATTTTTTGACACTATAATTTCTGAATAAATGGGTACTGTTTCTGATGTTATATTTTTCCTTTTGCCGTGAGACTATGAATGTGTAGATAGATAGCTATGTGTGTTGTTCTTTGCATCAATTTTACCAACCTATAGCTGGTTTTGGAATGGATCTATTATTTGATGGGCCTTTTCTGGATCAAAAATTAGGCCCATTTTGAGGCGAGCCGTAACATTTGGTATCAGAGCTTAGGTTACCCGATCATAAACGATGTATACATATGTGTGTCGTACTTGTTATTTTTGAAGTATTTTGCAAGAACCCAATGTGTCTATACACACACACACACACACAAAACAACAACAACAACAACAGAGCCATTATTCCCAAATAAGTTGAGGGTGGCTAGAGATGGAACCCGAAACTAAATGACAAAAGTAATTTAAAGGTTATAACAATAACAATAGCAATAATAAAATTAAGTCAAATAGGTAAATTGGTAATAATAGTAATTAAGTAAAATATAGATAGAAATACAAATGTATGTAAAAGAAATACAATATAATAATAAAAAAATAAAAAAAAGGATGATAACAGTACAAATAGTAATAATGGTGCCGATAGTAACATTGATCCAAGACCAAACGCTACGTCTTAGGCTCTTTTTGACTAATCCTATGATCTAAAACGTATAAGACTCATAGCTCATGGTTCTGGTACGTGGATCGCTAACTTCCACACACTCCTATCTGTTACCAGCTCTTCGGTTAAATTCCAACCCTTCAAGTCCCTTTTAACAACTTCCTCCCATGTCAACTTTGGTCGACCTCTACCTCTCTTTGAGCAAACGACATGGCCTATAATTCCAATGCGTACCGGTGCCTCGGGCGGCCTTTGTCGAAGATGCCCAAACCATCTTAAGCGATGTTGAATTAGTTTCTCCTCAATTGGTTCTACTTCAAGTTGTTCATGTATATCATCATTTCTAATTCGGTCTCTTCTTGTATGACCGCAACTCCATTGCAGCATACTCATCTCTGCTACACTTAGCTTCTGGACGTGTTGGTTTTTAGTAAGCCAACATTCTACACCGTACAACATCTCATGCCTAATTGCCATTCTACAGAACTTTCCTTTAAGCTTCTGTGGGACTTTCTTATCACAGAAAATGCCAGATGCTTGTCGCCACTTCACCCAACCCGCTCGAATTTGAAAAATAACGTCTTCATCAATCTCACCATTACACTGCAACATTAATCTTAGATATCGAAAGGATTCCTTTTTAGGAACTATTTGTCAAGCCAAAATAACATCTGATCCTCTGACTGACACCATTGAACTCGCACTTCATATACTCTGTTTTAGTTCTACTAAGCCTAAATCCCTTAGATTCTGAAGTCTGTCTCCATAACTCGAATTGTCTATCAACCACAATCCTACTATCATCAATTAGCACAACATCATCAGCAAATAGCATACACCAAGGAATCTTCCCTTTTATACTCTTTGTAACCTAATCCATCACTAGGGAAAAATTGTATGGGCTCAAAGGTGACCCTTGATGTAATCCTTTGTTAGTGGGAAAGTCACTGATTACACCATCGCATGCTCTGACACTAGTCACAACATCATCGTACATATCCTTGATAAGGGTAATGTACTTTGTTGGGGCTCTCTTCTTTTCCAGAGCCCACCACATCATCTTTCGTGGTACTTTGTCGTAAGCTTTTTCCAAATCGATAAATAAATCCTTTTTTTGCTCCTTAAACCTCTCTATAAGTTGCCTTATCAAGAAAATAGCCTCCGTGGTCGACCTCTCAGGTATGAAACCAAATTGGTTTTTTGAAATGCTTGTCATTCTTCTTAATCGTTATTCGATGACTCCCTCCCATAACTTCATCATATGACTTATAAGCTTAATTTCTCTGTAGTTTGTGCAACTTTGTATATCTCCTTTATTCTTAAAAATTGTAACTAATATGCTTCTCCTCCACTCATCTGGCATCTTGTTTGACTCGAAAATACTATCGAACAACTTAGTTAGCCAGGCTATCCTTGCATCTCCAAGGTATGTCCACACCTCAATGGGGATTCCATCAGGCCCCAATGCCTTACCTACTTTCATCTGTTTTAGCGCATCCTTTACCATGGATTCTTGAATTCTCCGAACAAAATGCCTACTGTTGCCATCAAAAGAGTCGTCTATCTCGATCAAAATGCTATCACCTTGTTCATTAAATAGGTTGTCGAAGCAATCTCTCCATCTATTTTTTTTGTCTCATCATCCTTCACCAAAAGTCTATTATTATCATCTTTTATGCATTTAACTTGATTGAAGTCTCTTGTCCTCCTCTCACGGAACTTAGCTATCCTGTAGACGTCTTTTTCACCCTCCTTCGTACTTAGCTTATGATATAGGTCTTCATACGCCCGACCCCTTGCTTCACTCACCGCTCTCTTTATGTACTTCTTTACAACTTTGTACCTTTGCATGTTGTGCTCACTCATGTGAATATGCAAGCACTTATAGCATTCCTTCTTCTCTTTGATAGCCTTTTGTACATCACTGTTCCACCACCACGAATCTTTAGGTTCGCGTTTATTTCATTTTGTTACCCCAAACACCTAGGTAGCCACTTTTCAAATGCGCGTTGTCATCTCATCCCACATGTGATTTGCTTCTCCTTTCAAATTCTATGCCTCTTCTCCCATCACCCTATCCTTAAACACCCATGAAGCGTCTCCTTTGAGCTTCCATCATTTTGTCCAACTAATCTTGGCTCCTTTGTCCCGTAGAACACACGTTCGAAGACGAAATTCGAATGTCAAAAGCCGATGTTGTGAGACAACACATTCTTCAAGTATGACTTTGCAATCTACACAAGCTCGTTTGTCAACTCTTCTAGGAAGGACAAAATCAATCTAGCTACAGTGTTGACCACTACAAAAAATAACTAATGTGATTGTCACTTTCTAAAGAAGGTATTAGCTATCATGAGGTCATAAGCAATAGTGAAACTCAGTATTTCTTCTCCTTCTTGGTTCCTATCGCCATATCAAAACCATGATACACTCTTTCAAACCCACCACTAGCCGTACCAACATGCCCGTTGAAATCTCCTCCTATGAAAAATTTTCGCTACTAGGCACATCTCTAACCATAACTTCTAACTCTTCCCAGAAATTTCTCTTGACGACTTCACTTAGACCTACTTGTGGGGCATAGGCACTAATGACATTCAAGAATCATATCGCTCACTACCAGCTTTACTAGGACGATCTTGTCCCTTGTCTCTTAACGTCGACAACTCTGTTTCTAAGGTTCTTGTCAATTAGGATGCCTACCCCGTTCTTGTTACACCCTTTTTCCATGTACCATAATTTGAAGCCTGTATTCTCCACCTCCTTCGCCTTCTCGCCCGTCCATTTGGTCTCCTAAACGCATAAGATATTTATATGTCCTCTAGTCATAGTATCAACTATCTCTCTTAGATTTTCTGTTAATAATCCTACATTCCAACTACCTAGCCGGATCCTAATATCATCGACTAGCTTCCTTGCCCCTCGCACCCCTGAGTAAAGTGCGAAGACCTGTGCTCACTTACCACTACACCGGTGCGTCGATGCAACGCGCCACTAAGGGAGTCACGACCCAACCCTTGCATGTTTATCACCATATTTGAGCCTCGATATAGTGTGAAACTAAGGGGGTGACGACCCAGCCCTTGCTCACTTTTCGCCATACCCGAGCCTCGACATGGAGCAATTTTATTAGGTTCCATTTCCATAAGAGAGGCTTTGGTTTTTACGTTGACTCGCCAAGCCTATCACAACCCTTTTCTTTTATCCTGGATTGGGACAGGCTGCACAGAAAACTACACGGGCAGAGCTATATATGTACATATATACACACACATACTATTTTTGAATATATGCAAACACACTAGATAAATCTTTATTTCAACATGTAATACTATCATGGAAATTACAGTTAAAAGTTTAACATACGAACAGTTGATTATGACTGAAAATCACTTTTATTAAAACCGGGAACCCCTCCTAATGATGCCCAATACCCGAGGGATGCATGAATGGCTCAAGCAATACCTCAAACTGGCAGGACAAGTTCTCGTTCCTTAACAAGCTGCACCAATGGCAACGTTGCCTTGCATATTGAAGCAACACCCCTCCCTATAGATTACCCCAAGATGTGCAAGGATTTCCAAAACATGGGTGGAAATGTGTATATGGGGAAAGAAGGTATTATGAAGACAAAGACTTGGATAAACGAATGCGAAAGAATATTCTAGGAGCTTGGTTGGAAGGACCAGATTAAGCAGAGAATGGCGGCATGACACTTTAAAGGAGGGGCTTTAGACCGGTGGACGATTATGGCCGAGGATAATGTTTATAGATTTATTACTTACGATGAGTTCGAAAACCGACTTGAGTCACGATTCATGTCAAAAGCTGAGATGAATTTGCAGATGGAAGGATTTATACAGCTTAGACAGGAAGAATCCACTTTAAAGAACTATATTAGTAGATTCACAGAACTGGCTAATTTTTAGATGAGTTTGATTGATACCCCCATTAAAAAGGGTATGAAATTTTTCAAAGGCCCAAACTCCCCACTTAGGGAATTACTTTTGACCTAAGTATCCATTGGCGCTACACATGAGATGTTAGTTTAGATGACTCTACTTTAGATGACTAGTTTATAGGAGAAGGAGACATAGAAGGAGAAGCCAGAATCTGCTCAAAATTAAGGAGGAGCCAAGAAGGTTAGTTTTTGGGTAAATAGGCAGTCGAAAGGGAAGTTCAATGAGGGTATAATATGTCAGAGATGACAAAAGAAAGGACATATCGCCAAGGATTATAGGGTGAGTCTAGTGAAGGAAGCATTTAAGGAGAAGTTTTATCACTACCAGAGGAGGGACACTTCAAGAATTGGTGTCTGAAGCTAGTGAAAGAAGGACAGAGTGGGCAAGCCTATGCTATTGAGGCTATTCTTATCTCGAGTAGACCTCACCTTAGAAATCAAGAAAAGACTATAATGGAAGGTAAAACTCTTATGTGTGGGAATAATATTCGTACCCTATTTGACTCTGGAGCATGAACGTAGTTAACTTCTCGAGCCTACAAACCCAAATTGTCACCAACCCAATAGTAGTATCAAATCTTATTAGGGGGTTGACACATCTTTCTTCAATTTGTAAAGACCTATTAGTGGACATGTAATGTCAATTTCATTTGTAATGCATATGTTCTTAATTTTGAGGGGTACAGACTTATCTTAGAAATGAATTGGTTGTCATACTATGGGACTATCTTAGATTGTGATAGAAGAGTTGAATGGTTAAAAGGTTGTATGGGATAAGATACCGATATTCGCTGTACACCCCAAAACTCAGTTGAATTAAGTTATCTATACTCAATGATCCTACCATAAGATGAGCTCCCATCCTTATCCATAGTTAAAGAATTTACTAATATCTTTGAAGAACTTTCGAGTCCCCCACCCCTAAGGGAGAGTGAGTTTAAGATTGATTTGGAGAAGGACACTAGACCAATCGCTCGGTCATTAAGACACATGGCCCGAAAGAAAGGAAAGAGTTAGATAAGAATACCTCAAAGCTGTTGCAATGAGGATTCAGTAGTCGAAGTACTACGAAATAGGAAGCCCCTATTGTCTTTGCCACTAAGGCAAATGGATCATTAACGCTATGCATCGATTATATTTAAATCAACAAGTTGACTAAGAAGAATAGGTATCCTTTACTGTAATAATTAGCACTTGGGTCTAAATTTTCGCTGAATCGAAAACCCAAATTCATCAAAGTGTGGATCTTTGGTTTAGTATCCTGCAAATAAAAAAATTATATGCATATCATAGCACTATTTCGATGTAACCCAAAACGGAATAGTAAAGTATAATAAAACATACAGTATTAACCAGGCTTAACGCTTCCAATGTCTAACGTCCCTATCAATGCTAAGCATGTATTAGGAAACCCGTCCTTTAACCTTCCCTTCTTGCACCAGTACTTGTCCCTGCCATCCTATGGGTTGTAATGAGGAGGTGGTTAGAACAATGTTCTGGTGACTGGTGAATTATAGACTTTATACATATACTAGTTTATGCCGATTGTCTCCCACAATATGTTATGTCTTTCAATTTTTTTAGTCGTCTCGAATCCACATTTGCGTACGATATGCCCAATTTATACGAAGTAGACTATAACTACTTAATTGTGTATATATATATAAAAGTACCATAGTCACCCTTTGGAATGAGATACTATCTCGCTAATATTTGTAATTCTACACTGCCGAGCATCATCATCACTATCTAGGCTAAATTGCCCGTGTACAAAGTAGAACCTCCCGTTGGTGCCTAATAATGGCATCACAAAAGTTTAACCTATTCTATCTCGCTTTGGGGATTTACTAACTAGTTAGATTCCAATTATGAACTTAGCTCCATGGATTATAGAGGACTCAGTTCCTTGGACTACCCCATTTGATTTTGAAAGAACTCTATTATGGGTTAAATAGCATTGCCATAACAAACAAACTAGCAAACAATTGTGGCGGTTTATTACCTAACGTAGCCTACACTAGTAAGAGGTGAAGCCCGTTAGGTATAAACCTATCTTTTCCGTTTTGGCTGCTCTGAATCGATGACGCACTCAACCTATGTAGTACCTAATCTTGATTTAGGGCCAACACCTATAGACATAACATCGAGATACTCACCATCTTAATTAGATTGCCTAACGCAGTCAAGGCATACCCTCCCCTTATTCATTGAAGTAGACTCTATTGAGCATATTCCTTCACCTATATGCAAGCACATATATTTCACGGGTCCTATAGTTGGATATGTCCCACATTTGTATATAGAATACGCAACTACTTGTAGCCTTTTGCAATGCTAGACTTCTACTGTGTAAAACTACCAAACTCGCATTCCAACTCATTCTAAGGACTATATCATTTTTATTTACTAAGTTATTTACCAACTCTTAATAATTCGTGCTCATCATAATGCATACTTAAAGCCTCATATTATTTTTTCATTTGTTCTTGTTTAATTATTATGCATCTACAGCATATTGTTAACAATATTTCTCTTCTTCTTTATGTGCATACATCTTATTTAGTTTTAGGTCATTTACCGCTTTCTTTCTAAAAGACTTAAGGAAAATTTCTCATTTACTTTCCCCTTTTGACTAATATCTACCTTCAATCGCGTATTTAGACTTATTACTTCCCTATTCGTTTTAATTGCATATGCTTTGTTTTATCATTTGTTTTCTACATCATCTTAAATTATATACTTTAGATTTTCCACTTATATTGTTGTTATTATTCCTACTTACATTATTTTACTTATTTTTAAGAATTTTTATACCTTAATACATTGGAATTACTTCTTTCCTTAAAGGAAATTGTTAACACTATAATTCCCCATAGTAATTTAAAAGAGGACTTGTGTTATGTGTGAAATAACAAGAAATTATCTTTTTTTTTATTAGAAGATAGTATAAGTTATGCCGATTTCCTTATTTTGTGCATCTCTTCCTTTTTGTTTATGCTCCTTGTTATTTCAACAAGTACACTTTTATTTGTATTTATAGATGATTTATAGAAATTCACATTGTACATAATTCATTCCAACATATTAAAATATTGTCTAATCATAATTTAATTTATAATCAAATCTAATTTATGTTCAACAATCTATATAAACCGATCAAATTTGGAATCCTAATATGATATCAATAATAAGTAATTCATTAATATAGGGACTATTTAACTTTTCAAATCCAAACATATACAATGTCCATCAATTTTAGCGTTTTCCTCATATTATAGGCATAAATTCCATAAAAATCACATGCATACAATTAAATATCCGAATTTCAATTTATATCTAGGTATAAATGAAATTGATCTACAATGATATATATCCAATATTATTAGAGAATATGTAATTTCCTACTTACTTGTGTAACTTTCCAAATCTATGATCTAAACCCTACTGTTAGATTGACTCCATTTTTTGCCTGTTAAGATTTATACACCGCAAGCGTATACATATTTATCATAAATATAGGTTAGAAAAGAGATTTGATTTTAGCTTGTATATTGAATCCAAATTTACTTTATACCTCGGCTTTGACGATTTGATTTGAACCTATTCCTCTTTCTATCAGCTTCTACAATTCCTTATCTATATAGACGTATATTTTACAACTATGTCTAAGAATTTGGAGTTCAGAGGAGGAGAAAATGGTAAAGCTCTAGTGTCACTCCGAGAATATGAGTTTAGAAGTGAGGGTCTAGGTCCATATTCATAGAGAAACAAATCAACGCAAGCCGTTCGATTAAACCGTTTTAAATTCGAGTCATTTGGCCAAAGTTTATTGTCGGTTTTAACCAGGCACCATTCGACCGACAACTCTCTATGGTTGACCGCTGCCGGTCGATCTGGGCGCCTCTTTAGTCAACTTGTGCCTGTTTTAAATGAAACTAATCATGTGCTCTAACATTATTTAATTTACTTGTTTAACCACTCACTTCATTTGTTTCCCCTTTTATACATATCCTGAGATTTTAATTAATGGTTTTTGTTATTAGTAATTAACGTAAAATAACTTTTATTGTCATAATTACATATATAACGAACTACCTAGGATTTTAGCCACTGAATTTTAAATATTTAATTAATATTAAATGTATTTAAATAATTTGAATTTGGAATTTTCATATCTCGAATTCAAATGTAGAGATCATTTAAATATTTGAATTATAAATGAAATATTAATCAAATGGATTTTATCATTTTATTTAATTCATTAAAATTAATAAATAATACTGGCGAATTCATTTTGTAAATTTATTTACAATAATAAATGGTTTGAATATAATAAATAATAAATATATTTTTACTGTTGATTTGTGATCGCGTTGCACTTCGGTGCACGATTTAATTTATTTCGGTTATTCGTCATACATACTCAAAAAACTATAAAATGGATTGTTGTTCGAACCGGCTAAATCTCCATCGGATTGGAAAATGGTCGACCAAATCTAATTAAAATTAACCGCAAGCGCACGACGTACAATGATAGTATGTGGCGAGTACTGGCATATCCGTAGGGAATTGTTTAGATTTTAAAATTTCTGTTCAATCAACTTAAACCAAGAGTTGTGAGATGTTTCTAAGCTAGAAAAAATTCTAGAAACTAATAAAGACTAAAAGTGATAAAAAATATGGGAGTAAAAAGCAATTTAGAGGCAATGTCCTTCTCTAGATCACATAGTTCAACAAAGTGAAATTATGATTTCTCCTTTTTGGTCACTAGTGAATTAATTGACGTGTTTATCATAAGTATAGCCTGTTTTTTTTTATTAATTAGCTCAACATAAGCCATCAAACTATAATACAACCACCAAATCACATTTAACTCTCATGAAAATGTTAATGAACTTGGAAATACAATCTTTTCTAAGCATGGCCTATTAACTATTGATTTGAAATATAGACCATCAAATTTTGATTTTAAAATCACTTCATTACCATGATCAAATGTAGATGAAGAGGTAATTTGTGTTTTTATTTGTTTAAGCATAGCCTATTTGGTGTCAACAACATAGGCTATCAAATTCAAAGCTAAAACAACAAATTTTAAACACATCTAACATTTCCATCAAGCAAAAAAATAGATCAATAATTAGTTAAATGTTGAAGCAATATGATTAAGAGAACTTCATTACCCCTAAAAAGGGGTTTAGCCTTTCATATTTGTTATCGTTTCAACAAATGTAGCATTCAACATGAAATAAAAACAAAAGGAAAAAGAGAGCAAAATGAAAAGAGAGCTAATTAAAAAGAAATAAAAACTAATCTACTTGCATAAATAAAAAGATATACACTATTAACATGAAAGAAAAAGCATGTAAATAAAAAAGAGTGCATGAATTAACATAGCATGAAAAGAAATTACATAAAAGAAAAAAAAGCTAAGTAGCCATGAAAAAGAAAAGAGAGCTTTGATTTATTTGTGAGCCGAAACTAAACTAAATGGAGGTTAAGAGACTGAGAGAGGAGAGAGAGAATTACTTGAACAGAATGGGTATTTATACATATATGAAACTCAAATCCTATTTTGGGAACTACTTAAACTACCTTTGAGGAAGTGTGGCCACCAAGTTACCATTAACATCTGTTAATCCTACACTTAAATGTACATATAGCTTTAACTTCCATTATCATGTGCATTATCCCATAATTGTGCATCATGGTAAGTAGGCAGGTGGGATTCTCCATGATTTATGAAATGAATTATTTCCATCTTCATTTGCTTGTCTTCTCTTATGCATGCATATTTTCTATGAAGCCGCTTGTAATTTGAATTAAAAATCCTACAAAATACGATAGAAATTTCCAAGTAAATTTTCTTAAAATAATATATACACAAAAATGACCATTTTACCCCTATATGAAGATGAATAATTGATGATTTAATAATAATTTGAATTTCGGTTTAAACATATTAAAATAATGAGTATGATCATCGATTAATTTAATTAGATTAAATATGAAAGTAAAAAATATGCATATTTACATGCATATCAAATACCCACATGCTTATCTTTTTTTTCATTCTCGAATAAAAAAACTAAGATAAATCTGTTTTCGTAGGGAATACGATTGCATTCAGCGTATACAAGCCGTTAAACCTCTAAGTGTCCCTAGTAGGACGAGTGTCGTCTTGTGAGGGTTTTCAGCGGATACTATCCATAAGATCCAAATGCAATAAAAAATATTTACAAAATGAAAAATTCCTAAATGCAAGACTTACTTATGAAGACATGAATGCAAGTTTTTGAAAATATTTACAAATGAAGGATTTATTTTTAAATTGACACAAATAAGTTAAATATAGGTTTTGTTCATTATCAAAAAAATTAAGTCATTTAACTTATCAAAATTTCCAATAGAAATTAAGTTATCATAATAAATAAACTCCAGTTTGACTAGTTGTTTCTGTTAATAACATATCGTAACTATGAAATGGATCCTTGATTGATTACCAAAGTTTTTCAAAATGGTATTTTTATTTCTTTTGAATAATAAATCGAATCAAATAAGTGAAAATAATGCTAGGATTTCAATTTCTTACTCTCTCTTTATTTGAAAATTTTATTGATATTAACAATACTTACATATGCCTAACTCAGAAAACTGAGGTCAGATATATTACCCTTGCACCTCCTTTTGGGCTTATGAGAGGGGAATGTAGAGCGTGGCGAGTGAACACACAAGTGTGAACCCCTATCAACTGTAGGTGTTATTAATGAAAGAATTTTTATATAATACACCTAACTCGGATAAACTGGGGCCAGATATACCAATCGAGCACTGCCTTTCAGGCTTACGTGAGAAGGGTATAGAGAATGGCGAGTGGACACACTTGCGTGTGAACACATGACTCTAGGTGTTAATAAAAAATATATATACATATTTTTTCTTTTCATTGTTTTTATATTTTTTTTTTTGTTTTTTTAAAGAGAGTTATGCAAAATCATCTTAGTACCAATTAACTTAGAAGATATTATATACTTTACTTTAAATTCACCATTTATTAAATCAAAGATTTTCAGTTAGGGTATACTTCATAATTATCGCATTGAATCTTCCTATATACTAGTTAAACCATCGTTATTTTTAATCAAACTTTATTTTTATTTTTGTTGAGACAAATAAATTTTAAAAAATATAATTTAATAATCAAAATCTTATACTTATCTTATGGTATTTCTTTAAAAATAAATCAAAATGCATTAAAAAAAATTGAATTTTTTTAAATTTTTTTGAGTTTTGGAAAAATGCAAAGAATATACCATGGAAAATAAAAAATAATGATGATATTCCCCTCACACTTGGTTTGGCTATGTCCCCACAGTCAACCCAAGTAAAAGGAGAAAATAAAAATAAAAATATGACCAAGTTTACATGAAAACAAAACGGTTTTTATTTACATGACATCAAAAAAATATTGTCAAAGAGTAAACAAAATGGTCATCTAAAGACCAGTTCATTTGTCTTGTCAAGTATGCGAGACACAGCTTACGTTCAGAAAACCAAATCATAAAAGATTTCGGAATCGAATGTTGAATTGGAAAAATGAATGTCGTTTTATCAAAAATCGTCTGAGTCGTTTTATTTTCAATGATTTTTGGGGTTGATAAAACAATTGATTGAAATTCAAGTTTATTTTCACCAAACTGAAATTCAAACTCGTCATTGAAAACTTCTTCAGAATTATCGATTTCAAAATCAAAATGGTGATTTAAAACTTCCCATTCGGAATTCAACAACTTATCTTCAAAAAGTCCAAAGAAATTGTGTTCACTAAATTCGTCATCCTTTGTTGAATTATTCACAACTTCATTGCATATGTATTAAGTTCAAAATCCAAATTTGTTGTATTTGATATTTTGAAATCGAAAAAAAGAAGATCGAATTTTAAATCGAGTTTCTCATCCTCAAAAGAATTGAAATCCAACACAATTACCATATTTTCAACAACTTCATTAAGATTGTCATCTTCAATTTCAAAAGTTGTTATTTGAAAATTACCAATTAGGGTAAATGTGGATTATTATTTGACTCCTCACACTAAGGATTTGCTTTTGTTTCTCACATTGTTTCATATATGTTTCAAACAATAAACATGTGTGTTCTTTGTGGATTTTATCCATTTGCTTAACAAAATTGAATTTATAGTTATTAACTTGAGAATTTTTGATGTGAAATTATTGGAAACAAAATTTTCCCATTGAACCAAATTATAGATTATTCCATTGCCAAAATCATTTGAAAATTGGTTCACATTTTCGTTTCGATTTTGAAATTCATTTTGGAGTTTGAAATTGAATTGGAATGGGTTATAATCGAAGTCATTTGAATTTTGAAGTGAATTCAAATTGATTATTTTGAAATCCTTGACTTGAGTTATTACACAAATATAAATTACACAAATCATTTATCCTTCGATTTTGTTGTGTAGAGAGTTCAAGTAAAGACGAAATCGTTTCCATGCTTTTTTTAAGAGTTGAGGGTTGGTCCTCATTCTGAAAATTTTGTTGTTCGAAAATTCGAATTGTATGTACAATAGTCGTTTTTAAAATATCAATAAGAATTTGGAGTGAAATTATATGGATTATATTGATTTTCACAACCATCGTAAAATTCATGTAAGTAGGGAAACTCGGACAATTTTCAAGAATGTTTTTTTCTTTTGGATATTTTTTACAAAGGAAAACTATTTACCAAAAGGAATGTATATTTCAGTAGGGAAATTTGATTTTTGTTTTGTTTTTGGATTTTCAATTTTTTTGAAAACGTTTTATTTTATTTTTTGAATTTTTTGTTTTTGATTGAAAATTTTCAAAGGACTTACAAACTAAGGTAAGAAATATATACAACTATTTTTGTTTTTGGATTTTGAATTTTTTTAAATATGCATGAATTAATGCAACTAAATGAATGCAAGAGTTTAATTACAAATTATCAATCCTAAGTAGCTCCTAACTCAGAATTATATAATCATACTTTGTCTTAGTCCAATAAGATAGTTCTCAGCTAACTAACAGACATGAATTATCAGTGCACCACGAATCATTGTAGCAATGCAACCGAAGGTTTAAGTACCTTTAGAGAAACAACCACTATAATATTTACGAATCACCATAATATTTATAAATGGATATTGCTCTGTCGTAGCATAGACACCAAAAAAATTGAATTGTTCAAAGAAGACAATTTGTCAATATATAATTAAGCGTTACCGATGTTTAACCATTATCAAAATTCTAGGATGAAATGCAAAGCTGAAATTAAATGTGTATTAACAATGCAACTACGAATGAATTTTTTATTTTTGTTTTTTCCTTTGATTTTTTTTAAAATGCAAGAAACCAACAAAACAAACCAAATAGAAATAGGAGATGAGGGCACGATACATGAGCGTTCAGAATTATAGCAATTTATTTTTCTAGCAGCTATTTTTTTATAAGCAAGCAAGCAAAGCAGTTTTTTATTTGGGCAAGCACTTCTTCTTTTAATTTGCTTTGGCAACTTGAAAAGGAGTGAACCAAGATATATACAAAAAAAAAATTATATCAAAGACAGATATAAAGAAAAACAATTCAAAACAAATGAAAATAAAATAAATTGAAATTTCTTGGGATTTTTCTTAAAATTAGGATGGAACTAAAAATAAATTAAATAAAACAAAAGAAAACAAAATAAATAAATAAAATCTTTTTTTAAGTATAAAACAAAATAAAACTAAAGGAAAGCAAACTATTTTTTTAATACAAACAAAGGTCAAATGAAACAAACACAAACAAAAAAAATATTTTTTTAAAGACGGATGATTTTTGTTTTTTTATTTCTTTATGGAAACTAAACAACACTTTTTTTTGTAAAATAGAAGATTACCAAAGCAAATAAATTCACATAAGAAATTGTAAATATTTATGTCTTCTTTTTTTTCTATTTTTTTATAACTAAAAGAATCAAAAAGAGATTTTAACAAAGAAAAACTAAAAAGGTTTAAAATGTTATGAAATGAAGAAAGTGGAAGCCATTAGAGAGAGAACAATTTTATTCATTCAGAGAATATATATCTACTTACATTACATGGCCTACTTTATATAAAGGCTTTAGAAGTAAGGACCGAACTTATCCCATGATGTGGGACTAAACAAAACAATGTACAAGCATATTCACTTCATACTATACATATATTATAACACTCCCCCTTGAATATGCGTCTTCAAAATATTGAATGCTCGGATAATTTGAAATTTTCCATTTCAAAATGTGTACGACGATTGCTCCCCCTCATTATTATCTTGCTTGCATTTATCGATTCAGTCGATATAGATATAGTCTGTTGCCTCATTAAAAACCTCTATTAGAAAAACCCAGTAGGAAAAAACCTTGAACGAGGAAAAGAATGCAACTCGTGAAATCATAAATATCATACTAAAAATGATATTCCTTATAAGAGTTTGATATTTCAGGATCAAAATAATGCCTCATTAAAACCTTATTAAGAAAAACCCAATGGGAAAAATCTTAGCGAAGGAAAAAGAGTAAAATGACATATTTTATTTTCTTATTTTTTTAAATAGAGCTTGATACTTCTGGATCAAACTAATGCCTCATTAAAACCTTACTAAGTAAAACCCTATGGGGAAAATCTCAGTGAAGGAAAAAGAGTACAATATAGTATGTCATATTTCAATAATTTACTGCATCAGATAGAGTTTGATACTTCTGGATCAATTTAATACTTCAGTAAAAACCTCACAAAGGAAAACCCGATGGGAAAAACCTTAGTCAAGGATAAAAATATAATTTAACTTAAATAACATATTTGAGATGTTATTTCTTGAAAACACATTTGATTCTTCTAGATCAGGATAATGCCTCATTAAAACCTTAATAAGAAAAATCCAGTGGGAAAAATCTAAAATAAGGAAAAAGAGTACATTATAGCTTATTCCAAATGTTACTAGGGAGTTGATACTTTTGGATCAAGATAATGCCTCATTAAAACCTTACTAATAAAAACACAGTGGGAAAAATCTTAGTTAAGGAAAAAGAGTGCCTTATAAAATACTTATGGATGCTCCCCTGATTTAAAGTTTCCTCTGAATTCGTATTCGTCTTTCGATAACTTAAATTGGTTATAAATACTTCTGAATTCATAAATATGTATCTCATTAATAATACAATTTATTAATAGTTCCTTCGATATAATCAAATTTTCTAAGATTGTTTCTTCAAATATGGTTTGCATTTTATGCATTTGCATGCTACTTTTATGAAAAACACTTCATGTGCTTTCATTTTTGTGCTTAAAATTAGTTTTGCGCATTGCAACTATACATCTTTCATGAATATTAAAAATTTCATTACAACATTACTAGAAAGCAGGAAGTAATCTACTCATCTTGATGTATCAAGATTTTCATTACAACAATACTTAGAAGAAATTTGTAATCTACACTTCATGTCTTTTTTTTATTCTTTATAACTACAAAAGTTATATATATTCTTTAGAGATTTGTATACTTTAATAAGTATTTTCATGTCGCAACTATCACTTCAATGGATATTAAGAGTTTCATTACAACGATACTTAAAAATATGAAGTAATCTACTCATCATGAATTATATCAAGATTTTCATTACAACAATACTTAAAAGTAGGTTGAAATCTACTCTCCTTGTTCTTTGCATTCTTTATAACAATGAAAGTTATTTATATTCTTCAGTAATTTGTATACTTTCATTATTTAATATGATTTTAAACCACATTTATACCTTCAGGGTATATTAAGCATTTCAAGTACTTTCGGTACTTTACGGACTACATGTCCATATTTCTCTACTATTAAAGGATTCATGATGGCCAGTCATGTTTTCCCCTAATTCAAGATTCTTAATCTATTTATAAATATAAGCGTTTTATTATTTACAAATTTATCATCGATGATTATTTCTTATCAGTTCTAGACATGATTTATTTGAGATCTCTTTAATTATGTTTTAGATACCTAAACCACTTCTGGTAATTTGACAATCATGTCATTGGTCTCTTCAAGAGCACCCTTAAGTGTTTCTTCAAGAACACTCACCTCCATTATTTGGCATCTTTATTACTTACTCCAAAAATATTTTGAACTGACTTTTGAACCATATTTCAGATGTGGTTTACAAATTTTGATCCTTCAGGGATTCAAATCTATTTAAAGAAAGTCTACTATGGATATTATTGATAATTTATTCAAGTTACTTAATATCTTGCATCATTATGTATTTTAACAAATATTTAACACTGATGATCAAAATGAGCTTGTATCCCTTTATCCTCCCCCTCAATGTTGACAAACATTGTCACATTAAATAATAATCATCTTTGGACTCTCATTTTGATCCATTATGATATTGCTACTAGCAAATATATCATACATATTAATAATAGGAGGATAATTCTTTTATTAGTTGATAAGATGCATTCAATTGATATTGATTATTAGAGTTTGTTCTCATTCATTGATCTAAGCAATTGGAGGAATTTACTTATTATGTAGATCATTTGAATACATACATGACTTCAGGTCATTCAACATTTATGTTGATTGAATTTTAAATCACTAAATAATATCTATGCATAATCTATAAGATAAGCTTATAACAAACTTCAGGTTGTTAGCTAAATATTTACATATATGGATGTATACGTGCGTCCACGTATCACATATATATTATAAAATTTTCATATTCTTTCTCATTTGAATTAGTGATTTTTAGAACAAACTATTACAAGGATCAAAACTATTAATTTCTATTTATAAATTAATGTCAATGCAAACCTGTTAAAACCGCATGATAATGTTCAAAACATTTGGTTTGAAACCATATCAAACTTCTGGTTCGAACAAAATATACACACAACTTCAAGTTGTTAAGTTTTATTCCTCAGTTATATCTCAAATATCAGTTTTGAACACTAATTATGATTACTTATCAAGGAATAATTTTTAATTGCATATAGACATTTCTACACATCTCTATTGAGAGTTCTGTAAAAAAAATTACAGCAAAAATAATAATAGTATCTTCTGGATACTTGGAATGTTACAGATACAGGTTTCCTCAGGACCGTATGTATACCTCTCAAACTTTTAGGATCTAATCTAAACTAAATTAGGTCCTTTATAATCAAATTTCTATGCATTTATTTGGTTTAATAAAATTACCAAATATATAAGCAAATTTCTTCTAGAGATATGTTATCATTTCCTAATTTATTAGTCTCTTTTAGGGATATTTTATTATCACTACTTCTGGAGTGAATTTATCTCTTCTACATATATTTATATGTACTATTGGAATGTCATATCAATGTACAATGTTTCTATTTGTAGAAATTACATAATTACTACCTTTATAATAGCATAAAACATCTCTACTGGAGATTTTTGTTGTAAGTATTTTTGAAATGACATATCAAACTTTAAATATAGTAACAAAATTAGATGCACCAAATGAAAGTAAGATGCGAAGAGATAAAACCACTACTTCTGGAGTGTAAAGTTGGTATACAATATCATATATTTTTTAGATAAATTATCATCATTACTCAAAAAAAAATTATATCATTATTCCTTCAGGGAATATAGTATTTCCTTTTAAGGAATTGCAATGTAATAAAATTCCTATAACATCTCTTCTGGGATGTTAGATTTTGCAATATAAATATAAATAAATTTCTAAATCATCTTTTCAAGAGATTAATATACACACATACGCATCCAATGATGTTTGAAGTATCATGTAACCTAATATCTTCAGGAAATTTGGTCAATATAGTGTAAATGTTAAGATATAAGGTAAGGTATAACTCATTTGGAGATATTTGTCATCTCTTGAATGCAATATAGTGTAAATGTTAAGATATAAGGTAAGGTATAACTCATTTGGAGATATTTGTCATCTCTTGAATGCAGCATCATTTTCTCATATGATTATTTATTAATTTTCTTTAACTTCTTCGGCAAGTACAACCTTATCATTTTACATAATTTCAATAGAGCTTCAGGCTTCTAATTCATGAACTTCAAGTTCATTAATTTGTTATGAACTTCAGGTTTTTAAATTTTGTGTAAACTTCTCCCCTTTTTTTGTATCATATTGTTACAAAATAAAAGTCTATTAGAATTCGAGCTTGTAAAGTTTATCAGAAATCTTTTCATAATTCAAGACTTCAGGTCTTGGACTTTGAGTTATACAACTTCTGCTTGAAAAAAAAAATCTTTACACAACTTCAGGTTGTTGTTCAAACTTATTTCTTTCATTATATCGGGCATTGTTTGCCAAAATGAATACACCATATAATAAAGCATATGTCTATTCTTATTCCAAACATAAAAATACAATATCATTTAATTTACTATAGCCAGTGCATTTATGATGATATGGTAATTTAATTTATTACCATGACGACAACATTTAATGCATTTATGATTAAAAAAATGAATGCAATTTACCATTATTGTGGCATAAAATATAAAATATTATCACAAAGAATTGATTTCTTTACAAACAAATAAATCAATCTAACTAACTTTAGTTAGCAAAATTTAATCTCAAAGCTAAGTTTAATATACTCAATAATAAAATTAAATGAATACCATAAGAGAAACTTTATTTCTTAATAGTCAAAATTTCTAAAATAACTAAGATAACTCTTATATATATGTGTGTGTATATATATATCCCTTTTTTTTACAATTCAAGTTTCTGCTCTTTTATTGAAACTTCTGATTCTTTATTACAAGAAAACTTGAAATTTAGTATGGAAACTCAAGCTTTTAGCATTATAGGAACTGTAGGTTCTCAACTTTTATTTCAAATGCTAGAAAATAAGTTTACCGTATATGTTTTCATAACGTTTCCATTCACTTCAGGTGTACTAAATCAATATTAATATAGGATCTAAACTAATATGATCTTCTAAATATGCATTATTCTTGTATATGTTTCTCTAAGAAATAATAAAATATATCTTCTAGAAATATAAACAATATATATAAAAATAATTTCCAAAATCCAAATCCAAATCAAAGAGTTTTCAAAATGAAAACTTCATTTATCAAACATGTATATATTACTTAGATCTATATCACAAACCAAAACGTAATCAAGATCAATAAATTTATTTGAATCAACAACAGAAATTGTCAAATTCAAAACTTGCTTTCCAAAATAATGAACTCAAAAAAAAATGCAATAATAAGCAAGTTTGAAATCAATTCAAATCCAAATTCAAAAAATCACAACATTTTATTTTTGAACAATATACAGATCTCAATGATATATTATTTGAGTGTGATTTTAAGATCCACAATATAATGAGATAAGAAAAATAAGAACAAAAAAATTGGATCTATTGTAGGATGAGATCTGAAATATAATGACAAAAATACATGTACAGTGGAATAAGATCTATAAATTTAGATCTATAACAAAATAAGATCTTGAAAAGATAAGATCTATTAAAACTTAAATCCAAATCTGAAAAATTAGAAAATAGATATAGAATTGTGAAACAAGAATACTTAAATCTAGATCTAAATTAATCGCAAAATAAATCTAGAAAAGCAGATCTAGAAAATTTCAAACCTGATTTCAATGGTTGAATAAGAGGAAGAGATAGATCTGATTTCAGTAACTGTATAAGAGAAAGAGATGTACATACATAAAAAAATGGATCTAATCTTCTGAATTAGAATATTCAATACATTCGAGAAAAAGATCGTGCTGATAACGTGTTATGAAATGAAGAAAGTGGAAGCCATTAGAGAGAGAACAATTTTATTCATTCAGAGAATAGATATTTATTTACATTACATGGCCTACTTTATATAAAGGCTTCAGAAGTAAGGACCGAACTATCCCACGATGTGGGACTAAACAAAACAATATACAAGCATATTCTTTATGAATCCAAAAATCAAAATTCCCCCAAACCAATTCACAAATCCAAAACCAAATCTCACAAATTCACTTTGCTATTTCAAAGAACGAAACTGCGGTCTCGATTGTTTTGATCAAGTAGGTCGCGGAATTGAGGGGATGGAGTTGCAGTTGCTTTGATGATATAGGCGATTGGGTGGTCGATTGCAGTCGAGTTCGATTGGGGATGGATGTGGGTTTGGTTGAAGAAGCGTGTGATGTAGCAGTAAGCAGGTGGTTCTAGTTTGACAAGTTGAAGAGGTGTGTGATGATAGTTTGAGAAGGCGACTGTTTGAAGGTCAGAGGTGTGGAGGGCTTGGGTTTGAAGTGTGTACTGTACATTGAAGAGGCGTGTGATGATGGTTTTGGTCGGAGAAGAAGAAGCAGTAGAGTGGTTAGTGCAGGTATGGTTTATGTTGTAGTGATATAAGCTGGTTTGTGATGTGCCGTGGGTGATGTAACTGATGGCAGCTAGAAGTATGTGGCGGGTAGGGTGTGGTTCAGTGAGTAGTGAGATTTGATGTTGTTTATGCTGATAGGGATGGATGGTTATGTGATCAGTCGTGTGGCTGTTGTATGTGCAGTTAGGTGGGTGGTCGAGTGAAGTCGAAGCAGAGGGACTGAGTAATTGGAAGCAGTTGTATATGTGATGGTTGTTGAGAAATGAAGTGTGACGAAGAGGTTCAATGCCATGGTTGTTGGAGAAATGATGTTGGTTTGGGAAGATTTGAGGAAGACCGCTGTAGTTATTGTTTTTGCAGAGTGCTTTAATGTGATGTATTGATGTTAAGGCAGTTGAGTGTAGTCTGGTGGTGTAATTGTTTGGCACCGTGGGAATGGCAGGTTGATGGTATGAGAGGTTTGTAGGCACTGTAACAACAGTGCAGTGTAGTTTTGTGGTGACTGTCTGGTCAGGTCGAGTGGGATTGAAGTGTTTGTTGAGGTAGCAGTTGTGATATAGATGTAGCTGCATATGAATGTATCAAGTAGATGGCGTGAATTAGCTTATGAATGTAAGTGAATGATGTGAAAGGCAATTGAAAGGCAAAGGGGTGCACTGTTTTGGCTGTGGGTTGCTAGAAATTGTTGCAATATGTATGGTGCAGGCAACAGTATTGTAGTAAGGCCGGGAGGTGGGATTGTGAGGAAGTGTTTGTTGGTTAGCAACGTTGTTTGAGTGATGGCGGCAAGAGGGCGGTTGAAGTTGTTGTAAGGCAGTGCATAATTATGTGCACACAACAGTGGTAGAAGATGGTTGCAAACAATGTTATGGAATTTGAGTGATGGTCAGGGAAGTATTGATTGTGGTATATGTGGTTAGTGTTGGGGAGATGGCAACAGTGGGATGAAGGTGGACAGTGGCTGGTAACAGGCAGTGGGTATTTGTATGTAACAGTGGCTGGTAACGGTCAGCGAAAAATGATGACGCAACAGTGGAAGGTGGCGATACAGTGCACAGTTGCACCTTTCAACTCGGATGATAGAAATAAAATTAAAGCAAATTCCCCGGCAACGGTGCCAAAAACTTGTTCGATTTGATGAACTGGGGTTGAGAAGCAATTGGGTGGTCGAATCAGGGATTGGCAAGGACAGTGATGATTTGGGTGGGTTGCAGAGGAGATGAAGTGTGTGATGTGCATTTAGTTGCAGAGGCGAGTTAGGAGCAGGTAGTTGGCCAGAGGTACTTGCAGTATTGTTTATGATAGGGGGTATTGTGGTGGTATGGTTTTGTAACTAAGCTGATGTGATGAAGGTGAACTGCGGTAATTGCTATCAGGTGAGGGTGTTTTGATGTTGCTATCGTGATTTGGAGATGGCGATGAAGGTAATGTTCTCTGGTTGGTAGTTTTTTACGTATTAGGTCTATAGAATGTGTTGATTGAGGTGGAAGAAGAGGAGGACAGGGTGATGATGGTTGGTGGGTAGGCCTGTCAAACGGGTTGGGTTGGGTCGAGTTTGATCCAACCCATTTATGACTCATTCTCTTTTATTCATTTATGACCCAACCCACTTAATAAGCAACCCATTTAACCTACTTGAAAAATTAAATTAAATTTGCCTAATCAAAAAAAAAATATAAAATAATTCTAATTTTTATGTTTTGAGATCCGACAAAAATTTAAAATTTTAATTCTAATTTTCATCAAAATTCAAATATGGGGATGAGGTAACTTATTATTTTCTAAGTACAACTGTCAGTCCCCTAGGAGAACTACAGTGTGCGTTCACCCGATAAAGTATCCGAATGTTCCATACTATCCGTAATTTAGGTGGTAGTTAATCGGTCGAAGTCCCGCCTGATTCCGAGTTAGAGCGAAGGAGTTATTACAGTCTGAACAAAAAAACAGCGGCTTCTGCACTAGGCGGAGTTCAATATGCAGATGTGGTAGCCTATTATTTTCTAAGTACAACTGTCAGTCCCCTTAGAGAACTACAGTGTGCGTTCACACGATGAAGTATCCGAGTATTGCATACCGTCTGCAATTTAGGTGGGAGTTGATCGGTCGAAGTCTCGCCTGATTCCGAGTTGAAACAAAGGAGTTATTGCAGTCCGAACAAAAAAAAATAGCGGATTCTGCACTAGGCGGAGTTCAATATGCAGATGTGGTAGCCTGTTATTTTCTAAGTACAACTGTCGGTCCCCTTAGAGAACTACAATGCGCGTTTATACGATGAAGCATTCGAGTGTTCGATACTGTCCGTAATTTAGGTGGGAGTTGATCGGTCGAAGTCTCGCCTGATTCCGGATTGGAACGAAGGAGTTATTGCAGTCTAAATAAAAAAATAGCGGCTTCTGCACTAGGCGGAGTTCAATATACAGATGTGGTAGCCTGTTATTTTCTAAGTACCCCTTGGAGAACTACAGTGTGCGTTTACACGATGAAGTATCCTAGTGTTCCATATTGTCTGTAATTTAGATGGGAGTTGATCGGTCGAAATCCCGCCTGATTCCGAGATAGAACGAATGAGTTATTGCAGTCCGAACAAAAAACTAGCGGCTTTTGCACTAGGCGGAGTTCAAATATGAGGATGTGGTAGTCTGTTATTTTCTAAGTACAACTGTCAGTCCTCTGAGAGAACTACAGTGTGCGTTCACACGATGAAGTATCCGAGTGTTTCATACTGTCCGTAATTTAGGTTGGAGTTGATCGGTCGAAGTCTCGCCTGATTTCGAAGTAGAACAAACAAGTTATTGCAGTCTGAATAAAAAAATAGCGACTTCTGCATTAGACGAAATTCAAATATGCGGATGCGGTAGCTTGTTATTTTCTAAGTACAACTGTCACTCTCCATGAAAAAGTATAATGTATGTTCAAAATTCTTATTTTTTAAATTTACACTGAAATTTAATGTTTTTAATAAATGGATAAATGTGTTACCCATTTATAACCCTTTTAAAAATGGATCAATACAACGCATAACCCATTTAATAATATTCATAAATGGGTTGACCCAATCCAAGTAGCTAAATTGTTTGGACCTATCCCGTAACCATCCTAGAATCTGGCAATCATCTCAAGTCCAAGACTTGCGACTGATAACATCCTGTGCATCGCAACTCAATGATCAACGTTCTTTCTCCTCACAATGAATTCCTTTGTTTTAGTTCTATATCTATGGTCCTCTTCGTTTCCATCATCAATTTCGAAGCTTTGTTGACGAAGTTTTCTAGTTCGATTCCCTTATTCTTCATCCCATTAAAGATTAAACCTTTGTCCTCAGATCTAGTTTCGGGCGATTGAAAATTAGCATCTGAACTCAGAATTAATCGCGATGATGAGATTCCATTTTTCCTTTGCGTCCTTTTTGAAATTAACTTGCCAGTATTGGTTATTACCATTAAATCCTGTAGAAGCATAAGAAAATGAAACGCCAAAATTTGGTACACAAAGCCTTTACGTTTGCAGATCTAGTGATTTAATGAAATCCCAATCCATTCTCCTACCTCAAGAAGATTCAATTATCTTCCTTCTTCTTCAGTTTCGCATCCTTCCGCTAGGGTTTCTCCTCCCAAATTTAATTCGCTAAATCATACCCAAGCCGCCGATCAAAATCTCGTAGATTGAAGCGGTTTTGTATGGAGATCAGATTCTTGTTTTAGATGTGAGGATGTTTCGCACTTTGCTAGAGATTGTCGAGCCCATATTCGTTGCTTCAGATGCGGTCTTCTAGGTCATAAAAAGAATCGGTGCTTGAGGAATTCGACGGTTTTGGTTGCTGGAAGCAAATCACAGCTGAGTATCGCTGACCATGGTTTTCATTTCGTTCTGAAGAGCATGAAACTTAAGCGTATATTACTTGAAGAGCATGAAACATAAGCGTATGTTACTGGATCAATTATGGGTTCAGAGATTTGAGGGCATCGAGCTTTTGGAGGATCTTTTTATGCATTTTGATGCTACTAACTTTGTCAATACAGGTATGAATTATAAAGCTAAATTTGATGACACAAAAATTAATTCCAATGCTGCCAGTTTCAAAGATGTAAAATTTTCTAATTTTAGATCGAATGATGTGGGTTTAGATGAGATGTTGGATATCTATACTAATGTCTTGGGGTTGAATACTATGGATCTTTCGGACTCAATGCTTTTAGATCCATCTGTAATCAATTTTATTTCAAAATCTGAATGCCATGAGACAGCTTCTGGTTGTGACGTTCAAGAGCAATTGGTTGATCGAGATTTGGATAGTTTTGTTTACATTAATGGCAGAGAGTGCTTCTGGTTGTGACATTCAAGAGCAATTGTTTGATCGAGATTTGGATAGTTTTGTTTACATTAATGGCAGAGAATGCTTCTGGTTGTGGCATTCAAGAGCATTTGTTTGATCGAGATTTGGATAGTTTTGTTTACTCAATGGCAGAGAGTGTAAAGCAAGTGGAGGTACTGATATCACAGATGGCTCTGTTTTGTTGAATAAAGATTTTGTCAATGCTGCGGGAGATTGCTCTCCGGCCATGGAGAAAGTTAACGATGTTGAATTGTTGGAATTTTCAAACTGCTTGGTTGTTTCTTGTTCAGATGTTGACTATGTGCTCAAAGAAGATACAGTGATTAAATTTGTTATTTGTAAAACTGTGTTTGGTGATCTTGTGACTGCTGAATCCAGAGAAAGGGATATGGTCAATATGTGTATGACTATGCTTGAGCACAGTGCTGTGATGATTAGCAGTTTAGAAGATAGGGTCGTTGACTATGTGAATTCCGTAGCACAGGGGACAGTGATGTTATGTTCAGTTTCAGAGAAAGAGAATGATTTTGAAGTAGTGGAAGGTTCAAAGCGTTTAAATGTTTCTTGTATAGGATGTTGATTGTGAGCATATGGATGATACATTGGACAGGGTCTGTATGTGCATAACTGTGCATGAGCACAGTACAGTGAGGTTGAGCAGTCCAGGTTATAGGGTTGTGGACTTCATGAAATCTGTGGTGCAGGGATATGTGGATGAGCACATCAAACAGGGGATGATTAGTTGTTTTGTCGAAGGTAGATGTGGTAGACTCATTGGGCATGGGTTTGGCAAATCAGGCCTTGTGTGTTGTCTTTGGGTTGGGTGACAATAATGTGAGAAACAATATGGAGGATTTTGTGTTAAAGCAGAGTCTGGATAAGCCTAATGAACTGGAATTGTATGTTCAACGAAAAGATAAGGGCCGATTTATTGTAGATGTGTGTTCTACTTTGATTGGAGAAGTCGGTTCTGAACAGACCGTTTACTATCATACGTAGGTTTCAGATTTATGTTGTATTACTGTCTTGCATCTATAGATATATTTCCACTTTCTCCTAACCATGCTTGTGAATCGACTCATGCATCCAAATCTGGTAGAAGAAATAGAAGTTATTCAACAGTTAGTATTAGGAGAAGTCATCATTTAAGACTTAAAGCTTTTAAGTTTTATGCATGAGGGTTGATGATATATTGAGGAATTATTATGGTGTTTGTTGTTTTGGAGACCGTACGTGGTTTGAGCAGATGCGGTATGTTATTTTGAGACGTTTTAGCTATGATTGGTGAGGTCGAGGTTGTGGAACTTGTTATAGACGGCTGTTTATCTTTTGGAGACATTCCAGGTTTTAGTTTCTTGATAGAGTTGTTTGTTTAGGGAGACTCTTTAGTTTCATAGGTTTTTGGAGGGTTTTTATTATTTTTCTTTTTATGTAGATGGGTTTTTTCCTCCTACCAGCTATGCTTGTTGGCAGCTCATTTTCTAACTGTGATATATAATACATGCATATACATACACATACATACGTATACATACATGCATGCATCATACATGTATATAACAGATTTCTGTGTCCGTGCACCCTCTCTCTCCTCTACTACAGTGGGTCACACATTTCTTTCAAAAATGAAATCCCAAACCATTGTTGAGCAAACTTTTGTTACCCGTGTTCATTGCAATTAATCAACGGGGATAAAGAAATGAAAGAATTATTCCACCCTTTATATTAAAGAATCAGGGACCAAATTGAAAGAAATATCGCACCCTAAACCATTATTTTGGAGTTCCTCTCTTAGAAAAGAGGAGCTCACACACACCCTCCATAGTGTGCTTGCCTTTTTCATTGCATATGACTTTTCGTATATATACAGATTAAAAACATATATAAACGTACACACACACATATATATTAAGAAATAAGTATAGCAATTTTAAACATTTAGCTGGCTACGTGGGCAATTAAGAAATTAATTAATTAATTTTAAAACAAAAAATTCATTAAAAGAATAATTAGTTTAAATTAAAAGATATTATGACCCATCTAAGTGGCTCATTAAATCATTAGTATGGATAACATTCAAATACCAAATACGTTCTCTCTATGATCGATGTAAAGTAAAGGGAATTTATCTTGGGAAGATCAAAGAAAGAACCTCTTCTTCTTCTGTAAAGAATTCTTCTAATAACCCCAAACTTAATCTATGCAAAAAATGTGTACTGTACATCTATGTTTACAAGCCAAAGTTCTAGCACACGAGAGCCGAAGTATATACTTTATTTGATACAAACTCTATTTTTTTGAGGATCCATAGTAATAATGAGAAAGATGTCTACATATTCGACCAAATCTATCGAGAATATTATAGTCTAAGAAATCAGTCCGGATTAGCTTACTAATAGGATGACGCGACACAATACAAATTTTAAATTTTGACAAGGATCTAATAAGAAGAATGACTGGGATTATGGTATCAAATTTCTTAGCAATGGTACATATAAATTTTGTTACATTTTATTCCTTATTACCAAAGATATTTTTAGTAAACCCTAAAAAATGGAAGATTTGTTTATAACTGATTTATATCGATTCCCGCTACCCGTCCTATATTCCTTATTCTATATGCATCATCCATTTGAATATGCATTCCTTTCTTACCTTAAAAAGGTTTTCATTTATTTTTCTCAATAAAAAAAAGATAAAGGGGGAATGCGAAAGAATGAAACAGGAACAAAAAGTATCCATTCTCTAATGGATATGACAGAGGTCTTCTAAACATTTAGTATAGGTTCAATCCTATTGGACGCAACTTTTTTCCATCTATTTTAAAGTGGCGATACCAAGAACCGTTTTATATAATGATTTGAATCAGAAATAATTCACAATAAAATTAGAGTTATAAATTAATGTTTGTTCTTCAGGTAGAAACAGTTCAGTGTGCTCCTGAATAGTTTCCTTCAAAAAGGTTTCCGCTTTCTCGGTAAATGTATCGGTAGGAAGATACAATTTTTTGAAATTGAGGTTTATTCATTTTTAAGTAGTAAGTAACTTAATGAGAAATTTCTTTATACGTCCATATGCATTCGTGTGTAATTCATATAAACATAGTTCATTTAATTAAAAAGAATCATATAAACATTGTTCACTTAATAAATATATAATTCAACCTATAATACGTTTAGTACTTAATTAATACATAATTCATTTAATTACAAAACTTGGTTACTTTTTACAAAAGTCATATATAATTCATTTCTATAACACATTTACATTTCTATATTTCATACCATAAAACTTAGTTCACTTGATTAGTTTTTATAAAATTTACCTAATTTAATAGATTTAGTTATTTTATAGATAATTTAGTCAACTTAGTTCAAATTTTATAATAATTAGTTAACATAGTTAATTTTTATAAATTTAGTTAAATTTTGTAAAACTTATTTAAACTTTTATAAAACTTAATTAATTGTTATAAAATTAAGTTAATTTTTATAAACTTGGTTATTTTTACAAAAATTTTACTAATTCTTATTAACAAAATTGTGAATTTAGTCAGTATTATTAATAAAGTTTTAAATTTAGTCAGTTTTATGGAAGTAAAAACTTTTACAAACTTAATTTTATAGAACTTAGTTCACAAATTTTATGGAAGTTAATCTTTTACATAGCGTAGAGGTGGAGCTTTGGCGCAACAGTTAGGTCACCCGTATGGTGATTTGGACGTCCAGGTTCGAGTCCTGAAAACTGCATGTTCGTGGTGCGAGGAAAATGCTACGTACATTATCGACCTCTCTAGAGCCCGCTATCATGCGGGGGCTTCGTGCACTGCGTTCCACCTTTAGTTTTATAGAACTCAATCAAATTAGTTGAAATTTAAAAATCTTAGTTCATAAATTTATCAACGAATCAATATGACCATGTAGCGACATCGAGAACAACAATAAGCTTAGGTTACCCGGGCTAGTTGTTAATTTTGATTTTTTATAAAAACTTATAACATTGATTTGTCTTTTGATAAATTTTGCTCAAACTGAACAGGACAAACAAAAAAGTATATAATATCGACGTAACCCTTTTCCCTTCAGAACTTATTATGCAACTTATTGGAACAAAAAAATAATAAAAAGTGTGGCCTTGCAGGAAGATGTGAAAACCAGAGTACCTAGGTGTCAGATGCTTAAAGATCTTACATGTCATGGGCCAGAATTTTGCCAAGTACTTTGAGCTATACGTAAATTTAGAACTTACACACAAATAAAATCCTTAATACGTACCTTTTACACTTCAATTGTGTTAGATGGAAAGATCTGTGGAAGAATCAACAAAGGAGGAGCTGAGTATTGCAACAACCTTATCAATGAGCTGAAATCGAAAGGTTTTGGTTCAACACAAAAATATTTACACATAAACTTAGCATGTACATCAACGTAATAAAAAGATTCTTAGATGTTGCTGTGATATGTGTTTCCAGGTTTGGAACTATTTGCAACATTATTTCACTGGGACGTTCCTCAAGCACTAGAAGACCAATAAGTCGGCTTTCTCAGCCCATTAACTGTGTAAATTTAATCATAACTTCATGATGTATTGTCATTTAAGTAGTAATAAGCTATTAGTGTGTATATACGCAGTCAGTCCATTATATCAAGTTTTACATAGTTTTATATCAGTAGAAAATCTATATAATTACTTTTAGAAAAAATATGTGTGTCGTTCCAGGGACTTGTCCCAAGAGCAATAAACCTTCCTAACAAACATAAATCTACAGTCTGCCTCAATCGTATCTCTAAACAGTACATGCATTTCTCGTTATCTACTAATTGTAATGTATTTTAATATGCAGTCTTATGATAACTTCATACTTATAGGGATGATTCCAAGAACCATGCAGAACTCTGCTTTAAGTTATTTTGGGACAGGGTGAAGCATTGGAGGACAATAAATGAGCCATGGTCGTCCTTTCCTTCTATGTTTAGTAAAGATTAATACTTACATTTGTTATGAAAAGATATAATAGAACTACTAATTGAAGTTTCATGCAATTAAGCAATGAGTTATAATAAAATATGTAAATCCTACTGTTTTAATTGTGCAGCAAATTGCGCAACTTTCATCTTGCAGTTATTTGCAGAAGTTGTCACTTCTTCGCCTTGGAAGAGATCAACTACTCTCTCATGATAGTCCATTGCCTTCTCCATATTCTATCTTGCTCATATAGCTCTCGAGTATCCTATAAACAACACATTTACATTGCAGTTATCATGCTAACATTTTAGCAACATTCATTCAGAAACTTATGGAATAATACCATACGAGACTAGCTGGAAGATCTAAACAAATAATCATAACAGGAAACATTAATTTTGAAGATATACTGTGCAATTGTTTCTTTTAACAATCCCGAATTTCAAACACTTCATATTTAAATATTTGAATCATAGATTTAATGTGATTAAATTGATTTAATAACATTGTTAACCCTTTTTAATAATAACTAATTATGATGGTAATCTTGTTTTTGAAATTTGTTTATAAAAATAAAAACTTCAAAGAAATACAGATAATGTTATGACTATTTTGAGTAAATGTTTAAAACGTTATTATAAGTATTTTAAAAATATTTTTAAGTATATATAGTTTTCTAAAAATGTTATGACTATTTTATTGAAGTGTAAATATCTTATGTAATATAATATTTTTTAAATTGTTTAGTTAAATATTTAGTTTTATAAATAAATTAATATATTTATATTTTTCTTGAATATACTCCGGAGAACCTGGCGGATCGGTAAACTTTTAAGGGGAATTTATATACCATAGAAATTATTTATTATATTATAATGTATACTTAATAAATGGTTCGCTCTTTTAAGGGTAAAACCAATCTGGTGATTCGGTTGGTCTCAGAAGGTTTGGTTATATATCATACATATTTCTTTAGTATTTCATAACAAACGTATGTATGACTTGTGGTTTTATATTTCTCTTATTTACATGGGTGCTCTTCCAAGTATTCTGGGAAAGACGTGTTTTCATTGATATTCTTTGGAGTTTCTAGAGACGAGCTGATGATTCCATTCACCTACCGTAGTATTTTTATTTTTGCTGCATTACTACATTATATATATCAGCATATGTGAAGACATGTTGTTATAATTGTCCGGACCGATGATAATACTTATGATTGTAACTTTGAAATGCTATATATCTTAGAGTAACAGTTTGCATTGGCTTTTGATCGGTGCAATCAATGCCCCGCTATAATCCTACTATATCCCTAGCGGATTTCTACCGCTATGATTTTTTCATGTAACTCCAAATATAGCCTTTCTGTTTTAAGTCCTGCTATTTTCGCTATATCTTCTTTAAAAAAATGAATTGAAAAATGACATGTATACATTATAAAATTTATGAAATTAATTTATTTAATTGAATTTTTAATATATTTTCAAAAATGAAAATACTCTAATATTCTACTAAAGTCAATTATATTATATAACAGTTTTACGTTTATTTACAGTATATTTGCACATGTTTTTATTTAAAATTAATTATGTATTAAGTATAATTCAATTGAACGTCAACATTTCATTTAAATACCATTTATATATTTGTAAAAACATTAAATATGAGTTTGGTATGCTATTTTAGAGTCATCCACTCTATCCCACTATATCCTCGTTCTATCCCAACTATGACTTTTTTCACCTCCACCGCATTGAATCTACCGAACGCTTTAACTGCACAACTTTTAATATCATATGTTACTATTCCATTGTGAAATTCTAATGTTGTGTTCTCTTCTTTATTCTATTTCCTTTTATTTTACTTTACCCTAACAATTTCATCTTCCAAGCACTAGTGTGTTCGGCAGATGAATACCGTAGATGTATTAATTTCGACATTTAGGGGGCCGAATATCGTTACATTTCCTAAAGCATGTGTTTTTGCCTATTTAATGAACAATTAATTATGACGGTAAAATTATAATATGTTTCAAATTTTGATCCATAATATTTTCTACATCCAACTATTTACCTTGCTATATCGGTAGCCATATTTAATCTACCAATATCAATAAAAAGGTTTACTACCTGATTCAGAGCAGTCGCCACATTTGCATGTAAAAGAAATAGACAATTTATAGGGAACATAATTGATATAATGAATTGTATAATGTTGCAACATAATCAAATTTATTATAAAGAACAAGTATTCTGAAATCATACTATAGTAAATTTAAGGAGAACAGGTTTAATAAGAATGTGAATCTGTGAAGTTTTTTTTTTGAAAAAAGGAAAACATAGGCCCAAGGCCCATATTTATATAGCTTAAAGATATTACGAAATAATCTTACATAACAAAAGAAAACCCTAGCCTCATCTCATTCCTATTCTCTTTAGAATTTAGGGTTAAAACTTTACTTCTGGTTAATGGCGATTTCCCAAATCGCTTGCTTCTCTTTTAGACTTTTTTCCATGGAGGCCTTAGCTGCTTTAATTTTGCAATAATACTCTCTGATGCTTCAACTTGTTCTCGATATTTCTAGATTTCTTGTACTTTGGTTATTGAGGCAAAGACGATTATTAGCTTGAGCTTTGTTGTTTTCTCCTATACTCTATTCGGGTATTGGATAGAACTAGTTATTCAATAAGCTTCCATAGTGACTATTACCAATTCTTTGAAGTAGATCTGCATCCTAGAACTTTTTCTTTATTTGCAAAGTTCGATTATCCTTTTTCGATTAATGGATTGAGCGGTAGTTCTCCTTCAAGTCAGGTTTATCAATCTCCTCCCCCTTTTCTTTTGGTTATATCAATATTCTTGTATTAATATCAGCTGTCATATATTTGCAAGGATCCTACCTAGCTTGGGGCAATGTACGGTCGCCTTCATGGTTTCTACTAGGGCGACTATGCATTCATTAAAGTTGTAGCATTGGGAAATCTAAGAAGAGAATTCCCTGCTTTGTAAGTAATTGTCCCTTGCAAGTTTTTAAGGATAATATGTTGTATTCTATTTTGATGTTTACCATAATCGAAAGCAATCTATGTTTAACCCTTGTGTAGTCTATTGTTTCTTTCTTTCCAAATGGAATATACGATAGTAGTTAAAACAATATATGCATTAGTGAAGCCTTTTTTGCTAGCTTTGAACATTTTTTGGATATGTTGGATGTTTTCTCTAATGTTTTGTAAGGCTTGTTGTTAATTGAGTCTTAACTTATTTTTGGTAACGAACCATATATGTCTTGAGTAGTTGCAGTCGAAAAGTGAATGGTTTATGCTTTTTGGTTCACTATTACCAAAGAGACGGTTGATTTTACCATTTTTATCCCATTATATACATTTATGTTTTGTTGGTAAACGATTTATAATAACACAGTATGCACAATATGTCATCTTTGGACAGTCTGCTTTATTCTAGATTGCTTAATGCCATTCAACTTCCATTTCTTCTCCAATTATGTATTCTTAAGTATTTTTAAAAGATAACTTTTCCTTAATTGCTAATTTGCAAATCCAACTGTCTTCTTTGATACTTGGATCAATTTCACTTGTGTTGATTGTTGTGTAGAAATGGATGCTGCTAGTTGTAATTGCATATTCCAAGTTGCACTTGGTACGATACTTTCTACTTTTTCATTTATTCCCCCAAGCCGATACAAGATTGATCCAGCCTAGTAAGTTGATCAAGGATTGCCTATTGATCCAAGGATCAAACCATAGGCTGGTTTGCCTATCATCCTTAAACTTCATTTCTATTGGTTTTACCCTAGTTTCTCTGCATTTTAAAATACTTTTCCAAGTATAAGGGTGATTTTTTGTCCACTGGCGTTGTCTAAAAGTTTTTGTTTAACATATTTGGCTTTCATCCATTTTGCTCAAAGTGTTTTTCCTTTAATGAATTTCCAGAATAGTTTGAAGTTGCAGGCTGCACTTAAATCTTTAAAAAAAATTAGCCCTAGTCCACCTTCTCTCTTTGTTTTTGTTACTATACTCCAAGCAATTTTGTGATGTTTTTCTTTCCATATAAATTTTTTACTTAATCTTTTTATTTTTTCCATTGCACTTGCTAGAATGTTGTGAGATTATAGCTAGTACATGATAATAGCTGTGATGAGTGTGTAAATGAGTTTAATTCTGCCTTTTATTGAAAGTAGATTGTTAGACCAATTATCTAACCTATTCTGGATAATGTCATATAGCCTAGCATAGTCTGTGTCTTTTATCTGATTCACACTCAGAGGAAGACCCAAATATTTAACTAACAATTCATTTTCATGAAATTTTAAAATTCTGAGAATCTCGTCCTTTCTGCTGCATGCTTTATTGAAGTACATATTTCTTTTGCTTTCATTAATTTGCAACCTATCATTGATTTTTAGACTGTCAAATATTTTTCTTATGATTTTAGCATCATGTGAGTCTGTATTTAAAAAGATCAATAGGTCATCTGCATATAAAAGATGAGTAATGCATGGGACAGTTCTGTTTATAGGTTTCAAATTTTTATTTAACTGCTTCTTTTCCATTTGTAAGGAAAAATATTCCATAGCTATAGTAAAGAGGTAAGGAGAAAGAGGTTCCCCTTGCCCGATTTTCCTATTGCTATATATAAATCCACAAGGAGATCTATTTACTAGAATGGAATAAGTAATATTGTTCATGCACACTTTAACTAACTTAATTTTTTATATGAAACCCTAGTTGTCTCATCATACAAATAATAAAATTCCTATTAATTTTATCAAATGCCTTTTGAAAATCTACTTTTATTCACATATTATTTCTGCCACCTCGATTAAAAATTCTAAGCATCTCATGTGCCATAAGAGTGTTTTCAACATTAAATCTTACTGGTATAAAAGCAATTTGGTTTTCTAAAATCAAATATTTTTGAAATATTTATTCTATTACTCAAAATAGTAGCTATAATTCTATAAATGAAGTTACAACATGTTATGGGTCTATAGTCCCCTAAACAACTTGGTAATTTCACTTTCAGTTCTGTTATCTTCTGATGGTCTTTAAATTAAAGCTTCATCTTGTTAAAACAATTCTTCTACATCAAATGATGGTATAATCCTACATATCTTTGAAAATCACAAATAATATCAAAGATATGTCCAAACAAAGGTATAAATAGATTTAAGAAAAAAAACTATGTTGACTAAAACTAAGCAAGTTTATAAAACATGGACAGTTGGTAATATCTTGGAAATTTATGGTTAAGTCCAAATTATAAAGTTGTTTGCATCTTACTTCAAGAATAACCAGTTGAATACTTGAATCTCTAAAGTAGATTTTCCTTTTACTAGAAATAGAATTAGCCGTGTTATGCCCAAGGGGGTAGAATGTTCCTACTTTCCTTCAATGTAAGATTGTTAGCATGGATTTATTATTTGCATACACCGGTCCATGAATGCATCATATCTTAATAAACAGCTTGTTGATTGGGGACGTGTGGTCAACGTGTTATGACTAACCCTAATAATTACTTTCCTAAATACGAACCTTAGAACAGCCTCTGGTAACTGACATCCTCTCCCCCACACAACCCCAGTCAACAAGCTGTTTATTAAGATATGAAGGAAAGTAGGAACATTCTACCCCCTTCTTCTTCTAACGTTAATAAACCGTTCCATGAATGCATCATATCATCGCTCATATTGAGCCTCTATTTTATTAAGTGACATGTGTAATGTTTTACACTATTAATACGACACTTACGCTACAATGCAGTATTAACGTTTTCTTATTATTTGGGAGTTAGGTTTCATTGTAGTTTCGAGCATTACAATTGTCGATTATTTACTACATCCTGTGACTACGCCCAGTCTTGGGATTAGTATAACATTATGACACTTAAACTAAGGGATTGACATAGTTTTCAGTCTTTGCCATCATCTACAATTTGAGAGCCTGATATTCCCTTGATTTTTCTTTATTCTCTGCTTTTCCTCTTGGTAGTCTGAATTTTATCACGAGGGCATCCCATTCTAATCTGGGCGTTACGTCCCCTTGCTTTCAATATTTCCCATGGAAATGTGGATGTAACACTTGCTCATCGTCTACAATGATCGCAGATTTGTGTAGACTTGTCATTGTTCATATGCGATTTGCGCTTCTTGTCACTTCTATCTATTCCTTCCTTTCTTTTATTTGGTAGAAGAATTCTTACTAGTCGCTTTTGCATTTAATGCTCATGTATTCATTTCATTCCCTCATTGAGCCACTTTCTGGATTACTGTTGAACTACACCTTTCGCTTTCCTAGGAAAATATGTCTTAATTTTTGTATTCATTATTTTAGCTACTAATCGATTGACATGTCGCAAATTCCTTCATCATTTCGATCATGTAATCGGCATTCAAATTAAGGTACTTATATATTTCCTTCATCTATTCATTGTTCCTTTTTTATGCTTTTATCCAAGAAAGGAGAAAAAGGAAAGAAACGAAAAAATCAACATCTGTAAATCGATTTCATCCGCGAATTTCGATTTTCTTTAGATTGAAGTAATATCTTACTTTTATTTTTTTTCCGTTTCATTTTTTAGTTTAGTATTATAATTAATCTTAAGATTCTGAAATGGCTTCTTCTTCATCTTTCCCATACTTTTGTCCTCTGAAATTATTCGACTGGGAGAGGCTGAAAGCATCTTAAATAAATTTGGATTCATAGGTTATGAGGTTAGAATATCTAAACCACAAGAGCGTACTAACATTCCCCTAGTAGGTTTCACTCCCTCACACCTAAACATATATGATGTAGGCTTTATCTTCCCCTACACCCAGTCCTTCGTCAATGGTTGTCCACCATTGATCCCATGCCCATTCAACTCGCCCCTCTTTATTATACTCTTGTGAAAGCCACCTTTATCCTTTATACCGAGAATGGTTATGACCTTAGTTGTAAGGAGCTTCGGTTTCTGTTTGATATTAACAAAAGTCCTTCAAGGGCCCCGTTGGTTTCTTTTATGCTTAAGCCAAAAAATCAGTTTTTCTAGACATCCCCTGAAAGTCCCGTGGATGGGCTGATTTGTACTTATTTATTTCAAACTTAGATAACTTTACTTCTTCTTTTCTTCAACATCCCACTCACATTGCTTTTCTGAGGAGGACATCAAATCGTATGAATGCAGAAATCACATTCTAGGATTAGATGCAAAGGAGAAGGAAATAATCTTTATTGAAGATATGCTTAAAAGACATAACTTTCTACGCCTAAATTACATATTTTTTTTCTCACAATATTTTTAAGCCTTCTCCGAATTCAACTGAGTTTAAGGGTATTTTTTGCTAACAATATATTTTATGTTTATCTTTTTTTGATTTCGTCGGAAGCATCTTCGAATCTTGACACTTTCTTTTTTCTTTTATATATAGGTAAAATGAATGCTAAAGCCCTGAAAGAACTTTATAGTAAACCATTGAAGGGGCATACCCAAAGAGGGAGCTTGATCTAATACCAGTTTCGACAAGAGTCCCAAAAAATTAGTCGCTTCCACTCCTTCTCCCCCTTTGACGGTTTCTCCCATTTCTTCTTCGGTAGCTCTTCCTATTTACGATATTCAATATTTGCCTCTGCCCGAGGGTGCCATATATGACTTAGCTAAGAAAGTAGGGAAGACAACACTTGATACATTTCTTTGCATTGCCTTGTCTTTCCCATCTCGCCTTACCCTTCATTTCCAGATATCTCTCCGTCTGCGCTTGCATCCGAGATGGAAAAGTCTTGGTCCTATGTGAGTATTATTATTTTATTTTTAATATTTTTGGTTAGTTACTTATCTAATTTCCCCATACCTGCTATTTCTTTTTTTCCTTTTTCTAGCTTGTCGCTTTGACGATAGAGGTGCAGAAGTGGGAAGGCAAGCATGTAGTTACTCTTGCTCAGATTGCCAAACTTGAAATGGATCTCACTTTTACTATTTCTAAGAAGACAAACATCGCTTCTGAAAAGGCTAAAATTAAGGAAGATTTTAAAGTATTCTTGGAAAAGATTGAAAAGGATTCCAAATCGACTATGGAATCCCAAGCCTTGAAAGACCACGAGTCTAAAGGAAAAGGAGAAAGAGCTGACAACGGCACAGGGAGTGTTAAAAACAGCACAGGAAGATCTTAAGAAGAGCACTTCCACGGTAACATAGAATCTATATGCCTCAGCTTTATGCTAATGTTCAGGACGAGATCAAGCTTGATTTTCTAGGGGATCGGGACGTGATTAATGATGTTAGCGTCGGGCCCAATGGAAGGAAGAGTTCACTATAGGGAAGGCTGCTCCTTTTGCCTCTTTGCAACAAAATGGGGGTGATGAGCTTGAAGATGGCAAGGTGCTTAAGGATGCCAACGTGGCCAAGGAGTCTGGGCGCTCTTTTACTCGTCATGTAATTACACAAACCTTATTTTGTTGTTGTTTTATGAATGGCTATTTTTTCTTTGTTTTTTTTGTTTTAGTCTTCTAAAGAATTTTTTTTACTAAACTTCTAAACAAAAGCAAAGACATGATCAATATCCAAGCCTTAGATCACTTTGGTGTTACGGCTATTTGTAGGCAAAAGAAAGAATTAGACGAGTCTTTTACCAAACTCAGGGATGAGACCCAAGGTTTGCTTTCTAGGATTGACTAAGTAATTCAGGAGAAAGAATACCCTCAACGAGTGTGTGCTATGCCGATGGCAATATATCGTAGCAAATAGCTCTTTCTCGCTTGATAACCCCCCACTCGGACTGGTTTCGGCTTAGAATTACAAATTTATACAAGGGTTGAATCTTTCATCCATTTTCATTTCATGCATGTTTCTTTTGTACATGGGTTTGTCGAATTAATATAGTTAATAATGGATATATGCATTTCGATTATGCTTGAGTCAATTTTTGTTTTTAATAATTAGGTTGGCTCTTATGAAGCATTGCATGAATTTAATTAAGCTTTTGACCATGACATTCCTTCTATTCCCATTCAGATGACACAGGCATGTCTGACTTTGGGGTTGAGGAAAAGGATCCTTCTACGGCTACTAAGGTAGAGGCTATTCATCTTATGATCAAGAATGGAAAGCTTGAAAAGTATTTAGTGCTTGTTCATAAGGAGCTTAAGGCAGCAAAAGATGCGCTGAACCACCAACATCAACTTAACACCACAGTACACATCAGGCTTAATGCTGCCAAGTCAAAGTTAGGCGAGATGCGGCAAAGAATGAAAGATCGAAAGAAGCTTTATGGGATTTTTATGAGAATAAGACTGCACAGCATAAGCAAAACATTGAGGATATGTTTGTGGAGATTTTTCGTCTAATTAGAAGGAAAGAGGTCGTTGAAAGCTAGGAGGAGGTTGTGGTACCTCGTTTGGATACGATTTCAACTCATCTTGCACATACTAGGCCTTCTTCGACGACTGATTGCACGTGGATAGTGGAGCCGAGGGTACCCTCCCCTATGAAGGATGAAGGATGGAAGACTAACTCCCTTAGATGTTCTGGTGGTTTTTCTATAAATACTAAGAAAACTAAGACTTAGCTAATTGATACTTTGGAAAATACAAGGAAGGAGGCCGTACTAAGAATTTATGAGCTCGAGGGCTATTTGAGTAGAATTCAGGATAGGATCACCTCCTTCTTGGAAAAACTTAGATGGGAGAACACTGAGAGTAAGAAGGGATAGATTCTCTTCCAGTGCATCGGGGATGTCCTTAGATATTTGTATCCTTCACTTGATTAGAATTTCTTCTGTAATATTGTGGGTTTTGAAGTTACTATGAAAGGATCAATAGATCATTAGGTTGGAGCTTGTTACGACCCTAGAAGGACTTTCTCTATTAGTTCAGCTCCGCCTTTAGCTACTATGTCTTAGGTGTCTTATGGTAGTATTATTGGAACTTTTGTTGGAAAATGATTTTGTAAATTTACATCGTTGGACGTTATACTTGGGGTTGTATGTATATTATCTGAATTGAGATTTCTTTGCGAAGTTTGTAAGTTTCTTTTATTTACTTTATATGTTTATACTTAGCTTTAATTTCAATCTGTGTGGGCCATTTGATTTTCAGCCTACTCCTTTCGATCAAGACCTGAAGGTGGCCATTTTCGAAATGAAGCTTAATTTTGATATGGCCAGGTGCACCGAACTAGAAGGTTTGTTCAAGGATGCTTAAAATGTGTGTAACGTACACTTGGATCAAATTAAATCTTTGAAACATAAAGTTGAAGAATTAGATAGGCAGAACGCAAATTGGATTAGTGTTGAAGATGCACCCTCCGCAGGTTTTAACCTAGGTGCCACTTCTAGATCAGATGCTGCCCCTACACCTATTTTCGAGGCCGATCTAGATGATGTTCTTAGATAGAAGAATGATATGAAAAATTATTATGAGACCAAGTTTAATGAGTTAGAGGATCATCTTAAGAAGGAAATGGGAACATATGGAATGCGCATCTCACCATACCTTGCTTTTGTGCAAGAGCTCTTTGGAACTTTTTCTAGAACCACCGAAAAAACTAGGGATCAACTTTTGTATGAGATCAAACGAATTAAGAGGGTCACTATGGAACGTGTTGATTCCCTTGAGAATAAATATTCATGCTATACTGTGAACCCGCTTGTGTTTCATCATAGTCTCTCGAAGGGTTAGATAGCGCTTCCTTGTTGGAAACGCTTAGGAAGGTAGGAAAAGTTAAGGCGGAAATCTGTGTGAAACGTGCAATTGATGTTTTCACTCAATTTTGACTAGGGCTCGATTTAACCTTTCTATACAATTGGGCAAATTGTGAACTTGATTTGCAAGATTATAGTGACCATTTGGCTGGAGCAGCTATGATCCTCATTCTGCTTATAGCCGTGCTACCCTTAGTTGTTTATCGGTTGTTATTGCTGAACTTAATTACCGACCTCCCATCCTTCAACTTGGGGTATAACATACTCCACTACATGCTAGGTGTGATCTGCCCCCGTATTCGAGGTCAGGTTCACGTTCATGTGCTTGGCACAGTCGCCCTTCCATTTGAGGGCAGAGGGATATTTTACTCTGAAGTCACGTAGCATGTTTACCGCTTTTTCAAATCATGCGCACAGATTTAATAACTGGTTCAAGCTTTCTTATACATCCAGCGTGGTTATGTTAACAATGTTAATATAAAAGGGTTTTTATGCTGGTTCAGACCATCTAATATCCCTATGACTAGATTGGATAAGAAATGTAGGTTGCGTTTTATGCAACTTCATTTTGATAATCGGCTCGGACTGTCCAATATTCCTACGTCTAGAGTGACTATGCTAACAAAATTAACATAAAAAGATATTTTACTAGTTCAATCCATCTAATATCCCTAGATCCATTTTGACTATCCTATCAAAATTAACATAGAAAGTTTTTTATACTATATCGGGCTGCCTAAAATCCATATGTCCAGTTGCTATGTTAAAGAGATTTACACAGAGATTTTTATACTGGTTTAGGCCATCTAATATCTCTACGACCCGTTAATTGTATTACTATCATAATACTTACAATGTTTATTACACAAGTAATGCAGATCATTCAGACTTAGGCCTGAGATCTTTAGAGCAGTACCAAGCATTTGTATTTTTTACAGTCGTAGTGGCTGTTGCACTTTTAATTTCTCTAAAAGACTTCAAATGTATTAAGCTTTTGGTTTCAGTTCTTCTTCTCACATTGGCGTTTCTCTTGCTTGAGATTTTCAAATCAGTGTGCATCTCAATCACTTCAGCTCCATGCTCTGCCCGGAAAATGGTTAGCATTGAGAACACAACAACTGAATTTCCTAGTCTTTGTGCAGGGAGTGTGAACATCTTTAATGGATAAACCACAATGACGTTTTCCCTTATTACCATAATGAAAAAAAATGGAGGGGTGTTCCAGGATTCCAGTCTCGGACTAGGCTTCATCCCGTCATCGAAACCACAATCTAAATCAATGAATATCCATGTGTTTTGTTTCGATTGTAGCCATTGTTTGACAAAGGTGGGCAATTGTGGATGAAGAAGCGGAGATCTGGGAAGACGTGAGCTTAAGAATGTTAATGGGCCCAAGAAAAACTGAGATCATCCATTCCCACTATATTGTTATATCTTAAGGACATATGGGTTATATGGGCTGCCGAGCCTTCGTTGCTCATTCGCTTTTCTCTTCTTTCTAGTAGGAAACTTCATATCAAAAGATACTATGGGGATTTTTCTGTTAGGAGGAATAGTAGAAGGGAAAAGCGAATGAGCCTCGAATTGAGAGCGGATCTAGTTGACCTTGAAGGGTAAGGCAGCACTGTTGTTGTTGGGGGAAGATTGAACTTGCTTTTCACTTTGCAACAGCAAATTAATAATGGATGACTTGGTGTTGACTTGTAGGCTAGCCTCACCATTATCATTTTGAGAGTATCGTTATCACTCACATGGTGCATGGTCAACGTGATTGGTGAATGATGATGGTGGGTTTTGGACGATGGTGGTATTGCTAGTCGTAAAGTAGTACCTTGAGTCATTGTTCCATTTATCCTCTTCATCTTTGGTCTTCTAGATTAGAGAAGGTCTATATCATGGTTAGGATGAGATCGATGGGGGGTTTTAGTGGAGGCTTTCCCACTTTTTTTGGCTTTGGAAGCTATGAACAATTATTTTTGAGTTAAGGGAATGGACGGCTGATGACATTCATGGTTTTTATGGGAGACGTTGGTATAGCTTATCGAAAATAGGAAAATGGAGGTTCAGGCCCTTCTTCTAGCACCAAAATTGTTGATGGGATTTTTCATCTCACAACATCTCAGTTGGTCGTAGAGTAATTGAAGCTTTCGACTACTTCCGCGATTTTAGAGTCAACAAGCTCAAGTGATATTAAATGTGCCTTAAAGTAGCGATATGTTGCTTGACGCTTATACAATCAAGTAGTCACACTTTAATTATTTGCTAGAATGTTAAATTAGATTTGTATTCTATAAATAAATTTAAGTTGTAAGGGATTCAAAGTAAAATCACTAAGTAAAATGCATAAAAATAAAGACATGGGAATTTCACGTGGTTCAAATCCTTTCAAAATCCTACGTCCATGGGTTAAATCTTTGTTTATATATTTCTTCTTAATACTATCTTACATGAATGAGAGTAAAATAAAAGATTAATTCTCTCAATTTTTCCTTTAGAAAAATCCCCGAGCCATTCCTAAATACTCCTGATTATAGTGTAAAAGTTGAATACAAATTCTTGTAATCACTCTTCTTCTACTACCTTAGTTTACACCGTTGGATCATGCCATATGTCATCCATCCGCATCATTTATTTGGTGGGCGTAGTTTGCTGACATATTTTTGGTGAGAAATCATACTTTAAGAGGTTAAATTCTGGGGTTTGGCAGGAAGTTTGAAATCAAGACGGGAATATTCGAAATTGAAGTGGAAGTACTTGAATTTGTAGCTAGAGGTTCCAAATTTGAATGGGTTCTGACTTCCCCCTCTTTGGTGGGTGAATGACCTAAGCATTACCTCTAGTGTGAGTATGACAAGCTACTATCCCTTTTTCCTTTGGGTAGAACCGTGCCACTCTTTTTGCTTTTGCTTCAAGGATAGTTTCTCTTTTGGTCTCCAATGAGAATATGTGATACTTACGAGATTGGATAGGATGATCAGACTACTATTTGTGAAGGCACTCGCTTTATGTGGCTCTATGCCGAGTTGCTATGATCGTTGGACAACTCCGGTTATCGAAGAGGGAGATTTATATCTTTTCCCTTTAATGATGAGAGTGGACTTGTGCTGGTGCACTGTTTGAGTGGCCATGTGTGTAGCCCATGCTTACTTTTGATTCCGCATGGTACTGCTTGGGTAGCCCGGTGAGTGTAGCGCAGATCCATCCATGGAGGTATTTGCGATGCACAAGCTTTGGGAATGATATGGGTTTTTGCAACCCTTTGAGTGTGGTGTTGTCTTCTACTTGTGCTAATGTCTTGAAGGCGGTATGCTTCTTTATTGACTTGTTTTGAAGGTGACACGTTGTGTCATTTCACTCTTCTTTACTGTTAAAAGAAGAAGGGGCAGCGTGTCCTTATTTTCCTCCAATGCTAGATTGTTAGCATGATATTATTACTTGCATACACCAGTCTGTGAATGCGTCATATCATCACTCGTGCATAGCCCCTCTTTTTTCTAAGTGAGGTGTGTTATGCTTTGACCTGATTAACATGGCTCTTTACACCACAACACCGTATTTAACATCTTATTGTTATTTGGGAGTTTGGTTTCGCTATGGTTCCGGGTATTATAATTGTGGGTTATTTACTACAGCTTGTGACCACGTCCAGTCTTGGGCTTAGTAACATAATGATACACTAAAATTAAGGGTCCGACGTAGTTTTGAGTCTTTGCTATCGTCTACAGTGTACGAGCTTGGTATTTTTTGGCTTTGTTTTATTCTTTGTGTTTTCTCTTTGTAGTGTAACTTTTATCGTGAGGGCATCCCGTTCTGATCTAGGTGTTACGTCCCCTTACTTTGAACAGGGTTCGGGAAATATGGGTGTAATATGTCCTTTGTGTAAAGATAAAGACAATAAGAGTAGGATAGAATGAGCGCTTAAATAAGGGGTTAAATGATGGTTGTACCCCAGTGATACACAAATAATATTAAGTTACGATCAAAGTCTAACCTTAATAAAGGACTTATCTTTGTGAAGTTTTAGCTGAAAAAATATATTAAATATAGATTACTATTTTCAAAATAATTTATTTCAAAGGAAAAATATATGTTTTTGAGCTTAAAGTGATCTGTTGAAAACTTTATAAGGACAAGATAAAGCATTTAATTTCAAAAATAATTTATTTTGAAGATAGTTTCCTAAAGAAAAATTATTATTTTAAAAATACTTTATTTTAAAGTGATTTGTGAAAGGATACTTTGGTAGAAAATAATTTGATAAGAAATTTGTTTTAAATCAAAATCTTTGGAAAAATGTTTTCAGTGGAAACATCGCGACTGAAATTATTTCTGTTTTAAGAACATCATTTAAAAAATACATTATGAAAGGTATTTTTATAACAATATTATGATTTACAGTTGAAGGGTATTTCACAATAAATGTTATAAGATTTGTAGAGTATTTAATTTTTAAAATAGTTTGTGGGAAAATTGTTAAAAAAGAAAAATGCTTGATTTCAATTGGAAGAATACTTCGAGGAAATATTTTATTGGAGGAAATATTTAAAAGCATTTTGTTGAAAGAAACATTTAAAATTATTCAACATTGAGAAATAACTTTATTGAGCAAAGTGTGTGAAAAATATTTTCATGCGAGAAAAATGTTTAATTCAAAAAGAATACCTTTAGTTTGGAAACTTTTTGTTTGAATGTTAGTTTGGTTGCAAGTATTTTTACTTAAAGGATACATATTGATAAACGATGTTTGAAAGAAAAACAATTTTTGGGTAAAGGATTTTAATTGAAAAATACCCATTTTATTTTTTTATTAAAAATATGTTAGAAAATATTTTGCTAAGAAATAATGTATTGTAAAAATACCTAGTTTTAAACTACTTTTTGAAATATTTTACATAAATGAGGATGGTTAGATTCAAAATGAAGAGTTGAAAAAGTAAATATTTATTTTGAACAACAAATCGTAGTGTTGTTTGTTAAAAAGTATTTTAGTGAAAAGATATGTTATTGGACATTTTAAGAACTATGGGATTAAACTGAGTGGAATGAGATGTAGGACGATTGGGTGATGTGTCTTTTAAGTTTGCCCAAAATTCATTGTGATGTGAACTATATCTCCACTCTCTTATAATGGTTTAAAAAGCCCATTATTGGTTTTATTCGTGTTTTTATGAACGTTGTAAAACAACATGTTATAATAAATCAAGATGGCACATCTTAAAACTCCATCATATGATATTATAAGACGTCGTTTGTATGCTATTATATAATGACATTTTATAAATGCTATTGTGCTATATTATATGATGTTGTTTTACAAAGTCTATCGTATGTACCACTACAATGACACTTATAAAACGTTGTCACATGTTCGATTTTGATGGCACTTTTAAAGCGTTATCATTTATTCTTTTATTATAGAACTTTAAAATGCTATGATAAAAGTATCTACAACTTCCACATATGCATAACCATTCACAAGCAGAGTAGCTCGATTTCAGAACATATACATCATCACATCATTCAATTTCAAATGTTATATTATCACATCTATAACCTTCAATAATTAACTCATTATTTTAATGACACAACTTATTAGTTAATAAATATTTTATTAAATGTAACCAAACATGTACAATATTCATTTACAAAAACACTCATTAAATTTTAAAGTAATTCATAGACAGTATTTCAAGAGTGCAACTCTGAAGGAATTTATCACATCAAAAAGAAATTTTAGTTGGTAGTTTGTTGCGCCGTGATGTTATTGTTTGCACAAAAGATGTCCAGTTACCTATAAAGGACGATGATAAGAGTTCGCAAACATAGTAAGAATAAACTGCCAAATACATTCTCACTTAAATTAGAAATCATAATAAAAACAGCGAGATCTTGAATTCAAAATAATAAGTCTTTATAATTTACGCGCACACACACATATGTATGTGCACGTGTGTGTATAATTATTTAAACTATATATATATCTACTAATAATACAAATACTTTGTTTTGGTGAAGCTTTTTTAACTTCCCAAAAACCCCTTCCCCTTCTATAGTCAAAACCTATGTACAACTTAAGACAGCAGGGGAACTGCGTCCTTTTCCATCCCCACGTTCTAATCCCACGACATCAGCCGTTTTCACTCATTCCTTCGAATTTTCTCCTCTCCCCACTTTCTCCTCATTATGCTTTCCGCAACATTTCAACCGCCTTTTCCCCAAATACTCCTCCTAAACATTTTCTAATCCACTCTTCTTCCTCCCCCGGCTTAGTTTCTCCGGATCTGATGCTTGCAGAGGTAATCAGAAAATACTACCAATTCTCTCCAAGTTCCCACAGCCCTTCACCATTCTGACGGCATAGCATTCGGTTTCTCAGGATCAATTGCCTGGCCAAAAAAAAAAAAATCAAAAAATACTACATATATTGTCCAACGTCCCATAGCACTTCACCATCTTGAAGAAAAATTGAGCTCGATGTCGCCTCGCCACCTAAATCTACCTACTTCTCCACTTATACCAGCCAACCTACAATTTTGGGCGACATCGACCTATGCCGATCATGTTGCTGAAGGAGCGCTACCTGGTACACTACGCATCTCCAGTTTCTTTGTTCGTTCGCACGTACTCACGTCCACTGGCTGTGTCGATCTAATTTTCCTTTCCTGTAAAATTCGATACCAATTCAGTCTAGAGTTAGCCAAATATTCAATTTATGACTTTTGTATGTATAATTTATTAGATAAAACCCAAAACTGTTCATAGTTGTACTGATTTCAGTACAGTTAATTTTTTAAAAATGGACTGATCGTTGAGGAGGCAAACCATCACATTTGCTTCAGATGCTGATACATATTTTGTGACATAAACCATTGATAAGTTTGTACATAGAATTAAAAGAAAAATATACAACCAAAAAATCTATCATCCATTGACCATATAAATTAAGTTGTAGTGAAGGTGAGCAGTCAGATTTAGAAAAATAAGAACAACAACGGTGGCACTTTTATTTTAGATTCACACCTGCATCCATGGTCACATGCATGTATAATTTTCAAGTGTACAATCGGCCACAAACAAGTCGACACAACTACTATTTTAACGTAAATAACATATATATACATATAAATTTTTGAGTCAAATCCATCAAATTCCTCATTTTCTATTTCTTCACATTTTAATTCAAATTCAATTTCGTCTATACCTTTACAGGTCACATCCAATTACAAACTTTGTTACTGTATTCTCAAACTTTGTCTCCCTATAAAATAGGTATTTTGCTTCTAATTGTTGGATATCTATGCCATTGGTGATAACACCATCTTAATTAGAAAGTAATATTTATATAGTTGATAAATAATTATTTTTCGTTATGATATTTTCTACATAGGATTTTATTCAGACTATGCTTCTTTATATTAGTAGAGATGTTCCAATAACGATTCCTTATTGTTCCAACATTTAGATGTTCAACAGTTTCATTGCAATACCCAGTAAGATGACATGTGCTATGAGGATGATAGCATACCAGATCGATCCTTCCTCTTACTGTCTACAATGTTTTTGCAACTAGCATAATGGCTATAATGGCTCTACACATGGATCGGATGAATACCAGTCAATGCAGTGAGATAAAACCAAAAATAAGGTACGATATTTTACAATCATTTTTTTACCTTCACTTCTTTTACATTCACAAAATCTTTTACATCCGATGCACCGAAATTAAGAAGAAAGTGAACAAAATTAAGTCGAATTTGTCAATACAGCAATGTCTACATCAAATTATTTGTTCCTTCTCCTTCCTAATTTGATTTTTATTAAAAAAAATTCCCTATTCAATCGCGGTTGGAGATTTCGATTACCACAACCCTGATACCATTTTGATGCACTACTTATGCCTTTTTCTACTTTATCATTTGTCCGTACGTTTATTGCCACTGTTTATGCATTGTTTTGCCTATTTCTCATTCATGCCTTCATTGCATAAAAAATGATTGAAAAAACAACAACTATTGCCTTCACATTTTTATTTCATTTCAAATAAATATTGTTTGTTTAAATGATTTTGTACATACAGTCATGGAACAGTGAGAATTGCAACTTCAATGCGTACCAAAATGACCAAATTCAAGCTTGGTGATAAGAATGGAGTTGAATGCATGGTGAACTCCTTCCTATTATGCAATAGCTGACCTTCTTCTACACTTTGGAATTGAATCCTTCCTCCCTCCATTTTTCTACCCACAAACTGTGCTACCTATCCACCTTGAGCTTCTCCATCAACGGCAGATCAGACCCTTCTCTACCACTCACTGCAACACAAGGTGTCCAACGACTTCGGAACTACTTCGGGTTGTTTCTAGTATAACTTACTAACAATTGGGTAGTTTGCACTAAATACTTTCTATATGTGCATGTGGCACAGAAGGATGAAATGTACCTCCTCCTTGCTAATGTTTCATGAAGATTGCCAAAGTAATGATGCTAAACCTGTAATTCATGTAACAGTCTCTCAGCAGAATCGAGCAAGCCTTACGCTGCTTTGATGCTGCAAATAACCATTGACTTAAAATGCAGTGATACAATGTTATTGTTGCATGCTTCAAAGGAAAGAGATTCTTCCAGGTAAACGCTGATGATTGTGACATAAAGTAAGGCATTTATGTTGCAATATGCAGTTAAGGGTGAGCTCTGTGTCGAGGGAGTATGAAAGTTTATCATAAAAGCAAATTGAAAGTGAGCTAATACTGAAATGTTGAGCTGAGGGCAGTAATGAACTGATGAGATGGTGCAAGTGATCGGAGATGCATTGCTGGTGAACTGTGGATCATTTCTGGCAATCTGAAATGAGGTGTAGTACTATCGCAGTGTGCAACTGAAGTGATGTCATAGGAAAATTGAGAAACTTTGCTATAGAGATAATTGCCACCAAGTACTGATCTATTGAAAGCCATCTGAAGTACAAGGTAACTGCTGTCTGATGTAGCGGTGCCCCCAAAAATATGTATGCTTCTGGTCTGTTCATCCTTTCGCATGTATTCTGATTCACATCCATTCGACATGTAGATCTAATTTAGCATAGCTGTAAAAATAGATACAAGTATAGTCTAGAATTACTGAAAAATTTAACTTCTGACAAATATTTAATTTAAGAATTTAGTACATATAATTTATTAGACAAAACCCAAAACTGTTCATCTGTATTTACGGTATGTCCATCAAAGTTGTAGTGTATTCAGTACCATTAATTTTTTTTGTCATGGACTTATCATTGAGGAGGCAAAACATCACATTTCCTTCAGATGCTGATACATATTTTACGAAATAAAAATATTGACTGTTACTTTGGACATAAAATAATATATATGTATGTCGTACGTATGTATTTTGGTTAAATTTCGTTTATACTACAAAAATACATAACATTTCAGTGCAGCATGATTTTATTTTCATGTTGAACCATTTGGGTTCTAATTACAAAACAGCAATATTTATGACTGTCAATTTACTGATTTTCAGATGTGCAGCAGCTACCGACTGACCTCTGATAGATATTTCAATATTTCTGTTACTACACTCGACTTATTCCACTTTGACATTTTATCTATTTTACCGATTCAAAATCCAAAATATCTCCTACTTTTTTTTTCCCATTTTGCCGTTTACCGTCACATATACCCACCCTAATTAGCATCATGCATACATATTTCTGTTACATTTGCTAACTACTTTCAACTGTCAATGCAAAAATCCTTGCTTTGTCCTGATAAGCATGACAAAATGCTTCGACCAAATATTTTTTTATGGTTTAGCCATGCAAGTACAGATGACATGGTTGCATATTACATTTATAAATACAACAATTGTTTATTCATTGGGCTTTAGTTTCTTTGTTATGTTTTCTCTTTCATATTGTTACTGTATTCTCAAACTTTGTCTCCCTATAAAATAGGTATTCTGCATCTAATTGTTGGATATCTATGCCATTGGTGATAAGACCATCTTAATTAGAAAGTAAGATTTAATTATTTATATAGTTAATGAACAATTTTTTTTTTGTTATGATATTTTCTACATAGGATTTTATTCACACTATGCTTCTTTCTATTAGTAGACATATGCATGTGTGCTTAACAAATGCGGTGATTAACGGGAACTAATAAAATGTTTACTGATTGGGATTCCTTCTTTAGCTGGACCAAATAATTATACTAAGGCTACATACCAGAAACAGTAACTCATTTCCTAAGTTATATTCTGTTTCTCACCTTAGTAGTGTTTCATTTTTGTTTCTTTATTGATTTTGTGTGCCAATTTAATATATTTCCTAAAGCTACAAAGTGCCTTATTATGATTGTCTAGCAATTTATTTTTAACACGTTCATATTTCTAAAGACAAAATGAAATTTAATGTATTTTAACATGCATTGTGAATCAATAACTAGAGTTTTAGTCAAAATTTAATCAACATGGTTGGAAATTTCCCTTTAAAAACGTATATCTTTACTAACATTTTCATCTTTTGAGTTATCTGTTGTATGCGTAGCAACTTCAGAAAAGTCATTAAGTGTATAAAGGATAACATAAAAATTGTAAAGATTAATATATTAAATATTATAGTTGTAGTTACCAACATCACGTATATTGATGTATAAATGCTCATAAGACCACAATCCATATGTATGTGTTTAGTGTAGTCCGTCCAAGAGCAAAGAATGCTGAGACTATTCTATGGGGTGTTCAGAAGTAGATTACAGTCTGATGGCTGATTCATAAAAAAGACGGCTCAGCTGGGCGATGCCGACCCATGCTATTGATGGAGACAGTGTGGCGGATGACGTGGACTTCGACGCTGTGAGGTACAATATGAATGTCCACTTTCTTTGTCCGTTAACTAAAATATGTAAGCTTCTGGTCTATTAATCCTTTCACATATATTCTGCTTCATGTCCATTCGACGTGTAGATCTAATTTATCTTTGCTGTAAAATTAGATATAAGTATAGTCTAGAGTTGCCAAAATATTTAACTTCTGACAAATATTTGTTCGATATGCGTTCTTCAACTAACGAGCTTTCGAATTTTATATGTTTGCCCACATCAGTCCTTTGCTGTCCGCACATATCATCAACTTCATCTGTCATATTGCCTCATACATATACGCGTCATCCGTACACAACACAACATCGGTTGTCTATGTGAATATATACGTGTAATTTACTTTCGGCTTTTTACGAACTCACTTTAATGTAGACGTACAAATCCACCCGCCTTCTCTGTCATAAGTACCGTTACCATTTATCTACCTCTATATTCAATGCTACAGCTTTGTATCACACATTGCAACCAAAAAATTTCCCATAAACCTGCTGTACGTCCCAACGGATAAGTTTTAATACGTTCTTCATTACGTTCGGTCACAACATGATTGCCATCTCTGTAATTGAAGAAGGTATTTTACAAATTTCAAACAGACATCACTAGACGTTTATTCATTACCTCTCTTTCTTACAACTATATACGGGTAAAATAAAAGCCCGTATCACGCCGAAGAAAGATACCGGCTAATTGAACTGCGGTAGTTTCCTTTCTTCATTCCCCTAATAAATTTACGATAAAAAAATGACAAAATATGCATACTTACCATCAAAATAAATTCGCACGGTAATATTTTCCCCCTACATTACACATTTCCCACATGTCTCTTCGCACCCTACCAATTTTACAACAACTAGCCTTACTCACGTCCATCGGACATGCCTTCATACTTGTGTGTGTGTATATATATATATATATATATATATATATATATAGCCTACTACACACACAAAATTGGTACAATTTTATTAATTACTAGAATGAAAGACATAGGAAAGTTGGTAATCTAACCCACATAACATCTAATACAAACACACACTAATAAACAAAGTACATAAACTAAGACAATACATAACAATAGCAATGGACCCAAAATGCTAATTTCCGATCCACTTTTGTTAAAGCTGTTGTACAACTTGCGTTCCCCACACACGAAATTGCAGTTTACCTCTATGTAGGCCTGTCAAACGGGTTGGATTGGGTCAAAATGGGTTAGGTCGAGTTTGACCCAATCCATTTATGACCCATTCTCTTTTACCCATTTATGACCCAACCCATTTATGACACAACCCACTTAAAAAGCGGGTTACCCATTTAACCCATTTAAGGATTTAAATTTAATTTGACTAATAAAAAACAAATAAATATAAAATAATTCTAATTTTTATGTTTTGAGATCCGACAAAAATTTAAAATTGTAGTTCTAATTTTCATCAAAATTCAAATATGGGGATGCGGTAATTTATTATTTTCGAAGTACAACTGTCAGTCCCCTTGGAGACCTACAGTGTGCGTCCACACGATAAAGTATCTGAGTATTCCATACTATCCATAATTTATATGGTAGTTAATTGATCGAAGTCCCGCCTGATTCTGAGGTAGGACGAAGGAGTTATTGCAGCCTGAACAAAAAAATAGCGGCTTCTGCACAAGGCGGAGTTCATATACATGGATGTGGTAGCACGTTATTTTCCAAGTACAACTGTCAGTCCCCTTGGAGAACTATAATGTGCGTTCACACGATAAAGCATCCGAGTGTTTCATACTGTCTGTAATTTAGGTGGGAGTTAATCGGTCGAAGTCTCGCCCGATTCCGAGTTAGAACGAAGGATTTATTGCAGTCTGAACAAAAAAATAGCGGCTTCTGCACTAGGCGGAGTTCAATATGCAGATATGGTAGCCTATTATTTTCTAAGTACAGTTGTCAGTCCCCTTGGAGAACTACAGTGTTCGTTCACACGATGAAGTATCTGAGTGTTTCATACTGTCCGTAATTTAGGTGGAAGTTAATCAGTCGAAGTCTCGCTTGATTTCGAGTTAGAAAGAAGGAGTTATTGCAGTCCCAACAAAAAAATAGCGGCTTCTACACTTTGCGATGTTCAAATATGGGGATATGGTAGCCTGTTATTTTCTAAGTACAACTGTTAGTCCCCTTGGAGAACTACAGCGTGCATTCACATAATGAAGTATTCGAGTGTTCCATACTGTCCGTAATTTAGTGGAAGTTAATCGGTCAAAGTCTTGCTTGATTTCGAGTTAGAATGAATGAGTTAACGCAATCTGAGCAAAAGAAATAGCGGCTTCTGCACTAGGCGGAGTTCAAGGGGATGTGGTAGCCTGTTAATTTCTAAGTACAACTGTCGGTCCCTTGGAGAACTACATTGTGCGTTCACACGATGAAGTATCCGAGTGTTCCATACTACCTGTAATTTAGGTGGAAGTTAATCAGTCAAAGTCTTGCTTGATTCCAAGTTAGAACGAAGGACTTATTGCAGTCTGAACAAAAAAAGCGGCTTCTGCACTAGGCGGAGTTTAAATATGGGATGTGGTAACCTGTTATTTTCTAAGTACAACTGTCCATTCCCTTGGAGAACTACAATGTGTGTTCACACGATGAAGTATCCTAGTGTTCCATACTGTCCGTAATTTAGATCGGAGTTGATCGGTCGAAGTCTCGTATGATTCTGAGTTAGAACGAAGAAGTTATTGCAGTTTGAACAAAAAAATAGCGGCTTCTGCACTAGGCGGAATTCAAATATGGGGATGCGGTAGTCTGTTATTTTCTGAGTACAACTGTCGGTCTCTATGAAAAAATATTAATGTAGGTTCAAAATTCTTGTTTTTCAAATTTATATTAAAATTTAATGTTTTTAATAAATGGATAAATGAGTTACCTATTTACAACCCATTTAAAAATGGGTTAACCCAACCCATAACCCATTTAATAATATTCATAAATGGATTGACCCAACCCATTTATAAGTAGGGTAAATGGGTTGGGTTAATGGATTGGGTCAAATTTTGACAGGTCTCCATGTTTGTTGGAGAAATGATGTTGATTTAGGAAGATTTGAGGAAGACTACTATAGTTATCGTTTTTTCAGAGTGGTTTAATGTGATGTACTGCTGTTAAGGCAGTTGAGTATAGTCTGGTGGTGGAATTGTTTGGCTCTGTTGGAATGGCAGGTTGATGGTATGAGAGGTTTGTAGGCACTGTAACGGCAGTGCAATGTTGTTTTGTGGCTACTGTCTGGTCAGATTGAGTGGATTGAAGTGTTTGTCGAGGTAGCAGTTGTGATATAGATGTAGTTGCATATGAATGTATCAAGCAGATGGCGTGAATTAGCTTATGAATGTAAGTGAATGATGTGAAAGGCAACTGAAAGGCAAAGGAGTGCACTATTTTGGCTGTAGGTTGCTATAAGTTGTTACAATATGTATGGTGCAAGAAACGGTGTTATGGTAAGGCCAGGAGGCGGGATTGTGAGGAAGTGTATGTTGATTAGCAAGGTTGTTTGAGTGATGGCAGCAAGAGGGTGGTTGAAGTTGTTGTAAGGCAGTGCATAATTATGTGCAAACAACAGTGGTAGAAGATGGTTGCAAACAATGTTATGGAATTTGAGTGATGGTCAGGGAAGTATTAATTGTGGTATATGTGGTTAGTGTTGGGGAGATGGCAACAACGGGATGATGGTGGACAGTGGCTGGTAATAGGCAGTGGGTATTTGTATGTGATGGTGGCTGGTAATAGTCAGTGGAAAATGATGACGCAACAGTGGAAGGTGGCGATACAATGCACGGTTGCACCGTTGAATGTAAGATGTAGTTGTAAAAATTGTAAATGTAATTGTAAATTGTAAATGTAATTGAAATGGAATGGAATAAAAAAATTTCTTTTTCAATTGAAGTTGGGTATTTTTTCCTTTAAAATATGAAATGCAAATGAACAAAACAACTAGAAAACAACAACAAACACACAAACAAAATGCAAACAAAAAATCACAAAAACACACAATTTTTTTTAAAGGAAATTAACATACAAAACAAACACACAATAAAATCAAAATATAAATAATTCGAAGGATAGAAATAATATTAAAGCAAATTCCTCGGCAACGGCGTCAAAACCTTGTTCAATTTGGCGAAATGGGGTTGGGAATCAATTGGGGTGGTCGAATCGGGGATTGGTGAGGACAGTGGTGATTTGGGTGGGTAGCAGAGGAGACTGAAGTGTGTGATGTGCATTTGGTAGTAGAGGGCGGGTTAGGGGTAAGTAGTTGGCCAGAGGTACTTGCAGTATTGTTTATGATAGGGGGTATTGTGGTGGTATGGTTTTGTAACTAAGGTGATGTGATGAAGATGAACTGCAGTAATTGTTGTCAGGTGAGGGTGTTTTGATGTTGCTATCGTGATTTGGAGATGGCGATGAAGGTAATGTGCACTGGTTGGTAGTTTTGTATGTGTTGGGTCTGAAGAATGTGTTGATAGAGCTAGAAGAAGAGGAGGATAGGATGGTGATGGTTGATGGGTTAGGTTGTGAAGCAGAAAGGTGACAGAGGAGCAGTATTTCAGGTGAGATGGGCAGTTGTAGGTTTTTCAAGGTGTACTGATGGTCAGTATGTAGTTTTAATGTGTATTGTAAGTATGATAGTGCTATGGCGCTGTGGTGGTTTGGATGGGAAGTGGATGCTTGTTGTTTGCAAGAACGTGATGTTGCACAATTATGAGTGGTTATTTGTATTTGTATATGATTGTTGTTTTGGCAACAACTAGTGTTTGGATGTTAGGTGACAAAAGTAACAGAAGAAAGGCAGTGAAATCTAATGGTACGTAGGGAAATGGTAAGGTATGTATGTTGTTTGAATGAAAGAGGAGTGGTTTTGTATATGTATGTAGTGGGATGGTATATGTATGGAGTGGTTGTTTTGTTTTGTTGGTTGCAGAAGAGTGGAAATGTGAAGTATTGTATGCAACAGTTTTGGAGTCGAGTGATGGTTTGTGTTAAGTATTGTGTTGAGTGATAAATAGTAGTGTTGAGTATTGAAAGATACAATGGATGATGAGTGATGATGAAGAAGATATTGGGAGATGAGTGATGTTTGAAGATGAAGGATGATGAATGAAACTGTTGGCAGAGGAGGATGTATTGGCAGAGATAGGTTGGATATGTCATAGATTAATGATGGAGCTACTGGTGAGGATGGATAGTGCATAGATATGTGCACAGCAGTGCAGTTTGATACATAGGAAGGATGGTTGTGTGAACTGTTGATTGAGATTGCTGGGTATGTGATGGGTTATGAGTGACGTTGGAGGTTGTAAGAGAAGTAGTTTGAGATGTTGAAGCAGAGGCAAGGCAGAAATGTGAATGTACAAGCAAGTAGGAATTGAAATGAAATGAAAATGACAAGCTTTAGGAATTGAAATTGTAATTGTAATTGTACTTGTAAATGTAAACTGTGATGAAATATTTTTTTCCTTTTCAAATGAAATTGTGTGTATTTTTTTTAAAGTATGCAAATGCAAATAGAAACTTGAACAACAACAAGCACAAATCAAATGCAAACAAAAAGCATACAAGCACAAAAAAAATTATAAATTAAAATTAACACACAAAATAAACACACAATAAAAATTAAATGAGAATAATTTGAAAAATAGAAAATCAAATCAAATCAATTTCCTAGAAATGGTGCCAAAAACTTGTTCGAACCGGCTAAATCCCCATCGAATTGGAAAATGGCCGATCGAATATAATTAAAATTAACCGCAAGTGCACGACGTACAATGATAGTACGTGGTGAGTATGGGTTGATCTATAGGAAATTGTTTAGATTTTAAAATTTCTGTTCAATCAAATTAAACCAAGAGTTGTGAGATGTTTTTAAGCTAGAAAAAATTCTACAAACTAACAAAAATTAAAAGTGATAAAAATATGGGAGTAGAAGGCAATTTAGAGGCAATGTCCTTCTTAAGATCACATAGTTCAACAAAATGAAATTATGATCTTTTTTTTGTCATTAGTGAATTTAATTATTATCATACGTATAGCCTATTTGTGCTATTAATTTTCTCAATATCAGCCATCAAACTATAACACAACCACTAAATCGCTTTTAACTCTCATGAAAATGTTAATGAACTTGAATATAAAATCTATTCTAAGCACGATCTATTAACTATTGAGTAGAAACATGGACCATCAAATATTGATTTTAAAATCACTTCATTAACATAATCATATGTAGATGAAGAAATAATTTGTGTTTTTGTTTGTTTAAAAATAGTCTATTTGGTGTCAATAACATAAGCTATCAAATTCAAAGCTAAAAAACAAAGTTTAACCACATCTTAAATTTTATTAATCACAAAAAGAGATCAATAATTAGCAAAATGTTGAAGCTACATGATTAAGAGAGCTTCATTACCCCTAAATTGAATGGTTTAAGCCTCTCATATATGTTATCTTTTCAATAAATATAGCATTCAACATGAAATGAAAACAAGAGGAAAAGAGGGCAAAGTGAAAAGAGAGCTAATTAAAAAGAAATAAAAACCAATCTACTTGCATAAATAAAAAGATATATACTACTAACATGAAAGGAAAAAGAATGGAAATAAAAAAGAGTGCATGAATTGACATAGCATGAAAAGAAATTACATAAAAGAAAAATGGAAAATAGCCATGAAAAAGAAAAGAGAGCTTTTATTTTTTAGCCTCAAACTAAACTAAAAGGAGGCTGAGAGAGAGAGAGAGAGAGAGAGAGAGAGAGTTACATGAAACATAAGGGGTATTATACATGTATGAAACCCCAATCCTATTTTTGGAAACTACCCAAACTACCCCTGAAGAAGTGCGACCACCAAGTTATCATTATTATAGGTTAATCCCCCACTTAAATGTACATATAGCTTTAGTTTCCATTAGCATGTGATTTAGCTCATAATTGTACATCATGGTAAGTGGGTAGGTGGGGGTCCTCCATGATTCATGAAATGAATTATTTCCATTTTCATTTGCATGTCTTCTCTTGCGCAAGCATATTTTCTATGAAGCAACTTGTAATTGAATTAACATTCCTACAAAATACCATAGAAATTTCCAAATAAATTTTCTCAAATTATACATGCACAAAAATGACCATTTTGCCCCTATATGAAGATGAATAATTGATGATTTGAAAATATTTTGAATTTCGGTTTAAACATGTTAAAATACCCAATATGGTTATTTATTTAATTCCATTAGATTAAATATGTAAGTAAAAATATGCATATTTATGTACACGCCAGTTGCCGTAAATATTTCATTTAAAACGATTGTATAATCAAATCAAAAATTCAAATTTTAATGACGATTTGATGGTGTTGGCATTCTGGTTGGCTCGAGAAGTCCTTTTATTATGAAAAAAGCACGCATAATCATTTTTTTCTATTATTTTATTTGGTTATAAAACTATGCAACCTTCTAATTTCCCCTTTTCAATTCTGATACCTCCTTCTCCTTTTATTTTACCATTACCGTAAACAATGACTCTCCTTCTAAAATGAAACCCTAAAATTGTAAAACAAGCTCTGTGGGGTTTGTATGGAGATAAGATTCGATTTGTGGTAGGCTACATAGAGTGTAGCGATGTTTTTGTGGTGCTCAACCTTAGGGCAACATCTAAGATTGCAGATTTTAGAGCATATGGTTGTCGATTCGACAAATGGAACTTCGATTTTATCTTAGGGTAGCGGGATGCAGCTTTGGAGGAATTTAGCAAGGTTCGAATATGTTTAGGGTTGCGTGACCTGACGTACAACCTGGGAAGGGGATGTGTCACGTTTTTCTTAGAGGCCCCGGAGTTGTCGCCATGGTGTTAATCGCGTAAAGGAGAAAATAAGGAGTTCTACGGTGAAACAGAATCCAATTTCATCGAGTAATTCTCCGTCTCAGTGCATTTCCATGCATAATTTTGCAGGGTTCATGGACATTTCTACGCATATTTATATTTGGGGATGAAAGAGTGTAAATGGGTTAATGTAATTAGTTAATTAATTGTACTATTTAATTTGTGAAAACTTATAAAAACTATAACTTTTTTGCATGAGGTCGTATTCGAACGCCTTTTTTTGCATTGGACTCGTGTCGTCGAGATCTTTGCAATGGAGTTGGTTCGGTTTGATTTGGAGCTTGTTGGAATTTATAATAAAATGGAACGACCGTTCGGTTTTAGGCCAAATCGGGACGTTTCGACAGAAATGAAAATCAATGTGAGTTTTACTCACACTAAATTTTACTTATCATATCTATAATGTTTACATGATTATTGTTTACTTGGCTGTTAGTTTAATTGCTTGCTTGATTGTTTGGTTAAATTTTCGTTTGAAAAATGGATGACATATTAATTTGATCGTTGCGAACCCATATGATTATATATATGTATGTAGTTATGTATGTATGTATGTGTGTGTGTGTGTGTAATCCATGACCATTGTTTTGCATGGAAAATCTGTAGAGAGACCCTAAGGGGTTCTCGCCAATGATTATTGTTTACATCCATATACTGTTATATTGATAATAATTGAATTAAAATCCTGAAATTCCATTTTATTTGTTAAGTGTCGCTGTAGCGATTTCGCTATGTTGTCATTTTTTAAAGTTCAGCTTGTATTTTCACTATGCAGAATGTTAAAGTTCATTAATCATTTTGATTAATGATAATTTAAAATAATTAATCATTTTAACTAATGATTTTGAAATTAATTAACCAATTTAATTAATGATGTTTAAAATTGTGTGATGACCCAAATTTTTGGTTATTTGAAATTAAAATATTTAAAAGTTAATTTTTATCTTGAATTTCAAATATAATGATTTATTGGATAATTTAATTATTGGATTTTATAATTAAAAATTGGTTAAAATATCGAATCTTAAGTTTTAAGCTTGTTAAAAATAACTTAAAGGATATAAAACTTATATTAATAATAATGAAGATAATAAAACTTTTTAAATTGAATTTAAAAGTGATTCATTAAGTTTTAAAAATAGCTCGATTAAAATAACGTATATAAATGGCTATCCGTAGCACAGTCTTGGAATTCGATGAAATCAGTTCTATTGGATCTGTAATAGTGTATTATTATCGGATTTCAAGTTTCGTAGTGTCTGGAGTTATCGTTTGGTCGTACGGGATAGAAAATCGCTAAAATTAATATAAAAAATTCAATATAATAATTGGGTCCAAAAGGCTATCTTCTCTGTATGATCGAATTAGGACTCGAAAACTTTTTCATTACATTTAGAATAGGAGTATAACATTATAATCGTCCAATGACACGCCTTGGTAGGGGTTCGAGATTTTAAGTTACGTAATCGAGATAATTTGAAAATTTAAATTATATATATATATATATATATATATATATTCTTGATTAGACTAGGCTGTCACACTCTACCCATCAACCATTCTTCCTTTTTACGTTAGCCCCCCTAGTGACCTACCGCCATTCTTTTAAATCAAGCTTTCTCCCTCTTTTGATTTCATAGAACAGTGAAAGCAAGAAATAATAAAAAATGGTGGCAAAGAAATATAAAAAAATTAACTCCAAATCCACCCAATAGAAAAATGTGAAACCATTTGCAAAAATCTTGTTTTGTGACGAGCTTCAATCAGACACAAATCTAGGGTGCAGCGTCGAGTTGTTGACCTCTACTATGTAGTCGAACCATCTGTCAAGACTAGGGTTACGATTTTGGATGAATTTGAGGCCGAATTCTTCGAATTGGATGTGCAATCGTGTTCGCGTGATGGAAGAGAGGCGGCATACAGAAATTCGGAAGTCTGGTCATCTCTCGCAGATCGCCTTCGAACACTCTGGCACGTGGAGGAGCAGCGTGTCACGATCTTGTGGGGTGTTTAAGGGGTGTCAAATTGGGGTTAAAAAGATGTCGTTTTCGAAGAGAGGGTAGTCGGTGTTGTCGGATTTTGGGTTAGGGCGGTGAAGCACCGTGTCAGACGTCGTGCACTTCTAGTACAGGCATGAGTAAAAGCATGAAGAAGAGGTTTGAGTGGGCCAGGTTTTGCATGGGTAATGGGCTGGTTTAAAAAAAAAAGAAATAGAAAAAAGGAAAAGAAGAAAAGGGAAGAAAGAAATAAAGGGGAACTGCAGAAGAGAGAGGATAAGAAGGTTGGAAGGTCGGGTTTGAGCGGGTATGGGCTTCCTTTATTTAATATATATGTGTGTGTGTGTTATAATAAAATCGTTTGAAAACTTATATCGAATATCTTATTCGTTTTAAATCAAAATCCAACGCAGTCAGTCGCGTTGGGTCCGTAATAAGGAGATCTTTGCTATGGAGTCAACATGGTTGAGTCTAGAGGTTGCAGAATTTCCAGATAAATTCAAATGCATTCGGATTAAATTGGAACCGGAACGTGAAAGTGACATTAAAAATTTATAGCAATCGTAGAAATAAATGTAAAATGCTCACACATCCATATGCATATGCTCTAGTGTCCTATTTACACCAATCCCTAAATAATAATAGTGCCTAATGTGCCTATATGCATCCATTAGCATCCACTAGCAAACGTTTGTAATCACTAGCATACATCATTCATACCATGTCATATTAACATGTTTACATTAAATCCTACCATCCATAGGTTAAATCCTAAGTTCTACCCACCCAAAGGATAATAAAGGAAAGAATCTATTCAAAACTAAAGATGGAAATGGGAAATTATAAAAACTTATTATCAAAGGAATGTCGATGAGAAATACGAATTTTCTCCCAACCAAACCAATCCTCCCTCGAAGTCTTCTTAACTATGCCAAAACTAAGGCAATCCCTCTCTAAACCCTATCCAGCGCGAAGGCGACTTGCGCGGTCTTTCATAAAGAGCTTCAAAAGGTGCCATTTTAATGCTAGCTTGAGAATTACTATCTTATGTGAATTCCACTAAAGAAAGATGCTTTTCTCAAGTTTCTCCAAAATCAAGAATATCCATTCTCAGCCATGCGTGCCTTACTACCTTGCTTATTTCACTCTACTGCCTTCTTTAGTCTGCACACATGAACCAAAATTCTTAGGTTCTTACTAGTGTCATATACATTCCACGAGAACTTCTATCACTACTTCCAAAAAGTAATCACTACTATTCCCTACATGGTCTTGCACTTTTTCCGTTACACCTAGAAAGTGATTTCTCTATACTCCATATTTATAAGAGTTTGGTTGGGTATTTATCGTTTCAAAAAATAAGACTTCTAAATTTTCAAAACAACAAATCCCAAAATCTTTGTCTTTAAAAATTTTTATTTTTGATTTTCCATTAAATTCAAAATACTTGGTTACTTAACATTATTTCCCAACCTAAAGGGAAAAACATTCAAATTCTATGTCCAAAACTTATTCCTCATTTTCTTTTAATGCCCTTTTCAGTTTTGTATAAAAATTTGAATTTTCAAATTCTACTTTCATTAGGTTTTTCATTTTGAAAAACTTACTTACTTTTTCACCAAACCATTTTCTTTTAAAATATCTTTAAACTGTTTTATGTGTTTCCAAAACATCTTCTTATTATACCTTACGGTCTCATATCTTAATATATTGGAAGTACTTTCTCAAATGAGAAACTATTAACGCTAAAATCCTCTACGAACCTTTTAAAAGAGAATTTCATGTTTATGTGAAACTACAAGGAACTTATTATATATTTTTTTGAAATAGGCTATACAAAATATGATGCTTTTCATACCTTGTATATCTCTTTCATGTATTCCTTGTAACTTGCACAAAACATTTTTGTTGGTTTAATAGAAATTATACCATTATTATTTTCATTCCAATAGATTAAAGTATGTTTAATTTATATTCTTCCATGAAAATATTTTCTAATATCTAACTTACACATTTTTCTTTCAAAAAAACTCATCTTTAAAACTATTTTAATATTTCCATAACTTCCAAAACACTTCCTTATACTTATTAAAAATAATAAGTATACTTTACAAACTATTTTGTTTCTATACTTAGAAATTATCCTTTAAATACCTTTTTTTGGGTTATAACGAATGTTGCGTAAAAAACCGTTACCACAACCCAAAAATAGCAGTGTATGATTCAATTAGATAAATACCAATGAATCTCATATACCCATGTAAAATTATTTCTCTTGAGAGTCACTTACTATAACAATCGTATTATAGACTATGCTCCTCTTATTTTTCATGAAAACATTTATTACAACAATAAAAGTTGTAATCTACCTTTTCGATACTTGATACACTCTAGGTTTTTTATGTTTAAAATCTTTGTTTACTTACAAAGAAACAAGTAAGTTATATATATATGGACACACACACACTCCATAATTCTTCAAAAAGAATTCCAATTTTACATTATATAAAAATCAACTTAAATGTCATATCATTCTTCAAAAAACCCAAATTTATTTTCTAAAAGAAAATGTGAACAATGAAAATTTTTAATTCTAACAATTACATTTTTTCCTCTTCTCTTTTTAAATTTTCAAAAATTACATTCTATTAGGCTTGGCATAAAGTGGATCTTATACTTACTAACCTAGGAGTCTTTTTCTTAAATAATGGAAATCCCATTTCCTTACTAAAGTCTTCTGTTAGATTTATTCTAAAATATTGCCGTTAAATCCACTTATATGAAATAATTATAATTTCTGTAACTATCTACACATGGGTTTTCATATTTTCTTATCAATTAAACCTATTGTACATCCCCCAATCTTTGCCTACCTCTCTTTGAATTTCCATAGTCTGTTCCTGAATGTAAAAAACCGTTTCTTAAGTCCCTACCATGTGTAGACATTCTCTATGCCCCAATAAATGCACTTCAAAAGTGATACTTCAAGAACTCTATCTTTAGCTGATGAAAACGAAGCGTACAAAAAACCTCTTTTAGACGAATAACATGCTCTCCCATGTTTCTTGAAAAAAACCAAAATGTCTGCAGGATCGATTTCACCCTAGAGAGGGGGTGAATAGGGTGATGCTATTAATTGTAAAAATTTAATGCGAAAGTTTGTATAAAATTATTTCAACACAGATATATCAGAATAGCAGCACAGATAATAGCAGAATTATAAATGCAGAAATAGAACGACACAGAATTTACTCAGCTTCGGCAAAACCCTGCTTACGTGCTGCCTCCAAGGTTTCTACTAGAATTAAGTAGTCAGACGCTTACACGCGTAAACTTGGGACACCAGCTATCGACTAGCCTTAACTCTACGCTCAAAACCCTGCCACAACTTAGCCATTGAGTTGCAAATTCTCAAACTACGCCAGGTAGTTTGTCCCCTAGTCACACGACTAGAAATTACCCGATGTTAAAAGAGAAAATACAAATGTAAAACAACTTAAATAACAAAACCCCTAATTTAAAATATTAAGGCTTAAATTAAAAAAAGGTCGGCCCAAAAACGTTTAAGTGATGATCGTCCCTTTTCCTTTAATTCCTTCGGCTCGGCTTTGTTTCCTTTTCCTTTGTCTTTCGTTCCTCTATGCGAAACTAGGGCTTGTGAATGAAGTCGCCGCTTTGTCAAATTGAATGCAATGATGCTTTGAATCCATTCTTCGGTTGATTATATTGCCCGCACCTTCTTCAATTTAGTCGAGTACTGGTATGTGCTTTTACTTTTCAATTTTCCTATGCTCGACTTGATTCGAGTTGAAAGATTTGTTATTTTTTGCTTTAACTCGAATGAACAATTTGCCGATGATATTCATCATTTATATAGGGTTCGAAACCCTTGGTTTTCGTTTGTATATATTTGTTTGAGTTCATCAATTTCTTCGTTTGGCCGTATGATTTTGATTCAATGTTCGAGATGATATCTGACTTCTTCAATTTCGTATACTTTGGGTTACTTGATTATCACGGTGTTGATCGATTTCATGGCTAGCACGGCTTGACTTGGTTTGATGATGTATTCTCTGATTTTCTGAATACCACGGCTTTGGGTTTCTGCATTTGAACTTGGCATTTTTGACTCGGTCATTTGTGACTTTGGCACTACTGTTCATCTTTCTGGGAAATTTAACTAGTACCTACTGTTGCATGACTTCTGCGTTTGACTTGAATTGTAAAACTGCTGCTGACTTTGGTCATATATCTTGACATTGTGTTGTGGTCACATGAATTAAACTTGTTTATTACAGTTTGGATTTTACCATGCTTTTTTGAGTCTGTGCATTTAATTCCCATTTCCTTCGAGATAGTTTCACTTGCGTACTGTCTGGTTCATATTGCATTGCTCTCTCCCCGTTAAACTGTTTATTCTAGTCTGCATATATCTGCAAACACATATGTGTATTGGTGTATGCATGTATTATGTTGCACCCTCTGTTGTATCGTGTCCATATATATTTCCATTGAAAATATTACATGCTTCTTCATGTTGTTTACTGCATATCGCTTTGAGCCTTCTTCATGTTGACATTGTCTGTTCATTTATGTTGGGCATTGATGTGAACTGTGCTTTCATCTGCAGTGTTGTTTCATTGAGTTTGGTCTTTCATTGTAGCTTGTCTGGTTATCATTGTGTACATGTTCATGTATTCATTTTGAAGTCTGACTGCATATATACATGATGTTTCACACATGTATGTATCTGATTTTCTTTGAAGTTGCACTGGTTGTCTTCTTTTATCCTTGCATTGTTGGTTCATCACTTGTGTCCACTGCATACTTTGTTTGCATATCAACTTGTTGAAGTCACTTGTAATACAGTTTTCTTGTATCCACGCATCTCTGGTCTCTGTAGCATATATTTGTTACTTGTTGTTGCCGTAGTGTTTCAGCGTTTAACTTGTACCATTCGAGGCAGTTTGCATACAGTTGCATTGTTGGTCTTGTAAAAATAAAACTGTGCTTGACTTGAAACTGATGCATATTGAACAATTGTCGATTTGGCTAGTGTACTTCACTTGAGTCTGGGCTTGTTTGGTTGTGCTGCACTGAGTTGTTTGGTCGACACACTTCAAATGGTCTGTAGTTGTACATTTACATATGTACATGCATATGTATGTATGATGTGTTATTCATGTTGTTCATTCTTGTGGCATTTTCAACTTGATGCATTGTTCACTGTATTTCATGGTTCACCACTGAGGCTGTGTTGTATGGGCTGTATTTGAATCCTTATGCTCGACAGTTTTGTGATATTTTGTAGTGCACCTGAGTTGAATCCAGCTTGGAGCTCGGGTTTGACCTTGTGCTGATATCGCGACTTTATTTGTGTTTCACTAGAGTTTAACCCAGCTTTTTATTTGGGTTTGACCTTATGCTTACCTGTCCCTGTAATTTTATCAAGTGTATATGTCGGTGTGCACGGCCTTGTGGCACGTACAGTGATACGTTGTGCATGTCACAAGCTGTTTGTGTATGATGAATTCAAATTTAAATGATAACGAACAACCCAAATAACCGAGGCAAATAATATTTTCAAAATTACATTTTATTTTATACTACAAACATATTTTCTTTCAATTTTACTGTGTCAGTATTTATTTTTGCAGATTGCTCAGATGTTGGATTCAATTTGGAATAATTGAAGATAAATTATAGGTAAACAAGCGATATGTAGTGAGGACATTTGTAAATGAAAGATTGTGATGTAATTGAATTTGTATTATAATCAAAATTGTATATGTATAGTGAGAGCTTGAATTTGTACTATTCAAAATTGTAATAAATATTTGTTTGAATAAAATATCTGTTTGAATTTAAATTCCGTGTTATTTATTTTATTCACCAAATGTTTATTTAATTATGTGAAAAATAAAATAGTACATCAACAAATACATTTAAATGAATATATATATATATATGTGTGTGTGTGTGTGTGTGTGTGTGTTTATTATCATCAAACAAAAATCATATGCTTGCATATTCAACAATCTCCCCCTTTTGATGATAACAAACATATATTTAAGATTTTGAATTTGTTAAATGTATTTGATTATTGATATACTCTATTTGCTCCCCCTATTTAAATGCTTCCTCTCTACACAAAGCTTCCCCTTCATATGTGCATGTAAATAAAAATATGCAAATGAGCCTAGATGCAAATAGAAAATATTTGACCTTTATCTGTCAAAATCTTAACTTTTCTCTCCCACTTTTATTATCAGCAAAAGAGTAATAGTGTTAGAAAAATAGAGATAAAGTGATAGATATTAATACAACATTAAAACTCAATCGAATATAAATATTAAATTTCAATAAAAAATCAAACAAAAATCATAAATACTCTGTTAGGCGCATATTCCACTTTTAGAATGATGGGAATGATGTCATCATATAAAACCATACAGTTGTGTCTATTTGCGGTATACTTGTATCAGGAATTTGAATATCTACCAACCATGCATAACCGTTATGACTTTTAAATGAGATTAGTAGTATTCCAATTTTAATTTTAAAAAAATGAATTCAAGTATCTTCTAACCATGCATAACCGTGAGGACGTTTAAATGGGATTAGAATCAACTTGCCCATTTAATAAATTAATTTTGATATACGTCCCATACATGCATAACGGTGAGGACTTTTAAATGAGCATGGAAACACATAATCAAAAGTTCCAAGTAATTCACTCATGCATAACCGTGAGAACTTTTAAATGAGAGTGAATACTTTGGATTTTATTTTTTATTTTTATTTTTTTTAAAAATATAAAATGAAAAACGAATGATTCCTGTTTAAAGTACCATATATTGACAAACTATATTGAATTTTGATGAGTGATTGTCGTTAGAAATATGATAGAAATAGAGATGGTCATGGAATTTTTACCAACAAAAAGTTTTATAACTCTTGTTCAAATTTCTAAAGAAATTTACTAAATATACCGTCTCAAGTTATAATATATGATTAATATTAACACTCATCACTTTTTCAATCACTATTTATCTTTTCGATAATCATTAGGGTGTCAGATTAGTCAATGTAATCATTTAAAATCATATTAAAAAATAATTATAAAACCAAATTTTCCAAAATGACTAATCTGAAACAAGGTCAAAAATGATTTTCTAGAAGGGGTTTTATAAAAAAAGTGTCTGCAATTTGAAAATTATTTAAAGTGAAAAATATGTAGATATTTTCTTTGAAAAACAATGCAGTTACTGAATGTCTCAACATACATCACGTTTCACTTGTAATTTTTCTATCAACTAGATTAGCAATGTGATCTGCATCTGAATTTTTCTTTCACTCGAGATTATCATCAATTGAATGTCATAGACCGGACCGTGAATTTTCAACAATTTCTTGAAATCCTTTTTTCAACTTTTTAAATGAAATTCTTTTGAATTTTAATCGAAGCTGTGTAAATAATCAAAAAACCATGAATATAGAGTCATCCGTAAAATAATCAAATATATTATCATCAACCAATAAAACACTACTATTAATTAAAACTAATATATATGAAGTAGTTCAAAGACTCTAGAGATTTTTATAGTGTTCTTGGCATAAGAATATAATTGGCCAATAATTTTGAATAAGTCAGAATCAACATTATCATTTATTTCATCATCACATTACTGGCTGATTTAATTCACATTACGGTGCAGATTATCACATTTAATATATCGTCCAAATAAATATACCATCACATGTTTTACCTTTACGATATTTTTCGTTGTTGTCCATTGTGATTTTGTCACCTTTATACTAGGCTAAGGAACTTTGCTTTGTCGCTCGTTGTGTCCATAGAACAACCAGAATCCAAGTAACACTATTATAGTTTCTTAACTTGCCACCATATCTACACGATGAAAGATTTTTGTGACCTATTTGTTTTTATAGGTCCATGGTTGTTAGTGGAAAAATATTTTGAAAAATATGTTTGTGAAGACACAAAACTATTTACATATGTTCCTTTCGGCATCCAAATTGGTATAGTTTTCACGTGTTTGGGTCTATACCAGCAATTGTTTCGACTTTGTCCAAATTTTCTACAAATTGTGCACATTGAATTGACTTGATTAATTTCATTTCTAACATTTTCAGACTGATTATATCCAAGTCCTTGTCTAACTGTATGAACAGTTTGCTTCCCTAATAGCATATTCAACGATTTTTCACTTTTGGAAAATTTATCTAAAGTCGTTGACAATTGTTGGACTTGTGTTTTGAGAGGTTCATTTTTGTTTAATAATTGTGTGCACTTTTTAATAGAATTTTCTCTTCGAGTATTTTCGCTTTCTTTCAAAATCAGAATTTTATTTTCAAGCGATTTAATTTTAATTTTTTATTTTTTATTTTCTTCTTCAAATGTTGGACACTTATCACACTTAGGGATCCTATTTTGATAGTTTTTAACTAATTGGTGAAGTTGTTTATTTGATTCTATCAAAATATCCTTTTGTGATTTAAGTTTAGCGTACTTCCCCCTAAATCTTTCAAAACAGCCATTTACTTCGTGGAAACATATAAGTAGTTGTGAGTGAGAAAGTTTTGATACCTCGCTTGGCTCGTCATACTATCGGTTATATCTCCTCGTAAGCTCAGTTTTACTCTTTCACTCTCACTGCTAGTGCTTTTACAATCATCACTTTTATTCCACATGGTTGTAGCATTTCTCCTTTTTAATTTCTTTTCTTGGCCGTGTTGATTTCGAGGATAATTGGGCTTGATATGACCTAATTTGTTGCACTTGTGACAATTGATCCCGTGTTCTTATGAGTTATCTAGTGCTTTGATTATTCTTCTTTTCAATTGTTGATTTGGAGTTGGATTTTCGTATTTGTGGTTCCACTTTTTGAATTTCTTTACTAGTAGCACCAGCTCAGCTGCTTCATCATCATCGTCCTCATCACTGCTACTTTTTACTAATCCTATTAAGCTCGTTTCTTTAGCTGAGTCGATTGGGGAGGATTTCTCATTGTTGTTTACTTTTACACCATATATTGCATCAAAATATTCCAGATTTCCCATGCATTTTCACAATGAGAGATAAAGTTAAAATTATCTTGGTTAATATGAGAATATAATATATGCATAGCAAAAGCATTAATCAAGATAATTTTCTCGTCTGTTATATCACATCGATTTTCAATAATATCCCAACATTTAATATTAACAGATTTTAAATAAAATTTCATTTTCAGTTTCCAATTCAAAAAATCTGTTCCATTAAAAATAGGAGGGATAGTACTAGACCGACCCTCAGCAAAAATAGCCATTTTAAAAATTCAAATTTGTAAAAAAAATTGGTCTTTGAAAAATCAAAATTTTTTAAAACAAAAATGTCTTTTGTTCCTAGCTCTGATACCACTTGTAGGATCGATTTCACCCTAGAGGGGGGGGGGTGAATTGAGTGATGCTATTAATTATAAAAATTTAATGTGAAAGTTTGTATAAAATTATTTCAACGCAGATATATCAGAATAGCAGCAGGGATAATAGCAGAATAATAAATGCGGAAATAGAACGACACAAAATTTACCCAGCTTCGGCAAAACCCTGCCTACGTGCTGCTCCCAAGGTTTCTATTAGAAATTAAGCAGTCGGACGCTTACACACATAAACTTGCGACACCGGCGATCGACTAGCCTTAACTCTACGCTCAAAACCCTGCCACAACTCAGCCACTGAGTTGCGAATTCTCAAACTATGCCACGTAGTTTGTCCCCTAGTCACACCACTAGAAATTACACAATTTTAAAAGAGAAAATACAAATGTAAAATAATTCAAATAACAAAAACCCTAATTTAAAATATTAAGGATCAAATAAAAACAAGGCCGGCCAAAAAACGTTTAAGTGATGATCGTCCCTTTCCTTTAATTCCTTCGGCCCGGCTTTGTTTCCTTTTCCTTTGTCTTTCGTTCCCCTGTGCAAAACTAGGGCTTGTGAATGAAGTCGTCGCTTTGTCAAATTGAATGCATTGATGCTTTGAATCCTTTCTTCGGTTGATTATATTGGTCTTGGATTCTTCAATTTAGTCGAGTGCTGCTATGTGCTTTTAGTTTTCAATTTGCCTATGCTCGACTTGATTCGAGTTGAAAAATTTGTTCTTTTATGCTTTAACTCGAATGAACAATTTGCCGATAATGTTCATCGTTTATATAGGGTTCGAAACCCTTGGTTTTCATTCGTATATATTTGTTTGAGTTCATCAATTTCTTTGTTCGGCCGTATGATTTTGATTCAATGTTTGTGATGATGTCTGACTTATTCAATTTCGTATACTTTGGGATACGTGATTATCACGGTGTCGATCAATTTCGTGGCCACCACGGCTTGACTTGGTTTAACGATGTATTCTCTGATTTTCAGAATACCATGGCTTTGGGTTTCTTCATTTGAACTTGACATTTTTGACTCGGTCATTTGTGACTTTGGCACTACTGTTCATCTCTCTGGAATATTTAACTAGTACCTGCTGTTGCATGACTTCGGCATTTGACTTGAATTGTAAAACTGCTGCTGACTTTGTTCATATATCTTGACATTGTGTTGCGGCCACATGAATTAAACTTGTTTATTACAGTTTGGTTTTTACCATGCTTTTTTGAGTCTGTGCATTTAATTCCCATTTGCTTCGAGACAGTTTCACTTGCGTACTGTCTGGTTCATATTGCATTGCTCTCTCTGTTAAACTGTTTATTCTAGTCTGCATATATGTGCAAACATACATTTGTATGTGTGTATGCATGTATTCTGTTGCACCTTCTATTGTATTGTGTCCATATATATTTCCACTGAAAATGTTGCATGCTTCTTCATGTTGTTTACTGCATATCGCTTTGAGCCTTCTTCACGTTGACATTGTCTGTTCATTTGTGTTGGGCGTTGATGTGAACCGTGCTTGCATTTGCAGTGTTGTTTCATTGAGTTTGTCATTCATTATAGCTTGTCTGGTTGTCATTGTGTGCATGTTCGTGTATTCGTTTTGAAGTCTGACTGCATATATACATGCTATTTCACACATGTATGTCTTTGATTTTGTTTGAAGTTGTACTGGTTGTCTTCTTTTAGCCTTGCATTGTTGGTTCATCATTTGTATCCACTGCATACTTTGTTTGCATATCAAATTGTTGAAGTCACTTGTAATATAGTTTTCTTGTATCTACACATCTCTGGTCTCTGTAGCATATATTTGTTACTTGTTGTTGCTGTAGTGTTTCAGCCTTTAACTTGTACCATTCGAGGCAGTTTGCATACAGTTGCATTGTTGGTCTTGCAAAACTAAAACTGTACTTGACTTGAAACTGATGCATATTGAACAATTGTCGATTTGGCTAGTGTACTTCACTTGAGTCTGGGCTCGTTTGGTTGTGCTGCACTGAGTTGTTTGGTCGACACACTTCAAGTGGTCTGTAGTTGTACATTTACATATGTACCTGCATATGTATGTATGATGTGTTATTCATGTTGTCCATTCTTGTGGCATTTTCAACTTCTTGCATTGTTCACTGTATTTCACGGTTCACCACTGACGCTGTGTCGTATGGGCTATATTTGAACCCTATGCTCGACAGTTTTGTGATATTTTGTAGTGCACCTGAGTTGAATCCATCTTGGAGCTCGGGTTTGACCTTGTGCTGATATCGCGACTTTATTTGTGTTTCACTTGAGTTGAACCCGGCTTTTTATTTAGGTTTGACCTTGTGCTCACCTGTCCCTGTAATTTTATCAAGTGTATATATCGGTGTGCACGGCCTTGTGGCGTGTACAGTGATACACTGTGCATGTCACAATCTGTTTGTGTATGATGAATTCAAATTTAAATGATGACGAACCACCCAAATAACCGAGGCGAATAATATTTTCAAAATTACATTTTATTTTATACTACACAAATATTTTCTTTTCAATTTTACTGCGTCAGTATTTATTTTTGCAGATTGCTCAGATGCTGGATTCAATGTGGAATAAAGTTGAAGATAAATTATGGGTGAACAAGCGATATGTAGTGAGGACATTTGTAAATGAAAGATTGTGATGTAATTGAATTTGTATTGTAATCAAAATTGTATATGTATAGTGAGAGCTTGAATTTATACTATTCAAAATTGTAATAAATATTTGTTTGAATAAAATATCTGTTTGAATTTAAATTCCGTGTTATTTATTTTATTCACCAAATATTTATTTAATTATGTGAAAAATAAAATAGTACATTAAAATATATATTTAAATGAATATATATATATATATATATATATGTTTATTATCATCAAACAAAAATCATATGCTTGCATATTCAACAATGTCGACCACGAATACCACCACGAACTTTATTTTAGGACATCTCTAAAAACAAGGTTAATCAAATCTATAGAATATGCTGGGACATTGGTTGGCCTAAAAGACATAATCAACCACTCAAAGAATCCGCCGGGTGTCTTAAATGCGGTCTTAGTAATGCTGTCATCAGCTACCCTAAGCTGATGAAATCTAATGGCTAGACCAAGCTGAGAAAATACTGAAGAGCCAACTAATTGGGAAAGATCATCTATCTTAGGGAGTGGATAATGCTTCTCCTTTATGAGCTTATTCAATTCTCTATAGTTAATGCAAAGTCAAAGAGAACCACCTGCATTGGTAGCGAAGACGATTGGCGCTCTCTATTTCGATATGTTTCTTTTTTTGAAACATTTCTCAAAAGCTCACTGATCTACTTGCTCAATCCCTTCCTTTCCCTAGGCGCCCTATGCCCTACGGGTAATGCCACTGGCTAGCAAATAAATTTTGAAGTCACTGTCTCTCTTAAGGGGACAATCCCCTAAACTCCTCAAAGATGTATGGAAAATATCTGACGATGGGAACCAAATTTAACTCTGATGATGATGAATCGAGGGAATAAAGGAAGCTTAACATAACTGACTCTTGCGGGTTACAAGAAATCTCGAGGGACCTACAGATGCTTGTCTCTAGTCTAATAACTCTCCTCTCGCAGTCTAATATAGCACTATATGTGGATAGCCAATCCATTCTCAAAATCATCCCATACCCTGAAATTCCCAAAACATAGGCCTTATAGTCAAATTCTATGGCTAGGATAAAAAATTTCAAACCCCTACAAACCATAGCCAAGAGCGTCGATCCTCCTATGGGGTTTGAAACAAAAATTGGATCTATTACTAAAGAAATGTCTAAGGCAAACAATCTACATGAGAACTAGAGATAAAAGAGTGTGGTGCTCCAGAATTGAAAAGAGTCCAAATGGGTAAATCAAAAATAGAAAGCAAACTTTCCTACCTAGATTTGGTCTGCAGCTGGAAGGTGTTGTATCCAATATCTGAATCTGTGTTGTAAGTGCATTCATTGCCTGCCTCGTTTTCTAAGGACAAATCCTACTAAAGTGACCAAGCTGCCCATAATTGAAACACCTACCCTTCATCATCTTATTCTTACAGTCCCTTGCGTAATGACCAACCAGTCCACAGCTATTGCATTTCCCGCCTTTCTTGATCCACTTCTAAGGTCCTCCTTCTTTCCTCTTGTCCTTATCCTTCCACTTCTTCTTAGAGCTTGTAAGAACCTTCTCAAGCTCCCTCTTTTGCTGCCAAGATGTAGGCCGAACACTCTGTCGGTCTTCCAAACCTAACCGCCTAAACCTTTGCTCCATCTTCTCAAAACTAACCCACGTCTTCTCAGAATCCCCTGTGTCAGAAAACGTTTTGCCTCCTATACTAGAGAAGTCCTTGCATAGCTCAAAAAAGGGGGTTGATGTGGGTGGATTAAAGGGATTTTCATCTACTGGTGTTGTATTGAGCATTTTCCCTTGCACCCCTGGCACCGTAGCTCTACGGAACCAGTCGGCCATTCTATGCAAATAAAAGAGAATTTAGGCTTGAAAGAATCGAAAGAAGATTGCAAAAGACTTGGAGTTTTTTTATAGAAACTCTTTTGTGCTTAAAACTATCTCTAAGAGTTCCTTTCAAAAAAATAGTTTTAAAACAAGTTATTTTGGAAAATACTTTACTTTTAAAATAAATTTTTAGGGATCCTGTAACCTTAGGCTCTGAGACCAAGTGAAATACTCCCATACCCCTTAATATACCCAAAAGGACACATTAAAAACGCAGTGCCTTCTAGGTATAACTGAAATTAATATATATTGAAATTCATAAGACAAAAATAGGTAAAAATAGTGAAAACAAAAATAATACTTATTCAAAACAAAAAATTCATAATTGCTTCATAAACCAAATGAGTCAAATGCAAAATATATCATACATGTCACAAAATCCAATATGTCTCATGAAATAAAAACTCGTAGTCTCAACAGAAATCAGAGAATAAATATCCCTCTCAAGTTCCAGTACAAAAATAGAAAAACGAAAATAAAAGTAGGGAAATACATATCAGAATCTTCTCCCAGAAACCTCCAAGTAACCACGATTTACTGTCCTCTCCTTTGATTGCCTATGAAGGTAAAGGGGAAAATAGAGGAGTGGGACACACTAAAAGTCTAATAACTATAGTAACTGCTAGAATCTTTAAGCAAACTAAAAGTAATAGACTCTTCAATAGTTCGAGTACATAAAAGGAAACAAATGAAATATAAAAGAGATAAACTGGAAATAAATACAAATAAACTATTGTTCAACTAGTAAGATAGGTTAACTTTGATTATTTGCACTTGTCCTTGATAGCTGCCTTGATTAGGTAGAATTCTTAGTCCTATAATTAGGCTGAAATCCTAATTCTAACCTTTGATCAGCCTGCTACTCCATAGAATCTACTATGGACCAGACGTACCCTAGACTTTGGTGTCTACGAAAGACACACTTACTAAGGTTGGAACTCATAAAATTTATGAGCCATCACCGGAAGCCGCACGCGTGGCCACCACTAAGCTCGCATTCTTGTTGTTCCCCCTTTTGACCTTTTGTTTACCCTAGACAACATAAGTGTGCCCCTCGCCTCACTTCGGGATTATGTGAAGCACCTTGTCTCGCTTCAGGGTTATGTGAAACACCGTGTCCATAGAAAAATAGGGAAAATGTTGTTGGTACTAGTCCCTATCAAACAATAATCTAGTTGCGGCCCTTGTTCAAACCCTCTTAATTTGAACTACCGTAGATTGGCCGTTACTTCAACTATAAGCATATATGCATACCTCTCGCTTCATTTCGAAATTATGTGAAGCACCTCATCTCACTTGAGGATTATGTGGCCATAGAAATATTAGGGGACAGTTATTTGGTACATGTCCTACTCTTCTCTTTGCTTATTAACTTGGATAAATTATTTAAATAAGCCTTTATTTTTATCAATTACAATTATTGCTTATTAATTTATCCTAAAGCACCATAGTTTCCATAGTTTACCATAGTTTCCATAGTTTATCAACTTATAACTTACGTTATAACCATGCTTATTACTTAACCCAAGGTCTAAGTGTAAAAATAAGCATCTTTCTTCTTTTATTTTTTTTAGTTATAATTCTAGGTTATAACTAGGCCAATCTTCTTAATTCAGTCCAATTAATATCATAATTAGGCATAATCTCAGACCAATTTCATTTATATTACAGCTTTTATAATTTACATCTTATATTCCATTATTTCAGAATTCTTATAATTTAATCCAATTTCGTGTAAATTCTATTTTAATCCATACGCAAAGAAGAAGAAAGAGAAATAAAATAAAACTAAATATAGAAGGAAATACAAGGCGTAAGAAGATGTAAATAATGCATAAATACAGTAAATAAAATAAAATGCTATAAATAAACTATAGATAAATAGAAAAGCTAGAAATAAACTAAAATTAATTGAAAATAATAGTTAGAAAAAATAGACTGAAAATAATTCTAAAAATTGTAAATAAACTACTAAAAATGTTGCTCCAAAAATCATAGTAAAACTACAACTATTGGAAACCCTTTAAATTACTTAAAGAAATTTAAAATAATTACAATCACTCACCTCTGGTCTTTAGCTCTTCCCTTTAGGTCTTCCTGGATCCACTTGAGGTTGTTAAATATTTTTATTTAAAGCAGTTTCCTCCTTTGAAAATTATTCCTTTTAGGGTTCTTCCTGAAAAGATAAACCCACGCGGAGAAAATCTAGAATGAGAAAAAGTGTTCGGCCCAGGGTTCTATTTATAGGTGTAAAAGTGGAACTCGGACCATTGAATTTGAGGATTGAACATGATACAACCACATCATAGGCTGAATATGAGCCATCGGATGCAAGAATGGAAGGGCCAGATTGAGCGAAAGAATGCAAAACAATGCATAGGAGGCTTCTGGAACGAAGTAATTTTCTTCGTTCCTCAAACATTAGGTGGGTCAACCTTGAGGTCGACTGCCCATAGGGCATGTTCAACCGGTCGGTCGACCGTTGACTGGGGATGGTCGACCTCTTGGTCGACCTCCCAATGTATGTACATTAATGTTTTTTATCTTGTTTATTCTGTTTCTTGCTCCTATTAACTCGGATTTTGACGTTCTATAAATGAAAATGGACCAGAAAATTACCATGGACATAATGGTGCAACTATCTTTGCTCAATTCTGATAATTCTACGATGTTATTTTATTATTTAATTAATTAACGAATTAATTAATTTTTACGGGTTAAATTTCGGATTGTTACAAAAGTATTTTCTATATAAAATACTCATTTTGGTACTCTTTAAGCGTACGACGAAGAGAATTAAATGATTTAGTAAAATGTGGTATAGGACACATGCATTTACTTTTTCAGTAAGTTCCCAACTTGTTCGTTCGAAGCTACACATTCATTGACCTTCGGGTTGTATATGTCAATGATATGAGGCCATTATTGTGATTAAATAATTTTGTTTTCCAGTGTGGCATTGACTTACAGTTAGTAAGCCATTAAGTGAGAATGTGTTGTATGGGACGTACAGTTACCACTTTTTGGGTTACTATATGGAAGTTGGGGACAAATTTCGATGATGGTGATGCTGGTACTAGGCTGGCGGGCCATACATTGACTGGTGGGTAAAACATTCGACTGGTGGGTCGATTAAAAGTTTGGTGGGACTTTATTTAGAATGGTGGGTCTACTATAGTACTCAGAATGTTTTGGCCATTTACTAAAAAGCATGCGACGATGGTATGGATCCACTTTTATTATATATTTTGGTCAATTTTAAACATTTTCACCTTTTATCTGGTGTTGGCTTTATACAATGCCTTAGTGCTATATGGTGATTTTATAAACAAGGTGACTACATTTATGGTGTTTTGAACTCTTATACGAGTTCAATATGGTGTTTTGGTGATTTCGATCTTGGTGTTTATTGGTGTTATGATTCTCTATCGCTTAACCTTAACAAGTAAGCGAATTGATGTTGATGGAAATGGATGTTGTTATTTATTACATGAGATTTATCTGTTTTGAACCCTTAACCGAGTTCAATGAGTTATGCGATTTATGTGTTTTGAACTCTTAACTGAGTTCCATGAGTTATGAGATCTCTAAGATTACTGTGGTTTTCTTTTGAGATTTTATATATTTTTATCAGAATTTATATTACCAGTAACCTTCTAAGAAGGAAACATCAGTATTGAGCAGGTGTCATTCATGAGTTAATCCTTGTGATAATTCAGTGTTTTCCATCACTTGGAATTTACGTAAATCTGAGTTTGTATCATTCCTTTTGTTTAAAGGAATGTTTCCTTATGATAAATTATATCTTATTTATCATCTACTAATCAGTTTATGTAAGCTAGACTGACCCGTGTATTTTTTATACACAGGTCAGACTGAGTTATTTCAAGTTAGCCATCTGTTGTTGAATACTGCTTAGCTGCTTTCGCTTTGGATTATCTATTAGTGGTCTTTTGTATAGTTTTGTAGTCTTTTTGTATAGTTTTATGGTCTTTATGTAAACTCTTAACATGTACTTATTTGTTTATAGTTTTGGCGATATAGGTCAACGTTTACTTGAGAGATAGAGGAGAAATCGAAGGAGGAAACTTATGGTGATATAGGTTGGATGTATAGGTGGCATGTATAGGTGCATGAGAGTGATTAGAGATTTGAAGAAGATAATTATTAAGGTGATTAGTATTTTAATTAGTTAATTAATTATCTTATTAATCTCTTTTTTAAATTGGCCATATCTTTTACATACAGGGTCCGTTTCGGATGTGGTTTCTTGCGTTGCACTCATGTTGGAGAGATATATTTTTTAGCCACAGTTTGGATAGCATTTGTTGTGGTAAGTGATATTGTGTCTCACTATACTATGATAGTTATATAGTATTATATCGATGTTCTGGAATGGTTTTTGGTTTCAAAGTGCGAATTTCCTACACCTAGACACCTATTAGGGTTTTACAAAATAAAATAAAATTACTTGAAATGATTACATATCGAATATAATATTTTCCTCATCGATATGCCATTTCAAGGAAATTATTACATTTGGACTATTTTTGATATGAACGCCTCATTGGTTGATATGGATGTAATGTACATGTTGTATGTATGTTGTTTGGATGTACGTATGATTGTTGGTTGTACGTTTGGTTGTTTAGCTTGTTTGGTTATTTTTCGTTTGAAGCGCGATTTAGAGGCGATCGAGTGTTAGGGAATATCTTGTGTGTTGAGATTTCATACACACAAATATATAACAAACGAGATAGGTTGTATAGGAGGGTTGGGATACGTTTCGACTGATCGGAAGGTGGAAGACGAGGCATCAGACTTTGAGATGGATGTTGGACATTTTCGTTTGGTTTTTACTTATCCGTTATGGTTAAGTATATGACCAAAGTGGTTGGTACTAACTACTGTAGAGTGTTAAATATCCATCACTATTGTTGATTAGCGATTTGTCCGACTTTGGCTTGGACGTTGAGGAGATTTTATGGTGTGTGGTGTGATGGTTTATTCGTGTGACCTACTTAGAGTCTTCATTTTGTTGCTATACGGTAAGCGATTGAGATGGTGAGGCGATGATGTGACGCTTTGATGTGTGAGTTGGTAGCTTGGATTAAGACTCGATGGTGTATGTAGTAGGTTTCGAGGTTGATAATTTCATGACCCTATAGATCGTGTTGGAGGTGTTGGATCGATCGCGTTATGAGAGTATGGCGATGTAAAAGCATGATGAAAAGCCTATATCTTCGGTTTTTGACTTGTGGTGGGAGTAGGTACCAAAGATTAGACATTCTGTATCTTCGGTTCGCTAGTCCTGAAGGGAGTATGTACCGACGAGGCTCGTGGTGGGAGCTATGGAGTGGAGGAACATGGTGGATTCCAGGATAATGGAAACTGGATTGGGGGATTTGGGCTTGGATCTGAATTGTGCGACTAAGGCTCTGGTTGATAACTTAAAGTGTTTTCTATTATACTTAAAGTAGGGGTATTGTATATTGGGGATGCCTCGGTAGCGAGGACCCCTAGACCATGGACATGTGGCTTTGGGTCAAGGGTCCAGCTTTGGGCTACGAGATAGCTATTGAGCTTTGAGCTGCGTGATACGTGAGTACGATGAAACCCGAGATTTTTCCACTAGTCCCTAGTAGTATGGAGGCTTTACGAGTTATTATATATTTAGAGCATACTGGGTGATAGTTAGTATTGTTTGAGGATTCTATTTTTGTTATGGTTGCTTCACTAGCCATTTGTCACCTTAGGGATGTCATATGAGGTAGGTATAGTGCATTGGGATACCTATACACCCCAACTTTATTTAATATGGAGTAGGTATTGTGGATTGAGATACCTAGGCACCCGAACAATTTACCGAGTGTGGAGTACCCCTTTTACGATGTTATAGAGTAGCATATTAACGATGTTATATGCCGACTCTTTAGTTGCAGGGATAAGTCGGCTATGATTCGTATACCCTATGTTCTGTATACTATATCAACTTTTATACTATTTTGAGATTGTTTCTTGCTCACACCAAATAGTTATTTGGTCCGAGATTTTATGTTTTGCTTCTTATTATCTCGGGTACTCTTAGAGGGTAGATTAGAGAGTAGATGTGAATGGAATTTGGGGTTCTACAGATGGATTAGTAGGAGATGACGTTTACTCATATTTGTATTTGAGTTTATTATCGTATATTCCATCGTTTAATACGGCGGAGCCTTGATAATGTTTGACTTTCTATTATTAGAGACAATTATTAGTTGGGTTTATGTATCAGTTGAATAAACTCTTTTACTTTTGTTGTATAACTCTGTAGATCATATACTTTGATGGTTAGTTCACATTGTTATTACTATCTCAACTGTTTTATATCTGTCTTGACTATTATATTTTATCTAATATGATGTGAGATATACGACATGTTTTGTGATCATTGATATTTCTTTCTTCTTCTTTTCCGTTATCTTCTCTTCTATTTATCTTCTTTACTTTTTCTTTCCTTTGACAACTGTTCTACACATTAGGTGTATGGTAGTTGTTACATTTGATATTAGAGCTTATAGTTACATGATTTACTTAAGCTGAAACCATGATTCAGTAGAGATGAGGTGTGAATTATCTCCTTAGACTAGATCTAGATTGTATGCATATACAAGAGAGTTTGTATTTGTTATATATTTTGGTACTGAAAACTATATAGTAGTATATATAGTGTATAAGTTGTATTGCACACACAAGCAGTATTGATGCAATTGCTTTGTGAGAGGTGGATCATCCCTGTTATATAGTAGGAATGATCTACATATGAGAAATACTGCTATTGGTTATATTTTTCAGAGTTGAGGAGTGGGCAAGATCGGGGTCACTAACCCTGATTGATAAAATATGTTTGTAAAGATGGTGCAAATCATTTTCTCGAATGCCCAAGTTGCTCTAAATGATTATGGTATTCAAGTGCTAATGGTTAGAGTCGACTTTACCAAGCTTTTTAAAGACTACAGGAGTCTAGAAGGAAGACCGTTCCTAGGAACAAAGTCGGCTATTGAAAGGCATGATTGGATGGTTACTTGGACGAGGATCTTCGACGAATTGGAGTTAGATGATGCAATGAGGTAGAAATTAACCTCTAGATAACACAAGGGATGAACAATGAAACAATGGAGTGCCTCTATAGCTTCGATTCCTAAGGATCGATTTATTTGGGATTAGTTTATAGTTTGCTTCGAAGAATGAAAAGTTCAACGTTAGGTTGAGTGATCATCTTAGGAAACGATTTATTAGTCGTATAAAAGAGGCCTTCGAGAAGATGATCGAGAAGGGCTTATGATGAGAGAGCATGTACCCAATGTAGAAGGGTTGCCCAAACTAGCTGCGTAGGGATAAACCATGGAAGTGTATGCACTGATTGTTGTTTCGATTTCATCAAGTGGTCCATCGGTGAAAGAGAAAGAAAATGGCATTATCATTTAAAATATTGTTTCCACTTATGGAGTTTCCATATATGTTTTATTTAACGTCGAGGTTTCTAATTCCTTCATATTTAGTGATTTGATAGACAGATTGATATTGCAACTTGAGTTAGTTAACCGACCTTTGATTATGTCAGACCTAGTTAGGGGCTCAGCCAGCCTATACATGGTTTGTCGAGATTTTGTCTTATCGAGTCATGGATATTTGTTTGTTTGCTATTGATTTGTTTTGGGTTTTGATTGGGTTAGGTATTATAGTTTGAGAATGGACTAACTGTAGGGGATACATAATAATGGTGGATTGTAAGAGGCCGTTGGTGACAACTTGGCCGTGGAGAAGCAAATAGTAGTGATTAATTACCTTTAGAGAATGGGATATGGTTGGCTTTCTATATTCACTCGATATTTCACATGATAATTTGTCGTCTATGCTTGTAGCTAAAGATTGTCTGGACATATTCGATGAGGTGACCGGATTACCACCTGTTTAACAACTGTTTTTCTATGAGTTAGAAAATCTCCGGTAAATTTTAATTAAAATTAACTGCAAATGCACGGCATACAATATAGTACGTGATGAGTACAGGTCAATCCGTAGGGAATTGTTTAGATTTTAAAATTCTAGTCAATCAAATTATACCAAATTTGAGATTGTGATTAGCGAAAAATGTAAGAACTAGCTAGAAAAGGTGAATGAAAATATGAGTTTGGAAAACAATTTAGAGGCAAATCCACTCTCATATTTTTGTAAATTAACAAACATGTAATCTATGGTCTCTCTATTTTGATCTTAAACGTAATTAGTGATGTATTTATCATAAGTATGGTTTATTTATGTTATTAATTGATATAACTTAAACCATTAAGCTATAAAACAACACATAAAACCACTTATCAATTTCAATGAAGTCAGAACAAAAGCTATTTTATGTATGATCCATTCATTATTGTATTTAGTAAAATAGATCATCAAATTTTTGTTCTACTTTAATTTCATAATCAAAAATCAATTAGTAAAATGATGATATAAATTGTGTTCATGTGGAGTAAGCATAGCCCATTTGCAATAACAGCATAGGCTATCAAATTCCATTTAAACTTACATCAACATTCATTTTCATGAAGCATAAATGAGATCATAAATCACAAATTATGTTGAATTTACATACTTTTAGAAAGCTTCATTGCCCCTGAATTTAAAGGGGTTTAGATACTCATTTGTGTTATCCAATCAACATATGTAAATTTCAACATTTTAAAACAAGCAAAATGAAAGCTATTTGAAATAAAAAAGAATTACACTACTTGCATGAAAATAAAACTAAGCTACTAACATGAAATTAAAGAGCATGTAAATAAAAATGAACAAGAAAATGAAATAAGAACAAGAAATAAGTAAAAGAACAAGAGGCTTAGGAAGGCATTTTTATTTCATATAACTTTGAGCTTACAACTTGTATGTTAATTTCCTAAGTGATTAAAAGAAGAATAAGATCCATTACATGTACATAAGGGCTATATATGCATGCACAAAACCCTAATTCATATTTTAGGGGGCTTTCCAAAATACCTTTTAAGAAGTGTGGCCACTAGGTAATCATTAGCTTATAATTAATTTGTCATTAAGTATGCATGAAACTTTGACTTCCACTAACTTGTCCATCAACTTCTAATTGAAGATTGATGTAACAACCTGCATTTTAGCTATTTTAAATTTTTGGATTTAATATGATTATTGAATAAAAATGGTTAGGAATAAATATTTAACAATTATAATGTAATTTACTGGACGATTAAATTATCTAAGTTTAATACTGGAATTATTTAAATAATTGAATCTTGAATTAATGTGAATGAAGAAAATATCAAAAATTGATTTAAACTTTATTTAAATAAGAATGAAGATTGTTAGCATTTAAAATAGGATTTAAAAGTGAACAATTAAAAATTGAAATCTTTATATTTTAGTTGATGAGTAAAGATAGCCATTTTGGTCACTATCTCGTATTTCAATGAAACTAGTTTCATTGGGTCCGTAATAATGAATTATAATAGGATTTCAAGTTTTGTTGCGATTGAAATCGTCATTTTGGCCGTGCGAGCTTGAAACACGTAGAATTTAATTTTAGAGTTTAATTTAAATAATTGATTTTGAAAAGCTATCTTCTGCATGCAATCCAATTAGGCCTCAAGACTAGTTCCATTGCATTCGAAATGAGGGTAAAGCATTAGGAAGGCCAAGCGACACTCTTTGTTTGGAGCTCGAGAACTTGTGGAGTTTATAGGCGAGATATTTTCTAATATTATATAATAATATATATAAGAAAAAAAATCAGACCCGTTCATCATGCCATCTTCGTATCTATTTCCAGTAATCCCCCTTTCTCTTCCCCTTATTTCAAATCGAGCAGATCATTTTAGAAAAAAAAAAGAAAAAAGTGGGCACGCGATAGATTTGCGTTCGGGTAGGGGGGCAGTGGCACTTGGATGCGTGCGAGTGGGGCGAGCATCGCGATTAGGGTTTGCTGGTTCATGGCTTTGCTCGTGAGGGAAGCCATGAACGTTGACGTAGGGTTTCGAGGTGTGCATGGCCTTGTGCACGGTGGGGTGAAGGCTGGTGGTCAGCGACACAAATTTGGGGCGGCGGCGTTCAATTCCAAAAAAACCGATCGAGGTATCGCGATGGCTGGGAGATGGAAGCATGCTTGTACATGTGGGGACGAACGCGTGGGGTTAATTTTTTTTTTAAGATTATTTTAGTTGGTTAATTATGTTCTAATAAATCATAATGCTAATTATCGTATGTCTTATCCGTACGAGGTCCGATATGAGCGAAATGAGTCGCAATGGATTCGTATCAATGTCGTTTACAAGATGAAATTGGATTGGCATTTATATAAAGTTGGAATATTTTCAGTTTCAAATAAAAGATGAATGTTTATACGCTCGGAAGTACTAAAATATTTTTTATGTAGTCAAATTTATATTGTGAAGTGAATTGAATTTATTGATTATTGTTTGATTAATTTAATTAACATCTGAATTAACTGATAGAATTTGAATTGAAAGTTAAATTGAAATGGAATTTAATGGCCAGTTTAATACCTGATATTGATAACTATGATATTGTTGTGAATTATTAATTGTTTGGATGTTTGTTTGTGATGGATGAAAATTGGTTGATATTTGAATGATTGGACATTTATTATATATATATATATATATATATATTCCATTGTCATCAGTATATATATATATATATATATTCTATTATCACCCTGAATATCATTTGGCAGATATAATTGTTATTCGAATTATTTTGAATAAATTAAGAATTAGGTTGAAATGATATATACCTGTGACATTTGTTTTGGATTGAAATGATATATATCCATCCCTGAATTAAAACTGAAATAATTGATTTACTTAGTCGTAGGATAGAGAATTGTATACGGATACCGGATTTGGTTAAATTAAAGGATTTAGAAAATTTTCGATTTGAAATTATTTAAAATGATTTGATTTAAGAATTAAAAATCGAATTTATGGAAATCGAATTACTTTCGAACTTAGCTCGGAATGTTGAAATTTAAATTTGATAACAGGAATTGTTTTTAATAATCGAAGTTGAGGTTTTGAAGTTATAATCGAGATATGATTTGAATTTCAGAAAATTCATTTGTTTTAAAAAATTGGAATTTAATTCAAACTTTGAATATTGCTAAGTAAAAGTATTATAAAACGATATTTCAAATTTGAGCACGGAATTGAATTATATTTGAAGATGTGGGTTTTAAATGGAATTTGGACAGTTAATTTGATTTAAGTGATTTGAATCGATATTTTACAAATCGAATGCGAAATTGATATCATTTTAACAATTTTAAAGTGGTTTAGCAAGCTCATATACACCATTTCATTTAATAAATGAAAGTGATTTCTTTTGTGTTATTCGACGTGTATTAACGTGACTTGTTCACACAATTTAACAACTACAATTAAACAACCAAACTTGATGATCAAAGCATAGTAGACATCCATGAGAAATATATCACATCATCATTATCATATATCTGTATATACATATATATATACACACACATAAATACATACATAAGTATAAAGTTTTATAGAGTTTTCTCACCTTTATTTTATATCAAACTTAGGAAAATGGACTATAGCATTGCTACAATTGAACCAAAGTCTACACGGTCGAGTGCCTTTGCCCTGCCTGGGAATTGAGCCGAACTTGGGACCTTGGGAAAGCTCGGCCTAGCTTGGAAGGAGGTGGAGTGCTCTGCGAAAGTGATGGACGGTGGTCGTCGTGTGTTGTGAAGGAGGAAAGGAGGCGATTGCACTTAGTTTTGAAATGAATTGCTAATATATATACTATATTGATTTAATTTAATTTTTTTGCAATAGTTTACACCATATTTTTCTTAAGGTAGGAAACCATTGAAATAGCTTGAGAGGAAGGAGAAGATGAAGAGAATAGCGTGTAAAATTATGAAGAAATGGTGGGTATTTATAGAAAAGTTTTGCACCAAAATTATCATGATATTATTTCCTTATCTAAGCAGCTCACCCCCATTCCACCTCAACCCCTCCCATCACCTTTCAACTGGCCATGAAACCCGCTCCCCCCTCGTGATTGCGGTTCGACTCGTTGATAAACCCTACTAATCATCTTGTCGTTTCTAATTTGCATTCATTAGTCTCTTTATCACGTCAATACTGTACTATTCACTGCCTTGGCCTATTGGACGATGATCACCATGAACATCCCGAAATATCTGGTCCAGTGAACGGTCTCGGTTAGTACTATGATATTTAGGTTCTTCTGTCTCTAAAAAACCATTTATCCTAACCCTCTAACACCTTGTCCGACATCATCCACTTCTATCTAGCTCACCAAAGTTAGCCGCAGCGTTACTAGCATGAGAACTAATAACATGCCGTTTGCCAACATCAATCAGTTTTAAGTCCTCGTCACCATCAGATAGATGAAGATGTTCATTCGACCGGCCGTTGCCTTACCGGTCTTGACTGGTTGGTGTCGACCAATTTTGGTGTTGGTTAAATGATTCCATCTTTTATGACCATTTTCTGCATTTGCTCCAGCACCTTTCTGGATCGGTCTTTTACTATGTCGTGTATTCCTCTCTATGAAGGATGAACTTTCTTAATTGAAATCAAAAGGTGATGGATCTCTTTTATTCTTCTTTCGCCTACAAAATTCGAGTTGTTCTAAAGGTTGAGACAATGTTGTGAGCTGCTCTTCCGTATTTGTCATTATGTGCATCATAACTTTTTGCAACCGGTGCATCTTTAAGTTCATCTCTAAAATCATTTTCTCCATCTAAGTCTTGGTCACGATCTCTTTTTGAGATGAAGACTATAGTTGGGTCGTAGGTTAACTGGTCTCTTCTTTACTGTGATGGGAACCTTCATTGTCCTCTTCCATGATAGCTCTAGATATGGTAATGGAGCCACATACTCTTAGATCTGACTTGTAGATTCTTTCAAATCCAAAGTAAAACAGATCTATGCTTAAAAAAATTTCATTCGCAGCGAAAGCATTAAAAATGTTGCTTTAAAAATTAGTACAACATCCCCAATCCATTTGAAACGAGATCAAATAAGATTAGAATGGAATTAAAATGAGAAAAATACAAAGTTTTTAAAGTAGTTTGACCAGATTCTTAAGCCTATGTCCAGCAACTTTATTTTGACTCACTTTTACAAATTCGATCAAATCACAATGATTTCAGCACTTGAAATTATTTATTTTCTAATGACAAAGTCTCCTTGCAAAAAACCAAAAGCAATCCTAAAGTCGTTTTCCCAGTGCAATAGGATGTATGTTTATAGTTGAACAAATAAACATTTAGATCCATATTTCTAACCATGAGGAATTAGTCAAAATCAACAACTTTGATATGTAAAACCGTTCAGAGTCAACCGGTTTTGGTCAGTGACGAATGATTTTGTGTGCTAATTTTTAAATTCTCTCCATATTATTGGTGTTTTACTGTGTTAAATAAACATTCACAATTAATTTCTAATATATTTATTTAGTAAATGGTTAAAATTTTAAAAATTAACATTGAATTTCATAAAACAACGGATCGTTGAAATAAAATCGAAGAATTATTTTTCAACTCCGGTTAGCTTAATCTATTAAATAATAGTAAAGCGGAAGATTTTCTTGCTCTCTCCTTGATTCTAGGAATTTTCTTTCTTCTCCTTAATTCTCTTTTTAGATATTTTATTTTCAAATTCTTAATTTATTACTTTACACTTATTTTACTAAATCTCTTCTATTATTTTACATTTTGGTACATGTATTCTAAAGTTTATATAACTATTTACATATAATTTACCATCTACCTACTAATATTTTATATTTAAGTACGCACATTTAGGTTAATTAAATAATCCAAAATTTAAGCTATTTAAATAAATTCATTTAATATTTCTTATAAATACCAAAGAACGATAATTTAAATATGTATAACACTTAAACAACTAAACCATAATATTAATCTTTCATTCAACTATAAAGATATATAAACCGCATAAACCAATAATAAAAAATCATAGTGAATTTATTTCAATAAATTTATCATACATTCCATTGTAAATTCTACTATAACTTCAAATACCTACATTTAAGATTGCCATAATTATTCACAAAATTTACCTCACTTTTCTTTTAATATTTTACTTTTCACCCTATAAGTATCAATTAATTATGTGATCTAAATTTAAACCAATTAGATAAATCCAACTAACTAATATTCGTTAATTCGTTTACTAATTTATGAAAATATCAATATGTACACCATATTCATATTAACAAAATTTAAAAAAATGATTAATGTAAAGATACCTAAGTTATATAACTTAAAGAACTTAAAGTGAATACATAAATAATAATAATAAATCCTTTTTTCACATTTCTCTCAATAAATTTATCATGAGAAGCATTACAAAATTATATATTTTGTACTCCGAATACCTACATTATAAATTTTCTATAATCATTTATAGCCTCTCCTCAATTCCTTTACAATATTTTACATTTAAGGTCATATATTGTAATCAATTACATAACTTCAAAACTATTTGAATAATTTCACTATGCAATTTTTTACCGATTTGTCAAATAAGTACGATCGATATGAACCACATTCATATTAACAAAAATGATGAAAAAATTCATTCAAATATATAAATACAACAATCACATAACATAAATTTTATTCATAAATAATAATTACAAGTTTAAAGTTTTATTTATTTATATCAATATATCATGCATTACATTGTAAAACCTTTTTTTAACATCAAAAACCTACATTTTGAATTTATCCAATTAGTTACAAAACACTTCACAATATCACCTACAATTGTATACTAAACTCGATATTTTCAAATTATTTATGTGATCTTGAATTTAAATTATTTAAATAAATTCAATTAATAAATTTTTGTTAATTCATCTAATAAATGCTAAGGTATAACGGTTTCAATACGTATACCATATTCATATTAGACGCAAAGGTGATAAAATTAGTTTTTCATTGAAATACAAAGATATATAAGTCACCTAACATAAATAATATGCATAAGCAATATTTCCATATTTAATATATTATATTCATATTTCTAAATTTTTAATATTGTATTACATTGAAAAATTCTGTTTTTTAGCTTCAAATACGTACATTTTAACATTTGTACAATTATTTCCTAAACCGCCCAATTATTTTATATTTAAATCCATGTATTCAAACTACTTATGAAATCTCAAATTTAAATAATTTCAATGAATAGTTAATCTATTCTTCTAAGAAATCATAAAAATATATGTCAATTTTAACACACACACGCTCACATTATGGAAAATTGTAAGACTGTTTTTTTATTCAACTATAAAGATATATAAATCATATAACATAAATTATGTACATAAACATCACAACAAATTAATTTGTAAATAAATTATAATTCATTTATATTAAGAATTTATCGTGCATTATATTATAAAATTATGTTTTAGCTTCAATATATCCACATCAAAATTATACAATTTTTTACAAAATTTCTCTCTATTCTTCCTATCGTTTATTTTCAAGTCCATGCATGTAAACTAATTACATAATTTTATATCTGATTTATTTAAACAAATTTTATTAAATAATATTTTTCAGTTCATCTAAAAAATTACTAACATACGTCAGTTTCAACATGTATGTTATATCCATATTAACAAAACTAAATAAATTACTTTATTATTATATATATATATATATATATGAATGTACGCACGCGCGCTATACAACATAAATTATACACAAACATAATACCAGTTTAATTTATAGTTCATTTATTTTACTAAATTTATCATACATTATATAATAAAGTTCACCTTTTAACATAATACCAGTTTTATTTATCATACGTTAGATACCAGTTTAAATTACTTTATTATTATATTATTTTGTTTCTTATCCCCGTTACCAGGTCACTGATGTACAGTGTCCGCGATTCAGCCACCCAATGAATATAAGTAATCCAAATCTGACCGTCAACCTTGAAGGATCTAATCCCTTAATAAACATCTAGGGTTTTGTTTACCACCTATATAAACTCTCACAATTCTTGACCGAATCACCTCTTTATGCTCGTAGACGGTTTCAAATCAGGTTAAGATTTCTTTATTTTTGTTTTCCTTTTCGGTTTTCATGAATTACTCGTACCGTGAATGAAAGTAGTGAAATGATGATGCTTTCCCCGAATTATCGACTTTGATTATGCTATGCGATTCATTTCTCGTCGAAGAAATCGAGCCATTGGTTTTGATCCTATTTTCATTCATTCGTTTTCAGATCATTGCTATTTTAACTTTTTTATTGACATTGCAAGACAAAGAAGTAGCCGATGATGAAAAAACAAAGGCTTGTTTCTCAAAACATTCGCAGTGGCCGCCTAAGGGCTTTCGCCTTGCCAGGCTTGAGAGCTCATGCTGTTAATTCCTTCCTTGGATGTCTGAGGCTATGTTGAAAATTTATTTTGGTTTCATAAGTTGTTGTTTTGATCTAATTTTGGGTTCTTAGTCATTAATGTTTTCATTCTTTTGGATTTTGCCGGGTAACCATAATATATTATTGGTAACCTCTTTTCCTTGTCGCTGATAAAATGGTCCTACTCTGCGCTCTATTGGCTCTGATCTCCTCTGAGGTATTCTTACATGTTAGCATATACTTTTCTTATCATGTTTACAGAGTCCTATTTTATTAATTTTGTACTCCGATATTTGCATGTTGCTGCAATTTTAATGGCTTGTGATGTGCTATACTTTAATATTTTGTAATGAACAACTGTTATGAAATCTCATAACGTGTTGAGAAGAAGTGGATTCAAAACATAGGAGATGCAAACAGTGAGGGGCACATAACATCCGTATACTATTTATTATGAATGGGTCGTCGATATTTTTGTGCGTTTCTTTTCTTTTGTGCAATGTGTTTCGCTTGTAAGTGCAACTTTGAAACCTTACATTTTGAGATTTCTTCATTCGACGTGCTGGGAAGACAATGTTTTAAGTGCTGTGGAAGATGGTGGTTAGTAGGATATGGTTTAAATTAATTTTGTGGAATTGAGCATTTGTTCTGTTGTTTGTTTTGAATATTGTTTTTGAAGAGTAAATACTGTTTGTTGTATCTTGAATTTCGAATTTCACGTTGGTAATGTGATTTGGATTTCTGCAATCATAGGAATCCAATCGAACTTATGTGATTTTGAAGTTGCATCGGCGTGTATTGTTGCAGTTATAAGGTCTTTGCATTCTTGCGCCTTTAGTTTTAAATTTGGCAATATTTAAGTATATTTGTTAACTTCTAGGCGCAGTTATAATTTTACTTGAACAGTTTGTTCAAATTCAATGTGTTGTAGAAATACTACAAATACTTTATGGCAATGTACATTATTTTAGTACTTTTATAAAGGTTCTTATAAGTGCTTGGTTTAAATAATACAAATCATGCAATTCTAGTGAAGAATATACTTAAATTAACGTGATGTTTTAATATGATGCTTTCCTTGAGCTATTGTTCACAACCCCTTGTCCAGCCAATCAAAACAGCGTAGTTTTTGCAAAACCATGTTTTGGTTGGCTGGACGCCTGGAATGGGAACATAAAGCCTGGTGATGTCCTTCCAAACTATTTAATGGCACTATTTCCCAAAACTAATATTAGCGATTAATGCTCTTTATCATAACAGTTTTATTCTAACAAATTATCATCACTTATAGGCGTAACCCTGTAACAAGAAGGTGATGTTCAATCATGCAAATAATTTTCAACACATAATCTATCTAAAACAACTCTAAGTGATAATTTTTAAATTGTAATTTATAGGCAGCTGTTACAGTAATATTATATGTTTTTTACTATAACGGATACCATTCGTTATATTACAGTTTGAAGTGTTCTTTTAAGAGCTTAAAAGGAGAGGAAAAATTAAAGCTAATTGCAATATTTTTTTCTTTTTCTCCCTTTTAAGGTTTTATATAATTGTTATAGCAGTTGCCTGTAAATTAGGATAAATTATTATTTAGGATTATATTATGCGTTGAAATTTATATGTAAGGTATATTCTTATATTCTTACGTCTGTCGTGATGGTAATTTATTGGGTTAAACTATTTTGGTAACCATCATTAACCGCTAATGTTCAACTGAGAAATTATATGTAAGTTATATTCTTATATTCTTACATCAGATTTTATGGGCGCTTGGTATTTGCCCTTAACGTCGACATCAGATTTTAATGTGTTTCTTTTCTTTTGTGCAATTTGTTTCCTTTGTAAGTGCAACTTTGAAACCGTACATTTAAGATTTCCCTTGTTAGTAGGACATGTTTTAAATTAATTTTGCGGAAATGAGCAGCTAGTGTACTCTTTGTTTTGAATCTTGTTGAAAAATAATTACTGTTCAGTTCGTCTTGAATTTAACATAGGTGATGTGATTGAGATTTCTACAATCGTGCAAGCTGGATCAAACTTTTATGAATTTTAAGTTGCATAGGTCTGTATTGCCGCAGTAGTGAGAGAACATGGTTTAAATTAATTTTGCGAAATTAATCAGTTGGTGTACTCTTTGATTTTAATAATGTTATATGTTTGCTACAATTTAAATTAATTCTACAATCGCTACAATAATATTATATGTTTGCTACTAAACCAACCATTATGCTACGATTTGAAATGTTCTTTTATAGGCTTAAAAGAGTGGAAAAATTAAAGCTAATTGCAATTTTTTCCCCTTGTTATTCTCACTTTTAGGGTTCTAAACCAATATTTTAATTATATTGAGCTAAACACATACGATTACTATAGCAATTGCCGGTAAATTAGGATTTATAATTTATCATTAGCATTATATAATGTGTTGAAATTTATTTGTATGTTATATCCTTACCTGTGTATGGTTGTGGACGATGGTAATTTATTTGGTAAAACTATTTTGGTAAACACCATTAAACACTAATGTTCATTTTATAAAAAGGAAAGGAAAATCATACTTTCAAGCTATTCATCTAAATCGTAATGATTGTTCAGTATAATATTCATATTCACGTAGGTAAACATAATCATTTTAAAATCCAAAACTAAGAGTAAATTCTAAAAGCTTTGGATTAAAGCTTTTAGCTGTGCATGATGTTACAAAATCCGACGGAGATTTCTTTTAAGGATTTGTAGCAAGATTATTTTATCAAGCTTTTTTGTAATAAGAGCAAATATTTAAGCTTGAATTTTTAAGGGATGCTCTCCAACGAAAGAATTTAAGTTGAATCTTCAGTGTGCGATTTAGAAAATTGAATTGAAAATAGACGCCCTCTTTTAGTGGACGTTCAGTCTAAGATGACTATTTAATGAGCATCAAAGCATAGTCGTTTAAATTGATGTTCAGCTTTAGTCTATTTTAGCAAATATAATTTAAAAGTGATGCTGGATGTTGGTGTATGGGCATGATTGTTGGTTTTTTTTTTTGCCTTAACTTCAACCTTGAATGTTCAACTTTTTGTATATTTTGCATTGATATCAGTATAATCTGATATGATGTTTTGTTCATGTGTATGTTAATTTTCAAAATGGCTTGGTGTTAAAATAAACTCTAAGTCATTACCTAAATCATTTCTTGCACCATACGAATCTAACTATGTTATTAGATTGTTGATATATATATATATATATATATATATATATATATATTTGTAGTGAATTGTAATATTATAAATGTGATTTTATAATTTTATTAAACTTTTTTTAATTAATAGTGAAGGATAAGAAAATTGTTTTTAAAATTTGTTTATGAAAATAAATATTTTAAACAAATGTTGATGGCATGATCAAAAATTGTTTTATCGATAAATAATTGATGGTATGATCTTCATGTAGGTAAACATAATCATTTTAAAATCCAAAACCAAGAGTAAATTCTAAAAGCTTTGCATTAAAGCTTTTAGCTGTGCATGATGTTATAAAATCCAGCAGAGAGGTTTTTTTTAGGATTTGTAGCAAGATTATTTTATCAAGTTTTTTGGTAATAAGAGCAAATATTTAAGGTTGAATTTTTAAGGGGAGCCCTCCAATGAATGGATTCAAGTTGAATCTTCAGTGTGCGATTTAGAAAATTGAATTGAAAATGGGCGCCCTTTTTTAGTGGACATTCAGTCTAAGATGACTATTTAATGAGCATCAAAGCATAGTCGTCTAAATTGATGTTCAGCTTCAGTCTATTTTAGCAATTGTAATTTAAAAGTGATGTTAGATGTTGGTGTATGGGCATGATTGTTGTACCTTGAATGTTCAACGTTTTGTATATTTTGCATTGATATCAGTATATTCTGATATGATGTTTTGTTCATGTGTATGTCAATTTTCAAAATGGCTTGGTGTTAAAATAAACTCTAAGCCATTACCTAAATCATTTCTTGCACCATACGAATCTAACTATGTTATTAGATTGTTGATATATATTTTTGTTGTGAATTGTAATGTTATAAATGTGATTTTATGATCTTATTAAACTTTTTTTTAATAATAGCGAAGGATAAGAAAATTGTTTTTAAAATTTGTTTATGAAAATAAATATTTTAAACAAATGTTGATGGTATGATCAAAAATTGTTTTATCGATAAATAATTTTTTATTCGATATAAATTGTTTACATTTTTATGCGTGTATAAATAATTTGCAAAATAGTTAATAAAAATAATTTGCACTAGATCACTTTCGATAGGTCTTCCTTGGCTAGCTAAAAAGACGAGGGGATGGGGTAAGCTACACGTTCATAATTTTAGTAATGTTAAACCATCGAATTTTATCAATCATTAACTTTGAAAGTATTTAAAAACTTCGTTGCTTAATATGATGGTAATTATTATATCAGTTGCCTGTAAATTAGGAGTCAGAAATTATCATTTAGGATTACATTACGTGTTGAAATTTATTTGTATAGTATATCCTTACATTCTTATGTCTGTGAGTGATGGTAATTTATTGGGTTAAACTATTTTCGTAACCAGCATTAACCACTAATGTTCATTTAAGAATATGAGAAAGGAAAAGCATAATTCCGAGCTATTCATGATGATTGTTAAGTAAACCTTTATGTAGGCAAATGTAACCTTGTTAAAAATCAAAACTAAGACTATACTGTCCGCGAGCATAGCTTAGCTGGTTGAGGACTACCTTGCAACCATGGAACAAAGTTCTTGAAGGTTGCGGGTTCGAGTCCCGCAGCTGAGATTTGTTTCCCATTGGCCTTGAGCGGTCTATCCTCTGAATAAGCTGAAACGCGTGAGGATTAATGCTCTTGGTCGGACTTCTTAAAAGAAGGGTCATTGTGGCGGACAGCTATATCCCCTAGCTCTACTCTCTGGAGTAGGGTTTTAAAGAAAACTAAGACTATACTCTAAAGGCTTTGGATTAAAGTTTTTAACTGTACATTATGTAATAACATACAGCAGTGGGGTTTCTTTTTAAGGATTTGTTATAAGATTATTGTAACGATGGATTCGGGTTGAATCTTTAGCGTGCAATTTAGAAAATTGATTGAAAATGGGTGCTTCTTTTAGCGGGCGTTCAGTCTTATGTGTTCATATTAGGTGTTCATTTGTTCAACGTCAAACTTTTATTTATTGAACGTTTTAGCTTAGTCATTTAATAACATAACATTTAACTTCGTTTTATTTTAGCAAATATAAATTAAATCTGATGCTAAACGTCGACATCATATTTTAATGGGCGTTTGGTTGTTTGGTTTATTTCACTTAACGTTGAATGTTCTCCTTTGAACATTCAGCATTGATATTTGAAATGATTTTTGTTCATGCATATTTTAATTTTCAAAATGACTTGGTGTTAAAATAAACTCCCGAGTCATTACACAAGTTATTTTTTCACCTTACGAATGTAACTTTGCTATTAGACTGTTGATATACATTCTTGTAGCAAATTGTAACTTTGAACATTTAGTCTTTGAATATCAAAACTTCTACAATATGATTAAGCGTTATAAAACTTATTTTATAACTTTATTAAACTTATTTTAATTAATGGCTAAGGATAAGGGTAAGAAACTTGTTTTTAAAATTGGTTTATAAAAATAAATATTTTGAAGAAATATTTATAATGCGATTAAAAATTATTTTATCGATAAACCGCTTTTTATTTAATATAAGTTGTTTAAACTTTTTTATTCGGTGTAAATAACTTGGAAAATAATTAATAGCTAATAAAAATAATTTTCATTAAATCATCTTGGTGAGTCTTAAGCTGCACGTTTATAACTTTAGCAAAATTAAAATATACTTTTCTTTTCCATTCTCTTTATAAATTTTCTAAAACCAAAACAATTCAAATCAATTTAAAATCAATACACCCTTTATAAGCCTACAACATAATAAACCCTAACAACATAAAGCTTGATGGTTCGAAGTATCCAGTCAAAACTAAGTAAGGTTGTGAGCTTAGGCTTAGATTGAAAGCCAAAGGAGGTTGGGGTAGGATGTTTTGGTGTTTTCAAGGTTGTGGTAGGAAGTTGAAGCTTGTATTTGGTTGTTTGTCGGTTGAAGAATGAGCTAACTCACCATTTGAATGAGTATGAAGTGCCAGTGTTGTTGTTTAAACTATATAAATATTGCTTGAAATTATATTGTATTGATTGATTTTGATTCCTGTCTTTGAAAGCAACTGACATACGCAAATGATGTAGAAGGATTTGTATAATTTTTATAATTTGTTGCATAGCGTTGAATTTGGTTGGATTTGGATTAAATCGAACTTGAGTTTGAAAGTCCTTGTAGAAGCACTTAGAAAATGCCTTGTGTTCGGCATTTTTTATAAAATTTTGTACAGAGATCCTTAAGGGTTACTTGTTGTGCTTGTGAAGAGTGTGTGTGTGTGTATAGTTACTGTAAGAAGATTGGATGCTAAAAAGATTGTTAGCATATTGAAACCAGAACTTTTTATATGAAACTTCTCCCGTTCACAAGTCATTCGTATCATTTTGATGCATCATTTTTAAAACACCGTAGTATCTTCGAACCTATTTTGCAACATAGTAGTTTCTATTTGGGACTTTAAAATGTTTTGATATGACTTTAAATTTATATACTTTTAATTTTATTAGCAGTCTTTTCTAGCTTATATTAGGTTATTTTAAAAGTGATTTGGAATTTGTATGTATTTTATTATTCGATTATGAATTATTAAAGTAAAAAGTTTATTTTTAACTACATTAGACAAACATTTTCAAGTTTTTAATTATACTATAAATTAGATATTTTTAAATAATGTTTTAAATAAATGTTTTAAACTAACATATAAGTATTTTAAACTATATGTTACGTATATATAGGTTTTAGAAAATTAGTTAATTATTTTATTAAAGTTTATTGTTAATTATGCAAAAATTTAATTCCATAGGCAATCGGTTTTAGAGTTCGATAGTTGACTATCGAACTTGATCAAATATAACTTTGAAAGTATCTAAAAGCTTCATGATTACATATGATTTGAGAGCACCGAGAAGGAGGATTGGTGTAATATCCTATAAAAATTAATAAAAGTATTAATTAAATAAGATAGCACTAAAAATTATTTTTCTATAAATGTTAATTAATGATTAAGTAACAAAATAAATAAATCAAACATAATAAATATCCTTTTCAAAATACAGCGATCGGTCGATCGCTGCGTAAGATCGGTCGATCGCCTATGTTCGAGCGGTCGTTCGGTTATCGTTAGTGAGGCTAGAGATTTCACAACCATGTATGGTTCAGATTATATTTTTATAGACTGACTTAAATCAGACAGTTCTGTACCTTTCTAGCCACCATAAATAAGATTTCAGCCCCACTTTTATTCATAAATTATCCTAGAAACTAAACAAAGCTTTACTGGCCTCTCTTTTCAAATACCGAGAAATTTATCTAGAGTTTCAGTTAAGAATTTTTAGGTGTTTATTATTCGATTCTATCCTCCTTTGGTTCCTAAATTTCTTGATCTAATTCATATACAATTCTCTTATTGTATTTTTTAAAAGGAAAGATTTGTTGAAGATTAAAGCAGAGCATAAACTAATCCAAAACAAAGAGCTACGAAATTTTTACGAGTGTAAATCTTAGTCTTTCTTATTTTAGTATGTGTATTATAATTTGGATTTGATATGTCTTATGCAACTTTGTTCATGAAAATATCAAGTTAAAACCCAAAAATTTCTCCAAGTGAAATGTCAATTCTTATTTAACGATCTCAATTATTTTATTATTAAACTAGTGGAATTGTATAGGTATTATATTTTTATTGTTTTACATTCTATTCCCCTTCTCATCATTTTTCTTTGGATCTGATCAAGGGTTTATGAAAAGAAATAAGTTAAGAAATGGTGTATAAGGTACAGCTTCTCTTTATTGGTAGTTTTCATTGTATATTTCCATAATTCAGATGAAAACTCTTATTTTCATGCATATGCAGAAGTTAATGCAACATAAAAAGATTTAAATTGTAAATTATATTAGTGTTGATTCTACTATTTTAGTATAAAATAAGCTTGTTATACATTCTATTTTTATAGAAGTGTTTTTCAAATGAGAATGTTGGATATGTGGTATGTTTGTTAATGCAGAATTGGACTTGTATAAATTTAAAATTTTGACATTTAAACTATTAGCATAGAGTGTAATCTCGTACACTTAGAAATATTTAGGCATGTAAATATATTATATATATATAAAGTATAATTAATAGCCTGGTAAATAGGTTATTAATTAGAATTAGGTCGGTTTAGAAAAGAAATGAAATAACTATGAATAATAATATTACGCAATGTGGTGAGGTATATGGTAGTATGTTAGGTGACTGAAAATTATGACCAATTTATAGAGATGTGAGGTCAGTCAAAAGCACATAAAGTCTGCCCAACTAGCTATCAGCCTATGCAGTCAATTCCCTGATATTTCCCCGATATATATCCCCGATATATCCCGTAGTGGACTTTTGGAGAAACGATATTCCTATAAAGCGGCCCAATATAGCGGATCCGCTATTATCCCCGATATTGCGGCAATAATCCGTATATCCCCGATTTTGTTACCCCGCTATATCCCCCTTTCCTATAAATAAGCATTTTGCTTGATGTCTTATTTTTATGTTTTATGGTAATTTCGAAGCTGATGTAACAATGATATACGTTATTGGTTATTATAACTAGTTCTAACTTTTTAAGTGTCAAGTTTGTTTATCTTTACTTTATTACAACTTGTTTTGCTTGGTGGGAAATAATAAGTAATATTCATTTCTGTTTTTAATGTAGAATGTTCATCATTCATCTTTTTAAAGCCGTCCGCTATATCCTGCTATATCCCCGATATATCTTCACTACAACTTTTCACGCCTCAAATGCTATGGAACGACAGGGTGCTTTAACTGCAAGCTATCAGCAATGTGACTTTGGGGCAGATGTGAGACGTCACCTATAATAAGTACCCATGGAGGACATGAGGTTGGTCCAAAATTCTGTAGGGTAAACTCGTCCAGCTAATGTGGATACAGATACCTACGAATAGTTGAACTAATATGAGATGTTAAAATGTAGTTAACGAATCATAATATGTAGGACCTACTTTCAATGTTGAAGGTGGTAAGTAGTTGATTGAGGGCCATCATCCTCCTTCTTTAGAAAGTATTAAATGGTCAAGGCTAGAAGATAGGCACGGTAGTGGATATCTTGGAAAGGGTCTACTTCGGTTTTGAGGTATAAGCAGTTATTATACGGACCGCCATTTCCATAAAGAAGTATTAAAAAGCCAAATGAGATTTTAAGGGATGTCAGCTAGATAGTATCGGAAAGGAGTCTGCCTTGGGATAGGTAGTAAATGACAAGGATAGGTAGTAAATGGCAAGGACCTGTCTAAAATGAGTATTATATGGTCAGAGTCTATCTAGTTTCCATTGAAAATGTATTTTGTGACTTGGGTACTATCTTTTACATTGCTAGAAGATTATTAGCGATAGATGCATAGTACTGGGAATGGCCTTTGACCTACAATCACAGATGAGTTAGTGAGTTGGAATGGAAAAGGGTATATGTTATATAGTTGGATTTACAGTTGAAGAAATTTACATAGAATGTGGCTAGGATACATAAGACGTAACCTTATTTAAATTAGACTGCCCAAGTACTATCAAAGAAAGTCTCGAGATTTTACTCATCACACATTGTTGTTCTGACACCCTCCTTATTACAACATAGGTTAAAGGAGATGATGCAGATTCCGAAGATGGTAGCAGAGACGGAAACGTGTGGTAGTTATTTATCTATCTACTTATGTTGTTTTTATATTTTGATATACCCATTTTGACATGATGATGTATTTTGAGATATTATACTACAAATATTTGACATTATTGTTTGATACTGTGTTGTATTTTTGACACTTTAATTTTAAATAAATGGGTACTGTTTCTGATGTTATATTTCTCCTTTTTCCATGAGATTATGAATGTGTTGATAGATAGCTATGTGTGTTGTTCTTTGCATCAATTTTACCAACCTATAGCCTATTTTGGAATGGATCTATTATTTGATGGCCCTTTTCTGGATCAAAAGTTAGGCCCATTTCGAGGCGAGTCATAACATTTGGTATCAGAGCTTAGGTTACCCGATCATAGAGGATGTATACATATGTGTGTCGTACTTGTTATTTTTGAAAGTATTTTGCAAAAACCTAATGTGTCTATACACATACACACACACACACACACAACAACAACAACAACAACAACAACAACAAAAACAATATAGCCATTATTTCCAAACAAGTTGGGGTCGGTTAGAGATGGAACCCGAAATTAAATGACAAAAGTAATTTAAAGTTTATAACAATAACAATAACAATAACAATAACAATAGCAAAATAAAATTAAGTCAAATAGGTAAATTGGTAATAATAGTAATAAAGTAAAATAAAGATAGAAATACAAATGTATGTAAAAAATATATGATATAATAATAAAAAAACAAAAAAAACGATGGTAACAGTACAAATAGTAATAATGGTGCTCATAGTAACATTGATCAAAGACCAAACGCTACGTCTTAGGCTCCTTTTGCCTAATCCTGTAATCTAAAACGTATAAGAGTCATAACTCATGGTTCCGGTACATGGATCGCTAACTTCCACACGCTCCTATCTGTTACCAGCTCTTCGGTTATATTCCAATCCTTCAAGTCCCTTTTAACAACTTCCTCCCATGTCAACTTTGGTCGACCTCGACCTCTCTTTGAGCAAACGACACGGCCTATAATTCCAACGCGCACAGGTGCCACGGGGGGCCTTCGTTGAAGATGCCCAAACCATCTTAAGCGATGTTGAATTAGTTTCTCCTCAATTAGTGCTACTTCAAGTTTTTCACGTATATCATCATTTCTAATTCGGTCTCTTCTTGTATGACCGCAACTCCATCGCAGCATACACATCTCTGCTACACTTAGCTTCTGGACGTGTTGGTTTTTAGTAAGCCAACATTCTGCACCGTACAACATCGCATGCCTAATTGTCGTTCTACAGAAATTTCCTTCGAGCTTCCGTGAGACTTTCTTATCACAGAGAATGCCAGATGTTTGTCGCCACTTCACCCAACCCGCTCGAAATTGAAAAATAACATCTTCATCAATCTCACCATTACACTACAACATTGATCCTAGATATCGAAAGGATTCCTTTTTAGGAACTGTTTATCCGACCAGAATAACATCTGATCCTATGAATGACACCGCTGAACTCGCACTTCATATACTCTGTTTTAGTTCTACTAAGCCTAAATCCCTTAGATTCTAAAGTCTGTCTCCACAACTCGAATTGTCTATCAACCTCAATCCTGTTATCATCAATTAGCACAACATCATCAACAAATAGCGTACACCAAGGAATCTCCCCTTGTGTACTCTTCGTAACCTAATCCATCACTAGTGAAAAATTGTACGGGCTCAAAGGAGACCCTTGATGTAATCCTTTGTTAGTGGAAAAGTCACTGGTTACACCATCGCACGCTCTAACGCTAGTCACAACATCATCGTACATATCCTTGATAATGGTAATGTACTTTGTTGGGGCTCTCTTCTTTTTAAGAGTCCACCACATCATCTTTCGTGGTACTTTGTCATAAGCTTTTTCCAAATCGATAAATAAATCCTTCTTTTGCTCCTTAAACCTCTCCATAATTGCCTTATCAAGAAAATAGCCTCCATGGTCGACCTCCCAAGTATGAAACCAAATTGGTTTTTTGAAACGCTTTTCATTCTTCTTAATCGTTATTCGATGACTCTCTCGCATAGCTTCATTATAATACTTACAAGCTTGATTCCTCTGTAGTTTGTGCAACTTTGTATATCACCTTTATTCTTAAAAATTGGAACTAATATGCTTCTCCTCCACTCATCTGGCATCTTGTTTGATTTGAAAATACTATTGAACAACTTAGTTAGCCAGGCTATCCTTGCATCTCCAAGGCATGTCCACACCTCAATGGGGATGCCATTAGGCCCCAATGCCTTACCTACTTTCATCTGTTTTAGCACCTCTTTTACCTCAGATTCTTGAATTCTCCAAACAAAATGCCTACTGTTGTCATCAAAATAGTCGTCTATCTCGATCAAAATGCTATCACCTTCTTCACTAAATAGGTTGTCGAAATAATCTCTCCATCTATTTTTTTGTCTCATCATCCTTCACCAAAAGTCTATTATTATCATATTTTATGCATTTAACTTGATTGAAGTCTCTTGGCTTCCTCTCACGGAGCTTAGCTATCTTGTAGACGTCTTTTTCACCCTCCTTCGTACTTAGCTTATGATATCGGTCTTCATACGCCCAACTCCTTGCTTCACTCACCGCTCTCTTTATGTTCTTCTTCACAACTTTGTACCTTTGCATGTTGTGCTCACTCATGTGAATATGCAAGCACTTATAGCATTCCTTCTTCTCCTTGATAGCCTTTTGTACATCACTGTTCCACCACCACGAATCTTTATGTTCGCGTTTATTTCGTTTGGTTACCCCAAACACCTTGGTGGCCACTTTCCGAATGCGCGTTGCCATCTCATCCCACATGTGATTTGCTTCTCCTTTCAAATTCTATGCCTCTTCTCCCATCACCCTATTCTTAAACACCCGTGAAGCGTCTCCTTTGAGCTTTCATCATTTCGTCCGACTAATCTTGGCTCCTTTATCCCATAGAACACGTGTTTGAAGACGAAACTAGAATATCGAAAGCCGATGTTGTGAGACAACACATTCTCCAGGCATGACTTTGCAATCTACACAAGCTCGTTTGTCATCTCTTCTAGGAAGGACAAAATCAATATGGCTAAAGTGTTGACCACTATAAAAAATAACTAATGTGATTGTCTCTTTCTAAAGAAGGTATCAGCTATCATCAGGTCATAAGCAATAGCAAAACTCAGTATTTTTTCTCCTTCTTGGTTCATATCACTATATCCAAAACCACCATACACCCTCTCAAACCCACCACTAGCCATACCAACATGCGCGTTGAAATCTCCTCCTATGAAAAGTTTTTCACTACCAGGCACATCTCTAACTATAACATCTAACTCTTCCTAGAAATTTCTCTTGACGACTTCACTTAGACCTACTTGTGGGGCACATGCACTAATGACATTCAGAATCATATCGCTCACTACCAGCTTTACTAGGATGATCATGTCCCTTGTCTCATAACGTCGACAACTCTGTTTCTAAGGTTCTTGTCAATTAGGATGCCTACCTCATTCTTGTTACACTCTTTTCCCATGTACCATAATTTGAAGCCTGTATTCTCCACCTCGTTCGCCTTCTCGCCCGTCCATTTGGTCTCCTAATTGCATAAGATATTTATATGTCTCCTAGTCATAGTATCAACTATCACTCTTAGATTTCCTGTTAATGATCCTACATTCCAACTACCTAGCTGGATCCTAATATCATCGACTAGCTTCCTTGCCTCTCGCACCCACTGGGTAAAGTGCGAAGACCCTTGCTCATTTACCACTACACCGGGGCGTCGATGCAACGCGCCACTAAGGGAGTGATGACCTAGCCCTTGCATATTTATCACCATATTCGAGCCTTGATATAGCGCGCTACTAAGGTCGTGACGACCCAACCCTTGCTTACTTTTCACCACACCCGAGCCTCGATATGGCGCAATTTTATTAGGTTCCATTTCCATAAGAGAGGCTTTGGTTTTTACGTTGACTCGCCAAGCCTATCACAACCCTTCTCTTTTATCTTGGCTTGGGACATGCTGCATAGAAAATTACATAGGCGGAGCTATATATATATATACATATATATATACACATGTATATACATATATACACACACAAAAACTATTTTTAAATATATGCAAAAACACTAGACAAATCTTTATTTCAACATGTAATACTATCATGGAAATTATAATTAAAAGTTTAACATACGAACAATTGATTATGACTGAAAATCACTTTTATTAAAACTGGGAACCCCTCCTAATGATGCCCAATACCCGAGGGATGCATGAATGGCTCAAGCAATACCTCAAACTTGCGGGGCAAGTTCCCATTCCTCAACAAGCTGCACCAGCGGCAACGTCGCCTTGCATGTTGAAGCAACACCCCTTCCCATAGATTACCCCAAGATGTGCAAGGATTTCCAAAACATGGGTGGAAATGTGTATATGGGGAAAGAAGGTATTACGAAGACAATGACTTGGATAAACGAATGCGAGAGAATATTCTGGGAGCTTGGTTGGGAGGACCAGATTAAGCAGAGAATGGCGGCATGGCACTTTAAAGGAGAGGCTTTAGACCAGTGGACGATTATGGACGAGGATAATGTTTATAGATTTATTACTTATGATGAGTTCGAAAACCGATTTGAGTCATGATTCATGTCGAAAGCTGAGATGAATTTGCAGATGGAAGGATTATACAGCTTAGGCAAGAAGACTCCACTTGAAAGAAGTATATTAGTAGATTCACAGAACTGGCTAATTTTTAGATGAGTTTGATTGATACCCCCATTAGAAGGGGTATGAAATTTTTCAAAGGCCCAAACTCCCCACTTAGGGAATTACTTTTCACCCAAGTATCCATTGGCGTTACACATGAGATGTTGGTTTAGATGACTCTACTTTAGATGATTAGTTTAGAGGAGAAGGAGAAATAGAAGGAGAAGCTAGGATCTGCTCAAAATTAAGGAGAAGCCAAGAAGGTTAGTTTTCGGGTAAATAGGCAATCGAAAGGGAAGTTCAATGAGGGTATAATATGTTAGAGATGACAAAAGAAATGACATATCTCCAAGGATTATAGGGTGAGTCTGGTGAAGGAAGCATTTAAGGAGAAATGTTACCACTACTAGAGGAGGGACACTTCAAGAATTAGTGTCCGAAGCTAGTGAAAGAAGGACAAAGTAGGCTAGCCTATGCTATTAAGGCTATTCTTATCTCGAGTAGACCTCACCTTAGAAATCAAGAAAAGACTGCAATGGAAGGTAAAACTCTCATGTGTGGGAATAATATTTGAACCCTATTTGACTCAGGAGCATGAACGTAGTTAACTTCTCGAGTCTATAAACCCAAATTGTCACCAACTGTAACGACCCGGAATTTTCGTTAATTTAATTTACTCATTTTAACAGAGTTTAAATAATTTAATTTAGAAAAATTTAAGATCTGTGATTTTTAATGAAGCAAATGACTGAATGAAATGAAACCATGGGAATTTAAGTATAAGAATTTCCAGTTGGAACAAAATGACGAGAGAATTTAAGTGCTGAAAAATTGTTATTTATAGGCTAAGAAATTAATATAAGGAAACAAAATGGGAAGATTTCATTTATTTCATGGTTTTAATTCGTTTTTCTTTAATAAGTTGTAATTGAATTTAGTAGAAAATAATATGTATTAAACCTACTTATAGAATTCGGAGCTAATTCAAATGAATTTAAGTAGTGAAAGGGCTTTACCTGTATATAGATTTAATATGAGAAATAAAATGGGAATATTAGATTGAGTTAATGCAGAAAAAGGAATGTAAACGGTAATTAGAATAAATTAAGGAATTCTCTAACGCAAGTAATAATCTATACCTTGAATGGACGTTTCAATTTGATAAATTATTTAAATGAGATGTCTTAGTAAATAAATAATTAGGTCAATTAGTATGTGGTGAAATTTAATGTTGAAATAATTTTGTAGATAAGAGTTTAGGTGGAATGGGTTAATTTATGAAATAAAGGATAGAAATCATATAAAACGTTAAGCAAGTTGATTTAATGTGTAACGTAAGGTGTAAATGTAAATTCCAATGGAAACGTAACCTTATTCTAGGTAGAAATTTCAGGTATATTGATAAAGTGGAGTTTAGACACTTAGTAATAAATTTAGTACAGGAAAAACGAAATGGAAATATTGAATTTATTTAATTGGTATATATTACCCATTTATATGGTCTATTAAATCTAGTCGGGTATAAATGGCAATTAATTCCTTAAATTAGTGCAATCAATGTATGTTTAATTGATAACGATAAAAAGGTTGATTATATTCAGTGTGAACAACGTAAAATATTATCATAGCATGATCTTTGGTTTGAATAAAAAGGGTGGAAATCAGTTTGCTCGGATTTAGTGGAATTGGAAATTTAATAAGTGAAATTTTTGCAATCAGTGTAATAAAAGGTTACGTAAATAAATGGTAAATTTTTGATATTAATAAAATGATTTTTTTTGGAATTGAAATAAGTATTATAAATGGGCAAATTTAGTTACTTTAAAGTGAAACGGAAATTTTAACGTAATAGTTGAATGCAATATTAAATTCATCTAATTTATAATAAAGATTCGTTAGATTTATTTAATAGGAATTTTGGGACATTTAATAGATAATTGCTGATGTTGAATGGAAGTAAAGGAATTTCTAAAATTAAAATTTAGCAAACTTTTAAACCATTGCAAATTGATTAGGGATATAAAGAGTTGTTTATTTAATTGAGTTAAATTTTTGAAATTGCGTTATTGCAATTAAATGGGAATTTAATGTTGGACATTACGATTGTGGAGTTTAAGTTGCAAAATTTTGGATAACAATAATATTAGACCATGAACAAATTCTAAATTTTATACTTGGTGATAAATGAATTTCATGGGCGATTAAGTTTAACTGTTGGATAAATTTAAAATTTATACTTAATATTGTAACTTGGAAATTTTTCAATGATAAATTGGTTAATCTTTAACAAATTGACATTTGAAAATTTGTTAAATCATTTTAGATATTTGAGAATTATAAAGTGATAAAGATTTTCAATTCTTAAACTAAATTATAAAAATTGGATTTATTTACTAATTTTTATTTATTTAATTAATATAAAAATAGCCATTTTGGGCACGGACTCGGATTTCGACGAAACCAGTTTCATCGGATCCGTATCGGTGAATTATTATAGGGTTTCAAATTTCGTATCGATCGGACTTGTCGTTTGATCGTACGAACGCGAAACGCCTTGAAATCAATTTTATTAAAATCAATTTGAAATCAATTTGGAAATCTTGTTTTTAGCATAACTTCTTCATACGATCAAATTTGGACGTGAGACTTTTTCCATCGCGTTCAGAATATTTTTAAATACCTATCTGGATATATAGATTTAATAGATTCGGTTCCGGAGGCATAGCGGGCTTTTGGGCCATAGTTTGTTGCGTACGTTCACTCTTCTAGCCTATACGCTCTAACCTAACCCTAACTATAAATATACCATAATAAACCCTAGCCTCCTTCCTACTGTCAGTTGGATATACGTACATATTTCTTCATCTTCTCTCTTCCTCAATGGATGCATTTCAGATCCAAATTTCAAATCGCAAATCAAAAGCTGAAAATTTAAAGTCCTCCTAAAAATCCGAAAAAATTATATGTCGAACATCTCGACGATACGAATCAGCGGCTGCAATTTGTTTTTCCAGATTTTGCTTCGATCAACGGCAAAATCGCGGTCAAACCTAGAAATTCGAAACCTAAGCTTGAAATTGGGGCTTCTCGATTTAAGCCATAATCGATGAAATTGGTTCTGGGTATTGTAGTACTCGACGACAGGGTTCGTTCAAAGGTAGTTGGAGATGGTACGGTGGGACGAGGCGGCCGTAATCGATGAACTAGGGTTCGAAAACCCTAGTTTTCAGGTGGCGGCGCACGGCGAGTTAGGCGACCGGAACTTGGCCAGGGGTAGAGGACGTGGTCACGAGCACAACGGCAGTGGCTTTGTGGCATAAGGTGGCGTGTAGGGGCGGCAATTCACGGTCAAAGGTGCGTGTTCATGGGTTCGGCCTGCAGTTGTTCGTGCGCGAGTTTGAAAGCTGGGAGAGGGAACGCGTGATATCACTGGTGACGTGGCATGAGGGAGGGTGAGTTTTGTTTTAATTTATTTTGAATTTCAAATCGTTTTATGGCCATAGATTCTTCATACGTTATCCGTTTCACACGATTTTTTTTGCGTTAGGATCGTAATTTAATTCCGGACTTGATGACGCTGGTTTGGACAAATTCTGAGACGGGCGAATTTTTGGGTTTAAATCGGGTTTAAATTCAATTTAAATTCCAAAGGTGAGTGTTTTAACCCACTCACAATTACTAGAAGCTTTTATGTTTGTTAAATAAATTTTAGAAATGAATAGAAATTTATTTATGAGCTTTTGGGCATGTTATTTCATCCATATCTGTTGAATTGCATTTTTTTTGAATTTAGCTGTTAATTTAAATTGATTGATTGCATATTAATTGGCTGTTAGAAATTATTGTTTGCATAAGAACTGCTAGTTAACAGTTATGTAAATTATTATTGAGTAAACTGTTAGATAAATAGTTGATAAATTTAATTTGGAAAAAAACTGACAGTTATTACCTGTTGTATATGTTCATAGATATATACTGTTATTGATTGAAATTGGTTGATGGTTGCGATTGGATGATGGATGTTGTTGATGAATGAATGTTTATTGCATATCATTAAATTTGCAAATTTATCATGCATATTTCATTTTTCGGGATTGTGGTTTGAAATGATAAAACCGCAAAGTTTTATTTTTAAATTGCGGATTGAAATGATAAATATCCGTATCACTTGACCATAGGATAGAAAATTATATACAGGCACCGCGGTCTATATATAACTATTTTAATGTGATTTCTATGGTTTGGATGGAATACGGTTTATAATAATCTTAAATTTTATACTGTATAAATATTTTTCTTCCGTATTTATGTACATGAAAAGTTGGAAATTTTGAAATAAAAAGGTGTATAAATTCCCTTAGTAAAATGGAAGAAAATTTAGAAAATGGAGTTGGATAAATTTATATCATATGTTTAAATGTTAAGTTTGGAAATTTAAGATATGATATTTATAATTGGATTTTTCCCAAGAAAAAATTGAAATGAATATTCTAATATGAATTTGAATTGGAAAAATATTCTAATATAAATTGGAATCGAAAAATACATATGTTTTATTACTAGAAATTGGAGTTGTTTAAGGATTTATGTGAATATTCAAACTAAATAATAAAACATTTAATTTGTTGAAAGAATATATTCCAATTTTAGTTTTGAATATTAATACTCCAATGGATTTATATATATGGAAATTGAAATGGTTTTGGAACTTAAGAGTGATATCTAAATTATGGTCTTAACTTTAGATAAAGAAATATTTCCATAAAGCCATATAACTTATTTCTTTACAAAGTGACAGTAAAGTTAAGCCCTTGAAATTCATATACCGTTGAATATCCAAACCATTTGAGTTTTTAAAAGTTATGGTTTGAAATTATGGATTTCCAAAAATATTATGCTTTGAAAATATTCGATTTTCAGATATTATGAAGTTAAAGCCTTTTTATTATTGGAAAGAAATTATATTTGGGATAAGTGGTAAAATATGGTTTTGGGTTTTGGAATGATATCGTAATATTATGGTTTTGAAATGGATTATATTCTGGTTTTAAAAGTATAAACTGTTTTAAATAACCGCGGTGTTATAATAACGATGGGTTGGCAAAGAGACCGGGATCGGATATGGACATACTCTCTGTCGATACCGAAAACCACTTTGACTAACCGTGTACGCGGTGGAGATTCCAGAATGAAGTAGGTTGGTGGCGACGATTCCTGTAAGGTAAATACGTGGACCCGACTCCCGTGAGTTGGCATAAGGTGGCTAAAACAGGAGCGATCGACGGGTTAATGAGGTCATTCCTCTGATCGGACACTCCTCTTCGATATTATACTATGACTTTGGATTGATTCAGTGGCCACTTCTATTTTTTTGATTTGGGGAGTTGTTTCGAGGTGGGCGGTTGCTGCGGCTTCGCGTTACCATCGGCCCGGAAGCGTAATTGGTATATCTACCCTGGCATTGCCTAGTTGTGCCGTGTCACCTACCCTATCGCGCCTTGTACGAGTTTGGTTTTCTCCCGTAGCCCGTGTGGTATCCTCTAGTGGCTTCCCGATCAGGAGGGACTATGATATTGGATGGACTACTGGGACTATTACGTGTTAAGGGCTATATGGGTAACCCCTTAACGCTATTAAAAAGTAAGTTTATTTTATAAATAGACACTATTATAATAACGCAATATACTACATAGTAAATAGTTTAACGGATCCTTAGGAGATGTAAATCCCGAGCATCTCTTGAGTTACTGTACTCATATTTATTTCTGTTTATTTAACTCACATAAGATATTCTAGTCTGACTCGAGTGTTTTTGTCTTTTCAAATTCGCTCGGGTCAGTCCGAGCGTTTCAGGATTTGAAGATTTAGCTTTGGAGGACGAAGACGAAGATTTGTATTATTATTATTTATACTAGTGCACTACACCATTTAATTCCGCTGCATTGTTGTATTGGTATGTGTAACTCTGATATTTATTGCACAAGAAAAACGAATTATTTTGTAAAACAGTTTCATGAACTGTATATTTGATTATTATATTTTATCCTTCCGCTGTGAGATTCTGTTTTGTTTTATTTCTCCTCTGTTTTCTTATTTACCCCATAACAATCCGCCCTTGCGTATGCTTTGAATTGGCACGTGTGTCGGTTTAAAGTGTGCAAAAAGGCGGGATGTTACAGTTGGTATCAGAGCTTTGGTTTAGCGATAAACCTTGGCTTTGTGGGGTTTGACTCTTTGTTAATAGGGTAGAAATATCCTATGGGAGTCGCTGAGTGTATATATGAGAGAGCGTACTTGTTAGTATTAATAAAAATTTTTGATATTGTGTTAATCTGTTCCGCTTTGTATTTATAAATTCTGGTTGATGCATGGGACGCTATGCCATCAATAGGGATTTCTAAACACTTAATAGGACAGGCCGACATAATATTAGTTTTTAATATAGGTGAATGAAATAATTTTGCCTATCATATTTTCTATATATAAAAATATTTTATAAAGATATATATATTTGGTTGCTATAGATTGGATGTTAGGCAATAAAAATATTTATAATAACTGAAGCTAAGTTGAAATTATGATAAATCAAATGGGAGATTTTAGAACTTAAGTCCGGGATTTTTGAAATGTGCTTTCAAAGAATTTATGAAAAATAATGATTTGGTTTATAAGAAATTTCTTATATAAAAAGTATAATTTGGAAGTATAATAATATTGTCATATATATGTTTTCCGATATGAATATTCCGTTTTAAATTCGGGAATTTGTTTTAAAAGAAGATTTTGGGGAAATAAATTATGTACTTTTCTCTCCGTCGCTGGAAAATAAATTCGGTGATGACGGCCGCATCATCGACTTTCATTTTCGAGTTTCGAAGGGGAAAGGCCGCTGTAGTAAATACTACTACAGAATTGTTTTGAATTTATTTGAAATTTTAATTGTTTAAAGATAATTGGAGATATAAGAGTTGTAAGAAATTATATTATCTATTATTTTAAAGTAATTTTGAAATTTGACCCGGTATTAAATTCTTAAATTTCCATTAATAAATTGTTTAAAATTATGTTAGTGAAAAAAAAAAGGGGTTAAGTAATAAATAAATTAAAACCTCTAATTTAATTAAGAGAATTATTGCAAGGATATAAAGAGAAAGTGAATACGTAGGAGAGAGAATAGTAATAAGGATTAACATTGAATTGAATTAAAGAATGGAGATTTAACTTGTATAAGTTCAATTGCAATTTCTTTAACATAAATAACTTACCCAAATATAAAAGTTGAAATGTTAAATAAGAAACTAGAATTGAATATTTTACAAGTAGGAATTTAGGAAAAATTGAAGTATTCAATAAACGACTGTATAAATAAGAATTTAATGGTATAAACTTAAGTTATGATTGAAATTTTACTAAAAAAAAAAAAAAATTAAGTTAAGAATTACTAATAGGTGATATGAACTTAAAGTAAATAAAATGAAATTCTAAATAAGAATTGATTGTAGGATTATTAACTTAAGTATGTTTTAATTTCCTCTATTCCAATATAATGGAAACCTCCACATTAAATAAATGAATGAGATTAAAGGTAAGTAACAAATATATATATATTAATTAAAGGAATTAAGAAGAAACATGTAAATTGTCACTTACATTCTTAAAATATATATAACTTACCATAAAATAAAAGTTGAAATGTTAGTAAGAATATGTAAAAGAAAATCTTGCAAGTAAAGCTTGAAGCAATAAAGGTATTCAATAAATTGCTGTTATTAATGAGAATTTATTTTATAAACTTAAGTAATAAAAGGAAACTTAAGTAATAAAAAGGAAATACAAATATAATGAATTTGGTGATAATTGGAAAATAAACTTGTAAGAAACAAAGAAATCCCTCATAAATGAAGGAAAGAAAAATCAAAACACTGAATTATGAAATAAATGTATAATGAGATATTTTGGTGTTGATTTGAATTGTTGGTTGATGTATGTTGTTGGGTAAGGAATTATGGAGTTGTTAGATTTACAAATAATCTATCTTTGTTCCATCTTAGGCTGTTGAGCAACGGATGTACTTGATAGTTATTCTTCATTCGTACAACTTCAGAATTTGAACCCGAACAACTAATTGTTGTTTGATTAAATGATTGTTTGTTGAATGTGGTGTGTGCTGTTGAGAAAAAAATTGTGGTTGTTGCATTTGATTGGATATGAATGATTGAATCCACCTAAACCTTTCACTGTAAAATAAATATTTAACCTTTTAGATTATATAAGTGAATACAGGGGTTGGAAGCAACTGCTACTGCTTTTGGTTCCAAAATAATAAGCGTTTTGCCCGACAAATAGGTACGTTTTCGGATTACGATTAAAGCGCTATTTATATATTTTCCAGTGTGGGATATTTTATTTTGGATATATGTAATATATTTGTATATTTGGATATTATATTTTCTCCAGAGTCCCTCCGTACAAAGGAGACTCTGCCAAAATTTTTCGTAAATTTTGGACTTAGAATTTTGTTAAAATATTTTTCCAACTTTAATAATTCAAGTATTAAAGGATATGATTGATTATAAAACAAGTATATTTCATTAAAGGAAATTAATCCAGTAAAATATGAGTTAATAGTTGAAATTAGATATACTGTTTTATTATTCCTTCTCCCTTCCTTTTCCTTTTCGAGGACGAAAAGTTTTGAGTGGGGGAGAGTGTAACGACCCGGAATTTTCGTTAATTTAATTTACTCATTTTAACAGAGTTTAAATAATTTAATTTAGAAAAATTTAAGATCTGTGATTTTTAATGAAGCAAATGACTGAATGAAATGAAACCATGGGAATTTAAGTATAAGAATTTCCAGTTGGAACAAAATGACGAGAGAATTTAAGTGCTGAAAAATTGTTATTTATAGGCTAAGAAATTAATATAAGGAAACAAAATGGGAAGATTTCATTTATTTCATGGTTTTAATTCGTTTTTCTTTAATAAGTTGTAATTGAATTTAGTAGAAAATAATATGTATTAAACCTACTTATAGAATTCGGAGCTAATTCAAATGAATTTAAGTAGTGAAAGGGCTTTACCTGTATATAGATTTAATATGAGAAATAAAATGGGAATATTAGATTGAGTTAATGCAGAAAAAGGAATGTAAACGGTAATTAGAATAAATTAAGGAATTCTCTAACGCAAGTAATAATCTATACCTTGAATGGACGTTTCAATTTGATAAATTATTTAAATGAGATGTCTTAGTAAATAAATAATTAGGTCAATTAGTATGTGGTGAAATTTAATGTTGAAATAATTTTGTAGATAAGAGTTTAGGTGGAATGGGTTAATTTATGAAATAAAGGATAGAAATCATATAAAACGTTAAGCAAGTTGATTTAATGTGTAACGTAAGGTGTAAATGTAAATTCCAATGGAAACGTAACCTTATTCTAGGTAGAAATTTCAGGTATATTGATAAAGTGGAGTTTAGACACTTAGTAATAAATTTAGTACAGGAAAAACGAAATGGAAATATTGAATTTATTTAATTGGTATATATTACCCATTTATATGGTCTATTAAATCTAGTCGGGTATAAATGGCAATTAATTCCTTAAATTAGTGCAATCAATGTATGTTTAATTGATAACGATAAAAAGGTTGATTATATTCAGTGTGAACAACGTAAAATATTATCATAGCATGATCTTTGGTTTGAATAAAAAGGGTGGAAATCAGTTTGCTCGGATTTAGTGGAATTGGAAATTTAATAAGTGAAATTTTTGCAATCAGTGTAATAAAAGGTTACGTAAATAAATGGTAAATTTTTGATATTAATAAAATGATTTTTTTTGGAATTGAAATAAGTATTATAAATGGGCAAATTTAGTTACTTTAAAGTGAAACGGAAATTTTAACGTAATAGTTGAATGCAATATTAAATTCATCTAATTTATAATAAAGATTCGTTAGATTTATTTAATAGGAATTTTGGGACATTTAATAGATAATTGCTGATGTTGAATGGAAGTAAAGGAATTTCTAAAATTAAAATTTAGCAAACTTTTAAACCATTGCAAATTGATTAGGGATATAAAGAGTTGTTTATTTAATTGAGTTAAATTTTTGAAATTGCGTTATTGCAATTAAATGGGAATTTAATGTTGGACATTACGATTGTGGAGTTTAAGTTGCAAAATTTTGGATAACAATAATATTAGACCATGAACAAATTCTAAATTTTATACTTGGTGATAAATGAATTTCATGGGCGATTAAGTTTAACTGTTGGATAAATTTAAAATTTATACTTAATATTGTAACTTGGAAATTTTTCAATGATAAATTGGTTAATCTTTAACAAATTGACATTTGAAAATTTGTTAAATCATTTTAGATATTTGAGAATTATAAAGTGATAAAGATTTTCAATTCTTAAACTAAATTATAAAAATTGGATTTATTTACTAATTTTTATTTATTTAATTAATATAAAAATAGCCATTTTGGGCACGGACTCGGATTTCGACGAAACCAGTTTCATCGGATCCGTATCGGTGAATTATTATAGGGTTTCAAATTTCGTATCGATCGGACTTGTCGTTTGATCGTACGAACGCGAAACGCCTTGAAATCAATTTTATTAAAATCAATTTGAAATCAATTTGGAAATCTTGTTTTTAGCATAACTTCTTCATACGATCAAATTTGGACGTGAGACTTTTTCCATCGCGTTCAGAATATTTTTAAATACCTATCTGGATATATAGATTTAATAGATTCGGTTCCGGAGGCATAGCGGGCTTTTGGGCCATAGTTTGTTGCGTACGTTCACTCTTCTAGCCTATACGCTCTAACCTAACCCTAACTATAAATATACCATAATAAACCCTAGCCTCCTTCCTACTGTCAGTTGGATATACGTACATATTTCTTCATCTTCTCTCTTCCTCAATGGATGCATTTCAGATCCAAATTTCAAATCGCAAATCAAAAGCTGAAAATTTAAAGTCCTCCTAAAAATCCGAAAAAATTATATGTCGAACATCTCGACGATACGAATCAGCGGCTGCAATTTGTTTTTCCAGATTTTGCTTCGATCAACGGCAAAATCGCGGTCAAACCTAGAAATTCGAAACCTAAGCTTGAAATTGGGGCTTCTCGATTTAAGCCATAATCGATGAAATTGGTTCTGGGTATTGTAGTACTCGACGACAGGGTTCGTTCAAAGGTAGTTGGAGATGGTACGGTGGGACGAGGCGGCCGTAATCGATGAACTAGGGTTCGAAAACCCTAGTTTTCAGGTGGCGGCGCACGGCGAGTTAGGCGACCGGAACTTGGCCAGGGGTAGAGGACGTGGTCACGAGCACAACGGCAGTGGCTTTGTGGCATAAGGTGGCGTGTAGGGGCGGCAATTCACGGTCAAAGGTGCGTGTTCATGGGTTCGGCCTGCAGTTGTTCGTGCGCGAGTTTGAAAGCTGGGAGAGGGAACGCGTGATATCACTGGTGACGTGGCATGAGGGAGGGTGAGTTTTGTTTTAATTTATTTTGAATTTCAAATCGTTTTATGGCCATAGATTCTTCATACGTTATCCGTTTCACACGATTTTTTTTGCGTTAGGATCGTAATTTAATTCCGGACTTGATGACGCTGGTTTGGACAAATTCTGAGACGGGCGAATTTTTGGGTTTAAATCGGGTTTAAATTCAATTTAAATTCCAAAGGTGAGTGTTTTAACCCACTCACAATTACTAGAAGCTTTTATGTTTGTTAAATAAATTTTAGAAATGAATAGAAATTTATTTATGAGCTTTTGGGCATGTTATTTCATCCATATCTGTTGAATTGCATTTTTTTTGAATTTAGCTGTTAATTTAAATTGATTGATTGCATATTAATTGGCTGTTAGAAATTATTGTTTGCATAAGAACTGCTAGTTAACAGTTATGTAAATTATTATTGAGTAAACTGTTAGATAAATAGTTGATAAATTTAATTTGGAAAAAAACTGACAGTTATTACCTGTTGTATATGTTCATAGATATATACTGTTATTGATTGAAATTGGTTGATGGTTGCGATTGGATGATGGATGTTGTTGATGAATGAATGTTTATTGCATATCATTAAATTTGCAAATTTATCATGCATATTTCATTTTTCGGGATTGTGGTTTGAAATGATAAAACCGCAAAGTTTTATTTTTAAATTGCGGATTGAAATGATAAATATCCGTATCACTTGACCATAGGATAGAAAATTATATACAGGCACCGCGGTCTATATATAACTATTTTAATGTGATTTCTATGGTTTGGATGGAATACGGTTTATAATAATCTTAAATTTTATACTGTATAAATATTTTTCTTCCGTATTTATGTACATGAAAAGTTGGAAATTTTGAAATAAAAAGGTGTATAAATTCCCTTAGTAAAATGGAAGAAAATTTAGAAAATGGAGTTGGATAAATTTATATCATATGTTTAAATGTTAAGTTTGGAAATTTAAGATATGATATTTATAATTGGATTTTTCCCAAGAAAAAATTGAAATGAATATTCTAATATGAATTTGAATTGGAAAAATATTCTAATATAAATTGGAATCGAAAAATACATATGTTTTATTACTAGAAATTGGAGTTGTTTAAGGATTTATGTGAATATTCAAACTAAATAATAAAACATTTAATTTGTTGAAAGAATATATTCCAATTTTAGTTTTGAATATTAATACTCCAATGGATTTATATATATGGAAATTGAAATGGTTTTGGAACTTAAGAGTGATATCTAAATTATGGTCTTAACTTTAGATAAAGAAATATTTCCATAAAGCCATATAACTTATTTCTTTACAAAGTGACAGTAAAGTTAAGCCCTTGAAATTCATATACCGTTGAATATCCAAACCATTTGAGTTTTTAAAAGTTATGGTTTGAAATTATGGATTTCCAAAAATATTATGCTTTGAAAATATTCGATTTTCAGATATTATGAAGTTAAAGCCTTTTTATTATTGGAAAGAAATTATATTTGGGATAAGTGGTAAAATATGGTTTTGGGTTTTGGAATGATATCGTAATATTATGGTTTTGAAATGGATTATATTCTGGTTTTAAAAGTATAAACTGTTTTAAATAACCGCGGTGTTATAATAACGATGGGTTGGCAAAGAGACCGGGATCGGATATGGACATACTCTCTGTCGATACCGAAAACCACTTTGACTAACCGTGTACGCGGTGGAGATTCCAGAATGAAGTAGGTTGGTGGCGACGATTCCTGTAAGGTAAATACGTGGACCCGACTCCCGTGAGTTGGCATAAGGTGGCTAAAACAGGAGCGATCGACGGGTTAATGAGGTCATTCCTCTGATCGGACACTCCTCTTCGATATTATACTATGACTTTGGATTGATTCAGTGGCCACTTCTATTTTTTTGATTTGGGGAGTTGTTTCGAGGTGGGCGGTTGCTGCGGCTTCGCGTTACCATCGGCCCGGAAGCGTAATTGGTATATCTACCCTGGCATTGCCTAGTTGTGCCGTGTCACCTACCCTATCGCGCCTTGTACGAGTTTGGTTTTCTCCCGTAGCCCGTGTGGTATCCTCTAGTGGCTTCCCGATCAGGAGGGACTATGATATTGGATGGACTACTGGGACTATTACGTGTTAAGGGCTATATGGGTAACCCCTTAACGCTATTAAAAAGTAAGTTTATTTTATAAATAGACACTATTATAATAACGCAATATACTACATAGTAAATAGTTTAACGGATCCTTAGGAGATGTAAATCCCGAGCATCTCTTGAGTTACTGTACTCATATTTATTTCTGTTTATTTAACTCACATAAGATATTCTAGTCTGACTCGAGTGTTTTTGTCTTTTCAAATTCGCTCGGGTCAGTCCGAGCGTTTCAGGATTTGAAGATTTAGCTTTGGAGGACGAAGACGAAGATTTGTATTATTATTATTTATACTAGTGCACTACACCATTTAATTCCGCTGCATTGTTGTATTGGTATGTGTAACTCTGATATTTATTGCACAAGAAAAACGAATTATTTTGTAAAACAGTTTCATGAACTGTATATTTGATTATTATATTTTATCCTTCCGCTGTGAGATTCTGTTTTGTTTTATTTCTCCTCTGTTTTCTTATTTACCCCATAACAATCCGCCCTTGCGTATGCTTTGAATTGGCACGTGTGTCGGTTTAAAGTGTGCAAAAAGGCGGGATGTTACACCAACCCAATAGTAGTATCAAATATTATTAGGGGGTTGACACATCTTTCTTCAATTTGTAAAGACCTATTAATGGACATGTAATGTCAATTTCATTTGTAACGTATATGTTCTTAATTTTGAGGGGTATGGACTTATCTTAGAAATGAATTGGTTGTCATACTATGGGACTATCTTAGATTGTGATAGAAGAGTTGAATGGTTAGAAAGTTGTATGGGATAAGATATCGATATTCGCTGCACACCCCAAAACTCTGTTGAATTAAGCTATCTATACTCAATGAGCCTACCATAAGATGAGCACTCATCTGTATCCATAGTTAGAGAATTCCCTAATATCTTTAAATAACTTTCGGGTCCCCCACCCCGAAGGGAGAGTGAGTTTAAGATTGATTTGGAGAAGGACGCTAGACCAATCACTCGGTCATTAAGACACATGGCCCAAAAGAAAGGAAAGAGTTAGATAAGAATACCTCAGAGTTGTTGCAATAAGGATTCAATAGTGGGAGTACTATGAAATAGGAAGCCCCTATTGTCTTTGCCACTAAGGCAAATGGCTCATTAATGCTATACGTCAATTATATATAACTCAACAAGTTGACTAAGAAGAATAGGTATCCTTTACTATAACAATTAGCATTTGGGTCTAAATTTTCGCTGAATCGAAAACCCAAATTCATCAAAGTGCAGATCGTTGGTTTAGTATCCTGCAAATAAAAAAATTATATGCATATCAAAGCACTATTTCGATGTAACCCACAACGGAATAGTAAAGTATAATAAAACATATAGTATTAACCAGGCTTAACGCTTTCAATGCCTAAAGTCCCTATCAATGCTAAGCATGCATTAGGAAACCCATCCTTTAACCTTCCCTTCTTACACCGATACTTGTCCCTGCCATCCTATGGGTTGTAATGAGGAGGTGGTTAGAACAACGTTCTGGTGACTGGTGAATTATAGACTTTGTACATATACTAGTTTATGCCGATTGTCTCCCACAATATGTTATGTCTTTCAATTTTTTTAATCGTCTCGAATCCACATTTGCGTACGATATGCCCAATTTATACGAAGTAGACTATAACTACTTAAGTGTGTGTGTGTGTGTGTGTGTGTGTGTGTGTATAAAAGTACACAGTCACCCGTTGGACTGAAATACCATCTCCGCTAATATTTGTAATTCTACACTGCCGAGCATCATCATCACTTTCTATGCTAAATTGCCCGTGTACAAAGTAGAACCTCCCGTTGGTGCCTAATAATGGCATCACAAAAGTTTAACCAATTCTATCTCGCTTTGGGGATTTACTAACTAGTTAGCTTCCTGTTGTGAACTTAGCTCCATGGATTATAGAGGACTCAGTTCCTCGGACTACCCCATTTGATTTTGAAAGAACTCTATTATGGGTTAAATAGCCTTGCCATAACAAACAAACTAGCAAACAACTGTGGCGGTTTATTACCTAACGTAGCCTACACTAGTAAGAGGTGTAGCCCGTTAGGTATGAACCTATCTTTTCCGTTTTGGCTGCTCTGAATCGATGACGCACTCAGCCTATATAGTACTTAGTCTTGATTTAGGGCCAACACCTATAGACATAACATCGAGCTACTCACCATATTAATTAGATTGCCTAACGCAGTCAAGGCATACCCTCCCCTTATTCATTGAAGTAGACTCTATTGAGCATATTCCTTCACCTATATGCAAGCACATATATTTCATGGGTCCTATTGTTGGATATGTCGCACGTTTTTATATAGAATACGCAACTGCTTGTAGCCTTTTGCAATGCTAGTCTTCTACTGTGTAAAACTACCAAACTCGCATTCCTACTCATTCTAAGGACTATGTCATTTTTATTTACGAAGTTATTTACCAACTCTTAATAATTCATGCTCGTCATAATTCATACTTAAAGCCTCATATATTTTTTCCATTTGTTCTTGTTTTATTATTATGCCTCTACAACATATTATTAACAATATTTCTCTTCTTCTTTATGTGCATACATCTTGTTTAGTTTCTGGTCATTTACCGCTTTCTTTCTAAAAGACTTAAGGAAAAATTCTCATTTACTTTCCCCTTTTGACTAATATCGCCCTTCAATCGCGTATTTAGACTTATTACTTCCCTATTCGTTTTAATTGCATCTGCTTTGTTTTATCATTTGTTTTCTACTCTTAAATTATATACTTAGGTTTCCCACTTATATTGTTGTTATTATTCCTACTTACATTATTTACATATTTTTAAGAATTTTTATACCTTAACACATTGTAATTACTTCTTTCCTTAAAGGAAATTGTTAACACTATAATTCCCTATAGTAATTTAAAAGAGAACTTGTGTTATGTGTGAAATAACAAGAAATTATCTTTTTTTTCTATTGGAATAGATAGTATAAATTATGCTGATTCCCTTATTTTGTACATCTCTTTCTTTTTGTGTATGCTCCTTGTTGTTTCAACAACTACACTTTTATTTGTATTTATAGACGATTTATATAAATTCACATTGCTACACAATTCATTCCAACATATTAAAATATTGTCTAACCCTAATTTATTTATAATCAAATCTGATTTATGTTCAACAATCTATATAAACTGATCAAATTTGGAATCCTAATATGATATCAATAATAAGTTATTCATTAATCTAGGGACTATTTAACTTTTCAAATCCAAAAGTATACAATACCCATCAATTTTAGCGTTTTCCTTATATTATAGGCATAAATTCCATAAAAATCACATGCATACAATTAAATATCCACATTTCAATTTATATCTAGGTATAAATGAAATTGATCTACAATGATATATATCCAGTATTATAGAGAATATGTAATTTCCTACTTACTTGTGTAACTTTCCAAATCTCTGATCTAAACCCCACTATTAGTTTAACTCCCTTTTTTGCCTATTAAGATTTATACACCGCAAGCGTATACATATTATTTTCATAAATCTAGATTAGAAATGAGATTTGATTTTAACTTGTATATTAAATCCAAATTTACTTTTTACCTCGGCTTTGACGATTTGATTTGAACCTATTCCTCTTTCTATCAGCTTCTACAATTCCCTATCTATATAGACGTATATTTTACAACTATGTCTAAGAATTTGGAGTTCATAGGAGGAGAAAATGGTAAAGCTCTGGTGTCACTCTGAGAATATGAGTTTAGAAGTGAGGGTCTAGGTCCATATTCATAGAGGAACAAATCAACGCAAGCCGTTCGATTAAACCGTTTTAAATTTGAGTCATTTGGCCAAAGTTTATTGTCGGTTTTAACCAGGCACCAGTCGACCGTCAATTCTCTATGGTCGACCGCTGCCGATCGATCTGGGCGCCTCTTTAGTCAACCTGTGCCTGTTTTAAATGAAACTAATTATGTGCTCTAACATCGTTTGATTTAATTACTTGTTTAACCATTCACTTCATTTGTTTCCCCTTTTATACATATCCTGAGATTTTAATTAATGGTTTTTGTTATTAGTAATTAACGTAAAATAACTTTTATTATCACAATTACATATATAACGTAACTACCTAGGATTTTAGTCACTGGATTTTAAATATTTAATTAATATTAAATGTATTTAAATAATTGGAATTTGGAATTTAATATCTCGAATTCAAATGTAGAAATCATTTAAATATTTGAATTGTAAATGAAATATTAATCAAATAGATTTTATCATTTTATTTAATTCCATTTAAAATTAATAATAATAATGGCGAATTCATTTTGTAAATTTATTTACAATAATAAATGGTTTGAATATAATAAATAATAAATATATTTTTACTGTTGATTTGTGATCGCGTTGCACTTCGGTGCACGATTTAATTTATTTCAGTCATTCGTCATTCATACTCGAAAAACTGTAAAATGGATTGTTGTTCAAACCGGCTAAATCTCCATCGGATTGGAAAATGGTCGATCAAATCTAATTAAAATTAATCGCAAGTGCACGACGTACAATGATAGTATATGGCAAGTACTGGCCTATCCGTAGGGAATTATTTAGATTTTAAAATTTATGTTCAATCAACTTAAACCAAGAGTTGTGAGATGTTTTTAAGCTAGAAAAAATTCTAGAAACTAACGAAGACTAAAAGTTATAAAAAATATGGGAGTAAAAAGCGATTTAGAGGCAATGTCCTTCTCTAGATCACATAGTTCAACAAAGTGAAATTATGATTTCTCTTCTTTGGTCACTAGTGAAGTAATTGACGTGTTTATCATAAGTATGGTCTATTTGTGTTATTAGTTAGCTCAATATAAGCCATCAAACTATAATACAACCACCAAATCACTTTTAACTCTCATGAAAATGTTAATGAACTTGAAAATACAATCTTTTCTAAGCATGGCCTATTAACTATTGATTTGAAATATAGACCATCAAATTTTGATTTTAAAATCACTTCATTACCATGATCTAATGTAGATGAAGAGGTAATTTGTGTTTTTATTTGTTTAAGCATAGCCTATTTAGTGTCAACAACATAGGCTATCAAATTCAAAGCTAAAACAACAAAGTTTAAACACATCTAACATTTCCATCAAGCAAAAAAATAGATCAATAATTAGCTAAATGTTGAAGCTATATGATTAAGAGAACTTCATTACCCCTAAATTGAAGGGGTTTAGCCTTTCATATTTGTTATCATTTCAACAAATGTAGCATTCAATATGAAATAAAAACAAAAGGACAAATAGAGAAAAATGAAAAGAGAGCTAATTAAAAAGAAATAAAAACTAATCTGCTTGCATAAATAAAAAGATATACACTACTAACATGAAAGAAAAAGCATGTAAATAAAAAGAGTGCATGAATTAACATAGCATGAAAAGAAATTACATAAAAGAAAAAAAAGCTAAGTAGCCATGAAAAAGAAAAGAGAGCTTTGATTTATTTGTGAGCCGAAGCTAAACTAAATGGAGGTTAAGAGACTGAGAGAGAGAGAGAGAATAACTTGAACAAAAGGGGTATTTATACATATATGAAACCCTAATCCTATTTTGGGAACTACTCAAACTACCTTTGAGGAAGTGTGGCCACCAAGTTACCATTAACATCTATTAATCCTACACTTAAATGTACATATAGCTTTAACTTCCATTATCATGTGCATTATCTCATAATTGTGCATCATGGTAAGTAGGTTGGTGGGATCCTCCATGATTGATGAAATGAATTATTTCCATCTTCATTTGCTTGTCTACTTTTATGCATGCATATTTTCTATGAAGCCACTTGTAATTTGAATTAAAAATCCTACAAAATACCATAAAAATTTCCAAATAAAATTTCTCAAATTAATATATACACATAAATGACCATTTTACCCCTATATGAAGATGAATAATTGATGATTTAATAATAATTTGAATTTCGGTTTAAACATGTTAAAATACTGAGTATGATCATTGATTAATTTAATTAGATTAAATATGAAAGTAAAAAATATGCATATTTACATGCACATCAAATACCCACACACTTATCTTTTTATTCATTCTCGAATATAAAAAACTAAGATAAATCTGTTTTCGTAGGGAGCACGATTGCATTGAACGTATACAACAAGCCGTTAAACCTCTAGGTGTCCCTAGCAGGACGAGTGTTGTCTTGTGAGGGTTTTCAACGGATATTATCCATAAAATCCTAATGCAATAAAAAATATTTACAAAATGAAAAATTCCTAAATGCAAGATTTATTTATGAAGACATGAATGCAAGTTTTTGAAAATATTTACAAATGAAGGATTTATTTTTAAATTGACACAAATAAGTTAAATATAGGTTTTGTTCATTATCAAAAAATTTAAGACATTTAACTTATCAAAATTTCCAACAAAAATTAAGTTATCATAATAAATAAACTCTAGCTTGACTAGTTGTTTCTGTTAATAACATATCGTAACTATGAAATGGATCCTTGATTGATTACCAAAGTTTTTCAAAATGGTATTTTTATTTCTTTTGAATGAAAAATCGAATCAAATAAGTGAAAATAGTACTCGGATTTCAATTTCTTACTCTCTCTTTATTTGAAAATTTTATTGATATTAACAATATTTACATATGCCTAACTCAGAAAACTGAGGTCAGATATATTACTCATGCACCTCCTTTTGGGCTTATGTGAGGGGAATGTAGAGCGTGACGATGAACACACAAGTGTGAACCCTTATCAACTGTAGGTGTTATTAATGAAAGAATTTTTATATAATAGACCTAACTTGGATAAACTGGGGCCAGATATACCAATCGAGCACTGCATTTCGGGCTTACGTGAGAAGGGTATAGAGAATGGCGAGTGGACAAATTTGCGTGTGAACACATGACTCTAGGTGTTAGTAAAAAATATATATACATATTTTTTTTCTTTTCATTGTTTTTTTATATGTATATTTTTGTTTTTTTAAAAAGAGAGTTATGCAAAATCATCTTAGCACCATTTAACTTAGAAGATATTATATGCTTTACTTTAAATTCACCATTTATTAAATCAAAGATTTTCAATTAGGATATACTTCATAATTATCGCATTGAATCTTCCTATATACTAGTTAAACCATCGTTATTTTTAATCAAACTTTATTTTTATTTTTGTTCAGACAAATAAATTTTCAAAAATATAATTTAATAATCAAAATCTTATACTTATCTTATAGTATTTCTTTAAAAATAAATCAAAATGCATTAAAAATTTGAATTTTTTTATTTTTTTTAGTTTTGGAAAAATGCAAAAATATACCATGGAAAATAAAAAATAAAGATGATATTCCCCCCACACTTGATTTTGGCTATGTCCCCACAGTCAACCCAAGTAAAAGGAGAAAAAAATAAAAATATGACCAAGTTCACATGAAAACAAAACGGTTTTTATTTACATGACATCAAAAATTATATTGTCGAAGAGTAAACGAAATGGTCATCCAAAGACCATTTCATTTGTCTCGTCAAGTATGCGAGACACAGCTTAAGTTCAGAAAACCAAATCATAAAAGATTTCGATATCGAATGTTGAATTGAAAAAATGAATGTCGTTTTATCAAAAATCGTTTGAGTTGTTTTATTTTCAATGATTTTTGGGGTTGACAAAACAATCGATTGAAATTCAAGTTTATTTTCACCAAATTGAAATTCAAACTCGTCATTGAAAACTTCTTCAGAATTATCTATTTCAAAATCAAAATAGTGATTTAAAACTTCCCATTTAGAGTTCAACAACCCATCTTCAAAAAGTCCAAAGCAATTGTGTATACTAAATTCGTTTTCCTTTGTTGAATTATTCACAACTTCATTGCATATATATCAAGTTCAAAATCCAAATTTGTTGTATTTAATTTTTTGAAATCGGAAAAAAGAAGATCGAATTTTAAATCGAGTTTCTCATCCTCAAAAGAACTGAAATCCAACTCAATTACCGTATTTTCAACAACTTCATTAAGATTGTCATCTTCAATTTCAAAAGTTGTTATTTGAAAATTATCAATTAGGGTAAATGTGGATTATTATATGACTCCTCACACTAAGGATTTGCTTTTGTTTCTCACATTGTTTCATATATGTTTCAAACAATAAACATGTGTGTTCTTTGTGGATTTTATCCATTTGCTTAACAAAATCGAATTTATAGTTATTAACTTGAGAATTTTTGATGTGAAATTATTGAAAACAAAATTTGCCCATTGAACCAAATTAGAGATTACTCCCATTGCCAAAATCATTTGAAAATTGGTTCACATTTTCGTTTCGATTTTGAAATTCATTTTGGAGTTCGAAATTGAATTGGCATGGGTTATAATCGAAGTCATTTGAATTTTGAAGTGAATTCAAACTGATTATTTTGAAATCCTTGACTTGAGTTATTACACAAATATAAATTACACAAATCATTTATCGTTTGATTTTGTTGTGTAGAGAGTTCAAGTAAAGACGAAATCGTTTCCATGCTTTTTTCAAGAGTTGAGGGTTGGTCCTCAATTTGAAAATTTTGTTGTTCGAAAATTCGAATTGTATGTACAATAATCGTTTGTAAAATATCAATAAGAATTTGGTGTGAAATTATATGGATTATATTGATTTTCACAACCATCGTAAAATTCATGTAAACATGGAAACTCGAACAATTTTCAAGAATGTTTTTTTCTTTTGGATATTTTTTACAAAGGAAAACTATTTACCAAAAGGATTTTTCAAAACTATTTTATTTTTTGAATTTTTTGTTTTTGATGAAAATTTTCAAAGGACTTACAAACTAAGGCTACAATTATTTTTGTTTTTGAATTTTGAATTTTTTTTAAATATGCATGAATTAATGCAGCTAAATTAATGCAAGAGTTCAATTACAAATTATCTATCCTAAGTATCTCCTAACTCAGAATTATATAGTCATACTTTGTTTTAGTCCAATACGATAGTTCTCAGCTAACTAACAGACATGAATTATCGGTCCACCATGAATCATTGTAGCAATGCAACCGAAGGTTTAAGTACCTTTAGAGAAACAGCCACTATAATATTTATGAATCACTTACTATTTATAAATGGATATTGCTCTGCCGTAGAGTAGATACCCAAAAATTGAACTGTTCAAAGAAGACAATTTGTCAATATATAATTAAGCGTTACCGATGTTTAACCATTATCAAAATTTTAGGATGAAATACAAAGCTGAAATAAAAAACAATGCAACTACGAATGAATTTTTTATTTTTGTTTTTTTCTTTGATCAAGAAGCCAACAAAACAAACCAAATAGAAACAGGAGATGAGGTACGATACCTGAGCGTTCAGAATTATAGCAATTTATTTTTCTAGCAGCTATTTTTTTTATAAGCAAGCAAGCAAAGCAGTTTTTTATTTGGGCAAGCGCTACTTCTTTTAATTTGCTTTAGCAACTTGAAAAGGAGTGAACAAAGATATATACAAAAAAAAAAAATTATATCAAAGACAGACATAAAGAAAAACAAGTCAAAACAAATGAAAATAAAATAAATTGAAATTTCTTGGTTTTTTTTTAAAATTATAATGAAACTAAAAATAAATTAAATAAAACAAAAGAAAACAAAATAAATAAATAAAATCTTTTTTAAGTATAAAACAAAATAAAACTAAAGGAAAGCAAACTATTTTTTTTAATACAAACAAAGGTCAAATGAAACAAACACAAATAAAGAAAACATTTTTTTTAAAGATGGATGATTTTTGTTTTTGTTTGTTTGTTTTTTTTTTTATTTCTTTATGGAAACTAAACAACACTTTTTTTTTTGTAAAATAGAAGATTACCAAAGCAAATAAATTCACGCAAGAAATTGTAAATCTTTATGTCTTCTTTTTTTTCCTTTTTTTTATAACTAAAAGAATCAAAAAGAGATTTTAACAAAGAAAAACTAAAAAGGTTTAAAACAGAACAAAATATTTACCAAGCCCAAACAAGTGAAACTGTTCACCACTTCGCTATTTCAAACAATGAAATATTTATCTCACAGATCCACTTCATATATTATTTCTCAAATTCGATTTCTTTATGAATCCAAAAATCGAAATTCCCCCAAACCAATTCACAAATCCAAAACCAAATCTCACGAATCCAATTTGCTATTTCAAAAGAACGAAACTGCGGTCTCGATTGTTTTGATCAAGTATGGTCGCGGAGTTGAGGGGATGGAGTTGCAGTTGCTTTGATGATATAGGCGATTGGGTGGTCGCTTGCAGTCGAGTTCGATTGGGGTTGGATGTGGGTTTGGTTGAAGAAGCGTGTGATGTAGCAGTAAGCAGGTGGTTCTAGTTTGACAAGTTGAAGAGGTGTGTGATGATAATTTGAGAAGGCGACTGTTTGAAGGTCAGAGGTGTGGAGGCTTGGGTTTGAAGTGTGTGCTGTACATTGAAGAGGCGTGTGATGATGGTTTTGGTCGGAGAAGAAGAAGCAGTAGAGTGGTTAGTGCAGGTATGGTTTATGTTGTAGTGATATAGGCTGGTTTGTGATGTGCCGTGGGTGATGTAACTGATGGAAGCTAGAAGTATGTGGCAGGTACGGTGTGGTTCAGTGAGTAGTGAGATTTGATGTTGTTTATGCTGATAGGGATGGGTGGTTATGTGATCAGTCGTGTGGCTGTTGTATGTGCAGTTAGGTGGGTGGTTGAGTGAAGTCGAAGCAGAGGGGCTGGGTAATTGGAAGCAGTTGTATATGTGATAGTTGTTGAGAAATGAAGTGTGACGAAGAGGTTCTATGCCATGGTTGTTGGAGAAATGATGTTGGTTTGGGAAGATTTGAGGAAGACCGCTGTAGTTATTGTTTTTGCAGAGTGATTTAATGTTATGTACTGATGTTAAGGCAGTTGAGTATAGTCTGGTGGTGGAATTGTTTGGCACTGTGGGAATGGCAGGTTGATGGTATGAAAGGTTTGTAGGCGCTGTAACAACAGTGCAGTCTAGTTTTGTGGTGACTGTCTGGTCAGGTCGAGTGGGATTGAAGTGTTTGTTGAGGTAGCAGTTGTGATATAGATGTAGCTGCATATGAATGTATCAAGTAGATGGTGTGAATTAGCTTATGAATGTAAGTGAATGATGTGAAAGGCAGTTGAAAGGCAAAGGGGTGCACTGTTTTGGCTGTGGGTTGCTAGAAGTTGTTGCAATATGTATGGTGCAGGCAACAGTATTGTAGTAAGGCCGGGAGGTGGGATTGTGAGGAAGTGTATGTTGATCAGCAAGATTGTTTGAGTGATGGTGGCAAGATGGCGGTTGAAGTTGTTGTAAGGCAGTGCGTAATTATGTGTGCACAACAGTGGTAGAAGATGGTTGCAAACAATGTTATGGAATTTGAGTGATGGTCAGGAAAAGTATTGATTGTGGTATATGTGGTTAGTGTTGGGGAGATGGCAACAGTGGGATGAAGGTGGACAGTGGCTGGTAACAGGCAGTGGGTATTTGTATGTGACGGTGGCTGGTAACGGTCAGTGGAAAATGATGACGCAACAGTGGAAGGTGGCGATACAGTGCACAGTTGCACCTTTGAATGTAAGAGAACAGTTGTAAAAATTGTAAATGTAATTGTAATTGAAAATTGTAAATGTAATTGAAATAGAATGGAATATTTCTTTTTTCTTTTTCAATTGAAGTTGTGTAATTTTTCCTTTAAAATATGAAATGCAAATGAACAAAACAACTAGAAAACAACAACAAAAACACAAACAAAATGCAAACAAAAAATCATAAAAACACCCAATTTTTTTTAATAACGCACGAACAAACACACAATAAAATCAAACAATAAATAACTCGAAGGATAGAAATAAAATTAAAGCAAATTTTCCGAAAACGGTGCCAAAAACTTGTTCGATTTGATGAACTGGGGTTGGGAAGCAATTGGGCGGTCGAATCGGGGATTGGCGAGGACAGTGATGATTTGGGTGGGTTGCAGAAGAGATGAAGTGTGTGGTGTGCATTTGGTTGCAGAGGGCGGGTTAGGAGCAGGTAGTTGGCCAGAGGTACTTGCAGTATTGTTTATGATAGGGGGTATTGTGGTGGTATGGTTTTGTAACTAAGGTGATGTGATGAAGATGAACTGCGGTAACTGCTATCAGGTGAAGGTGTTTTGATGTTGCTATCGTGATTTGGAGATGGTGATGAAGGTAATGTTCTCTGGTTGGTAGTTTTTTACGTGTTGGGTCTATAGAATGTGTTGATAGAGGTGGAAGAAGAGGAGGACATGGTGATGATGGTTGGTGGGTTAGGTTATGAAGCAGAAAGGTGACAGAGGGGCAGTAGTGCAGGTGAGATGGGCAGTTGTAGGTTTTTCAAAGTGTACTGATGGTCAGTATGTAGTTTTAATGTGCATTGTAAGTATGATAGTGCTATGGTGCTGTGGTGGTTTGGATGGAAAGTGGATGCTTGTTGTTTGCATGAACGTGATGTTGCACAGTTATGAGTGGCTGTTTGTATTTGTATGTGAATATTATTTTGGCAGCAACAAGCGTTTGGATGTTACATGACAGAAGTAACAGAAGAAAGGCAGTGAAATCTAATGGTATGTAGGGAAAAGGTCAGGTATGTATGTTGTTTGAATGAAAGAGTAGTTTTGCATATGTATGTAGTGGGATGGTATATGTATGGAGTGGTTGTTTTGTTTTGTTGGTTGTAGAAGAGTGGAAATGTGAAGTACTGTATGCAACAGTTTTGGAGTCGAGTGATGGTTTGTGTTAAGTGTTGTGTTGAGTGATAAGCTGTAGTGTTGAATATTGGGAGATGCAATGGATGATGAGTGATGATGAAGAAGATATTGGGAGATGGGTGATGTTTGAAGATGAAGGATGATGAATGAAACTGTTGGCAGAGGAAGATGAAGGATGAAGAATAGAAATTAAAATAAAATCAATTCCCTAGCAACGGTGTCAAAAACTTGTTCGAACCGGCTAAATCTCTATCGAATTGGAAAATGACCGATTGAATTTAATTAAAATTAACCGCAAGTGCACGACGTATAATGATAGTAAGTGGTTAGTATGAGTCGATCCGTAGAGAATTGTTTAGACTTTAAAATTTCTATTTAATCAAATTAAACCAAGAATTGTGAAATGTTTTTAAGCTAGAAAAATTCTAAAAACTAACAAAAATTAAAAGTGATAAAAATATGGTAGTAGAAGACAATTTAGAGGCAATGTCCTTCTCAAGATCACATAGTTCAACAAAATGAAATTATGATCTTATTTTTGTCATTAGTGAATTTAATTATTATCATAAGTATAGTCTATTTGTGCTATTAATTTGCTCAATATCAGCCATCAAACTATAACACAACCACTAAATCGCTTTTAACTCTCATGAAAATGTTAATGAACTTGAATATAAAATCTATTGTAACCACAACCTATTAATTATTGAGTAGAAATATAGACCATCAAATTTTGATTTTAAAATCACTTCATTACTATAATTGTTTGTACATGAAGAGGTAATTTGTGTTTTTGTTTGTTTAAACATGGTCTATTTGGTGTCAACAACATAGGCTAACAAATTCAAAACTAAAAAAACAAAGTTTAACCACATCTAAAAATTTCCTTTAGCCACAAAAAGAGATCAATAACTAGCAAAATGTTGAAGCTACATGATTATGAGAGCTTCATTACCCCTAAATTGAAGGGGTTAAGCCTCTCATATATGTTATCATTTCAACAAATGAAGTATTCAACATGAAATGAAAACTAGAGGAAAAAGAGGGCAAAGTGAAAAGAGATCTGATTAAAATGAAATAAAAACTAATGTACTTGCACAAATAAAAAAATATATACTACTGACATGAAAGGAAAAAGCATGAAAATAAAAAAGAGTGCATGAACTAACATAGCATGAAAAGAAATTACATAAAAGAAAAATGACTAACTAGCCATGAAAAAAAAGAGCTTTGATTTATTTGTGAGCCTCAAACTAAACTAAAAGGAGGCCGAGAGAGAGAGAGAGAGAGAGAATTACATGAAACATAAGGGGTATTATACATGTATGAAACCCTAATCCTATTTTTGGGAACTACCCAAACTACCCTTGAAGAAGTGTGGCCACCAAGTTATCATTATTATGTGTTAATCCTCCACTTAAATATATATATATATATATATATATAGTTTTAATTTCCATTAGCATGTGAATTAGCTCATAATTGTACATCATGATAAGTTGGTAGGTGGGGTCCTCCATGATTCATGAAATGAATTATTTCCATCTTCATTTGCTTATCTTCTCTCGTGCATGCATATTTTCTATGAAGCAACTTGTAATTTGAATTAACATTCCTACAAAATACCATAGAAATTTCCAAGTAAATTTTCTCAAATTATATATACATAAAAATGACCATTTTGCCCCTATATGAAGATGAATAATTGATGATTTGAAAATAATTTGAATTTCGGTTTAAACAAGTTAAAATACCCAATATGATTATTTATTTAATTTCATTAGATTAAATATGTAAGTAAAAATATATATATTCATGTGCACGCCAGTTGCCATAAATATTTCATTTAAAACGATTGTATAATCAAATCAAAAATTCAAATTTTAATAATGATTTGATGGTGTTGGCATTTTGGTTGGCTCGAGAAATCCTTTTATTATGAAAAAAGCAAGCATAATCATTTGTTTTCTATTATTTTATTTTGTTATAAAACTATGCAATCTTCTAATTTCCCCTTTTCAATTCTCATTCCTCCTTCTCCTTTTATTTTACCATTACCGTAAACAATGACTCTCCTTCTAAAATGAAAATCAAATCAACTACTGCCCTAAAATTGCCAAACAAGCTCTGTTGGATTTGTATGGAGATGAGCTTCGATTTGTGGTAGGCTACGTAGAGTGTAGCGGTGTTCTTATGGTGCTCAACCTTAGGGGCAACATCTAAGGTTGCAGATTTTAGAGCATATGGTTGTCGATTCGACAAATGGAACTTCGATTTTATCTTAGGGTAGCAGGATGCAGCTTTGGAGGAATTTAGCAAGGTTCGATTATGTTTAGGGTTGCGTGACCTGACATACGACCTGGGAAGGGGATGTGTCACATTTTTCTTAGAGGCCCTGGAGTTGTCGCCATGGTGTTGATCGCGTAAAGAAGGAGATGAGAAGTTCTATGGTTAAACAAAATCCAATTTCGTCGAGTAATTCTCCGTTTCAGTGCATTTCCATGCACGATTTTGACGGGTTCATGGACATTTCTATGCATATTTATATTTGGGGATGAAAGAGTGTAAATGGGTAATTAGATTTTATAATGTAATTAGTTAATTAATTGTACTGTTTAATTCGTGAAAACTTATAAAAACTATAACTTTTTTGTACGAGGTCGTATTCGAACGCTTTTTTTGCATTGGACTCGTGTCGTCGAGATCTTTGCAATAGAGTTGGTTTGGTTTGATTTGGAGCTTATTGAAACTTATAATAAAATGGAACGACCGTTTGATTTTAGGCCATATCGGGATGTTTCGGCAGAAATGAAAATTAATGCGAGTTTAACTCACGCTAAATATTACTTATCATATCTATAATGTTATACACGATTATTGATTGTTTGGCTGTTAGTTAAATTGCTTGATTGATTGTTTGGTTGAATTTCCATTTGGAAAAATGGATGACATATTATTTGATCGTTACGAACCCATATGATTATATATGTATATATGTATATAGATATATATATATATATATGTATATATATATGTATATATGTATATATGTATATGTATGTATGTTTGTGTGTGTGTAATCCATGACCATTGTTTTGCATGGAAAATCTGTAGAGTGACCCTGAGGGGTTTCTCGCCAATGATTATTGTTTACATCCATATACCGTTATGTTGATAATAATTGAAATAAAATCCTAAAATTCAATTTTATTTGTTAAGTGTCGCTGTAGCAATTTCGCTATATCGTCATTTATTAAAGTTCATCCCCAAAACCCTATGTATGTTTTTGAACTTGAAATTGTATTTTCATTATGCAGAATGTTAAAGTTCATTAATCATTTTGATTAATGATAATTTAAAATAATTAATCATTTTAACTAATGATTTTGAAATTAATTAACCAATTTAATTAATGATGTTTAAAATGGGTGTGACGACCCAAAATTTTGGTTATTTGAAATTGAAATATTTAATTGATTTCAAATATTTAAAAGTTAAATTTTAATTTGAATTTCAAATATAACAATTTATTGGATAATTTAATTATTGGTTTTATAATTAAAAATTGGTTAAAATATTGAATCTTGAGTTTTAAGCTTGTTAAAAATAATTTAAAGGATATAAAACTTATATTAATAATAATGAAGATAATAAAACTTTTTAAATTGAATTTAAAAGTGATTTGTTCAGTTTTAAAAATAGCCCGTTTAAAATAACGTATATAAATGGCAATCCGCAGCACAGTCTCAGAATTCGACGAACCCAGTTCTGTTGGATCCGTAATAGTGTATTATTATCGGATTTCTAGTTTCGTAATGTTTGGAGTTATTGTTTGGTCGTACGGGATAGAAACGCGCTGAAATCAATATCAAAAATTCAATATAATAATTGGGTCCAAAAAGCTATCTTCTCTGTATGATCGAATTTGAACTCTACTATGAATATAATAACATTGTAAACGTCTAACGACATGCCTTGATAGGGGTTCGAGATTTTAAGTTACGTAATCGAGATAATTTGAAATTTTAATTAATATATACATACATATATATATATATATATATATATATATATATATATATATTCTTGATTAGACTAGGCTGTCACACTCTACCCATCAACCATTCTTTCTTTTCACGTTAGGCCCCCTATTGACCTACCGCCTTTGTTTTAAATCAAGCTTTCCCCCTCTTTTGATTTCAAGGAACAGTGAAAGCAAGAATAATAAAAAATGGTGGCAAAGAAATACAAAAAAATTTAACTCCAAATCATCCAATAGAAAAATGTGAAACCATTTGCAAAAATCTTGTTCTATGACGAGCATTTATCAGATACAAATGTAGTGTGCAGCGTCGAGTTGTTAACCTATACTATGAAGCCGAACCACCTGTCAAGACTAGGGTTACGATTTTGGATGAATTTGAGGCCGAATTTTTCGAATTGGATGTGCAATCGTGTTCGCGTTATGGAGGAGAGACGGCGCACAGAAATTCATGAAGTCCGGTCATCTCTGGCATATCGCCTTCGAACACTATAGCACATGGAGGAGCAGCGTGTCGCGATCTCGTGGGGTGTTTCGAGGGTGTCAAATAGGGTTCAAAAGATGCATTTTTCGAAGAGAGGGTGGTCGTTGTTGTCGGATTTTGGGTTAGGGCGGGGGAGCACCGTGTCAGACGCCGTGCACATCTGGTACATGCACGAGTAAGCGAGAAGAAGAGGTTTGAGTGGGCTGGGTTTTGCATTGGTAATGGGCTGGTTTATAAAAAAAAAGAAATAGAAAGAAGGAAAAGAAGAAAAGGGAAGAAAGGAAAAAAGGGGAACGACAGAAGAGAGGGGGGAAGAAGGTTGGAGGGCCGGGTTTGAGAGGGTATGGGCATCCTTTACTTAATATATAAATAAATATATATATATACATAGTTTATATAAATGTTATAATAAAATCGTTTGAAAACTTATGAATCGAATATCTTGTTCGTTCTATATCAGAATCCAATGCGGTCAGTCGCGTTGGGTGTGTAATAAGGGGATCTTTATATGGAGTCAACTTGGTTGAGTTTGGAGGTGGCAGAATTTTCAGATAAATTCAAGTGCGTTCAGATTAAATCGGAACCGGAACGTGAAAGTGACAATAAAAATCTATGCAAGTTAATCTCACTCAATTTCGGACTACTACTTAATTTTAAAAAGTTAAAATGAATTATTGATTAGTTTGTTGAATTGATAAATTAATATGCGTTGAATGTGATATTATATATATTAGTGTATATATATATATAGGTAGTTGAATTGATATTCTCGCATATATTTAGCAGATGAGACCCTATATGTCCCGCACAATAGCAGATGACTCCATATACCACGATATCCCCCTCGAAGTGGGATTCGTATTTTTATATTGTGCTAACATCCATGGATGTATGGTAACAAGTTGGAGGGATCCAACTGGATTCCTCAAAATTGTTAAATTAAATTTCATATATATTGATATATGATTTGTTGAGAAATCTATGATAGATTATTGTGTGGTTGAATTTATTAGATACTACGGTAGCATTGATCTGGATTTTTGGTATTTTAAAAATATCAAAATACGAATATTGAATTTTAAAAAAAGGGATAAAAAGGGAGATTGAAAGTAAAATATTTATAGTGAAATTTGGATTAATTCAAAGAAAAGAATTTGGGCAAAATAAATAGTTTGATTTTAAAAATTTTGCTTAATAATTTCAAAATATGAAAAATAAAGATTTTGGAATAATGTAAATAAAAGGATTTTAAATAATAAAACTTAAGCGTTGTTGGTTTAAGTGTAAAAGGATTTATTTTAAAAATCGAGATTCTAAATAGTTGAGAAAATAAAAAAGGAAATTCGAAAATAAAATATGAAATTATTATACTAGATTTTAAAAATGAGTTTAAATTATGAAATGGAAGTGGAATCAGAATTTGGTGGGGTTTGGAATATAGTTGGGTTATTTAAGAAATTAATTTAAAAATGGAATTCAATTTAGAAATCAATTTAAACTCGATTAAGTATTGAGAAACTGTTATAAACGGGAAATGAGGCTATGGATTTATAAAGAAGGTTTATAAATAAAGTGAAGTGGTTATCGATGGATAATTTAAAGATATGAGTTCACGGAAAGGTTTATAATGAGATGGGTAAATCGGCTTAAAAATAAAATATAGATTTTTTATTGAAAGGTGGAAAGGGGATTTATGAAATTGGGATGTAAATCAAATTTGTGATAAATCGAGAGGAACTTATAAATATTAGACTTGCTATATTGGAATTGAAAAGTATATTTTATTGAGAAGTTAAGTCTGTTTAAAAAAGGACTTTTAATTATTAACTAGGTAATTAAAAAAGTGTGTTAATAATATTTCAGAAAATTAATTATTTAGTTGTTTTAAATTGTTTTAAGTATATTTAATTATTAGTTAAGTATATAATTGGTTGATAATAAGTTAATTATTATTTAAGAATTAATCGGTATTTTATTTTAAAACATAAATTATTCAATTTTAATATATTTTATACAATAACTTTTATTGAAGAGTATTTGCCTAAATTTTACTTGGAAATTATTATAGGAATTTTATAAGTATTATTCTGAAAAATTTATTAAATTAAGTTTTTCGGAAAGTGATGGTATACTTTCATGGCGAAATCGGAGGTCGAGAGTGCCTACAGTTAGGTTTTGGATTTATCCAGGATAGAGATGTAACCATTGAGCTGTGAATCCATGGTTCATACCGCGTGGTGCTTTCCATATTTGTTTTGAAAAAGTTTTCAAATATTTTGAAAGAATGTTCAGTAAACGTACTTACTTCGATAAGATAAGTACATGGCTTTTGATAAGAGATTTAATTTATTGAAATTAAATTAAAAAAAGATTTATTGTTTTCAGCAGAAAAGGAAATATTTGATTGAGTGATTGTTTATTTGATAATCAAATAACAAACTATCAAAATCTGGACCCAAAATATAACTTCGGAAATATCTTGAAGAAACACGGGAATTAAATGTTACAGTTGCCGTTCGAGGTGCTATATTGAGCGTATAAACTCGTTTCGTTCTTCTAGGATGATTATAAGGAAATCCGTCCACTAATAGTTAGGAGGTGATCTCTGATCTTATTTTCATCTGTTTATTTCCTAAAGGACCAGAATTGAGTTTACCGAAAATATGGAATGTTGCTTCGAAGAGACCGGGGTTGGATAACTTATCGGAAAACCACTTCGATCCAACAAGTATGTTTTCGAAGTGAAAACAAGAGAATGGAAGCGAAGATGGAGCAGTGAAATGCAAGGACTAATCGCTACTGATCTTGAGGATGATTCCAAATTGGATGTAGTAGGAATAGTGCCTTCGGATTCGTTCGGACCCAGAACGGACTTGTATGGATGAATGCTGTCGGTACATTATCATTGGAGGACAATGAGCATTCTAAGTGAAAATTTCCTTAGAAAGGTAACCGTAGCATCTAGCCTCATCAATCGAGAATGACTGAAAATCAGGGGAGATGCAGCAAGGCTAAGTGGGTCGCACAACACAATTACGGTATGTTTATCACCTTCCTAGATACCCTCGGATATTATTACTATGGTGCGCGCAAGAGCTCGAAAAGGGTGGGAATACCCGGGATGATAGCATGTTCGGTCTATCCAAGTTAGGGGTAGTCCGGTCATGTGTTGTAGGGGATCCCGGTGTGGTGCTTGGTACATTTTTCTATCGTGTACTGTGACAGGCGACACCCCAGTGCACAGTCATTCGTATGGAATCCATTCTTCAAAACGCGCCCTTTTACGGTATTGATTGTAGAGCCTAGTATGCTAGAATTTAATTAATGTAACAATTTCTGCTATTTGAATAAGTATTTATATTTAGATACCGTTATAATATCAGGTATTTATGAAATATTTTGGTTATCATAAGGTAAAAACCCATCGTGTTTATGTGTGGCATGGTCTTACGAGATACCTTTAATTTTCAAAGGGATTTTGATAACTTTTATAATTCATACTGAGTGTGTTTCCTCACGCTGGTTTTCCAGACTGACTTGGGTGTTATTTTATTATAATTTTTGGGTCAGACCGAGTATTACAGATACATGATAGGATTCTTTGGAGCTCAGGGGACAATGACGAAGACGTATCACATGTATCTGATTATATTCCGTTGTGTATTATAGGATGTATATTAAGCTTTTGTGAGGATAAATTATTATAACTATCTGATATTATGTTAACGATGTGTTGTACTCCGATGATGTAATGTGTAAATAACACTTATAATTCTTTTTGTATAAAGACGTGTTATTATCTATTGTATATTGTTCCGCTAGAATTATGAGATTATGTATTGTTGTTTTCTATTTCTTCTTCTACCTCTTTCTTCTTTTCCCCTAACAATCTGGTATTTCCAGCATTCCATTGCTCTGCATGTAATACAGTGAACGTGTTTATGTCGATGTTCGAGCGTCGAAAATCCGTGTCGTCACTTTTGATATCAAAGTTGATGGTTAAGCGAGAACCTTGGCTCTGGTGGGAATTACTCATTAGAGATAGGGTCAGTAGTACCCTAGAATGAGTTTGATTGTATTAATATATATGAGCACATATTTGTTTGTGAATATAAAACTATTTTATATTGTGTTGATTGATCTATTGAGTGGCTTATGGATTTTGGTCAATACGAGTAATTAACATTATTGATGGGGATCTCTAAACACTTGAACTGAGCAGTTCGACATAGTATTGTTTTGAAATGGGGTAAGTGAAATAATTTTACCCAAATTGTTTTTACATATAAAAGGAATTATTTTCGTAAATTATTATAGTTGTATATGGTTTGCTTGGTTGCCAGGAAATGATAATAATAAACTTTTATCATTGTTGTTGTGGAAATTGAATAAAAATTGATATTATAACCAAAATTTAAGAAAGTAATTCATATAACAAAATGGAAATTGTAAATATGAGTTTATAAATGTGATTTATAATTTGAAATGGAATGAAATCCCAGAGGAATATATAAATATAGCTTTAAAATGATTTAAAGGTTGGAAAATTAGGCATTTAAATCTTGTTGGTTTTGAAAATGTTTTTCAAAGTTGTGAAAATAATAATGGTATTATTTGGAGAATATTCTTAAGTGGAAATATTTAAAATTAAATATTAAAGGAAAAAACACTGAACTCACTTCTGTCGCTAGAAAATATTTCCGATGATGATCACGACATCATCGATGTTCATTTTCGAGTTTCCAAGGGAGGAATTGCTACCTTATTGATTTGGATTGGAGTTTTTTGAAAAACAAGTATTGGTTTTGAAATTCAAAGAAATAATTTGATAAACCAAGGTATTTTGGGTATATATGATTTCAAAAAACGATTTGAAATACATAGAACAAAATTGTTTAAACTTTAGGATCTTATTTAAAATATTTTATGGAATACGAATAAGTTTGATAACTTATAAAAGTTTGAGATTTTATTTGGAATGGAAATTATCATGAATTAAGTCAGATAAAAATAATTTTGAGAAATTAAGCCTAAGTAGGCTAAGTGAAATAGTCATTGAAACACAATTTATTAAGTTAGAAACAAATTAGTGAATGGAACTAATTAAAGTAATTAGTTAATTAAGTATGGGAGGGGATATGGTCAATAAAATTCAATATTCAAGATTTAGAGATAAATTTGGTTAAATAGAAACTGGAATTGAATTTGAATATAAATGGATATAAAATTAAGTTGTGAAGTGGTAATAAGCATAAGAACTTTTGTATAAAAAGTTTGTAAGTGAATTAAGAAATTTAAAGAGGAAGTTCTTAAGTGAATTGGTACTTAAGATATATGCTAAGTAAATACTTGAATTCAGATTAAATAAGGAATGTGAATAGTGGTTTAAGAATAATTGAGTGGAAGGAAGTAAATGTGAATAAAAAGAATGTGATATAGCTAATAATCAGTTGAGATAAATACGTAGGTTGTACGTATATTATTTTATTCGCATAGCGATTTGATCCAGATTCGAGCACAGAATTTCGAGATAATTTATATATATCCGAGTTAGGATTTTTCGCTCGATTTTAGATGGAGAACACTGAATATGGATTTTTGATTGATTCTGAAATTCTCTATCATAGTATATGGCTATGCAAGGAGAATGACAGTTTCTAATCAAGAAACCAGATCCGAGTCCGCATTAGAGAGTCATGTGAATGATACTAGTTCGGAATTAAAATTGTGTGATCGAGTGAGCGGTCCGATTAGATATTACGTACAAATGATATATGTACATCATATTGGTTTTAGTGAAATGAATATTGGAAATTGAAATTGCTGAACAAAATGGTTTTGAATTGTATGATTGGATACTATTGGTAAGTAAGATGCAAGTATTTAAAAGCAAAACCTAAATTGATGTCTTCGATTTCAGAAATAAATTTTGATTGCCCGACAAAAAGATACATGTTTGAATTGATGTTTGAATTTGATGGTTTTTTGATTGAGCCACTTGGATTTTATTTTCTTTTGATGATTTGGGGACATTGAGGCGTTTTATAATTTTTCGGATCTAGCCGCGCAAAGGAGATACTGGCGAATTTTTTTCGAAAAGTTAAGGAGTTAGAAAATTTTGATAACTAAATGTGATTGTAGATTATAACTCGAAATGGTTGAGTAAAATATATTCTTTGAAATCTATGAATGAGATTGGAAATTTGTAGAGGTGATAATGGGTTTCAATAAATTGAAATTGGAAAGTTGTTTAAACCGATTGGTTTTGAAATAGTTAAGAAATTTTGGACCATTCTACCTAGCAATTTCGGGGATGAAATTCTTTAAGCGGGAAGGAATTTAACGATCCAGAATTTCAGTTATTTCAAATTGGAATATTTAATTGATTTTAAATATTTGAAAGATAATTTTTAATTTGAATTTAAAATATATCGATTTATAGGATAATTTAATTATTGGATTTTATAATTGAAAATTGGTTAAAATATTGAATCTTGAATTTTGAGCTCGTTAAAAGTAATTCAAAGGCTTGTAAAACTTATATTAATAATAATGAAGATAATAAAACTTTTTAGATTGAATTTAAAAGTGATTTGTTCAGTTTTAAAAATAGCTCGTTTAAAATAATGGATATAAATGGCTATCCGCGGCATGTTCTCGGAATTCGACGAAACCGTTCCATTGGATCCATAATAGTATATTATTATCGGATTTCAAGTTTCGTAGTGTTTGGAGTTGTCGTTTGGTCGTATGGGATGGAAACGCGCTGAAATTAATATCGAAAATTCAATATAATATTTGAGTACAAAAAGCTATCTTCTCCATATGGTCAAATTAGGACACGAAACTTTTTCCATTACATTTGAAATAGGGGATACATTATAAACGCCCAACGTCATGTCTTGGTAGGGGTTCAAGGTTTTAAGTTACGTAATCGAGATAATTTGAAAATTTAAATAATATATATGTATATTCTTAACTAGACTAGGCTGCCACACTCTGCCCATCAACCTTTCTTTCTTTTCACGTAAGCCCCCTAGTGACCGACCGACTTTTTTTAAAATTAAGTTTTCCCCTTCTTTTGATTTCACGGAACAATGAAAGCAAGAAATAAAAAAAATGGTGGTAAAGAAATTCAAAAATTCGTAACTCAAAATCCACCCAATAGAAAAATGTTAAGCTAGTTGCAAAATTCTTGTTTTGTGACGAGCTTCAGTAAGATACAAGTCTCGTAGGGTGCGGTGTCGAGTTGTTAACCTCGACTATGAAGCCGAACCACCTGTCAAGACTAGGGTTACGATTTTGGATGAATTTGAGGCCGAATTTCGAATTGGATGTGGAATCGTGTTCACGTGATGGACGAGAGGCAGCGCACAAAAATTCGTGAAGTTCGGTCGTCTCTGGCAGATCGCGTTCGAACACTGTAGCATGTAGTGGGGCAGTGTGTCGCGATCTCGTGTGGTGTTTCGGGGGTGCCAAATTGGGGTTAGGAAGATGCAATTTTTGAAGAGAGGGTGGTCGGCGTTGTCGAATTTTGGGTTAGGGCGGCGGAGCACCGTGTCAGTCGTCGTGCGCTTTTATGTATCGTGTGTGCATAGGCACGAGTAAAAGGGAGAAGAAGAGGTCTGAGTGGGATGGGTTTTGCATTGGTAATGGGTCGGTTTATAAAAAAATAGAAATAGAAAGAAGGAAAAGAAGAAAAGGGAAGAAAGGAAAAATGGAAACTGTAGAAGAGAGGGGGGAAGAAGGTTGGAGGGCCGGGTATGAGAGGGTATGGGCATCCTTTATTTAACATATATATATATATATATATAGTTTATATAATTGTTATAATAAAATCATTTGAAAACTTATAAGTCGAATATCTTATTCGTTTTAAATTGAAATCCAACGCGGTCAGTTGCTTGAGTCCGTAATAGGGAGATCTTTGCTACGGAGTCAACTTGGTTGAATCTAGAGGTTGTAGAATTTTCATATAAATTCAAACAGGTACGGATTAAATTGGAACTGGAACGCGAAAGTGATAATAAAAATCTATGTGAGTTAATCTCACTCAATTTTGGACTAGTAGTTAATTTTAAAAAGTTAAAATTAATTATTGATTGATTTGTTTAATAGATAAATTATTATCAGTTGAGTGTGATATTATATATATATATATATAGGTAGTTGAATTGATATTCCCGCATATATTTAGCGGATGAGACCCTGTGCGCCCCGCATAATAGCGGATGACCCTATATCTCACGATAGCCCCCTCGAAGTGGGATTTGTATTTTTATATTGTGCTAACATCCATGGATGCAGGGAAACAGGTTGGAGGGATCCAACTGGATTCCTCAAAAAAGTTGAATTAAATTTCATATATATTGATATATGATTTGTTGAGATATCTATGATAGATTATTGTGTGGTTGAATTAATTGGATGCTGCGGTAGCATTGATCTGGGTTTTTTGGAATTTTAAAAATACCATAAATATGAATACTGAATCTAAAAAAAAGCATGATAAATAGGGAAATTGAAAGTAAAATATTTATAGTGAAATTTGGATTAATTAAAAGAAAATAATTTAGGTAAAATAAATAGTTTTGTTTTAAAATTGTACTTTATAATTTTGGAATATGGAAAATGGAGATTTTGGAGTAATGTAAATAAAACGATTTTAAATAATAAAACTTAAGCGATGTTAGTTTAAGTGTAAACAATTTATTTTAAAAATCGAGATTTTAAATAGTTGGGAAAACAAAATATGAAATTGTTATACTAGATTTTAAATAAGAGTTTAAATTATGAAATGGAAGTAGAATCGGAATTGGTGTGGTTTGGAATATAGTTGGTTTATTTAAAAAATTAATTTAAAAATGGAATCCAATTTAGAAATCGATTAAGTATTGTAAAACCGTTATAAATGGGAAATGAGACTATGCATTTATAAATAAGGTTTATAAATAAAGTGAAGTGATTATCAATGGATAAATTAAAGATATAAGTTCACGTAGAGGATTTATAAAGAGATGGGTGAATCGGTTTAAAAATAGTAGATTTTTTTTGAAAGGTGGAAGTGGGATTTATAAAATTGGGGCGTAAATCACATTTGTGATAAATCGAGAGGCAAATATTAGACTGGCTATATTGGAATTGAAAAGTATATTTTATTGAGAAGTTAACTTTGTTTTAAAAGGAAGGAATTTTAATAATTAATTAGGTAATTTAAAAAGTGTTTTAAGAATTTTAAGTATATTTAATTATTGGTTAAGTAGTTTATAATGGGTTGATATTTAGTCAATTATTATTGAAGAATTAATCAGTATCTAATTTTAAATGATAAATTATTCAATTTTAATATATTTATATAATAATTTTTATTAAAGAGCATTTGCCTAAAATTTAACTTGGAAATTATTATAGGAATTTTATAAGTATTATTTTGAAAATTTTATTAAATAAAGTTTTTGAAAGTAATGGTATACTTTCATAGTGAAATCGAAGGTATGCCTGTAGTTAAGTTTTGGATTGCTCTAGGATAGAGACGTAACCATTGAGCTGTGAATCCATGGTTGATACCGCGTAGTTTCCATATTTATTCTAAAAAAGGTTTTCAAATATTTTGAATTAATGGTTGGTATACTTACTCCGATAAGATAAGTACATGACTTTTGATAAGAGAATTAATTTATAAAAATTAAATTAAAAATAGATTTAGTGTTTTCAGTGGAAAAGGAAATATTTGGTTGAATGATTGCTTATTTGATAGTTAAATAACGAAATATCAAAATCTGGACACAAAATATAACTTTGGAAATATCTAAAAGAAACACAGGAATTATATGGTACAGACGTCGTTCGAGGTGTTATACTATATGTATAAACTCATTTCATTCTTCTAGGACGATTATAAGAAAATCCATCCACTAATGGGTAGGAGGTGATCTCTGATCTTCTTTTCGTCTATTTATTTCCTAAAGAACCGGTGTTGAGTTTACCGGAAATATCGAACATTGCTTTGAAGAGACCGGGGTCGGATAAGTTATCTGAAAACCACTTCGATCAAACGAGTACGTTTTCGAAGTGAAAACAAGAGCATGGAATCGAAGATGGGGCAGTGAAGTGCAAGGGCTAATCACTACCGATTCTAAGGATGATTCCAAAATGGATGTAGTAGGAATAATGCCTTCGGATTTATTTGGACCCAGAATGGACTTGTATGGTTGAATTCTATCAGTACATTGTCACTAGAGGACAATGAGAATTCCAAGTGAAAATTTCCTTAAAATGGTAATCGTAGCCTCTAGCCTCATCAATCGGGAATGACTGAAAATCAAGGAAGATGCAGCAAGGCTAAGTGGATCGCACCCAATTAGGGTATATTTATCACCTTTCTAGATACCCTCGGATATTATTACTATGGTGCATGGAAGAGCACGAAAAGGGTAGGAACACCCGAGGTGATAGCATATTCGGTCTATCCAGGTTAGGGTTAGTCCGGTCTTGTGTTGCAGGGGATCCCAGATCCTTCATACATTTTTCTAGACGTGTACTGTGAAAGGTAGTACCCCAATGCCTAGTCACTCATATGGAATCCATTTTTCAGTACATGCCCTTTACGGTATTGATTACAGAGCCTAGTATGCTGGAATTTAATTAATGTAACAATTTCAGCTATTTGAATAAGTACTTGTATTTAAACACAATTATAATATCAGGTGTTTTTTATATGAATTTTTTTGATTATCGTAAGGTAAAAACCCGTCGTGTTTATGTATAGCGTGATCTTACGAGATACCTTTGATTTTCAAAGGGATTTGATAACTTTAATAATTCAAATTGAGTGTGTTTCCTCATGCTGGTTTTCCAAACTGACTCAGGTGTTATTTTATTATAATGCTCGGGTCAGACTGAGCATTACAGATACATGATAGGATGCTATAGAGCTCAGGAGACGAGCTGGATGATGAAGGCGTATTACACGTATCTGATTATATTCTGCTGTGTATTGTAGGCTGTATATCGAGCTTTTGTGAGGACAAATTATTGTAACTGTCCGGTATTGTGTTATTGATGTGTTGTACTCTGATGATGTAATGTGTGAATAACAGTTATAGTTCTTTTGTATAAAGACATGTTATATCTATTGTATATTGTTCCGCTGCAACTGTGAGATTCTGTATTGTTGTTTTCTGTTTATTCTTCTACCGCTTTCTTCTTTTCCCTTAATGATCTGGTATTTCCGGCGTTCGATTGCTTGGCATGTAATACAGTAAACGTATTGATGTCGATTTTCGAGCGTCGAAAATCTGATCCGTCCCAATTGGTTTAACTTTTGATTTAAATGAGATTGGATTTAATTAATCATTTTTGCTAATGGTATTTTATACTTAATTAATCATTTTAACTAATGATTAATTGAGTTTAATTATATATTTTAATTAATTATAATGGAGTTTAATTGATCATTTAATTTATGATTGTTTAAATTTAAGTAACTGATTTAACTAATGATGTTTAAAGTTAACTAATCATGTTAACTAGTCATTTTGAAATTAATTACTTCAGTTAAAGAATTTAACTTTAACTAATCGTTTTTATGAATGATTCTTTTAAATTTAATTAATTATTTTTATGGGTGATATTTAAATTTGTTAATCATTTTAATTAATGATGTTTGAGATTAGTTTGTTCATTTAATTAGTGATTATTTGAATTTAATGAATATTTTTAAATTAATAATATTTAAAGTTAATCAACCGACTTAATAAAAGTGATTAAAGTAAATTAGTAGTATAATAAAAGTGTTTTAAGTTAGTTAACTAATTTAATGTTTAAAAGTAAATAAACTTATTTAATAAAGATTTTAAAGCTAATTTACTAAGGATATAAAAGTGTTTGGAAATAATTTACTATTTTAGATAATGGATTTTTTTACTTAAAAGAGATTATAAATATAATTAGTTATCTTTCGGGATAATTAATATTGTTCTAAAATTTGTAAAGGTATTTGAATTGTTTTATTATCTTATAGGATAATAAATGTTATTTTAAATTTATGAATAATGGTTTATAACTGAGAAAATCCCTTAAAAGGAATTATTTATGAATAAGGCCAAGTGTAAAAAAATTTTGTGTTTATAGCAAACGATATTTTGACGACATTTGTCTTTTATCCTTGTTTTAGTACACTAATTATAAGTTTGTCTTTTAAAATAATATTTTCAAGGAGTATTTCCAAAGCCAATATTGTAATATGAAAATCAAACATAAGTTCAGTTTTATTTAAAAGTTAAAAGTTCAATTTCGATTTTGGAAAAATAATTTTGTGATCGATATCACTTATATTAAAAGGATCTAATCATACCTTTAACGCAAAACATTGAGGCTTGGACTCGTTTCTATCTCGAAGGTTAAAAATTTCATATAGACGATGCCTAAAGGTAACACTACTTTAACTTACTTAGCTTCATCTTCAACCAAGAGATAGCACTTGTTCGAAATCAATGAGTAATGGTAATTAGCTACTCTTTTGAGCTTTGTTATCCTTTGTCAGTAAATAACTGAGCCCAAAGCGCGAAAAGGTGTCCGGCTATGTGGGTGCTCCCATTAGGGTATTCTCAAATCTCATCTAGATTTTCACCTTAAAAATGGTTAAGATTTAGATGTGGAAATATTCGGATTCTCGGAAAGGTTTGGTAGGGTCCGGCCAGTTAATTTCTGAAAATTGTCAAACATCATGTGACCGAGCTCAGAAGTATATTAGTAGAGATATACTTCAAGGAAGATGCACCAACCTAGTCATTTGTTGGAAATTTTCCTTTCCTTATTTGAAGTGAATCCTTGAATCTGTTTATCTTTTACTAGCCACCAGAGGAGTCAAACAATCTTCATGGAATTTAAGTATTAATTTTGCCCATGTTACCAAGTTTGTATTGTTACCTTATTTTATCCATTTAATCAAATTTGGGTTGTTTCCTTATTTTATCCATTCCATCCAGTTTGGATTTTACACGGGTTATTTCCATGCTTTCAAGTCTGGTTTAACATTATGCCCATTCTTATTTGGAATTGTTTCCCTGATGTTTATTTCTGCTGTTGCCTGTATGGATTGTTACCCAAAAAATCCACCTTCCGACTTAATCGGAGGGTCTTTTAGCAAAGACTAAAGAAAAGTAGTTCAGATCAAGCCTTTCGAAGGAGTCGAAGGGATGCAGTCAACGGTGTGTAGTAGTCCCAGACCTTTCGGAGGGGACGAAGAGTTTCATTCCTCAACATTCAAAGAGTTCTTACCTTTTGAAGAGAGCGGAGTATCAAAGCAAGTGCAAGTATCTCTATAATGGCCTTTTCGAAAGCATAGTAAGCCTTTCGAGCCGACTGAAACACATCCAAGATAACTTTCGACAATGTCGAAAGTTTTCTAAAGAAAGCAGTACTCATAAGTTGGCAAAGAATGGAAGAGAACCATTCGAAAACGTCGAAGGGAAGCATAACTCTTAACTGCAATCAAATGAGGAGCAACCATTCATCAAGATCGAAGGGTTCAAAACAACCTAGAAAATAAAACCTTCCGATAAGGCTGAAAGGTTCACGAAGACATAAAGAAATGAAAACTTTCGACAAAGCCGAAATGTCCATAATAGCAGATGAAAGGAAAGTCTTTCGAAAAAGTCAAAAGATTCACAACCGAATATAAAAGGAAGACCTTTCGACCCATTCGGGAGCATGGATTCGAAAAGAGGGCCGCCAACATCTATAAATAAGACCCAAGGATTCCTGTTTAGAGATCCGAATTCCCTCGTTCTAATCTTGAATTTTCCTAATCAATACATTGTAACCCTAATTGGGTAATGATTTGGGGATTTAATAAGAAGAAAGTTTTTCAAAGATAGAAAAGGGAAGTCTTGTGCTTAACAATTACTTTATTGTTTGGTTATACATTTATTGGGTTGATTCCTTCTTACAGGTCCAATAGCATCAAAGGTACGTCGACAAAGTCGACAATACTTCCGCCTCAAGCAACCACTGTAACCTTCAGAAGCCCTCGAATCTACATTTTAACCTTTCAATAAGGTTGATAAAATGGGCTAAACAGCATTGTTAACCTTCCGAAGTGATTAATTTAAGAGCCAAAACCTTTCGACTAGATCAAAGAGTGACCTTTTAGTATAGATACCTAGGTTTACGAGGTTTATTCCATAAGAAATTGTTCCATACCTTTCAATAAGGATCAAGATACACCACATAAGTAGTCTAACCTTTCGACAAGGTCGAAAGCTTCATTATATATACAAAGGGGTTTGATATTCTACTTAAACCCAATGAAGGCAATCATCTTAACCTTCCAATAGGGTAAAATCCGACCTCCTGAGGACAAATTCTAGGGAATCCAACCTAAAACCAAGAAGGAAACTCTTAAAGAGGATTTCGCACTAACTCGATAAAGCCGGAAAGTTCCATAACCCTGCACCTAAACATTTCGAGAATGTCGAAAGGTTTGATTCGAAGGATATTTACAAGTGAAGATACAACGGCAATCCTTAAGGGTATCACGCCCTTCACCCAAACCAGACTAACCCTGCTATTTGGAATAACTTTGGGGTGTTGAAAAAACATCTACTATCCCCCTTTTTGGCTCGACATACGACCATTTCTCCCTAAGTCCATCTACTTAGATTCTTCGGGGTGTTGACCGTAAATTTTGTCAACATTTTGACGTTAGAAGGAGAGCTTGAACCTCATAACTTAATGGGTTCCCCACATACTCTTCTACTTGGTTAATCTCTTAAGACTCACCAACTCCTCTTTTTGGACAAGAAAGGATTTGTTTTAGATGAAAGATTTACAATTCTTCCAACTACATTTAAAGGATAAGGAATGGATTCAATGTTTAAACAAGAGAAAGTTTTTGCAAAGAAAAATCGATTCAAGGGTCCACGGAACCTTTAGAAGTAAAGTCTAATCATCAAATAGATTATAACGCACACTTACTTAAAGACAAAACCCTTTGGCTGCATGCTCTATATGTCATTGAGAGGAAAAGATGGATTATACACTATGACTCTTTAGAATGGAGTATCAACCATTCCATTTAGGATCAACCCCAATCTTTGCTCTCGAAAATGAGAATTCAAGGAAAGAGGACCTATATCAACAAACGAGAAGGACCATTCAGTCATATTTCCATGGGACTATCTTTCAATAGGAAATTATAAAGGATTATGACAGTTTTACACATAAATGGAGTAAGATTATAAATGAGGCTGACCATTCAAGGGAAAATCATGAACCCATAGAAAAATCCACAACTGAAGAACAAAGGATAATAAAGGAATTACCAAGTGGAAATATAAAGATTACTAAGAAATTTCCGACTGAAACCCTAAGATTGAAAGAAAGCCCTTGAAATAGGATCAATTAACAATGAAAAGGAGACATGCTCCTTGGGAAGAAGGACTTGAACCAAGCTACAAAAGAATTAGACGCCTGTCAAAGACGGCTCAAAAGTCAGGATTTCGTAGGGAATATTATCTTAATACCTCAATCAAAGACATCTACATCCAAACCAAAGAAGAATTGAATTATTAGCCTTCTCGGAAAAGAAGCCAAGATTTGAAAGGTAACTTAAGGGATTATATTGCAACTTTCATCTGATAAACGGATATGATACAAATTGATGTAAGGTACTTGAAAAAATGTTTTGACACTTTCTAAGAGAGGGAAAACTTAAACAGTTTGTAAGGGATTGAACAAGTTATGGAATAAAGTTTCTATTCTCAAAATAAGAGATGTCTACATGGTTGGGAATAAATTCTCCTTAAACTGTACTACCTAAAATGGTAGTGTAACAATCCTAGTTTTGGTGATTACCTGTGAAATTAAATTATAATTCTATTATAATTTAATAATAGAGGAATAAAATATACTAAGATGAAAAATTTGTTAAAATTATTTATTTTGAATAAGCAATGGATTTTGGTAAATAAAATAGAATTTTGATGGTTAGGTTGGAAATTAAGTTTGCATATAAGAAATGTGTTGATTTGGAGATTTATTGAATTAATTAAGTGAAGTAAAATAATTTAATTCAACATCATTTTCTGTAAATAAATAAATAAAGTTGAAATAAGTTTTAAAAACTTTATTGTGTTAGTTTGTGATAAAAATGATCATTACATAGTTTTAATTTGGTAAAATGCAATAATTTTGCAAATTATTGCCAAATGTTGATTTTTGTTTATTTTAATGAAATATTATAAAAATAAAAAGGAGGAATTTTATTCTAAAATCAATATTTGGATGTCAAATTTTTTTAACATGGTTTGTTAAGACAATATAAATAAGAGAAGTGATTTTATGTAATTTTTGTTGTTAAAATATTGATTTATTTAAATAAAAGATGTAATTGAAACTTTTAATTGAAAATAAGAATTTAATGATCGAAAATAATTCCAAATGGATAAATTAATTTTTATGTGTTGATAAAACATTTTCTTGGTAAACAAAAACATATGTGTAATAAATTCAATTGGTGGAAATATGTGTAAATAATGAGAATACGATGTTAACATTGAATTAGGTTAGTAATTAGAATAAATATTGTCTTGAGCTATTAGGTAATGGGTCCAAGCCCATACACGCATCTAGAATAAGCTGGAGATTTTTTAAAAAAGAACTGTATGTTCCTTTTCTCTCTTTTCACTTCTAGCCCTCTCCTGAAAAGCAACCGGTGAAAGAAATAAATGGTCGCTCCTCTTTTATTTTCAACCTAGCTTTAAATTCTAAACAAAATGAAGGAGAAATCAAAGAGAAAATTTAATAAACCAAGATTATAGCAGGTAATCAAAAACCAAAATCACAAACCCTCTCATCAATTTTCAGTTTTGAGAAGATGTTGTCTGTAATTCATTTCTCCCTTGCTGCATTTTTTTCTTTCTTGTCAGCAATAGGTTTTGGACCTCTCATAGCCAAAAAGATTCAAGCGTGCAAGTCTAATTCATTGGAAAACATATAATGTGAGTTTAACACTCACATTTCTAGCTTAGATTGAGATTTCAAGGTAAGAAATCTCAATTTTGTTTATTGCCTGTTCATTAGTGAATCCTTTTAGGCATATCTCTTTCGTTTTGAATTGGAATCAGGATTTTTTTTGAAGTTCTGGAAAGATTAAAATGATTTTAACTTTCACGTTAAACTTCTTTCAAAAATTCTAAGCATAATTGGTCGAAAAATCTGATGCAAACTTGCCGCCCTGTCACTGCAAAACGGTAATTTTCTAAGCTAAATGTTGTTGGTAATTTTAGTACATCTTTCTAGTTTGGTTTCCAAATTTGACGGTTCTTAATGTTCTTCAAAGCTTAGATTACCTACTATAACTTTCACGCTTTGGGTTTTTTTTAAAATTTTAAGTTTACATGGTCGAAAGTTCATTCTAGTGTCGCTATCCCGAAACTAAAACGACAACGATAGTGAACTTCATATCTGAAAATGGTTTTAGTCATGACTTTTCATTCATTATAGGAATTCGATAATTTTTGATGTTCCGAAAAGTTGAGGATATCTTATACAACTTTTCTGTTTTATGTTTTCCTAAATTCTAGGTTTAAAAGGGACGAACTGGTTAATCAAGCCGCAAACCCGAGTTCTTTTGTAAAGTTTTGGAAGTTTCCATTGAATTGTTTTTGGATTCGATGATTTTGAGATGATTATAAAAGGCAAACTCCTACTAATAGGAAAGCCGACATTAATGTAGAATCGTACTATGAATTGACAGTTTCACTTGGATTTTGTTATATGTTAATTTTGTTGAATTTTCATTTATTTTCGTTCTTTCCATGCACGAGTTTTCTAAACCGTTTTCGAAAGATTTTTTTAATAAAAAACAATATTTGAAATAAATATTTTACAATATTTATAATTATTTTAAACATATTAAAATTATATATTCTCTATAATAAAGAGAATTTCAATGGAATGTTTTGCAAATGGTTTACGAAAATTGTTTTAAAAACAAATTTTCTCAAAGCAAAGTTGAAACACTCCGCACACCTTAATATATCCAAAAGGACACATTAAAAGGCGTAGTGCATTATAGGTATAACTGAAACTGACAGAGATTAAGATTCACAAGACAAAAATAGGTAAAACAGCAAAAAATAAAATAATAACTTATTCAAAACAAAAACTTCATAATTGCTTCATAAACCAAATAAGTGAAGTACCAAATACAGCGTACATGTCTCAAAACCCAATATGTCTCATGAAATAAAAACTTGTAGTCTCAACAGAAATCAGAAAATAAATATCCCTCTCAAGTGCCAGTACAAAAATAGAAAAACAGAAATAAAAGTAGGCAAATACATTTAAAATGTTCTCCCAGAAACCTCCAAGTAACTGCAATCTACCATCCTCTCCCTTGTTTGCCTATGGGGAGAAAAGAAAAAAAGAAGGAGTGGGTCGGACTAAAAGTCTGGCAAATGATAATAACTACAAGAATCTTTAAGCAAAGTAAAAGTAATAGACTCTTCAATAGTTCTAGTATATAAAATGAAAAAATGAAATAGAAAAGAGAGAAACTAGAAATAAATATGAATAAACTATGGCATAATTAGTAAGATGTGTTAACTTTGATTGTTTGCACTTGTCCTTGATAGCTGCTTTGATTATGTTGAATTTCTAATCCTATAATTAGGCTAAAATCCTTAGTCTACCATTTGATCGGCCTGCTACTCCATAGAATCTACATGGACTGAACGTTCCCTACACAATAGACTTTGATGTCTACGAAAGACACACTTACTAAGTTCTTGGAACGAACAATGATTAATGATCCATCACTGGAAGCCGCACGCTTGACCACCACTAAGCTCGCGTTCCTGTTGTTCCCATTATTGACCTTTTATTTACCCTAGATAGCATAAGCGTGTCCCTCGCCTCACTTCAAGAATATGTGAAGTGTCTCGTCTCACTTTAGGGTTATGTGAAACACCGTGTCCATAGAAAAATAGGGAAAAGTTGTTGGTACTGGTTCCTATCAAACAATAATCTAGTTGCTCCCCTTGTTCAAACCCCCATGATTTGAACTACCATAGATTGACCGCTTACTACCACTATAAGCATATGCGTACCCCCACGCCTCACTTCAGGATTATGTGCAGTACCTCATCTCACTTCAGAATTATGTGAAACACTGTAACCATAGAAATATTAGGGGAATGCTATTTGATACAGGTCCTACTCTTATCTTTGCTTGCTAACTTAGATAAATTATTTAAATAAGCCTTCATTTTTATCAATTACTATTATTTCTTATTAATTTATCCTAAGTCCTAAAATAAGCACCATAGTTTCCATAGTTTATAAGTTTATAACTTACGTTATAATCATGCTTATTACTTAACCCAAGGTCTAAGCGTGAAAATAAGCTGCTTTCTTCTTTTATTCATTTTAGATATAATTCTAGGTTATAACTAGGCCAGTCTTCTTAATTCAGTCTAATTAATATCATAATTAGGCATAATTACAGTCTAATTTCATTTATATTATAGTTTTTATAATTTACATCTTATATTCCATTATTTTAGATTTCATATAATTTAATCCAATTTCACGTTAACTTTATTCTAATCCATACGCGAAGAAGAAGAAGGAGGAATAAAAGAAAACTGAAAATAGAAGGAAATTCAAGGCATAAGAAGATGATGTAAATAATGCATAAATAACCGTAAATAAACTGTAAATAAATGGAAATTAATTGAAAAGAATGGTTAGAAGAAATAGACTAAAAATAATTCTAAAAACTGTAAATAAACTACTAAAATGGTTACCCTAAAAATTGTAGTAAAATTACAACTATTGGAAACTCAATTATTTTAAATTACTTAAAAAAATCTAAAATAGTTACAATCACTCACCTCTGGTCCTTATCTCTTCCCGGATCCACTTGAGGTTGTTAAATATTTTTATTTAGGACAATTTCCTCTTTAGAAAATTATTCCTTTTAGGATCCTTCCTAAAAAGGTGAACCCAAGCGGAGAAAATCTAGAATTACAAAAAATATTAGACCTAGGGTTCTATTTATAGGTGTAGAAGTGGATCTCGGACCGTTAGATTTGAGGATTGAACAGGATGAAACCACTTCATGGGCTGTATAGGAGCCATCGAATGCAAGAACGGAAGGAGCGGATTGAGTGAAAGAATGCAAAACAACGCATAGGAGGCTTCTGGAACGAAGTATTTTTCTTCATTCCTTAAACGTTAGGCGGGTCGACCGCCCATGGGGCACGGTCGATCGTTGCCTTGGGATGGTCGACCTCCCAACGTATATACATTAATATTTTTTTAATCTTGTTTATTCCATTTCTTACTCCTGGTCCTTCTATTAACCCGGATTCTGACGTTCTATATATGGAAATTGAGTAGAAAATTACCATGGACACAATGTTGCAGCTCCCGTGACACAATTCTAATAATTTCACAAATTTATTTTATTATTTAATTAATTAATAATTAATTATTACGGGTTAAATTTTGGGTTGTTATATTCTCTCTCCTTAAGGGATTTCGTCCACGTATTCTCTAAAGATAAAAGAATGTACTAAATATTTTCATCCAATTCTAGACCCAACTACTCAATCATCAACCATCCATCCATTGTCCTAAATTTTTTCAAATGCAATTTATTATACCTATGCAATTAGTATAGTATAAATGTTCGTAACTAATGCAAAAGATTAGGCAGTCCACTGATTCAGTTGACCTCCTTTTATGCAATCATGTCCGTGCCGTGTATCCAAATGAATGCGAAAATTTCCTAATGACAACTGATAATTCTATATGCTTGCTACGAACATCATCCAAATTCAACAACCATGTGATAATCATTCGTTTATAGCAACCATAGAAATAAATTTAAAATGCACACACATCCATATGCATATGCTCTAGTGCCCTAATTAGACCAATCCCCAAAGTATAATAGTGCCTCATGTACCTATATGCATCCATTAACATCCAATAGCAAACATTTGTAATCACTAGCATACATCATTCATAACATGTTCTATTAACATGTTTACATCAAGTCCTACCATCCACAGGCTAAAACCTAAATTCTACCCACCCAAAGGATAATAAAGGAAAGAATCTATTCAAAACTAAAGATGAAAATAGGAAATTCTAAAAACTTATTATCAAAGGAACGTGGATAAGAAATACGAATTTTATCCCAATCAAACCAATCATCCCCCGAAGTCTTCTTAACTATGTCAAAACCAAGACAATCCCTCGGTAGATCCTATCCAGCACGAAGGCGACTTGCGCGCTCTTTCATAAAAAGCTTCGAAAGGTGCCATTCTAATGCTAGCTTGAAAACTACTATCTTATGTGAATTCCATTAAAGAAAGATGCTTTTCCCAAGTTCCTCCAAAATCTAGAATATCCATTCTCAACCATGTGTGCCTTACTTATTTCACTTTACTGTCTTTTTTAGTCTGCACACATGAACCAACATTCCTAGGTTCTTACTAGTGTCCTATACATTCCACGGGTAATTCTATCACTACTTTCAAAAGTAATCACTACTATCCCCTACATGGTCTTGCACTTTTTCCGTTACACCTAGAAAATGATTTCTCTATACTCCATATTTATAAGAGTTTGGTTGGGTGTTTATCGTTTCAAAACTAAGACTTCTAAATTTTCAAAACAACAAATCCCAAAATCTTTGTCTTTAAAAAGTGTTATTTTTGAGTTTCCATTAAATTCAAAAATACTCGGTTACTTAGCATTATTTTCCAACCTAAAGGGAAAAACTTTCAAATTCTATGTCCAAAACTTATTCCACGTTTTCTTTTAATGCCCTTTTCATTTTTCTATAAAAATTTGAATTTTCAAATTCTACTATCATTAAGTTTTTCATTTTCAAAAACTTACTTACTTTTTCACCAAACCATTTTCTTTTAAAATATCTTTAAACTGTTTTATGTGTTTCCAAAACATCTTCTTATTATACCTCACGGTCTCATATCTTAATATATTGGAACAACTTTCTCAAATGAGAAATTATTAGCGCTAAAATCTTCTATGAACCTTTTAGAAAAGAATTTCGTGTTTATGTGAAACTACAAGGAACTTATTATATATTTTTTGAAATAGGCTATACAAAATATGATGCTTTTCATACCTTGTATATCTCTTTCTTGTATTCCTTGTAACTTGCACAAAATATTTTTATTGGTTTCATAGAAAATTATACCATTACTATTTTCATTCCAATATATTAAAGTATGTTTAATTTATATTCTTCCATGATAAATATTTTCTAATATCTAACTTACACATTTTTCTTTCAAAAAAACTCATCTTCAAAACTGTTTTAATATTTCCATAACTTCCAAAACACTTCCTTATACTTATTAAAAATAATAAGTGTACTTTACAAACTATTTTGTTTTTATACTTAGAAATTATCCTTTGAAATACATTTTTTTTTGGGTTATAACCAATGTTGCGTAAAAAACCGTTACCATAACCCAAAAATACTAGTGTGTGGATTCAATTAAATAAATACCAATGAATCTCATATACCCATGTAAAAATATTTATCTTGGGAGTCACTTACTATAACAATCGTATTATAGATTACGTTCCTCTTAATTTTCACGAAAACATTTATTACAACAATAAAAATTATCGTATGTATTCTCCGTACGAGGTCCGATTTGAGCGAAATGAGTCGCAGTGGATTCGTATCAACGTCTACTACAAGACGAAATTGGATTGGCATTTATATAAAGCTGGAATATTTTTAGTTTCAAATAAAAGGTAAATATTTTTACGCTCAGAAGTACTAAAATATTTTTTTATGTAGTCAAATTTATATTGTGAAGTGAATTGAAATTATTGATTGTTGTTTGATAAATTTAATTGACATCTGAATTAACCGATAGAATTTGAATTGACAGCTAAATTGAAGTGGAATTTAATGGCTAGTTTAATACTTGATATTGAAACAAGATCAAATAAAATAAGAATGGAATTAAAATGAGGAAAATACAAGGTTGTTAAAGTAGTTTGACTAGATTCTTAAGCCTATGCCCGACAACTTTATTTTGACCTACTTTCACAAATTCAATCAAATTACAATGATTTTAGCACTTGAAATTATTTAATTTCTAAAATGACAAAGTCTCCTTGCAAAAAACCAAAATCAATCCTAAAGTCATTTCTCAGTGCAATAGGATGTCTGTTTATAGTTGAACAAATAAACATTTAGATCCGTATATCCAACCATGAGGAATTAGTAAAAATCAACAACTTTGATTTGTAAAACCGTTCGGAGCCGACCGGTTTTGGTCACTGATGAATGATTTTGCGTGCTAATTTTAAACTCTCTCCATATTATTGGTGTTTTACTGTGTTAAATAAACATTCACAGTTAATTTCCAATATATTTATTTAGTAAATGATTAAAATTTTAAAAATTAACATTGAATTTCACAAGACAATGGATCTTAAATCGAAGAATTATTTTTCAACTCCGGTTAGCTTAATATTAAATTGTTTCGTTTCTTACCTCCGCTTACCAAGTCGCTGATGCGTCCGTGATTCAGCCACCCAATGAATATAATTAATCCAAATCTGACCGTCAACCTGGAAAGATCTAATCCGTTAATAAACATATAGGGTTTGTTTACCACCTATATAAACTCTCACAATGTTTGACCGAATCACCTCTTTATGCTCGTAGACGGTTTCAAATCTGGTTAAGATTTCTTGATTTTTGTTTTCCTTTTCCGTTTTCATGAAGTACTCGTACCGTGAATGAAAACTAGTGAAATGATGATCCTTTCCCCAAATTATCGACTTTGATTATGCTATGCGCGATTCATTTCTCGTCGAAGAAATCAAGCCATTGGTTTTGATCCTATTTTCGTTCATTCGTTTTCAGATCATTGATATTTTTACTTTTTTTATTGAAATTGCAAGACAATAAAGTGGCCGGTGATGAAAAAACAAAGGCTTGTTTCTCAATACATTCGCAGTGGCCGCCTAAGGGCTTTCGCCTCGCCAGGTTTGAGAGCTCATGCTGTTAATTCCTTCCTTGGATGTCTGAGGCTATTTTGAAATTTTATTTTGGTTTCATTAGTTGTTGTTTTAATCTAATTTTGGGTTCTTAGTCATTAATGTTTTCATTCTTTTGGATTTTGCTGGGTAAGCATAGCAGAGTAATGGTAACCTCTTTTCGTTGTCGCTGATAAAATGGTCCTACTCTGCGCTCTATTAGCTCTGATCTCGTCTGAGTTAAAGTTCTTATACTGTTAGCATGTACTTTTCTTATCATGTTTACAGAGTCCTATTCTATTAATTTTGTACTCCAACATTTGCATATTGCTGCAATTTTAATGGCTTTTGATATGCTATACTTTAATGTTTTGTAATGAACTACTGTTATGAAATCTCAACTTGTATTGGGATTTTAATGGCTTTTTGTAATGAAATCTCAATTTTAATGGCTTTTTGTAATGAACTACTGTTATGAAATCTCAATTTTGACCGAATCACCTCTATTAGTAATGGTAACCATCATTGACCACTAATGTTCAAATGAGAACAGAAAAGCTTAATCCTAAGCCATTCATCTAAATCATGATGATTGTTCAATATATTCTTCATGTAGGCAAACGTAACCATGTAGACTGTACTTTAGAGGTCTTGGATTAAAGATTTTAACTTTGCATGATGTAATAAAATTTTGCAGAGTGAGGTTTCTTTTTAAGGATTTGTAATGAGATTGTTTTAATGCAAGCTCTTTGGTAATAAGAGCAAAGATTCAGGGTTGAATCTATTAGGGGAGGTCTTCCATTGATGGATTTGGGTTGAATCTTTAGCGTGTAATTCAGAAAATTTAATTGAAAATGAGTGTTTCTTTTAATGTTCATCTTAGATGTTCATTTATTAAACGTCAAAGCTTTTTTTATTGAACGTCTTAGCTTAATTGTTTAATGAATTAACATTTAATTTCAGTTTATTTTGGCAAATTTAATTAAACTAGACGTCGATGTCAGATTTTAATTAAAATGTATTTCTTTTCTTTTGTGCAATGTGTTTCCCTTGTAAGTGCAACTTTAGAATCATATATTTAAGATTTTCGTTGTTAGTAGGACATGTTTTAAATTAATTTTGCGAAAATGAGCAGCTAGTGTATTCTCTGTTTTGAATCTTGTTATTTTAGAATAATCACTGTTCAGTTTATCTTGAATTTAACCTAGGTGATGTGATTCAGATTTCTATAATCGTACAAACCGGATCAAACTGTTATGAATTTTAAGTTGCGGAATTAATCAATTAGCATACGTTTTGATTTTAATAATGTTGTTGAAGGATAATTGCTGTTTATTTAATCTTGAATTTCTCATTGGTTATTTGATTTAGATTTTTACAACCTAACGAATTCAATCCAAGCTTTATGAATTTGAAGTTGCATAGACGTGTATTGTTGCAGTAGTGAAAGGATAGTTGCACTTATAAGAGCTTGCACATTTAGTTTTAAATTTGGTAGTATTTAGTTTAACGGTCGGCTTTCAAATTTGTTAACTTCTATCAATATTACATTTTTACTTGAATAGTTTGTTCAGATTAGTTTGGCTTTGTCTTTGAATATGTGTTGTATAATTACTTGATGACAATATATGCATTTTATTAGTACTTTTCTAAAGTTTCTTGGAGATGCTTGGTTTAAATAATATAAATCATACGATTTTAAAGTAGAATATTCTTAAATTTGCATGATGTTTTAGTATGATGCTTACAGGGTGTGCAAAAGTTTATAGAAACCCATGGTCTGGTTGGCCGGACAAATCGGGTAGAGGAACCTAAAGCTCCTAAACTATTTAGTATGATGCTTACAGGGTGTGCAAAATATAAATTGTTTAAACATTTTTATGCGTGTATAAATAATTTGAAAAATAGTTAATAAAAATAATTTGCACTAGATCACTTTCGATGAGTCTTCCTTGGCCGGCTAAAAAGATGTGGGGAAGGGGTAAGCTACATGTTCATAATTTTAGCAATGTTAAAGGGTCGAATTTTATCAATTATTAACTTTGAAAGTATTTAAAAACTTCGTTGCTTAATATGATGGTAATTATTATATCAGTTGCCTGTAAATTAGGAGTTAGAAATTGTCATTTAGGATTACATTACGTGTTGAAATTTATCTGTATAGTATATCCTGACATTCTTATGTCTGCGAGTGATTGTAATTTATTGGGTTAAACTATTTTTGTAACCACCATTAACCATTAATGTTCATTTAAGAATATGAGAAAGGAAAAGCATAATTCCAAGCTATTCATCTAAATCATGATGATTGTTAAGTAAAACCTTCATGTGGACAAATGTAACCATATTAAAAACCAAAACTAAGACTGTACTCTAAAGGCTTTGGATTAAAGCTTTTAACTGTGCATTATGTAATAAAATACAGAAGTGGGGTTTCTTTTTAAGGATTTGTTATAAGATTATTTTAATGATGGATTCTGGTTGAATCCGTGCAATTTAGAAAATTAATTGAAAATGAGTGCTTTTTTTAGTGGGCGCTCAGTCTTATGTGTTCATCTTGGGTGTTCATTTGTTAAACGTCCAAGCTTTTATTTATTGAATATTTTAGCTTAGTCATTCAATAACATAACATTTAACTCCGTTTTATTTTAGCAAATATAAACTAAATCTGATGCTAGACGTCGACATCAGATTTTAATGGGCGTTTGGCTGTTTGGTTTATTTCCCTTAACCTTGAATGTACTGCTTTGAATATTCAGCATTGGTATTTGAAATGATGTTTTGTTCATGCGTATATTAATTTTCAAAATGACTTGGTGTTAAAATAAACTCCTGAGTCATTACACAAGTTATTTTTGCACCTTACGAATGTAACTATGCTATTAGACTGTTGATATACGTTCTTGTAGCAAATTGTAACTTCGAACATTTAGTCTTTGAATATCAAAACTTCTAGAATATGATTAAGCGTTATAAATCTTATTTTATATCTTTATTAGACTTATTTTAATTAATGGCTAAGGATAAGGGTAAGAAACTTGTTTTTAAAATTTGTTTATACAAAAAATATTTTGAAGAAATATTTATAATGTGATTAAAAATTGTTTTATCGATAAACCTCTTTTTATTTAATATAAGTTGTTTAAAAATTTTTATACGGGTGTAAATAACTTGGAAAACAATTAATAGCTAATAAAAATAATTTGCATTAAATCATCTTGGTGGGTCTTAAGCTGCACGTTTATAACTTTAACAAAATTAAAATATACTTTTCTTTTCCATTCTCTTTATAAATTTTCTAAAACCAAAACAATTCAAATCAATTTAAATTCAATACACTCTTTATAAGCCTATAACATAATAACACTAATAACATAAAGCTTGATGGTTTGAAGTATCAAGTCAAAACCAAGTAAGGCCGTGAGCTTAGGCTTAGGTCGAAAGCAAAAGGAGGTTGGGGTAGGATGTTTTGGTGTTTGCAAGGTTGTGGTAGGAAGCTGAATCTTGTATTTGGTTGTTTGTCGGTTGAAGAATGAGCCAACTCGCCATTTGAATGAGTATGAAGTGCCAGTATTGTTGTTTAAACTATATTAATATTGCTTGAAATTATATTGTATTGATTGATTTTGATTCCTGTCTTTGGAAAGCACCTGACATATGTAAATGATGTAGAAGGATTTGCATGATTTTTATAATTTGTTGCATTGCCTTGAATTTCATTGGATTTGGATTAAATTGAACTTGAGTTTGAAAGTCCTTGCAGAAGCACTTAGAAAATGCCTTGTGTTTGGCATTTCGTATAAAATTTTGTACAGAGATCCTTAAGGGTTTCTCGCTGTGCTGTGAAGTAATATATATATATATATATATATATATTATATATATATATATATATTAGTTACTGTAAGAAGATTGGATGCTAAAAAGATTGTTAGCATATTGAAAGCGAAACTTTTTATATGAAACTTCTTCCGTTCACAAGTCATTCATATCATTTTGATGTATCATTTTTAAAACACCATAGTATCTTCGAGCCTATTTTGCAACATAGTAGTTTCTATTCGAGACTTTAAAATGTTTTGATATGACTTTAAATTTATATATTTTTAATTTTATTAGTAGTCTTTATGTTAGGTTATTTTAAAAGTGATTTGGAATTTGTATGTATTTTATTATTTGATTATGAATTATTAAAGTAAAATTTTATTTTTAAATACAAAAGACATTCATTTTCAAGTTTTCAAATATATTATAAATTAGATATTTTTAAGTAATATTTTAAATAAATGTTTCAAACTATATTATAAGTATTTTAAGCTGTATGTTTCGTATACATAGGTTTTAGAAAATTAGTTAATTATTTTATTAAAGTTTATTGTTAATTATGCAAAAATTTAATTCCATAGGCAATCGGTTTAGAGTTCGATAGTTGACTATCGAACTTGATCAAATATAACTACGAAAGTATCTAAAAGCTTCATGATTACATATGATTCGTGAGCGCCGATAAGGAGCATTGGTGTAATATCCAGCAAAAATTAATAAAAATATTAATTAAATAAGATAGCACTAAAAATCAACTACAATAAATATCCTTTTCAAAATACAGCGATCGGTCGATCGGTGCGTAGGGCCGGTCGATCGCGTATGTAGGAGCGGTTGTTCGATTAACGTTAGTGGGGTTAGAGTTTTCAAAACCAAGGATGGTTCAGATTATATTATTATAAACCGACTTAAATCAGACAGTTCTGTACCTTTCTAGCCACCATAAATTAGAATTCAGCCCCACTTATATTCATAAATTATCCTAGAAACTAAACAAAGCTTTACCGGCCTCTCTTTTCAAATATCGAGAAATTTCTCTAGAGTTTCAGTTAAGAATTTTTAGGTGTGTATTACTCAATTCTATCCTCCTTTAGTTCCTAAGTTTCTTGATCTAATTCATATAAAATTCTCTTATTGTATTTTTTTAAAAGAAAGATTTGTAAAAGATTAAAGCAGAGCATAAACTAATCCAAAACAAAGAGCTACGAAATTTTTGTAAGTGCAAATCTTAGTCTTTCTTATTTTAGTAATTGTGTATTATTATTTGGATTTGATATATGTCTTGTGCAACTTTGTTCATGAAAATATCAAGTTAAAACCCCAAAATTTCTCCAAGTGAAATGTCAATTCTTGTGTAACGATATCAATTATTCTATTATTAAGCTTGTGGAATTGTATAGGTATTACAGTTTTATGTTTTGCATTCTATTTCCCTTCTCATCATTTTTCTTTGGATCCGATCAAGGGTTTATGAAAAGAAATAAGTTAAAAAATGGTGTGTAAGGAACAGATTCTCTTTATTGGTAGTTTTCATTGTATATTTCCATAATTCAAATGAAAACTCTTATTTTCATTTGCATATGCAAAAGTTGAATGCAACATAAAAAGATTTAAATTGTAAATTATATTAGTGTTGATTCTACTATTTCGGTATAAAATAAGCTTGTTATACATTCTATTTTTATAAAAGTATGCTTTTCAAATGAGAATGTTGGATATGTGGTATGTTTGTTAATGTAGAATTGTTGTAGAAGTTTAAAATTTTGACATTTAAACTATTAGCATGGAGTGTAATCTCGTACACTTAGAAATATTTAGGTATGTAAATAAATATATATATATAAAGTATAATTAATAGCCTGGTAAATAGGTTATTAATTAGTATTAGGTCGGTTTAGAAAAGAAAAGAAATACCTATGGATAATAACAATGCGGTGAGGTATATGGTAGTATGTTAGGCGATTGAAAATTATGACCAAGTTATAGGGATGCGAGGTCAGTCAAAAGCACATAAAGTCTGCCCAACTAGCTATCAGCCTATGCACTCAATTCCCCATATATCCCGTAGCGGAGTTTTGGAGGAACGATATTCCTGTAAAGCGGCCCAATATAGCGGATCTGCTATTATCCCGATATTGTGGCAATAATCCGTATATCCCCGATTTTGTTACCCCGCTATATCCCCCTTTCCAATAAATAAGCATTTTGCTTGATGTCTTATTTTTAAGTTTTATGGTAACTTCGAAGCTACTATAACAATGATATACGCTGGTGGTCATTGTTACTAGTTCTAACTTTTTAAGTGCCAAGTTGTTTATCTTTACTTTATTATAACTTGTTTTGCTTGGTGGGAAATAATAGGTAATATTTATTTCTGTTTTTAATGTAGAAAGTTCATCATTCATCTTTTTAAAGCCATCCGCTATATCCTGTTACATCTTCGATATATCTTCGCCACAACTTTCACACCTCAAATGCTATGGAACTACAGGGTGCTTTAACTGCATAGCTATCTGCAGTGTGGCTTTGGGGCTGATGTGAGACGTCACCTATAATAAGTACCCATTGAGGACACGAGGTTGGTCCTAAATTCTGTAGGGTAAACTCGTCCAGCTAATGTGGATACCAATACCTACGAATAGTTGAACTAATATGAGATGTTAAAATATGGTTAATGAATCATAATACGTAGGACCTACTTTCAATGTTGAAGGTGGTAAGTGGTTGATTGAGGGCCATCATCCTCCCTCTTTAGAAGGCATTAAATGGTCAAGGCTAGCAGATAGACACGGTAGTGGATATCTCGGAAAGGGTCTGCTTCGGTTTTGAGGTATAAGCAGCTATTATGCAGACAGCCATTTCCATAAAGAAGTATTAAAAAGCCAAATGAGATTTTGAGGGATGTCAGCTTGATAGTATCGGAAAGGAGTCTGCCTTGGGATAGGTAGTAAATGACAAGGATAGGTAGTAAATGACAAGGACCTGCCTAAAATGAGTATTATATGGTCAGAGTTTATCTAGTTCCCATTGGAAATGTATTTTGTGACTTGGGTGCTATCTTTTACATTGCTAGAAGATTATTGGCGATAGATGCATGGTACTGCGAATGGCCTTTGACCTACAATTACAGATGGGTTAGTGAGTTGGAATGTAAAAGGGTATATGTTATATAGTTGGATTTACAGTTGAAGAAATTTACATAGAATGTAGATAGGATACATAAGATGTAACCTTATTTAAATTAGACTTCCCAAGTACAATTAAAGAAAGTTTTGAGATTTTACTCGTCACACATTGTTGTTCTAACACCCTTCTTATTACAACATAGGTTAAAAGGATGATGCAGATTTCGAAGATGGTAGTAGAGACGGAAACTTGTGGGAGTTATTTAATTATCTACTTATGTTGTTTTTATATTTCTGATATACCCATTTAGACATGATGATGTATTTTGTGATATTATACTACAGATATTTGACATTATTATGTTCTACTATGTTTTATTTTTTGTCCCTTTAATTTTTAAACAAATGGATACTGTTTCTGATATTATATTTATCATTTTGCCATAAGATTATGAATGTGTAGATAGATAGCTATGTGTGTTGTTCTTTGTATCAATTTTACCAACCTATAACTGGCTTTGGAATGAATCTATTATTCGATGGGCCTTTTCTGGATCAAAAATTAAGCCCGTTTCGGGGCGAGTCGTAACATTTGGTATCAGAGCTTAGGTTACCCGATCATAGAGTATGTATATGTATGTGTGTTGTACTTGTTATTTTTGAAAGTATTTTGCAAAAACCCAATGTGTCAATATAGACACACATATACACACACATATAGACACACATATAGACACACACACACACACAACAACAACAACAACAGAGCCATTATTTCCAAACAAGTTGGGGTCAGGTAGAGATGGAACCCGAAACTAAACGACAAAAGTAATTTAAAGGTTATAAAAATAACAATAACAATAGCAATAATAAAATTAAGTCAAATAGGTAAATTAGTAATAATAGTAATTAAGTAAAATAAAGATAGAAATACAAATGTATGTTAAAAAATTAAAAATAAAATACAATATAATAATAAAAAATATATGATGATAACAGTACAAATAGTAATAATGGTGCTTATAGTAACATTGATCAAAGATCAAATGCTATGACTTAGGCTCTTTTTGCCAAATCCTATAATCTAAAACTTATAAGACTCATAGATCATGGTTCTGGTACGTGGATCGCTAACTTCCACATGCTCTTATCCGTTACCAGCTCTTCGGTTATATTCCAACCCTTCAAGTCCCTTTTAACAACTTCCTCCCATGTCAACTTTGGTCGACCTCTACCTCTTTTTGAGCAAATGACACTCAACGCGCACAGGTGCCTCGGGCGGCCTTCGTTGGAGATGCCCAAACCATCTTAAGCGATGTTGAATTTGTTTCTCCTCAATTGGTGCTACTTCAAGTTTTTCACGTATGTCATCATTTCTAATTCGGTCTCTTCTTTTACGACCGCAGCTCTATCGCAGCATACGCATCTCTGCTACGCTTATCTTCTGCACGTGTTGGTTTTTAGTAAGCCAACATTCTGCACCGTACAACATCGCATGCCTAATTGCCGTTCTATAGAACTTTCCTTTAAGCTTCTGTGGGACTTTCTTATCACAGAGAATGCCAAATGCTTGTCGCCACTTCACCCAACCCGCTCGAAAAATAACATCTTCATCAATCTCACCATTACACTGCAACATTGGTCCTAGATATCGAAAGGATTCATTTTTAGGAACTATTTGTGCGGCCAGAATAACATCTGATTCTCTGACTGACACCGCTGAATTCGCACTTCATATACTCTGTTTTAGTTCTACTAAGCCTTAATCCCTTAAAGTCTATCTCCACTGCTCGAGTTGTCTATCAACCCCAATCCTACTATCATCAATTAGCACAACATCATCAACAAATAGCATACACCAAGGAATCTCCCCTTGTATACTCTTCGTAACCTCATCCAACACTAGGGAAAAATTGTAGGGGCTCAAAGGTGACCCTTGATTAATCCTTTGTTAATGGAAAAGTCATTGGTTACACAATCACATGCTCTGACACGAGTCACAACATCATCGTACATATCCTTGATAAGGGTAATGTACTTTGTTAGGGCTCTTTTCTTTTCCAAAGCCCACCACATCTCCTATCGTGGTACTTTGTCATAAGCTTTCTCCAAATCGATAAAAACCATGTGTAAATCCTTCTTTTGCTCCTTAAACCTCTTCATAAGTTGTCTTATCAAGAAAATAGCCTCCGTGGTCGACCTTCCAGGTATGAAACCAAATTGGTTTTTTGAAACGCTTGTCATTCTTCTTAATCGATGTTCGATGACTCTCTCCCATAGCTTCATCGTATGACTCATAAGCTTAATTCATCTGTAGTTTGTGCAACTATGTATATCTCCTTTATTCGTAAACATTGGAACTACTATGCTTCTCCGCCACTCATCTGGTATCTTGTTTGATTTGAAAATACTATTGAACAACTTAGTTTCCAGGCTATCCCTGCATCTCCAAGACATCTCCACACCTCAATGGGGATGCCATCAGACCCCAATGTCTTACCTACTTTCATCTGTTTTAGCGCATCCTTTACATCGGGTTATTGAATTCTCCAAACAAAATGCCTACTGTTGTCATCAAAAGTGTCGTCTATCTCGATCAAGGTGCTATCACCTTCTTCATTAAATAGATTGGCGAAGTAATCTCTCCGTCTATTTTTTTGTCTCACCGTCCTTCACCAAAAGTATATTATTATCATCTTTGATGCATTTAACTTGATTGAAGTCTCTTGCCTTCCTCTCACGGAGCTTAGCTATCCTGTAGACGTCTTTTTCACCCTCCTTCGTACTTAGCTTATGATACAGTTCTTCATATGCCCGACCTCTTGCTTCACTCACCACTCTCTTTATGTTCTTCTTTACAACTTTGTACCTTTGCATGTTGTACTCACTCATGTGAATATGCAAGCACTTATAGCATTCCTTCTTCTCTTTGATAGCCTTTTGCACATCACTGTTCCACCACTACGACTTTAGGTTCGCGTTTATTTCGTTTCGTTACCCCAAACACCTTGGTAGCCACTTTCCGAATGCGCGTTGCCATCTCATCCCACATGTGATTTGCTTCTCCTTTCAAATTCCATGCCACTTCTCCCATCACCCTATCCTTAAACACCCGTGAAGCATCTCCTTTGAGCTTCCACTAATCTTGGCTCCTTTATTCCGTCGAACACATGTCCAAAGACGAAGCTCGAATATCAGAAGCCGATGTTCTGAGACAACACATTCTCCAAGCATGACTACACAAGCTCGTTTGTCGTCTCTTCTAGGAAGAACAAAATCAATATGGCTAAAGTGTTGACCACTACTAAAAATAACTAAGTGTGATTGTCTCTTTTTAAAGAAGGTATTAGCTATCATGGGGTCATAAGCAATAGCGAAACTCAGTATTTTTTCTCCTTCTTAGTTCCTATCGCCATATGCAAAACCACCATACACAATTTGAAATGTTCTTTTATATCGTACAGAATGACTGTTACAATAATATTATATGTTTTCTATTATACCAACCATTATACCACAATTTGAAATGTTCTTTTATAAGCTTAAAAGAGGGGAAAAAATTAAAGCTAATTGCAATATTTTTCTATTCCCTTATTCCACTCGCTTTTAGGGTTTAAACCAGTATTTTAAGTATATTGAACTAAACATATACGATTACTACAGCAATTGCCTGTAAATTAGGATTTATAAATTATCATTTAGCATTATATAATGTGTTGAAATTTATCTGTATGTTATATCCTTACCTGCGTATTGCTGTGGGAGATGATAATTTATTAGGTAAAACTATTTTGGTAAATGCCATTAACCACTAATGTTTATTTAATAAAAAGAGAGGAAAATCATACATTCAAGCTATTCATCTAAATCACGATGATTGTTCAGTACAATCTTTATGTAGGTAAACATAATCATTTTAAAAACCAAAACTAAGGGTACATTCTAAAAGCTTTCGATTAAAGCTTTTAGCTGTGCATGATGTTATAAAATCCAACAGAGAGGTTTTTTTAAGGATTTTGTAATAACCCGCATATTTTACGATTGTATATTTAAATATTTTATTTAAATATAGGATCATTAGTCGGATTAAAGCCTAAAATGCTACTTTTTGCAAACAGTCAATTTAGAACTTGAGACCACTTCCATTGAGTTCAAAATGCCATTTGCGACCTTTTTAAGTATAAACATCGATATATTTGAAGTTAGCTTGAATTTTGACATTTTCACTTAGGGCTTTAGGTTTGGGTTTCAGCCCAATAACCTAACATAAGACTCTAGCTCCACCCCCTTCTCCTCTTCATTCATTCTCATTTCCTAACACTTCAAGCTTTTGTAAAAATGGGGGAAGAGAAAAGAAAATGGAAATTCCTAAGCCCTAGCTTTGATTAGGAAACTCAAATTCAAGTCCAAAATTCAAGAGAAGCTTAGGTAAGCATCCTCTCCATCTTCTCCATCTCTATCCCTCTTTCATTTTCAGAAATTCGTAAACTCTAACTTAGGAAATATTTTCTTATGAGCTTAGATTGAAGCTTCTTGAGTTGAGATTGAAGAGTGGTTGATCTTGCCTTGTTTTAAAAGCTTCTTCTTCATTGTTTTTGAGTAAAAGGTGAGTTTTTGAACTCACATCTATGTCTATAACCTTCGTTGTTGTTAGGTATGAATTCCTAACATCTATTCTTTTTTCCTTTTGCTTTGGACTGAATTGGTTTTATGAATATTTCAATTTTTGGTGTTTTGAAGTTAAAATATTTAACAATCCAAGCTTTGATGTTTGAACATGTTTTTGATGGTGTATCGAAGAGCCTATAGGGCTGAGTTGCCGATTGGCATAAATCCCTAGCGCCCATTGCTCGTCCGATCGTAATTTGTTGGATTTTGCCCCACTTGAGAGCTAGCCTGAAAATGTTGGAAATACCAGTTCAGTCGACTGAACCAGGAAGTCAGTCGACTGAATCGGAAACAGAAAATTTATTGGGCCAGTATCATTCGACTGACCACTCTGGGTCAGTCGATTGAGCCTAGAAACCGAAAGTTTCCAGGCATGAGTCAATCGACTGACCACCCTAGTTCAGCCGACTGAACTTGGAAATAGAAAGATTTCAGGAATTGTGTCAGTAGACTGACCACCCTGGTCCAGTCGACTAAATCTGCCGTCTTAGCCAAATTGCCTATTTTGCTTGGTTTTCAGTTTTAGTCGATTCGTGTTGATCCAATTTGTTGTTATCACCTTTGTAGACTTTGATAACTTCTTTTTAGGGATTTTTGGAAATATCCATTTCGATGGATTTGGTATCGGTTTCTTTGGATTTGATTCATGTCTTCGAATGTGAATTTTTGGTGAATTATTGTTTTTTTACTATCATTTTTGGTGATTTGTCACTTCAAAATACAAAGGTTTCTATACTAGTAGTAAATATTCAAACTCTTTCACAATGACGATTTCAACTCTACTTTTAATACAAAGCTCGTTTGTAAAACCGTTTTCCAACCTATTAGTATATACGAACCTTTACCTCATTCGTATGAGAAATCTAATTAAACAGCTTAGCAAAACAAGTGGTATGAAACGCTTGTGTTTACTTTGTCGGTTAATTCTTGGACTTGTTCGATTGAACTCTTGTGACAACTTTCGAGTGGAATTCTACAATCTGTTCGTAAATATTTCAGTTAAGCCAGTGGTTATGGGACATGAAACTAAACTCATATATTTTACTAGCTTAGTGTAATTTACACTTATTTTCGAGTGGAAGTCTACAGTTTGTTCGTAAATAATTAAGTCAAGTCAGTGGTTATGTGACATGAAGCCTAACTCATTTATTTACTAGCTTAGTGTAATTTACACTTGTGGATCTATGAAGATCCTTTGGTGGAGTTTCGGCTCAATTTTGTGGGGTAGCGACCCATGGTCTTCGGACCATTTTATGGAGCTTCGGCACTAAGGTCTTCGAACCGTTTTGTGGAGCTTCGGCTCAAAGGTCATCGAGTCATTTTGTGGAGCTTCGGTTCAAAGGTCTTCGGGCCGTTTTGTGGAGCTTCGGCTCAAATTTGATGGTTAGCGACCATGGAATAGCGTCCTGTTTGTGATGCATGTATTGTTGAGTTTTTATGCTCCCGTTTTGTGATAGGCCTCTCCCTTTTTGTGATTTCCGGATTTCTAATTAATGATTTTCTAGAATTTTTGTTTCACCAACTTTTGTGAATTGGCATTGATATGTTCGTCGATATTTGCTGTTTAATGAATAAAATAAAGAATATGACATTTTTTTAGTGCTTTGACATTTCTTGAGGTACTGTATGATTTTTGTTGTTGTTAAATGTATACTTGCCACAATATGGCATTATTGTTATAATACGTTTTTTCCATATCTCTTATGTTATCCTATTTTATCTGATATTTATAGCTAGACTAATTCGTTTATTATTTCCTTATTAAATAATACTCGGGTCGGACCGAGATGTTTCAGGTGCTTCTTCTTGACTCCTTATCCGGGATCATCATTTGACTTTTGTTTAACTACTTAGCTTAGTAGTATTTTTGTTGTTATACATTCGAGATAGAGACTCCTTGATGTATACATACTCTTTTATCTAGCTCTTGTACCAATTCTTTTGTGATATTGTGGATCTTGTTTGACCACTACTCTGACGTACACTTCTATGTGTTATATTCATATCTATTTCCGCCTTTGTGATATGGATACCTATGAATGATTTGTGTTATGCTTATTTCTATATTTTTTTTTCGAAGATCATATAGCCATTGTGTAGTAGCTTTGAGTTTGTATCGGTACGTCGGATTTCGTTATACTATCGACATATCAGTGCTCGCACAAAGAAATTACATAGATGGTCGCTCCTCAACAGCCTTATTCTTCGTGCTAGTTGACTGCATTACCTCGTAGTGTCCTTGGCTAGCGTGAGTATAGAGGTGGGGCGTCACAGCTTGGTATCAGAGCCAAACTGCGGAATAATGTAGAATAATCTAGCAAGGATTATTGTCCTAAGTCCTTCTTCGGAGTCGTGCCTTAGGATTCTATCCGAGTCTTAGGACCCATTCTATCCCATTTTCTTTATGATGCCTTGCTTTATCCATCATGTTTGTTTGATATTCATTCTGAGAATAACCTTTTTCTTCTTTCTTTCTTTCTTAAAGAAGAGAAATGGTTAGACATGCCGTTCCAACGCCGATCAATCTAGTGCTGCTCCCCAGGATGGAGTATTCATGTCTGCCTAACGGCTTTTAGATCTTGTAAAGAATGTTCAAGTTGTCAGACCCATTCCAGAGCCTACTGATGCTAGATCCGGGTTTGCATGCTTGTGCAGAGACTATACCGATTTGGATGGAAGGCCATTCAAGGGATCCGAAAGTGTTATAGAAATCCAGGCTTGGCTTAGATCATATGACCACATCTTTTCTTGCATGAATCATGTTGATCTCCATCGAGTCCAAGTGGCTTCTAGCATGCTCCAAGAAAGAGCATTAGATTGGTGTAAGCTTTTGATTTCGGAGATTATTGAAGCGCATCTTACTTGGGAGCAATTCCGAGAACGGTTTGAGTTGAAATTTGTGCCGGAGGCTGAAAAAGTAACTTTAGCTCGGCGCTTTATTGACCTTGTCAAGGTGAATCTTCTGTGACGGATTACGTCGCATCTTTTGAATCTCTCTCTAAATATGGGGCTGAGTATATTAATACCCCATTGAAGAAAAATCAGAGGTTTGTCTATGGGTTGAACAAGGACCTCAAAAAGCCTATACTTCTGAAACTAGAAGTTTATTTTGATCAGCTTGTAGATACTACTCTTCGACTTGAAGAGACCAATAAAGAAAGCAATGTTGAGATTGTGGGAGTCAATAAGAAGAGGCATCCTGTGACAACCCGGAATTTTGAGCCATATTAATTTAATAATCTTTGATAATAATTAAATTGATTTGATCATTTTATATTATAAATTGACAAGTTAAAATTCTTTTAAAAGGTTAATAGTAATAATTTGTTAAAATCTATCAATATTTTCTTAACAATATATTCAAATTGTAATATATATGAATGTATATATTGTGATTTGAGATTTGTATTAAAATATAATATAGTAATTATCAAATCTAATGATAAAATGCTTTTCCATTTGAAATATATATATTTGTATATATTAGAAATAGGAAGAAAATATTGATTTGAATTTAATAAGTATTTTCGAACTTTAACATACATATAATTTGAAATTTGAAATTTTAATTTGACTTAATACTTTTGAAATGATATTTAAGATTTAAATTTTAATAACAAAGTTAATTCCTTATTTATTATAAACATATATTTTAAGCTTTCGTTTTAAATAAGATTTGAAAATGAAAGTTCATTTGTTTTAATATTCTTTCATTTTAATTTTAACATAAGATAAATTGTTTTAAATTTTTTATATAAAGAATCAAAATAGAATTCTCAAGCATATAAACATTTAATTGAATCAAAAATATAAGTTATTTGAATTCACATGAATATTTACTAAAAAGTAAGTACACATTTTCATATTACATAATTACATATACATAGTTTAAATAAATTATAATAAGAAAATAACATTTATAAATCATTAATAAAACATTAAAGTAGTATTTGTAAAACATTCAAAATATTAATTAAACATTAAAACAACACTTGTAAACATTATAATACATGTTAAAAACACTTGTAAGCATATAAGCTTAGGTGTAAGCTAATTAAAACATAAGAGGGGACAAATGTCATACTCTTGATATTTTAATTTAAAATCTAAAATTGTAAAATAAGAAGAATACTCTTAAACTTTCAGCTGAATGTTATCTTCATTTTCAACAAAAATGTAGTACAAATCAAAGATGAAAGAAAGACATAAAACAATAAAATCTGTAAATTCAAATCAATGCAAGATTTCAAATACAATCAGAGGCAAGAAAGCAACAAGATGTAAAAACTTGAACAAGCAATTCAAATGCTCAACAGCAACAGGATTGATCAACATGCAAAACAAAAATACAGCAGATTTTATTTCATCATGCAAGTGAAATTCAAGAACCCGGAAAATAACAGTTTCCATCCTATGCAATAAAAAGGTGAGTAAATGGGATTTTAAAAACAGTTTAAAACCTGATTTTTTTCATGTTCTTATGATGAATATCATGATGTTGATGAAAACTTGAATTGAAAATTGATGCATGTATGGATATGATGTTTGAATGCCTGTTGAGTGTTAATGTAGCTCCTGTGTGAAGATAATAGGATTCATTTTCTTAATGAAATCAATAACTTCATGTTGAATTCGAATTTGCTTAAAATTTGTAAACAAAGATTGTTTGTAATCATAAAAGAAATCTTTCATCTAAAAATAATTTTAAGAATTTAAGATAAAACATTTGTCCAGGAATTTAAAATTTACAGTAAAAAATAATTTGGGTCAAAATTTTATGTTTTCAATTTTTAATTTTGATTTCATAATTTGCAAATAGTAAACAATGATTTTTGAAGCTTGTATCTTGATTTTTAGATTTTTAATGGAAGAGAATTTGCGAATTTTATGTTTTGTACATTTTGGTCGATTGGAGGCGAATGGCGGCGATCTGTGCGTCGTGGTTATGCAGAGAGGTTGAGGGGATGTAAGGGACCATCAGAAAAATAGTTTGGGAATTTATTAATGAGGGGGATGGCCAGAATTCGATCGTGTAAGGTTTTGCATTTTGTTTAAGTCGACGTCGTTCATCTTGATTTCGCGGCGTCAAAACACAACCGGAGGCGATCGCGCGTGGTGTTGTGGGTTCTAGGCGCAGTGGGGAAGCTACGGCTAAGGTGTGGTGTTATCTCGAGGTTTGTGTCGCCATGGAGAGTGGATTTACTGGTGAAGGGGGTTTTCGAACTGTTGGATTCGATGGTCAAAATTGGGTACTCGATCGAATCGAGGGTTCTGGGTCTCGAGAGTTGTTGACGAGGTCAAGTGCGACTGATTGGAGGCCGGCGTGGAGTTCGCCGTCGACCGACGGTGATGTGCACGTTGACTGCACAGTTTCGTGCTTCTGCAATGGGTTTTGGGAGAGATGAGGGGAGCTCGAAGTACGCATCGGGAGTATGTTGATCTGGCTCGAAGCAGGTTTTGGTTTGGGGATACTCGGGGCCGATGCGAGAATTGCAGTGGTTTGCTCGAGTTTTTTTAACAGGTTTATGTTATGGGTTCAAACAGTTTTAAAGTTCTAAAAATTTTAACAGCAATGTTTTTTAAGGTTTTGAAACAAAATGAACTTGATTTTGTAAATGATTAAAGTTTAAAAACAAAAGTTAAACAAGTATTTATTTATAAAACTAAATTTGTCTCAAAATTAAATTTTACACATGTTTTAAATTATGAAAGTTTTAAAATAAAATAAGTGGATTTTTGAAATAAAGTTTGTATTAATTTTTGAAATAAAGTTTAGTAATCAATTATAAATTAAGTAATTAAAGGTTTTGATTAATTAAAGATAAATAAATTGGTGAAAATAATTAAGATAATTCAATTCTTATTAATAGTTAAAGTGTTATTGGTTAATAGAACAACCTAATTAAGGTAATGATTTACTTAATTAAGAATCTTTTTAATATAGTAAATTAAAGAATCATTTAATTAATTTAAATGATTAAGATAAATAATTAATTAAATAATTAATTTGTGATTAATTGATGATAATCACTTTGGAGTTAATTAAGTATAATTACTGGGTGAAGTAATTAAGTGATTAATTACTGGAAGTGACTAAGTAAAAGATAATTACTTTGTGGAAGTAATTAAGTTAATGTGATTAAGGGCGAATCACTTGTGTTATTAATTAAAGAATTAATTAATATAATTAATTAAAGGTTTAAATTTAGTTATTAATTGAAGACTGATTAATTAATGAAAGAATTAAGAATAATTAATTAAAAGAATTAAGAATAATTAATTAAGTGATTAATTACTTGATAAAGTGATTAATTAAATAAGAAATTTAATTAATGAAGTAATCATTAATTAATGGAAATAAGTAATGAATAAATTGTTAATTAGTAATTAAAAGGATAATTAATTTATAATTAAGTTTTGATTACTAAATGTAATTAAAAGCAATTAATCAAATATGATTAATTAACAAGTAATTAATCAAGTATGATTAATTAAAAGTGGTTAATCAAGAGTGTTTAATTAAAAGTAATTAATCAGGTATGATTAATTTAATAAGTGATTAATCAGGTGTGATTAAAGGATAAGTAAGGAATAATTATCAGAATAATTAAAAGAATATTTAATCAAGTGTGATTAATTTAAAAAGGGTAATTAAGAGATAATTACTTGGTATAATTAAGAAGTAATTAATCAAGATGATTATTAATATTGTAATTAAGGAATATCTACTTAAAGTAATTGAGAGATAATTAATCAAGGAAGAATAATTGAAATGGATAATTAAGTGATGGTTACTTAATTAAATTGTAATTAATTATTACAAAGTAAGTTGGATTGATGATAATCCAAGCGATTAAGCATGGAATTAGTTTAATTAAGGATTAATTAAATTAATTAAGTTTGGATGATTAATGATTGGTTGATAAATATCATTGGATGAGCTAATGATATTGGATGATATCGTATGTCATTGGTTGATATGTGATGATATGAATGTGATATATCTGAGATGTGATATGTATGTTGCTTTGTGATATGTGTGGATGAATGTGATAATTGTGAATTATCTATCTATGTAATGTGAATCATCCATTTATGTTAAGTGATATTCTGAATATCTACTATTTAAACCCTTAAGTACAACTTGGACATTAAAATGGCGTTTGGATTCGGTGAGACCGGGATCGGGTTTCCATATTTGGATATCCGAAAACCATATCGATCCAAATTAAACGTTAGGTCGTGAATCCAAGTGGAGTGCAAGTGAAGACTCGAGGTGTAAGAACTATTCGTCAGTATAACTCTGGGGGTGATTCTGTGATGAGTTTGACAGAGATAGTACTTACAGGTTCGAGATGGTGATTCAGAGTGCAAGGGCTATGGTCATTGACTCTGAGGGAGATTCCAAAATGAGTGCAACGAGATAGTGCCTTTGGTTCCGTTCGAACCCGGAACGGACTTGTATGGATTGAATGCTTTCAGAACATCGTCAGGTGGAAGATGAGCATTCTAAGATAAATGTGTCCTATAAAGGTAATCGCGGCCTCAAGCCTCATCAACCGGGAGTGGCTAAAACAAGGGAGGTGCAGCAAGGTAAAGTGGGCCATGCCCAAGTAGGATGAGATTTACCCCTGTCTAGATGTCCCTTTTATTTCGGCTTTGTGGGCGGTTGGATCTGCAGCCAACTACGGGGTGGTCTTGTTCGGAACTGTTCAGTGAGGAATGGTTCCGGCCTTGTGTTGCAGGGGAGCGGGCATACTCCTCGGTATGGTGATCTAGGCCACATACTGTGACGGGCGGTACCCCAGTAGCCATGCCATTGATGGAAACCTATTCTTCCTACGAGACCCTACGGTTTTGTTTGTATTACCCACTTTTGTGGCTAGTAGCTGGAATTTAATAGATGTAACAATTTCGGCTATTTTTTATTTACTTGAAAACCCTAGACACTATTATAATATCACTGGATTTCCTATCAAATGTTTTGGTTAGCGTAAGTTAAAAACTTTTTCATGTTTATGTGTGGGAAGTCTTACGTGATACCTTTTCTTTTCAAAGGATTTTCTAAAGTTAAGCAATCTTAAACCGTTTACTCACACCAGACCCCTGTCTGACCCGAGTGTTTATTTTCTGTTTTATTAAACTCTTTGGTACTCATATTATGTATGAGTAGTCAAGTGATTCAGGTTATCCTTGACGAATTCTGGAGGAGCTTTGGAGCAGGAGGCTTCATCGTGTAGATATATAGAGTTTCCACTGTGTGTTATTCTTTGTACTGTTGTTCTTGTATTTTATATTAGACAAAAATATTATAACTGTCTAAATTGAGATGTATGTTTATGTACTCTGATGTATATGATACTATGTATATGTTATATATTATATTTCATTCGTTCCGCAGTGAGATTGTGATGTGTTGTTGTTCTTTCTTTTCTTTCTTTTCTTCTTCTATCTCTTTCTTTCTTAAATAGTGATGCGTCTTTCTGGTGATAGAAAGTCGAGTCGCTACACATTCCTTTATTAAGTTTGAAAGTCCTAATCCTAACAAGAGATTAAAGCAAGTGACTTTAGTAGCAAAGACTCCAATCTCTAATCGTGGAGAATGCTATAATTGTGGCTCTTAGGACCACTATATAAATAAGTGTCCAAGGCCTATTTCTTGCCACTATTGCAAAGATTCGGATCATTTATATCTTCTTGTCCAAAACTTCAAAGCAAGAGAGAGGGAGAGCTGAATGTTGTGCAAGACCCTAGTAACACTTCCCTTGGTCAAGGTATTTCTCATTCAGTCCTTAATGACATTTATTTTGTGATTATCCTATTTGAGTTCTTGTTGATATGGGTTCGTCTCATTATTTTTATATCAAAAGAACTTGTTGATTCGTTTTCTTTAAATATTTTGGGCTTGATGACTTCATTGAGAATTGCGAATCCGGATAGTGGATCCGTAACGCTTGGTTTACTTTGAAAAGATGTCGAAATTATTTTATGTGATTATTTTTTTCGATCCAATTTGAATGTTATGCGTTACTTAGGCATCGGAATTGATTTTTGTGAAAGGATTGGCTTTATCATTATGAAGCCATATCATGTGTCCTATATGGACTATCCATCTTCGACATTCTCAATCTGTTAAGCAGATTTCTACTTTTCTTGATGATTTCGATTCCAATTTGGTGGCATCATTTTATTCTCTTGACCCACTTGTTTGGAAAGATGATATTCTCTTTATTCAAGAAGTTTGTGAATTTTCTGGTATTTTTGAGTTTGTCTTAGGATTATCGCCTAAGAGAATGTATTGAGTGGTGCTAAGTTCTTTTCAGTTCGACTTTGCCACCAGTTTTCATTAGGTATGAGTTGCGGACGATAGTGTTCCCCTTACCGCTTTCCGCACTCGATATGATTCTTACGAATGACTCGTGATGTCATTCGATCTCTCCAGTTTATTTCATCCATCTAATGAATCGAGTGTTCGGCGAATATCTCGATGAGTCCGTCTTTGAATTTATTGATTATGGATGAAAACAGCAATTTAAAATTTTGAAAATCTTTTTCATAAGATATTTATAAGTATAATTGGATTTTGGTTTTTTTTTAAACGAGTAAAGAATATTCGAAAAAATTTTGAGAGATATTTTTATCATATAAAAGATGATTTTGTGTTATTTTTCCCATTGAGTGCTTGAAGAATTCTAGTCGATGCGCTTGATCAACGTTATCGATAGGAATTTCCTAAGCGCTATGATGAGACAATCAGACACAGTAAATTGACTTGTAATAAGTAATTTTTTCTAGAAAGATGATTACATAAAGTTAATTGTAATTTTGAGAGTCTTAGCTTTTTGGTAAAGAGGATAAAAGAACTCTTTTTCGATACTCCTATTCTTGTGGTTCCTTAAGGGAACCAAGAATTTATTGTTTATGCCGGTGCTAATCATATTGGTTCAGGTGTCGTTCTCTTGTAAAAGAGAACGTTCTATCATTTATGCTTCTATATATTTAAAAGCCTATCGACAATAGGTATGCCACACATGATCTAGTGCTCGCGGCTATTGTTTTCACTTTTAGAAATCTGACATCATTATTTTCGGGAGAGAAATTGTTCTCTACACCGATCATAAATATTTGGAGTACTCATTTTCTCAAAAAGGAACTTAACGTGCATCAACAACGTTGGCTCGACTTATTTTCACCTTTTGATCTTGATATTCTTTATACTTTGGAAAGGGAAATCGTGTTGCCAATACCCTTAGTCGTAGACAACAAATGGTTGTTTCTTTGACGATGTCCGAATGGAATGATCTTTTTGACAGGTTCATTTGATGTACCGTTATTGTACTACATCGTTGTTCCAAATTATTTGAGTTTCGGGTTCCTCGGGCCTACCGTTATTGAACTACGTCGTTGTACCGGCTTGATTTTCTACTATTCAAGAGGTTTTCCACGTCTCTCAACTATGGAAATTCTTTAGGGATTTTGATTTTTATTCTTGAGGCCGGTATTATTGAAGGAATTGAAGTTTCACCTAATTTGACTTTTGAGCGAACACATCCGGACTTATTCTCTCGTGCTCTTTAGGGTGAACTTCTTAAATCAAATTTTCTTCTGTGTTGATATGCTTATATGGTTGTTACTTTTTATTTTTTTTCTTTTGTATTGTAAGGACGCAATTTCTTTAAGGAGGGGAGTCTGTAAAAACCCGCATATTTTACGATTGTATATTCAAATATTTTATTTAAATATAGCATCGTTAGTTGGATTAAAACTCAAAATGCTACTTTTTGCAAACAATCGAATTAGAACTCAAGACCACTTCCATTGAGTTCAAAATGCTATTTGCGACCTTTTTAAGTATAAACATCTATATGTTTGGAGTTAGCTTGAATTTTGACATTTTCACTTAGGGCTTTGGGTTTGGGTTTCAGCCCAATAACCTAACATAAGACCCTAGCTCCACTCCCTTCTCCTCTTCATTCATTCTCATTTCCTAACACTTCAATCTTTTGTAAAAATGGGGGAAGAGAAAAGGAAATACAAATTCCTAAGCCCTAGCTTTGATTAGGAAACTCAAATTCAAGTCCAAAATCCAAGAGAAGCTTAGGTATGCATCCTCTCCATCTTCTCCATCTCAATCCCTCTTCCATTTTCAGAAATTCCTAAACCCTGACTTAGGAAATATTTCCTTATGAGCTTATATTGAAGCTTCTTGAGTTGAGATTGAAGAGTGGTTGATCTTGCCTTGTTTTAAAAGTTTCTCCTTCATTGTTTTTGAGTAAAAGATGAGTTTTTAAACTCATATCTATGTCTATAACCTTCACCGTTGTTAGGTATGAATTCCTAACATCTATTCTTGTTCATTTTTGCTTTGGATTGAATTGGTTTTATGAATATTCCATTTTTTGATGTTTTGAAGTCAAAATCTTTAAAAATCTTATCTTTGATGTTTGAACATGTTTTTGGTGGTGTATCGAAGAGCCTATAGGGCTAGGTTGCCGTTTGGCATAAACCCCTAGTGCTCATCGCTCGTCTGATCGCAATTTGTTGGATTTTTCCCCACTTGGAGGCTAGGCTGAAAATACTGGAAATTCCAGTTCAGTCAACTGAACCAGGAAGTCAGTCGACTGAACCGAACCCGGGAAATTTTCTGGGCCAGTATCAGTCGACCGACCACTCTAGATCAGTCGACAGAACCTGAAAATTGAAAGTTTCCAAGCATGATTCAGTCGACTGACCACGCTGGTTTAGTCGACTGAACCTGAAAATAGAAAGTCTCCAGGAATTGTGTCAGTCGACTGACCACCCTGGTCCAGTCGACTGTCTGTTGTCTCAGTTAAATTGCCTATTTTGCTTGGATTTCCAATTTTACTCGATTCGTGTTGATTCAATTTGTTGTTATCACCTTTGTTGAATTTGATAACTTCTTTTTGGGATTTTTGGGAATATCCATTTTGTATCGATTTCTTTGGACTTGATTCACGTCTTTGAATGTGAATTTTTGGTGAATAATTGTTTTTACCATCATTTTTGGTGATCTGTCACTTCGAAACACAAAGGTTTCTATACTAGCAGTAAATATTCAAACTCTTTCACAATGACGAAGTCAACTCTACTTTTAATACAAAGCTCGTTTATAAAACCATTTTCCAACCTATTAGTATATACAAACTTTTACCTCATTCATATGAGAAATCTAATTAAGCGGCTTAGCAAAACAAGTGGTATGAAACGCTTGCGTTTGCTTTGTTGGTTAATTCTTGGACTCGTTCGATTGAACTCTTGTGACAACTTTCAAGTGGAAATCTACAATCCGTTCGTAAATATTTAAGTTAAGCCAGTGGTTATGGGAAATGAAGCTAAACTCATATATTTACTAGCATAGTATAATTTACACTTATTTTCGAGTGGAAGTCTACAATTTGTTCGTAAATAATTAAGTTAAGCCAGTGGTTATGGGACATGAAGCTTAACTCATTTATTTACTAGCTTAGTGCAATTTACACTTGTGGATCTATGAAGATCCTTTGGTGGAGTTTTGGCTCAATTTTGTGGGGTAGCGACCCATGGTCTTATGACCCCAAAGATCTTCAGACCGTTTTGTGGAGCTTCGGCTCAAAGGTCTTCGGGCCGTTTTGTGGAGCTTCGGCTCAAATTTGATGGTTAGCGACCATGGAATAGTGTTCTGTTTATGATGCATGTGTTGGTGAGTTTTTATTCTCCCGTTTTGTGATAGGCCTCCCCCTTTTTGTGATTTTCGGATTTCTAATTAACGATTTTCTAGAATTTGTGTTTCACCAACTTTTGTGAATTGGCATTGATATGTTCGTCAATATTTATGGTTTGGTGAATAAAATAAAGAATATGACATTCTTTTTAGTGCTTTGAGATTTCTTGAGGTATTGTATGATTTTTGTTGTTGTTAAATGTATACTTGCCACAGTATGGCATTATTGTTATCATACGTTTTTTCATATATCTTATCTTATCCCATTTTATCTTATATTTATAGCTAGACCGATTAGTTTATTATTTCCTTATTTAATAATACTCGGGTCAGACCGAGATGTTTCAGGTGCTTCTGCTTGACTCCTTATCTGGGATCATCATCTGACTTTTGTTTAACTACTTAGCTTAGTAGTATTTTTGTTGTTATACATTCGAGATAGAGACTCCTTGATGTATACATATTCTTTTGTCTAGCTCTTGTACCTATTCTTTTGTGATATTGTGAATCTTATTTGATCACTACTCTTATGTACACACTTCTATGTGTTATATTCATATTTATTTCCACCTTTGTGATATGGATATCTGTGATTGATTTGTGTTATGCTTATTTCTGTATTTGTTTCCGAAGAACATATAGCCACTGTGTAGTAGCTTTGAGTTTGTATCGGTATGTCGGATTTCGTTATACTATCTGACATATCGGTGCTTGCACAAAGCAATTACATGGATGGTCGCTCCTCAACAGCCTTATTCTTCATGCTGGTTGATGGAATTACCTCGTAATGTCCTTAGCTAGCATTAGAATAGAGGTGGGGCGTCACAGATTTGTAGCAAGATTATTTTATCAAGGTTTTTGGTAATAAGATCAAATATTTAAGGTTGAATCTTTAAAGGGAGCTCTCCAATGTTCAGATTGAATCTTCCGTGTGCGATTTAAAAATTAAATTGAAAATTGGGGCCATCCTTTAGTGGACTTTCAGTCTAAGATGATTATTTAATGAGCATCAAAGCATAGTCATCTAAATTGATGTTCAACTTCAGTCTATTTTAGAAAATATAATTTAAAACTCATCCCAGATGTTGGTGTATGGGCATTTGATTTTTGAGTTTTTTTACACTAGCTTCAGTATTGAATGTTCAACATTTTGTATATTGTGCATTGATATTAGTATAATATGATATGATGTTTTGTTCATGTGTATGTTAATTTTCAAAATGGCTTCTTGTTAAAATAAACTCTAAGACATTACTTAAATCATTTCTTGCACCATACGAATCTAACTATGTTATTAGATTGTTGATATATATTTTTGTAGTGAATTGTAACGTTATAAATGTGATTTTATAATCTTATTAAACTTCTTTTAATTAATAGCGAAGGATAAGAAAATTGTTTTTAAAGTTTGTTTATGAAAATAAACATTTTAAACAAATGTTGATGGTATGATCAAAAATTATTTTATCGATAAATAATTTTTTGTTCAATATAAATTGTTTAAACATTTTTATGCGTGTATAAATAATTTGAAAAATATTTAATAAAAATAATTTGCACTAGATCACTTTCGATGAGTCTTCCTTGGCAGGCTAAAAAGATGAGGGGAAGGGGTAAGCTACACGTTCATAATTTTAGCAATGTTAAACCATTGAATTTTATCAATTACTAACTTTGGAAGTATTTAAAAACTTCGTTGCTTAATATGATGGTAATTATTATATCAGTTTCCTGTAAATTAGGAGTCAGAAATTATCATTTAGGATTACATTACGTGTTGAAATTTATTTGTATAGTATATCCTTACATTCTTATGTCTATGGGTGATGGTAATTTACTGGGTTAAACTATTTTTGTAACCACCATTAACCACTAATGTTCATTTAAGAATATGAGAAAAGAAAAGCATACTTCCAAGCTATTTATCTAAATCATGATGATGTTAAGTAAAACCTTCATGTAGGCAAATGTAACTATGTTAAAAACCAAAACTAAGACTATCCTCTAAAGGCTTTGGATTAAATCTTTTAACTGTGCATTATTTAATAAAATCTAGCAGCGGAGTTTCTTTTTAAGGATGTGTAATAAGATTATTTTAATGATGGATTCGGGTTGAATCTTTAGCGTGCAATTTAGAAAATTGATTGAAAATGGGTGCTTCTTCTAGCGGGAGTTCAGTCTTATGTGTTCATTTGTTGAACGTCAAAGGTTTTATTTATCGAACGTTTTAGCTTGGTCATTTAATAACATAACATTTAACTTCTATTTATTTTAGCAAATATAAATTAAACCTGATGCTAGATGTCGACATAAGATTTTAATGGGCGTTTGGATGTTTGGTTTATTTCCCTTAACGTTGAATGTTCTGTTTTGAATATTCAGCATTGATATTTGAAATGATGTTTTGTTCATGCGTATATTAATTTTCAAAATGACTCGGTGTTAAAATAAACTCCCGAGTCATCACACAAATTATTTTTGCACCTGACGAATGTAACTATGCTATTAGACTGTTGATATACATTCTCGTAGCAAATTGTAACTTCGAACATTTAGTCTTTGAATATCAAAACTTCTAGAATATGATTAACCGTTATAAATCTTATTTATAACTTTATTAAAATTCTTTTAATTAATGGCTAAGGATAAGGGTAAGAAACTTGTTTTTAAAATTTGTTTATAAAATTAAATATATTAAAGAAATATTTATAATGCGATTAAAAATTGTTTTATCGACAAACCGCTTTTTATTTAATATAAGTTATTTAGATACAGGTGTAAATAACTTGAAAAATAATTAATAGCTAATAAAAATAATTTTCATTAGATCATCTTGGTGAGTCTTAAGATGCACGTTTATAACTTTAGAAAAATTAAAAAGATACTTTTCTTTTCCATTCTCTTTATAAATTTTCTAAAACCAGGACAATCCAAATCAATTTAAAATTAGGACACTCTTTATAAGCCTACAACACGATAACACTAACAACATAAAGCTTGATGGTTTGAAGTATCCAGTCAAAAAAAGTAAGGCCGTAAGCTTAGGCTTAGATCGAAAGCAAAAGGAGGTTGGGGTAGGATGTTTTGGTGTTTGCAAGGTTGTGGTAGGAAGTTGAAGCTTGTATTTGGTTGTTTATCGGTTGAAGAATGAGCTAACTCGCTCTTTGAATGAGTATGAAGTGCCAGTATTGTTGTTTGATTTATATTAATATTGCTTGAAATTATATTGTATTGATTGATTTTGATTCTTGTCTTTGGAAAGCAACAGACATACGTAAATGATGTAGAAGGATTTGTATGATTTTTATAATTTGTTGTATAGCCTTGAATTTTGTTGGATTTGGATTAAATCGAACTTGAGTTTGAAAGTCCTTGTAGAAGCACTTAAAAAATTCCTTGTGTTCGGCATTTTGTATAAAATTTTGTACAGAGATCCTTAAGGGTTCCTCGCTGTGCTTGTGAAGTAATATATATATATATATATATATATATATATATATATATCTTAGTTACCGTAAGAAGATTTGATGCTAAAATTTTTTTTACATATTGAAAGCAAAACTTTTTGTATGAAACTTCTCCCGTTCACAAGTCATTCATATCATTTTGATGTATCATTTTTAAAACACCGTAGTATCTTCGAACCTATTTTGCAACATAGTAGTTTCTATTTGAGACTTTAAAATGTTTTGATATGACTTTAAATTTATATATTTTTAATTTTATTATTAGTCTTTTCTAACTTATATTAGGTTATTTTAAAAGTGATTTGGAATTTGTATGTATTTTATTATTTGATTATGAATTATTAAAGTAAAATTTTTATTTTTAAATACAAAAGACATATATTTTCAAGTTTTTAAATATATTATAAATTAGATATTTTTAATTAATATTTTAAATAAATGTTTTAAACTATATTATAAGTATTTTAAGCTATATGTTACGTATATATAGGTTTTAGAAAATTAGTTAATTATTTTATTAAAGTTTATTGTTAATTATGCAAAAATTTAATTCCATAGGCAATCAGTTTTAGAGTTTGATAGTTGACTATCAAACTTGATCAAATATAACTTCGAAAGTATCTAAAAGCTTCATGATTACATATGATTTGAGAGCGCCGAGAAGGAGCAGTGGTGTAATATCCCGTTAAAATTAATAAAAATATTAATCAAATATGATAGCACTAAAAATTATTTTTCCGTAAATGTTAATTAATGATTAAGTAACAAAATAAATAATTCAACCAAATAAATGTCTTTTTCAAAATACAGCGATCGATCGATCGCTGCGTAGGGCCGGTCGATCGCTTGTGTAGGAGCGGTCGTCCGGTTATCGTTAGTGAGGCTAGAGTTTTCACTACCAAGGATGGTTCAGATTATATTATTATAAACCGACTTAAATCAAACAGTTATGTACCTTTCTAGCCACCATAAATAAGAATTCAGCCACACTTTTATTCATAAATTATCCTAGAAACTAAACAAAGCTTTACCGGCCTCTTTTTCCAAATTCAGATAAATTTCTCTAAAGTTTAATTTAAAAAAAATTAGGTGTTTATTATTCAATTCTATCGTCCTCCAGTTCCTAAATTTCTTGATATAATTCATATACAATTCTCTTATTGTATTTTTTAAAAGGAAAGATTTGTAAAAGATTAAAGCAGAGCATAAAATAATCCAAAACGAAGAGCTATGAAATTTTTGTAAGTGTAAATCTTAGTCTTTCTATTTTAGTAATTGTATATTATAATTTGGATTTGATATACGTCTTGTGCAACTTTGTTTATGAAAATATCAAGTTAAAACCCAAAAATTTCTCCAAGTGAAATGTCAATTCTTGTGTAACGATCTCAGTTATTTTATTATTAAACTTGTGGAATTGTATAGGTATTACAGTTTTATTGTTTTACATTCTATTCCCCTTCTCATCATTTTTCTTTGGATCCGATCAAGGGTTTATGAAAACAAATAAGTTAAAAAACGGTGTGTAAAGTACGAATTCTCTTTGTTGGTAGTTTTCATTGTATATTTCCATAATTCAGATGAAAACTCTTATTTGCATTTGCATATGCAGAAGTTAATGCAACTTAAAAAGATTTAAATTGTAAATTATATTAGTGATGATTCTACTATTTTAGTATAAAATAAGCTTGTTATACATTCTATTTTTATACAAGCAAGTTTTTCAAATGAGAATGTTTGATATGTGGTATGTTTGTTAATGTAGAACTGGACTTGTATAAATTTAAAATTTTGACATTTAAACAATTAGCATAGAGTGTAATCTCATACACCTAGAAATATTTAGGTATGCAAATATATATATATATATATATATATATATATATATATAATTAATAGCCTGGTAAATTGGTTATTAATTAGTATTAGGTCGGTTTAGACAAGAAATGAAATAGCTATGGATAATAATATTACGCAACGCAGTGAGGTATATGATAGTATGTTAGGTGACTGAAAATTATGACCAAGTTATAGAGATGCGAGGTCCGTCAAAATCACATAAAGTCTGCCCAACTAGCTATCGGCCTATGCAGTCAATTCCCCGATATATCCTGGAGCGGACTTTTGGAGAAACGATATTCGTATAAAGCAGCCCAATATAGCGGATCCGCTAGTATCCTCGATATTACGGCAATAATCTGTATCTCCCCGATTTTGTTACCCCGCTATATCCCCCTTTCTTATAAATAAGCATTTTGCTTGATGTCTTATTTTTAAGTTTTATGGTAACTTCGAAGCTGATGTAACAATGATATACGCTGTTGGTTATTATAACTAGTTCTAACTTTTTAAGTGTCAAGTTTGTTTATCTTATTAAAGCTGTATGCTATATCCTGCTATATCTCCAATATATCTTCGCTACAACTTTTCACGCCTCAAAAGCTATGGAATGGCAGGGTGCTTTAGCTGACAGCAGTGTGACTTTGGGGCTGATGTGAGACGTCACCTATAATAAGTACCCATGGAGGACACGAGGTTGGTCCAAAATTCTATAGGGTAAACTCGTCTAGTTAATATGGATACAAATAACTACGAATAGTTGAACTAATATGAGATGTTAAAATAAGGTTAATGGATCATAATACGTAGGACCTACTTTCAATGTTGAAGGTGGTAAGTGGCTGATTGAGGGCCATCAACCTCCCGCTTTAGAAAGTATTAGATGGTCAAGGCTAGCAGATACGCACGGTAGTGGATATCTAAGAAAGGGTCTGCTTCGGTTTTGAGATATAAGCAGCTATTATGCGGACCGCCATTTCCATAAAGAAGTATTAAAAAGCCAAATGAGATTTTGAAGGATGTCAGCAAGATAGTATCGGAAAGGAGTCTGCCTTGGGATAGGTAGTAAATGACAAGGATAGGTAGTAAATGACAAGGACCTGCCCAAAATGAGTATTATATGGTCAGAGTCTATCTAGTTCCCATTGAAAATGTATTTTGTGACATGGGTGCTATCTTTTACATTGCTAGAAGATTATTGGCGATAGATGCATGGTACTGGGAATGGCCCTTGACCTACCGTTAAAGATGGGTTAGTGAGTTGGAATGGAAAAGGGTATATGTTATATAGTTGGATTTACAGTTGAAGAAATTTACATAGAATGTAACTAGGATACATGAGACGTAACCTTATTTAAATTAGACAACCTAAGTACTATTAAAGAAAGTCTCGAGATTTTACTCATTAAATATTGTTGTTCTGACACGCTCCTTGTTACAACATAGGTTAAAGGTGATGTTGCAGATTTCGAAGATGGTAGCAGAGACGGAAACATATGGCAGTTATTTATCTATCTACTTATGTTGCTTTTATATTTCTGATATACCCATTTAGACATGATGATGTATTTTGAGATATTATACTACAGATATTTGACATTATTATATGGTACTGTGTCGTATTTTTTGACACTTTAATTTTTAAATAAATGGGTACTGTTTCTGATGTTATATTTGTCATTTTGTCATGAGATTATGAATGTGTAGATAGATAGCTATGTGTGTTGTTCTTTGTATCAATTTTACCAACCTATAACCGGCTTTGCAATGGATCTATTATTCGACGGGCCTTTTCTGGATCAAAAATTAGGCCCGTTTCGAGGCGAGTCATAACATTTAGTATCAGAGCTTAGGCTACCCGATCATAGAGGATGTATACATATGTGTGTTATACTTGTTATTTTTGAAAGTATTTTGCAAAAACCCATTGTGTCTATACAAACACACACACACTACAAACACACACACACACAACAACAACAACAACAACAACAAAAACAGAGCCATTATTCCCAAACAAGTTGGGGTCCGTTAAAGATGAAACCCGAAACTAAATGACAAAAGTAATTTAAAGGTTATAACAATAACAATAACAATAGCAATAATAAAATTAAGTCAAATCGGTAAATTAGTAATAATAGTAACTAAGTAAGATAAAGATAGAAATACAAATGTATGTCAACAAAAAATAAAAAATAAAATTCAATATAATAATATAAAAATGATGATAATAGTACAAATAGTAATAATGGTGCTGATAGTAACATTGATCAAAGACCAAACGCTATGTCTTAGGCTCTTTTTGCCTAATCCTATAATCTAAAACTTATAAGACTCATAGCTCATAGTTCTGGTATGTGGATCGCTAACTTCCACAAGCTCCTATCCGTTACCAGCTCTTCGGTTATATTCCAACCCTTCAAGTCCCTTTTAACAACTTCCTCCCATGTCAACTTTGGTCGACCTCGACCTCTCTTTGAGCAAACGACACGGCCTATAATTCCAACGCGCACAGGTGCCTCGGGCGGCCTTCGTTGAAGATGCCCAAACCATCTTAAGCGATGTTGAATTAGTCTCTCCTCGATTGGTGCTACTTCAAGTTTTTTTACGTATATCATCATTTCTAATTTGGTCTCTTCTTGTATGACCGCAACTCCATCGCAGCATACGCATCTCTGCAACGCTTATCTTCTGGACATATTGGTTTTTAGCAAGCCAATATTCTGCATCGTACAATATCGCATGCCTAATTGTCATTCTACAGAACTTTCCTTTAAGCTTCTATGGGACTTTCTTATCACAGAGAATGCCAGATGCTTGTTGCCACTTCACCCAACCCGCTTGAATTCGAAAAATAACATCTTCGTCAATCTCACCATTACACTACAACGTTGATCCTAGATACCGAAAGGATTCCTTTTTTGGAACTATTTGTCCAGCCAGAATAACATATGATCCTCTGACTGACACCGCTGAGTCACACTTCATATACTCTGTTTTAGTTCTACTAAGCCTAAATCCCTTAGATTCTAAAGTCTGTCTCCACAGCTCGAGTTGTCTATCAACCCCAACTCTACTATCATCAATTAGCACAACATCATCAGCAAATAGCATACACCAAGGAATCTTCCCTTGTATACTCTTCGTAACCTCATCCATCATTAGGGAAAAATTGTAGGGGCTCAAAGGTGACCCTTGATTAATCCTTTGTTAATGGAAAATTCACTGGTTACACCATCGCATGCTCTAACACTAGTCACAAAATCATCGTACATATCCTTGATAAGGGTAATGTACTTTGTTGGGGCTCTCTTCTCTTTTAGAGCCCACCACATCACCTTTCGTGTTACTTTGTCATAAGCTTTCTCCAAATTGATAAAAACCATGTGTAAATCCTTCTTTTGCTCCTTAAACCTCTCCATAATTTGTCTTATCAAGAAAATAGCCTCCGTGTTCGACCTCCCAGCTATGAAACCAAATTGGGTTTTTTGAACACTTGTCATTCTTCTTAATCGATGTTCGATGACTCTCTCCCATACATTCATCATATGACTCATAAGCTTAATTCTTCTATAGTTTGTGCAACTTTGTATATCTCATTTATTCTTAAAAATTGGAACTAATATGCTTCCCCTCCACTCATCTGGCATCTTATTTGATTTGAAAATACTATTGAACAACTTAATTAGCCAGGCTATCCCAGCATCTCCTAGCCATCTCCACACCTTAATGGGGATGCCATCAGGCCCCAATGCCTTACCTACTTTCATCTATTTTAGCGCCTCCTTTACCTCAGATTCTTGAATTCTTCGAACAAAATGCCTACTGTTGTCATCATCTCGATCAAAGTGCCATCACCTTCTTCATTAAATAGGTTGTCGAAGTAATCTCTCCATCTATTTTTTTGTCTCATCGTCCTTCGCCAAAAGTCTATTATTATCATCTTTGATGCATTTAACTTGATTGAAGTCTCTTGTCTTCCTATCATGGAGCTTAGCTATCCTGTAGACGTCTTTTTCACCCTCCTTCGTACTTAGCTTACAATACATGTCTTTATACGCCCGACCCCTTGCTTCACTCACCACTTTCTTTATGTTCTTCTTTACAACATTTTACCTTTGCATGTTGTACTCACTCATGTGAATATGCAACCACATATAGCATTCCTTCTTCTCTTTGATAGCCTTTTGCACATCACTGGTCCACCACCACGAATCCTTAGATTCGCGTTTATTTCGTTTCATTACCCCCAAACACCTTGGTAGCCACTTTCCGAATGCGCGTTGCCATCTCATTCCACATGTGATTTGCTTCTCCTTCCAAATTCCATTACTCTTCTCCCATCACCCTATCCTTAAACACCCATGAAGTGTCTCCTTTGAGCTTCCAACATTTCTTCTGACTAATCTGGGCTCCTTTATCCCGTCGAACACATGTCCGAAAACGAAACTCGAATATCAAAAGCCGATGTTGTGAGACAACACATTCTTCAAGCATGACTTTACAATTTACACAAGCTCGTTTGTCATCTCTTCAAGGAAGAACAAAATCAATCTGGCTATAGTGTTGACCGCTATTAAAAATAACTAAGTGTGATTGTCTCTTTCTAAAGAAGGTATTAGCTATCATGAGGTCATAAGCAACAGCGAAACTCGGTATTTCTTCTCCTTCTTGGTTCTTATTGACATATCCAAAACCACCATACACTCTCTCAAACCCACCACTAGCCGTACCAACATGCCCGTTGAAATCTCCCCCTATGAAAAGTATTTCGCTACTAGGCACATCTCTAACCATAACATCTAACTCTTTTCAGAAATTGCTCTTGACAACTTCACTTAGACCTATTTGTGGGGCATAGGCACTAATGACATTCAAAATCATATCGCGCACTACCAGCTTTACTATGACGATCATGTCCCCTTGTCTCTTAATGTCGACAACTCCGTTTCTAAGGTTCTTGTCAATTAGGATGTCTACCCCATTCTTGGTACACTCTTTTCCCATGTACCATAATTTGAAGCCTATATTCTCCACCTTCTTCGCCTTCTGGCCCGTCCATTTGGTCTCCTGAATGCATAAGATATTTATATGTCTCCTAGTCATAGTACTATCTCTCTTAGATTTCCTGTTAATGATCCTACATTCCAACTACCTAGCCGCATCCTAATATCATTGACTAGCTTCGTTGCCCCTCGCACCCGCTGAGTAAAGTGCGAAGACCCTTGCTCATTTACCACTACACCGGGGAGTCGATGCAACACGTCACCAAGGGAGTGACGACCTATCCCTTGCATATTTATCACCATATTTGATCCTCGATATAGCGTGCCACTATTGGAGCGACAACCCAGCCCTTGCTCAATTTTCACCATACCCGAGCCTCGACATGGCTCAATTTTATTAGGTTCCATTTCCATAAGAGAGGCTGCGGTTTTTACGTTGGCTCGCCAAGCCTTTCACAACCCTTCTCCTTTATCCTGGTTTGGGACATGCTGCATAGAAAACTACACAGGAGGAGTTATATATATACATTATTTTTGAATATATGCAAACACACTAGACAAATCTTTATTTCAACATGTAATACTATCATGGAAATTATAGTTAAAAGTTTAACATACGAACAGTTGATTATGACTAAAAATCACTTTTATTAAAACTGGGAATCCCTCCTAATGATGCCCAATACCCGAGGGATGCATGAATTGCTCAAGCAATACCTCAAACATGCGGGGAAAGTTGCAATTCCTCAATAAGCTGCACCAGCAGCAACATTGCCTTGCCTGTTGGAGCAACATCCCGCCCCATAGATTACCCCAAGATGAGCAAGGATTTCCAAAACATGGGTGGAAATGTGTATATGGGGAAAGAAGGTATTATGAAGACAAAGACTTGGATAAACGAATGCGAGAGAATATTTTGGGAGCTTGGTTGGGAGGACCAGATTAAGCAGAGAATGGCGGCATGACACTTTAAAGGAGAGGATTAAGACCGATGGACGATTATGGCCGAGGATAATGTTTACAGATTTATTACTTGCGATGAGTTCGGAAAATGATTTGAGTCACGATTCATGTCAAAAGCTGAGATGAATTTTGTAGATGGAAGGCTTTATGCAGCTTAGGTAGGAAGACTCCACTTTAAAGAAGTATATTAGTAGATTCACAGAACTGGAAATTTTTTAGGTGAGTTTGATTGATACCCCCATTAAAAAGGGTATGAAATTTTCAAAGGCCCAAACTCCCCACTTAGGGAATTAGTTTTGACCCAAGTATCCATTGGCGCTACACATGAGACGTTGGTTTAGATGACTCTACTTTAGACTATTAGTTTAGAGGAGAAGTAGAAATAGAAGGAGAAGCCAGGATCTGCTCAAAATTAAGGAGGATAGGGTGGGCAAGCCTGTGCTATTGAGGCTATTCTTGCCTCGAGTAGACCTCACCTTAGAAATAAAGAAAAGACTGCAATGGAAGGTAAAACTCTTATGTGTGGGAATAATATTCGTACCCTATTTGACTCTGGAGCATGAATGTAGTTAACTTCTTAAGTCTACAAACCCAAATTGTCACCAACCCAATAGTAGCATCAAATCTTATTACGGGGTCGACACATCTTTCTTTAATTTGTAAAGACCTATCAGTGGACATGTAATGTCAATTTCATTTGTAACGCAAATGTTCTTAATTTTGAGGGGTATGGACTTATCTTAGAAATGAATTGGTTGTCATACTATGGGACTATCTTAGATTGTGATAGAAGAGTTGAACAGTTAGAAAGTTGTATGGGATAAAATATAGATATTTGTTGTATACCTCAAAACTCAGTCGAATTAAGCTATCTATACTCGATGAGCCTATCATAAGATGAGCCCTCGTCTGTGAGAAATGCGGATTACGGATCTTAAGGCTAAGATTAACACTAGAGGGGGGGTGAATAGTGTTAATAAAGAATTACTAAATCTTTTTAATTTATGTTAATTTAGACACAAAAATATGCAATATACAGACACAGATATGATCACAGCAACAATCACAGATGCAGAAATAAAATAAAAGCAGTAAAGGAAAGAACACATCGGATTTTATACCGGTTCGGAGTTACCCTACATCCAGTCCTGCAACACAAGTACGGATTTACTTTCAGAAGCAATTGTACAATTACATCCTCGGTTTTAAGGCTACGAGGTACACCCTCTAGAATTTCGATCCTCTGGGTAGAGATACTTGATTTCCATTTTGACTGATTTCCAAGGCTACAATCACACCTTTTCTCACTTAGTAGATTACAAAGAAGCCCATAACTCTGAATAGCACCGAGAATCTTTTAGAGATAGTTGTTGAATATGCGCTTATATGATTTTTGTTTGATGATAATAAACATATATACATTCATTTAAATGTATTTGTTAATATACTATTTTGTTTTTCACAGATTAAATAAATATTTGTTGAATAAAATTAAACAACACAGAATTTGAATTCAAACGAATATTTTATTCAAACTAATATTTATTACAATTTTGAATAGTACAATTTCATGCTCTCACTATACATATACAATTTTGAATACATCACGATTTTATATTTACATTAATAACCTCACTACATATCACTCACACTCGTATTTTATCTTCAACTACATTCCAGTTTGAATCCAGCATCTGAGCAATCTGCAAAAATATACACTAACGCAGTAAAATTGAAAAAGAAATATTTTTGCAATATAAAATAAAACGTGAATTTTGAAAATGATATTTGCCTCAGTTATTTGGGTTGTTCGTCATCATATTTGATTGTATCTGTGCATATCAGCATTTTTATCAGGGACAGGTTGTACATAAGTGGCTGCAGTACACACGTATACATTTGTACACGTGTGCACTGCCCCGCCAACTCGTGTGCACAAATCAAACAAAAGCACTGCTAACAATTCAGCACAAGGTCAAACCCAAATAACACACGGGTTCAACTCAAGGCAACTTGAAGAATACAAGGACAAATAATCAAACTGCAACAAAACTCAATGAAAGTTCAAGTCAGATCAAACAACATGGACTGCATAAAATTCAAGACAGCACCAAAGACTCAGTAGTGGCACAAGACCATCAAACAAAACCAGAAACATGATCAACTCAGCAATGAATTTAACCAAGTACAGTAATGCAACAATGACCAACCAGAGTACAACTACTGAAGCTCAAGTATACCACAATATCAACAAACCCAAATGTCCAGACCAAAGCAACCTTATATATGCTCAATATATCAGTGCAAACACATCAAGTAAATGACATAGTGTACACAAGTGAAGCCAAAAGAAATCAATCCACTTCCAACACAACTGAATCAAGTAACCAACAGCTAGTGCTATCAAATGAACCAGTGACATGAACCATGCAACAATTCAAATCAACACAGCAACAAACTAAAGTGCTACCAGATAACAAACAAGCATGAAGCAGTCATGAACAATGCACAGCTAGTCCAAACATGTATCAGAGAGCATATGCATCAACTACAAGCAGATATCAACTCAACATGAACAGTTCCATGGACAGAAGACCACTATGCAGTGCAACAAAGAGCAACTGCGTCAAGACCAAACTGCAATATCAAAGCAATAATATGGATTGTTTCAGGTCAATGCAACATGACAATGAAAGCTCAAGTCTAAGTGCAGACAACTCAAATGAACACACGAGAATGGAATGCACAGGTCAGAGATGCAACAATGGAACCAACACAAAATCATCAATGCAATAACAGCAATGCAACAAACAAGTCAGTGGCAAGCTACAAACTCAAGTGCATGCGACAGTGAAAAAGCATACTGGAATCGAACCAACAAGTGTAGCATCAGTTACAGTGAAAAAGCCAAGTCGAGATAAACAATGAAAGTATTGACGAAGTCAAAAATCAACACCGTGATGAGCACGGCAATTCAAAGCCACAATTCAAAACCGTGGGTATCAAGCATCGAATATACGATTGTGAACAAGTCAGTGAAATCTCGTGCATCAATACCAGATCGAACGGCCAATGACGAATTCAAATATATTTAGACGAACGTAATTCAAGGATTTCGAACGCATATAAAAGCCCAATCATCATCGGCAATTTAATCATCGAATTCCAGAAAGCATAAATCAATAAAGAAAAAGCAAATAATTACATACCGAATCAAGGAAAGAATTCGATCAACGAAGCAGCCGAAGTGAGCAACAATCGATCAAGGCTACACGTAAATAATCATCGAATCAATCAACATATAGTCGGCACTTCGAAAAACCTAATTTGAATCACGAACGAAAGCCCTAATTTGAAGAGAAGGACAAAAGCCCTAATTTTGCAATCAGGAGGAACGAGAAGAACACGGCTACCATTATCTCACAAGCAAAGAAACGGGCCAGCCGAAGAAATAAAAGGAGACAGTCAAGATAAATTACAAAGAGGGCCGACCTTTTTATTTTTAAGGGTTATAGTATTTTAAATTTAGGGTTATTTAATTTTTAAATTGTTTTTAATTGTGTTTTCTTTTTAAACCGTTTTAAATTTCTAGTCGTGTGACTAGGGGACAAGCTACGTGGCGTAGCTTGAGAATTCGCAACTCGGTGGTTGAGTTGTGGCAAGGTTTTGAGCGTAGAGTTAGATTAGTCAATAGCGGGTATAGCGAGTTTACGTGTGTAAGCGAGGGACTATCTAATTTCTAGTAGAAACCTTGGGGGCAGGACGTAGGCAGGGTTTTGCCGAAGCTGGGTAAATTCTGTGTTGTTCTGTTTTTTTTCTATATTCTGCGATATCTGTGCTGCTATTCTATGATCTTAATTGAAATTAATTTATAAGCTTCCGCGATTAATTTATACCATCACCCTATTCACCCCCCCTTCTAGGGTGAAATCGATCCTACAAGTGGTATCAGAGCTAGGATCAAAAGCCGTTTTTGTTTTAAAAATTTGATTTTTTAAAAAAACCAATTTTTGTTTTAAAAATTTGAATTTTTAAAATGGCTTCTTTTAATAATGCTTTTGCAGAGGGTCAGTCGATAGTTAGACCACCAATGTTCAATGGTGAATATGCTTATTGGAAAAATAGGATGGAAATTTTTCTGAAAACCATTGACGCATGGAATATTGTTGAGACAGGTTATAGAATACCAACTATAACTATAGATAATCAGGAAATAGAGAAACCAAAGGAACAATGGACAGAACTAGAAAATAAATTACAGAATACTAATGCCAAAGCTATGAATTCTATTATCTGTTCATTAGATCAATTTGAATTTAATCGTGTCTCACATTGTCTAACTGCACAGGAAATATGGCACACACTAGAAGTGACTCACGAAGGAACATCTCAAGTCAAAGAATCTCGCCTTGCCATGCTAAGCAGCGAATACGAGAACTTCACAATGGCGAAGGAAGAAAATGTCAAAGAGATGCATGGACGACTTTCCAATATCGTTTACAAATCAAAAGCTCTTGGAAAATCATACACAGAGTTGGAGATAGTCCGAAAAATCCTTAGAGTCCTTCCATGAAAATTCGAAGCAAAAGTGACTGCCATTCAAGAATCAAAAGATTTGAAACAAATGAAAGTCGAAGAACTCATCGGAAATCTCACCACTTATGAGCTAGAAATGAAATTCAAGGAAGAGCGCGAAGGAGGAGATACTCGAAAGAAATCAATAGTGCTCAAAGGAACAACCGAAAATGATAATGATAACGATGATGATGATGGAGCAGCAGAGCTGGCGCTACTAATAAAGAAATTCAAAAGGTGGAATCGCAAATACGGAAATCCAGCTCGAAATCATGAATTGAAAAGCAGAATAGGAAAAGCACTTGACTACTCAGAAGAACAGGAGATCATCTGTCATAAGTGCAACCAACCCGGACACATCAAGCCCAATTGTCCTCGAAATCGACGCGACTTTGAAAAGAAACAGAAAAAGAAAAGTTTTGCAGCCACGTGGAATACAAGTGATGAAGATAATCAAAGTTCTAGCAGTGAGAGTGAGAAAGCAGATATGTGCCTTCAAGGGAATATAACTGATAGCGACGATGACGAGCCAAGCGAGGTATCAAAACTTACTCACTCTGAATTACTTATTTATTTCCACGAAGTAAATGGCTGTTTTGAACGACTTAGGGAAAAATACGCCAAACTTGAATCTCAAAAGGATACTTTGATAGAATGCAATGAACAACTTGATCAATTAGTTAAGAACTATCAACGTAGAATCCCTAAGTGTGATAAGTGTTCAACATTCGAAGAGGAAATTAAAAAATCAGAAATCAATATAAAATCACTTGAAATGAAATTCTGATTTTAAAGGAGAATGAAAATACTAGGAAAGAGAATTCTATTAAAAAGTACACACAATTGTTAAACGAAAATGAATCTCTCAAAACATAAGTCCAACAATTGTCAACGACTTTAGATAAATTTTCAAAAAGTGAAAAATCGTTGAATATGCTATTAGGAAAGCAAACTGTTAATACGGTTAGACAAGGACTTGGATATAATAATTCAAAAATTGTTGAAAACAATATTAAACAAGTTAATTCTATGTGCACAATTTGTAGAAAATTTGGACACGATCACAATAATTGTTGGTATAGACCCAAACATGTGAAAACTATACCGATTTGGGTTCCAAAAGGCACAAATATAAAATCTCTCAAAGTTAAACAAATTTGGGTGCCAAAGGGAATAATTATAAATAGTTTTGGGTCTTTACAAAATTGTTTTTCAAAATTTTCTGCCACTAACAATCATGGACCTATAAAAACAAATAGGTCACATAAATCTTTCATCGTGTAGGTGTGGTGGCAGGCTAAGGAACAACAATAGTGTACTCTGGATTTTTGGCTGTTCCAGAAACACAACGAACGACGAAGCAAAGTTCCTTAGCCTAGTATAAAGGTGACAGAATCACAATGGACAACAACGAAAAATATCATAAAGGTAAAACAGGCATATTTATTTGTACGATATATTAAATGTGATAATCTGCACCGTATTCTGAATTAAAATCAGCCAATATTGAGATGATGAAAAGACGATGATTCCGACTTATTCAAAATAGTTAGCCAATTATATTCTTATGCCAAAAACACTATAAAAATCTCTAGATTCTTTGAATTACTTCATATATATCAGTTTGGATTAAAAATAGTGTTTTGTTGGATAATACAATTGGTTATAATATGGCTAACTCTATATTCACGGTTTTCTGATTATTTACACGGCTTCAATTCAACTTCAAAAGAATGTCATATAAATTGCTGTAAAAATTGAGTTTGAAATTTTTTGTGCACACTTCATGTTTAGGTCTATAAAATTCAATTGATGATAATTTTGAGTGAAAGAGAAATTCAGATGCAGATTACACTGGTAATCTAGTTGATAGAAAAATTACTAGTTGAACGTGATTTTTGAGACATTTAGTAACTGCATCGTGTTTCAAAGAAAATATCTGCATTTCTTCATTTCAAATAATTTTCAAATAGCAGAAAATTTTCTTTTAAAACCCCCTGGAGAAAATCATTTTTTGACCATATTTTCAGATTAGTCATTTTGAAAAATTAATTTCATAATTATTTTTGAATTTGATTTTAAATGACTATTTTGACTAATCAGACTCCCAAATGATTATCGAAAAGAAAAATAGTGATTGAAAAAGTGATGAGTGTTAATATTGATCAAATATTATGACTTGAGACGGTATAATTAATAAATTTCTTTAGAAATTTAAACAAGAGTTATAAAACTTTTTGTTAGTAAAAAATTCCATGACCATCTCTATATCTATCATATTTCTAACAACCACCACTCATCAAATTCAATATAGTTTGTCGATATGTGGTACTTTAAACAGGAATCATTTGTTTTTTTCCACTATTAAATAAATAATAAATATAAAAAAATATAAAAAAATTATTAAATAATTACCAATGTATTCACTCTCATTTAAAAGTCCTCACGGTTATGCATGGGTGAATTACTTGGAATTTGTTATGTGCTTCCATGCTCATTTAAAAGGCCTCACGGTTATGCATGTATGAAACGCATATCAAAAGTTGATTTTTAAAATAAACAAGTTGATTCTGATCCCATTTAAAAGTCCTCACGGTTATGCGTGGTTAGAAGATACTTGAATTCATTTTTTTTTTAAAAATAAAATTGGAATACTACTAATCTCATTTAAAAGTCCTAACGGTTATGCATGGTTAGTGGATATTCAAATTCCTGATATAAATATACCACAAATAGACACAACTATATGGTTTTATATGATGACATAATTTCCATCATTCTAAAAGTGGAATATGCGCCTAACAAAATATTTATGATTTTTGTTTGACTTTTTATCGAAATTTAATATTTATATTCAATTGAGTTTTAATGTTGGATTGATATCGATTACTTTGTCTCTATTTTCTCTAACACCATTACTCTTTTGCTGATAACAAAAGGGGGAGAGAAAAGTTAAGATTTTGTCAAATAAAATCAAGCAAAGGTCAAATAATTTTCTATTTGCATCTAGGATCATTTGCATATTTTTATTTGTATGCATATATGTAGGGGGAGCATCGTATAGAGAGGAAGCATTTAAATAGGGGGAGCAATTAGGATATATCCATGATCAAATACATTTAACATATTCAAAATCTTAAATATATGTTTGTTATCATCAAAAGGGGGAGATTGTTGAATATGCGCTTATATGATTTTTGTTTGATGATAATAAACATATATACATTCATTTAAATGTATTTGTTAATATACTATTTTGTTTTTCACAGATTAAATAAATATTTGTTGAATAAAATTAAGCAACACAGAATTTGAATTCAAACGAATATTTTATTCAAACTAATATTTATTACAATTTTGAATAGTACAATTTCATGCTCTCACTATATATATACAATTTTGAATACATCACGATTTTATATTTACATTAATAACCTCACTACATATCACTCACACTCGTATTTTATCTTCAACTGCATTCCAGTTTGAATCCAGCATCTGAGCAATCTGTAAAAATATACACTAACGCAGTAAAATTGAAAAAGAAATATTTTTGCAATATAAAATAAAACGTGAATTTTGAAAATGATATTTGCCTCGGTTATTTGGGTTGTTCGTCATCATTTTTGATTGTATCTGTGCATATCAGCATTTTTATCAGGGACAGGTTGTGCATAAGTGGCTGCAGTACACACGTATACATTTGTACACGTGTGCACTGCCCCGCCAACTAGTGTTCACAAATCAAACAAAAGCACTGCTAACAATTCAGCACAAGGTCAAACCCAAATAACACACGGGTTCAACTCAAGGCAATTTGAAGAATACAAGGACAAATAATCAAACTGCAACAAAACTCAATGAAAGTTCAAGTCAGATCAAACAACATGGACTGCACAAAATTCAAGACAGCACCAAAGACTCAGCAGTGGCACAAGACCATCAAACAAAACCAGAAACATGATCAACTCAGCAATGAATTTAACCGAGTACAGTAATGCAACAATGACCAACCAGAGTACAACTACTGAAGCTCAAGTATACCACAATATCAACAAACCCAAATGTCCAGACCAAAGCAACCTTATCTATGCTCAATATATCAGTGCAAACACATCAAGTAAATGACACGGTGTACACAAGTGAAGCCAAAAGAAATCAATCCAGTTCCAACACAACTGAATCAAGTAACCAACAGTTAGTGCTATCAAATGAACCAGTGACATGAACCATGCAACAATTCAAATCAACACAGCAACAAACTAAAGTGCTACCAGATAACAAACAAGCATGAAGCAGTCATGAACAATGCACAGCTAGTCCAAACATGTATCAGAGAGCATATGCATCAACTACAAGCAGATATCAACTCAACATGAACAGTGCCATGGACAGAAGACCACTATGCAGTGCAACAAAGAGCAACTGCGTCAAGACCAAACAGCAATATCAAAGCAATAATATGGATTGTTTCAGGTCAATGCAACATGAAAATGAAAGCTCAAGTCTAAGTGCAGACAACTCAAATGAACACACGAGAATGGAATGCACAGGTCAGAGATGCAACAATGGAACCAACACAAAATCATCAATGCAATAACAGCAATGCAACAAACAAGTCAGTGGCAAGCTACAAACTCAAGTGCATGCGACAGTGAAAAAGCATACTGGAATCGAACCAACAAGTGTAGCATCAGTTACAGTGAAAAAGCCAAGTCGAGATAAACAATGAAAGTATTGACGAAGTCAAAAATCAACACCATGATGAGCACGGCAATTCAAAGCCACAATTCAAAACCGTGGGTATCAAGCATCGAATATACGATTGTGAACAAGTCAGTGAAATCTCGTGCATCAATACCAGATCGAACGGCCAATGACGAATTCAAATATATTTAGACGAACGTAATTCAAGGATTTCGAACGCATACAAAAGCCCAATCATCATCGGCAATTTAATCATCGAATTCCAGAAAGCATAAATCAATAAAGCAAAAGCAAATAATTACATACCGAATTAAGGAAAGAATTCGATCAACGAAGTAGCCGAAGTGAGCAACAATCGATCAAGGCTACACGTAAATAATCATCGAATCAATCAACATATAGTCAGCACTTCAAAAACCCTAATTTGAATCACGAACGAAAGCCCTAATTTGAAGAGAAGGACAAAAGCCCTAATTTTGCAATCAGGAGGAACGAGAAGAACACGGCTACCATTATCTCACAAGCAAAGAAACGGGCCAGCCGAAGAAATAAAAGGAGACAGTCAAGATAAATTACAAAGAGGGCCGACCTTTTTATTTCTAAGGGTTATAGTATTTTAAATTTAGGGTTATTTAATTTTTAAATTGTTTTTAATTGTATTTTCTTTTTAAATCGTTTTAAATTTCTAGTCGTGTGACTAGGGGACAAGCTACGTGGCGTAGCTTGAGAATTCGCAACTCGGTGGTTGAGTTGTGGCAAGGTTTTGAGCGTAGAGTTAGATTAGTCAATAGCGGGTATAGCGAGTTTACGTGTATAAGCGAGGGACTATCTAATTTCTAGTAGAAACCTTGGGGGCAGGACGTAGGCAGGGTTTTGCCGAAGCTGGGTAAATTCTGTGTTGTTCTGTTTTTTTCTATATTCTGCGATATCTGTGCTACTATTCTGTGATCTGAATTGAAATTAATTTATAAGCTTCCGCGATTAATTTATACCATCACCCTATTCACCGCCCCCCCTCTAGGGTGAAATCGATCCTACAATAGTGATAGAGAATCAAACTAGAAGTAATCGAGTATGATTTAATGTTGATTTCGACAGAGTAATGATAAGAATATGTATTAAGAAATGAGTAAGAATAAGAGGAGTGAAAACCAGGAAATTATAATTGAAAATTCGTTAAAACTGACCCCTATTTATAGATGAACAACAGCCATGACCATTCATGAAGAGTTATGGCGAATAGACACTTCTTTTGAAATTTGAATTTTTAAATCAAACTGTCACCATGTCGACATGGTCATGTTAGGCATGTCGACATCCCAAAGGATTTTTTGGTGTTTTTGATTTTCTTTGAAAATAACCTTTATCTTATATAAAAACTATTTTAAACTTTATAAATATACTTGACTATAGTTAAAATTCATAAGTAAATATAAAGAATAATATATATAGATTTTGACTATAATTTTATATTTAATTAAAGTATAAATTTTTAAAAGTTAAATATATTATTTAAAAAGATAGTTTAAAATCAGGAGTAATTTGACTTTGAAAATAAAGATGTTTTTCAGGCTAAAATTATTTAAAATCAGGATCGAAGGTTTTGATTCTTTTAAAAGGAAAGCTTTGAAACTTTTTGAAAACAGGATATAATTTTGAAAAATCATTTTGAATAAAATTTAGCAAATACAAAACAATGTTCCACTAGATTTTTCGTTGGTTCCATCCTACTTAGGGTTCCATCCCTTTAACGGGCTCGAAGTGGATACCATTCCACGAATAAATTGGATTTTAAGATGCCGGTGCTTTTCTACGAGTTTTAACAAAAATTCCTAATAATAATAAACAATACTTATCCTTGAAATCTTGAACTCTTGATAGTCTCGATGCTCATGAGTGTTCTATCTTGATATCTTGAATCTCTATACTGTACAGTCTTCATTCTTAGTACCTGTATGGTTAAATCTTGCGTATACATATATATCTAAACTTATAATGTTAGGATTTATATTTTATAATCTATTCTAAGGCTGTTGTCTTCAAAACCATCAACTCACGGACTAACAATCTCCCCCCCTTTGGTGATGACAACCTTTGTTTATAAGATATTATTTCTATCCTAATAACTCCTCCAAAAACTAACAACTCCCCCTTAATCTATATCTAACTATCCCATTTTATATTTCTCCCCCTTTGTCATCAACAATTTTTTTGGCTAAACTAGATAACTCCAAACTATGTAACTCCCCCTAAAATTATTACTCTATGACATGTGATTATAATGGTAGTGTTATCGTAAATAATCAACACTTAAGTCTAATACTAAAACATAGTCCTAAACTATTAACTATCCTAATTAAGAATTCACAATAATACTTATATTAAAAACACATATAAGAACACGAGTTATTTATTACGTACATGGTTGTATTTATATTTGCGTTTGGAAAACATAAAAGCACAAACAACAACGGAAGGAAAGAGAAGAAACTAATGTGTGTTTCTGAACATAGGAGATCTATGAATCGAACAGTTTGGATAGTGGAAATAGAAACTTCCACGTTGTTCGACAAGATTCCCCTTTTTTTCAAAACACACTTCTCCAACACACACTACTTGGTCATCATCCTCCTCGTGTGCTTCTTCCATGGGTTCTTCTTCTTCTTCTTCGTCGCTGGCCTCTTGTTCTTGATTGAGAGAAGAATCTTTATCGGTCAAGATAGGGTTGGCCTGGTTGTTCATTAGGAATTTTTGCAAATTCCTAAGAATCTTGCCTTTCCTTTCCTGTTCCTTTGCCATACGAAGTTGAGTTACTTGAATTTCAGTTAACATCTAAAGTACATCAATCATAGACTCCTCTATTTTCGTTACACGAGCAAGAGTAATGCATTGGAATGGACCAGAAGTAGGAGAGACAAATAAGAAAGTTGATTTTATGTTTGATTTTGAGGATGAAGCCATGATTTTATTTATTTCAGAAGAGAGAATGAAGAGAAAACAGAGAGAATGAATGAAAAGTCAAAATTGAGAAGAATATATAACTAAATTTTTGAATTTTGGTGGGAAAATTAAAAAAAACCAAAAACATTATATGTCGACATGTATACCTAGGGGATGTCAACATGGCCTTTTTAAAATTTAACTCTTTGATTTATTTTGATACCAATTATTAATTATACTTGTTATTTATATTTTATATTTCAGTTGTAGAACAAATTCCTAATTCTCTTCTTAATTTAGTAAATATTGATTCATTTAAAGGTTTCGCTAAGATATCAGCAATTTGATTTTCAGAATTGATATAATCGAGAGTAACTACTTCCTTGCTAACATTATCTCTGAGAAAATGATGTCTGATATCAATATGTTTAGTTCGAGCATGTTGAGTAGTATTTTTGGATAAATTTATGACACTCGTATTGTCACAATAAATTGGAGATTTTGAGAAATTTAAACCAAAATCTTTTAAGGTTTGTTGCATATATATTACTTGAGAACAAGCTAAAGCAGCAGAAATATACTCTGCTTCAGTTGTTGATAAAGAAACTGTGTTTTTCTTTTTACCAAGCCAAGAAATCAGAGAATGCCCCCGAAAGTGACAAGTCCCACTTGTACTTTTTCGATCTGATTTACAACCAGCATAGTCAGCATCACAGTAAGATATTAAGTCAAATGAATCATTTTTAGGGTAGAATAAACCATAATCAGACATGTGTTTAACATATCTTATGATTCGTTTCATGGCTTTTAAGTGAGTCTCTTTAGGTTGGGATTGATATCTGGCACAGAGACAGACACTATGCATGATATCAGGTCTACTAGCAGTAATATAGAGTAATGACCCAATCATTCCTCTATATAATTTTTGATCTACATCTTTCGAGAGATCTTCTTTACTAAGGTACTCATTGGTTGCCATGGGAGTGAGTTTTCCACTCGCAGTGGTCAATCCAAATTTACTAATTAGGTCTTTAGCATATTTTTCTTAACTAATAAAGATACCATTATCTAATTGTTTTATTTGTAATCCTAAAAAGAAATTTAATTCACCCATATGACTCATCTCAAATTCCTTTTTCATTATTTCAGAAAATTCTTTATTCATTTCAAAATTAGTTGAACCAAAAATGATATCATCTACGTAAACTTGTACTAGTTGAATATCATTTTTATTTCTTTTAATAAAAAGAGTATTATCTACTTTACCAATTTCAAAATTAGATAGCAATAAATAAGATCTTAGTCTTTCATACCAGGCTCTAGGAGCTTATTTTAGACCATATAGTGTTTTTTAAGTTTGTAAACATGATTTGGTAATTTATCATTTTCAAAAAGTTGTGGTTGTTCGACGTATACTTCTTTTACAAATCCATTTAAAAAGGCGCTTTTAACATCCATTTGAAATAGTTTGAAATTATTATGATTTGCGAAAGCAAGTAGAATCCTAATGGCTTCTAATCTTGCTACGGGAGCAAAGGTTTCATCAAAATCTATTCCTTCTTCTTGACAATGAACTTGAGCGACTAAACGAGCTTTATTTCTAACTACCTCTCCTTGTTCATTCATTTTATTTTTATAAACCCATTTAGTTCCAATTATAGTTTTATTTTCTGGTCTAGGAACAAGTTCCCAAACGTCATTTCTAGTAAAATGATTTAATTCTTCTTGCATAGCCAAAATCCTTGAATCATCAGTTGATGCTTCTATCAGATTTTTAGATTCAATAGTTGATATAAAAGCTACATTACTCATTTGGCTTAGTTGATTTCTAGTTTGAACAATAGATTGCATATCTCCCAGTATATTTTCTATAGGATGATCTTTTAAAAGTTTAGTCCTTTTATTAGAATGATTAATTTCATTATTAGTTTCAATTGATTCTTGATTTTGAGTGATTAAATCTTCTTCATCATTTGTATCTTCAAAAAATTTGAAATTTTCATCAAATGAAACATGCATTGTTTCTTCAATGGAATTAGTTTTTAAATTAAACACTCTATACGCTTTACTTCCATTAGAATATCCAATAAAGATACCTTTGTCGGATTTAGGATCAAATTTGTCTAAATTATCTTTTGTATTTAAAATAAAGCATTTACTTCCAAAAATTCTGAAATAAGATACCTTAGGTTTCTTTGAATAAAGAAGTTCATAAGTTGTCTTATCAGTTAGAGGTCTAACTAAAGTTCTATTCAAAATATAACAGGCGGTAGCAACTGCTTCTGCCCAAAAATTCTTTGGTAAATTACTATCTGTAAGCATAGTTCTCGCACACTCTTGAATCGTCCTATTTTTACGTTCTACTACTCCGTTTTGTTGTGGAGTTCTCGAAAATGAAAAATCGTGAGTTATTCCCTTTTTATTGCAGAATTCCTCAAACCTTTCATTTTCAAATTCACCACCGTGATCCCTTCGAATAGTTATAATTTTTGGAGAAAATTGATTTTGAATTCTTTTTGAGAATGTCTCAAAACATTCGATAGTATCACTTTTATGTTTCAAAAATATTGTCCATGTGAATCTAGAATAATCATCTACAATTACAAAAACATATCTACTATGATTTATTGATAAAATTTGGGATGGACCAAATAAATCAAGATGAAGTAATTTAAGAGGTTTTGAAGTTTAAATCATATCTTTTAACTTAAAAGAATTTTTTCTAAGTTTTCCTAATTGGCAAGCATCACATAAACTATCTACTTTAAAATTCATATTAGGGAGACCTCTTACTAGATTATGTTTTGACAGTCTAGATAGGAGTTTGAAATTCAAATGTCCAAATCTCTTGTGCCAAATCCAACGGTCACTTGTATTTGCCAACAGAAACAGGTTATCAGTTGAAACTTTCATACTAAGAATATATATATATATATTCTTTTTCCTGACTCCCTCAAATATAATGGTTGAATTATTATCTTCAATGTGACATTTATCTTTTTTAAATTTAATTTTATAACCTTTATCACATAGTTGACTTATACTTAGCAGATTATGTTTCAGATTCTTAACTAGCAAAACATTAGTAATAGTAGGAGTTTCAGAATTACCGACTTTGCCGATGCCAATCACACATCCTTTTGAATTGTCTCCAAAGTTAACCAATCCTCCGTCTTTGTATATTATATCATTTAACATATCTAGATTGCCAGTCATGTGTCTAGAACATCCACTATCAAGTATCCATTTGTTCTTTCTGATCTGCACAATTTATCCGTTGTGGATTGATTCCTCAACACTCATAAAGCATGATTCCTGCACATCAAACAATTTTGGTAGATAACTTGAATTTCAATATTGATTATATGCAGACTTATGAAACAAAGATGATTTGAATACTTATAAATTAGTATTAATGAATATAGCCATTTTAAAAAAAATTCAAAAATCAGATTATGAAACTTTGAAAATCTTGCTCTGGTACTAATTGTGAGAAATGCGGATTACGGATCTTAAGGCTAAGATTAACACTAGAGGGAGGGTGAATAGTGTTAATAAAGAATTACTATATCTTTTTAATTTATGTTAATTTAGACACAAAAATATGCAATATACAGACACAGATATGATCACAGAAATAATCACAAATGCAGAAATAAAACAAAAGCAGTAAAGGAAAGAGCACACCGGATTTTATACTGGTTCAGAGTTACCCTACATCCAGTCCCGCAACACAAGTACAGATTTCCTTTCAAAAGCAATTGTATAATTACACCCTCGGTTTCAAGGCTATGAGGTACACCCTCCGGAATTTCGATCATCTGGGTAGAGATACTTGATTTCCGGGCCACAAGTTTACCCAATTGATTTACCAAGGCTACAATCACACCTTTTCCCTTTTGAATGATTTCCAAGGCTACAATCACACCTTTTCTCGCTTAATAGATTACAAAGAAGTCTAAACTCTGAATAGCACTAAGAACATTGTAGAGATAGTGATAGAGAATCAAACTACAAGTAATCGAGTATGATACAATGTTGATTTCGGCAGAGTAATGATAAGAATATGTATTAAGAAATGAGGAAGAAGAAGAGGAGTGAAAAGTAGAAAATTATAATTGAAAATTCGTTGAAACTGACCCCTATATATAGAAGAACAACAGCCATGACCATTCATGAAGAGTTATGGCGAATAGACACTTCTTTTGAAATTTGAATTTTAGAATCAAACGGTCACCATGTCGACATGGTCATGCTAGGCATGTCGACATCCCAAAGTATTTTTTAGTGTTTTTGATTTTCTTTGAAAATAACCTTTATCTTGTATAAATACTATTTTAAACTTTATAAATATACTTGACTATGGTTAAAATTCATAAGTAAATATAAGGAATAATATATATAGATTTTAACTATAATTTTATATTTAATCTAAATATAAACATTTAAAAGTCAAATATATTATTTAAAAGATAGTTTAAAATCAGGAGTAATTTGACTTTGAAAATAAAGAAGTTTTTGAGGCTAAAATTAAATAAAATCTGGATCGAGGGTTTTGAATCTTTTAAAAGGAAAGTTTTGAAAACATTTGAAAAATAGGATATAAATTTTGAAAAATCATTTTGAATAAAAGTTAGCGGAACAATGTTCCACTAGATTTTTCGTAGGTTCCATCCTACTTACGGTTCCATCCCTTTAACGGGCTCGAAGTGGATTCCATTCCACGAATAAATTGGATTTTAAGATGCCAGTGATTTTCTACGAGTTTTAACAAAAGTTCCTAATAATAATAATAAATACTTATCCTTGAAATCTTGAACTCTTGATAGTCTCGATACTCGTGAGTCTTCTATCTTGATATTTTATCTTGATATCTTGAATCTCTATACTGTACAGTCTTCATTCTTATGCGTGGTTAAATCCTGCATATACACATATATCTAAACTTATAATGTTAGCATTTATATTTTATAGTCTATTCTAAGGTTATTGTCATCAAAACCATCATCTCACGGACTAACATCATCCATATCCATAGTTAGAGAGTTTCCTAATATCTTTGAAGAACTTTCAGGTCCCCCACCCCGAAGGGAGAGCGAGTTTAAGATTGATTTGGAGAAGGACGCTAGACCAATTGCTCGGTCATTAAGACGCATGGCCCAAAAGAAAGGAAAGTGTTAGATAAGAATACCTCAGAGATGTTGCAATAAGGATTCAATAGTCGGAGTACTACAAAATAGGGAGCCCCAATTGTCTTTGCCACTAAGGCAAATGGCTCAATAACGCTATGCGTCGATTATATATAACTCAACAAGTTGACTAAGAAGAATAGGAAACCCCTCCAATGGAATAGTAAAGTATAATAAAACATATAGTATTAACCAGGCTTAACGCTTCCAATGTCTAAAGTCCCTATTAATGCTAAGCATGCATTAGGAAAACCCTCCTTTAACCATCCCTTCTTGCACCGGTACTTATCCCTGCCATCATATGGGTTGTAATGAGGAGGTGGTTAGAACAACGTTCTGATGACTGGTAAATTATATACTTTATACATATACTAGTTTATACCGATTGTCTCCCATAATATGTTATGTATTTCAATTTTTTTAGTCGTCTCGAATCCACATTTGTGTACGATACGCCCAATTTATACGAAATAGACTATAACTACTTAAGTGTACATATATATAAATATAAAAGTACCACAGTCGCCCTTTGGATTGAAATACTATCTCCGCTAATATTTGTAATTCTACACTGCCGAGCATCATCATCACTATCTAGGCCAAATTGCCTGTGTACAAAGTAGAACCTCCTGTTGGTGCCTAATAATGGCATCCCAAAAGTTTAACCCTATTCTATCTCGCTTTGGGGATTTACTAACTAGTTAGCTTCCTGTTGTGAACATAGCTCCATGGATTATAGAGGACTCAGTTCCTCGGACTACCCCATTTGATTTTGAAAGAACTCTATTATGGGTTAAATAGCCTTGCCATAACAAACAAACTAGCAAACAACTATGGCGGTTTATTACCTAACGTAGCCTACACCAGTAAGATGTGTAGCCCGTTAGGTATAAACCTATCTTTTCCGTTTTGGCTGCTCTGAACCGATGACGCACTCAACCTATGTAGTACTTAGTCTTGATTTAGGGCCAACACCAATAGACATAGCATCGAGCTTCTAACCATCTTATTTAGATTGCCAAACGCGGTCAAGGCATACCCTCCCCTTATTCATTGAAGTAGACTCTATTGAGCATATTCCTTCACCTATATGCAAGCACATATATTTCACGGGTCATATAGTTGGATATGTCCCACGTCTGTATATAGAATACGCAACTGCTTGTAGCCTTTTGCAATGCTAGTCTTCTACTGTGTAATACTGCCAAACTCGCATTCTAACTCATTCTATTGACTATATCATTTTTATTTACTAAGTTATTTACCAACTCTTAATAATTTGTGCTCGTCATAATGCATACTTAAAGCCTCATATTATTTTTTCATTTGTTCTTGTTTAATTATTATTCCTCTACTGCATATTGTTAACAATATTTATCTTCTTCTTTATGTGCATACATCTTATTTAGTTTCAGGTCATTCACCACTTTCTTTCTAAAAGATTTAAGGAAAATTTCTCATTTACTTTCCCCTTTTGACTAATATCGCCCTTCAATCGCGTATTTAGACTTATTACTTCCCTATTCATTTTAGTTGCATCTGCTTTGTTTTATCATTTGTTTTCTACATCATCTTAAATTACATACTTTAGGTTTCCCACTTATATTGTTGTTATTATTCCTACTTACATTATTTTACTTATACTTAAGAATTTTTATACCTCAATACATTGGAATTACTTCTTTCCTTAAAGGAAATTGTTAACACTACAATTCCCTATAGTAATTTAAAAAAGGATTTGTGTTATGTGTGAAATAACAAGAAATTATTATTTTTTTCTATAGGAATAGATAATATAAATTATGTTGATTCCCTTATTTTGTACATCTCCTCCTTTTTGTTTATGCTCCATGTTATTTCAACAAGTACACTTTTATTTGTATTTTTAGACGATTTATAGAAATTCACATTGCTACACAATTCATTCCAACATATTAAAATATTGTCTAATGCTAATTTAATTTATAATCAAATCTAATTTATGTTCAACAATCTATATAAATCGATCAAATTTGGAATTCTAATATGATATCATTAATAAGTTGTTCATTAATCTAGGGACTATTTAACCCCTAACTTTTCAAATCCAAACATATACAATATCCATCAAGTTTAGCGTTTTCCTTATATTATGGGCATACATTCCATAAAAATCACGCGCATACAATTAAATATCCAAATTGCAATTTATATCTAGGTATAAATGAAATTGATCTACAATGATATAATCTAATATTATTACATAATATGTAATTTCCTACTTACTTGTGTAACTTTCCAAATCTCTGATCTAAACCCTATTATTAGTTTGACTCCCTTTTTTGTCTATTAAGATTTATACACCGCAAGCGTATACATATTTTATCATAAATCTTGATTAGAAAAGAGATTTGATTTTAATTTGTATATTAAATCCAAATTTACTTTTGCCTCGGCTTTGACGATTTGATTTGAACCTAATCCTCTTTCTATCAGCTTCTACAATTCCCTAATTGTGTAGACGTATATTTTACAACTATGTCTAAGAATTTAGAGTTCAGAGGAGGAGAAAATGGTAAAGCTCTTGTGTCATTCTGAGAATATGAGTTTAGAAGTGAGGGTCTAGGTCCATATTCATAGAGGAACAAACCAACGCAAGCCGTTCGATTAAACCATTTTAATTGGCCAAAGTTTATTGTCGGTTTTAACCAGACACCAGTCGACCGTCCATTCTCTATGCTTGACCGCTGTCGGTCGATCTGGGCGCCTCTTTAGTCAACTTATGCCTGTTTTAAATGAAAATAATTATGTGCTCTAACATCGTTTGATTTGATTACTTGTTTAACCACTCACTTCATTTGTTTCCCTTTTTATACATATCCTGAGATTTTAATTAATGGTTTTCGTTATTAGTAATTAACGTAAAATAACTTTTATTATCATAATTACATATATAACGTAACTACCTAGGATTTTAGTCACTGAATTTTAAATATTTAATTAATTTTAAATGTATTTAAATAATTGAAATTTGGAATTTAATATCTCGAATTCAAATATAGAGATCATTTAAATATTTGAATTTTAAATGAAATATTAATTAAATGGATTTAATCATTTTATTTAATTCCATTTAAAATTAATAAATAATAATGGCGAATTAATTTTGTAAATTTATCTACAATAATAAATGGTTAGAATATAATAAATAATAAAATAATAAATATATTTTACTGTTGATTTGTGATCGCGTTGCACTTCGGTGCACGATTTAATTTATTTCGGTCATTCGTCATTCATACTCGAACAATTGTAAAATGGGTTGCTATTCGAACCGGCTAAATCTCCATCGAATTGGAAAATGGTCGATCAAATTTAATTAAAATTAACCGCAAGCGCACGGCGTACAATGATAGTACTTGGCGAGCACAGGCCTATCCGTAGGGAATTGTTTAGATTTTAAAATTTATGTTCAATCAACTTAAACCAAGAGTTGTGAGATGTTTTTAAGCTAGAAAAATTTCTAAAACTAACAAAGACTAAAAGTGATAAAAATATGAGAGTAAAAAGCAATTTAGAGGCGATGTCCTTCTCTAAATCACATAGTTCAACAAAGTGAAATTATGATTTCTCTTTTTTAGTCATTAGTGAATTAACTGACGTGTTTATCATAAGTATAGCCTATTTGTGCTATTAATTAGCTCAACATAAGCCATCAAACTGTAACACAACCATCAAATCATTTTTAACTCTTATGAAAATGTTAATGAACTTGGAAATACAATCTTTTCTAAGCATGGCCTATTAACTATTGATTTGAAATATAGACCATCAAATTTTGATTTTAAAATCACTTCATTACCATGACCAAACGTAGATGAAGAGGTAATTTGTGTTTTTATTTGTTTAAGCATAACCTATTTGGTGTCAACAACATAGGCTATCAAGTTCAAAGCTAGAACAACAAAGTTTAAACACATCTAACATTTTCATTAAGAAAAAAAAAGATCAATAATTAGCTAAATGTTGAAGCAATATGATTAAGAGAACTTCGTTACCCCAAAATTGTAGGGGTTTGCCTTTCATATTTGTTACCATTTCAACAAATGTAGCATTCAACATGAAATAAAAACAAAAGGAAAAAGAGAAAAATATGAAAATTGAGCTAATTAAAAAGAAATAAAAACTAATCTGCTTGCATAAATAAAAATATATACACTACTAACATGACAGAAAAAGCATGTAAATAAAAAGAGTGCATGAATTACCCTAGCATGAAAAGAAATTAATAAAAGAAAAAAAAGTTAAGCAGCCATGAAAAAGAAAAGAGAGCTATGATTTGTTTGTGAGCCGAAACTAAACTAAATGGAGGTTAAGAGACTGAGAGAGAGAGAGAATTACTTGAACAGGGGTATTTATACATATATGAAACCCTAATCCTATTTTTGGGAACTACTCAAACTATCTTTGAGGAAGTATGGCCACCAAATTACCATTAACATCTGTTAATCCTACACTTAAATGTACATATAGCTCTAACTTCCTTTAGCACGTGCGTTATCTCATAATTGTGCATCATGGTAAGTAGGTAGGCGGAGTCCTGCATGATTCATGAAATGAATTATTTCCGTCTTCATCTGCTTGTCTTCTCTTATGCATGCATATTTTCTATAAAGCCACTTGTAATTTGAATTAAAACTCCTACAAAATACCATAGAAATTTCCAAGTAAATTTTCTTAAATTAATATATACACAAAAATGACCATTTTAGCCCTATATGAAGATGAATAATTGATGATTTAATAATAATTTGAATTTCGGTTTAAACATGTTAAAATACCGAGTATGATCATTGAGTAATTTAATTAGATTAAATATGAAAGTAAAAATATGCACATTTATGTGCACATCAAATATCCACACGCTTATCTTTTTATTCGTTCTCGAATAAAAAACTAAGACAAATCTGTTTTCGCAGGGAGCACGATTGCATTGAGCATATTCAACAAGCCGTTAAACCTCTAGGTGTCCCTAGTAGGACGAGTGTTGTCTTGTAAGGATTTTCAGTGGATACTATCCATAAAACCCAAATGCAATAAAAAATATTTACAAAATGAAAAATTCCTAAATGCAAGATTTATTTACAAAGAGATGAATGCATGTTTTTGAAAATATTTACAAATGAAGGGTTTATTTTTAAATTGACACAAATAAGTTAGATATAGGTTTTGGTCATTATCAAAAAATTTAAGTTATTTAACTTATCAAAATTTCCAATAAAAATTAAGTTATCATAATAAATAAACTTTAGTTTGACTAGTTATTTCTGTTAATAACATATCGTAACTATGAAATGGATCCTTGGTTGATTATCAAAGTTTTTCAAAATGGTATTTTTATTTCTTTTGAATAACAAATCGAATCAAATAAGTGAAAATAGTGCTCGGATTTCGATTTCTTACTCTCTCTTTATTTGAAAATTTTATTGATATTAACAATGTTTACATATGCCTAACTCAGAAAACTAAGGTCAGATATATTACCCATGCACCTCCTTTTGGGCTTATGTGAGGAGAATATAGAGGGTGACGAGTGAACACACAAGTGTGAACCCCTATCAATTATAGGTGTTATTAATGAAAGAATTTTTATATAATACACCTAATTCGGATAAACTGGGGTCAGATATACCAATCGAGCACTGCATTTCGGGCTTACGTGAGAAGGGTACAGAGAATGGCGAGTGGACACACTTGCGTGTGAACACATGACTCTAGGTGTTAATAAAAAATATATATACATATTTTTTTATCTTTTCATTATTATTTTATATATTTTTTTCGTTTTTTTAAAGAGAGAGTTTTGCAAAATCATTTTAGCACCATTTAACTTAAAAGATGTTATATACTTTACTTTAAATTCGGCATTTATTAAAACAAAGATTTCAATTAGGGTATACTTCATAATTATCTCATTGAATCTTCCTATATACTAGCTAAACCATTGTTATTTTTAATCAAACTTTACTTTATTTTTATTCAGACCAATAAATTTTCAAAAATACAATTTAATAATCAAACCTTATACTTATCTTATAGTATTTCTTTAAAAATAAATCAAAATGCATTAAAAAATATCGAATTTTTTTTAATTTTTTTGAGTTTTGGAAAAATGCAAAAAATATACCATAGAAAACAAAAAAATAAAGATGATATTCCCCCAACACTTGATTTTGGCTATGTCCCCACAGTCAAACCAAGTAAAAGGAGAAAATAAAAATATGACCAATGTTTACATGAAACAAAACGATTTTTATTTACATGACATCAAAAAAAATATTGTCAAAGAGTAAACGAAATGGTCTTTCAAAGACCAGCTCATTTGTCTCATCAAGTATGCGAGACAAATCTTAAGTTCAGAAAACCAAATCATAAAAGATTTCGGAATCGAATGTTGAATTGGAAAGATGAATGTCGTTTTATCAAAAATCATCTGATTTGTTTTATTTTCAATGATTTTTGGGGTTGATAAAACAATTGATTCAAATTCAAGTTTATTTTCACTAAATTGAAATTCAAACTCGTCATTGAAAACTTCTTTAGAATTATCGATTTCAAAATCAAAATGGTGATTTAAAACTTCCCATTCAGAATTCAACAACTCATCTTCGAAAAGTCCAAAGAAATTGTGTTCACTAAATTTGTCTTTCTTTGTTGAATTATTCACAACTTCATTGCATATATATCAAATTCAAAATCCAAATTTTTTGTATTAAAATTTTTGAAATCGAAAAAAAGAAGATTGAATTTTAAATCGAGTTTCTCATCCTCAAAAGAACTGAAATCCAACTCAATTACCGTATTTTCAACATCTTCATTAAGATTGTCATCTTAAATTTCAAAAGTTGTTATTTAAAAATTATCAATTAAGGTAAAATGTGGATTATTATTTGACTCCTCACACGTTAGGATTTTCTTTTGTTTCTCACATCGTTTTATATATGTTTCAAACAATAAACACGTGTTCTTTGTGGATTTTATCCATTTGCTTAACAAAATCGAATTTATAGTTATTAACTTGAGAATTTTTGATGTGAAATTATTGGAAACAAAATTCGTCCATTGAACCAAATTTGAGATTATTCTCATTGCCAAAATCATTTAAAAATTGGTTCATATTTTCGTTTTGATTTTGAAATTCATTTTAAAGTTCGAAATTGAATTGGCATGGGTTATAATCGAAGTCATTTGAATTTTGAAGTGAATTCAAATTTATTATTTTGAAATCCTTGACTTGAGTTATTGCATAAATATGAATTACACAAATCATTTATCCTTTGATTTTGTTTTGTAGAGAGTTCAAGCAAAGACGAAATCGTTTTCATGCTTTTTTCAAGAGCTGATGGTTGGTTCTCATTTTGAAATTTTTATGGTTCGAAAATTAGAATTGTTTGTACAATAGTCGTTATTAAAATATCAATAAGAATTTGGAGTGAAATTATATGAATTATATTGATTTTCACAACCATCGTAAAATTCATTTAAGTAGGGAAACTCGGTCAATTTTCAAGAATGTTTTTTTTCTTTTGGATTTTTTTACAAAGGAAAACTATTCACCAAAAGGAATTTATATTTCAGAAGGGAAATTTGTTTTTTTTTTTTTTGATTTTCAATTATTTTGAAAGGGTTTTATTTTATTTTTTGAATTTTTTTGTTTTTGATTGAAATTTTTTAAAGGACTTACAAACTAAGGTAAGAAATATTTACAATTATTTTTGTTTTTGGATTTTGAATTTTTCTAAATATGCATGAATTAATGCAACTAAATGAATGTAAGAGTTTAATTACAAATTATCTATCCTAATTAGCTCCTAACCTAGAATTGTGTAATCATACTTTGTCTTAGTCCAATAAGATAGTTCTCAGCTAAGTAACAAACATGAATTATCGATGCACCACGAATCACTGTAGCAATGCAACCGAAGGTTTAAGTACCTTTAGAGAAACAACCACTATAACATTTACGAATCACCATAATATTTATAAATGGATATTGCTCTGCCGTAGCGTAGACACCAAGAAATTGAATTGTTCAAAGAAGACAATTTGTCAATATATAATTCAGCGTTACTGATATTTAACCATTATCAAAATTCTAGGATGAAATGCAAAGCTGAAATTAAATGTGTATTAACAATGCAACTACGAATGAATTTTTAGTTTTTGTTTTTTTTCTTTGATTTTTTTTAAATGTAAGAAACCAACAAAACAAATCAAATAGAAACAGGAGATGAGGACATGATACCTGAGCATTCAGAATTATAACAATTTATTTTTTTAGCAGCAATCTTTTTGTAAGCAAGCAAGCAAAGCAGTTTTTTATTTGGGCAAGCACTTCTTCTTTTAATTTGCTTTGGCAACCTAAAAAGGGGCGAACTAAGATATATACAAAAAAAAATTATATCAAAGACAAAAATAAAGAAAAACAAGTCAAAACAAATGAAAATAAAATAAATTGAAATTTCTTGGTTTTTTTCTTAAAATTAGGATGGAACTAAAAATAAACTAAATAAAACAAAATAAATAAATAATTTTTTTTAAGTATAAAACAAAATAAAACTAAAGGAAAGCAAACTATTTTTTTTAATACAAATAAAGGTCAAATGAAAAAAACACAAACAAAAAAAAAACATTTTTTTTAAAGACGGATGATTTTTTGTTTTTGTTTTTTTTAATTTCTTTATGGAAACTGAACAACTCCTTTTTTTGTAAAATGGAATATTACCAAAGCAAATAAATTCACACAAGAAATTGTAAAGCTTTATTTCTTCTTTTTTTTTTGCTATTTTTTTTATAACTAAGAAGAATCAAAAAGAGATTTTAAAAGAAAAACTAAAAAGGTTTAAAAGAGAACAAAATATTTACCAAGCCCAAATAAGGGAAACTGTTCACCACCTCGCTATTTCAAACAATGAAATATTTATCTCACAAATCTACTTCATATATTATTTCTCAAATTCGATTTCTTTATGAATCCAAAAATCGAAATTCCCCCAAACCAATTCACAAATCCAAAAACCAAATCTCACAAATCCACTTTGCTATTTCAAAAGAACGAAACTGGGGTCTCGATTGTTTTGAGCAAGTATGATCGCGGAATTGAGGGGATGGAATTGCAGTTGCTTTGATGATATAGGCGATTGGGTGGTCGATTGCAGCCGAGTTCGATTGGGGATGGATGTGGGTTTGGTTGAAGAAGCGTGTGATGTAGCAGTAAGCAGATGGTTCTAGTTTAACAAGTTGAAGAGGTGTGTGATGATAATTTGAGAAGGCGACTGTTTGAAGGTCAGAGGTGTGGAGGGCTTGGGTTTGAAGTGTGTACTGTACATTGAAGAGGTGTGTGATGATGGTTTTGGTCGGAGAAGAAGAAGAAGTAGAGTGGTTAGTGCAGGTATGGTTTATGTTGTAGTGATATAGGCTGGTTTGTGATGTGCCGTGGGTGATGTAACTGATGGCAGCTAGAAGTATGTGGCAGGTAGGGTGTGGTTCAGTGAGTAGTGAGATTTGATGTTGTTTATGCTGATAGGGGTGGGTGGTTATGTGATCAGTCGTGTGGCTGTTGTATGTGCAGTTAGGTGGGTGGTTGAGTGAAGTCGAAGCAGAGGGACTGGGTAATTGGAAGCAGTTGTATATGTGATAGTTGTTGAGAAATGAAGTGTGACGAAGAGGTTCTATGCCATGGTTGTTGGAGAAATGATGTTGGTTTGGGAAGATTTGAGGAAGACCGCTGTAGTTATTGTTTTTGCAGAGTGGTTTAATGTGATGTACTGATGTTAAGGCAGTTGAGTGTAGTCTGGTGGTGGAATTGTTTGGCACTGTGGGAATGGCAGGTTGATGGTATGAGAGGTTTGTAGGCACTGTAACAACAGTGCAGTCTAGTTTTGTGGTGACTGTCTGGTCAGGTCGAGTGGGATTGAAGTGTTTGTTGAGGTAGAAGTTGTGATATAGATGTAGCTGCATATGAATGTATCAAGTAGATGGTGTGAATTAGCTTATGAATGTAAGTGAATGATGTGAAAGGCAGTTGAAAGGCAAAGGGGTGCACTATTTTGGCTATGGGTTGCTAGAAGTTGTTGCAATATGTATGGTGCAGGCAACAGTATTGTAGTAAGGCCGGGAGGTGGGATTGTGAGGAAGTGTATGTTGATCAGCAACGTTGTTTGAGTGATGGCGGCAAGAGGGCGGTTGAAGTTGTTGTTAGGCAGTGCATAATTATGTGCACACAACAGTGGTAGAAGATGGTTGCAAACAATGTTATGGAATTTGAGTGATGGTTATTGTGAGTGTGTTTCTGAAGTGCGTGTTTGCTTTACTAATCCGTGCCTCCTCATGATCATCATCTTAGCCGTCCACATGCTTCAACGCTTGAGATTCATTACTCGAGTTGATAAGGATCACCAGTTTCTTGGGATGATGCAGTGTGGCCCAGTTTACTTGTTTTATATAAATATTTGTTGTTGCATATTGTAATACATAACTTTTGATCTGTACAAATTTGAACTGCATTAAAAGAAACATCAAATTACATTTTATTTTCATTTTCTGATTTGGTATCAGAGCGATTTAAAAGCCTAACGACATAAGTTTGGAGATCAGCAGTCTTTTGCATCGTCTCTCCAATTTCAAGATTGTTTTGTATTCTCTTCTCAGTCAAATTTCATCATCGAAGAGTTATACCCTTCCCGATTCAAGTGTATCTGCATCACCAGTATCTTTTCGCCAATTTATTGTGCCACGTCTAGCAAGAACCTGAACGAATTCAAATTCTTGACTGGCTGCAACAATTTTTGTGCCTTGCCAATACTATTTGACTGCACCTTTTATTCAAGAATCCAGACCAGTCAACCATAAAGATGGCAGACAGAGAAGCAGGTGATGAAAGATCATCAACCACTTCAAGAAATGACAAGAGAGAAGCTGCTGCGTCAGAAACAGCATTGATCAAACCCAAAAGTCAAATCATCACCATCCCACTTGATGAATATAACTATATAGTCTGGAAATACCAGATTGAAACAGCCTTGAAGGGATATGGCCTTCAAGACTACATCAAGGGGACAATGGCTATACCGCCTGCAAACATAGAAGAAGATAATGGAATAACAGTTAGCAACTCGGAATACACAAGATATCAAAAGCAAGATAACTTGCTATCATCATGGCTATTATCATCCATCAGCTCAAGTCTATTATCACAAATTGTTGGCCGCAACTCGTCATATGAGATTTGGTCATCAATAAAGCGGAATTCAGTTCACAATCAGCCGCAAGAAATATGCATTTTAAAAGACAATTGCAAAACTCAAGAAAAAATGATATGCCGATGAGAGAATATCTTGCAAAGATCAAATCTTTATGTGATAGACTTAATGCAATTGGTCATAGAATTTCTGAAAGCAAGCAAATTCTCACCATAACAAATGGACTTGATGATGAGTATGAGTCAGTGGTAACATTCATAGCATCGCAACAAACTCTACCAGATTTACAGTCTGTCCAATCTGCATTACTTGCCCATGAAGGCAGAATTGAACAAAGGAGAACTATGCAAAGTGAATTCTCAATCAATTATGCTAGCAGTTCAAGAAACAGAATGCAACAGTGCAACACAGCAAATCAGGGAAGCAAGCAGGATGGTCAAAGAAATAATTCCACACAAAGAGGAAGGGGAAGAGGAAGATGGAGCAACAACAACAGAGTAAAATGCCAAATATGTGAAAGATTTGGTCATATAGCCAGCAAATGCTATTTCAGATTCAACAGAGAATTCACTGTTACACAGCAAACTCAAAGAAATCCCAACAATATGACACAACTGGATCAACAGCAGAAAAGCAACAATGAAAATTCAAGAACTCAATCAATCTATTCAGACGAAGCTTAATTGGATAACACAGGCCTGGATGATTGGTACCCAGACTCGGGAGCAACTAATCATGTAACAAGTAATCTTCAAAACCTCAATTTAGGCAACAAAAGTTATACAGGTACGCAAGCTATACATTTGGGTAATGGTGAAACAACAAGTATATCACATGTTGGCATAGGCACTATCCAAGGTAAAAGAAAATTATATTTAAACAATCTATTGAGGGTTCCCAAAATTAAAAAGAATTTAATTAGCGTATCTCAATTTGCTAATGACAACAAAGTATACTTCGAGTTTCACCCAAATTTCTGTTTAGTTAGAGATTTGCTACGTAAAGATATATTATTGCAGGGTAGTTTGAGTAAAGGACTGTACAAATTTAATGCTGTGAAGAACTCTGAACCTACTGTGAAGAAGTTTCGGTGCAACAGCATTCACACCAGTAATCAAAATAATAAAAGTATTTTAGATCATTGGCATTGTAAACTAGGGCATCCTAGTATGAAAATTGTAAAAAGATTTTTAATGGATAATAAAGTTTCTTTTCAAAATAATGATATCTCTGACATATGCACACACTGTCAGCTAGGAAAAAGCCGCAAATTGCCCTTCAGCAATTCTGAGACTATATATAAAAATCCTTTTGAATTGATAGCTGCAGACCTATGGGGACCAGCCCCATTGAATTCACTACAAGGGCACAAGTACTACTTATCTTTTGTTGATGCATATACTAGATACACATGGATACTTTTTCTCAAATCAAAATCTGAAACTCATGATGCCTTAATTTAGTTTATTTCATTGGCTGAAAAACGGTTTAATTATAAAGTAAAAATTGTGCAAACTGATGGAGGGGAAGAATTTTACCCACTCAAAAAATATTTTCAAAACAAAGGTATATTACATAGAATTACTTGTCCTTACACATCTGAGCATAATGGGCTTGTTGAAAGAAAACATAGGCACATAGTGGACACAGGCTTAACACTATTATCTCAAGGATCATTACCCCTGAAATATTGGGAAGAGGCATTCATCACAACTGTTTATCTTATAAATAGGATGCCAAGTAAAGTGCTTGATTATAAATGTCCTTATGAAAAATTATTTGGCACTAAACCTGATTATGATAATCTAAAAACTTTTGGGTGCTTATGTTTCCCTTATCTTAGGCCTTACAATAAACATAAATTAAGTTTAAGATCAAGTCCATGTACCTTTCTAGGATATGCTACAAATCAAAAAGGATACAAATGTCTTGATAAAAATGGCAGAATTTATACATCGAGACATGTTATGTTTAATGAAAATAATTTTCCTTTTGCAGATAAAAGACTAGCAGACAATAAAGACACAATAGATGAATGCACTGATCATATCAAAGTATGCTTGCCCACCATACCAGAATTAACTATTCAGGAAGAACATGGAAGCAATAAAAGATTTGAAAGTTCACATTCTATTGCAGAAACAAAATCTGACCATAGTGCAAGTGACACACATGAATGGCCAGCACACCAAATAGAAGAAAATGATGAAGCATAGTCAACTGATGACTCAACATCTAGCAGTAGTATACCTGTAATCACAGACATGAGGCATGATGTGCAAGAAACAGGGCATCATATGATGACAAGGTCAAAAAGTGGCATTTTCAAGCCTAAAATATACAATACAAGTACAGATGTCATGGACCCAGTTACATATGAGCAGGCAGTGAAAATTACAGAATGGAAAAAAGCCATGAAAGATGAGTATGAAGCACTAATAAAAAATCAAACATGGGATCTAGTGTCACCTCCAAAGGACGAGAACATTATTGGATGCAAATGGACCTATAGGATCAAAAAGGATGCAAATGGAAAAATAGCAACGTACAAAGCAAGGCTAGTTGCCAAAGGTTACTCTCAACAATTTGGGTTTGACTTTAACGAAACTTTTTCGCCAGTAGTCCCCACTACCATCAGGATTATACTTACCATAGCGTTAAACAATCAATGGAAAATTAGACAGCTTGATGTTCAGAATGCTTTTCTCAATGGAGACTTACAAGAAGAAGTATACATGCATCAAACAAAAGGATACATCACAAAAGAAAATGAAGATAAAGTCTGCAAATTACGTAAAGCTATTTATGGTCTAAAACAAGCATCAAGAGCCTGGTACGAGAAGCTCAAAGCAACATTAACAAAAACGGGATTCAAACCAACAAAGGCAGACAATTCACTATATACCAAAACCATTAATCACGAAATCACATATACATTGGTGTATGTCGATGACATTCTCATCACTGGGAATAATGAAAGTGACATTATTAAAGTCATACAACTATTGGATCAAAACTTTGCAATTAAAGACATGGGGACACTTGATTATTTTCTTGGAATTCAAATCAGCAGACCATCACAAACAGAAATGTTTTTATCTCAAAGACAGTATGCATCAGAGATTTTGGTTCGTGCCAACATGGATCAAGCTAAGCCACTACCCTACCCACGCCCATGGTCAGTAATTTAAGATTATCCAAAACCAAAGGGGAACCTATTGACAATATCAAACAGTATCGAAGCATTGTGGGAGCGCTACAGTACTTGACCATCACTAGACAAGACTTATGCTATAGTGTAAACAAGATTTGCCAATTCATGCAAAACCCCTTAGATAGCCACTGGAGGGCGGTTAAGCGTATTCTAAGGTATATTAAAGGTACTCAAGACTATGGTTTACTGTTAACTCAAAGTAAAGAAATAAATTTGCAAGCTTACAGCGATGCCGATTGGGCCAGTGACGCTGATGATAGACGATCTACCTCAGGCTACTGTGTTTATATGGGTGGAAACCCAATATCGTGGTGTACCAAGAAGCAATCAACTATATCCCGTTCGAGCACCGAGGCTGAATACAGGTCAGTAGCGAGTACAGCAGCCGAAATTATATGGATAGAAACCCTAATTCATGAATTAGGGCTTGAACTGAAAGGAAAACCACTGATTTGGTGCGACAATCTGAGTACCGTTTCCTTATCTTTGAATCTGACCCAACACTCTCGCACCAAACACATTGAAATCGACCTATTTTTCATGCGTGAAAGGACTACAGCAGGAAAATTAGTGATTAGACATGTTCCTTCCTTCTACCAACGCGCCGACACCCTTACAAAATCTCTTTCTCTCAAAATTTTTGCCAGATTGAGAGAAGAAATGAATATTATCGATGGGAGCAGATTTCATGGCGGCCGAAGGAAAGGAGATGGAAACCCTAGCTTCAATTGAGGGCGGATATTGTGAGTGTGTTTCTGAAGTGTGTGTTTGCTTTACTAATCCGTGCCTCCTCATGATGATCATCTCAGCCGTCCACATGCCTCAACGCTTGAGATTCATTACTCGAGTTGATAAGGATCACCAGTTTCTTGGGCTGATGCAGTGTGGCCCAGTTTACTTGTTTTATATAAATATTTGTTGTTGCATATTGTAATACATAACTTTTGATCTGTACAAATTTGAACTGCAATAAAAGAAACATCAAATTACATTTTATTTTCGTTTTCTGATTATGGTCAGGGAAAGTATTGATTGTGGTATATGTGGTTAGTGTTGGGGAGATGGCAACAGTGGGATGAAGGTGAACAATGGCTGGTAACAGGCAGTGGGTATTTGTATGTGATGGTGGCTAATAACGGTCAGTGGAAAATGATGACGCAACAACGGAAGGTGGCGATACAGTGCACAGTTGCACCTTTGAATGTAAGAGAACAGTTGTAAAAATTGTAAATGTAATTGTAATTGAAAATTGTAAATGCAATTGAAATGAAATGGAATAATTTTTTTCTTTTTCAATTGAAGTTGTGTAATTTTTCCTTTAAAATATGAAATGCAAATGAACAAAATAACTAGAAAACAACAACAAAAACACAAACAAAATGCAAACAAAAAATCACAAAAAACACACATTTTTTTTAAATAACACACAGAAAAAACACACAATAAAATAAAATAATACATAATTCGAAGGATAGAAAAAAATTAAAGCAAATTCTTTGACAACTGTGTCAAAAATTTGTTCGATTTGACGAACTGGGGTCGGGAAGCAATTGGGTGGTCGAATCAGGGATTGGCGAGGACAGTGGTGATTTGGGTGGGTTGCAGAGGAGACTGAAGTCTGTGATGTGCATTTGGTTGTAGAGGGCGGGTTAGGAGTAGGTAGTTGGCCAGAGGTACTTGCAGTATTATTTGTGATAGGGGGTATTGTGGTGGTATGGTTTTGTAACTAAGGTGATGTGATGAAGATGAACTGCGGTAACTGCTATCAGGTGAAGGTGTTTTGATGTTGCTATCGTGATTTGGAGATGGTGATGAAGGTAATGTTCTCTGGTTGGTAGTTTTTTACGTGTTGGGTCTATAGAATGTGTTGATAGAGGTGGAAGAAGAGGAGGACATGGTGATGATGGTTGGTGGGTTAGGTTATGAAGCAGAAAGGTGACAGAGGGGCAGTAGTGCAGGTGAGATGGGCAGTTGTAGGTTTTTCAAAGCGTACTGATGGTCAGTATGTAGTTTTAATGTGCGTTGTAAGTATGATAGTGCTATGGTGCTGTGGTGGTTTGGATGGAAAGTGGATGCTTGTTGTTTGCATGAACGTGATGTTGCACAGTTATGAGTGGTTGTTTGTATTTGTATGTGAATATTGTTTTGGCAGCAACAAGTGTTTGGATGTTACATGACAGAAGTAACAGAAGAAAGGCAGTGAAATCTAATGGTATGTAGGGAAAAGGTCAGGTATGTATGTTGTTTGAATGAAAGAGTAGTTTTGTATATGTATGTAGTGGGATGGTATATGTATGGAGTGGTTGTTTTGTTTTGTTGGTTGTAGAAGAGTGGAAATGTGAAGTACTGTATGCAACAGTTTTGGAGTCGAGTGATGGTTTGTGTTAAGTGTTGTGTTGAGTGATAAGCTGTAGTGTTGAGTATTGGGAGATACAATGGATGATGAGTGATGATGAAGAAGATATTGGGAGATGGGTGATGTTTGAAGATGAAGGATGATGAATGAAACTGTTGCAGAGGAAGATGAAGGATGAAGAATAGAAAATAAAATAAAATCAATTCCCTAGCAACGGTGTCAAAAACTTGTTCGAACCGGCTAAATCTCTATCGGATTGGAAAATGACCGATTGAATTTAATTAAAATTAACCGCAAGTGCATGACGTATAATGATAGTAAGTGGTGAGTATGTTTTGATGTTTTGATGTTGCTATCGTGATTTGGAGATGGTGATCATGGTGAGGATGTTATCAGGTGAGGATGTTTTGATGTTGCTATCGTGATTTGGAGATGGTGATGAAGGTAATGTGCACTGGTTGGTAGTTTTGTATGTGTTGGGTCTGTAGAATGTGTTGATAGAGGTAGAAGAAGAGAAGGACAGGGTGATGATGGTTGGTGGGTTAGGTTGTGAAGCAAAAAAGTGACAGAAGGGCAGTTGTTCAGGTGAGATGGGCAGTTGTAGGTTTTTCAAAGTGTACTGATGGTCAGTATGTAGTTTTAATGTGCATTGTAAGTATGATAGTGCTATGGTGCCGTGGTGGTTTGGATGGGAAGTGGATGCTTGTTGTTTGCAGGAACGTGATGTTGCACAGTTATGAGTGGTTGTTTGTATTTGTATGTGAATGTTGTTTTGGCAGCAACAAGTGTTTGGATGTTAGGTGACAGAAGTAACAGAAAAAAGGCAGTTAAATCTAATGGTACGTAGGGAAAAGGTCAGGTATGTATGTTGTTTGAATGAAAGAGGAGTAGTTTTTTATATGTATGTAGTGGGATGGTATATGTATGGAGTGGTTGTTTTGTTTTGTCGGTTGCAGAAGAGTGGAAATGTGAAGTACTGTATGCAACAGTTTTGGAGTTGAGTGATGGTTTGCGTTAAGTGTTGTGTTGAGTGATAAGCAGTAGTGTCGAGAATTGGGAAATACAATGGATGATGAGTGATGATGAAGAAGATATTGGAAGATGGGTGATGTTTGAAGATGAAGGATGATGAACGAAACTGTTGGCAAAGGAGGATGTATTGGCAGAGATAGGTTGGATAAGTTGTAGATTGATGATGGAGCTGTTGGCGAGGATGGATAGTGCACAGATATGTGGACAGCAATTACACAGAAGTGCAATTTGATACATAGGAAGGATGATTTTGTAAACTGTTGTTTGAGATGGTTGGATATGTGATGGGTTATGAGTGATGTTGGAGATTGTAAGAGAAGTAGTTTGAGATGTTGAAGCAGAGGCAAGGCAGAAATGTGAATGTATTAATAGATATGAGCACGTATTTGTTTATGAATATAAAACTATTTTATATTTTGTTGATTGATCTGTTGAGTGGCTTATGGATTTTGGTCAATATGAGTAATTAACGTTATTGATAGGGATCTCTAAACACTTGAAAAATAAAGTTCCACATAATATTGTTTTGAAATGGGGTAAGTGAAATAATTTTACCCAAATTGTTTTTACATATAAAAGGAATTATTTTCGTAAACTATTATAGTTGTATATGGTTTGCTTGGTTGCTAGGAAACGATAATAATAAACTATTATGATTGTTGATGTGGAAATTGAATAAAAGTTGATATTATAATCAAAAGTTAAGAAAGTAATTCATATAACAAAATGAAAATTGTAAATATGAGTTTATAAATGTCGTTTATAATTTGAAATGGAATGAAATCGCAGAGGAATATTTAAATATAGATTTAGAAGGATTTAATGGTTGGAAACTTAGGAATTTAAATCTTGTTGGTTTTGAAAATGTTTTTCAAAGTTGTGAAAATAATAATGGTATTATTTGGAGAATAATCTTGAGTGGAAATATTTAAAATTAAATTTTAAAGGAATAAAAGCACTGAACTCACTTCTGTCGCTAGAAAATATTTCTGATGATGATCGCGACATCATCGATGTTCGTTTTCGAGTTTTCAAGGGAGGAATTGCTATGTTAATGATTTGGATTGGAGTTTTTTGAAAAACAAGTTTTGGTTTTGAAATTCAAAGAAATAATTTGATTAACCAAGGTATTTTGGGTATATATGATTTCAAAAAACGATTTGAAATACATAGAACAAAATTGTTTAAACTTTGGGGTCTTATTTAAAATGTTTTATGGAATACGAATAAGTTTGATAACTTATAAAAGTTTGAGATTTTATTTGGAACGGAAATTATCTTGAATTAAGTCGGATAAAAAGAATTTTGACAAATTAAGCCTAAGTAGGCTAAGTGAAGTGGTTATTGAAATACAATTTATTAAGTTGGAAACAAATTAGTGAATGGAACTAATTAAAGTAATCAGTTAATTAAATATGGTCGGAGATATGGTCAATAAAATTCAATATTTAAGAATTGGAGATAAATTTGGTTAAATAGAAATTGGAATTGAATTTGAATATAAATGGATATAAAATTAAGTTGTGAAGTGGTAATAAGCATAAGAACTTTTGTTTAAAAAGTTTATAATTTAATTAAGAAATTTAATTAAAGAGGTAGTTCTTAGGTGGAATTGGTACTTAAGATATATGCTAAGTAAATATTTTAATTCAGATTAAATAAGAAATATGAATAGTGATTTGAGAATAATTGAGTGGAAGGAAGTAAATGTGAATAAAAAGAATGTGATATAGCTAATAATCAATTGAGATAAATACGTAGGTTGTACGTATATTATTTTATTCGCATAGCGATTTGATCGAGATTCGAGCACAGAATTTCATGATAATTTATATATATCCAAGTTAGGATTTTTCGCTCGATTTTCGACGGCGAACACTGAATATGGATTTTAGATTGATTCTGAAATTCTCTATCATAGTATTTGGCTATGAAAGGAGAATGACAGTTTCTTACCAAGAAACCAGATCTGAGTCCGCACTAGAGAGTCATGTGAACGATACTAGTTCGGAATTAAAATTGTGTGATTGAGTGAGCGTTTCGATTAGATATTGCATACGAATGATATATCTACATCGTACGGGTTTTAGTGAAATGAATATTGGAAATTGAAATTGCTGAATAAAATGATTTTGAATTGTATGATTGGATACTATTGGTAAGTAAGATGCAAGCATTTAAAAGCAAAAGCTAAATTGATGTCTTCGATTTCAGAAATAAAATTTGATTGCCCGACAAAAAGATACATGTTTAAATTGATGTTTGAACTTGATGGTTTTCTGGTTGAGCTAGTTGGATTTTTTTTCTTTTGATGATTTGAGGACATAGAGGCATTTTGTAGTTTTTCGGATCTAGCCGTGCAAAGGAGATGCTGGCGAATTTTTTTTCGAAAATTTAAGGAGTTAGAAAATTTTGATAACTAAATGTGATTGTAGATTATAACTCGAAATGGTTGAGTAAAATATACTCTTTGGAATCTATGAATGAGATTGGAAATTTGTAGAGGTGATAATGGGTTTCAATAAATTGAAATTGGAAAGTTGTTTAAGCCGATTGGTTTTGAAATAGTTAAGAAGTTTTGACCATTCTACCTAGCAATTTCGAGGATGAAATTCTTTTAAGTGTGGAGGAATTTAACGACCCAGAATTTCAGTTATTTCAAGTCGGAATATTTAATTGATTTTAAATATTTAAAAGCTAATTTTTAACTTGAATTTCAAATATAACGATTTATAGGATAATTTAATTATTGGATTTTATAATTGGAAATTGGTTAAAATGTTGAATCTTGAGTTCTAAGCTCGTTAAAAGTAATTTAAAGACTTATAAAACTTATATTAATAATAATGGAGATAAAATAATTTAAATTGAATTTAAAAGTGATTTGTTCAGTTTTAAGAATAGCTCGTTTAAAATAACGTATGTAAATGGCTATTCGCAGTATGGTCTCAGAATTCGACGAAACCAGTTCCATTGGATCCATAATAGTGTGTTATCGTCGGATTTCAAGTTTCGTAGTGTTTGGAGTTGTCGTTTCGTTGTACGGGATAGAAATGCGATGAAATTAATATTGAAAATTCAATATAATTTTTGGGTTCAAAAAGCTATCTTCTCCATACAGTCAAACTAGGACTCGAAACCTTTTCCATTACATTTGAAATATGGGTATTACATTATAAACGTCTAACGTCGTGCCTTGGTAGGGGTTCAAGGTTTTAAGTTATGTAATCGAGATAATTTGAAAATTTAAATAATATATATGTATGTATGTATGTATATGTATATTCTTAACTAGACTAGGCTGCCACACACTGCCAATCAGCCTTTCTTTCTTTTCACATCAGCCCCCCAAGTGACCGATCGTCTTTTTTTAAATCAAGTTTTCCCCCTCTTTTTATTTCACAGAACAATGAAAGTAAGAAATAAAAAAATGGTGGTAAAGAAATTGAAAAATTCATAATTCCAAATCCAACCAATAGAAAAATGTGAAACGAGTTGCAAAAATCTTGTTTTGTGACGAGCTTCAATAAGATACGGGTCTCGTAGGGTGCGGCGTCGAGTTGTTGACCTCGACTATGAAGCCGAACCATCTGCCAAGACTATGGTTACGATTTCAGATGAATTTGAGGCCGAGTTCTTCTAATTGGAAGTGGAATCGTGTTTGCGTGATGGACGAGAGGCGGCACGCGGAAATTCATGAAGTCCGGTCGTCTCTAGCAGATCGCCCTCGAACACTGTAGCATGTAGAGGAGCAGAGTGTTGCGAGCTCGTGGGGTGTTTCGAGGGTGTCAAATTGGGGTTAGGAAGATGCAGTTTTCAAAGAGAGGGTGGTCGGCGTTGTCAGATTTTAGGTTAGGGCGGCGGAGCACCGTGTCAGTCATCGTGCGTATTTATATATCGTGCGTGTACAGGCACGAGTAAAAGGGAGAAGAAGAGGTCTGAGTGGACCGGGTTTAGCATTGGTAATGGGCTGGTTTATAAAAAAAAGAAATGGAAAGAATAAAAAGAAGAAACCGAAGAAAAGGGAAGAAATAGAAAAGGGGGAACTGTAGAAGAGAGGGGAGAAGAAGGTTGGAGGGCCGGGTATAAGCAGGTATGGCTTCCTTTATTTAATATATATATATAGCTTATATAATTGTTATAATAAAATCGTTTGAAAACTTATAAATCAAATCTTATTCGTTTTAAATCAGAATCCAACGCGATCTGTCATGTTGAGTTCGTAATAGGGAGATCTTTGCTATGGAGTCAACTTGGTTGAATCTAGAGGTTGTAGAATTTTCATATAAATTCAAACGGGTACGGATTAAATCGGAACCGGAATACGAAAGTGATAATAAAAATCTACGTGAGTTAATCTCACTCAATTTTGGACCACTGGTTAATTTTAAAAAGTTAAAATTAATTATTGATTGATTTATTGAACTGATAAATTATTATCAGTTGAGTGTGATATTATATATATTAATGTGTGTGTGTGTGTGTATTGGTAGTTGAATTGATATTCCGGCATATATTTAGCAGATGAGACCCTATGCGCCCCGCATAATAGCGGATGACCCTATATACCATGATATCTCCCTCGAAGTGGGATTTGTATTTTTATATTGTGCTAACATCCATGGATGTAGGGAAATAGGTTGGAGGGATCCAACTGGATTCCTCAAAAAAGTTGAATTAAATTTCATATATATTGATATATGATTTGTTGAGATATCTATGATAGATTATTGTATGGTTGAATTTATTGGATGTTATGGTAGCATCGATTCGGGTTTTCAGAATTTTAAAAATAACATAAATATGAATACTGAATTTTAAAAAAAATGACAAATAGGGGAATTGAAAGTAAAATATTTATAGTGAAATTTGGATTAATAAAAGAAAAGAATTTGGATAAAATAAATAGTTTGATTTTAAAATTTGTACTTTATAATTTCGAAATACGGAAAATATAGATTTTGGAGTAATGTGAATAAAACGATTTTAAATAATAAAACTTAAGCGATGTTAGTTTAAGTGTAAACGATTTATTTTATAAATCGAGATTTTAAATAGTTGGGAAAACAAAATATGAAATTGTTATACTAGATTTTAAATAAGAGTTTAAATTATGAAATGGAAGTGGAATCGGAATTTGGTGGGGTTTGGAATATAGTTGGGTTATTTAAGAAATTAATTTAAAAATGGAATCCAATGTAGAAATCGATTTAAAATCGATTAAGTACTATGAAACCGTTATAAACGAGAAATTAGACTATGCATTTATAAATAAGGTTTGTAAATAAAGTGAAGTGATTATCAGTGGATAAATTAAAGATATAAGTTCACGGAGAGGATTTATAATGAGATGGGTAAATCGGCTTAAAAATGATAGATTTTTTTTGAAAGTTGGAAGGAGGATTTATAAAATTGGGATGTAAATCAAATTTGTGATAAATCGAGAAGGATTTATAGATATTAGACCGGCTATATTGGAATTGGATAGTATATTTTATTGAGAAGTTAACTTTGTTTTAAAAGGAAGGACTTTTAATTATTAACTAGGTAATTTAAAAAGTGTTTTAAGAATTTTAAGTATATTTAATTATTAGTTAAGTAGTTTATAATGGGTTGATATTAAGTTAATTATTATTCAATAATTAATTAGTATTTTATTTTGAAAAATAAATTATTCAATTTTAATATATTTTATGTAATAACTTTTATTAAAGAGTATTTGCCTAAAATTTAACTTGGAAATTATTATAGGAATTTTATATGTATTATTTTGAAAATTTTATTAAATAAAGTTTTTGAAAAGTAATGGTATACTTTCAAGGTGAAATCGAAGGTATGCCTATAGTTAAGTTTTAGATTTCTCTACGATAGAGACGTAACCATTGAGTTGTGAACCATGGTTGATGCCGCGTGGTGCTTTCCATATTTATTTTAAAAAAGTTTTCAAATATTTTGAATTAATGGTTAGTAAATGCTTTCTTCGATAAGATAAGTACATGACTTTTGATAAGAGAATTAATTTATAAAAATTAAATTAAAAAGAGATTTAGTGTTTTCAGTGGAAAAGGAAATATTTGGTTGAATGATTGCTTATTTGTAGTTAAATAACCGACTATCAAAACGTGGACACAAAATATAACTTTGGAAATATCTAGAAGAAACACGGGTATTATATGGTACAGTTGTTGTTCGAGGTGTTATACTGTATGTATAAACTCGTTTTGTTCTTCTAGGACGATTATAAGAAAATCCGTCCACTAACGGTAGGAGGAGATCACCGATCTTATTTTCGTCTGTTTATTTCCTAAAGAACCGATGTTGAGTTTACCGGAAATATCGAACATTGCTTCGAAGAGACCGAGGTCAGATAAGTTATCCGAAAACCACTTCTATCCAACGAGTACGTTTTCGAAGTGAAAACAAGTGCATGGAATTGAAGATGGGGCAGTGAAGTGCAAGGGCTAATCGCTACTAATCCTGAGGATGATTCCAAAATGGATGTAGTAGGAATAATGCCTTCGGATTCGTTCGGAACCAGAACGGACTTGTATGGATGAATGCTATCGATACATTGTCATTGGAGGACAATGAGAATTCTAAGTGAAAAATTCCTTAAAATGGTAATCGTAGCCTCTAGCCTCATCAACCGGGAATGACTGAAAATCAGGGAAGATGCAGTAGGGCTAAGTGGGTCACACCCAATTAGGGCATGTTTATCACCTTTCTAGATACCCTCGGATATTATTACTATGGTGCGCGGAAGAGCTCGGAAAGGGTAGAAACACCCGGGGTGATAGCATATTCAGTCTATCCAGGTTAGGGGTAGTCCGGTCTTGTGTTGCAGGGGATCCCGAATCCTTCGTACAATTTTCTAGATGTGTACTGTGAAAGGTGGTACACCAATGCCTAGTCACTCGTATGGAATCCATTTTTCAATAAGCGCCCATTACGGTATTGAGTACAGAGCCTAGTATGCTGGAATTTAATTAATGTAACAATTTCAGCTATCTGAATAAGTATTTGTATTTAGACACTATTATAATATCAGGTGTTTTCGATATGAAATGTTTTGGTCATCGTAAGGTAAAAAACCGTCGTATTTATGTGTAGCGTGATCTTACGAAATACCTTTGATTTTCAAAGGGATTTTGATAACTTTAATAATTCAAAATGAGTGTGTTTCCTCACGCTGGTTTTCCTGACTGACTCGGGTGTTATTTTATTATAATGCTCGGGTCAGACCGAGTATTACAGATACAGGATAGGATGCTATGGAGCTCAGAAGACGAGCTGAATGATGAAGACATATTACATGTATCTGATTATATTCTGTTGTGTATTGTAGGTTGTATATTGAGCTTTTGTGAGGACAAATTATTGTAACTATCCGGTATTGTGTTATTGATGTGTTGTACTCTGATGATGAAATGTGTAAATAACAGTTATAGTCCTTTTGTATAAAGACATGTTATTATCTATTGTATATTGTTCCGCTGCGATTGTGAGATTCTGTATTGTTGTTTCCTATTTCTTCTTCTACCTCTTTCTTCTTTTCCCCTAACGATCTGGTATTTCCGGCATTTGATTACTTTGCATGTAATACAGTAAACGTATTGATGTCTATTTTCGAGCGTCGAAAATCCGGTCAGCCGCAATTGGTTTAATTTTTGATTTAAATGAGATTGGATTTAATTAACCATTTTTGCTAATGGTGTTTTATACCTAATTAATCATTTTAACTAATGATTAATTAAGTTTAATTATATATCTTAATTAATGATAATGGAGTTTAATTGATCATTTTAATTTATGATTGTCTAAATTTTAAGTAACTGATTTAACTAATGATGTTTAAAGTTAACTAATCATGTTGATTAGTGATTTTGAAATTAATAACTTTAATTAAAGATTTTAAACTTTAATTAATCGTTTTAATGAATGATTCTTTTAAATTTAATTAAATATTTTAATGGGTAATATTAAAATTTGTTAATATTTTAATTAATGATGCTTAAGATTAGTTTGTTCATTTAATTAGTGATTATTTGAATTTAATAAATATTTTCAAGTTAATGATATTTAAAGTTAATCAAACAACTTAATAAAAGTGATTAAAGTAAATTAAGTAGTATAACAAAAGTGTTTTAAGCTAGATAGCTAATTTAATGTTTTAAAGTTAATAAACTTATTTAATAAAGATTTTAAAGCTAATTTACTAGGGGCATAAAAGTGTTTGGAAATAATATACTATTTTAGATAACGGATTTGTTTACTTAAAAGAGATTATAAATATGATTAGTTATCTTTCGGTATAACTAATATTGTTCTAAAATTTGTAAGGGTATTTGAATTGTTTTATTATCTTATAGGATAATAAATGTTATTGTAAATTTATGAATAATGGTTTATAAATGAGAAAATCCCTTGAAAGGAATTATTTACGAATAAGGCTAAGTGTAAATTTTTTTGGGTTTATAGTAAATGATGTTTTGACAACATTTGTTTTTTTATCCTTGTTTTATTACACTAATTATAGGTTTGTCTTTTAAAATAATATTTTCAAGGAGTATTTCCAAAGGGTTGTTACCAATATTGTTATATGGAAATTAAGCATAAGTTCAGTTTTATTTAAAAATTAAAAGTTCAATTTCGGTTTTGGAAAAATAATTCGGTGATCGATATCGCTTATATTGAAAGGATCTAGTCATACCTTTAATGCAAAACATTGAGGCTTGGACTCGTTTCTGTCTCGAAGGTTAAAAATGTCGTCTAGGCGATACCTAAAGGTAACACTACTTTAACTTACTTAGCTTCATCTTCAACCAAGAGATAGCACTTGTTTGGAATCAATGAGTAAAGGTAATTAGATACTCTTTTGAGCTTTGTTATCCATTGTCAATAAATAACTGAACCCAAAGCGCGAAAGGGTGTCCAGCTATGTGGGTGCTCCCGTTAGGGTATTCTCAAATCACATCTAGATTTTTATGTACCGCACCTGAAAAATGGTTAAGATTTAGATGTGGAAATATTCGGATTCTCGGTATGGTTTGGTGGGGTCCGGCTAGTACATTTCTGAGAAGTGTCAAAAAACATGTAACCGGGCTCAAAAGTATGTTAGTAGAGATATACTTCAAGGAGAGTGCACCAACTTAGTCATTTGTTGGAAATTTTCCTTTCCTTATTTGATGTGAATCCTTGAATCTGTTTATCTTTTACTTGCCACGTGAGGAGTCAAACAATCTTCGTGGAATTTAAGTTTTAATTTTGCCCATGTTACCAAGTTTGGATTGTTGCCTTATTTTGTCCATTCAATCAAATTTGGGTCGTTTCCTTATTTTATCCATTCTATCCAGTTTGGGTTTTACACGGGTTATTTCCATGCTTTCGAGTCTGGTTTAATATTATGCCCATTCTTATTTGGAATTGTTTCCTGATGTTTATTTCTGCTCTTGCCTGTATGGATTGTACTCAAAAAATCCACCTTCCGACTAAATCGGAGGGTCTTTCAGCAAAGACTAAAGAAAAGTAGTTCAGATCAAGCCTTTCGAAGGAGTCGAAGGGATGTAGTAGTCCCAGACCTTTCAGAGGGGATGAAGGGTTTCATTTCTCAACATTCAAAGACTTCTTACCTTTTGAAGAGAGTGGAGAATCAAAGCAAGTGCGAGTATCTCTATAATGACCTTTTCGAAAGCATAGTAAGCCTTTCAAACCGATTGAAACACATCCAAGATACCTTTCGACGGTGTTGAAAGTTTTCTGAAGAAAGCAGCACTCATAAGTTGGCAAAGAATGGAAGAAAATTGTTCGAAAACATCGAAGGGAAGCATGACTCTCGACTGCAATCAAACGAGGAGAAACCACTCGTCAAGATCGAAGGGTTCAAAACAACATAGAAAAGAAGACCTTCCGATAAGGCTGAAAGGTCCACGAAGACATAAAGAAATGAAAACTTTCGACAAAGCCGAAAGGTCCATAATAGCAGATGAAAGGCAAGTCTTTCGAAAAAGTCGAAAGGTTCATAACCGCATATAAAAGGAAGACCTTCCGATCCAGTCGGGAGCATGGATTCAAAAAGAGGGCCGTCGACATCTATAAATAAGACCAAGGATTCCTGTTTAGAGATCCGAATTCCCTCGTTCTAATCTTGAATTTTCCTAATCAATACATTGTAACCCTAATTGGGTAATGATCTAGGGATTTAATAAAAGGAGAGTTTTACAAGGATAGAAAAGGGAAGTCATATGCTTTAACAATTACTTTACTGTTTGGTTATATATTTATTGGATTGGTTCCTTCTTATAAGTCCAATAGCATCAAAGAGGCGTCGACAAAGCCGACAACACTTCCGCCTTAAGCAACCACTGTAACCTTCAGAAGCCCTCCAATATATAGTTTAACCTTTCGATAAGGTTGATAAAATGGGCTAAACAGCATTGTTAACCTTCTGAAGTGACTAATTTAGAAGCCAAAACCTTTCGACTAGGTCAAAGAGTGACCTTTCTGTATAAATACCTAAGTTTACAAGGTTTATTCCATAAGAAACTGTTCCATACCTTTCAATAAGGATGAAGATAAACCATATAAGTATTCTAACCTTTCGACAAGGTCGAAAGCTTCTTTATACATACAAAGGGGTTTGATATTCTACTTAAACCCAATGAAGGCAATTATCTTAACCTTCCAATAGGGTAAAATTCGACCTCCTGAGGACAAATTCTTGGTAATCCAACCTAAAACCAAGAAGGAAACTCTTAAAGAGGATTTGACACTAACTCGATAAAGCCGGAAAGTTCCATAACCCTACACCTAAACATTTTGACGGCGTCGAAAGGTTTGAATCGAAAGATATTTACAAGTGAAGATACAATGGCAATCCTTAAGAGTATCACACCCTTCACCCAAACCATATTAACCCGACTATTTGGAATAACTTTGGGGTATTGAAAAACATCTACTATCCCCCTTTTTGGCTCAACATACGACCATTTCTCCCTATGTCCATCTACTCAGATTCTTCGGGGTGTTGACCGTAAATTTGGTCAACATTTTGGAGCTAGAAGGAGAGCTTGAACCTCCGAATGGATTCCCCACCTACTCTTCTACTTGGTTAGTCTCTTAAGACTCACTAAGTCCTCATTTTGGATAAGAAAGGATTTATTTTAGATGAAAGACTTACAATTCTTCCAACTACATTTAAAGGATAAGGAATGGATTCAATGTCTGAAACAAGAGAAAGTTTTTGCAAAGAAAAACCGATTCGAGGGTCCATGGAACCTCTAGAAGTAAAGTCTAATCATCAAATAGATTATAACACACACTTACTTAAAGAGAAAACCCTTTGGCTGCAAGCTCTATAGGTAATTGAGACGAAAAAATGGATCATACCCTATGACTCTTTAGAAGGAGTATCAACCATTCGATTTAGGATCATCCCCAATCTTTGCTCTCGAAAATGAGAATTCAAGGAAAGAGGACCTATATCAACAAATGAGAAGGACCATTCACTCATATTTCCATGGGACTGTCTTTTAAAAGGAAATAATAAAGGATTATGGCAGTTTTACACATAAATGGAGTAAGATTATAAATGAGGCTGACCATTCAAGGGAAAATCTTGAACGCATAGAAAAATCCACAACCGAAGAACAAAGGATAATAAAGGAATTACCGAGCGGAAATATAAAGATTACTAAGAAATTTCCGACCGAAACCCTAAGATTGAAAGAAAGCCCTTGAAAAAGGATCAATGAACAATGAAAGTGAGACATACTCCTCGAGAAGAAGGACTTAAACCAAGCCACAAAAGAATTGGACGCCAGTCAAAGACGGCTCAAAAGTCAATATTTCTTAGGGAATATAATCTTATTACCTCAATCAAAGACATCTATATCCGAACCAAAGAAGAATTGAATTATTAGCCTTCTCAGAAAAAGAAGCCAGGATTTGAAAGGAAACTTAAGAGATTATATTGCAACTTTCATCTGATAAACGGACAAAATACAAATCGATGTAAGGTACTTGAAAAAAATGTTTTGACACTTTCTAAGAGAGGGAAAACTTAAACAGATTGTAAAGGATTGAATAAGTTATGGAATAAAATTTCTATTCTCAAAATAAGAGATGTCTACATGGTCGGGAGTAAATTCTCCTTAAATTGGACTACCTAAAATGGTAGTATAACGATCCTGGTTTTGGCGATTACTTATGAAATTAAATTATAATGCTAGTTATAATTTAATAGAGAAATAAAATATACTAGGATGAAAAATTTGTTAAAATTATTTATTTTGAATAAACAATGGATTTTGGTAAATAAAATAGAATTTTGATGGTTTCGTTGGAAATTAAGTTTGAATATAAGAAATGTGTTGATTTGGAGATTTATTGAATTAATTAAGTGAGTCAAAATAATTTAATTCAATATCATTTACTGTAAATAAATAAATAAAGTTGAAATAAGTTTTAAAAACTTTATTGTGTTAGTTTATGATAAAAATGATCATTACATGGTTTTAATTTGGTAAAATGCAATAATTTTGCAAATTATTGCCAAATGTTGATTTATGTTTATTTTAATGAAATATTATAAAAATAAAAAGGTGGAATTTTATTCTAAAATCAATATTTGGATGTCAAATATTTTTAACATGGTTTGTTAAGACAATATAAACAAGAGAAGTGATTTCATTTAATTTTTGTTGTTAAAATATTGATTTATCTAAATAAAGGATGTAAGTGAAACTTTTAATTGAAAATAATAATTTAATGATGGAAAATAATTTTAAATGGCTAAATTAATTTTTGTGTGTTGATAAAACATTTTTTGGTAAACATAAACATATGTGTATAAATTCAATTGGTGGAAATATGTGTAAATAATGAGAATACGATGTTAACATTGAATTAGCTTAGTAAATTAGAATAAATATTGTCTTGAGCTATTAGGTAATGGGTCCAAGCCCATACACACATCTAGAATAAGTTGGAGATTTTTCTAAAAGAACTGTATATTCCTTTTCTCTCTTTTCACTTCTAGCCCTCTCCTGAAAAGCAACCAGTAAAAGAAATAAATGGCCGCTCCTCTTTTATTCTCAACCTAGCTTTAAAATCTAAACAAAATGAAGGATAAATCAAATAGAAAATTTAGTAAACCAAGATTATAGGAGGTAATCAAAAACCAAAATCACAAATCACAAATCCTCTCATCATCAGTTTTGAGAAGATGTTGTCTATAATTCATTTCTCCCTTGCTGCATGTTTTTCTTTCTTGTCAGCAATAGGTTTTTGGAGCTCTCATAGCCAAAAAGATTCAAGCTTGCAAGTCTAGTTCATTGGAAAACATATAAGGTGAGTTTAACACACACACGTTTCTTGCATAGATTGAGATTTCAAGGTAAGAAATCTTAATTTTGTTTGTTGCCAGTTCATTAGTGAATCCTGTTAGTAAATTAGGCATATCTCTTTCGTTTTGAATTGGAATCGAGATTTTTTTTGATGTTCTGGAAAGATTAAAATAATTTTAACTTTCATGTTAAACACTTTCAAAAATTATAAGCATAATTGATTGAAAAATCTGATGCAAACTTGCTGCCCTGTCACTGCAAAACTGTAATTTTCTAAGCTAAATGTCATTGGTAATTTTAGTATATCTTTCTAATTTGGTTTCCAAATTTGACGATTCTTGATGTTCCTGAAAGATTAGATTATCTACTATAACATTCATGTTTTGGGTTTTTTAAAATTTTATGTTTACATGGTCGAAAGTTCATTCTAGTGTCGCTATCCTGAAACTAAAACGACAGCGATAGTGAGCTTCAGATCTGAAAATGGTTTTAGTCAGGACTTTTTCATTCCCTATCGGAATTCGATAATTTTAGATGTTCCGAAAATCTTAGGATATCTTATACAACTTTTTTGTTTCATGTTTTCCTAAATTCTAGGTTTAAAAGGGGGCGAACCGGCTAATCAAGCCGCATGCGCGAGTTCTTTTGTAAAGTTTTGAAAGTTTCCATTGAATTTTTTTTGGATTCGATGATTTTGAGATGATTATAAAAGCCAAACTCCTACTAATAGGAAAGCCGACATTAACATAGAATCGTACTATGAATTGACAGTTTCATTTGGATTTTGTTATATGTTAATTTCATTGAATTTTCATTGATTTTCGTTGTTTCTATGCACAAGTTTTCTAAACCTTTTTCGGAAGATTATTTTAATAAAATAGTTTTTGAAATAAATATTTTACAATATTTATAATTATTTTAAAGCTATTAAAATTATATATTCTCTATAATAAAGAGAATTTTAAAGGAATGTTTTGCAAACGGTTTTCTAAAATTGTTTTAAAAACTAATCTTCTCAAAGCAAAGTTGAAACACTCCACACACCTTAATATACCCAAAATGACACACTAAAAGACGTGGTGAATTATACGTATAACTGAAACTAACAGAGATTAAGATTCACAAGATAAAAACAGGTAAAAAGGAAAAAAAAAACTTATTCAAAACAAAAACTTCATAATTGCTTTATAAACCAAATAAGTGAAATACCAAATACAGCATACATGTCTGAAAACCTAATATGTCTCATGAAATAAAAACTTGTAGTCTCAACGGAAATCAGAGAATAAATATCCCTCTCAAATGCCGGTGCAAAAATAGAAAAACGAAAATAAAAGTAGGCAAACACATATTAGAATCTTCTCCCAGAAACCTCCAAGTAACCGTGATCTACTGTCCTCTCCCATGATTGCCTATGGGGAGAAAAGGAAAAAAATAGAGGAGTGGGTCAGACTAAAAGTCTGGTGAATGATAATAACTACAAGAATCTTTAAGAAAAGTAATAGTAATACACTCTTCAATAGTTCTAATATATAAAAGGAAACAAATGAAATAGAAAAGAGAGAAACTAGAAATAAATATGAATAAACTATTGCACAATTAGTAAGATGTGTTAACGTTGATTATTTGCACTTGTCCTTGATCACTGCTTTAATTATGGTGAATTCCTAATCCTATAATTAGGCTAAAATCCTAAGCCTACCCTTTGATCGGCCTGCTACTCCATAGAATCTACAGTGGACTGGACATTCCCTACACAGTAGACTTTGATGTCTACGAAAGACACACTTACTAAGTGCTTGGAACCGGCAATGATTAATGAGCCATCACTGGAAGCCGCAGATGTGACCACCACTAAGCTCGCGTTCCTTTTGTTCCCCTTATTGACCTTTTATTTACCCTAGACAGCATAAGCGTGTCCCTCGCCTCACTTCAAGAATATGTGAAGTGCCTCGTCTCACTTTAGGGTTATGTGAGCTGTATGCATAGAAAAATAGGAAAAAGTTGTTGGTACTGGTCCCTATCAAACAATAATCTAGTTGCTCCCCTTGTTCAAACACCCTTGATTTGAACTACCATAGAATGACCGCTTACTACCACTATAAGCATATGCGTACCCCCACGCCTCACTTCAGGATTATGTGCAGCACATCATCTCACTTCAAGATTATGTGAAACACCGTAACCATAGAAATATTAGGGGGATGCTATTCGGTACAGGTCCTACTCTTATCTTTGCTTGCTAACTTAGATAAATTATTTAAATAAGCCTTCATTTTTATCAATTACTATTATTGCTTATTAATTTATCCTAAGTCCAAAAATAAACACCATAGTTTCCATAGTTTATTAGTTTATAACTTACGTTATAATCATGCTTATTATTTAACCTAAGGTCTAAGTGTGAAAATAAGCTTCTTTCTTCTTTTATTCTTTTTAGTTACAATTCTAGGTTATAACTAGGCCAATCTTCTTAATTTAGTCTAATTAATATCATAATTAGGCATAATTTCGGTCTAATTTCGTTTATATTATAGTATTTATAATTTTCATCTTATATTGCATTATTTTAGATTTCATATAATTTAACACAATTTCACGTTAATTCTATTCTAAACCATACGCGAAGATGAAGAAGGAGGAATAAAAGAAAATTGAAAATAAAAGGAAATCCAAGGCGTAAGAAGATGATGTAAATAATGCATAAATAACTGTAAATAAACTAAAATACGTAAATAAATGGAAATTAATTGAAAAGAATAGTTAGAAGAAATAAACTGAAAATAATTCTAAAAACTGTAAATAAACTATTAAAATGGTTACTCTAGAAATTGTAGTAAAACTATAACTATTGGAAACCCTCTTATTATAAATTACTTTAAAAAAATTTAAAATAATTACATTCACTCACCTTTGGCCCTTAGCTCTTCCCGGATCCACTTGAGGTTGTTAAATATTTTTATTTAGGACAATTTCCTCCTTAGAAAATTATTCCTTTTACGATCCTTCCTAAAAAGATGAACCCAAGCGGAGAAAATCTAGAATTATAAAAAATGTTAGACATATGGTTCTATTTATAGATGTAGAAGTGGATCTCGGACCATTTGATTTAAGGATTGAACAGGATGAAACCATGTCATGGGATGAATAAGAACCATCGAATGCAAGAATGGAAGGAGCGGATTGAGTGAAAGAATGCAAAACAACGCATAGGAGGCTCTTGGAACGAAGTATTTTTCTTCATTCCTCAAACGTTAGGCGAATAGACTGCCCATAGGCACGGTCGACTGTTGCCTTGGGATGGTCGACCTCTTGGTCGACCTCCCAACATATATACATAAATATTTTTTTAATCTTGTTTATTCCGTTTCTTGCTCCTATTAACTCGAATTCTGACGTTCTATATATGGAAATTGACCAGAAAATTACCACGACACAATGTTGCAGCTCCCGTGACATAATTCTTATAATTTCATAAAGTTATTTTATTATTTAATTAATTAACGAATTAACTAATTATTGCGGGTAAATTTCGGGTTGTTACATTCTCCGTCCTTAAGGGATTTCGTCCACGTAACCTCTACGGATAAAAGAATGTACTAAATATTTTCATTCAATTCTAAACCAACTACTCAATCATCAACCATCCATCCATTGTCCTTAAATTTTTCTAATGCAATTTATGATACTTATGCAATTAATGTAGTGTAAATGTCCCTAACTAATGCAAAAGATTAGGCAGCCCACTGATTCAGTTGACCTCCTTTTATGCAATCATGTCCGTGCCGTGTATCCAGACGAATGCGAACTGATAATTCTATATGCACGCTACAAACATCATCCAAATGCAACAACCATGTGATAATCATTCATTTATGGCAACCATAGAAATAAATTTAAAATGCACACACATCCATATGCATATGCTCTAGTGTCCTAATTAGACCAATCCCTAAAGTATGCATCCATTAGCATCCACTAGCAAACATTTGTAATCACTAGCATACATCATTCATAACATGTTCTATTAACATGTTTACATTAAATCCAACCATCCACAGGTTAAATCCTAAGTTCTACCCACCCGAAGGATAATAAAGGAAAGAATCTATTCAAAACTAAAGATGGAAATAGAAAATTCTAAAAACTTATTATCAAAGGAATGTAGATAAGAAATACGAATTTTCTCCCAATCAAACCAATCCTCCCCCGAAGTCTTCTTAACAATGTCAAAACCAAGGCAATACCTCTGTAGACCCTATCCAGCGCGAAGACGACTTGCGCGGTCTTTCATAAAGAGTTTCAAAAGGTGTCATTCTAATGCTAGCTTGAGAACTACTATCTTATGTGAATTCCACTAAAGAAAGATGTTTTTCCCAAGTTCCTCCAAAATCAAGAATATCCATTCTCAACCATGTGTGCCTTACTACCTTACTTATTTCACTTTACTGTCTTCTTTAGTCTGCACACATGAAGCAACATTCCTAGGTTCTTACTAGTGTCCTATACATTTCATGAGAACTTCTATCGCTACTTCCAAAAGTAATCACTACTATCCCCTACGTGGTCCTGCGATTTTTCCGTTACACCTAGAAAATGATTTCTCTATACTCCATATTTATAAGAGTTTGGTTGGGTATTTATTGTTTCAATAACTAGGACTTCTAAAATTTCAAAACAACAAATACCAAAATCTTTGTCTTTAAAAAGTGTTATTTTTGAGTTTCCATTAAATTCAAAAATACTTGGTTACTTAACATTATTTTCCAACCTAAAGGGAAAAACTTTCAAATTCTATGTCTAAAAATTATTCCTCTTTTTCTTTTGATGCCCTTTTCAGTTTTCTATAAAAATTTAAATTTTCAAATTCTACTTTCATTAAGTTTTTCATTTTCAAAAACTTACTTACTTTTTCACCAAACCATTTTCTTTTAAAATATCTTTAAACTATTTTATATGTTTTCGAAACATCTTCTTATTATACCTTACGGTCTTATATCTTAATATATTGGAACTACTTTCTCAAATGAGAAATTATTAGCGCTAAAATCTTATATGAACCTTTTAAAAGAGAATTTCATGTTTATGTGAAACTACAAGAAACTTATTATTATTTTTTTGAAATAGGCTATACAAAATACGGTGCTTTTCATACCTTGTATATCTCTTTCATGTATTCCTTGTAACTTGCAAAAAACATTTTTATTGGTTTCATAGAAAATTATACCATTATTATTTTCATTCCAATAGATTAAAGTATGCTTGATTTATATTCTTCCATGATAAATATCTAACTTACATATTTTTCTTTCAAAAAAACTCATCTTCAAAATTGTTTTAATATTTCCATAACTTCCAAAACACTTCCTTATACTTATTAAAAATAATAAGTGTACTTTACAAACTATTTTGTTCTTATACTTAGAAATCATCCTTTAAAATACATTTTTTTGGGTTACAATGAATGTTGCGTAAAAAACCGTTACCACAACCCAAAAATACTAGTGTATGGATTCAATTAAATAAATACCAATGAATCTCATTTACCCATGTAAAAATATTTCTCTTGGGAGTCACTTACTATAAAAATCGTATTATTGACTATGCTCCTTTTATTTTTCACGAAAACATTTATTACCACATTAAAAGTTGTAATCTACATTTTCGATACTTGATACACTGTAGGTTTTTTATATTTAACATCTTGGTTTACTTACAAATAAAATAGTAAGATATATATATATATACATATATACATATATATATATATATATATAGACACACACACTCCATAATTCTTCAAAAAGAATTCCAATTTTACATTATATAACAATCAACTCAAATTTCATACCATTCTTCTAAAAACCCAAATTTATTTTCTGGAAGAAAATATTAACAATGAAATTTTCAATTCTAACAGTTACATTTTTTCCTCTCCACTTTTTATATTTTCAAAAATTTCATTCTATTCGGCATGGCATAAAGTGAATTTTTTCCTTACTAACCAAGGAGTCTTTTTCTTAAATCTTGGAAATCCCATTTCCTTACTAAAGTCTTATGTTAGATTTATTCTAAGGTATACCGTTAAATCCACTTATATGAAACTATTATAATTTTTGTAACTATCTACCCATGGGTTTTCATCTTTTCTTATCAGCTAAACCTATTGTATATCCCCCAATCTTTCCCTACCTCTCTTTGAAATTCCATAATCTGTTCCTAAATGTACCAAACCATTTCTTAAATCCCTACGATGTGTAGACATTCTCTATGCCCCAATAAACGCACTTCAAAAGTGATACTTCAAGAACCCTATCTTCAGCTGATGAGCATGAAGCATACAAAAAACCTCCTTTAGACGAATAACATGCTCTCCCATCTTTCTTGAAAAACACCTAAATTTCTACCATGAATACCACCACGAACTTTACTTTAGGACATCTCTAAAAACATGGTTCATCAAATCTATAGAATATGCTGGGACATTGGTTAGCCCAAAAGACATAATCAACCACTCAAAGAATCCGTCAAGTGTCCTAAATGCAGTCTTAGCAGTGCTACCATCAGCTACCCTAAGCTGATGAAATATAATGGCTAGACCAAGCTGAGAAAATACTAAAGTGTCAACAAACAAGAAAAGATCATCTATCTTAGGGAGTGGATAACGCTTCTCATTTGTGAGCTTATTCTTTCTCTATACTCAATGCAAAGTCGAAGAGAACAACATGCATTGGTAGCGAAGACGATTGGCACTTCCTATTTTTATATGTTTCTTCTTATGAAACATTTCTCAAAAGCTCACGGATCTGCTTGCTTAGGCACCCTATGCCCTACGGTTAATGCCACTGGCTAGCAAAATAAATCCTGAATCCATTATCTCTCTTAGGGGGGTAGTTCCCTAAACTCCTCAAAGATGTATGGAAAATCTCTGACGATGGGAACCAAATTCAACTCTGATGATGATGAGTCGAGGGAATAAAGGAAGCTTAACATAACTGACTCTTGCGGGTTGCAAGAAATCTCGAGGGACCTACAGATGCTTGTCTCTAGTCTAATAACTCTCCTCACGCAATCTAATATAGCTCCATATATGGATAGCCAATCCATTCTCAAAATCATCTCATACCCTGAAACTCTCAAAACATAGGCATTGCAGTCAAATTCTACGGCTAGGATAAAAAATTTCAAACCCCTACAAACCATAGCCAAGAGCGCCAATTCTCCTATGGGGTTTGAAACAAAGATGGGATCTACTACCAAAGAAATGTCTAAGTGCAAAAAATCCACATGAGAACTAGAGATAAAAGAGTGTGCTGCTCGAGAATCGAAAAGAGTCCAAATAGGAAAATCAGAAATAGAAATCAAAATTTCCTACCTAGATTTGGTCTGCTGCTGGAAGGTGCTGTATCCAATGTCTGAATCTGCGTTGCAGGTGCATTCATTGCCTGCCTCGTTTTTTGAGGACAAATCCTATTAAAGTGACCAAGCTGCCCACAATTGAAATACCTACCCTTCATCATCTTATTCTTACAGTCCCTTGCGTAATGACCAACCAGTCCACAGCTATTGCATTTCTCGCCTTTCTTGATCCGCTTCCAAGGTCCTCCTTCTTCCCTCCTGTCCTTATCCTTCCACTACTTCTTAGAGCTTGTAGAACCTTCTCAAACTCCCTCTTCTGCTGCCAAGATGTAGGCCGAACACTATGTCGGTCCCCCAAACCTAACCGCCTAAACCTTTGCTCCATCTTCTTAAAACTAACCCACGTCTCCTCGAAATCCTCTATGTCAGAAAACGTTTTGCATCCTGTACTAGTGAAGTCCTGACATTGCTCAGAAAAGGGGGCTGATGTGGGTGGATTAAAGGGATTTCCATCTACTGGTGTTGTATTGAGCATTTGCCCTTGCACCCCTGGTACCGTAGCTCTACGGAACCAAAAAGCCATTCTATGCAAAGAAAAGAGAATTTAGGCTTGAAAGAATCGAAAGAAGATTGCACTAGACTAGGAGGGGATTTTTTTATAAAAAATCTTTTGTACTTAAAACTATTTCTAAGAGTTCCTTTCAAAAAAATAGTTTTAAAACAAGTTATTTTGGAAAATACTACTTTTAAAATAAATTTTTAGGGATCCTGTAACCTTAGGCTCTGATACCATTTGAAATAATCCCGCACCCCTTAATATACCCAAAAGGACACATTAAAAGACGTGGTGCATTCTAGGTATAACTGAAATTAATATAGACTAAGATTCACAAGACAAAAATAGGTAAAAACAGTGGAAACTAAAATAATAACTTATTCAAAGTAAAAAATTCATAATTGCTTCATAAACCAAATGAGTCAAATACAAAATACAGCATACATGTCACAAAACCCAACATGTCTCATGAAATAAAAACTCGTACTCTCAACAGAAATCAGAGTATAAATATCCCTCTCAAGTGCCAGTACAAAAACAGAAAAACGAAAATAAAAGTAGGGAAATACATATCAGAATCTTCCCCAGAAACCTCCAAGTAATCACCTGATTTACTGCCCTCTCCTTTGATTGCCTATGAGGGTAAAGGGAAAAAAATATAGGAGTGGGGAAGACTAAAAGTCTAATAAATGAAAGTAACTGTTAGAATCTTTAAGCAAAGTAAAAGTAATAGACTCTTCAATAGTTCGAGTATATAAAAGGAAACAAATGAAATATAAAAGAGAGAAACTGGAAATAAATACGAATAAACTATCGTTCAATTCGTAAGAAAGGTTAACTTTGATTGTTTGCACTTGTCCTTGATAGCTGCCTTAATTAGGCTGAATTCCTAGTCTTATAATTATGCTGAAATTCTAATTCTAACATTTGATCGGCCTGCTACTCCATAGAATCTACTATGGACCAAACATTCACAATAGACTTTGGTGTCTAAGAAAGACACACTTACTAAGCTTGGAACTCATAACAATTTATGAGCCATCATTGGAAGCTACACGCGTGACCACCACTAAGCTCGCATTCTTGTTGTTCTCCCTTTTGACCTTCTTTTTTTACCTTAGACAGCATAAGTGTGCCCCTCGCCTCACTTTGAGATTATGTGAAGCACTCGTCTCGCTTCAGGGTTATGTAAAACACCGTGTCCATAGAAAAATAAGGAAAATGCTGTTGGTACCGGTCCCTATCAAACAATAATTTAGTTGCGCCTCTTGTTCAAACCCCCTTAGTTTGAACTACCATAGATTGACCGTTACTACCACTATAAGCATATATGTGTATCCCTCGCTTCACTTCGGGATTATGTGAAGCACCTCGTCTCACTTCAGGATTATGTGAAACATCGTAACCATAGAAAATTTAGGGGAAAGTTATTTGGTATAGGTCCTACTCTTCTCTTTGCTTATTAACTTGGATAAATTATTTAAGTAAGCCTTTATTTTTGTCAATTACTATTGTTGCTTATTAATTTATCCTACAGCACCATAGTTTCCATATTTGATCATAGTTTCCATAGTTTATCAACTTATAACTTATGTAATAATCATGCTTATTACTTAACCTAAGGTCTAAGTGTGAAAATAAGCTTCTTTCTTCTTTTATTCTTTTTAGTTATAATTCTAGGTTATAACTAGGCCAGTCTTCTTAACTCAATCCAATTAATATCACACTTAGGCATAATCTCAGACCAATTTCATTTATATTACAATTTTTATAATTTACATCTTATATTCCCTTATTTCAAATTTCTTATAATTTAATCCAATTTCATGTTAATTCTATTCTAATCCATACAGAGAGAAGAAGAAGGAGAAATAAAAGAAAACTGAATGTAGAAGGAAATCCAAGGCGTAAGAAGAAGATGTAAATAATGCATAAATAATAGTAAATAAAATAAAATGCTATAAATAAACTATAGATAAATAGAAAAGCTAGAAATAAACTGAAATTAATTGGAAACAATAGTTAGAAAAAATAGACTGAAAATAATTCTAAAAACTATAAATAAAGTACTAAAAATGTTACTCCAAAAATCGTAGTAAAACTACAACTATTGAAAACCATATTATTTTAAATTACTTAAAGAAATTTAAAATAATTACAATCACTCACATCTGGTCTTTAGCTCTTCCCTTTAGGTCTTCCTGGATCCACTTGAGGTTGTTAAATATTTTTATTTAAAACAGTTTCCTTCTTGGAATATTATTCCTTTTAGGGCTCTTCCTGAAAAGACGAACCCAAGTGGAGAAAATCTAGAATGAGAAAAGGTGTTCGGCCTAGGGTTCTGTTTATAGGTGTAGAAGTGGAACTCGAACCATTGGATTTGAGGATTGAACAGGATGCAACTACATCATAGGCTGAATATGAGCCATTCGATGCAAGAATGGAATGACCGGATTGAGTGATAGAATGCAAAACAACGCATAGGAGGCTTCTGGAACGAACTGGAACGAGGTAATTTTCTTCGTTCCTCAAACGCTAGGTTGGTCAACCTTGAGGTCGATTGCTCATAGGGCACGATCGACCGGTCGGTCGACCGTTGCCTGGGGATGGTCGACCTCCCAACGTATGTACATTAATGTTTTTTATCTTGTTTATTCTGTTTCTTGCTCCTATTAACTCGGATTCTGACATTCTTTATATGAAAATTGACCAAAAAATTACCACGAACACAATGGTGCAACTACCTTGGCTCAATTCTGATAATTTCACAAAGTTATTTTATTATTTAATTAATTAACGAATCAATTAATTTTTATGGGTTAAATTTTGGGTTGTTGCAAAAGTATTTTCTATATAAAATACACATTTTTGTACTCTTTAAGTATATGATGAAGAGAATTAAATGATTTAGTAAATTGTGGTATGGGACACATGCATTTACTTTTTCAGTAGATTCTCGACTTGTTCGTTCGAAGCTACACATTCATTGAGCTTCGAGTTGTATATGTCGATGATATGAGGCGATTATTGCGATTAAATGATTTTGTTTTCTAGTGTGGCATTGACTTGCAGTTAGTAAACCATTAAGTGAGAACGTGTGGTATGGGACGTACAGTTACCACTTTTCGGGTTACTATATGGAAGTTGGTGACATATTCCAATGGTGGTGATGTCGGTACTAGGCTGGTTGGCCATACATTGATTGGTGGGTCAAACATTCGACTGGTGGGTCGATTAAAAGTATGGTGGGACTTTATTTAGATTGGTGGGTCTATTATAGTACTCAAAAGGCTTTCGCCATTTACTAAAAAGCATACAACGGCGTTATGGATCCACCTTTATTATATATTTTGGTGATTTTTAAACATTTTCACCTTTTATTTGGTATTGGCTTTATACACAGCCTTAGTGCTTTATGGTGATTTTATAAACAAGGTGACTATATTTATGTTGTTGTAAACTCTTATACGAGTTCAATATGGTGTTTTGGTGATTTCGATCTTGGTGTTTATTGGTGTTATGATTTTCTATCGCTTAACCTTAACAAGTAAGAGAATTGGTGTTGATGGAAATAGATGTTGTTATTTATTAAATGAGGTTTATGTGTTTTGAACTCTTAACCGAGTTCCATGAGTTATGTGATTTATGTGTTTTGAACTCTTAACTGAGTTCCATGAGTTATGAGATTTCTGAGATTACTGTGGTTTTCTTTTGAGTTTTTATATGATTTTATCCTAATTTATATTACGAGTAACCATCTAAGAAGGAAACATCAGTATTGAGCAGGTGTCATTCATGAGTTAAACCTTGTGATAATTTAGTGTTTACCATCACTTGGAATTTACGTAAATTTGAGTTTATATCATTCCTTTTGATTAAAGGAATGTTTCCTTAAGAGAAATTATATCTCATTTATCATCTATTAATCGGTTTATGTAAGATAGACTGACCCGTGTGTTTTTTATACATAGGTCAGACCGAGTTATTTCAGGTTAGCCATCTTTTGTTGACTACTGCTTTGGATTATCTATTAGTGGTCTTTTGTATAGTTTTGTAGTCTTTGTATAGTTTTGTGGTCTTTCTGTAAACTTTGACATGTACTTATTCATTTATAGTTTTGGCGATATAGGTCAACGTTTCATTGAGAGATAGAGGAGAAATCGAAGGAGGAAACTTACTACTTATGGTGATATAGGTTGGATGTACAGGTGGCATGTATAGGTGCACGAGAGTAATTAGAGATTTGGAGAGGATAATTATTAAGGTGATTAGCATTTTAATTAGTTAATTAATTATCTTATTAATTAAATTGGCCATATCTTTTGCATACGGGGTCCGTTTCGGATGTGGTTTCTTGCGTTGCACTCATGTTGGAGAGATATATGTTTTAGCCATAGTTTGGTTAGCATTTGTTGTGGTAAGCGATATTATCTTTCACCATACTATGATAGGTTATACAGTATTAGATCGACATTCTGGAATGGTTTTGGTTTTAAAGTGCGAATTTCCTACACTTAAACACCTATTAGGATTTTACAAATAAAATAAAATTATTTGAAATGGTTTTATATCAAATATAATATTTTCCTCATCGATATGCCATTTTAACGAAATTATTACATTTGGACTATTTTTGATATGATCGCCTCATTAGTTGATATGGATGTAATATACATGTTGTATGCATGTTGTTTGGATGTACATATTATTGCTAGTTGTATGTTTGGTTGTTTAGCTTTTTTTTTGTTTTTGGTTTAAAGCGCGATTTAGAGGAGATCGAGTGTTAGGGAATATCTTGTGTGTTGGGATTTCATACACGCAAATATCTAACAAACGAGATAGGTTGTAGAGGAGGGTTGGGATACATTTCGACTGATCGGAAGGCGGAAGATGAGGCATTGGACTTTGAGATGGATGTCGGACGTTTTCGTTTGAATTTACTTATCCGTTATGGTTAAGTATATGACCAAAGTGGTTGGTACTAACTATTGTAGAGTGGTCAATGTCCATCACTATTGTTGATTAGCGATTTGACCGACTTTGGCTTAGGCGTTAAGGAGATTGTATGGTGTGTGATGTGATGATTTATTCGTATGACCTACTTAGAGTCTTCATTTTGTTGCTATAAGGTAAGCGATTGAGATGGTGAGGTGATGATGTGACGCTTTGATGTGTGAGTTGGTAGTTTGGATTATGACTCGATGGTGTATGTAGTAGGTTTTGAGGTTGATAATTTCATGACTCTGTAAATCGTGTTGGAGGTGTTGGCTCGATCGCATTATGAGAGGATGGCGATGTAAAAGCATGGTGAAAAGCCTATATCTTCGGTTTTTGACTTATGGTGGGAGTAGGTACCAAAGATTAGACATTCTGTATCTTCAGTTTGTAAGTCATGAAGGGAGTAGGTACCGACGAGGCTCACAGGTGAGAGCTATGGAGTGGAGGAACAAGGTGGATTCCAGGATAGTGGAAATTGGATTGAGGGATTTGGGCTTGGATCTGAATTGTGCGAGTATGTCTCGGGTTGGCAACTTAAAGTGTTTTCTATTATACTTAAAGTAGGGGTATTATATTGGGGATGCCTCAGTAGCGAGGGACCGTAGACCATGGACCTGTGGCTTTGGGTCAAGTGTCTAGCTTTGGGCTATGAGATAGCTATTGAGATTTAAGCTGCGTGATACGTGAGTACGATGAAACCCGAGATTTTTCCACCACTCCCTAGTAGTATGGAGGCTATACGAGTTATCATATATTTAGAGCATAATGGGTGACAGTTAGTATTGTTTGAGGATTCTATATTTGTTATGGTTGCTTCACTAGCCATTTGTCACCTTAGGGATGTCACATTAGGTAGGTATTGTGCATTGGGATACATATACACCCCAATTTTATTTAATATGGAGTAGGTATTATGGATTGAGATACCTATGCACCCTAACAATTTACCGAGTGTGGAATACCCCTTTTATGATGTTGTAGAGTAGCATATTATCGATGTTATATGCCGACTCTTTAGTTGCAGGGATAAGTCGGCTATGATTCGTATACCCTCTGTTCTATATACTATATCAACTTTTATACTATTTTGAGATTGTTTCTTGCTCACACCAAATAGTTATTTGGCCCGAGGTTTTATATTTTGCTTCTTATTATCTCGGGTACTCTTAGAGGGTAGATTAGAGAGTAGGTGTGAATGGAATATGGGGTTCTATAGATGGATTAGCAGGAGATGACGTTTACTCATATTTATATTTGAGTTTATTATCGTATATTCCATCATTTAATACTACGGAGCTTGATAGTGTTCGACTTACTATTGTTAGAGACAATTATTAGTTGGGTTTATGTATCAGTTATATAAACACTTTTACTTTTGTTGTATAACTCTGTAGATCATATACTTTGATGGTTAGTTCACATTGTTATTACTGTCTCAACTGTTTTATATCTATCTTGACTATTATATTTTATCTAATATGATGTGAGATATACGACATGTTATGTGATCATTTGATATTTATTTTTTCTTCTTTTTCATTATCTTCTCTTCTATTTATCTTCTTTACTTTTTCTTTCCTTTGACAATTGTTCTACTCATTAGGTGTATGGCAGTTGTTACATTTGATATCAGAGCTTATAGTTACATGATTAACTTGAGCTGATACCACGATTCAGTAGAGATAAGGTGTGAATTATCGCCTTAGACTAGATCTAGACTGTATGCATATACAAGAGAGTTTGTATTTGTTATATATTTTGGTACTCAAAACTATATAGTAGTATATTTAGTGTATAAGTTCAATTGCACACACAAGGAGTATTGATGCAGTTGCTTTGTGAGAGGTGGACCACCCCTCTTATATAGTAGGAATGATCTACATATGAGAAATACTTCTATTGGTTATATTTTCAGAGTTGAGGAGTGGGCGGGATCGGGGTCACTAACCCTGATTGATAGAATATGTTTGTAAAGATGGTGATAATCATTTTCTGGAATGCCTAAGTTGCTCTAAATGATTATGGTATTCAAGTGCATATGGTTAGAGTCGACTTTACCAAGCTGTTTAAAGACTACAGGAATCTAGAATGAAGGCCATTCCTAGGAACAAAGTCGGCTATTGAAAGGCATGATTGGATGGTTACTTGTAAGAGGATCTTCGACGAATTGGAGTTAGATGACGCAATGAGGTAGAAATCAACCTCTAGATAACACAAGGGATGAACAATGAAACAATGGAGTGCCTCTATAGCTTCGATTCCTAAAGATCGATTTATTTAGGATTAGTTTATAGTTTGCTTCGAAGAATGAAAAGTTCAACGTTAGGTTGAGTGATCATCTTAGGAAACGACTTGTTAGTCGTACTGATGAGGCATTCGAGAAGATGATCGAGAAGGGTTTATGATGAGAGAGCCTGTACCCAGTGTAGAAGGGTTGTCCCAAACTAGCTACGTAGGGATAAAACATGAAAGTATATGCACTGATTGTTGTTTCCATTTCATAAAGTGCTCCATCGATGAAAGAGAAGGAAAATGGCATTATTATTTAAAATAATGTTTCCACTTATGGCTTTTCCATATATATTTTATTTGACGTCGAGGTTTCGTATTCCTTCATATTTAGTGATTTGATAGACAGATTGATATTGAAACTTGAGTTGTTAGTTAAGCGACCTTTGATTATGTCAGACCTAGTTAGGGGCTCAGCCAACCTATACATGGTTTGTCGAGATTTTGTCTTATCGAGTCATGGATGTTTGTTTGTTGGTTTGCTATTGATTTGCTTTAGGTTTTAATTGGGTTCGGTATTATAGTTTGAGAATGGACTAACTGTAGGGGATACGTAGTAGTGGTGGATTGTAAGAGGCCGTTGGTGACAACTTGGTCGTGGAGAAGCAAATAGTAGTGATTGGTTACCTTCAGGGGATGGGGTATGATTGGCTTTCTATATTCACTCAATATTTCACATGATAAGTTGTCGTCTATGCTTGTAGCTAAAGATTGTCTAGACATATTCGATGAGATGACCGGATTACCACCCGTTTAACAACTGTTTTTCTATGAGTTAGAAAATCTCTGATAAATTTTAATTAAAATTAACCGCAAATGTACGGCGTATAATGTTAGTACCTGACGAATGCCGGTTGATTCGTAGGGAATTGTTTAGATTTTAAAATTCTAGTCAATCAAATTATACCTAATTTGAGATTGTGATTTGCTAAAAATGTAAGAACTAGCTAGAAAAGGTGAATGAAAATATGAGTTTAGAAAACAATTCAGAGGAAAATCCACTCTCATATTTTTGTAATTAATAAACAAGTAATCTATGGTCTCTCTATTTTGATCTTAAATGGAATTAGTGACGTATTTATCATAAGTATGGTTTATTTATGTTATTAATTAGTATAACTTAAACCATCAAACTATAATACAATACATAAAACCACTTATCAATTTTAATGAAAATGAAGTCAAAGCTATTTTAAGTATGATCTATTCACTATTGTATTTAGTAAAATAGATCATCAAATTTTGGTTCTACTTTAATTTCATAATCAAAAATCAATTAGTAAAATGATGATATAAATTGTGTTCATGTGGAGTAAGCATAGCCCATTTGTAATTACAACATAGACTATCAAATTCCATTTTATAAACTTACATCAACATTCATTTTCATGAAGTATAAATGAGACCATAAATCACAAATTATGTATACTTTTAGAGAGCTTCATTGCCCCTGAATTTAAAGGGGTTTAACTACTCATTTGTGTTATCCAATCAACACATGTAAATTTCAACATTTTAGAACAAGCAAAATGAAAGCTATTTAAAATAAAAAAGAATTACAGTACTTGCATGAAAATAAAACTATGCTACTAACATGAAATGAAAGAGTATGTAAATAAAAATGAACAAGAAAATAAAATAACACTACACCAAATCAGTGATTTTGCAACAGTTTATATTTGTTAATTGCCAACACTTATAAATGCTGCAAACTCCTAACGGTAAAAAAATGTTAGGATACCGAAAAAGTGTTGGTGAAAATAAATACTTTTATGAATAAACTTTGCAACACAAATAAGTGTTATCGTAGTTGGTAAAAATGTAAATAGTTTATTAATAAGAGGAGTCTTCTGTAATTTAGACGTGCATTCTCTTCTCACGCTTATCCATCCATTTCCAGACATATTTCGGTCGCATAAAATTTAATTTAGGGTTTTCTCTTCCTCCAAAAATCAATGTCGATTCAACCACTTCTTAAAATCAACGGCACTTCATCCACTTCCCATTATCAAACGCCGACTACAACCACTTCAACGATGCCGACTTCAATTTACTTTGCGTAGGTTCTTCTTCCTCTCTATTTTTTTTCACCTCTTCGCTTTGCTATAGGTTCTTCTTCTACTCTATTTTTTTTCTTTTCTCTGAACTTTTGAGTGGTAGTTTGTTGAGGAATAAATGATGCATTTTACAATGAATCTGATCGATTCCTTTGAATTTTCCAAAGCCGTTTGGCATTAGTTGAGCTCAAATTGATGCTTCATCTTCCCCTTACAACTTAGCCGCTGGTCCTGACTCCCTAGCCGCTGTTTTTGTTTTTCAGAACTAGTTGTTTGAGATTTGATGTTTTTATTTAGAGTAAGTTGTTTTTTGGAATTGCAAAAAAATTAGTTGATCCGGTAGCTATTTCAGAGATCTTCTCAAATCAATAAATATAATCAAAGCCCGGTAACAGAAAACTTGCATCTGAAACACAACAACCTTATCATCCAGAATGATGTTGACCATGGAGAACGTGCCAGGTAGCGACCTGGCTTTAACAAATTGCACGTTTATCTCATTCAATGACCTGAGTAGATTTTCTGGTCGTGGATCTGACAGTGCTTAAGCTGTAATTGGGGATTCTTTGGTGTACACTTTACGATATCCTTATATGAAGTATGAACCTTGATATTTATTCCCAGCTTCGTTGTGATGTTAATTTTGTATTGTTAGACAATTGGGTTGATTAGGGACATAGAGTTGAAATGTTCTGAATATAACACCCGATAATTAAAACTATATTTGTAATAACAAGTAAATGTTGTAACAAAGTAATCAATAAAGACGTTGGGAAAGAAAGCACACTATAGATTGACATGATATCCTTTTAAACGTGATTTTTGAGGTGAAAATGCGATATATTTTGAATGGTTGACAATTTCTTCCATTTTAGAAGTATGATTTCATTCCAGATGTAGAGTTCAGCATTAAACACATCAAAAATATGTATAAAAATAAATCAACATGTTATGGAAGATAAGTGGATTTTAGTTTTATTTTTTTGTTTGCTTATATTAGTATAGATGGCTTATTCGTCCGTACTTTTTTCTTTACAAAACCTCTCGTATTTTATTTGGATTTTGAATAAAATCTTGTATCCTGAAGCTGGAAATATCAGTACTGCACATGCAGTATAGAATCACTGGACCTAGCTGCAAATTTGAGTAATGTAAATCTTTGGTTGATTGATTTATAATGTGAATTTATTCTTAAATTACTTTTAATGTGGAAGTAATCCTTGACTAATACATACTGCTCATCAAAAAATTAACGAAGGTCGAATTGGCTTGAATGCCATCCAACGATGCCTTATCAAGGTTTCTACTGATGATCAAATATCTATCAGTAGGTTTAATTCTTTGCCTATTTGTATTTCTTCGCTTGCTTACAAGCTCGCATGTAGTACCTTTATAGTCACCATTCTTCTTATTATGCATTATTATATGTAATATCAGGTTTGTCCCACCGGATAACTTTGACATGGCGATACTTTCATTGGAGTTAGATTTTGTCAAAGCAAAGGGTAACAGAACTGAAAAAGTGAGTTTCTTTTGTACGAGTAAATGATTTAATTGTATTCTTATGTGGGTTATTCTAATAAGGATCTTTGCATTTCATATAGATGCAGTTGTTCTTTCTCAACGGCTGAAAAAAAGATTCATGGACCAGGTAACCTATGTCCATTTCTTTTATGTCTTATATATTCCATTGCCTTTCTAGTTAGGTGCATGTATATTTGAATGTGTTATAACTGAACCTACCTAAAATGCTCTTATGTTTTAGTCATCGTTAGCTTTGATGTGTTGTAAAGCCATATAAGAACGTTAGGAACAAGCAAACCAATAATGGTAGCAACGTTTGGATCTTATTTTACTCTATGAGCCTCTATGTATTGTTCTATATGTGTCTGTGCCAGTGTCCTTTGCTAACTTTGGTTACTCGTTTATTTAAAATAAAGCTATTTATTTAATGATAATTGGTTTAAATCAATTAGAGTGTCCAAATAAAATCGCCTTTGTCAAATAGTACTTACCAACTTGAACTAGGCTATCTGACATGGTGTTTCTGTGTCTAGTTTCTACCATAGTTCAGTAATTGGATATTATGTGTGTATGCTTGTGTGTGCGCTCCTTGTATATACCTTCCATCTATAATACATGTTAGCATTTGTTCTGAACTTGAATTTTCTTGGATGCAACAGTATGAAGAAGTTCATTGCAAAAATCTTCTCTAAACTGGATGCTATTGTTGGTGTAGATTTTATTTTTGTTAAGGACAATCAATCAAGAATATGCCAGTGCATCAGTCACATCTCTAGCAACTCTTCTCTTCCAAATTTACTTTAACCTTCTACTGAAGAAATTTCAGCAATTTCTATGTACGCAGTAGGCAGTCCAAAGAATTTTGAATCAAATTGCAAATCGAATCATGGAGAAAGATGTTGTTTTAGCACTTCAACTGCTGCGGATGGATTTATGGATGGCACCACTGATTTAGATTGTCTTGTAAAACTTATTTTTATCATATTTGTATTATTATATATACAGTAATGCATCTAATTTTAGTTCTTCGTCAGTGATATGCCTTGAACATGTTCCGTATATATGAGAAGTGCAATGAGTATGCACATACAACTATACAAATTATGATTTAAAGGAATTTGGTTTTTTTTGTTGAACAAGTTCTGTTCTTTATAGGTACTACAGATGTCCAAACAGAGAACAAAGGACCAACTACATCGATGATATTGAGTAGTTTTGGAAACACATTTGATCCATATGGCGCTACCTGTACTCCTCTATATCAAACATGCACATTTCTTTAGGTCTCTACTTTCAAAACTATCATTGTTTAATTATATAAATTTGACATTTTCCATTCCTATCTCTATATCGCAAAATCTCTATGTTAATTTATGTTGTGCATGTGTTAATTAATTTCACTCATGTTCATAGCCATCAACTACTGAGCTAGGTCCTTTTTACTATGGTAGATGTAATAATCCTACTAGAAATATACTGGAAAGGTAAAATGAAACTAATATATATGTATTACATGTGTTTTCTATATTTCTCATGTACCACAACAAATGATAAATTGTATATTTTTTGCGACACGGTCTTATGATTAACATGGAGAAGGCTGATGCAGCATTTTGCTTCACTAGTGGTCTGGCTGCCTTAGGTACTATCATAAAGCTTGCCCAACCTAGTAAATGTACTATCACTCATGTCATTCTGTAAAAAGAAATTGAAATAAAATAAAACGGTAGCTAACTTAGATCAAATTAAACTTATTGCTATTAAGGTCAAGAAATTGTTACTGTAGAAGATATTTATGGAGGTTTTGACAAATTGCTTCAAGTGGCTGCACAAAAAGGAATTATAGTCAAGTTAGTTCTTTTCTTCTTACCCTGTCTATGTATGTTTTATTCGGTTAAATTATGAGAATGTTTTCTGAACTTGTTATCAATTTTATTGCAAAAATACAGACGTGTCAATATGTGTGATCTAAATGAGGCGATATCTGCAATTAGTCCTATAACAAAGCCTGTGTTGCTAGAAAGTCCAACTAATCCTCGGCTGTATATTTCAAACATAAGGGTATGATACTTGATTGATTGTAAATCTTCACTTAATAACTACTTTTTTTGGTGCTTTAGACAAATGATTATTTGCAAATTAAATGTGATATGCTTAGTGTTAGTCAGAAGTTTATTCTCAACAGTTAGGATAGGTTCTCCTTTTTTATATGTAAAATAGAATGCAATGTTAACATTTCAGGTTTACAAATTCATAAGTTCAGCGTAAGATTTTATAGGCTTGGGATTTCAAAAAGAACTCAAATTTTTGTTAATTCCTTATCAAAATTCATTAGTAAATTTGCACCTTTTCTCCTTCAGAAAATATCGAACATAGCTCACGCAAATGGAGCTCTAGTTTGTGTGGTTAATAAGATCATGTCTCCAGTGTTGTGTATGCCATTAGAATTTGGAGCAGGTTTGTGATTCTTACAGTAAGTTCTTGAATGTCTTACTCATGTTACTACTTTCTGTTACATTTTATTTTATTGATGCATAGATATTGTTATGGAGCCGGCCACAAAGTTTTTATCTGGACACGGTGATGTCTTGGCAGGCATCATAGCCGTAAAAGGAGAAAGGAATACATGACTAGATTTATACACTGGTTATGCATTATAAGGAAGCAAGTTTGCATCTTCTTCTAATTTTTCTCGCTTCTTGTTTTATTGTATGATGTTTTACCAGCTTAGGGAAAGAAATATATGCCCTACAAATGACAGAGGGTAATGTACAGGCGTCATTTGAATCTGGGCTTTATTTGAGAGGCATCAAAACCTTACAATTAAGAATGGAGAAGCAACAGATGATATGCATTGTAACACATTAATATATTAGCATGGCACTAAGATAATAAATAAAAATTACAGACAATTAAACTTCTGTTGGTCTTAGAAGCAAACATCGGTATGTCAAATTTGTTGATTTTGTAACCTTAAATAGTACCCCGATTCTTATACTTTAAGATAATATTTTTTAAGATATTTTTTTATGCATCCAACTGATTTTGAAAATTTTCAGTTTCTCGGTAAACTTTCTCATTAGTACACAAAATTATTTACAACACACTCCACGTTAGCAAATCTTTACCATCATGTTTATTTTTAACGATTGAACGCTGCCAGCATGCAACAGAGTTTGCAAACCAAGCATGCAACCAATTTGCAAATCTAAGCATGCAAACTTAGTTTGCAAAACGGAGCATACAAACTGAGCTTGCAAATTGAACACACAAACTAAGCATATAGCAAAATCGATGCAAAATGAGTTTGCGGCAAATGCTAATTGAGTTCGATTAACATGTATTTTGCATACTAAGTTTGTGAATTCACAAATACAAAAAAATTAGAATCTGAGTTGTAACTCAGTCTTTAACCTTTTTGATTTTGAAGGTATAAGTTTTTATCGAGTGTTTATATTAAATGCAGGAACTTGAAGAAGGACGCTTTGGCTTGTTGTATTGGATGTTGAAAAATATTCAAAACCATTAGAGTTTGGAGTGGATGATCAGGAATGGTTAGGTTAATCGTAAGTTAAACTTTAAGTGTATTTTGAAAAAAAAATTGAAGCTTATGTTGTAATAATATCTGAATATATGACATTGTTGTATTTTAGACACGTAAGTAATTATTTATGATATATTATACAACATTTGCAGAGTGTATAAACTTTTCATTGAATATGTATGATGAATTATTTGTGACATGGAAACCATTATTTGCAGAGTGTTTATATTTAAACTTTGCGTTTAAGTTTTGGTATATATATGTGTGTTACTAAATAATGGATTTCCAACACTTATAAGCGTTACCGTATATTTCTGTACCAACACTTATAAGTGTTACCGTATATTTCGTTACCAACACTTATAAGCGTTACCGTATATTTCTATACTAACACTTATAAGTGTTACTGTATATTTCGTTACCAACACTTATAAGCGTTACCATATATTTAGGTACCGACATTTATAAGTGTTACCGTATATTTCGTTACCAACACTTATAAGCGTTAGCATATGTTTAGGTACCAACATTTATAAGTGTTAGTAATATGTACGTTTGTAACACTTATAAGTGTCACAAATTTGGCCGCTTCATTCCTCACAGTCCATTACTAATACTCAAAAAGTGTTACTGAAATTATTTGTAACACTTATAAATGTTAGATTTTCCTGTTTTGGTGTAGTAAGAACAAGAAAGAAGCAAAATAACAAGAGGCTTATGAAGCCATTTTTATTTCATATAACTTTGAGCTTACAACTTGAGTAACACTTATAAATGGATTCGTATCAACGTCGTCTACAAGATGAAATTGGATTGGCATTTATATAAAGCTGAATTTCATTTTCAAATAAAAGATGAATATTTATACGCTCAGAAGCACTAAAATATTTTTTTATGTAGTCAAATTTATATTGTGAAGTGAATTGAATTTATTGATTGTGTTCGATAAATTTAATTGACATCTGAATTAACTGATAGAATTTGGATTGACAGTTAAATTGAAGTGGAATTTAATGGCCAGTTTGATACTTGATATTGAAACGAGATCAAATAAGATTAGAATGGAATTAAAATGAGGAAAATACAAGGTTATTAAAGTAGTTTGACTAGATTCTTAAGCCTATGTCCAGCAATTTTATTTTGACTTACTTTTACAAATTCGATCAAATTACAATGATTTCAGCACTTGAAATTATTTAATATCTAAAATGACAAAGTCTCCTTGCAAAAAGCCAAATCAATCCTAAAGTCGTTTTTCTCAGTGCAATAGGATGTCTGTTTATGGTTGAACAAATAAACAATTAGATCCGTATTTCCAACCATGAGGAATTAGTCAAAATCAACAACTTTGATATGTAAAACCGTTCAGAGCCAACTAGTTTTAGTCACTGATGAATGATTTTGCGTGCTAATTTTTAAACTCTCTCCATATTTGGTGTTTTACTGTGTTAAATAAACGTTTATGATTAATTTCTAACATATTTATTTAGTAAATGGTTAAAATTTAAAAATTAACATAGAATTTCATAAGACAACGGATCGTTAAAATGAAACCAAAGAATTATTTTTCAACTCTGGTTAGCTTAATATTAAATTATTTTGTTTCTTATCTCTGTTTACCAAGTCGCTGATGTGTCCTCGATTCAGCCACCCAATGGATATAATTAATAATTAATCCAAATCTGACCGTCAACCTGGAATGATCTATTCCGTTAACAAACATGTAGGGTTTTGTTTACCACCTATATAAAATCTCACAACTTTTGACCGAATCACCTTTTTATGCTCGCAGACGGTTTCAAATCAGGTTAAGATTTTTTGATTTTTGTTTTCCTTTTCCGTTTTCATGAATTACTCGTACCGTGAATGAAAACTAGTGAATTGATGATCCTTTCCGCCAATTATCGACTTTGATTATGCTATGCGCGATTCATTTCTCGTCGAAGAAATCAAGCCATTAGTTTTGATCCTATTTTCGTTCATTCGTTTTCAGATCATTGATATTTTTACTTTTTTTATTGAAATTGCAAGACAATAAAGTGGCCGGTGATGAAAAAACAAAGGCTTGTTTCTCAATACATTCGCAGTGGCCGCCTAAGGGCTTTCGCCTCGTCAGGTTTGAGAGCTCATGCTGTTAATTCCTTCCTTGGATGTCTGAGGCTATTTTGAAAATTTATTTTGGTTTCATTAGTTGTTGTTTTTATCTAATTTTGGGTTCTTAGTCATTAATGTTTTCATTCTTTTGGATACTTGAGTAATTAGGCGTTATTGATAATTTTGCCGGGGTAACTATAATTTACTATCGGTAACCTCTTTTCCTCGTCGCTGATAAAATGGTCCTACTCGGCGCTCTATTAGCTCTGATCTCGTCTGAGTGAAAGTTCTTATACTGTTAGCATGTACTTTTCTTATCATGTTTACAGGTCCTATTTTATTAATTTTGTACGCCGACATTTGCATATTGCTGCAATTTTAATGGCTTTTGATATGCTGTACTTTAACGTTTTGTAATGAACTACTGTTATGAAATCTCAACTTGTATTGGGAAGAAGTGGATTCAAAATATAGGAGATGCAAACAGCGACAGGCACATAACATCCGTATACTAATTATTATGAATGGGTTATCGATATTTTTGTGCGTTCTTTTTCTTTTTTGTGCAATGCGTTTCGCTTGTAAGTGCAACTTTGAAACCTTACGTGTAAGATTTCTTCATTGGATATGCTGGGAAGACAATGTTTTAAATCCTGTGGAAGATGGTGGTTAGTAGGATATGGTTTAAATTAATTTTACGGAATTAAGCAATTGAACTATTCTTTGTTTCGAATATTGTTTTTTCTTGGATTTCGAATTTTGAATTTCACGTTGGTAATGTTATTTAGATTTATGCAATCGTACGAATTCAATCCAAATTTTATGATTTTGAAGTTGCATAGGCGTGTATTGTTGCAGTAGCAAAAGGATAGTTGCAGTTATAAGAGCTTTGCTTTCTTGCACATTTAGTTTTACCTTTGTCAACTTCTTGCCGTAGTTATAGTTTTACTTGAACAATTTGTTCAAATTGAATGTTTGGTAGAATTACTTTATGACAGTATATGTTTTTTGTTTTTTTAGTACTTTTCTAAAGGTTCTTACAGGTGCTTGGTTTAAATAATACAAATCATACAATTCTTGGGAAGAATATACTTAAATTTGTGAGATGTTTTAATTTGATGCTATCAGGGAGCTATTGTTCACAACACCTTGACCAGCCAATCAAAACAAAGAAGCTTTTGCAAAACCATGTTCTGGTTGGCTGGACACATGGAACAAGAGCATAAAGTTTGGTGATTTCTTTCCAAACTATTTAATGGTACAATTTCTCGAAACAAACATTAGCGACTAATGCCGTTTACCAAAACAGTTTTATTCTAACAAATTATCATCACTTACAGGTGTAACACTGTAGCAAGAAGTTGATCGATTATGCAAATAATTTTTAACACGTAATCCATCTAGAGCAATTTTAAGTGATAATTTTTAAATCGTAATCTATATGCAGCTGTTACAGTAATATTATATGTTTTCTACTATAATGGATACCATTCGTTATATTATGGTTTGAAATGTTCTTTTAAAGGCTTAAAAAGAGAGGAAAAATTTAAGCTAACTGAAATATTTTTCTATTCCCTTGTTTTTTCTATCTTCTATGGTTTTAGACCAATATTTTAATTATATTGAACTAAACATATACAATTATTATAGCAGTTGCCTGTAAATTAGGATAAATTGTTATTTAGGATTATATTATGTGTTGAAATTTATTTGTATAGTATATTCTTACATTCTTATGTGTGTTGGTAATTTAGTGGGTTAAACTATTTTGGTAACCATCATCGACCACTAATGTTCAAATGGGAACAGAAAAGCTTAATCCTAAGCCATTCATCTAAATCTTGATGATTGTTCTAGGCAAACGTAACCACGTTGACTATACTTTAGAGGGTCTTGGATTAAAGATTTTAACTTTGCATGAGGTAATAAAACCAGCAGAGTGAGGTTTCTTTTTAAGGATTTGTGATAGAATCATTTTAATGCAAGCTCTTTGGTAATAAGAGCAAAGATTCAAGGTTGAATCTATTAGGGGAGGTCTTCCACGGGTGGATTTGGGTTGAACCTTTAGCGTGTAATTTAGAAAATTAAATTGAAAATGAGCATTCCTTTTAATGCTCATCTTAGGTGTTCATTTATTAAATGTCAGCTTTTTTTAATTGAACGTCTTAGCTTAGTTGTTTAATAAATTAACATTTAATTACAGTTTATTTTAGCAAATTTAAATTAAACATGATGCTAGACGTCGACATCATATTTTAGTGGGTGTTTGGTTTTTCCCCTTAACATCGACATCAGAATTTAACGTGTTTCTTTTTTTGTGCGATTTGTTTCCCTTGTAAGTCTTTGAAACCGTACATTTAAGATTTCTCTTGTTAGTAGGACATGTTTTAAATTAATTTTGCGGAAATGAGCATCTAGTGTATTCTCTGTGTTGAATCTTGTTGTTGAAGAATAATTACTGTTCAGTTTATCTTGAATTTAACATAGGTGATGTGATTCAGATTTCTACAATCGTGCAAATTGGATTAAACTTTTATGAATTTTAAGTTGCATAAGTGTGTATTGCTGCAGTGGTGAAAGAACATGGTTTAAATTAATTTTGCGGAATTAATCAGTTAGTGTATTCTTTGATTTGAGTAATGTTGTTGAAGGGTAATTGCTGTTTGATTAAACTGAAATTTCACGTTGGTTATTTGATTTTGATTTCTACAACCTTACGTATTCTATTCAAGCTTTATGAATTTGAAGTTGCATAGGCGTGTATCCTTGCGGTAGTGAAAGGATAGTTGTTGTTATAAGAGCTTGAACATTAAGTTTTAAATTTGGTAGTATTTAGTTTCACGTTCGGCTTTCAAATTTGTTAACTTCTATCAGTATTATATTTTTACTTGAACAGTTTGTTCAGACTAGTTTGGGTTCGTCCGTGCATGTGTTGTAGAATTACTTTATGACAATTTATGTACATTTTATCAGTACTTCTCTGAAGGTTCATTGAGATATTTGGTTTAAATAATACAAATCATACCATTTTAATGAAGACATGATGTTTTAGTCTGATGCTTGTAGGTTGTGCAAAATTTTGTAAAAAACTATGGTTTGGTTGGTTGGACATATGGGGCAGAGGAACATAAAACCAGTTGATTTCCTTCCAAACTATTTAATGACATAGTTTCTCAAAACAAACATTAGTAATTATATGTTGATTACCAAAACAGTTTTATCCCAATAAATTATTATCATTTACGGGCATAACAAGAAGGTAATGATCAATTATATAAATAATTTTCAACACATAATCTTAACTAGAGCGACTTTTAAGTGATAATTGTTAAATTGTAATTTATACACGGCTGCTACGGTAATAGTATATGTTTTCTTTTATACCATCTGTTATTTTATGATTTGAAATGTTTTTTTAAGGGCTTAAAAGAGAAGAAAAGTAAAAGCTAATTCCAATATTTTGCTATCCCCTTTTATTCATCTTTTCCCTTTTACGGTTTTAAGCCAACATTAATTATATTGAACTAAAAGTATAAAATTACTATAGCAATTGCCTGTAAGTTAGGATTATATTATGTGTTGAAATTTATTTGTATGTTATATCCTTACCTGTTTATGGCTTTGGGCGATAGTTATTTATTTGGTGAAGCTATTTTGGTAACCACCATTAACCGCTAATGTTCATTTAATAAATGATAAAGTAAAAGCATAATCCAAACCCGTTCATCTAAATCGTGATGATTGTTCAGTAAAATCTTCACGTAGGCAAATGTAACCATGTTAAAAACCAAAACTAAGGCTGTACTCTAAAGGCCTTGAATTAAAGTTTTTATTTGTGCATGATGTAATAAAATCCCGTAGAGTGGGGGTTTCTTTTATAAGGATTTGCAATAAGATTATTTTAATGCAAGCTTTTTGGTAATAAGAGCAAAGAAGCAGGGTTGAATTTATTGGGGGAGCTCTTCCACTGATGGATTCAAGTTGAATCTTTAGCATGCAATTTTGAAAATTGAGTTGAACTTCAAAGCTTTAATTTATTGAACGTTTAGCTTAGTCGTTTAATAAATTAACATTCAACTTTAGTTTATTTTAGCAAATATGAATTAAACCAGATGCTAGACGTCGACATCAGATTTTACTAGGCGTTTGGTTGTTTGGCTTTTTTTCCCTTAATTTGAATGTTCGATGCTTTGAATATACACCTTTGATGCTTTGAATATTTAGCATTGATATTTGAAATGGTGTTTTGTCCATGCGTATATTAATTTTCAAACTGACTAGGTGTTAAAAATAAACTTCTGAGTCCTAATATGCATTCTTGTAGCAATTGTAATTTCTAACATTTAATTTTTGAATATCAAAACTTTTGAAATATGATGAAGTGTTATAAATCTTATTTTATAACTTTATTAAACTTCTTTTAATTAATGGCTAAGGTTAACGGTAAGAAACTTGTTTTTAAAATTTGTTTATAAAAGTAATTATTTTGAAGAAATATTTATAATGCGATTAAAAATTGTTTTATCGATAAACAGTTTTTCATTTAATATAAGTTGTTTAAACTTTTTCATATGGGTGTAAATAATTTGAAAAATAATTAATAGCTAATAAAAATAATTCGCATTAAATCATTTTTGGTGAGGCTTAAGCTACACGTTTATAACTTTTGCAAAATTAAACTATACTTTTCATTTCCATTCTCTTATAAATTTTTTAAAACCAAAACAAAATGAACTTAAAACCCATCCAAACTCTTTATAAGCCTACAACACTAACAACTAGCGACTTAAAGCTTGATGGTGTGAAGTATCCAGTCGAAACCAAGTAAGGCTCTGAGCTTAGGCCTACATCGAGAGCAAAAGGAGGTTGGGGTAGGATGTTTTGTTGTTTGCAAGGTTGTGGTAGGAAGTTGAAGCTTGTACTTGGTTGTTAGTTGTTTGCTGGTTGAAGGATGAGCTAACTCGCCATTCGAATGAATATGAAGTGCCAGTATTGTTGTTTAAACTATACTACTATTGCTTGAAATTATATTATAATGCTTGATTTTGATTCTTGCGTTGGAAAGCAACTGACATATGTAAATGATGTAGAAGGACTTGTATGATTTTTGTAATTTTTTGCATAGCATTGAATTTGGTTGGGTTTGGATTGAATTGAACTTGAGTTTGAAAGTCCTTGTAGAAGCACTTAGGAAATGCCTTGTGTTCGGCATTTTGTGTAAAATTTTGTAGAGAGATCCTTAAGGGTTTCTTGCTATGGTTGTGAAGTAATATATGGAGGTTAATTACTGTAAGCAGATTCGATGCTAAAAAGATTGTTAGCATATTGAAAGCAAAACTTTTGATATGTCAAAACTTCTCCCGTTCACAAGTCATTCACATTATTTTGATGCATCATTTTTAAAACACCGTAGTATCTTTGTAAATGCTGTAGTTTCTATTTGAGACTTTAAAATGTTTTTGATATGGCTTTAAATCTATGTATTTTTAATTTTATTAGCAGTCTTTTCTAACTTATACTAGATTATTTTAAAAGCGATTTCGAATTTGTTTGTATTTTTATCATTTAATTATGAATAATTAAAGCAAAAAGTTTATTTTTAAATATAAAAAACATACATTTTCAAGTTTTTAAATATATTATAAATTAGATATTTTTAAGTAATATTTTAAATAAATGTTTTAAACTATATTATAGTATTTTAAAGTATATGTTACGTATATATAGGTTTTAGAAAATTAGTTAATTATTTTATTAAAGTTTATTGTTGATTATGCGAAAATTTAATTCCATAGACAATCGATTTTAGAGTTCGATGGTTGACTAGTCAACTATTGAACTTGATCAAATATAACTTCGAAAGTATCTAAAAGCTTCATGATTACATATGATTTGAGAGCGTCGAGAAGGAGCATTGGTGTAATATTCCGTAAAGTTAATAAAAATATTAATTAAATAAGATAGCACTAAAAATTATTTTTTCGTAAATATTATAATTTATCCATGAAAGTTGTGGCGTGGCTATTTTTTGAACAATTTTTTTGCATAAAGTTTTAAAAGCAGAGCTTAAACGAAATAGTTATTGATGTTTGAAGTTTTCAAATTCAAATTATATTCAATGGAATTCAAATTCAAACAAATAATTAATGCAAAAGTTTAGAATTCATAAATTAACATTATTAAACTTAGAGGTTAAGTAAATGTTAAAATCTTCGTTAGTGTTAATTAACAATTAAGTAACAAAATAAATAAACCAACCACAATTAATATCCTTTTCAAAATACAACGATCGGTCGATCGCTGCGTAGGGCCGGTCGATCCCTGCGTAGGGCCGGTCGATCGCTAGGGCCGGTCGTTCGGTTATCGTTGGTGAGGCTAGAGTTTTCACAACCAAGGATGACTCAGATTATGTTATTATAAACTAGCTTAAACGTGATAGTTTTGTACCTTTCTAGCCACCATAAGTAAGAATTCAGCCCCTCACATTTATTCATAAATTATCCTAGAAACTAAGCGAAGTTTTATCCGCCTCTTTCTTCGAATATTCAAAAATTTATCTGGGGTTTCAGGCAAGAAATTTTAGATGTTTATTATCAATTCTATCCTCCTCCAATTCCTAAATTTCTTAATATAATTCATATACAATTTGGAAAAGATTGAAATAGAGAATAAACTAATCCAAAACGAAGAGCTACGAAACTTTTGTTAGCGGAAATCTTAGTCTTTCTTATTTTAATAATTATATATTATAATTTGGATTTGATATATATCTTATGGAACTTTGTTCATGAAAATATCAAATTAAAACCCAAAAATTTCTCTAAGTGAAATGTCAATTCTTGTGTAACGATCTCAACTATCCTATTACTATAATGGTGGAATTGTATTGTTATACAATTTTATTGTTTTACTTCTCATCATTTTCCTTTGGATCCGATCAAGAGTTTATGAAAAGAAATAAGTTAAGAAATGGTGTGTAAGGTACGGTTATTAGTAGTTTGCATTGTATATTTCCATTGTTTAGATAAAAAATCACATTTTCATTTGCATATGCAGAAGTTGAATACAACATAAAAAGATTTAAATTGTAAATTCTATTAGTGTTGATTCTACTATTTTAGTATAAAATAAGTTTGTTATGGATTCTATTTTTATACAAGTATGTTATCCAAATGAGAATGTTGGATATGTGATATGTTTGTTGATATGGAATTGGACTTGTATAAATTTAAAATATGGTGTAATTTCGCACACTTAGAAATATTTAGGCATGTGATTATATATATATATATATATGCATATAAATAAAGTATAATTGATAGCATAGTAAATAGGTTATTAATTAGTATTAGATCAGTTTAGAAAAGAAGTGAGATAATTATGGATAGTAATATTATGCAATGCGGTGAGTTATATGGGAGTACGTTAGGTGACTAAAAATTATGACCAAGTTATAGAGATGCAAGGTCGGTCAAAAGCACAGAAAGTCTGCCCAACTAATCTAGCTATCAGCAGTGTGACTTTAAGGCTAATGTGAGACGTCACCTATAATAAGTACACATGGAGGGCACGAGGTTAGTCCTAAATTCTATAGGGTAAACTCGCCCAGCTAATGTGGCTACTAATACATACGAATAGTTGAACTAATATAAGACATTTAAATGTAGATAATGAGTCAAAATATATAGAACCTACTTTCGGGGTGATGGTGGTAAGTGGTTGATTGAAGGCCAGCATCCTCCCTCTTTAGAAAGTATTAAATGGTCAAAGTTAGTAGATAGGCACGGTAGCAGATATCTTGGAAAGGGTTTGCTTCAGTTTTGAGGTATTAAGCAGCTATTATAGGGTCCTCCATTTCCATAAAGAAGTATTAAAAATCCTAATGAGATTCTGACGGATGTCAGGTAGATAGTATCGGAAAGGGTCTGCCTTGGGATAGGTACTATACGACAAAAACCTGCCTAAAATGAGTATTAAATGGTTAGAGTCTGCCTAATTCCCGTTGAAAAGTTATTATGTGACTTGGGTACTATCTCTTACAATGTTAGAAGATTATTGGCAATAGATGCATGGTACTGGGATAGGATGCTATAGAGGTCAGGAGACGAGTTGGGTGACGAAGATGTATTTCACGTATCCGATTATATTCCGTTGTGTATTGTAGGCAGTATATTCAGCATTTGTGAGGAAAAGTTATCATAACTGTCCAGTATTGAGTTATTGATGTGTTGTACTCTAATGATGTAATGTGTAAATAACTGTTATAGTTCTTTTTTTATAAAGGCATGTTATTATCTATTGTATATTGTTCCACTGCGATTGTGAGATTCTGTATTGTTGTTTCCTGTTTCTTCTTCTACCTCTTTCTTCTTTTTCTCTTACGATCTAGTATTTCCTGAAAAGTGTACGTGCGATGGATCGAGTAATATGGATCAATGTAATCTAAGCAATGCGAAAATATATGAACTGATAAAACAAAGTAGTAAAGTAAATGAATAAAAATAAGAATAAACACACCAAGAATTTTAACTCTAACTATAAACCCCTCACTTAACCTAGAGGAATAGGTGTACAAACATCTGAGCAGCCGAATAGGATTTTCCGCTTCGACAGCCGAAGAGTGAAAGTGCAGTGTGGATCGTGTAATATGGATATACGATAATGCAGAGTATAATGATGATAATAATGCTGTAAATAATGCGGAATAAAAAGCAGTATAGTAAAATGACACCAGATATTTTTATACTGGTTCGGAGCACCGTCCTACGTCCAGTTCCAGACTCCTTCTGGATTCTACTAAAACAACAACCCTCACTCAACCCGGAGGAACAGGTTTATACACCCCTAAGCAGCCAAACAGGGATCTGAGCAGCAGAATAGGATTTCGCCTCAACAGCCGAAGAGAACTTCACTCGCCTGAGCAGCAGAACAGAACTTCATCTAATACAGAAAATATTTTTGACTAAAGTGTGTTCTAATAACATGGATTTGTCACTTGTAGTACACCCTTCCTATAATCTTCTCCTCGAGTATATATATATATATATATATATATATATATATATATATATTTGAAGTATATGAAGAATTGAAAGATATAGTATTGTTTTAATGCAGAATATTTGAAAGTATGATAGCAAATAGATTTCAGAAAGTTAGAGCAGAGAATAAGATAAATCGATTGTGATTCAGTGATTTGAAATGAAGTTGGAGTTTGTATTTATAAAGGTTAGAAAGCGGCGATTGTTGGTGAAGAGTTTTGATCGAAATGTTGCTTTCGAATCTATTCGTTAAAGGTTCGCAACTCCTCACAACAGTTGTGTCCTTTCAAAAAAATAGCTGTTATAGAAATTCAATCGACTGAGTTATAGAGTCAGTCGACTGATTATTCAAAAGTAATTTGAAAATTTTAAATTCGTATATATTTATGTAACTGTGCATGCTGCACAAAAACTCCAGTATCAGTTGACTGGCTTATCAGGTCGGTCGACTGATCTGGTCATTTTTTTGCAGTTTATACAATTACATATATATATTTCTATAACTTTATATTGCTTTTAATAATTTAAATATGTGCTTATATATTTATAAAATATTTGGTAAATATAGTGATTAAATATATAATCTAGTGTAGACATAATCGAGGAGAGATTTTAACAAATATTGACCTAAGACTTAAAAACAAAATGCCATAGTTGTTGCACCGGTTTTTAAAGTCTCGTCTCCTTGTCTCTTTTTGTCGTAGCAGTCGTCAAATCTGTATGTCGTAGTGATAGCTTCGTATCATGAATCAAAACTGAGTCTCAACATTCTCCCTCTTTTTAATTGATGACAACATGTAAATAGATATAGATTTCGACTTGTATATATATATATATATATATATATATATATATATATATATATATAAAACAGAAATACTTACTCCTTCAGAATCTTTGACGTTCTATATGCTGCATTTTTATTAGTAGCAATAATATTTCTCCTCCTTTGTCATCGAAAAAAGGACTAAGTAAAATGATATTATAATGTGAATGGTAATATGAAATAAAACCAAGAACAATCATCCACACATTTAACATCCTTAGACAAGAGTGTTTTAAAAATAAATAAACTAGAATGGCTATTTAGTACAAGGCATATTAAAAAGCAAATGTCTTGAATGAAAGAAATGAACATTTTAATTCATCGGAGTTTTACCCCTACCACCATCTCCTTCATCACCATCATCATCACTATTAGCTTGATCGTCGTCGGAAGAAGAAGACCATGTGAATACGTGCCCGGATCGTCTATAGTAGCGGTAGATGCACCGGAAGAGCACGATATAGCTTGCCACAATTTGGTGAAAAGTCCTTTGATTTATCGAGCTACTTATCAACTTTGATGATGTTTGATTGAAGAATTTGTTTATTATGGCACATTATATTGATGGCCTCACGTGGTTGAAGACCTTCATTTGGAATTGTAATTTCTTTCTGTTGATAACGAGTCGATGTTTGACGAGATGGTCGGTGAGAAGGCTCGCCTTGTTGTTCTGGTTGGACTTGAGTTGTTTGCCTTTGATTCCATTCTTCAAAAGATATTATATTAGGGGGTCGAGCAACTGGTAATTTCATCAAGGTTAAGGTCCGAGCATTTAAACAACCAATGGTAGAAACTGGTGAATCCGGTTCTGGAGCTTCACAAGCTTTGAGAAGACGCATAATATATTCGTCATGATAAATTATATTCATCCTACCTTTGTTGAAGCTTAAAAACTCGTCAAGTATTAAACGAAGCCAGTTTACTTTGTTGTTCCCAAAAATTGCATATAAAGCTCTAAAATTATTTTTATAGATGAGCTCATAACTTCCGGTTCTAGGAGTTACGGTTTTCATTAGAGCTCGATGAATGATTCGTGCCTTTGGTCGTAATGACATCGATTTTAATTGACGCATATTGTCTTATAAAAACAAATGGCTTAAGTGGTCTCGAACAACCAAATCAACATCAATAGTAGCTAATTCAACACCATCATTTTCTGTTTTTAGAATATGAGTCATGTGGTCTAGAGAAAAGAAGACGGGCTTATGACATACGAGACTCCATATGCAATCTTCTTGATTTGGAACATCTTAGTGACCCAAATTTAAATTAGCGTTGAACAACTTCACCATAATTTGGTTGATTTTGTGTTTATTGTCGTCGATATCAATTAACGACTCTAAATTGCTTCTTCGAGCTAATTCTTGAATGTGACAGGGTAAAAAATCGAGGAATTTGACGAACGAACCTTTGAATATTTTTGAATCTTGCATCCGTCTCCACCTCTTCATTGCGGTGTCATCAATAGCCACCGCTGAATTTGTTCATTCGATGGAGGTTGAGATGAGGAGGAGGCTTGACATTTATGTTTTGGAGCCATTTGATTTTGATTTTGAGGAAAAAATTGGTGTTTTGGAGAGCTTAGGGTTTTGAAAACTTTGAAAAAGAGAAGGGAGAAGGTAAAGTGAAAGATAAATGGGTAAAGGTGTAGGTGAAAAGGTAAAAAGTTTCAGATCTATGGCTCGGTCGACTGTTGCAGGGTGTCAGTCGACTGAAGCTGAAGGTTGATAATATTCAACTTTTTGGTCCAGTCGACCGAGTCTCTGTAACAGTCGACTGGGCCTGTTACATGAAATTTTATATTACAGCGTCAGTCGACTGGCTCAAGGCTTCAGTCGAATGAAGTTGAAGGTTGATAATATTCGACCTTCTGGTCCAGTCGACTAAGGCTCCGCAACAGTCGACTGACCGTGTATATATAAAAAAAATTGCAGTGTAAATCGACTGATTTTCAGATCCAGTCGACCGACCTGTAGCATTTTACACAATGAATTTTTTATATGATGAAAATTGTGTATATTTTATTTATATTGTTAATTCTACTTATATAAATAATTTTATTTTACCGAATGATATAGATTTATTTTGCTGTTAAACGTGAATATTTTTTATATACGAGTTGTCGTTTATTGCACCGAAAATAATTTTATTTCAAATATAAACGTACACATATATAGAAAATTTATTTAAAAATACAACAAAAAATGATTAAACAGTATGATTGTTTCTTAGGACTCGGTGTCTTGGATTCTTTCTGTTGCTTACAACGAACATTCGAAGCTTCTTTGCGATCCCATGAATTTGGTGAGTATGGTGGTCACGGAGGAGACGAAGTCGAAGGGTGTCTGATAGGCGAAACAACATTTTCGTCTATCGGTGTGACGACGCCCCGCAGAATTTCATCACTATACGCTCGATTATACTATACGTCTGGAGTTTATTTTATGTTCGTAATACATCTCCCATTGTAGCATTAGAGATTCCTGCTGATAATGGTGGAGATCGTCGATATTTTATTTTGTGTTTGGGGAAATATCAACGATCTTCTTTCCCTTTTTCTTGTCCGGAGTATTTCCGGTGTGGTAGACAGATGATGGTGAACCTTTATGGTCCGGAGTTTTTGGTGAGTTGGTCGAGGCAATAATTTCGATAGAGTTGATTGTAGAGGAAATTGACATTATTTTAAAAATTGCTGTTAATCAATGTTTACTTCAGAGAATCAGATGATATCTTTATTTTGTTTTGAGTGCATAAGAAAAGGAATATGCACCTATTTATAGATTTAGTTTAGAAAAAAATAGGAAACTAATTGGTGGATTGTATTAATTATAGCCTAAGAGTATGTAGAGACATTGGTTTTTTGTTGGCTGAGCTAATTTGAACAGTTATAATATTTATAAAATTAGTAATATAAATTATAAAGTTAACCGTGACATATAATGTAATATAAAATACTTGTTACTATATAATAAAACGACAATAAGAGACTAGAATAGAAAACATTAATAGCTCAGGTGGTTAAGATACTTGACCTATTCACAATAGGTCATAGTGAATAGGCCATGAGTTTGAGTCTCAGCATGGTCAGAATTTCAAATTTTTCGTAAAAATTTTATTTTTTGACTTTTTTGTTTAAATTTTTTATATTTTTATTTATATATCCTTACTAGAAATTATGCCGAGCTCATGTCGTAATTTTATAAACGTATTCTTTAATAGTGGTTTAGTAAAAATATCGTCTAACTGATTTTCTGATGGTACGTAGTCCAGATTTATTGTATCATTTTCTATATTATCACGTATAAATGGTGTCTTATATCTATATGTTTAGTTCTCGAGTGATTTACTGGATTTTTGGATAAATTTATTGCACTAGAATTATCGCAGTAAATTATTGATTTTGATAGGTTGATTCCAAAATCTTTAAGTATCTGTTGCATATAAATTATTTGTGTGCAAGCTAGTGCTGCAGAAATATATTATGCTTCACAGGTTGATAGCGACACACAATTTTGTTTCTTACTAAACCATAATATTAACGATTTACCAATGAAATGACACGTACCACTTGTACTTTTTCTATCTTTTCGTGATCCTCCGATTCAGCGTCGCTGTATGATACTAATTCGAACGAACACTTTTATGGATAGAAAAGTCCAAAATTTGTAGTTTTACTAAGATGGCGTAGTATACGTTTTACAGCACGTAGATGTGATTCTTTCGGGTCTGCTTGAAATCGTGCACATAAGCATACACTCATCATAATATTTGGTCAACTTGCTGTTAAATAAAGTAGTGATCCTATCATACTACGATATAATTTGTGGTCTACACTTCTGTCGTTTTCATCTTTATCAAGATGTGCTGTTGTACTCATAGTAGTAGGTTTGGCAGAAGTGTTTCCATTCCAAAACATTTAATAAGATTATTACAATATTTTTCTTGATTAATAAATATTCCATTTGAAACTTATTTAATTTGTAGTCCTAGAAAATATGATAATTCTCCCATATGAGACATTTCAAATTCTCTAGTCATTATTTCAAAAAATTCTTTACATAATTCATTATTAGTTGAGCCAAATATAATGTCATCAACATATATTTGAACTATTAATACATCATTTTTAGAATGTTTTATAAATAATGTTTGATCTACTTTTCCTATTTCGGATCCAGAATTAATTAGATAGCTTTTAAGACGTTCATACCAAGCACGTGGTGCATACTTTAATCCATATGAAGCTTTCTTAAGTTTATATACATGATCTGGATATTTTTCATGAATAAATAGAGGAGGTTGTTCAACATAAACATTTTCTTTAATATAACCATTTAAAAATGCACTTTAACATCCATTTGATAAAGTTTAAAATTATTAAAACACGCGTATGCCAATAAGATTCGTATTGCGTCTAATCTAGCAACTGGAGCAAATGTTTCTTCGTAGTCTATTCCTTCTTTCTTGTTATATCCTTATGCTACTAGTCTTGCTTTATTTCCAGTTATATTTCCTAATTCATCTGCTTTATTTTTATAAACCCATTTAGTTCCTATAACCGTCTGATCGGTCGGTCTGGGCATTAGTTCCCAAACTTCATTTCGTTCAAACTGATTTAATTCTTCTTGCATAGCAATAATCCTATTTTCATGATGCTTCTTTAGTATTTTTAGGTTTTATAGTAGAGATAAAAGCTACATTACTCATTTAATTTAATTGACTTCTTATTAGAACATTTGAATTTATTTCTCCAATTATATTTTCTGAAGGATGATTTCATAAAACTCTTCAAGGAGATCTTATTGTGTTAGTAGTATTTCTATTTTCTAAATTACAAACAATGTTTTCATCTTCTCTAGATAAACGATATCATCGTCGTCTCTCGAATTCTTTATTATTGTTTTTGTTTTATTAAGTAAGTCATTGTCATTAATTGTAGTAGAACCAAGTTTAGCATTTTCGTCAAAAGATACACAGAGTGATTCTTCGATAGTATTTGTTCGTTTATTAAAAATTCGATAAGCTTTACTTTGATTCGAATATCCAAGAAATATTTCTTCGTCGCATTTTGAATCGAAGTTGCCAAGCTGATCTTTAGTATTTACATAAACCATTTTGATCCAAATATTTTAAAATAAGATATGTTTGGTTTTCTACCGTTAAGAAGTTTGTAAGGAGTATTTTTGGTGAGAGATCTAATAGAAACACGATTCAAAACATAACAAGCAGTTGCAACAGCTTCTGCCCAAAATTGTTTTGATAATGTGCTTTCGTTTAGTAAAGTTCTTGCACATTCTTGTAGAGTTCGATTCTTTCGTTCTGCAACTCCATTTTGTTGTGGAGTTCTAGGAAATGAAAAGTTATGAAATATTCCTTTCTTTTTACAATAGTTATCAAATTGTATATTTTAAAATTCACCTCCGTGATAACTTCTAATATTTTTAATTTTAATACCTTTTAAATTTTGAATTTGTTTAACAAATATTTTGAAATTTTCAAAGGATCTCTTTTATTTTTCATAAAAGTAGTCCATGTATATCTAGAAGAATCATCAACTATTACAAATATGTATTTATTATGATTTATGGATTGAATTTGGGTAGGGCCAAATAAATCTATATGAAGCAATTCGAGCGGTTGTAATGTCGAGATAGCTTTCTTAGATTTAAACGAGGATTTAGTTAGTTTACCTAATTGACATGAGTCACATATATCATTGACTTTAAAATTCATATTTGGTAATCTTTTACAAGATTATTTTTAGAAATTTTACTTATATTTTTGAAATTGATATGACAAAATCTTTTATGCCATATCCATGGTTCATTTTCTTTAGCTATTAAACATAAATCTGAGTTATGATTAACTTTCATATTTAAAACGTAAATGTTTTTATCTCTATTTCCCTCGAGAATAAGATTTTGATTATAATCAAGAATACTACACTCACTTTCAGAAAATGATATTTTAAATCCTTTATTGCATAACTGACTTATACTTAAACATTTGTAATTAGAGGTAAATTAGATGTACCGTAATTGCTCACATTGCCTTTGCCGATGATATATCCCTTGAAATTGTCTCCAAAGGTGACAGAACCTCCATTTGAGTATGTAATATTTATCAGCATATCCTTATCTCCTGTTATATGTTTTGAGCAACCACTGTCGAGTATCCATTTTCATCTTTTCTTGAGTGGGACCTGCAAAAAATATGAGATATTATTGGTACCCACCTTTTTAATAGGGTCCTAAGAGTTAGGTCTTAGGAAACCAAACCCAAGAGGGTTTAGTATCCCTTTTATAAATATAATTTTTATTATTATGAACATCTTCTATGAATGAACTAATATACTTCTTTCTTATTAGTTTGTTATTAGTTTTAGGTATCCATATACTTATAGCATTATAAACTAGTCTATTCAAAGACGTGGGTGTTTTATTAAATTTAATTTTTTTCAGATTACTAGATTGTGACTTTTTAGCTTTCTTCTTATATCCTAAACCATGTTTATTACTAACAGATTGTGGATTTTCAATAATCCTAGATAAATTTTCTCTTCCTTTATTAAAGTTTGAAACATTTTTAGTAATTCCATCTAATTTGGTCTTTAGACTTGAATTTTCTAGTTCTACCATTTTAATATTAGTTTTTAAAACATGATTTTCAGAAACATGACTATCATTCTTCTCCTTTTGAGTTTCAATTTCTTGACTCAATAATATAAGTTGAGAATTAACATTAAAGAGAGATTCTTGAGTTTTCTCAAGTTCTTCTTCCAATATTTTCTTCTCATCTTTAAGCATATCTCTTTCGAATTCTGCCTTGTTCTATTTTTCTACAGCTTCTTTATATTTTCTTTTAAGACTTTTTAAAGTATCTAATAATTCAGAATTTATTTCTATCATATCATTAAAAGTAAAATCACTGACCTCATTAGGTTTAGCCATAAAACATACGTTAGCTTGTTCTTTATCGCCATCACTTTCACTTCCCGAAGAAGAGGATGAGGAATCTGAATCATTCCATGTGACTTGAAAGGCTTCTTTTGAATTTGTCCTTCCTTTTATTTTGGTATTCTTTCTTTTGATCTGGACAGTCCTTCTGCATATGCCCCTTTTTGTGACAGTTAAAATATTCCATAACTGATAAAGACGGTGGTTTATTGCTGGTTGAGCTTCTTTTGCCATTATTTCTGTTTCCTTTTATATATTTCAAGAATTTTTTGAAGTTCTTTGCAATAAAAGCTTGGTCGTCTTTGTCTGATTCTGATTCTTCTTGTCCTGCATGAAATGCTATGTTCTTTTTATCTTGAGCGTGAGCTCTTTTTGCCTGCAAATTCACTTCATAGGACATTTGGTTTTCTGTTAATACTTTTGGAGTTATTTTGAAAATATCGTTCGCTTCATCAATGGCGAGAACTTTTCTTTCCCATTCTTCCGTTAAAGAATTAAGGATTTTGGATACGATATCAAAATCTGAATATTTTTCTCCCAGTCCTACAAATGAATGACAGATATCATGAAATCTTGAGTGCATGTCATTTATGGATTCATTTTCTTTCATTCTAAAGTTTCGAAACCGACTCTTGAGCATGGATATTTTGCTTTGTTTAACCTTGTTGGTTCCTTCATGTGTGATTTTGAGTGTACGCTATATTTCGTATGCAGCTTTGCACATGCTAATACGATTAAACTCATTTTTATCTAAGACACAAAACAACATATTCATGGTTTTGCATTAGCCGTGGCATCTAATTTCTATGTATTTGACCAAGTGGAATATTCTTCAATAGTAATAGTATATTCTGTCTGAGTTATATTTCATGATTCAAAACTATTTGCTTGCATATATATTCTCATTTGTGTGGACCAATAGTTATAATTCATGCCATTAAATAATGGTGGACGTGTAGTGGATTGTCCTTCAACAAAGCCAGTGTTAATGCTAGTGCTGGTGTTAGTGTCCATATTATTAGATTATCAGATAACTATGTTACGGTTATATGATGAACTTGCTTTGATACCAAATGAAAGTGAAGTGTGGATCGTGTAATATGGATATACGATAATGCAGAGTATAATGATGATGATAACACCGTAAATAGTGCGGAATAAAAAGCAGTATAGTAAAATGACACCAGAGATTTTTATACTGGTTCGGAGCACCGTCCTAGGTCCAGTCCCAGACTCCTTCTGGAATTTCACTAAAACAACAATCCTCACTTAACCCGGAGGAATAGGTTTATACACCCCTGAGCATCCGAACGGGGACCTGAGCAGCAGAATAGGATTTCGCCTCAGTATCTGAAGAGGACTTCACTCTTCTGAGCAGCAGAATAGGACTTCAACTAATACAGAAAATAGTTTTGACTAATGTGTGTTCTGATAACACGGATTTGTCACTTGTAGTAGACCCTTCCTATAATCTTCTCCTCGAGTATAACTATATATATATATATATATATACACACACACACATATATTTGAAGGATATGAAGAATTCAAAGGTATAGTATTGCTTTAATGTAGAATATTTGAAAGTATGATAGCAAATATATTTTAGAAAGTTAGATTAGAGAAGAAGAGAAATCGATGGTGATTCAGTGATTTGAAATGAAGTTGGAGTTTGTATTTATACAGGTTAGAAAGCAGCGAATATTGGTGAAGAGTTTTGATCGAAGTGTTGCATCCAAATCTATTCGTTAAAGGTTCGCAACTCTTCACAAAAGTCGCGTCCTTTCAAAAAAATAGCCGTTATAGAAATTCAGTCGACTGAGCTATAGATTCAGTCGACTGATGATTCAAAAGTAACTTGAAAATTCTAAATTCTTATATATATGTAACAGTGCATGCTGCACAAAAACTCCAGTGTCAGTCGACTGGCTTAGCAGGTCAATCGACTGACCTGGTCATTTTTATGCAGTTTGCACGATTACATATATATATTTATTTCATAACTTTATATTGCTTTTAATAATTTAAATGTGTGCTTATATATTTATAAAATATTTAGTAAATATAGCAATTAAATATATAAGCTAGTGTAGACATAATCGAGGAGAGATTTTAACAAATATTGACCTAAGACTTAAAAACAAAATACCATAGTTGATGCACTGGTTTTTAAAGTCTCGTCTCCTTGTCTCTTTTTGTCGTAGCAGTCATCAAATCTATATGTCGTAGTGATAGCTTCGTGTTATGAATCAAAACCAAGTCTCAACAAAGTGGATTTTCTGCCTGAGCAACCGAACAGGACTTCTACTTGATATAGAAAACTTTGTTGACCAGTATGTTCTTGATAACACAGATATGTCTTGAAAATACACCCTTCCTATAATCAAATCATCAAGAGTATTTGTGTGTGTATTGATTGAAAGGAAGATAATCACTTAGAATCGAAGTATGTATAGATTGACTCAAAGATTCAAGCGATATAGAGTTTGTGATTGCTTTGAATTGCAAAAGAATGTAGAGCAAGAATAGATTTAGAGAATAAAGCATGAATTCATTGTTTGTGTAATGAATCAAAACATGTTTATATAGATGTAATTATTCATGAAGGATCTCAATCAAAATTTGCATCCGTTCCTCTTGAAATTGGATTGAAAACCTTTCATGAATGATCGTGTCTTTTCATAAAAATAGCCGTTATTTTTCGTTCAGACAACTGACTCAGAAGTGCCAGTCGACTGAATTTCAAAAGTGTCCATGTTTGTGCAAATATCTGTGCACTGACATAGGTCAGTCGACTAGCTGACCTGAGTCAGTCGACTGACCTGTGCTGTATTTCACAATTCAAACTAAAAAGTTTATATTTGAATTTAAAACCATTTGTGTGTGTGTGACTACTTGAGAAATGATTTTAACAATATTTTCACATAACTAAGACTCAAAATGGTGATAAATATAAGTATTATATTCTGAATTGAAATCTTGTCTTATTTGTAGTTCCATTCTTTTTTTTGTCGCCATGTTACACCATCTTGTTATCTATGTTCGTCAATAGTCGTTGAAGTTCTTCTTCATGAATCAAAAACCATGATTCAACATTCTCCATCTTTTTGATTGATGACAACATATATATATATTTGACGGAGTAAAAATAATATATAATACGCTATATAATACGAGTTATACAATATTAGTTTTCTCCCCCTGAATGTATGGCAATGATTTATCTGCAAAAAGTTGTTAGTAAACGCAATAATTTCTCCTCCTTTGTCATCGACAAAAAGTAATACTTAGAGATAACCAATACAACATAATCACATACATGTGCAAACAAATAAGACAACATCATCACCAAGTTCATACACCGCATCACAATTTCACAATACATTACATGGTCATAGTCATTCGAATTTAAACAGACATCAAAGCATATCACGAACGTAGTTTTGAAGAAGCATAAATAGATAAACAAGGTTAAACAAGATTGTTTTTGTATGAGTGGAGAGAACGCCAAAAAGACCAGATGCCAACTAACTCTGTATCCCAATTAAAGGGATCTTTCTCTTCTAGTTGAGCCAGTTGGTTCCCTTTATCAAAGTCACGAGATGTTCCGACAGTGCCACTTGTGCTGGAGCTTGTGGCTTCGGAAGTAGACCATGAGAAATATGGAGCCAGCCTTTTACACGGGTCCAAATGTGAAGTGTCGGTAGAAGAAGTTGCACAAGAAATTGCTTTCCATAAAGTTGTGAAAACCCCTTAATCTTGTCAAGCTTCTTATCCATTTATTGAGGCAAGAGTGAAGAATGAGTCGGTTTTGCGCGAGCAAATCAATAGCTTCTCTTGAAGTTTGGCAATAACCGGACGACGAATGACTTCTTCTTCGGATTGTTCAGGTTGATGTGGTTGAGAAGAAGATTGTTCGGCAATGTGGATTCCTTGTTGCCTTTGATGTTGTGTTGCTTGCCAATCTTGAAATGTAATAAAGGGTTCCAGATGTTCGGGGAGTTGCATGAGTCTTATGGTACGAATATTGTATAATACGACTTTTGAGAATTCGCATTCGGGGCATTATATACCAAAATCTTGTAAAAGGCGCATTATATATTCACCAAAGTAAATCACATTCGGTTTTCCTTGGTTAAAACTTACGAATCCGTCCATAAGAAGTTGAGTCCAATTTACACTCAAATTTTCCCAAATAGCATATTTTTGTCACCAGTCATATGTTTTGAGCAACAGTGTCGAGTACCCATTTTCCTCTCTTTTTAAGTGGGACCTGCAAGAAAATAAAGAACAACATTGGTACCCACTTTTTAATAGGGTCCTAAGAGTTAGATCTTAGGAAACCAAACCCAAAAGGGTTTAGTATCCCTTTTGAAAATATAATTATTTTCTATATGCACAGATTCAAAAAATGAATTTATATATTTCTTCTTAATCAAACTATTGTTTGTTTTAGGAATCCATATTTTTATAGTTTATAGATTGGACTTCCCTTTTAAAAGTTCTTTTGTAGTCTTAGGTTTTGAATTATTTCTCCTTTTATTTTTATTTTTAGGTGGAGCTTTTGATTTCTTAACATAACCTAATCCCTTCTTATTTGAAGCAGGTTGAGAATTTTCAATAATGTTGGAAATTTTTTCTCTCCCTTTATTAAAATAGGAAATATTTTTAGTAATGTCATCAAGCTTAGTTTTGAGACTAGTGTTATCTAACTCAACAATTTTGATTTTTGTTTTTAACTCATTATTCTCAGAAGCTAGAGCATCATTCTTTTCTTTTTTAGCTTTTATTTCTTGACTTAATAGAGCGAGTTGAGAATTGTCAGAGCTTGAATCTTGAATTTTCTCAAGTTCTTCTTCTAATATTTTCTTCTCGTCTTTATGCATATCTCTTTCGAATTCTACCTTGTTCTGATTTACCAGCGCTTCCTTATATTTTCTTTTGAGACTTTTTAAAGTGTCTAGAAGTTATGAATTTATTTCTGTCATATCATCAAAAGTTATATCACTAACATCATTATCTTTTGCCATGAAGCATACGTTCGCTTGTTCATTATCCCTATCGCTTTCGCTTTCTGAAGATGAAGAATCTGAGTCATCCCATGTTACTGAAAAAGCTTTTCTCTTGCACTTGTGCTTATTTTTGTTGTTGTATGCTTTCTTCTGTTCTGGAAAATCTTTTTGTATGTATCCCTTTTTGTGGCAGTTGAAACTTTCTATTGCTGAGGTTGATGGTTTATTGTAATTGTTATTAAAGCTTCGTTTTCCATTACACTTGTTCCTTTTTCTATATTTCAAAAACTTTTTAAAGTTTTTGGCAGTAAATGCTAGATCTTCCTCATATGAATCTTTGACTTCTTCTTCAACATGAAAAGCTATGTTCTTCTTGTCTTGTGCTTGTACTCTTTTAGCCTGCAAATTTACTTTATAGGACATTAGATTTCATATTAACTCTTTTTGTTTCATGGTAAAAAGGTTATTAACTTCTTCAATAGCTTAGACTTTTCTTTCTCATTCATCCGTTAAAGAGTTAAGGATTTTCGACACAATATCAAAGTCGGAATATATTCCTCCCAGCCCTAATAAAGAATGATGAATATCTTGAAATCTGAAGTACATATGATTTATAGATTCATCTTTCTTCATCCTAAAATTTTGAAATTGATTCTTAAGAATAGATATTTTACTTTATTTAATCTTGTTAGTACCTTCATGAGTGACTTTAGTGTTCTCCATGTTTCATAGGCAATGTTGCACATACTAACACGATTAAAATCATTTTTATTTAAAGCACAAAATAACAAGTTCATGGCTTTGCCATTTGAAGCAGCATATAGTTTTTGTATGTTTGACCATGTTGAATATTCAGTTGTGGGTATGTGATACTCTGATTGTGTATTGTTCCATGAATCAAAAGTATTTGCTTGCATATATATATATATATATATATATATATATATATATATAGACACACACACACACATTCGTGTAACCCAATAGTTATAATTCGTGCTATTAAACAATGGAGGTCATACAGTGGATTGACCTTCTATAAAACTGGTGTTAGTGTTACTATCCATATTACTAAGATATCAAATAACTGTGTGGCAGTTATAGGATGACCTAAATCTCTAATACCAAATGAAAAGTGTACATGGAGTGGATCGTGTAATATAGATCAATATAATCTAAGCATGCGGAAATATATGAACTGATAAAAGATAGTAGTAAAGTAAATGATTAGAAATAAGAATAAGCACACCAGGAATTTTATACTGGTTTGAACATTTGGTTCTTCGTCCAGTCCTAGAATACACTCTGGATTTAACTATAACTATAAACCCCTCACTTAACCTGGAGGAATAGTTATACAAACAGCTGAGCAGCCGAACATGATTTTCCGCCTCAGCAGCCGAAGAGGACTTTCTGCCTGAGCAAACGAACAGGACTTCTACTTGATACAAAAAACTTTATTGACTAGTATGTTCTTGATAACACAGATATGTCTTGAAAGTACACCCTTCCTGTAATCAAATCATTAAGAGTATTTGTGTCTGTATTGATTGAAAGGAAGATAATCACTTAGAATCGAAGTATGTATAAATTAACTCGAAGATTCAAGCGATATAGAGTCTGTGATTGCTTTGAATTGCAAAAGAATATAGAGCAAGAATCGTTTTGAGAATTGAGCAAGAATTACTTGTTTGTGTAATGAATCAAAATATGTTTATATAGAGGATATATAGATGCAATTATTCATGAAGGATCTCAATCAAAAGTTGCACCTGTTTCTCTTGAAATTGGATTGGAAACCCTTCGCAAATGATCATGTCTTTTTAGAAAATAGCCGTTTTTTTCATTCAGTCAACTGACTCAGAAGTGCCAGTAAAATGAATTTCAAAAGTGTGCATGTATGTGTAAATATCTGTGCACTGGCATAGGTCAGTCGACTGGCTGATCTGAGTCGACTGGCTGATCTGAGTCGACTGACCTGTGCTATATTGCACAGATCAAACTAAATTTTTTATATTTGAATTCAAAACCATTTGTGTATATGTGACTACTTGAGGAATGATTTTAACAATATTTTCACATAATCGAGACTCAAAATCGTGATAAATATACATACTATATTCTGAATTGAAATCGCTTCTTGTTTGTAGTTCCATTCTATTTTTGTCGCCACGTTACACCATCTTGTAATCTATGTTCGTCAATAGTCGTTGAAGTTCTTCGTCATGAATCAAAAACCATGATTCAATATTTCCGGCATTTGATTACTGAGCATGTAATACAGTAAATGTATTGATGTGCATGTAAATATGCATATTTTTACCACCATATTTAATCTATTTGAATTAAATAAATGATCATATCGGGTATTTTTACTTGTTTAAACCAAAAATTCAAATTATTCCAAATTGTCACATATTCATCTTCATATATGGGCAAAACGGTCATTTGTGTGCATATATTTCTTTGAGAAAAATTAATTGAAAATTTGTATATATTTTTGTAGGAATTTGATCTCAAGTAGAAGTGGTTTCATGAAGATATGCATGCACAAAATTAATACAAAGGAATGAAGATGGAAATAATTCAAAGTGAAGAACATGGAGGACCCCACCTACCCGCCTACCTTAATGTACAAACTAAAGGCTAATGCACATGCTTTTGGAGTTAATGGCTTCATGTACACTTAATGGGGGATTAAGACATGTTAATGATTACTTGGCCTCCACACTTCCTAAGGGGCATTTTGGGCATTCCCCAAAAAATGAATTAGGGTTTTAACACTTGTATAAATACCCCTTATGTTTCATGTAACATCTCTTCTCTTAGTCTCTCTTAGGCTTCCTTCTCTTTAGTTTTAATTTATAAAATAAAAGAAAGCTCTCTTTCTTTCCATGGCTACTTAGCCATTTCTTCTCTTATGTAATTCTTTTTTTACGCAATGTTAATTATTGTTTCTTTTTAATTACATGTTCATTTCCTTTTATGCAAGTAGTGTAGATTTTCCTTTATGCAATTAGAATAGTTTTCCATTTCACTTTGCTCTCTTTTCATTTTCTTTTTCTCTCATGTTGCAAGCTACATTTGTTCATATGATAACAAATATGAGAGGCTAAACCCCTTCAATTTAGGGGTAATGAAGCTCTCTAATCATGTAGCTTCAACTTAATTTGATGTTTATGCTCTCTTTTTATGCTTAATGAGAATGATTGAAGTGGTTTAATGATGTTGTTCAGCTTTGAATTTGATAGTCTATGTTGTTCATAACAAATAGGCTATGCTTAAACAAACAAAACACAAATTGCCTCTTCATCTGCATATGATTATGGCAAAGAAGTGATTGTTGAAATTAAAATTTGATGGCTTATATTTCTAATTAATAGTTAATAGGCCATGCTTAAAATAGATTTTGCTTTCAACTTAGTTGTCATAATGAGATTTAAAAGTGTATTAGTGGTTGTGTTATAGTTTGATGGTTTATATTGAGCTAATTAATAGCACAAATATACCATACTTATGATAAGCACATCAACTAATTCACTAATGACAAGAAAAGAGAGATCATAACATCATTTTGTTGATTTATGTGATTTAGAGAGTGGAAATTGCCTCTAAATTGTCATTTAACTCTCATATTTTTATCTATTTTTCTTTTGCTAGTTTTTGTTAGTTTCTTACATTTTTAGCTAATCACACTTTCAAGTTTGGTTAATTTGATTGAATAGAATTTTAAAATCATCAATTCCCTGTGGATCGACCCGTATTCGCCACGTGGTACATTCGTACACCATGCGCTTGCGGTTATTTTTAAATTTAAATTCGTTCGACGGTTTTCTAAACCGATAGAACTTCCGTCGACGAACAAGTTTTTGGCGCCGTTGCCGAGGAATTTGTTTTGATTTTAATTTTCTATTCTTCGAATTATGTTTCATTTGATTTAATTTTGTGTGTTTAAAAAAAAAATTGTGTTTGTTTGTGCGATTTTTGCGTGCGTTGTGTTGTGTGCTTGACTTTCTTGTTTTCTTTTCATTTGCATATTAAAAAAAAATTTACACAACTTCAATTGAAAAAGAAAAAAAATCAGTCCATTGCTCTTTCACAATTTATATTTTACATTGTCATTTGTACACACACACACACACACACACACACACACACACACATATATATATATATATCATCCTCCTTTCACTGTTACAGTTTTTTTTTCTTTCTCTCTGTTCACATTATTTGCATTTTCTGTTCTTCTCACAGTCCTGATCAACATTCATCCCCTCTGCATTAAAACTGTGCAACATCATAGTGCACAGAACCACAGTTCAACTTCTAACATCCACATCTCCAACCTTCGTCCCACAAACCATACACTGTCAACCTTCACTTCCTTCAACATCCAAGCCAACCCTGCTTATATACATTTCAAACATACTCCAAAGCTTCCACTCCTCGACATCAAACCATCCACGATATTATTCACTGCAGCAGCACAGTGCCACCACCCCATAGACACTGCCACTTCCCTTCACATCTACAGTTTCCTCCAAAGCACACAATTCAGTGCATCACCATTCTTGCCTTTCATTTCCCATACATACTCAACATCCACCACTTCATTTACTGCCTTCCTATCTGACTGCCATCATCCACCTGAAACTTCAATCTTCCACAACATTTCACAAACAACGACAACCCGCCAACCCAGAAAACTGGTCAACAGTCAACACATCTCAAACTTTTCCTCCATCGAAATTATCCATCATCACTTCTCTTCCTAGTCCTGATCGAACAAGACGTCACTCACAGTTACCACACTTCTGGTATCACCTGGACTGCACTACTTCACCAACTCAACATCTTTCACTAACTCAACATCTTTCACTAACTTAACAACATCCATAACTCCTCTACTGCAACCATCCTCTACAATACAAATAACATTCATTGTATCACCAAGTAGTCACACTGCTGACCATCTCCTCTGCCTGCAAGTACATACCACATCAATACATCGACACCACCAAGATAACGATTGCTCTGTACATTGAAAACCACTGCAACAACCACTACAGTGACCGCCCCGAATTCCTCCAACCTGAACCTCACTGCTCTCCTACCATTAACTTCCTAATCGTGATTTTCAGCAACTCACAAACCCGTTAAAATTCCAAATTCAATCAAATCATCCTCTGCCGCGACATCGACATTGACCACCTCCGCCAATTCCTCTCGAACATATCCAATCGCCTGTAAAAAATCGCAACCCGAACATCAGCCTATTCATAATCCCCTCTAACCGCGATTCAATAACCCAAAACCACCCAAACTACGAAAAAAAATCTCCTTCGGTCCTCTTACCTTCAACAATCAATCCAGTGGCTGTCAAATTGAATTGAGCATGAAAAAAAAACATGCGAAATTGAGAAATTGATTTGGGAAGATAAGAGAAGGAAATTGAATTGAGAAATTTGGAAAATTGTGAAGTGACGAATCTAGCAGTTTTGGCACTGTGGGTTTGGGATATATAAAAAAAAACGAATACAAGAAGTTGTGTGAGTTTGGGCTGGGCTGAAAGTTTAGTAATTTTTTTTTTCATTTTCTTCTTTTTCAGTTTTAATTTTAAGTAGTTTATCTTCTCCAAAAAAAAAGTATGTTTTAAGTTCCATCTTTAAACGAAAAAAGAAATCGTTTTAGGTTTTATTAGTGTGGTTAATTTGGTTTTGCAGATTGTTTTGTTTTCAAATTTTTCTTAGTCCTTCTTTCATAACCCAAAAAAAAAAAAAAAATTTTTTAAGTAAAACCCTACTTTTAAGTTTCCTTTCAAAAAAAAAAAGTTGTATATATCTTGCTTTATTTCAGGTTGCCAAAGCGGAATTACAGAAAGAGCAGAAGTGCTTGTTAAATAAATTGCTTGATTTGAAGTGCTTGCCGAAAAAAAATAACTGCTTGCTTGCTTATAAATTTTATGTTTTAGTTGTCTTGCATTGTTGTTTGCTTGCATTTTAAGAGAAAAATTTTAAAAAAAAAAAATTCAAAATCAAAAGCAAAAACAAAATTTCATTCTAGTTGCATTGTTAATACACGTTTATTTTCTGCTTTGCATTTCATCTTAGATTTTGATTAATAATAACGGTTAAAAATCAATAACACTTAATTGTATATTGACAATTTGTCTTCTTTGAACAATTTAATTTCTTGGTGTCTAGGCTACGGTAGAGTAATAACCATTTATAAATATTACGGTGATTCGTAAATATTATAGTGGTTGTTCCTCTGAAGGTACTTAAACCTTCGGCTGCATTGCTACGGTGATTCGTGGTGCACCGATAACCCCTGTCTGTTACCTGGCTGAGAACTATCTTGTTTATCTAAGACAATTTGTGATTATACAATTTTGGGTTAACTTAGGATAAATCATTTGTAATTAACCCTTGCATTCATTTAGTTGCATTAGTTCATGCATATTTTAAAAAAAACAAAAAATTCAAAATCCAAAACTAAAAAAAATTGTAAACATTCCTTTTCCTTTGAAATTTTTAAATCTTTTTCTTTGAAATTTCAAAAAAAAAATCCAAATTTTTTTTTAGAAAAACCAATATTCGAAAAAAAAATTGAAAAATAAAAACAAAAATCGATTTCCTTTTCAAAAATAAATTTTCTTTGTAAATATTTTTCGTTTATAAAAAATCAAAAACCAAAAAAAAAAAAAACATTCTTGAAAATGTCTGAATATCCATATCCACTTGAATTTTACAATAGTTGTGAAAATCAATATAATCCATATGATTTCAGTCCAAATTCGTATGGATATTTTAACAACAACTATTTTGTAAATAATTCAAATTTCGAACAACAAAATTTTCAAAACGATGACCAACGTTCGACTCTTGAAAATAGCATTGAAATGATTTCATCTTTACTCGAACTTTCTGCACGACAAAATCAACAGATAAATGATTTATGTAGTTCTGATTTGTGTAATAACTCGAGTCAAGGATTTCAAAATTTGAATTCAATTCAAAATTCTAACGATTACGATTATAACCCATGCCAATTTAATTTCGAACTCCAAAATGAATACCAAACTCAACATGAAAATAGGAAAAACTTTTCAAACGAATTTGGCAATGGGAATGATCTTAACCATGTTACGAGTGAAAATTTTTGTTCTCAACAAATCCAAATCGAAAATTCTCAATTTAATAACTATAAATTGGATTTCGTTGAACAAATGAATGAAATTTACGATGATCACACGGATTTGTTGTTGGAAACTTATATGAAACAACGTGAACAACAAAATCAAATCTCAACGTGTGATGAGTCAAGTGATAATCCACCTTTTACCCAAATCGACGATTTTCAAATAACAACTTTTGAATTTGATAATGACGATCTTAATCAAGTTGTTGAAAATACGGTAATTGAGTTGGATTTCAATTCTTTTGAGGGTGCGAAACTCGATTTAAACTTCGATCTTCCTTTTTCTGAAAATTTGAATACGACAACTTTGAAATTCGATTTACATGATGAAGTTGTTGATAATCCAACAAATGAAGTCGAATTTAACGAACATGAGTTTTATGGACTTTTTGAAAACGAGTTGTTGAATTTTGAAGGGGAAAATTTCGATCACCATTTTGGTTTTGAAATCGATACTTTGAAAGAAATTGAACTTCAACCAATTTTTCTATCTACCCCAAAAATCATCGAAAATAAAACAACTCGTATGATTTTCAATAAAATGACTTTCGTTTTTCCATATCCACATTCAACTGCGAAATCTTTTACGATTTGGTTTTTCGTGCTTAAGCTATGTCTCGCACATTTGACGAGACAAATGAATCGGTCTTTAGAAGACCGTTTCATTTACATTTTGACTGTATACTTTCTCATCTCTTGTAAATAACAATCTTTCATGTAAATATTAGATTTTTATTTTATTTTTCTCCTTCCACTTGGGTTGACTGTGGGGACACAGTAAAAATCAAGTGTGGGGGGGGGGGAGACTCATCTTTAATTTTTTTTATTTTTCATGGTTTATTTTTGCTTTAAAATCACAAAAAAAATTATTAAAAAAAAATCCCAAAAACAAATTTTCTTTTAATTTATTTTTAAAAGAAACATTATAAGATAAATATATGGCTTTGGTTTATTAAATTGAATTTTTTGAAAATTTATTAGTCTTAACAAAAATAAAAATGAAGTTTGATTACAAATAATAATGGTTTAACTAGTATCTAGGAAGATTCATATGTGTTAATTATGAAGTACATCCTAATTGAAAATCTTTGTTTTAAAAAGTGGTTGATTTAAAGTAAAGGATATAACATTTTTTTTTGCCTTCTAAGTTAAATGGTGCTAAGATGATTTTGCAAAACTCCCTCTCAAAAAAATATAAAAATAAAAAATAATAACATCCAAGTATTCACTCTCATTTAAAAGTCCTCATGTTTATGCATGGGTGATTACTTGGAATTTTTGATTATGTGATTTCATACTCATTTAAAGTCCTCACGGTTATGATGTATGGAACACATGTAAAAAAAAAGACTTAATAAACACCACCTACGGTCGATAGTGTATGCATGAAAGTGTGTGCACTCGCCATGCTCTGTACTCCCCTTACATAAGCCCGAAAGGCAGTGCATGGGTGGTATATCTGGCCTCAGTTTATCTGAGCTAGGTGAGTAATTTTTCTTGCAAATAATGAGAGAGCAAGCAATTGAAATCCTAGCACTATTTTTACTTAGTTGATTTGATTTGTTATTGAAAAGAAATGAAAATACCACTTTGATAAACTTTGATAATCAACTAAGGATCCATTTCATAGTTACACTTTGTTATTAACCAAAACAATGAGTTAAACTATAGTCTATTTGATATGATAACTTGATTTTTGTTGGAAATTTTGACGAGTAAATGACATAAATTTTCAAGATAATAACCAAAACCTATATTTAACTTATTCGTGTCAATTTAAAAATAAATCCTTCATTTGTAGATATTTTCAAAAATTTGCATTCATCTCTTTGTAAATAAATATTGCATTTTGTAAATATTTTCATCCTGCATTTGGATTTTGTGGGTAGTGTCCGCTGAAAACCCTCACGAGACAACACTCGTCCTACTGGGGACACCCAGAGGTTTAACGGCTTGTTGCATACGCTTAATGCAATCGTGCTCCCTACGAAAACGGATTTATCTTAGTTTTAGTTTATTCGAGGACGAATAAAAAGATAAGTGTGATGGTATTTGATTTGCACGTAAATATGCATATTTTTACCACCATATTTAATCTATTTGAATTAAATAAATGATCATATCGGGTATTTTTACTTGTTTAAACCAAAAATTCAAATTATTCCAAATTGTCACATATTCATCTTCATATATGGGCAAAACGGTCATTTGTGTGCATATATTTCTTTGAGAAAAATTAATTGAAAATTTGTATATATTTTTGTAGGAATTTGATCTCAAGTAGAAGTGGTTTCATGAAGATATGCATGCACAAAATTAATACAAAGGAATGAAGATGGAAATAATTCAAAGTGAAGAACATGGAGGACCCCACCTACCCGCCTACCTTAATGTACAAACTAAAGGCTAATGCACATGCTTTTGGAGTTAATGGCTTCATGTACACTTAATGGGGGATTGAGACATGTTAATGATTACTTGGCCTCCACACTTCCTAAGGGGCATTTTGGGCATTCCCCAAAAAATGAATTAGGGTTTTAACACTTGTATAAATACCCCTTATGTTTCATGTAACATCTCTTCTCTTAGTCTCTCTTAGGCTTCCTTCTCTTTAGTTTTAATTTATAAAATAAAAGAAAGCTCTCTTTCTTTCCATGGCTACTTAGCCATTTCTTCTCTTATGTAATTCTTTTTTTACGCAATGTTAATTATTGTTTCTTTTTAATTACATGTTCATTTCCTTTTATGCAAGTAGTGTAGATTTTCCTTTATGCAATTAGAATAGTTTTCCATTTCACTTTGCTCTCTTTTCCTTTTCTTTTTCTCTCATGTTGCAAGCTACATTTGTTCATATGATAACAAATATGAGAGGCTAAACCCCTTCAATTTAGGGGTAATGAAGCTCTCTAATCATGTAGCTTCAACTTAATTTGATATTTATGCACTCTTTTTATGCTTAATGAGAATGATTGAAGTGGTTTAATGATGTTGTTCAGCTTTGAATTTGATAGTCTATGTTGTTCATAACAAATAGGCTATGCTTAAACAAAAAAAACACAAATTGCATCTTCATCTACATATGATTATGGCAAAGAAGTGATTGTTGAAATTAAAATTTGATGGCTTATATTTCTAATTAATAGTTAATAGGCCATGCTTAAAATAGATTTTTCTTTCAACTTAGTTATCATATTTTATGAGATTTAAAAGTGTATTAGTGGTTGGTTATAGTTTGATGATTTATATTGAGCTAATTAATAGCACAAATATACCATACTTATGATAAGCACATCAAATAATTCACTAATGACAAGAAAAGAGAGATCATAACTTCATTTTGTTGATTTATGTGATTTAGAGAGTGGAAATTGCCTCTAAATTGTCATTTAACTCTCATATTTTTATCTATTTTTCTTTTGCTAGTTTTTGTTAGTTTCTTACATTTTTAGCCAATCACACTTTCAAGTTTGGTTAATTTGATTGAATAGAATTTTAAAATCATCAATTCCCTGTGGATTGACCTGTATTCGCCACGTGGTACATTCGTACACCATGCGCTTGCAGTTATTTTTAAATTTAAATTCGTTCGACGGTTTAATTTCTAAACCGATAGAACTTCCGTCGACGAACATGTATTGATGTCATTTTCTGACGTCGAAAATTCCGAGCTGTAACACTTGGTATCAAAGCGAAGGTTAAGCGAGAACCTTGGCTTTGATGGGGTAACTCATTAGAGATAGGGTCAGTAGTACCCTAGAATGAGTTTGAGCGCATTAATAGATAGAGCGCATATTTATTAGTGAATATAAAATTGTTTTATACTGACTTGATTGATCTATTGAGTGGCTTATGGATTCTGGTCAATACGAGTAATTAACGTTATTGATAGGAGTCTCTAAACTCCTGAATAGAGCAATTCGACATGGTATTGATTTGAAATAAAGTAAATGAAATATATCCAAATTATTTTTATTTAAAAGAAATAATTTTTTCAAAATTATTATAGTTACATATGGTTTTCTTGTTTGTTAGGAAATGATAATATTAAAGTATTATCATTGTCGTTATGGTGATTAAATAAAAAGTTGATATTATAGTCAAAAGTTAAGAAAGTAATTCATATAAAAAAATGGAGTTTGTAAATATGAGTTTATAAATGTGATTTATAATTTAAAATGGAATGAAATCCCAAAGGAATATTTAAATGTAGATTTAAAAAGGGTTTAAAAGTTGGATATTTGGAAATGTAATTTTCCATTGGATTTAGAAATGTTTTTTTTCAAGTCTTGCAAAATAATAGTGGTATGTTTGGAAGTATTTTTAAATTGAAATTATTTAAAAATGATATTAAAAAAAGAAATAAAAGCATTGAACTCACTTCGGTTGCTGGAAAATAATTTCGGTGATGACCGCATCACCATCGACGTTCATTTCGAGTCTTCAAGGGAGCGATTGCTACCTCAATTATTTGAATTGGAGTTTGTTCAGAAAACTAATTTGATTTTGCAATGCAAATGAATAATATGATATACCAAAGGATTTTGGGTACATAAGATTTCAAAAATGATTTTGAAATGTTTAAAAAATTGTTTAAACTCAGGGATTTTCATGTACGTGGAAATATGAGAAAATAAGTTTGATAACTTATGAAAGTTTGAAATTTATTTGGAATGAAATTAACTTAAGAAGATCAAGTGAAAGTATGTGTGAAAATGGAATAAAACAGTATAGTAAACCAATTAAATGAAGTGAATTGGTAGAAATTGGTGAATGGAGTATAAATAAGTTGGAAAACTTATAAATTTGGAATTTAATTTGGAATAAGTATTAACTCGAATTAAGTTAAATAAAGAGAATTTTGGAAATTTAGCCTAAGTAGGCTAAATAAATAATTATTAAAAATAGAATTTATTAAGATTGAAAATAAATTAGTGGATGAACTAATTGATTTAATTAGTAAGTAAATGAAATTAAAATTGAATATTGGAATGTTATTTAACTTGAATTATGCTAAATAAAGTGAAATTGAAAATTTAGTTTGAGTTAGAGTAAATAAACTAAATTTTGGAAATAGAATTGATTGAGTTAAAGTGGGTATAGAATCAAGTGTGAGATGTTAATTAATATAAGGAGTTGTATAAAAAAAATATAATAGACTTAAGAGATTGATGGTGAAGTTCTTAAGTAAAATTGGCATTGGAAAAATATGCTAAGTAAATAGATGAATGAGAATGATATTTGTGAATAATTGATATAAATGGAATAAATGTGAATGAAAATAAAAATAATTTATAGCTAATAATCAGTTGGAAATAAATACATAGGCTGCACGTGTATTATTTTAATCCGCACAACAATTTGATCCAGATTTGAGCACATAATTTTAGGATAATTTATATCGATCCGAGTTGGGCTTTTTCACTCGATTTTCGACAGCGAACCCTGGATATGGATTTTTATTGATTTTGGAATTCTCTTTCATAATATATGGCTATGCAAGGAGAATGATTGTTTCTGATCAAGGTACTAGATCTGATTCCGCACTGGAGAGTCATGTGAACGATACTAGTTCGAAAGTGAAATTATGTGATCGAGTGAGCGATCAAAGTTAATATTACGTACAGATGATATATGTACATCGTACGAGTGTTGGTGAAATAAATATTGAAAATTTAAAATGCTGAATAAAATGATTTTGAATTAATGATTTTGAATATTATTGTAAGTAAGGTGCAGGTATTTAAAGGCAAAAGCTAAATTGATGTCTTCGATTTCAGAAGTAAAATTTGATTGCCCAACCAAAGGTATGTTTTAAAATTCTTGGATGAAATTGATGATTTTATGATTGAGCCACTTGACTTTTGTTTTCTTTTGATGAGTTGGGCCCGTAGAGGCAGTTTTGTAGTTTTTCGGATCTAGCCGCGCAAAGGAGACGCTGGCGAAATTTTTCAAAAATTTAGGGAGTTAGGAAATTTTGAAGAAAATTTTAATAACTAAATTTTATATTGGATTATAACTTGAAATGGTTGATTAAATATAATGAATTGGAATCTATGGATGAAGTTGGAAATTAGTATAAGTGATAGTGTGGTTTCAATAAATTGTTTTCGGGAAGTTGTTTAAACAGTTTAGTTTTGGGAAAATAATTAATGGGTTTTGGACCATTCTCTTACCTTGCAATTTTGGGGACGAAATTCTTTAAGAGGGAAGGAATGTAACGATCTAAAATTTTGATATTTGAATTTGAAATATTTAATTGATTTAAATATTCAAAAGTTAATTTTTAACTTGAATTTCAAATATAACCATTTATTGGATAATTTAATTATTGAATTAATAATTGAAAATCGATTAAAATATTGAATCTTGGTTTTGAAGCTTGTTAAAAATAATTAAAAGCTTATAAAATTTATATTTATAATGTTAAGATAATAAAACTGTTTTAAATTGAATTTAAAAATGATTTGTTCAGTTTTAAAAAATATACCGTTTGAAATAACATATAAAATAGCCTTACGTGGCACGGACTCAGAATTTGACGAAACCAATTCTATTGGATCCGTAATAGTGTACTATTTCCATATTTTAAATTTTGTAGCATTTGGGGTTATCGTTTGGTCGCACGGGATAGAAACGCGTTGAAATTTATATCGGAAATTCAATATAATAATTGGATCCAAAAAGCTATCTTCTCTATACGACCGAATTAAGACTCAACCTTTTCCGTTATGATCGGAATAGGCGTATAACACTATAAACGCCTAGCGGCATGCCTCGATAGGGGTTTAAAATTTTGAGTTGTGTAAATCGAGACATTTTGAATTTAACTAATATATATTTATATATTCTAGTCGAACCTGTCTTTTCTCTGCAACCTTGGACTCTGAATCAACCCATTCAAACACACAAATATTTCAAAACACGCAACTTCTCCCTCTTTAAAAATCACAGCCGAAATCAGAGAAAAAATTCAAAAAAGAAAAAGAAAAGAAAGCATGAATCACCTCGGTTATAAGAATTCAACTGTCCTTTGATCCTCGGTCTCAACGAACCACCTCTAATGGCTCTGAGGTCCTTCCAATTTCCAGTGGACAACGGTGAGCTTGGCTTTGGTGAGGGCTGCAAGCATGGGTGAAATGTATGGGAAGGTCACGACTCGAATTTGATTAGAATTTTGTATTGCTCAATTTGGGAGAGGAACGTACACGTGGGATGATCGAGACGAGGAAGATTGCTGCGACCTTCATGACGGCGGCGCGATGGAGAATGGGTGGTAGGGAGTTTCATGGCTTTAGGTTTAAGTTTTGAGGCTCACGCGAACTAGATGGTCAGGGGAGGATGTGGGCGGTTGTGGGTAGGCACTACAGTCGGAAGCTTGTAGATGTGGTGATGTTACGGGTTCGTTTCAGGCAGCAGAGAACTCGATTTGGGTAGAAGTGTTTATCGTTTAAAAGGGTAATTAATTAATATAAGTTTTGATTAGTAAAATTTACACACACACACCACACTTAAAATTCATGAACCTTGTTAATGAAATATCAAATTTATACGAGATTGAAATCAACCGAAACAAGCTGCATTGGCGATAGTGATGATGAAGATTTCACGGTAAAAATGGTTTGGAATTTTTAGGAGCCAGCTGGGATTTTGAGAAATCTAAAATTTGGATATTCGTTAAAATAAAAATCAAGGTGAGTAAAACTCACTCATTTGGATTGCTAATTATAATTTTAAAATGTTAAATTCAAATTATTAGTTGATTGAATGGATCGATAATTATTTTTATTAGTTGGATGTTATTATATATATATATAGTAGTATATATTAGTAATTGGAGTGATTATTCCCACATATTTTAGCGGATGAGACCCTCTGCGTCCCCGCATAATAGCGGATGACCCTATATACCGCGATATCCCCTTCGAAGTGGAATTGGTATTTTATGTTGTATTAACATTTGTGGATGCAGGAAAACAGGTTGGAGGGATCCAACTGGATTCCTCAAAAATGTTGAAATTAGTTTCATATATTGATATATAATTTGTTTAATAATCTGTGGTAGATTATATTGTGATTTGAATTTATTGGATGCTATGGTAGTTTTGGCCTAGATTTTGGTATTTTTAAATACCAACAATAAATGTTTAAAATTTGGAAAGAAAACAAAAAGGGAAATTTGAAGTAAATTATTTATGATGAAATGTGGATTAATTAAAAGGAATGAATCTAGGAAAAATAAACAGTTTGATTTTAAATTTGTTTTCAATAATTTTGAAATATGGAAAATAGAAATTTTGGAATAATATAAATAAAATAATTTTAAATAATAAAACTTAAACGATTTCTGTTTAACTGTAAAAAAAAGATTTGAAAATTGAGATTTAAAATGGTTTGGGAAAATAAAAAGGAAATTTGAGAATAAAATATGAAATTGTTATACTAGATCGTAAATAAGATTTTAAATTATGAAATGGAAGTGGAATTGGAATTTAGTTGGATTTTGGAATATCGTTGGGTTATTTGAGAAATTAATTTAAAAATGGAATTCAATTTAGAAATCGACTTATAATCGATTAAGTATTGTGAAACCATTATAAACAGGAAATGAGACTATGGAATATATAAACAAGGTTTATAAATAAAGTGAAGTGATTATTAGTGGATAAATTGAAGTTATAAATTCACGGTGAGGATTTATAAGGTGATGGTTTGATCGGTTTAAAAAAAATAAAGGGCAGATTTATTTTTAGAAATATGGAAAGGGGATTTACGAGATTGAAATGTAAATCAAATTGGAAATAAATCGAGAGAGATTTATAAATGTTAGACTGGTTATATTGGAATTGGCAAACATATTTTATCGAGAAATTGAATTTGTTTTAAAAAGGAGGATTTTGAATTATTGACTAGGTAATTTTAAAAAGTGTTTAAGAATATTTTAGAAAATTAATTATTGGTTGTTTAAAATTTGTTTTAAATCTATTTAATTATTAATTAAGTTAGTTTATATTAGGTCAATTATTATTTAAGAATTTACCAGTATTATTATTTTAAAAGATAAATTATTCAATATTAATATTTCATATAATAACTTCTATTAAAGAGTATTTGCCTAAATTTAACTTGGAAATTTATATAGAAATTTTATAAGTATTGTTTTTAAAATTATTCAATAAAGTTTCTGGAAAGCAATGTTATACTTTCTTGACGTAATCGGAGGCAGTGAGAGCATGAAGTTAAGTTTTGGATTTCTTTGGGATAGAGATGTAACCATTGAGCTGTGAATTCATGGTTGATACCGCAATGGTACTTTCCATATTATTTTAAAAGGGTTTTTAAATATTTTTGGAAAGAACAGTTTGTGAACATACTAGATTCGATAAGATAAGTACATACTTTTGGATAAAGAGATTTAATTTATATAAAATTTAAATAGAAAAGGGGTTCAGTGTTTTTAGTGGAAAAGGAAATATTTGGTTGAATGATTGTTTATTTGATAGTTGAATAACCACCTATCAGATCTGGATCCAAAACATAACGTTGGAAATATCTAAAAGAAACACAGGAATTATATGGTACGGTTGCCATTCGAGGTGTTATACTGTACATATAAACTTATCTCATTCTTCTAGGACACTTATAATGTATTTTGTCCACTACCGGTTAGGAGGTGATCTGCGATCTTATTTTTGTCTGTTTATTTCCTAAAGAACCATGGTTGAGTTTACTAGAAATATCGAACGTTGTTTCGAATAGACCGAGATCAGATAAGTTATCCAAAAACTACTTCGATCCAACGAGTACGTTTTCGAAGTGAAAACAAGAGCATTGAGTCGAAGATGGATCTGTGAAGCACAAGGGCTAATCTTTACTAACCGTGAGGATGATTCCCAGTTGGATGTAGTAAGAATAGTGCCTTCGGTTCCGTTCGGATCAAAAACGGACTTGTATGGATGAATGCTATTAGTACATTGTCATTAGAGGACAATGGGCATTCTAAGTGAAAATTCCTTAGAAAGGTAATCATAGCCTCTTGCCTCATCAACCAGGAATGACTGAAAAGCAGGGGAGATGAAGCAAGGCTAAGTGGGTCGCACCCAATTAGTGTATGTTTATCACCTTTCTAGATACCCTCGAATATTATTACTACGGCACATGGAAGGAGCTTGGAAAAGGTGGGAACACCCAGTATGATAGCATGTTCGGTCCATTCAGGTTAGGGGTAGTCTGGTCTTGTGTTGGAGGGGATCCCGACATGATCATCGGTACATTTTTCTATACATGTACTGTGACAGGTGATACCCCAGTACCTAGTCATTCGTACGGGATCCACTCTCCAATATGTGTCCTTTATGGTTTTGGTTATAGAGCCTAGTATACTGGAATTTAATTAGTGTAATAATTTCAGGTATTTGAATAAGTATTTGTACTTAGGCACTATTTTAATATCGAATGATTTGATATAAAATGTTTTGGTTATCATAAGGTAAAAACCCATCGTGTTTATGTATGGCATGGTCTTATGAGATACCTTTGATTTTCAAAGGATTTGATAACTTTAATAATTCAAATTGAGTGTTTTCTCATGCTGTTTTTCCAGACTGATTCGGGTGTTATTTTATTATAATACTCGCGTCAGACTGAGTATTATAGATAAGGGATAGGATGCTATGGAGCTCAAGAGACGAGTTGGATGACGAAGTCGTATTTCACGTATTTGATTATATTCAGCTGTGTACTGTATGTTGTATATTCAGCATTTGTGAGGATAAGTTATTATAACTATCAAGTATTGAGTTATTGATGTGTTGTACTTTGATGACGTAATGTGTAAATAACAGTTATAGTTCTTCTTTTATAAAGGCATGTTATTATCTATTGTATATTGTTCCGCTGCGATTGTGAGAATCTGTATTGTTGTTTCTTCTTCTATCTTTCTTCTTTTTCCCTAATACAGTGAATGTATTGATGTCGATTATCGAGCATCGAAAATTCTGGGCCGTGACACCGAGGATAGTTTTTATAGATTTATTACTTACGATGAGTTTGAAAATTGATTTGAGTCACGATTTATGTCAAGAGCTGAGATGAATTTGCAGTGGAAAGATTTACACAGCTTAGGCAGGAAGACTCTACTTTGAAGAAGTATATTAGTAGATTCACAGAACTAGCTAAGTTTAAGATGAGTTTGATTGATACCCCTATTAAAAAGGGCGAGAAATTTTTCAAAGTCCCAAACTCCCCACTGCGGGAATTACTTTTGACCCAAGCGCCCATTGGCGCTACACATGGGACGTTGGTCTAGATGACTCTACCTCAGATGGTTAGCTTAAAGGAGAAAGAGAAATGGAAGGAGAAGCCAGGATCTGCTCAAAAATTAAGGAGGAGCCAAGAAGGTTGGTTTTTGGTAAATAGACAGTCGAAATGGAGTTCAAGAAGGAGGGTATAATATGTCAGAGATGACAAAAAAAGGAACATATCGCTATGGATTGTGGGGTGAGTCTGTTGTAGGATGCTTTAAGGAGAAGTTCCACCACTGCCAGAGGAGGGACACTTCAAGAATTAGTGTCGGAAGCTAGCGAAAGGATAGAGTGGGCAATCCTATGTTATTGAGGCTATTCCTATCTCGAGTAGACCTCCCCGTAGAAATCAAGGAAAGACTGCATCTTATGTGTGGGATTAATATTCGTTCCCTATTTGACTCTGGAGCATAAATGTAGTTAACTACTTGAGTCTACATACCCAAATTGTCACCAACCCAATAGTAGTATCAAATCTTATTGGGGGTGGACACATCTTTCTTCAATTTGTAAGACCTATCAGTGGACACATGTAATGTCAATTTCTTTTGTTATACATATGTTCTTAATTTTGAGGGGTATGGACTTATCATAGGAATGGATTGATTGTCATAGTATGGGACTATCTTAAATTGTGATAAAAGAGTTGCATGGGACAAGATACAGATGTTCGTTGTACACCCCAAAACTCAGTCGAATTAAGCTATCTATACTCGATGAGCCTATCACAAGATAAGCACTCATTCGTATTCATAGTTAGATAATTTCCTAATATCTTTGAAGAACTTTCAGGTCTCCCACCTCGAAGGGTGATAGGGTCTAAGATTGATTTGGAATAGGATGCTAGACCAATCGCTCGGTCATTAAGACACATGGCCCAAAAGAAAGGAAAGAGTTACATAAGGATACCTCAGAGCTGTTGCAATAAGGATTCATTAGTCGGAGTACATCGAATTAGGAAGCTCTTATTGTCTTTGCCACTAAGGCAAATGATCATTAACACTATGCGTCGATTATAGATAACTCAACAAGTTGACAAAGAAGAATAGGTATCCTTTACCGTAACAATCAGCACTTGGGTCTGGATTTTCGCTGAATTGATAGCCCAAATTCATCAGAGTGCAGATTATTGGTTTGGTATCCTGTAAATAAAAAAATTATATGCATATCAGAGCACTATTTCGATGTTACCCATAACGGAATAATAAAGTATAATAAAACATATAGTATTGACCAGGCTTAACGCTTCCAATGTCTAATGTCCCTATCAATGCTAAGCATGCATTAGGAAACCCATCCTTTAACCTTCCTTCTTGCACCAGTACTTGTCCCTGCTATCCTATGGGTTGTAATGAGGAGGCGGTCAAAACAACGTTCGGGTGACTGGTGAATTATAGACTTTATACATCTACTAGTTTATGCCGATTGTCTCCCATAATATGTTGTGTCTTTTAATTTTTTTAGTCGTCTCAAATCCACGTTCCCGTACGATATGTCCCATTTATACGAAGTAGACTATAACAACTTAAGTATATATATAAATATAAAAGTACCACAGTCATCCTTTGGACTAAGATACTATCCCTGCTAATATTTGTTATGTTGTACCGCCGAGCATCATCATTTCTATCTAGGCCAAATTGCCCGTGTACAAAGTAGAACCTCCCGTTGGTGCCTAATAATGGTATCACAAAAGTTTAACTCTATTCTAGCTCGCTTTGGGGATTTACTAACTAGTTAGCTTCCTATTATGGACTCAGCTCCGTGGACTATTTAGGACTTAGCTCCTCGGACTACCCCATTTGATTTTGAAAAAACTGTATTATGGGTTAACTAGCCTTGCCATAACAAACAAACTAGAAGACAACTATGGCGGTGTATTACCTAACGTAGCTTACCTTAGTAAGAGGTGTAGCCCGTTAGGTGTAAACCTGTCTTTTCCATTTTGACTGCTCTGGGCCGATGATGCACTCAACCTATGTAGTACTTACTCTTGATTTAAGGCCAACACCTATAGATATAGCATCGAGCTACTCACCATCTTATTTAGATTGCCTAACGTAGTCAAGGTATACCCTCCCCATATTCATTGAAGTAGATTCTATTGAGTATATTCCTCTACCTATACGCAAGCACATATATTTCACGGGTCCTATAGTTGGATATGTCCCTCATATGTATATAGAATACGCAACTGCTTGTAGCCCTTTGCAATGCTAGGCTTCTACTATGCAATACTACTGAACTTGCATTCTAACTCATTCTAATGACTATATCATTTTTATTTACTAAGTAATTTACTAACTCTTAATAATTCATGCTCATTGTAATGCATACTTAAAGCCATATTTTTTTTTCATTCATTATTTTTTAATTATTATGCCTCAATTGCATATTGTTAACGATATTTCTCCTCTTATTTATGTGCGTACAGCTTATTCAGTTTGAGGTCATTTACCGCTTTCTTTCTAAAAGACTTAAGGACAATTTCTCATTTACTTTCCCCTTTTGACTAACATCTCCCTTCAATCATGTATTTAGACTTATTACTTCCCTATTCGTTTAATTGTATCTGCTTTTTTTATCATTTGTTTTCTACATCATCTTAAATTATAAACTTTAGGTTTCCCACTTATATTGTTGTTATTATTCCTACTTATATTACTTTACTTATACTTAAGGGTTTTTATACCTCAATACATTAGAATTAGTTCTTTCCCAAAGAAAATTGTTAACAATATAATTCCTTATAGTAATTTAAAAGAGGACTTGTGTTATGTGTGAAATAACAAGAAATTATCTTTTATTTTTCTACTGGAATAGACAGTATAAAGCATGTCGATTCCCTTATTTTGTATATCTCTTCCTTTTTGTTCACATTCCTTGTTATTTCAACAAGTACACTTTTGTCTGTGTTTTTAGACGATTTATAGAAATTCACTTTGCTACACAATTCATTCCAACGTATTAAAATATTGTCTAATCCTAATTTAATTTATAATCAATTCTAATTTATATTCAACAATCTATATAAACTGACTAAATTTGGAATTCTAATATGATTTCAAAAATAAGTTATTCATAAATCTAGGGAGTATTTAACCTTTAACTTTTCAAATCCAAACATATACGGTATCCATCAAGTTTAGGGTTTTCCATATATTATAGGCATACTTTCCATAAACATTACGTATATACAATTAAATATCCAAATCGAAATTTATATCTCGGCATAAATGAAATAGATCTACCTACAATGATATAAATCCAATATTATTAAAGAATATGTAATTTTCTACTCACTTGTATAGCTTTCCAAATCTCTGATCTAAGCCCTATTATTCTAGCTTGACTCCCTTTTGCCTATTAAGATTTATACACCGCAAGCGTATACAGATTTTATCATAAGTCTAGATTAGAAAAAAGATTTGATTTTAGTTTGTATATTAAATCCAAATTTACAGTTTACCTCGGATTTGACGATTTAATTTGAACCTGTTCCTTTTCTCTATCATCTTATACAATTCCTTAACTGTATATATGTACATTTTACAACTATGTCTAAGAGTTTAAGGTTCAGAGCAAGAGAAAATAGCAAAGCTCTGGTGTCACCCTGAGAATATGAGTTTTGAAGTGACTAGATCCATATTCATAGAGGATCAAATCAATGCAAGTCGTTCAATTAAACCATTTTAATTCGAGTCATTTGGTCAAAATTTATTGTCGGATTTAACTAGGCACCAGTAGACCGTCTATTCTCAATGGTCGACCGTTATCGGTCGATCTGGGGGCCTCTTTAGTCAACCTATGCTTGTTTTAAATGAAACTAATTAGGTTCTCTGACATTGTTTGATTTAATTACTTGTTTAACCAATCACTTCATTTGTTTCCTTTTTTATACATATCCTGAGATTTTAATTAATGGTTTTCATTATTGGTAATTAACGCGAAACGACTTTTATTATCATAATTACATATATAGTGTATGTAACAACCTAGAATTTTAGTCACCGAATGTTAAATATTTAATTAATTTAAAGTATATTTAAATAATTGGCATTTAGACTTTATAGCTTTAATTCAAATATAGTGATCATTTAAATATTTGAATTGTAAATGAAATATTAATTAAATGGATTTAATCATCTTATTTAATTCCATTCAAAATTAATATATAATAATGGAGAATTCATTTTGTAAATTTATTTACAATAATAAATGGTTTGAATATAATAAATAATATAATAATATATATTTTTACTGTTGATTTGCGATCGTGTCGCACTTCGGTGCACGATCATATTTTATCTCAGTCATTCATGATTCATACTCGAACAATTGTATATTAGATTGCTGTTCGAACCGTTTAAATCTCCATCGAATTGGAAAAAGGCCGATCAAATTTAATTACAATTAACTGTAAGCGCATAACGTACAATGATAGTACGTGGCGAGTACAGGTCGATACGTAGGGAATTTTTCAGATTTTAAAGTTTTTAATCAATCAAATTAAACCAACCGTTGCGAGATGTTTTTAAGCTAGAAAAAATTCTATAAACTAATAAAAATTAGAAGTGATAAAAATATGGGTGTAGAAAGCAATTTAGAGGCAATATCTTTCTCAAGATCACATCATTCAACAAAGTGAAATTATATTCTCTCTTTTTTGGTCATTAGTGAATTTAATTGATATGTTTATCATAAATATGGCCTATTTGTGCTATTAATTAGCTCAACATAAGCCATCAAACTATAGCACAGCTATTAAATCACTTTTAAATCTCATGCAAATGTTAATGAACTTGAAAATATAATCTATTCTAAGCATGGCCTATTAATTATTGATTTAAAACATAAACCATCAAATTTTAATTTTAAAATTACTTCATTACCATAATCATAAGTAGATGAAGAGGTAATTTGTGTTTTTATTTGTTTAAGCATGGCCTATTTGATGTCAATGACATAAGTTATCAAATTCAAAGCTAAAACAACAAAGTTTAACCACATATAACATTTCCATTAAGCACAAAAGGAGATCAATAATTAGCAAAATGTTGAAGCTACATGATTATGAGAGTTTCATTACACCTAGATTGAAGGGGTTTAGCCTCTCATATTTGTTATCATTTCAACAAATGTAGCATTCAACATGAAATAAAAACAAGAGGGAAAAGAGAGCAAAATAAAAGCGAACTAATTAAAAAGAAATAAAAACTAATCCACTTATAAAAATAAAATGATGTACACTACTAACACGAAAGGAAAAAGCATAAAAAAAAGAGTGCATGAATTAACATAGCATGAAAAGAAATTACATAAAAGAAAAATGGCAAAGTAGCCATAAAAAAGAAAAGAGAGCTTAGATTTATTTATAAGCCTCAAACTAAACTAAATGGAGCCTAAGAGACTAAGAGAGAGAGAATTACATGAAACATAAGAGGTATTTATATATGTATGAAACCCTAATCCTATTTCTGGGAACTACTCAAACTATCCTTGAGGAAGTGTGGAGACCAAATTACCATTAACATGTGTTAATCCTCACCTTAAATGTACATACAGCTTTAATTTCCATTAGCATATGCATTAGCTCATAATTTTACATCATAATAAGTGGGTAAGTCGGGTCCTCCCTGATTCATGAAATGAATTATTTCCATCTTTGTTTGCTTGTCTTCTCTTATGCATACATAATTTCCATGAAGCCACTTGTAATTTGAATTATTCACGAATTGTTTATTTGATTATTATATTTTGTCATTATTCTGTGAGATTCGGTGTTTGTTTCTTCTTCTTCTTTTCTTATTTTCTTAATTAACCCTATTGATTATCTATATTTTTGATTGTTTGAGTTAGACATTGGTGGATTATTGTCAAATTAAACCCTCTAAAATGTGGGTCATCATAGTTGGTATCAGAGCTTTGGTTTGGCGATAACCTTAGCTTTGTGGGTTTGACTATCATAGTACCCTAGAATGTGTTTGAGTGTATATATATCAAGAATGGTTTTAAAAGAAATAAAAATAGTGAACTCACTTTGGTCATTAGAAAATAATTCTGATGATGATTGCGACATCATCGGTATTCATTTTCGAGTTTCTAAGTGACGGATTGCTACTGTAATAATTTGTTAATGGAGTCTTATTTTGATAAACAAGTTTTTGCTTTTAATAAATTTAAAATTTTGATTTGATATAAAAGTGAGATGTGTGTGTGTGATTTCAGATTGATTTGAAATTAAGACGGGTGTTTAGATTCTGAAATTTGCTATCTAAATGTTGTGAAATAAATAAAGATAAGTTTTGAACTTATAAATTTGAGAAATGATATAGATAAGAAAAGAAATTGTGAATTTGAGATTAGAGATTAAATTTAACTTGAGAAAAGTTAAGTGAAGTGATTGTGGTAGTAGAATAAATTAGTGAAGTGGACAAATTAAGTGAATTGAATTGAACTAAAAAAATGAAATTTGGAAATTTAGCCTAAGTGGGGCTAAATAAAATAAAGATTTGGAAATGGAATTTATTGAGATTTGAAATAAATAATGAAATGAGCTAAGTGAACTAACTAATTTAATTAGTGAGTAAATATGGTTTGGGATATGGTTGATAAAATTCAATATTTAAAATTAGGAGACAAATTGAGTTAAATGGAATTGAATTTGAATTTGAATTTGAATAGAAGTGGATATAAATTTAATGAGGGGTAATAAACATAAGGACCTTTGTCTAAAAAAATTATAATTGACTTAAGAAAATTAGATGAGAAAATTCTTAAGAGATAATTGGTATTGAAAATAATACTAAGAAATTAAGCAATGTAGATAATGCAGTGTGGATGTAATTGTGAATAATTGAATGGAAATGAAGTAAATATGAACGAAGGAATTCGGTATAGCTAAGAATCAATAGAAATGGATACATAAGTTGTAGGTATATTATTTTATTCGCATAACGATTTGACCCAGTTTCGAGCACAGAATTTCAAGATAATTATATCGATCCGAGTTAGGATTATCACTTGATTCTCGACGGTGAACCCTAGATATGGATTTTTGATTTGATTCTGGAATTCACTATCATAGTATATGACCATGCAAGGAGAATAACGATTTTTGATCAAGGAACCAAATCTGAGTGTGCACTAGAGAGTCGTGTGAATGATACTAGTTCGGAAGTGAAATTGTATGATCGAGTGAGCGATCAGATTTGATATTGCATACGGATGATATATGTACATCATACGGGCTTAAGTAAAGCAAATATTGAAAATGAAAAATGAAAAATATAAAATGATTTTAAATTATATGATTGGATATCATTGGTAAATAAGATGTAGGTGTTTAAAATCAAGAAAAAATTGGATTGCCCGACAAAAAGGTACATGTTTATTTTGTCATTTAATTTGATGGTTTTATGATTGTGCCACTTGGCATTTGCTTTCTTTTGTTGGTTTGGACCCGTAGTGGCATTTTGTAGTTGTTTTGATCTAGCTGCGCAAAGAAGACGGTGAAATTTTTCGAAAATTTAAGGAGTTAGAGAATTTTGAATTTTTTTAATAACTAAAATTTGGTTTTGGGATATAATTTGAAATAATTGAGTAATTAACATTATTTAGACTCTATGGATGAATTTGGGAATTAGTAAAAGTGACAGTACGGTTTCAAAAAATTGATTTCGGGAAGTTGTTTCAACTAATTTGTTTTGGGAAAGTTAATGGGTTTTAGGCCATTTTCTTATCTTGGCAATTTCGAGGATGAAATTCTTTTAAGGATGCAGGAATGTGACGAACCAAAATTTTAGGTTATTTGCAATTTTTTATTTAATTGATTTTAAATATAGAAAAGTAGATTTTATCGATTTAATAAGACGAATTTCAAATATAATGATTTATTGATAATTTAAGTGTTGAATTAAATAATTAAATCGTGAAAATAATTTAAATCATGGATTTTTATTTGGAAAAAAAATTAGTTTAAGGGCTTATTAAATTTATATTCATAAGAATGAAGGTAATAGAACTTTAAATTGAATTAGAAGTGATTTACTCGATTTTAATAATTCGTGTAAATTAACATATAAAAATTGCTTTCTGGTGCACAGTCTCAGAATTGAACGAATCCAGTTCCATTAGATCCGTAATAGTGTATTATTATTGGATTTAAAATTTCTTAGCATTTGGATTTATATTTTGGTCGTACAGGATAGAAACACGTTGAATTTGATATCGAAAATTTAATATTTTAATTGGGTTCAAAAGGCTATCTTCCACATACGACCGAATTAGGACTCAAGACTTGTTCCATTATCTTCGGAATAGGGGTATAACATTATGAATGCCTACCGGCATGCCTCGGTAGGAGTTCGAAATAAATATTTAGATATTTGAATTTAAAATTATAATAAAAATTCATACATTGACTTGACTAGTCTACTTTCTTTCACTTTCAGCCGTATATCCTATCTTTTCATACACCTTACCTGGTCTACCACCTTGTTCCTTTTAAGTCAAGCTTCCCTCTTCATGTTTTTCAACATAGCCGAGCAAAACAAGAAGAAGGATAAAATTCAAAAATCGATTTCTCATATATTACTCAAAGGAAAATTATGAAACAAGTTTTAAAAGAATATCTTTTGTCAAGCTATACCTATTGATAGTCGTTTTGAGAGGTGTGACCATGAATCGTGGAGTTCGACAATATGCAAGGGATGCACGACGAACTAGGGTTCCTCTTTTCTTAAGCTACGTTTGTCGTTGGGCAGATTGGAGCGTGTTTAAATTGTGGAGGAGCAGCCGTGGCCAAGTTTTTGAAGGGATCGGTTATGATTTGAGCATTGCGACATTTTAGGGTTGGAGTTGCCGAGTGTCGCGATTTCTATAGTTGGCTCGAGCTCGAAAAATTTGATATGTGGAGGTGGAGATTTCGATGAGAGGGATGATGGCGGTGTCGAAACGGCAATTCGAAGACCGGAGCGTCACGTCATGGTTGAACGTGCACGACTAGAGTCATATTTCGTGTACATTCATGAAGAAAAAGGAAAAGGAGGAAGAAGGAGTTTAGGCGGGCCGAATTTTTGTTTGTGGGCTGAGTATCATGTTAGATTTAAAATTTAGTTATATATATAAATTGTTTAATTTAATTATATTAAAATTGATGAACTAAAAATTGAATAACTCATTCATACGATGGAATCGTGGCGACAAGCACTACATTCTAGAACTGATTTGGAGATGTTTGGAGCTAACTAAAATTTTAGGTTAAATCGAACGTTGTTCGATGTGATTTAAAATTGGAAGCTCAAGGTGAGTGTTTTATAATGCTCACAAGTACTAGAATATTTTATGGTAGTTAAAGTTGTAATTATGAAGTGATACAAATTTATTGGTCATTGTTTGATAAATTTAATGTCATTTGAATTAACCGTTAAAAAATTAAAATTGATAATTAGATTTGAAATTTGAATTAATTACCAATGAATTACCTATTATTGATAACTATGAAATTGTTGTGAATTATATTGTTTGTTTGTAAGATTGACTATGATGGATGCTAATTGATTGATATTTGGATGATTGGATGTCAATTTATTTTTATGTGTATCCTATTATTACCTGGTAAATTATCTATAATATATAAAACTGTAAATTAAATTGTTTCGAATAAATTAAGAAATAGGTTGAAATGATATATTAGTACGACACTGTGATTTTGATTTAAATGATATGTATCCATCCCTGAAATTAAATTGAAATAACTCACTTGACCATAGGATAGAAAAGTATATACGGACATCGGATTGGTTAAATTTAAGGATTTTAAAAATTTTAATTGGAAATTTATTTAAATGATTTCAATTTAAAGAAATAAAGACCAAAATTATAGAAATCAAATTATTTTCAAACTTGAGCACGAAATGTTGAAATTTAAATGTGGTAAACGAAATGTTTTAAATAATTGAAGTTGGGAATTTTAAGTTATAATCGAATTACGATTTAAATTTCAGAAATTGATTTGATTTATGGGATGGGACTTATATTCAAACTTTGAATTTTACTAAGTAAAAGTATTTGAAAATTCGAATTTCAAATGGGTATTGAAGGTAAATTTGATTTAAGTATCTGGATTGATGTTTTGAAGATCAAATTCAGAATTGATAAATCGAATTGGTTTTAATTTGGAATTGGAATGATTTTAGTTTGAAATTGAAATTGAAGCCGATTGGAATTGAAGGTGAAATTGAATTAATTTGAAATCAAAGTTGGAATTGATTTGAATTGATAACGAAATTGAATCGATTGAATGGAAATTGGAATTGATTTGAATTGGGAAGTTGGAATTGAATCAGTTTGATTTTGAAGCTATTTTCAATAAAATTATTTTAATATAAACTTTTTAAAATCTATCTTCTTAAATATACTAATTATTTTGGTTTTCCAAACTATTTTACTATATAAACCATTTTAATACTTAAGCTATTCTATATTTAACTATTTTAACTATTTTTGACTATTTTAACCATTTAAACTATTTTTAACTATTTTAATTATTTAAACTATTTTAAAACTACTTAAACTATTTTTCAAAAATTCTAACTGATCAAGGGTGGAATGTTTATTTTTAAATCTTGGATTTAAATACGAATTGGGTTAAATGAAGTTATAACCTAAACTGGAATTCGAATCAATTTTGGAACTGAAAATGAGATATTGAGACGAACATGATTTTGAATTGAAATAATATATTTTGAGTAAATATGTTGATTTAGAAATGGATTTGATTTTGAAGAGAATATGATATTTTGACATCAAGTATGAATTGTTTTCGAAGTATAAAAGTACCAACCAGTGTGTAAAACGACGTTTGGTTGTTAACGAGACCGGCATCGGATATGGACATACTTTCTGTCGATACCAGAATAACTTTAACAACTGTATACACGGAGGAGACTTCAAAATGAAGTGGTTGGATTTGACGATGATTTCTGGATTTGAAGAAAAAGAATGATAATGGATAGACCCTGGACTTGAGCCAATTTGAAATGACTAAACCAAGATGGCTTGACAGTGTCAAGTTGGTTAACTACACTTAGCGGACATTCGTTCTTCGATTTTCTTGGACTCGATCCATATTATTACTCTTGTTGTTGGTTTCGATTGGTGCACTTTGATTTGAGATAACCTTCCTTTGACGTGACATGGGATGGGTGGACGTGGTTGGCGGTCATAACTATGATGCGTTACCACCAGCCCTGCTACCCGAACTGGTAGTATCCTAACTTGGTCATTGCCTCACGTTCCTTGTCATACTTTTATCCCTATAATAGACCCCTACGATTTTGGTTTAATGTTGTCATATCACGACGCATCCCTATCCACCGACGGTCTACTCGTTTTTTATATGCAAATTGTACGACAATACTTAAAAACTCGTTAAAAGGGATTAATGTAAAGCCTTAACACTAAGAAAAATATTTATTTTATTGATTAGACATTATAAATGTAGCATATCTACTACATATTAATATTTTGACGGATCCTTAAGAGATGGAAAACCTTGTAACATCTCTTGAGTTATTGCACACACATTATACGCTGGATACGAGATGTGAAATCCCGTAAACATCTCTGATGCTATTACACACATGTTATATGCATTGATTTGACTTACATAGGAACATTTTAGTCCTGATCCGAGTGTTTTGTCTTTTCAATACGCTTGGGTCAGTCCTGGGTTTTTCATCTTATTGAAGATTTATTCTAGAGGACGAAGATGAAGATTTTGTATATTATTACTATTAGTATTCCTTCATCATATTGTCTGCTGCATTATTTATTTATCCCTGATGTATATATAACTTTGATAAATGTTGTATAGATTATAATCAAATGTATTATATAAATAGCTTCATGAACTGTTTAGTTGATTATCATATTTTGTCATTCCGCTGCGAGATTCTGTGTTTGTTTCTTCTTCTTTTCGTATTTTCTTAATTAACCCCATTGATTATCTATATTTCGGATTGTTTAAGTTAGACATAGGTGGATTATTGTCAACTTAAATCCTCCGAAATGTGGATCATCACAACACCATAGAAATTTTCCAGTAAATTTTCTCAAATTAATATATGCACAAAAATGACCATTTTCCCCTATATGAAGATGAATAATTGATGATTTGAAAATAATTTGAATTTCAGTTTAAACATGTTAAAAGACTCAATATGATCAACGATTTAATTTAGTTAGATTAAACATGGATGTAAAAATATGCATATTTACGTGCACATCAAATACCCCCACACTTATCATTTTATTCGTTCTCGAATAAAAAAACTAAGATAAATCTATTTTCGTAGGGAGCACGATTGCATTGAGCATATGCAACAAGCGGTTAAACCTCTAGGTGTCTTTAGTAGGATGAGTGTTGTCACGTGAGTGTTTTCAGCGGATACTACCCACAAAATCCAAATGCAATATGAAAATATTTACAAAATGAAAAATTCCTAAATGCAAGATTTATTTACAAAGATATGAATGCAAGTTTTTGAAAATATTTACAAATGAAGGATTTATTTTTAAATTGACACAAATAAGTTTAATATAGGTTTTGGTCATTATCAATAAATTTAAGTCATTTTACTTACCCAAATTTCCAATAGAAATTAAGTTATCATAATAAATAAACTCTAGTTTGGCTAGTTGTTTCGGTTGATAACGTATCGTAACTATGAAATGGATCCTTGGTTGATTATCAAAGTTTTTCAAAGTGGTATTTTTATTTCTTTTGAATAACAAATCGACTCAAATAAGTGAAAATAATGTTCGGATTTCAATTGCTTACTCTCTCTTTATTTGAAAACTTTATTGATATTAACAATATTTGCATATGCCTAAGTCCTAACTCAGAAAACTGAGGTCAGATATATTACCCGTTCACTGGCTTTCGGGTATACGTGAGGGGAATACATTGCATGGCGAGTGAAAACATAAGTGTGAACCCCTAACAACTATAGGAATTATCAATGAAAGAATTTTTATACAATACACCTAACTCAGATAAACTGGGGCCAGATATACCGATCAGGAACTACCTTTCGGGCTTACATGAGAAGTATACAGAGCATGGCGAGTGGATACACTTCCGTGTGAACACATGGCTCTAAATGTTAATAAAAAAAAATATACATAATTTTTTCTTCTTTTCGTTGTTTATATATATATATATATTTGTATATCGTTTTTTTAAGAGAGAGTTTTTTAAAATCATCTTAGCGCCATTTAACTTAGAAGATGTTATACACTTTACTTTAAATTCTCCACTTATTAAAACAAAGATTTTCAATTTGGATATACTTTATAATTATCACCATGAATCTTCCTATATACTAGTTAAACCATCGTAATTTGTAATCAAACTTTATTTTTATTTTTGTTAAGACATATAAATTTTCAAAAATCAATTTAACAGTCAAAACCTTATACTTATCTATAGTATTTCTTTAAAAATATATCAAAATGCTTTAAATTTTTGGTTTTTAAATTTTTTTGAGTTTTGGAAAAATGCAAAAAATATACCATGGAAAGCAAAAAAAAATGAAGATGAGACTCCCCCTCACACTTGATTTTGGCTATGTGCCCACAATCAACCCAAGTGAAAGGAGAAAAGTAAAAATAAAAATATGACCTATATTTACATGAAAACGAAATGGTTTTTATTTACTCGACATCAGAAAATATATCGTCATAGAGTAAATGAGATGATCTTCCAAAGACCAGTTCATTTGTCTCCTCAAGTATGCGAGACATAGCTTAAGCTCAAAAAACCAAATCATAAGATTTCGGAGTTGAATGTTGACTTAGAAAAATGAATGTTGTTATATAAAAAATCATCCGAGTTGTTTTATTTTTAATGATTTTTGGGGTTGATAAAACTATTGATTGAAATTCAAGTTTATTTTCACCAAATTGAAATTCAAACTCATCATTGAAAATTCTTCAAATTATCGATTTCATAACAAAGTGGTGATCTAAATCTTCCCATTCGAAATTCAACAACCCATCTTCGAAAAATCCAAATTGTGTTCACCAAATTTGTCCTCCTTTGTTGAATTATTCACAACTTCATTGCATATATCAAGTTCAGAATCCAAATTTATTGTATTTAATTTTTCGAAATCGAAAAAAGGAAGATCGAATTTTAAATCGAGTTTCCCACCCTCAAAAGAACTGAAATCCAACTCAATTACCATATTTTCAACAACTTAATTAAGATTGTCATCTTCAATTTGAAAAGTTGTTATTTGAAAATCTAAGGGTAAAAGGTGGATTATTATTTGACTCGTCACACGTTGGGATTTGCTTTTGTAACTCATATTGTTTCATATATGTCTCAAACAACAAATCCATGTGTTGTTTGTGGATTTCATCCATTTGTTCAACAAAATCGAATTTGTAGCTATTAACTTGAGAATTTTTGATGTGAAATTGTTGGGAACAAAATTTGTCCCTTGAACCAAATTTGAGATTATTCTCATTGCCAAAATCATTTAAAAATTGGTTCACATTTTCATTTTGATTTTGAAATTCATTTTGGAGTTCGTAATTGAATTGGGATGAGGTATAATCGAAGTCATTTGAATTTTGAAGGGAATTCAAATTTTGATTATTTTGAAAACCTTGACTCGAGTTATTGCATAAATATGAATTACACAAATTATTTATCCTTTGATTTTGTTATGTAGAGAGTTCAAGTAAAGGCGAAATCATTTTGCTTTTTTCAAGAGTTGAGGGTTGGTCCTCATTTTGAAAATTTTGTTGCTCAAAATTCGAATTATTTTTACAATAGTTGTTATTAAAATATCCATAAGAATTTGGAGTAAAATTATACGGATTATATTGATTTTCACAACTATGGTAAAATTCATGTAAGTAGGGAAACTCGGACAATTTTCAAAAACGTTTTTTTTTTCTTTTGGATTTTTTTACAAAGGAAAACTGTTTACCAAAAGGAATTTATTTTTCAAAATGGAAATTTGATTTTTTTTTTTTTTGGATTTTCAATTATTTTGAAAAGGTTTTATATTTTTTTTGGATTTTTTTGTTTTTGATTGAAAATTTTCAAAGGATTTACAAACTAAGGTAAGAAATATTTACAATTATTTTTGTTTTTGGATTTTGAATTTGTTTTAAAATACGCATGAACTAATGCAACTAAATGAATGCAATGGTTTAATTGCAAATTATCTATCCTAAGTAGCTCCCAACCCAAAATTATATAATCATACTTTGTCTTAGTCCAACAAGATAGTTCTCAGCTAGGTAATGGACATGAATTATTGGTGCACCATGAATCACCGTAGCAATGCATCCGAAGGTTTAAGTACCTTCAGAGAAACGACCACTATAATATTTACGAATCACCACTATATTATAAATGGTCAATGCTCTACCGTAGCTTAGACACCGAGAAATTAAATTGTTCAAAGAAAACAATTTGTTAGTATATAATTAACCGTAAGTTTAACCATTATCAAAATTCTTGGATGAAATGCAGAGCTGATATTAAACGTGTATTAACAATGCAACTACAAATGAATTTTTTGTTTTTGATTTTTTTTTTAAAATGCAAGCAACCAACAATGCAAACCAAATAGAAACAGGAGATGAGGACACAATATCAGAGTGTACAGAATTACTAGCAATTTATTTTCTTAGCAGCAAATATTTATAAGCAAGCAAGCATAGCAAATTTTTTTAGGCAAGCACTTCTACTTTTTAATTTGCATTGGCAACCTGAAAAGGAGTGAACCAAGGTATACGGAAAAAAATTATATCAAAGAAAAACAAGTCAAAACAAATGAAAATAAAACAAATTGAAATTTTTTGCTTTTTTTCTTAAAATTAGGATGGAACTAAATTTTTTTAAAGAAAACAAAATAAAAAAAAAATCTTTTTTTTAAGTATAAAACAAAACTAAAGGGAAGCAGACTATTTTTTTAATACAAACAATGGTCAAATGAAACAAACACAAACAAAAAAATCATTTTATTTTCAGGTGATTTTTGTTTTTTTTTTCATTTCTTTAGTATGGAAACTAAACAACACCTTTTTTGTAAAATAGAAGATGACCATAGCAAATAAATTCACACAAGGAATTGTAAAGCTTTCTTTCTTTTTTTTGCTATTTTTTTCAAAACTAAGAAGAATCAACAAGAGATTTTAACAAATAAAAACTAAAAAGGTTTAAAATAGAACAAAATATTTACCAAGCCCAAACAAGTGAAACTATTCACCACTTTTCTATTTCAAACAATGAAATATTTATCTCACAATCCACTTCATATATTATTTCTCAAATTCGATTTCTTTATGGATCTAAAAATCAAAATTCCCCCAAACCAATTCACAAATCCAAAACCAAATCTCACAAATCCACTTCGCTATTTTAAAACAGCAAAACTACCGTCTCGATTGTTTGAATCAAGTATGGTTATGGAACTAAGGGAATGGAGTTGCAGTTGCTTTGATGATAGAGGCGATTGAGTGGTCGATTGCAGTCGAGTTCGATTGGGGATGGATGTGGGTTTGGTTGAATAAGTGTGTGATGTAGCTGTAAGCAGATGGTTCTAGTTTGACAAGTTGAAGAGGTGTGTGATGATAATTTGAGAAGGCGACTGTTTGAAGGTCACAGGTGTGGAGGGCTTGGGTTTGAAGTGTGTACCGTACATTGAAGAGGCATGTGATGATGGTTTTGGTCGGAGAAGAAGCAGCACAGCGGTTAGTGTGGGTATGGTTTATGTTGTAGTGATATAGGCTGGTTTGTGATGTGTCGTGGGTGATGTAACTGATGGCAGCTAGAAGTATATGGCGGGTAGGGTGTGGTTCAATGAGTAGTGAGGTTTGATGTTGTTTATGCTGATAGAGGTGGGTGGTTATGTGATCAGTCGTGTGGCTATTGTATGTGCAGTTAGGTGGGTGGTTGAGTGAAGTCGAAGCAGAGGGATTGGGTAATTGGTAGCAGTTGTACATGTGATAGTTGTTAGGACTGTCAAACAAGTTGGATTGGGTCAAAATGGGTTGGGTCGAGTTTGACCCAACCCATTTATGACCCATTCTCTTCTACCCATTTATGACCCAACCCACTTAATAAGCGGGTTACCCATTTAATCCATTTAAAGATTTAAATTTAATTTGACTAATAAAAAACAAATAAATATAAAATAATTATAATTTTTATGTTTTGAGATCCGACAAAAATTTAAAATTGTAATTCTAATTTTCATCAAAATTCAAATATGGGGATTCGGTAACTTATTATTTTCTAAGTACAACTGCAGTCCCCTTGGAGAACAACAGTGTGCGCTCACACGATAATGTATCTGAGTATTCCATACTATCTGTAATTTAGGTGGTAGTTAATCGGTTGAAGTCCCACCTAATTCTGAGGCAGAACGAAGGAGTTATTGCAGTCTGAACAAAAAAATAGTGGCTTCTGCACTAGGCGGATTTCATATACATGGATGTGGTAACATGTTATTTTCCAAGTACAACTGTCAGTCCCCTAGGAGAACTATAATGTACGTTCACACGATAAAGTATCTAAATGTTTCATACTATCTGTAATTTAGGTGGGAGTTAATCGGTCGAAGTCTCGCCCGATTTCGAGTTAGAACGAAGGAGTTATTGCAGTCTGAACAAAAGAATAGCGGCTTCTGCACTAGGCAGAGTTCAATATACAAAGGTGGTAGCTAGTACAACTGTCAGTCCCCTTGGACAACTACATTGTGCGTTCACACGATGAAGTATCTAAGTGTTCCATACTGTCCGAAATTTAGGTGGAAGTTAATCGGTCGAAGTCTCGCTTGATTTCGAGTTAGAAGGAAGGAGTTATTGCAGTCTGAACAAAAAAATAGCGGCTTCTGCACTAGGCGATGTTCAAATATGGGGATGTGGTAACCTGTTATTTTCTAAGCACAACTGTCAGTCCCCTTGAAGAACTACAGCGTGCGTTCACACGATGAAGTATTCGAGTATTGCATACTGTCCGTAATTTACGTGGAAGTTAATCGGTCAAAGTCTCGCTTGATTCCGAGTTAGAACGAATGAGTTAATGCAATCCGAACAAAAAAATAGCGGCTTCTGCACTAGGTGGAGTTCAAGGGGATGTGGTAGCCTGTTATTTTCTAAGTACAACTGTCAGTTCCTTTGGAGAACTATAATGTGCATTCACACGATGAAGTATCTGAGTATTTCATACTATCCGTAATTAGGTGGAAGTTAACCGGTCAAAGTCTCGCTTGATTTCGAGTTAGAACGAAGGACTTATTGCAGTCCGAACAAAAAAAGCGGCTTCTGCACTAGGCGAAGTTCAAATACGGGGATGTGGTAGCCTGTTATTTTCTAAGTACAACTGTCTGTTCCCTTGGAAAACTACAGTGTGCGTTCACACGATGAAGTATCTGAGTGTTCCATACTATCCGAAATTTAGATTGGAGTTGATCGGCCGAAGTCTCGTCTGATTCCGAGTTAGAACGAAGAAGTTATTGCAGTCTGAACAAAAAAAAGCGGCTTCTGCACTAGGCGGAATCTAAATATGGGGATGCGGTAGTCTGTTATTTTCTATGTACAACTGTCGGTCTCCATGAAAAAATAATAATGTAGGTTTAAAATTCTTATTTATCAAATTTATATTAAAATTTAATGTTTTTAATAAATGGATAAATATGTTACCTATTTATAACCCTTTTAAAAATGGCTCAACCCAATCCATAACCCATTTAATAATATTCATAAATGGTTTGACCCAACCCATTTATAAGCAGGGTAAATGGGTTGGGTTAATGGATTGGGTCAAATTTTGACAGGTCTACATCCATGTTTGTTGGAGAAATGATGTTGGTTTGGGAAGATTTGAGGAAGACCGTTGTAGTTATTGTTTTCGCAGAGTGGTTTAATGTGATGTACATGTTAAGGCAATTGAGTATAGTCTGGTGGTGGAATTGTTTGGCTCTATGGGAATGGCAGGTTGATGGTATGAGAGGTTTGTAGGCATTGTAACGGCAGTACAGTGTTGTTTTGTGGTTACTGTCTGGTCAGTTGAGTGGGATTGAAGTGTTTGTTGAGGTAGCAGTTGTGATATAGATGTAGTTTCATATGAATGTATCAAGCAGATGGTGTGAATTAGCTTATGAATGTAAGTGAAAGGCAGCTGAAAGGCAAAGGGGTGCACTATTTTGGCTGTGGGTTGCTGGAAGTTATTACAATATGTATGGTGCAGGCAACAGTATTGTGGTAAGGCTAGGAGGTGGGATTGTGAGGAAGTGTAGGTTGATCAGCAAGGTTGTTTGAGTGATGGCAGCAAGAGGGTGGTTGAAGTTGTTGTAAAGCAGTGCATAATTATGAGCATACAATAGTGGTAGAAGATGGTTGCAAATAATGTTATGGAATTTGAGTGATGGTCAGGGAAGTATTGATTGTGGTATATGTGGTTAGTGTTGGTGAGATGGCAACAGTGGGATGATGGTGGATAGAGGCCGATAATGGGCAGTGGGTATTTGTATGTGACGGTGGCTGGTAATAGTCAGGGGAAAAGGATGACGCAACAGTGGAAGGTGGCGATACAGTGGACGATTGCACCGTTGAATGTAAGAGAATAGTTGTAAAAATTGTAAATATAATTGTAATTGTAAATTGTAAATGTAATTGAAATAGAATGGAATAAATTTTTTTTCTTTTTCAATTGAAGTTGTGTATTTTTTCCTTTAAAATATGAAATGCAAATGAACGAAACAACTAGAAAACAACAACAAACACACAAACAAAATGCAAACAAAAAATCACAAAAACATACAATTTTTTTAAAGGAAATTAACACACAAAACAAACACACAATAAATCAAACAATAAATAATTCGAATGATAGAAATAAAATTAAAGCAAATTCCTCAGCAACAATACCAAAAACTTGTCCGATTTGATGAAATGGGGTTGGGAATCAATTGGGGTGGTCGGATCGGGGATTGACGAGGACAGTGGTGATTTGGGTGGGTTGCAGAGGAGATTGAAGTGTGTGGTGTGAATTTGGTAGTAGAGGGCGGGTTAGGAGCAGGTAGTTGGCCAGAGGTACTTGCAGTATTTTTTGTGATATGGGGTATTGTGGTGGTATGGTTTTGTAACTAAGGTGATGTGATGAAGATGAACTGCAGTAATTGTTGTCAGGTGAGGGTGTTTTGATGTTGCTATCGTGATTTGGAGATGGTGATGAAGGTAATGTGCTCTGGTTGGTAGTTTTGTATGTGTTGGGTCTGAAGAATGTGTTGATAGAGCTGGAAGAAGAGGAGGACAGAGTGATGATGGTTGGTGGGTTAGGTTATGAAGCAGAAAGGTGACAGAGGGGTAGTAGTTCAGGTGAGATGGGGAGTTGTAGATTTTTCAAAGTGTACTGATGGTCAGCATGTAGTTTTAATGTGCATTGTAAGTATGATAGTGCTATGGTGCTGTGGTGGTTTGGATGGGAAGTGGATGCTTGTTGTTTGTAGGAACGTGATGTTGCACAATAAATGTGGTTGTTTGTATTTGTATGTGAATGTTGTTTTGGCAGCAACAAGTGTTTGGATGTTAGGTGACAGAAGTAACAGAAGAAAGGCAGTGAAATCTAATGGTATGTAGGGAAAAGGTTAGGTATGTATGTTGTTTGAATGAAAGAGGAGTGGTTTTGTATATGTATGTAGTGGGATGGTATATGTATGGAGTGGTTGTTTTGTTTTGTTGGTTGCAGAAGAGTGGGAAGTACTGTATGCAACATTTTTGGAGTCGAGTGATGGTTTGTGTTAAGTGTTGTGTTGAGTGATAAGTAGTAGTGTTGAGTATTGAGAGATACAATGGATGATGAGTGATGATGAAGAAGATATTAGGAGATGGGTGATGTTTGAAGATGAAGAATGATGAATGAAACTATTGGCAGAGGAGGATGTATTGGTAGAGATAGGTTGGATATGTTGTAGATTGATGATGGAGCTGCTGGTGAGGATGGATATTGCATAGATATGTGCACAGCAGTTGCACAGAAGTGCAGTTTGATACATAAGAAGGATGGTTGTGTGAACTGTTGTTTGAGATGGTTGGGTATGTAATGGGTTATGAGTGATGTTGGAGGTTGTAAGAGAAGTAGTTTGAGATGTTGAAGAAGAGGCAAGGCAGAAATGTGAATGTACAAGCAAGTAGGAATTGAAGTGCAATGAAAATTACGAGCTTTAGGAATTGAAATTGTAATTGTACTTGTACTTGTAAATGTAAACTGTGATGAAATTTTTTTCCTTTTCAAATGAAATTGTGTGTATTTTTTTTAAAATATGCAAATGCAAATAGAACTAGAACAACAAGCACAAAGCAAATGCAAACAAGAATCACACAAGCACAAAAAAAATTATAAATGAAAATTAACACACAAAATAAATACAGAATAAAAAACAAACGAAAATAATTTGAAAAATAGAAAATCAAATCAAATCAATTTCCTGGAAATGGTGCCAAAAACTTGTTCGAACCAGCTAAATCCCCATCGAATTGGAAAATGGCCAATCGAATTTAATTAAAATTAACCGCAAGTGCACGATGTACAATGATAGTACGTGGTGAGTATGGGTCGATCCATAAGGAATTGTTTAGATTTTAAAATTTCTATTAAATCAAATTAGACCAAGAGTTGTGAGATGCTTTTAAGCTTGAAAAATTCTAGAAACTAACAAAAATTAAAGGTGATAAAAATATGAGAGTAGAAGGCAATTCAGAGGCAATGTCCTTCTCAAAATCACATAGTTCAACAAAATGAAATTATGATCTATTTTTTTTTTGCCATTAGTGAATTTAATTATTATTATCAGTATAGTCTATTTATGCTATTAATTTGCTCAATATCAGCCATCAAACTATAACACAACCACTAAATCGCTTCTCACTCTCATGAAAATGTTAATGAACTTGAATATAAAATCTATTCTAAGCACGACCTGTTAACTATTGAGTAGAAATATGGACCATCAAATTTTGATTTTAAAATCACTTCATTACCATAATCATATGTGGATGAAGAGGTAATTTGTGTTTTTGTTTGTTTAAACATAGTCTATTTGGTGTCAACAACATAGGCTATTAAATTCAAAGCTAAAAAAAAGTTTAACCACATCTAAAATTTCCATTAACCATAAAAAGAGATCAATAATTAGCAAAATGTTGAGGCTACATGATTAAGAGAGCTTCATTAACCCTAAATTGAAGGGTTTAAGCCTCTCATATATGTTATCTTTTCAATAAATATAGCATTCAACATGTAATGAAAACAAAAGGAAAAAGTTTGCAAAGTGAAAAGAGAGCTAACTAAAAAGAAATAAAAACTAATCTACTTGCACAAATATAAAGATATATACTATTAACATGAAAGGAAAAAGCATGGAAATAAAAAAGAGTGCATGAATTGACATCGCATGGAAAGGAATTACATAAAAGAAAAATGGCAAATGGCCATCAAAAAGAAAAGAGAGCTTTGATTTATTTGTGAGCCTAAAACCAAACTAAAAGGAGGCTGAGAGAGAGAGAGAATTACATAAAACATAAAGGGTATTATACATGTATGAAACTCTAATCCTATTTTTGGAAACTACCCAAATTACCCCTGAAGAAGTGCGACCGCCAAGTTATCATTTTTATATGTTAATCCTCCACTTAAATGTACATATAGCTTTAATTTCCATTAGCATGTGAATTAGCTCATAATTGTACATCATGGTAAGTGGGTAGGTGGGGTCCTCCATGACTCATGAAATGAATTATTTTCAACTTCATATGCTTGTCTTCTCTTGTGCATGCATATTTTCTATGAAGCAACTTGTAATTTGAATTAACATTCCTACAAAATACCATAGAAATTTCCATGTAAATTTTCTCAAATTATATATTCAGAAAAATGACCATTTTGCCCCTATATGAAGATGAATGATTGATGATTTGAAAATATTTTGAATTTCGGTTTAAACATGTTAAAATACCAAATATGATTATTTATTTAATTTCAATAGATTAAATATGTAAGTAAAAATATGCATATTTATGTGCACGCCAGTTGCCGTAAATATTTCATTTAAAATGATTGTATAATCAAATCGAAAATTCAAATTTTAATGACGATTTGATGGTGTTGGCATTTTGGTTGGCTTGAGAAGTTCTTTTATTATGAAAAATTAAGCATAATCATTTTTCTTCTATTATTTTATTTGGTTATAAAACTACGCAACCTTCTAATTTCCCCTTTTCAATTCTCATTCCTCCTTCTCCTTTTATTTTACCATTACCGTAAACATTGACTCTCCTTCTAAAATGAAAATCAAATCAACTACTCCTCTAAAATTGTAAGACAAGCTCTGTTGGGTTTGTATGGAGATAAGCTTCGATTTTTGGTAGGCTACGTAGAGTGTAGCGGTGTTTTTGTGGTGCTCAACCATAGGGGCAACATCTAAGGTTGCAGATTTTAGAGCATATGTTTGTCGATTCAACAAATGGAACTTCGATTTTATCTTAGGGTAGCGGGATGCAGCTTTGGAGGAATTTAGCAAGGTTCGAATATGTTTAGGGTTGCGTGACCTGACGTACGACCTGGGAAGGGGACATGTCATGTTTTTCTTAGAGGCCCTGGAGTTGGCGCCATGGTGTTGATCGCGTAAAGGAGAAGATGAGGAGTTCTATGGTGAAACAGAATCCAATTTCAACGAGTAATTCTCCGTTTCAGTGCATTTCCATGCACGATTTTGAAGGGTTCATGGACATTTCTATGCACATTTATATTTGGGGATGAAAGAGTGTAAATAGGTAATTAGATTTTATAATGTAATTAGTTAATTAATTGTACAATTTAATTAGTGAAAGCTTATAAAAACTATAACTTTTGTGTACGAGGTCGTATTCGAACGCCTTATTTTGCATTGGACTCGTGTCGTCGAGATCTTTGCAATGGAGTTGGTTCGGTTTGATTTGGAGCTTGTTGGAATTTATAATAAAATGGAATGGCCGTTCTGTTTTAGGCCAAATCAGGACGTTTCGGCATAAATGAAAATCAATGTGAGTTTAACTCACACTAAATTTTACTTATCGTATCTATAATGTTTACACGATTATTGATTGCTTGGCTGTTAGTTAAATTGCTTGATTGATTGTTTGGTTGAATTTCCGTTTGAAAAATGGATGACATATTAATTTGATCGTTATGAACCCATATGATTATATATATATATGTATGTATGTATGTGTGTAATCCATGACCATTGTTTTGCATGGAAATTCCGTGGGGAGATCCTAAGGGGTTTCTCGCCAATGATTATTGTTTACATTCATGTACTGTTATATTGATAATAATTGAAATAAAATCTTAAAATTCCAATTTATTTGTTAAGCGTCGCTGTAGCGATTTTGCTATGTCGTCATTTATTAAAGTTTATCCCCAAAACCCTATTATGTTTTTGAACTTGAGCTTGTATTTTCACTATGCATAATGTTAAAGTTCATTAATCATTTTGATTAATGCTATTCAAAATAATTAATCATTTTGACAAATGATTTTGAAATTAATTAACCAATTTAATTAATGATGTTTAAAATGGGTGTGACGACCAAAATTTTTGGTTATTTGAAATTGAAATATTTAATTGATTTTAAATATTTAAAAGTTAATTTTTATCTTGAATTTCAAATATAATGATTTATTGGATAATTTAATTATTAGATTTTATAATTAAAAATTGGTTAAAATATTGAATCTTAAGTTTTAAGCTTGTTAAAAATAATTTAAAGGATATAAAACTTATATTAATAATAATGAAGATAATAAAAATTTTTGAATTGAATTTTAAAGCGATTCATTAAGTTTTAAAAATAGCCCGTTTAAAATAACGTATATAAATGGCTATCCGCAGCACAGCCTTAGAATTTGACGAAACGGGTTCTATTGGATCTGTAATAGTGTATTATTATCGGATCTCAAGTTTCGTAGTGTTTGAAGTTATCGTTTGGTCGTACGGGATAGAAAAGCGCTAAAATTAATATCAAAAATTCAATATAATAATTGGGTCCAAAAATCTATATTCTCCGTATGATCGAATTAGGACTCAAAACCTTTTTCATTACATTTAGAATAGGGGTATAATATTATAACCGTTTAGCGACACGCCTTGATAGGGGTTCGAGATTTAAAGTTACGCAATCGAGATAATTTGAAAATTTAAATAATATATATATATATTCTTGATTAGACTAGGTTGTCACACTCTACCCATCAACCATTCTTTCTTTTCACGTTAGCCCCCCTAGTGACCTACCACCATTCTTTTAAATCAAGCTTTCTCCCTCTTTTGATTTCATTGAACAGTGAAAGCAAGAAATAATAAAAAATGGTGGCAAAGAAATATAAAAAATTAACTCCAAATCCACCCAATATAAAAATGTGAAACCATTTGCAAAAATCTTGTTTTGTGACGAGCTTCAATCAAATACAAATCTAGGGTGCAGCGTTGAGTTGTTGACCTCTACTATGAAGCCGAACCATCTGTCAGACTAGGGTTACGATTTTGGATGAATTTGAGGCTGAATTCGAAGAATTGGACGTGCAATCGTGTTGGCGTGATGGAGGAGAGGCGGCGCATAGAAATTCATGAAGTCCGGTCATCTCTGGCAGATCGCCTTCGAACACTGTAGCACGTGGAGGAGCAGCGTGTCGCGGTCTTGTGGGGTGTTTCGGGGGTGTCAAATTGGGGTTAAAAAGATGCCGTTTTCGAAGAGAGGGTTGTTGGTGTTGTCGGATTTTGGGTTAGGGCGGTGAAGCACCGTGTAAGACGTCATGCACTTCCAGTACAGGCATGAGTAAAAGCATGAAGAAGAGGTTTGAGTGGGCCGGGTTTTGCATTGGTAATAGGATGGTTTATAAAAAAAGAAAGGAAGAAAGAAAAAAAGGAGAACTGCAGAAGAGAGAGGAGAAGAAGGTTGGAGGGCGGGGTTTGAGCGGGTATGGGATTCCTTTATTTAATACACACACACACATATATGTTATAATAAAATCATTTGAAAACTTATAAATCGAATATCTTATTCGTTTTAAATCGGAATCCAACGCAGTCAGCCGCGTTGGGTCTGTAATAAGGAGATATTTGCTATGGAGTCAACTTGGTTGAGTCTGGAGGTTGCAGAATTTTCAGATAAATTCAAATGCGTTCAGATTAAATCGGAATCGGAATGCAAAAGTGACATTAAAAATTTATAGCAACCGTAGAAATAAATTTAAAATGTACACACATCCATATGCATATGCTCTAGTGTCCTAATTAGACCAATTCCTAAAGAATAATAGTGCCTGGTGTACCTATATGCATTTATTAGCATCCACTAGCAAACATTTGTAATCACTAGCATACATCATTCATAACATGTTCTATTAACATGTTTACATTAAATCCTACCATCCACAGGTTAAATCCTAAGTTCTACCCACCCAAAGGATAATAAAGGAAAGAATTTATTCAAAACTAAAGATGGAAATAGGAAATTATAAAAACTTATTATCAAAGGAATGTCGATGAGAAATACGAATTTTCTCCCAATCAAACCAATCCTCCCTCGAAGTCTTCTTAACTATGTCAAAACTAAGGCAATCCCTCTGTAAACCCTATCCAGTGCGAAGGCAACTTGCATGGTCTTTCATAAAGTGTTTCGAAAGGTGCCATTCTAATGCTAGCTTGAGAACTACTATCTTATGTGAATTCCACTAAAGAAAGATGCTTTTCTCAAGTTCTTCCAAAATCAAGAATATCCACTCTCAACCATGCATGCCTTACTACCTTGCTTACTTCACTTTACTGTCTTCTTTAGTCTGCACACATGAACCAACATTCCTAGGTTCTTACTAGTGTCCTATACTTTCCACGGGAACTTCTATCACTACTTCCAAAAATTAATCACTACTATCCCCTACATGGTCTTGCACTTTTTCCGTTACACCTAGAAAATGATTTCTCTATACTCCATATTTATAAGAGTTTGGTTGGGTATTTATCGTTTCAAAAAATAAGACTTCTAAATTTTCAAAACAACAAATCCAAAAATCTTTGTCTTTAAAAATGTTTATTTTTGAGTTTCCATTAAATTCAAAAGTACTTGGTTACCTAACATTATTTCCCAACCTAAAGGGAAAAACTTTCAAATTCTATGTCCAAAACTTATTCCTCGTTTTATTTTAATGCCCTTTTCAGTTTTGTATAAAAAATTGAATTTTCAAATTCTACTTTCATTAAGTTTTTCATTTTCAAAAACTTACTTACTTTTTCACCAATTTATTTTAAAATATCTTTAAACTGTTTTATGTGTTTCCAAAACATCTTCTTATTATACCTTACAGTCTCATATCTTAATATATTGGAACTACTTTCTCAAATGAGAAATTATTAAAGCTAAAATCTTCTACGAACCTTTTAAAAGATAATTTCATGTTTATGTGAAACTACAAGGAACTTATTATATATTTTTTGAAATAGGATATACAAAATATGGTGCTTTTTATACCTTGTATATCTCTTTCATGTATTCCTTGAAACTTGCACAAAACATTTTGTTGGTTTCATAGAAAATTATACCATTATTATTTTCATTCCAATAGATTAAAGTATGTTTAATTTATATTCTTCCATGATAAATATTTTCTAATATCTAACTTACACATTTTTCTTTCAAAAAAACTCATCTTCAAAAGTGTTTTAATTTTTCCATAACTTCCAAACCACTTCCTTATACTTACTAAAAATAATAAGTGTACTTTACAAACTATTTTGTTTCTGTACTTAGATATTATCATTTAAAATACATTTTTTTTGGGTTATAACGAATGTTGCGTAAAAAACCGTTACCACAACCCAAAAATAGTAGTGTATGGATTCAATTCAATAAATACCAATGAATCTCATATACCCATGCAAAAATATTTCTCTTGAGAGTCACTTACTATAACAATCGTATTATAGACTATGCTCCTCTTATTTTTCATGAAAACATTTATTACAACGATAAAAGTTGTAATCTACGTTTTCAATACTTGATACACTCTAGGTTTTTTATGTTTAAAATCTTTGTGTACTTACAAAGAAACTAGTAAGTTATATATATATATATATATATATATATATATATATATATAGACACACACACTCCATAATTCTTCAAAAAGAATTCCAATTTCACATTATATAAAAATCAACTTAAATGTCATATCATTCTTCAAAAAAACCCAAATTTATTTTCTGAAAGAAAATATTAACAATGAAAATTTTCAATTCCATACTTTTTTTCTCTTCACTTTTTAAATTTTCAAAAATTTCATTCTATTGGGCTTGGCATAAAGTGGATCTTGTCCTTACTAACCTAGGAGTCTTTTTCTTAAATATTGGAAATCCCATTTCCTTACTAAAGTCTTCTGTTAGATTTATTCTAAAATATTACCGTTAAATCCACTTATATGAAACAATTATAATTTCTGTAACTATCTACACATGGATTTTCATATTTTCTTATCAATTAAACCTATTGTACATCCCCCAATCTTTGCCTACCTCTCTTTGAATTTCCGTAGTCCGTTCCTGAATGTACAAAACAGTTTCTTAAATCCCTACCATGTGTAGACATTCTCTATGCCCCATTAAACGCACTTCAAAAGTGATACTTCAAGAACTCTATCTTCAGCTGATGAAAACGAAGCGTAAAAAAAACCTCCTTTAGACGAATAACATGCTTTCCCATCTTCCTTGAAAAACACCAAAATGTCTGTAGGATCGATTTCACCCTAGAGGGGGGTGAATAGGGTGGTGCTATTAATTATAAAAATTTAATGCAGAAGCTTGTATAAAATTATTTCAACACGGATATATCAGAATAGCCGCACAGATAATAGAAGAATAATAAATGCAAAAATAAAACGACACAGAATTTACCCAACTTCGGCAAAACTCTGCCTACATGCTGCCCCCAAGGTTTCTACTAGAAATTAAGCAGTCGTACGCTTACACAAGTAAACTTGCGACACCCGCTATCGACTAGTCTTAACTCTATGCTCAAAACCCTGCCACAACTCAGCCACTGAGTTGTGCATTCTCAAACTATGCCATGTAGTTTGTCCCCTAGTCACACGACTAGAAATTACCCAATGTTAAAAGAGAAAATACAAATGTAAAACAATTTAAATAACAAAAACCCTAATAAAATATTAAGGCTCAAGTAAAAACAAGGCCAACCCAAAAACGTTTAAGTGATGATCGTCCCTTTTCCTTTGATTCCTTCGGCCTGGCTTTGTTTCCTTTTCCTTTGTCTTTCGTTCCTCTGTGTGAAACTAGGGCTTGTGAATGAAGTCGCCGCTTTGTCAAATTGAATGCAATGATGCTTCGAATTCTTTCTTCGGTTGATTATATTACTCGCTGCTTCTTCAATTTAGTCGAGTACTGGTATGTGCTTTTGCTTTTCAATTTTCCTATGCTCAACTTGATTCGAGTTGAAAGATTTGTTCTTTTTTGCTTTAACTCGAATGAACAATTTGCGGATGATGTTCATCGTTTATATAGGGTTCGAAATCCTTGATTTTTGTTCGTATATATTTGTTTGAGTTCGTCAATTTCTTTGTTCGGCCGTATGATTTTGATTCAATGTTCGAGATGATATTTGACTTATTCAATTTCGTATATTTTGGGTTACTTGATTATCACGGTGTTGATCGATTTCGTGGCCAACACGGCTTGACTTGGTTTGACGATGTATTCTCTGATTTTCTGAATACCACGGCTTTGGGTTTATGTATTTGAACTTGACATTTTTGACTCGGTCATTTGTGACTTTGGCACTACTGTTCATCTCTCTGGGATATTTAACTAGTACCTGCTGTTGCATGACTTCGGCATTTGACTTGAATTGTAAAATTGCTGCCGACTTTGGTCATATATCTTGACATTTTGTTGCCATCATATGAATTAAACTTCTTTGTTACAATTTGGTTTTTACCATGCTTTTTTGAGTCTGTGCATTTAATTCCCATTTGCTTCGAGACAGTTTCATTTACGTACTTTCTGGTTCATATTGCATTGCTCTCTCTGTTAAACTGTTTATTCTAGTCTGCATATATGTGCAAACGTACACGTGTGTATGCATGTATTGTGTCGCACCCTCTGTTGTATTGTGTCCATATATATCTCCACTGAAAATGTTGCATGCTTCTTCATATTGTTTACTGTATATCGCTTTGAGCCTTCTTCATGTTGACATTGTCTATTCATTTGTTTTGGATTGATGTCAACTATGCTTGCATCTGCAGTGTTGTTTCATTGAGTTTGGTCGTTCATCGTAGCATGTCTGGTTGTCATTGTGTACATGTTCATGTATTCATTTTGAAGTCTGACTGCATATATACATGTTGTTTCACACATGTGTGTATCTGATTTTGTTTGAAGTTGCACTGGTTGTCTTCTTTTAGCCTTGCATTGTTGGTTCATCACTTGTGTCCACTGCATACTTTTTTGCATATCAACTTGTTGAAGTCACTTGTAATACAGTTTTCTTGTATCCACATATCTCTGGTCTCTGTAGCATATATTTGTTACTTGTTGTTGCCGTAGTGTTTCGGCCTTTAACTTGTACCATTCGAGGCAGTTTGCATACAGTTGCATTGTTGGTCTTGTAAAACTAAAACTATACTTGACTTGAAACTGATGCATATTGAACTGTTGTCGATTTGGCTAGTGTACTTCACTTGAGTCTGGGCTTGTTTGGTTGTGCTGCACTGAGTTGTTTGGTCGACACACTTCAAGTCATCTGTAGCTGTACATTTACATATGTACTTGCATTTGTATGTATGATGTGTTATTCATGTTGTTCATTCTTGTGGCATTTTCAACCTGATGCATTGTTCACTGCATGGTTCACCACTGAGGTTGTGTTGTATGGGCTGTATTTGAATCCTTATGCTCGACAGTTTTGTGACATTTTGTAGTACACCTGAGTTGATTCCGTCTTGGAGCTCGGTTTAACCTTGTGTTGATATCACGACTTTATTTGTGTTTCACTTGAGTTGAACCTGGCTTTTTTTTGGGTTTGACCTTCTCACTTATCCCTGTAATTTTATCAAGTGTATATATCGGTGTGTACGGCCTTGTGGCATGTACAGTGATACATTCTTTATTTGGGTTTGACTTTCTCACTTATCCCTGTAATTTTAAATGATCAACTTGTTTATTTAATAAAACATTCTTTATATGCATTCCATACATGCATAACCGTGAGGATTTTTAAATGAGCATGGAAGCACATAATAAAAACTTCCAAGTAATTCACTCATGCATAACTATGAGGACTTTTAAACGAGAGTGAATACTTTGGATTTTATTTTTTATTTTTATTTATTTAAAAAAGTATAAAATGAAAAACGAATGATTCCTGTTTAAAGAACCACATATTGATAAACTATATTGAATTTTGATGAGTGATGGTCATTAGAAATATGATAGAAATAGAGATGGTCATGGAATTTTTACCAACAAAAAGTTTTTATAACTCTTGTTCAAATTTCTAAAGAAATTTACTAAATATACCGTCTCAAGTTATAATATATGATTAATATTAACACTCCTCACTTTTTCAATCACTATTTATCTTTTCGATAATCATTAGGGAGTCAGATTAGTCAATGTAATCATTTAAAATCATATTCAAAAATAATTATAAAACCAAATTTTCCAAAATGACTAATCTGAAACAAGGTCAAAAATGATTTTCTAGAAGGGGTTTTATAAAAAAATGTCTGCAATTTGAAAATTATTTAAAGTGAAAAATATACAGATATTTTCTTTGAAAAACGATGCAGTTACTGAATGTCTCAACATACATCACGTTTCACTACTAATTTTTCTACCAATTAGATTATCAATGTGATCTGCATTTGAATTTTTCTTTCACTCAAGATTATCATCAATTGAATGTCATAGACCAGACCGTGAAATTTTCAATAATTTCTTGAAATTCTTTTTTCAACTTTTTAAATGAAATTCTTTCGAATTTTAATTGAAGCTATGTAAATAATCAAAAAACCGTGAATATAGAGTCAACCGTAACATAATCAAATATATTATCATCAACAAATAAAACACTATTATTAATCCAAACTAATATATATGAAGTAGTTCAAAGACTCTAGAGATTTCTATAGTGTTCTTGGCATAAGAATATAATTGGCCAACAATTTTGAATAAGTCAGAATCAACATCATCATTTATTTCATCATCACATTACTGGCTGAATTAATTCAAATTACGATGCAAATTATCACATTTAATATATCGTTCAAATAAATATACCATTACATGCTATACCTTTACGATATTTTTCGTTGTTGTCCATTGTCATTCTGTCACCTTTATACTAGGCAAAGGAACTTTGCTTTATCGCTCGTTGTGTCCCTAGAACAGCTAGAATCCAAGTAACACTATTGTAGTTCCTTAGCTTGCCACCATACCTACACGATAAAAGATTTTTGTGACCTATTTGTTTTTATAGGTCCATGGTTGTTAGTGGCAAAATATTTTGAAAAATATAGTTTTCACGTGTTTGGGTCTATACCAGTAATGGTTTTGATTTTGTCCAAATTTTCTACAAATTGTGCACATTGAATTGACTTGATTAATTTCATTTCTAACATTTTCAGATTGATTATATCCAAGTCCTTGTCTAACTGTATTAACAGTTTGCTTCCCCAATAGCATATTCAATGATTTTTCACTTTCGGAAAATTTATCTAAAGTCGTTGATAATTGTTGGACTTGTGTTTTGAGAGATTCATTTTTGTTTAATAATTGTGTGCACTTTTTAATAGAATTTTCTCTTCGAGTATTTTCGCTTTCTTTCAAAATCAGAATTTCATTTTCAAGCGATTTAATTTTACTTTTTGATTTTTTAATTTCTTCTTCAAATGTTGGACACTTATCACACCTGGGATCCTATTTTGATAGTTTTTAACTAATTAGTCAAGCTGTTTATTTGATTCTATCATAATATCCTTTTGTGATTTAAGTTTAGCGTACTTCTCCCTAAGTCTTTCAAAACAGCCATTTACTTCGTGGAAATATATAAGTAGTTGTGAGTGAGAAAGTTTTGATACCTCCTTGGCTCGTCATCGTCACTATCGGTTATATTTCCTCGTGGGCTCGGTTTTACTCTTTCACTCTCACCGCTAGTGCTTTTACAATCATCACTTTTATTCCACATGGCTGTAGCATTTCTCCTTTTTAATTTCTTTTCTTGGCCGTGTTGATTTCGAGGATAATTGGGCTTGATATGACCGAGCTTGTTGCACTTGTGACAAATGATCCCGTGTTCTTCTGAGTTGTCTAGTGCTTTGATTATTCTGCTTTTCAATTGTTGATTTGGAGCTGGATTTTCGTATTTGTGGTTCCACTTTTTGAATTTCTTTATTAGTAGCGCCGACTCGACTGCTTCATCATCATCGTCCTCATCACTACTACTTTTTACCAATCCTATTAAGCTCGTTTCTTTAGCTGAGTCGGTTGAGGAGGATTTCTCATTGTTGTTGACTTTTGCACCATGTATTGCATCAAAAGCATTCCAGATTTCTCGTGCATTTTCACAATGAGAGATAAAGTTAAAATTATCTTGGTTAATATGAGAATATAATATATGCATAGCAAGAGCATTAATCGATATAATTTTCTCGTCTGTTATATCACACCCATTTTTAATAATATCCCAACATTTAATATTAACAGATTTTAAATAAAATTCCATTTTCAATTTCCAATTCAAAAAATATGTTCCATTAAAAATAGGAGGGATAGTACTAGACCGACCCTCAGCAAAAATAACCATTTTAAATATTCCAATTTGTAAAAAAAAAATTGGTCATTGAAAAATCAAATTTTTTTAAAACAAAAGTGGCTTTTGTTCCTGGCGCTGATACCACTTGTAGGATCGATTTCACCCTAGAGGGGGGGGGGGTGAATAGGGTGATGCTATTAATTATAAAAATTTAATGCGAAAGTTTGTATAAAATTATTTCAACACAAATATATCAGAATAGCAGCACAGATAATAGCAGAATAATAAATGCGGAAATAAAACGACACGGAATTTACCCAACTTCAGCAAAACCCAGCCTACGTGCTGCCCCTAATGTTTCTACTAGAAATAAAGCAGTCAGACGCTTACATACGTAAACTTGCGACACCCGCTATCGACTAGCCTTAACTCTATGCTCAAAACTCTACCACAACTCAGCCACTGAGTTGGGATTCTCAAACTACGCCATGTAGTTTATCTTCTAGTCACACGACTAGAAATTAAACAATTTTAAAAGAGAAAATACAAATGTAAAACAATTTGAATAACAAAACCCTAATTTAAAATATTAAGGCTCAAATAAAAACAAGGCTGACCCAAAAACGTTTAAGTGATGATCCTCCCTTTTCCTTTAATTCCTTTGGCCTGGCTTTCTTTCCTTTTCCTTTGTCTTTTGTTCCTCTGTGCGAAACTAGGGCTTGTGAGTGAAGTCGCCGCTTTGTCAAATTGAATGCAATAATGCTTTGAATCCTTTCCTCGGTTGATTATATTGCTCACGGATTCTTCAATTTAGTAGAGTACTGGTATGTGCTTTTACTTTTCAATTTGCCTATGCTCGACTAGATTCGAGTTGAAAGATTTGTTCTTTTTTGCTTTAACTCGAATGAACAATTCGCCGATGATGTTCATCGTTTATATAGGGTTCGAAACCCTTGGTTTTCGTTCATATATATTTGTTTGAGTTCGTCAATTTCTTTGTTCGACCGTATAATTTTGATTCAATGTTCGAGATGATATCCGACTTATTCAATTTCGCATAATTTGGGTGTAACAACCCTATGTTCAGTAATTATTTATTGTATACTTTATTTATGTTAAATTGAATTTCCTGATTTTAAACTTTATTTTATTTTTTAAAAAGAATAAATTTTGTTATTTAAATATAAATTTTGATAATTATGTAAATTATATTTCCAAACTTGAATAAAATTGAATATTTTCTAGAAAGTGAATTTTTGGTCAATATGGTCAAACTTTGACTTTTAAATTTTAAATTAAATTTTTGAATTTTATCTTTTATTATTAAAATATATTTAATTTTAAGAATAATGCTTTTCGTTTCGTTGAAATCGGAGTTATATTGTGAAAGTTATGTTTTCTTCAATATTGGGTGTTAATTGTTTCATTTAACAATATTGTTTAATTTAAATTATATAAATAATCTTTTTTCTATCATATTTTATTCAAATTTGTATTATATGTTATGTTACATATATTTTTGTATTTTAAATATTTTTGAAGTGATAATAAAATTTTTCCAAAGCTTGTTGAATTTATTTTCAAATTTTAAAGGCTAGTTTCTATTTTTTCTGCTATTTCCTTCATTTAAATTATACTTAATTAACATTTATTTATTTTTTGAATGCATCTTATTTTGTGTTCTTAATGTTTATTTATAAATATTTTTCAAGTACATAAAAATTTCCCAAAGTTTGTTCCATTTATTTTCAAATTTTCAAGACTAGTTTACATTTCCTTTGTTATTTTCTTAATTTAATTATATATAATCAATATTTATTTATTTATTTTTGTTTATTTACTAAATTTTCGTATTTTTATCTGAATGCATATATATTTTTCAGTTATATAAAATTTAAAAAGAAAATATTGGAAATTTGAAGAGTTATTGAAACCTTTTGTATCCCTTGACTTTTCACCTCCTCACCTTTTCAATTTTCAACCAACATTTGCATTCATTTCTTTGGCCGACCCTACCTCTACCTTCAGCCACTGCTTCATTTTTCACGTATCAAAGAGTTTCTCAACTCACAAATATTCGGCCATTTCTGAAGCAAAGAAAGTTGGGTAAAATCTTTCTTCTTTCTACTCATTTTTTTCTTGTTTTTCTACTTGTTTATGTTGATTTTCACTTGCCTTCTCACCTTTGTAGCTCGGCTCCTCTCCACTCCTTCACCACCTGAACCACCCACCACCTCCTCCAGTCCAACGCCAAGCCACTGGCCGTGCCCAATTGTTGATCAAACTCCACCTAAAATTGCAACATCCACTTGATTACATGCATTGCTAACCACCTATGCCTTCATCACCTTCAACCACCCTTTGGCCGCCACCTACTCCACCTCCACCACCCATAGATGACTTAAAACCCACTGCCACACCATCCTCCAGTCCTCTACAGAGATGGCTGCGCCTGGTCTTGCTTTGGCCGAGCACAAAGTTGCATTGAATTCATGTTATATTGCCTTGTAGTTGTAGTCCATGCACATATCTCTTTGCATCAATTTTACCCCATCCCATACATGTTTGGACGACCCTATTGAACCCAAAACTAGACCCTAACACACACTTTGGCCGTGTTAACCAGGCCTATAGCTGAAGCATTAATGGTAGAAGGCAAGTGCAAGTGGTTTGGAGATGATTTATGCATTCATTTCTACCATTGTTTAATCGTATTTTGCATTGAAACTTATGTTGTTTGTATTGTCTTGTTTGAATGTGCTCAAGGCAATTAATCTTCGGCTCTCTCAAAATCGAATCTTTGTCGTGCTATCATGCTTTTGAAGATCTCAATTGTGCATTCGTTTGTTGTCGTCTCCAGCTTACACCGGTGCGTTATTCTCACCAGACAGTTTTGTACTTATATTACTTGTGAACTGATTTCATTTGAATCCGTAAAATGCATCACCATATTATATCTGCTATATTATGATTATATGATGTTCACCCATGCTTAAACACCTGTTACATCATCTGTTACTGTTATATCATGCTATTCTATTTATTTATATCAGTTTATCACACTGCAAGTTCCCTTTAGATTAGAATCACTATGGGTTGAAATGATACATACCCGAACGGACTTTAGAATAGGGGAAAATCGTTATGGGCTGAAATGATAGGCCTGAATGATTTTCAATTATTTTCAGTTACTTGGGACTACGGGTTTGAAATGATAAAACCTCAATTTTCTTTGTAAATTACGAGTTGAAATGATATATTACCCGCATCACTTTACCTAGGCTAGAAAATGAAATACAGACCCGTAGTTAAATTATATTTTTCTAAAATTTTTAAAATATGTTTGAAATGTAAATAATATAATATTTTGATTTAAAGCTTAATTAAAAATGATTTTTGTAAAGTATTATGGATTTTCTAAAAATTTATAAGTGAAACAAATTAATGGTAAAGTTAGAAAATCTGAAATGTAAGTTATTTTGGAAATTATAATTTGATGATAAATGGAATTTAAATTAAATCTGGAAATATGATAAATTTATGATAATTTGGATTAGAATGAATTTAAAATGATTTTATAATATATTAATGATTTTTGAATAAAGTTAAAATGTGAATTGAATGAATATTTAAGTTGCAATTTGGAAATATAACTAAAATTGGAATTTATGAATTTTGTTCGAAAGTGAATTTTGGAAGTAAGTAAAAAAATGAAAATAAGTTATATTTGAAAATTTAAACTTAAGTGTTAAGTTAAAATTTAATTTAATGAATTTAATATTTGAATGTTGGAATTTAATAAGTGAATTATTATTGAATATTGATTTTTGAATGGAAATTTAACTTTATAAAATCATGAATTTAAGGAAAATTAAATGATGGTTTTAAAAGTGAAATTATATGATTTTATAAGTTTAAATGATTAAAATAAATAAAAAGGATTAATTGTTTGTGAAATTATATTGAAGATTGGAAATTTAATTAACAGTATTTTGAAATGCTATTATTTCTAATGTAAATGATATTACAGCGCTTTGTAAGTGTTGTGGTTGATACAATGAACTATGTATAAATTATAACTAAGTGGTATTACAGCATTTGGTATGTGCTCTGATAGCAGAAAGATAACTAAAATCTGAAACTAAATAAAGGGCTACAGTAGCACTTGATAAGTGCTGCGGTAGGCTGAAATGAACGTTTGAGGTTTTGATTTAAATAAATGAGCTCAAAATTTGTCTAAAATTTTGGGAACTGAATATTTGATTTTAAATACAATGATTTCACTTTTAAATGGTTTAAATGAATTGGTTTGATTTAAATATAAACTATTTAAAAGGTGATTTGAAATGATAATAAATGAATGATATCTTTGAATTAAAAAAGATAATAAATGAATGATATCTTTGAATTAAAAAGGTATTTACATGGTATATTTGGATTTGAATTTGAATAATGATTTGAAATAAATTTTGAAAGATATGATATTTTGATATATTGAAATGGTTTGGAAATGATTAGATCTTTATTTTGATAATGATTTGAATTTGAAATGATACTTTATTTTGAAGTATAAACTATGATTTTTAAATTATAACTACGGGTTATAATAACGATTGGTTGTTAAAGCGACCGGGATCGAATATGGACATACTATCTGTCGATACCGAAAACAACTTTAACAACTGTGTACGCGGTGGAGTTTCCAGAATGAATTAGGATGGTGGCGACGTTCATGATGTATATTACATGGACCCAACTCTCGTGAGTTAGCTTAAGGTGGCTAAAATAGGAGCGATCTCGGGCCAAAATAGATAGCTCCTCTGGTCGGACACATTCCTTCGATACTATACTCTTACTTGTGATTGATTAGATGTCCATCTTTCGATTTTGATATAGGAGTGTGTTCTGAGGTGGACGTATGTGGCTGCTGCGTTACCACCAGCCCGTGTGCGTAATTGGTATATCTACCCTGGCATTGCCTTGTGTGCCATGTCACCTACCATATCGAGCCTTTACTACGAGTTTGTTATTCTCCCGTAGCCCATGGAGTATTTAGGGTAGTCTCCCGATGTGGAGATATGCTGATACTGGATGGACTACTGGGGCTATTATGTGTGAAGGGTGATATGGGTAGCCTGAAACGCTATTTAAAAGTAAGTTTATTTTACTGTAGACATTATTATAATAGCGCAATATTACTATATAGTAAATAGTTTGACGGATCCTTAGAGGATGGGCGGTCCCAGGCATCCTTTAAGTTACTTGTACCTTATTACAGTTCACTTGAGTTGGTTTACATTATACAGGTATATATTGTCTTGACTCGAGTGTTTTGTGTTCTGCTTTACGCTCGAGTCAGCCTGAGTATTCACAGCTTTGGATTCTCTTTCTAGAGCTGGTCTTTGCTGGAGTTTGTGCATGTCTACATTTATATCTATTTCTATTTCAGCTATTCTAGTTTATCTCATGTATTAGTGAACTTCTATTTAATCGGGATTTCTATTATGTTGTTTTCAGACTGATATTATGTATTTGTTTTGAGACTCTGTTATAGTAGCTTCATGAACTACTATGTTATTTTTATATTCCGCTGCGAGTTATTCTGATTGTTCTGTGCCTGTGATGTTGTGTATTTTATTTCATTTGCTCCAAATTTATTTGCAATCTATTATTTTGCATCATTCAAGTCTGACATGTGTGGATTATTGTTGATTTGCATGGTACGAATTGGCGGGTCGTTACATTGGGTTACTTGATTATCATGGTGTTGATCGATTTCGTGGCCACCACAGCTTGACTTGGTTTGACGATGTATTCTCTGATTTTCTGAATACCACGGCTTTGGATTTCTGCATTTGAACTTGACATTTTTGACTCGGTCATTTGTGACTTTGGCACTACTGTTCATCTCTCTGGGATATTTAACTAGTACCTGCTATTTCATGACTTCGGCATTTGACTTGGATTGTAAAACTACTGGTGACTTTGGTCATATATCTTGACATTGTTTTGCAGTCACATGAATTAAACTTGTTTATTACAGTTTGGTTTTTACCATGCTTTTTTGAGTCTGTGCATTTAATTCCCATTTGCTTCAAGATAGTTTCACTTGCGTATTGTCTGGTTCATATTGCATTGCTCTCTCTGTTAAACTATTTATTCTAGTCCGCATATATGTGCAAACATACATTTGTATGTGTATATGCATGTATTTGTTGCACCCTCTGCTGTATTGTGTCCATATATATGTTTCCACTGAAAATGTTGCATGCTTCTTCATGTTGTTTACTGCATATCGCTTTGAGCCTTCTTCTTGTTGACATTGTCTGTTCATTTGTGTTGGGCATTGATGTGAACTGTGCTTGCATCTGCAGTGTTGTTTCATCGAGTTTGGTCATTCATTGTAACTTGTCTGGTTGTCATTGTGTACATGTTCATGTATTCATTTTGAAGTATATACATGTTGTTTCACACATGTATGTATCTGATTTTGTTTGAAGTTGCACTGGTTGTCTTCTTTTAGCCTTGCATTGTTGGTTCATCACTTGTGTCCACTGCATACTTTGTTTGCATAAGTCACTTGTAATACAGTTTTCTTTTATCCACACATCTCTCGCCTCTGTAGCACATATTTGTTACTTATTATTGCCGTAGTGTTTCAGCCTTTAACTTGTACCATTCGAGTCAGTTCGCAAACAGTTGCATTGTTGGTCTTGTAAAACTGAAACTGTACTTGACTTGAAACTGATGCATATTGAACTGTTGTCGATTTGGCTAGTGTACTTCACTTGATTCTGGGCTTGTTTGGTTGTGCTGCACTGAGTTGTTTGGTCGACACACTTCAAGTGGTCTGTAGTTGTACATTTACATATGTACCTGCATATGTATGTATGATGTGTTATTCATGTTGTTCATTCTTGTGGCATTTTCAACCTGATGCATTGTTCACTGCATGGTTCACCACTGAGGTTGTGTTGTATGGGCTGTATTTGAATCCTTATGCTCGACAGTTTTGTGATATTTTGTAGTGCACCTGAGTTGAATCCAGCTTGGTGCTCGGGTTTGACCTTGTGCATATATCGCGACTTTAGTTGTGTTTCACTTGCGTTGAACCCGGCTTTTTATTTGTGTTTGACCTTGTGCTCACCTGTCCCTGTAATTTTATCAAGTGTATATATCGGTGTGCATGGCCTTGTGGCATGTATAGTGATACACTGTGCATGTCACAAGATGTTCGTGTATGATGAATTCAAATTTAAATGATGACGAACAATCCAAATAATTGAGGCAAATAATATTTTCAAAATTACATTTTATTTTATACTGCAAAAATATTTTCTTTTCAATTTTACTGCGTTAGTATTTATTTTTGCAGATTGCTCAGATGCTGGATTCAATTTGGAATAAAGTTGAAGATAAATTATGGGTGAACAAGCGATATGTAGTGAGGACATTTGTAAATGAAAGATTGTGATATAATTGAATTTTTATTGTAATCAAAATTGTATATGTATAGTGAGAGCTTGAATTTGTACTATTCAAAATTGTAATAAATATTTGTTTGAATAAAATATCCATTTGAATTTAAATTCCATTTTATTTATTTTATTCACCAATTATTTATTTAATTATGTGAAAAATAAAATAGTACATTAACAAATCCATTTAAATGAATATATATGTTTACTATCATCAAACAAAAATCATATGCTTGCATATTCAACAATGTCGACCACGTATACCACCATGAACTTTACTTTAGGACATCTCTAAAAACATGGTTCATCAAATCTATAGAATACGCCGGGACATTGGTTATCCCAAAAGACATAATCAACCACTTAAAGAATCCGTCGGGTGTTCTAAATGCGGTCTTAGCAATGTTGTCGTCAGCTACCCTAAGCTGATGAAATCTAATGGCTAGATCAAGCTGAGAAAATACTGAAGAGGCAACTAAATGGAAAAGATCATCTATCTTAAAAAGTGGATAATGCTTCTCCTTTGTGAGCTTATTCAATTATCTATAGTCAATGAAAATTCGAAGAGAACCACTTGCATTGGTAGCGAAGACGATTGGCGCTCTCTATTTCGATATGTTTCTTCTTATGAAACATTTCTCAAAAGCTCACGGATCTACTTGCTCAATCCCTTCCTTTCCCTAGGTGCCCTATGCCCTATGGGTAATGCCACTGGCTAGCAGAATAAATTCTGAAGTCACTATCTCTCTTAAAGGGGTAGTTTCCTAAACTCCTCAAAGATGTATGGAAAATCTCTGACGATGGGAACCAAATTTAACTCTGATGATGATGAATTAAGAGAATAAAGGAAGCTTAACATAACTGACTCTTGCGGGTTGCAAGAAATCTCGAGGGACCTACAGATGCTTGTCTCTAGTCTAACAACTCTCCTCTCGCAATCTAATATAGCACTATATGTGGATAGCCAATCCATTCTCAAAATCATCCCATACCCTGAAATTCCCAAAACATAGGCGTAGCAATCAAATTCTATGGCTAGGATTAAAATTTTCAAACCCCTACAAACCATAGCTAAGAGCGTTGACCCTCCTATGTGGTTTGACACAAAAATGGGATCTACTACTAAAGAAATGTCTAAGTGCAAACAATCCGCGTGAGAACTAGAGATAAAAGAGTGTGGTGCTCCAGAATCGAAAAGAGTCCAAATGGGAAAATCAGAAATAGAAAGCAAATTTCCCTACCTATATTTGGTCTGCAGCTGGAAGGTGTTGTATCCAATGTCTGAATCTATGTTGTAGGTGCATTCGTTGCCTGCCTCTTCTGAGGAAAAATCCTACTAAAGTGACCAAGCTGCCCACAATTGAAACACCTACCCTTCATCATCTTATTCGTACAGTCCCTTGTGTAATGACCAACCAGTCCATAGCTATTGCATTTCCCGCCTTTCTTGATCCGCTTCTAAGGTCCTCCTTCTTTCCTCTTGTCCTTATCCTTCCACTACTTCTTAGAGCTTGTAGGAACCTTCTCAAGCCCCGTCTTCTGCTGCCAAGATGTAGGCCGACACTCTATTGGTCTTCCAAACCAAACCGCCTAAACTTTTGCTCCATCTTCTCAAAACTAACCCACGTCTTCTCGGAATCCTCTGTATCAGAAAATGTTTTGCCTCCTATACTAGCGAAGTCCTTGCATAGCTCAAAAAAGGGGGCTGATGTGGGTGGATTAAAGGGATTTCCATCTACTGGTATTGTATTCAGCATTTTCCCTTGCACCCCTGGCACTGTAGCCAACGGAACCAGTCAACCATTTTATGCAAAGAAAAGAGAATTTAGGCTGAAAGAAGATTGCACTAGACTTGGAGGGGATTTTATATAAAAACTCTTTTGTATTTAAAACTATTTCTAAGAGTTCCTTTCAAAAAAAATAGTTTTAAAACAAGTTATTTTGGAAAATGCTTTACTTTTAAAATAAATTTTTAGGGATCATGTAACCTTAGGCTCTGATACCAAGTGAAATACTCCCATACCCCTTATTATACCCAAAAGGATACATTAAAAGACATGGTGCATTCTAGGTATAACTGAAATTAATATAGACTAAGATTCACAAGACAAATATAGGTAAAAACGACGAAAACTAAAATAATAACTTATTCAAAACAAAAATTGATAATTTCTTCATAAACCAAATGAGTCAAATACAAAATACAGCATACATGTCACAAAATCCAATATGTCTCATGAAATGTAAACTTGTAGTCTCAACAAAAACCAGAGTATAAATATCCCTCTCAAGTGCCAGTAAAAAAATAGAAAAACGAAAATAAAAGTAGGAAAATACATATCAGAATCTTCTTCCAGAAACCTCCAAGTAACCGCGATTTACTGTCCTCTCCTTTGATTGCCTATGAGGGTAAAGGGAAAAATAGAGGATTGGGGCAGACTAAAAGTCTAATAAATGATAGTAACTGCTAGAATCTTTAAGAAAAGTAAAAGTAATAGACTCTTCAATAGTTCGAGTATATAAAAGGAAACAAATGAAATATAAAAGAGAGAAACTGGAAATAAATACAAACAAACTATTGTTCAACTAGTAAGATAGGTTAACTTTGACTGTTTGCACTTGTCTTTGATAGCTGCCTTGATTAGGTTGAATTCCTAGTCCTATAATTAGGCTGAAATCCTAATTATAATCTTTGATCGGCCTGCTACTCCATAGAATCTACTATGGACCAGACGTACCCTACACAGTAGACTTTGGTGTCTATCAAAGACAAACTTACTAAGCTTGGAGCTCATAACAATTTATGAGCCATCACTGGAAGCCGCACGCGTGACCACCACTAAACTCGCATTCTTGTTGGTCCCCCTTTCGACCTTTTATTTACCCTAGACTGCATAAGTGTGCCCCTTGGCTCACTTCGGGATTATGCGAAGCACCTCGTCTCACCTCAGGGTTATGTGAAACACCGTGTCCATAGAAAAATAGGAAAAATATTGTTGGTACTGGTCCCTATCAAACAATAATATAGTTGCGCCCCTTGTTCAAACCCTCTTAATTTGAACTACCATAGATTGACTATTACTACCACTATAAGCATATATATGCATACCCCTCGCTTCACTTCGGAATTATGTGAAGCACCTCCTCTCACTTCAGGATTATGTGAAACACCATAACCATAGAAATATTAGGGGACAGTTATTTGGTACATGTCCTACTCTTCTCTTTGCTTATTAACTTGGATAAATTATTTAAATAAGCCTTTATTTTAATCAATTACAATTATTGCTTATTAATTTACCCTAAAGCACCATAGTTTCCATAGTTTACCATAGTTTCCATAGTTTATCAACTTATAACTTACGTTGTAATCATGCTTATTACTTAACCGAAGGTCTAAGTGTGAAAATAAGCATCTTTCTTCTTTTATTCTTTTTAGTTATAATTCTAGGTCATAACTAGGCCAATCTTCTTAATTCGGTCCAATTAATATCATAATTAGGCATAATCTCAGACCAATTTCATTTGTATTACAGTTTTTATAATTTACATCTTATATTTCAAATTTATTATAATTTAATCCAATTTCGTGTTAATTCTATTCTAATCCATACGCAAAGAAAAAGAAAGAGAAATAAAAGAAAACTGAATATAGAAGGAAATACAAGGCGTAAGAAGAAGATGTAAATAATGCATAAATGACAGTAAATAAAATAAAATGCTATAAATAAACTGTAGATAAATAGAAAAGCTATAAATAAACTAAAATTAATTGAAAGTAATAGTTAGAAAAAATAGAGTGAAAATAATTCTAAAAATTGTAAATAAACTACAAAAAATGTTACTCCAAAAATCGTAGTAAAACTACAGCTATTGGAAACCCTCTAAATTACTTAAAGAATTTTAAATAATAACAATCACTCACCTCTGGTCTTTATCTCTTCCCTTTAGGTCTTTCTGGATCCACTTGAGGTTGTTAAATATTTTTATTTAAAACAGTTTCCCCCTTTGAAAATTATTCCTTTTAGGGTTCTTCCTGAAAAACCCATGCGGAGAAAATATAGAATGAGAAAAAGTGTTCGGCCCAGGGTTCTATTTATAGGTGTAGAAGTGGAACTTAGACCATTGGATTTGAGGATTGGACATGATGTAACCACTCATAGGCTGAATATGAACCATCGGATGCAAGGATGGAAGGGCCAGATTCAGCGAAAGAATGCAAAACAACACATAGGAGGCTTCTGGAACGAAGTAATTTTCTTCGTTCCTCAAATGTTAGGCGGGTCAACCTTGAGGTCGACTGCCCATAGGGCACATTCAACCGGTCGGTCAACCGTTGACTGGGGAAGGTCGACCACTTGGTCGACCTCCCAATGTATGTACATTAATGTTTTTTATCTTGTTTATTCTGTTTCTTGCTCCTATTAACTCGGATTCTGACGTTCTATATATGAAAATTGACCAGAAAATTATCACGGACACAATGGTGCAACTACCTAGGCTCAATTCTGATAATTTCACAAAGTTATTTTAATTAACGAATTAATTAATTTTTATGGGTTAAATTTCAGGTTGTTACAAAAGTATTTTCTATATAAAATACGCAATTTTGTACTCTTTAAGCGTACAACGAAGAGAATTAAATGATTTAGTAAAATGTGGCATGGGATACATGCATTTAATTTTTCATTAAATTCCCGACTTGTTTGTTCGAAGCTACACATTCATTGACCTTCGGGTTGTATATGTCGATGATATGAGGCGATTATTGTGTGATATCCCGGATTTATTTGAATTGATATTAAGTTAGATTTTAAATTGAATTTGAATTTAGATTTAAATTTCAATCTAAGTGGATATATATATCTTAAAAACATTATAATAAGTCTTATTTAAGATAAGATTTTGTTTTCCTTAGAAGAAGAAAAATATATGAATGAGTTTTATATTTACATTTAAAATGAATCGAGTATATTATATATGATTTAATTTAAATTATAAATTGGTTTATACTCTATTTTTACATTTAAAGCTTTTATTTATATATATAATTTAGTTTCAACACATATTCATTGGAATTTTTAATATAAGAGAATATATTTAATAAGAATTTAAACTTATAAACATATACATAGATATAAACTAAATATAATTTGGCATAAAATTATGTAAAAGACATTTTTATCACACAAAGTACGAATGTAAATAGGTTAATAAACATAGTTTATAATTTAAATATAATATCCAAATCTTTATAAAGCATAAGTAATAAAAGGGAACATATATATATATATATATATATATATATATATATATATGTATATATATATATATATATATATATATATATAAGCATAAAAATATGATTCATAAATTAAAATGAGGTAGGGGTTTAAAACGTAACTTATAAATTTGATAAAATAGGACAGGGATTTAAACTTAAAAGTACATATTGATGACAAATGTTTAAATAAATGAAATAGGAAATAAACAAGTGCAAACAAAATGAACATGTGGCAACCTCATTTCTTTAGGAATAAAGAAAAAAAATTACTCCTTCATCTCCAAAGTTAGAAATCAGAAGAAGAAAAAAATAAATCTGGAAATCAAATTTCCTGAACCTATTTAAAAAAAAAAGAAGCTTGAGAACTTTCTGTTATCAAGAACCTGGAAACAACAACTTTCAAAAGTCTTGATCATCATAATTCCAGTTCCGTGCCAAGCAACATAAGCTTTCAGGAATCAAGCTTTGTTTTTAATAATGTGAGTAAACACTTCTTTTAAATTGAGTCTGATATATGCTTTGATGAATGGGATGAATTTTAGTAATGGTGTCATAAAATTTGTTTTGCCTGAATTCATAATTGTGCTAATCTGACATATATGGATGGAAATACTTCATAATGATTGAGTGAATGCATGCAGTTTAAAATCTGGTTGATACTCGAGTTGAATATTGTTGGATGTAGTATAATATTTGCAGAAATGCTTGATTTTGAATGCATGTTTGGGAATGAAATAATGACTGAACAAAGTCACTGTATAATATAAGATCTATGTTATTTCAGGCTCCTAATTGATTTAAAAATTCATATCTTCAAAATTTCAGAATTTGGGTATGATCTATAAGGGAAATATGATTAGCATAGTGTAATATGAATTTTAAAAAAAAATCTCCGAGTCTTATGTTTTTGATAATATTTCAAAACGAAGGAATACAGGGAAATATCTGATTTTGGCTTAAAATCTGATATTTTAAATTTATGATTCGAAGACATAAACAAAGTTGTAATGGTATATGATGAATTTAGAAACCAAATTCAAAATTTTTAGTTTGATATTCATTGAGTAAATTCAAGTTGAAGGATTTTAGGGGTTTCACCTATATCCGGCGATCGACGGTGATTCAAAGAGTTGAGGTTGTTGTCGAAGGTGGCCTAGGGGATGGGTATCACTGGAAAAATAGAAGATGATTTTCCGATGATCATATGGATCAGTCAGAGGTGAACTAGGTTTTTGGGAATAGTTTCTGTCGCGTGACTAGGTGAGGGGTTTTCATCTCAACCGTAGCGTCGAGTTCGATCACATTGCCAAGGATCAAGGTGAGGGGACGTAGTGATGCTCTGAGAGGAGAGTCGGAGTTTCCAACTGCCGTGATTGTCGCGGCGATCCTGATTTGTGCTATCGGAGTGGATTCTGTAGTCGTTCGAAGGCTCAATTTCGAGTCAAGTTGAAATCGTGATTTCTAGAATGTCGTGCGTGATGTCGAGGTGATCGTTGACTTGGAAGCGGTGTCGTTAGGGTGGCAGCGACGTTCTGGCTATTGTGCACGTGTACCGTGCACGTTTGGGTTTCAGGTATTGGAAGATTTGGAAAGAAGGTCTGTCTCAGGATGAACTCGCATTTCTTGCTGTTTTTACTCGAAGAATTATTCGAGTATGTCGGGGATGGAGCGCGCGAGCGTGTTTTGTGGTTAGCTCGTCTTTGTGTTGTTGGTTTGGGGAACTGTTTCCAGCTTTAAAAATCATGTTCAGAATTTAAAACTAAATGAAATTTCAAATTTTAGAAGTCGAGCTGGATTTCTAAATAAGTGTGAACTAGTTTTCAAAAGAGGCGATTCAGTTCTTGAAACCAAAGTTTGAGTTTCCATATGATTTCAAATCTTAAAGTAAGAGAAGTGTTTAACTCTAAAAATCAAAGAATGATGATTTTAATAAATCATATTTAAGTTTTTAAATCTATTATTTTAAATGGGAGTTAAGAGTTAAATGTAATAAATGTTTTATCTTAATTTAAATAAATTTTTATTTACAAAAGTAATCAAAGTAAGATTACTAAAAAAATTGAGTAAATAAATTAAGGTAAATTGATTTGTGAATTAATTTTGTGTAATTAACTTCTTAATTAATATTTGATTAATCAAAGTTAATCAATAATTAAGTAATAAGTAATTAGGGGTTAATTACTTAATGTTAAGAAGATTGATTAATAAATAAGTTAAAGAGTAGTTATTAAAGAATAAGTAGTTAATGATGAGAATTAAAGGATTATGTGGTTAATTATAAGATAATTAATCAATTAGGTTATTATGATTAATTAATATAATTAATTAAGGATTGGTGTAATTAATTATAATTAATTAATTGATAAATGGAAGTAATTAAGGTTAATTACTAAATGATTAAAGTGTAAATAATTTGTGTAATTAATTGAAAGGTTGATTACTTAATGTGATTAAGTAATAATTAATCAAGTGTGATTATTTTAGAAGATAATTAAAGGACAATTAATATGTTGATTAAAGATAAATTAATTGGGTTATAAAGTGATTAAAGATGATTAATTAATTAAAGGGTTGTAATTAATTATTAGTTGTTTTAAAACAGGACTGTGTGATTAATTCTCAAGTTATTAATTTAATGGGAAATTACTTGATGAAAAGAAATTAAAGAATAATTACTTAGGGAAAGTAATTAAGTGTTAATTATTCAGTGTAATTAATTAAAGCATTTATAAATCAATTAAGTGGTTAATTAATTAATGTAAGTAATTAAGAATAAGTAATTACTAAGTGTGATTAATCAAGGTTGATTAATAAATGTGATAAATTAATTAAAGGCTAATTTCTGAATGTGATTAGAAGGATCATTAAGGAATGATTAATTAATAGATTGTAATTAATTTTTGTTAAGTAAGCAAGATTCAAGGAAATTAATTTGATTTAATTAGGAATAGGTGACTAATCAATCTTGCTTATGGATGATTGGTTGATATTTCTGGTATAAAATGTAAGTGTCATGATATGCTTGTCTTGTATGGCAATTTTGTGGTTATCTGTCGTTGACGAAATTGCTATATTAAAAGTGATATCTTGTATTAAGGTTGAATTGTGTTTCACTTAATTAATGGGGGTTAAGATGGAAATTGAGTTCGAAGAGACCGGGGTCGGGTACTAGTAAATACCCGAAACCACTTCGATTCTTTATAAATTGATATGAGAAATTAATAGATTGGAATGGAATGATTTAAGTGGATTGAACTATTTGATCTAAGTTTTGGTATTCAGAAATTGATATGATGTAAATGATGTCTATAACAACTTGTGAAGTTGAAATTTTGATACATGTTACCCAGGTTTATGAGTTGTATGTTTTTACGTTCCATATTAGTTGGGTTTACGCACCCTGGTTTCCAGCCTGACCCGAGTGTTACTTCGATGTAATGCTCGGGTCAGACCGAGTATTGCAGATTTCAGGTAAGGACGTTCTGGAGCTCAGGAGGCGAGCTAGATGGCAAAAACGTATGAGGTGTTTCGCTGTATTTTTCTGGAACAAGTTAATTTTTAACTGTCTGGTATTTGTGTAATGATGTAACTCTGATGTATAAAGATATAAGTGTAATGATATAGTTCTTCTTGTAAAACTATTATTTATGTGATATTATATTTTATCCGCTGCGAACGTGAGATCGTGTGAATCTTTTCTGTTCTTCTTCTATCTCTTTCTTCTTTCTTTTTCTTCTTTTCTTGACTATCTGGAAATTTCGGGATCGAAATTTTCGGGTCGTTACATATTGTGATTAAATGATTTTGTTTTCCAGTGTGGCATTGACATACAGTTAGTAAGCCGTTAAGTGAGAACGTGTTGTATAGGACGTACAGTTACCACTTTTCGGGTTACTATATGAAAGTTTGTGACACATTTTGATGGTGGTGATGTCGGTACTAGGCTGGTGGGCCATACATTGACTGATGGGTCAAACATTCGACTGGTGGGTCGATTAAAAGTTTGGTGGGACTTTATTTAGAATGGTGGGTCTACTATAATACTCAGAAGGCTTTGGCCATTTACTAAAAAGCTTGCGATGATGGTATGGATCCACTTTTATTACATATTTTGGTGAATTTTAAACATTTTCACCTTTTATTTGGTGTTGGCTTTATACATAGCCTTAGTGCTATATGGTGATTTTATAAACAAGGTGACTACATTTATGGTGTTTTGAACTCTTATACGAGTTCAATATGGTGTTTTGGTGATTTCGATCTTGATGTTTATTGGTTTTATGATTTTCTATTGCTTAACCTTAACAAGTAAGCGAATTGATGTTGATGGAAATGGATGTTGTTATTTATTACATGAGATTTATGTGTTTTGAACTCTTAACCGAGTTCTATGAGTTATGTGATCTATGTGTTTCAAACTCTTTACTGAGTTCCATGAGTTATGAGATCTCTGAGATTACTATGGTTTTCTTTTGAGATTTTATATGATTTTATCAGAATTTATATTACGAGTAACCTTCTAAGAAGGAAACATTAGTATTAAGCAGGTGTCATTCATGAGTTAATCCTTGTGATAATTTAGTGTTTTCCATCACTTGGAATTTACGTAAATCTGAGTTTGTATCATTCCTTTTGATTAAAGGAATGTTTCCTTATGAGAAATTATGCCTCATTTATCATCTACTAATCAGTTTATGTAAGCTAGACTAACTCGTGTATTTTTTATACACAGGTTAGACCGAGTTATTTCAAGATAGCCATCTATTGTTGAATAGTGCTTAGCTGCTTTCGCTTTGGATTATCTATTGGTGATCTTTTGTACAGTTTTGTAGTCTTTTGGTACAGTTTTGTGGTCTTTATGTAAACTCTGACATGTACTTATTCGTTTATAGTTTTGGCGATATAGGTCAACGTCTACTTGAGAGATAGAGGATAAATCAAAGGAGGAAACTCATGGTGATATAGGTTGGATGTATAGGTGGCATGTGTAGGTGCATGAGAGTGATTAGAGATTTGGAGAAGATAATTATTAAGGTGATTAGTATTTTAATTAGTTAATAAATTATCTTATTAATCTCTTTTTTAAATTGGCCATATCTTTTGCATACGGGGTCCGTTTCGGATGTGGTTTCTTGCGTTGCACTCATGTTGGAGAGATATATGTTTTAGCCACAGTTTGGGTAGCATTTGTTATGGTAAGTGATATTGTGTCTCTCCATACTATGATAGGTTATATAGTATTAGATCTACATTTTGGAATGGTTTTTGGTTTTAAAGTGCAAATTTCCTACACTTAGATACCTATTAGGATTTTACAAAATAAAATAATTTTTTTTGAAATGATTTTATATCGAATATAATATTTTACTTGTCGATATGCCATTTTAAGGAAATTATTACATTTGGACTATTTTTGATATGATCGCCTCGTTAGTTGATATGGATGTAATATACATGTTGTATGTATGTTGTTTGGATGTACATATGATTGTTGGTTGTATGTTTGGTTGTTTAGCTTGTTTGGTTATATTTGGTTTAAAGCACGAATTAAAGGCAATCGAGTGTTAGGGAATATCTTGTGTGTTGGGATTTCATACACGCAATTATCTAACAAATGAGATAGGTTGTATAGGATGGTTGGGATACGTTTCGACTGATCGGAAGGTGGAAGACGAGGCATCGGACTTTGAGACGGATGTCGGACGTTTTCATTTGGTTTTTACTTATCTTTTATGGTTAAGTATATGACCAAAGTGGTTGGTACTAGCTACCGTAGAGTGGTCAATGTCCATCACTATTGTTGATTAGCGATTTGGTCGACTTTGGCTTGGACGTTGAGGAGATTTTATGGTGTGTGATGTGATGGTTTATTCGTGTGACCTACTTGGAGTCTTCATTTTGTTGTTTTATGGTAAGCGGTTGAGATGGTGAGGTGATGATGTGACGCTTTGATGTGTGAGTTGGTAGTTTGGATTATGACTCGATGGTGTATGCAGTAGGTTTCGAGGTTGATAATTTCATGACTCTATAAATCGTGTTGGAGGTGTTGGCTCGATAACATTATGAGAGTGTGGCGATGTAAAAGCATGATGAAAAGCCTATATCTTCGGTTTTTGACTTGTTCTCGGAGTAGGTACCAAAGATTAGACATTCTGTATCTTCGGTTTGTGAGTCATAAAGGGAGTAGGTACCGACGAGGCTCATAGTGGGAGCTATGGAGTGGAGGAACGTAGTGGATTCTAGGATAATGGAAATTGGATTGAGGGATTTGGGATTGGTCTGAATTGTGCGAGTAAGGCTCTGGTTGATAACTTAAAGTGTTTTCTATTATACTTAAAGTAGAGGTATAGTATATTGGGGATGCCTCGGTAGCGAGGACCCCTAGACCATGGACCTGTGGCTTTGGGTCAAGCGTCTAGCTTTGGGCTATGAGATAGCTATTAAGCTTTGAGCTGCGTGATACGTGAGTACGATGAAACCTAGGATTTTTCCACTAGTCCCTAGTAGTATGGAGGCAATGCGAGTTATCATATATTTAGAGCATACTGGGTGATAGTTAGTATTGTTTGAGGATTCTATATTTGTTATAGTTGCTTCACTAGCCATTTGTCACCTTAGGGATGACACATAAGGTAGGTATTGTGCATCGGGATACCTATGCACCACAACTTTATTTAATATGGAGTAGGCATAATGGATTGAGATACCTAGGCACCTAAACATTTTACCGAGTGTGGAGTACCCCTTTTACGATGTTATAGAGTAGCATATTATCGATGTTATATGCCGACTCTTTAGTTGCAGGGATAAGTCGGCTATGATTCGTATACCCTCTGTTCTGCATACTATATCAACTTTTATACTATTTTGAGATTGTTTCTTGCTCACACCAAATAGTTATTTAGCCCGAGGTTTTATTTTTTGCTTCTTATTATCTCGGGTACTCTTAGAGGGTAGATTAGAGAGCAGATGTGAATGGAATATGGGGTTCTGCAGATGGATTAGTAGGAGATGACGTTTACTCATATTTGTATTTGAGTTTATTATCGTATATTCCATCGTTTAATATGACGGAGCCTTGATAGTGTTTGACTTACTATTGTTAGAGACAATTATTAGTTGGGTTTATGTATCAGTTGTATAAACTCTTTTACTTTTGTTGTATAACTCTGTAGATAATATACTTCGATGGTTAGTTCACATTGTTATTACTATCTCAACTGTTTTATATCTGTCTTGACTATTATATTTTATCTAATATGATGTGAGACATACGACATGTTTTGTGATCATTTGATATTTCTTTTTTCTTCTTTTCCATTATCTTTTCTTCTATTTATCTTCTTTGCTCTTTCTTTCCTTTGACAATTGTTCTACACATTAGGTGTATGGTAGTTGTTACATTTGATATCAGAGCTTATAGTTACATGATTAACTTGAGATGATACCACGATTCACTAGAGATGAGGTTTGAATTATTGCCTTAGACTAGATCTAGACTGTATGCATATACAAGAGAGTTTGTATTTGTTATATATTTTGGTACTCGAAACTATATAGTAGTATATATGGTGTATAAGTGGTATTGCACACACAAGAAGTATTGATGCAGTTGCTTTGTAAGAGGTGGATCATCCCTGTTATATAGTAGGAATGATCTACATATTAGAAATACTACTATTGGTTATATTTTTCAGAGTTGAGGAGTGGGCAGGATCTGGGTCACTAACCCTGATTGATAAAATATGTTGGTAAAGATGGTGCAAATCATTTTCTGGAATACCCAAGTTGCTCTAAGTGATTATGGTATTCAAGTGCAAATGGTTAGAGTCGACTTTACCAAGTTGTTTAAAGACTACAGGAGTCTAGAAGGAAGACTTTCCTAGGAACAAAGTCGGCTATTGAAAGGCATGATGGGATGGTTACTTGGAAGAGGATCTTCGACGAATTGGAGTTAGATGATGCAATGAGGTAGAAATTAACCTCTAGATAAACAAGGGATGAACAATTAAACAATGGAGTGCCTCCATAGCTTCGATTCCTAAGGATCGATTTATTTGGGATTATTTTATAGTTTGCTTCGAAGAATGAAAAGTTCAACATTAGGTTAAGTGATCATCTTAGGAAACGATTTATTAGTCGTACAAAAGAGGCCTTCGAGAAGATGATTGAGAAGGCTTATGATGAGAGAGCCTGTACCCAGTGTAGAAGGGTTGCCCAAACTAGCTACGTAGGTATAAACCATGGAAGTATATGCACTGATTGTTGTTTCGATTTCATCAAGTGCTCCATCGATGAAAGAGAAGGAAAATGGCATTATCATTTAAAATAATGTTTCCACTTATGGCTTTTCCATATATGTTTTATTTAACGTCGAGGTTTCGTATTCCTTCATATTTAGTGATTTGATAGACAGATTGATATTGAAACTTGAGTTAGTTAACCGACCTTTGATTATGTCAGACCTAGTTAGGGGCTCAGCCAGCCTATACATGGTTTGTCCAGATTTTGTCTTATCAAGTCATGGATATTTTTGCTATTGATTTGTTTTGGGTTTTGATTGGGTTCGGTATTATAGTTTGAGAATGGACTAACTGTAGGGGATACATAATAGTGGTGGATCGTAAGAGGCCGTTGGTGACAACTTGGCCGTGGAGAAGCAAATAGTAGTGATTGGTTACCTTCAGAGGATGGGATATGGTTGGCTTTCTATATTCGCTCGATATTTCACATGATAAGTTGCCATCTATGCTTGTAGCTAAATATTGTCTGGACATATTCAATGAGGTGACTGGGTTACCACCAGTTTAACAACTGTTTTTCTATGAGTTAGAAAATCTCTAATAAATTTTAATTAAAATTAACCGCAAATGCACGGCATACAATGTTAGTACGTGACGAGTAACGGTCGATCCATATGGAATTGTTTGGATTTTAAAATTCTAGTCAATCAAATTATACCAAATTTCAAATTGTGATTAGCGAAAAATGTAAGAACTAGCTAGAAAAGGTGAATGAAAATATGAGTTTAGAAAACAATTTAGAGGCAAATCCACTCTCATATTTTTTTAAATTAATAAATAAGTAATCTATGGTCTCTCTATTTTGATCTTAAACGGAACTAGAGATGTATCTATCATAAGTATGGTTTATTTATGTTATTAATTGGTATAACTTAAACCATTAAATTATAATATAACACATAAAACCACTTATCAATTTCAATGAAAATGAAGTCAAAACAAAAGCTATTTTATGTATGATCTATTCATTATTGTATTTAGTAAAACAGATCATCAAATTTTGGTTCTACTTTAATTTCATAATCAAAAATCAATTAATAAAATGATGATATAAATTGTGTTCATGTGGAGTAAGCATAGCCCATTTGTAATTACAACATAGGCTATCAAATTACATTTAAACTTACATCAACATTCATTTTCATGAAGCATAAATGAGATCATAAATCACAGTTTATGTTGAATTTACATACTTTTACAAAGCTTCACTGCCTTTGAATTTAAAGGGGTTTAGCTACTCATTTGTTTTATCCAATCAACACATGTGAATTTCAACATTTTAAAACAAGCAAAAGGAAAGCTATTTAAAATAAAAAAGAATTACACTACTTGCATGAAAATAAAACTAAGCTACTAACATGAAATGAAAGAGCATGTAAATAAAAATTAACAAGAAAATTAAATAAGAACAAGAAAGAAGTAAAAAGAACAAGAGGCTTAGAAAGCCATTTTTATTTCATATAACTTTGAGCTTACAACTTGTATGTTAATTTCCTAAGTGATTAAAAGAAGAATAAGATCCATTACATGTACATAAGGGCTATTTATACATGCACAAAACCCTAATTCATATTTTAGGGGGCTTTCCAAAATACACTTTAATAAGTGTGACCACTAGGTAATCATTAGCCTCTAATTAATTTGTCGTTAAGTATGCATGAAACTTTGACTTCCACTAACTTGTCCATCAACTTCTAATTGAAGATTGATGTAACGACCTGCATTTTAGCTATTATAAATTTTTGGATTTAATATGATTATTGAATAAAAATGGTTAGGAATAGATATTTAACAATTATTAATGTAATTTACTGGACGATTAAATTGTTTAAGTTTAATACTGGAATTATTTAAATAATTGAACCTTGAATTAATGTGAATGAATATAATATCAAAAATTGATTTAAACTTTATTTAAATAAGAATGAAGAATGTTAGCATTTAAAATTGGATTTAAAAGTGAAGAATTAAAAATTGAAATCTTTACATTTTAGTTGATGAGTAAAGATAGCCATTTTGGTCACTATCTCGTATTTCGATGAAATTAGTTTCATCGGATCCGTAATAATGAATTATAGTAGGATTTCATATTTTTGTTGCGATCGGAATCGTCATTTTGGTGGTGCAAACTTGAAACGCGTAGAATTTAATTTCAGAATTTAATTTAAATAATTGATTTTGAAAAGCTATCCTCTGCATGAAATCCAATTAGGCTTCAAGACTAGTTCCATTGCATTCGAAATGGGGGTAAAATATTAGGAACGCCAAGCGGCACCCTTTGTTTGGAGCTCAAGAACTTGAGGAGTTTATAGGCGAGATATTTTCTAATATTATATAATAATATATAACAAAAAAAATAAGACACGTTCATCATCCCATCTTCGTATCTATTTCCAGTACCCCCCCTTTCCCTTCCTCTTATGTCAAATCGAGCAGATCATTTCAGAAAAAAGAAAAAAGTGGGCACGCGATAGAATCGCGTTCGGGTAGGGGGGCAGTGGCGCTGGGATGCGCGCGTGTGGGGCGGGCATCGTGATTAGGGTTCGCTGGTTCATGGCTTTGGTCGTGAGGGCAGCCATGAACGTTGACGTAGGGTTTCGAGGCGTGCATGGCCTTGGGCACGGTGGGCTGAAGGCTGGTGGTCGGCGACACAAATTTTGGGTGGCGGCGTTTAATTCAAAAAAAACGATCGAGGTATTGCGATGGCTGGGAGATGAAAGCATGCTTGTACATGTGGGGACGAACGCGTGGGGTTAAGATATTTTTTAGATTATTTTAGTTAGTTAATTATATTCTAATAAATCATAATGCTAATTATCGTATGTCTTCTCCGTACGAGGTCCGATATGAGCGAAATGAGTCGTAATGGATTCGTATCAACGTCGTCTACAAGATGAAATTGGATTGGCATTTATATGAAGCTGGAATATTTTCAGTTTCAAATAAAGGGTGAATGTTTATACGCTCGGAAGTACGAAAATATTTTTTTTATGTAGTCAAATTTATATTGTGAAGTGAATTGAATTTATTGATTGTTGTTTGATAAATTTAATTAACATCTGAATTAACTGATAGAATTTGAATTGAGGGTTAAATTGAAGTGGAATTTAATGGCCAGTTTAATACCTGATATTGATAACTATGATATTGTTGTGAATTATTAATTGTTTGGATGTTTGTTTGTGATGGATGAAAATGGTTGATATTTGAATGATTGGACATTTATTTTAGAGGCATTTCACTAGAAGGACAAACTTTACAGTCCAATTAGTTTCTAGGACACACATCCATAGAAATTAATTTCAAGGCCAAAGTCAGCAGAATAATTACTTTTAATGACAAAGTCAGCAGTCCAATCACTTTTAAGGACATAATTTCATAAGTTTTTAGGCCTTAGAAACTAATTATTTTGCATTTTGTCCTTAAAAATAATTATTTCAGTTGTGTGTCCTAGAAACTAATTGCACTTGCTAAAGAAGCCCTTGTGGCTAATTTCCACTTTATATATATATATTCCATTATCATATATATATATATATATTCCATTATCACCCTGAATATCATTTGGCAGTATATAATTGTTATTCGAATTATTTTGAATAAATTAAGAATTAGGTTGAAATGGTATATACCCATGACATTTATTTTGGATTGAAATGATATATATCCATCCCTGAATTAAAACTGAAGTAATTGATTTACTTGGCCATACTATAGAGAGTTATATACGGATACCAGATTTGGTTAAATTAGAAGATTTTGAAAATTTTCGCTTTGAAATTATTTAAAATGATTTGATTTAAGAATTAAAAATCGAATTTATGGAAATCAAATTACTTTCGAACTTGAGCTCGGAATGTTGAAATTTAAATTTGATAATAGGAATTGTTTTTAATAATCGAAGTTGAGATTTTGAAGTTATAATCGAGATATGATTTGAATTTCAGAAAGTTTATTTGTTTTAAAAAATTGGAATTTAATTCAAACTTTGAATATTACTAAGTAAAAGTAATATAAAACGATATTTCAAATTTGAGCTCGGAATTGAATTTATTTGAAGATGTGGGTTTTAAATGGAATTTGGACAGATAATTTGATTTAAGTGATTTGAATCGATATTTTAAAAATCGAATGCGAAATTGATATCATTTTAACAATTTTAAAGTGGTTTAGCAAGCTCATATACACGATTTCATTTAATAAATGAAAGTGATTTCTTTTGTGTTATTCGACATGTATTAACGTGAATTGTCCACACAATTTAACAACTACAATTAAACAACCAAACTTGATGACCAAAGCATAGTAGACATCCATGACAAATATATCACATCATCATTATCATATATCTGTATATACATGTATATATATACATAAATACATACATAAATATAAAGTTTTATAGAGTTTTCTCACCTTCATTGTATATCGAACTTAGGAAAACGGACTATAGCATTGCTACAATTGAACCAAAGTCTACAGAGCCGAACTCGGAACCTTGGGAAAGCTCAGTCTAGCTTGAAAGGAGGTGAAGTGCTCTGCGAAAGTGATGGACGATGGTCGTCGTGTGATGTGAAGGAGAAAAGGAGGCGATTGCACTTGGTTTTGAAATGAATTGCTAATATATATATATACACTATATTGATTTAATTTAATTTTTTTGCAATAGTTTTCACCATATTTTTCTTAAGGTAGGAAACGATTGAAATAGCTTGAGAGGAAGGAGAAGATAAAGAGAATAGTGTGCAAAATTATGAAGAAATGGTGGGTATTTATAGGAAAGTTTTGCACCAAAATTATCATGATATTATTTCCTTATCTAAGCATGCTCACCACCATTCCACCTCAACCCCTCCCATCACCTTTCAACTGGCCATGAAGGCCACCCCCCCTCGTGAATGCGGTTCGACTCGTTGATAAACCCCACTAATCATCTTGTCGTTGCTAATTTGCACTCATTAGTCTCTTTATCACGTCAACACTGTACTATTCAATGCCTTGGCCTATTGGACGATGATCACCATGAACATCCTGAAATATCTGGTCCATTGAATGATCTCGATTAGTACTATGATATTTAGGTTCTTCTGTCTCTAAAAAAACATTTATCCCAACCCTCTAACACCTTGTCCGTCGTCATCCCCTTCTATCTAGCTCACCAAAGTTAGCCGCAACGTTACTAGCACGAGAATCAATAACATGCCGTTTTCCAACATCAATTAGTTTTAAGTCCTCATCACCATCAGATAGATGAAGATGTTCATTCGATCGGCCGCCGCCTGACCGGTCTTCACTGGTTCGTATCGACCAATTTTAGTGTTGGTTAAATGATTCCATCTTTTATGACCATTTTCTGCATTTGCCCCAGCACCTTTAGGGATCGGTCTTTTACTATGTCGTATATTCCTCTCTATGAAGGATGAACTTTCTTAATTGAAATCAAAAGGCGATGAATCTCTTTTACTCTTCTTTCTCCTACAAAATTCGAGTTGTTCTAAAGGTTGAGACAATGCTGTGAGCTGCTCTTCTGTATTTGTCATCATGTGCATCATGCCATCTTCGTATCTATTTCCAGTAATCCCCCTTTCTCTTCCTTTTATTTCAAATCAAGCAGATCATTTCAAAAAAAAAGAAAAAAGTGGGCACGCGATAGAATCGCGTTCGGGTGTGGGGGGCAGTGGCACATAGATGCGCGCGAGTGGGGCGAGCATCGCGATTAGGGTTTGCTGGTTCATGGCTTTGCTCATGAGGGCAGCCATGAACGTTGACGTAGGGTTTCGAGGCGGCATGCCGTTGGGCACGGTGGGGTGAAGGCAAGTGGTCAGCGACACAAATTTGGGGTGGAGGCGTTCAATTCCAAAAAAAAAAAGCAATCGAGGTATCGCTATGGCTGGGAGATGGAAGCGTGCTTGTACATATGGGGACAAACGCGTGGGGTCAAATTTTTTTAAGATTATTTTAGTTAATTAATTATGCTCTAATAAATCATAATGCTAATTATCGTATTTCTTCTCCGTACGAGGTCTGATATGAGAGAAATGAGTAGCAATGGAATCGTATCAACATCATCTACAAGATGAAATTGGATTGGCATTTATATAAAGTTGGAATATTTTCAGTTTCAAATAAAAGATGAATGTTTATACGCTCGGAAGTACTAAAATATTTTTTTATGTAGTCAAATTTATATTGTGAAGTGAATTGAATTTATTGATTGTTATTTGATAAATTTAATTAACATCTGAATTAACTGATAGAATTTGAATGGACACTTAAATTGAAGTGGAATTTAATGGCCAGTTTAATATCTGATATTGATAACTATGATATTGTTGTGAATTATTAATTGTTTGGATGTTTGTTTGTGATGGATGAAAATTGGTTGATATTTGAATGATTGGACATTTGTTATATATATATTCCATTATCATATATATATATATATATTCCATTATCACCCTGAATATCATTTGGTAGTATATAATTGTTATTCAAATTATTTTGAATAAATTAAGAATTAGGTTGAAATAATATATACCTATGACATTTATTTTGGATTGAAATGATATATATCCATCCCTGAATTAAAACTGAAATAATTGATTTACTTGGTCATAAGATAGAGAATTATATACGGATACCAGATTTGGTTAAATTAAATGATTTTGAAAATTTTCGATTTGAAATTATTTAAAATGACTTGATTTAAGAATTAAAAATCGATATAGAAATCGAAGTACTTTCGAACTTGAGCTCAGAATGTTGAAATTTAAATTTGATAACAGGAATTGTTTTTAATAATCGAAGTTGAGGTTTTGAAGTTATAATCGAGATATGATTTGAATTTCAGAAAATTCATTTGTTTTAAAAAATTGGACTTTAATTCAAACTTTGAATATTGCTAAGTAAAAGTATTATAAAACGATATTAATTTGAGCTCGGAATTGAATTATATTTGAAGATGTGGGTTTTAAATGGAATTTGGACAGTTAATTTGATTTAAGTGATTTGAGTCGATATTTTAAAAATCGAATGCGAAATTGATATCATTTTAACAATTTTAAAGTGGTTTAGCAAGCTCATATACACCATTTCATTTAATAAATGTAAGTGATTTCTTTTGTGTTATTCGACGTGTATTAACGTGACTTGTTCACACAATTTAACAACTACAATTAAACAACCAAACTTGATGATCAAAGCATAGTAGACATCCATGACAAATATATCACATCATCATTATCATATATCTGTATATACATATATATATACATAAATACATACATAAATATAAAGTTTTATAGAGTTTTCTCACATTTATTGTATATCAAACTTAGGAAAATGGACTATAGCATTGCTACAATTGAACCAAAGTCTATTGAGCCGAACTCGAGACCTTGGAAAAGCTCAGCCTAGCTTGGAAGGAGGTGAGATGCTCTGCTAAAGTGATGGACGGTGGTCGTCGTGTGTTGTGAAGGAGGAAAGGAGGCGATTGCACTTGGTTTTGAAAAGAATTGCTAATATATATATACTATATTGATTTAATTTTTTTTTTTTGCAATAGTGTTCACCATCTTTTTCTTAAGGTAGGAAACCATTGAAATAGCTTGAGAGGAAGGAGAAGATGAAGAGAATAGTGTGCAAAATTATGAAGAAATGATGGGTATTTATAGAAAAGTTTTTCACCAAAATTATCATGATATTATTTCCTTATCTGAGCAACTCACCCCCATTCCACCTCAACCCCTCCCATCACCTTTCAACTAGCCATGAAACCCGCTCCCCCCTCGTGAATGCGGTTTGACTCGTTGATAAACCCCACTAATCGTCTTGTTGTTGCTAATTTGCATTCATTAGTCTCTTTATCACGTCAACACTGTACTATTCACTGCCTTGGCCTATTGGACGGTGATCACCATGAACATCCCGAAATATCTCGTCCATTGAACGGTCTCGGTTAGTACTATGATATATAGGTTCTTCTGTCTCTAAAAAACCATTTATCCTAACCCTCTAACACCTTGTCCGACGTCATCCCCTTCTATCTAGCTCACCAAAGTTAGCCGCAGTGTTACTAGCATGAGAACCAATAACACGCCGTTTGCCAACATCAATCAGTTTTAAGTCCTTGTCACCATCAGATAGATGAAGATGTTCATTCGACCGGCCGCTGCCTAACCGGTCTTGACTGGTTGGCGTCGACCAATTTTGGTGTTGGTTAAATGATTCCATCTTTTATGACCATTTTCTGCATTTGCTCCAGCACCTTTCTGGATCGGTCTTTAACTATGTCGTATATTCCTCTCTATGAAGGATGAACTTTCTTAATTGAAATCAAAAGGCGATGAATCTCTTTTACTCTTCTTTCGCCTACAAAATTCGAGTTGTTCTAAAAGTTGAGACAATGCTGTGAGCTGCTCTTCCGTATTTGTCATTATGTGCATCATAACTTTTTGCAACCGGTGCATCTTTAAGTTCATCTCCAAAATCATTTTCTCCATCTAAGTCTTGGTTACAATCTCTTTTTGAGATGAAGACTGTAGTTGGCTCATAGGTTAACTGGTTTCTTCTTTATTGTGATGGGAACCTTCATTGTCCTCTTCCATGATAGCTCTACATATGGTAATGGAGCCATATACTCTTAGATCTGACTTGTAGATTCTTTTAAATCCAAAGTAAAACCGATCTATGCTTAAAAAAAATCATTCGTAGCAAAAGCATTAAAAATGTTGCTTTAAAAATTAGTACAACATCCCCAATCGATTTGAAACGAGATCAAATAAGATTAGAATGGAATTAAAATGAGGAAAATACAAGGTTTTTAAAGTAGTTTAACTAGATTCTTAAGCCTATGTCCAGCAACTTTATTTTGACTCAATTTTACAAATTCGATCAAATTACAATGATTTCAGCACTTGAAATTATTTAATTTCTAAAATGACAAAGTCTCCTTGCAAAAAACCAAAAGCAATCCTAAAGTCGTTTCCTAGTACAATAGGATGTATGTTTATAGTTGAACAAATAAACATTTAGATCCGTATTTCTAACCATGAGGAATTAGTCAAAATCAACAACTTTGATATGAAAAACCGTTCGGAGCCAACCGGTTTTAGTCAGTGACGAATGATTTTTGTGCTAATTTTTAAATTCTCTCCATCATATTGGTGTTTTACTGTGTTAAATAAACATTCACAATTAATTTCTAATATATTTATTTAGTAAATGGTTAAAATTTTAAAATTAACATTGAATTTCATAAAACAACGGATCGTTGAAATAAAATCGAAGAATTATTTTTCAGATCCGGTTAGCTTAATATTATATTATTTTGTTTCTTATCCCCATTTACCAGATCACTGATGTGTCCGCGATTCAACCACCCAATGAATATAATTAATCCAAATCTGACCGTCAACCTTGAAAGATCTAATCCCTTAATAAACATCTAGGGTTTTGTTTACCACCTATATAAACTCTCACAATTCTTGACTGAATCACCTCTTTATGCTCGTAGACAGTTTCAAATCAGGTTAAGATTTCTTTATTTTTGTTTTCCTTTTCTTTTTTCATGAATTACTTGTACCGTGAATGAAAATAGTGAAATGATGATGCTTTCCCCGAATTATCGACTTTGATTATGCTATGCGATTCATTTCTCGTCGAAGAAATCGAGCCATTGGTTTTGATCCTATTTTCATTCATTCGTTTTCAGATCATTGATATTTTAAATTTTTTATTGACATTGCAAGACAAAGAAGTAGCCGATGATGAAAAAACAAAGGCTTGTTTCTCAAAACATTCGCAGTGGCCGCCTAAGGGCTTTCGCCTTGCCAGGCTTGAGAGCTCATGCTGTTAATTCCTTCCTTGGATGTCTGAGGCTATGTTGAAAATTTATTTTGGTTTCATTAGTTGTTGTTTTGATCTTATTTTGGGTTCTTAGTCATTAATGTTTTCATTCTTTTGGATTTTGCCGGGTAACCATAATATATTATTGGTAACCTCTTTTCCTTGTCGCTGATAAAATGGTCCTACTCTGCGCTCTATTGGCTCTGATCTCCTTTGAGTTATTCTTATATGTTAGCATATACTTTTCTTATCATGTTTACAGAGTCCTATTTTATTAATTTTGTAATCTGATATTTGCATGCTGGTGCAATTTTAATGGCTTGTGATGTGCTATACTCTAATATTTTGTAATGAACAACTGTTATGAAATCTCATAACGTGTTGAGAAGAAGTGGATTCAAAACGTAGGAGATGCAAACAGTGAGGGGCACATAACATCTGTATACTATTTATTATGAATGGGTCGTCGATATTTTGGTGCGTTTCTTTTCTTTTGTGCAATGTGTTTCGCTTGTAAGTGCAACTTTGAAACCTTACATTTTGAGATTTCTTCATTCGACATGCTGGGAAGGAAATGTTTTAAGTGCTTCGATACTACCCTTCCACTTTCACTTTTTGTTATTTTTTTTGCATACCACTTACTTTATTAGTAGCCCCCCTATTTTCCAATACTACCCTTCCACTTTCACTTTCACGTACGCATCTTCCTCGTCCTCAACTTCTTCAAGTCGCGATTCCTATCAACAGCTAAAGGTATGCTCCTCCTCCTTATCCTCCTTAATTTTGTATTATGTTATATAATTGAACGCGAGTTAGGGTTTGAATGCGAGTTACATATGTTGAACGATGATTTATTCGAGTTTGGATTTGTAGAAACGCGAGTTATACATGTTGAACGATGATTTATATTCGAGTTTGGGTTCGTACAGAAATGCGAGTTATGATTGTTGAATTGAAACGCGAAATTATTTTTTTGCTGTATACGGTTTACCACGCAGGGAAAATGCATGGTAAAAATGCGTACCACGCAGTGCCAATGCGTGGTAAAAATAAAAACAACGCGTTCGAACTGCGGGGTATTCATTTCTACCACGCTGGATCCTTGCGGGGTTATCATTTTTACCACGTTGTTTGCCTGCGAGGTAAGCTGTATATAGCAAAAAAAATAGTCCTAATTATAGTAATTAACATCATCATCATTATAGTCCTAATACATCGTAAAAAAAATGATATAATTACCTGCTCAATCTAAATAGTATCCAGGAATATGCGATAATCAATAAATTATTAATTTTTTTTATGATTTTGCAACTTTAAATCTTATTTAAATAAATTATTAATTTTCCTTAAACTAAATTTGTAATTATATTTTTTTTAATCTAGTTAAGAATCACTTAATTTATCATCCAATGATAAATTAGGTGATTTAAATATGTTATTAAGTGTGGCCACTAGTTCTTTTTTTTCCTTCAATATATCATTTACAAAGTTGCAAGATATACAAATCAAGTGATAAAACATTGACTATAACAAACCATCATTTATGAATTTGTGTATGTTTATATGTATACACGGAGATACTCAAATATACTTACATACGTACATACACATACACACTTCTAAAAGCCTCTTTTTTTTTGCTGTATACAGTTTACCACGCAGGGAAAATGCGTGGTAAAAATGCTTTCCACGCATGGCCAGTGCGTGGTAAAAATGAATACCACGCCGATTATCTGCGTTGTTTTCATTTTTACCACGCACTGGCCATGCGTGGTACGCATTTTTACCACGTATTTTCCCTGCGTGGTAAACTGTATATAGCAAAAAAAAATTATTTTGCGAACAAGTTCTACTATTTATTGTTTACGAATATGGTCGTGCTAAATGAGTTTTCTAAACTTGATTGCAGATGGGTAGACCACGAATGACTACTTCAGAACGAAAATGGAGAATGATGCAAATGGCTGGAGGTACTAGCGCAGACACCGTAGTTGAAGCTGGAGATGATACGGTAGAGGAGCAGCAAGGTACAGATGCAATCGCATATGAAATTGTTGCCCGGGAGCAGAGTGTTCAAGGAGATGAGGGAGATGAGGGAGGTGAGGGAGATGAGGGAGGTGAGGAAGGAGAAGGTGGTTCAGACTCATCTGAAGACGATGGAGATGACACGGGGGATGATTCACATACCATTAATGACAACGAGACAGATGAGGAGTCCGAGAAAGAGGGTGAAGGCAAGGAAGATGTAAACGAGAAAGGTGGACCGAGAATTGATGATGTGATTAGAGAGTTTGATACTCACGTTGCTTCAATGATATGGATTTGCCAGGTATGTACCTAATATTATTCTACAACATCGATATCGATAGTCTGCATTTACTAATTCTAACGTTTATTCCTGTAGGAACGATCACCGCTCACTTGTATTAACCATGCACAAAAGGTATCCGAGTGGAAGATTCCAGATAATGCTACATGATTCAAAGCAATCATTGACGCGTCTGGCTTGTTTTCTATTGTTAGCACTTGCTACAGGAGTATTAACAAAAAATTGGTATCAGCTTTTGTAGAACGATGGTATCCTGAGACAAATACCTTTCTTTTACCATTCGGTGAGATGACTATAACTCTCGACGACGTTGCTTCTTTATTACATATACCAGTGGTAGGTAAGCCCATACAAAGCATGGGATATGAAATGCAACAAGCAGTCAATATTGTTTCGAAGTATCTTGGCATTAGCAAAGCAGAAGCTAGGTTGGAAATGAATGAGAGGGTTGGGTATAAAATAAGTTTGTCTAAATTATATGATATATTTGAAAATGTTAGTGATGATTGGACAGATCGAGCAGTTAGGCGTGCTGCTCGTGCTTATCTTCTATTCGTTCTCGGTAACACACTGTTTGCAGATAAAAGTAAGTCTCATGTGCACATTTCGCTGTTGGATCCACTAAAACATTTGGATGTTGTCAGTACTTATTCTTGGGGATCAGCAGCACTCGCATTTCTATACAGGCGGCTTGGGTTAGCGACTCGCATGTGTGTGAAACAGATTGCGGGATTCCTTTGCTTACTAGAGTCATGGATATTTGAGCACTTTCCATGCTTTCATCCATCCACTAATCTGTACTATGAGACTTTACCTCGTGCAGCTCGGTGGAATCCATCTACAGACTGTGGTGCATCAGTCATTGATTATCGCATATTCCTGGATTCTATTCAGATTGAGCAGGTAATTATATATATAAATTTTTACGATGTATTAGGACTATACTGATGATAGTGTTAACTATATCTTTGAACAGGTTATTTTTGATCCTTACATATTCGCACGTCAGTATCATCCATTTCATCCTATAGCTTGGTATAGTGGCTGCATACTCTGCCTCAATGTTGTGGAGCCTTATCATCCCGATAGAGTACTTCGACAGTTTGGCAGAGTTCAGAACATTCCAATGCTTCCTATTCCTCCAGTAGCAACAAATGCACGTCGAGGTTCAACTTCAACCACATACACTCGAGTGCGTTATCAATTTCTAGAAAGTATATGGGAGAATTGATACAATCATGTGATTGCAGAGGCCCGTAGATCCATACCACTTCAACATTCTTTCATGAGTTGCACTGAGGACTATATGGAGTGGTATCGGGAGCATAGTGTTTTGCGTGTTCAAAATCCAGCAAGATTACCTGATGATGTACAGATTGGAGCTCCACATTTTCAGCCGACCTATGACCAACTCTACGCGGTATGATTCATCTCATTTAAATTTGTGACAATTAGTTTACACTTGTTTATTTTCAATTCAATTTTTTATTTTGCAGACCCTACATGATGTGCATGGTCTTTTGGATGGAGCTAACCCTCAAGTTGATAATGCCAAAGTTGCCGCATCACGCTACATTCGTCGTCAAGTGTAGTTACTTCTGCAAATGTTGTATGGTTAACTGAAATGACTTTTTGGAATGTATGGTTAAATGACTTTTTGGAATAGACTAGTTTAAGTTAAAATTGTTGTATGAAATGGTGGACGAATTGTTGTATGAAATGACTTTTGTTTGCGAATGTTGTTTACCTATGCTTTAAACTGTTTTTTTTTTCAGTCTTTGTGTTTAACTGTTTGCGAATGTTAAAATTGTTACCCATGTAGTATGTTAAAATTGTTTACCTATGCAGTAAGTTAAAATTGTTATATAAATGACTTTTTGTTTGCGAACTGTTTTTTTTCAGTCTCTGTGTTTACCACGCACTGTAAGAACGTGGTACGCAGAGAAACCACGTAGTGATCATACGTGGTTAAGAGATAACCACGTACAACGTCGACGTTCATTTCGACGAACCACGTAGCATTTTACCGAGGTTAAAGCACAAACCAAGTTTTTGTTTCCCGTACTGGAACCAAATTCTCGTTTGGTTTATACGTGGTTAGTTCAGACAGGGAAAAAAAATATTCTCTCTGGAAAAGTGAACCATTTCGACTGCAATTATACAACCATAATCTCTCCAGAACATAAAATATAATTCAATTTCATTCATTCAATGCAATTATACAACCATTCAGCAAATTCATATCAAATGTCAACAACATTAAAGTAAAAAACAACTACATCCATTCAGCATATTCATTTCTTTTATCCCACGCTTGTCTTCGGTCGGTGAACACGTCCTCCCATCTACTTGCGTCCACATCATGAGCTGTGAACCATTTCGAATAAATTGGTGGAACCGGGTGTCTGGGCTCCAGTTTCACCTAAAAGTTAGAATATACAATTTCAGTTCAAGTTTAAGTTAAAATTACGAATGACAGAGTTAATATGTATGTTACGTACCTGCACAAAATGATCTTGGTTTACAAAAGCTAATCCAATTTCCGTGCGTTGTATCGACGGGGGCACTTTACCTTTCAACGGTGGTATTGTCAGCATGAGTCTTTCACTAATATTGAACACTACAACATTGTATCTAGTTGCAATGAGACAACCAACATCGGGCATCGACATCCACTTTTCTATCGGTGCAAACCCTTCACCTTCATGTCTAATGCTATTGAGAAGTGTAGTAGTTCTGTCATGCTCAACGAAAACAAGAGCGTATAAACTCTGATTTTCATATAATTCTTTGTACAAATCCCGCCTAATTTGGCCCCAGCTAGATTCACCCATACCAAGCAAAGCCTCGACACACCTATATCCACAGTTACCATCTGATCGGACGTCAATAATATCAGTAACAAATGCCTTCATCGCCAACGGTATTTGGGGCAAATAAGTTTTCATGCCAACGGTTAGTTCTTCTAGCTGGGAAATAAGGTGACAAGTAAAGTCAATAATTACATAATATATGTATGAAAATAACATGCAAGTCTTTTACGTACCTTCTTTGGTTTTCGAATAGGAAGTTTATCGACACGAGCTTTTTTTGAAGTACACGAACTTTGGGAGTACACATTCTGTACAAGCTCAAATGACGAAGGCATTCTTTTAGTTGAATTCTTAGCACTTTTTTTGCTTTCTCTTCCACGTGTTTTTATTTTTCTTTTCGGTGATGCGAGAGCAGACGTCTGGGGTTCAACAACTTCTAACATCTTCTTATAAATTTGCATTTGGTATTGGGTATCCATCTTTTTAACATCATTTAAAAGTATCTCCATTTTTTCTACAACACCAACATCTTTCTTTCCACTAATTTCAACAAGATGAAGTCTTGTCCAATGAACATCAATCATTTCAAGGGATATGACGGTAACAGGCCCAAGACGTGCTAACTCATGCGCACAAGGCAATCCATGTGTTCTACGAACGACACATCCACATAGCAATTCATCCTCGCCAACATCTTTTGTTCTCTGTATTTCTGAATGAATCAAATCCAGTGCCTTGATAGAAATAAAGCCTCTTAAAATTTTTAATTCCCGTATATATGAAATATGTGCTTTAATTTTGTTAAACTTTGCTCGAATGATGCTTTAAGTTCGGTAAATGAGAGTTCCAATAATGAATGCATCTTCATCCAAGCTTGTTCGAAATCACATTGACAACTAGTTAAATGTTTCTTCAATTTTGAATGAGCGGATTCGCCCCTGCATATGACACAACAATATTATTATATAAAAATATGACTATTTTAAATAGATATTAATATTAGTATGCAAGGTAAGTACCAATTAGAAGTATAATTTCCAAAATGCTTGTACTCATCCGTCCATGCTCGAACAAATCGGTCTTTGTATGTATCCAACCAAGTCTCGTGAATATATTTCAGAAGTGAACTATGCTTCGCGTACTTTTCATGTAGCACTTGCAAATTTTCATTGTACACAACTATATTTTTTGAACAAACAAGTTCATTCCAATCAAATAGAAATGACTTCTTCTCCTCAACTTCCATACCTATCACTTTTTTGTGCATATACGTTAGAACATTGTTTTTAATGTGCCACGTGCATAACATATGAGCAGAGTATGGAAAAACAACCCCAATAGCATTAACTAGCGCTGTTTCCCTATCAGAAATGAATACCGATGGCAATTCCACTTCACAATCAAGCAAAACAGATTTCAACCGTTCTAGGGCCCATAAATAATTTTCTTCAGCTTCAGCAACTAAGTAAGCAATCACGATACAGAATGTAAGATCGGTGCAAGTAACACCAACAACCTCAAGTAACGACATTCTGTACCGATTGGTCTTATATGTGAAGTCTAATATGATAACTCGAGGAAAGGTGCGTAGAAAATCCACACAGGTAGGATGAGCCCAAAAAACGTCTTTAATAATATCTGTTCCGTCAAGTGTTTTACGGTGCCATTCAAAATAACCAAACTCTTTCAATTTACTAAGCAAATATTGAACTTGAGATCACCCTGCTCTTTCAATAGCGTTTTGAGCTCGGATAACATTGTATATGGTTTTGATTGTCGTACAATTTGTAGGATCATTTTTTTTGATGGTGTGTAAAATGTCTTTTGCTTTTACCATGTTCCTATGCATCTCAATAACTAACTTGGTCTCATGTTCATTTAGTCGACCAATATACGAATGTCCTTCAGTATTTCTTAATTCCGAATGATTATGAAGACCATTAACAATATGCAATCGCCAATCATCTAAGGTAGGAAGTTTCTCACCTCTAAGTCTAAAAGGGCAGTTGCATTTTTTCGCCCCGGTCATTCGGAGATTCTTCGGGCTTTTATCTTTTCTCTTTTTGTACACACCACTTCGTTCACAAGCAAACATAACTCTTGGCTTTTTGGTTGATGCACCTGTATCTGATTTTAGAATAATGATAACAAAACCATGACGTTTTCCAGTATCACGAACCCAGTCAACTAATTTGTTCCTTGAAGGAAATATCTGCAATACAAATGTAAAATGAAATGTAAGTAATGTACAAGGAAAAGTATGACGATTAATTTATACAAAAAAAGTTTCAAATTACTCTTACATCATATGTCGTAAACTCATTAGAATAATCCAACACCATTTCGTCGCAAGCTTCTTCATCACTTGAAAATGGTACGATCTGCAAAAGTAAGTAGCACACAACAAAAATGTAAGAATGGAAATAAAATTAGACAAAGTCAGTTTGCAGAACTGATTCTGACAACCACGCCATAAAATGCGTGGTTACACAACTAACCACGTAAACGTTCATCGTGGATTTATAACCAACCATGCAAGGATTCTACGTGGTTTTGATCAAAATCTCCTTCCTCTAGTACGTGGTTTTAGGAAATTTCTCACTGTTGTTGTGCGTGATTACTACCCCATCCTAGTGCGATTCAGGAGGGAATTAATAGCAATCCACTCTATTTCGCAACAGCGACCGTGGGAAAGAAAATCTTAAAAAAATTGATATAAATATGATTTCTTGACAAACCTGCTGTGATTGTGATAGAGTATCATCGTTTTCTTCAAAATCCATCAATTATTTCTTTGAAAATCAAACTTTTTACAAGAAATTTGTAAATTAGGGTTTTTGGCACTGTTCTAACCCAACTTACGTACTGTTATTAACAGTGTAGAAGAAAGAAAATTTCTTAAGGGTAATTTAGTCATAATAATTTTAATTATTTGGAGGGGGCTACAAAGCAAAATTTTGGGTTGGAATTGAATTTTCCTTAAATTAATTTTATGGAATTGAGCATTTGTTCTGTTCTTTGTTTTGAATATTGTTTATGAAGAGTAAATACTGTTTGTTGTATCTTGAATTTCGAATTTCACGTTGGTAATGTGATTTGGATTTCTGCAATCATAGGAACCCAATCGAACTTATGTGATTTTGAAGTTGCATCGGCGTGTATTGTTGCAGTAGCAAAAGGATAGTTGCAGTTATAAGGTCTTTGCATTCTTGCGCCTTTAGTTTTAAATTTGGCAATATTTAAGTAAATTTGTTAACTTCCAGCCGCAGTTATAATTTTACTTGAACAGTTTGTTCAAATTCAATGTGTTGTAGAAATACTACAAATACTTTATGGCAATGTACATTATTTTAGTACTTTTATAAAGGTTCTTATAAGTGCTTGGTTTAAATAATACAAATCATGCAATTCTAGTGAAGAATATACTTAAATTAACGTGATGTTTTAATATGATGCTTTCCTTGAGCTATTGTTCACAACCCCTTGTCCAACCAATCAAAACAGCGTAGTTTTTGCAAAACCATGTTTTGGTTGGCTGGACACCTGGAATGGGAACATAAAGCCTGGTGATGTCCTTCCAAACTATTTAATGGCACTATTTTCCAAAACTAATATTAGCGATTAATGCTCTTTACCATAATAGTTTTATTCTAACAAATTATCATCACTTATAGGCGTAACCCTGTAACAAGAAGGTGATGTTCAATCATGCAAATAATTTTCAACGCATAATCTATCTAAAGCAACTTTAAGTGATAATTTTTAAATTGTAATTTATAGGCAGCTGTTACATTAATATTATATGTTTTCTACTATAACGGATACCATACGTTATATTACGGTTTGAAATGTTCTTTTAAGAGCTTAAAAGGAGAGGAAAAATTAAAGCTAATTGCAATATTTTTTCTTTTTCTCCCTTATAAGGTTTTATATAATTGTTATAGCAGTTGCCTGTAAATTAGGATAAATTATTATTCAGGATTATATTATGCATTGAAATTTATTTGTAAGGTATATTCTTATATTCTTACGTCTATGGTGATGGTAATTTATTGGGTTAAACTATTTTGGTAACCATCATTAACCGCTAATGTTCAAATGAGAACGGAAAAGCTTAATCCTAAGCCATTCATCTAAATCATTATGATTGTTCAGTATATTCTTCATGTCGGCTAATGTGGTTGTACTTCAAAGGTCTTGGATTAAAGCTTTTTACTTTGCATTATGTAATAAAATCCAGCAGAGTGAGGTTTCTTTTTAAGGATTTGTTATAGGATTATTTTAATGCAAGCTCTTTGGTAATAAGAGCAGAGATCCAGGGTTGAATCTTTAGCGTGCAATTTAGAAAAATAAATTGAAAATGAGTGTTCCTTTTAATGCTCACCTTAGGTGTTCATTTATTAAATGTCAAAGCTTTTTCTATTGAATGTCTTAGCTTAGTTGTTTAATAAATTAACATTTAATTACAGCTTATTTTAGTTAATTTAAATTAAACATGGTGCTAGACGTCGATATCAGATTTTATGGGCGCTTGGTATTTTCCCCTTAACGTCGACATCAGATTTTAATGTGTTTCTTTTCTTTTGTGCAATTTGTTTCCCTTGTAAGTGCAACTTTGAAACCGTACATTTAAGATTTCCCTTGTTAGTAGGACATGTTTTAAATTAATTTTGCGGAAATGAGCAGCTAGTGTACTCTGTGTTTTGAATCTTGTTGAAAAATAATTACTATTCAGTTTGTCTTGAATTTAACATAGGTTATGTGATTGAGATTTCTACAATCGTGCAAACTGGATCAAACTTTTATGAATTTTGAGTTGCATAGGTGTGTATTGCCGCAGTGGTGAAAGAACATGGTTTAAATTAATTTTGCGAAATTAATCAGTTAGTGTACTCTTTGATTTTAATAATGTTGTTGAAGGATAATTACTGTTCGTTTAATCTTGAATTTTACGTTGGTTATTTGATTTAGATTTTTACAACCTAACGAATTCAAACCAAGCTTTATGAATTTGCATAGGCTTTTATTGTTGCAGTAGTGAAAGAATAGTTGAAGTTATAGAGGTTGCAAATTTAGTTTTAAGTTTGGTAATATTTAGTTCCACAGTAGGCTTTCAAATTTGTTAACTTCCAGCGGTAGTTATATTTTTACTTGAACAGTTTGTTCAAATTATTTTGTGTTCGTCTTTGAATATCTGTTGTAGAATTACTTTATGGTAATACATGCATTTTATCAGTACTTCTCTAAAGGTTCTTAGAGATGCTTGGTTTAAATAATACAAATCATACAATTTTAAAGAAGAATATCCTTAAATTTGCATGATGTTTTAGTTTGATGCTTACAGGGTGTGCAAAAGTTTGTAAAAAACCATGGTTTGGTTGGTTGGACACATGGGTAGAGGAACCTAAAGTCGGTTGATTTCCTTCCAAACTATTTAAGGGCTCGATTTCTCAATAACAAATATTAGTAGTTAATGCTTTACCAAGACAGTTTTATCCCAACAAATAATAATTGCTTACAGGCATAACGAGTATGTAATGATCAATTATATAAATAATTTCAACACGGTCTAACTAGAGCGACTTTAAGTGATAATTTTTAAATCGTAATCTGTACGTGACGGCTACAATAATATTGTATGTTTTCAACTAAACCAACCATTATACTACGATTTGAAATGTTCTTTTATAGGCTTAAAAGAGTGGAAAAATTAAAGCTAATTGCAATTTTTTCCCTTATTATTCTCACTTTTAGGGTTTTAAACCAATATTTTAATTAGACTGAACTAAACACATACGATTACTATAGCCATTGCCTGTAAATTAGGACTTATAATTTATCATTAGCATTATATAATGTGTTGAAATTTATTTGTATGTTATATCCTTACACGCGTATGGTTATGGGCGATGGTAATTTATTTGGTAAACACCATTAAACACTAATGTTCATTTTATAAAAAGGAAATGAAAAGCATACTTTCAAGCCATTCATCTAAATCGTGATGATTGTTCAGTATAATATTCACGTAGGTAAACATAATCATTTTAAAATCCAAAACCAAGAGTAAATTCTAAAAGCTTTGGATTAAAGCTTTTAGTTGTGCATGATGTTATAAAATCCAACAGAGATTTTTTTTCCAGGATTTGTAGGAAGATTATTTTATCAAGTTTTTTTGTAATAAGAGCGAATATTTAAGGTTGAATCTTTAAGGGAAGCTCTCCAACAAAAGAATTTAAGTTGAATCTTCAGTGTGCGATTTAGAAAATTGAATTGAAAATGGACGCCCTCTTTTAGTGGACGTTCAGTCTAAGATGACTATTTAATGAGCATCAAAGCATGGTCGTTTAAATTGATGTTCATCTTCAGTCTATTTTAGCAAATATAATTTAAAAGTGATGCTGGATTTTGGTGTATGGGCATGATTGTTGGGTTTTTTTTACCTTAACTTCGACCTTGAATGTTCAACGTTTTGTATATTTTGCATTGATATCAGTATAATACGATATGATGTTTCGTTCATGTGTATGTTAATTTTCAAAATGGCTTGGTGTTAAAATAAACTCTAATCCATTACCTAAATCATTTGTTGCACCATATGAATCTAACTATGTTATTGGACTATTGATATATATATCTTTGTAGTGAATTGTAATTTTATAAATGTGATTTTATAATTTTATTAAACTTTTTTTTAATTAATAGTGAAGGATAAGAAAATTGTTTTTAAAATTTGTTTATGAAAATAAATATTTTAAACAAATGTTGATGGCATGATCAAAAACTGTTTTATCAATAAATAATTGATGGTATGATCTTCATGTAGGTAAACATAATCATTTTAAAATCCAAAACCAAGAGTACATTCTAAAAGCTTTGCGTTAAAGCTTTTAGCTGTGCATGATGTTATAAAATCCAGCAGAGATGTTTTTTTTGAGGATTTGTAGCAAGATTATTTTATCAAGTTTTTTGGTAATGATAGCAAATATTTAAGGTTGAATTTTTAAGGGGAGCTCTCCAACGAATGGATTCAAGTTGAATCTTCAGTGTGCGATTTAGAAAATTGAATTAAAAATGGGCACCCTTTTTTAGTGGACGTTCAGTCTAAGATGACTATTTAATGAGCATCAAAGCATAGTCGTCTAAATTGATGTTCAGCTTCAGTCCTAAGTCATGAATTGAGCAGGCCCTTTTAACTGTCTCCTACGTTACCCGTAATATGTGGAAGTATCGACGTAATTTCATAGAGTCATTCGGTCTGAATGCTACATGAAGAACACGAATCTTTTCTGGATTATAGCTGGAACCTCTTCCGTATCCCTCCCAATTAATATACTGGTCCTCCCTGCGCCAGAGAGAGTCTAAGTGATTATAGAGACTCGAAGAGCCTCTCCGCTGTCGATCCACCCTATAAGATCTTCCGCCGTCTTAGCAGATCGGGTGCTTTTGTCTCCAACGTAGCCTTTTTCCTATATTTTAGCAAATATAATTAAAAAGTGATGTTAGATGTTGGTGTATGGGCATGATTGTTGGGTTCTTTTTTACCTTAACTTCAACCTTGAATGTTTAACGTTTTGTATATTTTGCATTGATATCAATATATTCTAATATGGTGTTTTGTTCATGTGTATGTCAATTTTCAAAATGGCTTAGTGTTAAAATAAACTCTAAATAATTACCTAAATCATTTCTTGCACCATACGAATCTAACTATGTTATTAGATTGTTGATATGTATTTTTGTTGTGAATTGTAATGTTATAACTGTGATTTTATAATCTTATTAAACTTCTTTTAATTAATAGCGAATGATAAGAAAATTGTTTTTAAAATTTGTTTATGAAAATAAATATTTTAAACAAATGTTGATGGTATGATCAAAAATTGTTTTATCGATAAATAATTTTTTATTCATTATAAATCGTTTTGACATTTTTATGCGTGTATAAATAATTTGCATAATGGTTAATAAAAATAATTTGCACTAGATCACTTTCGACGAGTCTTCCTTGGCCAGCTAAAAAGACGAGGGGAAGGGGTAGGCTACACATTCATAATTTTAGCAATGTTAAACCATCGAATTTTATCAATTATTAACTTTGAAAGCATTTAAAAACTTCGTTGCTTAATATGGTGGTAATTATTATATCAGTTGCCTGTAAATTAGGAGTCGGAAATTATCATTTAGGATTACATTACGTTTCGAAATTTTAATTGTATAGTATATCCTTACATTCTTATGTTTGTGAGTGATGGTAATTTATTGGGTTAAACTATTTTTGTAACCACCATTAACCACTAATGTTCATTTAAGAATATGAGAAAGGAAAAGCATAATTCCAAGCTATTCATGATGATTGTTAAGTAAAACCTTCATGTAGGCAAATGTAATCATGCTAAAAACCAAAACTAAGACTATACTCTTAAGGCTTTGGATTAAAGTATTTAACTGTGCATTATGTAATAAAATGCAGCAGTGGGGTTTCTTTTTAAGGATTTGTTATAAGATTATTTTAACGACGGATTCGGGTTCAATCTTTAGCGTGCAATTTAGAAAATTGATTGAAAATGGGTGCTTCTTTTAGCGAGCGTTCAGTCTTATGTGTCCATCTTAGTTGTTCATTTGTTGAACGTCAAGCTTTTATTTATTGAACGTTTTAGCTTAGTCATTTAATAACATAACATTTAACTTTGTTTTATTTTAGCAAATATAAATTAAATCTAATGCTAAACGTCGACATAATATTTTAATGGTGTTTGGTTGTTTGGTTTATTTCACTTAACGTTGAATGTTCTGCTTTGCATATTCAGCATTGATATTTGAAATGATGTTTTGTTCATGCATATTTTAATTTTCAAAATGACTTGGTGTTAAAATAAACTTCCGAGTCATTACACAAGTTATTTTTGCACCTTACGAATGTAACTTTGCTATTAGACTGTTGATATACATTCTTGTAGCAAATTATAACTTTGAACATTTAGTCTTTGAATATCAAAACTTCTAGAATATGATCAAGCGTTATAAATCTTATTTTATAACTTTATTAAACTTCTTTTAATTAATGGCTAAGGATAAGGGTAAGAAACTAGTTTTTAAAATTTGTTTATAAAAATAAATATTTTGAAGAAATATTTATAATGTGATTAAAAATTATTTTATCGATAAACCATTTTTTATTTAATATAAGTTGTTTAAACTTTTTTATACGGGTGTAAATAACTTGGAAAATAATTAATAGCTAATAAAAATAATTTGCATTAAATCATCTTGGTGAGTCTTAAGCTGCACGTTTATAACTTTACAAAGTTGAAATATACTTTTCTTTTCCATTCTCTTTGTAAATTTTCTAAAACCAAAACAATTCAAATCAAATTAAAACCAACACACCCTTTATAAGCCTACAACATAATAAACCCTAACAACATAAAGCTTGATGGTTCGAAGTATCCAGTCAAAACCAAGTAAGGCCGCGAACTTAGGCTTAGATTGAAAGCCAAAGGAGGTTGGGGTAGGATGTTTTGGTGTTTGTAAGGTTGTGGTAGGAAGTTGAAGCTTGTATTTGGTTGTTTGTCGGTTGAAGAATGAGCTAGCTTACCATTTGAATGAGTATGAAGTGCCGGTATTGTTGTTTAAACTATATTAAAATTGCTTGAAATTATATTGTATTGATTGATTTTGATTCCTGTCTTTGAAAGCAGCCGACATATGCAAATGATGTAGAAGGATTTGTATGATTTTTATAATTTGTTGCATAGCCTTGAATTTGGTTCGATTTGGATTAAATCGAACTTGAGTTTGAATGTCCTTGTAGAAGCACTTAGAAAATGCCTTGTGTTCGGCATTTTTTATAAAATTTTGTACAGAGATCCTTAAGGGTTTCTTGCTGTGCTTGTGAAGTGTGTGTGTGTGTATAGTTACTGTAAGAAGGTTGGATGCTAAAAAGATTGTTAGCATATTGAAACCAAAACTTTTTATATGAAACTTCTCCCGTTCACAAGTCATTCGTATCATTTTGATGTATCATTTTTAAAACACCGTAGTATCTTCGAACCTATTTTGCAACATAGTAGTTTCTATTTGAGACTTTAAAATGTTTTGATATGACTTTAAATTTATATATTTTTAATTTTATTAGCAGTCTTTTCTAGCTTATATTAGGTTATTTTAAAAGTGATTTGGAATTTGTATGTATTTTATTATTTGATTATGAATTATTAAAGTAAAAAGTTTATTTTTAACTACATTAGACAAACATTTTCAAGTTATTAATTATACTATAAATTAGATATTTTTAAGTGATATTTTAAATAAATGTTTTAAACTGTATTATAAGTATTTTAAACTATATGTTATGTATATATAGGTTTAGAAAATTAGTTAATTATTTTATTAAAGTTTATTGTTAATTATGCAAATTCAATTCCATAGGCAATCGGTTTTAGAGTTCGATAGTTGACTATCGAACTTGATCAAATATAACTTTGAAAGTACCTAAAAGCTTCACGATTACATATGATTTGAGAGCACCGAGAAGGAGCATTGGTGTAATATCCTGTAAATATTAATAAAAATATTAATTAAATAAGATAGCACTAAAAATTATTTTTCCGTAAATGTTAATTAATGATTAAGTAACAAAATAAATAAATCAAACATAATAAATATCCTTTTCAAAATACAACGATTGGTCGATCGTTGTGTAGGGTCGGTCGACCGCCAATGTACGAGCGGTCGTTCGGTTATCGTTAGTGAGGCTAGAGTTTTCACAACGAAGGATGGTTCAGGTTATATTATTATAGACTGACTTAAATCAGACGGTTCTGTACCTTTCTAGCCACCATAAATAAGAATTCGACCCCGTTTTATTCATAAATTATCCTAGAGACTAAAAAAAGCTTTACCAGTCTCTCTTTTCAAATACCGAGAAATTTCTCCAGAGTTTCAGTTAAAAACTTTTACTTGTTTATTATTCAATTCCATCCTCCTTTAGTTCCTAAATTTCTTGATCTAATTCATATACAATTCTCTTATTGTATTTTTTAAAAGGAAAGATTTGTAAAAGACTAAAGCAGAGCATAAACTAATCCAAAACAAAGAGCTATGAAATTTTTGCGAGTGTAAATCTTAGTCTTTCTTATTTTAGTAGATGTGTATTATAATTTGGATTTGATATATATCTTATGCAAGTTTGTTTATGAAAATATCAAGTTAAAACCCAAAAATTTCTCCAAGTGAAATGTCAATTCTTATGTAACGATCTCAATTATTCTATTATTAAGCTAGTGGAATTGTATAGGTATTATAGTTTTATTGTTTTACATTCTATTCCCCTTCTCATCATTTTTCTTTGGATCCGATCGAGGGTTTATGAAAAGAAATAAGTTAAGAAATGGTGTGTAAGGTACGAATTCTCTTTATTGGTAGTTTTCATTGTATATTTCCATAATTCAGATGAAAACTCTTATTTTCATGCATATGCAAAAGTTAATGCAACATAAAAAGATTTAAATTGTAAATTATATTAGTTTTGATTCTACTATTTTAGTATAAAATAAGCTTATTATACATTCTATTTTTATACAAGTATTTTTTTCAAATGAGAATGTTGGATATGTGGTATGTTTGTTAATGCCGAATTGGACTTGTATAAATTTAAAATTTTGACATTTAAACTATTAGCATAGAGTGTAATCTCGTACACTTAGAAATATTTAGGCATGTAAATATTATATATATATATATAAAGTATAATTAATAGCCTGGTAAATAGGTTATTAATTAGTATTAGGTCAGTTTAGAAAAGAAATGAAATAACTATGGATAATAATATTACGCAATGCGGTGAGGTATATGGTAGTATGTTAGGTGACTGAAAATTATGACCAAGTTATAGAGATGCGAGGTCAGTCAAAAGCACATAAAGTCTGCCCAACTAGCTATAAGCCTATGCAGTCAATTCCCGATATTTCCTCGATATATATCCCCGATATATCCCGTAGCGGACTTTTGGAGAACAATATTCCTATAAAGCGGCCCAATATAGCGGATCCGCTATAATTCCCGATATTGCGGCAATAATCCGTATATCCCCGATTTTGTTACCCCGCTATATCCCCCTTTCCCATAAATAAATATTTTGCTTGATGTCTTATTTTTAAGTTTTATGGTAACTTCGAAGCTGATGTAACAATGATATACGTTGTTGGTTATTATAACTAGCTCTAACTTTTTAAGTGTCAAGTTTGTTTATCTTTACTTTATTACAACTTGTTTTGCTTGGTGGGAAATAATAAGTAATATTCATTTCTGTTTTTAATGTAGAATGTTCATCATTCATCTTTTTAAAGCTGTTCGCTATATCCTGCTATATCCCCGATATATCTTCGCTACAACTTTTCACGCCTCAAATGCTATGGAACGACAGGGTGCTTTAACTGCAAGCTATCAGCAGTGTGACTTTGGGGCAGATGTGAGACGTTACCTATAATAAGTACCCATGGAGGACACAAGGTTGGTCCAAAATTCTGTAGGGTAAACTCGTCCAGCTAATGTGGATATAAATACCTACGAATAGTTGAACTAATATGAGATGTTAAAATGTAGTTAACGAATCATAATACGTAGGACCTACTTTCAATGTTGAAGGTGGTAAGTAGTTGATTGAGGGACATCATCCTCCCTCTTTAGAAAGTATTAAATGGTCAAGGCTAGAAGATAGGCACGGTAGTGGATACCTTGGAAAGGGTCTGCTTCGGTTTTGAGGTATAAGCAGTTATTATACAGACCGCCATTTCCATAAAGAAGTATTAAAAAGCCAAATGAGATTTTAAGGGATGTCAGCTAGATAGTATCGGAAAGGAGTCTGCCTTGGGATAGGTAGTAAATGACAAGGATAGGTAGTAAATGGCAAGGACCTGTCTAAAATGAGTATTATATGGTCAGAGTCTATCTAGTTTCCATTGAAAATGTATTTTGTGACTTGGGTACTATCTTTTACATTGCTAGAAGATTATTAGCGATAGATGCATAGTACTGGGAATGGCCTTTGACCTACAATTACAGATGAGTTAGTGCGTTGGAATGGAAAAGGGTATATGTTATATAGTTGGATTTACAGTTGTAGAAATTTACATAGAATGTGGCTAGGATACATAAGACGTAACCTTATTTAAATTAGACTGCCCAAGTACTATCAAAGAAAGTCTCGAGATTTTACTCATCACACATTGTTGTTCTGACACCGTCCTTATTACAACATAGGTTAAAGTAGATGATGCAGATTCCGAAGATGGTAGCAGAGACGGAAACTTGTGGCAGTTATTTATCTATCTACTTATGTTGTTTTTATATTTTTGATATACCCATTTGGACACGATGATGTATTTTGAGATATTATACTACAGATATTGACATTATTTTGTGGTACTGTGTTGTATTTTTTGACACTATAATTTCTGAATAAATGGGTACTGTTTCTGATGTTATATTTTTCCTTTTGCCGTGAGACTATGAATGTGTAGATAGATAGCTATGTGTGTGTTGTTCTTTGCATCAATTTTACCAACCTATAGCTGGTTTTGGAATGGATCTATTATTTGATGGGCCTTTTCTGGATCAAAAATTAGGCCCATTTTGAGGCGAGCCGTAACATTTGGTATCAGAGCTTAGGTTACCCGATCATAAACGATGTATACATATGTGTGTCGTACTTGTTATTTTTGAAGTATTTTGCAAGAACCCAATGTGTCTATACACACACACATACACACACACACACACAAAACAACAACAACAACAACAGAGCCATTATTCCCAAATAAGTTGAGGTTGGCTAGAGATGGAACCCGAAACTAAATGACAAAAGTAATTTAAAGGTTATAACAATAACAATAGCAATAATAAAATTAAGTCAAATAGGTAAATTGGTAATAATAGTAACTAAGTAAAATATAGATAGAAATACAAATGTATGTCAAAGAAATACAATATAATAATAAAAAAAATAAAAAAAGGATGATAACAGTACAAATAGTAATAATGGTGCTGATAGTAACATTGATCCAAGACCAAACGCTACGTCTTAGGCTCTTTTTGACTAATCCTATGATCTAAAACGTATAAGACTCATAGCTCATGGTTCTGGTAATTGGATCGCTAACTTCCACACGATCCTATCTGTTACCAGCTCTTCGGTTAAATTCCAATCCTTCAAGTCCCTTTTAACAACTTCCTCCCATGTCAACTTTGGTCGACCTCTACCTCTCTTTGAGCAAACGACACGACCTATAATTCCAATGCGTACCGGTGCCTCGGGCGGCCTTTGTCGAAGATGCCCAAACATCTTAAGCGATGTTGAATTAGTTTCTCCTCAATTGGTTCTACTTCAAGTTGTTCATGTATATCATCATTTCTAATTCGGTCTCTTCTTGTATGACCGCAACTTCATCGCAGCATACTCATCTCTGCTACACTTAGCTTCTGGACGTGTTGGTTTTTAGTAAGCCAACATTCTACACCGTACAACATCTCATGCCTAATTGCCATTCTATAGAACTTTCCTTTAAGCTTCTGTGGGACTTTCTAATCACAGAGAATGCCAGATGCTTGTCGCCACTTCACCCAACCCGCTCGAATTTGAAAAATAACGTCTTCATCAATCTCACCATTACACTGCAACATTAATCTTAGATATCGAAAGGATTCCTTTTTAGGAACTATTTGTCATGCCAGAATAACATCTGATCCTCTGACTGACACCATTGAACTCGCACTTCATATACTCTTTTTTAGTTCTACTAAGCCTAAATCCCTTAGATTCTGAAGTCCGTCTCCATAACTCAAATTGTCTATCAACCACAATCCTACTATCATCAATTAGCACAACATCATCAGCAAATAACATACACCAAGGAATCTTCCCTTTTATACTCTTTGTAACCTAATCCATCACTAGGGAAAAATTGTAGGGGCTCAAAGGTGACCCTTGATGTAATCCTTTGTTAGTGGGAAAGTCACTGATTACACCATCGCATGCTCTGACACTAGTCACAACATCATCGTACATATCCTTGATAAGGGTAATGTACTTTGTTGGGGCTCTCTTCTTTTCCAGAGCCCACCACATCATCTTTCGTGGTACTTTGTCGTAAGCTTTTTCCAAATCGATAAATAAATCCTTTTTTTGCTCCTTAAACCTCTCTATAAGTTGCCTTATCAAGAAAATAGCCTCCGTGGTCGACCTCTCAGGTATGAAACCAAATTGGTTTTTTGAAATGCTTGTCATTCTTCTTAATCGTTATTCGATGACTCCCTCCCATAACTTCATCATATGACTTATAAGCTTAATTTCTCTGTAGTTTGTGCAACTTTGTATATCTCCTTTATTCTTAAAAATTGGAACTAATATGCTTCACCTCCACTCATCTGGCATCTTGTTTGATTCGAAAATACTATCGAACAACTTAGTTAGCCAGGCTATCCTTGCATCTCCAAGGCATGTCCACACCTCAATGGGGATGCCATCAGGCCCCAATGCCTTAGCTACTTTCATCTGTTTTAGCGCATCCTTTACCTTGGATTCTTGAATTCTCCGAACAAAATGCCTACTGTTGCCATCAAAAGAGTCGTCTATCTCGATCAAAATGCTATCACCTTGTTCATTAAATAGGTTGTCGAAGCAATCTCTCCATCTATTTTTTTTGTCTCATTGTCCTTCACCAAATGTCTGTTATTATCATCTTTTATGCATTTAACTTGATTGAAGTCTCTTGTCTTCCTCTCACGGAACTTAGCTATCATGTAGACGTCTTTTTCACCCTCCTTCGTACTTAGCTTATGATATAGGTCTTCTTACGCCCGACCCCTTGCTTCACTCACCGCTCTCTTTATGTACTTCTTTACAACTTTGTACCTTTTCGTGTTGTGCTCACTCATGTGAATATGCAAGCACTTATAGCATTCCTTCTTCTCTTTGATAGCCTTTTGTACATCACTGTTCCACCACCACGAATCTTTAGGTTCGCGTTTATTTCATTTTGTTACCCCAAACACCTTGGTAGCCACTTTTCAAATGCGCGTTGTCATCTCATCCCACATGTGATTTGCTTCTCCTTTCAAATTCTATGCCTCTTCTCCCATCACCCTATCCTTAAACACCCGTGAAGTGTCTCCTTTGAGCTTTCACCATTTCGTCCAACTAATCTTGGCTCCTTTGTCCCGTAGAACACACGTTCGAAGACGAAATTCGAATATCAAAAGCCGATGTTGTGAGACAACACATTCTTCAAGTTTGACTTTGCAATCTACACAAGCTCGTTTGTCATCTCTTCTAGGAAGGACAAAATCAATCTAGCTACAGTGTTGACCACTACAAAAAATAATTAATGTGATTGTCACTTTCTAAAGAAGGTATTAGCTATCATGAGGTCATAAGCAATAGTGAAACTCAGTATTTCTTCTCCTTCTTGGTTCCTATCGCCATATCAAAACCATGATACACTATTTCAAACCCACAACTAGCCGTACCAACATGCCCGTTGAAATCTCCTCCTATGAAAAATTTTCGCTACTAGGCACATCTCTAACCATAACATCTAACTCTTCCCAAAAATTTCTCTTGACGACTTCACTTAGACCTACTTGTGGGGCATAGGCACTAATGACATTCAAGAATCATATCGCTCACTACCAGCTTTACTAGGACGATCTTGTCCCTTGTCTCTTAACGTCGACAACTCTGTTTCTAAGGTTCTTGTCAATTAGGATGCCTACCCCGTTCTTGTTACACTCTTTTTCCATGTACCATAATTTGAAGCCTGTATTCTCCACCTCCTTCGCCTTCTCGCCCGTCCATTTGGTCTCCTAAACGCATAAGATATTTATATGTCCTCTAGTCATAGTATCAACTATCTCTCTTAGATTTTCTGTTAATGGTCCTACATTCCAACAACCTAGCCAGATCCTAATATCATCGACTAGCTTCCTTGCCCCTCGCACCCCTGAGTAAAGTGCGAAGACCTGTGCTCACTTACCACTACACCGGTGCGTCGATGCAACGCGCCACTAAGAGAGTCACGACCCAACCCTTGCATGTTTATCACCATATTTGAGCCTCGATATAGTGTGCAACTAAGGGGGTGACGACCCAGCCCTTGCTCACTTTTCGCCATACCCGAGCCTCGATATGGAGCAATTTTATTAGGTTCCATTTCCATAAGAGAGGCTTTGGTTTTTACGTTGACTCGTCAAGCCTATCATAACCCTTCTCTTTTATCCTGGCTTGGGACAGGCTGCACAGAAAACTACACGGGCAGAGCTATATATGTACATATATACACACACATACTATTTTTGAATATATGCAAACACACTAGATAAATCTTTATTTCAACATGTAATACTATCATGGAAATTACAGTTAAAAGTTTAACATACGAATAGTTGATTATGACTGAAAATCACTTTTATTAAAACCGGGAACCCCTCCTAATGATGCCCAATACCCGAGGGATGCATGAATGGCTCAAGCAATACCTCAAACTGGCAGACAAGTTCCCATTCCTCAACAAGCTGCACTAGCGACAACGTTGCCTTGCATGTTGAAGCAACACCCCTCCCTATAGATTACCCCAAGATGTGCAAGGATTTCCAAAACATGGGTGGAAATGTGTATATGGGGAAAGAAGGTATTATGAAGACAAAGACTTGGATAAACGAATGCGAAAGAATATTCTAGGAGCTTGGTTGGAAGGACCAGATTAAGCAGAGAATGGCGGCATGACACTTTAAAGGAGGGGCTTTAGACCGGTGGACGATTATGGCCGAGGATAATGTTTATAGATTTATTACTTACGATGAGTTCGGAAACCGACATGAGTCACGATTCATGTCAAAAGCTGAGATGAATTTGCAGATGGAAGGATTTATACAGCTTAGACAGGAAGAATCCACTTTAAAGAACTATATTAGTAGATTCATAGAACTGGCTAATTTTTAGATGAGTTTGATTGATACCCCCATTAAAAAGGGTATGAAATTTTTCAAAGGCCCAAACTCCCCACTTAGGGAATTACTTTTGACCTAAGTATCCATTGGCGCTACACATGAGATGTTAGTTTAGATGACTCTACTTTAGATGACTAGTTTATAGGAGAAGGAGAAATAGAAGGAGAAGCCAGAATCTGCTCAAAATTAAGGAGGAGCCAAGAAGGTTAGTTTTTGGGTAAATAGGCAGTCGAAAGGGAAGTTCAATGAGGGTATAATATGTCAGAGATGACAAAAGAAAGGACATATCGCCAAGGATTATAGGGTGAGTCTAGTGAAGGAAGCATTTAAAGAGAAGTTTTATCACTACCAGAGGAGGGACACTTCAAGAATTGGTGTCTGAAGCTAGTGAAAGAAGGACAGAGTGGGCAAGCCTATGCTATTGAGGCTATTCTTATCTCGAGTAGACCTCACCTTAGAAATCAAGAAAAGACTATAATGGAAGGTAAAACTCTTATGTGTGGGAATAATATTCGTACCCTATTTGACTCTGGAGCATGAACGTAGTTAACTTCTCGAGTCTACAAACCCAAATTGTCACCAACCCAATAGTAGTATCAAATCTTATTAGGGGGTTGACACATCTTTCTTCAATTTGTAAAGACCTATTAGTGGACATGTAATGTCAATTTCATTTGTAATGCATATGTTCTTAATTTTGAGGGGTACAGACTTATCTTAGAAATGAATTGGTTGTCATACTATGGGACTATCTTAGATTGTGATAGAAGAGTTGAATGGTTAAAAGGTTGTATGGGATAAGATACCGATATTCGCTGTACACCCCAAAACTCAGTTGAATTAAGTTATCTGTACTCAATGATCCTACCATAAGATGAGCTCCCATCCTTATCCATAGTTAGAGAATTTCCTAATATCTTTGAAGAACTTTCGGGTCCCCCACCCCTAAGGGAGAGTGAGTTTAAGATTGATTTGGAGAAGGACACTAGACCAATCGCTCGGTCATTAAGACACATGGCCTGAAAGAAAGGAAAGAGTTAGATAAGAATACCTTAGAGTTGTTGCAATGAGGATTCAGTAGTCGAAGTACTACGAAATAGGAAGCCCCTATTGTCTTTGCCACTAAGGCAAATGGATCATTAACGCTATGCGTCGATTATATATAAATCAACAAGTTGACTAAGAAGAATAGGTATCCTTTACTGTAATAATTAGCACTTGGGTCTAAATTTTCGCTGAATCGAAAACCCAAATTCATCAAAGTGTGGATCTTTGGTTTAGTATCCTGCAAATAAAAAAATTATATGCATATCAGAGCACTATTTCGATGTAACCCAAAACGGAATAGTAAAGTATAATAAAACATACAGTATTAACCAGGCTTAACGCTTCCAATGTCTAAAGTCCCTATCAATGCTAAGCATGTATTAGGAAACCCGTCCTTTAACCTTCCCTTCTTGCACCAGTACTTGTCCCTGCCATCCTATGGGTTGTAATGAGGAGGTGGTTAGAATAATGTTCTGGTGACTGGTGAATTATAGACTTTATACATATACTAGTTTATGTCGATTGTCTCCTACAATATGTTATGTCTTTCAATTTTTTTAGTCGTCTCGAATCCACATTTGCGTACGATACGCCCAATTTATACGAAGTAGACTATAACTACTTAATTGTGTGTATATATATATATATATAAGTACCATAGTCACCCTTTGGACCGAGATACTATCTCGCTAATATTTGTAATTCTACACTGCCGAGCATCATCATCACTATCTAGGCTAAATTGCCCGTGTACAAAGTTTTTCTAAACCTCCCGTTGGTGCCTAATAATGGCATCACAAAAGTTTAACCTATTCTATCTCGCTTTGGGGATTTACTAACTAGTTAGATTCCAATTGTGAACTTAGCTCCATGGATTATAGAGGACTCAGTTCCTTGGACTACCCCATTTGATTTTGAAAGAACTCTATTATGGGTTAAATAGCCTTGCCATAACAAACAAACTAGCAAACAATTATGGCGGTTTATTACCTAACGTAGCCTACACTAGTAAGAGGTGAAGCCCGTTAGGTATAAACCTATCTTTTCCGTTTTGGCTGCTCTGAATCGATGACGCACTCAACCTATGTAGTACCTAATCTTGATTTAGGGCCAACACCTATAGACATAACATCGAGCTACTCACCATCTTCATTAGATTGCCTAACGCAGTCAAGGCATACCCTCCCCTTATTCATTGAAGTAGACTCTATTGAGCATATTCCTTCACCTATATGCAAGCACATATATTTCACGGGTCCTATAGTTGGATATGTCCCACATTTGTATATAGAATACGCAACTACTTGTAGCCTTTTGCAATGCTAGACTTCTACTGTGTAAAACTACCAAACTCGCATTCCAACTCATTCTAAGGACTATATCATTTTTATTTACTAAGTTATTTACCAACTCTTAATAATTCGTGCTCATCATAATGCATACTTAAAGCCTCATATTATTTTTTTCATTTGTTCTTGTTTAATTATTATGCATCTACAGCATATTGTTAACAATATTTCTCTTCTTCTTTATGTGCATACATCTTATTTAGTTTTAGGTCATTTACCGCTTTCTTTCTAAAAGACTTAAGGAAAATTTCTCATTTACTTTCCCCTTTTGACTAATATCGCCCTTCAATCGCGTATTTAGACTTATTACTTCCCTATTCGTTTTAATTGCATATGCTTTGTTTTATCATTTGTTTTCTACATCATCTTAAATTATATACTTTAGGTTTTCCACTTATATTGTTGTTATTATTCCTACTTACATTATTTTACTTATTTTTAAGAATTTTTATACCTTAATACATTGGAATTACTTCTTTCCTTAAAGGAAATTGTTAACACTATAATTCCCTATAGTAATTTAAAAGAGGACTTGTGTTATGTGTGAAATAACAAGAAATTATCTTTTTTTCTATTAGAAGATAGTATAAGTTATGCCGATTCCCTTATTTTGTACATCTCTTCCTTTTTGTTTATGCTCCTTGTTATTTCAACAAGTACACTTTTATTTGTATTTATAGACGATTTATAGAAATTCACATTGTACATAATTCATTCCAACATATTAAAATATTGTCTAATCATAATTTAATTTATAATCAAATCTAATTTATGTTCAACAATCTATATAAACCGATCAAATTTGGAATCCTAATATGATATCAATAATAAGTTATTCATTAATCTAGGGACTATTTAACTTTTCAAATCCAAACATATACAATGTCCATCAATTTTAGCGTTTTCCTCATATTATAGGCATAAATTCCATAAAAATCACATGCATACAATTAAATATCCGAATTTCAATTTATATCTAGGTATAAATGAAATTGGTCTACAATGATATATATCCAATATTATTAGAGAATATATAATTTCCTACTTACTTGTGTAACTTTCCAAATCTATGATCTAAACCCTACTATTAGATTGACTCCATTTTTTGCCTATTAAGATTTATACACCGCAAGCGTATACATATTTTATCATAAATATAGGTTAGAAAAGAGATTTGATTTTAACTTGTATATTGAATCCAAATTTACTTTATACCTCGGCTTTGACGATTTGATTTGAACCTATTCCTCTTTCTATCAGCTTCTACAATTCCCTATCTATATAGACGTATATTTTACAACTATGTCTAAGAATTTGGAGTTCAGAGGAGGAGAAAATGGTAAAGCTCTAGTGTCACTCCAAGAATATGAGTTTAGAAGTGAGGGTCTAGGTCCATATTCATAGAGAAACAAATCAACGCAAGCCGTTCGATTAAACCGTTTTAAATTCGAGTCATTTGGCCAAAGTTTATTGTCGGTTTTAACCAGGCACCATTCGACCGACAATTCTCTATGGTTGACCGCTGCCGGTCGATCTGGGCGCCTCTTTACTCAACTTGTGCCTGTTTTAAATGAAACTAATCATGTGCTCTAACATTATTTAATTTACTTGTTTAACCACTCACTTCATTTGTTTCCCCTTTTATACATATCCTGAGATTTTAATTAATGGTTTTTGTTATTAGTAATTAACGTAAAATAACTTTATTGTCATAATTACATATATAATGAACTACCTAGGATTTTAGCCACTGAATTTTAAATATTTAATTAATATTAAATGTATTTAAATAATTGGAATTTGGAATTTAATATCTCGAATTCAAATGTAGAGATCATTTAAATATTTGAATTATAAATGAAATATTAATCAAATGGATTTTATCATTTTATTTAATTCAATAAAATTAATAAATAATACTGGCGAATTCATTTTGTAAATTTATTTACAATAATAAATGGTTTGAATATAATAAATAATAAATATATTTTTACTGTTGATTTGTGATCGCGTTGCACTTCGGTGCACGATTTAATTTATTTCGGTCATTCGTCATACATACTCGAAAAACTATAAAATGGATTGCTGTTCGAACCGGCTAAATCTCCATCAGATTGGAAAATGGTCGACCAAATCTAATTAAAATTAACCGCAAGCGCACGACGTACAATGATAGTATGTGGCGAGTACTGGCATATCCGTAGGGAATTGTTTAGATTTTAAAATTTCTGTTCAATCAACTTAAACCAAGAGTTGTGAGATGTTTTTAAGCTAGAAAAAATTCTAGAAACTAATAAAGACTAAAAGTGATAAAAAATATGGGAGTAAAAAGCAATTTAGAGGCAATGTCTTTCTCTAGATCACATAGTTCAACAAAGTGAAATTATGATTTCTCCTTTTTGGTCACTAGTGAATTAATTAACGTGTTTATCATAAGTATAGCCTGTTTTTTTTATTAATTAGCTCAACATAAGCCATCAAACTATAATACAACCACCAAATCACATTTAACTCTCATGAAAATGTTAATGAACTTGGAAATACAATCTTTTCTAAGCATGGCCTATTAACTATTGATTTGAAATATAGACCATCAAATTTTGATTTTAAAATCACTTCATTACCATGATCAAATGTAGATGAAGAGGTAATTTGTGTTTTTATTTGTTTAAGCATAGCCTATTTGGTGTCAACAACATAGGCTATCAAATTCAAAGCTAAAACAACAAAGTTTAAACACATCTAACATTTCCATCAAGCAAAAAAATAGATCAATAATTAGCTAAATGTTGAAGCTATATGATTAAGAGAACTTCATTACCCCTAAAAAGGGGTTTAGCCTTTCATATTTGTTATCGTTTCAACAAATGTAGCATTCAACATGAAATAAAAACAAAAGGAAAAAGAGAGCAAACTCGGACAATTTTCAAGAATGTTTTTTTCTTTTGGATATTTTTTACAAAGGAAAACTATTTACCAAAAGGAATTTATATTTCAGTAGGGAAATTTGATTTTCGTTTTGTTTTTGGATTTTCAATTTTTTTGAAAACGTTTTATTTTATTTTTTGAATTTTTTGTTTTTGATTGAAAATTTTCAAAGGACTTACAAACTAAGGTAAGAAATATATACAACTATTTTTGTTTTTGGATTTTGAATTTTTTTAAATATACATGAATTAATGCAACTAAATGAATGCAAGAGTTTAATTACAAATTATCAATCCTAATTAGCTCCTAACTCAGAATTATATAATCATACTTTGTCTTAGTCCAATAAGATAGTTCTCAGCTAACTAACGAACATGAATTATCGGTGCACCACGAATCATTGTAGCAATGCAACCGAAGGTTTAAGTACCTTTAGAGAAACAACCACTATAATATTTACGAATCACCATAATATTTATAAATGGATATTTCTCTGCCGTAGCATAGACACCAAAAAAATTGAATTGTTCAAAGAAGACAATTTGTCAATATATAATTAAGCGTTACCGATGTTTAACCATTATCAAAATTCTAGGATGAAATGCAAAGCTGAAATTAAATGTGTATTAACAATGCAACTACGAATGAATTTTTTATCTTATTTTTTCCTTTGATTTTTTTTAAAATGCAAGAAACCAACAAAACAAACCAAATAGAAATAGGAGATGAGGGAACGATACATGAGCGTTCAGAATTATAGCAATTTATTTTTCTAGCAGCTATTTTTTTATAAGCAAGCAAGCAAAGCAGTTTTTTATTTGGGCAAGCACTTCTTCTTTTAATTTGCTTTGGCAACTTGAAAAGGAGTGAACCAAGATATATACAAAAAAAAAATTATATCAAAGACAGAAATAAAGAAAAACAAGTCAAAACAAATGAAAATAAAATAAATTGAAATTTCTTGGGATTTTTCTTAAAATTAGGATGGAACTAAAAATAAATTAAATTAAACAAAAGAAAACAAAATAAATAAATAAAATCTTTTTTTAAGTATAAAACAAAATAAAACTAAAGGAAAGCAAACTATTTTTTTAATACAAACAAAGGTCAAATGAAACAAACACAAACAAAAAAAATATTTTTTTAAAGACGGATGATTTTTGTTTTTTTATTTCTTTATGGAAACTAAACAACACTTTTTTTTGTAAAATAGAAGATTACCAAAGAAAAAAAATTCACATAAGAAATTGTAAATATTTATGTCTTCTTTTTTTTCTATTTTTTTTATAACTAAAAGAATCAAAAAGAGATTTTAACAAAGAAAAACTAAAAAGGTTTAAAATGTTATGAAATGAAGAAAGTGGAAGCCATTAGAGAGAGAACAATTTTATTCATTCAGAGAATATATATCTATTTACATTACATGGCCTACTTTATATAAAGACTTTAGAAGTAAGGACCGAACTTATCCCATGATGTGGGACTAAACAAAACAATGTATAAGCATATTCACTTCATAATATACATATATTATAACACTCCCCCTTGAATATGCGTCTTCAAAATATTGAATGCTCGGATAATTTGAAATTTTCCATTTCAAAATGTGTACGACGATTGCTCCCCCTCATTATTATCTTGCTTGCATTTATCGATTCAGTCGATATAGATATAGTCTGTTGCCTCATTAAAAACGTCTATTAGAAAAACCTAGTAGGAAAAAACCTTGAACGAGGAAAAGAATGCAACTCGTGAAATCATAAATATCATACTAAAAATGATATTCCTTATAAGATTTTGATATTTCAGGATCAAAATAATGCCTCATTAAAACCTTATTAAGAAAAACCCAATAGGAAAAATCTTAGTGAAGGAAAAAGAGTACAATGACATATTTTATTTTCTTATTTTTTTTAGATAGAGCTTGATACTTCTGGATCAAACTAATGCCTCATTAAAACCTTACTAAGTAAAACCCTATGGGGAAAATCTTAGTGAATGAAAAAGAGTACAATATAGTATGTCATATTTCAATAATTTACTGCATCAGATAGAGTTTGATACTTCTGGATCAATTTAATACTTCAGTAAAAACCTTACAAAGGAAAACCCGATGGGAAAAACCTTAGTCAAGGATAAAAATATAATTTAACTTAAATAACATATTTGAGATGTTATTTCTTGAAAACACATTTGATTTTTCTAGATCAGGATAATGCCTCATTAAAACCTTAATAAGAAAAACCCAGTGGGAAAAATCTAAAATGAGGAAAAAGAGTACATTATAGCTTATTCCAAATGTTACTAGGGAGTTGATACTTTTGGATCAAGATAATGCCTCATTAAAACCTTACTAATAAAAACCCAGTGGGTAAAATCTTAGTTAAGGAAAAAGAGTGCCTTATAAAATACTTATAGATGCTCCCCTGATTTAAAGTTTCCTCTGAATTCGTATTCGTCTTTCGATAACTTAAATTGGTTATAAATACTTCTGGATTCATAAATATGTATCTCATTAATAATACAATTTATTAATAGTTTCCTTCGATATAATCAAATTTTCTAAGATTGTTTCTTCAAATATGGTTTGCGTTTTATGCATTTGCATGCTACTTTTATGAAAAACACTTCATGTGCTTTCATTTTTGTGCTTCAAATTAGTTTTGCGCATTGCAACTATACATCTTTCATGAACATTAAAAATTTCATTACAACATTACTAGAAAGCAGGAAGTAATCTACTCATCTTGATGTATCAAGATTTTCATTACAACAATACTTAGAAGAAATTTGTAATCTACACTTCATGTCTTTTTTTTATTCTTTATAACTACAAAAGTTATATATATTCTTTAGAGATTTGTATACTTTAATAAGTATTTGCATGTCACAACTATCACTTCAATGGATATTAAGAGTTTCATTACAACGATACTTAAAAATATGAAGTAATTTACTCATCATGAATTATATCAAGATTTTCATTACAACAATACTTAAAAGTAGGTTGAAATCTACTCTCCTTGTTCTTTGCATTCTTTATAACAATGAAAGTTATTTATATTCTTCAGTAATTTGTATACTTTCATTATTTAATATGATTTTAAACCACATTTATACCTTCAGGGTATATTAAGCATTTCAAGTACTTTCGGTACTTTGCGGACTACATGTCCATATTTCTCTACTATTAAATGATTCATGATGGCCGGTCATGTTTTCCCCTAATTCAAGATTCTTAATCTATTTATAAATATAAGCGCTTTATTATTTACAAATTTATCATCGATGATTATTTCTTATCAGTTCTAGACATGATTTATTTGAGATCTCTTTAATTATGTTTTAGATACCTAAACCACTTCTGGTAATTTGACAATCATGTCATTGGTCTCTTCAAGGACACCCTTAAGTGTTTCTTCAAGAACGCTCACCTCCATTATTTGGCATCTTTATTACTTACTCCAAAAATATTTTGAACTGACTTTTGAACCATATTTCAGATGTGGTTTACAAATTTTGATCCTTCAGGGATTCAAATCTATATTAAAGAAAGTCTACTATGGATATTATTGATAATTTATTCAAGTTACTTAATATCTTGCATCATTATGTATTTTAACAAATATTTAACACTGATGATCAAAATGAGCTTGTATCCCTTTATCCTCCCCCTCAATGTTGACAAACATTGTCATTAAATAATAATCATCTTTGGACTCTCATTTTGATCCATTATGATATTGCTACTAGCAAATATATCATACATATTAATAATAGGAGGATAATTCTTTTATTAGTTGATAAGATGCATTCAATTGATATTGATTATTAGAGTTTGTTCTCATTCATTGATCTAAGCAATTGGAGGAATTTACTTATTATGCAGATCATTTGAATACATACATGACTTCAGGTCATTCAACATTTATGTTGATTGAATTTTAAATCACTAAATAATATCTATGCATAATCTATAAGATAAGCTTATAACAAACTTCAGGTTGTTAGCTAAATATTTACATATATGGATGTATACATGCGTCCACGTATCACATATATATTATAAAATTTTCATATTCTTTCTCATTTGAATTAGTGATTTTTAAAACAAACTATTACAAGGATCAAAACTATTAATTTCTATTTATAAATTAATGTCAATGCAAACCTGTCAAAACCGCATGATAATGTTCAAAACATTTGGTTTGAAACCATATCGAACTTCTGGTTCGAACAAAATATACACACAACTTCAAGTTGTTAAGTTTTATTCCTCAGTTATATCTCAAATATCAGTTTTGAACACTAATTATGATTACTTATCAAGGAATAATTTTTAATTGCATATAGACATTTCTACACATCTCTATTGAGAGTTCTGTAAAAAAAAATTACAGCAAAAATAATAATAGTATCTTCTGGATACTTGGAATGTTACAGATACAGGTTTCCTCAGGACCATATGTATACCTCTCAAACTTTTAGGATCTAATCTAAACTAAATTACGATCCTTTATAATCAAATTTCTATGCATTTATTTGGTTTAATAAAATTACCAAATATGTAAGCATCCTAATTTATTAGTCTCTTTTAGGGATATTTTATTATCACTACTTCTGGAGTGAATTTATCTCTTCTATATATATTTATATGTACTATTGGAATGTCATATCAATGTACAATGTTTCTATTTGTAGAAATTACATAATTACTACCTTTATAATAGCATAAAACATCTCTACTGGAGATTTTTGTTGTAAGTATCTTTGAAATGACATATCAAACTTTAAATATAGTAACAAAAATTAGATGCACCAAATGAAAGTAAGATGCGAAGAGATAAAACCACTACTTCTGGAGTGTAAAGTTGGTATACAATATCATATATTTTTTGGATAAATTATCATCATTACTCAAAAAAAAATTATATCATTATTCCTTCAGGGAATATAGTATTTCCTTTTAAGGAATTGCAATGTAATAAAATTCCTATAACATCTCTTCTGGGATGTTAGATTTTGCAATATAAATATAAATAAATTTCTAAATCATCTTTTCAAGAGATTAATATGCACACATACGCATCCAATGATGTTTGAAGTATCATGTAACCTAATATCTTCAGGAAATTTGGTCAATATAGTGTAAATGTTAAGATATAAGGTAAGGTATAACTCATTTGGAGATATTTGTCATCTCTTGAATGCAATATAGTGTAAATGTTAAGATACAAGGTAAGGTATAACTCATTTGGAGATATTTGTCATCTCTTGAATGCAGCATCATTTTCTCATATGATTATTTATTAATTTTCTTTAACTTCTTCGGGAAGTACAACCTTATCATTTTACATAATTTCAATAGAGCTTTGGGCTTCTAATTCATGAACTTCAAGTTCATTAATTTGTTATGAACTTCAGGTTTTTAAATTTTGTGTAAACTTCTCCCCTTTTTTTTGTATCATATTGTTACAAAATAAAAGTCTATTAGAATTCGAGCTTGTAAAGTTTATCAGAAATCTTTTCATAATTCAAGACTTCAGGTCTTAGACTTTGAGTTATACAACTTCTGCTTGAAAAAAAAAATCTTTACACAACTTCATGTTGTTGTTCAAACTTATTTCTTTCATTATATCGGGCATTGTTTGCCAAAATGAATACACCATATAATAAAGCATATGTCTATTCTTATTCCAAACATAAAAATACAATATCATTTAGTTTACTATAGCCAGTGCATTTATGATGATATGGTAATTTAATTTATTACCATGACGACAACATTTAATGCATTTATGATTAAAAAAATGAATGCAATTTACCATTATTGTGGCATAAAATATAAAATATTATCACAAAGAATTGATTTCTTTACAAACAAATAAATCAATCTAACTAACTTTAGTTAGCAAAATTTAATCTCAAAGCTAAGTTTAATATACTCAATAATAAAATTAAATGAATACCATAAGAGAAACTTTATTTCTTAATAGTCAAAATTTCTAAAATAACTAAGATAACTCTTATATATGTGTGTGTGTATATATGTATCCCTTTTTTTTTACAATTCAAGTTTCTGCTCTTTTATTGAAACTTCTGATTCTTTATTACAAGAAAACTTAAAATTTAGTATGGAAACTCAAGCTTTTGGCATTATAGGAACTGCAGGTTCTCAACTTTTATTTCAAATGCTAGAAAATAAGTTTACCGTATATGTTTTCATAACGTTTCCATTCACTTCAGGTGTACTAAATCAATATTAATATAGGATCTAAACTAATATGATCTTCTAAATATGTATTATTCTTGTATATGTTTCTCTAAGAAATAATAAAATATTTCTTCTGGAAATATAAACAATATATATGAAAATAATTTCCAAAATCCAAATCCAAATCAAAGAGTTTTCAAAATGAAAACTTCATTTATCAAACATGTATATATTACTTAGATCTATATCACAAACCAAAACGTAATCAAGATCAATAAATTTATTTGAATCAACAACAGAAATTGTCAAATTCAAAACTTGCTTTCCAAAATAATGAACTCAAAAAAAACATGCAATAATAAGCAAGTTTGAAATCAATTCAAATCCAAATTAAAAAAATCACAACATTTTATTTTTGAACAATATACAGATCTCAATGATATATTATTTGAGTGTGATTTTAAGATCCACAATATAATGAGATCAGAAAAATAAGAACAAAAAAATTGGATCTATTGCAGGATGAGATCTGAAATATAATGACAAAAATACATGTACAGTGGAATAAGATCTATAAATTTAGATCTATAACAAAATAAGATCTTGAAAAGATAAGATCTATTAAAACTTAAATCCAAATCTGAAAAATTAGAAAATAGATATAGAATTGTGAAACAAGAATACTTAAATCTAGATCTAAATTAATCGCAAAATAAATCTAGAAAAGCAGATCTAGAAAATTTCAAACCTGATTTCAATGGTTGAATAAGAGGAAGAGATAGATCTGATTTCAGTAACTGTATAAGAGAAAGAGATGTACATACATAAAAAAAATGGATCTAATCTTCTGAATTAGAATATTCAATACATTCGAGAAAAAGATCGTGCTGATAACGTGTTATGAAATGAAGAAAGTGGAAGCCATTAGAGAGAGAACAATTTTATTCATTCAGAGAATAGATATTTATTTACATTACATGGCCTACTTTATATAAAGGCTTCAGAAGTAAGGATCGATCTATCCCACGATGTGGGACTAAACAAAACAATGTACAAGCATATTCTTTATGAATCCAAAAATCAAAATTCCCCCAAACCAATTCACAAATCCAAAACCAAATATCACAAATTCACTTTGCTATTTCAAAGAACGAAACTGCGGTCTCGATTGTTTTGATCAAGTATGGTCGCGGAATTGAGGGGATGGAGTTGCAGTTGCTTTGATGATATAGGCGATTGGGTGGTCGATTGCAGTCGAGTTCGATTGGGGATGGATGTGGGTTTGGTTGAAGAAGCGTGTGATGTAGCAGTAAGCAGGTGGTTCTAGTTTGACAAGTTGAAGAGGTGTGTGATGATAGTTTGAGAAGGCGACTGTTTGAAGGTCAGAGGTGTGGAGGGCTTGGGTTTGAAGTGTGTACTGTACATTGAAGAGGCGTGTGATGATGGTTTTGGTCGGAGAAGAAGAAGCAGTAGAGTGGTTAGTGCAGGTATGGTTTATGTTGTAGTGATATAGGCTGGTTTGTGATGTGCCGTGAGTGATGTAACTGATGGCAGCTAGAAGTATGTGGCGGGTAGGGTGTGGTTCAGTGAGTAGTGAGATTTGATGTTGTTTATGCTGATAGGGATGGATGGTTATGTGATCAGTCGTGTGGCTGTTGTATGTGCAGTTAGGTGGGTGGTTGAGTGAAGTCGAAGCAGAGGGACCGAGTAATTGGAAGCAGTTGTATATGTGATGGTTGTTGAGAAATGAAGTGTGACGAAGAGGTTCTATGCCATGGTTGTTGGAGAAATGATGTTGGTTTGGGAAGATTTGAGGAAGACCGCTGTAGTTATTGTTTTTGCAGAGTGCTTTAATGTGATGTATTGATGTTAAGGCAGTTGAGTGTAGTCTGGTGGTGTAATTGTTTGGCACTGTGGGAATGGCAGGTTGATGGTATGAGAGGTTTGTAGGCGCTGTAACAACAGTGCAGTATAGTTTTGTGGTGACTGTCTGGTCAGGTCGAGTGGGATTGAAGTGTTTGTTGAGGTAGCAGTTGTGATATAGATGTAGCTTCATATGAATGTATCAAGTAGATGGCGTGAATTAGCTTATGAATGTAAGTGTATGATGTGAAAGGCAATTGAAAGGCAAAGGGGTGCACTGTTTTGGCTGTGGGTTGCTAGAAGTTGTTGCAATATGTATGGTGCAGGCAACAATATTGTAGTAAGGCCGGGAGGTGGGATTGTGAGGAAGTGTATGTTGATCAGCAACGTTGTTTGAGTGATGGCGGCAAGAGGGCGGTTGAAGTTGTTGTAAGGCAGTGCATAATTATGTGCACACAACAGTGGTAGAAGATGGTTGCAAACAATGTTGTGGAATTTGAATGATGGCCAGGGAAGTATTGATTGTGGTATATGTGGTTAGTATTGGGGAGATGGCAATAGTGGGATGAAGGTGGACAGTGGCTGGTAACAGGCAGTGGGTATTTGTATGTGACAGTGGCTGGTAACGGTCAGCGGAAAATGATGACGCAACAGTGTAAGGTGGCGATACAGTGCACAGTTGCACCTTTCAATGTAAGAGAACGGTTGTAAAAATTGTAAATGTAATTGTAATTGAAAAGTGTAAATGTAATTGAAATGGAATGGAATACTTATTTTCTTCTTTTTCAATTGAAGTTGTGTAATTTTTCCTTTAAAATATGAAATGCAAATGAACAAAACAACTAGAAAACAACAACAAAAACACAAACAAAATGCAAACAAAAAATCACAAAAACACACAATTTTTTTTAAATAACACAAAAAATAAATACACAATAAAATCAAACAATAAATAACTCGGAGGATAGAAATAAAATTAAAGCAAATTCCCCGGCAACGGTGCCAAAAACTTGTTCGATTTGACGAACTGGGGTTGAGAAGCAATTGGGTGGTCGAATCAGGGATTGGCGATGACAGTGATGATTTGGGTGGGTTGCAGAGGAGATGAAGTGTGTGATGTGCATTTAGTTGCAGAGGCGGATTAGGAGCAGGTAGTTGGCCAGAGGTACTTGCAGTATTGTTTATGATAGGGGGTATTGTGGTGGTATGGTTTTGTAACTAAGCTGATGTGATGAAGGTGAACTGCCGTAATTGCTATCAGGTGAGGGTGTTTTGATGTTGCTATCGTGATTTGGAGACGGCGATGAAGGTAATGTTCTCTGGTTGGTAGTTTTTTACGTATTAGGTCTATAGAATGTGTTGGTTGAGGTGGAAGAAGAGGAGGACAGGGTGATGATGGTTGGTGGGTAGGCCTGTCAAATGGGTTGGGTTGGGTTGAGTTTGACCGAACCCATTTATGACTCATTCTCTTTTATTCATTTATGACCCAACCCACTTAATAAGCAACCCATTTAAAATACTTGAAAAATTAAATTAAACTTGCCTAATCAAAAACAAATAAATATAAAATAATTCTAATTCTAATTTTTATGTTTTGAGATCCGACAAAAATTTAAAATTTTAATTCTAATTTTCATCAAAATTCAAATATGGGGATGAGGTAACTTATTATTTTCTAAGTACAACTGTCAGTCCCCTTGGAGAACTACAGTGTGCGTTCACCCGATAAAGTATCCGAATGTTCCATACTATCCGTAATTTAGGCGGTAGTTAATCGGTCAAAGTCCCGCCTGATTCCGAGTTAGAGCGAAGGAGTTATTACAGTCTGAACAAAAAAATAGCGGCTTCTGCACTAGGCGGAGTTCAATATGCAGATGTGGTAGCCTATTATTTTCTAAGTACAACTATCAGTCCCCTTAGAGAACTACAATGTGCGTTCACACGATAAAGTATCCGAGTATTGCATACTGTCTGTAATTTAGGTGGGAGTTGATTGGTCGAAGTCTCGCTTGATTCCGAGTTGGAACAAAGGAGTTATTGCAGTCCGAACAAAAAAAAATAGCAGATTCTGCACTAGGCGGAGTTCAATATGCAGATGTGCTAGCCTGTTATTTTCTAAGTACAACTGTCGGTCCCCTTGGAGAACCACAATGCGCGTTTACACGATGAAGCATGCGAGTGTTCGATACTGTCCGTACTTTAGGTGGGAGTTGATCGATCGAAGTCTCGCCTGATTCCGGGTTGGAACGAAGGAGTTATTGCAGTCTAAACAAAAAAATAGCGGCTTCTGCACTAGGCGGAGTTCAATATACAGATGTGGTAGCCTGTTATTTTCTAAGTACCCCTTGGAGAACTACAGTGTCGTTTACACGATGAGTATTCTAGTGTTCCATACTGTCCGTAATTTAGGTGGGAGTTGATCGGTTGAAATCCCGTCTGATTCCGAGTTAGAACGAATGAGTTATTGCAGTCCGAACAAAAAAAATAGCGGCTTTTGCACTAGGCGGAGTTCAAATATGTGGATGTGGTATCCTGTTATTTTCTAAGTACAACTGTCAGTCCCCTTAGAGAACTACAGTGTGCGTTCACACGATGAAGTATCCGAGTGTTCCATACTGTCCGTAATTTAGGTTGGAGTTGATCGGTCGAAGTCTCGCCTGATTCCGAGTTAGTACGAACAAGTTATTGCAGTCTGAACAAAAAAATAGCGGCTTCTGCATTAGGTGGAATTCAAATATGCGGATGCGGTAGCTTGTTATTTTCTAAGTACAACTGTCAGTCTCCATGAAAAAGTACAATGTATGTTCAAAATTCTTATTTTTTAAATTTATATTGAAATTTAATGTTTTTAATAAATGAGTAAATGAGTTAACCATTTATAACCCTTATAAGAATGGATCAATCCAACGCATAACCCATTTAATAACATTCATAAATGAATTGACCCAACCCATTTATAAGTAGGGGAAATTGGTTGCATATACACGGTAACCACCCTACAATCTGGCAATCATCTCACGTCCAAGACTTGCGACTGATAACATCCTGTGCATCGCAACTCAAAGATCAACGTTCTTTCTCCTCACAATGAATTCCTTTGTTTTAGCTCTATATCTATGGTCCTCTTCGTTTCCATCATCAATTTCAGAGAAAGGGATATGGTCAATATGTGTATGACTATGCTTGAGCACAGTGCTGTGATGATTAGCAGTTTAGAAGATAGGGTCGTTGACTATGTGAATTCCGTAGCACAGGGGACAGTGATGTTATGTTCAGTTTCAGAGAAAGAGAATGATTTTGAAGTAGTGGAAGGTTCAAAGCGTTTAAATGTTACTTGTATAGGATGTTGATTGTGAGCATATGGATGATACATTGGACAGGGTCTGTATGTGCATAACTGTGCATGAGCACAGTACAGTGAGGTTGAGCGGTCCGGTTATAGGGTTGTGGACTTCATGAAATCTGTGGTGCAGGGATATGTGGATGAGCACATCAAACAGGGGATGATTAGTTGTTTTGTCGAAGGTAGATGTGGTAGACTCATTGGGCATGGGTTTGGCAAATCAGGCCTTGTGTGTTGTCTTTGGGTTGGGTGACAATAATGTGAGAAACAATATGGAGGATTTTGTGTTAAAGCAGAGTCTGGATAAGCCTAATGAACTGGAATTGTATGTTCAACGAAAAGATAAGGGCCGATTTATTGTAGATGCGTGTTCTACTTTGATTGGAGAAGTCGGTTCTGAACAGACCGTTTACTATCATACGTAGGTTTCAGATTTATGTTGTATTACTGTCTTGCATCTATAGATATATTTCCACTTTCTCCTAATCATGCTTGTGAATCGACTCATGCATCCAAATCTGGTAGAAGAAATAGAAGTTATTCAACAGTTAGTATTAGGAGAAGTCATCATTTAAGACTTAAAGCTTTTAAGTTTTATGCATGAGGGTTGATGATATATTGAGGAATTATTATGGTGTTTGTTGTTTTGGAGACTGTACGTGGTTTGAGCAGATGCGGTATGCTATTTTGAGACGTTTTAGGTATGATTGGTGAGGTCGAGGTTGTGGAACTTGTTATAGACGGCTGTTTATCTTTTGGAGGCATTTCAGGTTTTAGTTTCTTGATAGAGTTGTTTGTTTAGGGAGACTCTTTAGTTTCATAGGTTTTTGGAGGGTTTTTATTATTTTTCTTTTTATGTAGATGGTTTTTTTTTCTACCAGCTATGCTTGTTGGCAGCTCATTTTCTAACTGTGATATATAATACATGCATATACATACACATACATATGTATACATACATGCATGCATCATACATGTATATAACAGATTTCTGTGTCCGTGCACCCTCTCTCTCCTCTACTACAGTGGATCACACATTTCTTTCAAAAATGAAATCCCAAGCCATTGTTGAGCAAACTTTTGTTACCCGTGTTCATTGCAATTAACCAACGGGGATAAAGAAATGAAAGAATTATCTCACCCTTTGTATTAAAGAATCAGGGACCAAATTGAAAGAAATATCGCACCCTAAACCATTATTTTGGAGTTCCTCTCTTAGAAAAGAGGAGCTCACACACACCCTCCATATTGTGCTTGCCTTTTTCATTGCATATGACTTTTCGTATATATACAAACGTGCACACACATACATATATATTAAGAAATAAGTATAGCAATTTTAAACATTTAGCGGGCTACGTGGGCAATTAAGAAATTAATTAATTAATTTTAAAACAAAAAAATTCATTAAAAGAATAATTAGTTTAAATTAGAAGATATTATGACCCATCTAAGTGGCTCATTAAATCATTAGTATGGATAACATCCAAATACCAAATACGTTCTCTCTATGATCGATGTAAAGTAAAGAGAATTTATCTTGGGAAGATCAAAGAAAGAACCTCTTCTTCTTCTGTAAAGAATTCTTCTAATAACTCCAAACTTAATCTATGCAAAAAATGTGTACCGTACATCTATGTTTACAAGCCAAAGTTGTAGCACACGAGAGCCGAAGTATATACTTTATTTGATACAAACTCTATTTTTTTGAGGATCCATAGTAATAATGAGAAAGATGTCTACATATTCGACCAAATCTATCGAGAATATCATAGTCTAAGAAATCAGCCTGGATTAGCTTACTAATAGGATGACGCGATACAATACAAATTTTAAATTTTGACAAGGATCTAATAAGAAGAATGACTGGGATTATGGTATAAAATTTCTTAGCAATGGTACATATAAATTTTGTTACATTTTATTCCTTATTACCAAAGTTTTTTTAGTAAACCCCAAAAAATGGAAGATTAGTTTATAACTGATTTATATCGATTCCCGCTACCCGTCCTATATTCCTTATTGTATATGCATCATCCATTCGAATATGCATTCCTTTCTTACCTTAAAAAGGTTTTCATTTATTTTTCTCAATAAAAAAAAGATAAAGGGGGAATGCGAAAGAATGAAATAGGAACAAAAAGTATCCATTCTCTAATGGATATGACAGAGGTCTTCTAAACATTTCGTACAGGTTCAATCCTATTGGACGCAATTTTTTTCCATCTATTTTAAAGTGGCGATACCAAGAACCGTTTTATATAATGATTTGAATCAGAAATAATTCACAATAATAACACTTATTCTAACAATAGAATTAGAGTTATAAATTAATGTTTGTTCTTCAGGTAGAAACAGTTCAGTGTGCTCCTGAATAGTTTCCTTCAAAAAGGTTTCCGCTTTCTCGGTAAATGTATCGGCAGGAAGATACAATTTTTTGAAATTGAGGTTTATTCATTTTTAAGTAGTAAGTAACTTAATGAGAAATTTCTTTATACGTCCATATGCATGCGTGTGTAATTCATATAAACATAGTTCATTTAATTAAAAAGAATCATATAAACATTGTTCACTTAATAAATATATAATTCAATCTATAATACGTTTAGTACTTAATTAATACTTAATTAATACGTAATTCATTTAATTACAAAACTTGGTTACTTTTTACAAAAGTCATATATAATTCATTTCTATAACACATTTACATTTCTATATTTCATACCATAAAACTTAGTTCACTTGATTAGTTTTTATAAAATTTACCTAATTTAATAGATTTAGTTATTTTATAGATAATTTAGTCAACTTAGTTCAAATTTTATAATAATTAGTTAACATAGTTAATTTTTATAAATTTAGTTAAATTTTGTAAAACTTATTTAAACTTTTATAAAACTTAATTAATTGTTATAAAATTAAGTTAATTTTTATAAACTTAGTTATTTTTACAAAAATTTCACTAATTCTTATTAACAAAATTGTGAATTTAGTCAGTATTATTAGTAAAGTTTTAAATTTAGTCAGTTTTATGGAACTAAAAACTTTTACAAACTTAATTTTATAGAACTTAGTTCACAAATTTTATGGAAGTTAAGTTTTTACATAGCGTAGAGGTGGAGCTTTGGCGCAACAGTTAGGTCACCCGTATGGTGATTTGGACGTCCAGGTTCGAGTCCTGAAAACTGCATGTTCGTGGTGCAAGGAAAATGCTACGTACATTATCGACCTCTCTAGAGCCCGCTATCATGCGGGGGCCTCATGCACTGCGTTCCACCTTTAGTTTTATAGAACTCAATCAAATTAGTTAAAATTTAAAAATCTTAGTTCATAAATTTATCAACGAATCAATATGACCATGTAGCGACATCGAGAACAACAATAAGCTTAGGTTACCCGGGCTAGTTGTTAATTTTGATTTTTTATAAAAACTTATAACATTGATTTGTCTTTTGATAAATTTTGCTCAAACTGAACAGGACAAACAAAAAAGTATATAATATCGACGTAACCCTTTTCCCTCCAGAACTTATTATGCAACTTATTGGAACAAAAAAATAATAAAAAGTGTGGCCTTGCAGGAAGATGTGAAAACCGGAGTACCTAGGTGTCAGATGCTTAAAGATCTTACATGTCATGGGCCAGAATTTTGCCAAGTACTTTGAGCTATACGTAAATTTAGAACTTACACACAAATAAAATCCTTAATACGTACCTTTTACACTTCAATTGTGTTAGATGGAAAGATCTGTGGAAGAATCAACAAAGGAGGAGCTGAGTATTGCAACAACCTTATCAATGAGCTGAAATCAAAAGGTTTTGGTTCAACACACAAATATTTACACATAAACTTAGCATGTACATCAACGTAATAAAAAGATTCTTAGATGTTGTTGTGATATGTGTTTCCAGGTTTGGAACTATTTGCAACATTATTTCACTGGGACGTTCCTCAAGCACTAGAAGACCAATAAGTCGGCTTTCTCAGCCCATTAACTGTGTAAATTTAATCATAACTTCATGGTGTATTGTCATTTAAGTAGTAATAAGCTATTAGTGTGTATATACGCAGTCAGTCCATTATATCAAGTTTTACATAGTTTTATATCAGTAGAAAATCTATATAATTACTTTTAGAAAAAATATGTGTGTCGTTCCAGGGACTTGTCCCAAGAGCAATAAACCTTCCTAACAAACATAAATCTACAGTCTGCCTCAATCGTATCTCTAAACAGTACATGCATTTCTCGTTATCTACTAATTGTAATGTATTTTAATATGCAGTCTTATGATAACTTCATACTTATAGGGATGATTCCAAGAACCATGCAGAACTCTGCTTTAAGTTATTTTGGGACAGGGTGAAGCATTGGAGGACAATAAATGAGCCATGGTCGTCCTTCCCTTCTTTGTTTAGTAAAGATTAATACTTACATTTGTTATGAAAAGATATAATAGAACTACTAATTGAAGTTTCATGCAATTAAGCAATGAGTTATAATAAAATATGTAAATCCTACTGTTTTAATTGTGCAGCAAATTGCGCAACTTTCATCTTGCAGTTATTTGCAGAAGTTGTCACTTCTTCGCCTTGGAAGAGATCAACTACTCTCTCATGATAGTCCATTGCCTTCTCGATATTCTATCTTGCTCATATAGCTCTCGAGTATCCTATAAACAACACATTTACATTGCAGTTATCATGCTAACATTTTAGCAACATTCATTCAGAAACTTATGGAATAATACCATACGAGACTAGCTGGAAGATCTAAACAAATAATCATAACAGGAAACATTAATTTTGAAGATATACTGTGCAATTGTTTCTTTTAACAATCCCGAATTTCAAACACTTCATATTTAAATATTTGAATCATAGATTTAATGTGATTAAATTGATTTAATAACATTGTTAACCCTTTTTAATAATAACTAATTATGATGGTAATCTTGTTTTTGAAATTTGGTTATAAAAATAAAAACTTCAAAGAAATACAGATAATGTTATGACTATTTTGAGTAAATGTTTAAAACCTTATTATAAGTATTTTAAAAATATTTTTAAGTATATATAGTTTTCTAAAAATGTTATGACTATTTTATTGAAGTGTAAATATCTTATGTAATATAATATTTTTTAAATTGTTTAGTTAAATATTTAGTTTTATAAATAAATTAATATATTTATATTTTTCTTGAATATACTCTGGAGAACCTGGCGGATCGGTAAACTTCTAAGGGGGATTTATATACCATAGACATTATTTATTATATTATAATGTGTACTTAATAAATGGTTCGCTCTTTTAAGGGGAAAACCAATCTGGTGATTCGGTTGGTCTCAGAAGGTTTGGTTATATATCATACATATTTCTTTAGTATTTCATAACAAACGTATGTATGTCTTGTGGTTTTATATTTCTCTTATTTACATGGGTGCTCTTCCAAGTATTCTAGGAAAGACGTGTTTTCATTGATATTCTTTGGAGTTTCTAGAGACGAGCTGATGATTCCATTCACCTACCGTAGTATTTTTATTTTTGCCGCATTACTACATTATATATATCAGCATATGTGAAGACATGCTGTTATAATTGTCCGGACCGATGATAATACTTATGATTGTAACTTTGAAATGCTATATATCTTAGAGTAACAGTTTGCATTGGCTTTTGATCGGTGCAATCAACGCCCCGCTATAATCCTACTATGTCCCATAGCGGATTTCTACCGCTACGATTTTTTCATGTAACTCCAAATATAGCCTTTCCGTTTTAAGTCCTGCTATTTTCGCTATATCTTCTTTAAAGAAATGAATTGAAAAATGACATGTATACATTAAAAAAATTATGAAATTAATTTATTTAATTGAATTTTTAATATATTTTCAAAAATGAAAATACTCTAATATTCCACTAAAGTCAACTATATTATATAACAGTTTTACGTTTAATTACAGTATATTTGCACATGTTTTTATTTAAAATTAATTATGTATTAAGTATAATTCAATTGAACGTCAACATTTCATTTAAATACCATTTATATATTTGTAAAAAAATTAAATATGAGTTTGGTATGCTATTTTAGAGTCATCCACTCTATCTCACTATATCCTCCTTCTATCCCTACTATGACTTTTTGCACCTCCACCGCATTGAATCTACCAAACGTTTTAACTGCACAACTTTTGATATCATATGTTACCATTTCATTGTGAAATTCTAATGTTATGTTCTCTTCTTTATTCTATTTCCTTTTATTTTACTTTACCCTAACAATTTCATCTTCCAAGCACTAGTGTGTTCGGTAGATGAATACCGTAGATGTATTAATTTTGACATTTAGGGGGCCGAATATCGTTACATTTCCTAAAGCATGTGTTTTTGCCTATTTAATGAACAATTAATTATGACGGTAAAATTATAATATGTTTCAAATTTCGATCCATAATATTTTCTACATCCAACTATTTACCTTGATATATCGGCAGCCATATTTAATCTACCAATATCAATAAAAAGGTTTACTGCCTGATTCAGAGCAGTCGCCACATTTGCATGTAAAAGAAATAGACAATTTATAGGGAACATAATTGATATAATGAATTGTATAATGTTGCAACATAATCAAATTTATTATAAAGAACAAGTATTCTGAAATCATACTATAGTAAATTTAAGGAGAACAGGTTTAATAAGAATGCGAATCTGTGAAGTTTTTTTTTTTGAAAAAAGGAAAACATAGGCCCAAGGCCCATATTTATATAGCTTAAAGATATTACGAAATAATCTTACGTAACAAAAGAAAACCCTAGCCTCATCTCATTCCTATTCTCTTTAGAATTTAGGGTTAAAACTTTACTTCTGGTTAATGGCGATTTCCCAAATCGCTTGCTTCTCTTTTAGACTTTTTTCCATGGAGGCCTTAGCAGCTTTAACTTTGCAATAATACTCTCTGATGCTTCAACTTGTTCTCGATATTTCTAGATTTCTTGTACTTTGGTTATTGAGGCAAAGACGATTATTAGCTTGAGCTTTGTTGTTTTCTCCTATACTCTATTCAGGTATTGAATAGAACTAGTTATTCAATAAGCTTCCATAGTGACTATTACCAATTCTTTGAAGTAGATCTTCATCCTAGAACTTTTTCTTTATTTGCAAAGTTCGATTATCCTTTTTCGATTAATGGATTGAGCGGTAGTTCTCCTTCAAGTCAGGTTTATCAATCTCCTCCCCCTTTTCTTTTGGTTATATCAATATTCTTGTATTAATATCAGCTGTCATATATTTGCAAGGATCCTACCTAGCTTGGGGCAATGTACGGTCGCCTTCATGGTTTCTACTAGGGCGACTATGCATTCATTAAAGTTTTACCATTGGGAAATCTAAGAAGAGAATTCCCTGCTTTGTAAGTAATTGTCCCTTGCAAGTTTTTAAGGATAATATGTTGTATTCTATTTTGATGTTTACCATAATCGAAAGCAATCTATGTTTAACCCTTGTGTAGTCTATTGTTTCTTTTTTTCCAAATGGAATATATGACAGTAGTTAAAACAATATATGCATTAGTGAAGCCTTTTTTGCTAGCTTTGAACATTTTTTGGATATGTTGGATGTTTTCTCTAATGTTTTGTAAGGCTTGTTGTTAATTGAGTCTTAACTTATTTTTGGTAACGAACCATATATGTCTTGAGTAGTTGCAGTCGAAAAGTGAATGGTTTATGCTTTTTGGTTCACTATTACCAAAGAGACGGTTGATTTTACCATTTTTATCCCATTATATACATTTATGTTTTGTTGGTAAACGATTTATAATAACACAGTATGCACAATATGTCATCTTTGGACAGTCTGCTTTATTCTAGATTGCTTAATGCCATTCAACTTCCATTTCTTCTCCAATTATGTATTCTTAAGTATTTTTAAAAGATAACTTTTCCTTAATTGCTAATTTGCAAATCCAACTGTCTTCTTTAATACTTGGATCAATTTCACTTGTGTTGATTGTTGTGCAGAAATGGATGCTGCTAGTTGTAATTGCATATTCCAAGTTGCACTTGGTACGATACTTTCTACTTTTTCATTTATTCCCCCAAGCCGATACAAGATTGATCCAGCCTAGTAAGTTGATAAAGGATTGCCTATTGATCCAAGGATCAAACCATAGGCTGGTTTGCCTATCATCCTTAAACTTCATTTCTATTGGTTTTACTCTAATTTCTCTGCATTTTAAAATACTTTTCCAAGTATAAGGGTGATTTTTTGTCCGCTGGCGTTGTCTAAAAGTTTTTGTTTAACATATTTGGCTTTCATCCATTTTGCTCAAAGTGTTTTGCCTTTAATGAATTTCCAGAATAGTTTGAAGTTGCAGGCTGCACTTAAATCTTTAAAAAAAATTAGCCCTAGTCCACCTTCTCTCTTTGTTTTTGTTACTATACTCCAAGCAACTTTGTGATGTTTTTCTTTCCATGTAAATTTTTTACTTAATCTTTTTATTTTTTCCATTGCACTTGCTAGAATGTTGTGAGATTATAGCTAGTACATGATAATAGCTGTGATGAGTGTGTAAATGAGTTTAATTCTGCCTTTTATTGAAAGTAGATTGTTAGACCAATTATCTAACCTATTCTGGATAATTTCATATAGCCTAGCATAGTCTGTGTCTTTTATCTGATTCACACTAAGAGGAAGACCCAAATATTTAACTAACAATTCATTTTCGTGAAATTTTAAAATTCTGAGAATCTCCTCCTTTCTGCTGCATGCTTTATTGAAGTACATATTTCTTTTGCTTTCATTAATTTGCAACCTATCATTGATTTTTAGATTGTCAAATATTTTTCTTATGATTTTTGCATCATGTGAGTCTGTATTTAAAAAGATCAATAGGTCATCTGCATATAAAAGATGAGTAATGCATGGGACAGTTCTGTTTATAGGTTTCAAATTTTTATTTAACTGCTTCTTTTCCATTTGTAATGAAAAATATTCCATAGCTATAGTAAAGTGGTAAGGAGAAAGAGGTTCCCCTTGCCCGATTTTCCTATTGCTATATATAAATCCACAAGGAGATCTATTTACTAGAATGGAATAAGTAATATTGTTCATGCACTCTTTAACTAACTTAATTTTTTTTATGAAACCCTAGTTGTCTCATCATACAAATAATAAAATTCCTATTAATTTTATCAAATGCCTTTTGCAAATCTACTTTTATTCACATATTATTTCTGCCACCTCGATTAAAAATTCTAAGCATCTCATGTGCCATAAGAGTGTTTTCAACATTAAATCTTCCTGGTATAAAAGCAATTTGGTTTTCTAAAATCAAATATTTTTGAAATATTTATTCTATTACTCAAAATAGTAGCTATAATTCTATAAATGAAGTTACAACATGTTATGGGTCTATAGTCCCCTAAACAACTTGGTAATTTCACTTTCAGTTCTGTTATCTTCTGATGGTCTTTAAATTAAAGCTTCATCTTGTTAAAACAATTCTTCTACATCAAATGATGGTATAATCCTACATATCTTTGAAAATCACAAATAATATCAAAGATATGTCCAAACAAAGGTATAAATAAATTTAAGAAAAAAAACTATGTTAACTAAAACTAAGCAAGTTTATAAAACATGGACAGTTGGTAATATCTTGGAAATTTATGGTTAAGTCCAAATTATAAAGTTGTTTGCATCTTACTTCAAGAATAACCAGTTGAATACTTGAATCTCTAAAGTAGATTTTGCTTTTACTAGAAATAGAATTAGCCGTGTTATGCCAAAGAGGGTAGAATGTTCCTACTTTCCTTCAATGTAAGATTGTTAGCATGGATTTATTATTTGCATACACCGGTCCATGAATGCATCATATCTTAATAAATAGCTTGTTGACTGGGGACGTGTGGTCAACGTGTTATGACTAACCCTAATAATTACTTTCCTAAATACGGACCTTAGAACAGCCTCTGGTAACTGACATCCTCTCCCCCACACAACCCCAGTCAACAAGCTGTTTATTAAGATATGAAGGAAAGTAGGAACATTCTACCCCCTTCTTCTTCTAACGTTAATAAACCGGTCCATGAATGCATCATATCATTGCTCATATTGAGCCTCTATTTTATTAAGTGACATGTGTAATGTTTTACACTATTAATATGACACTTACGCTACAATGCAGTATTAACGTTTTCTTATTATTTGGGAGTTAGGTTTCATTGTAGTTTCGAGTATTACAATTGTCGATTATTTACTACATCCTGTGACTACGCCCAGTCTTGGGATTAGTATCACATTATGACACTTAAACTAAGGGATTGACATAGTTTTCAGTCTTTGCCATCATCTACAATTTGAGAGCCTGATATTCCCTTGATTTTTCTTTATTCTCTGCTTTTCCTCTTGGTAGTCTGAATTTTATCATGAGGGCATCCCATTCTAATATGGGCGTTACGTCCCCTTGCTTTCAATATTTCCCATGGAAATGTGGATGTAACACTTGCTCATCGTCTACAATGATCGCAGATTTGTGTAGACTTGTCATTGTTCATATGCGGTTTGCGCTTCTCGTCACTTCTATCTATTCCTTCCTTTCTTTTATTTGGTAGAAGAATTCTTACTAGTCGCTTTTGCATTTAATGCTCATGTATTCATGTCAGTCCCTCATTGAGCCACTTTCTGGATTACTGTTGAATTACACCTTTCGCTTTCCTAGGAAAATATGTCTTAATTTTTGTATTCATTATTTTAGCTACTAATCGATTGACATGTCGCAAATTCCTTCATCATTTCGATCATGTAATCGGCATTCAAATTAAGGTACTTATATATTTCCTTCATCTATTCATTGTTCCTTTTTTATGCTTTTATCCAAGAAAGGAGAAAAAGGAAAGAAATGAAAAAATCAACATCTATAAATCGATTTCATCCGCGAATTTCGATTTTCTTTAGATTGAAGTAATATCTTACTTTTATTTTTATTTTCCGTTTCATTTTTTAGTTTAGTATTATAATTAATCTTAAGATTCTGAAATGGCTTCTTCTTCATCTTTCCCATACTTTTATCCTCTGAATTATTCGACTGGGAGAGGCTGAAAGCATCTTAAATAAATTTGGATTCATAGGTTATGAGGTTAGAATTTCTAAACCACAAGAGCGTACTAACATTCCCCTAGTAGGTTTCACTCCCTCACACCTAAACATATATGATGTAGGCTTTATCTTCCCCTACACCCAGTCCTTCGTCAATGGTTGTCCACCATTGATCCCATGCCCATTCAACTCGCCCCTCTTTATTATACTCTTGTGAAAGCCACCTTTATCCTTTATACCGAGAATGGTTATGACCTTAGTTGTAAGGAGCTTCGGTTTCTGTTTGATATTAACAAAAGTCCTTCAAGGGCCCCGCTGGTTTCTTTTATGCTTAAGCCAAAAAATCAGTTTTTCTAGACATCCCCTGAAAGTCCCGTGGATGGGCTGATTTGTACTTATTTATTTCAAACTTAGATAACTTTACTTCTTCTTTTCTTCAACATCCCACTCACATTGTTTTTCTGAGGAGGACATCAAATCGTATGAATGCAGAAATCACATTCTAGGATTAGATGCAAAGGAGAAGGAAATAATCTTTATTGAAGATATGCTTAAAAGACATAACTTTCTACACCTAAATTACATTTTTTTTTCTCACAATATTTTTAAGCCTTCTCCGAGTTCAACTAAGTTTAAGGGTATTTTTTTGCTAACAATATATTTTATGTTTATCTTTTTTTGATTTCGTCGGGAGCATCTTCGAATCTTGACACTTTCTTTTTTCTTTTATATATAGGTAAAATGAATGCTAAAGCCCTGAAAGAACTTTATAGTAAACCATTGAAGGGGCATACCCAAAGAGGGAGCTTGATCTAATACCAGTTTCGACAAGAGTCCCAAAAAATTAGTCGCTTCCACTCCTTCTTCCCCTTTGACGGTTTCTCCCATTTCTTCTTCGGTAGCTCTTCCTATTTACGATATTCAATATTTGCCTCTGCCCGAGGGTGCCATATATGACTTAGCTAAGAAAGTAGGGAAGACAACACTTGATACATTGCTTTGCATTGCCTTGTCTTTCCCATCTCGCCTTACCCTTCATTTCCAGATATCTCTCCGTCTGCGCTTGCATCCGAGATGGAAAAGTCTTGGTCCTATGTGAGTATTATTATTTTATTTTTAATATTTTTGGTTAGTTATTTATCTAATTTCCCCGTACCTGCTATTTCTTTTTTTCCTTTTTCTAGCTTGTCGCTTTGACGATAGAGGTGCAGAAGTGGGAAGGCAAGCATGTAGTTACTCTTGCTCAGATTGCCAAACTTGAAATGGATCTCACTTTTACTATTTCTAAGAAGACAAACATCGCTTCTGAAAAGGCTAAAATTAAGGAAGATTTTAAAGTATTCTTGGAAAAGATTGAAAAGGATTCCAAATCTACTATGGAATCCCTAGCCTTGAAAGACCACGAGTCTAAAGGAAAAGGAGAAAGAGCTGGCAACGGCACAGGGAGTGTTAAAAACAGAACAGGAAGATCTTAAGAAGAGCACTTCCACGGTAACATAGAATCTATATGCCTCAGCTTTATGCTAATGTTCAGGACGAGATCAAGCTTGATTTTCTGGGGGATCGGGACGTGATTAATGATATTAGCGTCGGGCCCAATGGAAGGAAGAGTTCACTATAGGGAAGGCTGCTCCTCTTGCCTCTTTGCAACAAAATGGGGGTGATGAGCTTGAAGATGGCAAGGTGCTTAAGGATGCCAACGTGGCCAAGGAGTCTGGGCGCTCTTTTACTCGTCATGTAATTACACAAACCTTATTTTGTTGTTGTTTTATTAATGGCTATTTTTTCTTTGTTGTTTTTGTTTTAGTCTTCTAAAGAATTTTTTTATTATTAAACTTCTAAACAAAAGCAAAGACATGCTCAATATCCAAGCCTTAGATCACTTTGGTGTTACGGCTATTTGTAGGCAAAAGAAAGAATTAGACGTGTCTTTTACCAAACTCAGGGATGAGACCCAAGGTTTACTTTCTAGGATTGACTAAGTAAGTCAGGAGAAAGAATACCCTCAACGAGTGTGTGCTACGCCGATGGCAATATATCGTAGCAAATAGCTCTTTCTCGCTTGATAACCCCCCACTTGGACTGGTTTCGGCTTTGAATTACAAATTTATACAAGGGCTGAATCTTTCATCCATTTTCATTTCATGCATGTTTCTTTTGTACATGGGTTTGTCGAATTAATATAGTTAATAATGGATATATGCATTTCGATTATGCTAGAGTCAATTTTTGTTTTTAATAATTAGGTTGGCTCTTATGAAGCATTGCATGAATTTAATTAAGCTTTTGACCATGACATTCCTTCTATTCCCATTCAAATGACACAGGCATGTCTGACTTTGGGGTTGAGGAAAAGGATCCTTCTACTGCTACTAAGGTAGAGGCTATTCATCTTATGATCAAGAATGGAAAGCTTGAAAAGTATTTAGTGCTTGTTCATAAGGAGCTTAAGGCAGCAAAAGATGCGCTGAACCACCAACATCAACTTAACACCACAGTACACATCAGGCTTAATGCTGCCAAGTCAAAGTTAGGCGAGATGCGGCAAAGAATGAAAGATCGGAAGAAGCTTTATGGGATTTTTATGTGAATAAGACTGCACAGCATAAGCAAAACATTGAGGATATGTTTGTGGAGATTTTTCGTCTAATTAGAAGGAAAGAGGTCGTTGAAAGCTGGGAGGAGGTTGCGGTACCTCGTTTGGATACGATTTCAACTCATCTTGCACATACTAGGCCTTCTTCGACGACTGATTGCACGTGGATAGTGGAGCCGAGGGTACCCTCCCCTACGAAGGATGAAGGATGGAAGACTAACTCCCTTAGATGTTCTGGTGGTTTTTCTATAAATACTAAGAAAACTAAGACTTAGCTAATTGATACTTTGGAAAATACAAGGAAGGAGGCCGTACTAAGAATTTATGAGCTCGAGGGTTATTTGAGTAGAATTCAAAATGAAATGAAAACAAGAGGAAAAGAGGGCAAAGTGAAAAGAGAGCTAATTAAAAAGAAATAAAAACTAATCCACTTGCACAAATAAAAAGATATATACTACTAACATGAAAGGAAAAAGAATGGAAATAAAAAAGAGTGCATGAATTGACATAGCAAGAAAAGAAATTACATAAAAGAAAAATGGAAAATAGCCATGAAAAAGAAAAGAGAGCTTTTATTTGTGAGCCTCAAACTAAACTAAAAAGAGGCTGAGAGAGAGAGAGAGAGAGAGAATTACATGAAACATAAGGGGTATTATACATGTATGAAACCCCAATCCAATTTTTGGAAACTACCCAAACTACCCCTGAAGAAGTGCGACCACCAAGTTATCATTATTATAGGTTAATCCTCCACTTAAATGTACATATAGCTTTAATTTCCATTAGCATGTGATTTAGCTCATAATTGTACATCATGGTAAGTGGGTAGGTGGGCTCCTCCATGATTCATGAAATGAATTATTTCCATCTTCATTTGCTTGTCTTCTCTTGCGCAAGCATATTTTCTATGAAGCAACTTGTAATTGAATTAACATTCCTACAAAATACCATAGAAATTTCCAAATAAATTTTCTCAAATTATACATGCACAAAAATGACCATTTTGCCCCTATATGAAGATGAATAATTGATGATTTGAAAATATTTTGAATTTCGGTTTAAACATGTTAAAATACCCAATATGGTTATTTATTTAATTTCATTAGATTAAATATGTAAGTAAAAATATGCATATTTATGTACACGCCAGTTGCCGTAAATATTTCATTTAAAACGATTGTATAATCAAATCAAAAATTCAAATTTTAATGACGATTTGATGGTGTTGGCATTTTGGTTGGCTCGAGAAGTCCTTTTATTATGAAAAAAGCACGCATAATCATTTTTTTCTATTATTTTATTTGGTTATAAAACTATGCAACCTTCTAATTTCCCCTTTTCAATTCTCATACCTCCTTCTCCTTTTATTTTACCATTACCGTAAACAATGACTCTCCTTCTAAAATGAAACCCTAAAATTGTAAAACAAGCTCTGTGGGGTTTGTATGGAGATAAGATTCGATTTGTGGTAGGCTACATAGAGTGTAGCGATGTTTTTGTGGTGCTCAACCTTAGGGCAACATCTAAGGTTGCATATTTTAAAGCATATGGTTGTCGATTCGACAAATGGAACTTCGATTTTATCTTAGGGTAGCGGGATGCAACTTTGGAGGAATTTAGCAAGGTTCGAATATGTTTAGGGTTGCGTGACCTGACGTACAACCTGGGAAGGGGATGTGTCATGTTTTTCTTAGAGGCCCTGGAGTTGTCGCCATGGTGTTAATCGCGTAAAGGAGAAAATAAGGAGTTCTACGGTGAAACAGAATCCAATTTCATCGAGTAATTCTCCGTCTCAGTGCATTTCCATGCATAATTTTGAAGGGTTCATGGACATTTCTACGCATATTTATATTTGGGGATGAAAGAGTGTAAATGGGTAATTAGATTTTATAATGTAATTAGTTAATTAATTGTGCTATTTAATTTGTGAAAACTTATAAAAACTATAACTTTTTTGCATGAGGTCGTATTCGAACGCCTTTTTTTGCGTTGGACTCGTGTCGTCGAGATCTATGCAATGGAGTTGGTTCGGTTTGATTTGGAGCTTGTTGGAATTTATAATAAAATGGAATGACCGTTCGGTTTTAGGCCAAATCGGGACGTTTCGGCAGAAATGAAAATCAATGTGAGTTTAACTCACACTAAATTTTACTTATCATATCTATAATGTTTACATGATTATTGTTTGCTTGGCTGTTAGTTTAATTGCTTGCTTGATTGTTTGGTTAAATTTCCGTTTGAAAAATGGATGACATATTAATTTGATCGTTACGAACCCATATGATTATATATATGTATGTAGGTAGGTATGTATGTATGTGTGTGTGTGTGTGTAATCCATGACCATAGTTTTGCATGGAAAATCTGTAGAGAGACCCCAAGGGGTTCTCGCCAATGATTATTGTTTACATCCATATACTGTTATATTGATAATAATTGAACTAAAATCCTGAAATTCCATTTTATTTGTTAAGTGTCGCTGTAGCGATTTCGCTATGTTGTCATTTTTTAAAGTTCAGCTTGTATTTTCACTATGCAGAATGTTAAAGTTCATTAATCATTTTGATTAATGATAATTTAAAATAATTAATCATTTTAACTAATGATTTTGAAATTAATTAACCAATTTAATTAATGATGTTTAAAATTGTGTGACGACCCAAATTTTTGGTTATTTGAAATTAAAATATTTAAAAGTTAATTTTTATCTTGAATTTCAAATATAATGATTTATTGGATAATTTAATTATTGGATTTTATAATTAAAAATTGGTTAAAATATCGAATCTTAAGTTTTAAGCTTGTTAAAAATAACTTAAAGGATATAAAACTTATATTAATAATAATGAAGATAATAAAACTTTTTAAATTGAATTTAAAAGTGATTCATTAAGTTTTAAAAATAGCTCGATTAAAATAACGTATATAAATGGCCATCCGTAGCACAGTCTTGGAATTCGATGAAATCGGTTCTATTGGATCCGTAATAGTGTATTATTATCGGATTTCAAGTTTCGTAGTGTTTGGAGTTATCGTTTGGTCGTACGGGATAGAAAATCGCTAAAATTAATATCAAAAATTCAATATAATAATTGGGTCCAAAAGGCTATCTTCTCCGTATGATCGAATTAGGACTCGAAAACTTTTTCATTACATTTAGAATAGGAGTATAACATTATAATCGTCCAATGACACGCCTTGGTAGGGGTTCGAGATTTTAAGTTACGTAATCGAGATAATTTGAAATTTTAAATTATATATATATATATATACATATATATATATATTCTTGATTAGACTAGGCTGTCGCACTCTACCCATCAACCATTCTTTCTTTTTACGTTAGCCCCCCTAGTGACCTACCGCCATTCTTTTAAATCAAGCTTTCTCCCTCTTTTGATTTCATAGAACAGTGAAAGCAAGAAATAATAAAAAATGGTGGCAAAGAAATATAAAAAAATTAACTCCAAATCCACCCAATAGAAAAATGTGAAACCATTTGCAAAAATCTTGTTTTGTGACGAGCTTCAATCAGACAAAAATCTAGGGTGCAGCGTCGAGTTGTTGACCTCTACTATGAAGTCGAACCATCTGTCAAGACTAGGGTTACGATTTTGGATGAATTTGAGGCCGAATTCTTCGAATTGGATGTGCAATCGTGTTCGCGTGATGGAGGAGAGGCGGCATACAGAAATTCGGAAGTTTGGTCATCTCTCGCAGATTCAACAATCTCCCCCTTTTGATGATAACAAACATATATTTAAGATTTTGAATTTGTTAAATGTATTTGATTATTGATATACTCTATTTGCTCCCCCTATTTAAATGCTTCCTCTCTACACAAAGCTTCCCCTTCATATGTGCATGTAAATAAAAATATGCAAATGAGCCTAGATGCAAATATAAAATATTTGACCTTTATCTGTCAAAATCTTAACTTTTCTCTCCCACTTTTATTATCAGCAAAAGAGTAACAGTGTTAGAAAAGTAGAGATAAAGTGATAGATATTAATACAACATTAAAACTCAATCGAATATAAATATTAAATTTCAATAAAAAATCAAACAAAAATCATAAATACTCTGTTAGGCGCATATTCCACTTTTAGAATGATGGGAATGATGTCATCATATAAAACCATACAGTTGTGTCTATTTGCGGTATACAGTTGTGTCTATTTGCGGTATACCGTTATGACTTGATTAATTTCATTTCTAACATTTTCAGACTGATTATATCCAAGTCCTTGTCTAACTGTATGAACAGTTTGCTTCCCTAATAGCATATTCAACGATTTTTCACTTTTGGAAAATTTATCTGAAGTCGTTGACAATTGTTGGACTTGTGTTTTGAGAGGTTCATTTTTGTTTAATAATTGTGTGCACTTTTTAATAGAATTTTCTCTTCGAGTATTTTCGCTTTCTTTCAAAATCAGAATTTTATTTTCAAGCGATTTAATTTTAATTTTTGATTTTTTAATTTCTTCTTCAAATGTTGGACACTTATCACACTTAGGGATCCTATTTTGATAGTTTTTAACTAATTGGTGAAGTTGTTTATTTGATTCTATCAAAATATCCTTTTGTGATTTAAGTTTAGCGTACTTCCCCCTAAATCTTTCAAAACAGCCATTTACTTCGTGGAAATATATAAGTAGTTGTGAGTGAGAAAGTTTTGATACCTCGCTTGGCTCGTCATACTATCGGTTATATCTCCTCGTAAGCTCAGTTTTACTCTTTCACTCTCACTGCTAGTGCTTTTACAATCATCACTTTTATTCCACATGGTTGTAGCATTTCTCCTTTTTAATTTCTTTTCTTGGCCATGTTGATTTCGAGGATAATTGGGCTTGATATGACCTAATTTGTTGCACTTGTGACAATTGATCCCGTGTTCTTCTGAGTTGTCTAGTGCTTTGATTATTCTTCTTTTCAATTGTTGATTTGGAGTTGGATTTTCGTATTTGTGGTTCCACTTTTTGAATTTCTTTACTAGTAGCGCCAGCTCAGCTGCTTCATCATCATCGTCCTCATCACTGCTACTTTTTACTAATCCTATTAAGCTCGTTTCTTTAGCTGAGTCGATTGGGGAGGATTTCTCATTGTTGTTTACTTTTACACCATATATTGCATCAAAACATTCCAGATTTCCCGTGCATCTTCACAATGAGAGATAAAGTTAAAATTATCTTGGTTAATATGAGAATATAATATATGCATAGCAAAAGCATTAATCAAGATAATTTTCTCGTCTGTTATATCACACCGATTTTCAATAATATCCCAACATTTAATATTAACAGATTTTAAATAAAATTTCATTTTCAATTTCCAATTCACAAAATCTGTTCCATTAAAAATAGGATGGACAGTACTAGACCGACCCTCAGCAAAAATAGCCATTTTAAAAATTCAAATTTGTAAAAAAAATTGGTCTTTGAAAAATTAAAATTTTTTAAAACAAAAATGTCTTTTGTTCCTAGCTCTGATACCACTTGTAGGATCGATTTCACCCTAGAGGGGGGGTGAATTGAGTGATGCTATTAATTATAAAAATTTAATGCGAAAGTTTGTATAAAATTATTTCAACACATATATATCAGAATAGCAGCACAGATAATAGCAGAATAATAAATACGGAAATAGAACGACACAAAATTTACCCAGCTTCGGCAAAACCCTGCCTACGTGCTGCTCCCAAGGTTTCTACTAGAAATTAAGCAGTCGGACGCTTACACACATAAACTTGCGACACCGGCGATCGACTAGCCTTAACTCTACGCTCAAAAACCTGCCACAACTCAGCCACTGAGTTGCGAATTCTCAAACTATGCCACGTAGTTTGTCCCCTAGTCACACCACTAGAAATTACACAATTTTAAAAGAGAAAATACAAATGTAAAATAATTCAAATAACAAAAACACTAATTTAAAATATTAGGGCTCAAATAAAAACAAGGCCGGCCAAAAAATGTTTAAGTGATGATCGTCCCTTTCCTTTAATTCCTTCGGCCCGGCTTTGTTTCCTTTTCCTTTGTCTTTCGTTCCCCTGTGCAAAACTAGGGCTTGTGAATGAAGTCGTCGCTTTGTCAAATTGAATGCATTGATGCTTTGAATCCTTTCTTCGGTTGATTATATTGGTCGTGGATTCTTCAATTTAGTCGAGTACTGCTGTGTGCTTTTACTTTTCAATTTGCCTATGCTCGACTTGATTCGAGTTGAAAAATTTGTTCTTTTATGCTTTAACTCGAATGAACAATTTGCCGATAATGTTCATCGTTTATATAGGGTTCGAAACCCTTGGTTTTCATTCGTATATATTTGTTTGAGTTCGTCATTTTCTTTGTTCGGTCGTATGATTTTGACTCAATGTTTGAGATGATATCTAACTTATTCAATTTCGTATACTTTGGGTTACGTGATTATCACGATGTCGATCAATTTCGTGGCCACCACGGCTTGACTTGGTTTAACGATGTATTCTCTGATTTTCAGAATACCACGGCTTTGGGTTTCTTCATTTGAACTTGACATTTTTGACTCGGTCATTTGTGACTTTGGCACTACTATTCATCTCTCTGGAATATTTAACTAGTACCTGTTGTTGCATGACTTCGGCATTTGACTTGAATTGTAAAACTGCTGCTGACTTTGGTCATATATCTTGACATTGTGTTGCAGCCACATGAATTAAACTTGTTTATTACAGTTTGGTTTTTACCATGCTTTTTTGAGTCTGTGCATTTAATTCCCATTTGCTTCGAGACAGTTTCACTTGCGTACTGTCTGGTTCATATTGCATTGCTCTCTCTGTTAAACTGTTTATTCTAGTCTGCATATATGTGCAAACATACATTTGTATGTGTGTATGCATGTATTCTGTTGCACCTTCTATTGTATTGGGTCTATATATATTTCCACTGAAAATGTTGCATGCTTCTTCATGTTGTTTACTGCATATCGCTTTGAGCCTTCTTCACGTTGACATTGTCTGTTCATTTGTGTTGGGCGTTGATGTGAACTGTGCTTGCATCTGCAGTGTTGTTTCATTGAGTTTGTCATTCATTATAGCTTGTCTGGTTGTCATTGTGTGCATGTTCGTGTATTCATTTTGAAGTCTGACTGCATATATACATGCTTTTTCACACATGTATGTCTCTGATTTTGTTTGAAGTTGTACTGGTTGTCTTCTTTTAGCCTTGCATTGTTGGTTCATCACTTGTATCCACTGCATACTTTGTTTGCATATCAACTTGTTGAAGTCACTTGTAATATAGTTTTCTTGTATCCACACATCTCTGGTCTCTGTAGCATATATTTGTTACTTGTTGTTGCCGTAGTGTTTCAGCCTTTAACTTGTACCATTCGAGGTAGTTTGCATACAGTTGCATTGTTGGTCTTGCAAAACTAAAACTGTACTTGACTTGAAACTGATGCATATTGAACAATTGTCGATTTGGCTAGTGTACTTCACTTGAGTCTGGGCTCGTTTGGTTGTGCTGCACTGAGTTGTTTGGTCGACACACTTCAAGTGGTCTGTAGTTGTACATTTACATATGTACCTGCATATGTATGTATGATGTGTTATTCATGTTGTTCATTCTTGTGGCATTTTCAACTTGTTGCATTGTTCACTGTATTTCACGGTTCACCACTGACGTTGTGTCGTATGGGCTATATTTGAACCCTTATGCTCGACAGTTTTGTGATATTTTGTAGTGCACCTGAGTTGAATCCAGCTTGGAGCTCGGGTTTGACCTTGTGCTGATATCGCGACTTTATTTGTGTTTCACTTGAGTTGAACCCGGCTTTTTATTTAGGTTTGACCTTGTGCTCACCTGTCCCTGTAATTTTATCAAGTGTATATATCGGTGTGCACGGCCTTGTGGCGTGTACAGTGATACACTGTGCATGTCACAATCTGTTTGTATATGATGAATTCAAATTTAAATGATGACGAACCACCCAAATAACCGAGGCAAATAATATTTTCAAAATTACATTTTATTTTATACTACACAAATATTTTCTTTTCAATTTTACTGCGTCAGTATTTATTTTTGCAGATTGCTCAGATGCTGGATTCAATGTGGAATAAAGTTGAAGATAAATTATGGGTGAACAAGCGATATGTAGTGAGGACATTTGTAAATGAAAGATTATGATGTAATTGAATTTGTATTGTAATCAAAATTGTATATGTATAGTGAGAGCTTGAATTTATACTATTCAAAATTGTAATAAATATTTGTTTGAATAAAATATCCGTTTGAATTTAAATTCCATGTTATTTATTTTATTCACCAAATATTTATTTAATTATGTGAAAAATAAAATAGTACATTGAAAAATATATTTAAATGAATATATATATATGTTTATTATCATCAAACAAAAATCATATGCTTGCATATTCAACAATGTCGACCACGAATACCACCACGAACTTTATTTTAGGACATCTCTAAAAACAAGGTTAATCAAATCTATAGAGTATGCTGGGACATTGGTTGGCCTAAAAGACATAATCAACCACTCAAAGAATCCGCCGGGTGTCTTAAATGCGGTCTTAGTAATGCTGTCATCAGCTACCCTAAGCTGATGAAATCTAATGGCTAGACCAAGCTGAGAAAATACTGAAGAGACAACAAATTGGAAAAGATCATCTATCTTAGGGAGTGGATAATGCTTCTCCTTTATGAGCTTATTCAATTCTCTATAGTTAATGCAAAGTCGAAGAGAACCACCTGCATTGGTAGTGAAGACGATTGGCGCTCTCTATTTCGATATGTTTCTTTTTTTGAAACATTTCTCAAAAGCTCACTGATCTACTTTCTCAATCCCTTCCTTTCCCTAGGCGCCCTATGCCCTACGGGTAATGCCACTGGCTAGCAAATAAATTTTGAAGTCACTGTCTCTCTTAAGGGGACAATCCCCTAAACTCCTCAAAGATGGTTGGAAAATATCTGATGATGGGAACCAAATTTAACTCTGATGATGATGAATTGAGGGAATAAAGGAAGCTTAACATAACTGACTCTTGCGGGTTACAAGAAATCTCGAGGGACCTACAGATGCTTGTCTCTAGTCTAATAACTCTCCTCTCGCAGTCTAATATAGCACTATATATGGATAGCCAATCCATTCTCAAAATCATCCCATACCCTGAAATTCCCAAAACATAGGCCTTGTAGTCAAATTCTACGACTAGGATAAAAAATTTCAAACCCCTACAAACCATAGCCAAGAGCGTCGATCCTCCTATAGGGTTTGAAACAAAAATTTGATCTATTACTAAAGAAATGTCTAAGGCAAATAATCCACATGAGAACTAGAGATAAAAGAGTGTGGTGCTCCAGAATTGAAAAGAGTCCAAATGGGTAAATCAAAAATAGAAAGCAAACTTTCCTACCTAGATTTGGTCTGCAGCTGGAAGGTGTTGTATCCAATATCTGAATCTGTGTTGTAAGTGCATTCATTGCCTGCCTCGTTTTCTAAGGACAAATCCTACTAAAGTGACCAAGCTGCCCACAATTGAAACACCTACCCTTCATCATCTTATTCTTACAGTCCCTTGCGTAATGACCAACCAGTCCACAGCTATTGCATTTCCCGCCTTTCTTGATCCGCTTCTAAGGTCCTCCTTCTTTCCTCTTGTCCTTATCCTTCCACTTCTTCTTAGAGCTTGTAAGAACCTTCTCAAGCTCCCTCTTTTGCTGCCAAGATGTAGGCCGAACACTCTGTCGGTCTTCCAAACCTAACCGCTTAAACCTTTGCTCCATCTTCTCAAAACTAACCCACGTCTTCTCAGAATCCCCTGTGTCAGAAAACGTTTTGCCTCCTATACTAGAGAAGTCCTTGCATAGCTCAAAAAAGGGGGTTGATGTGGGTGGATTAAAGGGATTTTCATCTACTGGTGTTGTATTGAGCATTTTCCCTTGCACCCCTGGCACCGTAGCTCTACGGAACCAATCAGCCATTCTATGCAAAGAAAAGAGAATTTAGGCTTGAAAGAATCGAAAGAAGATTGCAAAAGACTTGGAGTTTTTTTTATAGAAACTCTTTTGTGCTTAAAACTATTTCTAAGAGTTCCTTTCAAAAAAATAGTTTTAAAACAAGTTATTTTGGAAAATACTTTACTTTTAAAATAAATTTTTAGGGATCCTGTAACCTTAGGCTCTGATACCAAGTGAAATATTCCCATACCCCTTAATATACCCAAAAGGACACATTAAAAACGCGGTGCCTTCTAGGTATAACTGAAATTAATATAGATTGAAATTCATAAGACAAAAATAGGTAAAAATAGTGAAAACAAAAATAATACTTATTCAAAACAAAAAATTCATGATTGCTTCATAAACCAAATGAGTCAAATGCAAAATATATCATACATGTAACAAAATCCAATATGTCTCATGAAATAAAAACTCGTAGTCTCAACAGAAATCAGAGAATAAATACCCCTCTCAAGTTCCAGTACAAAAATAGAAAAACGAAAATAAAAGTAGGGAAATACATATCAGAATCTTCTCCCAGAAACCTCCAAGTAACCACGATTTACTGTCCTCTCCTTTGATTGCCTATGAAGGTAAAGGGGAAAATAGAGGAGTGGGACACACTAAAAGTCTAATAACTATAGTAACTGCTAGAATCTTTAAGCAAACTAAAAGTAATAGACTCTTCAATAGTTCGAGTACATAAAAGGAAACAAATGAAATATAAAAGAGATAAACTGGAAATAAATACAAATAAACTATTGTTCAACTAGTAAGATAGGTTAACTTTGATTATTTGCACTTGTCCTTGATAGCTGCCTTGATTAGGTAGAATTCTTAGTCCTATAATTAGGCTGAAATCCTAATTCTAACCTTTGATCAGCCTGCTACTCCATAGAATCTACTATGGACCAGACGTACCCTAGACTTTGGTGTCTACGAAAGACACACTTACTAAGCTTGGAACTCATAAAAATTTATGAGCCATCACTTGAAGCCGCACGCGTGGCCACCACTAAGCTCGCATTCTTGTTGTTCCCCCTTTTGACCTTTTGTTTACCCTAGACAACATAAGTGTGCCCCTCGCCTCACTTCGGGATTATGTGAAGCACCTTGTCTCGCTTCAGGGTTATGTGAAACACCGTGTCCATAGAAAAATAGGGAAAATGTTGTTGGTACTAGTCCCTATCAAACAATAATCTAGTTGCGCCCCTTGTTCAAACCCTCTTAATTTGAACTACCGTAGATTGACCGTTACTTCAACTATAAGCATATATGCATACCTCTCGCTTCATTTCGAAATTATGTGAAGCACCTCATCTCACTTGAGGATTATGTGACCATAGAAATATTAGGGGACAGTTATTTGGTACATGTCCTACTCTTCTCTTTGCTTATTAACTTGGATAAATTATTTAAATAAGCCTTTATTTTTATCAATTACAATTATTGCTTATTAATTTATCCTAAAGCACCATAGTTTCCATAGTTTACCATAGTTTCCATAGTTTATCAACTTATAACTTACGTTATAACCATGCTTATTACTTAACCCAAGGTCTAAGTGTAAAAATAAGCATCTTTCTTCTTTTATTTTTTTTAGTTATAATTCTAGGTTATAACTAGGCCAGTCTTCTTAATTCAGCCCAATTAATATCATAATTAGGCATAATCTCAGACCAATTTCATTTATATTACAGTTTTTATAATTTACATCTTATATTCCATTATTTCAGATTTCTTATAATTTAATCCAATTTCGTGAAAATTTTATTTTAATCCATACGCAAAGAAGAAGAAAGAGAAATAAAATAAAACTAAATATAGAAGGAAATACAAGGCGTAAGAAGATGTAAATAATGCATAAATACAGTAAATAAAATAAAATGCTATAAATAAACTATAGATAAATAGAAAAGCTAGAAATAAACTAAAATTAATTGAAAATAATAGTTAGAAAAAATAGACTGAAAATAATTCTAAAAATTGTAAATAAACTACTAAAAATGTTGCTCCAAAAATCATAGTAAAACTACAACTATTGGAAACCCTTTAAATTACTTAAAGAAATTTAAAATAATTACAATCACTCACCTCTCGTCTTTAGCTCTTCCCTTTAGGTCTTCCTGGATCCACTTGAGGTTGTTAAATATTTTTATTTAAAGCAGTTTCCTCCTTTGAAAATTATTCCTTTTAGGGTTCTTCCTGAAAAGATAAACCCAAGCGGATATAATCTAGAATGAGAAAAAGTGTTCGGCCCAGGGTTCTATTTATAGGTGTAAAAGTGGAACTCGGACCATTGGATTTGAGGATTGAACATGATACAACCACATCATAGGCTGAATATGAGCCATCGGATGCAAGAATGGAAGGGCCAGATTGAGCGAAAGAATGCAAAACAATGCATAGGAGGCTTCTGGAACGAAGTAATTTTCTTCGTTCCTCAAACATTAGGTGGGTCAACCTTGAGGTCGACTGCCCATAGGGCATGTTCAACCGGTCGATCGACCGTTGACTGGGGATGGTCGACCTCCCAATGTATGTACATTAATGTTTTTTATCTTGTTTATTCTGTTTCTTGCTCCTATTAACTCGGATTTTGACGTTCTATAAATGAAAATTGACCAGAAAATTACCATGGAGATAATGGTGCAACTATCTTTGCTCAATTCTGATAATTCTACGAAGTTATTTTATTATTTAATTAATTAACGAATTAATTAATTTTTACGGGTTAAATTTCGGATTGTTACAAAAGTATTTTCTATATAAAATACATATTTTGGTACTCTTTAAGCGTACGACGAAGAGAATTAAATGATTTAGTAAAATGTGGTATAGGACACATGCATTTACTTTTTCAGTAAGTTCCCGACTTGTTCGTTCGAAGCTACACATTCATTGACCTTCGGGTTGTATATGTCAATGATATGAGGCCATTATTGTGATTAAATGATTTTGTTTTCCAGTGTGGCATTGACTTACAGTTAGTAAGCCATTAAGTGAGAATGTGTTGTATGGGATGTACAGCTACCACTTTTTGGGTTACTATATGGAAGTTGGTGACAAATTTCGATGGTGGTGATGCTGGTACTAGGCTGGCGGGCCATACATTGACTGGTGGGTCAAACATTCGACTGGTGGGTCGATTAAAAGTTTGGTGGGACTTTATTTAGAATGGTGGGTCTACTATAGTACTCAGAATGTTTTGGCCATTTACTAAAAAGCATGCGACGATGGTATGGATCCACTTTTATTATATATTTTGGTCAATTTTAAACATTTTCACCTTTTATCTGGTGTTGGCTTTATACATAGCCTTAGTGCTATATGGTGATTTTATAAACAAGGTGACTACATTTATGGTGTTTTGAACTCTTATACGAGTTCAATATGGTGTTTTGGTGATTTCGATCTTGGTGTTTATTGGTGTTATGATTTTCTATCGCTTAACCTTAACAAGTAAGCGAATTGATGTTGATGGAAATGGATGTTGTTATTTATTACATGAGATTTATCTGTTTTGAACCCTTAACCGAGTTCAATGAGTTATGCGATTTATGTGTTTTGAACTCTTAACTGAGTTCCATGAGTTATGAGATCTCTAAGATTACCGTGGTTTTCTTTTGAGATTTTATATATTTTTATCAGAATTTATATTACCAGTAACCTTCTAAGAAGGAAACATCAGTATTGAGCAGGTGTCATTCATGAGTTAATCCTTGTGATAATTCAGTGTTTTCCATCACTTGGAATTTACGTAAATCTGAGTTTGTAGCATTCCTTTTGTTTAAAGGAATGTTTCCTTATGATAAATTATATCTCATTTATCATCTACTAATCAGTTTATGTAAGTTAGACTGACCCGTGTATTTTTTATACACAGGTCAGGCGGAGTTATTTCAAGTTAGCCATCTGTTGTTGAACACTGCTTAGCTGCTTTCGCTTTGGATTATCTATTAGTGGTCATTTGTATAGTTTTGTAGTCTTTTTGTATAGTTTTGTGGTCTTTATGTAAACTATTAACATGTACTTATTTGTTTATAGTTTTTGTGATATAGGTCAACGTTTACTTGAGAGATAGAGGAGAAATCGAAGGAGGAAACTTATGGTGATATAGGTTGGATGTATAGGTGGCATGTATAGGTGCATGAGAGTGATTAGAGATTTGAAGAAGATAATTATTAAGGTGATTAGTATTTTAATTAGTTAATTAATTATCTTATTAATCTCTTTTTTAAATTGGCCATATCTTTTACATACAGGGTCCGTTTCGGATGTGGTTTCTTGCGTTGCACTCATGTTAGAGAGATATATGTTTTAGCCACAGTTTGGATAGCATTTGTTATGGTAAGTGATATTGTGTCTCACTATACTATGATAGTTATATAGTATTATATCGATGTTCTGGAATGGTTTTTGGTTTCAAAGTGCGAATTTCCTACACCTAGACACCTATTAGGGTTTTATAAAATAAAATAAAATTACTTGAAATGATTACATATCGAATATAATATTTTCCTCATCGATATGCCATTTCAAGGAAATTATTACATTTGGACTATTTTTGATATGAACGCCTCATTAGTTGATATGGATGTAATGTACATGTTGTATGTATGTTGTTTGGATGTACGTATGATTGTTGGTTGTACGTTTGGTTGTTTAGCTTGTTTGGTTATTTTTCGTTTGAAGCGCGATTTAGAGGCGATCGAGTGTTAGGGAATATCTTGTGTGTTGAGATTTCATACACACAAATATCTAACAAACGAGATAGGTTGTATAGGAGGGTTGGGATACGTTTCGGTTGATCGGAAGGTGGAAGACGAGGCATTAGACTTTGAGATGGATGTTGGATATTTTCGTTTGGTTTTTACTTATCTGTTATGGTTAAGTATATGACCAAAGTGGTTGGTACTAACTACTATAGAGTGTTAAATATCCATCACTATTGTTGATTAGCGATTTGTCCGACTTTGGCTTGCACGTTGAGGAGATTTTATGGTGTGTGGTGTGATGGTTTATTCGTGTGAGCTACTTAGAGTCTTCATTTTGTTGCTATACGGTAAGCGATTGAGATGGTGTGGTGATGATGTGACGCTTTGATGTGTGAGTTGGTAGCTTGGATTATGACTCGATGGTGTATGTAGTAGGTTTCGAGGTTGATAATTTCATGACTCTATAGATCGTGTTGGAGGTGTTGGCTCGATCGTGTTATGAGAGTATGGCGATGTAAAAGCATGATGAAAAGCCTATATCTTCGGTTTTTGACTTGTGGTGGGAGTAGGTACCAAAGATTAGACATTCGGTATCTTCGGTTCGCTAGTCATGAAGGGAGTATGTACCGGCAAGGCTCATGGTGGGAGCTATGGAGTGGAGGAACATGGTGGATTCCAGGATAATGGAAACTGGATTGGGGGATTTGGGCTTGGATCTGAATTGTGCGACTAAGGCTCTAGTTGATAACTTAAAGTGTTTTCTATTATACTTAAAGTAGGGGTATTGTATATTGGGGATGCCTCGGTAGCGAGGACCCCTAGACCATGGACATGTGGCTTTGGGTCAAGGGTCCAGCTTTGGGCTACGAGATAGCTATTGAGCTTTGAGCCGCATGATACGTGAGTACGATGAAACCCGAGATTTTTCCACTAGTCCCTAGTAGCATGGAGGCTTTACGATTTATTATATATTTAGAGCATACTGGGTGATAGTTAGTATTGTTTGAGGATTCTATTTTTGTTATGGTTGCATTACTAGCCATTTGTCACCTTAGGGATGTCATATGAGGTGGGTATTGTGCATTGGGATACCTATACACCCCAACTTTATTTAATATGGAGTAGGTATTGTGGATTGAGATACCTAGGCACCCGAACAATTTACCGAGTGTGGAGTACCCCTTTTACGATGTTATAGAGTAGCATATTAACGATGTTATATGTCGACTCTTTAGTTGCAGGGATAAGTCGGCTATGATTCTTATACCCTATGTTCTGTATACTATATCAACTTTTATACTATTTTGAGATTGTTTCTTGCTCACACCAAATAGTTATTTGGTCCGAGATTTTATGTTTTGCTTCTTATTATCTCGGGTACTCTTAGAGGGTAGATTTGAGAGTAGATGTGAATGGAATTTGGGGTTCTGCAGATGGATTAGTAGGAGATGACGTTTACTCATATTTGTATTTGAGTTTATTATCGTATATTCCATCGTTTAATACGGCGGAGCCTTGATAATGTTTGACTTTCTATTGTTAGAGACAATTATTAGTTGGGTTTATGTATCAGTTGAATAAACTCTTTTACTTTTGTTGTATAACTCTGTAGATCATATACTTTGATGGTTAGTTCACATTGTTATTACTATCTCAACTGTTTTATATCTGTCTTGACTATTATATTTTATCTAATATGATGTGAGATATACGACATGTTTTGTGATCATTGATATTTCTTTCTTCTTCTTCTCCGTTATCTTCTCTTCTATTTATCTTCTTTACTTTTTCTTTCCTTTGACAATTGTTCTACACATTAGGTGTATGGTAGTTGTTACATTTGATATCAGAGCTTATAGTTACATGATTTACTTAAGCTGATACCATGATTCAGTAGAGATGAGGTGTGAATTATCTCCTTAGACTAGATCTAGACTGTATGCATATACAAGAGAGTTTGTATTTGTTATATATTTTGGTACTAAAAACTATATAGTAGTATATATAGTGTATAAGTTGTATTGCACACACAAGCAGTATTGATGCAATTGCATTGTGAGAGGTGGATCATCCCTGTTATATAGTAGGAATGATCTACATATGAGAAATACTGCTATTGGTTATATTTTTCAGAGTTGAGGAGTGGGCAAGATCGGGGTCACTAACCCTGATTGATAAAATATGTTTGTAAAGATGGTGCAAATCATTTTCTGGAATGCCCAAGTTGCTCTAAACGATTATGGTATTCAAGTGCTAATGGTTAGAGTCGACTTTACCAAGCTTTTTAAAGACTACAGGAGTCTAGAAGGAAGACCGTTCCTAGGAACAAAGTCGGCTATTGAAAGGCATGATTGGATGGTTACTTGGACGAGGATCTTCGACGAATTGGAGTTAGATGATGCAATGAGGTAGAAATTAACCTCTAGATAACACAAGGGATGAACAATGAAACAATGGAGTGCCTCTATAGCTTCGATTCCTAAGGATCGATTTATTTGGGATTAGTTTATAGTTTGCTTCGAAGAATGAAAAGTTCAACGTTAGGTTGAGTGATCATCTTAGGAACCGATTTATTAGTCGTATAAAAGAGGCCTTCGAGAAGATGATCGAGAAGGGCTTATGATGAGAGAGCCTGTACCCAATGTAGAAGGGTTGCCCAAACTAGCTGCGTAGGGATAAACCATGGAAGTGTATGCACTGATTGTTGTTTCAATTTCATCAAGTGCTCCATCGGTGAAAGAGAAAGAAAATGGCATTATCATTTAAAATATTGTTTCCACTTATGGATTTTCCATATATGTTTTATTTAACGTCGAGGTTTCTCATTCCTTCATATTTAGTGATTTGATAGACAGATTGATATTGCAACTTGAGTTAGTTAACCGACCTTTGATTATGTCAGACCTAGTTAGGGGCTCAGCCAGCCTATACATGGTTTGTCGATATTTTGTCTTATCGAGTCATGGATATTTGTTTGTTTGCTATTGATTTGTTTTGGGTTTTGATTGGGTTAGGTATTATAGTTTGAGAATGGACTAACTGTAGGGGATACATAATAATGGTGGATTGTAAGAGGCCGTTGGTGACAACTTGGCCATGGAGAAGCAAATAGTAGTGATTAATTACCTTTAGAGAATGGGATATGGTTGGCTTTCTATATTCACTCGATATTTCACATGATAATTTGTTGTCTATGCTTGTAGCTAAAGATTGTCTGGACATATTCGATGAGGTGACCGGATTACCACCTGTTTAACAACTGTTTTTCTATGAGTTAGAAAATCTTCGGTAAATTTTAATTAAAATTAACTGCAAATGCACGGCATACAATGTAGTACATGATGAGTACAGGTCAATCCGTAGAGAATTGTTTAGATTTTAAAATTCTAGTCAATCAAATTATACCAAATTTGAGATTGTGATTAGCGAAAAATGTAAGAACTAGCTAGAAAAGGTGAATGAAAATATGAGTTTGGAAAACAATTTAGAGGCAAATCCACTCTCATATTTTTGTAAATTAACGAACATGTAATCTATGGTCTCTCTATTTTGATCTTAAACGTAATTAGTGATGTATTTATCATAAGTATGGTTTATTTATGTTATTAATTGATATAACTTAAACCATTAAGCTATAAAACAACACATAAAACCACTTATCAATTTCAATGAAGTCAAAACAAAAGCTATTTTATGTATGATCCATTCATTATTGTATTTAGTAAAATAGATCATCAAATTTTTGTTCTACTTTAATTTCATAATCAAAAATCAATTAGTAAAATGATGATATAAATTGTGTTCATGTGGAGTAAGCATAGCCCATTTGCAATAATAGCATAGGCTATCAAATTCCATTTAAACTTACATCAACATTCATTTTCATGAAGCATAAATGAGATCATAAATCACAAATTATGTTGAATTTACATACTTTTAGAAAGCTTCATTGCCCCTGAATTTAAAGGGGTTTAGATACTCATTTGTGTTATCTAATCAACATATGTAAATTTCAACATTTTAAAACAAGCAAAATGAAAGCTATTTGAAATAAAAAAGAATTACACTACTTGCATGAAAATAAAACTAAGCTACTAACATGAAATTAAAGAGCATGTAAATAAAAATGAACAAGAAAATTAAATAAGAACAAGAAATAAGTAAAAGAACAAGAGGCTTAGGAAGGCATTTTTATTTCATATAACTTTGAGCTTACAACTTGTATGTTAATTTCCTAAGTGATTAAAAGAAGAATAAGATCCATTACATGTACATAAGGGCTATATATACATGCACAAAACCATAATTCATATTTTAGGGGGCTTTCCAAAATACCTTTTAAGAAGTGTGGCCACTAGGTAATCATTAGCTTATAATTAATTTGTCATTAAGTATGCATGAAACTTTGACTTCCACTAACTTGTCCATCAACTTCTAATTGAAGATTGATGTAACAACCTCCATTTTAGCTATTTTAAATTTTTGGATTTAATATGATTATTGAATAAAAATGGTTAGGAATAAATATTTAACAATTATAATGTAATTTACTGGACGATTAAATTGTCTAAGTTTAATACTGGAATTATTTAAATAATTGAATCTTGAATTAATGTGAATGAAGAAAATATCAAAAATTGATTTAAACTTTATTTAAATAAGAATGAAGATTGTTAGCATTTAAAATAGGATTTAAAAGTGAACAATTAAAAATTGAAATCTTTATATTTTAGTTGATGAGTAAAGATAGCCATTTTGGTCACTATCTCGTATTTCAATGAAACTAGTTTCATTGGGTCCGTAATAATGAATTATAGTATGATTTCAAGTTTTGTTGCGATCGAAATCGTCATTTTGGCCGTGCGAGCTTGAAACACGTAGAATTTAATTTTAGAGTTTAATTTAAATAATTGATTTTGAAAAGCTATCTTCTGCATGCAATCCAATTAGGCCTCAAGACTAGTTCCATTGCATTCGAAATGAGGGTAAAGCATTAGGAAGGCCAAGCGACACTCTTTGTTTGGAGCTCGAGAACTTGAGGAGTTTATAGGCGAGATATTTTCTAATATTATATAATAATATATATAAGAAAAAAAATCAGACCCGTTCATCATGCTATCTTCGTATCTATTTCAAGTAATCCACCTTTCTCTTCCCCTTATTTCAAATCGAGCAGATCATTTCAAAAAAAAAAAAAAAAAGTGGGCACGCGATAGAATTGCGTTCGGGTAGGGGGGCAGTGGCACTTGGATGCGGGCGAGTGGGGCGAGCATCGCGATTAGGGTTTGCTTGTTCATGGCTTTGCTCGTGAGGGCAGCCATGAACGTTGACGTAGGGTTTCGAGGCGTGCATGGCCTTGTGCACGGTGGGGTGAAGGCTGGTGGTCAGCGACACAAATTTGGGGTGGCGGCGTTCAATTCCAAAAAAACCGATCGAGGTATCGCGATGGCTGGGAGATGGAAGCATGCTTGTACATGTGGGGACGAACGCGTGGGGTTAATTTCTTTTTTTTAAGATTATTTTAGTTGGTTAATTATGTTCTAATAAATCATAATGCTAATTATCGTATGTCTTATCCGTACGAGGTCCGATATGAGCGAAATGAGTCGCAATGGATTCGTATCAACGTCGTCTACAAGATGAAATTGGATTGGCATTTATATAAAGTTGGAATATTTTCAGTTTCAAATAAAAGATGAATGTTTATACGCTCGGAAGTACTAAAATATTTTATATGTAGTTAAATTTATATTGTGAAGTGAATTGAATTTATTGATTATTGTTTGATAAATTTAATTTACATCTGAATTAACTGATAGAATTTATATTGTGAAGTGAACTGAAGATGAATCCGGTATACGGATACCGGATTTGGTTAAATTAAATGATTTAGAAAATTTTCGATTTGAAATTATTTAAAATGATTTGATTTAAGAATTAAAAATCGAATTTATGGAAATCGAATTACTTTCGAACTTAGCTCGGAATGTTGAAATTTAAATTTGATAACAGGAATTGCTTTTAATAATCGAAGTTGAGGTTTTGAAGTTATAATCGAGATATGATTTGAATTTCAGAAAATTCATTTGTTTTAAAAAATTGGAATTTAATTCAAACTTTGAATATTTCTAAGTAAAAGTATTATAAAACGATATTTCAAATTTGAGCACGGAATTGAATTATATTTGAAGATGTGGGTTTTAAATGGAATTTGGACAGTTAATTTGATTTAAGTGATTTGAATCGATATTTTAAAAATCAAATGCGAAATTGATATCATTTTAACAATTTTAAAGTGGTTTAGCAAGCTCATATACACCATTTCATTTAATAAATGAAAGTGATTTCTTTTGTGTTATTCGACGTGTATTAACGTGACTTGTTCACACAATTTAACAACTACAATTAAACAACCAAACTTGACGATCAAAGCATAGTAGACATCCATGAAAAATATATCACATCATAATTATCATATATCTGTATATACATATATATATACACACACATAAATACGTACATAAGTATAAAGTTTTATAGAGTTTTCTCACCTTTATTTTATATCAAACTTAGGAAAATGGACTATAGCATTGCTACAATTGAACCAAAGTCTACACGGTCGAGTGCCTTTGCCCTGCCTGGGAATTGAGCCGAACTTGGGACTTTGGGAAAGCTCGGCCTAGCTTGGAAGGAGGTGGAATGCTCTGCGAAAGTGATGGACGGTGGTCGTCGTGTGTTGTGAAGGAGGAAAGGAGGCGATTGCACTTAGTTTTGAAATGAATTGCTAATATATATACTATATTGATTTAATTTAATTTTTTTGCAATAGTTTACACCATATTTTTCTTAAGGTAGGAAACCATTGAAATAGCTTGAGAGGAAGGAGAAGATGAAGAGAATAGTGTGTAAAATTATGAAGAAATGTTGGGTATTTATAGAAAAGTTTTGCACCAAAATTATCATGATATTATTTCCTTATCTAAGCAGCTCACCCCCATTCCACCTCAACCCCTCCCATCACCTTTCAACTGGCCATGAAACCCGCTGCCCCCTCGTGATTGCGGTTCGACTCGTTGATAAACCCCACTAATCATCTTGTCGTTGCTAATTTGCATTCATTAGTCTCTTTATCACGTCAATACTGTACTATTCACTGCCTTGGCCTATTGGACGATGATCACCATGAACATCCCGAAATATCTGGTCCATTGAACGGTCTCGGTTAGTACTATGATATTTAGGTTCTTCTGTCTCTAAAAAACCATTTATCCTGACCCTCTAACACCTTGTCCGACATCATCCCCTTCTATCTAGCTCACCAAAGTTAGCCGCAGCGTTACTAGCATGAGAACTAATAACATGTCGTTTGCCAACATCAATCAGTTTTAAGTCCTCGTCACCATCAGATAGATGAAGATGTTCATTCGACCGGCCGCTGCCTTACCGGTCTTGACTGGTTGGTGTCGACCAATTTTGGTGTTGGTTAAATGATTCCATCTTTTATGACCATTTTCTGCATTTGCTCCAGCACCTTTCTGGATCGGTCTTTTACTATGTCGTATATTCCTCTCTATGAATGGTGAACTTTCTTAATTGAAATCAAAAGGCGATGAATCTCTTTTATTCTTCTTTCTCCTACAAAATTCGAGTTGTTCTAAAGGTTGAGACAATGTTGTGAGCTGCTCTTCCGCATTTGTCATTATGTGCATCATAACTTTTTGCAACCGGTGCATCTTTAAGTTCATCTCTAAAATCATTTTCTCCATCTAAGTCTTGGTCACGATCTCTTTTTGAGATGAAGACTATAGTTGGGTCGTAGGTTAGCTGGTCTCTTCTTTACTGTGATGGGAACCTTCATTGTCCTCTTCCAAGATAGCTCTAGATATGGTAATGGAGCCATATACTCTTAGATCTGACTTGTAGATTCTTTCAAATCCAAAGTAAAACAGATCTATGCTTAAAAAAATTTCATTCGCAGCGAAAGCATTAAAAATGTTGCTTTAAAAATTAGTACAACATCCCCAATCCATTTGAAACGAGATCAAATAAGATTAGAATGGAATTAAAATGAGAAAAATACAAAGTTTTTAAAGTAGTTTGACTAGATTCTTAAGCCTATGTCCAGCAACTTTATTTTGACTCACTTTTACAAATTCGATCAAATCACAATGATTTCAGCACTTGAAATTATTTAATTTCTAATGACAAAGTCTCCTTGCAAAAAACCAAAAGCAATCCTAAAGTCGTTTTCCCAGTGCAATAGGATGTATGTTTATAGTTGAACAAATAAACATTTAGATCCATATTTCTAACCATGAGGAATTAGTCAAAATCAACAACTTTGATATATAAAACCGTTCGGAGTCAACCGGTTTTGGTCAGTGACGAATGATTTTGTGTGCTAATTTTTAAATTCTCTCCATATTATTGGTGTTTTACTGTGTTAAATAAACATTCACAATTAATTTCTAATATATTTATTTAGTAAATGGTTAAAATTTTAAAAATTAACATTGAATTTCATAAAACAACGGATCGTTGAAATAAAATCGAAGAATTATTTTTCAACTCCGGTTAGCTTAATCTATTAAATAATAGTAAAGCAGAAGATTTTCTTGCTCTCTCCTTGATTCTAGGAATTTTCTCTCTTCTCCTTAATTCTATCCTTAGATATTTTATTTTCAAATTATTAATTTATTACTTTACACTTATTTTACTAAATCTCTTCTATTATTTTACATTTTGGTACATGTATTCTAAAGTTTATATAACTATTTACATATAATTTACCATCTACCTACTAATATTTTATATTTAAGTACGCACATTTAGGTTAATTAAATAATCTAAAATTTAAGCTATTTAAATAAATTCATTTAATATTTCTTATAAATACCAAAGAACGATAATTTAAATATGTATAACACTTAAACAACTAAACCATAATATTAATCTTTCATTCAACTATAAAGATATATAAACCGCATAAACCAATAATAAAAAATCATAGTGAATTTATTTCAATAAATTTATCATACATTCCATTGTAAATTCTACTATAACTTCAAATACCTACATTTAAGATTGCCATAATTATTCACAAAATTTACCTCACTTTTCTTTTTATATTTTACTTTTCACCCTATAAGTATCAATTAATTATGTGATCTAAATTTAAACCAATTAGATAAATCCAACTAACTAATATTCGTTAATTCGTTTACTAATTTATGAAAATATCAATATGTACACCATATTCATATTAACAAAATTTAAAAAAATGATTAATGTAAAGATACCTAAGTTATATAACTTAAAGATGTAACGACCCGCCGCTCTGACCACCTCTAGTCGGTAATTAAACCAACTCGAAACGTTCAAAATGACGGATTGTTGTTCAGTTTATAAAGTTTAAACAGAATCAGCCACAGAATCACAGAATAATCATAATATTATTCATAAATGAATTTTTCTTTTACATATATCAGAGTTTGTACAATGCATTAAGTTTTTATACAGCGGAAACAATTTTTATTAAATACAAGAAAAATCTCTTGAAAACTTTAGTGAATGCCGAAATCCCCTCTCTCTAACTTCGCGGCCTGAAAATCTTCAAGCTGCAAAAATACTCGGTCTGACCCGAGCGTTAATTGCAAAACACAAAACACTCGAGTCAGGATTAATCTTAATTCAAGTAAATAAATTTGTAATGAACTGAATAAAATGGTAACAGAGATGACGAATCACATGAATCAATTTAAAATCTATTATGGATTTTTATTATTAACAACTTCAAATTTTTAATTTCTGTCAATCCCGTGTGACTGCAGTACACACGTATACTTTGCACACATGTGCACTGCCTCGCCAACACGTGTGCGCAGCCAACAGATAATCAAGTTCGAGTGTCATCAACCAAACAGTGGCAAAAGAAGTACAGTATGCAACAACAGCCAGTGCAATGCACAAAGAACACAAGTACAGGTAGCAGTCTCAAGTGACACGGTTGCAAAACATAAAATAGCATCAAAGGCAAAGACTCAGCAATGTCAAAGCCAAGAAGAGACTACATGTCAAACTAAACAGTCCAGATAATCAAGCCTGAGCCACCCAAGTGCAGAGCAAACAATGACACAGTGCAGTAGCACTACAATAGTGCATACGACAGAGACCCAAGACAAACATACATAAATGTATGTATAAAATGATCAGCAACTACAAAGTGCAGTGGTACTACAGAAATGCACCAATGCAACAAAATTCAAAAACTCTTAATGACAATCTTAATGATGACATACATGGTAGTGCAGACTACAATTTAGAGCAACAAAATAACCCAAATGCAACAGTTATACCAACATAGTGCAACAATGAAGCACTGAAAAGTATGCAGGCCGAAACATCAAGCCCAAATGCAACAGAATGGTATAAGAGCAACAGAACTCTAATGAACATGAAGACATAAATAACAACAATTGCAAGACCAACTACACAAATGACACAGCAGAAGTGTTCAAGGCAAAGCACAAGTGTGCAGCATCAAATAGTTGTTTCAAGTGCATGGACATATATATATATAACTGCCACTGCATGCAGACAGCAAAAATCAAGTAACTAGAGGCAACTGGCAATAACCACTACACCTAGCAAACTATATGAAGACAACATGCATGAAGAACCAGAACTGAGTTACCAAAATGTCATCAAAGATTGGTCAAAACCCAATTTCAGTTCAGATGGGTACTGCAGTGTCCATCCTTGACTAAACAATTTGATTTAAGTTTTTAAAATTCATCCTTTTGTTTAAGTTTTCAGATTATAACATTGTATTTATAATTTTAAAATGTATAAGAATCTGGAACTAGAATCATAAGAGCACAGTCACATACATTCAAAATTTTGTATGCATATGTTCAGCAATACATTTAAAATCAGATGCACAGGCAAACAAATCAACATGCAATCTAAATAGCATACACAAACATACCTATTTAAAACAACAGTTTATATTTAAGTTTTCAAAAAGAGTTACTCACAAACAAAAATAAACAAATTCAGGGAGGAGATTTGCTACAGATTTTCTTTAAAGATTAAAGCATAACATCAATTTTATAAGGAGGATTTAAATTTCAAAGAAAAATAGGTCTAGCCTACACTGTTTAAACAGAGGCATATACACAGATATACAAACATTCAAAAACATGTATGCACTGATACATTTAACATTCAGGCATATTTAACAACATTCCAGATCATCCTTTAAGCATATATCAAATCAAAGAGTGTAGGCACATGGAAGTGGGTACTTCCACCTAAAATCAAATTCCCACACAAAAATTTAAATTTCATTCAAATGTTAGAAATTGCAGAGCTACAGGATTTTATACCTGAAACTGTTTTGTTTTAAAACTTGATTTAAAACAGAATTTAAAACTTGTTTAAATTTAAAAATTCATTTTTAAAACCCTTGAACTCAAAACTTCATTTGAATTCAGTTCCTCTTCATATTTGAATCCAAGTTTCAACTTAAAATATGAATTCTATTAAAATCAAAACTGCAAAGCTTCTCAGGCTTAAACCTGAACTGTTTTCAAGTCTTGATTCACACAGAATTTAAATCTTACATTTGATTTTTAAAAACTGCAAAATCAATTCAGTTTAATCTTACATATATCAGAGAGCATATGGAAGGGTCAGTGAGAAAGCACAAATCAAGATGGAGCTACAATGAATGCATCAATATGCCAACAACTAATGCATCAGTACAGAAGCAAGCAAGATCTGGGAAGCAACCAGAATGGAGCAGAAACAAACATATGAAATGGCAACTGCAGTGGTACAAATGCAACACTAAGTATACAAGTGACTTAAACAAGACTCGAGAAGCTACAGATATCAGTTGCATTTTTATAGAAATGTGATTTAATAATTTGCACAATTGTGAAAACAAATGTTGTATAGAAAATATGCAATTTAATAATCAAATCTTCAACAAGTTTCAATACAAGGCTCACACAATATAAAACAACTTTATAATTTACTGAGATTTTTGATTTAAAACTCAAGTTTTAATATAAATGAATTTACTGCAGGCTTTGGATAGAAGAAAGCAGTGCAGTGCTTGAAACAAACTTAAGCAAAATCCAACACCATACAGCAACACAAGCAAGTCAAGTTTTTAATAGCCTCTATTCTTGTCAGATTCTTAAAATGATAGCATCTGTTCTTCTTAGTTTTTAAAAACAAAATTTATAGTATCTGTTCTTAACAATTTAAATCAAATTATCAAGTAGCATCTATTCTTATCAGTTTTTTAAAAAACAAAATACACATAGTATCTGTTCTTATCAATTTAAAAAATAATAATTTAAATTGCATCTGTAAAAAAAACAAATTTAAATTAATATATGTTCTCAACAGTTTAAACGCAAATTCAAATAGCAACTGTTCTTGTTAGTTCAGATTCAAGTAACCGAGCCCATGATAACAGATAACACCCAAATCATAACATGCAACCAAGATTCAATTCAACAAATTTAAGAACTTGCATTAAAATCAATCGTAAGCCAAAAACTCACCTTTGCAAACGAAGTGAAGAGCACGCGAGTCGAAGCAAGCCGAAGCAACGCAATCGAAGACGAACGAAAGCCCTTCGATTTGAAAAACCCTAAACTTCAGAGCGCAAGAAGAACAGAAGGAAGACGAGACTCGAATCGAAGCTCCAAATTTGCAAAGCCCTAATTTGCATCCAAGGACGAAGACGAAGACGATTACATGGCCGCCATTTTTTTTTCTTTTTTTTTCTTTTTTTTGTTTGATAATGAAATGATAGGGAGGGGTGTCGTGTTTTATGGGAGAAGACGACGTGAATTTAGGTATGGAGGAAGGTACGAGTTAAGGCGTAAATGAAGGCGTGGATTAGCTGATGTAAGTAAGGTAACGTATACCTTATTTTATATTTATTTTTTTTTTTTTTATTTTATTTACTTTTTTATCTTTTTCTCTTTCTTTATTTTGTTTTTGTTTAATCTTGTTGTTAAAATTTTAACTAAGTGTATTTATTTATTATTTTATTATATTGATTTAAAATCTTATTCTATTTTATTTAAATAAATGAAAAATGTTATTGAAACTAACCACAAATTTATTAATTTTCTTCTAAGTCGTTAGTTCGAATTTCAATTACAAATTCAATATTCAATTTCAACTTCAAAGTTAAATTCAAATTTCTATTCAACTTTAAATAGATTAAATTCAAAAATTTAATCGCCAACTTCATAGTTTTATTGGAATTCAATTTAAAATTATCTCAAATATTTAAAATTAATTAAATATCTTCATTTTTAAATTGTTCAAAATTCAGGATCGTTACAATCTCCCCTACTTAAAAGAATTTCGTCCCGAAATTATAAGTTAGGAAAAACGATTGCTAAAATCTCAGCCATATTTATATCCTACACAATTTTACCAAGTTTCAAACTCATAAATAAATATAGAATTCATTCCATTTATTTCATTTCACTAGTTTTGTTCATCGATTTCAATAATCAAGACACAAAAGTCTTTTACTAAATTTTTGACTTACAAAAACTCAGATTTTTAAACTTGAAATCTTTCATGCTAAATATTTGCATAATATATCTTATCCAAAAGCTGTGGATTTTCAAGATATTCAAAAAGATCTTCTTCCTTAATTCATTAAGATAGAATTATGTAATTCTAATTTCAGATTATTGATTTTCTATTCAAAGTTTTGAAAATACTTGATAACTCAAAGTTTAACAAGTCCATCGTCGTTCTCACAGACTTTAGGCATACGCTGGCCAGGCGCAAGACTAAAAATCTCCAAGTACTAAACATACTTGCTTCAACTCCCAGTGAAAATACCTTTTTAAAAATTCTTTTAAAAATGGATATGGAAAGCCCCTTCCCCCATGAATCACAGTTTACCCGGCGGTTACGCTACTATCTCAGTAGAATCGCTTGTAATCTCAGATTTCTCATCACTCTCGAATTTCGCCATGGTTATCGCCTTAGATCGCGGTCCACACGGCGGTTACGCTACAATCTCAGTAGAATCGCTCGTAGCCTTAGGCATCACGCCCCTCGAATTACGCTTCGGTTTTCCAGATCGCAGTTTACTCGGCGGTTGCGCCACTATCTCAGTGGAATCGCTTGTAACTGTAGGCATCACGCCCCACGAATTACGCCAGCATCAATCACATAATCCAAACACGATGATCCATCGTGGGGGATATCATATCAGTCCCATTGGACATTCCACTAATGGAATTCTACGTAGCTACGATTTACAATGGACACTCCACCGAGTTCCAATCACTTTCACACATAATAAATGGAAGGTACATTTCCATATCCTCAGTTTTTTTAGAAAACATATGTCATATACATATAGTACTTCATTTCACATTTCGTACTTATCATACCTATGTAAACTTACACAGGACTTTCATAATAATGACTTTCTAACTGATGGTTTTCGATTATATTCACATATATAAGTTACGAAAACTCATTTCACATTCACTACAAATAGAGGATTCCAATTTTCCATCACGTTTAAAATTTTCCTCTAAATCGATTTGAAAATTTAAGGTTATCTCAAACTTAATTCACATTCATAATCCAATTCATTATCGACTTCACATTCGATTTGGATTTCACGTTACATCGTCAATTCTCAACACATAATTGATGTCTATCGATATATAACCTCTAAGCTCGTACGTCTCAGAGAAGGGTGTTAAGCTAAAAGAATAAATTCTCCGCCACCACAGATATATATTTAATAGAGATCAAATGCTATGTCATCAATTCACAATGTTAGACATACAATCCCAATCGACTATCCAAAATTCAAAGCTGAACTTATATTGTTTTTGGTGTCAAAGTTAAACTCAATTTTAATTGAAGATTCAATTCTTTGAAAAATTTCCAAATTGAACTAATCGTTCACATTTCTCAAAATAATATCCTTACAAGATATATAATTTTCACACTTAGCCATTTGAAACAAATTTCAAATATTCATTTTTCAATTTATCTTTAAAAGATAAAGTTTCAAACCTTTCATTTCATATTGGAAAATATTTCCATACTTATTCAATAATAAGTAATTCACAAATTCTTTTATTTTCAACACTTTGAAAATATTCGATATACTTGAATCAAAATTAAGTATATATTTCATTCTTTAAGGAAATCATTCTTCTAAACACATTTATTTGAGTTAAAACGAATGTTGCGTAAAACATCGTTACGACAACTCAAAATCACTAGTATAGGGATTCGGATTTAAGATAGATATATAAATCCCAATACTATAAACAACATTTCCTTCCGGAAACCATTTACTATAACAACAGTGTTATAGTCCACCATTTCCTTAATTTTCTCGAAAACGTCTATTTCAACAATTGAATGTTGAAATCTGTGTATTCGATAGTTAATGCATTTTAAAACATCTTTAAAACTATTAACTTTTTCAACTTCAACTTAATTCAATAGTTTGAATTCTTCATACTTTTCATAGTATTAGTTTTAAACCGATTTCAAACTTTTCAATATTAAGTTTTTCACTTAATTTAATTCTCCGCACGTTTAATTTCAAATTCATCACTGAATTTATTAAAGCTATTATAGATTATCATGTTGACAACTTCAAATTTGAAATTTAAATTCTATTTGAACTTTGCATTTACTTTCTATTTCAAAAATAGTCAACCAGTTCTTTAGTAAATTGTTCATCAATTTAGTCCCATTAAATTCATATTTCCACATTAACCATTTTAGACAATAGTTTTAAACTTGAAATATAAACTTTACATCAAACTCAGTTTGATTCATACAGTTAAATCAACAATTAAATTTCATTTCATAATATCACTTCCCTAAAACATATCTGTTTTATTCAATAATATATTCACTGTCAAAAATCGTGAATATGCTTTGTCAACCAATTTCATCATTTCTACAACTTATTTTTATTTTTAAAGGATTACCCACTGTCCAAAATCGTGAATATATCTCCTTTAATAAGCTACAACAAATTACTTACCAATTCAATTTGTTTCGAATTTATAAACAATCCTTACAAATTCCATTTCTATTTATAAAACTTTGATTTATAAATCTTTTTATTAATTCAATTCAATTCAATTTATATAACTCAGTTATATACCCAAAAGTTCATATTATAAGTTAAATACTTATAATTCATTTATTTACTAACTCGTTCTTCACAACATTTGAAATTAATTTCCAAAAGAATTCAGAATCAAATTCCCAAGTTATAGTTCAATAATCCACTTGATTATAACTAAATTGTCATATCATTTTATTTCACAATTATTACTCGAAATATTCAAGTTATTCGATTTAAACCAATTTAAACCAATTCATTAATTCACTAGTTCACTTAACTCATATTTCATTTTTCATAGATCTCAATAATTCGATAATGAGTTTCCGAACGATTGAAACTCAAATCTAATGAGACCTCACCGAATATAAACTATCGCACTTAAATTTAGAGAGGAGAATTTTCAAAATAATTCTAACTTTCAAAATACCTTTTATTTTAAAGAAAACAATTTTATACTTCTTTAAATTTGAAAAGCACTTTCTTTATAGTGGTTCTAGTAACTATTCATATTAAACATCATAAACTGAGCTTTGAGTAAACCAAAGCTCTGATACCACTTTTGTAACGACCCGCCGCTCTGACCGCCTCTAGTCGGTAATTAAACCAACTCGAAACGTTCAAAATGACGGATTGTTGTTCAGTTTATAAAGTTTAAACAGAATCAGCCGCAGAATCACAGAATAATCATAATATTATTCATAAATGAATTTTTCTTTTACATATATCAGAGTTTGTACAATGCATTAAGTTTTTATACAGCGGAAACAATTTTTATTAAATACAAGAAAAATCTCTTGAAAACTTTAGTGAATGCCGAAATCCCCTCTCTCTAACTTCGCGGCCTGAAAATCTTCAAGCTGCAAAAATACTCGGTCTGACCCGAGCGTTAATTGCAAAACACAAAACACTCGAGTCAGGATTAATCTTAATTCAAGTAAATAAATTTGTAATGAACTGAATAAAATGGTAACAGAGATGACGAATCACATGAATCAATTTAAAATCTATTATGGATTTTTATTATTAACAACTTCAAAATTTTAATTTCTGTCAATCCCGTGTGACTGCAGTACACACGTATACTTTGCACACATGTGCACTGCCTCGCCAACACGTGTGCGCAGCCAACAGATAATCAAGTTCGAGTGTCATCAACCAAACAGTGGCAAAAGAAGTACAGTATGCAACAACAGCCAGTGCAATGCACAAAGAACACAAGTACAGGTAGCAGTCTCAAGTGACACGGTTGCAAACCATAAAATAGCATCAAAGGCAAAGACTCAGCAATGTCAAAGCCAAGAAGAGACTACATGTCAAACTAAACAGTCCAGATAATCAAGCCTGAGCCACCCAAGTACAGAGCAAACAATGACACAGTGCAGTAGCACTACAATAGTGCATACGACAGAGACCCAAGACAAACATACATAAATGTATGTATAAAATGATCAGCTACTACAAAGTGCAGTGGTACTACAGAAATGCACCAATGCAACAAAATTCAAAAACTCTTAATGACAATCTTAATGATGACATACATGGTAGTGCAGACTACAATTTAGAGCAACAAAATAACCCAAATGCAACAGTTATACCAACATAGTGCAACAATGAAGCACTGAAAAGTATGCAGGCCGAAACATCAAGCCCAAATGCAACAGAATGGTATAAGAGCAACAGAACTCTAATGAACATGAAGACATAAATAACAACAATTGCAAGACCAACTGCACAAATGACACAGCAGAAGTGATCAAGGCAAAGCACAAGTGTGCAGCATCAAATAGTTGTTTCAAGTGCATGGACATATATATATATAACTGCCACTGCATGCAGACAGCAAAAATCAAGTAACTAGAGGCAACTGGCAATAACCACTACACCTAGCAAACTATATGAAGACAACATGCATGAAGAACCAGAACTGAGTTACCAAAATGTCATCAAAGATTGGTCAAAACCCAATTTCAGTTCAGATGGGTACTGCAGTGTCCATCCTTGACTAAACAATTTGATTTAAGTTTTTAAAATTCATCCTTTTGTTTAAGTTTTCAGATTATAACATTGTATTTATAATTTTAAAATGTATAAGAATCTGGAACTAGAATCATAAGAGCACAGTCACATACATTCAAAATTTTGTATGCATATGTTCAGCAATACATTTAAAATCAGATGCACAAGCAAACAAATCAACATGCAATCTAAATAGCATACACAAACATACCTATTTAAAACAACAGTTTATATTTAAGTTTTCAAAAAGAGTTACTCACAAACAAAAATAAACAAATTCAGGGAGGAGATTTGCTACAGATTTTCTTTAAAGATTAAAGCATAACATCAATTTTATAAGGAGGATTTAAATTTCAAAGAAAAATAGGTCTAGCCTACACTGTTTAAACAGAGGCATATACACAGATATACAAACATTCAAAAACATGTATGCACTGATACATTTAACATTCAGGCATATTTAACAACATTCCAGATCATCCTTTAAGCATATATCAAATCAAAGAGTGTAGGCACATGGAAGTGGGTACTTCCACCTAAAATCAAATTCCCACACAAAAATTTAAATTTCATTCAAATGTTAGAAATTGCAGAGCTACAGGATTTTATACCTGAAACTGTTTTGTTTTAAAACTTGATTTAAAACAGAATTTAAAACTTGTTTAAATTTAAAAATTCATTTTTAAAACCCTTGAACTCAAAACTTCATTTGAATTCAGTTCCTCTTCATATTTGAATCCAAGTTTCAACTTAAAATATGAATTCTATTAAAATCAAAACTGCAAAGCTTCTCAGGCTTAAACCTGAACTGTTTTCAAGTCTTGATTCACACAGAATTTAAATCTTACATTTGATTTTTAAAAACTGCAAAATCAATTCAGTTTAATCTTACATATATCAGAGAGCATATGGAAGGGTCAGTGAGAAAGCACAAATCAAGATGGAGCTACAATGAATGCATCAATATGCCAACAACTAATGCATCAGTACAGAAGCAAGCAAGATCTGGGAAGCAACCAGAATGGAGCAGAAACAAACATATGAAATGGCAACTGCAGTGGTACAAATGCAACACTAAGTATACAAGTGACTTAAACAAGACTCGAGAAGCTACAGATATCAGTTGCATTTTTATAGAAATGTGATTTAATAATTTGCACAATTGTGAAAACAAATGTTGTATAGAAAATATGCAATTTAATAATCAAATCTTCAACAAGTTTCAATACAAGGCTCACACAATATAAAACAACTTTATAATTTACTGAGATTTTTGATTTAAAACTCAAGTTTTAATATAAATGAATTTACTGCAGGCTTTGGATAGAAGAAAGCAGTGCAGTGCTTGAAACAAACTTAAGCAAAATCCAATACCATACAGCAACACAAGCAAGTCAAGTTTTTAATAGCCTCTATTCTTGTCAGATTCTTAAAATGATAGCATCTGTTCTTCTTAGTTTTTAAAAACAAAATTTATAGTATCTGTTCTTAACAATTTAAATCAAATTATCAAGTAGCATCTATTCTTATCAGTTTTTAAAAAAACAAAATACACATAGTATCTGTTCTTATCAATTTAAAAAATAATAATTTAAATTGCATCTGTAAAAAAAACAAATTTAAATTAATATATGTTCTCAACAGTTTAAACGCAAATTCAAATAGCAACTGTTCTTGTTAGTTCAGATTCAAGTAACCGAGCCCATGATAACAGATAACACCCAAATCATAGCATGCAACCAAGATTCAATTCAACAAATTTAAGAACTTGCATTAAAATCAATCGTGAGCCAAAAACTCACCTTTGCAAACGAAGTGAAGAGCACGCGAGTCGAAGCAAGCCGAAGCAACGCAATCGAAGACGAACGAAAGCCCTTTGATTTGAAAAACCCTAAACTTCAGAGCGCAAGAAGAACAGAAGGAAGACGAGACTCGAATCGAAGCTCCAAATTTGCAAAGCCCTAATTTGCATCCAAGGACGAAGACGAAGACGATTACATGGCCGCCATTTTTTTTTCTTTTTTTTTTTGGTTTGATAATGAAATGATAGGGAGGGGTGTCGTGTTTTATGGGAGAAGACGACGTGAATTTAGGTATGGAGGAAGGTACGAGTTAAGGCGTAAATGAAGGCGTGGATTAGCTGATGTAAGTAAGGCAACGTATACCTTATTTTATATTTATTTTTTTTTTTATTTATTTACTTTTTAATCTTTTTCTCTTTCTTTATTTTGTTTTTGTTTAATCTTGTTGTTAAAATTTTAACTAAGTGTATTTATTTATTATTTTATTATATTGATTTAAAATCTTATTCTATTTTATTTAAATAAATGAAAAATGTTATTGAAACTAACCACAAATTTATTAATTTTCTTCTAAGCCGTTAGTTCGAATTTCAATTACAAATTCAATATTCAATTTCAACTTCAAAGTTAAATTCAAATTTCTATTCAACTTTAAATAGATTAAATTCAAAAATTTAATCGCCAACTTCATAGTTTTATTGGAATTCAATTTAAAATTATCTCAAATATTTAAAATTAATTAAATATCTTCATTTTTAAATTGTTCAAAATTCAAGATCGTTACAAAAGAACTTACAGTGAATACATAAATAATAATAATAAATCCTTTTTTCACATTTCTCTCAATAAATTTATCATGAGAAGCATTACAAAATTATATATTTCGTACTCCGAATACCTACATTTTAAATTTTCTATAATCATTTATAGTCTCTCCTCAATTCCTTTACAATATTTTACATTTAAGGTCATATATTGTAATCAATTACATAACTTCAAAACTATTTGAATAATTTCACTATGCAATTTTTTACCGATTTGTCAAATAAGTACGATCGATATGAACCACATTCATATTAACAAAAATGATGAAAAAATTCATTCAAGTATATAAATACAACAATCACATAACATAAATTTTATTCATAAATAATAATTACAAGTTTAAAGTTTTATTTATTTATATCAATATGTGTATCATGCATTACATTGTAAAACCTTTTTTTAACATCAAAAACCTACATTTCGAATTTATCCAATTAGTTACAAAACACTTCACAATATCACCTACAATTGTATACTAAACTCGATATTTTCAAATTATTTATGTGATCTTGAATTTAAATTATTTAAATAAATTCAATTAATAAATTTTTGTTAATTCATCTAATAAATGCTAAGGTATAACGGTTTCAATATGTATACCATATTCATATTAGACGCAAAGGTGATAAAATTAGTTTTTCATTGAAATACAAAGATATATAAGTCACCTAACATAAATAATATGCATAAGCAATATTTCCATATTTAATATATTATATTCATATTTCTAAATTTTTAATATTGTATTACATTGAAAAATTCTGTTTTTTAGCTTCAAATACGTACATTTTAACATTTTTACAATTATTTCCTAAACCGCCCAATTATTTTATATTATTTATATTTAAATCCATGTATTCAAACTACTTATGAAATCTCAAATTTAAATAATTCCAATGAATAGTTAATCTATTCTTCTAAAAAATCATAAAAATATATGTCAATTTTAACACACACACGCTCACATTATGGAAAATTGTAAGACTGTTTTTTTATTCAACTATAAAGATATATAAATCATATAACATAAATTATGTACATAAACATCACAACAAATTAATTTGTAAATAAATTATAATTCATTTATATTAAGAATTTATCGTGCATTATATTATAAAATTATGTTTTAGCTTCAATATATCCACATCAAAATTATACAATTTTTTACAAAATTCCTCTCTATTCTTCCTATCGTTTATTTTCAAGTCCATGCATGTAAACTAATTACATAATTTTATATCTGATTTATTTAAACAAATTTTATTAAATAATATTTTTCAGTTGACTAAAAAATTACTAACATACGTCAGTTTCGACATGTATGTTATATCCATATTAACAAAACTAAATGAATTACTTTATTATTATATATATATATATATGAATGTGCGCACGCGCGGTATACAACATAAATTATACACAAACATAATACCAGTTTAATTTATAGTTCATTTATTTTACTAAATTTATCATACATTATATAATAAAGTTCTACTTTTAACATAATACCAGTTTTATTTATCATAAGTTATATACCAGTTTAAATTACTTTATTATTATATTATTTTGTTTCTTATCCCCGTTACCAGGTCACTGATGTACAGTGTCCGCGATTCAGCCACCCAATGAATATAATTAATCCAAATCTGACCGTCAACCTTGAAGGATCTAATCCCTTAATAAACATCTAGGGTTTTGTTTACCACCTATATAAACTCTCACAATTCTTGACCGAATCACCTCTTTATGCTCGTAGACGGTTTCAAATCAGGTTAAGATTTCTTTATTTTTGTTTTCCTTTTCGGTTTTCATGAATTACTCGTACCGTGAATGAAAATAGTGAAATGATGATGCTTTCCAAATTATCGACTTTGATTATGCTATGCGATTCATTTCTCGTCGAAGGAATCGAGCCATTGGTTTTGATCCTATTTTCATTCATTCGTTTTCAGATCATTGCTATTTTAACTTTTTTATTGACATTGCAAGACAAAGAAGTAGCCGATGATGAAAAAACAAAGGCTTGTTTCTCAAAACATTCGCAGTGGCCGCCTAAGGGCTTTCGCCTTGCCAGGCTTGAGAGCTCATGCTGTTAATTCCTTCCTTGGATGTCTGAGGCTATGTTGAAAATTTATTTTGGTTTCACTAGTTGTTGTTTTGATCTAATTTTGGGTTCTTAGTCATTAATGTTTTCATTCTTTTGGATTTTGCCGGGTAACCATAATATATTATTGGTAACCTCTTTTCCTTGTCGCTGATAAAATGGTCCTACTCTGCGCTCTATTGGCTCTGATCTCCTCTGAGATATTCTTATGTGTTAGCATATACTTTTCTTATCATGTTTACAGAGTCCTATTTTATTAATTTTGTACTCCGATATTTGCATGTTGCTGCAATTTTAATGGCTTGTGATGTGCTATACTTTAATATTTTGTAATGAACAACTGTTATGAAATCTCATAACGTGTTGAGAAGAAGTGGATTCAAAACATAGGAGATGCAAACAGTGAGGGGCACATAACATCCGTATACTATTTATTATGAATGGGTCGTCGATATTTTTGTGCGTTTCTTTTCTTTTGTGCAATGTGTTTCGCTTGTAAGTGCAACTTTGAAACCTTACATTTTGAGATTTCTTCATTCGATGTGCTGGGAAGACAATGTTTTAAGTGCTGTGGAAGATGGTGGTTAGTAGGATATGGTTTAAATTAATTTTGTGGAATTGAGCATTTGTTCTGTTCTTTGTTTTGAATATTGTTTTTGAAGAGTAAATACTGTTTGTTGTATCTTGAATTTCGAATTTCACGTTGGTAATGTGATTTGGATTTCTGCAATCATAGGAATCCAATCGAACTTATGTGATTTTGAAGTTGCATCGGCGTGTATTGTTGCAGTAGCAAAAGGGATAGTTGCAGTTATAAGGTCTTTGCATTCTTGCGCCTTTAGTTTTAAATTTGGCAATATTTAAGTAAATTTGTTAACTTCTAGCCGTAGTTATAATTTTACTTGAACAGTTTGTTCAAATTCAATGTGTTGTAGAAATACTACAAATACTTTATGGCAATGTACGTTATTTTAGTACTTTTATAAAGGTTCTTGTAAGTGCTTGGTTTAAATAATACAAATCATGCAATTCTAGTGAAGAATATACTTAAATTAACGTGATGTTTTAATATGATGCTTTCCTTGAGCTATTGTTCACAACCCCTTGTCCAGCCAATCAAAACAGCGTGGTTTTTGCAAAACCATGTTTTGGTTGGCTGGACGCCTGGAATGGGAACATAAAGCCTGGTGATGTCCTTCCAAACTATTTAATGGCACTATTTCCCAAAACTAATATTAGCGATTAATGCTCTTTATCATAACAGTTTTATTCTAACAAATTATCATCACTTATAGGCGTAACCCTGTAACAAGAAGGTGATGTTCAATCATGCAAATAATTTTCAACACATAATCTATCTAAAACAACTCTAAGTGATAATTTTTAAATTGTAATTTATAGGCAGCTGTTACAGTAATATTATATGTTTTTTACTATAACGGATACCATACGTTATATTACAGTTTGAAGTGTTCTTTTAAGAGCTTAAAAGGAGAGGAAAAATTAAAGCTAATTGCAATATTTTTTTCTTTTTCTCCCTTTTAAGGTTTTATATAATTGTTATAGCAGTTGCCTGTAAATTAGGATAAATTACTATTTAGGATTATATTATGCGTTGAAATTTATATGTAAGGTATATTCTTATATTCTTACGTCTGTCGTGATGGTAATTTATTGGGTTAAACTATTTTGGTAACCATCATTAACCGCTAATGTTCAACTGAGAACGGAAAAGCTTAATCCTAAGCCATTCATCTAAATCATGATGATTGTTCAGTGTATTCTTCATGTCGGCTAATGTAACCATGTTGACTGTACTTCAAAGGTCTTGGATTAAAGCTTTTAACTTCGCATTATGTAATAAAATCCAGCAGAGCGAGGTTTCTTTTTAAGGATTTGTAATAGGATTATTTTAATGCAAGCTCTTTGGTAATAAGAGCTGAGATCCAGGGTTGAATCTTTAGCATGCAATTTAGAACAATAAATTGAAAATGAGTGTTCCTTTTAATGTTCACCTTAGGTGTTCATTTATTAAATGTCAAAGCTTTTTTTATTGAACGTCTTAGCTTAGTTGTTTAATAAATTAACATTTAATTACAGCTTATTTTAGTTAATTTAAATTAAACATGATGCTAGACGTCGACATCAGATTTTATGGGCGCTTGGTATTTTGCCCTTAACGTCGACATCAGATTTTAATGTGTTTCTTTTCTTTTGTGCAATTTTTTTCCTTTGTAAGTGCAACTTTTAAACCGTACATTTAAGATTTCCCTTGTTAGTAGGACATGTTTTAAATTAATTTTGCGGAAATGAGCAGCTAGTGTACTCTTTGTTTTGAATCTTGTTGAAAAATAATTACTGTTCGGTTTGTCTTGAATTTAACATAGGTGATGTGATTGAGATTTCTACAATCATGCAAACTGGATCAAACTTTTATGAATTTTAAGTTGCATAGGTCTGTATTGCCGCAGTAGTGAGAGAACATGGTTTAAATTAATTTTGCGAAATTAATCAGTTGGTGTACTCTTTGATTTTAATAATGTTATATGTTTGCTATAATTTAAATTAATTCTACAATCGCTACAATAATATTATATGTTTGCTACTAAACCAACCATTATGCTACGATTTGAAATGTTCTTTTATAGGCTTAAAAGAGTGGAAAAATTAAAGCTAATTGCAATTTTTTCCCCTTGTTATTCTCACTTTTAGGGTTCTAAACCAATATTTTAATTATATTGAGCTAAACACATACGATTACTATAGCAATTGACGGTAAATTAGGATTTATAATTTATCATTAGCATTATATAATGTGTTGAAATTTATTTGTATGTTATATCCTTACCTGCGTATGGTTGTGGGCGATGGTAATTTATTTAGTAAAACTATTTTGGTAAACACCATTAAACACTAATGTTCATTTTATAAAAAGGAAAGGAAAATCATACTTTCAAGCTATTCATCTAAATCGTAATGATTGTTCAGTATAATATTCACGTTGGTAAACATAATCATTTTAAAATCCAAAACTAAGAGTAAATTCTAAAAGCTTTGGATTAAAGCTTTTAGCTGTGCATGATGTTACAAAATCCGACAGAGGTTTTTTTTAAGGATTTGTAGCAAAATTATTTTATCAAGCTTTTTTGTAATAAGAGCAAATATTTAAGGTTGAATTTTTAAGGGATGCTCTCCAACGAAAGAATTTAAGTTGAATCTTCAGTGTGCGATTTAGAAAATTGAATTGAAAATAGACGCCCTCTTTTAGTGGACGTTCAGTCTAAGATGACTATTTAATGAGCATCAAAGCATAGTCGTTTAAATTAATGTTCAGCTTTAGTCTATTTTAGCAAATATAATTTAAAAGTGATGCTGGATGTTGGTGTATGGGCATGATTGTTGGGTTTTTTTTTTGCCTTAAATTCAACCTTGAATGTTCAACGTTTTGTATATTTTGCATTGATATCAGTATAATCTGATATGACGTTTTGTTCATGTGTATGTTAATTTTCAAAATGGCTTGGTGTTAAAATAAACTCTAAGTCATTACCTAAATCATTTCTTGCACCATACGTATCTAACTATGTTATTAGATTGTTGATATATATATATATATATATATATATATATATATATATATATATATATTTTTGTAGTGAATTGTAATGTTATAAATGTGATTTTATAATTTTATTAAACTTTTTTTTAATTAATAGCGAAGGATAAGAAAATTGTTTTTAAAATTTGTTTATGAAAATAAATATTTTAAACAAATGTTGATGGCATGATCAAAAACTGTTTTATCGATAAATAATTGATGGTATGATCTTCATGTAGGTAAACATAATCATTTTAAAATCCAAAACCAAGAGTACATTCTAAAAGCTTTGCGTTAAAGATTTTAGCTGTGCATGATGTTATAAAATCCAGCAGAGATGTTTTTTTTGAGGATTTGTAGCAAGATTATTTTATCAAGTTTTTTGGTAATGATAGCAAATATTTAAGGTTGAATTTTTAAGGGGAGCTCTCCAACGAATGGATTCAAGTTGAATCTTCAGTGTGCGATTTAGAAAATTGAATTAAAAATGGGCACCCTTTTTTAGTGGACGTTCAGTCTAAGATGACTATTTAATGAGCATCAAAGCATAGTCGTCTAAATTGATGTTCAGCTTCAGTCTATTCTAGCAAATATAATTAAAAAGTGATGTTAGATGTTGGTGTATGGGCATGATTGTTCGGTTCTTTTTTACCTTAACTTCAACCTTGAATGTTTAACGTTTTGTATATTTTGCATTGATATCAATATATTCTGATATGGTGTTTTGTTCATGTGTATGTCAATTTTCAAAATGGCTTAGTGTAAAAATAAACTCTAAATAATTACCTAAATCATTTCTTGCACCATACGAATCTAACTATGTTATTAGATTGTTGATATGTATTTTTGTTGTGAATTGTAATGTTATAACCATGATTTTATAACCTTATTAAACTTCTTTTAATTAATAGCGAATGATAAGAAAATTGTTTTTAAAATTTGTTTATGAAAATAAATATTTTAAACAAATGTTGATGGTATGATCAAAAATTGTTTTATCGATAAATAATTTTTTATTCATTATAAATCGTTTTGACATTTTTATGCGTGTATAAATAATTTTCATAATAGTTAATAAAAATAATTTGCACTAGATCACTTTCGACGAGTCTTCCTTGGCCAGCTAAAAAGACGAGGGGAAGGGGTAGGCTACACATTCATAATTTTAGCAATGTTAAACCATCGAATTTTATCAGTTATTAACTTTGAAAGCATTTAAAATCTTCGTTGCTTAATATGGTGGTAATTATTATATCAGTTGCCTGTAAATTAGGAGTCGGAAATTATCATTTAGGATTACATTACGTTTTGAAATTTATTTGTGTAGTATATCCTTACATTCTTATGTTTGTGAGTGATGGTAATTTATTGGGTTAAACTATTTTTGTAACCACCATTAACCACTAATGTTCATTTAAGAATATAAGAAAGGAAAAGCATAATTCCAAGCTATTCATGATGATTGTTAAGTAAAACCTTCATGTAGGCAAATGTAATCATGTTAAAAACCAAAACTAAGACTATACCCTTAAGGCTTTGGATTAAAGTATTTAACTGTGCATTATGTAATAAAATACAGCAGTGGGGTTTCTTTTTAAGGATTTGTTATAAGATTATTTAAACGACGGATTCGGGTTGAATCTTTAGCGTGCAATTTAGAAAATTGACTGAAAATGGGTGCTTCTTTTGGCGAGCGTTCAGTCTTATGTGTTCATCTTAGGTGTTCATTTGTTGAACGTCAAGCTTTTATTTATTGAACGTTTTAGCTTAGTCATTTAATAACATAACATTTAACTTCGTTTTATTTTAGCAAATATAAATTAAATCTAATGCTAAACGTCGACATAATATTTTAATGGCGTTTGGTTGTTTGGTTTATTTCACTTAACGTTGAATGTTCTGCTTTGCATATTCAGCATTGATATTTGAAATGATGTTTTGTTCATGCATATTTTAATTTTCAAAATGACTTGGTGTTAAAATAAACTCCCGAGTCATTACACAAGTTATTTTTGCACCTTACGAATGTAACTTTGCTATTAGACTGTTGATATACATTCTTGTAGCAAATTATAACTTTGAACATTTAGTCTTTGAATATCAAAACTTCTAGAATATGATTAAGCGTTATAAATCTTATTTTATAACTTTATTAAACTTCTTTTAATTAATGGCTAAGGATAAGGGTAAGAAACTAGTTTTTAAAATTTGTTTATAAAAATAAATATTTTGAAGAAATATTTATAATGCGATTAAAAATTATTTTATCGATAAACCATTTTTATTTAATATAAGTTGTTTAAAAAATTTTATACGGGTGTAAATAACTTGGAAAATAATTAATAGATAATAAAAATAATTTGCATTAAATCATCTTGGTGAGTCTTAAGCTGCACGTTTATAACTTTAGCAAAATTGAAATATACTTTTCTTTTCCATTCTCTTTATAAATTTTCTAAAACCAAAACAATTCAAATCAAATTAAAACCAACACACCCTTTATAAGCCTACAACATAATAAACCCTAACAACATAAAGCTTGATGGTTCGAAGTATCCAGTCAAAACCAAGTAAGGCCGCGAACTTAGGCATAGATTGAAAGCCAAATGAAGTTGGGGTAGGATGTTTTGGTGTTTGCAAGGTTGTGGTAGGAAGTTGAAGCTTGTATTTGGTTGTTTGTCGGTTGAAGAATGAGGTAGCTTACCATTTGAATGAGTATGAAGTGCCAGTATTGTTGTTTAAACTATATTAAAATTGCTTGAAATTATATTGTATTGATTGATTTTGATTCCTGTCTTTGAAAGCAGCCGACATATGCAAATGATGTAGAAGGATTTGTATGATTTTTATAATTTGTTGCATAGCCTTGAATTTTATTCGATTTGGATTAAATCGAACTTGAGTTTGAATGTCCTTGCAGAAGCACTTAGAAAATGCCTTGTGTTCGGCATTTTTTATAAAATTTTGTACAGAGATCCTTAAGGGTTTCTTGCTGTGCTTGTGAAGTGTGTGTGTGTATAGTTACTGTAAGAAGGTTGGATGCTAAAAAGATTGTTAGCATATTGAAACCAAAACTTTTTATATGAAACTTCTCCCGTTCACAAGTCATTCGTATCATTTTGATGTATCATTTTTAAAACACCGTAGTATCTTCGAACCTATTTTGCAACATAGTAGTTTCTATTTGAGACTTTAAAATGTTTTGATATGACTTTAAATTTATATATTTTTAATTTTATTATCGGTCTTTTCTAGCTTATATTAGGTTATTTTAAAAGTGATTTGGAATTTGTATGTATTTTATTATTTGATTATGAATTATTAAAGTAAAAAGTTTATTTTTAACTACATTAGACAAACATTTTCAAGTTATTAATTATACTATAAATTAGATATTTTTAAGTAATATTTTAAATAAATGTTTTAAACTGTATTATAAGTATTTTAAACTATATGTTATGTATATATAGGTTTAGAAAATTAGTTAATTATTTTATTGAAGTTTATTGTTAATTATGCAAATTCAATTCCATAGGCAATCGGTTTTAGAGTTCGATAGTTGACTATCGAACTTGATCAAATATAACTTTGAAAGTACCTAAAAGCTTCATGATTACATATGATTTGAGAGCACCGAGAAGGAGCATTGGTGTAATATCCTGTAAAAATTAATAAAAAATATTAATTAAATTGTAACGACTCGGAAAATTTTAACAATTTTAATTGATTCTATAACGTATTTAATTGAATATTTGTGAAATCTTATAATAATTGAATTTTTAAATAAAATGTTTATATATTTAGAATACGTATATTTAAATATAGCAGATTGTAAATTTTCAAATAATTTTATGGAAGTTTATTTAATTGAGAAAACGTGCTATCCAATTCAAGCTATTAATTGCTTTAATTGATTTCTGAATCAGTGCGTAACAGTTTCAAGCTATTATTCCTTGTAGTTTCGTGCACTGACTTTACCTTTCCCACTACCCATAATTTTCTCTATACGTTTCTTTTGCAATTGAAGTGTATATTTATATTTATGGTGGTGCGTTTATTCTGGTCTCTCTTTATTTTTGTTTTTAACGCTTGAAAGAATCTCAAATCATCAAGCTAGTAGCATCCGTTCCTTCCCTCTCTTTCATAAGGCTTATAATATATAAACCACTTGCTTATAGATCTGAACACAACTTTGTCATCAAATTTAATGTGCCTTCCTCTCCCTATTATTTCGGTTCCAACCTTCCTAGTGAATGGCTTTAATAATTTTTGGCTAAATCATAGCTACGGACTTTTCAAATTTCTTTCATTTTTTTATTTTTTCCAATTCCTTCATTTGCTTCAAAATTTTTGAACGTGCCTAATCATCTCAGCATCTTCTTTTCTCTCTATAGGCTATTCGTTGCCCTCAAATTAATATTAAAAGAGGAGAGAGCTTTGTAAATATTATATAAAGTCATATAGCACGTTCACATATCAGATGCAGATCTACCTTTATATTTAAGAAACTAGCATTTTCTCTATTGCCTGAAGAATGCCCTTCGCCATGTCATGTTGCTTGAATCACGCATGCATTCTTCCTTTAAAAATCGCATGTTCTCATCTCCCCTCCATCTTTTCTTATTTCTTCCAAACCTGAGCATGAGCTCTCTCTTTTCCTTGGCCTGCCTCCTCCCCATGGCTGCATGCATTAGTTGGCAAAACATTTCCTCTCTGGTTTTTAAAAGTAAGTACGCATTTTATTTGATATAAGTCTATTTTATATATTAAGAACAGTATAGATTGTGCATAAGTTTTGTTTTATATGTTTACTGCAACTGTGTGGATTTTGAATTCCCTAACAGTTGAACTTTAAAAATAATAGTATATTTCATAATAGTATATATATGATAATTGTTATATTTATAAACGTGTACATAAATATTTAACTACTGTTCATATATAAAGGTTAGTATATATTTATACCGTATTATGTATATTATTTTAAGATTTTACGGTATATAGTTTTTGACTTTTGTTAGCATATAGTTATCGTGCGGCTTTTAGATACGTATGTTTTACTAACTAGTTGATAAGTTAAATATATATATATATATATATATATATATATATATACGCGTTTTATTTTACTATTGATATCTTACGGTATATATGGTATAAGTTTGGCAGCCTTCTATTAATATACGTATTTTTATATATTTTATATATTTGGTTATAACAGTTTCAACTATGATAAAATATGTTATTTTATTAGCTTTCATATGTTAGATATATAAAATATAGTATTTCAATTTTCGTTACTGTTTTGGTATATATATTATATAAAATTGGTGGGTACAAGTTTGATAGGTCAATTTATAATATATATATTTTTATGATTGTTTTAGTATTTTAGAGTCTACCGTACTATATTTTATTTTATTTTCAACAATTTACATAAGTTATATTTAAAATGTAGGTATATATATAAAATTTTCTATGGTAGTTTTACAGTATAAGTTATATCAATATTTTATAATTTCAACAGTATATGCTTTCAAAAGTTTATTTCATGTCAGCCTTAAGGTTCTTTGCACTGACTGATATACGTTGGATTTTTTTTTTTAAGGGATGTGTATTTTGATTTCAAGTATAGTCATATGTATAGTCATATACAAATTGGTAGAGGAAATGTTATATAGTATATATATGGTTATATTAATATAGTCGGTCTGCACACCTATGTATATATATTAACCGAGGTATGCATATTTGGTTGCATATTTTATAAACTGTGTCTGCATATGTTGGCTAGTTGTATATAAGCTCACTGATCCTATTTATCTTCATTGATCCAATTCTGATTTGAATTCGTCTATTCCTATTATCAGCTTTGATCGTTGAACCGTGTCCATCTAGCTTTGTTTTGGAATTCGGATCTGGATTTCATAACTCACTTCTTTTTCTCTGGCCTCGAAAGGTGAGAAATCACTCACGATTAACGTTCTTTTATTTACTAAATTTGATTTCAATTGAGACGACAATTGAAATATGAGGCTGTAGTTATTTAAATTGTTATATATGCTATTATCTGTAACTATTCACCTATGGGATATGACACCATATCCTATTGTTTGTATATTTACTTTGATGATATATGCCTGTTGTTATTATTATTTACATATCTGTTATCACTCTGCAAGTTCCCTGTTAGTATAGAAATCACTATGGATTGAAATGATACATACCCGAACAGACTTTAGAATAGGAGAAAATCGTTATGGGTTGAAATGATAAACCAAAGCGATTTTCATTTAATTGAATTGGGATTACGGGTTGAAATGCTATCCACCCGTATACATTTAGTGTACGGACTGAAATGATAAATATCCGTAACACTTGACCATATGATAAGAAATATATACAGACATCGTTGGTCCATATATATAAATATTTTGAAATTTAATTCATTGTTTTGGAAAGAAATATATGGTCTTATTAAATGTTAATCCTTAAATTTTTTTATATATAAAGGGTAATGATATATAGATTTAATAATATTTAATTTAGTCAAAATTTGATTTAATACATAAATTATGATAAATATTTATGTAAGTTTTATTCCAAAAAGTATTCTGCAATTTACTAAGATTGGGAGATAAATGTGGGTTTATCTAAATGGTATTTAAATAAGGATTTATTCAATTAAATCAATTTGAAATTATTGAATGGGAAATTTAAGGGTATGATTTTGTAACTGGATTTTTATTTAAGTGATTTAATGAATATTTCACGTTTAAATAAATTAAAGAAAATATTGAGTAAAATGTAATTTAAGGTTACTTAAATGATATTGTATCTAATGAGGGATTAATTTAAGACTAGATAATAATGAGGTTAAATCGAGATCTATATGGAACTATTAAATTGAACATTTAATTAAATATTAAAGCTTTGAACTATATTGGGATTTAAATGGTTTATTTTGAGATTCGGATATGTATTTGAAATCAGTATAGTTGAACTTATTATTTAGGAACTAAATTGATTAAAAAGTTAGTTTGAAACGTTGAATACTTAAAGTTTTGAAATATATTGAATATAAAGGGTATTTTGTGATTTCAAATCCAAATTTGAGATCGATAAAATTGAAGTGGTTATTTTAGAAATTGAGTTGAATTTAATTAATAAATTGAGATTGAAATAGATTTAAATGGGATGGTCGGGTTGATGTTAAACGATTTGTTAAGTTGAGGGAATTGAAATTACTTTACTGTACAAATTATTTAATACATAAAAATACTATTTGGGAAGTATAGAGATATTTGAAGTGAAAATGATATTTGGTTTTGAAGTATAAATTAAGTTGAAAAGACTACAGTGTTATAGTGTATATTTCTATCTTTTAGATAGTTCCATGGACCCTTAGAGGATGGTTATCCCAATCATCCTCTAAGTTAATTATATTTCAGTTGATATTTCACTTGAGTTAGATTTATAGATATAAGAATGTTAATCCTGACTCGAGTGTTTTGTGTTTTTCTTTACGCTCGGGTCAGACTGAGAGATACAGTATTTGAGACTCACCTTGGAAGTTGGAGTTTTGCTTGAAGATCCAGCTATCTATCCCTTCAGTCATCCAGTTGATTGGTTCAGAGAAGCCATCTGTTGCATTGGAGACTTCATGGCATTTGAACAATTCGGTTGTATTTTATCTCTAACTCTGAGGTATATAGTAGCTTTATGAACTACTATTCTTTATCTATTCCGCTGCATTGTATTACTTTGTGTAAGTGACCTATGATTGATTTATTTATTGTATATTTTAAGTTTTGCCCAATTTTATTAACAATTCGGTATTTTAAATTATTCAAGTCGGGCATGTACGGTTTTATTGTCGATTTGAATGGTCCAAAATAGCGGGCTGTTACAGTTGGTATCAGAGCTTTGGCTCTAGGCAAAACTTAGCATATATGGTAAATTTATTTACAGAATCACTTTCGCTCGAGTTGAATCTCTTCCTTTTGACTCGATTTCCTTTGAATTTTGGAATGTCCCTCAGTTCCGAAATTCATTCTGTCTCTCCCTATTTATATTCGTTTGGTTCTGGAGTATCCCACAACTGCACTGAATGTTTTGTAAAGGGGGTGAAAACTCCTTTACAATGGGCGTTGATTCATCGAAGATTTCTGTATCCTCGGTTTACGATGCTGCTATATCTTGGTATGCCGAATTCTATCTCTAGCAATCGAATGTCGATTTGCTTTAGAATTCCGCATCAATTATATTCCTGAAGTCACGGTTGACCCGGTTAAGGTCACCCGAGATTTATAGAAGTATATCCATCTTCTATTTTGTAATTTGATTTTCTCAACTTTGTTTGAGCCTATCTTCGAATCAGGATTCTATTGATTAGAGTTCCTCTAAATTAAATCTTTATCTTTGTTTCGAAATCCATTCTTGAATTATCCTTTGAAAATCGGGTTTGTTGTATTTTAAAATTGTTTTATACGAAATTATTATTTTGATAATTATGATTTTATTCTATATATAAAAGTGAAAATGTTTTCGATAAGGATTATATACCTATATATAAAACGAATAAGAAATGTTATTCTATATATAAAAGTTTTAAAAGGATTGGAAATTTTGAAAATTTATAAGAAAGTGATTTATATAAAAAGGATTTATAACTGAAGGGTTAAATTTGAAATTCGAGAATTGAATTCATATATTTTGAAATCGGTTTTAAGATTTTGGGAAAATATATAAAAATAATACGATTTAAAAGTATTTTTCCGAGTAAGAAATGTTTCAAATGGGTTCAAATGAATTCCAATAATTTTGAAGAAATTTCAAAGAAGTTTTCAAGAAAATATAAGTCCAGAACTCACTTATGTCGCTGGAGAATAATTTCGGTGATGAGTGCACGCATCATCGACATTGATTTTTGAGTTTCAGAGTGGGGGAGAGGCCACTTTAATAGCTTCGCTATGCGAGTGATTTTGTAAAACCGTTTTTGATTTCAAATTCCGAAGTATAATTTGATATTTTCAGAAGATATATGTATATATTTGAAACAATTTAAAGTGAGACCGGTGTTCAGTCCTCGAGTTTTCGATTTGACTAGTAATAACTCTATTTATAAAAAAAATTGATTTCCAACTCTTAGATTTGAAATTTGATTTCATCGACTATTTTGAAGGTTCGAGCACTTCCAAATCAAGGTTTAAAAGTTTTAAACTAAGAAATTTCGAAAAGTATAAAATTTTTGATAAAGCATATAAGTTTAGTTTTGAAGAGTATGACTTAAGTAAGTTTGAAACCGTTTGTTAAGTAAGTGAATATGACTATTTTTAATTATACTAATATGGAATTTAGTTTTGAAATGTTTTGGAAAAAAAATTAATTTCAAATAATAGTTTTCAGAAAGGTAAATTGGATATTTCTAATTGAAATAGATAGTTTAAAAGTTTTAAAGGGATGATTATAAATTTGGGAAATCATTTTGAGTATAATTGATTTTGAGAAAATATTTGGTTTTGAAATTAAATTGAAATTAAAAACCAGTACTTATATGGTGATTTTGGAAATGAATTTGTTTGACTTGAATTATTTTAATTTGGAAACTGGGATAATTTTCTAAACCTATTATTTTGGGAACTTTGAAATTTAGATACTTAATTTGGAAGAAAATTTGGTGTAATCCTATATGACTTTTAAACTGAATTGATATTGAAATGATTTGAAATTGAGAACCTTATATTGTTAAGCACTTGATTTGGGAGTGGTCGAACTTATATAAAATGGATTTGTATAAGTATGAAGTGATTTGAAATCTATTGATTTGAAAGTTACTCAATTTGGAAAGAGAATTTTTTTTTAAAATCGAAGTCTATATAAGTATGATTTGATATACTATTGATTTGGAAAGTATTCGATTTGAAAATGGAATCTTATATATATATATGGATTTTATATAAGTATGATATTTGAAAGTATTTGAAAAGGTACTATATGATATATATTTTCGAAGTAAAGATATGGAAAGTGCCTTCTGCTTGATATCCGCTTTGTGGCCACATCGTGGATTCATTCTATCGATATTATTCTCTCTGATTTTCGGTTTTCCGGATGTAATACTCGAGTGTTTCCCACCGTGGCGTAACCCATGGTTTTTTTTTCTCTCGTGACTGCATAGCGCAACTGCCTGGCTGAGTCTTTCCTAGGGGTGCGGATTGTTTCCTGGGGGATCCAGGCGTAACCCTTGTGTATCTTGCAATCTATGTAGGTCGCGAATAGTAGCGCAAGTGCCTGGCTGAGTCTTGCCTAGCGGTACGGATTGTTTCTTGGGGGATCCAGGCGTAACCATTGTGTATCCTGCACCCTACTAGTCATCATGGCGTAACTCGCAGGGCTGAGAAAGCTTACGGATATGGATTGTTTCCTGGGGGACCCAGGCGTAACCATTGTGTATCTGCGAACCATGATCGGACAAAGGTTTTGGTTTGGTTGTTTTGTTTGGATTGTACTTTCCATATCTGTTTTTAAGGGTTTTTAAGTATTTTGATTGGTTGTTGAAACAGGTCTACTAAGTACTTGAAGAACTCTAGCTTTGCGCCTGATCAACGCATGGCCAGAGTCTGCAAGAACGAGGATAAACTTGTTAAAACATTGAGTTATAAAAGTATTTTCAAAAGAAAAATGGTTTCGATATAAAAGTATTTTATTTATAAAGGTATTTTATTATAAAAGTATTTTCAACAAAGAAATTTTGTATTAATATTTGAAATTTAAACTCTTATGGTTTGAAATAAATTATTCTTGCCCGATTCTATTCTTTTGAATCTACCTCATCTGCTCAGCTTTATTTTTCACCTATATTCCGTTTTCGGAATCTACCTTCCTTTCCTTTTTGAATAAATCTTTTAAATATTGCTTATTTGTATACTACATTGTTTTATATAAATTTTAGTGTTATAAATATTTTTGAAGTTATAAATTAAATAAAACATCTTTAAAGAAAATGATTATTAATTTATTGATAATATTTGAAAGGTATCTTGAGAAAAATTAAAATTTTCATAAATTTTGGATTTAATATTTTCAATAGTCTTTGTAAATAGAAGTAATAATGTAAATAATTGTTTGCAAAGGAGTTTGAGAAGTATTAAATATTAAAGAAAATTTAATTTCAAATGAAATTTTCAAATAAATATTTTAAATAAAATTTATATAGTTTTAAAATTTATTGTTTATCTTGGCTTTCAATCTATTTTTTTTTCTGGTTGTTTTATTCTCCTACCTCCTTCCTTTTCAGGGACGAAAAGTTTTGAGTGGGGGAGAGTGTAACGACCCGGAAAATTTTAACAATTTTAATTGATTCTATAACGTATTTAATTGGATATTTGTGAAATCTTATAATAATTGAATTTTTAAATAAAATGTTTATATATTTAGAATATGTATATTTAAATATAGCAGATTGTAAATTTTCAAATAATTTTATGGAAGTTTATTTAATTGAGAAAACGTGCTGTCCAATTCAAGCTATTAATTGCCTTAATTGATTTCTGAATCAGTGCGTAACGGTTTCTTTTTACTACCGTTAAAGATTTCTATTGCTTAATACTTTTCCAATTCAGGCAGACTTTTCCATTCGTAACCATTAATAAATTTGAGATCATCGACCTTGCTTTTATTATTCCTTGTAGTTTCGTGCACTGACTTTACCTTTCCCACTACCCATAATTTTCTCTATACGTTTCTTTTGCAATTGAAGCGTATATTTATATTTATGGTGGTGCGTTTATTCTGGTCTCTCTTTATTTTTGTTTTCAACGCTTGAAAGAATCTCAAATCATCAAGCTAGTAGCATCCGTTCCTTCCCTCGCTTTCATAAGGCTTATAATATATAAACCACTTGCTTATAGATCCGAACACAACTTTGTCATCAAATTTAATGTGCCTTCCTCTCCCTATTATTTCGGTTCCAACCTTCCTAGTGAATGGCTTTAATAATTTTGGCTAAATCATAGCTACGGACTTTTCAAATTTCTTTCATTTTTTTTTCCAATTCCTTCATTTGCTTCAAAATTTTTGAACGTGCCTAATCATCTCAGCATGTATATATAATGTAAGCCTACCTTTCCTTGGAAAGCTATTGCTCACAAAATTTCCTGATTTCTTTCCTTTTATCCATTTTTATATCCTTGACTTTCAAAACTCATTATGTGTTGTACAAACAAACAAAAATTTATTGCCTTAAGTGTATAGCTAAATCAACTATTGACCGTTACAATTACTTTTATTTTTATATTCATTTCAATTTATTACTTAAATAACTTTTGATGAATTAATGGACAGCTTTACGTTTCTTTTGCTTTTGAAAACTTTATATTTATAGTGTACGTTTCTTTTGCATTTCAAAAATTTGAAACATGCTGCCCCATTTAAGCCATTAATTGTTTTAATTATTTTTCTTAATCAACATATAAACGTTTCTTTTTATTATTCCAGGATTTACATCCATATTTTAATCTCTGCTGTTCCATTTATTTCATTTGAAATCTAAATTTATTTACCATTCATTTATACGCCTCTTTCTCTTCGCTCTTTTACCTCTTCGTTTCCGTGTTTCTAGGAATATATATATATATATATATATAGTATAGCATAGATTGCATCTTTTTTTCTCTCTGTAGGCTATTCGTTGCCCTCAAATTAATATTAAAAGAGGAGAGAGCTTTGTAAATATTATATAAAGTCATATAGCACGTTCACATATCAGATGCAGACCTACCTTTATATTTAAGAAACTAGCATTTTCTCTATTGCATGAAGAATGCCCTTCGCCATGTCATGTTGCTTGAATCACGCATGCATTCTTCCTTTAAAAATCGCCTGTTCTCATCTCCCCTCCATCTTTTCTTATTTCTTCCAAACCTGAGCATGAGCTCTCTCTTTTCCTTGACCTGCCTCCTCCCCATGGCTGCATGCATTAGTTGGCAAAACATTTCCTCTCTGGTTTTTAAAAGTAAGTACGCATTTTATTTGATATAAGTCTATTTTATATATTAAGAACAGTATAGATTGTGCATAAGTTTTTTTTATATGTTTACTACAACTGTGTGGATTTTGAATTCCCTAACAGTTGAACTTTAAAAATAATAATATATTTCATAATAGTATATATATGATAATTGTTATATTTATAAACGTGTGTATAAATATTTAACTTTTGTTCATATATAAAGGTTAGTATATATTTATACCGTATTATGTATATTATTTTAAGATTTTACGGTATATAGTTTTTGACTTTTGTTAGCATATAGTTATCGTACGGCTTTTAGATACGTATGTTTTACTAACTAGTTGATAAGTTAAATATATATATATATATATACACGTTTTATTTTACTATTGATAGCTTACGGTATATATGGTATAAGTTTGGCAGCCTTCTATTAATATACGTATTTTTATATGTTTTATATATTTGGTTATAACAGTTTCAACTATAATAAAATATGTTATTTTATTAGCTTTCATATGTTAGATATATAAAATATAGTATTTCAATTTTCGTTACTGTTTTGGTATATATATTATATAAAATTGGTGGGTACAAGTTTGATAGGTCAATTTATAATATATATATTTTTATGATTGTTTTAGTATTTTAGAGTCTACCGTGCTATATTTTATTTTATTTTCAACAATTTACATAAGTTATATTTAAAATGTAGGTATATATATAAAATTTTCTATGGTAGTTTTACAGTATAAGTTATATCAATATTTTATAATCTCAACAGTATATGCTTTCAAAAGTTTATTTCATGTCAGCCTTAAGGTTCTTTGCACTGACTGATATACGTTGGATTTTTTTTTTAAGGGATGTGTATTTTGATTTCAAGTATAGTCATATGTATAGTCATACACAAATTGGTAGAGGAAATGTTATATAGTATATATATGGTTATATTAATATAGTCGGTCTGCACACCTATGTATATATATTAACCGAGGTATGCATATTTTGTTGCATATTTTATAAACTGTGTCTGCATATGTTGGCTAGTTGTATATAAGCTCACTTATCCTATTTATCTTCCTTGATCCAATTCTGATTTGAATTCGTCTATTCCTATTATCAGCTTTGATCATTGAACCGTGTCCATCTAGCTTTGTTTTGGAATTCGAATCTAGATTTCATAACTCACTTCTTTTTCTCTGGCCTCGAAAGGTGAGAAATCACTCACGATTAACGTTCTTTTATTTACTAAATTTGATTTCAATTGAGACGACAATTGAAATATGAGGCTGTAGTTATTTAAATTGTTATATATGCTATTATCTGTAACTATTCACTTATGGGATATGACACCATATCCTATTGTTTGTATATTTATTTTGATGATATATGCCTGTTGTTATTATTTACATATCTGTTATCACTCTGCAAGTTCCCTATTAGTATAGAAATCACTATGGGTTGAAATGATACATACCCGAACAGACTTTAGAATAGGAGAAAATCGTTATGGGTTGAAATGATAAACCCAAGCGATTTTCGTTTAATTGAATTGGGATTACGGGTTGAAATGCTATCCACCCGTATACATTTTGTGTATGGATTGAAATGATAAATATCCGTAACACTTGACCATATGATAAGAAATATATACAGACATCGTTGGTCCATATATATAAATATTTTGAAATTTAATTCATTGTTTTGGAAAGAAATATATGGTCTTATTAAATGTTAATCCTTAAATTTTTTTATATATAAGGGTAATGATATATAGATTTAATAATATTTAATTTAGTCAAAATTTGATTTAATACATAAATTATGATAAATATTTATGTAAGTTTTATTCCAAAAAGTATTCTGCAATTTACTAAGATTGGGAGATAAATGTGGGTTTATCTAAATGGTATTTAAATAAGGATTTATTCAATTAAATCAATTTGAAATTATTGAATGAGAAATTTAAGGGTATGATTTTGTAACTGGATTTTTATTTAAGTGATTTAATGAATATTTCACGTTTAAATAAATTAAAGAAAATATTGAGTAAAATGTAATTTAAGGTTACCTAAATGATATTGTATCTAATGAGGGATTAATTTAAGACTAGATAATAATGAGGTTAAATCGAGATCTATATGGAACTATTAAATTGAACATTTAATTAAATATTAAAGCTTTGAACTATATTGGGATTTAAATGGTTTCTTTTCTCTCTGTAGGCTATTCGTTGCCCTCAAATTAATATTAAAAGAGGAGAGAGCTTTGTAAATATTATATAAAGTCATATAGCACGTTCACATATCAGATGCAGACCTTCCTTTATATTTAAGAAACTAGCATTTTCTCTATTGCCTGAAGAATGCCCTTCGCCATGTCATGTTGCTTGAATCACGCATGCATTCTTCCTTTAAAAATCGCATGTTCTCATCTCCCCTCCATCTTTTCTTATTTCTTCCAAACCTGAGCATGAGCTCTCTCTTTTCCTTGGCCTGCCTCCTCCCCATGGCTGCATGCATTAGTTGGCAAAACATTTCCTCCCTGGTTTTTAAAAGTAAGTACGCATTTTATTTGATATAAGTCTATTTTATATATTAAGAACAGTATAGATTGTGCATAAGTTTTGTTTTATATGTTTACTGCAACTGTGTGGATTTTGAATTCCCTAACAGTTGAACTTTAAAAATAATAGTATATTTCATAATACTATATATATGATAATTGTTATATTTATAAACGTGTATATAAATATTTAACTTCTGTTCATATATAAAGGTTAGTATATATTTATACCGTATTATGTATATTATTTTAAGATTTTATGGTATATAGTTTTTGACTTTTGTTAGCATATAGCTATCGTGCGGCTTTTAGATACGTATGTTTTACTAACTAGTTGATAAGTTAAATATATATATATATATATATATACGCGTTTTATTTTACTATTGATAGCTTACGGTATATATGGTATAAGTTTGGCAGCCTTCTATTAATATACGTATTTTTATATATTTTATATATTTGGTTATAACAGTTTCAACTATAATAAAATATGTTATTTTATTAGCTTTCATATGTTAGATATATAAAACATAGTATTTCAATTTTCGTTACTGTTTTGGTATATATATTATATAAAATTGGTGGGTACAAGTTTGATAGGTCAATTTATAATGTATATATTTTTATGATTGTTTTAGTATTTTAGAGTCTACCGTACTATATTTTATTTTATTTTCAACAATTTACATAAGTTATATTTAAAATGTAGGTATATATATAAAATTTTCTATGGTAGTTTTACAGTATAAGTTATATCAATATTTTATAATTTCAACAGTATATGCTTTCAAAAGTTTATTTCATGTCAGCTTTAAGGTTGTTTGCACTGACTGATATACGTTGGATTTTTTTTTTAAGGGATGTGTATTTTGATTTCAAGTATAGTCATATGTATAGTCATATACAAATTGGTAGAGGAAATGTTATATAGTATATATATGGTTATATTAATATAGTCGGTCTGCACACCTATGTATATATATTAACCAAGGTATGCATATTTTGTTGCATATTTTATAAACTGTGTCTGCATATGTTGGCTAGTTGTATATAAGCTCACTTATCCTATTTATCTTCCTTGATCCAATTCTGATTTGAATTCGTCTATTCCTATTATCAACTTTGATCGTTGAACCGTGTCCATCTAGCTTTGTTTTGGAATTCGGATCTGGATTTCATAACTCACTTCTTTTTCTCTGGCCTCGAAAGGTGAGAAATCACTCACGATTAACGTTCTTTTATTTACTAAATTTGATTTCAATTGAGACGACAATTTAAATATGAGGCTGTAGTTATTTTAATTGTTATATATGCTATTATCTGTAACTATTCACTTATGGGATATGACACCATATCCTATTGTTTGTATATTAATTTGATGATATATGCCTGTTGTTATTATTATTTACATATCTGTTATCACTCTGCAAGTTCCCTGTTAGTATAGAAATCACTATGGGTTGAAATGATACATACCCGAACAGACTTTAGAATAGGAGAAAATCGTTATGGGTTGAAATGATAAACCAAAGCGATTTTCATTTAATTGAATTGGGATTACGGGTTGAAATGCTATCCACCCGTATACATTTAGTGTACGGATTGAAATGATAAATATCCGTAACACTTGACCATATGATAAGAAATATATACAGACATCGTTGGTCCATATATATAAATATTTTGAAATTTAATTCATTGTTTTGGAAAGAAATATATGGTCTTATTAAATGTTAATCCTTAAAATTTTTTTATATATAAAGGGTAATGATATATAGATTTAATAATATTTAATTTAGTCAAAATTTGATTTAATACATAAATTATGATAAATATTTATGTAAGTTTTATTCCAAAAAGTATTCTGCAATTTACTAAGATTGGGAGATAAATGTGGGTTTATCTAAATGGTATTTAAATAAGGATTTATTCAATTAAATCAATTTGAAATTATTGAATGGGAAATTTAAGGGTATGATTTTGTAACTGGATTTTTATTTAAGTGCACGTTTAAATAAATTAAAGAAAATATTGAGTAAATTGTAATTTAAGGTTACTTAAATGATATTGTATCTAATGAGGGATTAATTTAAGACTAGATAATAATGAGGTTAAATCGAGATCTATATGGAACTATTAAATTGAACATTTAATTAAATATTAAAGCTTTGAACTATATTGGGATTTAAATGGTTTATTTTGAGATTCGGATATGTATTTGAAATCATTATAGTTGAATTTATTATTTAGAAACTAAATTGATTAAAAAGTTAGTTTGAAACGTTGAATACTTAAAGTTTTGAAATATATTGAATATAAAGGGTATTTTGTGATTTCAAACCCGAATTTGAGATCGATAAAATTGAAGTGGTTATTTTAGAAATTGAGTTGAATTTAAACTAATAAATTGAGATTGAAATAGATTTAAATGGGATGGTCGGGTTGATGTTAAATGATTTGTTAAGTTGAGGGAATTGAATTTACTTTACTGTACAAATTATTTAATACATAAAAATACTATTTGGGAAGTATAGAGATATTTGAAGTGAAAATGATATTTGGTTTTGAAGTATAAATTAAATTGAAAAGACTACAGTGTTATAGTGTATATTTCTATCTTTTAGATAGTTCCATGGACCCTTAGAGGATGGTTATCCCAAACATCCTCTAAGTTAATTATATTTCAGTTGATATTTCACTTGAGTTAGATTTATAGATATAAGAATGTTAATCCTGACTCGAGTGTTTTGTGTTTTGCTTTACGCTCGGGTCAGACTGAGAGATACAGCATTTGAGACTCACCTTGGAAGTTGGAGCTTTGCTTGAAGATCTAGCTATCTATCTCTTCAGTCATCCAGTTGATTGGTTCAGAGAAGCCATCTGTTGCATTGGAGACTTCATGGCATTTGAACAATTCGGTTGCATTTTATCTCTAACTCTGAGGTATATAGTAGCTTCATGAACTACTATTCTTTATCTATTCCTGTCACGACCCGAAATCGATGTCCGATAAACAACATCAAATTCGTATCGCGGGAGCTTGCAACACCATTAAATGATAAATACACAGCGGAAAAAAAAGATGATATCACTGATATAACATGAATACAATATCTGATACATCAATATGATACAATGATAATCATCAACATCAGAGAATATACAACATAGAATACAGCGGAATATAACACGAAATGAGATAAGTCTTCACAGATCCAATACTGCAACTCTGATCCAAAAGCTCCAAAAACAGAGCTCCAAGAACTCCTAGCTCGATCCACCATCAAGATTGCACCATGAAAAGCAAGTCCGGTGTGATCCAGAGACTGAACTAGCTCCAGATAATCTACTGAACCTAACTATCTGAAAAATAAACTCTAGACTGCCCGTGTGGAAAATTGTGGGCACCCAGAGTTTAGGAAAGGAACAATAAACTCCAGGTCAGTCGTGGGACTGGTATGAGCAAACAAAAACATTTGGTCTTTTAAAAACAATCAAAGATTTAAATTTCTAAATCGCAATGCTTTTGGAAAATGAAACTACCATAAGACCTCCCGCCACACACACAATGCAAACGCAGAATTGGAGGAGATTTCTTCTTATGATAGTCAAACATGCTTGATACACAAATTTCTTTGATATTATTATTATAAGTGCACAGTGCAAAAAACATTTCGAAAGTAGAATATAAATCTTAGCCAGCATAGACATTTCAAACTATGCCTACTATAGCTACCATGCTCAATAGCGGGTTACCGCCACATTCCATGGCAGGTTATACAACTAAAACCGTACAAGGCGCGCATTGTTTCTTTGGATTTTTCCAACAAATGGTCAGGCCAAGGAACTTCCTATTGCCACATGGGAACGCCTCTGGCGGGACGTCCCGAGAACCAAACCATTCTCTGCCAAACAAGGCCGGGAACCCCTTTTCCCAAGGGATATTATAAACCCTCAAATATGCCACCCCCGGTCCTTTGGGACCTTTAAACGAGGTACCTCTAATCCAACATCACACATAAATAAATACAGTGTGTCCACATGAGTAAGTATCTGGGCTCCATACCATGATACTACCCTTTTCCAGAAGGAATGGTCATACCCTAGGGGAGCTAGCCCTGAAACCTTGCCGCACGATTCCTGTTTCGACCATTGCCGATTTGTGAGGCTCGACGAAGTCTCGTCCACAAAGCTACGCTTTGGTACAAAGCCATGCTTTGGGTCAACAAATGATCAAAGTAATGATCACAAAGATAAATGATCAAACAAATGATCCTATCACAAATGATCAAACAATGATCATTACACAGCAACACTTAGCATGTCACATTACCAAATCGGGAATATATCGCTGATAACCTTCAACTACATAACCTCTGAGCTCGTACGTCTCAGAGAAGGGTGTAAAGCTGAGAGAATAAATTCTCCGCCACCAACAGAAATGCATTTGAAAGAAATCTGCTTTATATCTCAAAATGTAATGTCAGACACACAATCCATACAAGTCTGTTCCGGGTTCGAACAGAACCGAAGGCACTTCCAAAGAAGTCCTTGCAATCCGGATAATCCCTAATCACGTCCGGATTTCCCATCACATATGGAGTCTCTATACCGAGGACCAGTCGATGCAAAGACATTCGACAAGAAACCCTTTCGTTTTCAAAAGTATCCGGTCTTCACCACCGGTCTTCAAATGCTATCCATAACGACGTATCACAAATTCGGAATGGGATATATGACACAAAGGTCCTCTCCCGGCTAAACCGAATAGTGAGCGTAATATTTAAAAACATATGGATATGGGATTTCAATTAAGTCACAACTTAAAACCCAAAATTATCTTTCGAATGGTTTACACAAATTACCATTTTAAATCTTTTAAACAAAAAGATTTATTTCACAAAATTCATCCAATTTCACAAAGATTCATTCCCAGATTTCAAAACAATTCCATTTCAGTTGGATTAACTCGTTTAAATTTTTAAATCAAAGATTTAACTCGCAGCTTTCAAATCGTTTCCAAATATTCCTCTACAACTTGGAAATTCAGTTCAAACTATAAATCATTTTTAACACAAATTGGAAGTTCATCTCTTACGTGAAAGCTTTTATTATTTGAAACAAATAGTTTTTGTTTTCAGAAAAATCCAATTTTATTTGCTCGAGTTAAAGCCCTTAAATTTAAATTCAAATTCCCAAAGTCAATACATTTAAAAATGGTTTAACCCATATATAACTGGTATAATATCTTTAAATCCTTAGTTTCAAATCATAGGATTTAGTTTCAAATTTTGAATTTAAATTTAAATCACATTATTTTAAACTTCATACTTTATCAAGTTATTGAAAATAAATTTCGTCTTTGAAATTCCATTTCAATAAAAAAACTTTCCACTTTAAACCGATTCCATTTCAACCCATTTGAATTTAAAAATTCAAATTCAAAACTATTTTCAAAAATCTGTGACTTAATCGATTTCCTCGTGAAATCCATATTTGTGTGTGTATGGTGTGGTCCAGGGTTTAACACAATAGTGCAACATTATTTCAATCATCACAGATCAAATACAACAATATATTCGATAAGCGATATGAATTATAACGCTTATCTTTCATACACGGATTCACAGATATATATATATATATATATATATATATCACAGATAATAAACTATATCACAGATCACAACACAAATCAGAATATAACACAAAGCATCACTTATCAGGGATATCAAACAATTCAACATCCAATATATCCAAATATCCATAAATAGGGTCAATTTAATTATCTGATTAATTTAAATCAGGTGGGTCATAAATCATGGTTAATTAACTTTAATTGATTTCAAAATCATTTGATTAATTATCCTTTAATCGTTTATTAATTAATCAATTTTGAATTATTTAACCACATATTGTACAAGTATCTCATTATTTAATTAATTAAGTGTTAACTGTTACTTAATTAATCCTAAATTGCTTAATTTCTTCTCCCTTAATTAATTAATCTTAAACCTCAATAAATGAATTTAAACCTTCAATTTCTTATTTAATTGATCCAAACATTAATTAATTAATTAATTAAGTTAATTATCCATTTTAAATTATCTTAAAAATTTAATGAATCCAAATCATTAAATTCTATTTATCTTTAAGTTAAAACATTTCTTACTTAATCAAAGTATTTAAAACAATTTTCTTTCATATTTACTTTAACACTTCATTTTAAATTTTAGATTTAAAATAAACTAATTTTAACAAGATTTAAACAGTTTCAAAAGCCTTTTTATTTTACAAGTTAAAGCATTATTTATTTTACACTACAAGTCAAGAGAATTTAGAGCCCAATTTCATTTAAATTCAAATCAATTTACAAATTTAGTTTATCATTTATATTATTTAAAACATTTAAATTTGAAGCTTTATTTAGGTCCAAACCAAATTCTCATTTAAACTTGAATTTATAATTAAACTTTGACTTGAACTCAGTTTAAAACCCCGATTGATAAATTTAAAATTCTGTTTGCAAATTCAGAAGCCAGGTTTAAATTCAAAAACCTGTAATACTCTTAACTTTAGCAAATTTAGTTCTTCCCAATCCCCCTTCTCCTCCTCACTCAAAATTCACTCTGCCCAGCAACTTCCGCGTGCACGTCGTGCGCGTGCACGCCGTCACCATCAGCCATCTCATCGCCGCGACAGTGCCATCGAGTCGCGCCTCATCCACTGATCCAAATCGCCTCCTCCCCGCTGACCCAAACCACCCCAGACCAAAAATCGCTCCACGCTCGAACCATCAGGGAACCCCGGTCCCAGAACTCGTCGAACTGCTCCCCACTGATGCCGTTTGGCCCACCGAAACCTTCTTCATCAGGAAGCACACTCATCATACTATCTCTTCACCAAAACTCGAAAGTTTCGGTCGCGCCTTCTCTCGTCAATTCGATCGCGTCCATCGACCTTTCAATGCCGCACTTAAACCCTAAAACCATCTCGCCCAAACAATCAAAGGTCAAATCGCATATTCCGCCACGGTAGACCTCTTCCCTAGGTCCCCCTACTCCCTCTAGCCAAAGCCACGTCACCTCTCGTCGACCAAGTCGACAGAAATTTATTTTTGAATGAAAATCACTATTTTTCGATTTCTCTTGATTTAGGTCACGAAAAATTTCCCATTTTTGTTTTAAAATTCCTATTTCGAATGTAGTTTCAGATTATGTAATTGAATCAACACTTTATCACATTCGAATTTTAACATATAATACATGTTGCCTGTAGAACAATATTCTCAGTGGTGATACTTCACTAACAGGTTTAAAACAAATTCTAAAAGCTCGTTTTACATTTAATCGTTCTATTTTGTTTTCAAATGTAAGCCCATACTTGATTGGAAGAAGATGTTTTTGTATTTTGATTAACTCTTTAACTCTGTAACTACAACAGGGAAGCACAGTGTATTCAAAAGTAACAGAATACTCCTATGTCTAAATACAACTATACCAACAAAATACATCAGCACCATGTCAACACAGATTTTGACCATGCTTAAGTCTAAAAGAAAATGGGTTTACTCACTGTAAATTTTGGAAATCACAATTACACAGCAAGGTTTTATTCCTAACTATTTTTAATTTAAACTACACTAAAAATCAAAGATATTCCTAGTTTACAATTATATATGGACTAGATTATGAGATATTGATTTTTGAAATAGGAATGAAAAGGAAGTCTACTGTAACAAAGCATGAATATCATTTCAAATATTAACAAATGAAGTGTTTCTCACTTGTGTTTGATTTTTGAAATGACGTTATACTCCTATAAACATCTTTAATTCAGTGATTACCATCTAGAATTGTTTGGGTGTAATGATCTTGAATTCAAACAGGTTTTAAGATCTGGAATGTATGAACAAAAGCAAGCTTTGTTCTGTTTCCAGTCATGCAGGCATACGTATATTACAGGTAAACATATTCAAATATTTTTCCATAACAACACTCAACATCGATCATAACTATTGAGCTACAGATATCAAGAAAAATTGGTTCAAAGATAAGTTTGCTCACTTGTGAGATTGAAGAACAGAGGCTATGTTGCTTGGAAACTGCAGAGTTGATTTCTTTTCAATTCTTCTTGCTTTTGATGTTGTTTAAGTTTGAAAAAGAAGAAGAAGAAAAAAAAACTTGCCACAAATCTCTGGTTTGTATTGTTGAAAAATGCCTCAGTTTGTATGAAAAAGAAAAGAAAAGAAAAACCTGCTATGATGAACAAATGAAACGAGCAGATGTGTATATATAAAAGGAAGAGGGTTTACAGGGGGTATGATCTGGTTTGGAATTTGCAGGCACAATATCTTTTTATTTTATTTTATATTGATCAGAGATTGCTTAGGTAAAGGAGGCTGAATTTGATTTATACAATTCAAATTTGACTTTTGTTTTGCTTTGCATTAAATGAGTAAGTACTTATTGTCCCTACTTAGATTATTTATGCATAGATAATAATTACTTTAGCTTGCATTTGTTTATTTCAGCCTGCATATTATATTTTGTTATCTACATGCTTTGAGTACTTTGCTTTGCATTTCTATCTATCTACATAAATTTTCTATACTTTGTTTTAACCTTACATTCTAACTTTTACAGGCAACATGTTACTTGCCTTGCTTGTTTTCAGTTTTTTTTAAAAAAAAAAGAAATGCTAACTATATTTTCTTGTTTAGGTTTGCTATGTTTTATACACTTTCATATTAATATTTGCCTAGCTTGCTTGTACTTTATGTACAAATACATATACTGTTTTAATATTTGTTATAAATTTTTAACTTTAGTTTCATTCTTATGCAATACCTTTGCTTGTTTTCTTACTTGAGTATATTTATTTCCATTGCTTTACTTACTTGTTTTTATTTGGTGGCTGCAACTTTATTTTTTTTGTTTTGTTACTTTGTATTGCAAATAAATTTCTATTTTAATTATGTTGTTTGAATTTATACTCCATGTATATAAATATAAAGCTATTATACTTATTGTTATAAAAATAACTCCTTGTTGATTTAAAACAATTTACAAAAGAAACCATTTTCCTATTAATAAATAACACAAACCATTTAAATTTGGAAAACTCCAATCGATTATCATTTAATTTCACAATATTAAATCAAAAATTAATTTAATTATCAATTTAAAATAAATTAAAACTCGGGATCGTTACAGACTTCCTCCCCCCTAAAAAGAATTTCGTCCTCGAAATTCGCCAAAGAGAGATAACAAAGATAGACGAAAGATAGAAGAACAATTCTCCATGTCAAACTAGATATCTATTCTGCATTTGGCTTACCAAATCAGAATATCAACAATAGATACAAGAAGTTACAATAGAATTCCAAATTCGGTTTTAAACGATGTCGTTTTATTGATACAATTGAAATTTAGCTTCATATTCTATTAATCAATTTAACTCAAATTAAAATTTCCAATTTATTTAAATTTTCCATTCTCAAATTTCAAATTCATATTCATTAAGGTTTAAATCGAAAAGCCGATAAGAAACCGATGAAGATACGAAGAAAAAAAAATTTCTTACAATGATACGTAGGGCCACCATCACACCGAAACTTCTTTGTGGAGCTGTCTCGAAGCAAACAAAAGAAATTGGGAAGACGAATCAAAGGAAATCGATAGAAAAAATTGTTTCCACTGTTGTCACAGGGTATCGACCATTTATAGTCGTATTCCCCGTCCCCTATCTTATCCTCTTCTTGCACTCATACTTACTATCAGTGGATAGTAAGAGAATTTACTGAGGCATTCAAATGGATATCTTAGGGATATACTCATTCTAGGGTATACTTCACCCTATCTCTAATGAGCCATCTAAGGTGTTACACTCCGTAGCTAAAGTTCTTACTCAACCTTTAGCTCTGATACCAATCTGCCCCGACCCGAAATCGATGTCCGATAAACAACATCAAATTCGTATCGCGGGAGCTTGCAACACCATTAAATGATAAATACACAGCGGAAAAAAAGATGATATCACTGATATAACATGAATACAATATCTGATACATCAATATGATACAATGATAATCATCAACATCAGAGAATATACAACATAGAATACAGCGGAATATAACACGAAATGAGATAAGTCTTCACAGATCCAATACTGCAACTCTGATCCAAAAGCTCCAAAAACAGAGCTCCAAGAACTCCTAGCTCGATCCACCATCAAGATTGCACCATGAAAAGCAAGTCCGGTGTGATCCAGAGACTGAACTAGCTCCAGATAATCTACTGAACCTAACTATCTGAAAAATAAACTCTAGACTGCCCGTGTGGAAAATTATGGGCACCCAGAGTTTAGGAAAGGAACAATAAACTCCAGGTCAGTCGTGGGACTGGTATGAGCAAACAAAAACATTTGGTCTTTTAAAAACAATCAAAGATTTAAATTTCTAAATCGCAATGCTTTTGGAAAATGAAACTACCATAAGACCTCCCGCCACACACACAATGCAAACGCAGAATTGGAGGAGATTTCTTCTTATGATAGTCAAACATGCTTGATACGCAAATTTCTTTGATATTATTATTATAAGTGCACAGTGCAAAAAACATTTCGAAAGTAGAATATAAATCTTAGCCAGCATAGACATTTCAAACTATGCCTACTATAGCTACCATGCTCAATAGCGGGTTACCGCCACATTCCATGGCAGGTTATACAACTAAAACCGTACAAGGCGCGTATTGTTTCTTTGGATTTTTCCAACAAATGGTCAGGCCAAGGAACTTCCTATTGCCACATGGGAACGCCTCTGGCGGGACGCCCCGAGAACCAAACCATTCTCTGCCAAACAAGGCCGGGAACCCCTTTTCCCAAGGGATATTATAAACCCTCAGATATGCCACCCCCGGTCCTTTGGGACCTTTAAACGAGGTACCTCTAATCCAACATCACACATAAATAAATATAGTGTGTCCACATGAGTAAGTATTTGGGCTCCATACCATGATACTGCCCTTTTCCAAAAGGAATGGTCATACCCTAGGGGAGCTAGCCCTGAAACCTTGCCGCACGATTCCTGTTTCGACCATTACCGATTTGTGAGGCTCGACGAAGTCTCGTCCACAAAGCTACGCTTTGGTACAAAGCCATGCTTTGGGTCAACAAATGATCAAAGTAATGATCACAAAGATAAATGATCAAACAAATGATCCTATCACAAATGATCAAACAATGATCATTACACAGCAACACTTAGCATGTCACATTACCAAATCGGGAATATATCGCTGATAACCTTCAACTACATAACCTCTGAGCTCGTATGTCTCAGAGAAGGGTGTAAAGCTAAGAGAATAAATTCTCCGCCACCAACAGAAATGCATTTGAAAGAAATCTGCTTTATATCTCAAAATGTAACAATCCATACAAGTCTGTTCCGGGTTCGAACAGAACCGAAGGCACTTCCAAAGAAGTCCTTGCAATCCGGATAATCCCTAATCACGTCCGGATTTCCCATCACATATGGAGTCTCTATACCGGGGACCAGTCGATGCAAAGACATTCGACGAGAAACCCTTTCGTCTTCAAAAGTATCCGGTCTTCACCACCGGTCTTCAAATGCTATCCATAACAACGTATCACATATTCGGAATGGGATATATGACACAAAGGTCCTCTCCCGGCTAAACCGAATAGTGAGCGTAATATTTAAAAACATATGGATATGGGATTTCAATTAAGTCACAACTTAAAACCCAAAATTATCTTTCGAATGGTTTAAACAAATTACCATTTTAAATCTTTTAAACAAAAAGATTTATTTCACAAAATTCATCCAATTTCACAAAGATTCATTCCCGGATTTCAAAACAATTCTATTTCAGTTGGATTAACTCGTTTAAATTTTTAAATCAAAGATTTAACTCGCAGCTTTCAAATCGTTTCCAAATATTCCTCTATAACTTGGAAATTCAGTTCAAACTATAAATCATTTTTAACACAAATTGGAAGTTCATCTCTTACGTGAAAGCTTTTATTATTTGAAACAAATAGTTTTCGTTTTCAGAAAAATCCAATTTTATTTGCTCGAGTTAAAGCCCTTAAATTTAAATTCAAATTCCCAAAGTCAATACATTTAAAAATGGTTTAACCCATATATAACTGGTATAATATCTTTAAATCCTTAGTTTCAAATCATAGGATTTAGTTTCAAATTTTGAATTTAAATTTAAATCACATTATTTTAAACTTCATACTTTATCAAGTTATTGAAAATAAATTTCGTCTTTGAAATTCCATTTCAATAAAAAAACTTTCCACTTTAAACCGATTCCATTTCAACCCATTTGAATTTAAAAATTCAAATTCAAAACTATTTTCAAAAATCTGTGACTTAATCGATTTCCTCGTGAAATCCATATTTGTGTGTGTATGGTGTGGTCCAGGGTTTAACACAATAGTGCAACATTATTTCAATCATCACAGATCAAATACAACAATATATTCGATAAGCGATATGAATTATAACGCTTATCTTTCATACACGGATTCACAGATATATATATATATATATATATATATATATATATATATATATATATATATATATATATATATATATCACAGATAATAAACTATATCACAGATCACAACACAAATCAGAATATAACACAAAGCATCACTTATCAGGGATATCAAACAATTCAACATCCAATATATCCAAATATCCATAAATAGGGTCAATTTAATTATCTGATTAATTTAAATCAGGTGGGTCATAAATCATGGTTAATTAACTTTAATTGATTTCAAAATCATTTGATTAATTATCCTTTAATCGTTTATTAATTAATCAATTTTGAATTATTTAACCACATATTGTACAAGTATCTCATTATTTAATTAATTAAGTGTTAACTGTTACTTAATTAATCCTAAATTGCTTAATTTCTTCTCCCTTAATTAATTAATCTTAAACCTCAATAAATGAATTTAAACCTTCAATTTCTTATTTAATTGATCCAAACATTAATTAATTAATTAATTAAGTTAATTATCCATTTTAAATTATCTTAAAAATTTAATGAATCCAAATCATTAAATTCTATTTATCTTTAAGTTAAAACATTTCTTACTTAATCAAAGTATTTAAAACAATTTTCTTTCATATTTACTTTAACACTTCATTTTAAATTTTAGATTTAAAATAAACTAATTTTAACAAGATTTAAACAGTTTCAAAAGCCTTTTTATTTTACAAGTTAAAGCATTATTTATTTTACACTACAAGTCAAGAGAATTTAGAGCCCAATTTCATTTAAATTCAAATCAATTTACAAATTTAGTTTATCATTTATATTATTTAAAACATTTAAATTTGAAGCTTTATTTAGGTCCAAACCAAATTCTCATTTAAACTTGAATTTATAATTAAACTTTGACTTGAACTCAGTTTAAAACCCCGATTGATAAATTTAAAATTCTGTTTGCAAATTCAGAAGCCAGGTTTAAATTCAAAAACCTGTAATACTCTTAACTTTAGCAAATTTAGTTCTTCCCAATCCCCCTTCTCCTCCTCACTCAAAATTCACTCTGCCCAGCAACTTCCGCGTGCACGTCGTGCGCGTGCACGCCGTCACCATCAGCCATCTCATCGCCGCGACAGTGCCATCGAGTCGCGCCTCATCCACTGATCCAAATCGCCTCCTCCCCGCTGACCCAAACCACCCCAGACCAAAAATCGCTCCACGCTCGAACCATCAGGGAACCCCGGTCCCAGAACTCGTCGAACTGCTCCCCACTGATGCCGTTTGGCCCACCGAAACCTTCTTCATCAGGAAGCACACTCATCATACTATCTCTTCACCAAAACTCGAAAGTTTCGGTCGCGCCTTCTCTCGTCAATTCGATCGCGTCCATCGACCTTTCAATGCCGCACTTAAACCCTAAAACCATCTCGCCCAAACAATCAAAGGTCAAATCGCATATTCCGCCACGGTAGACCTCTTCCCTAGGTCCCCCTACTCCCTCTAGCCAAAGCCACGTCACCTCTCGTCGACCAAGTCGACAGAAATTTATTTTTGAATGAAAATCACTATTTTTCGATTTCTCTTGATTTAGGTCACGAAAAATTTCCCATTTTTGTTTTAAAATTCCTATTTCGAATGTAGTTTCAGATTATGTAATTGAATCAACACTTTATCACATTCGAATTTTAACATATAATACATGTTGCCTGTAGAACAATATTCTCAGTGGTGATACTTCACTAACAGGTTTAAAACAAATTCTAAAAGCTCGTTTTACATTTAATCGTTCTATTTTGTTTTCAAATGTAAGCCCATACTTGATTGGAAGAAGATGTTTTTGTATTTTGATTAACTCTTTAACTCTGTAACTACAACAGGGAAGCACAGTGTATTCAAAAGTAACAGAATACTCCTATGTCTAAATACAACTATACCAACAAAATACATCAGCACCATGTCAACACAGATTTTGACCATGCTTAAGTCTAAAAGAAAATGGGTTTACTCACTGTAAATTTTGGAAATCACAATTACACAGCAAGGTTTTATTCCTAACTATTTTTAATTTAAACTACACTAAAAATCAAAGATATTCCTAGTTTACAATTATATATGGACTAGATTATGAGATATTGATTTTTGAAATAGGAATGAAAAGGAAGTCTACTGTAACAAAGCATGAATATCATTTCAAATATTAACAAATGAAGTGTTTCTCACTTGTGTTTGATTTTTGAAATGACGTTATACTCCTATAAACATCTTTAATTCAGTGATTACCATCTAGAATTGTTTGGGTGTAATGATCTTGAATTCAAACAGGTTTTAAGATCTGGAATGTATGAACAAAAGCAAGCTTTGTTCTGTTTCCAGTCATGCAGGCATACGTATATTACAGGTAAACATATTCAAATATTTTTCCATAACAACACTCAACATCGATCATAACTATTGAGCTACAGATATCAAGAAAAATTGGTTCAAAGATAAGTTTGCTCACTTGTGAGATTGAAGAACAGAGGCTATGTTGCTTGGAAACTGCAGAGTTGATTTCTTTTCAATTCTTCTTGCTTTTGATGTTGTTTAAGTTTGAAAAAGAAGAAGAAGAAAAAAAAACTTGCCACAAATCTCTGGTTTGTATTGTTGAAAAATGCCTCAGTTTGTATGAAAAAGAAAAGAAAAGAAAAACCTGCTATGATGAACAAATGAAACGAGCAGATGTGTATATATAAAAGGAAGAGGGTTTACAGGGGGTATGATCTGGTTTGGAATTTGCAGGCACAATATCTTTTTATTTTATTTTATATTGATCAGAGATTGCTTAGGTAAAGGAGGCTGAATTTGATTTATACAATTCAAATTTGACTTTTGTTTTGCTTTGCATTAAATGAGTAAGTACTTATTGTCCCTACTTAGATTATTTATGCATAGATAATAATTACTTTAGCTTGCATTTGTTTATTTCAGCCTGCATATTATATTTTGTTATCTACATGCTTTGAGTACTTTGCTTTGCATTTCTATCTATCTACATAAATTTTCTATACTTTGTTTTAACCTTACATTCTAACTTTTACAGGCAACATGTTACTTGCCTTGCTTGTTTTCAGTTTTTTTAAAAAAAAAAAAGAAATGCTAACTATATTTTCTTGTTTAGGTTTGCTATGTTTTATACACTTTCATATTAATATTTGCCTAGCTTGCTTGTACTTTATGTACAAATACATATACTGTTTTAATATTTGTTATAAATTTTTAACTTTAGTTTCATTCTTATGCAATACCTTTGCTTGTTTTCTTACTTGAGTATATTTATTTCCATTGCTTTACTTACTTGTTTTTATTTGGTGGCTGCAACTTTATTTTTTTTGTTTTGTTACTTTGTATTGCAAATAAATTTCTATTTTAATTATGTTGTTTGAATTTATACTCCATGTATATAAATATAAAGCTATTATACTTATTGTTATAAAAATAACTCCTTGTTGATTTAAAACAATTTACAAAAGAAACCATTTTCCTATTAATAAATAACACAAACCATTTAAATTTGGAAAACTCCAATCGATTATCATTTAATTTCACAATATTAAATCAAAAATTAATTTAATTATCAATTTAAAATAAATTAAAACTCGGGATCGTTACAGACTTCCTCCCCCCTAAAAAGAATTTCGTCCTCGAAATTCGCCAAAGAGAGATAACAAAGATAGACGAAAGATAGAAGAACAATTCTCCATGTCAAACTAGATATCTATTCTGCATTTGGCTTACCAAATCAGAATATCAACAATAGATACAAGAAGTTACAATAGAATTCCAAATTCGGTTTTAAACGATGTCGTTTTATTGATACAATTGAAATTTAGCTTCATATTCTATTAATCAATTTAACTCAAATTAAAATTTCCAATTTATTTAAATTTTCCATTCTCAAATTTCAAATTCATATTCATTAAGGTTTAAATCGAAAAGCCGATAAGAAACCGATGAAGATACGAAGAAAAAAAAATTTCTTACAATGATACGTAGGGCCACCATCACACCGAAACTTCTTTGTGGAGCTGTCTCGAAGCAAACAAAAGAAATTGGGAAGACGAATCAAAGGAAATCGATAGAAAAAATTGTTTCCACTGTTGTCACAGGGTATCGACCATTTATAGTCGTATTCCCCGTCCCCTATCTTATCCTCTTCTTGCACTCATACTTACTATCAGTGGATAGTAAGAGAATTTACTGAGGCATTCAAATGGATATCTTAGGGATATACTCATTCTAGGGTATACTTCACCCTATCTCTAATGAGCCATCTAAGGTGTTACACTCCGTAGCTAAAGTTCTTACTCAACCTTTAGCTCTGATACCAATCTGCCACGACCCGAAATCGATGTCCGATAAACAACATCAAATTCGTATCGCGGGAGCTTGCAACACCATTAAATGATAAATACACAGCGGAAAAAAAGATGATATCACTGATATAACATGAATACAATATCTGATACATCAATATGATACAATGATAATCATCAACATCAGAGAATATACAACATAGAATACAGCGGAATATAACACGAAATGAGATAAGTCTTCACAGATCCAATACTGCAACTCTGATCCAAAAGCTCCAAAAACAGAGCTCCAAGAACTCCTAGCTCGATCCACCATCAAGATTGCACCATGAAAAGCAAGTCCGGTGTGATCCAGAGACTGAACTAGCTCCAGATAATCTACTGAACCTAACTATCTGAAAAATAAACTCTAGACTGCCCGTGTGGAAAATTATGGGCACCCAGAGTTTAGGAAAGGAACAATAAACTCCAGGTCAGTCGTGGGACTGGTATGAGCAAACAAAAACATTTGGTCTTTTAAAAACAATCAAAGATTTAAATTTCTAAATCGCAATGCTTTTGGAAAATGAAACTACCATAAGACCTCCCGCCACACACACAATGCAAACGCAGAATTGGAGGAGATTTCTTCTTATGATAGTCAAACATGCTTGATACGCAAATTTCTTTGATATTATTATTATAAGTGCACAGTGCAAAAAACATTTCGAAAGTAGAATATAAATCTTAGCCAGCATAGACATTTCAAACTATGCCTACTATAGCTACCATGCTCAATAGCGGGTTACCGCCACATTCCATGGCAGGTTATACAACTAAAACCGTACAAGGCGCGTATTGTTTCTTTGGATTTTTCCAACAAATGGTCAGGCCAAGGAACTTCCTATTGCCACATGGGAACGCCTCTGGCGGGACGCCCCGAGAACCAAACCATTCTCTGCCAAACAAGGCCGGGAACCCCTTTTCCCAAGGGATATTATAAACCCTCAGATATGCCACCCCCGGTCCTTTGGGACCTTTAAACGAGGTACCTCTAATCCAACATCACACATAAATAAATATAGTGTGTCCACATGAGTAAGTATTTGGGCTCCATACCATGATACTGCCCTTTTCCAAAAGGAATGGTCATACCCTAGGGGAGCTAGCCCTGAAACCTTGCCGCACGATTCCTGTTTCGACCATTACCGATTTGTGAGGCTCGACGAAGTCTCGTCCACAAAGCTACGCTTTGGTACAAAGCCATGCTTTGGGTCAACAAATGATCAAAGTAATGATCACAAAGATAAATGATCAAACAAATGATCCTATCACAAATGATCAAACAATGATCATTACACAGCAACACTTAGCATGTCACATTACCAAATCGGGAATATATCGCTGATAACCTTCAACTACATAACCTCTGAGCTCGTATGTCTCAGAGAAGGGTGTAAAGCTAAGAGAATAAATTCTCCGCCACCAACAGAAATGCATTTGAAAGAAATCTGCTTTATATCTCAAAATGTAACAATCCATACAAGTCTGTTCCGGGTTCGAACAGAACCGAAGGCACTTCCAAAGAAGTCCTTGCAATCCGGATAATCCCTAATCACGTCCGGATTTCCCATCACATATGGAGTCTCTATACCGGGGACCAGTCGATGCAAAGACATTCGACGAGAAACCCTTTCGTCTTCAAAAGTATCCGGTCTTCACCACCGGTCTTCAAATGCTATCCATAACAACGTATCACATATTCGGAATGGGATATATGACACAAAGGTCCTCTCCCGGCTAAACCGAATAGTGAGCGTAATATTTAAAAACATATGGATATGGGATTTCAATTAAGTCACAACTTAAAACCCAAAATTATCTTTCGAATGGTTTAAACAAATTACCATTTTAAATCTTTTAAACAAAAAGATTTATTTCACAAAATTCATCCAATTTCACAAAGATTCATTCCCGGATTTCAAAACAATTCTATTTCAGTTGGATTAACTCGTTTAAATTTTTAAATCAAAGATTTAACTCGCAGCTTTCAAATCGTTTCCAAATATTCCTCTATAACTTGGAAATTCAGTTCAAACTATAAATCATTTTTAACACAAATTGGAAGTTCATCTCTTACGTGAAAGCTTTTATTATTTGAAACAAATAGTTTTCGTTTTCAGAAAAATCCAATTTTATTTGCTCGAGTTAAAGCCCTTAAATTTAAATTCAAATTCCCAAAGTCAATACATTTAAAAATGGTTTAACCCATATATAACTGGTATAATATCTTTAAATCCTTAGTTTCAAATCATAGGATTTAGTTTCAAATTTTGAATTTAAATTTAAATCACATTATTTTAAACTTCATACTTTATCAAGTTATTGAAAATAAATTTCGTCTTTGAAATTCCATTTCAATAAAAAAACTTTCCACTTTAAACCGATTCCATTTCAACCCATTTGAATTTAAAAATTCAAATTCAAAACTATTTTCAAAAATCTGTGACTTAATCGATTTCCTCGTGAAATCCATATTTGTGTGTGTATGGTGTGGTCCAGGGTTTAACACAATAGTGCAACATTATTTCAATCATCACAGATCAAATACAACAATATATTCGATAAGCGATATGAATTATAACGCTTATCTTTCATACACGGATTCACAGATATATATATATATATATATATATATATATATCACAGATAATAAACTATATCACATATCACAACACAAATCAGAATATAACACAAAGCATCACTTATCAGGGATATCAAACAATTCAACATCCAATATATCCAAATATCCATAAATAGGGTCAATTTAATTATCTGATTAATTTAAATCAGGTGGGTCATAAATCATGGTTAATTAACTTTAATTGATTTCAAAATCATTTGATTAATTATCCTTTAATCGTTTATTAATTAATCAATTTTAAATTATTTAACCACATATTGTACAAGTATCTCATTATTTAATTAATTAAGTGTTAACTGTTACTTAATTAATCCTAAATTGCTTAATTTCTTCTCCCTTAATTAATTAATCTTAAACCTCAATAAATGAATTTAAACCTTCAATTTCTTATTTAATTGATCCAAACATTAATTAATTAATTAATTAAGTTAATTATCCATTTTAAATTATCTTAAAAATTTAATGAATCCAAATCATTAAATTCTATTTATCTTTAAGTTAAAACATTTCTTACTTAATCAAAGTATTTAAAACAATTTTCTTTCATATTTACTTTAACACTTCATTTTAAATTTTAGATTTAAAATAAATTAATTTTAACAAGATTTAAACAGTTTCAAAACCCTTTTTATTTTACAAGTTAAAGCATTATTTATTTTACGCTAAAAGTCAAGAGAATTTAGAGCCCAATTTCATTTAAATTCAAATCAATTTACAAATTTATTTTATCATTTAAATTATTTAAAACATTTAAATTTGAAGCTTTATTTAGGTCCAAACCAAATTCTCATTTAAACTTGAATTTATAATTAAACTTTGACTTGAACTTAGTTTAAAACCCCGATTGATAAATTTAAAATTCTGTTTGCAAATTCAGAAGCCAGGCTCAAATTCAAAAACCTGTAATACTCTTAACTTTAGCAAATTTAGTTCTTCCCAATCCCCCTTCTCCTCCTCGCTCAAAATTCACTCTTCCCAGCAACTTCCACGTGCACGCCGTCACCATCAGCCATCTCATCACCGCGACAGTGCCATCGAGTCGTGCCTCATCCACTGATCCAAATCGCCTCCTCCCCGCTGACCCAAACCACCCCAGACCAAAAATCGCTCCACGCTCGAACCATCAGGGAACCCCGGTCCCAGAACTCGTCGAACTGCTCCCCACTGATTCCGTTTGGCCCACCGAAACCTTCTTCATCAGGAAGCACACTCATCATACTATCTCTTCACCAAAACTCGAAAGTTTCGGTCGCGCCTTCTCTCGTCAGTTCGATCGAGTCCATCGACCTTTCAATGCCGCACTTAAACCCTAAAACCATCTCGCCCAAACAATCAAAGGCCAAATCGCAAATTCCGCCACGGTAGACCTCTTCCCTAGGTCCCCCTACTCCCTCCAGCCAAAGCCACGTCACCTCTCGTCGACCAAGTCGACAGAAATTTATTTTTGAATGAAAATCACTATTTTTCGATTTATCTTGGTTTAGGTCACGAAAAATTTCCCATTTTTGTTTTAAAATTCCTATTTTCGAATGTAGTTTCAGATTATGTAATTGAATCAACACTTTATCACATTCGAATTTTAACATATAATTCATGTTGCCTGTAGAACAATATTCTCAGTGGTGATACTTCACTAACAGGTTTAAAACAAATTCTAAAAGCTCGTTTTACATTTAATCAAAGATATTCCTAGTTTACAATTATATATGGACTAGATTATGAGATATTGATTTTTGAAATGGGAATGAAAAGGAAGTCTACTGTAACAAAGCATGAATATCATTTCAAATATTAACAAATGAAGTGTTTCTCACTTGTGTTTGATTTTTGAAATGACGTTATACTCCTATAAACATCTTTCATTCAGTGATTACCATCTAGAATTGTTTGGGTATAATGATCTTGAATTCAAACAGGTTTTAAGATCTGGAATGTATGAACAAAAGCAAGCTTTGTTCTGTTTCCAGTCATGCAGGCATACATATATTACAGGTAAACATATTCAAATATTTTTCCACAACAACACTCAACATCGATCATAACTATTGAGCTACAGATATCAAGAAAAATTGGTTCAAAGATAAGTTTGCTCACTTGTGAGATTGAAGAACAGAGGCTGTGTTGCTTGGAAACTGCAGAGTTGATTTCTTTTCAATTCTTCTTGCTTTTGATGTTGTTTAAGTTTGAAAAAGAAGAAGAAGAAAAAAAAACTTGCCACAAATCTCTGGTTTGTATTGTTGAAAAATGCCTCAGTTTGTATGAAAAAGAAAAGAAAAGAAAAACCTGCTATGATGAACAAATGAAACGAGCAGATGTGTATATATAAAAGGAAGAGGGTTTACAGGGGGTATGATCTGGTTTGGAATTTGCAGGCACAATATCTCTTTATTTTATTTTATATTGATCAGAGATTGCTTAGGTAAAGGAGGCTGAATTTGATTTATACAATTCAAATTTGACTTTTGTTTTGCTTTGCATTAAATGAGTAAGTACTTATTGTCCCTACTTAGATTATTTATGCATAGATAATAATTACTTTAGCTTGCATTTGTTTATTTCAGCCTGCATATTATATTTTGTTATCTACATGCTTTGAGTACTTTGCTTTGCATTTCTATCTATCTACATAAATTTTCTATACTTTGTTTTAACCTTACATTCTAACTTTTACAGGCAACATGTTACTTGCCTTGCTTGTTTTCAGTTTTTTTTAAAAAAAAAAGAAATGCTAACTATATTTTCTTGTTCAGGTTTGCTATGTTTTATACACTTTCATATTAATATTTGCCTAGCTTGCTTGTACTTTATGTACAAATACATATACTGTTTTAATATTTGTTATAAATTTTTAACTTTAGTTTCATTCTTATGCAATACCTTTGCTTGTTTTCTTACTTGAGTATATTTATTTCCTTTGCTTTACTTACTTGTTTTTATTTGGTGGCTGCAACTTTATTTTTTTTTGTTTTGTTACTTTGTATTGCAAATAAATTTCTATTTTAATTATGTTGTTTGAATTTATACTCCATGTATATAAATATAAAGCTATTATACTTATTGTTATAAAAATAACTCCTTGTTGATTTAAAATAATTTACAAAAGAAACCATTTTCTTATTAATAAATAACACAAACCATTTAAATTTGGAAAACTCCAATCGATTATCATTTAGTTTCACAATATTAAATCAAAAATTAATTTAATTATCAATTTAAAATAAATTAAAAATCGGGATCGTTACAATTCCGCTGCATTGTATTACTCTGTGTAAGTGATCTATGATTGATTTATTTACTGTATATTTTAAGTTTTGCCAAATTTTATTAGCAATTCGGTATTTTGAATTATTCAAGTCGGACATGTACGGTTTTACTGTCGATTTGAATGGTCCAAAATAGCGGGCTGTTACATAAATAAGATAGCACTAAAAATTATTTTTCCGTAAATGTTAATTAATGATTAAGTAACAAAATAAATAAATCAAACATAATAAATATCCTTTTCAAAATACAACAATTGGTCGGTCGCTGTGTAGGGTCGGTCGACCGCCAATGTACGAGCGGTCGTTCGGTTATCGTTAGTGAGGCTAGAGTTTTCACAACGAAGGATGGTTCAGATTATATTATTATAGACTGACTTAAATCAGACGGTTCTGTACCTTTCTAGCCACCATAAATAAGAATTCGGCCTGGCCCCGTTTTATTCATAAATTATCCTAGAGACTAAAAAAAGCTTTACCAGTCTCTCTTTTCAAATACCGAGAAATTTCTTCAGAGTTTCAGTTAAAAACTTTTAGGTGTTTATTATTCAATTCCATCCTCCTTTAGTTCCTAAATTTCTTGATCTAATTCATATACAATTCTCTTATTGTATTTTTTAAAAGGAAAGATTTGTAAAAGTGTGACGTCCCGCAAATCCGTACCCCTTGAATTAACACTATTCTACAGAAATTAACTCAAGTGGCACAGAAATACGAACCAATTTGGTTAAAGAAAGAGATAGAAGAAGGAGAAACTAAAACAATATCAGAATCTCACAGACGCAGCGGAATAAAATATAATAGCAACTATATACCTTTACACAAAAATTAAATCTATATCTGTTTAAATACAACATATCATCAGAGTAACTCATACATCAATCATCACATAACAGACATACCATACAACATAGCAGCGGATATATATATACATACGTATAATACGTCTCGACTCCAGCTCCTCTCCTGCTCCATAGTATCCTGACCTGAACAATAATACTCGGTCTGACCCGAGCATTATAACGAAATAACACCCGAGTCAGTCTGGAATACCAGCTGATAATAATGCATCCAAATTGATTATTAAAGTTTCAAAAATCCTTTTGAAAACAAAAGCATCTCGTAAGACCACGCCACAAATAAACATGTCGGGTTTTTACCTTACGATAGCTAAAACACTTTTTATAGAAATCCTCTGATATTATAATAGGGTCTATTTACAAATACTTATAAAATAGCCGAAATTGTTACATTCATTAAATTCCAGCTACTAGCCACCGAAGTGGGTAATACAAACAAAACTCGAAAAAGGCTCGTAGGGAAAATGGATTTCCAACAATGACTAGGCACTGGGGTACCACCTATCACAGTACGTGGTCTAGATCACAGTACCGAGGACTACTCCCTTCGTCCCCTGCAACACAAGACCGGAATCACCTATGGGCAATTCCGAATAAGATCACCCCGCGGTTGGGATCAGCAACCGCACCACTAAGCCGAAATAAAAAGGAACCTCTAGACAGGGATGACCTTACTCTCCAGTGGGGGCTACCCACGAAGCCTTGCTGCATATCCCCTGATTTTCAGTCATTCCCGGTTGATGAGGCTTGAGGCTAAACGATACCTTTATAGCACATATCCCTTAGAATGCCCATCGTCCGCTGACGATGTCACGAAAGCATTCGTCCATACAAGTCCGTCCCGGGTTCGAACGGAACCGAAGGCACTATTCCTACTACATCCATTTTGGAAATATCCTCAGGATTAGTAGCGACTAGCCCTTGCACTTCATTGCTCCATCTTCGACTCCGAACACGTTTTATCGCACGAAAACGTACAAACCGGATCGAAGTGGTTTTCGAGAAATAAATCTCGATCCCGGTCTCTTCGAAACGATCAACGCAATTTGTCCAATATTGATAGTCGGTGATTTAACTATCAATTTATATTCATAAACATCCATAGCATCCATCACACAATAAATAATTCCCAAATTATTTATTTACCTCAAATATCTTTAAAAGATATATTACCAAATTTCCAAATCTCATTTGAAAACATTTCTCAAAATTCCTCCTTTACAAGGTAAATCATTTACCATATATTTCCATTGGAAATATCCAAGTTCAAAACAGTTTAGATTTAAAACAGTTAAAAACATTTAAATTTAAAGTATACTTTAAATAGATAAATTTACTACTAATTATTTAATCAAAATATAATTCCAAAATATTTAAAGCAAAACTGTTTAAAAGATATAGCTTAATTTAAATTAAGGTTAAGTTATACTATATATTAAAATAAAGTGGTAAAAAGATTAACTCTTATTTCAATATACTTAGGTCAAAACTAGCTTTTAAAACAAATCCATTTGTAAACATAATTATTAAGGTATTTATACAATTTACTATTGCTAATTTATAAATAATCACTTTAAAATAATAATTTTCAAAACATTCTTTAAACTCAGTTTAATAATTTAAAAATTTCTTTTTATAAAATCAATATAAAACTCGAACTTGGTTTTCCCAAGGAAATCTCATTTCTACTAAATCATCACAGAAATCCTTAACACAATTTCTGTCCATTTATTTCAATTTAATTTTATATTTTAATAACATAAATTTAATTTCCCAAAATTTCAACTAATAACACTTATCTTTGATTACCATTCCAGATTTATAAATTTTCACTTTCCATTCTAAATAGATTTCCAATTTTAATCCTTTTAAATTCATTACTAACCATATCTTTTATTTCTCTAAACTCAATTTATCCATTTATAATTAACGTTGGATTTATAAATTTATCCAACAATATTTCTATACAAATTCATTTCAGTTTTCCATCCAAATCAGGTTTTCAAACATTTATATTCTCTTAATTTCTTATTTAACAATTTCTCAATTTCTTTGAAACCCAAATTTAATTTCTTTATAATTTAAACTGCAATTTCCTTTATAGTTAATATTCTGGGTTTATAGTTTAAACCACAATATCACAATGCAATTCAACTCCAAATTTATCAATCTCAATATATATACAGGTATCATAATCAAATAAGTACTATATTGTGAGGAATCCCGTTGGATCCCTCCAACCTGTTTTCCCTGCATCCACAAATATTAGCACAACAGTATATATATCAATTCAATTTGATAATAACTAACATATTCAGCTAAACATCCAAACAACCAATCAATACTAACTGTCTACTTTACTAGTATCCGGATGTGAGTGAGAATAACTCACCTTGAGTTTCGGCGAGCGTTCGAAATTCAAATTAAACCGGACGGTATCCGATTTAACCCAAATTTTTACTTGCCCGGAATGGCTCCGGATCTGCTCCATCGCGTAGTATTCTCTCCTGCGATTCCAACGCTTCCAGTTTCGTCCGAAACTGATAACATATGCAATAGTTATATATTTTATAAATTTCAATTTCAATTTATAACAATTTTTTTTTTTTTTTTAATAAAAACATATACCATCGGCCCCCCCCCCTTTCTTCTACTCCCCAGCGCAAGAAAACGCACGCAGGAACAAACGAACGCACCCATCAAGCCTCACCTAGGGTTTGCTTGCCGCTCCATCTCGACGAACCGGAGTTCGATCAGAGGCCACCCCGATAAAGCCCATCACGGCCTCTTCCATCGGCCCCAAAGTCCCTGAACTCGGCTCCTCCTCGACGAGGAAAAATGCAAACGAACGTACGGTCGTCACGGCCAAATCGTGGCCACCACGCAGCTCCGATGTTGATCTCCACCGTTGGATGCATCGATCTCGAGGTTCTCTTCACTTTTCCAGTTGAACATTTTGCGTAAAAACTCTTGGATTAAGAGGATTTGAAGGAGGAAGCTCGTGAGATTTCGGCCATGAACGAAAGTAACGGCAGCTCCTGATAGTATCTAGGGTTTTGATAAATAAAAGGAATATTTAAAGGGTTTTAATATTATTTGATTAATAAAACTCTCAATTAAACAACTTACGCAAACGAACTCCAATTCTCACGTTCCGACAGGCTACCCTAGGGTTTTTCCGCGTTCCGGACACAATGGAACAGGTTTCGTAAGCTAATTAGGTCGTATGAACGAGTTACGGAATTAAACGCTCAATTTGAAATTAAATCGATTAAAACGATTTCGATGCGTTTCGAGCTGCCGGGGTCAAACGACAACCCCGATTGCTACGAAAATTGAAATCCGATAATAACTAACTATTACGGATCTAATGGAACTGGTTTCGTCGAATTCCGAGACTGTGCCCCGGAAGGCTATTTTAACTCGTCTATTTAATTAAGCAATTTTCGAAATTATCGAAATCACTCAAAATTCCCACTTTTAAAATTTTATTAACTTAACAATAATTCATATAAAATTTATAAACACATTAAAAATCGTTCTGGTTCATTCTGGACTTAAATCGGATTAATTGCAATATTTAATAATATTAAATTCATTTTAAATTCATATAAAATTCCAAATAATAATCTATTAACTTTTAAATTCTTCCAAAAATCTAACAATATCATTTATAACCTATGGAACTTAAAAATGCATTTAAACATCAATTTTATAACAATTCCCATTCAATTTCCAATTTATTCTCAGTTCTAATTATTATTATTATTACTCCAATTCAAATGGAATCACCATATTTTGAAACTATAACTCATCTTATTAACTCAACCATAGTCTTCTATTATCAAGATTCAAATTAGAATCCATACCCAACATTTAAAATGAATTAAATGTTAAATTTTGGCGACCCAAAATTCCGGGTCGTTACATTCCTCCCCCCTTATAAAAATTTCGTCCCCGAAATTTGTATAAGGTAGAACATACTCTCAAACCCATTTACTTACCCCATTTGCTTAGTTAAAAGCTTATATTCACTTTCCAAAAAGTTTCAGTTCCATATCAAAACCATTTGCTTTATTTACCCTAAAGCCTTAAATTTCAACTTATAACTTTCCAAGTTATTTAACTTTTTCCAAAACCCCAAAAATATTCTAACTCCCAAAATTTCCGAAAAATTTTGGCAGAGTCTCCCCTGTACGGAGGAGCTTCTGCGATATCGCAGGATACACAAATATATATACATCGGCCCACACGGCCGGAAACCAAAATATAACACAAGATATATATCATTTTCCAATTTTATTAGCGTAGGCGTACCTTTTAGCAATTTTAATAGCAAGTAGCTAATATATAATGCATATACGCGCTTCAAACCCTCTCGAACGCCTCGCATTCCTGCACTTACTCAACATACTCATTAGTTACAAGATATGAGCATTTTAATCACATTTCCAATGTAAATGCAAGCCAAACATATCCATTACATAACCAAACCAAGCAATCTTCATACCTTTAACAATGTTAACCATTTACCAGCAAATCAAAGATTTAAATCACCTTTCAAATTGCCTATTCAAGTCCAACTTCATTTTAATTTCACTTGAATGATTTATTTCAACCAATTCATTGTTATTTAACATATAGTTAACATGTGCTTCACTAACATCTTTCTACACCATTTCAATATCAAGTTGATTTACAAACCAAAAATTTTTTTATTTCAGATTTTGAAGCATTTGCCTTACTAGGGTAATCCATTTTTCATTCATATGCGAAGCCACTTAATAAATTTCCAATCCCTTCCAAACATTTCAAAAACCAATTCAATTTTGCATACAATAAGACCACCCATTCATATTCACTTCAATATCATGAATAAGTGCTTTAATTTATTTATATGCATCATTATTTAATTTGATTTACAATCCATTTTCCTGTTTTCAACTTGAAGCATTTACATTCTCATGCAAAATTACTTAATAACATTTCAATGCTTCCACACTTGCATTCATTTACAAACTCTTTTAATTAGATTCCAATCCATATTAATTTATTCAAACATCAATTCAATTGCATAATATCTCAATTCTTTCTTGCATACCAAATTTAGTTTCATTTTAATTTGACTTCACTTAATCAAATTCTAATTTATCCAAAACCAATTTAGTTGTTTAAACAACTCAATTCTAAATTCATTCAAATATTCCAGTCACTCAAGCAAAACAATTGCCAACTAAGCTTAACCATTTAAAATTAATTTTCAACTTAGATTCATATTAGTCTTACTCCATTACAAGGTTCACAACTCAAACATTTATTTCTTTCTTTCCAATGCAATTGTTAAATTACATTTTTCTTATGTCTTAATTTCATTAACCAATCCAGGTTTATATTAATTCTTTTCAATTTTTCATGGTTTACAATCCAATCATTTTAATTTCAATGCAATTGTTAACTTAAATTTTCCTTATCTTTTTATTTCATCTCAACAACTAGTTAATACCATTTCACTTGTAATTCAAAAAATTATCTAATAGATTACATTCAAGATTGCTTAATAAAGCTCATTCTCAATTATTACCATGCTCTTCTTATATCAATTTAATTCCATTGCCTTATCAATCAAATTTTATTCTCATTTGATTCACATCCAAAACACCTTCAATCCATTTACAAGGTTTAATACACTTTGTTTCTTTATTCAATCATTTCCAATCTATTTATAAATTTGCATGCTCTTTGTTTATAATTCAATCCATTTTCAAATTTATTTTGATTAACAAAGAGTCCATTTAAATTTATTTCACTCATTTGAATTTATTCACAATTCAAACCGTCTTTAGTATATTCAAATCCCATTATTCATTCACACTTCCAATATTTATTACCAAAATTAAATCTCAACCCAAACTGAATTTTATTTACCTCCAAATTTTGACTGATTATCATATTCTATCCATTACAATACAAATTCCATTAATTTGTAACTTAATTCAGTCAATAACCTAATCCATATTAGGTTTTAATTTACTTCCTCAATTTACTCTGAATCCACTTATAATATCACCATTTTTCCATTATTCCATTTAACAATTTAAATTTTCTACCTTTCCTTATACTTCTTTAAATAGAATTTAAATTTCTTTCAATATTATTTGTTACACAATTGAAATTCAATTTCAATTTCATTATCAAACAAATTCCATTTTCCATACATAAGTCCAAAACTTATTTGCCACTTAAGAACATTCACATTTATATTCCCGCTTTGCTTCATTAGACTTTGCTTTTCATTTATGGTTAAGTTTTGAATTTTTTCCACACCATTCAACCCTTTCCATTTCATAATCACATATTCAAATTATAACACTTAATAACTTAAAAATATGAATTCCTTTATGCAATTATAAACAATTTACATTTCACCTTTTTTATATCCATTTTAATTTAATTCCAATTCATTTAGATTGAATTCAATTTCAAATTCCCAAATTTAATTCTCCATATACAAGTTCAAAACTCGTTTACTAACTGAAGTTCATTCACTTCTTTATATCCCACTTTACCTTATCTCAATTCACATTTCATTTGAGATTAGATTTTTAAATTCACCATTCCATTTCATTATTTCTCATTGTGATTATAATTTCACTTTCAATTTTTATAAGTTCACCAACTTATTTATTTTAAAACTCATATTGCTCATTTTACTCCACCAACATTTTATAATCACAATTCTAAATTCCATATGCATATATATATACATCTGAATTCTTAAGGATACAGATTCCCTTAATTTATTTCTTTGCAAACTTCAAATCCACAACTTCAAATTATAAGTATAATACTTAATAGCTTATGGGTATAATCCATTACTCAATGACCCACAATCTCAAAATCATCTTACCTTTCAATTTATTCTAAATCAATTTTATTTTAAGTCCAACTTATTTTACTTATCCAAGTAAAATTCAAATTTCAATTTCCAATTTTATTTAACTTATCCCAAATTAAATTCAACTTTCCATTCATTTTAATAATTTCATATCTTATATTCTTATTAGCTTATCATTTCAAATTTTGATCAAATTCAAGATTTTTACTTAAATTATGGTATTAACAATCCAACAAACACCCAATATAATAAGCTAGAAAATCATTTCTTTTATATCAAAATAAAATTTTGGGTAAAATTATTTCATTTACCCACTTTAAAAACAATACTATGTCGGTTTATCTTGTTTAAGAGTTTAGAAACCCCTATCGATACGGTTGTACTTCCCGCACCGACCAGAATTCATAAACACTCAACCGATAAGTCAACATAGTATAAAAACAATTTTATAAACACTAACAAGTACGCTCTCATATCTATAGATACGCTCAGCTCATTATAGAGTACCATTGACTCTATTCAATGAGAAATTTTCCCACCAAAGCCTAGGTTGTCGCCAACCTAAGCTCTGATACCAAGTGTGACGTCCCGCAAATCCGTACCCCTTGAATTAACACTATTCTACAGAAATTAACTCAAGTGGCACAGAAATACGAACCAATTTGGTTAAAGAAAGAGATAGAAGAAGGAGAAACTAAAACAATATCAGAATCTCACAGACGCAGCGGAATAAAATATAATAGCAACTATATACCTTTACACAAAAATTAAATCTATATCTGTTTAAATACAACATATCATCAGAGTAACTCATACATCAATCATCACATAACAGACATACCATACAACATAGCAGCGGATATATATATACATACGTATAATACGTCTCGACTCCAGCTCCTCTCCTGCTCCATAGTATCCTGACCTGAACAATAATACTCGGTCTGACCCGAGCATTATAACGAAATAACACCCGAGTCAGTCTGGAATACCAGCTGATAATAATGCATCCAAATTGATTATTAAAGTTTCAAAAATCCTTTTGAAAACAAAAGCATCTCGTAAGACCACGCCACAAATAAACATGTCGGGTTTTTACCTTACGATAGCTAAAACACTTTTTATAGAAATCCTCTGATATTATAATAGGGTCTATTTACAAATACTTATAAAATAGCCGAAATTGTTACATTCATTAAATTCCAGCTACTAGCCACCGAAGTGGGTAATACAAACAAAACTCGAAAAAGGCTCATAGGGAAAATGGATTTCCAACAATGACTAGGCACTGGGGTACCACCTATCACAGTACGTGGTCTAGATCACAGTACCGAGGACTACTCCCTTCGTCCCCTGCAACACAAGACCGGAATCACCTATGGGCAATTCCGAATAAGATCACCCCGCGGTTGGGATCAGCAACCGCACCACTAAGCCGAAATAAAAAGGAACCTCTAGACAGGGATGACCTTACTCTCCAGTGGGGGCTACCCACGAAGCCTTGCTGCATATCCCCTGATTTTCAGTCATTCCCGGTTGATGAGGCTTGAGGCTAAACGATACCTTTATAGCACATATCCCTTAGAATGCCCATCGTCCGCTGACGATGTCACGAAAGCATTCGTCCATACAAGTCCGTCCCGGGTTCGAACGGAACCGAAGGCACTATTCCTACTACATCCATTTTGGAAATATCCTCAGGATTAGTAGCGACTAGCCCTTGCACTTCATTGCTCCATCTTCGACTCCGAACACGTTTTATCGCACGAAAACGTACAAACCGGATCGAAGTGGTTTTCGAGAAATAAATCTCGATCCCGGTCTCTTCGAAACGATCAACGCAATTTGTCCAATATTGATAGTCGGTGATTTAACTATCAATTTATATTCATAAACATCCATAGCATCCATCACACAATAAATAATTCCCAAATTATTTATTTACCTCAAATATCTTTAAAAGATATATTACCAAATTTCCAAATCTCATTTGAAAACATTTCTCAAAATTCCTCCTTTACAAGGTAAATCATTTACCATATATTTCCATTGGAAATATCCAAGTTCAAAACAGTTTAGATTTAAAACAGTTAAAAACATTTAAATTTAAAGTATACTTTAAATAGATAAATTTACTACTAATTATTTAATCAAAATATAATTCCAAAATATTTAAAGCAAAACTGTTTAAAAGATATAGCTTAATTTAAATTAAGGTTAAGTTATACTATATATTAAAATAAAGTGGTAAAAAGATTAACTCTTATTTCAATATACTTAGGTCAAAACTAGCTTTTAAAACAAATCCATTTGTAAACATAATTATTAAGGTATTTATACAATTTACTATTGCTAATTTATAAATAATCACTTTAAAATAATAATTTTCAAAACATTCTTTAAACTCAGTTTAATAATTTAAAATTTTCTTTTTATAAAATCAATATAAAACTCGAACTTGGTTTTCCCAAGGAAATCTCATTTCTACTAAATCATCACAGAAATCCTTAACACAATTTCTGTCCATTTATTTCAATTTAATTTTATATTTTAATAACATAAATTTAATTTCCCAAAATTTCAACTAATAACACTTATCTTTGATTACCATTCCAGATTTATAAATTTTCACTTTCCATTCTAAATAGATTTCCAATTTTAATCCTTTTAAATTCATTACTAACCATATCTTTTATTTCTCTAAACTCAATTTATCCATTTATAATTAACGTTGGATTTATAAATTTATCCAACAATATTTCTATACAAATTCATTTCAGTTTTCCATCCAAATCAGGTTTTCAAACATTTATATTCTCTTAATTTCTTATTTAACAATTTCTCAATTTCTTTGAAACCCAAATTTAATTTCTTTATAATTTAAACTGCAATTTCCTTTATAGTTAATATTCTGGGTTTATAGTTTAAACCACAATATCACAATGCAATTCAACTCCAAATTTATCAATCTCAATATATATACAGGTATCATAATCAAATAAGTACTATATTGTGAGGAATCCCGTTGGATCCCTCCAACCTGTTTTCCCTGCATCCACAAATATTAGCACAACAGTATATATATCAATTCAATTTGATAATAACTAACATATTCAGCTAAACATCCAAACAACCAATCAATACTAACTGTCTACTTTACTAGTATCCAGATGTGAGTGAGAATAACTCACCTTGAGTTTCGGCGAGCGTTCGAAATTCAAATTAAACCGGACGGTATCCGATTTAACCCAAATTTTTACTTGCCCGGAATGGCTCCGGATCTGCTCCATCGCGTAGTATTCTCTCCTGCGATTCCAACGCTTCCAGTTTCGTCCGAAACTGATAACATATGCAATAGTTATATATTTTATAAATTTCAATTTCAATTTATAACAATTTTTTTTTTTTTTTTTAATAAAAACATATACCATCGGCCCCCCCCCTTTCTTCTACTCCCCAGCGCAAGAAAACGCACGCAGGAACAAACGAACGCACCCATCAAGCCTCACCTAGGGTTTGCTTGCCGCTCCATCTCGACGAACCGGAGTTCGATCAGAGGCCACCCCGATAAAGCCCATCACGGCCTCTTCCATCGGCCCCAAAGTCCCTGAACTCGGCTCCTCCTCGACGAGGAAAAATGCAAACGAACGTACGGTCGTCACGGCCAAATCGTGGCCACCACGCAGCTCCGATGTTGATCTCCACCGTTGGATGCATCGATCTCGAGGTTCTCTTCACTTTTCCAGTTGAACATTTTGCGTAAAAACTCTTGGATTAAGAGGATTTGAAGGAGGAAGCTCGTGAGATTTCGGCCATGAACGAAAGTAACGGCGGCTCCTGATAGTATCTAGGGTTTTGATAAATAAAAGGAATATTTAAAGGGTTTTAATATTATTTGATTAATAAAACTCTCAATTAAACAACTTACGCAAACGAACTCCAATTCTCACGTTCCGACAGGCTACCCTGGGGTTTTTCCGCGTTCCGGACACAATGGAACAGGTTTCGTAAGCTAATTAGGTCGTATGAACGAGTTACGGAATTAAACGCTCAATTTGAAATTAAATCGATTAAAACGATTTCGATGCGTTTCGAGCTGCCGGGGTCAAACGACAACCCCGATTGCTACGAAAATTGAAATCCGATAATAACTAACTATTACGGATCCAATGGAACTGGTTTCGTCGAATTCCGAGACTGTGCCCCGGAAGGCTATTTTAACTCGTCTATTTAATTAAGCAATTTTCGAAATTATCGAAATCACTCAAAATTCCCACTTTTAAAATTTTATTAACTTAACAATAATTCATATAAAATTTATAAACACATTAAAAATCGTTCTGGTTCATTCTGGACTTAAATCGGATTAATTGCAATATTTAATAATATTAAATTCATTTTAAATTCATATAAAATTCCAAATAATAATCTATTAACTTTTAAATTCTTCCAAAAATCTAACAATATCATTTATAACCTATGGAACTTAAAAATGCATTTAAACATCAATTTTATAACAATTCCCATTCAATTTCCAATTTATTCTCAGTTCTAATTATTATTATTATTACTCCAATTCAAATGGAATCACCATATTTTGAAACTATAACTCATCTTATTAACTCAACCATAGTCTTCTATTATCAAGATTCAAATTAGAATCCATACCCAACATTTAAAATGAATTAAATGTTAAATTTTGGCGACCCAAAATTCCGGGTCGTTACAAAAAGACTAAAGCAGAGCATAAACTAATCCAAAACAAAGAGCTATGAAATTTTTGCGAGTGTAAATCTTAGTCTTTCTTATTTTAGTAGATGTGTATTATAATTTGGATTTGATATATATCTTATGCAAGTTTGTTTATGAAAATATCAAGTTAAAACCCAAAAATTTCTCCAAGTGAAATGTCAATTCTTATGTAAGCTAGTGGAATTGTATAGGTATTATAGTTTTATTGTTTTACATTCTATTCCCCTTCTCATCATTTTTCTTTGGATCCGATCGAGGGTTTATGAAAAGAAATAAGTTAAGAAATGGTGTGTAAGATACGAATTCTCTTTATTGGTAGTTTTCATTGTATATTTCCATAATTCAGATGAAAACTCTTATTTTCATGCATATGCAGAAGTTAATGCAACATAAAAAGATTTAAATTTTAAATTATATTAGTTTTGATTCTACTATTTTAGTATAAAATAAGCTTATTATACATTCTATTTTTATACAAGTATTTTTTTCAAATGAGAATGTTGGATATGTGGTATGTTTGTTAATGCAGAATTGGACTTGTATAAATTTAAATTTTTGACATTTAAACTATTAGCATAGAGTGTAATCTCGTACACTTAGAAATATTTAGGCATGTAAATATTATATATATATATAAAGTATAATTAATAGCCTGGTAAATAGGTTATTAATTAGTATTAGGTCAGTTTAGAAAAGAAATGAAATAACTATCGATAATAATATTACGCAATGCGGTGAGGTATATGGTAGTATGTTAGGTGATTGAAAATTACGACCAAGTTATAGAGATGCGAGGTCAGTCAAAAGCACATAAAGTCTGCCCAACTAGCTATAAGCCTATGCAGTCAATTCCTCGATATTTCCTCGATATATATCCCCGATATATCCCGTAGCGGACTTTTGGAGAACAATATTCCTATAAAGCGGCCCAATATAGCGGATCCGCTATAATCCCCGATATTGCGGCAATAATCCGTATATCCCCGATTTTGTTACCCCGCTATATCCCCCTTTCCCATAAATAAATATTTTGCTTGATGTCTTATTTTTAAGTTTTATGGTAACTTCGAAGCTGATGTAACAATGATATACGTTGTTGGTTATTCTAACTAGCTCTAACTTTTTAAGTGTCAAGTTTGTTTATCTTTACTTTATTACAACTTGCTTTGCTTGGTGGGAAATAATAAGTAATATTCATTTCTGTTTTTAATGTAGAATGTTCATCATTCGTCTTTTTAAAGCCGTCCGCTATATCCTGCTATATCCCCGATATATCTTCGCTACAACTTTTCACGCCTCAAATGCAATGGAACGACAGGGTGCTTTAACTGCAAGCTATCAGCAGTGTGACTTTGGGGCAGATGTGAGACGTCACCTATAATAAGTACCCATGGAGGACACGAGGTTGGTCCAAAATTCTGTAGGGTAAACTCGTCCAGCTAATGTGGATACAAATACCTACGAATAGTTGAACTAATATGAGATGTTAAAATATAGTTAACGAATCATAATACGTAGGACCTACTTTCAATGTTGAAGGTGGTAAGTAGTTGATTGAGGGCCATCATCCTCCCTCTTTAGAAAGTATTAAATGGTTAAGGCTAGAAGATAGGCACGGTAGTGGATATCTTGGAAAGGGTCTGCTTCGGTTTTGAGGTATAAGCAGTTATTATACAGACCGCCATTTCCATAAAGAAGTATTAAAAAGCCAAATGAGATTTTAAGGGATGTCAGCTAGATAGTATCGGAAAGGAGTCTGCCTTGGGATAGGTAGTAAATGACAAGGATATGTAGTAAATGGTAAGGACCTGTCTAAAATGAGTATTATATGGTCAGAGTCTATCTAGTTTCCATTGAAAATGTATTTTGTGACTTGGGTACTATCTTTTACATTGCTAGAAGACTATTAGCGATAGATGCATAGTACTGGGAATGTCCTTTGACCTACAATTACAGATGAGTTAGTGAGTTGGAATGGAAAAGGGTATATGTTATATAGTTGGATTTACAGTTGTAGAAATTTACATAGAATGTGGCTAGGATACATAAGACGTAACCTTATTTAAATTAGACTGCCCAAGTACTATCAAAGAAAGTCTCGAGATTTTACTCATCACACATTGTTGTTCTGACACCCTCCTTATTACAACATAGGTTAAAGGAGATGATGCAGATTCCGAAGATGGTAGCATAGACGGAAACTTGTGGCAGTTATTTATCTATCTACTTATGTTGTTTTTATATTTTTGATATACCCATTTGGACACGATGATGTATTTTGAGATATTATACTACAGATATTGACCTTATTTTGTGGTACTGTGTTGTATTTTTTGACACTATAATTTCTGAATAAATGGGTACTGTTTCTGATGTTATATTTTTCCTTTTGTCGTGAGACTATGAATGTGTAGATAGATAGCTATGTGTGTTGTTCTTTGCATCAATTTTACCAACCTATAGCTGGTTTTGGAATGGATCTATTATTTGATGGGCCTTTTCTGGATCAAAAATTAGGCCCATTTTGAGGCGAGCCGTAACATTTGGTATCAGAGCTTAGGTTACCCGATCATAAATGATGTATACATATGTGTGTCGTACTTGTTATTTTTGAAGTATTTTGCAAGAACCCAATGTGTCTATACACACACACACACACAAAACAACAACAACAACAGAGCCATTATTCCCAAATAAGTTGAGGTTGGCTAGAGATGGAACCCGAAACTAAATGACAAAAGTAATTTAAAGGTTATAACAATAACAATAGGAATAATAAAATTAAGTCAAATAGGTAAATTGGTAATAATAGTAACTAAGTAAAATATAGATAGAAATACAAATGTATGTAAAAGAAATACAATATAATAATAAAAAAATTAAAAAAAGGATGATAACAGTACAAATAGTAATAATGGTGCTGATAGTAACATTGATCCAAGACCAAACGCTACGTCTTAGGCTCTTTTTGACTAATCCTATGATCTAAAACGTATAAGACTCATAGCTCATGGTTCTGGTACGTGGATCGCTAACTTCCACACGCTCCTATCTGTTACCAGCTCTTCGGTTAAATTCCAACCCTTCAAGTCCCTTTTAACAACTTCCTCCCATGTCAACTTTGGTCGACCTCTACCTCTCTTTGAGCAAACGACACGGCCTATAATTCCAATGCGTACCGGTGCCTCGGGCGGCCTTTGTCGAAGATGCCCAAACCATCTTAAGCGATGTTGAATTAGTTTCTCCTCAATTGGTTCTACTTCAAGTTGTTCATGTATATCATCATTTCTAATTCGGTCTCTTCTTGTATGACCGCAACTCCATCGCAGCATACTCATCTCTGCTACACTTAGCTTCTGGGCGTGTTGGTTTTTAGTAAGCCAACATTCTACACCGTACAACATCTCATGCCTAATTGCCATTCTACAGAACTTTCCTTTAAGCTTCTGTGGGACTTTCTATCACAGAGAATGCCAGATGCTTGTCGCCACTTCACCCAACCCGCTCGAATTTGAAAAATAACATCTTCATCAATCTCACCATTACACTGCAACATTAATCTTAGATATCGAAAGGATTCCTTTTTAGGAACTATTTGTCATGCCAGAATAACATCTGATCCTCTGACTGACACCATTGAACTCACACTTCATATACTCTGTTTTAGTTCTACTAAGCCTAAATCCCTTAGATTCTGAAGTCTGTCTCCATAACTCGAATTGTCTATCAACCACAATCCTACTATCATCAATTAGCACAACATCATCAGCAAATAGCATACACCAAGGAATCTTCCCTTTTATACTCTTTGTAACCTAATCCATCACTAGGGAAAAATTGTATGGGCTCAAAGGTGACCCTTGATGTAATCCTTTGTTAGTGGGAAAGTCACTGATTACACCATCGCATGCTCTGACACTAGTCACAACATCATCGTACATATCCTTGATAAGGGTAATGTACTTTGTTGGGGCTCTCTTCTTTTCCAGAGCCCACCACATCATCTTTCGTGGTACTTTGTCGTAAGCTTTTTCCAAATCGATAAATAAATCCTTTTTTTGCTCCTTAAACCTCTCTATAAGTTGCCTTATCAAGAAAATAGCCTCCGTGGTCGACCTCTCAGGTATGAAACCAAATTGGTTTTTTGAAATGCTTGTCATTCTTCTTAATCGTTATTCGATGACTCCCTCCCATAACTTCATCATATGACTTATAAGCTTAATTTCTCTGTAGTTTGTGCAACTTTGTATATCTCCTTTATTCTTAAAAATTGGAACTAATATGCTTCTCCTCCACTCATCTGGCATCTTGTTTGATTCGAAAATACTATCGAACAACTTAGTTAGCCAGGCTATCCTTGCATCTCCAAGGTATGTCCACACCTCAATGGGGATGCCATCAGGCCCCAATGCCTTACCTACTTTCATCTGTTTTAGCGCATCCTTTACCTTGGATTCTTGAATTCTCCGAACAAAATGCCTACTGTTTCCATCAAAAGAGTCGTCTATCTCGATCAAAATGCTATCACCTTGTTCATTAAATAGGTTGTCGAAGCAATCTCTCATCTATTTTTTTTGTCTCATCGTCCTTCACCAAAAGTCTATTATTATCATCTTTTATGCATTTAACTTGATTGAAGTCTCTTGTCTTCCTCTCATGGAACTTAGCTATCCTGTAGACGTCTTTTTCACCCTCCTTCGTACTTAGCTTATGATATAGGTCTTCATACGCCCGACCCCTTGCTTCACTCACCGCTCTCTTTATGTACTTCTTTACAACTTTGTGCCTTTGCATGTTGTGCTCACTCATGTGAATATGCAAGCACTTATAGCATTCCTTCTTCTCTTTGATAGCCTTTTGTACATCACTGTTCCACCACCACGAATCTTTAGGTTCGCGTTTATTTCATTTTGTTACCCCAAACACCTTGGTAGCCACTTTTCAAATGCGCGTTGTCATCTCATCCCACATGTGATTTGCTTCTCCTTTCAAATTCTATGCCTCTTCTCCTATCACCCTATCCTTAAACACCCGTGAAGCGTCTCCTTTGAGCTTCCATCATTTCGTCCAACTAATCTTGGCTCCTTTGTCCCGTAGAACACACGTTCAAAGACGAAATTCGAATGCCAAAAGCCGATGTTGTGAGACAACACATTCTTCAAGTATGACTTTGCAATCTACACAAGCTCGTTTGTCATCTCTTCTAGGAAGGACAAAATCAATCTAGCTACAGTGTTGACCACTACAAAAAATAACTAATGTGATTGTCACTTTCTAAAGAAGGTATTAGCTATCATGAGGTCATAAGCAATAGTGAAACTCAGTATTTCTTCTCTTTCTTGGTTCCTATCGCCATATCAAAACCATGATACACTCTTTCAAACCCACCACTAGCCGTACCAACATGCCCATTGAAATCTCCTCCTATGAAAAATTTTCGCTACTAGGCACATCTCTAACCATAACTTCTAACTCTTCCCAGAAATTTCTCTTGACGACTTCACTTAGACCTACTTGTGGGGCATAGGCACTAATGACATTCAAGAATCATATCGCTCACTACCAGCTTTACTAGGACGATCTTGTCCCTTGTCTCTTAACGTCGACAACTCTGTTTCTAAGGTTCTTGTCAATTAGGATGCCTACCCCGTTCTTGCTACACCCTTTTTCCATGTACCATAATTTGAAGCCTGTATTCTCCACCTCCTTCGCCTTCTCGCCCGTCCATTTGGTCTCCTAAACGCATAAGATATTTATATGTCCTCTAATCATAGTATCAACTATCTCTCTTAGATTTTCTGTTAATGATCCTACATTCCAACTACCTAGCCGGATCCTAATATCATCGACCAACTTCCTTGCCCCTCGCACCCCTTAAGTGCGAAGACCTTGCTCACTTACCACTACACCGGTGCGTCGATGCAACGCGCCACTAAGGGAGTCACGACCCAACCCTTGCATGTTTATCACCATATTTGAGCCTCGATATAGTGTGAAACAAAGGGGGTGACGACCCAGCCCTTGCTCACTTTTCGCCATACCCAAGCCTCGATATGGAGCAATTTTATTAGGTTCCATTTCCATAAGAGAGGCTTTGGTTTTTATGTTGACTCGCCAAGCCTATCACAACCCTTCTCTTTTATCCTGGCTTGGGACAGACTGCACAGAAAACTACACGGGCAGAGCTATATATGTACATATATACACACACATACTATTTTTGAATATATGCAAACACACTAGATAAATCTTTATTTCAACATGTAATACTATCATGGAAATTACAGTTAAAAGTTTAACATACGAACAGTTGATTATGACTGAAAATCACTTTTATTAAAACTGGGAACCCCTCCTAATGATGCCCAATACCCGAGGGATGCATGAATGGCTCAAGAAATACCTCAAACTGGCAGGACAAGTTCCCGTTCCTCAACAAGCTGCACCAACGGCAACGTTGCCTTGCATGTTGAAGCAACACCCCTCCCTATAGATTACCCCAAGATGTGCAAGGATTTCCAAAACATGGGTGGAATGTGTATATGGGGAAAGAAGGTATTATGAAGACAAAGACTTGGATAAACGAATGCGAAAGAATATTCTAGGAGCTTGGTTGGAAGGACCAGATTAAGCAGAGAATGGCGGCATGACACTTTAAAGGAGGGGCTTTAGACCGGTGGACGATTATGGCCGAGGATAATGTTTATAGATTTATTACTTACGATGAGTTCGGAAACCGACTTGAGTCACGATTCATGTCAAAGGCTGAGATGAATTTGCAGATGGAAGGATTTATACAGCTTAGACAGGAAGAATCCACTTTAAAGAACTATATTAGTAGATTCACAGAACTGGCTAATTTTTAGATGAGTTTGATTGATACCCCCATTAAAAAGGGTATGAAATTTTTCAAAGGCCCAAACTCCCCACTTAGGGAATTACTTTTGACCTAAGTATCCATTGGCGCTACACATGAGATGTTAGTTTAGATGACTCTACTTTAGATGACTAGTTTATAGGAGAAGGAGACATAGAAGGAGAAGCCAGAATCTGCTCAAAATTAAGGAGGAGCCAAGAAGGTTAGTTTTTGGGTAAATAGGCAGTCGAAAGGGAAGTTCAATAAGGGTATAATATGTCAGAGATGACAAAAGAAAGGACATATCGCCAAGGATTATAGGGTGAGTCTAGTGAAGGAAGCATTTAAGGAGAAGTTTTATCACTACCAGAGGAGGGACACTTCAAGAATTGGTGTCTGAAGCTAGTGAAAGAAGGACAGAGTGGGCAAGCCTATGCTATTGAGGCTATTCTTATCTCGAGTAGACCTCACCTTAGAAATCAAGAAAAGACTATAATGGAAGGTAAAACTCTTATGTGTGGGAATAATATTCGTACCCTATTTGACTCTGGAGCATGAACGTAGTTAACTTCTCGAGTCTACAAACCCAAATTGTCACCAACCCAATAGTAGTATCAAATCTTATTAGGGGGTTGACACATCTTTCTTCAATTTGTAAAGACCTATTAGTGGACATGTAATGTCAATTTCATTTGTAATGCATATGTTCTTAATTTTGAGGGGTACGGACTAATCTTAGAAATGAATTGGTTGTCATACTATGGGACTATCTTAGATTGTGATAGAAGAGTTGAATGGTTAAAAGGTTGTATGGGATAAGATACCGATATTCGCTGTACACCCCAAAACTCAGTTGAATTAAGTTATCTATACTCAATGATCCTACCATAAGATGAGCTCCCATCCTTATCCATAGTTACAGAATTTCCTAATATCTTTGAAGAACTTTCGGGTCCCCCACCCCTAAGGGAGAGTGAGTTTAAGATTGATTTGGAGGACACTAGACCAATCGCTCGGTCATTAAGACACATGGCCCGAAAGAAAGGAAAGAGTTAGATAAGAATACCTCAGAGCTGTTGCAATGAGGATTCAGTAGTCGAAGTACTACGAAATAGGAAGCCCCTATTGTCTTTGCCACTAAGGCAAATGGATCATTAACGCTATGCGTCGATTATATATAAATCAACAAGTTGACTAAGAAGAATAGGTATCCTTTACTGTAATAATTAGCACTTGGGTCTAAATTTTCGCTGAATCGAAAACCCAAATTCATCAAAGTGTGGATCTTTGGTTTAGTATCCTGCAAATAAAAAAATTATATGCATATCAGAGCACTATTTCGATGTAACCCAAAACGGAATAGTAAAGTATAATAAAACATACAGTATTAACCAGGCTTAACGCTTCCAATGTCTAAAGTCCCTATCAATGCTAAGCATGTATTAGGAAACCCGTCCTTTAACCTTCCCTTCTTGCACCAGTACTTGTCCCTGCCATCCTATGGGTTGTAATGAGGAGGTGGTTAGAACAATGTTCTGGTGACTGGTGAATTATAGACTTTATACATATACTAGTTTATGCCGATTGTCTCCCACAATATGTTATGTCTTTCAATTTTTTTAGTCATCTCGAATCCACATTTGCGTACGATACGCCCAATTTATACGAAGTAGACTATAACTACTTAATTGTGTATATATATATATATATAAAAGTACCATAGTCACCCTTTGGACTGAGATACTATCTCGCTAATATTTGTAATTCTACACTACCGAGCATCATCATCACTATCTAGGCTAAATTGCCCGTGTACAAAGTAGAACCTCCCGTTGGTGCCTAATAATGGCATCACAAAAGTTTAACCTATTCTATCTCGCTTTGGGGATTTACTAACTAGTTAGATTCCAATTATGAACTTAGCTACATGGATTATAGAGGACTCAGTTCCTTGGACTACCCCATTTGATTTTGAAAGAACTCTATTATGGGTTAAATAGCATTGCCATAACAAACAAACTAGCAAACAATTATGGCGGTTTATTACCTAACGTAGCCTACACTAGTAAGAGGTGAAGCCCGTTAGGTATAAACCTATCTTTTCCGTTTTGGCTGCTATGAATCGATGACGCACTCAACCTATGTAGTACCTAATCTTGATTTAGGGCCAACACCTATAGACATAACATCGAGCTACTCACCATCTTAATTAGATTTCCTAACGCAGTCAAGGCATACCCTCCCCTTATTCATTGAAGTAGACTCTATTGAGCATATTCCTTCACCTATATGCAAGCACATATATTTCACGGGTCCTATAGTTGGATATGTCCCACATTTGTATATAGAATACGCAACTACTTGTAGCCTTTTGCAATGCTAGACTTCTACTGTGTAAAACTACCAAACTCGCATTCCAACTCATTCTAAGGACTATATCATTTTTATTACTAAGTTATTTACCAACTCTTAATAATTCGTGCTCATCATAATGCATACTTAAAGCCTCATATTATTTTTTCATTTGTTCTTGTTTAATTATTATGCATCTACAGCATATTGTTAACAATATTTCTCTTCTTCTTTATGTGCATACATCTTATTTAGTTTTAGGTCATTTACCGCTTTCTTTCTAAAAGACTTAAGGAAAATTTCTCATTTACTTTCCCCTTTTGACTAATATCGCCCTTGAATCGCGTATTTAGACTTATTACTTCCCTATTTGTTTTAATTGCATATGCTTTGTTTTATCATTTGTTTTCTACATCATCTTAAATTATATACTTTAGATTTTCCACTTATATTGTTGTTATTATTCCTACTTACATTATTTTACTTATTTTTAAGAATTTTTATACCTTAATACATTGCAATTACTTCTTTCCTTAAAGGAAATTGTTAACACTATAATTCCCTATAGTAATTTAAAAGAGGACTTGTGTTATGTGTGAAATAACAAGAAATTATCTTTTTTTTTATTAGAAGATAGTATAAGTTATGCCGATTCCCTTATTTTGTACATCTCTTCCTTTTTGTTTATGCTCCTTGTTATTTCAACAAGTACACTTTTATTTGTATTTATAGACGATTTATAGAAATTCACATTGTACATAATTCATTCCAACATATTAAAATATTGTCTAATCATAATTTAATTTATAATCAAATCTAATTTATGTTCAACAATCTATATAAACCGATCAAATTTGGAATCCTAATATGACATCAATAATAAGTTATTCATTAATCTAGGGACTATTTAACTTTTCAAATCCAAACATATACAATGTCCATCAATTTTAGCGTTTTCCTCATATTATAGGCATATATTCCATAAAAATCACATGCATACAATTAAATATCCGAATTTCAATTTATATCTAGGTATAAATGAAATTGATCTACAATGATATATATCCAATATTATTAGAGAATATGTAATTTCCTACTTACTTGTGTAACTTTCCAAATCTATGATCTAAACCCTACTATTAGATTGACTCCATTTTTTGCCTATTAAGATTTATACACCGCAAGCGTATACATATTTTATCATAAATATAGGTTAGAAAAGAGATTTGATTTTAGCTTGTATATTGAATCCAAATTTACTTTATACCTCGGCTTTGACGATTTGATTTGAACCTATTCCTCTTTCTATCAGCTTCTATAATTCCCTATCTATATAGACGTATATTTTACAACTATGTCTAAGAATTTGGAGTTCAGAGGAGGATAAAATGGTAAAGCTCCAGTGTCACTCCGAGAATATGAGTTTAGAAGTGAGGGTCTAGGTCCATATTCATAGAGAAACAAATCAACGCAAGCCGTTCGATTAAACCGTTTTAAATTCGAGTCATTTGGCCAAAGTTTATTGTCGGTTTTAACCAGGCACCATTCGACCGACAATTCTCTATGGTTGACCGCTGCCGGTCGATCTGGGCGCCTCTTTAGTCAACTTGTGCCTGTTTTAAATGAAACTAATCATGTGCTCTAACATTATTTAATTTACTTGTTTAACCACTCACTTCATTTGTTTCCCCTTTTATACATATCCTGAGATTTTAATTAATGGTTTTTGTTATTAGTAATTAACGTAAAATAATTTTTATTGTCATAATTACATATATAACGAACTACCTAGGATTTTAGCCACTGAATTTTAAATATTTAATTAATATTAAATGTATTTAAATAATTTGAATTTGGAATTTAATATCTCGAATTCAAATGTAGAGATCATTTAAATATTTGAATTATAAATGAAATATTAATCAAATGGATTTTATCATTTTATTTAATTCATTAAAATTAATAAATAATACTGGCGAATTCATTTTGTAAATTTATTTACAATAATAAATGGTTTGAATATAATAAATAATAAATATATTTTTACTGTTGATTTGTGATCGTGTTGCACTTCAGTGCACGATTTAATTTATTTCGGTTATTCGTCATACATACTCGAAAAACTATAAAATGGATTGCTGTTCGAACCGGCTAAATCTCCATCGGATTGGAAAATGGTCGACCAAATCTAATTAAAATTAACCGCAAGCGCACGACGTACAATGATAGTATGTGGCGAGTACTGGCATATCCGTAGGTAATTGTTTAGATTTTAAAATTTCTGTTCAATCAACTTAAACCAAGAGTTGTGAGATGTTTCTAAGCTAGAAAAAATTCTAGAAACTAATAAAGACTAAAAGTGATAAAAAATATGGGAGTAAAAAGCAATTTAGAGGCAATGTCCTTCTCTAGATCACATAGTTCAACAAAATGAAATTATGATTTCTCCTTTTTGGTCACTAGTGAATTAATTGACGTGTTTATCATAAGTATAGCCTATTTTTTTTATTAATTAGCTCAACATAAGCCATCAAACTATAATACAACCACCAAATCACATTTAACTCTCATGAAAATGTTAATGAACTTGGAAATACAATCTTTTCTAAGCATGGCCTATTAACTATTGATTTGAAATATAGACCATCAAATTTTGATTTTAAAATCACTTCATTACCATGATCAAATGTAGATGAAGAGGTAATTTGTGTTTTTATTTGTTTAAGCATAGCCTATTTGGTGTCAACAACATAGGCTATCAAATTCAAAGCTAAAACAACAAATTTTAAACACATCTAACATTTCCATCAAGCAAAAAAATAGATCAATAATTAGCTAAATGTTGAAGCTATATGATTAAGAGAACTTCATTACCCCTAAAAAGGGGTTTAGCCTTTCATATTTGTTATCGTTTCAACAAATGTAGCATTCAACATGAAATAAAAACAAAAGGAAAAAGAGAGCAAAATGAAAAGAGAGCTAATTAAAAAGAAATAAAAACTAATCTACTTGCATAAATAAAAAGATATACACTACTAACATGAAAGAAAAAGCATGTAAATAAAAAAGAGTGCATGAATTAACATAGCATGAAAAGAAATTACATAAAAGAAAAAAAAGCTAAGTAGCCATGAAAAAGAAAAGAGAGCTTTGATTTATTTGTGAGCCGAAACTAAACTAAATGGAGGCTAAGAGACTGAGAGAGGAGAGAGAGAATTACTTGAACATAATGGGTATTTATACATATATGAAACTCAAATCCTATTTTGGGAACTACTTAAACTACCTTTGAGGAAGTGTGGCCACCAAGTTACCATTAACATCTGTTAATCCTACACTTAAATGTACATATAGCTTTAACTTCCATTATCATGTGCATTATCTCATAATTGTGCATCATGGTAAGTAGGCAGGTGGGATTCTCCATGATTTATGAAATGAATTATTTCCATCTTCATTTGCTTGTCTTCTCTTATGCATGCATATTTTCTATGAAGCCACTTGTAATTTGAATTAAAAATCCTACAAAATACCATAGAAATTTCCAAGTAAATTTTCTTAAAATAATATATACACAAAAATGACCATTTTACCCCTATATGAAGATGAATAATTGATGATTTAATAATAATTTGAATTTCGGTTTAAACATGTTAAAATAATGAGTATGATCATCGATTAATTTAATTAGATTAAATATGAAAGTAAAAAATATGCATATTTACATGCATATCAAATACCCACATGCTTATCTTTTTATTCATTCTCGAATAAAAAAAACTAAGATAAATCTGTTTTCGTAGGGAGTACGATTGCATTGAGCGTATACAAGCCGTTAAACCTCTAGGTGTCCCTAGTAGGACGAGTGTCGTCTTGTGAGGGTTTTCAGCGGATACTATCCATAAAATCCAAATGCAATAAAAAATATTTACAAAATGAAAAATTCCTAAATGCAAGACTTACTTATGAAGACATGAATGCAAGTTTTTGAAAATATTTACAAATGAAGGATTTATTTTTAAATTGACACAAATAAGTTAAATATAGGTTTTATTCATTATCAAAAAAATTAAGTCATTTAACTTATCAAAATTTCCAATAGAAATTAAGTTATCATAATAAATAAACTCTAGTTTGACTAGTTGTTTCTGTTAATAACATATCGTAACTATGAAATGGATCCTTGATTGATTACCAAAGTTTTTCAAAATGGTATTTTTATTTCTTTTGAATAATAAATCGAATCAAATAAGTGAAAATAATGCTCGGATTTCAATTTCTTACTCTCTCTTTATTTGAAAATTTTATTGATATTAACAATACTTACATATGCCTAACTCAGAAAACTGAGGTCAGATATATTACCCCTGCACCTCCTTTTGGGCTTATGAGAGGGGAATGTAGAGCGTGGCGAGTGAACACACAAGTGTGAACCCCTATCAACTGTAGGTGTTATTAATGAAAGAATTTTTATATAATACACCTAACTCGGATAAACTGGGGCCAGATATACCAATCGAGCACTGCCTTTCGGGCTTACGTGAGAAGGGTATAGAGAATGGCGAGTGGACACACTTGCGTGTGAACACATGACTCTAGGTGCTAATAAAAAATATATATACATATTTTTTCTTTTCATTGTTTTTATATTTTTTTTTTGTTTTTTTAAAGAGAGAGTTATGCAAAATCATCTTAGTACCAATTAACTTAGAAGATATTATATACTTTACTTTAAATTCACCATTTATTAAATCAAAGATTTTCAGTTAGGGTATACTTCATAATTATCGCATTGAATCTTCCTATATACTAGTTAAACCATCGTTATTTTTAATCAAACTTTATTTTTGTTTTTGTTGAGACAAATAAATTTTAAAAAATATAATTTAATAATCAAAATCTTATACTTATCTTATAGTATTTCTTTAAAAATAAATCAAAATGCATTAAAAAAATTGAATTTTTTTAATTTTTTTTGAGTTTTGGAAAAATGCAAAGAATATACCATGGAAAATAAAAAATAAAGATGATATTCCCCTTACACTTGATTTTGGCTATGTCCCCACAGTCAACCCAAGTAAAAGGAGAAAATAAAAAAAAATATGACCAAGTTTACATGAAAACAAAACGGTTTTTATTTACATGACATCAAAAAAAATATTGTCAAAGAGTAAACAAAATGGTCATCTAAAGACCAGTTCATTTGTCTTGTCAAGTATGCGAGACACAGCTTACGTTCAGAAAACCAAATCATAAAATATTTCGGAATCGAATGTTGAATTGGAAAAGTGAATGTCGTTTTATCAAAAATCGTCTGAGTCGTTTTATTTTCAATGATTTTTGGGGTTGATAAAACAATTGATTGAAATTCAAGTTTATTTTCACCAAACTGAAATTCAAACTCGTCATTGAAAACTTCTTCAGAATTATCGATTTCAAAATCAAAATGGTGATTTAAAACTTCCCATTCGGATTTCAACAACTTACCTTCAAAAAGTCCAAAGAAATTGTGTTCACTAAATTCGTCATCCTTTGTTGAATTATTCACAACTTCATTGCATATGTATTAAGTTCAAAATCCAAATTTGTTGTATTTGATATTTTGAAATCGAAAAAAAGAAGATCGAATTTTAAATCGAGTTTCTCATCCTCAAAAGAATTGAAATCCAACACAATTACCATATTTTCAACAACTTCATTAAGATTGTCATCTTCAATTTCAAAAGTTGTTATTTGAAAATTACCAATTAGGGTAAATGTGGATTATTATTTGACTCCTCACACTAATGATTTGCTTTTGTTTCTCACATTGTTTCATATATGTTTCAAACAATAAACATGTGTGTTCTTTGTGGATTTTATCCATTTGCTTAACAAAATTGAATTTATAGTTATTAACTTGAGAATTTTTGATGTGAAATTATTGGAAACAAAATTTTCCCATTGAACCAAATTATAGATTATTCCATTGCCAAAATCATTTGAAAATTGGTTCACATTTTCGTTTCGATTTTGAAATTCATTTTGGAGTTTGAAATTGAATTGGCATGGGTTATAATCGATGTCATTTGAATTTTGAAGTGAATTCAAATTGATTATTTTGAAATCCTTGACTTGAGTTATTACACAAATATAAATTACACAAATCATTTATCCTTCGATTTTGTTGTGTAGAGAGTTCAAGTAAAGACGAAATCGTTTCCATGCTTTTTTTAAGAGTTGAGGGTTGGTCCTCATTCTGAAAATTTTGTTGTTCGAAAATTCAAATTGTATGTACAATAGTCGTTTTTAAAATATCAATAAGAATTTGGAGTGAAATTATATGGATTATATTGATTTTCACAACCATCGTAAAATTCATGTAAGTAGGGAAACTCGGACAATTTTCAAGAATGTTTTTTTCTTTTGGATATTTTTTACAAAGGAAAACTATTTACCAAAAGGAATTTATATTTCAGTAGGGAAATTTGATTTTTGTTTTGTTTTTGGATTTTCAATTTTTTTGAAAACGTTTTATTTTATTTTTTGAATTTTTTGTTTTTGATTGAAAATTTTCAAAGGACTTACAAACTAAGGTAAGAAATATATACAACTATTTTTGTTTTTGGATTTTGAATTTTTTTAAATATGCATGAATTAATGCAACTAAATGAATGCAAGAGTTTAATTACAAATTATCAATCCTAAGTAGCTCCTAACTCAGAATTATATAATCATACTTTGTCTTAGTCCAATAAGATAGTTCTCAGCTAACTAACAGACATGAATTATCGGTGCACCACGAATCATTGTAGCAATGCAACCGAAGGTTTAAGTACCTTTAGAGAAACAACCACTATAATATTTACGAATCACCATAATATTTATAAATGGATATTGCTCTGTCGTAGCATAGACACCAAAAAAATTGAATTGTTCAAAGAAGACAATTTGTCAATATATAATTAAGCGTTACCGATGTTTAACCATTATCAAAATTCTAGAATGAAATGCAAAGCTGAAATTAAATGTGTATTAACAATGCAACTACGAATGAATTTTTTATTTTTGTTTTTTCCTTTGATTTTTTTTAAAATGCAAGAAACCAACAAAACAAACCAAATAGAAATAGGAGATGAGGGCACGATACATGAGCGTTCAGAATTATAGCAATTTATTTTTCTAGCAGCTATTTTTTTATAAGCAAGCAAGCAAAGCAGTTTTTTATTTGGGCAAGCACTTCTTCTTTTAATTTGCTTTGGCAACTTGAAAAGGAGTGAACCAAGATATATACAAAAAAAAAATTATATCAAAGACAGAAATAAAGAAAAACAAGTCAAAACAAATGAAAATAAAATAAATTGAAATTTCTTGGGATTTTTCTTAAAATTAGGATGGAACTAAAAGTAAATTAAATAAAACAAAAGAAAACAAAATAAATAAATAAAATCTTTTTTTAAGTATAAAACAAAATAAAACTAAAGGAAAGCAAACTATTTTTTTAATACAAACAAAGGTCAAATTAAATAAACACAAACAAAAAAAAATATTTTTTTAAAGACGGATGATTTTTGTTTTTTTATTTCTTTATGGAAACTAAACAACACTTTTTTTTGTAAAATAGAAGATTACCAAAGCAAATAAATTCACATAAGAAATTGTAAATATTTATGTCTTCTTTTTTTTCTATTTTTTTATAACTAAAAGAATCAAAAAGAGATTTTAACAAAGAAAAACTAAAAAGGTTTAAAATGTTATGAAATGAAGAAAGTGGAAGCCATTAGAGAGAGAACAATTTTATTCATTCAGAGAATATATATCTATTTACATTACATGGCCTACTTTATATAAAGGCTTTAGAAGTAAGGACCGAACTTATCTCACGATGTGGGACTAAACAAAACAATGTACAAGCATATTCACTTCATACTATACATATATTATAACACTCCCCCTTGAATATGCGTCTTCAAAATATTGAATGCTCGGATAATTTGAAATTTTCCATTTCAAAATGTGCACGACGATTGCTCCCCCTCATTATTATCTTGCTTGCATTTATCGATTCAGTCGATATAGATATAGTCTGTTGCCTCATTAAAAACCTCTATTAGAAAAACCCAGTAGGAAAAAACCTTGAACGAGGAAAAGAATGCAACTCGTGAAATCATAAATATCATACTAAAAATGATATTCCTTATAAGAGTTTGATATTTCAGGATCAAAATAATGCCTCATTAAAACCTTATTAAGAAAAACCCAATGGGAAAAATCTTAGTGAAGGAAAAAGAGTACAATGACATATTTTATTTTCTTATTTTTTTTAAATAGAGCTTGATACTTCTGGATCAAACTAATGCCTCATTAAAACCTTACTAAGTAAAACCCTATGGGAAATATCTTAGTGAAGGAAAAAGAGTACAATATAGTATGTCATATTTCAATAATTTACTGCATCAGATAGAGTTTGATACTTATGGATCAATTTAATACTTCAGTAAAAACCTTACAAAGGAAAACCCGATGGGAAAAACCTTAGTCAAGGATAAAAATATAATTTAACTTAAATAACATATTTGAGATGTTATTTCTTGAAAACACATTTGATTCTTCTAGATCAGGATAATGCCTCATTAAAACCTTAATAAGAAAAACCCAGTGGGAAAAATCTAAAATAAGGAAAAAAAAGTACATTATAGCTTATTCCAAATGTTACTAGGGAGTTGATACTTTTGGATCAAGATAATGCCTCATTAAAACCTTACTAATAAAAACACAGTGGGAAAAACCTTACTATGGATATTATTGATAATTTATTCAAGTTACTTAATATCTTGCATCATTATGTATTTTAACAAATATTTAACACTGATGATCAAAATGAGCTTGTATCCCTTTATCCTCCCCCTCAATGTTGACAAACATTGTCACATTAAATAATAATCATCTTTGGACTCTCATTTTGATCCATTATGATATTGCTACTAGCAAATATATCATACATATTAATAATAGGAGGATAATTCTTTTATTAGTTGATAAGATGCATTCAATTGATATTGATTATTAGAGTTTGTTCTCATTCATTGATCTAAGCAATTGGAGGAATTTATTTATTATGTAGATCATTTGAATACATACATGACTTCAGGTCATTCAACATTTATGTTGATTGAATTTTAAATCACTAAATAATATCTATGCATAATCTATAAGATAAGCTTATAACAAACTTCAGGTTGTTAGCTAAATATTTACATATATGGATGTATACGTGCATCCACGTATCACATATATATTATAAAATTTTCATATTCTTTCTCATTTGAATTAGTGATTTTTAGAACAAACTATTACAAGGATCAAAACTATTAATTTCTATTTATAAATTAATGTCAATGCAAACCTGTCAAAACCGCATGATAATGTTCAAAACATTTGGTTTGAAACCATATCAAACTTCTGGTTCGAACAAAATATACACACAACTTCAAGTTGTTAAGTTTTATTCCTCAGTTATATCTCAAATATCAGTTTTGAACACTAATTATGATTACTTATCAAGGAATACTTTTTAATTGCATATAGACATTTCTACACATCTCTATTGAGAGTTCTGTAATACAGCAAAAATAATAATAGTATCTTTTGGATACTTGGAATGTTACAGATACAGGTTTCCTCAGAACCGTATGTATACCTCTCAAACTTTTAGGATCTAATCTAAACTAAATTAGGTCCTTTATAATCAAATTTCTATGCATTTATTTGGTTTAATAAAATTACCAAATATATAAGCAAATTTCTTCTAGAGATATGTTATCATTTCCTAATTTATTAGTCTCTTTTAGGGATATTTTATTATCACTACTTCTGGAGTGAATTTATCTCTTCTACATATATTTATATGTACTATTGGAATGTCATATCAATGTACAATGTTTCTATTTGTAGAAATTACATAATTACTACCTTTATAATAGCATAAAACATCTCTAATGGAGATTTTTGTTGTAAGTATCTTTGAAATGACATATCAAACTTTAAATATAGTAACAAAATTAGATGCACCAAATGAAAGTAAGATGCGAAGAGATAAAACCACTACTTCTGGAGTGTAAAGTTGGTATACAATATCATATTTTTTTTGGATAAATTATCATCATTACTCAAAAAAAAATTATATCATTATTCCTTCAGGGAATATAGTATTTCCTTTTAAGGAATTGCAATGTAATAAAATTCCTATAACATCTCTTCTGGGATGTTAGATTTTGCAATATAAATATAAATAAATTTCTAAATCATCTTTTCAAGAGATTAATGTACACACATACGCATCCAATGATGTTTGAAGTATCATGTAACCTAATATCTTCAGGAAATTTGGTCAATATAGTGTAAATGTTAAGATATAAGGTAAGGTATAACTCATTTGGAGATATTTGTCATCTCTTGAATGCAATATAGTGTAAATGTTAAGATATAAGGTAAGGTATAACTCATTTGGAGATATTTGTCATCTCTTGAATGCAGCATCATTTTCTCATATGATTATTTATTAATTTTCTTTAACTTCTTTGGGAAGTACAACCTTATCATTTTACATAATTTCAATAGAGCTACGGGCTTCTAATTCATGAACTTCAAGTTCATTAATTTGTTATGAACTTCAGGTTTTTAAATTTTGTGTAAACTTCTCCCTTTTTTTTGTATCATATTGTTACAAAATAAAAGTCTATTAGAATTCGAGCTTGTAAAGTTTATCAGAAATCTTTTCATAATTCAAGACTTCAGGTCTTGGACTTTGAGTTATACAACTTCTGCTTGAAAAAAAAAATCTTTACACAACTTCAGGTTGTTGTTCAAACTTATTTCTTTCATTATATCGGGCATTGTTTGCCAAAATGAATACACCATATAATAAAGCATATGTCTATTCTTATTCCAAACATAAAAATACAATATCATTTAATTTACTATAGCCAGTGCATTTATGATGATATGGTAATTTAATTTATTACCATGACGACAACATTTAATGCATTTATGATTAAAAAAATGAATGCAATTTACCATTATTGTGGCATAAAATATAAAATATTATCACAAAGAATTGATTTCTTTACAAATAAATAAATCAATCTAACTAACTTTAGTTAGCAAAATTTAATCTCAAAGCTAAGTTTAATATACTCAATAATAAAATTAAATGAATACCATAAGATAAACTTTATTTCTTAATAGTCAAAATTTCTAAAATAACTAAGATAACTCTTATATATATGTGTGTGTGTGTGTATCCCTTTTTTTTACAATTCAAGTTTCTGCTCTTTTATTGAAACTTCTGATTCTTTATTACAAGAAAACTTGAAATTTAGTATGGAAACTCAAGCTTTTAGCATTATAGGAACTGCAGATTCTCAACTTTTATTTCAAATGCTAGAAAATAAGTTTACCGTATATGTTTTCATAACGTTTCCATTCACTTCAGGTGTACTAAATCAATATTAATATAGGATCTAAACTAATATGATCTTCTAAATATGCATTATTCTTGTATACGTTTCTCTAAGAAATAATAAAATATATCTTCTGGAAATATAAACAATATATATAAAAATAATTTCCAAAATCCAAATCCAAATCAAAGAGTTTTCAAAATGAAAACTTCATTTATCAAACATGTATATATTACTTAGATCTATATCACAAACCAAAACGTAATCAAGATCAATAAATTTATTTGAATCAACAACAGAAATTGTCAAATTCAAAACTTGCTTTCCAAAATAATGAACTCAAAAAAAACATGCAATAATAAGCAAGTTTGAAATCAATTCAAATCCAAATTCAAAAAATCACAACATTTTATTTTTGAACAATATACAGATCTCAATGATATATTATTTGAGTGTGATTTTAAGATCCACAATATAATGAGACAAGAAAAATAAGAACAAAAAATTGGATCTATTGTAGGATGAGATCTGAAATATAATGACAAAAATACATGTACAGTGGAATAAGATCTATAAATTTAGATCTATAACAAAATAAGATCTTGAAAAGATAAGATCTATTAAAACTTAAATCCAAATCTGAAAAATTAGAAAATAGATATAGAATTGTGAAACAAGAATACTTAAATCTAGATCTAAATTAATCGCAAAATAAATCTAGAAAAGCAGATCTAGAAAATTTCAAACCTGATTTCAATGGTTGAATAAGAGGAAGAGATAGATCTGATTTCAGTAACTGTATAAGAGAAAGAGATGTACATACATAAAAAAATGGATCTAATCTTCTGAATTAGAATATTCAATACATTCGAGAAAAAGATCGTGCTGATAACGTGTTATGAAATGAAGAAAGTGGAAGTCATTAGAGAGAGAACAATTTTATTCATTCAGAGAATAGATATTTATTTACATTACATGGCCTACTTTATATAAAGGCTTCAGAAGTAAGGACCGAACTATCCCACGATGTGGGACTAAACAAAACAATGTACAAGCATATTCTTTATGAATCCAAAAATCAAAATTCCCCCAAACCAATTCACAAATCCAAAACCAAATCTCACAAATTCACTTTGCTATTTCAAAGAACGAAACTGCGGTCTCGATTGTTTTGATCAAGTAGGTCGCGGAATTGAGGGGATGGAGTTGCAGTTGCTTTGATGATATAGGCGATTGGGTGGTCGATTGCAGTCGAGTTCGATTGGGGATGGATGTGGGTTTGGTTGAAGAAGCGTGTGATGTAGCAGTAAGCAGGTGGTTCTAGTTTGACAAGTTGAAGAGGTGTGTGATGATAGTTTGAGAAGGCGACTGTTTGAAGGTCAGAGGTGTGGAGGGCTTGGGTTTGAAGTGTGTACTGTACATTGAAGAGGCGTGTGATGATGGTTTTGGTCGGAGAAGAAGAAGCAGTAGAGTGGTTAGTGCAGGTATGGTTTATGTTGTAGTGATATAGGCTGGTTTGTGATGTGCCGTGGGTGATGTAACTGATGGCAGCTAGAAGTATGTGGCGGGTAGGGTGTGGTTCAGTGAGTAGTGAGATTTGATGTTGTTTATGCTGATAGGGATGGATAGTTATGTGATCAGTCGTGTGGCTGTTGTATGTGCAGTTAGGTGGGTGGTCGAGTGAAGTCGAAGCAGAGGGACTGAGTAATTGGAAGCAGTTGTATATGTGATGGTTGTTGAGAAATGAAGTGTGACGAAGAGGTTCAATGCCATGGTTGTTGGAGAAATGATGTTGGTTTGGGAAGATTTGAGGAAGACCGCTGTAGTTATTGTTTTTGCAGAGTGCTTTAATGTGATGTATTGATGTTAAGGCAGTTGAGTGTAGTCTGGTGGTGTAATTGTTTGGCACCGTGGGAATGGCAGGTTGATGGTATGAGAGGTTTGTAGGCACTGTAACAACAGTGCAGTGTAGTTTTGTGGTGACTGTCTGGTCAGGTCGAGTGGGATTGAAGTGTTTGTTGAGGTAGCAGTTGTGATATAGATGTAGCTGCATATGAATGTATCAAGTAGATGGCGTGAATTAGCTTATGAATGTAAGTGAATGATGTGAAAGGCAATTGAAAGGCAAAGGGGTGCACTGTTTTGGCTGTGGGTTGCTAGAAATTGTTGCAATATGTATGGTGCAGGCAACAGTATTGTAGTAAGACCGGGAGGTGGGATTGTGAGGAAGTGTATGTTGGTTAGCAACGTTGTTTGAGTGATGGCGGCAAGAGGGCGGTTGAAGTTGTTGTAAGGCAGTGCATAATTATGTGCACACAACAGTGGTAGAAGATGGTTGCAAACAATGTTATGGAATTTGAGTGATGGTCAGGGAAGTATTGATTGTGGTATATGTGGTTAGTGTTGGGGAGATGGCAACAGTGGGATGAAGGTGGACAGTGGCTGGTAACAGGCAGTGGGTATTTGTATGTGACAGTGGCTGGTAACGGTCAGCGAAAAATGATGACGCAACAGTGGAAGGTGGCGATACAGTGCACAGTTGCACCTTTCAATGTAAGAGAACAGTTGTAAAAATTGTAAATGTAATTGTAATTGAAAAGTGTAAATGTAATTGAAATGGAATGGAATAATTTTTTTCCTTTTTCAATTGAAGTTGTGTAATTTTTCCTTTAAAATATGAAATGCAAATGAACAAAACAACTAGAAAACAACAACAAAAACACAAACAAAATGCAAACAAAAAATCACAAAAACACACAAATTTTTTTAAATAACACACAAAATAAATACACAATAAAATAAAACAAAAAATAACTCGGATGATAGAAATAAAATTAAAGCAAATTCCCCGGCAACGGTGCCAAAAACTTGTTCGATTTGATGAACTGGGGTTGAGAAGCAATTGGGTGGTCGAATCAGGGATTGGCGAGGACAGTGATGATTTGGGTGGGTTGCAGAGGAGATGAAGTGTGTGATGTGCACTTAGTTGCAGAGGCGAGTTAGGAGCAGGTAGTTGGCCAGAGGTACTTGCAGTATTGTTTATGATAGGGGGTATTGTGGTGGTATGGTTTTGTAACTAAGCTGATGTGATGAAGGTGAACTGCGGTAATTGCTATCAGGTGAGGGTGTTTTGATGTTGCTATCGTGATTTGAAGATGGCGATGAAGGTAATGTTCTCTGGTTGGTAGTTTTTTACGTATTAGGTCTATAGAATGTGTTGATTGAGGTGGAAGAAGAGGAGGACAGGGTGATGATGGTTGGTGGGTAGGCCTGTCAAACGGGTTGGGTTGGGTCGAGTTTGACCCAACCCATTTATGACTCATTCTCTTTTATTCATTTATGACCCAACCCACTTAATAAGCAACCCATTTAACCTACTTGAAAAATTAAATTAAATTTGCCTAATCAAAAACAAATAAATATAAAATAATTCTAATTCTAATTTTTATGTTTTGAGATCCGACAAAAATTTAAAATTTTAATTCTAATTTTCATCAAAATTCAAATATGGGGATGAGGTAACTTATTATTTTCTAAGTACAACTGTCAGTCCCCTTGGAGAACTACAGTGTGCGTTCACCCGATAAAGTATCCGAATGTTCCATACTATCCGTAATTTAGGCGGTAGTTAATCGGTCGAAGTCCCGCCTGATTCCGAGTTAGAGCGAAGTAGTTATTACAGTCTGAACAAAAAAATAGCGGCTTCTGCACTAGGCGGAGTTCAATATGCAGATGTGGTATCCTATTATTTTTTAAGTACAACTGTCAGTCCCCTTAGAGAACTACAGTGTGCGTTCACACGATGAAGTATCCGAGTATTGCATACTGTCTGTAATTTAGGTGGGAGTTGATCGGTCGAAGTCTCGCCTGATTCCGAGTTGGAACAAAGGAGTTATTGCAGTCCGAACAAAAAAAATAGTGGATTCTGCACTAGGCGGAGTTCAATATGCAGATGTGGTAGCCTGTTATTTTCTAAGTACAAGTGTCGGTCCCCTTAGAGAACTACAATGCGCGTTTACACGATGAAGCATCCGAGTGTTCGAAACTGTCCGTAATTTAGGTGGGAGTTGATCGGTCGAAGTCTCGCCTGATTCCGAGTTGGAACGAAGGAGTTATTGCAGTCTAAATAAAAAAATAGCGGCTTCTGCACTAGGCGGAGTTCAATATACAGATGTGGTAGCCTGTTATTTTCTAAGTACCCCTTGGAGAACTACAGTGTGCGTTTATACGATGAAGTATCCTAGTGTTCCATATTGTCTGTAATTAGGTGAGAGTTGATCGGTCGAAATCCCGCCTGATTACGAGTTAGAACGAATGAGTTATTGCAGTCCGAACAAAAAAATAGCGGCTTTTGCACTAGGCGGAGTTCAAATATGAGGATGTGGTAGTCTTTTATTTTCTAAGTACAACTGTCAGTCCCCTGAGAGAACAACAGTGTGCGTTCACACGATGAAGTATCCCAGTGTTCCATACTGTCCGTAATTTAGGTTGGAGTTGATCGGTCGAAGTCTCGCCTGATTCCGAAGTAGAACGAACAAGTTATTGCGGTCTGAACAAAAAAATAGCGGCTTCTGCATTAGGCGAAATTCAAATATGCGGATGCGGTAGCTTGTTATTTTCTAAGTACAACTGTCAGTCTCCATGAAAAAGTATAATGTATGTTCAAAATTCTTATTTTTTAAATTTATATTGAAATTTAATGTTTTTAATAAATGGATAAATGTGTTATCCATTTATAACCCTTTTAAAAATGGATCAATACAACACATAACCCATTTAATAATATTCATAAATGGGTTGACCCAATCCATTTATAATTACCTAAATTGGTTGGACCTATCCCGTAACCATCCTACAATCTGGCAATCATCTCAAGTCCAAGACTTGCGACTGATAACATCCTGTGCATCGCAACTCAATGATCAACATTCTTTCTCCTCACAATGAATTCCTTTGTTTTAGTTCTATATCTATGGTCCTCTTCGTTTCCATCATCAATTTCGAAGCTTTGTTGACGAAGTTTTCTAGTTCGATTCCCTTATTCTTCATCCCATTAAAGATTAAACCTTTGTCCTCAGATCTAGTTTCGGGCGATTGAAAATTAGCATCTGAACTCAGAATTAATCGCGATGATGAGATTCCATTTTTCCTTTGCGTCCTTTTTGAAATTAACTTGCCAGTATTGGTTATTACCATTAAATCCTGTAGAAGCATAAGAAAATGAAACGCCAAAATTTGGTACACAAAGCCTTTACGTTTGCAGATCTAGTGATTTAATGAAATCCCAATCCATTCTCCTACCTCAAGAAGATTCAATTATCTTCCTTCTTCTTCAGTTTCGCATCCTTCCGCTAGGGTTTCTCCTCCCAAATTTAATTCGCTAAATCATACCCAAGCCGCCGATCAAAATCTCGTAGATTGAAGCGGTTTTGTATGGAGATCGGATTCTTGTTTTAGATGTGAGGATGTTTCGCACTTTGCTAGAGATTGTCGAGCCCATATTCGTTGCTTCAGATGCGGTCTTCTAGGTCATAAAAAGAATCGGTGCTTGAGGAATTCGACGGTTTTGGTTGCTGGAAGCAAATCACAGCTGAGTATCGCTGACCATGGTTTTCGTTTCGTTCTGAAGAGCATGAAACTTAAGCGTATATTACTTGAAGAGCATGAAACATAAGCGTATGTTACTGGATCAATTATGGGTTCAGAGATTTGAGGGCATCGAGCTTTTGGAGGATCTTTTTATGCATTTTGATGCTACTAACTTTGTCAATACAGGTATGAATTATAAAGCTAAATTTGATGACACAGAAATTAATTCCAATGCTGCCAGTTTCAAAGATGTAAAATTTTCTAATTTTAGATCGAATGATGTGGGTTTAGATGAGATGTTGGATATCTATACTAATGTCTTGGGGTTGAATACTATGGATCTTTCGGACTCAATGCTTTTAGATCCATCTGTAATCAATTTTATTTCAAAATCTGAATGCCATGAGACAGCTTCTGCTTGTGACATTCAAGAGCAATAGGTTGATCGAGATTTGGATAGTTTTGTTTACATTAATGGCAGAGAGTGCTTCTGGTTGTGACATTCAAGAGCAATTGTTTGATCGAGATTTGGATAGTTTTGTTTACATTAATGGCAGAGAATGCTTCTGGTTGTGGCATTCAAGAGCATTTGTTTGATCGAGATTTGGATAGTTTTGTTTACTCAATGGCAGAGAGTGTAAAGCAAGTGGAGGTACTGATATCACAGATGGCTCTGTTTTGTTGAATAAAGATTTTGTCAATGCTGCGGGAGATTGCTCTCCGGCCATGGAGAAAGTTAACGATGTTGAATTGTTGGAATTTTCAAACTGCTTGGTTGTTTCTTGTTCAGATGTTGACTATGTGCTCAAAGAAGATACAGTGATTAAATTTGTTATTTGTAAAACTGTGTTTGGTGATCTTGTGACTGCTGAATCCAGAGAAAGGGATATGGTCAATATGTGTATGACTATGCTTGAGCACAGTGCTGTGATGATTAGCAGTTTAGAAGATAGGGTCGTTGACTATGTGAATTCCGTAGCACAGGGGACAGTGATGTTATGTTCAGTTTCAGAGAAAGAGAATGATTTTGAAGTAGTGGAAGGTTCAAAGCGTTTAAATGTTTCTTGTATAGGATGTTGATTGTGAGCATATGGATGATACATTGGACAGGGTCTGTATGTGCATAACTGTGCATGAGCACAGTACAGTGAGGTTGAGCGGTCCGGTTATAGGGTTGTGGACTTCATGAAATCTGTGGTGCAGGGATATGTGGATGAGCACATCAAACAGGGGATGATTAGTTGTTTTGTCGAAGGTAGATGTGGTAGACTCATTGGGCATGGGTTTGGCAAATCAGGCCTTGTGTGTTGTCTTTGGGTTGGGTGACAATAATGTGAGAAACAATATGGAGGATTTTGTGTTAAAGCAGAGTCTGGATAAGCCTAATGAACTGGAATTGTATGTTCAACGAAAAGATAAGGGCCGATTTATTGTAGATGTGTGTTCTACTTTGATTGGAGAAGTCGGTTCTGAACAGACCGTTTACTATCATACGTAGGTTTCAGATTTATGTTGTATTACTGTCTTGCATCTATAGATATATTTCCACTTTCTCCTAATCATGCTTGTGAATCGACTCATGCATCCAAATCTGGTAGAAGAAATAGAAGTTATTCAACAGTTAGTATTAGGAGAAGTCATCATTTAAGACTTAAAGCTTTTAAGTTTTATGCATGAGGGTTGATGATATATTGAGGAATTATTATGGTGTTTGTTGTTTTGGAGACTGTACGTGGTTTGAGCAGATGCGGTATGTTATTTTGAGACGTTTTAGGTATGATTGGGGAGGTCGAGGTTGTGGAACTTGTTATAGACGGCTGTTTATCTTTTGGAGACATTCCAGGTTTTAGTTTCTTGATAGAGTTGTTTGTTTAGGGAGACTCTTTAGTTTCATAGGTTTTTTGGAGGGTTTTTATTATTTTTCTTTTTATGTAGATGGGTTTTTTTTCCTACCAGCTATGCTTGTTGGTAGCTCATTTTCTAACTGTGATATATAATACATGCATATACATACACATACATACGTATACATACATGCATGCATCATACATGTATATAACAGATTTCTGTGTCCGTGCACCCTCTCTCTCCTCTACTACAGTGGGTCACACATTTCTTTCAAAATTGAAATCCCAAGCCATTGTTGAGCAAACTTTTGTTACCCGTGTTCATTGCAATTAATCAACGGGGATAAAGAAATGAAAGAATTATCCCACCCTTTATATTAAAGAATCAGGGACCAAATTGAAAGAAATATCGCACCCTAAACCATTATTTTGGAGTTCCTCTCTTAGAAAAGAGGAGCTCACACACACCCTCCATATTGTGCTTGCCTTTTTCATTGCATATGACTTTTCGTATATATACAGATTAAAAACATATATAAACGTACACACACACATATATATTAAGAAATAAGTATAGCAATTTTAAACATTTAGCAGGCTACGTGGGCAATTAAGAAATTAATTAATTAATTTTAAAACAAAAAAATTCATTAAAAGAATAATTAGTTTAAATTAAAAGATATTATGACCCATCTAAGTGGCACATTAAATCATTAGTATGGATAACATCCAAATACCAAATACGTTCTCTCTATGATCGATGTAAAGTAAAGGGAATTTATCTTGGGAAGATCAAAGAAAGAACATCTTCTTCTTCTGTAAAGAATTCTTCTAATAACCCCAAACTTAATCTATGCAAAAAATGTGTACTGTACATCTATGTTTACAAGCCAAAGTTCTAGCACACGAGAGCCGAAGTATATACTTTATTTGATACAAACTCTATTTTTTTGAGGATCCATAGTAATAATGAGAAAGATGTCTACATATTCGACCAAATCTATCGAGAATATTATAGTCTAAGAAATCAGTCCGGATTAGCTTACTAATAGGATGACGCGATACAATACAAATTTTAAATTTTGACAAGGATCTAATAAGAAGAATGACTGGGATTATGGTATCAAATTTCTTAGCAATGGTACATATAAATTTTGTTACATTTTATTCCTTATTACCAAAGATTTTTTTAGTAAACCCAAAAAAATGGAAGATTAGTTTATAACTGATTTATATCGATTCCCCCTACCTGTCCTATATTCCTTATTCTATATGCATCATCCATTCGAATATGCATTCCTTTCTTACCTTAAAAAGGTTTTCATTTATTTTTCTCAATAAAAAAAAAGATAAAGGGGGAATGCGAAAGAATGAAATAGGAACAAAAAGTATCCGTTCTCTAATGGATATGACAGAGGTCTTCTAAACATTTAGTATAGGTTCAATCCTATTGGACGCAATTTTTTTCCATCTATTTTAAAGTGGTGATACCAAGAACCGTTTTATATAATGATTTGAATCAGAAATAATTCACAATAGAATTAGAGTTATAAATTAATGTTTGTTCTTCAGGTAGAAACAGTTCAGTGTGCTCCTGAATAGTTTCCTTCAAAAAGGTTTCCGCTTTCTCGGTAAATGTATCGGTAGGAAGATACAATTTTTTGAAATTGAGGTTTATTCATTTTTAAGTAGTAAGTAACTTAATGAGAAATTTCTTTATACGTCCATATGCATGCGTGTGTAATTCATATAAACATAGTTCATTTAATTAAAAAGAATCATATAAACATTGTTCACTTAATAAATATATAATTCAATCTATAATACGTTTAGTAGTTAATTAATACTTAATTAATACATAATTCATTTAATTACAAAACTTGGTTACTTTTTACAAAAGTCATATATAATTCATTTCTATAACACATTTACATTTCTATATTTCATACCATAAAACTTAGTTCACTTGATTAGTTTTTATAAAATTTACCTAATTTAATAGATTTAGTTATTTTATAGATAATTTAGTCAACTTAGTTCAAATTTTATAATAATTAGTTAACATAGTTAATTTTTATAAATTTAGTTAAATTTTGTAAAACTTATTTAAACTTTTATAAAACTTAATTAATTGTTATAAAATTAAGTTAATTTTTATAAACTTGGTTATTTTTACAAAAATTTTACTAATTCTTATTAACAAAATTGTGAATTTAGTCAGTATTATTAATAAAGTTTTAAATTTAGTCAGTTTTATGGAAGTAAAAACTTTTACAAACTTAATTTTATAGAACTTAGTTCACAAATTTTATGGAAGTTAATTTTTTACATAGCGTAGAGGTGGAGCTTTGGCGCAACAGTTAGGTCACCCGTATGGTGATTTGGACGTCCAGGTTCGAGTCCTGAAAACTGCATGTTCGTGGTGCGAGGAAAATGCTACGTACATTATCGACCTCTCTAGAGCCCGCTATCATGCGGGGGGCTCGTGCACTGCGTTCCACCTTTAGTTTTATAGAACTCAATCAAATTAGTTAAAATTTAAAAATCTTAGTTCATAAATTTATCAACGAATCAATATGACCATGTAGCGACATCGAGAACAACAATAAGCTTAGGTTACCCGGGCTAGTTGTTAATTTTGATTTTTTATAAAAACTTATAACATTGATTTGTCTTTTGATAAATTTTGCTCAAACTGAACAGGACAAACAAAAAAGTATATAATATCGACGTAACCCTTTTCCCTTCAGAACTTATTATGCAACTTATTGGAACAAAAAAATAATAAAAAGTGTGGCCTTGCAGGAAGATGTGAAAACCAGAGTACCTAGGTGTCAGATGCTTAAAGATCTTACATGTCATGGGCCAGAATTTTGCCAAGTACTTTGAGCTATACGTAAATTTAGAACTTACACACAAATAAAATCCTTAATACGTACCTTTTACACTTCAATTGTGTTAGATGGAAAGATCTGTGGAAGAATCAACAAAGGAGGAGCTGAGTATTGCAACAACCTTATCAATGAGCTGAAATCGAAAGGTTTTGGTTCAACACAAAAATATTTACACATAAACTTAGCATGTACATCAACGTAATAAAAAGATTCTTAGATGTTGCTGTGATATGTGTTTCCAGGTTTGGAACTATTTGCAACATTATTTCACTGGGACGTTCCTCAAGCACTAGAAGACCAATAAGTCGGCTTTCTCAGCCCATTAACTGTGTAAATTTAATCATAACTTCATGATGTATTGTCATTTAAGTAGTAATAAGCTATTAGTGTGTATATACGCAGTCAGTCCATTATATCAAGTTTTACATAGTTTTATATCAGTAGAAAATCTATATAATTACTTTTAGAAAAAATATGTGTGTCGTTCCAGGGACTTGTCCCAAGAGCAATAAACCTTCCTAACAAACATAAATCTACAGTCTGCCTCAATCGTATCTCTAAACAGTACATGCATTTCTCGTTATCTACTAATTGTAATGTATTTTAATATGCAGTCTTATGATAACTTCATACTTATAGGGATGATTCCAAGAACCATGCAGAACTCTGCTTTAAGTTATTTTGGGACAGGGTGAAGCATTGGAGGACAATAAATGAGCCATGGTCGTCCTTCCCTTCTATGTTTAGTAAAGACTAATACTTACATTTGTTATGAAAAGATATAATAGAACTACTAATTGAAGTTTCATGCAATTAAGCAATGAGTTATAATAAAATATGTAAATCCTACTGTTTTAATTGTGCAGCAAATTGCGCAACTTTCATCTTGCAGTTATTTGCAGAAGTTGTCACTTCTTCGCCTTGGAAGAGATCAACTACTCTCTCATGATAGTCCATTGCCTTCTCGATATTCTATCTTGCTCATATAGCTCTCGAGTATCCTATAAACAACACATTTACATTGCAGTTATCATGCTAACATTTTAGCAACATTCATTCAGAAACTTATGGAATAATACCATACGAGACTAGCTGGAAGATCTAAACAAATAATCATAACAGGAAACATTAATTTTGAAGATATACTGTGCAATTGTTTCTTTTAACAATCCCGAATTTCAAACACTTCATATTTAAATATTTGAATCATAGATTTAATGTGATTAAATTGATTTAATAACATTGTTAACCCTTTTTAATAATAACTAATTATGATGGTAATCTTGTTTTTGAAATTTGTTTATAAAAATAAAAACTTCAAAGAAATACAGATAATGTTATGACTATTTTGAGTAAATGTTTAAAACCTTATTATAAGTATTTTAAAAATATTTTTAAGTATATATAGTTTTCTAAAAATGTTATGACTATTTTATTGAAGTGTAAACATCTTATGTAATATAATATTTTTTAAATTGTTTAGTTAAATATTTGGTTTTATAAATAAATTAATATATTTATATTTTTCTTGAATATACTCCGGAGAACCTGGCGGATCGGTAAACTTCTAAGGGGAATTTATATACCATAGACATTATTTATTATATTATAATGTGTGCTTAATAAATGGTTCGCTCTTTTAAGGGGAAAACCAATCTGGTGATTCGGTTGGTCTCAGAAGGTTTGGTTATATATCATACATATTTCTTTAGTATTTCATAACAAACGTATGTATGACTTGTGGTTTTATATTTCTCTTCTTTACATGGGTGCTCTTCCAAGTATTCTGGGAAAGACGTGTTTTCATTGATATTCTTTGGAGTTTCTAGAGACGAGCTGATGATTCCATTCACTTACCGTAGTATTTTTATTTTTGCTGCATTACTACATTATATATATCAGCATATGTGAAGACATGTTGTTATAATTGTCCGGACCGATGATAATACTTATGATTGTAACTTTGAAATGCTATATATCTTAGAGTAACAGTTTGCATTGGCTTTTGATCAGTGCAATCAATGCCCCGCTATAATCCTACTATATCCCTAGCGGATTTCTACCGCTACGATTTTTTCATGTAACTCCAAATATAGCCTTTCCGTTTTAAGTCCTGCTATTTTCGCTATATCTTCTTTAAAGAAATGAATTGAAAAATGACATGTATACATTATAAAAATTATGAAATTAATTTATTTAATTGAATTTTTAATATATTTTCAAAAATGAAAATACTCTAATATTCTACTAAAGTCAATTATATTATATAACAGTTTTACGTTTATTTACAGTATATTTGCACATGTTTTTATTTAAAATTAATTATGTATTAAGTATAATTCAATTGAACGTCAACATTTCATTTAAATACCATTTATATATTTGTAAAAACATTAAATATGAGTTTGGTATGCTATTTTAGAGTCATCCACTCTATCCCACTATATCCTCGTTCTATCCCTACTATGACTTTTTTCACCTCCACCGCATTGACTCTACCAAACGCTTTAACTGCACAACTTTTGATATCATATGTTACCATTCCATTGTGAAATTCTAATGTTGTGTTCTCTTCTTTATTCTATTTCCTTTTATTTTACTTTACCCTAACAATTTCATCTTCCAAGCACTAGTGTGTTCGGCAGATGAATACCGTAGATGTATTAATTTCGACATTTAGGGGGTCGAATATCGTTACATTTCCTAAAGCATGTGTTTTTGCCTATTTAATGAACAATTAATTATGACGGTAAAATTATAATATGTTTCAAATTTTGATCCATAATATTTTCTACATCCAACTATTTACCTTGCTATATCGGCAGCCATATTTAATCTACCAATATCAATAAAAAGGTTTACTACCTGATTCAGAGCAGTCGCCACATTTGCATGTAAAAGAAATAGACAATTTATAGGGAACATAATTGATATAATGAATTGTATAATGTTGCAACATAATCAAATTTATTATAAAGAACAAGTATTCTGAAATCATACTATTGTAAATTTAAGGAGAACAGTTTAATAAGAATGCGAATCTGTGAAGTTTTTTTTTTTTGAAAAAAGGAAAACATAGGCCCAAGGCCCATATTTATATAGCTTAAAGATATTACGAAATAATCTTACCTAACAAAAGAAAACCCTAGCCTCATCTCATTCCTATTCTCTTTAGAATTTAGGGTTAAAACTTTACTTCTGGTTAATGGCGATTTCCCAAATCACTTGCTTCTCTTTTAGACTTTTTTCCATGGAGGCCTTAGCTGCTTTAACTTTGCAATAATACTCTCTGATGCTTCAACTTGTTCTCGATATTTCTAGATTTCTTGCACTTTGGTTATTGAGGCAAAGACGATTATTAGCTTGAGCTTTGTTGTTTTCTCCTATACTCTATTCGGGTATTGGATAGAACTAGTTATTCAATAAGCTTCCATAGTGACTATTACCAATTCTTTGAAGTAGATCTTCATCCTAGAACTTTTTCTTTATTTGCAAAGTTCGATTATCCTTTTTCGATTAATGGATTGAGCGGTAGTTCTCCTTCAAGTCAGGTTTATCAATCTCCTCCCCCTTTTCTTTTGGTTATATCAATATTCTTGTATTAATATCAGCTGTCATATATTTGCAAGGATCCTACCTAGCTTGGGGCAATGTACGGTCGCCTTCATGGTTTCTACTAGGGCGACTATGCATTTATTAAAGTTTTAGCATTGGGAAATCTAAGAAGAGAATTCCCCGCTTTGTAAGTAATTGTCCCTTGCAAGTTTTTAAGGATAATGTGTTGTATTCTATTTTGATGTTTACCATAATCGAAAGCAATCTATGTTTAACCCTTGTGTAGTCTATTGTTTCTTTCTTTCCAAATGGAATATATGACAGTAGTTAAAACAATATATGCATTAGTGAAGCCTTTTTTGCTAGCTTTGAACATTTTTTGGATATGTTGGATGTTTTCTCTAATGTTTTGTAAGGCTTGTTGTTAATTGAGTCTTAACTTATTTTTGGTAACGAACCATATATGTCTTGAGTAGTTGCAGTCGAAAAGTGAACGGTTTATGCTTTTTGGTTCACTATTACCAAAGAGACGGTTGATTTTACCATTTTTATCCCATTATATACATTTATGTTTTGTTGGTAAACGATTTATAATAACACAGTATGCACAATATGTCATCTTTGGACAGTCTGCTTTATTCTAGATTGCTTAATGCCATTCAACTTCCATTTCTTCTCCAATTATGTATTCTTAAGTATTTTTAAAAGATAACTTTTCCTTAATTGCTAATTTGCGAATCCAACTGTCTTCTTTGATACTTGGATCAATTTCACTTGTGTTGATTGTTGTGTAGAAATGGATGCTGCTAGTTGTAATTGCATATTCCAAGTTGCACTTGGTACGATACTTTCTACTTTTTCATTTATTCCCCCAAGCCGATACAAGATTGATCCAGCCTAGTAAGTTGATCAAGGATTGCCTATTGATCCAAGGATCAAAGGTTTGGCTGGTTTGCCTATCATCCTTAAACTTCATTTCTATTGGTTTTACTCTAGTTTCTCTGCATTTTAAAATACTTTTCCAAGTATAAGGGTGATTTTTTGTCCACTGGCGTTGTCTAAAAGTTTTTGTTTAACATATTTGGCTTTCATCCATTTTGCTCAAAGTGTTTTGCCTTTAATGAATTTCCAGAATAGTTTGAAGTTGCAGGCTACACTTAAATCTTTAAAAAAAATTAGCCCTAGTCCACCTTCTCTCTTTGTTTTTGTTACTATACTCCAAGCAACTTTGTGATGTTTTTCTTTCCATATAAATTTTTTACTTAATCTTTTTATTTTTTCCATTGCACTTGCTATAATGTTGTGAGATTATAGCTAGTACATGATAATAGCTGTGATGAGTGTGTAAATGAGTTTAATTCTGCCTTTTATTGAAAGTAGATTGTTAGACCAATTATCTAACCTATTCTGGATAATGTCATATAGCCTAGCATAGTCTGTGTCTTTTATCTGATTCACACTAAGAGGAAGACCCAAATATTTAACTAACAATTCATTTTCGTGAAATTTTAAAATTCTGAGAATCTCCTCCTTTCTGCTGCATGCTTTATTGAAGTACATATTTCTTTTGCTTTCATTAATTTGCAACCTATCATTGATTTTTAAACTGTCAAATATTTTTCTTATGATTTTAGCATCATGTGAGTCTGTATTTAAAAAGATCAATAGGTCATCTGCATATAAAAGATGAGTAATGCATGGGACAGTTCTGTTTATAGGTTTCAAATTTTTATTTAACTGCTTCTTTTCCATTTGTAATGAAAAATATTCCATAGCTATAGTAAAGAGGTAAGGAGAAAGAGGTTCCCCTTGCCCGATTTTCCTATTGCTATATATAAATCCACAAGGAGATCTATTTACTAGAATGGAATAAGTAATAATGTTCATGCACACTTTAACTAACTTAATTTTTTTTATGAAACCCTAGTTGTCTCATCATACAAATAATAAAATTCCTATTAATTTTATCAAATGCCTTTTGCAAATCTACTTTTATTCATATATTATTTCTGCCACCTCGATTAAAAATTCTAAGCATCTCATGTGCCATAAGAGTGTTTTCAACATTAAATCTTCCTGGTATAAAAGCAATTTGGTTTTCTAAAATCAAATATTTTTGAAATATTTATTCTATTACTCAAAATAGTAGCTATAATTCTATAAATGAAGTTACAACATGTTATAGGTCTATAGTCCCCTAAACAACTTGGTAATTTCACTTTCAGTTCTGTTATCTTCTGATGGTCTTTAAATTAAAGCTTCATCTTGTTAAAACAATTCTTCTACATCAAATGATGGTATAATCCTACATATCTTTGAAAATCACAAATAATATCAAAGATATGTCCAAACAAGGTATAAATAGATTTAAGAAAAAAAACTATGTTAACTAAAACTAAGCAAGTTTATAAAACATGGACAGTTGGTAATATCTTGGAAATTTATGGTTAAGTCCAAATTATAAAGTTGTTTGCATCTTACTTCAAGAATAACCAGTTGAATACTTGAATCTCTAAAGTAGATTTTCCTTTTACTAGAAATAGAAGTAGCCGTGTTATGCCAAAGGGGGTAGAATGTTCCTACTTTCCTTCAATGTAAGATTATTAGCATGGATTTATTATTTGCATACACCGGTCCATGAATGCATCATATCTTAATAAACAGCTTGTTGACTGGGGACGTGTGGTCAACGTGTTATGACTAACCCTAATAATTACTTTCCTAAATACGAACCTTAGAACAGCCTCTGGTAACTGACATCCTCTCCCCCACACAACCCCAGTCAACAAGCTGTTTATTAAGATATGAAGGAAAGTAGGAACATTCTACCCCCTTCTTCTTCTAACGTTAATAAACCGGTCCATGAATGCATCATATCATCGCTCATATTGAGCCTCTATTTTATTAAGTGACATGTGTAATGTTTTACACTATTAATACGACACTTACGCTACAATGCAGTATTAACGTTTTCTTATTATTTGGGAGTTAGGTTTCATTGTAGTTTCGAGTATTACAATTGTCGATTATTTAATACATCCTGTGACTACGCCCAGTCTTGGGATTAGTATCACATTATGACACTTAAACTAAGGGATTGACATAGTTTTCAGTCTTTGCCATCATCTACAATTTGAGAGCCTGATATTCCCTTGATTTTTCTTTATTCTCTGCTTTTCCTCTTGGTAGTCTGAATTTTATCATGAGGGAATCCCATTCTAATATGGGCGTTACGTCCCCTTGCTTTCAATATTTCCCATGGAAATGTGGATGTAACACTTGCTCATCGTCTACAATGATCGTAGATTTGTGTAGACTTGTCATTGTTCATATGCGGTTTGCGCTTCTCGTCACTTCTATCTATTCCTTCCTTTCTTTTATTTGGTAGAAGAATTCTTACTAGTCGCTTTTGCATTTAATGCTCATGTATTCATGTCATTCCCTCATTGAGCCACTTTCTGGATTACTGTTGAATTACACCTTTCGCTTTCCTAGGAAAATATGTCTTAATTTTTGTATTCATTATTTTAGCTACTAATCGATTGACATGTCGCAAATTCCTTCATCATTTCGATCATGTAATCGGCATTCAAATTAAGGTACTTATATATTTCCTTCATCTATTCATTGTTCCTTTTTTATGCTTTTATCCAAGAAAGGAGAAAAAGGAAAGAAACGAAAAAATCAACATCTGTAAATCGATTTCATCCGCGAATTTTGATTTTCTTTAGATTGAAGTAATATCTTACTTTTATTTTTATTTTCCGTTTCATTTTTTAGTTTAGTATTATAATTAATCTTAAGATTCTGAAATGGCTTCTTCTTCATCTTTCCCATACTTTTGTCCTCTGAAATTATTCGACTGGGAGAGGCTGAAAGCATCTTAAATAAATTTGGATTCATAGGTTATGAGGTTAGAATTTCTAAACCACAAGAGCGTACTAACATTCCCCTAGTAGGTTTCACTCCCTCACACCTAAACATATATGATGTAGGCTTTATCTTCCCCTACACCCAGTCCTTCGTCAATGGTTGTCCACCATTGATCCCATGCCCATTCAACTCGCCCCTCTTTATTATACTCTTGTGAAAGCCACCTTTATCCTTTATACCGAGAATGGTTATGACCTTAGTTGTAAGGAGCTTCGGTTTCTGTTTGATATTAACAAAAGTCCTTCAAGGGCCCCGCTGGTTTCTTTTATGCTTAAGCCAAAAAATCAGTTTTTCTAGACATCCCCTGAAAGTCCCGTGGATGGGCTGATTTGTACTTATTTATTTCAAACTTAGATAACTTTACTTCTTCTTTTCTTCAACATCCCACTCACATTGTTTTTCTGAGGAGGACATCCAATCGTATGAATGCAGAAATCACATTCTAGGATTAGATGCAAAGGAGAAGGAAATAATCTTTATTGAAGATATGCTTAAAAGACATAACTTTCTACGCCTAAATTACATTTTTTTTCTCACAATATTTTTAAGCCTTCTCCGAATTCAACTGAGTTTAAGGGTATTTTTTGCTAACAATATATTTTATGTTTATCTTTTTTTGATTTCGTCGGGAGCATCTTCGAATCTTGACACTTTCTTTTTTCTTTTATATATAGGTAAAATGAATGCTAAAGCCCTGAAAGAACTTTATAGTCAACCATTGAAGGGGCATACCCAAAGAGGGAGCTTGATCTAATACCAGTTTCGACAGGAGTCCCAAAAAATTAGTCGCTTCCACTCCTTCTTCCCCTTTGACGGTTTCTCCCATTTCTTCTTCGGTAGCTCTTCCTATTTTCGATATTCAATATTTGCCTCTGCCCGAGGGTGCCATATATGACTTAGCTAAGAAAGTAGGGAAGACATCACTTGATACATTGCTTTGCATTGCCTTGTCTTTCCCATCTCGCCTTACCCTTCGTTTCCAGATATCTCTCCGTCTGCGCTTGTATCCGAGATGGAAAAGTCTTGGTCCTATGTGAGTATTATTATTTTATTTTTAATATTTTTGGTTAGTTACTTATCTAATTTCCCCGTACCTGTTATTTCTTTTTTTCCTTTTTCTAGCTTGTCGCTTTGACGATAGAGGTGCAGAAGTGGGAAGGCAAGCATGTAGTTACTCTTGCTCAGATTGCCAAACTTGAAATGGATCTCACTTTTACTATTTCTAAGAAGACAAACATCGCTTCTGAAAAGGCTAAAATTAAGGAAGATTTTAAAGTATTCTTGGAAAAGATTGAAAAGGATTCCAAATGTACTATGGAATCCCTAGCCTTGAAAGACCACGAGTCTAAAGGAAAAGGAGAAAGAGCTGGCAACGGCACAGGGAGTGTTAAAAACAGCACAGGAAGATCTTAAGAAGAGCACTTCCACGGTAACATAGAATCTATATGCCTCAGCTTTATGCTAATGTTCAGGACGAGATCAAGCTTGATTTTCTGGGGGATCGGGACGTGATTAATGATGTTAGCGTCGGACCCAATGGAAGGAAGAGTTCACTATAGGGAAGGCTACTCCTTTTGCCTCTTTGCAACAAAATGGGGGTGATGAGCTTGAAGATGGCAAGGTGCTTAAGGATGCCAACGTGGCCAAGGAGTCTGGGCGCTCTTTTACTCGTCATGTAATTACACAAACCTTATTTTGTTGTTGTTTTATGAATGGCTATTTTTTCTTTGTTGTTTTTGTTTTAGTCTTCTAAAGAATTTTTTTTACTAAACTTCTAAACAAAAGCAAAGACATGCTCAATATCCAAGCCTTAGATCACTTTGGTGTTACGGCTATTTGTAGGCAAAAGAAAGAATTAGACGAGTCTTTTACCAAACTCAGGGATGAGACCCAAGGTTTACTTTCTAGGATTGACTAAGTAATTCAGGAGAAAGAATACCCTCAACGAGTGTGTGCTACACCGATGGCAATATATCGTAGCAAATAGCTCTTTCTCGCTTGATAACCCCCCACTTGGACTGGTTTCGGCTTAGAATTACAAATTTATACAAGGGATGAATCTTTCATCCATTTTCATTTCATGCATGTTTCTTTTGTACATGGGTTTGTCGAATTAATATAGTTAATAATGGATATATGCATTTCGATTATGCTTGAGTCAATTTTTGTTTTTAATAATTAGGTTGGCTCTTATGAAGCATTGCATGAATTTAATTAAGCTTTTGACCATGACATTCCTTCTATTCCCATTCAGATGACACATGCATTTTTGACTTTGGGGTTGAGGAAAAGGATCCTTCTACTGCTACTAAGGTAGAGGCTATTCATCTTATGATCAAGAATGGAAAGCTTGAAAAGTATTTAGTGCTTGCTCATAAGGAGCTTAAGGCAGCAAAAGATGCGCTGAACCACCAACATCAACTTAACACCACAGTACACATCAGGCTTAATGCTGCCAAGTCAAAGTTAGGCGAGATGCGGCAAAGAATGAAAGATCAAAAGAAGCTTTATGGGATTTTTATGAGAATAAGACTGCACAGCATAAGCAAAACATTGAGGATATGTTTGTGGAGATTTTTCGTCTAATTAGAAGGAAAGAGGTCGTTGAAAGCTGGGAGGAGGTTGCGGTACCTCGTTTGGATACGATTTCAACTCATCTTGCACATACTAGGCCTTCTTCAACGATTGATTGCACGTGGATAGTGGAGCCGAGGGTACCCTCCCCTACGAAGGATGAAGGATGGAAGACTAACTACCTTAGATGTTCTGGTGGTTTTTCTATAAATACTAAGAAAACTAAGACTTAGCTAATTGATACTTTGGAAAATACAAGGAAGGAGGCTGTACTAAGAATTTATGAGCTCGAGGGCTATTTGAGTAGAATTCAGGATAGGATCACCTCCTTCTTGGAAAAACTTAGATGGGAGAACACTGAGAGTAAGAAGGGATAGATTCTCTTCCAGTGCATCGGGGATGTCCTTAGATATTTGTATCCTTCACTTGATTAGAATTTCTTCTGTAATATTGTGGGTTTTGAAGTTACTATGAAAGGATCAATAGATCATTAGGTTGGAGCTTGTTATGACCCTAGAAGGACTTTCTCTATTAGTTCAGCTCTGCCTTTAGCTACTATGTCTTAGGTGTCTTATGGTAGTATTATTGGAACTTTTGTTGGAAAATGATTTTGTAAATTTACATCGTTGGACGTTATACTTGGGGTTGTATGTATATTATCTGAATTGAGATTTCCTTGCGAAGTTTGTAAGTTTCTTTTATTTACTTTATATGTTTATACTTAGCTTTAATTTCAATCTGTGTGGGCCATTTGATTTTCAGTCTACTCCTTTCGATCAAGACCTGAAGGTGGCCATTTTCGAAACGAAGCTTAATTTTGATATGGCCAGGTGCACCGAACTAGAAGGTTTGTTCAAGGATGCTTAAAATGTGTGTAACGTATACTTGGATTAAATTAAAGCTTTGAAACATAAAGTTGAAGAATTAGATAGGCAGAACGCAAATTGGATTAGTGTTGAAGATGCACCCTCCGCAGGTTTTAACCTAGGTGCCACTTCTAGATCAGATGCTGCCCCTACACCTATTTTCGAGGCCGATCTAGACGATGTTCTTAGATAGAAGAATGGTATGAAAAATTATTATGAGACCAAGTTTAATGAGTTAGAGGATCATCTTAAGAAGGAAATGGGAACATATGGAATGCGCATCTCACCATACCTTGCTTTTGTGCAAGAGCTCTTTGGAACTTTTTCTAGAACCACCGAAAAAACTAGGGATCAACTTTTGTATGAGATCAAACGAATTAAGAGGGTCACTATGGAACGTGTTGATTCCCTTGAGAATAAAATATTCATGCTATACTGTGAACCCGCTTGTGTTTCGTCATAGTCTCTCGAAGGGTTAGATAGCACTTCCTTGTTGGAAACGCCTAGGAAGGTAGGAAAAGTTAAGGCGGAAATCTGTGTGAAACGTGCAATTGATGTTTTCACTCAATTTTGACTAGGGCTCGATTTAACCTTTCTATACAATTGGGCAAATTGTGAACTTGATTTGCAAGATTATAGTGACCATTTGGCTAGAGCATCTATGATCCTCATTCTGCTTATAGCCGTGCTACCCTTAGTTGTTTATCGGTTGTTATTGCTGAACTTAATTACCGACCTCCTATCCTTCAACTTGGGGTAAAGCATACTCCACTACATGCTAGGTGTGATCTGCCCCCGTATTCGAGGTCAGGTTCACGTTCATGTGCTTGGCACAGTCGCCCTTCCATTTGAGGGCAGTGGGATATTTTACTGTGAAGTCACGTAGCATGTTTACCGCTTTTTAAAATCATGCGCATAGATTTAATAACTGGTTCAAGCTTTCTTATACATCCAGCGTGGTTACGTTAACAGTGTTAATATAAAAGGGTTTTTATGCTGGTTCAGACCATCTAATATCCCTATGACTAGATTGGATAAGAAATGTAGGTTGCGTTTTATGCAACTTCATTTTGATAATCGGCTCGGACTGTCCAATATTCCTACGTCTAGAGTGACTTGCTAACAAAATTAACATAAAAAGATATTTTACTAGTTCAATCCATCTAATATCCCTAGATCCATTTTGACTATCCTATCAAAATTAACATAGAAAGTTTTTTATACTATATCGGGCTGTCTAAAATCCATATGTCCAGTTGCTATGTTAAAGAGATTTACACAGAGATTTTTATACTGGTTTAGGCCATCTAATATCTCTACGACGCATTAATTGTATTACTATCATAATACTTACAATGTTTATTACACAAGTAATGCAGATCATTCAGACTTAGGCCTGAGATCTTTAAAGCAGTACCAAGCATTTGTATTTTTTACAGTCGTAGTGGCTGTTGCACTTTTAATTTCTCTAAAAGACTTCAAATGTATTAAGCTTTTGGTCTCAGTTCTTCTTCTCACATTGGCGTTTCTCTTGCTTGAGATTTTCAAATCAGTGTGCATCTCAATCACTTCAGCTCCATGCTCTGCCCGGAAAATGGTTAGCATTGAGAACACAACAACTGAATTTCCTAGTCTTTGTGCAGGGAGTGTGAACATCTTTAATGGATAAACCATAATGACGTTTTCCCTTATTACCATAATGAAAAAAAATGGAGGGGTGTTCCAGGATTCCAGTCCCGGACTAGGCTTCATCCCGTCATCGAAACCACAATCTAAATCAATGAATATCCATGTGTTTTGTTTCGATTGTAGCCATTGTTTGACAAAGGTGGGAAATTGTGGATGAAGAAGCGGAGATCTGGGAAGACGTGAGCTTAAGAATGTTAATGGGCCCAAGAAAAACTGAGATCATCCATTCCCACTATATTGTTATATCTTAAGGACATATGGGTTATATGGGCTGCCGAGCCTTCGTTGCTCATTCGCTTTTCTCTTCTTTCTAGTAGGAAACTTCATATCAAAAGATACTATGGGGATTTTTCTGTTAGGAGGAATAGTAGAAGGGAAAAGCGAATGAGCCTCGAATTGAGAGCAGATCTAGTTGACCTTGAAGGGTAAGGCAGCACTGTTGTAGTTGGGGGAAGATTGAACTTGCTTTTCACTTTGCAACAGCAAATTAATAATGGATGACTTGGTGTTGACTTGTAGGCTAGCCTCACCATTATCATTTTGAGAGTGTCGTTATCACTCACATGGTGCATGGTAAGCGTGATTGGTGAATGATGATGGTGGGTTTTGGACGATGGTGGTATTGCTAGTCGTAAAGTAGTACCTTGAGTCATTGTTCCCTTTATCCTCTTCATCTTTGGTCTTCTAGATTAGAGAAGGTCTATATCATGGTTAGGATGAGATCGATGGGGGGTTTTAGTGGAGGCTTTCCCACTTTTTTTGGCTTTGGAAGCTATGAACAATTATTTTTGAGTTAAGGGAATGGACGGCCGATGACATTCACGGTTTGTATGGGAGACGTTGGTATAGCTTATCGAAAATAGGAAAATGGAGGTTCAGGCCCTTCTTCTAGCACCAAAATTGTTGATGGGATTTTTCATCTCACAACATCTCAGTTGGTCGTAGAGTAATTGAAGCTTTCGACTACTTCCGCGATTTTAGAGTCAACAAGCTCAAGTGATATTAAATGTGCCTTAAAGTAGCGATATGTTGCTTGACGCTTATACAATCAAGTAGTCACACTTTAATTATTTGCTAGAATGTTAAATTAGATTTGTATTCTATAAATAAATTTAAGTTGTAAGGGATTCAAAGTAAAATCACCAAGTAAAATGCATAAAAATAAAGACATGGGAATTTTACGTGGTTCAAATCCTTTCAAAATCCTACGTCCATGGGTTAAATCTTTGTTTATATATTTCTTCTTAATACTATCTTACATGAATGAGAGTAAAATAAAAGATTAATTCTCTCAATTTTTCCTTTAGAAAAATCCCCGAGCCATTCCTAAATATCTCCTAATTATAGTGTAAAAGTTGAATACAAATTCTTGTAATCACTCTTCTTCTACTACCTTAGTTTACACCATTGGATCATGCCATATGTCATCCGTCCGCATCATTTATTTGGTGGGCATAGATTGCTGACATATTTTTGGTGAGAAATCATACTTTAAGAGGTTAAATTCTGGGGTTTGGCAGGAAGTTTGAAATCAAGACGGGAATATTCGAAATTGAAGTGGAAGTACTTGAATTTGTAGCTAGAGGTTCCAAATTTGAATGGGTTCTGACTTCCCCCTCTTCGGTGGGTGAATGACCTAAGCATTACCTCTAGTGTGAGTATGACAAGCTACTATCCCTTTTTCCTTTGGGTAGAACCGTGCCACTCTTTTTGCTTTTGCTTCAAGGATAGTTTCTCTTTTGGTCTCCAATGAGAATATGTGATACTTACGAGATTGGATAGGATGATCAGACCACTATTTGTGAAGGCACTCGCTTTATGTGGCTCTATGCCGAGTTGCTATGATCGTTGGACAACTCCGGTTATCGAAGAGGGAGATTTATATCTTTTCCCTTTACTGATGAGAGTGGACTTGTGCTGCTGCATTGTTTGAGTGGCCATGTGTGTAGCCTATGGTTACTTTTGATTCCGCATGGTACTGCTTAGGTAGCCCGGTGAGTGTAGCGCAGATCCATCCATGGAGGTATTTGCGATGCACAAGCTTTGGGAATGATATGGGTTTTTGCAACCCTTTGAGTGTGGTGCTGTCTTCTACTTGTGCTAATGTCTTGAAGGCGGTATGCTTCTTTATTGACTTGTTTTGAAGGTGACACGTTGTGTCATTTCACTCTTCTTTACTGTTAAAAGAAGAAGGGGCAGCGTGTCCTTATTTTCCTCCAATGCTAGATTGTTAGCATGATATTATTACTTGCATACACCAGTCTGTGAATGCGTCATATCATCACTCGTGCATAGCCCCTCTTTTTTCTAAGTGAGGTGTGTTATGCTTTGACCTGATTAACATGGCTCTTTATACCACAGCACCGTATTTAACATCTTATTGTTATTTGGGAGTTTGGTTTCGCTATGGTTCCGGGTATTATAATTGTGGGTTATTTACTACAGCTTGTGACCACATCCAGTCTTGGGCTTAGTAACATAATGAGACACTAAAATTAAGGGTCCGACGTAGTTTTGAGTCTTTGCTATCGTCTACAGTGTACGAGCTTGGTATTTTTTGGCTTTGTTTTATTCTTTGTGTTTTCTCTTTGTAGTATAACTTTTATCATGAGGGCATCCCGTTCTGATCTAGGTGTTACGTCCCCTTACTTTGAACAGGGTTCGGGAAATATGGGTGTAATATGTCCTTTGTGTAAAGATAAATACAATAAGAGTAGGATAGAATGAGCGCTTAAATAAGGGGTTAAATGATGGTTGTACCACAGTGATACACAAATAATATTAAGTTACGATCAAAGTCTAACCTTAATAAAGGACTTATCTTTGTGAAGTTTTAGCTGAAAAAATATATTAAATATAGATTACTATTTTCAAAATAATTTATTTAAAAGGAAAAATATATGTTTTTGAGCTTAAAGTGATCTGTTGAAAACTTTATAAGGACAAGATAAAGCATTTAATTTCAAAAATAATTTATTTTGAAGATAGTTTCCTAAAGAAAAATTATTATTTTAAAAATACTTTATTTTAAAGTGATTTGTGAAAGGATACTTTGGTAGAAAATAATTTGATAAGAAATTTGTTTTAAATCAAAATCTTTGGAAAAATGTTTTCAGTGGAAACATCGCGACTGAAATTATTTCTGTTTTAAGAACATCATTTAAAAAAATACATTACGAAAGGTATTTTTATAACAATATTATGATTTACAGTTGAAGGGTATTTCACAATAAATGTTATAAGATTTGTAGAGTATTTATTTTTTAAAATAGTTTGTGGGAAAATTGTTAAAAAAGAAAAATGCTTGATTTCAATCGGAAGAATACTTCGAGGAAATACTTTATTGGAGGAAATATTTAAAAGCATTTTATTGAAAGAAACATTTAAAATTATTCAACATTGAGAAATAACTTTATTAAGCAAAGTGTGTGAAAAATATTTTCATGCGAGAAAAATGTTTAATTCAAAAAGAATACCTTTAGTTTGGAAACTTTTTGTTTGAATGTTAATTTGGTTGCAAGTATTTTTATTTAAAGGATACATATTGATAAACGATGTTTGAAAGAAAAACAATTTTTGGGTAAAGGATTTTAATTGAAAAATACCCATTTTATTTTTTTATTAAAAATATGTTAGAAAATATTTTGCTGAGAAATAATGTATTATAAAAATACCTAGTTTTAAACTAATTTTTGAAATATTTTACATAAATGAGGATGGTTAGATTCAAAATGAATAGTTGAAAAAGTAAATATTTATTTTGAATAACAAATCGTAGTGTTGTTTGTTAAAAAGTATTTTAGTGAAAAGATATGTTATTGGACATTTTAAGAACTATGGGATTAAACTGAGTGGAATGAGATGTAGGACGATTGGGTGATGTGTCTTTTAAGTTTGCCCAAAATTCATTGTGATGTGAACTATATCTCCACTCTCTTATAATGGTTTAAAAAGCCCATTATTGGTTTTATTCGTGTTTTTATGAACGTTGTAAAACAACATGTTATAATAAATCAAGATGGCACATCTTAAAACTCCATCATATGATATTATAAGACGTCGTTTGTATGCTATTATATAATGACATTTTATAAATGCTATTGTGTTATATTATATGATGTTGTTTTCCAAAGTCTATCGTATGTACCACTACAATGACACTTATAAAACGTTGTCACATGTTCGATTTTGATGGCACTTTTAAAGCGCTATCATTTATTCTTTTAGTATAGAACTTTAAAATGCTATGATAAAAGTATCTACAACTTCCACATATGCATAACCATTCACAAGCTGAATAGCTCGATTTCAGAACATATACATCATCACATCATTCAATTTCAAATGTTATATTATCACATCTATAACCTTCAATAATTAACTCATTATTTTAATGACACAACTTATTAATTAATAAATATTCTATTAAATGTAACCAAACATGTACAATATTCATTTACAAAAACACTCATTAAATTTTAAAGTAATTCATAGACAGTATTTCAAGAGTGCAACTCTGAAGGAATTTATCACATCAAAAAGAAATTTTAGTTGGTAGTTTGTTGCGCCGTGATGTTATTGTTTGCGCAAAAGATGTCCAGTTACCTATAAAGGACGATGATAAGAGTTCGCAAACATAGTAAGAATAAACTGCCAAATACATTCTCACTTAAATTAGAAATCATAATAAAAACAGCGAGATCTTGAATTCAAAATAATAAGTCTTTATAATTTACGCGCACACACACATATGTATGTGCACGTGTGTGTATAATTATTTAAACTATATATATATCTACTAATAATACAAATACTTTGTTTTGGTGAAGCTTTTTTAACTTCCCAAAAACCCCTTCCCCTTCTACAGTCAAAACCTATGTACAACTTAAGACAGCAGGGAAACTACGTCCTTTTCCATCCCCACATTCTAATCCCACGACATCAGCCGTTTTCACTCATTCCTTCGAATTTTCTCCTCTCCCCACTTTCTCCTCATTATGCTTTCCGCAACATTTCAACCGCCTTTTCCCCAAATACTCCTCCCAAACATTTTCTAATCCACTCTTCTTCCTCCCCCGGCTTAGTTTCTCCGGATCTGATGCTTGTAGAGGTAATCAGAAAATACTACCAATTCTCTCCAAGTTCCCACAGCCCTTCACCATTCTGACGGCATAGCATTCGGTTTCTCAGGATTAATTGCCTGGCCAAAAAAAAAAAAATCAAAAAATACTACATATATTGTCCAACGTCCCATAGCACTTCACCATCTTGAAGCAAAATTGAGCTCGATGTCACCTCGCCACCTAAATCTACCTACTTCTCCACTTATACCAGCCAACCTACAATTTTGGGCGACATCGACCTATGCCGATCATGTTGCTGAAGGAGCGCTACCTGGTACACTACGCATCTCCACTTTCTTTGTCCGTTCGCACGTACTCACGTCCACTGGCTGTGTCGATCTAATTTTCCTTTCCTGTAAAATTAGATACCAATTCAGTCTAGAGTTAGCCAAATATTCAATTTATGACTTTTGTATGTATAATTTATTAGATAAAACCCAAAACTGTTCATAGTTGTACTGATTTCAGTACAGTTAATTTTTTAAAAATGGACTGATCGTTGAGGAGGAAAACCATCACATTTGCTTCAGATGCTGATACATATTTTGTGACATAAACCATTGATAAGTTTGTACATAGAATTAAAAGAAAAATATACAACCAAAAAATCTATCATCCATTGACCATATAAATTAAGTTGTAGTGAAGGTGAGCAGTCAGATTTAGAAAAATAAGAACAACAACGGTGGCACTTTTATTTTAGATTCACACCTGCATCCATGGTCACATGCATGTATAATTTTCAAGTGTACAATCGGCCACGAACAAGTCGACACAACTACTATTTTAACGTAAATAACATATATATACATATAAATTTTCGAGTCAAATCCATCAAATTCCTCATTTTCTATTTCTTCACATTTTAATTCAAATTCAATTTCGTCTATACCTTTACAGGTCACATCCAATTACAAACTTTGTTACTGTATTCTCAAACTTTGTCTCCCTATAAAATAGGTATTTTGCTTCTAATTGTTGGATATCTATGCCATTGGTGATAACACCATCTTAATTAGAAAGTAATATTTATATAGTTGATAAATAATTATTTTTCGTTATGATATTTTCTACATAGGATTTTATTCAGACTATGCTTCTTTGTATTAGTAGAGATGTTCCAATAACGATTCCTTATTGTTCCAACATTTAGATGTTCAACAGTTTCATTGCAATACCCAGTAAGATGACATGTGCTATGAGGATGATAGCATACCAGATCGATCCTTCCTCTTACTGTCTACAATGTTTTTGCAACTAGCACAATGGCTATAATGGCTCTACACATGGATCGGATGAATACCAGTCAATGCAGTGAGATAAAACCAAAAATAAGGTACGATATTTTACAATCATTTTTTTAACTTCACTTCTTTTACATTCACAAAATCTTTTACATCCGATGCACCGAAATTAAGAAGAAAGTGAACAAAATTAAGTCGAATTTGTCAATACAGCAATGTCTACATCAAATTATTTGTTCCTTCTCCTTCCTAATTTGATTTTTATTAAAAAAAATTCCCTATTCAATCGCGGTTGTAGATTTCGATTACCACAACCCTGATACCATTTTGATGCACTACTTATGCCTTTTTCTACTTTATCATTTGTCCGTACGTTTATTGCCACTGTTTATGCATTGTTTTGCCTATTTCTCATTCCTGCCTTCATTGCATAAAAAATGATTGGAAAAACAACAACTATTGCCTTCACATCTTTATTTCATTTCAAATAAATATTGTTTGTTTAAATGATTTTGTACATACAGGCATGGAACAGTGAGAATTGCAACTTCAATGCGTACCAAAATGACCAAATTCAAGCTTGGTGATAAGAATGGAGTTGAATGCATGGTGAACTCCTTCCTATTATGCAATAGATGACCTTCTTCTACACTTTGGAATTGAATCCTTCCTCCCTCCATTTTTCTACCCACAAACTGTGCTACCTATCCACCTTGAGCTTCTCCATCAACGGCAGAACAGACCCTTCTCTACCACTCACTGCAACACAAGGTGTCCAACGGCTTTGGAACTACTTCGGGTTGTTTCTAGAATAACTTACTAACAATTGGGTAGTTTGCACTAAATACTTTCTATATGTGCATGTGGCACATAAGGATGAAATGTACCTCCTCCTTGCTAATGTTTCATGAAGATTGCCAAAGTAATGATGCTAAACCTGTAATTCATGTAACAGTCTCTCAGCAGAATCGAGCAAGCCTGACGCTGCTTTGATGCTGCAAATAACCATTGACTTAAAATGCAGTGATACAATGTTATTGTTGCATGCTTCAAAGGAAAGAGATTCTTCCAGGTAAACGCTGATGATTGTGACATAAAGTAAGGCATTTATGTTGCAATATGCAGTTAAGGGTGAGCTCTGTGTCGAGGGAGTATGAAAGTTTATCATAAAAGCAAATTGAAAGTGAGAATACTGAAATGTTGAGCTGAGGGCAGTAATGAACTGATGAGATGGTGCAAGTGATCGGAGATGCATTGCTGGCGAACTGTGGATCATTTCTGGCAATCTGAAATGAGGTGGAGTACTATCGCAGTGTGCAACTGAAGTGATGTCATAGGAAAATTGAGAAACTTTGCTATAGAGATAATTGCCACCAAGTACTGATCTATTGAAAGCCATCTGAAGTACAAGGTAACTGCTGTCTGATGTAGCGGTGCCCCCAAAAATATGTATGCTTCTGGTCTGTTCATCCTTTCGCATATATTCCGATTCACATCCATTCGACATGTAGATCTGATTTGGCATAGCTGTAAAAATAGATACAAGTACAGTCTAGAATTACTGAAAAATTTAACTTCTGACAAATATTTAATTTAAGAATTTAGTACATATAATTTATTAGACAAAACCCAAAACTGTTCATCTGTATTTACGGTATGTGCATCAAAGTTGTAGTGTATTCAGTACCATTTATTTTTTTATCATGGACTTATCATTGAGGAGGCAAAACATCACATTTCCTTCAGATGCTGATACATATTTTACGAAATAAAAATATTGACTGTTACTTTGGACATAAAATAATATATATGTATGTCGTATGTATGTATTTTGGTTAAATTTCGTTTATACTACAAAAATACATAACATTTCAGTGCAGCATGATTTTATTTTCATGTTGAACCATTTGGGTTCTAATTACAAAACTGCAATATTTATGACTGTCAATTTACTGATTTTCAGATGTGCAGCAGCTACCGACTGACCTCTGATAGATATTTCAATATTTCTGTTATTACACTCGACTTATTCCACTTTGACATTTTATCTATTTTACCGATTCAAAATCCAAAATATCTCCTACTTTTTTTTCCCATTTTGCCGTTTACCGTCACATATACCCACCCTAATTAGCATCATGCATACATATTTCTGTTACATTTGCTAACTACTTTCAACTGTCAATGCAAAAATCCTTGCTTTGTCCTGATAAGCATGACAAAATGCTTCGACCAAATTTTTTTTTATGGTTTAGCCATGCAAGTATAGATGACATGGTTGCATATTACATTTATAAATACAACAATTGTTTATTCATTGGGCTTTAGTTTCTTTGTTATGTTTTCTCTTTCATATTGTTACTGTATTCTCAAACTTTGTCTCCCTATAAAATAGGTATTCTGCTTCTAATTGTTGGATATCTATGCCATTGGTGATAAGACCATCTTAATTAGAAAGTAAGATTTAATTATTTATATAGTTAATGAACAATTTTTTTCGTTATGATATTTTCTACATAGGATTTTATTCACACTATGCTTCTTTCTATTAGTAGACATATGCATGTGTGCTTAACAAATGCGGTGATTAACGGGAACTAATAAAATGTTTACTGATTGGGATTCCTTCTTTAGCTGGACCAAATAATTATACTAAGGCTACATACCAGAAACAGTAACTCATTTCCTAAGTTATATTCTGTTTCTCACCTTAGTAGTGTTTCATTTTTGTTTCTTTATTGATTTTGTGTACCAATTTAATATATTTCCTAAAGCTACAAAGTGCCTTATTATGATTGTCTAGCAATTTATTTTTAACACGTTCATATTTCTAAAGACAAAATGAAATTTAATGTATTTTAACATGCATTGTGAATCAATAACTAGAGTTTTAGTCAAAATTTAATCAACATGGTTGGAAATTTCCCTTTAAAAACGTATATCTTTACTAACATTTTCATCTTTTGAGTTCTCTGTTGTATGCGTAGCAACTTCAGAAAAGTCATTAAGTGTATAAAGGATAACATAAAAATTGTAAAGATTAATATATTAAATATTATAGTTGTAGTTACCAACATCACGTATATTGATGTATAAATGCTCATAAGACCACAATCCATATGTATGTGTTTAGTGTAGTCCGTCCAAGAGCAAAGAATGCTGAGACTATTCTATGGGGTGTTCAGAAGTAGATTACAGTCTGATGGCTGATTCATAAAAAAGACGGCTCAGCTGGGCGATGCCGACCCATGCTATTGATGGAGACAGTGTGGCGGATGACGTGGACTTCGACGCTGTGAGGTACAATATGAATGTCCACTTTCTTTGTCCGTTAACTAAAATATGTAAGCTTCTTGTCTATTAATCCTTTCACATATATTCTGCTTCATGTCCATTCGACGTGTAGATCTAATTTATCTTTGCTGTAAAAATAGATACAAGTATAGTCTAGAGTTGCCAAAATATTTAACTTCTGACAAATATTTGTCCGATATGCGTTCTTCAACTAACGAGCTTTCGAATTTTATATGTTTGCCCACATCAGTCCTTTGCTGTCCGCACATATCATCAACTTCATCTGTCATATTGCCTCATACATATACGCGTCATCCGTACACAACACAACATCGGTTGTCTATGTGAATATATACGTGTAATTTACTTTCGGCTTTTTACGAACTCACTTTAATGTAGACGCACAAATCCACCCGCCTTCTCTGTCATAAGTACCGTTACCATTTATCTACCTCTATATTCAATGCTACAGCTTTGTATCACACATTGCAACCAAAAAATTTCCCATAAACCTGCTGTACGTCCCAACGGATAAGTTTTAATACGTTCTTCATTACGTTCGGTCACAACATGATTGCCATCTCTGTAATTGAAGAAGGTATTTTACAAATTTCAAACAGACATCACTCGACGTTTATTCATTACCTCTCTTTCTTACAACTATATACGGGTAAAATAAAAGCCCGTATCACGCCGAAGAAAGATACCGGCTAATTGAACTGCGGTAGTTTCCTTTCTTCATTCCCCCAATAAATTTGCGATAAAAAAATGACAAAATATGCATACTTACCATCAAAATAAATTCGCACGGTAATATTTTCCCCCTACGTTACACATTTCCCACATGTCTCTTCGCACCCTACCAATTTTACAACAACTAGCCTTACTCACGTCCATCGGACATGCCTTCATACTTGTATATATATATATATATAGCCTACTACACACACAAAATTGGTACAATTTTATTAATTACTAGAATGAAAGACATAGGAAAGTTGGTAATCTAACCCACATAACATCTAATACAAACACACACTAATAAACAAAGTACATAAACTAAGACAATACATAACAATAGCAATGGACCCAAAATGCTAATTTCCGATCCACTTTTGTTAAAGCTGTTGTACAACATGCGTTCCCCACACACGAAATTGCAGTTTACCTCTATGTAGGCCTGTCAAACGGGTTGGATTGGGTCAAAATGGGTTGGGTCGAGTTTGACCCAATCCATTTATGACCCATTCTCTTTTACCCATTTATGACCCAACCCATTTATGACACAACCCACTTAAAAAGCGGGTTACCCATTTAACCCATTTAAGGATTTAAATTTAATTTGACTAATAAAAAACAAATAAATCTAAAATAATTCTAATTTTTATGTTTTGAGATCCGACAAAAATTTAAAATTGTAGTTCTAATTTTCATCAAAATTCAAATATGGGGATGCGGTAACTTATTATTTTCGAAGTACAACTGTCAGTCCCCTTGGAGAACTACAGTGTGCGTCCACACGATAAAGTATCTGAGTATTCCATACTATCCATAATTTATATGGTAGTTAATTGATCGAAGTCCCGCCTGATTCTGAGGTAGGACGAAGGAGTTATTGCAGCCTGAACAAAAAAATAGCGGCTTCTGCACAAGGCGGAGTTCATATACATGGATGTGGTAGCACGTTATTTTCCAAGTACAACTGTCAGTCCCCTTGGAGAACTATAATGTGCGTTCACACGATAAAGTATCCGAGTGTTTCATACTGTCTGTAATTTAGGTGGGAGTTAATCGGTCGAAGTCTCGCCCGATTCCGAGTTAGAACGAAGGATTTATTGCAGTCTGAAGAAAAAAATAGCGGCTTCTGCACTAGGCGGAGTTCAATATGCAGATATGGTAGCCTATTATTTTCTAAGTACAGTTTTCAGTCCCCTTGGAGAACTACAGTGTGCGTTCACACGATGAAGTATCTGAGTGTTCCATACTGTCCGTAATTTAGGTGGAAGTTAATCGGTCGAAGTCTCGCTTGATTCCGAGTTAGAAAGAAGGAGTTATTGCAGTCCCAACAAAAAAATAGCGGCTTCTACACTTTGCGATGTTCAAATATGGGGATATGGTAGCCTGTTATTTTCTAAGTACAACTGTTAGTCCCCTTGGAGAACTACAGCGTGCATTAACACGATGAAGTATTCGAGTGTTCCATACTGTCCGTAATTTAGTGGAAGTTAATCGGTCAAAGTCTTGCTTGATTCCGAGTTAGAATGAATGAGTTAACGCAATCTGAGCAAAAAAAATAGCGGCTTCTGCACTAGGCGGAGTTCAAGGGGATGTGTAGCCTGTTAATTTCTAAGTACAACTGTCGGTCCCTTGGAGAACTACATTGTGCGTTCACACGATGAAGTATCCGAGTGTTCCATACTACCTGTAATTTAGGTGGAAGTTAATCAGTCAAAGTCTTGCTTGATCCAAGTTAGAACGAAGGACTTATTGCAGTCTGAACAAAAAAAGCGGCTTCTGCACTAGGCGGAGTTTAAATATGGGGATGTGGTAACCTGTTATTTTCTAAGTACAACTGTCCATTCCCTTGGAGAACTACAATGTGTGTTCACACGATGAAGTATCCTAGTGTTCCATACTGTCCGTAATTTAGATCGGAGTTGATCGGTCGAAGTCTCGTATGATTCTGAGTTAGAACGAAGAAGTTATTGCAGTTTGAACAAAAAAATAGCGGCTTCTGCACTAGGCGGAATTCAAATATGGCGATGCGGTAGTCTGTTATTTTCTGAGTACAACTGTCGGTCTCTATGAAAAAATATTAATGTAGGTTCAAAATTCTTGTTTTTCAAATTTATATTAAAATTTAATGTTTTTAATAAATGGATAAATGAGTTACCTATTTATAACCCATTTAAAAATGGGCTAACCCAACCCATAACCCATTTAATAATATTCATAAATGGATTGACCCAACCCATTTATAAGTAGGGTAAATGGGTTGGGTTAATGGATTGGGTCAAATTTTGACAGGTCTCCATGTTTGTTGGAGAAATGATGTTGATTTAGGAAGATTTGAGGAAGACTGCTATAGTTATCGTTTTTTCAGAGTGGTTTAATGTGATGTACTGCTGTTAAGGCAGTTGAGTATAGTCTGGTGGTGGAATTGTTTGGCTCTGTTGGAATGGCAGGTTGATGGTATGAGAGGTTTGCAGGCACTGTAACGGCAGTGCAATGTTGTTTTGTGGCTACTGTCTGGTCAGATTGAGTGGATTGAAGTGTTTGTTGAGGTAGCAGTTGTGATATAGATGTAGTTGCATATGAATGTGTCAAGCAGATGGTGTGAATTAGCTTATGAATGTAAGTGAATGATGTGAAAGGCAGCTGAAAGGCAAAGGAGTGCACTATTTTGGCTGTGGGTTGCTATAAGTTGTTACAATATGTATGGTGCAAGAAACGGTGTTATGGTAAGGCCAGGAGGCGGGATTGTGAGGAAGTGTATGTTGATTAGCAAGGTTGTTTGAGTGATGGCAGCAAGAGGGTGGTTGAAGTTGTTGTAAGGCAGTGCATAATTATGTGCAAACAACAGTGGTAGAAGATGGTTGCAAACAATGTTATGGAATTTGAGTGATGGTCAGGGAAGTATTAATTGTGGTATATGTGGTTAGTGTTGGGGAGATGGCAACAGCGGGATGATGGTGGACAGTGGCTGGTAATAGGCAGTGGGTATTTGTATGTGATGGTGGCTGGTAATAGTCAGTGGAAAATGATGACGCAACAGTGGAAGGTGGCGATACAATGCACGGTTGCACCGTTGAATGTAAGATGTAGTTGTAAAAATTGTAAATGTAATTGTAATTGTAATTGAAAATTGTAAATGTAATTGAAATGGAATGGAATAAATTTTTTTCTTTTTCAATTGAAGTTGGGTATTTTTTCATTTAAAATATGAAATGCAAATGAATAAAACAACTAGAAAACAACAACAAACACACAAACAAAATGCAAACAAAAAATCACAAAAACACACAATTTTTTTTAAAGGAAATTAACATACAAAACAAACACACAATAAAATCAAAATATAAATAATTCGAAGGATAGAAATAATATTAAAGCAAATTCCTCAGCAATGGCGCCAAAACCTTGTTCAATTTGGCGAAATGGGGTTGGGAATCAATTGGGGTGGTCGAATCGGGGATTGGTGAGGACAGTGGTGATTTGGGTGGGTAGCAGAGGAGACTGAAGTGTGTGATGTGCATTTGGTAGTAGAGGGCGGGTTAGGGGTAAGTAGTTGGCCAGAGGTACTTGCAGTATTGTTTATGATAGGGGGTATTGTGGTGGTATGGTTTTGTAACTAAGGTGATGTGATGAAGATGAACTGCAGTAATTGTTGTCAGGTGAGGGTGTTTTGATGTTGCTATCGTGATTTGGAGATGGCGATGAAGGTAATGTGCACTGGTTGGTAGTTTTGTATGTGTTGGGTCTGAAGAATGTGTTGATAGAGCTAGAAGAAGAGGAGGACAGGATGGTGATGGTTGGTGGGTTAGGTTGTGAAGCAGAAAGGTGACAGAGGAGCAGTAGTTCAGGTGAGATGGGTAGTTGTAGGTTTTTCAAGGTGTACTGATGGTCAGTATGTAGTTTTAATGTGTATTGTAAGTATGATAGTGCTATGGCGTTGTGGTGGTTTGGATGGGAAGTGGATGCTTGTTGTTTGCAAGAACGTGATGTTGCACAATTATGAGTGGTTATTTGTATTTGTATATGATTGTTGTTTTGGCAACAACTAGTGTTTGGATGTTAGGTGACAAAAGTAACAGAAGAAAGGCAGTGAAATCTAATGGTACGTAGGGAAATGGTAAGGTATGTATGTTGTTTGAATGAAAGAGGAGTGGTTTTGTATATGTATGTAGTGGGATGGTATATGTACGGAGTGGTTGTTTTGTTTTGTTGGTTGCAGAAGAGTGGAAATGTGAAGTATTGTATGCAACAGTTTGGGAGTCGAGTGATGGTTTGTGTTAAGTATTGTGTTGAGTGATAAATAGTAGTGTTGAGTATTGAAAGATACAATGGATGATGAGTGATGATGAAGAAGATATTGGGAGATGAGTGATGTTTGAAGATGAAGGACGATGAATGAAACTGTTGGCAGAGGAGGATGTATTGGCAGAGATAGGTTGGATATGTCATAGATTAATGATGGATCTACTGGTGAGGATGGATGGTGCACAGATATGTGCACAGCAGTGCAGTTTGATACATAGGAAGGATGGTTGTGTGAACTGTTGATTGAGATTGCTGGGTATGTGATAGGTTATGAGTGACGTTGGAGGTTGTAAGAGAAGTAGTTTGAGATGTTGAAGCAGAGGCAAGGCAGAAATGTGAATGTACAAGCAAGTAGGAATTGAAATGAAAGGAAAACGACAAGCTTTAGGAATTGAAATTGTAATTGTAATTGTACTTGTAAATGTAAACTGTGATGAAATATTTTTTCCTTTTCAAATGAAATTGTGTGTATTTTTTTTAAAATATGCAAATGCAAATAGAAACTTGAACAACAACAAGCACAAATCAAATGCAAACAAAAAGCATACAAGCACAAAAAAATTATAAATTAAAATTAACACACAAAATAAACACACAATAAAAATCAAATGAGAATAATTTGAAAAATAGAAAATCAAATCAATTTCCTGGAAATGGTGCCAAAAACTTGTTCGAACCGGCTAAATCCCCATCGAATTGGAAAATGGCCGATCGAATATAATTAAAATTAACCGCAAGTGCACGACGTACAATGATAGTACGTGGTGAGTATGGGTTGATCTATAGGGAATTGTTTAGATTTTAAAATTTCTATTCAATCAAATTAAACCAAGAGTTGTGAGATGTTTTTAAGCTAGAAAAAATTCTAGAAACTAACAAAAATTAAAAGTGATAAAAATATGGGAGTAGAAGGCAATTTAGAGGCAATGTCCTTCTTAAGATCACATAGTTCAACAAAATGAAATTATGATCTTTTTTTTGTCATTAGTGAATTTAATTATTATCATACGTATAGCCTATTTGTGCTATTAATTTTCTCAATATCAGCCATCAAACTATAACACAACCACTAAATCGCTTTTAACTCTCATGAAAATGTTAATGAACTTGAATATAAAATCTATTCTAAGCACGATCTATTAACTATTGAGTAGAAACATGGACCATCAAATATTGATTTTAAAATCACTTCATTAACATAATCATATGTAGATGAAGAAATAATTTGTGTTTTTGTTTGTTTAAACATAGTCTATTTGGTGTCAATAACATAAGCTATCAAATTCAAAGCTAAAAAAACAAAGTTTAACCACATCTAAAATTTTATTAATCACAAAAAGAGATCAATAATTAGCAAAATGTTGAAGCTACATGATTAAGAGAGCTTCATTACCCCTAAATTGAAGGGTTTAAGCCTCTCATATATGTTATCTTTTCAATAAATATAGCATTCAACATGAAATGAAAACAAGAGGAAAAGAGGGCAAAGTGAAAAGAGAGCTAATTAAAAAGAAATAAAAACTAATCTACTTGCACAAATAAAAAGATATATACTACTAACATGAAAGGAAAAGAATGGAAACAAAAAAGAGTGCATGAATTGACATAGCATGAAAAGAAATTACATAAAAGAAAAATGGAAAATAGCCATGAAAAAGAAAAGAGAGCTTTTATTTTTGAGCCTCAAACTAAACTAAAAGGAGGCTGAGAGAGAGAGAGAGTGTAACGTTTTCGATTTTTCGTTGCCGAAAAACTGAATAGTTATGGGTTTTAAAAAGAATTTAAGAAAAAGAAAAAGAAAGAAGAAGGGATAAGAAGGTAGAAGATGGAGGGAAAAGAGAATAGAAAATAGAAATTTTTTTCAAATAGGAGAAAAAGAAAATAGGAGAATATAGTAGAAAATAGAACAGAAAGAAAATAGATCATTTTAAAATAGAAAGAAAAGAGAATAGAACGGAACAGAAAACAACAGAACAACAGAATCTCACAATTCGCAGCGGAACAACATATAATAATAAATGAATAATCTTTAAACAAAGAACTATATCAGTTATTACATTTTATACATTTCATTACATCATATCATCAGAGTATACAACATCAAACAAACAGCGGAAAAAGAAATACTATATAACTAGTAATACGTCATGCCATCCAGCTTGCCTCCAGCAACTCCAGAATATCCAGAATATCCTGATAAACCTAACTCTTAACTGCCCGTGTGGAAATTGGTGGGCACCCAGAGTTTAGGAAGGAAAACAATAAACTCCGAGTCAGTCATGTGACTGGTGTGAGAACTCAAAACAGTTTATTTAACTTTAAAATCAAAATAGAGGAATATTTTTATTTTAATTCGCAATGCTTTTAAAAATGAGACTGCCATAAGGCCTCCCGCACACACACACAATGCAAACGCAGAATCGGAGGAGATTTCTCCTTATGATAGTCAAAGATGCTTGATACGCATTTAAAATAATATTTGATATTATTACTAGTGTATAGTGTAGAAAAATTCATTTCGAAAGTAGAATATAAATCTTAGCCAACATACGACCATTATCGTATGCCTACTATAGCTACCATCCAAACAGTGGGGCGCCACCATAAGTGAATGATAGGTTCTACAACTAATACCGTACAAGTCACGTATTGTTTCTTTGGATTTCCAACGAATGATCAGGCCAAGGAACTTCCCATTGCCACATGAGAATGCCTCTGGATGGACATCCCCGAGAACCAAACCGGATCTCTACCAACACAAGGCCGGGTTACCCCTAACTGAGTAACAACTGACCGAATATGCCATCCCCCGGTCCTTTGGGACCTTTTAACCGAGCGCTCGTAATCAATTCACACAATCATAACAAAGTGTTTTCAACATGAGTAAGTATCTGGGCTCCATACCATGATACCACCCTTTTCCAGAAGGAAATGCACATATCCTAAAGGGCGCTACCCCTCATAACCTTGCCGCATCTTTCCTGTTTTGACCATTCACGGGGTGTGAGGCTCGACGAAGTCACGTCCACAAAAACATACTTTATACAAAAGCCATGCTTTGGGTCAACAAATGATCAACACAATGATCACAAGGATAGACGATCAAATAAACGATCCTATCACAAATAATCAACACAATGATCATTTCAGCAACACTCAGCATGTCACATTACCAAATTAGGAATATATCGCTGATAACCTTCAACTACATAACCTCTAAGCTCGTACGTCTCAGAGAAGGGTGTTAAGCTAAAAGAATAAATTCTCCGCCACCAACAGAAATATATTTGAAAGAAATCGGCTTTATATCTCAACTTGTTATGTCAGACATACAATCCATACAAGTCTGTTCCGGGCTCGAACAAAACCGAAGGCACTTACAAAGAAGTCCTTGCAATCCGGATATTCACAATCCTGATCGGATTTCCCATCACTTAGGGAGTCTCTATACCGTTGCAACTCAGTGCAGAGACAATCGACAGGTCATCCTATCGCTCTCGCAAATACCGGGTCTTCAACACCAATCTTCAATGCTATTCACAACGACGTATCACATATTCGGAATGGGTTATACGACCCCATGGTCCTTTCCCGGTTAACCCGAATAGTGAGCGCTTATTCAAAAATAAGCGTGACATTCAAATTCAAACAAATCACATCAATTACCCATTCAAAGGGAAATATTGATAGTCGGCTATTGAACTATCAATGGATATGCACACATCACCAGTTTCCAAATAATTTTCCAAATTATTTATTTTCCAAAATATCTTCACTAGATATATAATTTTCAACACTTCAAAAATAAATCAATATTTATTTTTTAAACCAATTCTACTTTCTTTTATAAATTCAATAGTGAATTTACATTCCAAAGTATTAATGAATATACGACTTCAATTCGATTTATAATATTCATTTTCAATTTATCTTCAAAAATATAAATTCTCTAATATTCACTTTATATTGGAAAAACATTTCCATACTTATTTATTCATAAGTAATTCACAAATTTTATTTATTTTCAACACTTGGAAAACATTCAATATACTTAAATCGAGATTAAGTATATATTTCATTCTTTAAGGAAATCATTCTCTTAAACATATTTATTTGGGCCAAAACGAATGTTACGTAAAACATCGTTACGACAACCCAAAATCACTAGTATAGGGATTCGAAGTTAAAATAGATATATAAATCCCAATACTATACAAAACATTTCCTTTCGGAAATCATTTACTACAACAACAGTGTTATAGTCCACTATTTCCTTTTATTCCTCGAAAACGTCTATTTCAACAATGAATGTTGAAATCTATGGTTTCGAATCTCAACACATTTTAAAACATCGTTAGATCGTTTTAATTCTGTTTAAAATATCACGTTCTAAACATTTCCTTTAACATATTATTCACTATTCAAAAACGTGAATATACTATGTTAACAAATATCATCACTTCTATTCATTTTATTTCAAAGGATTATTCACAGTCAAAAAGGCGACTATAACTCCATTAATAAGTTATAACAATTTATTTATCAACATAAGTCATTTGCGAATTTATAAAACAACGTTTATAAATCCCATTCCTATTTATTTTATAACAACTTCCTTTTATAAATTTTCTTTATTGACCTATTCGATTTATAACTCAATTATAAACTAAAGGTTCATATTATAAGTTAAATACTTATAATTTATTCGTTCACAAAAATCGTTCCTTTGATCTTCATAATTATAAATCTTATAACTTATAAGATTCAATTATTTATCCAAAACCATTCTTTTAATGACTTTATAAATTTTATAAACCTACTGTTTATAAAATTCCATTTATAATCTCACCGTTTATAATTCTATAAATTTCATTCAATTATGAAATTCATTTTCACTTCATTCAAACACTTATAAAAACTCGTTTTATAATGTCAATACTTCAATTTATAAATATCCATTTATAAATCTCTTAATATAATTCAATTTATATTATTCTTTTAAAACGTATTTAAACTCCTTTATAATTTTACCATTTTGATTTATAAAATAATTAAATTTTATAAATCCTATATTTAGACTTTTCACAATAAATTCTAAAGTCCCGATTAAACTATTTTATAAAATCATTAGCATTATATTCTCAAAAATCAGTTTTTTTCTATATTTTCCCAAAAATCATAATTTTTTATAACTTTAAAAAAAATTATAACGTTTATTTATATAAAATGGATCAATTCCAAAAATATTTTATATTTTCAAAAATCACTTAAAAAAATCATTTTTAAATTTTCAAAGTTTGGTCCAATGATGCTACACATCAAATAGTCAATCACGACTACAACGATATCATATATCAATATGATAATCCATCAAATATCAAAATATCTGAAATCAAATAAAAACTGTTGAGGAATCCAGTTGGATCCCTCCAACCTGTTTTCCTGCATTCACAAACATTAGCACAATACCAATTTCGCTCCAGTACGAAATTATCGCGGTATATGGGATTTAAAATATTATCCGCTTAATAACGGCGCAATAGGGTCTCATCCGCTAAACAAAAAATGCGGGAAATCAATAACTCCAATATATACATATGCCAATATATATATATATTGATATTATATATAATACCAATTTCACTGTTTATGAAATATTCGCGGTATATGTTTTTATTAAATAACATACGCTTACTAACGGCGTATAATGTCTATTTTAACAATCAATAGATAACAATCATCATTCAAACATGCATTCAAATATTTTAAATCTAACTATTTAAAATAAAATCGAAACTGATTCGATTGAGTGAGAAGTTCTCACCTTGATTTTAAATTCCGTTTTAACGATTTATTTCGAATAAAATTAAACGGACGTTTAATTTTACCCAAAATTCTCACTAACTCCAAACGACTCCAAACCAACTTCATCGCGTAGTGCTCGTCCATACGATTCCAACGCAACTGGTTTCGCGCGTTTTCGACCTCGTATGAAAAAGTTATGTATTTTACAAGTTTGTACACGATTTTATATAAATAATTACAACAATTTCTTTATTTTTTTCAACCAAACTAAATCACTACCGTAGATCTCTTGCCCCCCTTCATCAAGACCGCACATCCCTTTCTCCCTCTCACGTTACTTTCTACAGGATATACACGCACATGAACCCATGACATAGCCAACTAGGGTTCCGATTTGCACCATCAATACTCAACTAAACCTCATCAAACCACTGCCATGTCGAAGCCCTTCGCGAGAGCTACCTCCACCACCAACCATCTGAAGCTCGACCCCCCCTAACTCCTCGTTTTGCGTGCGCAGGCCGGCCACTTCATGGTCATTTTCCCGTTGATTCGTGAAGCTATTCGCGATCTTGACCGTTGATATTAAAGATCGTGTTGTGCTCTACAATTCTCTAGTTGAAACCTAAGGCTAATTGTCGACGGATTTGGAGTAATCGAGGGGAAAACGTGGGTGTTTTCTGGCCATTCATGGGGAGGGTGGCGGCTAGGGTTTAGATTAGGTTTTTATTTTTATTTTTTTCTAAATTATGAAGGTGTTGGTCTATTTATAGAAGAAAATCGAACACTATTCATCCGGAAATTCCAAACTCCGATTTACGCGCCGAAACTGACGTTTCTAGGGTTTATCCCGCGTTCCGGACACAATGGAACAGGTTTCGAAAGCTAATTCGGACATCTGTGCGAGTTATGACTATAAACGCTCAATTTGAATTAAACCGATTTAAGCGATTTTCTAGGCGTTTTAATTTGTACCGGACAAACGGTAAATCCAATCGACTTGAAATTTGAAACCTTACAATAATATCACATTACGGATCCGATGAAACTGGTTTCGTCGAAATCCGAGACTTTTTGAAAAATGGCTATTTTAACTCGCCAAATTAAAATTAAAAATAAATCGATGCGTTTCGAGCTGCCACGATCAAACGATAACTCCGATTGACACGAAAATTGAAATCCGGTAATAACTAACTATTACGGATCCAGTGGAACTAGTTTCGTTCAATTCTGAGACTGTTCAAAAATTGACTATTTTCACTAGTCGATTTTAATATTAAAATATTCAATTTTCACAAATTAACTTTTAATTCGATTTTAAAAGTTCTAAAATATCATTCTAACTCCAACATGATAAAATAAAATTTTACAAATCATTTTCAATCATATTTAACTCTATTTTTAATTATTTCCATAATTTAACATATTAAATTATCGATTTAATAATCCAATTAAATTCAATAATTCAAAATAAAATTTATTTGACTTATAAATTCACTTATTAATATTTAAAATTAATTAAATATTCAAATTTTAATTAATAAAAATTCTGGGTCGTTACAATCTTCCCCCCTTAAAAGAATTTCGTCCTCGAAATTACAAGTAAGAAAAGTTATAGAATTCATTAACTTTCCAAAATTCATAGTTAAACTTCTTATAATACTTTACTAAGTTTCAAATCATACTTAGTTATCTTTTCAAAAACAACTACTATTGTTTAACTTTCAACTTCAAAACAAAGTTATAGTTTTCAAAAAATTTCCAATTTTTCTCAAAATTTTTCTAACGCCTTAAATTTTCGGAAAAATTCGCCATAGTCTCCTTTGCGCGGCTCGATCCGAAAAAAAAAATGACAGTATATATATCACAAATATACATCTCATCAAGTAATGAGGCATCCCGAAGGGAAAAAGCGTAAAAGTACGGTATGTAATCCGAGATATGTACCTTATATTTTATTAGCAAGCATATACGGCTAATATAGCACGAAAGCGAGCTCCAAATGCGAAGCAAACGCGATCCGCACCTACTAAACACTCAACAAACAACATGAGAACATGCATATATGAAAATAATCTCAATATACAACATACAGCAACATAATAACTATATATGCTAAATAGCAAATGAAATAAAAGCAACAAATGCAAACATCAACCAACTATCATTCATAACCAATAAATATTCATTCATATTCTCATTAATATTAAATGAATTGGTTCTCAATTTAATCACATTTGATTTATTAACAGTGGATGTTTACTAACATTCATTTTCAATTAGTTTATATTCACTAATTCATATTCAAGTTAGTTCACTTTCACATCAAATTCAATTCCATTCAAATTTATTTACCTTTAATTTGAATTCAATTATATAGCTTTCAATTTCATTAATTTAATTTCATTAACACTTAATGAATTATATACAATCAACTAACAATCATATAACAATCAATGTATATTAATTACAACCAAATTTCTTTGCTTATATTCATTATTTCATATCAATTTTATTCACATTTAATTGATTAACATTCAATCCATTAATTCAATTCAATTACATTTATATAACTCAAGCTCACATTTATCATTAACCTTTATTAATTTATTTTGATACCAAAATCAACTTCATTCAACATTTCTTAAGCTATACTTCATTTAACTTTAAATTCACTTTTACTTACAACTCATATTCATAAATATATTCATATAGTTTCATTTCTTATATATATAAGTTTATTTCACAATTGTAAATTACTTTAATTATAATTCAAATCTTATAATTCATTTGCTTATACAATTATTCTTTTATTTAGATTATTCAAACAATCAAACAATCAACTTATTTACCCTAATAATTTTGAAAAATTATTTCTTCATATATAAAATATACTCAAGGTAAAATTATTTCATTTACCCAAATTTAAAACCATATTATGTCGAATTGTTCTATTCAAGTGTTTAGAAACCCCTTCGGCATAGTTGTCGAGACCACGCTGACGAAGGTTCATATACCACTCAACAAACCAATCATCATAATATAAAACAATTCCATATTCACTAACAAATACGCTCTCATAGCTATTATTACACTCAAACTCAATCTAGAGTACTACTGACTCTATCTCTAATGAGTAATACCCAACAGAACCATGGTTGGCGCTTAACCATATGCTCCGATACCAAATGTAATGTTTTCGATTTTTCGTTGCCGAAAAACCGAATAGTTATGGGTTTTAAAAAGAATTTAAGAAAAAGAAAAAGAAAGAAGAAGAGATAAGAAGGTAGAAGATGGAGGGAAAAGAGAATAGAAAATAGAAATTTTTTTCAAATAGGAGAAAAAGAAAATAGGAGAATAGAGTAGAAAATAGAACAGAAAGAAAATAGATCATTTTAAAATAGAAAGAAAAGAGAATAGAACGGAACAGAAAACAATAGAACAACAGAATCTCACAATTCGCAGCGGAACAACATATAATAATAAATGAATAATCTTTAAACAAAGAACTATATCAGTTATTACATTTTATACATTTCATTACATCATATCATCGGAGTATACAACATCAAACAAACAGCGGAAAAAGAAATACTATATAACTAGTAATACGTCATGCCATCCAGCTTGCCTCCAGCAACTCCAGAATATCCAGAATATCCTGATAAACCTAACTCCTAACTGCCCATGTGGAAATTGGTGGGCACCCAGAGTTTAGGAAGGAGAACAATAAACTCCGAGTCAGTCATGTGACTGGTGTGAGAACTCAAAACAGTTTATTTAACTTTAAAATCAAAATAGAGGAATATTTTTATTTTAATTCGCAATGCTTTTAAAAATGAGACTACCATAAGGCCTCCCGCACACACACACAATGCAAACGCAGAATCGGAGGAGATTTCTCCTTATGATAGTCAAAGATGCTTGATACGCATTTAAAATAATATTTGATATTATTACTAGTGTATAGTGTAGAAAAATTCATTTCAAAAGTAGAATATAAATCTTAGCCAACATACGACCATTATCGTATGCCTACTATAGCTACCATCCAAACAGTGGGGCGCCACCATAAGTGAATGATATGTTCTACAACTAATACCGTACAAGTCACATATTGTTTCTTTGGATTTCCAACGAATGATCAGGCCAAGGAACTTCCCATTGCCACATGAGAATGCCTCTGGATGGACATCCCCGAGAACCAAACCGGATCTCTACCAACACAAGGCCGGGTTACCCCTAACTGAGTAACAACTGACCGAATATGCCATCCCCCGGTCCTTTGGGACCTTTTAACCGAGCGCTCGTAATCAATTCACACAATCATAACAAAGTGTTTTCAACATGAGTAAGTATCTGGGCTCCATACCATGATACCACCCTTTTCCAGAAGGAAATGCACATATCCTAAAGGGCGCTACCCCTCATAACCTTGCCGCATCTTTCCTATTTTGACCATTCACGGGGTGTGAGGCTCGACGAAGTCACGTCCACAAAAACATACTTTATACAAAAGCCATGCTTTGGGTCAACAAATGATCAACACAATGATCACAAGGATAGACGATCAAATAAACGATCCTATCACAAATAATCAACACAATGATCATTTCAGCAACACTCAGCATGTCACATTACCAAATTGGGAATATATCGCTGATAACCTTCAACTACATAACCTTTGAGCTCGTACGTCTCAGAGAAGGGTGTTAAGCTAAAAGAATAAATTCTCCGCCACCAACAGAAATATATTTGAAAGAAATCGGCTTTATATCTCAACTTGTAATGTCAGACATACAATCCATACAAGTCTGTTCCGGGCTCGAACAAAACCGAAGGCACTTACAAAGAAGTCCTTGCAATCCGGATATTCACAATCCTGATCGGATTTCCCATCACTTAGGGAGTCTCTATACCGTTGCAACTCAGTGCAGAGACAATCGACAGGTCATCCTATCGCTCTCGCAAATACCGGGTCTTCAACACCGATCTTCAATGCTATTCACAACGACGTATCACATATTCGGAATGGGTTATACGACCCCATGGTCCTTTCCCGGTTAACCCGAATAGTGAGCGCTTATTCAAAAATAAGTGTGGCATTCAAATTCAAACAAATCACATCAATTACCCATTCAAAGGGAAATATTGATAGTCGGCTATTGAACTATCAATGGATATGCACACATCACCAGTTTCCAAATAATTTTCCAAATTATTTATTTTCCAAAATATCTTCACTAGATATATAATTTTCAACACTTCAAAAATAAATCAATATTTATTTTTTAAACCAATTCTACTTTCTTTTATAAATTCAATAGTGAATTTACATTCCAAAGTATTAATGAATATACGACTTCAATTCGATTTATAATATTCATTTTCAATTTATCTTCAAAAAGATAAATTCTCTAATATTCACTTTATATTGGAAAAACATTTCCATACTTATTTATTCATAAGTAATTCACAAATTTTATTTATTTTCAACACTTGGAAAACATTCAATATACTTAAATCGAGATTAAGTATATATTTCATTCTTTAAGGAAATCATTCTCTTAAACATATTTATTTGGGCCAAAACGAATGTTACGTAAAACATCGTTACGACAACCCAAAATCACTAGTATAGGGATTCGAAGTTAAAATAGATATATAAATCCCAATACTATACAAAACATTTCCTTTCGGAAATCATTTACTATAACAACAGTGTTATAGTCCACTATTTCCTTTTATTCCTCGAAAACGTCTATTTCAACAATGAATGTTGAAATCTATGGTTTCGAATCTCAACACATTTTAAAACATCGTTAGATCGTTTTAATTTTGTTTAAAATATCACGTTCTAAACATTTCCTTTAACATATTATTCACTATTCAAAAACGTGAATATACTATGTTAACAAATATCATCACTTCTATTCATTTTATTTCAAAGGATTATTCACAGTCAAAAAGGTGACTATAACTCCATTAATAAGTTATAACAATTTATTTATCAACATAAGTCATTTGCGAATTTATAAAACAACGTTTATAAATCCCATTCCTATTTATTTTATAACAACTTCCTTTTATAAATTTTCTTTATTGACCTATTCGATTTATAACTCAATTATAAACTAAAGGTTCATATTATAAGTTAAATACTTATAATTTATTCGTTCACAAAAATCGTTCCTTTGATCTTCATAATTATAAATCTTATAACTTATAAGATTCAATTATTTATCCAAAACCATTCTTTTAATGACTTTATAAATTTTATAAACCTACTGTTTATAAAATTCCATTTATAATCTCACCGTTTATAATTCTATAAATTTCATTCAATTATGAAATTCATTTTCACTTCATTCAAACACTTATAAAAACTCGTTTTATAATGTCAATATTTCAATTTATAAATATCCATTTATAAATCTCTTAATATAATTCAATTTATATTATTCTTTTAAAACGTATTTAAACTCCTTTATTATTTTACCATTTTGATTTATAAAATAATTAAATTTTATAAATCCTATATTTAGACTTTTCACAATAAATTCTAAAGTCCCGATTAAACTATTTTATAAAATCATTAGCATTATATTCTCAAAAATCAGTTTTTTTCTATATTTTCCCAAAAATCATAATTTTTTATAACTTTAAAAAAAATTATAACGTTTATTTATATAAAATGGATCAATTCCAAAAATATTTTATATTTTCAAAAATCACTTAAAAAAATCATTTTTCAATTTTCAAAGTTTGGTCCAATGATGCTACACATCAAATAGTCAATCACGACTACAACGATATCATATATCAATATGATAATCCATCAAATATCAAAATATCTGAAATCAAATAAAAACTGTTGAGGAATCCAGTTGGATCCCTCCAACCTGTTTTTCCTGCATTCACAAACATTAGCACAATACCAATTTCGCTCCAGTATGAAATTATCACGGTATATGGGATTTAAAATATTATCCGCTTAATAACGGCGCAATAGGGTCTCATCCGCTAAACAAAAAATGCGGGAAATCAATAACTCCAATATATACATATGCCAATATATATATTGATATTATATATAATACCAATTTCACTGTTTATGAAATATTCGCGGTATATGTTTTTATTAAATAACATCCGCTTACTAACGGCGTATAATGTCTATTTTAACAATCAGTAGATAACAATCATCATTCAAACATGCATTCAAATATTTTAAATCTAACTATTTAAAATAAAATCGAAACTGATTCGATTGAGTGAGAAGTTCTCACCTTGATTTTAAATTCCGTTTTAGCGATTTATTTCGAATAAAATTAAACGGACGTTTAATTTTTCCCAAAATTCTCACTAACTCCAAACGACTCCAAACCAACTTCATCGCGTAGTGCTCGTCCATACGATTCCAACGCAACTGGTTTCGCGCGTTTTCGACCTCGTATGAAAAAGTTATGTATTTTACAAGTTTGTACACGATTTTATATAAATAATTACAACAATTTCTTTATTTTTTTCAACCAAACTAAATCACTACCGTAGATCTCTTGCCCCCCTTCATCAAGACCGCACATCCCTTTCTCCCTCTCACGTTACTTTCTACAGGATATACACGCACATGAACCCATGACATAGCCAAGTAGGGTTCCAATTTGCACCATCAATACTCAACTAAACCTCATCAAACCACTGCCATGTCGAAGCCCTTCGCGAGAGCTACCTCCACCACCAACCATCTGAAGCTCGGCCCCCCCTAACTCCTCGTTTTGCGTGCGCAGGCCGGCCACTTCATGGTCATTTTCCCGTTGATTCGTGAAGCTATTCGCGATCTTGACCGTTGATATTAAAGATCGTGTTGTGCTCTACAATTCTCTAGTTGAAACCTAAGGCTAATTGTCGACGGATTTGGAGTAATCGAGAGGAAAACGTGGGTGTTTTCTGGCCATTCATGGGGAGGGTGGCGGCTAGGGTTTAGATTAGGTTTTTATTTTTATTTTTTTTCTAAATTATGAAGGTGTTGGTCTATTTATAGAAGAAAATCGAACACTATTCATCCGGAAATTCCGAACTCCGATTTACGCGCCGAAACTGACATTCCTAGGGTTTATCCCGCGTTCCGGACACAATGGAACAGGTTTCGAAAGCTAATTCGGACATCTGTGCGAGTTATGGCTATAAACGCTCAATTTGAATTAAACCGATTTAAGCGATTTTCTAGGCGTTTTAATTTGTACCGGACAAACGGTAAATCCAATCGACTTGAAATTTGAAACCTTACAATAATATCACATTACGGATCCGATGAAACTGGTTTCGTCGAAATCCGAGACTTTTTGAAAAATGGCTATTTTAACTCGCCAAATTAAAATTAAAAATAAATCGATGCGTTTCGAGCTGCCACGATCAAACGATAACTCCGATTGACACGAAAATTGAAATCCGGTAATAACTAACTATTACGGATCCAATGGAACTGGTTTCGTTCAATTCTGAGACTGTTCAAAAATTGACTATTTTCACTAGTCGATTTTAATATTAAAATATTCAATTTTCACAAATTAACTTTTAATTCGATTTTAAAAGTTCTAAAATATCATTCTAACTCCAACATGATAAAATAAAATTTTACAAATCATTTTCAATCATATTTAACTCTATTTTCAATTATTTCCATAATTTAACATATTAAATTATCGATTTAATAATCCAATTAAATTCAATAATTCAAAATAAAATTTATTTGACTTATAAATTCACTTATTAATATTTAAAATTAATTAAATATTCAAATTTTAATTAATAAAAATTCTGGGTCGTTACAATCTTCCCCCCCTTAAAAGAATTTCGTCCTCGAAATTACAAGTAAGAAAAGTTATAGAATTCATTAACTTTCCAAAATTCATAGTTAAACTTCTTATAATACTTTACTAAGTTTCAAATCATACTTAGTTATCTTTTCAAAAACAACTACTATTGTTTAACTTTCAACTTCATAACAAAGTTATAGTTTTCAAAAAATTTCCAATTTTTCTCAAATTTTTTCTGACGCCTTAAATTTTCGGAAAAATTCGCCATAGTCTCCTTTGCGCGGCTCGATCCGAAAAAAAAAATGACAGTATATATATCACAAATATACATCTCATCAAGTAATGAGGCATCCCGAAGGGAAAAAGCGTAAAAGTACGGTATGTAATCCGAGATATGTACCTTATATTTTATTAGCAAGCATATACGGCTAATATAGCGCGAAAGCGAGCTCCAAATGCGAAGCAAACGCGATCCGCACCTACTAAACACTCAACAAACAACATGAGAACATGCATATATGAAAATAATCTCAATATACAACATACAGCAACATAATAACTATATATGCTAACATAGCAAATGAAATAAAAGCAACAAATGCAAACATCAACCAACTATCATACATAACCAATAAATATTCATTCATATTCTCATTAATATTAAATGAATTGGTTCTCAATTTAATCACATTTGATTTATTAACAGTGGATGTTTACTAACATTCATTTTCAATTAGTTTATATTCACTAATTCATATTCAAGTTAGTTCACTTTCACATCAAATTCAATTCCATTCAAATTTATTTACCTTTAATTTGAATTCAATTATATAGCTTTCAATTTCATTAATTTAATTTCATTAACACTTAATGAATTATATACAATCAACTAACAATCATATAACAATCAATGTATATTAATTACAACCAAATTTCTTTGCTTATATTCATTATTTCATATCAATTTTATTCACATTTAATTGATTAACATTCAATCCATTAATTCAATTCAATTACATTTATATAACTCAAGCTCACATTTATCATTAACCTTTATTAATTTACTTTGATACCGAAATCAACTTCATTCAACATTTCTTAAGCTATACTTCATTTAACTTTAAATTCACTTTTACTTACAACTCATATTCATAAATATATTCATATAGTTTCATTTCTTATATATATAAGTTTATTTCACAATTGTAAATTACTTTAATTATAATTCAAATCTTATAATTCATTTGCTTATACAATTATTCTTTTATTTAGATTATTCAAACAATCAACTTATTTACCCTAATAATTTTGAAAAATTATTTCTTCATATATAAAATATACTCAAGGTAAAATAATTTCATTTACCCAAATTTAAAACAATATTATGTCGAATTGTTCTATTCAAGTGTTTAGAAACCCCTTCGGCATAGTTGTCGAGACCACGCTGACGAAGATTCATATACCACTCAACAAACCAATCATCACAATATAAAACAATTCCATATTCACTAACAAATACGCTCTCATAGCTATTATTACACTCAAACTCAATCTAGAGTACTACTGACTCTATCTCTAATGAGTAATACCCAACAGAACCATGGTTGTCGCTTAACCATATGCTCCGATACCAAATGTAACGTTTTCGATTTTTCGTTGCCGAAAAACCGAATAGTTATGGGTTTTAAAAAGAATTTAAGAAAAAGAAAAAGAAAGAAGAAGGGATAAGAAGGTAGAAGATGGAGGGAAAAGAGAATAGAAAATAGAAATTTTTTTCAAATAGGAGAAAAAGAAAATAGGAGAATAGAGTAGAAAATAGAACAGAAAGAAAATAGATCATTTTAAAATAGAAAGAAAAGAGAATAGAACGGAACAGAAAACAACAGAACAACAGAATCTCACAATTCGCAGCGGAACAACATATAATAATAAATGAATAATCTTTAAACAAAGAACTATATCAGTTATTACATTTTATACATTTCATTACATCATATCATCAGAGTATACAACATCAAACAAACAGCGGAAAAAGAAATACTATATAACTAGTAATACGTCATGCCATCCAGCTTGCCTCCAGCAACTCCAGAATATCCAGAATATCCTGATAAACCTAACTCTTAACTGCCCGTGTGGAAATTGGTGGGCACCCAGAGTTTAGGAAGGAAAACAATAAACTCCGAGTCAGTCATGTGACTGGTGTGAGAACTCAAAACAGTTTATTTAACTTTAAAATCAAAATAGAGGAATATTTTTATTTTAATTCGCAATGCTTTTAAAAATGAGACTACCATAAGGCCTCCCGCACACACACACACAATGCAAACGCAGAATCGGAGGAGGTTTCTCCTTATGATAGTCAAAGATGCTTGATACGCATTTAAAATAATATTTGATATTATTACTAGTGTATAGTGTAAAAAAATTCATTTCGAAAGTAGAATATAAATCTTAGCCAACATACGACCATTATCGTATGCCTACTATAGCTACCATCCAAACAGTGGGGCGCCACCATAAGTGAATGATAGGTTCTACAACTAATACCGTACAAGTCACGTATTGTTTCTTTGGATTTCCAATGAATGATCAGGCCAAGGAACTTCCCATTGCCACATGAGAATGCCTCTGGATGGACATCCCCGAGAACCAAACCGGATCTCTACCAACACAAGGCCGGGTTACCCCTAACTGAGTAACAACTGACCGAATATGCCATCCCCCGGTCCTTTGGGACCTTTTAACCGAGCGCTCGTAATCAATTCACACAATCATAACAAAGTGTTTTCAACATGAGTAAGTATCTGGGCTCCATACCATGATACCACCCTTTTCCAGAAGGAAATGCACATATCCTAAAGGGCGCTACCCCTCATAACCTTGCCGCATCTTTCCTGTTTTGACCATTCACGGGGTGTGAGGCTCGACGAAGTCACGTCCACAAAACATACTTTATACAAAAGCCATGCTTTGGGTCAACAAATGATCAACACAATGATCACAAGGATAGACGATCAAATAAACGATCCTATCACAAATAATCAACACAATGATCATTTCAGCAACACTCAGCATGTCACATTACCAAATTAGGAATATATCGCTGATAACCTTCAACTACATAACCTCTAAGCTCGTACGTCTCAGAGAAGGGTGTTAAGCTAAAAGAATAAATTCTCCGCCACCAACAGAAATATATTTGAAAGAAATCGGCTTTATATCTCAACTTGTAATGTCAGACATACAATCCATACAAGTCTGTTCCGGGCTCGAACAAAACCGAAGGCACTTACAAAGAAGTCCTTGCAATCCAGATATTCACAATCCTAATCGGATTTCCCATCACTTAGGGAGTCTCTATACCGTTGCAACTCAGTGCAGAGACAATCGACAGGTCATCCTATCGCTCTCGCAAATACCGGGTCTTCAACACCGATCTTCAATGCTATTCACAACGACGTATCACATATTCGGAATGGGTTATACGACCCCATGGTCCTTTCCCGGTTAACCCGAATAGTGAGCGCTTATTCAAAAATAAGTGTGGCATTCAAATTCAAACAAATCACATCAATTACCCATTCAAAGGGAAATATTGATAGTCGGCTATTGAACTATCAATGGATATGCACACATCACCAGTTTCCAAATAATTTTCCAAATTATTTATTTTCCAAAATATCTTCACTAGATATATAATTTTCAACACTTCAAAAATAAATCAATATTTATTTTTTAAACCAATTCTACTTTCTTTTATAAATTCAATAGTGAATTTACATTCCAAAGTATTAATGAATATACGACTTCAATTCGATTTATAATATTCATTTTCAATTTATCTTCAAAAAGATAAATTCTCTAATATTCACTTTATATTGGAAAAACATTTCCATACTTATTTATTCATAAGTAATTCACAAATTTTATTTATTTTCAACACTTGGAAAACATTCAATATACTTAAATCGAGATTAAGTATATATTTCATTCTTTAAGGAAATCATTCTCTTAAACATATTTATTTGGGCCAAAACGAATGTTACGTAAAACATCGTTACGACAACCCAAAATCACTAGTATAGGGATTCGAAGTTAAAATAGATATATAAATCCCAATACTATACAAAACATTTCCTTTCGGAAATCATTTACTACAACAACAGTGTTATAGTCCACTATTTCCTTTTATTCCTCGAAAACGTCTATTTCAACAATGAATGTTGAAATCTATGGTTTCGAATCTCAACACATTTTAAAACATCGTTAGATCGTTTTAATTTTGTTTAAAATATCACGTTCTAAACATTTCCTTTAACATATTATTCACTATTCAAAAACGTGAATATACTATGTTAACAAATATCATCACTTCTATTCATTTTATTTCAAAGGATTATTCACAGTCAAAAAGGTGACTATAACTCCATTAATAAGTTATAACAATTTATTTATCAACATAAGTCATTTGCGAATTTATAAAACAACGTTTATAAATCCCATTCCTATTTATTTTATAACAACTTCCTTTTATAAATTTTCTTTATTGACCTATTCGATTTATAACTCAATTATAAACTAAAGGTTCATATTATAAGTTAAATACTTATAATTTATTCGTTCACAAAAATCGTTCCTTTGATCTTCATAATTATAAATCTTATAACTTATAAGATTCAATTATTTATCCAAAACCATTCTTTTAATGACTTTATAAATTTTATAAACCTACTGTTTATAAAATTCCATTTATAATCTCACCGTTTATAATTCTATAAATTTCATTCAATTATGAAATTCATTTTCACTTCATTCAAACACTTATAAAAACTCGTTTTATAATGTCAATATTTCAATTTATAAATATCCATTTATAAATCTCTTAATATAATTCAATTTATATTATTCTTTTAAAACGTATTTAAACTCCTTTATTATTTTACCATTTTGATTTATAAAATAATTAAATTTTATAAATCCTATATTTAGACTTTTCACAATAAATTCTAAAGTCCCGATTAAACTATTTTATAAATCATTAGCATTATATTCTCAAAAATCAGTTTTTTTCTATATTTTCCCAAAAATCATAATTTTTTATAACTTTAAAAAAAATTATAACGTTTATTTATATAAAATGGATCAATTCCAAAAATATTTTATATTTTCAAAAATCACTTAAAAAAATCATTTTTCAATTTTCAAAGTTTGGTCCAATGATGCTACACATCAAATAGTCAATCACGACTACAACGATATCATATATCAATATGATAATCCATCAAATATCAAAATATCTGAAATCAAATAAAAACTGTTGAGGAATCCAGTTGGATCCCTCCAACCTGTTTTTCCTGCATTCACAAACATTAGCACAATACCAATTTCGCTCCAGTATGAAATTATCACGGTATATGGGATTTAAAATATTATCCGCTTAATAACGGCGCAATAGGGTCTCATCCGCTAAACAAAAAATGCGGGAAATCAATAACTCCAATATATACATATGCCAATATATATATTGATATTATATATAATACCAATTTCACTGTTTATGAAATATTCGCGGTATATGTTTTTATTAAATAACATCCGCTTACTAACGGCGTATAATGTCTATTTTAACAATCAGTAGATAACAATCATCATTCAAACATGCATTCAAATATTTTAAATCTAACTATTTAAAATAAAATCGAAACTGATTCGATTGAGTGAGAAGTTCTCACCTTGATTTTAAATTCCGTTTTAGCGATTTATTTCGAATAAAATTAAACGGACGTTTAATTTTTCCCAAAATTCTCACTAACTCCAAACGACTCCAAACCAACTTCATCGCGTAGTGCTCGTCCATACGATTCCAACGCAACTGGTTTCGCGCGTTTTCGACCTCGTATGAAAAAGTTATGTATTTTACAAGTTTGTACACGATTTTATATAAATAATTACAACAATTTCTTTATTTTTTTCAACCAAACTAAATCACTACCGTAGATCTCTTGCCCCCCTTCATCAAGACCGCACATCCCTTTCTCCCTCTCACGTTACTTTCTACAGGATATACACGCACATGAACCCATGACATAGCCAACTAGAGTTCCAATTTGCACCATCAATACTCAACTAAACCTCATCAAACCACTGCCATGTCGAAGCCCTTCGCGAGAGCTACCTCCACCACCAACCATCTGAAGCTCGGCCCCCCCTAACTCCTCGTTTTGCGTGCGCAGGCCGGCCACTTCATGGTCATTTTCCCGTTGATTCGTGAAGCTATTCGCGATCTTGACCGTTGATATTAAAGATCGTGTTGTGCTCTACAATTCTCTAGTTGAAACCTAAGGCTAATTGTCGACGGATTTGGAGTAATCGAGAGGAAAACGTGGGTGTTTTCTGGCCATTCATGGGGAGGGTGGCGGCTAGGGTTTAGATTAGGTTTTTATTTTTATTTTTTTTCTAAATTATGAAGGTGTTGGTCTATTTATAGAAGAAAATCGAACACTATTCATCCGGAAATTCCGAACTCCGATTTACGCGCCGAAACTGACATTCCTAGGGTTTATCCCGCGTTCCGGACACAATGGAACAGGTTTCGAAAGCTAATTCGGACATCTGTGCGAGTTATGGCTATAAACGCTCAATTTGAATTAAACCGATTTAAGCGATTTTCTAGGCGTTTTAATTTGTACCGGACAAACGGTAAATCCAATCGACTTGAAATTTGAAACCTTACAATAATATCACATTACGGATCCGATGAAACTGGTTTCGTCGAAATCCGAGACTTTTTGAAAAATGGCTATTTTAACTCGCCAAATTAAAATTAAAAATAAATCGATGCGTTTCGAGCTGCCACGATCAAACGATAACTCCGATTGACACGAAAATTGAAATCCGGTAATAACTAACTATTACGGATCCAATGGAACTGGTTTCGTTCAATTCTGAGACTGTTCAAAAATTGACTATTTTCACTAGTCGATTTTAATATTAAAATATTCAATTTTCACAAATTAACTTTTAATTCGATTTTAAAAGTTCTAAAATATCATTCTAACTCCAACATGATAAAATAAAATTTTACAAATCATTTTCAATCATATTTAACTCTATTTTCAATTATTTCCATAATTTAACATATTAAATTATCGATTTAATAATCCAATTAAATTCAATAATTCAAAATAAAATTTATTTGACTTATAAATTCACTTATTAATATTTAAAATTAATTAAATATTCAAATTTTAATTAATAAAAATTCTGGGTCGTTACAATCTTCCCCCCCTTAAAAGAATTTCGTCCTCGAAATTATAAGTAAGAAAAGTTATAGAATTCATTAACTTTCCAAAATTCATAGTTAAACTTCTTATAATACTTTACTAAGTTTCAAATCATACTTAGTTATCTTTTCAAAAAAAACTACTATTGTTTAACTTTCAACTTCATAACAAAGTTATAGTTTTCAAAAAATTTCCAATTTTTCTCAAATTTTTTCTGACGCCTTAAATTTTCGGAAAAATTCGCCATAGTCTCCTTTGCGCGGCTCGATCCGAAAAAAAAAATGACAGTATATATATCACAAATATACATCTCATCAAGTAATGAGGCATCCCGAAGGGAAAAAGCGTAAAAGTACGGTATGTAATCCGAGATATGTACCTTATATTTTATTAGCAAGCATATACGGCTAATATAGCGCGAAAGCGAGCTCCAAATGCGAAGCAAACGCGATCCGCACCTACTAAACACTCAACAAACAACATGAGAACATGCATATATGAAAATAATCTCAATATACAACATACAGCAACATAATAACTATATATGCTAACATAGCAAATGAAATAAAAGCAACAAATGCAAACATCAACCAACTATCATACATAACCAATAAATATTCATTCATATTCTCATTAATATTAAATGAATTGGTTCTCAATTTAATCACATTTGATTTATTAACAGTGGATGTTTACTAACATTCATTTTCAATTAGTTTATATTCACTAATTCATATTCAAGTTAGTTCACTTTCACATCAAATTCAATTCCATTCAAATTTATTTACCTTTAATTTGAATTCAATTATATAGCTTTCAATTTCATTAATTTAATTTCATTAACACTTAATGAATTATATACAATCAACTAACAATCATATAACAATCAATGTATATTAATTACAACCAAATTTCTTTGCTTATATTCATTATTTCATATCAATTTTATTCACATTTAATTGATTAACATTCAATCCATTAATTCAATTCAATTACATTTATATAACTCAAGCTCACATTTATCATTAACCTTTATTAATTTACTTTGATACCGAAATCAACTTCATTCAACATTTCTTAAGCTATACTTCATTTAACTTTAAATTCACTTTTACTTACAACTCATATTCATAAATATATTCATATAGTTTCATTTCTTATATATATAAGTTTATTTCACAATTGTAAATTACTTTAATTATAATTCAAATCTTATAATTCATTTGCTTATACAATTATTCTTTTATTTAGATTATTCAAACAATCAAACAATCAACTTATTTACCCTAATAATTTTGAAAAATTATTTCTTCATATATAAAATATACTCAAGGTAAAATTATTTCATTTACCCAAATTTAAAACCATATTATGTCGAATTGTTCTATTCAAGTGTTTAGAAACCCCTTCGGCATAGTTGTCGAGACCACGCTGACGAAGATTCATATACCACTCAACAAACCAATCATCACAATATAAAACAATTCCATATTCACTAACAAATACGCTCTCATAGCTATTATTACACTCAAACTCAATCTAGAGTACTACTGACTCTATCTCTAATGAGTAATACCCAACAGAACCATGGTTGTCGCTTAACCATATGCTCCGATACCAAATGTAACGTTTTCGATTTTTCGTTGCCGAAAAACCGAATAGTTATGGGTTTTAAAAAGAATTTAAGAAAAAGAAAAAGAAAGAAGAAGGGATAAGAAGGTAGAAGATGGAGGGAAAAGAGAATAGAAAATAGAAAATTTTTTCAAATAGGAGAAAAAGAAAATAGGAGAATAGAGTAGAAAATAGAACAGAAAGAAAATAGATCATTTTAAAATAGAAAGAAAAGAGAATAGAACGGAACAGAAAACAACAGAACAACAGAATCTCACAATTCGCAGCGGAACAACATATAATAATAAATGAATAATCTTTAAACAAAGAACTATATCAGTTATTACATTTTATACATTTCATTACATCATATCATCAGAGTATACAACATCAAACAAACAGCGGAAAAAGAAATACTATATAACTAGTAATACGTCATGCCATCCAGCTTGCCTCCAGCAACTCCAGAATATCCAGAATATCCTGATAAACCTAACTCTTAACTGCCCGTGTGGAAATTGGTGGGCACCCAGAGTTTAGGAAGGAAAACAATAAACTCCGAGTCAGTCATGTGACTGGTGTGAGAACTCAAAACAGTTTATTTAACTTTAAAATCAAAATAGAGGAATATTTTTATTTTAATTCGCAATGCTTTTAAAAATGAGACTACCATAAGGCCTCCCGCACACACACACACAATGCAAATGCAGAATCGGAGGAGGTTTCTCCTTATGATAGTCAAAGATGCTTGATACGCATTTAAAATAATATTTGATATTATTACTAGTGTATAGTGTAAAAAAATTCATTTCGAAAGTAGAATATAAATCTTAGCCAACATACGACCATTATCGTATGCCTACTATAGCTACCATCCAAACAGTGGGGCGCCACCATAAGTGAATGATAGGTTCTACAACTAATACCGTACAAGTCACGTATTGTTTCTTTGGATTTCCAATGAATGATCAGGCCAAGGAACTTCCCATTGCCACATGAGAATGCCTCTGGATGGACATCCCCGAGAACCAAACCGGATCTCTACCAACACAAGGCCGGGTTACCCCTAACTGAGTAACAACTGACCGAATATGCCATCCCCCGGTCCTTTGGGACCTTTTAACCGAGCGCTCGTAATCAATTCACACAATCATAACAAAGTGTTTTCAACATGAGTAAGTATCTGGGCTCCATACCATGATACCACCCTTTTCCAGAAGGAAATGCACATATCCTAAAGGGCGCTACCCCTCATAACCTTGCCGCATCTTTCCTGTTTTGACCATTCACGGGGTGTGAGGCTCGACGAAGTCACGTCCACAAAACATACTTTATACAAAAGCCATGCTTTGGGTCAACAAATGATCAACACAATGATCACAAGGATAGACGATCAAATAAACGATCCTATCACAAATAATCAACACAATGATCATTTCAGCAACACTCAGCATGTCACATTACCAAATTAGGAATATATCGCTGATAACCTTCAACTACATAACCTCTAAGCTTGTACGTCTCAGAGAAGGGTGTTAAGCTAAAAGAATAAATTCTCCGCCACCAACAGAAATATATTTGAAAGAAATCGGCTTTATATCTCAACTTGTAATGTCAGACATACAATCCATACAAGTCTGTTCCGGGCTCGAACAAAACCGAAGGCACTTACAAAGAAGTCCTTGCAATCCAGATATTCACAATCCTAATCGGATTTCCCATCACTTAGGGAGTCTCTATACCGTTGCAACTCAGTGCAGAGACAATCGACAGGTCATCCTATCGCTCTCGCAAATACCGGGTCTTCAACACCGATCTTCAATGCTATTCACAACGACGTATCACATATTCGGAATGGGTTATACGACCCCATGGTCCTTTCCCGGTTAACCCGAATAGTGAGCGCTTATTCAAAAATAAGTGTGGCATTCAAATTCAAACAAATCACATCAATTACCCATTCAAAGGGAAATATTGATAGTCGGCTATTGAACTATCAATGGATATGCACACATCACCAGTTTCCAAATAATTTTCCAAATTATTTATTTTCCAAAATATCTTCACTAGATATATAATTTTCAACACTTCAAAAATAAATCAATATTTATTTTTTAAACCAATTCTACTTTCTTTTATAAATTCAATAGTGAATTTACATTCCAAAGTATTAATGAATATACGACTTCAATTCGATTTATAATATTCATTTTCAATTTATCTTCAAAAAGATAAATTCTCTAATATTCACTTTATATTGGAAAAACATTTCCATACTTATTTATTCATAAGTAATTCACAATTTTCAACACTTGGAAAACATTCAATATACTTAAATCGAGATTAAGTATATATTTCATTCTTTAAGGAAATCATTCTCTTAAACATATTTATTTGGGCCAAAACGAATGTTACGTAAAACATCGTTACGACAACCCAAAATCACTAGTATAGGGATTCGAAGTTAAAATAGATATATAAATCCCAATACTATACAAAACATTTCCTTTCGGAAATCATTTACTATAACAACAGTGTTATAGTCCACTATTTCCTTTTATTCCTCGAAAACGTCTATTTCAACAATGAATGTTGAAATCTATGGTTTCGAATCTCAACACATTTTAAAACATCGTTAGATCGTTTTAATTCTGTTTAAAATATCACGTTCTAAACATTTCCTTTAACATATTATTCACTATTCAAAAACGTGAATATACTATGTTAACAAATATCATCACTTCTATTCATTTTATTTCAAAGGATTATTCACAGTCAAAAAGGTGACTATAACTCCATTAATAAGTTATAACAATTTATTTATCAACATAAGTCATTTGCGAATTTATAAAACAACGTTTATAAATCCCATTCCTATTTATTTTATAACAACTTCCTTTTATAAATTTTCTTTATTGACCTATTCGATTTATAACTCAATTATAAACTAAAGGTTCATATTATAAGTTAAATACTTATAATTTATTCGTTCACAAAAATCGTTCCTTTGATCTTCATAATTATAAATCTTATAACTTATAAGATTCAATTATTTATCCAAAACCATTCTTTTAATGACTTTATAAATTTTATAAACCTACTGTTTATAAAATTCCATTTATAATCTCACCGTTTATAATTCTATAAATTTCATTCAATTATGAAATTCATTTTCACTTCATTCAAACACTTATAAAAACTCGTTTTATAATGTCAATATTTCAATTTATAAATATCCATTTATAAATCTCTTAATATAATTCAATTTATATTATTCTTTTAAAACGTATTTAAACTCCTTTATAATTTTACCACTTTGATTTATAAAATAATTAAATTTTATAAATCCTATATTTAGACTTTTCACAATAAATTCTAAAGTCCCGATTAAACTATTTTATAAAATCATTAGCATTATATTCTCAAAAATTAGTTTTTTTCTATATTTTCCCAAAAATCATAATTTTTTATAACTTTAAAAAAAATTATAACGTTTATTTATATAAAATGGATCAATTCCAAAAATATTTTATATTTTCAAAAATCACTTAAAAAAATCATTTTTAAATTTTCAAAGTTTGGTCCAATGATGCTACACATCAAATAGTCAATCACGACTACAACGATATCATATATCAATATGATAATCCATCAAATATTAAAATATCTGAAATCAAATAAAAACTGTTGAGGAATCCAGTTGGATCCCTCCAACCTGTTTTCCTGCATTCACAAACATTAGCACAATACCAATTTCGCTCCAGTACGAAATTATCGCGGTATATGGGATTTAAAATATTATCCGCTTAATAACGGCGCAATAGGGTCTCATCCGCTAAACAAAAAATGCGGGAAATCAATAACTCCAATATATACATATGCCAATATATATATATTGATATTATATATAATACCAATTTCACTGTTTATGAAATATTCGCGGTATATGTTTTTATTAAATAACATCCGCTTACTAACGACGTATAATGTCTATTTTAACAATCAATAGATAACAATCATCATTCAAACATGCATTCAAATATTTAAAATCTAACTATTTAAAATAAAATCGAAACTGATTCGATTGAGTGAGAAGTTCTCACCTTGATTTTAAATTCCGTTTTAGCGATTTATTTCGAATAAAATTAAACGGACGTTTAATTTTACCCAAAATTCTCACTAACTCCAAACGACTCCAAACCAACTTCATCGCGTAGTACTCGTCCATACGATTCCAACGCAACTGGTTTCGCGCGTTTTCGACCTCGTATGAAAAAGTTATGTATTTTACAAGTTTGTACACGATTTTATATAAATAATTACAACAATTTCTTTATTTTTTTCAACCAAACTAAATCACTACCGTAGATCTCTTGCCCCCCTTCATCAAGACCGCACATCCCTTTCACCCTCTCACGTTACTTTCTACAGGATATACACGCACATGAACCCATGACATAGCCAACTAGGGTTCCAATTTGCACCATCAATACTCAACTAAACCTCATCAAACCACTGCCATGTCGAAGCCCTTCGCGAGAGCTACCTCCACCACCAACCATCTGAAGCTCGGCCCCCCCTAACTCCTCGTTTTGCGTGCGCAGGCCGGCCACTTCATGGTCATTTTCCCGTTGATTCGTGAAGCTATTCGCGATCTTGACCGTTGATATTAAAGATCGTGTTGTGCTCTACAATTCTCTAGTTGAAACCTAAGGCTAATTGTCGACGGATTTGGAGTAATCGAGGGGAAAACGTGGGTGTTTTCTGGCCATTCATGGGGAGGGTGGCGGCTAGGGTTTAGATTAGGTTTTTATTTTTATTTTTTTTCTAAATTATGAAGGTGTTGGTCTATTTATAGAAGAAAATCGAACACTATTCATCCGGAAATTCCGAACTCCGATTTACGCGCCGAAACTGACGTTCCTAGGGTTTATCCCGCGTTCCGGACACAATGGAATAGGTTTCGAAAGCTGCGGACATCTGTGCGAGGTATGGCTATAAACGCTCAATTTGAATTAAACCGATTTAAGCGATTTTCTAGGCGTTTTAATTTGTACCGGACAAACGGTAAATCCAATCGACTTGAAATTTGAAACCTTACAATAATATCACATTACGGATCCGATGAAACTGGTTTCATCGAAATCCGAGACTTTTTGAAAAATGGCTATTTTAACTCGCCAAATTAAAATTAAAAATAAATCGATGCGTTTCGAGCTGCCACGATCAAACGATAACTCCGATTGACACGAAAATTGAAATACGGTAATAACTAACTATTACGGATCCAATGGAACTGGTTTCGTTCAATTTTGAGACTGTTCAAAAATTGACTATTTTCACTAGTCGATTTTAATATTAAAATATTCAATTTTCACAAATTAACTTTTAATTCGATTTTAAAAGTTCTAAAATATCATTCTAACTCCAACATGATAAAATAAAATTTTACAAATCATTTTCAATCATATTTAACTCTATTTTCAATTATTTCCATAATTTAACATATTAAATTATCGATTTAATAATCCAATTAAATTCAATAATTCAAAATAAAATTTATTTGACTTATAAATTCACTTATTAATATTTAAAATTAATTAAATATTCAAATTTTAATTAATAAAAATTCTGGGTCGTTACAGAGAGAGAGTTACATGAAACATAAGGGGTATTATACATGTATGAAACCCCAATCCTATTTTTGGAAACTACCCAAACTACCCCTGAAGAAGTGCGACCACCAAGTTATCATTATTATAGGTTAATCCCCCACTTAAATGTACATATAGCTTTAATTTCCATTAGCATGTGATTTAGCTCATAATTGTACATCATGGTAAGTGGGTAGGTGGGGTCCTCCATGATTCATGAAATGAATTATTTCCATTTTCATTTGCTTGTCTTCTCTTGCGCAAGCATATTTTCTATGAAGCAACTTGTAATTGAATTAACATTCCTACAAAATACCATAGAAATTTCCAAATAAATTTTCTCAAATTATACATGCACAAAAATGACCATTTTGCCCCTATATGAAGATGAATAATTGATGATTTGAAAATATTTTGAATTTCGGTTTAAACATGTTAAAATACCCAATATGGTTATTTATTTCATTCCATTAGATTAAACATGTAAGTAAAAATATGCATATTTATGTACACGCCAGTTGCCGTAAATATTTCATTTAAAACGATTGTATAATCAAATCAAAAATTCAAATTTTAATGACGATTTGATGGTGTTGGCATTTTGGTTGGCTCGAGAAGTCCTTTTATTATGAAAAAAGCACGCATAATCATTTTTTTCTATTATTTTATTTGGTTATAAAACTATGCAACCTTCAAATTTCCCCTTTTCAATTCTCATACCTCCTTCTCCTTTTATTTTACCATTACCATAAACAATGACTCTCCTTCTAAAATGAAACCCTAAAATTGTAAAACAAGCTCTGTGGGGTTTGTATGGAGATAAGATTCGATTTGTGGTAGGCTACATAGAGTGTAGCGATGTTTTTGTGGTGCTCAACCTTAGGGCAACATCTAAGGTCAGATTTTAGAGCATATGGTTGTCGATTCGACAAAAGGAACTTCGATTTTATCTTAGGGTAGCGGGATGCAGCTTTGGAGGAATTTAGCAAGGTTCGAATATGTTTAGGGTTGCGTGACTTGACGTACAACCTGGGAAGGGGATGTGTCACGTTTTTCTTAGAGACCCTGGAGTTGTCGCCATGGTGTTAATCGCGTAAAGGAGAAAATAAGGAGTTCTACGGTGAAACAGAATCCAATTTCATCGAGTAATTCTCCGTCTCAGTGCATTTCCATGCATAATTTTGAAGGGTTCATGGACATTTCTACGCATATTTATATTTGGGGATGAAAGAGTGTAAATGGGTAATTAGATTTTATAATGTAATTAGTTAATTAATTGTACCATTTAATTTGTGAAAACTTATAAAAACTATAACTTTTTTGCATGAGGTCGTATTCGAACGCCTTTTTTTGCATTGGACTCGTGTCGTCGAGATCTTTGCAATGGAGTTGGTTCGGTTTGATTTGGAGCTTGTTGGAATTTATAATAAAATGGAACGACCGTTCGGTTTTAGGCCAAATCGGGACGTTTCGACAGAAATGAAAATCAATGTGAGTTTAACTCACACTAAATTTTACTTATCATATCTATAATGTTTACATGATTATTGTTTGCTTGGCTGTTAGTTTAATTGCTTGCTTGATTGTTTGGTTAAATTTCCGTTTGAAAAATGGATGACATATTAATTTGATCGTTGCGAACCCATATGATTATATATATGTATGTAGGTATGTATGTATGGATGTATGTGTGTGTGTGTGTAATCCATGACCATTGTTTTGCATGGAAAATCTGTAGAGAGACCCTAAGGGGTTCTCGCCAATGATTATTGTTTACATCCATATACTGTTATATTGATAATAATTGAATTAAAATCCTGAAATTCCATTTTATTTGTTAAGTGTCGCTGTAGCGATTTCGCTATGTTGTCTTTTTTTAAAGTTCAGCTTGTATTTTCACTATGCAGAATGTTAAAGTTCATTAATCATTTTGATTAATGATAATTTAAAATAATTAATCATTTTAACTAATGATTTTGAAATTAATTAACCAATTTAATTAATGATGTTTAAAATTGTGTGACGACCCAAATTTTTGGTTATTTGAAATTAAAATATTTAAAAGTTAATTTTTATCTTGAATTTCAAATATAATGATTTAATGGATAATTTAATTATTGGATTTTATAATTAAAAATTGGTTAAAATATCGAATCTTAAGTTTTAAGCTTGTTAAAAATAACTTAAAGGGTATAAAACTTATATTAATAATAATGAAGATAATAAATTTTTTTAAATTGAATTTAAAAGTGATTCATTAAGTTTTAAAAATAGCTCGATTAAAATAACGTATATAAATGGCTATCCGTAGCACAGTCTTGGAATTCGATGAAATCAGTTCTATTGGATCCGTAATAGTGTATTATTATCGGATTTCAAATTTCGTAGTGTTTGGAGTTATTGTTTGGTCGTACGGGATAGAAAATCGCTAAAATTAATATCAAAAATTCAATATAATAATTGGGTCCAAAAGGCTATCTTCTCCGTATGATCGAATTAGGACTCGAAAACTTTTTCATTACATTTAGAATAGGAGTATAACATTATAATCGTCCAATGACACGCCTTGGTAGGGGTTCGAGATTTTAAGTTACGTAATCGAGATAATTTGAAAATTTAAATTATATATATATATATATATATATATATATATATATATATATATATTCTTGATTAGACTAGGCTGTCACACTCTACCCATCAACCATTCTTTCTTTTTACGTTAGCCCCCCTAGTGACCTACCGCCATTCTTTTAAATCAAGCTTTCTCCCTCTTTTGATTTCATAGAACAGTGAAAGCAAGAAATAATAAAAAATGGTGGCAAAGAAATATAAAAAAATTAACTCCAAATCCACCAAATAGAAAATTGTGAAACCATTTGCAAAAATCTTGTTTTGTGACGAGCTTCAATCAGACACAAATCTAGGGTGCAGCGTCGAGTTGTTGACCTCTACTATGAAGTCGAGCCATCTGTCAAGACTAGGGTTACGATTTTGGATGAATTTGAGGCCGAATTCTTCGAATTGGATGTGCAATCGTGTTCGCGTGAAGGAGGAGAGGCGACATACAGAAATTCGGAAGTCTGGTCATCTCTCGCAGACCGCCTTCGAACACTATAGCACGTGGAGGAGCAGCGTGTCACGATCTTGTGGGGTGTTTAAGGGGTGTCAAATTGGGGTTAAAAAGATGTCGTTTTCGAAGAGAGGGTAGTCGGTGTTGTCGGATTTTGGGTTAGGGCGGTGAAGCATCGTGTCAGACGTCGTGCACTTCTAGTACAGGCATGAGTAAAAGCATGAAGAAGAGGTTTGAGTGGGCCAGGTTTTGCATGGGTAATGGGCTGGTTTAAAAAAAAAGAAATAGAAAAAAGGAAAAGAAGAAAAGGGAAGAAAGAAAAAAAAGGGGAACTGCAGAAGAGAGAGGATAAGAAGGTTGGAGGGCCGGGTTTGAGCGGGTATGGGCTTCCTTTATTTAATATATATGTGTGTGTGTGTTATAATAAAATCGTTTGAAAACTTATATCGAATATCTTATTCGTTTTAAATGAGAATCCAACGCAGTCAGTCGCGTTGGGTCCGTAATAAGGAGATCTTTGCTATGGAGTCAACTTGGTTGAGTCTGGAGGTTGCAGAATTTCCAGATAAATTCAAATGCATTCGGATTAAATTGGAACCGGAACGCGAAAGTGACATTAAAAATTTATAGCAATCGTAGAAATAAATGTAAAATGCTCACACATCCATATGCATATGCTCTAGTGTCCTATTTACACCAATCCGTAAATAATAATAGTGCCTAATGTGCCTATATGCATCCATTAGCATCCACTAGCAAACGTTTGTAATCACTAGCATACATCATTCATACCATGTCATATTAACATGTTTACATTAAATCCTACCATCCATAGGTTAAATCCTAAGTTCTACCCACCCAAAGGATAATAAAGGAAAGAATCTATTCAAAACTAAAGATGGAAATGGAAAATTATAAAAACTTATTATCAAAGGAATGTCGATGAGAAATACGATTTTTCTCCCAACCAAACCAATCCTCCCTCGAAGTCTTCTTAACTATGCCAAAACTAAGGCAATCCCTCTCTAGACCCTATCCAGCGCGAAGGCGACTTGCGCGGTCTTTCATAAAGAGCTTCAAAAGGTGCCATTTTAATGCTAGCTTGAGAACTACTATCTTATGTGAATTCCACTAAAGAAAGATGCTTTTCTCAAGTTTCTCCAAAATCAAGAATATCCATTCTCAGCCATGCGTGCCTTACTACCTTGCTTATTTCACTCTACTGCCTTCTTTAGTCTGCACACATGAACCAACATTCTTAGGTTCTTACTAGTGTCATATACATTCCACGAGAACTTCTATCACTACTTCCAAAAAGTAATCACTACTATTCCCTACATGGTCTTGCACTTTTTCCGTTACACCTAGAAAGTGATTTCTCTATACTCCATATTTATAAGAGTTTGGTTGGGTATTTATCGTTTCAAAAAATAAGACTTCTAAATTTTCAAAACAACAAATCCCAAAATCTTTGTCTTTAAAAATTTTTATTTTTGATTTTCCATTAAATTCAAAATACTTGGTTACTTAACATTATTTCCCAACCTAAAGGGAAAAACATTCAAATTCTATGTCCAAAACTTGTTCCTCATTTTCTTTTAATGCCCTTTTCAGTTTTGTATAAAAATTTGAATTTTCAAATTCTACTTTCATTAGGTTTTTCATTTTGAAAAACTTACTTACTTTTTCACCAAACCATTTTCTTTTAAAATATCTTTAAACTGTTTTATGTGTTTCCAAAACATCTTCTTATTATACCTTACGGTCTCATATCTTAATATATTGGAAGTACTTTCTCAAATGAGAAACTATTAACGCTAAAATCCTCTACGAATCTTTTAAAAGAGAATTTCATGTTTATGTGAAACTACAAGGAACTTATTATATATTTTTTGAAATAGGCTATACAAAATATGATGCTTTTCATACCTTGTATATCTCCTTCATGTATTCCTTGTAACTTGCACAAAACCTTTTTGTTGGTTTAATAGAAATTATACCATTATTATTTTCATTCCAATAGATTAAAGTATGTTTAATTTATATTCTTCCATGAAAATATTTTCTAATATCTAACTTACACATTTTTCTTTCAAAAAAACTCATCTTTAAAACTATTTTAATATTTCCATAACTTCCAAAACACTTCCTTATACTTATTAAAAATAATAAGTATACTTTACAAACTATTTTGTTTCTATACTTAGAAATTATCCTTTAAATACCTTTTTTTGGGTTATAACGAATGTTGCATAAAAAACCGTTACCACAACCCAAAAATAGTAGTGTATGATTCAATTAGATAAATACCAATGAATCTCATATACCCATGTAAAATTATTTCTCTTGAGAGTCACTTACTATAACAATCGTATTATAGACTATGCTCCTCTTATTTTTCATGAAAACATTTATTACAACAATAAAAGTTGTAATCTACCTTTTCGATACTTGATACACTCTAGGTTTTTTATGTTTAAAATCTTTGTTTACTTACAAAGAAACAAGTAAGTTATATACATATGGACACACACACTCCATAATTCTTCAAAAAGAATTCCAATTTTACATTATATAAAAATCAACTTAAATGTCATATCATTCTTCAAAAAACCCAAATTTATTTTCTAAAAGAAAATATGAACAATGAAAATTTTCAATTCTAACAATTACATTTTTTTCTCTTCACTTTTTAGATTTTCAAAAATTACATTCTATTGGGCTTGGCATAAAGTGGATCTTATACTTACTAACCTAGGAGTCTTTTTCTTAAATATTGGCAATCCCATTTCCTTACTAAAGTCTTCTGTTAGATTTATTCTAAAATATTGCCGTTAAATCCACTTATATGAAATAATTATAATTTCTGTAACTATCTACACATGGGTTTTCATATTTTCTTATCAATTAAACCTATTGTACATCCCCCAATCTTTGCCTACCTCTCTTTGAATTTCCATAGTCTGTTCCTGAATGTAAAAAACCGTTTCTTAAGTCCCTACCATGTGTAGACATTCTCTATGCCCCAATAAATGCACTTCAAAAGTGATACTTCAAGAACTCTATCTTTAGCTGATGAAAACGAAGCGTACAAAAAACCTCTTTTAGACGAATAACATGCTCTCCCATGTTTCTTGAAAAAAACCAAAATGTCTGCAGGATCGATTTCACCCTAGAGAGGGGGTGAATAGGGTGATGCTATTAATTGTAAAAATTTAATGCGAAAGTTTGTATAAAATTATTTCAACACAGATATATCAGAATAGCAGCACAGATAATAGCAGAATTATAAATGCAGAAATAGAACGACACAGAATTTACTCAGCTTCGGCAAAACCCTGCTTACGTGCTGCCTCCAAGGTTTCTACTAGAATTAAGCAGTCAGACGCTTACACGCGTAAACTTGGGACACCAGCTATCGACTAGCCTTAACTCTACGCTCAAAACCCTGCCACAACTTAGCCATTGAGTTGCAAATTCTCAAACTACGCCAGGTAGTTTGTCCCCTAGTCACACAACTAGAAATTACCCGATGTTAAAAGAGAAAATACAAATGTAAAACAACTTAAATAACAAAACCCCTAATTTAAAATATTAAGGCTTAAATTAAAAAAAGGTCGGCCCAAAAACGTTTAAGTGATGATCGTCCCTTTTCCTTTAATTCCTTCGGCTCGGCTTTGTTTCCTTTTCCTTTGTCTTTCGTTCCTCTATGCGAAACTAGGGCTTGTGAATGAAGTCGCCGCTTTGTCAAATTGAATGCAATGATGCTTTGAATCCATTCTTCGGTTGATTATATTGCTCGCACCTTCTTCAATTTAGTCGAGTACTGGTATGTGCTTTTACTTTTCAATTTTCCTATGCTCGACTTGATTCGAGTTGAAAGATTTGTTATTTTTTGCTTTAACTCGAATGAACAATTTGCCGATGATATTCATCATTTATATAGGGTTCGAAACCCTTGGTTTTCGTTTGTATATATTTGTTTGAGTTCATCAATTTCTTTGTTCGGCCGTATGATTTTGATTCAATGTTCGAGATGATATTTGACTTCTTCAATTTCGTATACTTTGGGTTACTTGATTATCACGGTGTTGATCGATTTCATGGCTAGCACGGCTTGACTTGGTTTGATGATGTATTCTCTGATTTTCTGAATACCACGGCTTTGGGTTTCTACATTTGAACTTGGCATTTTTGACTCGGTCATTTGTGACTTTGGCACTACTGTTCTCTATCTGGGAAATTTAACTAGTACCTGCTGTTGCATGACTTCGGCGTTTGACTTGAATTGTAAAACTGCTGCTGACTTTGGTCATATATCTTGACATTGTGTTGCGGTCACATGAATTAAACTTGTTTATTACAGTTTGGATTTTACCATGCTTTTTTGAGTCTGTGCATTTAATTCCCATTTCCTTCGAGATAGTTTCACTTGCGTACTGTCTGGTTCATATTGCATTGCTCTCTCCCCGTTAAACTGTTTATTCTAGTCTGCATATATCTGCAAACACATATGTGTATTTGTGTATGCATGTATTATGTTGCACCCTCTGTTGTATCGTGTCCATATATATTTCCATTGAAAATATTGCATGCTTCTTCATGTTGTTTACTGCATATCGCTTTGAGCCTTCTTCATGTTGACATTGTCTGTTCATTTATGTTGGGCATTGATGTGAACTGTGCTTTCATCTACAGTGTTGTTTCATTGAGTTTGGTCTTTCATTGTAGCTTGTCTGGTTATCATTGTGTACATGTTCATGTATTCATTTTGAAGTCTGACTGCATATATACATGATGTTTCACACATGTATGTATCTGATTTTCTTTGAAGTTGCACTGGTTGTCTTCTTTTATCCTTGCATTGTTGGTTCATCACTTGTGTCCACTGCATACTTTGTTTGCATATCAACTTGTTGAAGTCACTTGTAATACAGTTTTCTTGTATCCACGCATCTCTGGTCTCTGTAGCATATATTTGTTACTTGTTGTTGCCGTAGTGTTTCAGCGTTTAACTTGTACCATTCGAGGCAGTTTGCATACAGTTGCATTGTTGGTCTTGTAAAAATAAAACTGTGCTTGACTTGAAACTGATGCATATTGAACAATTGTGGATTTGGCTAGTGTACTTCACTTGAGTCTGGGCTCGTTTGGTTGTGCTGCACTGAGTTGTTTGGTCGACACACTTCAAATGGTCTGTAGTTGTACATTTACATATGTACATGCATATGTATGTATGATGTGTTATTCATGTTGTTCATTCTTGTGGCATTTTCAACTTGATGCATTGTTCACTGTATTTCATGGTTCACCACTGAGGCTGTGTTGTATGGGCTGTATTTGAATCCTTATGCTCGACAGTTTTGTGATATTTTGTAGTGCACCTGAGTTGAATCCAGCTTGGAGCTCGGGTTTGACCTTGTGCTGATATCGCGACTTTATTTGTGTTTCACTAGAGTTTAACCCAGCTTTTTATTTGGGTTTGACCTTATGCTTACCTGTCCCTGTAATTTTATCAAGTGTATATGTCAGTGTGCACGGCCTTGTGGCACGTACAGTGATACGTTGTGCATGTCACAAGCTGTTTGTGTATGATGAATTCAAATTTAAATGATAACGAACAACCCAAATAACCGAGGCAAATAATATTTTCAAAATTACATTTTATTTTATACTGCAAAAATATTTTCTTTCAATTTTACTGTGTCAGTATTTATTTTTGCAGATTGCTCAGATGTTGGATTCAATTTGGAATAATTGAAGATAAATTATGGGTAAACAAGCGATATGTAGTGAGGACATTTGTAAATGAAAGATTGTGATGTAATTGAATTTGTATTATAATCAAAATTGTATATGTATAGTGAGAGCTTGAATTTGTACTATTCAAAATTGTAATAAATATTTGTTTGAATAAAATATCTGTTTGAATTTAAATTCCGTGTTATTTATTTTATTCACCAAATGTTTATTTAATTATGTGAAAAATAAAATAGTACATCAACAAATACATTTAAATGAATATATATATGTGTGTGTGTGTGTGTGTGTGTGTGTGTGTGTGTGTGTTTATTATCATCAAACAAAAATCATATGCTTGCATATTCAACAATCTCCCCCTTTTGATGATAACAAACATATATTTAAGATTTTGAATTTGTTAAATGTATTTGATTATTGATATACTCTATTTGCTCCCCCTATTTAAATGCTTCCTCTCTACACAAAGCTTCCCCTTCATATGTGCATGTAAATAAAAATATGCAAATGAGCCTAGATGCAAATAGAAAATATTTGACCTTTATCTGTCAAAATCTTAACTTTTGTCTCCCACTTTTATTATCAGCAAAAGAGTAATAGTGTTAGAAAAATAGAGATAAAGTGATAGATATTAATACAACATTAAAACTCAATCGAATATAAATATTAAATTTCAATAAAAAATCAAACAAAAATCATAAATACTCTGTTAGGCGCATATTCCACTTTTAGAATGATGGGAATGATGTCATCATATAAAACCATACAGTTGTGTCTATTTGCGGTATACTTGTATCAGGAATTTGAATATCTACCAACCATGCATAACCGTTATGACTTTTAAATGAGATTAGTAGTATTCCAATTTTAATTTTAAAAAAATGAATTCAAGTATCTTCTAACTACGCATAACCGTGAGGACGTTTAAATGGGATTAGAATCAACTTGTCCATTTAATAAATTAATTTTGATATACGTCCCATACATGCATAACGGTGAGGACTTTTAAATGAGCATGGAAACACATAATCAAAAATTCCAAGTAATTCACTCATGCATAACCGTGAGAGCTTTTAAATGAGAGTGAATACTTTGGATTTTATTTTTTATTTTTATTTTTTTTAAAAATATAAAATGAAAAACGAATGATTCCTGTTTAAAGTACCATATATTGACAAACTATATCGAATTTTGATGAGTGATTGTCGTTAGAAATATGATAGAAATAGAGATGGTCATGGAATTTTTACCAACAAAAAGTTTTGTAACTCTTGTTCAAATTTCTAAAGAAATTTACTAAATATACCGTCTCAAGTTATAATATATGATTAATATTAACACTCATCACTTTTTCAATCACTATTTATCTTTTCGATAATCATTAGGGTGTCAGATTAGTCAATGTAATCATTTAAAATCATATTCAAAAATAATTATAAAACCAAATTTTCCAAAATGACTAATCTGAAACAAGGTCAAAAATGATTTTCTAGAAGGGGTTTTATAAAAAAAGTGTCTGCAATTTGAAAATTATTTAAAGTGAAAAATATGTAGATATTTTCTTTGAAAAACGATGCAGTTACTGAATGTCTCAACATACATCACGTTTCACTTGTAATTTTTCTATCAACTAGATTAGCAATGTGATCTGCATCTGAATTTTTCTTTCAATCGAGATTATCATCAATTGAATGTCATAGACCGGACCGTGAATTTTCAACAATTTCTTGAAATCCTTTTTTCAACTTTTTAAATGAAATTCTTTTGAATTTTAATCGAAGCTGTGTAAATAATCAAAAAACCATGAATATAGAGTCAACCGTAAAATAATCAAATATATTATCGTCAACCAATAAAACACTACTATTAATTAAAACTAATATATATGAAGTAGTTCAAAGACTCTAGAGATTTTTGTAGTGTTCTTGGCATAAGAATATAATTGGCCAATAATTTTGAATAAGTCAGAATCAACATTATCATTTATTTCATCATCACATTACTGGCTGATTTAATTCACATTACGGTGCAGATTATCACATTTAATATATCGTCCAAATAAATATACCATCACATGTTTTACCTTTACGATATTTTTCGTTGTTGTCCATTCTGATTTTGTCACCTTTATACTAGGCTAAGGAACTTTGCTTTGTCGCTCGTTGTGTCCATAGAACAGCCAGAATCCAAGTAACACTATTATAGTTTCTTAACTTGCCACCATATCTACACGATGAAAGATTTTTGTGACCTATTTGTTTTTATAGGTCCATGGTTGTTAGTGGAAAAATATTTTGAAAAATATGTTTGTGAAGACACAAAACTATTTACATATGTTCCTTTCGGCATCCAAATTGGTATAGTTTTCACGTGTTTGGGTCTATACCAGCAATTGTTTTGACTTTGTCCAAATTTTCTACAAATTGTGCACATTGAATTGACTTGATTAATTTCATTTCTAACATTTTCAGACTGATTATATCCAAGTCCTTGTCTAACTGTATGAACAGTTTGCTTCCCTAATAGCATATTCAACGATTTTTCACTTTTGGAAAATTTATCTAAAGTCGTTGACAATTGTTGGACTTGTGTTTTGAGAGGTTCATTTTTGTTTAATAATTGTGTGCACTTTTTAATAGAATTTTCTCTTCGAGTATTTTCGCTTTCTTTCAAAATCAGAATTTTATTTTCAAGCGATTTAATTTTAATTTTTGATTTTTTAATTTCTTCTTCAAATGTTGGACACTTATCACACTTAGGGATCCTATTTTGATAGTTTTTAACTAATTGGTGAAGTTGTTTATTTGATTCTATCAAAATATCCTTTTGTGATTTAAGTTTAGCGTACTTCCCCCTAAATCTTTCAAAACAGCCATTTACTTCGTGGAAATATATAAGTAGTTGTGAGTGAGAAAGTTTTGATACCTCGCTTGGCTCGTCATACTATCGGTTATATCTCCTCGTAAGCTCAGTTTTACTCTTTCACTCTCACTGCTAGTGCTTTTACAATCATCACTTTTATTCCACATGGTTGTAGCATTTCTCCTTTTTAATTTCTTTTCTTGGCCATGTTGATTTCGAGGATAATTGGGCTTGATATGACCTAATTTGTTGCACTTGTGACAATTGATCCCGTGTTCTTCTGAGTTGTCTAGTGCTTTGATTATTCTTCTTTTCAATTGTTGATTTGGAGTTGGATTTTCGTATTTGTGGTTCCACTTTTTGAATTTCTTTACTAGTAGCGCCAGCTCAGCTGCTTCATCATCATCGTCCTCATCACTGCTACTTTTTACTAATCCTATTAAGCTCGTTTCTTTAGCTGAGTCGATTGGGGAGGATTTCTCATTGTTGTTTACTTTTACACCATATATTGCATCAAAATATTCCAGATTTCCCGTGCATTTTCACAATGAGAGATAAAGTTAAAATTATCTTGGTTAATATGAGAATATAATATATGCATAGCAAAAGCATTAATCAAGATAATTTTCTCGTCTGTTATATCACACCGATTTTCAATAATATCCCAACATTTAATATTAACAGATTTTAAATAAAATTTCATTTTCAATTTCCAATTCAAAAAATCTGTTCCATTAAAAATAGGAGGGATAGTACTAGACCGACCCTCAGCAAAAATAGCCATTTTAAAAATTCAAATTTGTAAAAAAAATTGGTCTTTGAAAAATCAAAATTTTTTAAAACAAAAATTTCTTTTGTTCCTAGCTCTGATACCACTTGTAGGATCGATTTCACCCTAGAGGGGGGGTGAATTGAGTGATGCTATTAATTATAAAAATTTAATGCGAAAGTTTGTATAAAATTATTTCAACACAGATATATCAGAATAGCAGCACGGATAATAGCAGAATAATAAATGCGGAAATAGAACGACACAAAATTTACCCAGCTTCGGCAAAACCCTGCCTACGTGCTGCTCCCAAGGTTTCTACTAGAAATTAAGCAGTCGGACGCTTACACACATAAACTTGCGACACCGGCGATCGACTAGCCTTAACTCTACGCTCAAAACCCTGCCACAACTCAGCCACTGAGTTGCGAATTCTCAAACTATGCCACGTAGTTTGTCCCCTAGTCACACCACTAGAAATTACACAATTTTGAAAGAGAAAATACAAATGTAAAATAATTCAAATAACAACAACCCTAATTTAAAATATTAAGGCTCAAATAAAAACAAGGCCGGCCAAAAAACGTTTAAGTGATGATCGTCCCTTTCCTTTAATTCCTTCGGCCCGGCTTTGTTTCCTTTTCCTTTGTCTTTCGTTCCCCTGTGCAAAACTAGGGCTTGTGAATGAAGTCGTCGCTTTGTCAAATTGAATGCATTGATGCTTTGAATCCTTTTTTCGGTTGATTATATTGGTCGTGGATTCTTCAATTTAGTCGAGTACTGCTATATGCTTTTACTTTTCAATTTGCCTATGCTCGACTTGATTCGAGTTGAAAAATTTGTTCTTTTATGCTTTAACTCGAATGAACAATTTGCCGATAATGTTCATCGTTTATATAGGGTTCGAAGCCCTTGGTTTTCATTCGTATATATTTGTTTGAGTTCGTCAATTTCTTTGTTCGGCCGTATGATTTTGATTCAATGTTTGAGATGATATCTGACTTATTCAATTTCGTATACTTTGGGTTACGTGATTATCACGGTGTCGATCAATTTCGTGGCCACCACGGCTTGACTTGGTTTAACGATGTATTCTCTGATTTTCAGAATACCACGGCTTTGGGTTTCTTCATTTGAACTTGACATTTTTGACTCGGTCATTTGTGACTTTGGCACTACTGTTCATCTCTCTGGAATATTTAACTAGTACCTGTTGTTGCATGACTTCGGCATTTGACTTGAATTGTAAAACTGCTGCTGACTTTGGTCATATATCTTGACATTGTGTTGCAGCCACATGAATTAAACTTGTTTATTACAGTTTGGTTTTTACCATGCTTTTTTGAGTCTGTGCATTTAATTCCCATTTGCTTCGAGACAGTTTCACTTGTGTACTGTCTGGTTCATATTGCATTGCTCTCTCTGTTAAACTGTTTATTCTAGTCTGCATATATGTGCAAACATACATTTGTATGTGTGTATGCATGTATTCTGTTGCACCTTCTATTGTATTGTGTCCATATATATTTCCACTGAAAATGTTGCATGCTTCTTCATGTTGTTTGCTGCATATCGCTTTGAGCCTTCTTCACGTTGACATTGTCTGTTCATTTGTGTTGGGCGTTGATGTGAACTGTGCTTGCATCTGCAGTGTTGTTTCATTGAGTTTGTCATTCATTATAGCTTGTCTGGTTGTCATTGTGTGCATGTTCGTGTATTCATTTTGAAGTCTGACTGCATATATACATGCTGTTTCACACATGTATGTCTCTGATTTTGTTTGAAGTTATACTGGTTGTCTTCTTTTAGCCTTGCATTGCTGGTTCATCATTTGTATCCACTGCATACTTTGTTTGCATATCAACTTGTTGAAGTCACTTGTAATATAGTTTTCTTGTATCTACACATCTCTGGTCTCTGTAGCATATATTTGTTACTTGTTGTTGCTGTAGTGTTTCAGCCTTTAACTTGTACCATTCGAGGCAATTTGCATACAGTTGCATTGTTGGTCTTGCAAAACTAAAACGGTACTTGACTTGAAACTGATGCATATTGAACAATTGTCGATTTGGCTAGTGTACTTCACTTGAGTCTGGGCTCGTTTGGTTGTGCTGCACTGAGTTGTTTGGTCGACACACTTCAAGTGGTCTGTAGTTGTACATTTACATATGTACCTGCATATGTATGTATGATGTGTTATTCATGTTGTCCATTCTTGTGGCATTTTCAACTTGTTGCATTGTTCACTGTATTTCATGGTTCACCACTGACGCTGTGTCGTATGGGCTATATTTGAACCCTTATGCTCGACAGTTTTGTGATATTTTGTAGTGCACCTGAGTTGAATCCAGCTTGGAGCTCGGGTTTGACCTTGTGCTGATATCGCGACTTTATTTGTGTTTCACTTGAGTTGAACCCGGCTTTTTATTTAGGTTTGACCTTGTACTCACCTGTCCCTGTAATTTTATCAAGTGTATATATCGGTGTGCATGGCCTTGTGGCGTGTACAGTGATACACTGTGCATGTCACAATCTGTTTGTGTATGATGAATTCAAATTTAAATGATGACGAACCACCCAAATAACCGAGGCAAATAATATTTTCAAAATTACATTTTATTTTATACTACACAAATATTTTCTTTTCAATTTTACTGCGTCAGTATTTATTTTTGCAGATTGCTCAGATGCTGGATTCAATGTGGAATAAAGTTGAAGATAAATTATGGGTGAACAAGCGATATGTAGTGAGGACATTTGTAAATGAAAGATTGTGATGTAATTGAATTTGTATTGTAATCAAAATTGTATATGTATAGTGAGAGCTTGAATTTATACTATTCAAAATTGTAATAAATATTTGTTTGAATAAAATATCTGGTTGAATTTAAATTCCGTGTTATTTATTTTATTCACCAAATATTTATTTAATTATGTGAAAAATAAAATAGTACAATAAAATATATATTTAAATGAATATATATATATATATATATATGTTTATTATCATCAAACAAAAATCGTATGCTTGCATATTCAACAATGTCGACCACGAATACCACCACGAACTTTATTTTAGGACATCTCTAAAAACAAGGTTAATCAAATCTATAGAATATGCTGGGACATTGGTTGGCCTAAAAGACATAATCAACCACTCAAAGAATCCGCCAGGTGTCTTAAATGCGGTCTTAGTAATGCTGTCATCAGCTACCCTAAGCTGATGAAATCTAATGGCTAGACCAAGCTGAGAAAATACTGAAGAGCCAACTAATTGGAAAAGATCATCTATCTTAGGGAGTGGATAATGCTTCTCCTTTATGAGCTTATTCAATTCTCTATAGTTAATGAAAAGTCGAAGAGAACCACCTGCATTGGTAGCGAAGACGATTGGCGCTCTCTATTTCGATATGTTTCTTTTTTTGAAACATTTCTCAAAAGCTCACTGATCTACTTGCTCAATCCCTTCCTTTCCCTAGGCGCCCTATGCCCTACGGGTAATGCCACTGGCTAGCAAATAAATTTTGAAGTCACTGTCTCTCTTAAGGGGACAATCCCCTAAACTCCTCAAAGATGTATGGAAAATATCTGACGATGGGAACCAAATTTAACTCTGATGATGATGAATCGAGGGAATAAAGGAAGCTTAACATAACTGACTCTTGCGGGTTACAAGAAATCTCGAGGGACCTACAGATGCTTGTCTCTAGTCTAATAACTCTCCTCTCGCAGTCTAATATAGCACTATATGTGGATAGCCAATCCATTCTCAAAATCATCCCATACCCTGAAATTCCCAAAACATAGGCCTTGTAGTCAAATTCTACGGCTAGGATAAAAAATTTCAAACCCCTACAAACCATAGCCAAGAGCGTCGATCCTCCTATGGGGTTTGAAACAAAAATTGGATCTATTACTAAAGAAATGTCTAAGGCAAACAATCTACATGAGAACTAGAGATAAAAGAGTGTGGTGCTCCAGAATTGAAAAGAGTCCAAATGGGTAAATCAAAAATAGAAAGCAAACTTTCCTACCTAGATTTGGTCTGCAGCTGGAAGGTGTTGTATCCAATATCTGAATCTGTGTTGTAAGTGCATTCATTGCCTGCCTCGTTTTCTAAGGACAAATCCTACTAAAGTGACCAAGTTGCCCATAATTGAAACACCTACCCTTCATCATCTTATTCTTATAGTCCCTTGCGTAATGACCAGCCAGTCCACAGCTATTGCATTTCCCGCCTTTCTTGATCCGCTTCTAAGGTCCTCCTTCTTTCCTCTTGTCCTTATCCTTCCACTTCTTCTTAGAGCTTGTAAGAACCTTCTCAAGCTCCCTCTTTTGCTGCCAAGATGTAGGCCGAACACTATGTCGGTCTTCCAAACCTAACCGCCTAAACCTTTGCTCCATCTTCTCAAAACTAACCCACGTCTTCTCAGAATCCCCTGTGTCAGAAAACGTTTTGCCTCCTATAATAGAGAAGTCCTTGCATAGCTCAAAAAAGGGGGTTGATGTGGGTGGATTAAAGGGATTTTCATCTACTGGTGTTGTATTGAGCATTTTCCCTTGCACCCCTGGCACCGTAGCTCTACGGAACCAGTCAGCCATTCTATGCAAAGAAAAGAGAATTTTGGCTTGAAAGAATCGAAAGAAGATTGCAAAAGACTTGGAGTTTTTTTTATAGAAACTCTTTTGTGCTTAAAACTATTTCTAAGAGTTCCTTTCAAAAAAATAGTTTTAAAACAAGTTATTTTGGAAAATACTTTACTTTTAAAATAAATTTTTAGGGATCCTGTAACCTCAGGCTCTGATACCAAGTGAAATACTCCCATACCCCTTAATATACCCAAAAGGACACATTAAAAACGCGGTGCCTTCTAGGTATAACTGAAATTAATATAGATTGCAATTCATAAGACAAAAATAGGTAAAAATAGTGAAAACAAAAATAATACTTATTCAAAACAAAAAATTCATAATTGCTTCATAAACCAAATGAGTCAAATGCAAAATATATCATACATGTCACAAAATCCAATATGTCTCATGAAATAAAAACTCGTAGTCTCAACAGAAATCAGAGAATAAATATCCCTCTCAAGTTCCAGTACAAAAATAGAAAAACGAAAATAAAAGTAGGGAAATACATATCAGAATCTTCTCCCAGAAACCTCCAAGTAACCACGATTTACTGTCCTCTCCTTTGATTTCCTATGAAGGTAAAGGGGAAAATAGAGGAGTGGGACACACTAAAAGTCTAATAACTATAGTAACTGCTAGAATCTTTAAGCAAACTAAAAGTAATAGACTCTTCAATAGTTCGAGTACATAAAAGGAAACAAATGAAATATAAAAGAGATAAACTGGAAATAAATACAAATAAACTATTGTTCAACTAGTAAGATAGGTTAACTTTGATTATTTGCACTTGTCCTTGATAGCTGCCTTGATTAGGTAGAATTCTTAGTCCTATAATTAGGCTGAAATCCTAATTCTAACCTTTGATCAGCCTGCTACTCCATAGAATCTACTATGGACCAGACGTACCCTAGACTTTGGTGTCTACGAAAGACACACTTACTAAGGTTGGAACTCATAAAATTTATGAGCCATCACTGGAAGCCGCACGCGTGGCCACCACTAAGCTCGCATTCTTGTTGTTCCCCCTTTTGACCTTTTGTTTACCCTAGACAACATAAGTGTGCCCCTCGCCTCACTTCGGGATTATGTGAAGCACCTTGTCCCGCTTCAGGGTTATGTGAAACACCGTGTCCATAGAAATATAAGGAAAATGTTGTTGGTACTAGTCCCTATCAAACAATAATCTAGTTGTACCCCTTGTTCAAACCCTCTTAATTTGAACTACCGTAGATTGACCGTTACTTCAACTATAAGCATATATGCATACCTCTCGCTTCATTTCGAAATTATGTGAAGCACCTCATCTCACTTGAGGATTATGTGATCATAGAAATATTAGGGGACAGTTATTTGGTACATGTCCTACTCTTCTCTTTGCTTATTAACTTGGATAAATTATTTAAATAAGCCTTTATTTTTATTAATTACAATTATTGCTTATTAATTTATCCTAAAGCACCATAGTTTCCATAGTTTACCATAGTTTCCATAGTTTATCAACTTATAACTTACGTTATAACCATGCTTATTACTTAACCCAAGGTCTAAGTGTAAAAATAAGCATCTTTCTTCTTTTATTTTTTTTAGTTATAATTCTAGGTTATAACTAGGCCAGTCTTCTTAATTCAGTCCAATTAATATCATAATTAGGCATAATCTCAGACCAATTTCATTTATATTACAGTTTTTATAATTTACATCTTATATTCCATTATTTCAGTTTTCTTATAATTTAATCCAATTTCGTGTAAATTCTATTTTAATCCATACGCAAAGAAGAAGAAAGAGAAATAAAATAAAACTAAATATAGAAGGAAATACAAGGCGTAGGAAGATGTAAATAATGCATAAATACAGTAAATAAAATAAAATGCTATAAATAAACTATAGATAAATAGAAAAGCTAGAAATAAACTAAAATTAATTGAAAATAATAGTTAGAAAAAATAGAGTGAAAATAATTCTAAAAATTGTAAATAAACTACTAAAAATGTTGCTCCAAAAATCATAGTAAAACTACAACTATTGGAAACCCTTTAAATTACTTAAAGAAATTTAAAATAATTACAATCACTCACCTCTAGTCTTTAGCTCTTCCCTTTAGGTCTTCCTGGATCCACTTGAGGTTCTTAAATATTTTTATTTAAAGCAGTTTCCTCCTTTGAAAATTATTCCTTTTAGGGTTCTTCCTGAAAAGATAAACCCAAGCGGAGAAAATCTAGAATGAGAAAAAGTGTTCGGCCCAGGGTTCTATTTATAGGGGTAAAAGTGGAACTCGGACCATTGGATTTGAGGATTGAACATGATACAACCACATCATAGGCTGAATATGAGCCATCGGATGCAAGAATGGAAGGGCCAGATTGAGCGAAAGACAAAACAATGCATAGTAGGCTTCTGGAACGAAGTAATTTTCTTCGTTCCTCAAACATTAGGTGGGTCAACCTTGAGGTCGACTGCCCATAGGGCATGTTCAACCGGTCGGTCGACCGTTGACTGGGGATGGTCGACCTCCCAATGTATGTACATTAATGTTTTTTATCTTGTTTATTCTGTTTCTTGCTCCTATTAACTCGGATTTTGACGTTCTATAAATGAAAATTGACCAGAAAATTACCATGGACATAATGGTGCAACTATCTTTGCTCAATTCTGATAATTCTACGAAGTTATTTTATTATTTAATTAATTAACGAATTAATTAATTTTTACGGGTTAAATTTCGGATTGTTACAAAAGTATTTTCTATATAAAATACTCATTTTGGTACTCTTTAAGCGTACGACGAAGAGAATTAAATGATTTAGTAAAATGTGGTATAGGACACACGCATTTACTTTTTCAGTAAGTTCCCGACTTGTTCGTTCGAAGCTACACATTCATTGACCTTCGGGTTGTATATGTCAATGATATGAGGCCATTATTGTGATTAAATGATTTTGTTTTCCAGTGTGGCATTGACTTACAGTTAGTAAGCCATTAAGTGAGAATGTGTTGTATGGGACGTACAGTTACCACTTTTTGGGTTACTATATGGAAGTTGGTGACAAATTTCGATGATGGTGATGCTGGTACTAGGCTGGCGGGCCATACATTGACTGGTGGGTAAAACATTCGACTGGTGGGTCGATTAAAAGTTTGGTGGGACTTTATTTAGAATGGTGGGTCTACTATAGTACTCAGAATGTTTTGGCCATTTACTAAAAAGCATGCGACGATGGTATGGATCCACTTTTATTATATATTTTGGTCAATTTTAAACATTTTCACCTTTTATCTGGTGTTGGCTTTATACATAGCCTTAGTGCTATATGGTGATTTTATAAACAAGGTGACTACATTTATGGTGTTTTGAACTCTTATACGAGTTCAATATGGTGTTTTGGTGATTTCGATCTTGGTGTTTATTGGTGTTATGATTTTCTATCGCTTAACCTTAACAAGTAAGCGAATTGATGTTGATGGAAATGGATGTTGTTATTTATTACATGAGATTTATCTGTTTTGAACCCTTAACCGAGTTCAATGAGTTATGCGATTTATGTGTTTTGAACTCTTAACTGAGTTCCATGAGTTATGAGATCTCTAAGATTACTGTGGTTTTCTTTTGAGATTTTAATATTTTTATCAGAATTTATATTACCAGTAACCTTCTAAGAAGGAAACATCAGTATTGAGCAGGTGTCATTCATGAGTTAATCCTTGTGATAATTCGGTGTTTTCCATCACTTGGAATTTACGTAAATCTGAGTTTGTATCATTCCTTTTGTTTAAAGGAATGTTTCCTTATGATAAATTATATCTTATTTATCATCTACTAATCAGTTTATGTAAGCTAGACTGACCCGTGTATTTTTTATACACAGGTCAGACTGAGTTATTTCAAGTTAGCCATCTGTTGTTGAATACTGCTTAGCTGCTTTCGCTTTGGATTATCTATTAGTGGTCTTTTGTATAGTTTTGTAGTCTTTTTGTATAGTTTTGTGGTCTTTATGTAAACTCTTAACATGTACTTATTTGTTTATAGTTTTGGCAATATAGGTCAACGTTTACTTGAGAGATAGAGGAGAAATCGAAGGAGGAAACTTATGGTGATATAGGTTGGATGTATAGGTGGCATGTATAGGTGCATGAGAGTGATTAGAGATTTGAAGAAGATAATTATTAAGGTGATTAGTATTTTAATTAGTTAATTAATTATCTTATTAATCTCTTTTTTAAATTGGCCATATCTTTTACATACAGGGTCCGTTTCGGATGTGGTTTCTTGCGTTGCACTCATGTTGGAGAGATATATTTTTTAGCCACAGTTTGGTTAGCATTTGTTGTGGTAAGTGATATTGTGTCTCACTATACTATGATAGTTATATAGTATTATATCGATGTTCTGGAATGGTTTTTGGTTTCAAAGTGCGAATTTCCTACACCTAGACACCTATTAGGGTTTTACAAAATAAAATAAAATTACTTGAAATGATTACATATCGAATATAATATTTTCCTCATCGATATGCCATTTCAAGGAAATTATTACATTTGGACTATTTTTGATATGAACGCCTCATTAGTTGATATGGATGTAATGTACATGTTGTATGTATGTTGTTTGGATGTACGTATGATTGTTGGTTGTACGTTTGGTTGTTTAGCTTGTTTGGTTATTTTTCGTTTGAAGCGCGATTTAGAGGCGATCGAGTGTTAGGGAATATCTTGTGTGTTGAGATTTCATACACACAAATATATAACAAATGAGATAGGTTGTATAGGAGGGTTGGGATACGTTTCGACTGATCGGAAGGTGGAAGACGAGGCATCAGACTTTGAGATGGATGTTGGACATTTTCGTTTGGTTTTTACTTATCCGTTATGGTTAAGTATATGACCAAAGTGGTTGGTACTAACTATTGTAGAGTGTTAAGTATCCATCACTATTGTTGATTAGCGATTTGTCCGACTTTGGCTTGGACGTTGAGGAGATTTTATGGTGTGTGGTGTGATGGTTTATTCGTGTGACCTACTTAGAGTCTTCATTTTGTTGCTATACGGTAAGCGATTGAGATGGTGAGGTGATGATGTGACGCTTTGATGTGTGAGTTGGTAGCTTGGATTAAGACTCGATGGTGTATGTAGTAGGTTACGAGGTTGATAATTTCATGACTCTATAGATCGTGTTGGAGGTGTTGGATCGATCGCGTTATGAGAGTATGGCGATGTAAAAGCATGATGAAAAGCCTATATCTTCGGTTTTTGACTTGTGGTGGGAGTAGGTACCAAAGATTAGACATTCTGTATCTTCGGTTCGCTAGTCATGAAGGGAGTATGTACCGACGAGGCTCATGGTGGGAGCTATGGAGTGGAGGAACATGGTGGATTCCAGGATAATGGAAACTGGATTGGGGGATTTGGGCTTGGATCTGAATTGTGCGACTAAGGCTCTGGTTGATAACTTAAAGTGTTTTCTATTATACTTAAAGTAGGGGTATTGTATATTGGGGATGCCTCGGTAGCGAGGACCCCTAGACCATGGACATGTGGCTTTGGGTCAAGGGTCCAGCTTTGGGCTACGAGATAGCTATTGAGCTTTGAGCTGCGTGATACGTGAGTACGATGAAACCCGAGATTTTTCCACTAGTCCCTAGTAGTATGGAGGCTTTACGAGTTATTATATATTTAGAGCATACTGGGTGATAGTTAGTATTGTTTGAGGATTCTATTTTTGTTATGGTTGCTTCACTAGCCATTTGTCACCTTAGGGATGTCATATGAGGTAGGTATTGTGCATTAGGATACCTATACACCCCAACTTTATTTAATATGGAGTAGGTATTGTGGATTGAGATACCTAGGCACCCGAACAATTTACCGAGTGTGGAGTACCCCTTTTACGATGTTATAGAGTAGCATATTAACGATGTTATATGCCGACTCTTTAGTTGCAGGGATAAGTCGGCTATGATTCGTATACCCTATGTTCTGTATACTATATCAACTTTTATACTATTTTGAGATTGTTTCTTGCTCACACCAAATAGTTATTTGGTCCGAGATTTTATGTTTTGCTTCTTATTATCTCGGGTACTCTTAGAGGGTAGATTAGAGAGTAGATGTGAATGGAATTTGGGGTTCTGCAGATGGAATAGTAGGAGATGACGTTTACTCATATTTGTATTTGAGTTTATTATCGTATATTCCATCGTTTAATACGGCGGAGCCTTGATAATGTTTGACTTTCTATTGTTAGAGACAATTATTAGTTGGGTTTATGTATCAGTTGAATAAACACTTTTACTTTTGTTGTATAACTCTGTAGATCATATACTTTGATGGTTAGTTCACATTGTTATTACTATCTCAACTGTTTTATATCTGTCTTGACTATTATGTTTTATCTAATATGATGTGAGATATACGACATGTTTTGTGACCATTGATATTTCTTTCTTCTTCTTTTCCGTTATCTTCTCTTCTATTTATCTTCTTTACTTTTTCTTTCCTTTGACAATTGTTCTACACATTAGGTGTATGGTAGTTGTTACATTTGATATCAGAGCTTATAGTTACATGATTTACTTAAGCTGATACCATGATTCAGTAGAGATGAGGTGTGAATTATCTCCTTAGACTAGATCTAGACTGTATGCATATATAAGAGAGTTTGTATTTGTTATATATTTTGGTACTGAAAAATATATAGTAGTATGTATAGTGTATAAGTTGTATTGCACACACAAGCAGTATTGATGCAATTGCTTTGTGAGAGGTGGATCATCCCTGTTATATAGTAGGAATGATCTACATATGAGAAATACTGCTATTGGTTATATTTTTCAGAGTTGAGGAGTGGGCTAGATCAGGGTCACTAACCCTGATTGATAAAATATGTTTGTAAAGATGGTGCAAATCATTTTTTGGAATGCCCAAGTTGCTCTAAATGATTATGGTATTCAAGTGCTAATGGTTAGAGTCGACTTTACCAAGCTTTTTAAAGACTACAGGAGTCTAGAAGGAAGACCGTTCCTAGGAACAAAATCGGCTATTGAAAGGCATGATTGGATGGTTACTTGGACGAGGATCTTCGACGAATTGGAGTTAGATGATGCAATGAGGTAGAAATTAACCTCTAGATAACACAAGGGATGAACAATGAAACAATGGAGTGCCTCTATAGCTTCGATTCCTAAGGATCGATTTATTTGGGATTAGTTTATAGTTTGCTTCGAAGAATGAAAAGTTCAACGTTAGGTTGAGTGATCATCTTAGGAAACGATTTATTAGTCATATAAAAGAGGCCTTCGAGAAGATGATCGAGAAGGGCTTATGATGAGAGAGCATGTACCCAATGTAGAAGGGTTGCCCAAACTAGCTGCGTAGGGATAAACCATGGAAGTGTATGCACTGATTGTTGTTTCGATTTCATCAAGTGCTCCATCGGTGAAAGAGAAAGAAAATGGCATTATCATTTAAAATATTGTTTCCACTTATGGAGTTTCCATATATGTTTTATTTAACGTCGAGGTTTCTCATTCCTTCATATTTAGTGATTTGATAGACAGATTGATATTGCAACTTGAGTTAGTTAACCGACCTATGATTATGTCAGACCTAGTTAGGGGCTCAGCCAGCCTATACATGGTTTGTCGAGATTTTGTCTTATCGAGTCATGGATATTTGTTTGTTTGCTATTGATTTGTTTTGGGTTTTGATTGGGTTAGGTATTATAGTTTGAGAATGGACTAACTGTAGGGGATACATAATAATGGTGGATTGTAAGAGGCCGTTGGTGACAACTTGGCCGTGGAGAAGCAAATAGTAGTGATTAATTACCTTTAGAGAATGGGATATGGTTGACTTTCTATATTCACTCGATATTTCACATGATAATTTGTCGTCTATGCTTGTAGCTAAAGATTGTCTGGACATATTCGATGAGGTGACCGGATTACCACCTGTTTAACAACTGTTTTTCTATGAGTTAGAAAATCTTCGGTAAATTTTAATTAAAATTAACTGCAAATGCACGGCATACAATATAGTACGTGATGAGTACAGGTCAATCCGTAGGGAATTGTTTAGATTTTAGAATTCTAGTCAATCAAATTATACCGAATTTGAGATTGTGATTAGCGAAAAATGTAAGAACTAGCTAGAAAAGGTGAATGAAATTATGAGTTTGGAAAATAATTTAGAGGCAAATCCACTCTCATATTTTTGTAAATTAACAAACATGTAATCTATGGTCTCTCTATTTTGATCTTAAACGTAATTAGTGATGTATTTATCATAAGTATGGTTTATTTATGTTATTAATTAATATAACTTAAACCATTAAGCTATAAAACAACACATAAAACCACTTATCAATTTCAATGAAGTCAAAACAAAAGCTATTTTATGTATGATCCATTCATTATTATATTTAGTAAAATAGATCATCAAATTTTTGTTCTACTTTAATTTCATAATCAAAAATCAATTAGTAAAATGATGATATAAATTGTGTTCATGTGGAGTAAGCATAGCCCATTTGCAATAACAGCATATGCTATCAAATTCCATTTAAACTTACATCAACATTCATTTTCATGAAGCATAAATGAGATCATAAATCACAAATTATGTTGAATTTACATACTTTTAGAAAGCTTCATTGCCCCTGAATTTAAAGGGGTTTAGATACTCATTTGTGTTATCCAATCAACATATGTAAATTTCAACATTTTAAAACAAGCAAAATGAAAGCTATTTGAAATAAAAAAGAATTACACTACTTGCATGAAAATAAAACTAAGCTACTAACATGAAATTAAAGAGCATGTAAATAAAAATGAACAAGAAAATTAAATAAGAACAAGAAATAAGTAAAAGAACAAGAGGCTTAGGAAGGCATTTTTATTTCATATAACTTTGAGCTTACAACTTGTATGTTAATTTCCTAAGTGATTAAAAGAAGAATAAGATCCATTACATGTACATAAGGGCTATATATACATGCACAAAACCCTAATTCATATTTTAGGGGGCTTTCCAAAATACCTTTTAAGAAGTGTGGCCACTAGGTAATCATTAGCTTATAATTAATTTGTCATTAAGTATGCATGAAACTTTGACTTCCACTAACTTGTCCATCAACTTCTAATTGAAGATTGATGTAACAACCTGCATTTTAGCTATTTTAAATTTTTGGATTTAATATGATTATTGAATAAAAATGGTTAGGAATAAATATTTAACAATTATAATGTAATTTACTGGACGATTAAATTGTCTAAGTTTAATATTGGAATTATTTAAATAATTGAATCTTGAATTAATGTGAATGAAGAAAATATCAAAAATTGATTTAAACTTTATTTAAATAAGAATGAAGATTGTTAGCATTTAAAATAGGATTTAAAAGTGAACAATTAAAAATTGAAATCTTTATATTTTAGTTGATGAGTAAAGATAGCCATTTTGGTCACTATCTCGTATTTCAATGAAACTAGTTTCATTGGGTCCGTAATAATGAATTATAGTAGGATTTCAAGTTTTGTTGCGATCGAAATCATCATTTTGGCCGTGCGAGCTTGAAACACGTAGAATTTAATTTTAGAGTTTAATTTAAATAATTGATTTTGAAAAGCTATCTTCTGCATGCAATCCAATTAGGCCTCAAGACTAGTTCCATTGCATTCGAAATAAGGGTAAAGCATTAGAAAGGCCAAGCGACACTCTTTGTTTGGAGCTCGAGAACTTGAGGAGTTTATAGGCGAGATATTTTCTAATATTATATAATAATATATATAAGAAAAAAAATCAGACCCGTTCATCATGCCATCTTCGTATCTATTTCCAGTAATCCCCCTTTCTCTTCCCCTTATTTCAAATCGAGCAGATCATTTTAGAAAAAAAAAGAAAAAAGTGGGCACGCGATAGATTTGCGTTCGGGTAGGGGGGCAGTGGCACTTGGATGCGAGCGAGTGGGGCGAGCATCGCGATTAGGGTTTGCTGGTTCATGGCTTTGCTCGTGAGGGCAGCCATGAACGTTGACGTAGGGTTTCGAGGCGTGCATAGCCTTGCGCACGGTGGGGTGAAGGCTGGTGGTCAGCGACACAAATTTAGGGTGGCGGCGTTCAATTCCAAAAAAACCGATCGAGGTATCGCCATGGCTGGGAGATGGAAGCATGCTTGTACATGTAGGGATGAACGCGTGGGGTTAAATTTTTTTTTAAGATTATTTTAGTTGGTTAATTATGTTCTAATAAATCATAATGCTAATTATCGTATGTCTTATCCGTACGAGGTCCGATATGAGCGAAATGAGTGGCAATGGATTCGTATCAACATCGTTTACAAGATGAAATTGGATTGGCATTTATATAAAGTTGGAATATTTTCAGTTTCAAATAAAAGATGAATGTTTATATGCTCGGAAGTACTAAAATATTTTTTATGTAGTCAAATTTATATTGTGAAGTGAATTGAATTTATTGATTATTGTCTGATAAATTTAATTAACATCTGAATTAACTGATAGAATTTGAATTGAAAGTTAAATTGAAATGGAATTTAATGGCCAGTTTAATACCTGATATTGATAACTATGATATTGTTGTGAATTATTAATTGTTTGGATGTTTGTTTGTGATGGATGAAAATTGGTTGATATTTGAATGATTGGACATTTATTATATATATATATATATATATTCCATTATCATCAATATATATATATATATTCTATTATCACCCTGAATATCATTTGGCAGATATAATTGTTATTCGAATTATTTTGAATAAATTAAGAATTAGGTTGAAATGATATATACCTGTGACATTTGTTTTGGATTGAAATGATATATATCCATCCCTGAATTAAAACTGAAATAATTGATTTACTTAGTCGTAGGATAGAGAATTGTATACGGAAACCGGATTTGGTTAAATTAAATGATTTAGAAAATTTTCGATTTGAAATTATTTAAAATGATTTGATTTAAGAATTAAAAATCGAATTTATGGAAATCGAATTACTTTCGAACTTAGCTCGGAATGTTGAAATTTAAATTTGATAACAGGAATTGTTTTTAATAATCGAAGTTGAGGTTTTGAAGTTATAATCGAGATATGATTTGAATTTCAGAAAATTCATTTGTTTTAAAAAATTGGAATTTAATTCAAACTTTGAATATTGCTAAGTAAAAGTATTATAAAACGATATTTCAAATTTGAGCACGGAATTGAATTATATTTGAAGATGTGGGTTTTAAATGGAATTTGGACAGTTAATTTGATTTAAGTGATTTGAATCGATATTTTAAAAATCGAATGCGAAATTGATATCATTTTAACAATTTTAAAGTGGTTTAGCAGGCTCATATACACCATTTCATTTAATAAATGAAAGTGATTTCTTTTGTGTTATTCGACGTGTATTAACGTGACTTGTTCACACAATTTAACAACTACAATTAAACAACCAAACTTGATGATCAAAGCATAGTAGACATCCATGAAAAATATATCACATCATCATTATCATATATCTGTATATACATATATATATACACATAAATACATACATAAGTATAAAGTTTTATAGAGTTTTCTCACCTTTATTTTATATCAAACTTAGGAAAATGGACTATAGCATTGCTACAATTGAACCAAAGTCTACACGGTCGAGTGCCTTTGCCCTGCCTGGGAATTGAACCGAACTTGGGACCTTGGGAAAGCTCGGCCTAGCTTGGAAGGAGGTGGAGTGCTCTGCGAAAGTGATGGACGGTGGTCGTCGTGTGTTGTGAAGGAGGAAAGGAGGCGATTGCACTTAGTTTTGAAATGAATTGCTAATATATATACTATATTGATTTAATTTAATTTTTTTGCAATAGTTTACACCATATTTTTCTTAAGGTAGGAAACCATTGAAATAGCTTGAGAGGAAGGAGAAGATGAAGAGAATAGTGTGTAAAATTATGAAGAAATGGTGGGTATTTATAGAAAAGTTTTGCACCAAAATTATCATGATATTATTTCCTTATCTAAGCAGCTCACCCCCATTCCACCTCAACCCCTCCCATCACCTTTCAACTGGCCATGAAACCCGCTCCCCCCTCGTGATTGCGGTTCGACTCGTTGATAAACCCTACTAATCATCTTGTCGTTGCTAATTTGCATTCATTAGTCTCTTTATCATGTCAATACTGTACTATTCACTGCCTTGGCCTATTGGACGATGATCACCATGAACATCCCCAAATATCTGGTCCAGTGAACGGTCTCGGTTAGTACTATGATATTTAGGTTCTTCTGTCTCTAAAAAACCATTTATCCTAACCCTCTAACACCTTGTCCGACATCATCCCCTTCTATCTAGCTCACCAAAGTTAGCCGCATCGTTAATAGCATGAGAACTAATGACATGCCGTTTGCCAACATCAATCAGTTTTAAGTCCTCGTCACCATCAGATAGATGAAGATGTTCATTCGACCGGCCGCTGCCTTACCGGTCTTGACAGGTTGGTGTCGACCAATTTTGGTGTTGGTTAAATGATTCCATCTTTTATGACCATTTTCTGCATTTGCTCCAGCACCTTTCTGGATCGGTCTTTTACTATGTCGTATATTCCTCTCTATGAAGGATGAACTTTCTTAATTGAAATCAAAAGGCGATGAATCTCTTTTATTCTTCTTTCGCCTACAAAATTCGAGTTGTTCTAAAGGTTGAGACAATGTTGTGAGCTGCTCTTCTGTATTTGTCATTATGTGCATCATAACTTTTTGCAACCAGTGCATCTTTAAGTTCATCTCTAAAATCATTTTCTCCATCTAAGTCTTGGTCACGATCTCTTTTTGAGATGAAGACTATAGTTGGGTCGTAGGTTAACTGGTCTCTTCTTTACTGTGATGGGAACCTTCATTGTCCTCTTCCATGATAGCTCTAGATATGGTAATGGAGCCATATACTCTTAGATCTGACTTGTAGATTCTTTCAAATCCAAAGTAAAACAGATCTATGCTTAAAAAAATTTCATTCGCAGCGAAAGCATTAAAAATGTTGCTTTAAAAATTAGTACAACATCCCCAATCCATTTGAAACGAGATCAAATAAGATTAGAATGGAATTAAAATGAGAAAAATACAAAGTTTTTAAAGTAGTTTGACTAGATTCTTAAGCCTATGTCCAGCAACTTTATTTTGACTCACTTTTACAAATTCGATCAAATCACAATGATTTCAGCACTTGAAATTATTTAATTTCTAATGACAAAGTCTCCTTGCAAAAAACCAAAAGCAATCCTAAAGTCGTTTTCCCCGTGCAATAGGATGTATGTTTATAGTTGAACAAATAAACATTTAGATCCATATTTCTAACCATGAGGAATTAGTCAAAATCAACAACTTTGATATGTAAAACCGTTCAGAGTCAACCGGTTTTGGTCAGTGACGAATGATTTTGTGTGCTAATTTTTAAATTCTCTCCATATTATTGGTGTTTTACTGTGTTAAATAAACATTCACAATTAATTTCTAATATATTTATTTAGTAAATGGTTAAAATTTTAAAAATTAACATTGAATTTCATAAAACAACGGATCGTTGAAATAAAATCGAAGAATTATTTTTCAACTCCGGTTAGCTTAATCTATTAAATAATAGTAAAGCAGAAGATTTTCTTGCTCTCTCCTTGATTCTAGGAATTTTCTCTCTTCTCCTTAATTCTCTCTTTAGATATTTTATTTTCAAATTCTTAATTTATTACTTTACACTTATTTTACTAAATCTCTTCTATTGTTTTACATTTTGGTACATGTATTCTAAAGTTTATATAACTATTTACATATAATTTACCATCTACCTACTAATATTTTATATTTAAGTACGCACATTTAGGTTAATTAAATAATCCAAAATTTAAGCTATTTAAATAAATTCATTTAATATTTCTTATAAATACCAAAGAACGATAATTTAAATATGTATAACACTTAAACAACTAAACCATAATATTAATCTTTCATTCAACTATAAAGATATATAAACCGCATAAACCAATAATAAAAAATCATAGTGAATTTATTTCAATAAATTTATCATACATTCCATTGTAAATTCTACTATAACTCCAAATACCTACATTTAAGATTGCCATAATTATTCACAAAATTTACCTCACTTTTCTTTTAATATTTTACTTTTCACCCTATAAGTATCAATTAATTATGTGATCTAAATTTAAACCAATTAGATAAATCCAACTAATTAATATTCGTTAATTCGTTTACTAATTTATGAAAATATCAATATGTACACCATATTCATATTAACAAAATTTAAAAAAATGATTAATGTAAAGATACCTAAGTTATATAACTTAAAGAACTTAAAGTGAATACATAAATAATAATAATAAATCCTTTTTTCACATTTCTCTCAATAAATTTATCATGAGAAGCATTACAAAATTATATATTTTGTACTCCGAATACCTACATTATAAATTTTCTATAATCATTTATAGCCTCTCCTCAATTCCTTTACAATATTTTACATTTATGGTCATATATTGTAATCAATTACATAACTTCAAAACTATTTGAATAATTTCACTATGCAATTTTTTACCGATTTGTCAAATAAGTACGATCGATATGAACCACATTCATATTAACAAAAATGATGAAAAAATTCATTCAAATATATAAATACAACAATCACATAACATAAATTTTATTCATAAATAATAATTACAAGTTTAAACTTTTATTTATTTATATCAATATGTGTATCATGCATTACATTGTAAAACCTTTTTTTAACATCAAAAACCTACATTTTGAATTTATCCAATTAGTTACAAAACACTTCACAATATCACCTACAATTGTATACTAAACTCGATATTTTCAAATTATTTATGTGATCTTGAATTTAAATTATTTAAATAAATTCAATTAATAAATTTTTGTTAATTCATCTAATAAATGCTAAGGTATAACGGTTTCAATATGTATACCATATTCATATTAAACGCAAAGGTGATAAAATTAGTTTTTCGTTGAAATACAAAGATATATAAGTCACCTAACATAAATAATATGCATAAGCAATATTTCCATATTTAATATATTATATTCATATTTCTAAATTTTTAATATTGTATTACATTGAAAAATTCTGTTTTTTAGCTTCAAATACGTACATTTTAACATTTTTACAATTATTTCCTAAACCGCCCAATTATTTTATATTATTTTATATTTAAATCCATGTATTCAAACTACTTATGAAATCTCAAATTTAAATAATTTCAATGAATAGTTTATCTATTCTTCTAAGAAATCATAAAAATATATGTCAATTTTAACACACACACACGCTCACATTATGGAAAATTGTAAGACTGTTTTTTTATTCAACTATAAAGATATATAAATCATATAACATAAATTATGTACATAAACATCACAACAAATTAATTTGTAAATAAATTATAATTCATTTATATTAAGAATTTATCGTGCATTATATTATAAAATTATGTTTTAGCTTCAATATATCCACATCAAAATTATACAATTTTTTATAAAATTCCTCTCTATTCTTCCTATCGTTTATTTTCAAGTCCATGCATGTAAACTAATTACATAATTTTATATCTGATTTATTTAAACAAATTCTATTAAATAATATTTTTCAGTTCATCTAAAAAATTACTAACATACGTCAGTTTCAACATGTATGTTATATCCATATTAACAAAACTAAATAAATTACTTTATTATTATATATATATGAATGTGCGCACGCGCGCTATACAACATAAATTATACACAAACATAATACCAGTTTAATTTATAGTTCATTTATTTTACTAAATTTATCGTACATTATATAATAAAGTTCTACTTTTAACATAATACCAGTTTTATTTATCATACGTTATATACCAGTTTAAATTACTTTATTATTATATTATTTTGTTTCTTATCCCCGTTACCAGGTCACTGATGTACAGTGTCCGCGATTCAGCCACCCAATGAATATAATTAATCCAAATCTGACCGTCAACCTTGAAGGATCTAATCCCTTAATAAACATCTAGGGTTTTGTTTACCACCTATATAAACTCTCACAATTCTTGACCGAATCACCTCTTTATGCTCGTAGACGGTTTCAAATCAGGTTAAGATTTCTTTATTTTTGTTTTCCTTTTCGGTTTTCATGAATTACTCGTACCGTGAATGAAAATAGTGAAATGATGATGCTTTCCCTGAATTATCGACTTTGATTATGCTATGCGATTCATTTCTCGTCGAAGAAATCGAGCCATTGGTTTTGATCCTATTTTCATTCATTCGTTTTCAGATCATTGCTATTTTAACTTTTTTATTGACATTGCAAGACAAAGAAGTAGCCGATGATGAAAAAACAAAGGCTTGTTTCTCAAAACATTCGCAGTGGCCGCCTAAGGGCTTTCGCCTTGCCAGGCTTGAGAGCTCATGCTGTTAATTCCTTCCTTGGATGTCTGAGGCTATGTTGAAAATTTATTTTGGTTTCATTAGTTGTTGTTTTGATCTAATTTTGGGTTCTTAGTCATTAATGTTTTCATTCTTTTGGATTTTGCCGGGTAACCATAATATATTATTGGTAACCTCTTTTCCTTGTCGCTGATAAAATGGTCCTACTCTGCGCTCTATTGGCTCTGATCTCCTCTGAGGTATTCTTATATGTTAGCATATACTTTTCTTATCATGTTTACAGAGTCCTATTTTATTAATTTTGTACTCCGATATTTGCATGTTGCTGCAATTTTAATGGGTTGTGATGTGCTATACTTTAATATTTTGTAATGAACAACTGTTATGAAATCTCATAATGTGTTGAGAAGAAGTGGATTCAAAACATAGGAGATGCAAACAGTGAGGGGCACATAACATCCGTATACTATTTATTATGAATGGGTCGTCGATATTTTTGTGCGTTTCTTTTCTTTTGTGCAATGTGTTTCGCTTGTAAGTGCAACTTTGAAACCTTACATTTTGAGATTTCTTCATTCGACGTGCTGGGAAGACAATGTTTTAAGTGCTGTGGAAGATGGTGGTTAGTAGGATATGGTTTAAATTAATTTTGTGGAATTGAGCATTTGTTCTGTTCTTTGTTTTGAATATTGTTTTTGAAGAGTAAATACTGTTTGTTGTATCTTGAATTTCGAATTTCACGTTGGTAATGTGATTTGGATTTCTGCAATCATAGGAATCCAATCGAACTTATGTGATTTTGAAGTTGCATCGGCGTGTATTGTTGCAGTAGATAGTTGCAGTTATAAGGTCTTTGCATTCTTGCGCCTTTAGTTTTAAATTTGGCAATATTTAAGTAAATTTGTTAATTTCTAGCCGCAGTTATAATTTTACTTGAACAGTTTGTTCAAATTCAATGTGTTGTAGAAATACTACAAATACTTTATGGCAATGTACGTTATTTTAGTACTTTTATAAAGGTTCTTATAAGTGCTTGGTTTAAATAATACAAATCATGCAATTCTAGTGAAGAATATACTTAAATTAACGTGATGTTTTAATATGATGCTTTCCTTGAGCTATTGTTCACAACCCCTTGTCCAGCCAATCAAAACAGCGTAGTTTTTGCAAAACCATGTTTTGGTTGGCTGGACGCCTGGAATGGGAACATAAAGCCTGGTGATGTCCTTCCAAACTATTTAATGGCACTATTTCCCAAAACTAATATTAGCGATTAATGCTCTTTATCATAACAGTTTTATTCTAACAAATTATCATCACTTATAGGCGTAACCCTGTAACATGAAGGTGATGTTCAATCATGCAAATAATTTTCAACACATAATCTATCTAAAACAACTCTAAGTGATAATTTTTAAATTGTAATTTATAGGCAGCTGTTACAGTAATATTATATGTTTTTTACTATAACGGATACCATACGTTATATTACAGTTTGAAGTGTTCTTTTAAGAGCTTAAAAGGAGAGGAAAAATTAAAGCTAATTGCAATATTTTTTTCTTTTTCTCCCTTTTAAGGTTTTATATAATTGTTATAGCAAGTTGCCTGTAAATTAGGATAAATTATTATTTAGGATTATATTATGCGTTGAAATTTATATGTAAGGTATATTCTTATATTCTTACGTCTGTCGTGATGGTAATTTATTGGGTTAAACTATTTTGGTAACCATCATTAACCGCTAATGTTCAACTGAGAACGGAAAAGCTTAATCCTAAGCCATTCATCTAAATCATGATGATTGTTCAGTGTATTCTTCATGTCGGCTAATGTAACCATGTTGACTGTACTTCAAAGGTCTTGGATTAAAGCTTTTAACTTTGCATTATGTAATAAAATCCAGCAGAGCGAGGTTTCTTTTTAAGGATTTGTAATAGGATTATTTTAATGCAAGCTCTTTGGTAATAAGAGCTGAGATCCAGGGTTGAATCTTTAGCATGCAATTTAGAACAATAAATTGAAAATGAGTGTTCCTTTTAATGTTCACCTTAGGTGTTCATTTATTAAATGTCAAAGCTTTTTTTATTGAACGTCTTAGCTTAGTTGTTTAATAAATTAACATTTAATTACAGCTTATTTTAGTTAATTTAAATTAAACATGATGCTAGACGTCGACATCAGATTTTATGGGCGCTTGGTATTTTGCCCTTAACGTCGACATCAGATTTTAATGTGTTTCTTTTCTTTTGTGCAATTTTTTTCCTTTGTAAGTGCAACTTTTAAACCGTACATTTAAGATTTCCCTTGTTAGTAGGACATGTTTTAAATTAATTTTGCGGAAATGAGCAGCTAGTGTACTCTTTGTTTTGAATCTTGTTGAAAAATAATTACTGTTCAGTTTGTCTTGAATTTAACATAGGTGATGTGATTGAGATTTCTACAATCGTGCAAACTGGATCAAACTTTTATGAATTTTAAGTTGCATAGGTCTGTATTGCCGTAGTAGTGAGAGAACATGGTTTAAATTAATTTTGCAAAATTAATCAGTTGGTGTACTCTTTGATTTTAATAATGTTATATGTTTGCTACAATTTAAATTAATTCTACAATCGCTACAATAATATTATATGTTTGCTACTAAACCAACCATTGTGCTACGATTTGAAATGTTCTTTTGTAGGCTTAAAAGAGTGGAAAAATTAAAGCTAATTGCAATTTTTTCCCCTTGTTATTCTCACTTTTAGGGTTCTAAACCAGTATTTTAATTATATTGAGCTAAACACATACGATTACTATAGCAATTGCCGGTAAATTAGGATTTATAATTTATCATTAGCATTATATAATGTGTTGAAATTTATTTGTATGTTATATCCTTACCTGCGTAAGGTTGTGAGCGATGGTAATTTATTTGGTAAACTATTTTGGTAAACACCATTAAACACTAATGTTCATTTTATAAAAAGGAAAGGAAAATCATACTTTCAAGCTATTCATCTAAATCGTAATGATTGTTCAGTATAATATTCACGTAGGTAAACATAATCATTTTAAAATCCAAAACTAAGAGTAAATTCTAAAAGCTTTGGATTAAAGCTTTTAGCTGTGCATGATGTTACAAAATCCGACAGAGATTTTTTTTAAGGATTTGTAGCAAGATTATTTTATCAAGCTTTTTTGTAATAAGAGCAAATATTTAAGGTTGAATTTTTAAGGGATGCTCTCCAATGAAAGAATTTAAGTTGAATCTTCATTGTGCGATTTAGAAAATTGAATTGAAAATAGACGCCCTCTTTTAGTGGACGTTCAGTCTAAGATGACTATTTAATGAGCATCAAAGCATAGTCGTTTAAATTGATGTTCAGCTTTAGTCTATTTTAGCAAATATAATTTAAAAGTGATGCTGGATGTTGGTGTATGGGCATGATTGTTGGGTTTTTTTTTTTTTGCCTTAACTTCAACCTTGAATGTTCAACGTTTTGTATATTTTGCATTAATATCAGTATAATATGATATGATGTTTTGTTCATGTGTATGTTAATTTTCAAAATGGCTTGGTGTTAAAATAAACTCTAAGTCATTACCTAAATCATTTCTTGCACCATACGAATCTAACTATGTTATTAGATTGTTGATATATATATATATATATATATATATATATATATATATATTTGTAGTGAATTGTAATGTTATAAATGTGATTTTATAATTTTATTAAACTTTTTTTTAATTAATAGCGAAGGATAAGAAAATTATTTTTAAAATTTGTTTATGAAATAAATATTTTAAACAAATGTTGATGGCATGATCAAAAACTGTTTTATCGATAAATAATTGATGGTATGATCTTCATGTAGGTAAACATAATCATTTTAAAATCCAAAACCAAGAGTACATTCTAAAAGCTTTGCGTTAAAGATTTTAGCTGTGCATGATGTTATAAAATCCAGCAGAGATGTTTTTTTTGAGGATTTGTAGCAAGATTATTTTATCAAGTTTTTTGGTAATGATAGCAAATATTTAAGGTTGAATTTTTAAGGGGAGCTCTCCAACGAATGGATTCAAGTTGAATCTTCAGTGTGCGATTTAGAAAATTGAATTAAAAATGGGCACCCTTTTTTAGTGGACGTTCAGTCTAAGATGACTATTTAATGAGCATCAAAGCATAGTCGTCTAAATTGATGTTCAGCTTCAGTCTATTCTAGCAAATATAATTAAAAAGTGATGTTAGATGTTGGTGTATGGGCATGATTGTTCGGTTCTTTTTTACGTTAACTTCAACCTTGAATGTTTAACGTTTTGTATATTTTGCATTGATATCAATATATTCTGATATGGTGTTTTGTTCATGTGTATGTCAATTTTCAAAATGGCTTAGTGTTAAAATAAACTCTAAATAATTACCTAAATCATTTCTTGCACCATACGAATCTAACTATGTTATTAGATTGTTGATATGTATTTTTGTTGTGAATTGTAATGTTATAACCGTGATTTTATAATCTTATTAAACTTCTTTTAATTAATAGCGAATGATAAGAAAATTGTTTTTTAAATTTGTTTATGAAAATAAATATTTTAAACAAATGTTGATGGTATGATCAAAATTGTTTTATCGATAAATAATTTTTTATTCATTATAAATCGTTTTGACATTTTTATGCATGTATAAATAATTTGCATAATAGTTAATAAAAATAATTTGCACTAGATCACTTTCGACGAGTCTTCCTTGGCCAGCTAAAAAGACGAGGGGAAGGGGTAGGCTACACATTCATAATTTTAGCAATGTTAAACCATCGAATTTTATCAGTTATTAACTTTGAAAGCATTTAAAATCTTCGTTGCTTAATATGGTGGTAATTATTATATCAGTTGCCTGTAAATTAGGAGTCGGAAATTATCATTTAGGATTACATTACGTTTTGAAATTTATTTGTGTAGTATATCCTTACATTCTTATGTTTGTGAGTGATGGTAATTTATTGGGTTAAACTATTTTTGTAACCACCATTAACCACTAATGTTCATTTAAGAATATAAGAAAGGAAAAGCATAATTCCAAGCTATTCATGATGATTGTTAAGTAAAACCTTCATGTAGGCAAATGTAATCATGTTAAAAACCAAAACTAAGACTATACCCTTAAGGCTTTGGATTAAAGCATTTAACTGTGCATTATGTAATAAAATACAGCAGTGGGGTTTCTTTTTAAGGATTTGTTATAAGATTATTTTAACGACGGATTCGGGTTGAATCTTTAGCGTGCAATTTAGAAAATTGACTGAAAATGGGTGCTTCTTTTGGCGAGCGTTCAGTCTTATGTGTTCATCTTAGTTGTTCATTTGTTGAACGTCAAGCTTTTATTTATTGAACGTTTTAGCTTAGTCATTTAATAACATAACATTTAACTTCGTTTTATTTTAGCAAATATAAATTAAATCTAATGCTAAACGTCGACATAATATTTTAATGGCGTTTGGTTGTTTGGTTTATTTCACTTAACGTTGAATGTTCTGCTTTGCATATTCAGCATTGATATTTGAAATGATGTTTTGTTCATGCATATTTTAATTTTCAAAATGACTTGGTGTTAAAATAAACTCCCGAGTCATTACACAAGTTATTTTTGCACCTTACGAATGTAACTTTGCTATTAGACTGTTGATATACATTCTTGTAGCAAATTATAACTTTGAACATTTAGTCTTTGAATATCAAAACTTCTAGAATATGATTAAGCGTTATAAATCTTATTTTAGAACTTTATTAAACTTCTTTTAATTAATGGCTAAGGATAAGGGTAAGAAACTAGTTTTTAAAATTTGTTTATAAAAATAAATATTTTGAAGAAATATTTATAATGCGATTAAAAATTATTTTATCGATAAACCATTTTTATTTAATATAAGTTGTTTAAAAAAATTTATACGGGTGTAAATAACTTGGAAAATAATTAATAGATAATAAAAATAATTTGCATTAAATCATCTTGGTGAGTCTTAAGCTGCACGTTTATAACTTTAGCAAAATTGAAATATACTTTTCTTTTCCATTCTCTTTATAAATTTTCTAAAACCAAAACAATTCAAATCAAATTAAAACCAACACACCCTTTATAAGCCTACAACATAATAAACCCTAACAACATAAAGCTTGATGGTTCGAAGTATCCAGTCAAAACCAAGTAAGGCCGCGAACTTAGGCTTAGATTGAAAGCCAAATGAAGTTGGGGTAGGATGTTTTGGTGTTTACCAGGTTGTGGTAGGAAGTTGAAGCTTGTATTTGGTTGTTTGTCGGTTGAAGAATGAGCTAGCTTACCATTTGAATGAGTATGAAGTGCCAGTATTGTTGTTTAAACTATATTAAAATTGCTTGAAATTATATTGTATTGATTGATTTTGATTCCTGTCTTTGAAAGCAGCCGACATATGCAAATGATGTAGAAGGATTTGTATGATTTTTATAATTTGTTGCATAGCCTTGAATTTTATTCGATTTGGATTAAATCGAACTTGAGTTTGAATGTCCTTGCAGAAGCACTTAGAAAATGCCTTGTGTTCGGCATTTTTTATAAAATTTTGTACAGAGATCCTTAAGGGTTTCTTGCTGTGCTTGTGAAGTGTGTGTGTGTGTATAGTTACTGTAAGAAGGTTGGATGCTAAAAAGATTGTTAGCATATTGAAACCAAAACTTTTTATATGAAACTTCTCCCGTTCACAAGTCATTCGTATCATTTTGATGTATCATTTTTAAAACACCGTAGTATCTTCGAACCTATTTTGCAACATAGTAGTTTCTATTTGAGACTTTAAAATGTTTTGATATGACTTTAAATTTATATATTTTTAATTTTATTAGCGGTCTTTTCTAGCTTATATTAGGTTATTTTAAAAGTGATTTGGAATTTGTATGTATTTTATTATTTGATTATGAATTATTAAAGTAAAAAGTTTATTTTTAACTACATTAGACAAACATTTTCAAGTTATTAATTATACTATAAATTAGATATTTTTAAGTAATATTTTAAATAAATGTTTTAAACTGTATTATAAGTATTTTAAACTATATGTTATGTATATATAGGTTTAGAAAATTAGTTAATTATTTTATTGAAGTTTATTGTTAATTATGCAAATTCAATTCCATAGGCAATCGGTTTTAGAGTTCGATAGTTGACTATCGAACTTGATCAAATATAACTTTGAAAGTACCTAAAAGCTTCATGATTACATATGATTTGAGAGCACCGAGAAGGAGCATTGGTGTAATATCCTGTAAAAATTAATAAAAAATATTAATTAAATTGTAACGACTCGGAAAATTTTAACAATTTTAATTGATTCTATAACGTATTTAATTGAATATTTGTGAAATCTTATAATAATTGAATTTTTAAATAAAATGTTTATATATTTAGAATACGTATATTTAAATATAGCAGATTGTAAATTTTCAAATAATTTTATGGAAGTTTATTTAATTGAGAAAACGTGCTATCCAATTCAAGCTATTAATTGCTTTAATTGATTTCTGAATCAGTGCGTAACGGTTTCTTTTTACTACCATTAAAGATTTCTATTGCTTAATACTTTTCCAATTCAGGTAGACTTTTCCATTCGTAACCATTAATAAATTTGAGATCATCGACCTTACTTTTATTATTCCTTGTAGTTTCGTGCACTGACTTTACCTTTCCCACTACCCATAATTTTCTCTATACGTTTCTTTTGCAATTGAAGTGTATATTTATATTTATGGTGGTGCGTTTATTCTGGTCTCTCTTTATTTTTGTTTTTAACGCTTGAAAGAATCTCAACTCATCAACCTAGTAGCATCCGTTCCTTCCCTCTCTTTCATAAGGCTCATAATATATAAACCACTTGCTTATAGATCTGAACACAACTTTGTCATCAAATTTAATGTGCCTTCCTCTCCCTATTATTTCGGTTCCAACCTTCCTAGTGAATGGCTTTAATAATTTTTGGCTAAATCATAGCTACGGACTTTTCAAATTTCTTTCATTTTTTTATTTTTTCCAATTCCTTCATTTGCTTCAAAATTTTTGAACGTGCCTAATCATCTCAGCATCTTCTTTTCTCTCTGTAGGCTATTCGTTGCCCTCAAATTAATATTAAAAGAGGAGAGAGCTTTGTAAATATTATATAAAGTCATATAGCACGTTCACATATCAGATGCAGACCTACCTTTATATTTAAGAAACTAGCATTTTCTCTATTGCCTGAAGAATGCCCTTCGCCATGTCATGTTGCTTGAATCACGCATGCATTCTTCCTTTAAAAATCGCATGTTCTCATCTCCCCTCCATCTTTTCTTATTTCTTCCAAACCTGAGCATGAGCTCTCTCTTTTCCTTGGCCTGCCTCCTCCCCATGGCTGCATGCATTAGTTGGCAAAACATTTCCTCTCTGGTTTTTAAAAGTAAGTACGCATTTTATTTGATATAAGTCTATTTTATATATTAAGAACAGTATAGATTGTGCATAAGTTTTGTTTTATATGTTTACTGCAACTGTGTGGATTTTGAATTCCCTAACAGTTGAACTTTAAAAATAATAGTATATTTCATAATAGTATATATATGATAATTGTTATATTTATAAACGTGTATATAAATATTTAACTTCTGTTCATATATAAAGGTTAGTATATATTTATACCGTATTATGTATATTATTTTAAGATTTTACGGTATATAGTTTTTGACTTTTGTTAGCATATAGTTATCGTGCGGCTTTTAGATACGTATGTTTTACTAACTAGTTGATAAGTTAAATATATATATATATATATATATATATACGCGTTTTATTTTACTATTGATAGCTTACGGTATATATGGTATAAGTTTGGCAGCCTTCTATTAATATACGTATTTTTATATATTTTATATATTTGGTTATAACAGTTTCAACTATAATAAAATATGTTATTTTATTAGCTTTCATATGTTAGATATATAAAATATAGTATTTCAATTTTCGTTACTGTTTTGGTATATATATTATATAAAATTGGTGGGTACATGTTTGATAGGTCAATTTATAATATATATATTTTTATGATTGTTTTAGTATTTTAGAGTCTACCGTGCTATATTTTATTTTATTTTCAACAATTTACATAAGTTATATTTAAAATGTAGGTATATATATAAAATTTTCTATGGTAGTTTTACAGTATAAGTTATATCAATATTTTATAATTTCAACAGTATATGCTTTCAAAAGTTTATTTCATGTCAGCCTTAAGGTTGTTTGCACTGACTGATATACGTTGGATTTTTTTTTAAGGGATGTGTATTTTGATTTCAAGTATAGTCATACGTATAGTCATATACAAATTGGTAGAGGAAATGTTATATAGTATATATATGGTTATATTAATATAGTCGGTCTGCACACCTATGTATATATATTAACCGAGGTATGCATATTTTGTTGCATATTTTATAAACTGTGTCTGCATATGTTGGCTAGTTGTATATAAGCTCACTTATCCTATTTATCTTCCTTGATCCAATTCTGATTTGAATTCGTCTATTCCTATTATCAGCTTTGATCGTTGAACCGTGTCCATCTAGCTTTGTTTTGGAATTCGGATCTGGATTTCATAACTCGCTTCTTTTTCTCTGGCCTCGAAAGGTGAGAAATCACTCACGATTAACGTTCTTTTATTTACTAAATTTGATTTCAATTGAGACGACAATTGAAATATGAGGCTGTAGTTATTTAAATTGTTATATATGCTATTATCTGTAACTATTCACTTATGGGATATGACACCATATCCTATTGTTTGTATATTTACTTTGATGATATATGCCTGTTGTTATTATTATTTACATATCTGTTATCACTCTGCAAGTTCCCTGTTAGTATAGAAATCACTATGGGTTGAAATGATACATACCCGAACAGACTTTAGAATAGGAGAAAATCGTTATGGGTTGAAATGATAAACCAAAGCGATTTTCATTTAATTGAATTGGGATTACGGGTTGAAATGCTATCCACCCGTATACATTTAGTGTACGGATTGAAATGATAAATATCCGTAACACTTGACCATATGATAAGAAATATATAAAGACATCGTTGGTCCATATATATAAATATTTTGAAATTTAATTCATTGTTTTGGAAAGAAATATATGGTCTTATTAAATGTTAATCCTTAAATTTTTTTATATATAAAGGGTAATGATATATAGATTTAATAATATTTAATTTAGTCAAAATTTGATTTAATACATAAATTATGATAAATATTTATGTAAGTTTTATTCCAAAAAGTATTCTGCAATTTACTAAGATTGGGAGATAAATGTGGGTTTATCTAAATGGTATTTAAATAAGGATTTATTCAATTAAATCAATTTGAAATTATTGAATGGGAAATTTAAGGGTATGATTTTGTAACTGGATTTTTATTTAAGTGATTTAATGAATATTTCACGTTTAAATAAATTAAAGAAAATATTGAGTAAAATGTAATTTAAGGTTACTTAAATGATATTGTATCTAATGAGGGATTAATTTAAGACTAGATAATAATGAGGTTAAATCGAGATCTATATGGAACTATTAAATTGAACATTTAATTAAATATTAAAGCTTTGAACTATATTGGGATTTAAATGGTTTATTTTGAGATTCGGATATGTATTTGAAATCAGTATAGTTGAATTTATTATTTAGGAACTAAATTGATTAAAAAGTTAGTTTGAAACGTTGAATACTTAAAGTTTTGAAATATATTGAATATAAAGGGTATTTTGTGATTTCAAATCCAAATTTGAGATCGATAAAATTGAAGTGGTTATTTTAGAAATTGAGTTGAATTTAAATTAATAAATTGAGATTGAAATAGATTTAAATGGGATGGTCGGGTTGATGTTAAACGATTTGTTAAGTTGAGGGAATTGAAATTACTTTACTGTACAAATTATTTAATACATAAAAATACTATTTGGGAAGTATAGAGATATTTGAAGTGAAAATGATATTTGGTTTTGAAGTATAAATTAAGTTGAAAAGACTACAGTGTTATAGTGTATATTTCTATCTTTTAGATAGTTCCATGGACCCTTAGAGGATGGTTATCCCAAACATCCTCTAAGTTAATTATATTTCAGTTGATATTTCACTTGAGTTAGATTTATAGATATAAGAATGTTAATCCTGACTCGAGTGTTTTGTGTTTTGCTTTACGCTCGGGTCAGACTGAGAGATACAGCATTTGAGACTCACCTTGGAAGTTGGAGCTTTGCTTGAAGATCCAGCTATCTATCCCTTCAGTCATCCAGTTGATTGGTTCAGAGAAGCCATCTGTTGCATTGGAGACTTCATGGCATTTGAACAATTCGGTTATATTTTATCTCTAACTCTGAGGTATATAGTAGCTTCATGAACTATTATTCTTTATCTATTCCGCTGCATTGTATTACTTTGTGTAAGTGACCTATGATTGATTTATTTACTGTATATTTTAAGTTTTGCCCAATTTTATTAACAATTCGGTATTTTAAATTATTCAAGTCGGACATGTACGGTTTTGTTGTCGATTTGAATGGTCCAAAATAGCGGGCTGTTACAGTTGGTATCAGAGCTTTGGCTCTAGGCAAAACTTAGCATATATGGTAAATTTATTTACAGAATCACTTTCACTCGAGTTGAATCTCTTCCTTTTGACTCGATTTCCTTTGAATTTTGGAATGTCCCTCAGTTCCGAAATTCATTCTGTCTCTCCCTATTTATATTCGTTTGATTCTGGAGTATCCCACAACTGCACTGAATGTTTTGTAAAGGGGGTGAAAACTCCTTTACAATGGGCGTTGATTCATCGAAGATTTCTGTATCCTCGGTTTACGATGCTGCTATATCTTGGTATGCCGAATTCTATCTCTAGCAATCGAATGTCGATTTGCTTTAGAATTCCGCATCAATTATATTCCTGAAGTCACGGTTGACCCGGTTAAGGTCGCCCGAGATTTATAGAAGTATATCCATCTTCTATTTTGTAATTTGATTTTCTCAACTTTGTTTGAGCCTATCTTCGAATCAGGATTCTATTGATTAGAGTTCCTCTAAATTAAATCTTTATCTTTGTTTCGAAATCCATTCTTGAATCATCCTTTGAAAATCGGGTTTGTTGTATTTTAAAATTGTTCTATACGAAATTATTATTTTGATAACTATGATTTTATTCTATATATAAAAGTGAAAATGTTTTCGATAAGGATTATATACCTATATATAAAACGAATAAGAAATGTTATTCTATATATAAAAGTTTTGAAAGGATTGGAAATTTTGAAAATTTATAAGAAAGTGATTTATATAAAAAGGATTTATAACTGAAGGGTTAAATTTGAAATTCGAGAATTGAATTCCGATATTTTGAAATCGGTTTTAAGATTTTGGGAAAATATATAAAAATAATACGATTTAAAAGTATTTTTCCGAATAAGAAATGTTTCAAATGGGTTCAAATGAATTCCAATAATTTTGAAGAAATTTCAAAGAAGTTTTCAAGAAAATAGAAGTCCAGAACTCACTTATGTCGCTGGAGAATAATTTCGGTGATGAGTGCACGCATCATCGACATTGATTTTTGAGTTTCAGAGTGGGGGAGAGGCCACTTTAATAGCTTCGCTATGCGAGTGATTTTATAAAACCGTTTTTGATTTCAAATTCCAAAGTATAATTTGATATTTTCAGAAGATATATGTATATATTTGAAACAATTTAAAGTGAGACCAGTGTTCAGTCCTCGAGTTTTCGATTTGACTAGTAATAACTCTATTTATAAAAAAAATTGATTTCCAACTCTTAGATTTGAAATTTGATTTCATCGACTATTTTGAAGGTTCGAGCACTTCCAAATCAAGGTTTAAAAGTTTTAAACTAAGAAATTTCGAAAAGTATAAAATTTTTGATAAAGCATATAAGTTTAGTTTTGAAGAGTATGACTTAAGTAAGTTTGAAACCTTTTGTTAAGTAAGTGAATATGACTATTTTTAATTATACTAATATGGAATTTAGTTTTGAAATGTTTTGGAAAAAAAAATTAATTTCAAATAATAGTTTTCAGAAAGGTAAATTGGATATTTCTAATAGAAATAGATAGTTTAAAAGTTTTAAAGGGATGATTATAAATTTGGGAAACCATTTTGAGTATAATTGATTTTGAGAAAATATTTGGTTTTGAAATTAAATTGAAATTAAAAACCAGTACTTATATGGTGATTTTGGAAATGAATTTGTTTGACTTGAATTATTTTAATTTGGAAACTGGGATAATTTTCTAAACCTATTATTTTGGGAACTTTGAAATTTAGATACTTAATTTGGAAGAAAATTTGGTGAAATCCTATATGATTTTTAAACTGAATTGATATTGAAATGATTTGAAATTGAGAACCTTATATTGTTAAGCACTTGATTTGGGAGTGGTCGAACTTATATAAAATGGATTTGTAGAAGTATGAAGTGATTTGAAATCTATTGATTTGAAAGTTACTCAATTTGGAAAGAGAATTTTTTTTAAAATCGAAGTCTATATAGTATGATTTGATATACTATTGATTTGGAAAGTATTCGATTTGAAAATGGAATCTTATATATATATATATATATATATATGGATTTTATATAAGTATGATATTTGAAAGTATTTGAAAAGGTACTATATGATATATATTTTCGAAGTAAAGATATGGAAAGTGCCTTCTGCTTGATATCCGCTTTGTGGCCACATCGTGGATTCATTCTATCGATATTATTCTCTCTGATTTTCGGTTTTCCGGATGTAATACTCGAGTGTTTCCCACCGTGGCGTAACCCATGGTTTTTTTTTCTCTCGTGACTGCATAGCGCAACTGCCTGGCTGAGTCTTGCCTAGGGGTGCGGATTGTTTCCTGGGGGATCCAGGCGTAACCATTGTGTATCTTGCAATCTATGTAGGTCGCGAATAGTAGCGCAAGTGCCTGGCTGAGTCTTGCCTAGCGGTACGGATTGTTTCTTGGGGGATCTAGGCGTAACCATTGTGTATCCTGCACCCTACTAGTCATCATGGCGTAACTCGCAGGGCTGAGAAAGCTTACGGATATGGATTGTTTCCTGGGGGACCCAGGCGTAACCATTGTGTATCTGCGAACCATGATCGGACAAAGGTTTTGGTTTGGTTGTTTTGTTTGGATTGTACTTTCCATATCTGTTTTTAAGGGTTTTTAAGTATTTTCACTGGTTGTTGAAACAGGTCTACTAAGTACTTGAAGAACTCTAGCTTTGCGCCTGATCAACGCATGGCCAGAGTCTGCAAGAACGAGGATAAACTTGTTAAAACATTGAGTTATAAAAGTATTTTCGAAAGAAAAATTGGTTTCGATATAAAAGTATTTTATTTATAAAGGTATTTTATTATAAAAGTATTTTCAACAAAGAAATTTTGTATTAATATTTGAAATTTAAACTCTTATGGTTTGAAATAAATTATTCTTGCCCGATTCTATTCTTTTGAATCTACCTCATCTGCTCAGCTTTATTTTTCACCTATATTCCGTTTTCGGAATCTACCTTCCTTTCCTTTTTGAATAAATCTTTTAAATATTGCTTATTTGTATACTACATTGTTTCATATAAAATTTTAGTGTTATAAATATTTTTGAAGTCATAAATTAAATAAAACATCTTTAAAGAAAATGATTATTAATTTATTGATAATATTTGAAAGGTATCTTGAGAAAAATTAAAATTTTCATAAATTTTGGATTTAATATTTTCAATAGTCTTTGTAAATAGAAGTAATAATGTAAATAATTGTTTGCAAAGGAGTTTGAGAAGTATTAAATATTAAAGAAAATTTAATTTCAAATGAAATTTTCAAATAAATATTTTAAATAAAATTTATATAGTTTTAAAATTTATTGTTTATCTTGGCTTTCAATCTATTTTTTTTTCTGGTTGTTTTATTCTCCTACCTCCTTCCTTTTCAGGGACGAAAAGTTTTGAGTGGGGGAGAGTGTAACGACCCAGAAAATTTTAACAATTTTAATTGATTCTATAACGTATTTAATTGGATATTTGTGAAATCTTATAATAATTGAATTTTTAAATAAAATGTTTATATATTTAGAATATGTATATTTAAATATAGCAGATTGTAAATTTTCAAATAATTTTATGGAAGTTTATTTAATTGAGAAAACGTGCTGTCCAATTCAAGCTATTAATTGCCTTAATTGATTTCTGAATCAGTGCGTAACGGTTTCTTTTTACTACCGTTAAAGATTTCTATTGCTTAATACTTTTCCAATTCAGGTAGACTTTTCCATTCGTAACCATTAATAAATTTGAGATCATCGACCTTGCTTTTATTATTCCTTGTAGTTTCGTGCACTGACTTTACCTTTCCCACTACCCATAATTTTCTCTATACGTTTCTTTTGCAATTGAAGCGTATATTTATAATTATGGTGGTGCGTTTATTCTGGTCTCTCTTTATTTTTGTTTTCAACGCTTGAAAGAATCTCAAATCATCAAGCTAGTAGCATCCGTTCCTTCCCTCGCTTTCATAAGGCTTATAATATATAAACCACTTGCTTATAGATCTGAACACAACTTTGTCATCAAATTTAATGTGCCTTCCTCTCCCTATTATTTCGGTTCCAACCTTCCTAGTGAATGGCTTTAATAATTTTGGCTAAATCATAGCTACGGACTTTTCAAATTTCTTTCATTTTTTTTTCCAATTCCTTCATTTGCTTCAAAATTTTTGAACGTGCCTAATCATCTCAGCATGTATATATAATGTAAGCCTACCTTTCCTTGGAAAGCTATTGCTCACAAAATTTCCTGATTTCTTTCCTTTTATCCATTTTTATATCCTTGACTTTCAAAACTCATTATGTGTTGTACAAACAAACAAAATTTATTGCCTTAAGTGTATAGCTAAATCAACTATTGACCGTTACAATTACTTTTATTTTTATATTCATTTCAATTTATTACTTAAATAACTTTTGATGAATTAATGGACAGCTTTACGTTTCTTTTGCTTTTGAAAACTTTATATTTATAGTGTACGTTTCTTTTGCATTTCAAAAATTTGAAACATGCTGCCCCATTTAAGCCATTAATTGTTTTAATTATTTTTCTTAATCAACATATAAACGTTTCTTTTTATTATTCCAGGATTTACATCCATATTTTAATCTCTGCTGTTCCATTTATTTCATTTGAAATCTAAATTTATTTACCATTCATTTATACGCCTCTTTCTCTTCGCTCTTTTACCTCTTCGTTTCCGTGTTTCTAGGAATATATATATAGTATAGCATAGATTGCATCTTCTTTTCTCTCTGTAGGCTATTCGTTGCCCTCAAATTAATATTAAAAGAGGAGAGAGCTTTGTAAATATTATATAAAGTCATATAGCACGATCACATATCAGAGCAGACCTACCTTTATATTTAAGAAACTAGCATTTTCTTTATTGCATGAAGAATGCCCTTCGCCATGTCATGTTGCTTGAATCACGCATGCATTCTTCCTTTAAAAATCGCCTGTTCTCATCTCCCCTCCATCTTTTCTTATTTCTTCCAAACCTGAGCATGAGCTCTCTCTTTTCCTTAACCTGCCTCCTCCCCATGGCCGCATGCATTAGTTGGCAAAACATTTCCTCTCTGGTTTTTAAAAGTAAGTACGCATTTTATTTGATATAAGTCTATTTTATATATTAAGAACAGTATAGATTGTGCATAAGTTTTGTTTTATATGTTTACTACAACTGTGTGGATTTTGAATTCCCTAACAGTTGAACTTTAAAAATAATAATATATTTCATAATAGTATATATATGATAATTGTTATATTTATAAACGTGTATATAAATATTTAACTTCTGTTCATATATAAAGGTTAGTATATATTTATACCGTATTATGTATATTATTTTAAGATTTTACGGTATATAGTTTTTGACTTTTGTTAGCATATAGTTATCGTACGGCTTTTAGATACGTATGTTTTACTAACTAGTTGATAAGTTAAATATATATATATATATATACACGTTTTATTTTACTATTGATAGCTTACGGTATATATGGTATAAGTTTGGCAGCCTTCTATTAATATACGTATTTTTATATGTTTTATATATTTGGTTATAACAGTTTCAACTATAATAAAATATGTTATTTTATTAGCTTTCATATGTTAGATATATAAAATATAGTATTTCAATTTTCGTTACTGTTTTGGTATATATATTATATAAAATTGGTGGGTACAAGTTTGATAGGTCAATTTATAATATATATATTTTTATGATTGTTTTAGTATTTTAGAGTCTACCGTGCTATATTTTATTTTATTTTCAACAATTTACATAAGTTATATTTAAAATGTAGGTATATATATAAAATTTTCTATGGTAGTTTTACAGTATAAGTTATATCAATATTTTATAATCTCAACAGTATATGCTTTCAAAAGTTTATTTCATGTCAGCCTTAAGGTTGTTTGCACTGACTGATATACGTTGGATTTTTTTTTAAGGGATGTGTATTTTGATTTCAAGTATAGTCATATGTATAGTCATACACAAATTGGTAGAGGAAATGTTATATAGTATATATATGGTTATATTAATATAGTCGGTCTGCACACCTATGTATATATATTAACCGAGGTATGCATATTTTGTTGCATATTTTATAAACTGTGTCTGCATATGTTGGCTAGTTGTATATAAGCTCACTTATCCTATTTATCTTCCTTGATCCAATTCTGATTTGAATTCGTCTATTCCTATTATCAGCTTTGATCATTGAACCGTGTCCATCTAGCTTTGTTTTGGAATTCGAATCTAGATTTCATAACTCACTTCTTTTTCTCTGGCCTCGAAAGGTGAGAAATCACTCACGATTAACGTTCTTTTATTTACTAAATTTGATTTCAATTGAGACGACAATTGAAATATGAGGCTGTAGTTATTTAAATTGTTATATATGCTATTATCTGTAACTATTCACTTATGGGATATGACACCATATCCTATTGTTTGTATATTTATTTTGATGATATATGCCTGTTGTTATTATTTACATATCTGTTATCACTCTGCAAGTTCCCTATTAGTATAGAAATCACTATGGGTTGAAATGATACATACCCGAACAGACTTTAGAATAGGAGAAAATCGTTATGGGTTGAAATGATAAACCCAAGCGATTTTCGTTTAATTGAATTGGGATTACGGGTTGAAATGCTATCCACCCGTATACATTTTGTGTACGGATTGAAATGATAAATATCCGTAACACTTGACCATATGATAAGAAATATATACAGACATCGTTGGTCCATATATATAAATATTTTGAAATTTAATTCATTGTTTTGGAAAGAAATATATGGTCTTATTAAATGTTAATCCTTAAATTTTTTTTATATATAAAGGGTAATGATATATAGATTTAATAATATTTAATTTAGTCAAAATTTGATTTAATACATAAATTAAGATAAATATTTATGTAAGTTTTATTCCAAAAAGTATTCTGCAATTTACTAAGATTGGGAGATAAATGTGGGTTTATCTAAATGGTATTTAAATAAGGATTTATTCAATTAAATCAATTTGAAATTATTGAATGGGAAATTTAAGGGTATGATTTTGTAATTGGATTTTTATTTAAGTGATTTAATGAATATTTCACGTTTAAATAAATTAAAGAAAATATTGAGTAAAATGTAATTTAAGGTTACTTAAATGATATTGTATCTAATGAGGGATTAATTTAAGACTAGATAATAATGAGGTTAAATCGAGATCTATATGGAACTATTAAATTGAACATTTAATTAAATATTAAAGCTTTGAACTATATTGGGATTTAAATGGTTTCTTTTCTCTCTGTAGGCTATTCGTTGCCCTCAAATTAATATTAAAAGAGGAGAGAGCTTTGTAAATATTATATAAAGTCATATAGCACGTTCACATATCAGATGCAGACCTACCTTTATATTTAAGAAACTAGCATTTTCTCTATTGCCTGAAGAATGCCCTTCGCCATGTCATGTTGCTTGAATCACGCATGCATTCTTCCTTTAAAAATCGCATGTTCTCATCTCCCCTCCATCTTTTCTTATTTCTTCCAAACCTGAGCATGAGCTCTCTCTTTTCCTTGGCCTGTCTCCTCCCCATGGCTGCATGCATTAGTTGGCAAAACATTTCCTCTCTGGTTTTTAAAAGTAAGTACGCATTTTATTTGATATAAGTCTATTTTATATATTAAGAACAGTATAGATTGTGCATAAGTTTTGTTTTATATGTTTACTGCAACTGTGTGGATTTTGAATTCCCTAACAGTTGAACTTTAAAAATAATAGTATATTTCATAATAGTATATATATGATAATTGTTATATTTATAAACGCGTATATAAATATTTAACTTCTGTTCATATATAAAGGTTAGTATATATTTATACCGTATTATGTATATTATTTTAAGATTTTACGGTATATAGTTTTTGACTTTTGTTAGCATATAGTTATTGTGCGGCTTTTAGATACGTATGTTTTACTAACTAGTTGATAAGTTAAATATATATATATATATATATATATATACGCGTTTTATTTTACTATTGATAGCTTACGGTATATATGGTATAAGTTTTGCAGCCTTCTATTAATATACGTATTTTTATATATTTTATATATTTGGTTATAACAGTTTCAACTATAATAAAATATGTTATTTTATTAGCTTTCATATGTTAGATATATAAAATATAGTATTTCAATTTTCGTTACTGTTTTGGTATATATATTATATAAAATTGGTGGGTACAAGTTTGATAGGTCAATTTATAATATATATATTTTTATGATTGTTTTAGTATTTTAGAGTCTACTGTACTATATTTTATTTTATTTTCAACAATTTACATAAGTTATATTTAAAATGTGGGTATATATATAAAATTTTCTATGGTAGTTTTACAGTATAAGTTATATCAATATTTTATACTTTCAACAGTATATGCTTTCAAAAGTTTATTTCATGTCAGCCTTAAGGTTGTTTGCACGGACTGATATACGTTGGATTTTTTTTTTAAGGGATGTGTATTTTGATTTCAAGTATAGTCATATGTATAGTCATATACAAATTGGTATAGAAAATGTTATATAGTATATATATGGTTATATTAATATAGTCGGTCTGCACACCTATGTATATATATTAACCGAGGTATGCATATTTTGTTGCATATTTTATAAACTGTGTCTGCATATGTTGGCTAGTTGTATATAAGCTCACTTATCCTATTTATCTTCCTTGATCCAATTCTGATTTGAATTCGTCTATTCCTATTATCAACTTTGATCGTTGAACCGTGTCCATCTAGCTTTGTTTTGGAATTCGGATCTGGATTTCATAACTCACTTCTTTTTCTCTGGCCTCGAAAGGTGAGAAATCACTCACGATTAACGTTCTTTTATTTACTAAATTTGATTTCAATTGAGACGACAATTGAAATATGAGGCTATAGTTATTTTAATTGTTATATATGCTATTATCTATAACTATTCCCTTATGGGATATCACATCATATCCTATTGTTTGTATATTTATTTTGATGATATATGCCTGTTGCTATTATTATTTACATATCTGTTATCACTCTGCAAGTTCCCTGTTAGTATAGAAATCACTATGGGTTGAAATGATACATACCCGAACAGACTTTAGAATAGGAGAAAATCGTTATGGGTTGAAATGATAAACCAAAGCGATTTTCATTTAATTGAATTGGGATTACGGGTTGAAATGCTATCCACCCATATACATTTAATGTACGGATTGAAATGATAAATATCCGTAACACTTGACCATATGATAAGAAATATATACAGACATTGTTGGTCCATATATATAAATATTTTGAAATTTAATTCATTGTTTTGGAAAGAAATATATGGTCTTATTAAATGTTAATCCTTAAATTTTTTTATATATAAAGGGTAATGATATATAGATTTAATAATATTTAATTTAGTCAGAATTTGATTTAATACATAAATTATGATAAATATTTATGTAAGTTTTATTCCAAAAAGTATTCTGCAATTTACTAAGATTGGGAGATAAATGTGGGTTTATCTAAATGGTATTTAAATAAGGATTTATTCAATTAAATCAATTTGAAATTATTGAATGGGAAATTTAAGGGTATGATTTTGTAACTGGATTTTTATTTAAGTGCACGTTTAAATAAATTAAAGAAAATATTGAGTAAATTGTAATTTAAGGTTACTTAAATGATATTGTATCTAATGAGGGATTAATTTAAGACTAGATAATAATGAGGTTAAATCGAGATCTATATGGAACTATTAAATTGAACATTTAATTAAATATTAAAGCTTTGAACTATATTGGGATTTAAATGGTTTATTTTGAGATTCGGATATGTATTTGAAATCATTATAGTTGAATTTATTATTTAGAAACTAAATTGATTAAAAAGTTAGTTTGAAACGTTGAATACTTAAAGTTTTGAAATATATTGAATATAAAGGGTATTTTGTGATTTCAAATCCGAATTTAAGATCGATAAAATTGAAGTGGTTATTTTAGAAATTGAGTTGAATTTAAATTAATAAATTGAGATTGAAATAGATTTAAATGGGATGGTCGGGTTGATGTTAAACGATTTGTTAAGTTGAGGGAATTGAAATTACTTTACTGTACAAATTATTTAATACATAAAAATACTATTTGGGAAGTATAGAGATATTTGAAGTGAAAATGATATTTGGTTTTGAAGTACAAATTAAGTTGAAAAGACTACAGTGTTATAGTGTATATTTCTATCTTTTAGATAGTTCCATGGACCCTTAGAGGATGGTTATCCCAAACATCCTCTAAGTTAATTATATTTCAGTTGATATTTCACTTGAGTTAGATTTATAGATATAAGAATGTTAATCCCGACTCGAGTGTTTTGTGTTTTGCTTTACGCTCGGGTCAGACTGAGAGATACAGCATTTGAGACTCACCTTGGAAGTTGGAGCTTTGCTTGAAGATCTAGCTATCTATCCCTTCAGTCATCCAGTTGATTGGTTCAGAGAAGCCATCTGTTGCATTGGAGACTTCATGGCATTTGAACAATTCGATTGTATTTTATCTCTAACTCTGAGGTATATAGTAGCTTCATGAACTACTATTCTTTATCTATTCCTGTCACGACCCGAAATCGATGTCCGATAAATAACATCAAATTCGTATCGTGGGAGCTTGCAACACCATTAAATGATAAATACACAGCGGAAAAAAAGATGATATCACTGATATAACATGAATGCAATATCTGATACATCAATATAATACAATGATAATCATCAACATCAGAGAATATACAACATAGAATACAGCGGAATATAACACGAAATGAGATAAGTCTTCACAGATCCATTACTGCAACTCTGATCCAAAAGCTCCAAAAACAGAGCTCCAAAAACTCCTAGCTCGATCCACCATCAAGATTGCACCATTACAAGCAAGTCCGGTGTGATCCAGAGACTGAACTAGCTCCAGATAATCTACTGAACCTAACTATCTAAAAAATAAACTCTAGACTGCCCGTGTGGAAAATTGTGGGCACCCAGAGTTTAGGAAAGGAACAATAAACTTCAGGTCAGTCGTGGGACTGGTATGAACAAACAAAAACATTTGGTCTTTTAAAAACAATCGAAGATTTAAATTTCTAAATCGCAATGCTTTTGGAAAATGAAACTACCATAAGACCTCCTGCCACACACACAATGCAAACGCAGAATTGGAGGAGATTTCTTCTTATGATAGTCAAACATGCTTGATACGCAAATTTCTTTGATATTATTATTATAAGTGCACAGTGCAAAAAACATTTCGAAAGTAGAATATAAATCTTAGCCAGCATAGACATTTCGAACTATGCCTACTATAGCTACCATGTTCAATAGCGGGTTACCGCCACATTCCATGGTAGGTTATACAACTAAAACCGTACAAGGCGCGTATTTTTTCTTTGGATTTTTCCAACAAATGGTCAGACCAAGGAACTTCCTATTGCCACATGGGAACGCCTCTGGCGGGACGCACCGAGAACCAAACCATTCTCTGCCAAACAAGGCCGGGAACCCCTTTTCCCAAGGGATATTATAAACCCTCAGATATGCCACCCCCGGTCCTTTGGGACCTTTAAACGAGGTACCTCTAATCCAACATCACACATAAATAAATATAGTGTGTCCACATGAGTAAGTATCTGGGCTCCATACCATGATACTACCCTTTTCCAAAAGGAATGGTCATACCCTAGGGGAGCTACCCCTGAAACCTTGTCGCACGATTCCTGTTTCGACCATTGCCGATTTGTGAGGCTCGACGAAGTCTCGTCCACAAAGCTACGCTTTGGTACAAAGCCATGCTTTGGGTCAACAAATGATCAAAGTAATGATCACAAAGATAAATGATCAAACAAATGATCCTATCACAAATGATCAAACAATGATCATTACACAGCAACACTTAGCATGTCACATTACCAAATTGGGAATATATCGCTGATAACCTTCAACTACATAACCTCTGAGCTCGTACGTCTCAGAGAAGGGTGTAAAGAAGAAATTCCCAAAGCAATACATTTAAAAATGGTTTAACCCATATATAACTGGTATAATATCTTTAAATCCTTAGTTTCAAATCATAGGATTTAGTTTCAAATTTTGAATTTAAATTTAAATCACATTATTTTAAACTTCGTACTTTATCAAGTTATTAAAAATAAATTTCGTCTTTGAAATTCCATTTCAATAAAAAAAACTTTCCACTTTAAACCGATTCCATTTCAACCCATTTGAATTTAAAAATTCAAATTCAAAACTATTTTCAAAAATCTGTGACTTAATCGATTTCCTCGTGAAATCCATATTTGTGTGTGTATGGTGTGGTCCAGGGTTTAACACAATAGTGCAACATTATTTCAATCATCACAGATCAAATACAACAATATATTCGATAAGCGATATGAATTATAACGCTTATCTTTCATACACGGATTCACAGATATATATATATATATATATATATCACAGATAATAAACTATATCACAGATCACAACACAAATCAGAATATAACACAAAGCATCACTTATCAGGGATATCAAACAATTCAACATCCAATATATCCAAATATCCATAAATAGGGTCAATTTAATTATCTGATTAATTTAAATCAGGTGGGCCATAAATCATGGTTAATTAACTTTAATTGATTTCAAAATCATTTGATTAATTATCCTTTAATCGTTTATTAATTAATCAATTTTAAATTATTTAACCACATATTGTACAAGTATCTGATTATTTAATTAATTAAGTGTTAACTGTTACTTAATTAATCCTAAATTGCTTAATTTCTTCTCCCTTAATTAATTAATCTTAAACCTCAATAAATGAATTTAAACCTTCAATTTCTTATTTAATTGATCCAAACATTAATTAATTAAATAAGTTAATTATCCATTTTAAATTATCTTAAAAATTTAATGAATCCAAATCATTAAATTCTATTTATCTTTAAGTTAAAACATTTCTTACTTAATCAAAGTATTTAAAACAATTTTCTTTCATATTTACTTTAACACTTCATTTTAAATTTTAGATTTAAAATAAACTAATTTTAACAAGATTTAAACAGTTTCAAAACCCTTTTTATTTTACAAGTTAAAGCATTATTTATTTTACACTACAAGTCAAGAGAATTTAGAGCCCAATTTCATTTAAATTCAAATCAATTTACAAATTTATTTTATCATTTATATTATTTAAAACATTTAAATTTGAAGCTTATTTAGGTCCAAACCAAATTCTCATTTAAACTTGAATTTATAATTAAACTTTGACTTGAACTCAGTTTAAAACCCCGATTGATAAATTTAAAATTCTGTTTGCAAATTCAGAAGCCAGGTTTAAATTCAAAAACCTGTAATACTCTTAACTTTAGCAAATTTAGTTCTTCCCAATCCCCCTTCTCCTCCTCACTCAAAATTCACTCTGCCCAGCAACTTCCGCGTGCACGTCGTGCACGTGCACGCCGTCACCATCAGCCATCTCATCGCCGCGACAGTGCCATCGAGTCGCGCCTCATCCACTGATCCAAATCGCCTCCTCCCCGCTGACCCAAACCACCCCAGACCAAAAATCGCTCCACGCTCGAACCATCAGGGAACCCCGGTCCCAGAACTCGTTGAACTGCTCCCCACTGATGCCGTTTGGCCCACCGAAACCTTCTTCATCAGGAAGCACACTCATCATACTATCTCTTCACCAAAACTCGAAAGTTTCGGTCGCGCCTTCTCTCGTCAATTCGATCGCGTCCATCGACCTTTCAATGCCGCACTTAAACCCTAAAACCATCTCGCCCAAACAATCAAAGGTCAAATCGCAAATTCCGCCACGGTAGACCTCTTCCCTAGGTCCCCCTACTCCCTCTAGCCAAAGCCACGTCTCCTCTCGTCGACCAAGTCGACAGAAATTTATTTTTGAATGAAAATCACTATTTTTCGATTTCTCTTGATTTAGGTCACGAAAAATTTCCCATTTTTGTTTTAAAATTCCTATTTCGAATGTAGTTTCAGATTATGTAATTGAATCAACACTTTATCACATTCGAATTTTAACATATAATACATGTTGCTTGTAGAACAATATTCTCAGTGGTGATACTTCACTAACAGGTTTAAAACAAATTCTAAAAGCTCGTTTTACATTTAATCGGTCTATTTTGTTTTCAAATGTAAGCCCATAATTGATTGGAAGAAGATGTTTTTGTATTTTGATTAACTCTTTAACTCTGTAACTACAACAGGGAAGCACAGTGTATTCAAAAGTAACAGAATACTCCTATGTCTAAATACAACTATACCAACAAAATACATCAGCACCATGTCAACACAGATTTTGACCATGCTTAAGTCTAAAAGAAAATGGGTTTACTCACTGTAAATTTTGGAAATCACAATTACACAGCAAGGTTTTATTCCTAACTATTTTTAATTTAAACTACACTAAAAAACAAAGATATTCCTAGTTTACAATTATATATGGACTAGATTATGAGATATTGATTTTTGAAATGGGAATGAAAAGGAAGTCTACTGTAACAAAGCATGAATATCATTTCAAATATTAACAAATGAAGTGTTTCTCACTTGTGTTTGATTTTTGAAATGACGTTATACTCCTATAAACATCTTTCATTCAGTGATTACCATCTAGAATTGTTTGGGTGTAATGATCTTGAATTCAAACAGGTTTTAAGATCTGGAATGTATGAACAAAAGCAAGCTTTGTTCTGTTTCCAGTCATGCAGGCATACGTATATTACAGGTAAACATATTCAAATATTTTTCCATAACAACACTCAACATCGATCATAACTATTGAGCTACAGATATCAAGAAAAATTGGTTCAAAGATAAGTTTGCTCACTTGTGAGATTGAAGAACAGAGGCTATGTTGCTTGGAAACTGCAGAGTTGATTTCTTTTCAATTCTTCTTGCTTTTGATGTTGTTTAAGTTTGAAAAAGAAGAAGAAGAAAAAAAAAACTTGCCACAAATCTCTGGTTTGTATTGTTGAAAAATGCCTCAGTTTGTATGAAAAAGAAAAGAAAAGAAAAACCTGCTATGATGAACAAATGAAACGAGCAGATGTGTATATATAAAAGGAAGAGGGTTTACAGGGGGTATGATCTGGTTTGGAATTTGCAGGCACAATATCTTTTTATTTTATTTTATATTGATCAGAGATTGCTTAGGTAAAGGAGGCTGAATTTGATTTATACAATTCAAATTTGACTTTTGTTTTGCTTTGCATTAAATGAGTAAGTACTTATTGTCCCTACTTAGATTATTTATGCATAGATAATAATTACTTTAGCTTGCATTTGTTTATTTCAGCCTGCATATTATATTTTGTTATCTACATGCTTTGAGTACTTTGCTTTGCATTTCTATCTATCTACATAAATTTTCTATACTTTGTTTTAACCTTACATTCTAACTTTTACAGGCAACATGTTACTTGCCTTGCTTGTTTTCAGTTTTTTTTTTTAAAAAAAGAAATGCTAACTATATTTTCTTGTTTATGTTTGCTATGTTTTATACACTTTCATATTAATATTTGCCTAGCTTGCTTGTACTTTATGTACAAATACATATACTGTTTTAATATTTGTTATAAATTTTTAACTTTAGTTTCATTCATATGCAATACCTTTGCTTGTTTTCTTACTTGAGTATATTTATTTCCTTTGCTTTACTTACTTGTTTTTATTTAGTGGATGCAACTTTATTTTTTTTGTTTTGTTACTTTGTATTGCAAATAAATTTCTATTTTAATTATGTTGTTTGAATTTATACTCCATGTATATAAATATAAAGCTATTATACTTATTGTTATAAAAATAACTCCTTGTTGATTTAAAATAATTTACAAAAGAAACCATTTTCTTATTAATAAATAACACAAACCATTTAAATTTGGAAAACTCCAATCGATTATCATTTAATTTCACAATATTAAATCAAAAATTAATTTAATTATCAATTTAAAATAAATTAAAACTCGGGATCGTTACAGACTTCCTCCCCCCTAAAAAGAATTTCGTCCTCGAAATTCGCCAAAGAGAGATAACGAAGATAGACGAAAGATAGAAGAACAATTCTCCATGTCAAACTAGATATCTATTCTGCATTTGGCTTACCAAATCAGAATATCAACAATAGATACAAGAAGTTACAATAGAATTCCAAATTCGGTTTTAAACGATGTCGTTTTATTGATACAATTGAAATTTAGCTTCATATTCTATTAATCAATTTAACTCAAATTAAAATTTCCAATTTATTTAAATTTTCCATTCTCAAATTTCAAATTCATATTCATTAAGGTTTAAATCGAAAAGCCGATAAGAAACCGATGAAGATACGAAGAAAAAAAATTTCTTACAATGATACATAGGGCCACCATCACAGCGAAACTTCTTTGTGGAGCTGTCTCGAAGCAAACAAAAGAAATTGGGAAGACGAATCAAAGGAAATCGATAGAAAAAATTGTTTCCACTGTTGTCACAGGGTATCGACCATTTATAGTCGTATTTCCCCGTCCCCTATCTTATCCTCTTCTTGCACTCATACTTACTATCAGTGGATAGTAAGAGAATTTACTGAGGCATTCAAATGGATATCTTAGGGATATACTCATTCTAGGGTATACTTCACCCTATCTCTAATGAGCCATCTAAGGTGTTACACTCCGTAGCTAAAGTTCTTACTCAACCTTTAGCTCTGATACCAATCTGCCACGACCCGAAATCGATGTCCGATAAACAACATCAAATTCGTATCGCGGGAGCTTGCAACACCATTAAATGATAAATACACAGCGGAAAAAAAAGATGATATCACTGATATAACATGAATACAATATCTGATACATCAATATGATACAATGATAATCATCAACATCAGAGAATATACAACATAGAATACAGCGGAATATAAAACGAAATGAGATAAGTCTTCACAGATCCAATACTACAACTCTGATCCAAAAGCTCCAAAAACAGAGCTCCAAGAACTCCTAGCTCGATCCACCATCAAGATTGCACCATGAAAAGCAAGTCCGGTGTGATCCAGAGACTGAACTAGCTCCAGATAATCTACTGAACCTAACTATCTGAAAAATAAACTCTAGACTGCCCGTGTGGAAAATTGTGGGCACCCAGAGTTTAGGAAAGGAACAATAAACTCCAGGTCAGTCGTGGGACTGGTATGAGCAAACAAAAACATTTGGTCTTTTAAAAACAATCAAAGATTTAAATTTCTAAATCGCAATGCTTTTGGAAAATGAAACTACCATAAGACCTCCCGCCACACACACAATGCAAACGCAGAATTGGAGGAGATTTCTTCTTATGATAGTCAAACATGCTTGATACGCAAATTTCTTTGATATTATTATTATAAGTGCACAGTGCAAAAAACATTTCGAAAGTAGAATATAAATCTTAGCCAGCATAGACATTTCAGACTATGCCTACTATAGCTACCATGCTCAATAGCGGGTTACCGCCACATTCCATGGCAGGTTATACAACTAAAACCGTACAAGGCGCGTATTGTTTCTTTGGATTTTTCCAACAAATGGTCAGGCCAAGGAACTTCCTATTGCCACATGGGAACGCCTCTGGCGGGACGCCCCGAGAACCAAACCATTCTCTGCCAAACAAGGCCGGGAACCCCTTTTCCCAAGGGATATTATAAACCCTCAGATATGCCACCCCCGGTCCTTTGGGACTTTTAAACGAGGTACCTCTAATCCAACATCACACATAAATAAATATAGTGTGTCCACATGAGTAAGTATCTGGGCTCCATACCATGATACTACCTTTTTCCAGAAGGAATGGTCATACCCTAGGGGAGCTAGCCCTGAAACCTTGCCGCACGATTCCTGTTTCGACCATTACCGATTTGTGGGGCTCGACGAAGTCTCGTCCACAAAGCTACGCTTTGGTACAAAGCCATGCTTTGGGTCAACAAATGATCAAAGTAATGATCACAAAGATAAATGATCAAACAAATGATCCTATCACAAATGATCAAACAATGATCATTACACAGCAACACTTAGCATGTCACATTACCAAATCGGGAATATATCGCTGATAACCTTCAACTACATAACCTCTGAGCTCGTACGTCTCAGAGAAGGGTGTAAAGCTAAGAGAATAAATTCTCCGCCACCAACAGAAATGCATTTGAAAGAAATCTGCTTTATATCTCAAAATGTAATGTCAGACACACAATCCATACAAGTCTGTTCCGGGTTCGAACAGAACCGAAGGCACTTCCAAAGAAGTCCTTGCAATCCGGATAATCCCTAATCACGTCCGGATTTCCCATCACATATGGAGTCTCTATAACGGGGACCAGTCGATGCAAAGACATTCGACGAGAAACCCTTTCGTTTTCAAAAGTATCCGGTCTTCACCACCGGTCTTCAAATGCTATCCATAACGACGTATCACATATTCGGAATGGGATATATGACACAAAGGTCCTCTCCTGGCTAAACCGAATAGTGAGCGTAATATTTAAAAACATATGGATATGGGATTTCAATTAAGTCACAGCTTAAAACCCAAAATTATCTTTCGAATGGTTTAAACAAATTACCATTTTAAATCTTTTAAACAAAAAGATTTATTTCACAAAATTCATCCAATTTCACAAAGATTCATTCCCGGATTTCAAAACAATTCTATTTCAGTTGGATTAACTCGTTTAAATTTTTAAATCAAAGATTTAACTCGCAGCTTTCAAATCGTTTCCAAATATTCCTCTATAACTTGGAAATTCAGTTCAAACTATAAATCATTTTTAACACAAATTGGAAGTTCATCTCTTACGTGAAAGCTTTTATTATTTGAAACAAATAGTTTTCGTTTTCAGAAAAATCCAATTTTATTTGTTCGAGTTAAAGCCCTTAAATTTAAATTCAAATTCCCAAAGTCAATACATTTAAAAATGGTTTAACCCATATATAACTGGTATAATATCTTTAAATCCTTAGTTTCAAATCATAGGATTTAGTTTCAAATTTTGAATTTAAATTTAAATCACATTATTTTAAACTTCATACTTTATCAAGTTATTAAATAAATTTCATCTTTGAAATTCCATTTCAATAAAAAAACTTTCCACTTTAAACCGATTCCATTTCAACCAATTTGAATTTAAAAATTCAAATTCAAAACTATTTTCAAAAATCTGTGACTTAATCGATTTGCTCGTGAAATCCATATTTGTGTGTGTATGGTGTGGTCCAGGGGTTTAACACAATAGTGCAACATTATTTCAATCATCACAGATCAAATACAACAATATATTCGATAAGCGATATGAATTATAACGCTTATCTTTCATACACGGATTCACAGATATATATATATATATATATATATATATATCACAGATAATAAACTATATCACAGATCACAACACAAATCAGAATATAACACAAAGCATCACTTATCAGGGATATCAAACAATTCAACATCCAATATATCCAAATATCCATAAATAGGGTCAATTTAATTATCTGATTAATTTAAATCAGGTGGGTAATAAATCATGGTTAATTAACTTTAATTGATTTCAAAATCATTTGATTAATTATCCTTTAATCGTTTATTAATTAATCAATTTTAAATTATTTAACCACATATTGTACAAGTATCTGATTATTTAATTAATTAAGTGTTAACTGTTACTTAATTAATCCTAAATTGCTTAATTTCTTCTCCCTTAATTAATTAATCTTAAACCTCAATAAATGAATTTAAACCTTCAATTTCTTATTTAATTGATCCAAACATTAATTAATTAAATAAGTTAATTATCCATTTTAAATTATCTTAAAAATTTAATGAATCCAAATCATTAAATTCTATTTATCTTTAAGTCAAAACATTTCTTACTTAATCAAAGTATTTAAAACAATTTTCTTTCATATTTACTTTAACACTTCATTTTAAATTTTAGATTTAAAATAAATTAATTTTAACAAGATTTAAACAGTTTCAAAACCCATTTTATTTTACAAGTTAAAGCATTATTTATTTTACGCTAAAAGTCAAGAGAATTTAGAGCCCAATTTCATTTAAATTCAAATCAATTTACAAATTTATTTTATCATTTAAATTATTTAAAACATTTAAATTTGAAGCTTTATTTAGGTCCAAACCAAATTCTCATTTAAACTTGAATTTATAATTAAACTTTGACTTGAACTCGGTTTAAAACCCCGATTGATAAATTTAAAATTCTGTTTGCAAATTCAGAAGCCAGGCTCAAATTCAAAAACCTGTAATACTCTTAACTTTAGCAAATTTAGTTCTTCCCAATCCCCCTTCTCCTCCTCACTCAAAATTCACTCTTCCCAGCAACTTCCACGTGCACGCCGTCACCATCAGCCATCTCATCACCGCGACAGTGCCATCGAGTCGCGCCTCATCCACTGATCCAAATCGCCTCCTCCCCGCTGACCCAAACCACCCCAGACCAAAAATCGCTCCATGCTCGAACCATCAGGGAACCCCGGTCCCAGAACTCGTCGAACTGCTCCCCACTGATTCCGTTTGGCCCACCGAAACCTTCTTCATCAGGAAGCGCACTCATCATACTATCTCTTCACCAAAACTCGAAAGTTTCGGTCGCGCCTTCTCTCGTCAGTTCGGTCGAGTCCATCGACCTTTCAATGCCGCACTTAAACCCTAAAACCATCTCGCCCAAACAATCAAAGGTCAAATCGCAAATTCCGCCATGGTAGACCTCTTCCCTAGGTCCCCCTACTCCCTCCAGCCAAAGCCACGTCACCTCTCGTCGACCAAGTCGACAGAAATTTATTTTTGAATGAAAATCACTATTTTTCGATTTATCTTGGTTTAGGTCACGAAAAATTTCCCATTTTTGTTTTAAAATTCCTGTTTTCGAATGTAGTTTCAGATTATGTAATTGAATCAACACTTTATCACATTCGAATTTTAACATATAATTCATGTTGCCTGTAGAACAATATTCTCAGTGGTGATACTTCACTAACAGGTTTAAAACAAATTCTAAAACCTCGTTTTACATTTAATCAAAGATATTCCTAGTTTACAATTATATATGGACTAGATTATGAGATATTGATTTTTGAAATGGGAATGAAAAGGAAGTCTACTGTAACAAAGCATGAATATCATTTCAAATATTAACAAATGAAGTGTTTCTCACTTGTGTTTGATTTTTGAAATGACGTTATACTCCTATAAACATCTTTCATTCAGTGATTACCATCTAGAATTGTTTGGGTATAATGATCTTGAATTCAAACAGGTTTTAAGATCTGGAATGTATGAACAAAAGCAAGCTTTGTTCTGTTTCCAGTCATGCAGGCATACATATATTACAGGTAAACATATTCAAATATTTTTCCACAACAACACTCAACATCGATCATAACTATTGAGCTACAGATATCAAGAAAAATTGGTTCAAAGATAAGTTTGCTCACTTGTGAGATTGAAGAACAGAGGCTATGTTGCTTGGAAACTGCAGAGTTGATTTCTTTTCAATTCTTCTTGCTTTTGATGTTGTTTAAGTTTGAAAAAGAAGAAGAAGGAAAAAAAAACTTGCCACAAATCTCTGGTTTGTATTGTTGAAAAATGCCTCAGTTTGTATGAAAAAAGAAAAGAAAAGAAAAACCTGCTATGATGCACAAATGAAACGAGCAGATGTGTATATATAAAAGGAAGAGGGTTTACAGGGGTATGATCTGGTTTGGAATTTGCAGGCACAATATCTCTTTATTTTATTTTATATTGATCAGAGATTGCTTAGGTAAAGGAGGCTGAATTTGATTTATACAATTCAAATTTGACTTTTGTTTTGCTTTGCATTAAATGAGTAAGTACTTATTGTCCCTACTTAGATTATTTATGCATAGATAATAATTACTTTAGCTTGCATTTGTTTATTTCAGCCTGTATATTATATTTTGTTATCTACATGCTTTGAGTACTTTGCTTTGCATTTCTATCTATCTACATAAATTTTCTATACTTTGTTTTAACCTTACATTCTAACTTTTACAGGCAACATGTTACTTGCCTTGCTTGTTTTCAGTTTTTTTTAAAAAAAAAAAAGAAATGCTAACTATATTTTCTTGTTCAGGTTTGCTATGCTTTATACACTTTCATATTAATATTTGCCTAGCTTGCTTGTACTTTATGTACAAATACATATACTGTTTTAATATTTGTTATAAATTTTTAACTTTAGTTTCATTCTTATGCAATACCTTTGCTTGTTTTCTTACTTGAGTATATTTATTTCCTTTGCTTTACTTACTTGTTTTTATTTGGTGGCTGCAACTTTATTTTTTTTTGTTTTGTTACTTTGTATTGCAAATAAATTTCTATTTTGATTATGTTGTTTGAATTTATACTCCATGTATATAAATATAAAGCTATTATACTTATTGTTATAAAAATAACTCCTTGTTGATTTAAAATAATTTACAAAAGAAACCATTTTCTTATTAATAAATAACACAAACCATTTAAATTTGGAAAACTCCAATCGATTATCATTTAATTTCACAATATTAAATCAAAAATTAATTTAATTATCAATTTAAAATAAATTAAAAATCGTGATCGTTACAATTCCGCTGCATTGTATTACTCTGTGTAAGTGATCTATGATTGATTTATTTACTGTATATTTTAAGTTTTGCCAAATTTTATTAACAATTCGGTATTTTGAATTATTCAAGTCGGACATGTACGGTTTTACTGTCGATTTGAATGGTCCAAAATAGCGGGCTGTTACATAAATAAGATAGCACTAAAAATTATTTTTCCGTAAATGTTAATTAATGATTAAGTAACAAAATAAATAAATCAAACATAATAAATATCCTTTTCAAAATACAACAATTGGTCGATCGCTGTGTAGGGTCGGTCGACCGCCAATGTACGAGCGGTCGTTCGGTTATCGTTAGTGAGGCTAGAGTTTTCACAACGAAGGATGGTTCAGATTATATTATTATAGACTGACTTAAATCAGACGGTTCTGTACCTTTCTAGCCACCATAAATAAGAATTCGGCCCGGCCCCGTTTTATTCATAAATTATCCTAGAGACTAAAAAAAGCTTTACCAGTCTCTCTTTTCAAATACCGAGAAATTTCTTCAGAGTTTCAGTTAAAAACTTTTAGGTGTTTATTATTCAATTCCATCCTCCTTTAGTTCCTAAATTTCTTGATCTAATTCATATACAATTCTCTTATTGTATTTTTTAAAAGGAAAGATTTGTAAAAGACTAAAGCAGAGCATAAACTAATCCAAAACAAAGAGCTATGAAATTTTTGCGAGTGTAAATCTTAGTCTTTCTTATTTTAGTAGATGTGTATTATAATTTGGATTTGATATATATCTTATGCAAGTTTGTTTATGAAAATATCAAGTTAAAACCCAAAAATTTCTCCAAGTGAAATGTCAATTCTTATGTAACGATCTCAATTATTCTATTATTAAGCTAGTGGAATTGTATAGGTATTATAGTTTTATTGTTTTACATTCTATTCCCCTTCTCATCATTTTTCTTTGGATCCGATCGAGGGTTTATGAAAAGAAATAAGTTAAGAAATGGTGTGTAAGATACGAATTCTCTTTATTGGTAGTTTTCATTGTATATTTCCATAATTCAGATGAAAACTCTTATTTTCATGCATATGCAGAAGTTAATGCAACATAAAAAGATTTAAATTGTAAATTATATTAGTTTTGATTCTACTATTTTAGTATAAAATAAGCTTATTATACATTCTATTTTTATACAAGTATTTTTTTCAAATGAGAATGTTGGATATGTGGTATGTTTGTTAATGCAGAATTGGACTTGTATAAATTTAAATTTTTGACATTTAAACTATTAGCATAGAGTGTAATCTCGTACACTTAGAAATATTTAGGCATGTAAATATTATATATATATATATAAAGTATAATTAATAGCCTGGTAAATAGGTTATTAATTAGTATTAGGTCAGTTTAGAAAAGAAATGAAATAACTATCGATAACAATATTACGCAATGCGGTGAGGTATATGGTAGTATGTTAGGTGATTGAAAATTATGACCAAGTTATAGAGATGCAAGGTCAGTCAAAAGCACATAAAGTCTGCCCAACTAGCTATAAGCCTATGCAGTCAATTCCTCGATATTTCCTCGATATATATCCCCGATATATCCCGTAGCGGACTTTTGGCGAACAATATTCCTATAAAGCGGCCCAATATAGCGGATCCGCTATAATCCCCGATATTGCGGCAATAATCCGTATATCCCCGATTTTGTTACCCCGCTATATCCCCCTTTCCCATAAATAAATATTTTGCTTGATGTCTTATTTTTAAGTTTTATGGTAACTTCGAAGCTGATGTAACAATGATATACGTTGTTGGTTATTCTAACTAGCTCTAACTTTTTAAGTGTCAAGTTTGTTTATCTTTACTTTATTACAACTTGTTTTGCTTGGTGGGAAATAATAAGTAATATTCATTTCTTTTTTTAATGTAGAATGTTCATCATTCATCTTTTTAAAGCCGTCCGCTATATCCTGCTATATCCCCGATATATCTTCGCTACAACTTTTCACGCCTCAAATGCAATGGAACGACAGGGTGCTTTAACTGCAAGCTATCAGCAGTGTGACTTTGGGGCAGATGTGAGACGTCACCTATAATAAGTACCCATGGAGGACACGAGGTTGGTCCAAAATTCTGTAGGGTAAACTCGTCCAGCTAATGTGGATACAAATACCTACGAATAGTTGAACTAATATGAGATGTTAAAATGTAGTTAACGAATCATAATACGTAGGACCTACTTTCAATGTTGAAGGTGGTAAGTAGTTGATTGAGGGCCATCATCCTCCCTCTTTAGAAAGTATTAAATGGTCAAGGCTAGAAGATAGGCACGGTAGTGGATATCTTGGAAAGGGTCTGCTTCGGTTTTAAGGTATAAGCAGTTATTATACAGACCGCCATTTCCATAAAGAAGTATTAAAAAGCCAAATGAGATTTTAAGGGATGTCAGCTAGATAGTATCGGAAAGGAGTCTGCCTTGGGATAGGTAGTAAATGACAAGGATAGGTAGTAAATGGCAAGGACCTGTCTAAAATGAGTATTATATGGTCAGAGTCTATCTCGTTTCCATTGAAAATGTATTTTGTGACTTGGGTACTATCTTTTACATTGCTAGAAGATTATTAGCGATAGATGCATAGTACTGGGAATGTTCTTTGACCTACAATTACAGATGAGTTAGTGAGTTGGAATGGAAAAGGGTATATGTTATATAGTTGGATTTACAGTTGTAGAAATTTACATAGAATGTGGCTAGGATACATAAGACGTAACCTTATTTAAATTAGACTGCCCAAGTACTATCAAAGAAAGTCTCGAGATTTTACTCATCACACATTGTTGTTCTGACACCCTCCTTATTACAACATAGGTTAAAGGAGATGATGCAGATTCCGAAGATGGTAGCATAGACGGAAACTTGTGGCAGTTATTTATCTATCTACTTATGTTGTTTTTATATTTTTGATATACCCATTTGGACACGATGATGTATTTTGAGATATTATACTACAGATATTGACATTATTTTGTGGTACTGTGTTATATTTTTTGACACTATAATTTCTGAATAAATGGGTACTGTTTCTGATGTTATATTTTTTATTTTGCCGTGAGACTATGAATGTGTAGATAGATAGCTATGTGTGTTGTTCTTTGCATCAATTTTACCAACCTATAGCTGGTTTTGGAATGGATCTATTATTTGATGGGCCTTTTCTGGATCAAAAATTAGGCCCATTTTGAGGCGAGCCGTAACATTTGGTATCAGAGCTTAGGTTACCCGATCATAAACGATGTATACATATGTGTGTCGTACTTGTTATTTTTGAAGTATTTTGCAAGAACCCAATGTGTCTATACACACACACACACACACAAAACAACAACAACAACAACAACAGAGCCATTATTCCCAAATAAGTTGAGGTTGGCTAGAGATGGAACCCGAAACTAAATGACAAAAGTAATTTAAAGGTTATAACAATAACAATAGCAATAATAAAATTAAGTCAAATAGGTAAATTGGTAATAATAGTAACTAAGTAAAATATAGATAGAAATACAAATGTATGTAAAAGAAATACAATATAATAATAAAAAAATTAAAAAAAGGATGATAATAGTACAAATAGTAATAATGGTGCTGATAGTAACATTGATCCAAGACCAAACGCTACGTCTTAGGCTCTTTTTGACTAATCCTATGATCTAAAACGTATAAGACTCATAGCTCATGGTTCTGGTACGTGGATCGCTAACTTCCACACGCTCCTATCTGTTACCAGCTCTTCGGTTAAATTCCAACCCTTCAAGTCCCTTTTAACAACTTCCTCCCATGTCAACTTTGGTCGACCTCTACCTCTCTTTGAGCAAACGACACGGCCTATAATTCCAATGCGTACCGGTGCCTCGGGCGGCCTTTGTCGAAGATGCCCAAACCATCTTAAGCGATGTTGAATTAGTTTCTCCTCAATTGGTTCTACTCCAAGTTGTTCATGTATATCATCATTTCTAATTCGGTCTCTTCTTGTATGACCGCAACTCCATCGCAGCATACTCATCTCTGCTACACTTAGCTTCTGGGCGTGTTGGTTTTTAGTAAGCCAACATTCTACACCGTACAACATCTCATGCCTAATTGCCATTCTACAGAACTTTCCTTTAAGCTTCTGTGGGACTTTCTATCACAGAGAATGCCAGATGCTTGTCGCCACTTCACCCAACCCGCTCGAATTTGAAAAATAACATCTTCATCAATCTCACCATTACACTGCAACATTAATCTTAGATATCGAAAGGATTCCTTTTTAGGAACTATTTGTCATGCCATAATAACATCTGATCCTCTGACTGACACCATTGAACTCGCACTTCATATACTCTGTTTTAGTTCTACTAAGCCTAAATCCCTTAGATTCTGAAGTCCGTCTCCATAACTCGAATTGTCTATCAACCACAATCCTACTATCATCAATTAGCACAACATCATCAGCAAATAGCATACACCAAGGAATCTTCCCTTTTATACTCTTTGTAACCTAATCCATCACTAGGGAAAAATTGTATGGGCTCAAAGGTGACCCTTGATGTAATCCTTTGTTAGTGGGAAAGTCACTGATTACACCATCGCATGCTCTGACACTAGTCACAACATCATCGTACATATCCTTGATAAGGGTAATGTACTTTGTTGGGGCTCTCTTCTTTTCCAGAGCCCACCACATCATCTTTCGTGGTACTTTGTCGTAAGCTTTTTCCAAATCGATAAATAAATCCTTTTTTTGCTCCTTAAACCTCTCTATAAGTTGCCTTATCAAGAAAATAGCCTCCGTGGTCGACCTCTCAGGTATGAAACCAAATTGGTTTTTTGAAATGCTTGTCATTCTTCTTAATCGTTATTCGATGACTCCCTCCCATAACTTCATCATATGACTTATAAGCTTAATTTCTCTGTAGTTTGTGCAACTTTGTATATCTCCTTTATTCTTAAAAATTGGAACTAATATGCTTCTCCTCCACTCATCTGGCATCTTGTTTGATTCGAAAATACTATCGAACAACTTAGTTAGCCAGGCTATCCTTGCATCTCCAAGGTATGTCCACACCTCAATGGGGATGCCATCAGGCCCCAATGCCTTACCTACTTTCATCTGTTTTAGCGCATCCTTTACCTTGGATTCTTGAATTCTCCGAACAAAATGCCTACTGTTGCCATCAAAAGAGTCGTCTATCTCGATCAAAATGCTATCACCTTGTTCATTAAATAGGTTGTCGAAGCAATCTCTCCATCTATTTTTTTTGTCTCATCGTCCTTCACCAAAAGTCTATTATTATCATCTTTTATGCATTTAACTTGATTGAAGTCTCTTGTCTTCCTCTCATGGAACTTAGCTATCCTGTAGACGTCTTTTTCACCCTCCTTCGTACTTAGCTTATGATATAGGTCTTCATACGCCCGACCCCTTGCTTCACTCACCGCTCTCTTTATGTACTTCTTTACAACTTTGTACCTTTGCATGTTGTGCTCACTCATGTGAATATGCAAGCACTTATAGCATTCCTTCTTCTCTTTGATAGCCTTTTGTACATCACTGTTCCACCACCACGAATCTTTAGGTTCACGTTTATTTCATTTTGTTACCCCAAACACCTTGGTAGCCACTTTTCAAATGCGCGTTGTCATCTCATCCCACATGTGATTTGCTTCTCCTTTCAAATTCTATGCCTCTTCTCCCATCACCCTATCCTTAAACACCCGTGAAGCGTCTCCTTTGAGCTTCCATCATTTCGTCCAACTAATCTTGGCTCCTTTGTCCCGTAGAACACACGTTCGAAGACGAAATTCGAATGTCAAAAGCCGATGTTGTGAGACAACACATTCTTCAAGTATGACTTTGCAATCTACACAAGCTCGTTTGTCATCTCTTCTAGGAAGGACAAAATCAATCTAGCTACAGTGTTGACCACTACAAAAAATAACTAATGTGATTGTCACTTTCTAAAGAAGGTATTAGCTATCATGAGGTCATAAGCAATAGTGAAACTCAGTATTTCTTCTCCTTCTTGGTTCCTATCGCCATATCAAAACCATGATACACTCTTTCAAACCCACCACTAGCCGTACCAACATGCCCGTTGAAATCTCCTCCTATGAAAATTTTTCGCTACTAGGCACATCTCTAACCATAACTTCTAACTCTTCCCAGAAATTTCTCTTGAGGACTTCACTTAGACCTACTTGTGGGGCATAGGCACTAATGACATTCAAGAATCATATCGCTCACTACCAGCTTTACTAGGACGATCTTGTCCCTTGTCTCTTAACGTCGACAACTCTGTTTCTAAGGTTCTTGTCAATTAGGATGCCTACCCCGTTCTTGTTACACCCTTTTTCCATGTACCATAATTTGAAGCCTGTATTCTCCACCTCCTTCGCCTTCTCGCCCGTCCATTTGGTCTCCTAAACGCATAAGATATTTATATGTCCTCTAATCATAGTATCAACTATCTCTCTTAGATTTTCTGTTAATGATCCTACATTCCAACTACCTAGCCGGATCCTAATATCATCGACTAGCTTCCTTGCCCCTCGCACCCCTGAGTAAAGTGCGAAGACCTTGCTCACTTACCACTACACCGGTGCGTCGATGCAACGCGCCACTAAGGGAGTCACGACCCAACCCTTGCATGTTTATCACCATATTTGAGCCTCGATATAGTGTGAAACTAAGGGGGTGACGACCCAGCCCTTGCTCACTTTTCGCCATATCCGAGCCTCGATATGGAGCAATTTTATTAGGTTCCATTTCCATAAGAGAGGCTTTGGTTTTTACGTTGACTCGCCAAGCCTATCACAACCCTTCTCTTTTATCCTGGCTTGGGACAGGCTGCACAGAAAAGTACACGGGCAGAGCTATATATGTACATATATACACACACATACTATTTTTGAATATATGCAAACACACTAGATAAATCTTTATTTCAACATGTAATACTATCATGGAAATTACAGTTAAAAGTTTAACATACGAACAGTTGATTATGACTGAAAATCACTTTTATTAAAACTGGGAACCCCTCCTAATGATGCCCAATACCCGAGGGATGCATGAATGCCTCAAGCAATACCTCAAACTGGCAGGACAAGTTCCCGTTCCTCAACAAGCTGCACCAACGGCAACGTTGCCTTGCATGTTGAAGCAACACCCCTCCCTATAGATTACCCCAAGATGTGCAAGGATTTCCAAAACATGGGTGGAAATGTGTATATGGGGAAAGACGGTATTATGAAGACAAAGACTTGGATAAACGAATGCGAAAGAATATTCTAGGAGCTTGGTTGGAAGGACCAGATTAAGCAGAGAATGGCGGCATGACACTTTAAAGGAGGGGCTTTAGACCGGTGGACGATTATGGCCGAGGATAATGTTTATAGATTTATTACTTACGATGAGTTCGGAAACCGACTTGAGTCACGATTCATGTCAAAGGCTGAGATGAATTTGCAGATGGAAGGATTTATACAGCTTAGACAGGAAGAATCCACTTTAAAGAACTATATTAGTAGATTCACAGAACTGGCTAATTTTTAGATGAGTTTGATTGATACCCCCATTAAAAAGGGTATGAAATTTTTCAAAGGCCCAAACTCCCCACTTAGGGAATTACTTTTGACCTAAGTATCCATTGGCGCTACACATGAGATGTTAGTTTAGATGACTCTACTTTAGATGACTAGTTTATAGGAGAAGGAGACATAGAAGGAGAAGCCAGAATCTGCTCAAAATTAAGGAGGAGCCAAGAAGGTTAGTTTTTGGGTAAATAGGCAGTCGAAAGGGAAGTTCAATGAGGGTATAATATGTCAGAGATGACAAAAGAAAGGACATATCGCCAAGGATTATAGGGTGAGTCTAGTGAAGGAAGCATTTAAGGAGAAGTTTTATCACTACCAGAGGAGGGACACTTCAAGAATTGGTGTCTGAAGCTAGTGAAAGAAGGACAGAGTGGGCAAGCCTATGCTATTGAGGCTATTCTTATCTCGAGTAGACCTCACCTTAGAAATCAAGAAAAGACTATAATGGAAGGTAAAACTCTTATGTGTGGGAATAATATTCGTACCCTATTTGACTCTGGAGCATGAACGTAGTTAACTTCTCGAGTCTACAAACCCAAATTGTCACCAACCCAATAGTAGTATCAAATCTTATTAGGGGGTCGACACATCTTTCTTCAATTTGTAAAGACCTATTAGTGGACATGTAATGTCAATTTCATTTGTAATGCATATGTTCTTAATTTTGAGGGGTACAGACTTATCTTAGAAATGAATTGGTTGTCATACTATGGGACTATCTTAGATTGTGATAGAAGAGTTGAATGGTTAAAAGGTTGTATGGGATAAGATACCGATATTCGCTGTACACCCCAAAACTCAGTTGAATTAAGTTATCTATACTCAATGATCCTACCATAAGATGAGCTCCCATCCTTATCCATAGTTACAGAATTTCCTAATATCTTTGAAGAACTTTCGGGTCCCCCACCCCTAAGGGAGAGTGAGTTTAAGATTGATTTGGAGAAGGACACTAGACCAATCGCTCGGTCATTAAGACACATGGCCCGAAAGAAAGGAAAGAGTTAGATAAGAATACCTCAGAGCTGTTGCAATGAGGATTCAGTAGTCGAAGTACTACGAAATAGGAAGCCCCTATTGTCTTTGCCACTAAGGCAAATGGATCATTAACGCTATGCGTCGATTATATATAAATCAACAAGTTGACTAAGAAGAATAGGTATCCTTTACTGTAATAATTAGCACTTGGGTCTAAATTTTCGCTGAATCGAAAACCCAAATTCATCAAAGTGTGGATCTTTGGTTTAGTATCCTGCAAATAAAAAAATTATATGCATATCAGAGCACTATTTCGATGTAACCCAAAACGGAATAGTAAAGTATAATAAAACATACAGTATTAACCAGGCTTAACGCTTCCAATGTCTAAAGTCCCTATCAATGCTAAGCATGTATTAGGAAACCCGTCCTTTAACCTTCCCTTCTTGCACCAGTACTTGTCCCTGCCATCCTATGGGTTGTAATGAGGAGGTGGTTAGAACAATGTTCTGGTGACTGGTGAATTATAGACTTTATACATATACTAGTTTATGCCGATTGTCTCCCACAATATGTTATGTCTTTCAATTTTTTTAGTCATCTCGAATCCACATTTGCGTACGATACGCCCAATTTATACGAAGTAGACTATAACTACTTAATTGTGTATATATATATATATATATATAAAAGTACCATAGTCACCCTTTGGACTGAGATACTATCTCGCTAATATTTGTAATTCTACACTGCCGAGCATCATCATCACTATCTAGGCTAAATTGCCCGTGTACAAAGTAGAACCTCCCGTTGGTGCCTAATAATGGCATCACAAAAGTTTAACCTATTCTATCTCGCTTTGGGGATTTACTAACTAGTTAGATTCCAATTATGAACTTAGCTCCATGGATTATAGAGGACTCAGTTCCTTGGACTACCCCATTTGATTTTGAAAGAACTCTATTATGGGTTAAATAGCATTGCCATAACAAACAAACTAGCAAACAATTATGGCGGTTTATTACCTAACGTAGCCTACACTAGTAAGAGGTGAAGCCCGTTAGGTATAAACCTATCTTTTCCGTTTTGGCTGCTCTGAATCGATGACGCACTCAACCTATGTAGTACCTAATCTTGATTTAGGGCCAACACCTATAGACATAACATCGAGCTACTCACCATCTTAATTAGATTGCCTAACGCAGTCAAGGCATACGCTCCCCTTATTCATTGAAGTAGACTCTATAGAGCATATTCCTTCACCTATATGCAAGCACATATATTTCACGGGTCCTATAGTTGGATATGTCCCACATTTGTATATAGAATACGCAACTACTTGTAGCCTTTTGCAATGCTAGACTTCTACTGTGTAAAACTACCAAACTCGCATTCCAACTCATTCTAAGGACTATATCATTTTTATTTACTAAGTTATTTACCAACTCTTAATAATTCGTGCTCATCATAATGCATACTTAAAGCCTCATATTATTTTTTCATTTGTTCTTGTTTAGTTATTATGCATCTACAGCATATTGTTAACAATATTCTCTTCTTCTTTATGTGCATACATCTTATTTAGTTTTAGGTCATTTACCGCTTTCTTTCTAAAAGACTTAAGGAAAATTTCTCATTTACTTTCCCCTTTTGACTAATATCGCCCTTCAATCGCGTATTTAGACTTATTACTTCCCTATTTGTTTTAATTGCATATGCTTTGTTTTATCATTTGTTTTCTACATCATCTTAAATTATATACTTTAGATTTTCCACTTATATTGTTGTTATTATTCCTACTTACATTATTTTACTTATTTTTAAGAATTTTTGTACCTTAATACACTGGAATTACTTCTTTCCTTAAAGGAAATTGTTAACACTATAATTCCCTATAGTAATTTAAAAGAGGACTTGTGTTATGTGTGAAATAACAAGAAATTATCTTTTTTTTATTAGAAGATAGTATAAGTTATGCCGATTCCCTTATTTTGTACATCTCTTCCTTTTTGTTTATGCTCCTTGTTATTTCAACAAGTACACTTTTATTTGTATTTATAGACGATTTATAGAAATTCACATTGTACATAATTCATTCCAACATATTAAAATATTGTCTAATCATAATTTAATTTATAATCAAATCTAATTTATGTTCAACAATCTATATAAACCGATCAAATTTGGAATCCTAATATGACATCAATAATAAGTTATTCATTAATCTAGGGACTATTTAACTTTTCAAATCCAAACATATACAATGTCCATCAATTTTAGCGTTTTCCTCATATTATAGGCATATATTCCATAAAAATCACATGCATACAATTAAATATCCGAATTTCAATTTATATCTAGGTATAAATGAAATTGATCTACAATGATATATATCCAATATTATTAGAGAATATGTAATTTCCTACTTAAACCCTACTATTAGATTGACTCCATTTTTTGCCTATTAAGATTTATACACCGCAAGCGTATACATATTTTATCATAAATATAGGTTAGAAAAGAGATTTGATTTTAGCTTGTATATTGAATCCAAATTTACTTTATACCTCGGCTTTGACGATTTGATTTGAACCTATTCCTCTTTCTATCAGCTTCTATAATTCCCTATCTATATAGACGTATATTTTACAACTATGTCTAAGAATTTGGAGTTCAGAGGAGGAGAAAATGGTAAAGCTCTAGTGTCACTCCGAGAATATGAGTTTAGAAGTGAGGGTCTAGGTCCATATTCATAGAGAAACAAATCAACGCAAGCCGTTCGATTAAACTATTTTAAATTCGAGTCATTTGGCCAAAGTTTATTGTCGGTTTTAACCAGGCACCATTCGACCGAAAATTCTCTATGGTTGACCGCTGTCGGTCGATCTGGGCGCCTCTTTAGTCAACTTGTGCCTGTTTTAAATGAAACTAATCATGTGCTCTAACATTATTTAATTTACTTGTTTAACCACTCACTTCATTTGTTTCCCCTTTTATACATATCCTGAGATTTTAATTAATGGTTTTTGTTATTAGTAATTAACGTAAAATAATTTTTATTGTCATAATTACATATATAACGAACTACCTAGGATTTTAGCCACTGAATTTTAAATATTTAATTAATATTAAATGTATTTAAATAATTTGAATTTGGAATTTAATATCTCGAATTCAAATGTAGAGATCATTTAAATATTTGAATTATAAATGAAATATTAATCAAATGGATTTTATCATTTTATTTAATTCATTAAAATTAATAAATAATACTGGCGAATTCATTTTGTAAATTTATTTACAATAATAAATGGTTTGAATATAATAAATAATAAATATATTTTTACTGTTGATTTGTGATCGCGTTGCACTTCGGTGCATGATTTAATTTATTTCGGTTATTCGTCATACATACTCGAAAAACTATAAAATGGATTGCTGTTCGAACCGGCTAAATCTCCATCGGATTGGAAAATGGTCGACCAAATCTAATTAAAATTAACCGCAAGCGCACGACGTACAATGATAGTATGTGGCGAGTACTGGCATATCCGTAGGTAATTGTTTAGATTTTAAAATTTCTGTTCAATCAACTTAAACCAAGAGTTGTGAGATGTTTCTAAGCTAGAAAAAATTCTAGAAACTAATAAAGACTAAAAGTGATAAAAAATATGGGAGTAAAAAGCAATTTAGAGGCAATGTCCTTCTCTAGATCACATAGTTCAACAAAGTGAAATTATGATTTCTCCTTTTTGGTCACTAGTGAATTAATTGACGTGTTTATCATAAGTATAGCCTGTTTTTTTTATTAATTAGCTCAACATAAGCCATCAAACTATAATACAACCACCAAATCACATTTAACTCTCATGAAAATGTTAATGAACTTGGAAATACAATATTTTCTAAGCATGGCCTATTAACTATTGATTTGAAATATAGACCATCAAATTTTGATTTTAAAATCACTTCATTACCATGATCAAATGTAGATGAAGAGGTAATTTGTGTTTTTATTTGTTTAAGCATAGCCTATTTGGTGTCAACAACATAGGCTATCAAATTCAAAGCTAAAACAACAAATTTTAAACACATCTAACATTTCCATCAAGCAAAAAAATAGATCAATAATTAGCTAAATGTTGAAGCTATATGATTAAGAGAACTTCATTACCCCTAAAAAGGGGTTTATCCTTTCATATTTGTTATCGTTTCAACAAATGTAGCATTCAACATGAAATAAAAACAAAAGGAAAAAGAGAGCAAAATGAAAAGAGAGCTAATTAAAAAGAAATAAAAACTAATCTACTTGCATAAATAAGAAGATATACACTACTAACATGAAAGAAAAAGCATGTAAATAAAAAAGAGTGCATGAATTAACATAGCATGAAAAGAAATTACATAAAAGAAAAAAAAGCTAAGTAGCCGTGAAAAAGAAAAGAGAGCTTTGATTTATTTGTGAGCCGAAACTAAACTAAATGGAGGTTAAGAGACTGAGAGAGGAGAGAGAGAATTACTTGAACAGAATGGGTATTTATACATATATGAAACTCAAATCCTATTTTGGGAACTACTTAAACTACCTTTGAGGAAGTGTGGCCACCAAGTTACCATTAACATCTGTTAATCCTACACTTAAATGTACATATAGCTTTAACTTCCATTATCATGTGCATTATCTCATAATTGTGCATCATGGTAAGTAGGCAGGTGGGATTCTCCATGATTTATGAAATGAATTATTTCCATCTTCATTTGCTTGTCTTCTCTTATGCATGCATATTTTCTATGAAGCCACTTGTAATTTGAATTAAAAATCCTACAAAATACCATAGAAATTTCCAAGTAAATTTTCTTAAAATAATATATACACAAAAATGACCATTTTACCCCTATATGAAGATGAATAATTGATGATTTAATAATAATTTGAATTTCGGTTTAAACATGTTAAAATAATGAGTATGATCATCGATTAATTTAATTAGATTAAATATGAAAGTAAAAAATATGCATATTTACATGCATATCAAATACCCACATGCTTATCTTTTTATTCATTCTCGAATAAAAAAAACTAAGATAAATCTGTTTTCGTAGGGAGTACGATTGCATTGAGCGTATACAAGCCGTTAAACCTCTAGGTGTCCCTAGTAGGACGAGTGTCGTCTTGTGAGGGTTTTCAGCGGATACTATCCATAAAATCCAAATGCAATAAAAAATATTTACAAAATGAAAAATTCCTAAATGCAAGACTTACTTATGAAGACATGAATGCAAGTTTTTGAAAATATCTACAAATGAAGGATTTATTTTTAAATTGACACAAATAAGTTAAATATAGGTTTTGTTCATTATCAAAAAAATTAAGTCATTTAACTTATCAAAATTTCCAATAGAAATTAAGTTATCATAATAAATAAACTCTAGTTTGACTAGTTGTTTCTGTTAATAACATATCGTAACTATGAAATGGATCCTTGATTGATTACCAAAGTTTTTCAAAATGGTATTTTTATTTCTTTTGAATAATAAATCGAATCAAATAAGTGAAAATAATGCTCGGATTTCAATTTCTTACTCTCTCTTTATTTGAAAATTTTATTGATATTAACAATACTTACATATGCCTAACTCAGAAAACTGAGGTCAGATATATTACCCCTGCACCTCCTTTTGGGCTTATGAGAGGGGAATGTAGAGCGTGGCGAGTGAACACACAAGTGTGAACCCCTATCAACTGTAGGTGTTATTAATGAAAGAATTTTTATATAATACACCTAACTCGGATAAACTGGGGCCAGATATACCAATCGAGCACTGCCTTTCGGGCTTACGTGAGAAGGGTATAGAGAATGGCGAGTGGACACACTTGCGTGTGAACACATGACTCTAGGTGTTAATAAAAAAAATATATACATATTTTTTCTTTTCATTGTTTTTATATATTTTTTTTGTTTTTTTAAAGAGAGAGTTATGCAAAATCATCTTAGTACCAATTAACTTAGAAGATATTATATACTTTACTTTAAATTCACCATTTATTAAATCAAAGATTTTCAGTTAGGGTATACTTCATAATTATCGCATTGAATCTTCCTATATACTAGTTAAACCATCGTTATTTTTAATCAAACTTTATTTTTGTTTTTGTTGAGACAAATAAATTTTAAAAAATATAATTTAATAATCAAAATCTTATACTTATCTTATAGTATTTCTTTAAAAATAAATCAAAATGCATTAAAAAAAATTGAATTTTTTTAATTTTTTTTGAGTTTTGGAAAAATGCAAAGAATATACCATGGAAAATAAAAAATAAAGATGATATTCCCCTCACACTTGATTTTGGCTTGTCCCCACAGTCAACCCAAGTAAAAGGAGAAAAAAAAAATATGACCAAGTTTACATGAAAACAAAACGGTTTTTATTTACATGACATCAAAAAAAATATTGTCAAAGAGTAAACAAAATGGTCATCTAAAGACCAGTTCATTTGTCTTGTCAAGTATGCGAGACACAGCTTACGTTCAGAAAACCAAATCATAAAATATTTCGGAATCGAATTTTGAATTGGAAAAATGAATGTCGTTTTATCAAAAATCGTCTGAGTCGTTTTATTTTCAATGATTTTTGGGGTTGATAAAACAATTGATTGAAATTCAAGTTTATTTTCACCAAACTGAAATTCAAACTCGTCATTGAAAACTTCTTCAGAATTATCGATTTCAAAATCAAAATGGTGATTTAAAACTTCCCATTCGGAATTCAACAACTTATCTTCAAAAAGTCCAAAGAAATTGTGTTCACTAAATTCGTCATCCTTTGTTGAATTATTCACAACTTCATTGCATATGTATTAAGTTCAAAATCCAAATTTGTTGTATTTGATGTTTTGAAATCGAAAAAAAGAAGATCGAATTTTAAATCGAGTTTCTCATCCTCAAAAGTATTGAAATCCAACACAATTACCATATTTTCAACAACTTCATTAAGATTGTCATCTTCAATTTCAAAAGCTGTTATTTGAAAATTACCAATTAGGGTAAATGTGGATTATTATTTGACTCCTCACACTAATGATTTGCTTTTGTTTCTCACATTGTTTCATATATGTTTCAAACAATAAACATGTGTGTTCTTTGTGGATTTTATCCATTTGCTTAACAAAATTGAATTTATAGTTATTAACTTGAGAATTTTTGATGTGAAACTATTGGAAACAAAATTTTCCCATTGAACCAAATTATAGATTATTCCATTGCCAAAATCATTTGAAAATTGGTTCACATTTTCGTTTCGATTTTGAAATTCATTTTGGAGTTTGAAATTGAATTGGCATGGGTTATAATCGATGTCATTTGAATTTTGAAGTGAATTCAAATTGATTATTTTGAAATCCTTGACTTGAGTTATTACACAAATATAAATTACACAAAACATTTATCCTTCGATTTTGTTGTGTAGAGAGTTCAAGTAAAGACGAAATCGTTTCCATGCTTTTTTAAGAGTTGAGGGTTGGTCCTCATTCTGAAAATTTTGTTGTTCGAAAATTCAAATTGTATGTACAATAGTCGTTTTTAAAATATCAATAAGAATTTGGAGTGAAATTATATGGATTATATTAATTTTCACAACCATCGTAAAATTCATGTAAGTAGGGAAACTCGGACAATTTTCAAGAATTTTTTTTTCTTTTGGATATTTTTTACAAAGGAAAACTATTTACCAAAAGGAATTTATATTTCAATAGGGAAATTTGATTTTTGTTTTGTTTTTGGATTTTCAATTTTTTTGAAAACGTTTTATTTTATTTTTTGAATTTTTTGTTTTTGATTGAAAATTTTCAAAGGACTTACAAACTAAGGTAAGAAATATATACAACTATTTTTGTTTTTGGATTTTGAATTTTTTTAAATATGCATGAATTAATGCAACTAAATGAATGCAAGAGTTTAATTACAAATTATCAATCCTAAGTAGCTCCTAACTCAGAATTATATAATCATACTTTGTCTTAGTCCAATAAGATAGTTCTCAGCTAACTAACAGACATGAATTATCGGTGCACCACGAATCATTGTAGCAATGCAACCGAAGGTTTAAGTACCTTTAGAGAAACAACCACTATAATATTTACGAATCACCATAATATTTATAAATGGATATTGCTCTGCCGTAGCATAGACACCAAAAAAATTGAATTGTTCAAAGAAGACAATTTGTCAATATATAATTAAGCGTTACCGATGTTTAACCATTATCAAAATTCTAGAATGAAATGCAAAGCTGAAATTAAATGTGTATTAACAATGCAACTACGAATGAATTTTTTATTTTTGTTTTTTCCTTTGATTTTTTTTAAAATGCAAGAAACCAACAAAACAAACCAAATAGAAATAGGAGATGAGGGCACGATACATGAGCGTTCAGAATTATAGCAATTTATTTTTCTAGCAGCTATTTTTTTATGAGCAAGCAAGCAAAGCAGTTTTTTATTTGGGCAAGCACTTCTTATTTTAATTTGCTTTGGCAACTTGAAAAGGAGTGAACCAAGATATATACAAAAAAAAATTATATCAAAGACAGAAATAAAGAAAAACAAGTCAAAACAAATGAAAATAAAATAAATTGAAATTTCTTGGGATTTTTCTTAAAATTAGGATGGAAGTAAAAATAAATTAAATAAAACAAAAGAAAACAAAATAAATAAATAAAATCTTTTTTTAAGTATAAAACAAAATAAAACTAAAGGAAAGCAAACTATTTTTTTAATACAAACAAAGGTCAAATTAAATAAACACAAACAAAAAAAATATTTTTTTAAAGACGGATGATTTTTGTTTTTTTATTTCTTTATGGAAACTAAACAACACTTTTTTTTGTAAAATAGAAGATTACCAAAGCAAATATATTCACATAAGAAATTGTAAATATTTATGTCTTCTTTTTTTTCTATTTTTTTATAACTAAAAGAATCAAAAAGAGATTTTAACAAAGAAAAACTAAAAAGGTTTAAAATGTTATGAAATGAAGAAAGTGGAAGCCATTAGAGAGAGAACAATTTTATTCATTCAGAGAATATATATCTATTTACATTACATGGCCTACTTTATATAAAGGCTTTAGAAGTAAGGACCGAACTTATCTCATGATGTGGGACTAAACAAAACAATGTACAAGCATATTCACTTCATACTATACATATATTATAACACTCCCCCTTGAATATGCGTCTTCAAAATATTGAATGCTCGGATAATTTGAAATTTTCCATTTCAAAATGTGTACGACGATTGCTCCCCCTCATTATTATCTTGCTTGCATTTATCGATTCAGTCGATATAGATATAGTCTGTTGCCTCATTAAAAACCTCTATTAGAAAAACCCAGTAGGAAAAAACCTTGAACGAGGAAAAGAATGCAACTCGTGAAATCATAAATATCATACTAAAAATGATATTCCTTATAAGAGTTTGATATTTCAGGATCAAAATAATGCCTCATTAAAACCTTATTAAGAAAAACCCAATGGGAAAAATCTTAGTGAAGGAAAAAGAGTACAATGACATATTTTATTTTCTTATTTTTTTTAAATAGAGCTTGATACTTCTGGATCAAACTAATGCCTCATTAAAACCTTACTAAGTAAAACCCTATGGGGAAAATCTCAGTGAAGGAAAAAGAGTACAATATAGTATGTCATATTTCAATAATTTACTGCATCAGATAGAGTTTGATACTTCTGGATCAATTTAATACTTCAGTAAAAACCTTACAAAGGAAAACCCGATGGGAAAAACCTTAGTCAAGGATAAAAATATAATTTAACTTAAATAACATATTTGAGATGTTATTTCTTGAAAACACATTTGATTCTTCTAGATCAGGATAATGCCTCATTAAAATCTTAATAAGAAAAACCCAGTGGGAAAAATCTAAATTAAGGAAAAAAAAGTACATTATAGCTTATTCCAAATGTTACTAGGGAGTTGATACTTTTGGATCAAGATAATGCCTCATTAAAACCTTACTAATAAAAACACAGTGGGAAAAATCTTAGTTAAGGAAAAAGAGTGCCTTATAAAATACTTATGGATGCTCCCCTGATTTAAAGTTTCCTCTGAATTCGTATTCGTCTTTCGATAACTTAAATTGGTTATAAATACTTCTGGATTCATAAATATGTATCTCATTAATAATACAATTTATTAATAGTTCCTTCGATATAATCAAATTTTCTAAGATTGTTTCTTCAAGTATGGTTTGCATTTTATGCATTTGCATGCTACTTTTATGAAAAACACTTCATGTGCTTTCATTTTTGTGCTTCAAATTAGTTTTGCGCATTGCAACTATACATCTTTCATGAATATTAAAAATTTCATTACAACATTACTAGAAAGCAGGAAGTAATCTACTCATCTTGATGTATCAAGATTTTCATTACAACAATACTTAGAAGAAATTTGTAATCTACACTTCATGTCTTTTTTTTATTCTTTATAACTACAAAAGTTATATATATTCTTTAGAGATTTGTATACTTTAATAAGTATTTTCATGTCGCAACTATCACTTCAATGGATATTAAGAGTTTCATTACAACGATACTTAAAAATATGAAGTAATCTACTCATCATGAATTATATCAAGATTTTCATTACAACAATACTTAAAAGTAGGTTGAAATCTACTCTCCTTGTTCTTTGCATTCTTTATAACAATGAAAGTTATTTATATTCTTCAGTAATTTGTATACTTTCATTATTTAATATGATTTTAAACCACATTTATACCTTCAGGGTATATTAAGCATTTCAAGTACTTTCGATACTTTGCGGACTACATGTCCATATTTCTCTACTATTAAAGGATTCATGATGGCCAGTCATGTTTTCCCCTAATTCAAGATTCTTAATCTATTTATAAATATAAGCGCTTTATTATTTACAAATTTATCATCGATGATTATTTCTTATCAGTTCTAGACATGATTTATTTGAGATCTCTTTAATTATGTTTTAGATACCTAAACCACTTCTGGTAATTTGACAATCATGTCATTGGTCTCTTCAAGAGCACCCTTAAGTGTTTCTTCAAGAACACTCACCTCCATTATTTGGCATCTTTATTACTTACTCCAAAAATATTTTGAACTGACTTTTGAACCATATTTCAGATGTGGTTTACAAATTTTGATCCTTCAGGGATTCAAATCTATATTAAAGAAAGTCTACTATGGATATTATTGATAATTTATTCAAGTTACTTAATATCTTGCATCATTATGTATTTTAACAAATATTTAACACTGATGATCAAAATGAGCTTCTATCCCTTTATCCTCCCCCTCAATGTTGACAAACATTGTCACATTAAATAATAATCATCTTTGGACTCTCATTTTGATCCATTATGATATTGCTACTAGCAAATATATCATACATATTAATAATAGGAGGATAATTCTTTTATTAGTTGATAAGATGCATTCAATTGATATTGATTATTAGAGTTTGTTCTCATTCATTGATCTAAGCAATTGGAGGAATTTATTTATTATGTAGATCATTTGAATACATACATGACTTCAGGTCATTCAACATTTATGTTGATTGAATTTTAAATCACTAAATAATATCTATGCATAATCTATAAGATAAGCTTATAACAAACTTCAGGTTGTTAGCTAAATATTTACATATATGGATGTATACGTGCGTCCACGTATCACATATATATTATAAAATTTTCATATTCTTTCTCATTTGAATTAGTGATTTTTAGAACAAACTATTACAAGGATCAAAACTATTAATTTCTATTTATAAATTAATGTCAATGCAAACCTGTCAAAACCGCATGATAATGTTCAAAACATTTGGTTTGAAACCATATCAAACTTCTGGTTCGAACAAAATATACACACAACTTCAAGTTGTTAAGTTTTATTCCTCAGTTATATCTCAAATATCAGTTTTGAACACTAATTATGATTACTTATCAAGGAATAATTTTTAATTGCATATAGACATTTTTACACATCTCTATTGAGAGTTCTGTAAAAAAAATTACAGCAAAAATAATAATAATATCTTTTGGATACTTGGAATGTTACAGATACAGGTTTCCTCAGAACCGTATGTATACCTCTCAAACTTTTAGGATCTAATCTAAACTAAATTAGGTCCTTTATAATCAAATTTCTATGCATTTATTTGGTTTAATAAAATTACCAAATATATAAGCAAATTTCTTCTAGAGATATGTTATCATTTCCTAATTTATTAGTCTCTTTTAGGGATATTTTATTATCACTACTTCTGGAGTGAATTTATCTCTTCTACATATATTTATATGTACTATTGGAATGTCATATCAATGTACAATGTTTCTATTTGTAGAATTTACATAGTTACTACCTTTATAATAGCATAAAACATCTCTACTGGAGATTTTTGTTGTAAGTATCTTTGAAATGATATATCAAACTTTAAATATAGTAACAAAATTAGATGCACCAAATGAAAGTAAGATGCGAAGAGATAAAACCACTACTTTTGGAGTGTAAAGTTGGTATACAATATCATATATTTTTTGGATAAATTATCATCATTACTCAAAAAAAAATTATATCATTATTCCTTCAGGGAGTATAGTATTTCCTTATAAGGAATTGCAATGTAATAAAATTCCTATAACATCTCTTCTGGGATGTTAGATTTTGCAATATAAATATAAATAAATTTCTAAATCATCTTTTCAAGAGATTAATATACACACATACGCATCCAATGATGTTTGAAGTATCATGTAACCTAATATCTTCAGGAAATTTGGTCAATATAGTGTAAATGTTAAGATATAAGGTAAGGTATAACTCATTTGGAGATATTTGTCATCTCTTGAATGCAATATAGTGTAAATGTTAAGATATAAGGTAAGGTATAACTCATTTGGAGATATTTGTCATCTCTTGAATGCAGCATCATTTTCTTATATGATTATTTATTAATTTTCTTTAACTTCTTCGGGAAGTACAACCTTATCATTTTACATAATTTCAATAGAGCTACGGGCTTCTAATTCATGAACTTCAAGTTCATTAATTTGTTATGAACTTCAGGTTTTTAAATTTTGTGTAAACTTCTCCCCTTTTTTATATCATATTGTTACAAAATAAAAGTCTATTAGAATTCGAGCTTGTAAAGTTTATCAGAAATCTTTTCATAATTCAAGACTTCAGGTCTTGGACTTTGAGTTATACAACTTCTGCTTGAAAAAAAAAATCTTTACACAACTTCAGGTTGTTGTTCAAACTTATTTCTTTCATTATATCGGGCATTGTTTGCCAAAATGAATACACCATATAATAAAGCATATGTCTATTCTTATTCCAAACATAAAAATACAATATCATTTAATTTACTATAGCCAGTGCATTTATGATGATATGGTAATTTAATTTATTACCATGACGACAACATTTAATGCATTTATGATTAAAAAAATAAATGCAATTTACCATTATTGTGGCATAAAATATAAAATATTATCACAAATAATTGATTTCTTTACAAACAAATAAATCAATCTAACTAACTTTAGTTAGCAAAATTTAATCTCAAAGCTAAGTTTAATATACTCAATAATAAAATTAAATGAATACCATAAGATAAACTTTATTTCTTAATAGTCAAAATTTCTAAAATAACTAAGATAACTCTTATATATATGTATGTGTGTGTATATATCCCTTTTTTTTACAATTCAAGTTTCTGCTCTTTTATTGAAACTTCTGATTCTTTATTACAAGAAAACTTGAAATTTAGTATGGAAACTCAAGCTTTTAGCATTATAGGAACTGCAGGTTCTCAACTTTTATTTCAAATGCTAGAAAATAAGTTTACCGTATATGTTTTCATAACGTTTCCATTCACTTCAGGTGTACTAAATCAATATTAATATAGGATCTAAACTAATATGATCTTCTAAATATGCATTATTCTTGTATATGTTTCTCTAAGAAATAATAAAATATATCTTCTGGAAATATAAACAATATATATAAAAATAATTTCCAAAATCCAAATCCAAATCAAAGAGTTTTCAAAATGAAAACTTCATTTATCAAACATGTATATATTACTTAGATCTATATCACAAACCAAAACGTAATCAAGATCAATAAATTTATTTGAATCAACAACAGAAATTGTCAAATTCAAAACTTGCTTTCCAAAATAATGAACTCAAAAAAAACATGCAATAATAAGCAAGTTTGAAATCAATTCAAATCCAAATTCAAAAAATTACAACATTTATTTTTGAACGATATACAGATCTCAATGATATATTTTTTGAGTGTGATTTTAAGATCCACAATATAATGAGATAAGAAAAATAAGAACAAAAAAATTGGATCTATTGTAGGATGAGATCTGAAATATAATGACAAAAATACATGTACAGTGGAATAAGATCTATAAATTTAGATCTATAACAAAATAAGATCTTGAAAAGATAAGATCTATTAAAACTTAAATCCAAATCTGAAAAATTAGAAAATAGATATAGAATTGTGAAACAAGAATACTTAAATCTAGATCTAAATTAATCGCAAAATAAATCTAGAAAAGCAGATCTAGAAAATTTCAAACCTGATTTCAATGGTTGAATAAGAGGAAGAGATAGATCTGATTTCAGTAACTGTATAAGAGAAAGAGATGTACATACATAAAAAAATGGATCTAATCTTCTGAATTAGAATATTCAATACATTCGAGAAAAAGATCGTGCTGATAACGTGTTATGAAATGAAGAAAGTGGAAGCCATTAGAGAGAGAACAATTTTAATCATTCAGAGAATAGATATTTATTTACATTACATGGCCTACTTTATATAAAGGCTTCAGAAGTAAGGACCGAACTATCCCACGATGTGGGAGTAAACAAAACAATGTACAAGCATATTCTTTATGAATCCAAAAATCAAAATTCCCCCAAACCAATTCACAAATCCAAAACCAAATCTCACAAATTCACTTTGCTATTTCAAAGAACGAAACTGCGGTCTCGATTGTTTTGATCAAGTAGGTCGCGGAATTGAGGGGATGGAGTTGCAGTTGCTTTGATGATATAGGCGATTGGGTGGTCGATTGTAGTGGAGTTCGATTGGGGATAGATGTGGGTTTGGTTGAAGAAGCGTGTGATGTAGCAGTAAGCAGGTGGTTCTAGTTTGACAAGTTGAAGAGGTGTGTGATGATAGTTTGAGAAGGCGACTGTTTGAAGGTCAGAGGTGTGGAGGGCTTGGGTTTGAAGTGTGTACTGTACATTGAAGAGGCGTGTGATGATGGTTTTGGTCGGAGAAGAAGAAGCAGTAGAGTGGTTAGTGCAGGTATGGTTTATGTTGTAGTGATATAGGCTGGTTTGTGATGTGCCGTGGGTGATGTAACTGATGGCAGCTAGAAGTATGTGGCGGGTAGGGTGTGGTTCAGTGAGTAGTGAGATTTGATGTTGTTTATGCTGATAGGGATGGATAGTTATGTGATCAGTCGTGTGGCTGTTGTATGTGCAGTTAGGTGGGTGGTCGAGTGAAGTCGAAGCAGAGGGACTGAGTAATTGGAAGCAGTTGTATATGTGATGGTTGTTGAGAAATGAAGTGTGACGAAGAGGTTCAATGCCATGGTTGTTGGAGAAATGATGTTGGTTTGGGAAGATTTGAGGAAGACCGCTGTAGTTATTGTTTTTGCAGAGTGCTTTAATGTGATGTATTGATGTTAAGGTAGTTGAGTGTAGTCTGGTGGTGTAATTGTTTGGCACCGTGGGAATGGCAGGTTGATGGTATGAGAGGTTTGTAGGCACTGTAACAACAGTGCAGTGTAGTTTTGTGGTGACTGTCTGGTCAGGTCGAGTGGGATTGAAGTGTTTGTTGAGGTAGCAGTTGTGATATAGATGTAGCTGCATATGAATGTATCAAGTAGATGGCGTGAATTAGCTTATGAATGTAAGTGAATGATGTGAAAGGCAATTGAAAGGCAAAGGGGTGCACTGTTTTGGCTGTGGGTTGCTAGAAATTGTTGCAATATGTATGGTGCAGGCAACAGTATTGTAGTAAGGCCGGGAGGTGGGATTGTGAGGAAGTGTATGTTGGTTAGCAACGTTGTTTGAGTGATGGCGGCAAGAGGGCGGTTGAAGTTGTTGTAAGGCAGTGCATAATTATGTGCACACAACAGTGGTAGAAGATGGTTGCAAACAATGTTATGGAATTTGAGTGATGGTCAGGGAAGTATTGATTGTGGTATATGTGGTTAGTGTTGGGGAGATGGCAACAGTGGGATGAAGGTGGACAGTGGCTGGTAACAGGCAGTGGGTATTTGTATGTGACAGTGGCTGGTAACGGTCAGCGAAAAATGATGACGCAACAGTGGAAGGTGGCGATACAGTGCACAGTTGCACCTTTCAATGTAAGAGAACAGTTGTAAAAATTGTAAATGTAATTGTAATTGAAAAGTGTAAATGTAATTGAAATGGAATGGAATAATTTTTTTCCTTTTTCAATTGAAGTTGTGTAATTTTTCCTTTAAAATATGAAATGCAAATGAACAAAACAACTAGAAAACAACAACAAAAGCACAAACAAAATGCAAACAAAAAATCACAAAAACACACAAATTTTTTTAAATAACACACAAAATAAATACACAATAAAATAAAACAAAAAATAACTCGGATGATAGAAATAAAATTAAAGCAAATTCCCCGGCAACGGTGCCAAAAACTTGTTCGATTTGATGAACTGGGGTTGAGAAGCAATTGGGTGGTCGAATCAGGGATTGGCGAGGACAGTGATGATTTGGGTGGGTTGCAGAGGAGATGAAGTGTGTGATGTGCATTTAGTTGCAGAGGCGAGTTAGGAGCAGGTAGTTGGCCAGAGGTACTTGCAGTATTGTTTATGATAGGGGGTATTGTGGTGGTATGGTTTTGTAACTAAGCTGATGTGATGAAGGTGAACTGCGGTAATTACTATCAGGTGAGGGTGTTTTGATGTTGCTATCGTGATTTGAAGATGGCGATGAAGGTAATGTTCTCTGGTTGGTAGTTTTTTACGTATTAGGTCTATAGAATGTGTTGATTGAGGTGGAAGAAGAGGAGGACAGGGTGATGATGGTTGGTGGGTAGGCCTGTCAAACGGGTTGGGTTGGGTCGAGTTTGACCCAACCCATTTATGACTCATTCTCTTGTATTCATTTATGACCCAACCCACTTAATAAGCAACCCATTTAACCTACTTGAAAAATTAAATTAAATTTGCCTAATCAAAAACAAATAAATATAAAATAATTCTAATTCTAATTTTTATGTTTTGAGATCCGACAAAAATTTAAAATTTTAATTCTAATTTTCATCAAAATTCAAATATGGGGATGAGGTAACTTATTATTTTCTAAGTACAACTGTCATTCCCCTTGGAGAACTACAGTGTGCGTTCACCCGATAAAGTATCCGAATGTTCCATACTATCCGTAATTTAGACGGTAGTTAATCGGTCGAAGTCCCTCCTGATTCCGAGTTAGAGCGAAGTAGTTATTACAGTCTGAAGAAAAAAAATAGCGGCTTCTGCACTAGGCGGAGTTCAATATGCAGATGTGGTATCCTATTATTTTCTAAGTACAACTGTCAGTCCCCTTAGAGAACTACAGTGTGCGTTCACACGATGAAGTATCCGAGTATTGCATACTGTCTGTAATTTAGGTGGGAGTTGATCGGTCGAAGTCTCGCCTGATTCCGAGTTGGAACAAAGGAGTTATTGCAGTCCGAACAAAAAAAATAGTGGATTCTGCACTAGGCGGAGTTCAATATGCAGATGTGGTAGCCTGTTATTTTCGAAGTACAATTGTCGGTCCCCTTAGAGAACTACAATGCGCGTTTACACGATGAAGCATCCGAGTGTTCGAAACTGTCCGTAATTTAGGTGGGAGTTGATCGGTCGAAGTCTCGCCTGATTCCGGGTTGGAACGAAGGAGTTATTGCGGTCTAAATAAAAAAATAGCGGCTTCTGCACTAGGCGGAGTTCAATATACAGATGTGGTAGCCTGTTATTTTCTAAGTACCCCTTGGAGAACTACAGTGTGCGTTTATACGATGAAGTATCCTAGTGTTCCATATTGTTTGTAATTTAGGTGAGAGTTGATCGGTCGAAATCCCGCCTGATTCCGAGTTAGAACGAATGAGTTATTGCAGTCCGAACAAAAAAATAGCGGCTTTTGCACTAGGCGGAGTTCAAATATGAGGATGTGGTAGTCTTTTATTTTCTAAGTACAACTGTCAGTCCCCTGAGAGAACTACAGTGTGCGTTCACACGATGAAGTATCCGAGTGTTCCATACTGTCCGTAATTTAGGTTGAAGTTGATCGGTCGAAGTCTCGTCTGATTCCGAAGTAGAACGAACAAGTTATTGCGGTCTGAACAAAAAAATAGCGGCTTCTGCATTAGGCGAAATTCAAATATGCGGATGCGGTAGCTTGTTATTTTCTAAGTACAACTGTCAGTCTCCATGAAAAAGTATAATGTATGTTCAAAATTCTTATTTTTTAAATTTATATTGAAATTTAATGTTTTTAATAAATGGATAAATGTGTTATCCATTTATAACCCTTTTAAAAATGTATCAATACAACGCATAACCCATTTAATAATATTCATAAATGGGTTGACCCAATCCATTTATAATTACCTAAATTGGTTGGACCTATCCCGTAACCATCCTACAATCTGGCAATCATCTCAAGTCCAAGACTTGCGACTGATAACATCATGTGCATCGCAACTCAATGATCAACGTTCTTTCTCCTCACAATGAATTCCTTTGTTTTAGTTCTGTATCTATGGTCCTCTTCGTTTCCATCATCAATTTCGAAGCTTTGTTGACGAAGTTTTCTAGTTCGATTCCCTTATTCTTCATCCCATTAAAGATTAAACCTTTGTCCTCAGATCTAGTTTCGGGCGATTGAAAATTAGCATCTGAACTCAGAATTAATCGCGATGATGAGATTCCATTTTTCCTTTGCGTCCTTTTTGAAATTAACTTGCCAGTATTGGTTATTACCATTAAATCCTGTAGAAGCATAAGAAAATGGAACGCCAAAATTTGGTACACAAAGCCTTTACGTTTGCAGATCTAGTGATTTAATGAAATCCCAATCCATTCTCCTACCTCAAGAAGATTCAATTATCTTCCTTCTTCTTCAGTTTCGCATCCTTCCGCTAGGGTTTCTCCTCCCAAATTTAATTCGCTAAATCATACCCAAGCCGCCGATCAAAATCTCGTAGATTGAAGCGGTTTTGTATGGAGATCGGATTCTTGTTTTAGATGTGAGGATGTTTCGCACTTTGCTAGAGATTGTCGAGCCCATATTCGTTGCTTCAGATGCGGTCTTCTAGGTCATAAAAAGAATCGGTGCTTGAGGAATTCGACGGTTTTGGTTGCTGGAAGCAAATCACAGCTGAGTATCGCTGACCATGGTTTTCATTTCGTTCTGAAGAGCATGAAACTTAAGCGTATATTACTTGAAGAGCATGAAACATAAGCGTATGTTACTGGATCAATTATGGGTTCAGAGATTTGAGGGCATCGAGCTTTTGGAGGATCTTTTTATGCATTTTGATGCTACTAACTTTGTCAATACAGGTATGAATTATAAAGCTAAATTTGATGACACAGAAATTAATTCCAATGCTGCCAGTTTCAAAGATGTAAAATTTTCTAATTTTAGATCGAATGATGTGGGTTTAGATGAGATGTTGGATATCTATACTAATGTCTTGGGGTTCAATACTATGGATCTTTCGGACTCAATGCTTTTAGATCCATCTGTAATCAATTTTATTTCAAAATCTGAATGCCATGAGACAGCTTCTGGTTGTGACATTCAAGAGCAATAGGTTGATCGAGATTTGGATAGTTTTGTTTACATTAATGGCAGAGAGTGCTTCTGGTTGTGACATTCAAGAGCAATTGTTTGATCGAGATTTGGATAGTTTTGTTTACATTAATGGCAGAGAATGCTTCTGGTTGTGGCATTCAAGAGCATTTGTTTGATCGAGATTTGGATAGTTTTGTTTACTCAATGGCAGAGAGTGTAAAGCAAGTGGAGGTACTGATATCACAGATGGCTCTGTTTTGTTGAATAAAGATTTTGTCAATGCTGCGGGAGATTGCTCTCCGGCCATGGAGAAAGTTAACGATGTTGAATTGTTGGAATTTTCAAACTGCTTGGTTGTTTCTTGTTCAGATGTTGACTATGTGCTCAAAGAAGATACAGTGATTAAATTTGTTATTTGTAAAACTGTGTTTGGTGATCTTGTGACTGCTGAATCCAGAGAAAGGGATATGGTCAATATGTGTATGACTATGCTTGAGCACAGTGCTGTGATGATTAGCAGTTTAGAAGATAGGGTCGTTGACTATGTGAATTCTGTAGCACAGGGGACAGTGATGTTATGTTCAGTTTTAGAGAAAGAGAATGATTTTGAAGTAGTGGAAGGTTCAAAGCATTTAAATGTTTCTTGTATAGGATGTTGATTGTGAGCATATGGATGATACATTGGGCAGGGTCTGTATGTGCATAATTGTGCATGAGCACAGTACAGTGAGGTTGAGCAGTCCAGGTTATAGGGTTGTGGACTTCATGAGATCTGTGGTGCAGGGATATGTGGATGAGCACATTAAACAGGGGATGATTAGTTGTTTTGTCGAAGGTAGATGTGGTAGACTCATTGGGCATGGGTTTGGCAAATCAGGCCTTGTGTGTTGTCTTTGGGTTGGGTGACAATAATGTGAGAAACAATATGGAGGATTTTGTGTTAAAGCAGAGTCTGGATAAGCCTAATGAACTGGAATTGTAAGTTCAACGAAAAGATAAGGGCCGATTCTGTAGATGTGTGTTCTACTTTGATTGGAGAAGTCGGTTCTGAACAGACCGTTTACTATCATACGTAGGTTTCAAATTTATGTTGTATTACTGTCTTGCATCTATAGATATATTTCCACTTTCTCCTAACCATGCTTGTGAATCGACTCATGCATCCAAATCTGGTAGAAGAAATAGAAGTTATTCAACAGTTAGTATTAGGAGAAGTCATCATTTAAGACTTAAAGCTTTTAAGTTTTATGCATGAGGGTTGATGATATATTGAGGAATTATTATGGTGTTTGTTGTTTTGGAGACTGTATGTGGTTTGAGCAGATGCGGTATGTTATTTTGAGACGTTTTAGGTATGATTGGGGAGGTCGAGGTTGTGGAACTTGTTATAGACGGCTGTTTATCTTTTGGAGACATTCCAGGTTTTAGTTTCTTGATAGAGTTGTTTGTTTAGGGAGACTCTTTAGTTTCATAGGTTTTTGGAGGGTTTTTATTATTTTTCTTTTTATGTAGATGGGTTTTTTTTCCTACCAGCTATGCTTGTTGGTAGCTCATTTTCTAACTGTGATATATAATACATGCATATACATACACATACATACGTATACATACATGCATGCATCATACATGTATATAACAGATTTCTGTGTCCGTTCACCCTCTCTCTCCTCTACTACAGTGGGTCACACATTTCTTTCAAAAATGAAATCCCAAGCCATTGTTGAGCGAACTTTTGTTACCCGTGTTCATTGCAATTAATCAACGGGGATAAAGAAATGAAAGAATTATCCCACCCTTTATATTAAAGAATCAGGGACCAAATTGAAAGAAATATCGCACCCTAAACCATTATTTTGGAGTTCCTCTCTTAGAAAAGAGGAGCTCACACACACCCTCCATATTGTGCTTGCCTTTTTCATTGCATATGACTTTTCATATATATACAGATTAAAAACATATATAAACGTACACACACATATATATTAAGAAATAAGTATAGCAATTTTAAACATTTAGCAGGCTACGTGGGCAATTAAGAAATTAATTAATTAATTTTAAAACAAAAAAATTCATTAAAAGAATAATTAGTTTAAATTAAAAGATATTATGACCCATCTAAGTGGCTCATTAAATCATTAGTATGGATAACATCCAAATACCAAATACGTTCTCTCTATGATCGATGTAAAGTAAAGGGAATTTATCTTGGGAAGATCAAAGAAAGAACCTCTTCTTCTTCTGTAAAGAATTCTTCTAATAACCCCAAACTTAATCTATGCAAAAAATGTGTACTGTACATCTATGTTTACAAGCCAAAGTTCTAGCACACGAGAGCCGAAGTATATACTTTATTTGATACAAACTCTATTTTTTGAGGATCCATAGTAATAATGAGAAAGATGTCTACATATTCGACCAAATCTATCGAGAATATTATAGTCTAAGAAATCAGTCCGGATTAGCTTACTAATAGGATGACGCGATACAATACAAATTTTAAATTTTGACAAGGATCTAATAAGAAGAATGACTGGGATTATGGTATCAAATTTCTTAGCAATGGTACATATAAATTTTGTTACATTTTATTCCTTATTACCAAAGATTTTTTTAGTAAACCCTAAAAAATGGAAGATTAGTTTATAACTGATTTATATAGATTCCCGCTACCTGTCCTATATTCCTTATTCTATATGCATCATCCATTCGAATATGCATTCCTTTCTTACCTTAAAAAGGTTTTCATTTATTTTTCTCAATAAAAAAAAAGATAAAGGGGGAATGCGAAAGAATGAAATAGGAACAAAAAGTATCCGTTCTCTAATGGATATTACAGAGGTCTTCTAAACATTTAGTATAGGTTCAATCCTATTGGACGTAATTTTTTTCCATCTCTTTTAAAGTGGTGATACCAAGAACCGTTTTATATAATGATTTGAATCAGAAATAATTCACAATAGAATTAGAGTTATAAATTAATGTTTGTTCTTCAGGTAGAAACAGTTCAGTGTGCTCCTGAATAGTTTCCTTCAAAAAGGTTTCCGCTTTCTCGGTAAATGTATCGGTAGGAAGATACAATTTTTTGAAATTGAGGTTTATTCATTTTTAAGTAGTAAGTAACTTAATGAGAAATTTCTTTATACGTCCACATGCATGCGTGTGTAATTCATATAAACATAGTTCATTTAATTAAAAAGAATCATATAAACATTGTTCACTTAATAAATATATAATTCAATCTATAATACGTTTAGTACTTAATTAATACATAATTCATTTAATTACAAAACTTGGTTACTTTTTACAAAAGTCATATATAATTCATTTCTATAACACATTTACATTTCTATATTTCATACCATAAAACTTAGTTCAATTGATTAGTTTTTATAAAATTTACCTAATTTAATAGATTTAGTTATTTTATAGATAATTTAGTCAACTTAGTTCAAATTTTATAATAATTAGTTAACATAGTTAATTTTTATAAATTTAGTTAAATTTTGTAAAACTTATTTAAACTTTTATAAAACTTAATTAATTGTTATAAAATTAAGTTAATTTTTATAAACTTGGTTATTTTTACAAAAATTTTACTAATTCTTATTAACAAAATTGTGAATTTAGTCAGTATTATTAATAAAGTTTTAAATTTAGTCAGTTTTATGGAAGTAAAAACTTTTACAAACTTAATTTTATAGAACTTAGTTCACAAATTTTATGGAAGTTAATTTTTTACATAGCGTAGAGGTGGAGCTTTGGCGCAACAGTTAGGTCACCCGTATGGTGATTTGGACGTCCAGATTCGAGTCCTGAAAACTGCATGTTCGTGGTGCGAGGAAAATGCTACGTACATTATCGACCTCTCTAGAGCCCGCTATCATGCGGGGGGCTCGTGCACTGTGTTCCACCTTTAGTTTTATAGAACTCAATCAAATTAGTTAAAATTTAAAAATCTTAGTTCATAAATTTATCAACGAATCAATATGACCATGTAGCGACATCGAGAACAACAATAAGCTTAGGTTACCCGGGCTAGTTGTTAATTTTGATTTTTTATAAAAACTTATAACATTGATTTGTCTTTTGATAAATTTTGCTCAAACTGAATAGGACAAACAAAAAAGTATATAATATCGACGTAACCCTTTTCCCTTCAGAACTTATTATGCAACTTATTGGAACAAAAAAATAATAAAAAGTGTGGCCTTGCAGGAAGATGTGAAAACCAGAGTACCTAGGTGTCAGATGCTTAAAGATCTTACATGTCATGGGCCAGAATTTTGCCAAGTACTTTGAGCTATACGTAAATTTAGAACTTACACACAAATAAAATCCTTAATACGTACCTTTTACACTTCAATTGTGTTAGATGGAAAGATCTGTGGAAGAATCAACAAAGGAGGAGCTGAGTATTGCAACAACCTTATCAATGAGCTGAAATCGAAAGGTTTTGGTTCAACACAAAAATATTTACACATAAACTTAGCATGTACATCAACGTAATAAAAAGATTCTTAGATGTTGCTGTGATATGTGTTTCCAGGTTTGGAACTATTTGCAACATTATTTCACTGGGACGTTCCTCAAGCACTAGAAGACCAATAAGTCGGCTTTCTCAGCCCATTAACTGTGTAAATTTAATCATAACTTCATGATGTATTGTCATTTAAGTAGTAATAAGCTATTAGTGTGTATATACGCAGTCAGTCCATTATATCAAGTTTTACATAGTTTTATATCAGTAGAAAATCTATATAATTACTTTTAGAAAAAATATGTGTGTCGTTCCATGGACTTGTCCCAAGAGCAATAAACCTTCCTAACAAACATAAATCTACAGTCTGCCTCAATCGTATCTCTAAACAGTACATGCATTTCTCGTTATCTACTAATTGTAATGTATTTTAATATGCAGTCTTATGATAACTTCATACTTATAGGGATGATTCCAAGAACCATGCAGAACTCTGCTTTAAGTTATTTTGGGACAGGGTGAAGCATTGGAGGACAATAAATGAGCCATGGTCGTCCTTCCCTTCTATGTTTAGTAAAGATTAATACTTACATTTGTTATGAAAAGATATAATAGAACTACTAATTGAAGTTTCATGCAATTAAGCAATGAGTTATAATAAAATATGTAAATCCTACTGTTTTAATTGTGCAGCAAATTGCGCAACTTTCATCTTGCAGTTATTTGCAGAAGTTGTCACTTCTTCGCCTTGGAAGAGATCAACTACTCTCTCATGATAGTCCATTGCCTTCTCGATATTCTATCTTGCTCATATAGCTCTCGAGTATCCTATAAACAACACATTTACATTGCAGTTATCATGCTAACATTTTAGCAACATTCATTCAGAAACTTATGGAATAATTCCATACGAGACTAGATGGAAGATCTAAACAAATAATCATAACAGGAAACATTAATTTTGAAGATATACTGTGCAATTGTTTCTTTTAACAATCCCGAATTTCAAACACTTCATATTTAAATATTTGAATCGTAGATTTAATGTGATTAAATTGATTTAATAACATTGTTAACCCTTTTTAATAATAACTAATTATGATGGTAATCTTGTTTTTGAAATTTGTTTATAAAAATAAAAACTTCAAAGAAATACAGATAATGTTATGACTATTTTGAGTAAATGTTTAAAACCTTATTATAAGTATTTTAAAAATATTTTTAAGTATATATAGTTTTCTAAAAATGTTATGACTATTTTATTGAAGTGTAAATATCTTATGTAATATAATATTTTTTAAATTGTTTAGTTAAATATTTAGTTTTATAAATAAATTAATATATTTATATTTTTCTTGAATATACTCCGGAGAACCTGGCGGATCGGTAAACTTCTAAGGGGAATTTATATACCATAGACATTATTTATTATATTATAATGTGTACTTAATAAATGGTTCGCTCTTTTAAGGGGAAAACCAATCTGGTGATTCGGTTGGTCTCAGAAGGTTTGGTTATATATCATACATATTTCTTTAGTATTTCATAACAAACGTATGTATGACTTGTGGTTTTATATTTCTCTTATTTACATGGGTGCTCTTCCAAGTATTCTGGGAAAGACGTGTTTTCATTGATATTCTTTGGAGTTTCTAGAGACGAGCTGATGATTCCATTCACTTACCGTAGTATTTTTATTTTTGCTGCATTACTACATTATATATCAGCATATGTGAAGACATGTTGTTATAATTGTCCGGACCGATGATAATACTTATGATTGTAACTTTGAAATGCTATATATCTTAGAGTAACAGTTTGCATTGGCTTTTGATCGGTGCAATCAATGCCCCGCTATAATCCTATTATATCCCTAGCGGATTTCTACCGCTACGATTTTTTCATGTAACTCCAAATATAGCCTTTCCGTTTTAAGTCCTGCTATTTTCGCTATATCTTCTTTAAAGAAATGAATTGAAAAATGACATGTATACATTATAAAAATTATGAAATTAATTTATTTAATTGAATTTTTAATATATTTTCAAAAATGAAAATACTCTAATATTCTACTAAAGTCAATTATATTATATAATAGTTTTACGTTTATTTACAGTATATTTGCACATGTTTTTATTTAAAATTAATTATGTATTAAGTATAATTCAATTGAACGTCAACATTTCATTTAAATACCATTTATATATTTGTAAAAACATTAAATATGAGTTTGGTATGCTATTTTAGAGTCATCCACTCTATCCCACTATATCCTCGTTCTATCCCTACTATGACTTTTTTCACCTCCACCGCATTGAATCTACCAAACGCTTTAACTGCACAACTTTTGATATCATATGTTACCATTCCATTGTGAAATTCTAATGTCGTGTTCTCTTCTTTATTCTATTTCCTTTTATTTTACTTTACCCTAACAATTTCATCTTCCAAGCACTAGTGTGTTCGGCAGATGAATACCGTAGATGTATTAATTTCGACATTTAGGGGGCCGAATATCGTTACATTTCCTAAAGCATGTGTTTTTGCCTATTTAATGAACAATTAATTATGACGGTAAAATTATAATATGTTTCAAATTTTGATCCATAATATTTTCTACATCCAACTATTTACCTTGCTATATCGGCAGCCATATTTAATCTACCAATATCAATAAAAAGGTTTACTACCTGATTCAGAGCAGTCGCCACATTTGCATGTAAAAGAAATAGACAATTTATAGGGAACATAATTGATATAATGAATTGTATAATGTTGCAACATAATCAAATTTATTATAAAGAACAAGTATTCTGAAATCATACTATAGTAAATTTAAGGAGAACAGGTTTAATAAGAATGCGAATCTGTGAAGTTTTTTTTTTTTGAAAAAAGGAAAACATAGGCCCAAGGCCCATATTTATATAGCTTAAAGATATTACGAAATAATCTTACCTAACAAAAGAAAACCCTAGCCTCATCTCATTCCTATTCTCTTTAGAATTTAGGGTTAAAACTTTACTTCTGGTTAATGGCGATTTCCCAAATCACTTGCTTCTCTTTTAGACTTTTTTCCATGGAGGCCTTAGCTGCTTTAACTTTGCAATAATACTCTCTGATGCTTCAACTTGTTCTCGATATTTCTAGATTTCTTGTACTTTGGTTATTGAGGCAAAGACGATTATTAGCTTGAGCTTTGTTGTTTTCTCCTATACTCTATTCGGGTATTGGATAGAACTAGTTATTCAATAAGCTTCCATAGTGACTATTACCAATTCTTTGAAGTAGATCTTCATCCTAGAACTTTTTCTTTATTTGCAAAGTTCGATTATCCTTTTTCGATTAATGGATTGAGCGGTAGTTCTCCTTCAAGTCAGGTTTATCAATCTCCTCCCCCTTTTCTTTTGGTTATATCAATATTCTTGTATTAATATCAGCTGTCATATATTTGCAAGGATCCTACCTAGCTTGGGGCAATGTACGGTCGCCTTCATGGTTTCTACTAGGGCGACTATGCATTCATTAAAGTTTTAGCATTGGGAAATCTAAGAAGAGAATTCCCTGCTTTGTGAGTAATTGTCCCTTGCAAGTTTTTAAGGATAATGTGTTGTGTTCTATTTTGATGTTTACCATAATCGAAAGCAATCTATGTTTAACCCTTGTGTAGTCTATTGTTTCTTTCTTTCCAAATGGAATATATGACAGTAGTTAAAACAATATATGCATTAGTGAAGCCTTTTTTGCTAGCTTTGAACATTTTTTGGATATGTTGGATGTTTTCTCTAATGTGTTGTAAGGCTTGTTGTTAATTGAGTCTTAACTTATTTTTGGTAACGAACCATATATGTCTTGAGTAGTTGCAGTCGAAAAGTGAACGGTTTATGCTTTTTGGTTCACTATTACCAAAGAGACGGTTGATTTTACCATTTTTATCCCATTATATACATTTATGTTTTGTTGGTAAACGATTTATAATAACACAGTATGCACAATATGTCATCTTTGGACAGTCTGCTTTATTCTAGATTGCTTAATGCCATTCAACTTCCATTTCTTCTCCAATTATGTATTCTTAAGTATTTTTAAAAGATAACTTTTCCTTAATTGCTAATTTGCAAATCCAACTGTCTTCTTTGATACTTGGATCAATTTCACTTGTGTTGATTGTTGTGTAGAAATGGATGCTGCTAGTTGTAATTGCATATTCCAAGTCGCACTTGGTACGATACTTTCTACTTTTTCATTTATTCCCCCAAGCCGATACAAGATTGATCCAGCCTAGTAAGTTGATCAAGGATTGCCTATTGATCCAAGGATCAAAGGTTTGGCTGGTTTGCCTATCATCCTTAAACTTCATTTCTATTGGTTTTACTCTAGTTTCTCTGCATTTTAAAATACTTTTCCAAGTATAAGGGTGATTTTTTGTCCACTGGCGTTGTCTAAAAGTTTTTGTTTAACATATTTGGCTTTCATCCATTTTGCTCAAAGTGTTTTGCCTTTAATGAATTTCCAGAATAGTTTGAAGTTGCAGGCTGCACTTAAATCTTTAAAAAAAATTAGCCCTAGTCCACCTTCTCTCTTTGTTTTTGTTACTATACTCCAAGCAACTTTGTGATGTTTTTCTTTCCATATAAATTTTTTACTTAATCTTTTTATTTTTTCCATTGCACTTGCTAGAATGTTGTGAGATTATAGCTAGTACATGATAATAGCTGTGATGAGTGTGTAAATGAGTTTAATTCTGCCTTTTATTGAAAGTAGATTGTTAGACCAATTATCTAACCTATTCTGGATAATGTCATATAGCCTAGCATAGTCTGTGTCTTTTATCTGATTCACACTAAGAGGAAGACCCAAATATTTAACTAACAATTCGTTTTCGTGAAATTTTAAAATTCTGAGAATCTCCTCCTTTCTGCTGCATGCTTTATTGAAGTACATATTTCTTTTGCTTTCATTAATTTGCAACCTATCATTGATTTTTAAACTGTCAAATATTTTTCTTATGATTTTAGCATCATGTGAGTCTGTATTTAAAAAGATCAATAGGTCATCTGCATATAAAAGATGAGTAATGCATGGGACAGTTCTGTTTATAGGTTTCAAATTTTTATTTAACTGCTTCTTTTCCATTTGTAATGAAAAATATTCCATAGCTATAGTAAAGAGGTAAGGAGAAAGAGGTTCCCCTTGCCCGATTTTCCTATTGCTATATATAAATCCACAAGGAGATCTATTTACTAGAATGGAATAAGTAATAATGTTCATGCACACTTTAACTAACTTAATTTTTTTTATGAAACCCTAGTTGTCTCATCATACAAATAATAAAATTCCTATTAATTTTATCAAATGCCTTTTGCAAATCTACTTTTATTCACATATTATTTCTGCCACCTCGATTAAAAATTCTAAGCATCTCATGTGCCATAAGAGTGTTTTCAACATTAAATCTTCCTGGTATAAAAGCAATTTGGTTTTCTAAAATCAAATATTTTTGAAATATTTATTCTATTACTCAAAATAGTAGCTATAATTCTATAAATGAAGTTACAACATGTTATAGGTCTATAGTCCCCTAAACAACTTGGTAATTTCACTTTCAGTTCTGTTATCTTCTGATGGTCTTTAAATTAAAGCTTCATCTTGTTAAAATAATTCTTCTACATCAAATGATGGTATAATCCTACATATCTTTGAAAATCACAAATAATATCAAAGATATGTCCAAACAAGGTATAAATAGATTTAAGAAAAAAAACTATGTTAACTAAAACTAAGCAAGTTTATAAAACATGGACAGTTGGTAATATCTTGGAAATTTATGGTTAAGTCCAAATTATAAAGTTGTTTGCATCTTACTTCAAGAATAACCAGTTGAATACTTGAATCTCTAAAGTAGATTTTCCTTTTACTAGAAATAGAATTAGCCGTGTTATGCCAAAGGGGGTAGAATGTTCCTACTTTCCTTCAATGTAAGATTATTAGCATGGATTTATTATTTGCATACACCGGTCCATGAATGCATCATATCTTAATAAACAGCTTGTTGACTGGGGACGTGTGGTCAACGTGTTATGACTAACCCTAATAATTACTTTCCTAAATACGAACCTTAGAACAGCCTCTGGTAACTGACATCCTCTCCCCCACACAACCCCAGTCAACAAGCTGTTTATTAAGATATGAAGGAAAGTAGGAACATTCTACCCCCTTCATCTTCTAACGTTAATAAACCGGTCCATGAATGCATCATATCATCGCTCATATTGAGCCTCTATTTTATTAAGTGACATGTGTAATGTTTTACACTATTAATACGACACTTACGCTACAATGCGGTATTAACGTTTTCTTATTATTTGGGAGTTAGGTTTCATTGTAGTTTCGAGTATTACAATTGTCGATTATTTAATACATCCTGTGACTACGCCCAGTCTTGGGATTAGTATCACATTATGACACTTAAACCAAGGGATTGACATAGTTTTCAGTCTTTGCCATCATCTACAATTTGAGAGCCTGATATTCCCTTGATTTTTCTTTATTCTCTGCTTTTCCTCTTGGTAGTCTGAATTTATCATGAGGGAATCCCATTCTAATCTGGGCGTTACGTCCCCTTGCTTTCAATATTTCCCATGGAAATGTGGATGTAATACTTGCTCATCGTCTACAATGATCGCAGATTTGTGTAGACTTGTCATTGTTCATATGCGGTTTGCGCTTCTCGTCACTTCTATCTATTCCTTCCTTTCTTTTATTTGGTAGAAGAATTCTTACTTGTCGCTTTTGCATTTAATGCTCATGTATTCATGTCATTCCCTCATTGAGCCACTTTCTGGATTAGTGTTGAATTACACCTTTCGCTTTCCTAGGAAAATATGTCTTAATTTTTGTATTCATTATTTTAGCTACTAATCGATTGACATGTCGCAAATTCCTTCATCATTTCGATCATGTAATCGGCATTCAAATTAAGGTACTTATATATTTCCTTCATCTATTCATTGTTCCTTTTTTATGCTTTTATCCAAGAAAGGAGAAAAAGGAAAGAAACGAAAAAATCAACATCTGTAAATCGATTTCATCCGCGAATTTCGATTTTCTTTAGATTGAAGTAATATCTTACTTTTATTTTTATTTTCCGTTTCATTTTTTAGTTTAGTATTATAATTAATCTTAAGATTCTGAAATGGCTTCTTCTTCATCTTTCCCATACTTTTGTCCTCTGAAATTATTCGACTGGGAGAGGCTGAAAGCATCTTAAATAAATTTGGATTCATAGGTTATGAGGTTAGAATTTCTAAACCACAAGAGCATACTAACATTCCCCTAGTAGGTTTCACTCCCTCACACCTAAACATATATGATGTAGGCTTTATCTTCCCCTGCACCCAGTCCTTCGTCAATGGTTGTCCACCATTGATCCCATGCCCATTCAACTCGCCCCTCTTTATTATACTCTTGTGAAAGTGTAACAACCCTAGTTTTGGCTATTTATTTCTTTTAATTATTTTTAATTTTGAAAATATTTTATATAAATGGTGTTTAACAATATAGTTTAATTATTTAATTTGGAGATATATTTTATAAAATTGTGTATGTCAATAAAATTAAATAATAACTGTGAAAATTTAAGCTATTTTTGAACTGTTAAATGTCGCGTTCAAAAGACGCGTTAATTTTAAGGTATAAGTGACGTAATAAAACGTGTGTTTTTAAAATGTTATTTTTATGAAAATTTTTGATGTTTTAGATTACGTCTGTTTAACGTAGTGGAAAAAAATCATGTTTTCATATAATTTTGAAGAGAAATATCAGTCAGTATTTTATGACGGACGTTACTTGGTTAAACTGTCAGTTAAACTTTGCATACGTTTTCGTTCCTAAGGTCATGCATAATTTGTGCCATTTCATTTAATCCTATCAAACTAATAAAAGCAAGATTGATCAGCTAGAGATGAATCATCACACGAGTAACGTTCGAACAAATCAGAGAGGAAAATTTCGCATTCTTTAATACTGGAAACGTTCATATCTGCTTGTTCATTTATCCCCTGTTTCAAGCATACTACAAAAAATCAAGCTCCTCAAATTCGTGCATCTATAACATTCCATGTTTATTGCTTTAGTCACGCAAGCCATTTTTGCCCATAATCAATGCATGTTTTAATTTCATCAAATAACGTTCGAACATTTAAGCTGGAGACAATCAGCCTTCAAAACAAATCAACCCTCGCATCTTCTGTTCAAACATCCTACACAATCAAAGCCCTTTAAATCACACACTGTTTATTTGCAAAAAATGGAATATCAAAAGTTTGCATATCTGAAGATAAATCAACGCCTTCATTTACGTAAGTTTTAGAACTGGCCATTGTTTCTTCCCTTTGTTTCGCAAGTTCTCCTATAAATCTCTTTGCCTCATTTACATAAGTTTTTCACATTCTCTTGTCTGTTCCTCTCTGGCTTTATCTCATCAATCAGGTAACTGTCTTATTGTTTCTCTTTCTTTTAGTCTTTCCTTTTCTCAGTCTTGTTTTCTGATCTGACTTGCTCGGCCCTCTTCCATCTCCTCACCTTGTTTTCTCTGGGATTCCTACCTTATGCCTTGAACTGTATACAACATATAGGGTCGGGGTTATAGAGTTTACTTTTGACAAGATGATAGAAGTGTCTTGCAGATATAGTTTAGGTCTACAAAATACACATTAGTTTCCAGATTTATTTCCATAAGCAAACATTTTTAAATTGTTTTTAAAGGGTTCCCCTTAGTATAGACAGAGAGTGAGTGGATTTGGTTTGCTAAGAAATACAATTTAACAGAGGAAAATTAGTTGATATTCTAGAAATTTTCATAGTACACATGGACTCGGCTGTGATATCTTGGATGAGAGGATAGAGATAGGCTAGGTGGCACTGTGTACACATATATAGCAGTGATGCGAGGATATTAAATAAAACAAATTACATATAGTAGGTAAGTTCCAGATGTCATTCAAGTCACAAAAGGGTAAAGTCTGCATATATAGATTCATAATAGGCAATGCATATCTTTGTATTGTAACCCAGTGCACATGTTTGTCTGAACTGATTTGTAGAGAAAGAGAGAAGAATTTTGATAAAATAATACCTGGGCTCTTTTGTACCAGAGAAGCATGCATCTGAAATCGGTGATTGTTAGGTAGAAGCATTCTCAGTGTATATACAGAGAGAAGGAGTGTGAATTGTCCAGATTTCATTTTGGCATAAGGGTTGTACTAAGGGTAGTGAAGATATTTGCATGTTTTAATTTAAAAAGTTGGAGAGTTTAAGGTAAGAAGCAATATACATTTTTAACTAAGTTAGATCTAGGTGAAAAAGGAGAGAATGTAATAGGAAGTTAGCACTTGGGTAGATAGCAGAGGAAGCCTGGAATGTCTTGAAGCATAAATGGTGAAGGCTGAGGGTAAGGCAGTGTTGCAAATTTAGGCTAAAAACTTGGAATAGTTGTCTAAACACTGTAGGAAGTGAAGTTGGATGGTGGAAGGCATTTGTGAGTCTTCAGCTTGCATTTATGAAGAAAGTCTGCATATCTGGGAATTTGTTTTTGTAATAAGATGTATCACTGTGTGCATGTGCACAACTGACCTGAGTGTTTAGTGAGGTAGGCAAGTAGATGTTGTAAAAAGCATCAGAGTTTTGTTTAGGAGGCATATATATTTTGGAAAGCATGCAGATCTGAGAAAGTTTGGTAAGGATTGAGCATAAATGTGTAGTGACGACTGGAATGATGGATAGAAGTAGGTAGTTGCTGTTGTACAAAAGCTTCAATATTGGTCTGGAACAAAATATAAACAGAGAGCAAAGGGGGGGGTGAGTTTTCACAAAGTGTATTTAGAGGACTCGAAGCAATTAACTGGTTTGCTCGAAGCAAGTGCACATTTTTCCCAAAGTTATGTGTGGTGTGACTCGGGGTAGTCAAAGGATAAGCATGGGTTGCCTGTTACATTTTTTTTTTTTTTAAAGAAAAGCCTGGGAAGTTTTATATTTACGAAGAATTATATTGTATAGCAATGTTTTAAAATTAAGTTTAAAACTTAAAATGAAACTGAATTCAAGGGGGTGAATCTAAGTTGGAAATAAACTAGGCAACAGAAAGGTTTAGTATACAAAAGACTGCATAGTGCATTTGATCACGTCTGAAACATTTTTGAAGATAGGGTAGAGTTAGGCAGGAGGCTTGTTGACATATATCTGTGCATATTTTTTTAGAAGTATGAGTCTGATGTATTGTTAAGATATGGTGACTTATGTGTTGGCGTGAATGCATGTACGTAAGTAAGTGTAATAGGAATGTGCACGTGTACATGTGTATCACGGCATGTAGTAGTAAAAGCTTCACCATTTTGTTTTAGTTGTCTCTAGGAACTTTGTCGAAATTTTAGCATTAGCACGGTTCACAGTTTGGGTATATTTTGGGCACTTTACACAGTGGAGTGGTCGAGCAAGTCAAATCAATTTCCGTTCTATTTTAATCTTTTCTTGACCATAAATTCTAAGTCGCGTTTCAAAATATTTGAATTTGTTCTAGATTTGAATCTAGGCGACATCAGAAGAAATTTGATCGTTATTTTCTGTCGGTCTTTACCGGTGAATCGTCATTTTGAATTCAAATTTTCTGCAACTTTCAGGTGAGTTTTCTCACCAGACATATGTATTTATATTTTGGTAAATTATCGCAAGTGTATGTGTAAAAATTTATTTCACTATTATCTGTCTGTAGTGTGATATAAAATGATGATCCCTATTTAAATTGACACCTCATCAGTTATTCATCTGTTGTATTATATCTGCAGTTATATTATATTATTGTTTATTTTACTGCTTAAATCACACTGCAAGTTCCCTGTTGATATAGATTGTATAGGCTGAAATGATAGGCCTAAATGATTATTATTGTTAAACTATTCTGTTAACTGCTTAACTGATAACTTGGGATTGCGGGTTTGAAATGATAGAACCCGGGGTATTTGTAAATTACGGATTGAAATGATATAAATCCGTATCACTTGACCTAGGCTAGAAAACTATATACAGGCCCGTGGTCCTTATAATATTTGCTGAAATATTTAAATTTATTCTGGAAGTTAAATATTTGATTCAATATCTTTAAAGGATTTTATATTGATTTTGAATGAGTTATAAATAAAGAAATAAATAAATATTCGAATAAATTTTTGGAATATAACTTATTTGGTAATTCTGGATTTTGAAAGGATAAGATTTCAGTTAAAATAAATAAATAAAATAAGTTATATTTGGAAATATTTATCTACTACAGCATTTAAATGCTATCTTTTGAAATTGGACTAGTTTTACCCGTAACTTTAGGTAGCATTTCCTAAGTGCTACAGAATCTCGAATTTGATTGTTTTAAAATTTATGGAATTTGATAAACCATATTTTATGTTAAGTTTTGGGAATCTTAAGATAGGATATTCATAACTGGATTTTCCTTAAATAAATTTAAAATGAATATTCTAGTATTAAGCCAATTTTGAATATTTAATGGCTAAAATTTGGAGTTTTATTTATGGGATTTATGGGAATATTCAAGACTAAATAATAAAACATTGATTTGTTGAAAGAATAAAATCCAGCCTTAGTAAATACTCCAATTGGATATATATATAGGAATTGAATTGGTTTTGGGAACATGAAGTAATATTTAAATTATGGTTTAAAACTTGAAATAAAGAATATGTTTGTAAAGCTATGTAATTTATCTTCTTTACAAAGTAACCATAAGGTTAAACCATTTATTCTATATACCGTTGAATATCCAAACCATTTGTGTTTTTGGGAGTTATGGTTTTTAAAGTAAAAATTTCCAATATATTATGTTTAAAGGTATAATTCAAATATTTGGTTTCCAGATATTATAAATTTAAGCAGTATGGATTTTGGAAAAGAATTATATTTGAAAATAACGATATCATATTGTTTTGGGTTTTAAAATGATATCGTATTCATAGTTTTGAAATGGAAATGTTTATTCTGGTTTTAAAGTATAAATCGTTTTAAATGACCACGGGTTATAATAACGATGGGTTGGCAAAGAGACCGGGATCGGATATGGACATACTCTCTGTCGATACCGAAAACCACTTTGACCAACCGTGTACGCGGTGGAGATTCCAGAATGAAGTGGTCGGTGGTGGCGTTTCCTGTAAGGTATATACGTGGACCCGACTCCCGTGAGTTGGCATAAGGTGGCTAAAACAGGAGCGATTGACGGGTTAATTGAGGTCATACCTTTGATCGGACACTCCTCTTCGATATTATACTATGATTTTGGATTGTTTCGGTGGCCACCCTATATTTTGATTTTTGGGAGTTGTTTCGAGGTGGGGCGGTAACTGCGGCTACGCGTTCCCATCGGCCCGGATGCGTAATTGGTATATCTACCCTGGCATTGCCTAGTTGTGCCGTGTCACCTACCATACCGAGCCTTTACTACGAGTTTCTATTTGTGTCGTACCTATGGAGTATCCTCTGGTAGCTTCCCGATCAGGAGGTATTACGGTACTGTATAGACTATTGGCATTATTCTGTGTTAAGGGCTATATGGGTAACCCCTTAACGCTAAGAAAAAGTATGTTTATTTTATAAATAGACACTATTATAATAGCGCAATATACTACATAGTAAATAGTTTGACGGATCCTTAGAGGATGGGCGGTCCCAAGCATCCTTTGAGTTACTTGCTCTATATTACAGTACACTTGAATTAGCTTACATTATATAAGTATGTATGTCCTGACTCGAGTGTTATGTTTTATTTTACGCTCGGGTCAGCCTGAGTTGCAGCTTCAGTTTTCTCTCCGGAGCTATGTCATCCCGTAGATCATTCGTGCTGCCAGAAGCTTTTCAGTCTTTATCTTATTTGCAATCAAGACTTTGGAAGACTCTGTTTCTATTTATGGCTCAAGCTGTATTGCAGATTTTAAACTATGTAAACTCTATTGATCAAAGTTCTGCAGTGGCTTCATGAACCACTGAATATTTATTTCCGCTGTAAGTTCTGATATCTGTGTATGTGATTCTGTGATTTTATTTACTGCATATTGTGAGTTTTTCCAAATTTATTCTACAACGCAGTACTTTGAACAATTCAAGTCCGACACATGCGGATGCGAAGGGTTGAAAATACTGGGTCGTTACATTTGGTATCAGAGCTTTGGTTCTTGGCAAAACTTAGAATATATGGTAAATTTGATTTACAGAATCACTTTCATACGAGATTGAACCACTTCTTTTCGAAGTTTGGAACATTCCCTGTGGTTCCAAAAAACTCATTCGTGTCCCTCACTTTTCATTTTCTTTAGATTCTGGAGTATCCCATAACTCCACTTCGGATGATCTTTAGTGAATTGGCGGTCTCGCCATTGTCCTAATAAAGGGGTGAAACTCCTTTACCATTAGCATCAATTCACCGGAGATTTATATTTATCATCGGTTTACATGCTAGCATCTTTGATTATTCCGAACTCTATCTCTTCAGATCAAAGGTAGTTTTACACCAATCACCTCGATCTGACTCTTTAAGTCACGGATGACTAGGTCAAGGTTGTCCGCGATTTATATAAACTTACCCAGTTCCCTTATTGTGTTATTTAATCATCGGATCTTCTGATTTCAATTATCTTGAATTCTACTTGATTTGAGTTCATCAAAATTTGAATCTTTATCCTGGTTTTGAAAAATTTATTTTATGCCTATATTTGAAAAAAAATCTAATATTATATATAAGTATAATTTTCAGAATTTTATAATTTCACTATTTGTCAAGAGATAATAGTTTTGATTTTATTTATGATTTTGTAAACCATATGTTTGTCTAAAATAAATAATTAAATATAAAACAATGGTTATAAATTAATTTGGAAACAGAAATGAACTTAAAACAAGAACTTGAGAATTCAAATTCTGATGATTTCAAACCTTGCGTTTAAATTTTAAAAAGGGGATATTCTATTTAAAGTATTTTCGAATAGAAATTTGTTTCCAAAGAATTTTTAAAATTTAGTGCTTTTCTCTTTGTCGCGGGAAAATAATTTCGGTGATGACTGCAGCATCATCGACATTCATTTTCGAGTTTCGAAGTGAAAAGACCATTCTGTAGTCTGGCTACAGTGTTATCTTAAAAATTTAATTGATTTGAATTTCTGAAGTATGACTTAATATATATAGATATATAATTTAAATTTGATTTGACATATTATGTATATATATTTATTTATCTCTAAATGGTTTGAAGGGAATCAGAAACTTAATTCTTAAAGTTTACCTTGAAAAAGAAAATAAGATTCTTGAATAAGAATAATTTCAACTTAAAGATAATTGAATTTGGAAGTTTTATTTGTATAATACTCAATTTCATTTTAATATAATTTACCTTGATTTTCAAAAGTTAACAATGTAATTGGATAATATACAATATAAAAGGGATTTTATAAATAAAATTTGAGTGGTTATAATAAATGTTATACACTTGAATTTTAGTTATAAAAGATTAATTGAGGTAAATAAGGAGTTTAAGGAATTTATTTAAATAACTCTCAATTATCAATTGTGCAACAAGCAATGTATCTTGGAATAAGAAAAAATATTTGAAAAGGATATTTTTGTAGTAAGGATTATTTATCTCAAAAATCATAGTTAACTGATGTCTAAATGAATAATTATGATTTAAATAGGACGTATTTTAAATTTTGATAATTGAGATTTTTGTTTTCAGATAAAAATTTCAAGTATAACTTATTAAAAGAATACCTTATCTATAAAATAGGTATTTTAGAATAAGTGTTAGGTTATTTGTTAAAATTTAGAGTTAAGTAAAATAATTAACTTTTGAAAAGAAGTATAGTTTATTTTGGATATTCCATTCATAAAGATTTGTTTTAAAAATAAGTAAAATGTTATCCAAATGAATATTGCAGAATTGAACTAATTTGAAATACTACCATATCTACTATAGCATATTATAGGTGCTGCTGTTCTAAAAAAAAAAAAAATGTTTTGGAAAATTTATAATTGAATAAGTGAAGATTATTTTAAAAGGGTTATGATTTTAGTAGTATTTCCAAATGATAATATCTAGAAAATCTTAATGACTTTCAAAGTATGATGATTTCAAAAGCAGTATGATTTCAAAAGTTATTATCTTATTTTGTTTTCAGACTATCTTAAATATCCTTGGTTTCCCAATCTGCTACAGAATAAGGAGGCTATTGCTTATACCGGTCTATTTAGAAATCTTTCTATAATCTTTGAAAATCCTTGTTACTCATCGGGACCTGAGCACCGCTTACCACCCATAGGCTGACGGTCAAACTGAAAGGGGTAAAACCGATTCTAGAGGATCTTCTTCGTGCTTCAAATCCGGAACTATTCGGTTAAGATTTTTGTTTATTTAGCTTATCTTCCTTTGTTTCTCTTCTTTCGTTCCTTTTCGAGGACGAAAAGCTTTTAAGTGGGGGAGAGTGTAACAACCCTAGTTTTGGCTATTTATTTCTTTTAATTATTTTTAATTTTGAAAATATTTTATATAAATGGTGTTTAACAATATAGTTTAATTATTTAATTTGGAGATATATTTTATAAAATTGTGTATGTCAATAAAATTAAATAATAACTGTGAAAATTTAAGCTATTTTTGAACTGTTAAATGTCGCGTTCAAAAGACGCGTTAATTTTAAGGTATAAGTGACGTAATAAAACGTGTGTTTTTAAAATGTTATTTTTATGAAAATTTTTGATGTTTTAGATTACGTCTGTTTAACGTAGTGGAAAAAAATCATGTTTTCATATAATTTTGAAGAGAAATATCAGTCAGTATTTTATGACGGACGTTACTTGGTTAAACTGTCAGTTAAACTTTGCATACGTTTTCGTTCCTAAGGTCATGCATAATTTGTGCCATTTCATTTAATCCTATCAAACTAATAAAAGCAAGATTGATCAGCTAGAGATGAATCATCACACGAGTAACGTTCGAACAAATCAGAGAGGAAAATTTCGCATTCTTTAATACTGGAAACGTTCATATCTGCTTGTTCATTTATCCCCTGTTTCAAGCATACTACAAAAAATCAAGCTCCTCAAATTCGCGCATCTATAACATTCCATGTTTATTGCTTTAGTCACGCAAGCCATTTTTGCCCATAATCAATGCATGTTTTAATTTCATCAAATAACGTTCGAACATTTAAGCTGGAGACAATCAGCCTTCAAAACAAATCAACCCTCGCATCTTCTGTTCAAACATCCTACACAATCAAAGCCCTTTAAATCACACACTGTTTATTTGCAACAAATGGAATATCAAAAGTTTGCATATCTGAAGATAAATCAACGCCTTCATTTACGTAAGTTTTAGAACTGGCCATTGTTTCTTCCCTTTGTTTCGCAAGTTCTCCTATAAATCTCTTTGCCTCATTTACATAAGTTTTTCACATTCTCTTGTCTGTTCCTCTCTGGCTTTATCTCATCAATCAGGTAACTGTCTTATTGTTTCTCTTTCTTTTAGTCTTTCCTTTTCTCAGTCTTGTTTTCTGATCTGACTTGCTCGGCCCTCTTCCATCTCCTCACCTTGTTTTCTCTGGGATTCCTACCTTATGCCTTGAACTGTATACAACATATAGGGTCGGGGTTATAGAGTTTACTTTTGACAAGATGATAGAAGTGTCTTGCAGATATAGTTTAGGTCTACAAAATACACATTAGTTTCCAGATTTATTTCCATAAGCAAACATTTTTAAATTGTTTTTAAAGGGTTCCCCTTAGTATAGACAGAGAGTGAGTGGATTTGGTTTGCTAAGAAATACAATTTAACAGAGGAAAATTAGTTGATATTCTAGAAATTTTCATAGTACACATGGACTCGGCTGTGATATCTTGGATGAGAGGATAGAGATAGGCTAGGTGGCACTGTGTACACATATATAGCAGTGATGCGAGGATATTAAATAAAACAAATTACATATAGTAGGTAAGTTCCAGATGTCATTCAAGTCACAAAAGGGTAAAGTCTGCATATATAGATTCATAATAGGCAATGCATATCTTTGTATTGTAACCCAGTGCACATGTTTGTCTGAACTGATTTGTAGAGAAAGAGAGAAGAATTTTGATAAAATAATACCTGGGCTCTTTTGTACCAGAGAAGCATGCATCTGAAATCGGTGATTGTTAGGTAGAAGCATTCTCAATGTATATACAGAGAGAAGGAGTGTGAATTGTCCAGATTTCATTTTGGCATAAGGGTTGTACTAAGGGTAGTGAAGATATTTGCATGTTTTAATTTAAAAAGCTGGAGAGTTTAAGGTAAGAAGCAATATACATTTTTAACTAAGTTAGATCCAGGTGAAAAAGGAGAGAATGTAATAGGAAGTTAGCACTTGGGTAGATAGCAGAGGAAGCCTGGAATGTCTTGAAGCATAAATGGTGAAGGCTGAGGGTAAGGCAGTGTTGCAAATTTAGGCTAAAAACTTGGAATAGTTGTCTAAACACTGTAGGAAGTGAAGTTGGATGGTGGAGAAGGCATTTGTGAGTCTTCAGCTTGCATTTATGAAGAAAGTCTGCATATCTGGGAATTTGTTTTTGTAATAAGATGTATCACTGTGTGCATGTGCACAACTGACCTGAGTGTTTAGTGAGGTAGGCAAGTAGATGTTGTAAAAAGCATCAGAGTTTTGTATAGGAGGCATATATATTTTGGAAAGCATGCAGATCTGAGAAAGTTTGGTAAGGATTGAGCATAAATGTGTAGTGACGACTGGAATGATGGATAGAAGTAGGTAGTTGCTGTTGTACAAAAGCTTCAATATTGGTCTGGAACAAAATATAAACAGAGAGCAAAGGGGGGGTGAGTTTTCACAAAGTGTATTTAGAGGACTCGAAGCAATTAACTGGTTTGCTCGAAGAAAGTGCACATTTTTCCCAAAGTTATGTGTGGTGTGACTCGGGGTAGTCAAAGGATAAGCATGGGTTGCCTGTTACATTTTTTTTTTTTAAAGAAAAGCCTGGGAAGTTTTATATTTACGAAGAATTATATTGTATAGCAATGTTTTAAAATTAAGTTTAAAACTTAAAATGAAACTGAATTCAAGGGGGTGAATCTAAGTTGGAAATAAACTAGGCAACAGAAAGGTTTAGTATACAAAAGACTGCATAGTGCATTTGATCACGTCTGAAACATTTTTGAAGATAGGGTAGAGTTAGGCAGGAGGCTTGTTGACATATATCTGTGCGTATTTTTTTAGAAGTATGAGTCTGATGTATTGTTAAGATATGGTGACTTATGTGTTGGCGTGAATGCATGTACGTAAGTAAGTGTAATAGGAATGTGCACGTGTACATGTGTATCACGGCATGTAGTAGTAAAAGCTTCACCATTTTGTTTTAGTTGTCTCTAGGAACTTTGTCGAAATTTTAGCATTAGCACGGTTCACAGTTTGGGTATATTTTGGGCACTTTACACAGTGGAGTGGTCGAGCAAGTCAAATCAATTTCCGTTCTATTTTAATCTTTTCTTGACCATAAATTCTAAAGTCGCGTTTCAAAATATTTGAATTTGTTCTAGATTTGAATCTAGGCGACATCAGAAGAAATTTGATCGTTATTTTCTGTCGGTCTTTACCGGTGAATCGTCATTTTGAATTCAAATTTTCTGCAACTTTCAGGTGAGTTTTCTCACCAGACATATGTATTTATATTTTGGTAAATTATCGCAAGTGTATGTGTAAAAATTTATTTCACTATTATCTGTCTGTAGTGTGATATAAAATGATGATCCCTATTTAAATTGACACCTCATCAGTTATTCATCTGTTGTATTATATCTGCAGTTATATTATATTATTGTTTATTTTACTGCTTAAATCACACTGCAAGTTCCCTGTTGATATAGATTGTATAGGCTGAAATGATAGGCCTAAATGATTATTATTGTTAAACTATTCTGTTAACTGCTTAACTGATAACTTGGGATTGCGGGTTTGAAATGATAGAACCCGGGGTATTTGTAAATTACGGATTGAAATGATATAAATCCGTATCACTTGACCTAGGCTAGAAAACTATATACAGGCCCGTGGTCCTTATAATATTTGCTGAAATATTTAAATTTATTCTGGAAGTTAAATATTTGATTCAATATCTTTAAAGGATTTTATATTGATTTTGAATGAGTTATAAATAAAGAAATAAATAAATATTCGAATAAATTTTTGGAATATAACTTATTTGGTAATTCTGGATTTTGAAAGGATAAGATTTCAGTTAAAATAAATAAATAAAATAAGTTATATTTGGAAATATTTATCTACTACAGCATTTAAATGCTATCTTTTGAAATTGGACTAGTTTTACCCGTAACTTTAGGTAGCATTTCCTAAGTGCTACAGAATCTCGAATTTGATTGTTTTAAAATTTATGGAATTTGATAAACCATATTTTATGTTAAGTTTTGGGAATCTTAAGATAGGATATTCATAACTGGATTTTCCTTAAATAAATTTAAAATGAATATTCTAGTATTAAGCCAATTTTGAATATTTAATGGCTAAAATTTGGAGTTTTATTTATGGGATTTATGGGAATATTCAAGACTAAATAATAAAACATTGATTTGTTGAAAGAATAAAATCCAGCCTTAGTAAATACTCCAATTGGATATATATATAGGAATTGAATTGGTTTTGGGAACATGAAGTAATATTTAAATTATGGTTTAAAACTTGAAATAAAGAATATGTTTGTAAAGCTATGTAATTTATCTTCTTTACAAAGTAACCATAAGGTTAAACCATTTATTCTATATACCGTTGAATATCCAAACCATTTGTGTTTTTGGGAGTTATGGTTTTTAAAGTAAAAATTTCCAATATATTATGTTTAAAGGTATAATTCAAATATTTGGTTTCCAGATATTATAAATTTAAGCAGTATGGATTTTGGAAAAGAATTATATTTGAAAATAACGATATCATATTGTTTTGGGTTTTAAAATGATATCGTATTCATAGTTTTGAAATGGAAATGTTTATTCTGGTTTTAAAGTATAAATCGTTTTAAATGACCACGGGTTATAATAACGATGGGTTGGCAAAGAGACCGGGATCGGATATGGACATACTCTCTGTCGATACCGAAAACCACTTTGACCAACCGTGTACGCGGTGGAGATTCCAGAATGAAGTGGTCGGTGGTGGCGTTTCCTGTAAGGTATATACGTGGACCCGACTCCCGTGAGTTGGCATATGGTGGCTAAAACAGGAGCGATTGACGGGTTAATTGAGGTCATACCTTTGATCGGACACTCCTCTTCGATATTATACTATGATTTTGGATTGTTTCGGTGGCCACCCTATATTTTGATTTTTGGGAGTTGTTTCGAGGTGGGGCGGTAACTGCGGCTACGCGTTCCCATCGGCCCGGATGCGTAATTGGTATATCTACCCTGGCATTGCCTAGTTGTGCCGTGTCACCTACCATACCGAGCCTTTACTACGAGTTTCTATTTGTGTCGTACCTATGGAGTATCCTCTGGTAGCTTCCCGATCAGGAGGTATTACGGTACTGTATAGACTATTGGCATTATTCTGTGTTAAGGGCTATATGGGTAACCCCTTAACGCTAAGAAAAAGTATGTTTATTTTATAAATAGACACTATTATAATAGCGCAATATACTACATAGTAAATAGTTTGACGGATCCTTAGAGGATGGGCGGTCCCAAGCATCCTTTGAGTTACTTGCTCTATATTACAGTACACTTGAATTAGCTTACATTATATAAGTATGTATGTCCTGACTCGAGTGTTATGTTTTATTTTACGCTCGGGTCAGCCTGAGTTGCAGCTTCAGTTTTCTCTCCGGAGCTATGTCATCCCGTAGATCATTCGTGCTGCCAGAAGCTTTTCAGTCTTTATCTTATTTGCAATCAAGACTTTGGAAGACTCTGTTTCTATTTATGGCTCAAGCTGTATTGCAGATTTTAAACTATGTAAACTCTGTTGATCAAAGTTCTGCAGTGGCTTCATGAACCACTGAATATTTATTTCCGCTGTAAGTTCTGATATCTGTGTATGTGATTCTGTGATTTTATTTACTGCATATTGTGAGTTTTTCCAAATTTATTCTACAACGCAGTACTTTGAACAATTCAAGTCCGACACGTGCGGATGCGAAGGGTTGAAAATACTGGGTCGTTACAGAAAGCCACCTTTATCCTTTATACCGAGAATGGTTATGACCTTAGTTGTAAGGAGCTTCGGTTTCTGTTTGATATTAACAAAAGTCCTTCAAGGGCCCCGCTGGTTTCTTTTATGCTTAAGCCAAAAAATCAGTTTTTCTAGACATCCCCTGAAAGTCCCGTGGATGGGCTGATTTGTACTTATTTATTTCAAACTTAGATAACTTTACTTCTTCTTTTCTTCAACATCCCACTCACATTGTTTTTCTGAGGAGGACATCCAATCGTATGAATGCAGAAATCACATTCTAGGATTAGATGCAAAGGAGAAGGAAATAATCTTTATTGAAGATATGCTTAAAAGACATAACTTTCTACGCCTAAATTACATTTTTTTTTCTCACAATATTTTTAAGCCTTCTCCGAATTCAACTGAGTTTAAGGGTATTTTTTGCTAACAATATATTTTATGTTTATCTTTTTTTGATTTCGTCGGGCGCATCTTCGAATCTTGACACTTTCTTTTTTCTTTTATATATAGGTAAAATGAATGCTAAAGCCCTGAAAGAACTTTATAGTAAACCATTGAAGGGGCATACCCAAAGAGGGAGCTTGATCTAATACCAGTTTCGACAGGAGTCCCAAAAAATTAGTCGCTTCCACTCCTTCTTCCCCTTTGACGGTTTCTCCCATTTCTTCTTCGGTAGCTCTTCCTATTTACGATATTCAATATTTGCCTCTGCCCGAGGGTGCCATATATGACTTAGCTAAGAAAGTAGGGAAGACAGCACTTGATACATTGCTTTCCATTGCCTTGTCTTTCCCATCTCGCCTTACCCTTCATTTCCAGATATCTCTTCGTCTGCGCTTGTATCCGAGATGGAAAAGTCTTGGTCCTATGTGAGTATTATTATTTTATTTTTAATATTTTTGGTTAGTTACTTATCTAATTTCCCCGTACCTGTTATTTCTTTTTTTCCTTTTTCTAGCTTGTCGCTTTGACGATAGAGGTGCAAAAGTGGGAAGGCAAGCATGTAGTTACTCTTGCTCAGATTGCCAAACTTGAAATGGATCTCACTTTTACTATTTCTAAGAAGACAAACATCGCTTCTGAAAAGGCTAAAATTAAGGAAGATTTTAAAGTATTCTTGGAAAAGACTGAAAAGGATTCCAAATGTACTATGGAATCCCTAGCCTTGAAAGACCACGAGTCTAAAGGAAAAGGAGAAAGAGCTGGCAACGGCACAGGGAGTGTTAAAAACAGCACAGGAAGATCTTAAGAAGAGCACTTCCACGGTAACATAGAATCTATATGCCTCAGCTTTATGCTAATGTTCAGGACGAGATCAAGCTTGATTTTCTGGGGGATCGGGACGTGATTAATGATTTTAGCGTCGGACCCAATGGAAGGAAGAGTTCACTATAGGGAAGGCTGCTCCTTTTGCCTCTTTGCAACAAAATGGGGGTGATGAGCTTGAAGATGGCAAGGTGCTTAAGGATGCCAACGTGGCCAAGGAGTCTGGGCGCTCTTTTACTCGTCATGTAATTACACAAACCTTATTTTGTTGTTGTTTTATGAATGGCTATTTTTTCTTTGTTGTTTTTGTTTTAGTCTTCTAAAGAATTTTTTTTACTAAACTTCTAAACAAAAGCAAAGACATGCTCAATATCCAAGCCTTAGATCACTTTGGTGTTACGGCTATTTGTAGGAAAAAGAAAGAATTAGACGAGTCTTTTACCAAACTCAGGGATGAGACCCAAGGTTTACTTTCTAGGATTGACTAAGTAATTCAGGAGAAAGAATACCCTCAACGAGTGTGTGCTACGCCGATGGCAATATATCGTAGCAAATAGCTCTTTCTCGCTTGATAACCCCCCACTTGGACTGGTTTCGGCTTAGAATTACAAATTTATACAAGGGATGAATCTTTCATCCATTTTCATTTCATGCATGTTTCTTTTGTACATGGGTTTGTCGAATTAATATAGTTAATAATGGATATATGCATTTCGATTATGCTTGAGTCAATTTTTGTTTTTAATAATTAGGTTGGCTCTTATGAAGCATTGCATGAATTTAATTAAGCTTTTGACCATGACATTCCTTCTATTCCCATTCAGATGACACATGCATTTCTGACTTTGGGGTTGAGGAAAAGGATCCTTCTACTGCTACTAAGGTAGAGGCTATTCATCTTATGATCAAGAATGGAAAGCTTGAAAAGTATTTAGTGCTTGTTCATAAGGAGCTTAAGGCAGCAAAAGATGCGCTGAACCACCAACATCAACTTAACACCACAGTACACATCAGGCTTAATGCTGCCAAGTCAAAGTTAGGCGAGATGCGGCAAAGAATGAAAGATCGAAAGAAGCTTTATGGGATTTTTATGAGAATAAGACTACACAGCATAAGCAAAACATTGAGGATATGTTTGTGGAGATTTTTCGTTTAATTAGAAGGAAAGAGGTCGTTGAAAGCTGGGAGGAGGTTGCGGTACCTCGTTTGGATACGATTTCAACTCATCTTGCACATACTAGGCCTTCTTCGACGACTGATTGCACGTGGATAGTGGAGCCGAGGGTACCCTCCCCTACGAAGGATGAAGGATGGAAGACTAACTACCTTAGATGTTCTGGTGGTTTTTCTATAAATACTAAGAAAACTAAGACTTAGCTAATTGATACTTTGGAAAATACAAGGAAGGAGGCTGTACTAAGAATTTATGAGCTCGAGGGCTATTTGAGTAGAATTCAGGATAGGATCACCTCCTTCTTGGAAAAACTTAGATGGGAGAACACTGAGAGTAAGAAGGGATAGATTCTCTTCCAGTGCATCGGGGATGTCCTTAGATATTTGTATCCTTCACTTGATTAGAATTTCTTCTGTAATATTGTGGGTTTTGAAGTTACTATGAAAGGATCAATAGATCATTAGGTTGGAGCTTGTTATGACCCTAGAAGGACTTTCTCTATTAGTTCAGCTCCGCCTTTAGCTACTATGTCTTAGGTGTCTTATGGTAGTATTATTGGAACTTTTGTTGGAAAATGATTTTGTAAATTTACATCGTTGGACGTTATACTTGGGGTTGTATGTATATTATCTGAATTGAGATTTCTTTGCGAAGTTTGTAAGTTTCTTTTATTTACTTTATATGTTTATACTTAGCTTTAATTTCAATCTGTGTGGGCCATTTGATTTTCAGTCTACTCCTTTCGATCAAGACCTGAAGGTGGCCATTTTCAAAACGAAGCTTAATTTTGATATGGCCAGGTGCACCGAACTAGAAGGTTTGTTCAAGGATGCTTAAAATGTGTGTAACGTATACTTGGATCAAATTAAAGCTTTGAAACATAAAGTTGAAGAATTAGATAGGCAGAATGCAAATTGGATTAGTGTTGAAGATGTACCCTCCGCAGGTTTTAACCTAGGTGCCACTTCTAGATCAGATGCTGCCCCTACACCTATTTTCGAGGCCGATCTAGATGATGTTCTTAGATAGAAGAATGATATGAAAAATTATTATGAGACCAAGTTTAATGAGTTAGAGGATCATCTTAAGAAGGAAATGGGAACATATGGAATGCGCATCTCACCATACCTTGCTTTTGTGCAAGAGCTCTTTGGAACTTTTTCTAGAACCACCGAAAAAACTAGGGATCAACTTTTGTATGAGATCAAACGAATTAAGAGGGTCACTATGGAACGTGTTGATTCCCTTGAGAATAAAATATTCATGTTATACTGTGAACCCGCTTGTGTTTCGTCATAGTCTCTCGAAGGGTTAGATAGCACTTCCTTGTTGGAAACGCTTAGGAAGGTAGGAAAAGTTAAGGCGGAAATCTGTGTGAAACGTGCAATTGATGTTTTCACTCAATTTTGACTAGGGCTCGATTTAACCTTTCTATACAATTGGGCAAATTGTGAACTTGATTTGCAAGATTATAGTGACCATTTGGCTGGAGCAGCTATGATCCGCATTCTGCTTATAGCCGTGCTACCCTTAGTTGTTTATCGGTTGTTATTGCTGAACTTAATTACCGACCTCCTATCCTTCAACTTGGGGTAAAGCATACTCCACTACATGCTAGGTGTGATCTGCCCCCGTATTCGAGGTCAGGTTCACGTTCATGTGCTAGGCACAGTCGCCCTTCCATTTGAGGGCAGAGGGATATTTTACTGTGAAGTCACGTAGCATGTTTACCGCTTTTTAAAATCATGCGCATAGATTTAATAACTGGTTCAAGCTTTCTTATACATCCAGCGTGGTTATGTTAACAGTGTTAATATAAAAGGGTTTTTATGCTGGTTCAGACCATCTAATATCCCTATGACTAGATTGGATAAGAAATGTACGTTGCGTTTTATGCAACTTCATTTTGATAATCGGCTCGGACTGTCCAATATTCCTACGTCTAGAGTGACTTGCTAACAAAATTAACATAAAAAGATATTTTACTAGTTCAATCCATCTAATATCCCTAGATCCATTTTGACTATCCTATCAAAATTAACATAGAAAGTTTTTTATACTATATCGGGCTGTCTAAAATCCATATGTCCAGTTGCTATGTTAAAGAGATTTACACAGAGATTTTCATACTGGTTTAGGCCATCTAATATCTCTACGACGCGTTAATTGTATTAATATCATAATACTTACAATGTTTATTACACAAGTAATGCAGATCATTCAGACTTAGGCCTGAGATCTTTAAAGCAGTACCAAGCATTTGTATTTTTTACAGTCGTAGTGGCTGTTGCACTTTTAATTTCTCTAAAAGACTTCAAATGTATTAAGCTTTTGGTCTCAGTTCTTCTTCTCACATTGGCGTTTCTCTTGCTTGAGATTTTCAAATCAGTGTGCATCTCAATCACTTCAGCTCCATGCTCTGCCCAGAAAATGGTTAGCATTGAGAACACAACAACTGAATTTCCTAGTCTTTGTGCAGGGAGTGTGAACATCTTTAATGGATAAACCACAATGACGTTTTCCCTTATTACCATAATGAAAAAAAATGGAGGGGTGGTCCAGGATTCCAGTCCCGGACTAGGCTTCATCCCGTCATCGAAACCACAATCTAAATCAATGAATATCCATGTGTTTTGTTTCGATTGTAGCCATTGTTTGACAAAGGTGGGAAATTGTGGATGAAGAAGCGGAGATCTGGGAAGACGTGAGCTTAAGAATGTTAATGGGCCCAAGAAAAACTGAGATCATCCATTCCCACTATATTGTTATATCTTAAGGACATATGGGTTATATGGGCTGCCGAGCCTTCGTTGCTCATTCGCTTTTCTCTTCTTTCTAGTAGGAAACTTCATATCAAAAGATACTATGGGGATTTTTCTGTTAGGAGGAATAGTAGAAGGGAAAAGCGAATGAGCCTCGAATTGAGAGCAGATCTAGTTGACCTTGAAGGGTAAGGCAGCACTGTTGTTGTTGGGGGAAGATTGAACTTGCTTTTCACTTTGCAACAGCAAATTAATAATGGATGACTTGGTGTTGACTTGTAGGCTAGCCTCACCATTATCATTTTGAGAGTGTCGTTATCACTCATATGGTGCATGGTCAGCGTGATTGGTGAATGATGATGGTGGGTTTTGGACGATGGTGGTATTGCTAGTCGTAAAGTAGTACCTTGAGTCATTGTTCCCTTTATCCTCTTCATCTTTGGTCTTCTAGATTAGAGAAGGTCTATATCATGGTTAGGATGAGATCGATGGGGGGTTTTAGTGGAGGCTTTCCCACTTTTTTTGGCTTTGGAAGCTATGAACAATTATTTTTGAGTTAAGGGAATGGACGGCCGATGGCATTCACGGTTTGTATGGGAGACGTTGGTATAGCTTATCGAAAATAGGAAAATGGAGGTTCAGGCCCTTCTTCTAGCACCAAAATTGTTGATGGGATTTTTCATCTCACAACATCTCAGTTGGTCGTAGAGTAATTGAAGCTTTCGACTACTTCCGCGATTTTAGAGTCAACAAACTCAAGTGATATTAAATGTGCCTTAAAGTAGCGATATGTTGCTTGAGGCTTATACAATCAAGTAGTCACACTTTAATTATTTGCTAGAATGTTAAATTAGATTTGTATTCTATAAATAAATTTAAGTTGTAAGGGATTCAAAGTAAAATCACTAAGTAAAATGCATAAAAATAAAGACATGGGAATTTTACGTGGTTCAAATCCTTTCAAAATCCTACGTCCATGGGTTAAATCTTTGTTTATATATTTCTTCTTAATACTATCTTACTTGAATGAGAGTAAAATAAAAGATTAATTCTCTCAATTTTTCCTTTAGAAAAATCCCCGAGCCATTCCTAAATATCTCCTAATTATAGTGTAAAAGTTGAATACAAATTCTTGTAATCACTCTTCTTCTACTACCTTAGTTTACACCATTGGATCATGCCATATGTCATCCGTCCGCATCATTTATTTGGTGGGCGTAGATTGCTGACATATTTTTGGTGAGAAATCATACTTTAAGAGGTTAAATTCTGGGGTTTGGCAGGAAGTTTGAAATCAAGACGGGAATATTCGAAATTGAAGTGGAAGTACTTGAATTTGTAGCTAGAGGTTCCAAATTTGAATGGGTTCTGACTTCCCCCTCTTCGGCGGGTGAATGACCTAAGCATTACCTCTAGTGTGAGTATGACAAGCTACTATCCCTTTTTCCTTTGGGTAGAACCGTGCCACTCTTTTTGCTTTTGCTTCAAGGATAGTTTCTCTTTTGGTCTCCAATGAGAATATGTGATACTTACGAGATTGGATAGGATGATCAGACCACTATTTGTGAAGGCACTCGCTTTATGTGGCTCTATGCCGAGTTGCTATGATCGTTGGACAACTCCGGTTATCGAAGAGGGAGATTTATATCTTTTCCCTTTACTGATGAGAGTGGACTTGTGCTGGTGCACTGTTTGAGTGGCCATGTGTGTAGCCCATGGTTACTTTTGATTCCGCATGGTACTGCTTAGGTAGCCCGGTGAGTGTAGCGCAGATCCATCCATGGAGGTATTTGCGATGCACAAGCTTTGGGAATGATATGGGTTTTTGCAACCCTTTGAGTGTGGTGCTGTCTTCTACTTGTGCTAATGTCTTGAAGGCGGTATGCTTCTTTATTGACTTGTTTTGAAGGTGACACGTTGTGTCATTTCACTCTTCTTTACTGTTAAAAGAAGAAGGGGCAGCGTGTCCTTATTTTCCTCCAATGCTAGATTGTTAGCATGATATTATTACTTGCATACACCAGTCTGTGAATGCGTCATATCATCACTCGTGCATAGCCCCTCTTTTTTCTAAGTGAGGTGTGTTATGCTTTGACCTGATTAACATGGCTCTTTACACCCCAGCACCGTATTTAACATCTTATTGTTATTTGGGAGTTTGGTTTCGCTATGGTTCCGGGTATTATAATTGTGGGTTATTTACTACAGCTTGTGACCACGTCCAGTCTTGGGCTTAATAACATAATGAGACACTAAAATTAAGGGTCCGACGTGGTTTTGAGTCTTTGCTATCGTCTACAGTGTACGAGCTTGGTATTTTTTGGCTTTGTTTTATTCTTTGTGTTTTCTCTTTGTAGTATAACTTTTATCATGAGGGCATCCCGTTCTGATCTAGGTGTTACGTCCCCTTACTTTGAACAGGGTTCGGGAAATATGGGTGTAATATGTCCTTTGTGTAAAGATAAATACAATAAGAGTAGGATAGAATGAGCGCTTAAATAAGGGGTTAAATGATGGTTGTACCCCAGTGATACACAAATAATATTAAGTTACGATCAAAGTCTAACCTTAATAAAGGACTTATCTTTGTGAAGTTTTAGCTGAAAAAATATATTAAATATAGATTACTATTTTCAAAATAATTTATTTAAAAGGAAAAATATATGTTTTTGAGCTTAAAGTGATCTGTTGAAAACTTTATAAGGACAAGATAAAGCATTTAATTTCAAAAATAATTTATTTTGAAGATAGTTTCCTAAAGAAAAATTATTATTTTAAAAATACTTTATTTTAAAGTGATTTGTGAAAGGATACTTTGGTAGAAAATAATTTGATAAGAAATTTGTTTTAAATCAAAATCTTTGGAAAAATGTTTTCAGTGGAAACATCGCGATTGAAATTATTTCTGTTTTAAGAACATCATTTAAAAAAATACATTATGAAAGGTATTTTTATAACAATATTATGATTTACAGTTGAAGGGTATTTCACAATAAATGTTATAAGATTTGTAGAGTATTTATTTTTTAAAATAGTTTGTGGGAAAATTGTTAAAAAAGAAAAATGCTTGATTTCAATTGGAAGAATACTTCGAGGAAATACTTTATTGGAGGAAATATTTAAAAGCATTTTGTTGAAAGAAACATTTAAAATTATTCAACATTGAGAAATAACTTTATTGAGCAAAGTGTGTGAAAAATATTTTCATGCGAGAAAAATGTTTAATTCAAAAAGAATACCTTTAGTTTGGAAACTTTTTGTTTGAATGTTAATTTGGTTGCAAGTATTTTTACTTAAAGGATACATATTGATAAACGATGTTTGAAAGAAAAACAATTTTTGGGTAAAGGATTTTAATTGAAAAATACCCATTTTATTTTTTTATTAAAAATATGTTAGAAAATATTTTGCTGAGAAATAATGTATTATAAAAATACCTAGTTTTAAACTAATTTTTGAAATATTTTACATAAATGAGGATGGTTAGATTCAAAATGAATAGTTGAAAAAGTAAATATTTATTTTGAATAACAAATCGTAGTGTTGTTTGTTAAAAAGTATTTTAGTGAAAAGATATGTTATTGGACATTTTAAGAACTATGGGATTAAACTGAGTGGAATGAGATGTAGGACGATTGGGTGATGTGTCTTTTAAGTTTGCCCAAAATTCATTGTGATGTGAACTATATCTCCACTCTCTTATAATGGTTTAAAAAGCCCATTATTGGTTTTATTCGTGTTTTTATGAACGTTGTAAAACAACATGTTATAATAAATCAAGATGGCACATCTTAAAACTCCATCATATGATATTATAAGACGTCGTTTGTATGCTATTATATAATGACATTTTATAAATGCTATTGTGTTATATTATATGATGTTGTTTTCCAAAGTCTATCGTATGTACCACTACAATGACACTTATAAAACGTTGTCACATGTTCGATTTTGATGGCACTTTTAAAGCGCTATCATTTATTCTTTTAGTATAGAACTTTAAAATGCTATGATAAAAGTATCTACAACTTCCACATATGCATAACCATTCACAAGCAGAATAGCTCGATTTCAGAACATATACATCATCACATCATTCAATTTCAAATGTTATATTATCACATCTATAACCTTCAATAATTAACTCATTATTTTAATGACACAACTTATTAATTAATAAATATTCTATTAAATGTAACCAAACATGTACAATATTCATTTACAAAAACACTCATTAAATTTTAAAGTAATTCATAGACAGTATTTCAAGAGTGCAATTCTGAAGGAATTTATCACATCAAAAAGAAATTTTAGTTGGTAGTTTGTTGCGCCGTGATGTTATTGTTTGCGCAAAAGATGTCCAGTTACCTATAAAGGACGATGATAAGAGTTCGCAAACATAGTAAGAATAAACTGCCAAATACATTCTCACTTAAATTAGAAATCATAATAAAAACAGCGAGATCTTGAATTCAAAATAATAAGTCTTTATAATTTACGCGCACACACACATATGTATGTGCACGTGTGTGTATAATTATTTAAACTATATATATATCTACTAATAACACAAATACTTTGTTTTGGTGAAGCTTTTTTAACTTCCCAAAAACCCCTTCCCCTTCTACAGTCAAAACCTATGTACAACTTAAGACAGCAGGGAAACTACGTCTTTTTCCATCCCCACATTCTAATCCCACGACATCAGCCGTTTTCACTCATTCCTTCGAATTTTCTCCTCTCCCCACTTTCTCCTCATTATGCTTTCCGCAACATTTCAACCGCCTTTTCCCCAAATACTCCTCCCAAACATTTTCTAATCCACTCTTCTTCCTCCCCCGGCTTAGTTTCTCCGGATCTGATGCTTGCAGAGGTAATCAGAAAATACTACCAATTCTCTCCAAGTTCCCACAGCCCTTCACCATTCTGACGGCATAGCATTCGGTTTCTCAGGATTAATTGCCTGGCCAAAAAAAAAAAAATCAAAAAATACTACATATATTGTCCAACGTCCCATAGCACTTCACCATCTTGAAGCAAAATTGAGCTCGATGTCGCCTCGCCACCTAAATCTACCTACTTCTCCACTTATACCAGCCAACCTACAATTTTGGGCGGCATCGACCTATGCCGATCATGTTGCTGAAGGAGCGCTACCTGGTACACTACGCATCTCCACTTTCTTTGTCCGTTCGCACGTACTCACGTCCACTGGCTGTGTCGATCTAATTTTCCTTTCCTGTAAAATTAGATACCAATTCAGTCTAGAGTTAGCCAAATATTCAATTTATGACTTTTGTATGTATAATTTATTAGATAAAACCCAAAACTGTTCATAGTTGTACTGATTTCAGTACAGTTAATTTTTTAAAAATGGACTGATCGTTGAGGAGGCAAACCATCACATTTGCTTCAGATGCTGATACATATTTTGTGACATAAACCATTGATAAGTTTGTACATAGAATTAAAAGAAAAATATACAACCAAAAAATCTATCATCCATTGACCATATAAATTAAGTTGTAGTGAAGGTGAGCAGTCAGATTTAGAAAAATAAGAACAACAACGGTGGCACTTTTATTTTAGATTCACACCTGCATCCATGGTCACATGCATGTATAATTTTCAAGTGTACAATCGGCCACAAACAAGTCGACACAACTACTATTTTAACGTAAATAACATATATATACATATAAATTTTCGAGTCAAATCCATCAAATTCCTCATTTTCTATTTCTTCACATTTTAATTCAAATTCAATTTCGTCTATACCTTTACAGGTCACATCCAATTACAAACTTTGTTACTGTATTCTCAAACTTTGTCTCCCTATAAAATAGGTATTTTGCTTCTAATTGATGGATATCTATGCCATTGGTGATAACACCATCTTAATTAGAAAGTAATATTTATATAGTTGATAAATAATTATTTTTCGTTATGATATTTTCTACATAGGATTTTATTCAGACTATGCTTCTTTGTATTAGTAGAGATGTTCCAATAACGATTCCTTATTGTTCCAACATTTAGATGTTCAACAGTTTCATTGCAATACCCAGTAAGATGACATGTGCTATGAGGATGATAGCATACCAGATCGATCCTTCCTCTTACTGTCTACAATGTTTTTGAAACTAGCACAATGGCTATAATGGCTCTACACATGGATCGGATGAATACCAGTCAATGCAGTGAGATAAAATCAAAAATAAGGTACGATATTTTACAATCATTTTTTTACCTTCACTTCTTTTACATTCACAAAATCTTTTACATCCGATGCACCGAAATTAAGAAGAAAGTGAACAAAATTAAGTCGAATTTGTCAATACAGCAATGTCTACATCAAATTATTTGTTCCTTCTCCTTCCTAATTTGATTTTTATTAAAAAAAATTCCCTATTCAATCGCGGTTGGAGATTTCGATTACCACAACCCTGATACCATTTTGATGCACTACTTATGCCTTTTTCTACTTTATCATTTGTCCGTACGTTTATTGCCACTGTTTATGCATTGTTTTGCATATTTCTCATTCCTGCCTTCATTGCATAAAAAATGATTGGAAAAACAACAACTATTGCCTTCACATCTTTATTTCATTTCAAATAAATATTGTTTGTTTAAATGATTTTGTACATACAGGCATGGAACAGTGAGAATTGCAACTTCAATGCGTACCAAAATGACCAAATTCAAGCTTGGTGATAAGAATGGAGTTGAATGCATGGTGAACTCCTTCCTATTATGCAATAGCTGACCTTCTTCTACACTTTGGAATTGAATCCTTCCTCCCTCCATTTTTCTACCCACAAACTGTGCTACCTATCCACCTTGAGCTTCTCCATCAACGGCAGATCAGACCCTTCTCTACCACTCACTGCAACACAAGGTGTCCAACGGCTTTGGAACTACTTCGGGTTGTTTCTAGAATAACTTACTAACAATTGGGTAGTTTGCACTAAATACTTTCTATATGTGCATGTGGCACAGAAGGATGAAATGTACCTCCTCCTTGCTAATGTTTCATGAAGATTGCCAAAGTAATGATGCTAAACCCGTAATTCATGTAACAGTCTCTCAGCAGAATCGAGCAAGCCTGACGCTGCTTTGATGCTGCAAATAACCATTGACTTAAAATGCAGTGATACAATGTTATTGTTGCATGCTTCAAAGGAAAGAGATTCTTCCAGGTAAACGCTGATGATTGTGACATAAAGTAAGGCATTTATGTTGCAATATGCAGTTAAGGGTGAGCTCTGTGTCGAGGGAGTATGAAAGTTTATCATAAAAGCAAATTGAAAGTGAGAATACTGAAATGTTGAGCTGAGGGCAGTAATGAACTGATGAGATGGTGCAAGTGATCGGAGATGCATTGCTGGCGAACTGTGGATCATTTCTGGCAATCTGAAATGAGGTGGAGTACTATCGCAGTGTGCAACTGAAGTGATGTCATAGGAAAATTGAGAAACTTTGCTATAGAGATAATTGCCACCAAGTACTGATCTATTGAAAGCCATCTGAAGTACAAGGTAACTGCTGTCTGATGTAGCGGTGCCCCCAAAAATATGTATGCTTCTGGTCTGTTCATCCTTTCGCATATATTCCGATTCACATCCATTCGACATGTAGATCTAATTTGGCATAGCTGTAAAAATAGATACAAGTACAGTCTAGAATTACTGAAAAATTTAACTTCTGACAAATATTTAATTTAAGAATTTAGTACATATAATTTATTAGACAAAACCCAAAACTGTTCATCTGTATTTACGGTATGTGCATCAAAGTTGTAGTGTATTCAGTACCATTTATTTTTTTATCATGGACTTATCATTGAGGAGGCAAAACATCACATTTCCTTTAGATGCTGATACATATTTTACGAAATAAAAATATTGACTGTTACTTTGGACATAAAATAATATATATGTATGTCGTATGTATGTATTTTGGTTAAATTTCGTTTATACTACAAAAATACATAACATTTCAGTGCAGCATGATTTTATTTTCATGTTGAACCATTTGGGTTCTAATTACAAAACTGCAATATTTATGACTGTCAATTTACTGATTTTCAGATGTGCAGCAGCTACCGACTGACCTCTGATAGATATTTCAATATTTCTGTTACTACACTCGACTTATTCCACTTTGACATTTTATCTATTTTACCGATTCAAAATCCAAAATATCTCCTACTTTTTTTTTCCCATTTTGCCGTTTACCGTCACATATACCCACCCTAATTAGCATCATGCATACATATTTCTGTTACATTTGCTAACTACTTTCAACTGTCAATGCAAAAATCCTTGCTTTGTCCTGATAAGCATGACAAAATGCTTCGACCAAATTTTTTTTTATGGTTTAGCCATGCAAGTATAGATGACATGGTTGCATATTACATTTATAAATACAACAATTGTTTATTCATTGGGCTTTAGTTTCTTTGTTATGTTTTCTCTTTCATATTGTTACTGTATTCTCAAACTTTGTCTCCCTATAAAATAGGTATTCTGCTTCTAATTGTTGGATATCTATGCCATTGGTGATAAGACCATCTTAATTAGAAAGTAAGATTTAATTATTTATATAGTTAATGAACAATTTTTTTCGTTATGATATTTTCTACATAGGATTTTATTCACACTATGCTTCTTTCTATTAGTAGACATATGCATGTGTGCTTAACAAATGCGGTGATTAACGAGAACTAATAAAATGTTTACTGATTGGGATTCCTTCTTTAGCTGGACCAAATAATTATACTAAGGCTACATACCAGAAATAGTATGTAACAACCCGCATATTTATCGAGTTTACATTTAAATATTTTTATTTAAATATTAAATCGTTAATCGGATTTTGGTCCGAAAAACTACTTTTTGCAAACGGTCAAATTAGGACTCGAGACCACTTCCATTGAGTTCGAAATGTCGTTTACAACTTTTTAAGTATAAACATCGATAGGTTTGGAGTTAGTGAAATTTCACTAACTTTTCCCGCTTTGGACTTTGGGTTAGTTTAGCCTATTAAGCCCAAGTTCCAACCCTCTTCTCCTCACTCTTCATAAATTTCCTAACTAACTCAAGCTTTAGCATTAATGGTGAAGAGAATGGGAAATTAAAACTCCAAGCTCAAATTCAATTGCAACTCCATCATTCAACTCCAAATTCAAGTAGAAGATATTGGATTCAAGCTTTGGATTGCTTCTCCTTGCTTTCAAGCTTCATCTTCATAAATTTTAGTGCAAAGGTGAGATTTTTATCTCACAATTCTAGTCTATAACTATATTGGACTGTTGGGAATGATTCCCTATCACTTTAGCATGCATATTTGCTTTTGGTTTGGATTGGATTGGCGAAAAACTCCGATTTTTGGTGTTTGGGAGAAATTTCTGCATTTAGGTCGTTCTGGCCGTTTTTAGCTCGCTCGGAGTTAGGTCGTGTGGACCTTAGGTCGTAGGTCGCGTACGAGTTAACCCCTAGGTCGTTCTGGCCATTTTCGTGTTTTTGGAGTTAGGTCGCTCAGGACCTTAGGTCGTAGGTCGTATGGCCGTTAGGTCGCTCTGCTTTGGCTCTGGCCATTTTTGCTCACTCGCAGTTAGGTCGCTCACGACCTAGGACTTAGGTCGCTTGGAGTTAGGTCGTAGGTCGGCAGGTCTTCAGCTCGCACGCGTTGAAAAGGCACGTCTGGAGTTAGGTCGTTCGCGAGTTAACGTTAGGTCGTTTGCGAGTTAGCGCCCTAGGTCACTCGCGTATAGCTCGTTCGGAGTTAGGTCGTTAGGCCTTAGCTCGTATGGCCTATGCAATTTGGTTAGGTCGTCCAACCTCAACACCTTAGGTCGTAAGACCTTAGGTCGTACCCCTTAGGTCGTTAGACCTTAAGCCTTCACTATTGGAACTCGTTAGGTCGTAGCAACCATAGGTCGTAGGTCGCTCACACGGGGTTAAGTCGTAGGTCGTCTCCGACCTTATATCGCTCAGCCAGGTTTCACTTTAAGTCGTTAGGTCGTTTGGACCTTGTTTCCAGTTAGGTCGCAAGACCCTTAAACCGTTAGGTCACTAGGTCGCGATGTTTTAGGTCGTTGCACCCTATGCCTCTATAGGTCGTTCGACCTTGCTAACTTTTAGGTCGCGAGTTTTATAGGTCGCTCGACCCTATTCCCCTTAGGTCGTTAGACCTCATTTTGTCTTCACTAGGTCGTACCGTTTTGGTCGGGGCGCTGCCCCGCACCCCGCCGGGGGCGCTGCCCCCTGGACCCCCGCGACCTGACCGGGCAGGTCGAACCCCGTAAGCGGTGGCGTTGCCCCCGCACCCCCACCTTGGGGGGTTGCCACCCCCCTGGACCCCCCCTCCGTAGGGGATCTTATCTGAAAAATATTGAGCTGATTTCCTTGGATTTTATTCGCATCTCCGTATGCGATCTTTGTGACTGATTGTTTCTACACTTGCTTATGTGTTTTGTCACTTTATAATATAAAGGTTTCAATACTAGTAGTAAATATCAAAACTCTTTTAACAAACAATTTCAACTCTATTTTTAATAACAAAGCTCTTTTCTTAAACCGTTTTCCAATCTATTAGTATATACAAGCCTTTACCTCACTCGGATGAGAAATCTAATTAAACGACTTAGTAAAACAAGTGGTATGAAACGCTTGCGTTCACTTCGTCGGTTAATTCTTGGACTTGTTCGATTGAACCTCTTGTGACAATTTTATTAGTGAAGATTTACAGTTTGTTCGTAAATATTTAAGTTAAGCAAGTGGTTATGGGACATGAAGCTAAACTTCTATATTTACTAGCTTAGTGTAATTGACACTTCTCGTTGATCTTGATGATCGCTTTATGAATTAGACTAGCAATTGCGCGATGTCTCTTTCATTGAAAGGTTAGACTAGACACCACTTGTGTGATTCCATTCACACATACCTTTCTGCTTTTTGGTTAGTCTTGACCTCATTCTGTGTGATTCCACTCACACATGTGGGGTAGCTCCCCATGGTCTTCGGACCGTCATGTGATAGGCCTCTTTCCCTTTTTATGATTTCTGGATTTCTCGTGTTGATTTCTGGAATTTATGTCATTGACTTGTTATGAGTACAAGTTTAGGGTATGATGCCCCCTTCGAATCTTTGAGAAGATTCTTGTGATATTGATTATCTCTTATTGATTGATCTTCTGTTGATCATTATTTACATTCTTATAGTGGTATGTCGTTATGGATGTTTATGTTTATGCCATATCTTTTATGTTATATCATGTCATCTGATATTTATAGCTAGACTGATCCGTTTATTATTTTCTTAAATAATACTCGGATCAGACCGAGATGTTACAGGTGCTTCTGCTTGACTTCTTCCCAGGGATTCATCACTCTGACTTTTGGCTAACTGTTTAGATTAGCAGTTTTTGTTGTATACACTTGAGATATAGACTCATAGTTGTATTCTTTTGTATAGCACGTGTTGCTATTCTTTTGTATTATCGTGGATCTTATTGACCACTACTCTGATGTACACTTTCATGTGTTAGTTATATATTCATATCTTCTTCCGCCTTTGTGATATGGATATCTGTGACTGATTTGTGATATGATTATTTCTATGTTTGTTTTTGAAGATTATTTATAGCCACCGTGTGATAAGCAATTACATGGATGGTCGCTTCTCAACAGCCTTATTCTCCGTGCTAGTTGACAGCACTTCTCCGGAGTGTTCTTGGCTAGCGTGAGTATAGAGATGGGGCGTCACAGCTTGGTATCAAAGCCAAACTTCGGAACAATGTAGAATAACTTAACAAGGATCATCGTCCTAGGTCTATCTTAGGAGTCATACCATAGGATTAATTTGAGTCTTCGTACCGACTCATCCTATTTCCTTTATGATTCCTTGTTTTATCTATCAAGATTGCTTGATGTTCATTGGTAAATAACCTTCTTCCTTCTCTTCTTTCTTTCTTTAAGGAAGAGAATGTCTAGACCAGGCCGTCCCAGAACTGGATCATCTGGTGCTGCTCCTCCGGATGGAGTTTTTATGACTGCTCAACAGCTTCTTGATTTAATAACTAATGCTCAAGCAGCTGGAGCTAACCCGGAACCTACTCACCCAAAGTCGGGATTTGCACGCTTGTGCAGCGATTACACCAACTTGGGTGGGAAGCCCTTCAAAGGTTCGGAAAATATCATCGAGGTCCAGGCTTGGTTAAAATCATGCGATCGAATCTTTTCTCGCATGAATCTTATCGATCTCCACCGCGTTCAGGTGGCTTCCAGCATGCTCCAAGAGAGAGCATTGGACTGGTACGAACTCCTTATTTCAGAAATTAATGAAGCGGATCTTACCTGGGAGCAATTTCAGGGACGCTTCGAGTTAAAGTTTGTACCAGAAGCTGGGAAAGTAAGCTTGGCTCGACGTTTTATAGACCTTGTTCAAGGTCAATCCTCTGTGACTGATTACGTCGCAGCCTTCGAGTCGCTTTCCAAATATGGGGTTGAATACATCAACACCCCATTGAAGAAGAACCAGAGGTTCGTTTATGGCTTAAATAAGAGTCTTAAGAAGCCACTGCTCCTGAAACTAGAAGTCGCATTTGATCAACTCGTCGATATCGCTCTTCGTCTTGAAGAGGCTGATAGAGAGAGTGACGTTGAAGTGGAAGGCGCTAAACCAAACTTCAACAACAAGAAGAGGCCAAACAAATTCAAGGGTCCTTATCCCAACAAAAAGGGTAAGCAGGCAACCCCTGTGGCAAAGTATCCTTCTCCTAGTGGTGCGAGTTGCTTCAACTGTGGGTCTGGGGATCATTATGCGAATAAGTGCTCTAAGCCCAAATCTTGTCGCTATTGTAAGAGCCCAGATCACTTTATACATCAATGCCTCAAACGTAAAAGCAGGAATGAGGGAAAGTTAAATGTGGCTCAAGCCCCTGGCAACACATCTCGTGGCCAAGGTATTTCTCATTCCATTCTTGATGGTATTATTTTATTTCATGATCAACCTATTAGAGTTCTCTTTGATACGGGTGCATCCCATTCCTTTATATCAAAGGAACTGGTAGACACTTTTTCCTTAAGTGTTACTGCATTGATGACTTCTTTAAAAATTGCGAATCCTGTTGGTGGATCCGCAACTCTTAGTTTGCTTTGTAAAGATGTGGAGATTATTTTATGTGATTTTTCTTTCCTAGCCGATTTGCATGTCATGCGTTACTTAGGCTTTGGAATAATTTTGGGAATGGATTGGCTTAACCGTTATCAAGCCCATATCCTATGTCCTGAGCGGACTATTCATCTCCGACATCCACAATCTGTTAAACATATTTCTGTTAATCTTAAAGATTCAGAATCATGTTTGGTGGCATCTTTATATTCTTTAAATCCTCGTGATAACGATGATGATGATGAAGATGATATTATTTCTTGTATTCATGTTGTTCGTGAATTTTCCGACATATTCAAGCCCGTTTTAGGTTTACCACCTAAACGAGCAATTGAGTTCAGAATTAATCTTGTTTCTGGAGCTCAACCTATTACTCGTCCTCCTTATCGCATGTCCAATAAGGAAAATGAGGAGATGCGTAAACAATTATCTGAGTTGGAGACGAGGCAATTTATTCGCTTTAGTTCCTCGCCTTGGGGAGCTTCGGCTATTTTCGTAAAGAAATCCGATGGTACTCTGAGGATCTGCGTTGATTATCGCAAGCTTAACGATCTTACTATTAAAAATAAATATCCTTTACCTCGGATTGATGATCTATTCGATCAGCTTAGTGGTGCTAAGGTCTTTTCACAATTGGACTTGGCTACCGGTTTCCATCAGCTTCGTATCGCTGAGGATAGCATTCCGTTGACATCATTCCGTACTCGATATGGATCTTCTGAATGGCTTGTTATGCCATTTGGGTTAACGAATGCTCCAGCTTATTTCGTTGACCTCATGAATCGAGTTTTCAAAGATTTCCTCGATCGGTTTGTTCTCATATTCATTGATGATATTCTTGTGTATTCAAAAACCGAGGAGGAACATGAGAAACATCTTCGGATTGTATTGGAAACACTTAGGAGTAATCAATTAAAGGTGAAATTTTCTAAATGCCACTTTTGGCAATCTCGTGTGAAGTTTCTCGGTCATATTATTTCCGAATCCGGGATATCTGTGGATCCTTCAAAGATTGAAGCGATTCAAGATTGGAAGAGACCGGAGAGTGTGACAGAGATTCGTAGTTTTCTTGGATTGGCGGGCTATTACCGTCGTTTTATTAAAGACTTTTCTAAGATTGTCGTGCCTCTTACTGGCTTGACTAAGAAGGGAGTTAAATACATTTGGTCGGACAAATGTGAAGCCTCTTTTCAGAAATTGAAAGAACTCCTTTCCGATGCTCCTATTCTTGTTATTCCCGAGGGGAATCAAGATTTTGTTGTTTATACCGATGCTAGTCATGTTGGTTTGGGTGCCGTTCTTATGCAAAAAGAACGTGTTGTTGCTTATGCTTCTAGGCAATTGAAGCCGGCCGAGACTAGATATGCCACACATGATCTTGAGCTCGCGGCTATTGTTTTCGCCCTTCGAATGTGGCGTCATTATCTATTGGGAGAGAAATTTATTCTTTACATGGATCATAAGTCTTTGAAATATTTATTTTCTCAAAAAGAACTTAATTTACGTCAACAGCGTTGGCTCGAGTTCCTTGCACCTTATGATCTTGATATTCTTTATACCCCCGGTAAGGGTAATCGTGTCGCCGATGCTCTTAGCCGTAAGCAACAAGCAGTTGTTTGTATGATGATATCCGAATGGAACGATCTCGAGATCTTATCCACTTGTGAGATTCGAGAGCGCGTATCCGATTTATTCTCATCGCTTGTTTTATGTAGCCTTGAGGCTCATCCTTCTCTTTTAGACCGCATTCTTGAAGCTCAAGGGCTAGATTCTGAATTGGCTCTTCTTGGCAAAAATGTTAAGGATAAAATTGATATTGAAGGTTTGAAAGACTATGATATTGATTCTCGTGGCGGCATTCGAAAATTTGGTAGACTTATCGTACCAAATATTGGAGATCTTCGTAAAGATATTTTAGAAGATTCCCATTGTTCTAAATTCACCATTCATCCCGGTAGTAGTAAAATGTACGCTGATATGAAGCGACTTTATTATTGGGAGGGAATGAAATCTGATATTGCTAACTTTGTTAAGTGTTGCATGACTTGCCAACTTGTCAAGGCCGAACATCAAAGGCCTGGTGGGTTATTGCAACCTTTAGAAATTCCAATTTGGAAGTGGGATCAAATTTCCATGGACTTTATAGATGGCCTTCCCCGTTCTCGTTCGGGTCATGATAGCTTATGGGTGATTGTTGATAGACTTACTAAATCCGCCCATTTTATTCCGGTTCGGTCTAACCGAACCGTTCCTCTTTTGGCCAAACTATTTGTCAAGGAAATTGTAAAATTGCATGGAGTTCCTACTTCTATTGTTAGCGATCGTGATCCATTGTTTACTAGTGGATTTTGGAAGAGTCTTCAAAAAGCTTTAGGAACGAAGCTTAATTTTAGCACCGCTTATCACCTCCAGTCCGATGGACAAACCGAGCGTGTGAATCAAACTCTTGAAGATCTTCTTCGTGCTTGTGTGCTTGATTTTGGTGGAAGTTGGGAAGATCATATTTCACTTGTTGAATTTTCCTATAATAATAGCTTCCAATCTAGTATTGGTATGGCACCTTTCGAGGCACTCTACGGAAGGCCATGCCGATCTCCTTCTTGTTGGCTTGAGGCCGGTGAGAAGCTGGTTTTAGGTCCAGACTTTATTCGTGATTCCACGGAAAAGATTGAACTTATTCGACATAGGATGAAAGAAGCCCAGAGTAGACAAAAATCCTATGCCGATAATCGAAGAAGGAAATTAGAATTTTCTGTTGGGGATCCTGTTTTTATTCGTGTTTCACCTATGAAGGGTGTTGTACGTTTCAGTCGATCGGGGAAGTTAGCGCCTCGATATATTGGGCCATTTCCTATCACTGAACGTATTGGTTCCATGGCTTATCGCCTTGCATTGCCGGCTCAGTTTTCTGCTATACATGATGTATTTCACGTTTCTCAATTACGGAAATGCCTTCGGGATTCCGATTCTATTCTTGAGCCTGCTGTTGTGGAAGAAATTGAAGTTTCGCCGAATTTAACTTATGAGCAGCGTCCTATTCGAATTATAGCTTCTGAGGTTAAACGACTTCGAAATAAAGATGTTCCACTTGTAAAGGTTCAATGGTCCTCAAATCCTAAGGATTGTTCTTGGGAATCCAGAGAATTCATCGAGCGTACACATCCGGACTTGCTTACTCCTGCCCTTTGAGGTGAACTTCTTATTTCAAATTTCTCTTGTGTTAATATGCTTTTATGGTTGTTACTTTTTATTTCCACCTTATATATATATTGCGAGGACGCAATTTCTTTAAGGAGGGGAGTCTGTAACAACCCGCATATTTATCGAGTTTACATTTAAATATTTTTATTTAAATATTAAATCGTTAATCGGATTTTGGTCCGAAAAACTACTTTTTGCAAACGGTCAAATTAGGACTCGAGACCACTTCCATTGAGTTCGAAATGTCGTTTACAACTTTTTAAGTATAAACATCGATAGGTTTGGAGTTAGTGAAATTTCACTAACTTTTCCCGCTTTGGACTTTGGGTTAGTTTAGCCTATTAAGCCCAAGTTCCAACCCTCTTCTCCTCACTCTTCATAAATTTCCTAACTAACTCAAGCTTTAGCATTAATGGTGAAGAGAATGGGAAATTAAAACTCCAAGCTCAAATTCAATTGCAACTCCATCATTCAACTCCAAATTCAAGTAGAAGATATTGGATTCAAGCTTTGGATTGCTTCTCCTTGCTTTCAAGCTTCATCTTCATAAATTTTAGTGCAAAGGTGAGATTTTTATCTCACAATTCTAGTCTATAACTATATTGGACTGTTGGGAATGATTCCCTATCACTTTAGCATGCATATTTGCTTTTGGTTTGGATTGGATTGGCGAAAAACTCCGATTTTTGGTGTTTGGGAGAAATTTCTGCATTTAGGTCGTTCTGGCCGTTTTTAGCTCGCTCGGAGTTAGGTCGTGTGGACCTTAGGTCGTAGGTCGCGTACGAGTTAACCCCTAGGTCGTTCTGGCCATTTTCGTGTTTTCGGAGTTAGGTCGCTCAGGACCTTAGGTCGTAGGTCGTATGGCCGTTAGGTCGCTCTGCTTTGGCTCTGGCCATTTTTGCTCACTCGCAGTTAGGTCGCTCACGACCTAGGACTTAGGTCGCTTGGAGTTAGGTCGTAGGTCGGCAGGTCTTCAGCTCGCACGCGTTGAAAAGGCACGTCTGGAGTTAGGTCGTTCGCGAGTTAACGTTAGGTCGTTTGCGAGTTAGCGCCCTAGGTCACTCGCGTATAGCTCGTTCGGAGTTAGGTCGTTAGGCCTTAGCTCGTATGGCCTATGCAATTTGGTTAGGTCGTCCAACCTCAACACCTTAGGTCGTAAGACCTTAGGTCGTACCCCTTAGGTCGTTAGACCTTAAGCCTTCACTATTGGAACTCGTTAGGTCGTAGCAACCATAGGTCGTAGGTCGCTCACACGGAGTTAAGTCGTAGGTCGTCTCCGACCTTATATCGCTCAGCCAGGTTTCACTTTAAGTCGTTAGGTCGTTTGGACCTTGTTTCCAGTTAGGTCGCAAGACCCTTAAACCGTTAGGTCACTAGGTCGCGATGTTTTAGGTCGCTGCACCCTATGCCTCTATAGGTCGTTCGACCTTGCTAACTTTTAGGTCGCGAGTTTTATAGGTCGCTCGACCCTATTCCCCTTAGGTCGTTAGACCTCATTTTGTCTTCACTAGGTCGTACCGTTTTGGTCGGGGCGCTGCCCCGCACCCCGCCGGGGGCGCTGCCCCCTGGACCCCCGCGACCTGACCGGGCAGGTCGAACCCCGTAAGCGGTGGCGTTGCCCCCGCACCCCCACCTTGGGGGGTTGCCACCCCCCTGGACCCCCCTCCGTAGGGGATCTTATCTGAAAAATATTGAGCTGATTTCCTTGGATTTTATTCGCATCTCCGTATGCGATCTTTGTGACTGATTGTTTCTACACTTGCTTATGTGTTTTGTCACTTTATAATATAAAGGTTTCAATACTAGTAGTAAATATCAAAACTCTTTTAACAAACAATTTCAACTCTATTTTTAATAACAAAGCTCTTTTCTTAAACCGTTTTCCAATCTATTAGTATATACAAGCCTTTACCTCACTCGGATGAGAAATCTAATTAAACGACTTAGTAAAACAAGTGGTATGAAACGCTTGCGTTCACTTCGTCGGTTAATTCTTGGACTTGTTCGATTGAACCTCTTGTGACAATTTTATTAGTGAAGATTTACAGTTTGTTCGTAAATATTTAAGTTAAGCAAGTGGTTATGGGACATGAAGCTAAACTTCTATATTTACTAGCTTAGTGTAATTGACACTTCTCGTTGATCTTGATGATCGCTTTATGAATTAGACTAGCAATTGCGCGATGTCTCTTTCATTGCAAGGTTAGACTAGACACCACTTGTGTGATTCCATTCACACATACCTTTCTGCTTTTTGGTTAGTCTTGACCTCATTCTGTGTGATTCCACTCACACATGTGGGGTAGCTCCCTATGGTCTTCGGACCGTCATGTGATAGGCCTCTTTCCCTTTTTATGATTTCTGGATTTCTCGTGTTGATTTCTGGAATTTATGTCATTGACATGTTATGAGTACAAGTTTAGGGTATGATGCCCCCTTCGAATCTTTGAGAAGATTCTTGTGATATTGATTATCTCTTATTGATTGATCTTCTGTTGATCATTATTTACATACTTATAGTGGTATGTCGTTATGGATGTTTATGTTTATGCCATATCTTTTATGTTATATCATGTCATCTGATATTTATAGCTAGACTGATCCGTTTATTATTTTCTTAAATAATACTCGGATCAGACCGAGATGTTACAGGTGCTTCTGCTTGACTTCTTCCCAGGGATTCATCACTCTGACTTTTGGCTAACTGTTTAGATTAGCAGTTTTTGTTGTATACACTTGAGATATAGACTCATAGTTGTATTCTTTTGTATAGCACGTGTTGCTATTCTTTTGTATTATCGTGGATCTTATTGACCACTACTCTGATGTACACTTTCATGTGTTAGTTATATATTCATATCTTCTTCCGCCTTTGTGATATGGATATCTGTGACTGATTTGTGATATGATTATTTCTATGTTTGTTTCCGAAGATTATTTATAGCCACCGTGTGATAAGCAATTACATGGATGGTCGCTCCTCAACAGCCTTATTCTCCGTGCTAGTTGACAGCACTTCTCCGGAATGTTCTTGGCTAGCGTGGGTATAGAGGTGGGGCGTCACATAGTAACTCATTTCCTAAGTTATATTCTGTTTCTCACCTTAGTAGTGTTTCATTTTTGTTTCTTTATTGATTTTGTGTACCAATTTAATATATTTCCTAAAGCTACAAAGTGCCTTATTATGATTGTCTAGCAATTTATTTTTAACACGTTCATATTTCTAAAGACAAAATGAAATTTAATGTATTTTAACATGCATTGTGAATCAATAACTAGAGTTTTAGTCAAAATTTAATCAACATGGTTGGAAATTTCCCTTTAAAAACGTATATCTTTACTAACATTTTCATCTTTTGAGTTCTCTGTTGTATGCGTAGCAACTTCAGAAAAGTCATTAAGTGTATAAAGGATAACATAAAAATTGTAAAGATTAATATATTAAATATTATAGTTGTAGTTACCAACATCACGTATATTGATGTATAAATGCTCATAAGACCACAATCCATATGTATGTGTTTAGTGTAGTCCGTCCAAGAGCAAAGAATGCTGAGACCATTCTATGGGGTGTTCAGAAGTAGATTACAGTCTGATGGCTGATTCATAAAAAAGATGGCTCAGCTGGGCGATGCCGACCCATGCTATTGATGGAGACAGTGTGGCGGATGACGTGGACTTCGACGCTGTGAGGTACAATATGAATGTCCACTTTCTTTGTCCGTTAACTAAAATATGTAAGCTTCTGGTCTATTAATCCTTTCACATATATTCTGCTTCATGTCCATTCGACGTGTAGATCTAATTTATCTTTGCTGTAAAAATAGATACAAGTATAGTCTAGAGTTGCCAAAATATTTAACTTCTGACAAATATTTGTCCGATATGCGTTCTTCAACTAACGAGCTTTCGAATTTTATATGTTTGCCCACATCAGTCCTTTGTTGTCCGCACATATCATCAACTTCATCTGTCATATTGCCTCATACATATACGCGTCATCCGTACACAACACAACATCGGTTGTCTATGTGAATATATACGTGTAATTTACTTTCGGCTTTTTACGAACTCACTTTAATGTAGACGTACAAATCCACCCGCCTTCTCTGTCATAAGTACCGTTACCATTTATCTACCTCTATATTCAATGCTACAGCTTTGTATCACACATTGCAACCAAAAAATTTCCCATAAACCTGCTGTACGTCCCAACGGATAAGTTTTAATACGTTCTTCATTACGTTCGGTCACAACATGATTGCCATCTCTGTAATTGAAGAAGGTATTTTACAAATTTCAAACAGACATCACTAGACGTTTATTCATTACCTCTCTTTCTTACAACTATATACGGGTAAAATAAAAGCCCGTATCACGCCGAAGAAAGATACCGGCTAATTGAACTGCGGTAGTTTCCTTTCTTCATTCCCCCAATAAATTTGCGATAAAAAAATGACAAAATATGCATACTTACCATCAAAATAAATTCGCACGGTAATATTTTCCCCCTACGTTACACATTTCCCACATGTCTCTTCGCACCCTACCAATTTTACAACAACTAGCCTTACTCACGTCCATCGGACATGCCTTCATTCTTGTATATATATAGCCTACTACACACACAAAATTGGTACAATTTTATTAATTACTAGAATGAAAGACATAGGAAAGTTGGTAATCTAACCCACATAACATCTAATACAAACACACACTAATAAACAAAGTACATAAACTAAGACAACACATAACAATAGCAATGGACCCAAAATGCTAATTTCCGATCCACTTTTGTTAAAGCTGTTGTACAACATGCGTTCCCCACACACGAAATTGCAGTTTACCTCTATGTAGGCCTGTCAAACGGGTTGGATTGGGTCAAAATGGGTTGGGTCGAGTTTGACCCAATCCATTTATGACCCATTCTCTTTTACCCATTTATGACCCAACCCATTTATGACACAACCCACTTAAAAAGCGGGTTACCCATTTAACCCATTTAAGGATTTAAATTTAATTTGACTAATAAAAAACAAATATAAAATAATTCTAATTTTTATGTTTTGAGATCCGACAAAAATTTAAAATTGTAGTTCTAATTTTCATCAAAATTCAAATATGGGGATGCGGTAACTTATTATTTTCGAAGTACAACTGTCAGTCCCCTTGGAGAACTACAGTGTGCGTCCACACGATAAAGTATCTGAGTATTCCATACTATCCATAATTTATACGGTAGTTAATTGATCGAAGTCCCGCCTGATTTGAGGTAGGACGAAGGAGTTATTGCAGCCTGAACAAAAAAATAGCGGCTTCTGCACAAGGCGGAGTTCATATACATGGATGTGGTAGCACGTTATTTTCCAAGTACAACTGTCAGTCCCCTTGGAGAACTATAATGTGCGTTCACACGATAAAGTATCCGAGTGTTTCATACTGTATGTAATTTAGGTGGGAGTTAATCGGTCGAAGTCTCGCCCGATTCCGAGTTAGAACGAAGGATTTATTGCAGTCTGAACAAAAAATAGCGGCTTCTGCACTAGGCGGAGTTCAATATGCAGATATGGTAGCCTATTATTTTCTAAGTACAGTTGTCAGTCCCCTTGGAGAACTACAGTGTGCGTTCACACGATGAAGTATCTGAGTGTTCCATACTGTCCGTAATTTAGGTGGAAGTTAATCGGTCGAAGTCTCGCTTGATTCCGAGTTAGAAAGAAGGAGTTATTGCAGTCCCAACAAAAAAATAGCGGCTTCTACACTTTGCGATGTTCAAATATGGGGATATGGTAGCCTGTTATTTTCTAAGTACAACTGTTAGTCCCCTTGGAGAACTACAGCATGCATTCACACGATGAAGTATTCGAGTGTTCCATACTGTCCGTAATTTAGTGGAAGTTAATCGGTCAAAGTCTTGCTTGATTCCGAGTTAGAATGAATGAGTTAACGCAATCTGAGCAAAAAAAATAGCGGCTTCTGCACTAGGCGGAGTTCAAGGGGATGTGGTAGCCTGTTAATTTCTAAATACAACTGTCGGTCCCTTGGAGAACTACATTGTGCGTTCACACGATGAAGTATCCGAGTGTTCCATACTACCTGTAATTTAGGTGGAAGTTAATTAGTCAAAGTCTTGCTTGATCCAAGTTAGAACGAAGGACTTATTGCGGTCTGAACAAAAAAAGCGGCTTCTGCACTAGGCGGAGTTTAAATATGGGGATGTGGTAACCTGTTATTTTCTAAGTACAACTGTCCATTCCCTTGGAGAACTACAATGTGTGTTCACACGATGAAGTATCCTAGTGTTCCATACTGTCCGTAATTTAGATCGGAGTTGATCGGTCGAAGTCTCGTATGATTCTGAGTTAGAACGAAGAAGTTATTGCAGTTTGAACAAAAAAATAGCGGCTTCTGCACTAGGCGGAATTCAAATATGGGGATGCGGTAGTCTGTTTTTTTCTGAGTACAACTGTCGGTCTCTATGAAAAAATATTAATGTAGGTTCAAAATTCTTGTTTTTCAAATTTATATTAAAATTTAATGTTTTTAATAAATGGATAAATGAGTTACCTATTTATAACCCATTTAAAAATGGGTTAACCCAACCCATAACCCATTTAATAATATTCATAAATGGATTGACCCAACCCATTTATAAGTAGGGTAAATGGGTTGGGTTAATGGATTGGGTCAAATTTTGACAGGTCTCCATGTTTGTTGGAGAAATGATGTTGATTTAGGAAGATTTGAGGAAGACTGCTATAGTTATCGTTTTTTCAGAGTGGTTTAATGTGATGTACTGCTGTTAAGGCAGTTGAGTATAGTCTGGTGGTGGAATTGTTTGGCTCTGTTGGAATGGCAGGTTGATGGTATGAGAGGTTTGTAGGCACTGTAACGGCAGTGCAATGTTGTTTTGTGGCTACTGTCTGGTCAGATTGAGTGGATTGAAGTGTTTGTTGAGGTAGCAGTTGTGATATAGATGTAGTTGCATATGAATGTGTCAAGCAGATGGTGTGAATTAGCTTATGAATGTAAGTGAATGATGTGAAAGGCAGCTGAAAGGCAAAGGAGTGCACTATTTTGGCTGTGGGTTGCTATAAGTTGTTACAATATGTATGGTGCAAGAAACGGTGTTATGGTAAGGCCAGGAGGCGGGATTGTGAGGAAGTGTATGTTGATTAGCAAGGTTGTTTGAGTGATGGCAGCAAGAGGGTGGTTGAAGTTGTTGTAAGGCAGTGCATAATTATGTGCAAACAACAGTGGTAGAAGATGGTTGCAAACAATGTTATGGAATTTGAGTGATGGTCAGGGAAGTATTAATTGTGGTATATGTGGTTAGTGTTGGGGAGATGGCAACAGCGGGATGATGGTGGACAGTGGCTGGTAATAGGCAGTGGGTATTTGTATGTGATGGTGGCTGGTAATAGTCAGTGGAAAATGATGACGCCACAGTGGAAGGTGGCGATACAATGCACGGTTGCACCGTTGAATGTAAGATGTAGTTGTAAAAATTGTAAATGTAATTGTAATTGTAATTGAAAATTGTAATTGTAATTGAAAATTGTAAATGTAATTGAAATGGAATGGAATAAATTTTTTTCTTTTTCAATTGAAGTTGGGTATTTTTTCCTTTAAAATATGAAATGCAAATGAACAAAACAACTAGAAAACAACAACAAACACACAAACAAAATGCAAACAAAAAATCACAAAAACACACAATTTTTTTTAAAGGAAATTAACATACAAAACAAACACACAATAAAATCAAAATATAAATAATTCGAAGGATAGAAATAATATTAAAGCAAATTCCTCAGCAACGGCGCCAAAACCTTGTTTAATTTGGCGAAATGGGGTTGGGAATCAATTGGGGTGGTCGAATCGGGGATTGGTGAGGACAGTGGTGATTTGGGTGGGTAGCAGAGGAGACTGAAGTGTGTGATGTGCATTTGGTAGTAGAGGGCGGGTTAGGGGTAAGTAGTTGGCCAGAGGTACTTGCAGTATTGTTTATGATAGGGGGTATTGTGGTGGTATGGTTTTGTAACTAAGGTGATGTGATGAAGATGAACTGCAGTAATTGTTGTCAGGTGAGGGTGTTTTGATGTTGCTATCGTGATTTGGAGATGGCGATGAAGGTAATGTGCACTGGTTGGTAGTTTTGTATGTGTTGGGTCTGAAGAATGTGTTGATAGAGCTAGAAGAAGAGGAGGACAGGATGGTGATGGTTGGTGGGTTAGGTTGTGAAGCAGAAAGGTGACAGAGGAGCAGTAGTTCAGGTGAGATGGGTAGTTGTAGGTTTTTCAAGGTGTACTGATGGTCAGTATGTAGTTTTAATGTGTATTGTAAGTATGATAGTGCTATGGCGTTGTGGTGGTTTGGATGGGAAGTGGATGCTTGTTGTTTGCAAGAACGTGATGCTGCACAATTATGAGTGGTTATTTGTATTTGTATATGATTGTTGTTTTGGCAACAACTAGTGTTTGGATGTTAGGTGACAAAAGTAACAGAAGAAAGGCAGTGAAATCTAATGGTACGTAGGGAAATGGTAAGGTATGTATGTTGTTTGAATGAAAGAGGAGTGGTTTTGTATATGTATGTAGTGGGATGGTATATGTATGGAGTGGTTGTTTTGTTTTGTTGGTTGCAGAAGAGTGGAAATGTGAAGTATTGTATGCAACAGTTTGGGAGTCGAGTGATAGTTTGTGTTAAGTATTGTGTTGAGTGATAAATAGTAGTGTTGAGTATTGAAAGATACAATGGATGATGAGTGATGATGAAGAAGATATTGGGAGATGAGTGATGTTTGAAGATGAAGGATGATGAATGAAACTGTTGGCAGAGGAGGATGTATTGGCAGAGATAGGTTGGATATGTCATAGATTAATGATGGATCTACTGGTGAGGATGGATAGTGCACAGATATGTGCACAGCAGTGCAGTTTGATACATAGGAAGGATGGTTGTGTGAACTGTTGATTGAAATTGCTGGGTATGTGATAGGTTATGAGTGACGTTGGAGGTTGTAAGAGAAGTAGTTTGAGAAGTTGAAGCAGAGGCAAGGCAGAAATGTGAATGTACAAGCAAGTAGGAATTGAAATGAAATGAAAACGACAAGCTTTAGGAATTGAAATTGTAATTGTAATTGTACTTGTAAATGTAAACTGTGATGAAATATTTTTTTCCTTTTCAAATGAAATTGTGTGTATTTTTTTTAAAATATGCAAATGCAAATAGAAACTTGAACAACAACAAGCACAAATCAAATGCAAACAAAAAGCATACAAGCACAAAAAAATTATAAATTAAAATTAACACACAAAATAAACACACAATAAAAATCAAATGAGAATAATTTGAAAAATAGAAAATCAAATCAATTTCCTGGAAATGGTGCCAAAAACTTGTTCGAACCGGCTAAATCCCCATCGAATTGGAAAATGGCCGATCGAATATAATTAAAATTAACCGCAAGTGCACGACGTACAATGATAGTACGTGGTGAGTATGGGTTGATCTATAGGGAATTGTTTAGATTTTAAAATTTCTATTCAATCAAATTAAACCAAGAGTTGTGAGATGTTTTTAAGCTAGAAAAAATTTTAGAAACTAACAAAAATTAAAAGTGATAAAAATATGGGAGTAGAAGGCAATTTAGAGGCAATGTCCTTCTTAAGATCACATAGTTCAACAAAATGAAATTATGATCCTTTTTTGTCATTAGTGAATTTAATTATTATCATACGTATAGCCTATTTGTGCTATTAATTTTCTCAATATCAGCCATCAAACTATAACACAACCACTAAATCGCTTTTAACTCTCATGTAAATGTTAATGAACTTGAATATAAAATCTATTCTAAGCACGATCTATTAACTATTGAGTAGAAACATGGACCATCAAATATTGATTTTAAAATCACTTCATTAACATAATCATATGTAGATGAAGAAATAATTTGTGTTTTTGTTTGTTTAAACATAGTCTATTTGGTGTCAATAACATAAGCTATCAAATTCAAAGCTAAAAAAACAAAGTTTAACCACATCTAAAATTTTATTAATCACAAAAAGAGATCAATAATTAGCAAAATGTTGAAGCTACATGATTAAGAGAGCTTCATTACCCCTAAATTGAAGGGTTTAAGCCTCTCATATATGTTATCTTTTCAATAAATATAGCATTCAACATGAAATGAAAACAAGAGGAAAAGAGGGCAAAGTGAAAAGAGAGCTAATTAAAAAGAAATAAAAACTAATCTACTTGCACAAATAAAAAGATATATACTACTAACATGAAAGGAAAAGAATGGAAATAAAAAAGAGTGCATGAATTGACATAGCATGAAAAGAAATTACATAAAAGAAAAATGGAAAATAGCCATGAAAAAGAAAAGAGAGCTTTTATTTTTGAGCCTCAAACTAAACTAAAAGGAGGCTGAGAGAGAGAGAGAGAGTTACATGAAACATAAGGGGTATTATACATGTATGAAACCCCAATCCTATTTTTGGAAACTACCCAAACTACCCCTGAAGAAGTGCGACCACCAAGTTATCATTATTATAGGTTAATCCCCCACTTAAATGTACATATAGCTTTAATTTCCATTAGCATGTGATTTAGCTCATAATTGTACATCATGGTAAGTGGGTAGGTGGGGTCCTCCATGATTCATGAAATGAATTATTTCCATTTTCATTTGCTTGTCTTCTCTTGCGCAAGCATATTTTCTATGAAGCAACTTGTAATTGAATTAACATTCCTACAAAATACCATTTAAATTTCCAAATAAATTTTCTCAAATTATACATGCACAAAAATGACCATTTTGCCCCTATATGAAGATGAATAATTGATGATTTGAAAATATTTTGAATTTCGGTTTAAACATGTTAAAATACCCAATATGGTTATTTATTTCATTCCATTAGATTAAATATGTAAGTAAAAATATGCATATTTATGTACACGCCAGTTGCCGTAAATATTTCATTTAAAACGATTGTATAATCAAATCAAAAATTCAAATTTTAATGACGATTTGATGGTGTTGGCATTTGGTTGGCTCGAGAAGTCCTTTTATTATGAAAAAAGCACGCATAATCATTTTTTTCTATTATTTTATTTGGTTATAAAACTATGCAACCTTCTAATTTCCCCTTTTTAATTCTCATACCTCCTTCTCCTTTTATTTTACCATTACCGTAAACAATGACTCTCCTTCTAAAATGAAACCCTAAAATTGTAAAACAAGCTCTGTGGGGTTTGTATGGAGATAAGATTCGATTTGTGGTAGGCTACATAGAGTGTAGCGATGTTTTTGTGGTGCTCAACCTTAGGGCAACATCTAAGGTTGCAGATTTTAGAGCATATGGTTGTCGATTCGACAAATGGAACTTCGATTTTATCTTAGGGTAGCGGGATGCAGCTTTGGAGGAATTTAGCAAGGTTCGAATATGTTTAGGGTTGCGTGACTTGACGTACAACCTGGGAAGGGGATGTGTCACATTTTTCTTAGAGGCCCTGGAGTTGTCGCCATGGTGTTAATCGCGTAAAGGAGAAAATAAGGAGTTCTACGGTGAAACAGAATCCAATTTCATCGAGTAATTCTCCGTCTCAGTGCATTTCCATGCATAATTTTGAAGGGTTCATGGACATTTCTACGCATATTTATATTTGGGGATGAAAGAGTGTAAATGGGTAATTAGATTTTATAATGTAATTAGTTAATTAATTGTACCATTTAATTTGTGAAAACTTATAAAAACTATAACTTTTTTGCATGAGGTCGTATTCGAACGCCTTTTTTTGCATTGGACTCGTGTCGTCGAAATCTTTGCAATGGAGTTGGTTCGGTTTGATTTGGAGCTTGTTGGAATTTATAATAAAATGGAACGACCGTTCGGTTTTAGGCCAAATCGGGACGTTTCGACAGAAATGAAAATCAATGTGAGTTTAACTCACACTAAATTTTACTTATCATATCTATAATGTTTACATGATTATTGTTTGCTTGGCTGTTAGTTTAATTGCTTGCTTGATTGTTTGGTTAAATTTCCGTTTGAAAAATGGATGACATATTAATTTGATCGTTGCGAACCCATATGATTATATATATGTATGTAGGTATGTATGTATGGATGTATGTGTGTGTGTGTGTAATCCATGACCATTGTTTTGCATGGAAAATCTGTAGAGAGACCCTAAGGGTTCTCGCCAATGATTATTGTTTACATCCATATACTGTTATATTGATAATAATTGAATTAAAATCCTGAAATTCCATTTTATTTGTTAAGTGTCGCTGTAGCGATTTCGCTATGTTGTCATTTTTTAAAGTTCAGCTTGTATTTTCACTATGCAGAATGTTAAAGTTCATTAATCATTTTGATTAATGATAATTTAAAATAATTAATCATTTTAACTAATGATTTTGAAATTAATTAACCAATTTAATTAATGATGTTTAAAATTGTGTGACGACCCAAATTTTTGGTTATTTGAAATTAAAATATTTAAAAGTTAATTTTTATCTTGAATTTCAAATATAATGATTTAATGGATAATTTAATTATTGGATTTTATAATTAAAAATTGGTTAAAATATCGAATCTTAAGTTTTAAGCTTGTTAAAAATAACTTAAAGGATATAAAACTTATATTAATAATAATGAAGATAATAAAACTTTTTAAATTGAATTTAAAAGTGATTCATTAAGTTTTAAAAATAGCTCGATTAAAATAACGTATATAAATGGCTATCCGTAGCACAGTCTTGGAATTCGATGAAATCAGTTCTATTGGATCCGTAATAGTGTATTATTATCGGATTTCAAGTTTCGTAGTGTTTGGAGTTATCGTTTGGTCGTACGGGATAGAAAATCGCTAAAATTAATATCAAAAATTCAATATAATAATTGGGTCCCAAAGGCTATCTTCTCCGTATGATCGAATTAGGACTCGAAAACTTTTTCATTACATTTAGAATAGGAGTATAACATTATAATCGTCCAATGACACGCCTTGGTAGGGGTTCGAGATTTTAAGTTACGTAATCGAGATAATTTGAAAATTTAAATTATATATATATATATATATATATATATTCTTGATTAGACTAGGCTGTCACACTCTACCCATCAACCATTCTTTCTTTTTACGTTAGCCCCCCTAGTGACCTACCGCCATTCTTTTAAATCAAGCTTTCTCCCTCTTTTGATTTCATAGAACGGTGAAAGCAAGAAATAATAAAAAATGGTGGCAAAGAAATATAAAAAAATTAACTCCAAATCCACCAAATAGAAAATTGTGAAACCATTTGCAAAAATCTTGTTTTGTGACGAGCTTCAATCAGACACAAATCTAGGGTGCAACGTCGAGTTGTTGACCTCTACTATGAAGTCGAACCATCTGTCAAGACTAGGGTTACGATTTTGGATGAATTTGAGGCAGAATTCTTCGAATTGGATGTGCAATCGTGTTCGCGTGATGGAGGAGAGGCGGCATACAGAAATTCGGAAGTCTGGTCATCTCTCGCAGACCGCCTTCGAACACTATAGCACGTGGAGGAGTAGCGTGTCACGATCTTGTGGGGTGTTTAAGGGGTGTCAAATTGGGGTTAAAAAGATGTCGTTTTCGAAGAGAGGGTAGTCGGTTTTGTCGGATTTTGGGTTAGGGCAGTGAAGCATCGTGTCAGACGTCGTGCACTTCTAGTACAGGCATGAGTAAAAGCATGAAGAAGAGGTTTGAGTGGGCCAGGTTTTGCATGGGTAATGGGCTGGTTTAAAAAAAAAGAAATAGAAAAAAGGAAAAGAAGAAAAGGGAAGAAAGAAAAAAAAGGGGAACTGCAGAAGAGAGAGGATAAGAAGGTTGGAGGGCCTGGTTTGAGCGGGTATGGGCTTCCTTTATTTAATATGTATGTGTGTGTGTGTTATAATAAAATCGTTTGAAAACTTATATCGAATATCTTATTCGTTTTAAATCAGAATCCAACGCAGTCAGTCGCGTTGGGTCCGTAATAAGGAGATCTTTGCTATGGAGTCAACTTGGTTGAGTCTGGAGGTTGCAGAATTTCCAGATAAATTCAAATGCATTCGGATTAAATTGGAACCGGAACGCGAAAGTGACATTAAAAATTTATAGCAATCGTAGAACTAAATGTAAAATGCTCACACATCCATATGCATATGCTCTAGTGTCCTATTTACACCAATCCCTAAATAATAATAGTGCCTAATGTGCCTATATGCATCCATTAGCATCCACTAGCAAACGTTTGTAATCACTAGCATACATCATTCATACCATGTCATATTAACATGTTTACATTAAATCCTACCATCCATAGGTTAAATCCTAAGTTCTACCCACCCAAAGGATAATAAAGGAAAGAATCTATTCAAAACTAAAGATGGAAATGGGAAATTATAAAAACTTATTATCAAAGGAATGTCGATGAGAAATACGATTTTTCTCCCAACCAAACCAATCCTCCCTCGAAGTCTTCTTAACTATGCCAAAACTAAGGCAATCCCTCTCTAGACCCTATCCAGCGCGAAGGCGACTTACGCGGTCTTTCATAAAGAGCTTCAAAAGGTGCCATTTTAATGCTAGCTTGAGAACTACTATCTTATGTGAATTCCACTAAAGAAAGATGCTTTTCTCAAGTTTCTCCAAAATCAAGAATATCCATTCTCAGCCATGCGTGCCTTACTACCTTGCTTATTTCACTCTACTGCCTTCTTTAGTCTGCACACATGAACCAACATTCTTAGGTTCTTACTAGTGTCATATACATTCCACGAGAACTTCTATCACTACTTCCAAAAATTAATCACTACTATTCCCTACATGGTCTTGCACTTTTTCCGTTACACCTAGAAAGTGATTTCTCTATACTCCATATTTATAAGAGTTTGGTTGGGTATTTATCGTTTCAAAAAATAAGACTTCTAAATTTTCAAAACAACAAATCCCAAAATCTTTGTCTTTAAAAATTTTTATTTTTGATTTTCCATTAAATTCAAAATACTTGGTTACTTAACATTATTTCCCAACCTAAAGGGAAAAACATTCAAATTCTATGTCCAAAACTTGTTCCTCATTTTCTTTTAATGCCCTTTTCAGTTTTGTATAAAAATTTGAATTTTCAAATTCTACTTTCATTAGGTTTTTCATTTTGAAAAACTTACTTACTTTTTCACCAAACCATTTTCTTTTAAAATATCTTTAAACTGTTTTATGTGTTTCCAAAACATCTTCTTATTATACCTTACGGTCTCATATCTTAATATATTGGAAGTACTTTCTCAAATGAGAAACTATTAACGCTAAAATCCTCTACGAATCTTTTAAAAGAGAATTTCATGTTTATGTGAAACTACAAGGAACTTATTATATATTTTTTGAAATAGGCTATACAAAATATGATGCTTTTCATACCTTGTATATCTCCTTCATGTATTCCTTGTAACTTGCACAAAACATTTTTGTTGGTTTAATAGAAATTATACCATTATTATTTTCATTCCAATAGATTAAAGTATGTTTAATTTATATTCTTCCATGAAAATATTTTCTAATATCTAACTTACACATTTTTCTTTCAAAAAAACTCATCTTTAAAACTATTTTAATATTTCCATAACTTCCAAAACACTTCCTTATACTTATTAAAAATAATAAGTATACTTTACAAACTATTTTGTTTCTATACTTAGAAATTATCCTTTAAATACCTTTTTTGGGTTATAACGAATGTTGCATAAAAAACCGTTACCACAACCCAAAAATAGTAGTGTATGATTCAATTAGATAAATACCAATGAATCTCATATACCCATGTAAAATTATTTCTCTTGAGAGTCACTTACTATAACAATCGTATTATAGACTATGCTCCTCTTATTTTTCATGAAAACATTTATTACAACAATAAAAGTTGTAATCTACCTTTTCGATACTTGATACACTCTAGGTTTTTTATGTTTAAAATCTTTGTTTACTTACAAAGAAACAAGTAAGTTATATACATATGGACACACACACTCCATAATTCTTCAAAAAGAATTCCAATTTTACATTATATAAAAATCAACTTAAATGTCATATCATTCTTCAAAAAACCCAAATTTATTTTCTAAAAGAAAATATGAACAATGAAAATTTTCAATTCTAACAATTACATTTTTTTCTCTTCACTTTTTAGATTTTCAAAAATTACATTCTATTGGGCTTGGCATAAAGTGGATCTTACACTTACTAACCTAGGAGTCTTTTTCTTAAATATTGGCAATCCCATTTCCTTACTAAAGTCTTCTATTAGATTTATTCTAAAATATTGCCGTTAAATCCACTTATATGAAATAATTATAATTTCTGTAACTATCTACACATGGGTTTTCATATTTTCTTATCAATTAAACCTATTGTAAGTCCCTACCATGTGTAGTCACATTTCCTTCGAGATAGTTTCACTTGCGTACTGTCTGGTTCATATTGCATTGCTCTCTCCCCGTTAAACTGTTTATTCTAGTCTGCATATATCTGCAAACACATATGTGTATTTGTGTATGCATGTATTATGTTGCACCCTCTGTTGTATCGTGTCCATATATATTTCCATTGAAAATATTGCATGCTTCTTCATGTTGTTTACTGCATATCGCTTTGATCCTTCTTCATGTTGACATTGTCTGTTCATTTATGTTGGGCATTGATGTGAAATGTGCTTTCATCTGCAGTGTTGTTTCATTGAGTTTGGTCTTTCATTGTAGCTTGTCTGGTTATCATTGTGTACATGTTCATGTATTCATTTTGAAGTCTGACTGCATATATACATGATGTTTCACACATGTATGTATCTGATTTTCTTTGAAGTTGCACTGGTTGTCTTCTTTTATCCTTGCATTGTTGGTTCATCACTTGTGTCCACTGCATACTTTGTTTGCATATCAACTTGTTGAAGTCACTTGTAATACAGTTTTCTTGTATCCACGCATCTCTGGTCTCTGTAGCATATATTTGTTACTTGTTGTTGCCGTAGTGTTTCAGCGTTTAACTTGTACCATTCGAGGCAGTTTGCATACAGTTGCATTGTTGGTCTTGTAAAAATAAAACTGTGCTTGACTTGAAACTGATGCATATTGAACAATTGTGGATTTGGCTAGTGTACTTCACTTGAGTCTGGGCTCGTTTGGTTGTGCTGCACTGAGTTGTTTGGTCGACACACTTCAAATGGTCTGTAGTTGTACATTTACATATGTACATGCATATGTATGTATGATGTGTTATTCATGTTGTTCATTCTTGTGGCATTTTCAACTTGATGCATTGTTCACTGTATTTCATGGTTCACCACTGAGGCTGTGTTGTATGGGCTGTATTTGAATCCTTATGCTCGACAGTTTTGTGATATTTTGTAGTGCACCGGAGTTGAATCCAGCTTGGAGCTCGGGTTTGACCTTCTGCTGATATCGCGACTTTATTTGTGTTTCACTAGAGTTTAACCCAGCTTTTTATTTGGGTTTGACCTTATGCTTACCTATCCCTGTAATTTTATCAAGTGTATATGTCAGTGTGCACGGCCTTGTGGCACGTACAGTGATACGTTGTGCATGTCACAAGCTGTTTGTGTATGATGAATTCAAATTTAAATGATAACGAACAACCCAAATAACCGAGGCAAATAATATTTTCAAAATTACATTTTATTTTATACTGCAAAAATATTTTCTTTCAATTTTACTGTGTCAGTATTTATTTTTGCAGATTGCTCAGATGTTGGATTCAATTTGGAATAATTGAAGATAAATTATGGGTAAACAAGCGATATGTAGTGAGGACATTTGTAAATGAAAGATTGTGATGTAATTGAATTTGTATTATAATCAAAATTGTATATGTATAGTGAGAGCTTGAATTTGTACTATTCAAAATTGTAATAAATATTTGTTTGAATAAAATATCTGTTTGAATTTAAATTCCGTGTTATTTATTTTATTCACCAAATGTTTATTTAATTATGTGAAAAATAAAATAGTACATCAACAAATACATTTAAATGAATATATATATATATATATGTGTGTGTGTGTGTGTGTGTGTGTGTGTGTGTGTGTGTGTGTTTATTATCATCAAACAAAAATCATATGCTTGCATATTCAACAATCTCCCCCTTTTGATGATAACAAACATATATTTAATATTTTGAATTTGTTAAATGTATTTGATTATTGATATACTCTATTTGCTCCCCCTATTTAAATGCTTCCTCTCTACACAAAGCTTCCCCTTCATATGTGCATGTAAATAAAAATATGCAAATGAGCCTAGATGCAAATAGAAAATATTTGACCTTTATCTGTCAAAATCTTAACTTTTGTCTCCCACTTTTATTATCAGCAAAAGAGTAATAGTGTTAGAAAAATAGAGATAAAGTGATAGATATTAATACAACATTAAAACTCAATCGAATATAAATATTAAATTTCAATAAAAAATCAAACAAAAATCATAAATACTCTGTTAGGCGCATATTCCACTTTTAGAATGATGGGAATGATGTCATCATATAAAACCATACAGTTGTGTCTATTTGCGGTATACTTGTATCAGGAATTTGAATATCTACCAACCATGCATAACCGTTATGACTTTTAAATGAGATTAGTAGTATTCCAATTTTAATTTTAAAAAAATGAATTCAAGTATCTTCTAACCACGCATAACCGTAAGGACGTTTAAATGGGATTAGAATCAACTTGTCCATTTAATAAATTAATTTTGATATACGTCCCATACATGTATAACGGTGAGGACTTTTAAATGAGCATGGAAACACATAATCAAAAGTTCCAAGTAATTCACTCATGCATAACCGTGAGAGCTTTTAAATGAGAGTGAATACTTTGGATTTTATTTTTTATTTTTATTTTTTTTAAAAATATAAAATGAAAAACGAATGATTCCTGTTTAAAGTACCATATATTGACAAACTATATTGAATTTTGATGAGTGATTGTCGTTAGAAATATGATAGAAATAGAGATGGTCATGGAATTTTTACCAACAAAAAGTTTTGTAACTCTTGTTCAAATTTCTAAAGAAATTTACTAAATATACCGTCTCAAGTTATAATATATGATTAATATTAACACTCATCACTTTTTCAATCACTATTTATCTTTTCGATAATCATTAGGGTGTCAGATTAGTCAATGTAATCATTTAAAATCATATTCAAAAATAATTATAAAACCAAATTTTCCAAAATGACTAATCTGAAACAAGGTCAAAAATGATTTTCTAGAAGGGGTTTTATAAAAAAAGTGTCTGCAATTTGAAAATTATTTAAAGTGAAAAATATGTAGATATTTTCTTTGAAAAACGATGCAGTTACTGAATGTCTCAACATACATCACGTTTCACTTGTAATTTTTCTATCAACTAGATTAGCAATGTGATCTGCATCTGAATTTTTCTTTCACTCGAGATTATCATCAATTGAATGTCATAGACCGGACCGTGAATTTTCAACAATTTCTTGAAATCCTTTTTTCAACTTTTTAAATGAAATTCTTTTGAATTTTAATCGAAGCTGTGTAAATAATCAAAAAACCATGAATATAGAGTCAACCGTAAAATAATCAAATATATTATCATCAACCAATAAAACACTACTATTAATTAAAACTAATATATATGAAGTAGTTCAAAGACTCTAGAGATTTTTGTAGTGTTCTTGGCATAAGAATATAATTGGCCAATAATTTTGAATAAGTCAGAATCAACATTATCATTTATTTCATCATCACATTACTGGCTGATTTAATTCACATTACGGTGCAGATTATCACATTTAATATATCGTCCAAATAAATATACCATCACATGTTTTACCTTTACGATATTTTTCGTTGTTGTCCATTGTGATTTTGTCACCTTTATACTAGGCTAAGGAACTTTGCTTTGTCGCTCGTTGTGTCCATAGAACAGCCAGAATCCAAGTAACACTATTATAGTTTCTTAACTTGCCACCATATCTACACGATGAAAGATTTTTGTGACCTATTTGTTTTTATAGGTCCATGGTTGTTAGTGGAAAAATATTTTGAAAAATATGTTTGTGAAGACACAAAACTATTTACATATGTTCCTTTCGGCATCCAAATTGGTATAGTTTTCACGTGTTTGGGTCTATACCAGCAATTGTTTCAACTTTGTCCAAATTTTCTACAAATTGTGCACATTGAATTGACTTGATTAATTTCATTTCTAACATTTTCAGACTGATTATATCCAAGTCCTTGTCTAACTGTATGAATAGTTTGCTTCCCTAATAGCATATTCAACGATTTTTCACTTTTGGAAAATTTATCTAAAGTCGTTGACAATTGTTGGACTTGTGTTTTGAGAGGTTCATTTTTGTTTAATAATTGTGTGCACTTTTTAATAGAATTTTCTCTTCGAGTATTTTCGCTTTCTTTCAAAATCAGAATTTTATTTTCAAGCGATTTAATTTTAATTTTTGATTTTTTAATTTCTTCTTCAAATGTTGGACACTTATCACACTTAGGGATCCTATTTTTATAGTTTTTAACTAATTGGTGAAGTTGTTTATTTGATTCTATCAAAATATCCTTTTGTGATTTAAGTTTAGCGTACTTCCCCCTAAATCTTTCAAAACAGCCATTTACTTCGTGGAAATATATAAGTAGTTGTGAGTGAGAAAGTTTTGATACCTCGCTTGGCTCGTCATACTATCGGTTATATCTCCTCGTAAGCTCAGTTTTACTCTTTCACTCTCACTGCTAGTGCTTTTACAATCATCACTTTTATTCCACATGGTTGTAGCATTTCTCCTTTTTAATTTCTTTTCTTGGCCGTGTTGATTTCGAGGATAATTGGGCTTGATATGACCTAATTTGTTGTACTTGTGACAATTGATCCCGTGTTCTTCTGAGTTGTCTAGTGCTTTGATTATTCTTCTTTTCAATTGTTGATTTGGAGTTGGATTTTCGTATTTGTGGTTCCACTTTTTGAATTTCTTTACTAGTAGCGCCAGCTCAGCTGCTTCATCATCATCGTCCTCATCACTGCTACTTTTTACTAATCCTATTAAGCTCGTTTCTTTAGCTGAGTCGATTGGGGAGGATTTCTCATTGTTGTTTACTTTTACACCATATATTGCATCAAAATATTCCAAATTTCCCGTGCATTTTCACAATGAGAGATAAAGTTAAAATTATCTTGGTTAATATGAGAATATAATATATGCATAGCAAAAGCATTAATCAAGATAATTTTCTCGTCTGTTATATCACACCGATTTTCAATAATATCCCAACATTTAATATTAACAGATTTTAAATAAAATTTCATTTTCAATTTCCAATTCAAAAAATCTGTTCCATTAAAAATAGGAGGGATAGTACTAGACCGACCCTCAGCAAAAATAGCCATTTTAAAAATTCAAATTTGTAAAAAAAATTGGTCTTTGAAAAATCAAAATTTTTTAAAACAAAAATGTCTTTTGTTCCTAGCTCTGATACCACTTGTAGGATCGATTTCACCCTAGAGGGGGGTGAATTGAGTGATGCTATTAATTATAAAAATTTAATGCGAAAGTTTGTATAAAATTATTTCAACACAGATATATCAGAATAGCAGCACGGATAATAGCAGAATAATAAATGCGGAAATAGAACGACACAAAATTTACCCAGCTTCGGCAAAACCCTGCCTACGTGCTGCTCCCAAGGTTTCTACTAGAAATTAAGCAGTCGGACGCTTACACACATAAACTTGCGACACCGGCGATCGACTAGCCTTAACTCTACGCTCAAAACCCTGCCACAACTCAGCCACTGAGTTGCGAATTCTCAAACTATGCCACGTAGTTTGTCCCCTAGTCACACCACTAGAAATTACACAATTTTGAAAGAGAAAATACAAATGTAAAATAATTCAAATAACAAAAACCCTAATTTAAAATATTAAGGCTCAAATAAAAACAAGGCCGGCCAAAAAACGTTTAAGTGATGATCGTCCCTTTCCTTTAATTCCTTCGGCCCGGCTTTGTTTCCTTTTCCTTTGTCTTTCGTTCCCCTGTGCAAAACTAGGGCTTGTGAATGAAGTCGTCGCTTTGTCAAATTGAATGCATTGATGCTTTGAATCCTTTTTTTGGTTGATTATATTGGTCGTGGATTCTTCAATTTAGTCGAGTACTGCTATGTGCTTTTACTTTTCAATTTGCCTATGCTCGACTTGATTCGAGTTGAAAAATTTGTTCTTTTATGCTTTAACTCGAATGAACAATTTGCCGATAATGTTCATCGTTTATATAGGGTTCGAAACCCTTGGTTTTCATTCGTATATATTTGTTTGAGTTCGTCAATTTCTTTGTTCGGCCGTATGATTTTGATTCAATGTTTGAGATGATATCTGACTTATTCAATTTCGTATACTTTGGGTTACGTGATTATCACGGTGTCGATCAATTTCGTGGCCACCACGGCTTGACTTGGTTTAACGATGCATTCTCTGATTTTCAGAATACCACGGCTTTGGGTTTCTTCATTTGAACTTGACATTTTTGACTCGGTCATTTGTGACTTTGGCACTACTGTTCTTCTCTCTGGAATATTTAACTAGTACCTGTTGTTGCATGACTTCGGCATTTGACTTGAATTGTAAAACTGCTGCTGACTTTGGTCATATATCTTGACATTGTGTTGCAGCCACATGAATTAAACTTGTTTATTACAGTTTGGTTTTTACCATGCTTTTTTGAGTCTGTGCATTTAATTCCCATTTGCTTCGAGACAGTTTCACTTGTGTACTGTCTGGTTCATATTGCATTGCTCTCTCTGTTAAACTGTTTATTCTAGTCTGCATATATGTGCAAACATACATTTGTATGTGTGTATGCATGTATTCTGTTGCACCTTCTATTGTATTGTGTCCATATATATTTCCACTGAAAATGTTGCATGCTTCTTCATGTTGTTTACTGCATATCGCTTTGAGCCTTCTTCACGTTGACATTGTCTGTTCATTTGTGTTGGGCGTTGATGTGAACTGTGCTTGCATCTGCAGTGTTGTTTCATTGAGTTTGTCATTCATTATAGCTTGTCTGGTTGTCATTGTGTGCATGTTCGTGTATTCATTTTGAAGTCTGACTGCATATATACATGCTGTTTCACACATGTATGTCTCTGATTTTGTTTGAAGTTATACTGGTTGTCTTCTTTTAGCCTTGCATTGTTGGTTCATCATTTGTATCCACTGCACACTTTGTTTGCATATCAACTTGTTGAAGTCACTTGTAATATAGTTTTCTTGTATTTACACATCTCTGGTCTCTGTAGCATATATTTGTTACTTGTTGTTGCTGTAGTGTTTCAGCCTTTAACTTGTACCATTCGAGGCAATTTACATACAGTTGCATTGTTGGTCTTGCAAAACTAAAACTGTACTTGACTTGAAACTGATGCATATTGAACAATTGTCGATTTGGTTAGTGTACTTCACTTGAGTCTGGGCTCGTTTGGTTGTACTGCACTGAGTTGTTTGGTCGACACACTTCAAGTGGTCTGTAGTTGTACATTTACATATGTACCTGCATATGTATGTATGATGTTTTATTCATGTTGTCCATTCTTGTGGCATTTTCAACTTGTTGCATTGTTCACTGTATTTCATGGTTCACCACTGACGCTGTGTCGTATGGGCTATATTTGAACCCTTATGCTCGACAGTTTTGTGATATTTTGTAGTGCACCTGAGTTGAATCCAGCTTGGAGCTCGGGTTTGACCTTGTGCTGATATCGCGACTTTATTTGTGTTTCACTTGAGTTGAACCCGGCTTTTTATTTAGGTTTGACCTTGTGCTCACCTGTCCCTGTAATTTTATCAAGTGTATATATCGGTGTGCACGGCCTTGTGGCGTGTACAGTGATACACTGTGCATGTCACAATCTGTTTGTGTATGATGAATTCAAATTTAAATGATGACGAACCACCCAAATAACCGAGGCAAATAATATTTTCAAAATTACATTTTATTTTATACTACACAAATATTTTCTTTTCAATTTTACTGCGCCAGTATTTATTTTTGCAGATTGCTCAGATGCTGGATTCAATGTGGAATAAAGTTGAAGATAAATTATGGGTGAACAAGCGATATGTAGTGAGGACATTTGTAAATGAAAGATTGTGATGTAATTGAATTTGTATTGTAATCAAAATTGTATATGTATAGTGAGAGCTTGAATTTATACTATTCAAAATTGTAATAAATATTTGTTTGAATAAAATATCTGGTTGAATTTAAATTCCGTGTTATTTATTTTATTCACCAAATATTTATTTAATTATGTGAAAAATAAAATAGTACAATAAAATATATATTTAAATGAATATATATATATATATATGTTTATTATCATCAAACAAAAATCATATGCTTGCATATTCAACAATGTCGACCACAAATACCACCACGAACTTTATTTTAGGACATCTCTAAAAACAAGGTTAATCAAATCTATAGAATATGCTGGGACATTGGTTGGTCTAAAAGACATAATCAACCACTCAAAGAATCCGCCAGGTGTCTTAAATGCGGTCTTAGTAATGCTGTCATCAGCTACCCTAAGCTGATGAAATCTAATGGCTAGACCAAGCTGAGAAAATACTGAAGAGCCAACTAATTGGAAAAGATCATCTATCTTAGGGAGTGGATAATTCTTCTCCTTTATGAGCTTATTCAATTCTCTATAGTTAATGCAAAGTCGAAGAGAACCACCTGCATTGGTAGCGAAGACGATTGGCGCTCTCTATTTCGATATGTTTCTTTTTTTGAAACATTTCTCAAAAGCTCACTTATCTACTTGCTCAATCCCTTCCTTTCCCTAGGCGCCCTATGCCCTACGGGTAATGCCACTGGCTAGCAAATAAATTTTGAAGTCACTGTCTCTCTTAAGGGGACAATCCCCTAAACTCCTCAAAGATGTATGGAAAATATCTGACGATGGGAACCAAATTTAACTCTGATGATGATGAATCGAGGGAATAAAGGAAGCTTAACATAACTGACTCTTGCGGGTTACAAGAAATCTCGAGGGACCTACAGATGCTTGTCTCTAGTCTAATAACTCTCCTCTCGCAGTCTAATATAGCACTATATGTGGATAGACAATCCATTCTCAAAATCATCCCATACCCTGAAATTCCCAAAACATAGGCCTTGTAGTCAAATTCTACGGCTAGGATAAAAAATTTCAAACCCCTACAAACCATAGCCAAGAGCGTCGATCCTCCTATGGGGTTTGAAACAAAAATTGGATCTATTACTAAAGAAATGTCTAAGGCAAACAATCTACATGAGAACAAGAGATAAAAGAGTGTGGTGCTCCAGAATTGAAAAGAGTCCAAATGGGTAAATCAAAAATAGAAAGCAAACTTTCCTACCTAGATTTGGTCTGCAGCTGGAAGGTGTTGTATCCAATATCTGAATCTGTGTTGTAAGTGCATTTATTGCCTGCCTCGTTTTCTAAGGACAAATCCTACTAAAGTGACCAAGCTGCCCATAATTGAAACACCTACCCTTCATCATCTTATTCTTACAGTCCCTTGCGTAATGACCAACCAGTCCACAGCTATTGCATTTCCCGCCTTTCTTGATCCGCTTCTAAGGTCCTCCTTCTTTCCTCTTGTCCTTATCCTTCCACTTCTTCTTAGAGCTTGTAAGAACCTTCTCAAGCTCCCTCTTTTGCTGCCAAGATGTAGGCCGAACACTTTGTCGGTCTTCCAAACCTAACCGCCTAAACCTTTGCTCCATCTTCTCAAATCTAACCCACGTCTTCTCAGAATCCCCTGTGTCAGAAAACGTTTTGCCTCCTATACTAGAGAAGTCCTTGCATAGCTCAAAAAAGGGGGTTGATGTGGGTGGATTAAAGGGATTTTCATCTACTGGTGTTGTATTGAGCATTTTCCCTTGCACCCCTGGCACCGTAGCTCTACGGAACCAGTCAGCCATTATATGCAAAGAAAAGAGAATTTAGGCTTGAAAGAATCGAAAGAAGATTGCAAAAGACTTGGAGTTTTTTTATAGAAACTCTTTTGTGCTTAAAACTATTTCTAAGAGTTCCTTTCAAAAAAATAGTTTTAAAACAAGTTATTTTGGAAAATACTTTACTTTTAAAATAAATTTTTAGGGATCCTGTAACCTTAGGCTCTGATACCAAGTGAAATACTCCCATACCCCTTAATATACCCAAAAGGACACATTAAAAACGCGGTGCCTTCTAGGTATAACTGAAATTAATATAGATTGAAATTCATAAGACAAAAATAGGTAAAAATAGTGAAAACAAAAATAATACTTATTTGAAACAAAAAATTCATAATTGCTTCATAAACCAAATGAGTCAAATGCAAAATATATCATACATGTCACAAAATCCAATATGTCTCATGAAATAAAAACTCGTAGTCTCAACAGAAATCAGAGAATAAATATCCCTCTCAAGTTCCAGTACAAAAATAGAAAAACGAAAATAAAAGTAGGGAAATACATATCAGAATCTTCTCCCAGAAACCTCCAAGTAACCACGATTTACTGTCCTCTCCTTTGATTTCCTATGAAGGTAAAGGGGAAAATAGAGGAGTGGGACACACTAAAAGTCTAATAACTATAGTAACTGCTAGAATCTTTAAGCAAACTAAAAGTAATAGACTCTTCAATAGTTCGAGTACATAAAAGGAAACAAATGAAATATAAAAGAGATAAACTGGAAATAAATACAAATAAACTATTGTTCAACTAGTAAGATAGGTTAACTTTGATTATTTGCACTTGTCCTTGGTAGCTGCCTTGATTAGGTAGAATTCTTAGTCCTATAATTAGGCTGAAATCCTAATTCTAACCTTTGATCAGCCTGCCACTCCATAGAATCTACTATGGACCAGACGTACCCTAGACTTTGGTGTCTACGAAAGACACACTTACTAAGGTTGGAACTCATAAAATTTATGAGCCATCACTGGAAACCGCACGCGTGGCCACCACTAAGCTCGCAATCTTGTTGTTCCCCCTTTTGACCTTTTGTTTACCCTAGACAACATAAGTGTGCCCCTCGCCTCACTTCGGGATTATGTGAAGCACCTTATCTCGCTTCAGGGTTATGTGAAACACCGTGTCCATAGAAATATAGGGAAAATGTTGTTGGTACTAGTCCCTATCAAACAATAATCTAGTTGCGCCCCTTGTTCAAACCCTCTTAATTTGAACTACCGTAGATTGACCGTTACTTCAACTATAAGCATATATGCATACCTCTCGCTTCATTTCGAAATTATGTGAAGCACCTCATCTCACTTGAGGATTATGTGACCATAGAAATATTAGGGGACAGTTATTTGGTACATGTCCTACTCTTCTCTTTGCTTATTAACTTGGATAAATTATTTAAATAAGCCTTTATTTTTATCAATTACAATTATTGCTTATTAATTTATCCTAAAGCACCATAGTTTCCATAGTTTACCATAGTTTCCATAGTTTATCAACTTATAACTTACGTTATAACCATGCTTATTACTTAACCCAAGGTCTAAGTGTAAAAATAAGCATCTTTCTTCTTTTATTTTTTTTAGTTATAATTCTAGGTTATAACTAGGCCAGTCTTCTTAATTCAGTCCAATTAATATCATAATTAGGCATAATCTCAGACCAATTTCATTTATATTACAGTTTTTATAATTTACATCTTATATTCCATTATTTCAGATTTCTTATAATTTAATCCAATTTCGTGTAAATTCTATTTTAATCCATACGCAAAGAAGAAGAAAGAGAAATAAAATAAAACTAAATATAGAAGGAAATACAAGGCGTAAGAAGATGTAAATAATGCATAAATACAGTAAATAAAATAAAATGCTATAAATAAACTATAGATAAATAGAAAAGCTAGAAATAAACTAAAATTAATTGAAAATAATAGTTAGAAAAAATAGACTGAAAATAATTCTAAAAATTGTAAATAAACTACTAAAAATGTTGCTCCAAAAATCATAGTAAAACTACAACTATTGGAAACCCTTTAAATTACTTAAAGAAATTTAAAATAATTACAATCACTCACCTCTGGTCTTTAGCTCTTCCCTTTAGGTCTTCCTGGATCCACTTGAGGTTGTTAAATATTTTTATTTAAAGCAGTTTCCTCCTTTGAAAATTATTCCTTTTAGGGTTCTTCCTGAAAAGATAAACCCAAGCGGAGAAAATCTAGAATGAGAAAAAGTGTTCGGCCCAGGGTTCTATTTATAGGGGTAAAAGTGGAACTCGGACCATTGGATTTGAGGATTGAACATGATACAACCACATCATAGGCTGAATATGAGCCATCGGATGCAAGAATGGAAGGGCCAGATTGAGCGAAAGAATGCAAAACAATGCATAGGAGGCTTCTGGAACGAAGTAATTTTCTTCGTTCCTCAAACATTAGGTGGGTCAACCTTGAGGTCGACTGCCCATAGGGCATGTTCAACCGGTCGGTCGACCGTTGACTGGGGATGGTCGACCTCTTGGTCGACCTCCCAATGTATGTACATTAATGTTTTTTATCTTGTTTATTCTGTTTCTTGCTCCTATTAACTCGGATTTTGACGTTCTATAAATGAAAATTGACCAGAAAATTACCATGGACATAATGGTGCAACTATCTTTGCTCAATTCTGATAATTCTACGAAGTTATTTTGTTATTTAATTAATTAACGAATTAATTAATTTTTACGGGTTAAATTTCGGATTGTTACAAAAGTATTTTCTATATAAAATACTCATTTTGGTACTCTTTAAGCGTACGACGAAGAGAATTAAATGATTTAGTAAAATGTGGTATAGGACACATGCATTTACTTTTTCAGTAAGTTCCCGACTTGTTCGTTCGAAGCTACACATTCATTGACCTTCGGGTTGTATGTGTCAATGATATGAGGCCATTATTGTGATTAAATGATTTTGTTTTCCAGTGTGGCATTGACTTACAGTTAGTAAGCCATTAAGTGAGAATGTGTTGTATGGGACGTACAGTTACCACTTTTTGGGTTACTATATGGAAGTTGGTGACAAATTTCGATGATGGTGATGCTGGTACTAGGCTGGCGGGCCATACATTGACTGGTGGGTAAAACATTCGACTGGTGGGTCGATTAAAAGTTTGGTGGGACTTTATTTAGAATGGTGGGTCTACTATAGTACTCAGAATGTTTTGGCCATTTACTAAAAAGCATGCGACGATGGTATGGATCCACTTTTATTATATATTTTGGTCAATTTTAAACATTTTCACCTTTTATCTGGTGTTGGCTTTATACATAGCCTTAGTGCTATATGGTGATTTTATAAACAAGGTGACTACATTTATGGTGTTTTGAACTCTTATACGAGTTCAATATGGTGTTTTGGTGATTTCGATCTTGGTGTTTATTGGTGTTATGATTTTCTATCGCTTAACCTTAACAAGTAAGCGAATTGATGTTGATGGAAATGGATGTTGTTATTTATTACATGAGATTTATCTGTTTTGAACCCTTAACCGAGTTCAATGAGTTATGCGATTTATGTGTTTTGAACTCTTAACTGAGTTCCATGAGTTATGAGATCTCTAAGATTACTGTGGTTTTCTTTAGAGATTTTATATATTTTTATCAGAATTTATATTACCAGTAACCTTCTAAGAAGGAAACATCAGTATTGAGCAGGTGTCATTCATGAGTTAATCCTTGTGATAATTCGGTGTTTTCCATCACTTGGAATTTACGTAAATCTGAGTTTGTATCATTCCTTTTGTTTAAAGGAATGTTTCCTTATGATAAATTATATCTTATTTATCATCTACTAATCAGTTTATGTAAGCTAGACTGACCCGTGTATTTTTTATACACAGGTCAGACTGAGTTATTTCAAGTTAGCCATATGTTGTTGAATACTGCTTAGCTGCTTTCGCTTTGGATTATCTATTAGTGGTCTTTTGTATAGTTTTGTAGTCTTTTTGTATAGTTTTGTGGTCTTTATGTAAACTCTTAACATGTACTTATTTGTTTATAGTTTTGGCAATATAGGTCAACGTTTACTTGAGAGATAGAGGAGAAATCGAAGGAGGAAACTTATGGTGATATAGGTTGGATGTATAGGTGGCATGTATAGGTGCATGAGAGTGATTAGAGATTTGAAGAAGATAATTATTAAGGTGATTAGTATTTTAATTAGTTAATTAATTATCTTATTAATCTCTTTTTTAAATTGGCCATATCTTTTACATACAGGGTCCGTTTCGGATGTGGTTTCTTGCGTTGCACTCATGTTGGAGAGATATATTTTTTAGCCACAGTTTGGATAGCATTTGTTGTGGTAAGTGATATTGTGTCTCACTATACTATGATAGTTATATAGTATTATATCGATGTTCTGGAATGGTTTTTGGTTTCAAAGTGCGAATTTCCTACACCTAGACACCTATTAGGGTTTTACAAAATAAAATAAAATTACTTGAAATGATTACATATCGAATATAATATTTTCCTCATCGATATGCCATTTCAAGGAAATTATTACATTTGGACTATTTTGGATATGAACGCCTCATTAGTTGATATGGATGTAATGTACATGTTGTATGTATGTTGTTTGGATGTACGTATGATTGTTGGTTGTACGTTTGGTTGTTTAGCTTGTTTGGTTATTTTTCGTTTGAAGCGCGATTTAGAGGCGATCGAGTGTTAGGGAATATCTTGTGTGTTGAGATTTCATACACACAAATATATAACAAACGAGATAGGTTGTATAGGAGGGTTGGGATACGTTTCGACTGATCGGAAGGTGGAAGACGAGGCATCAGACTTTGAGATGGATGTTGGACATTTTCGTTTGGTTTTTACTTATCCGTTATGGTTAAGTATATGACCAAAGTGGTTGGTACTAACTATTGTAGAGTGTTAAATATCCATCACTATTGTTGATTAGCGATTTGTCCGACTTTGGCTTGGACGTTGAGATTTTATGGTGTGTGGTGTGATGGTTTATTCGTGTGACCTACTTAGAGTCTTCATTTTGTTGCTATACGGTAAGCGATTGAGATGGTGAGGTGATGATGTGACGCTTTGATGTGTGAGTTGGTAGCTTGGATTAAGACTCGATGGTGTATGTAGTAGGTTTCGAGGTTGATAATTTCATGACTCTATAGATCGTGTTGGAGGTGTTGGATCGATCGCGTTATGAGAGTATGGCGATGTAAAAGCATGATGAAAAGCCTATATCTTCGGTTTTTGACTTGTGGTGGGAGTAGGTACCAAAGATTAGACATTCTGTATCTTCGGTTCGCTAGTCATGAAGGGAGTATGTACCGACGAGGCTCATGGTGGGAGCTATGGAGTGGAGGAACATGGTGGATTCCAGGATAATGGAAACTGGATTGGGGGATTTGGGCTTGGATCTGAATTGTGCGACTAAGGCTCTGGTTGATAACTTAAAGTGTTTTCTATTATACTTAAAGTAGGGGTATTGTATATTGGGGATGCCTCGGTAGTGAGGACCCCTAGACCATGGACATGTGGCTTTGGGTCAAGGGTCCAGCTTTGGGCTACGAGATAGCTATTGAGCTTTGAGCTGCGTGATACGTGAGTACGATGAAACCCGAGATTTTTCCACTAGTCCCTAGTAGTATGGAGGCTTTACGAGTTATTATATATTTAGAGCATACTGGGTGATAGTTAGTATTGTTTGAGGATTCTATTTTTGTTATGGTTGCTTCACTAGCCATTTGTCACCTTAGGGATGTCATATGAGGTAGGTATTGTGCATTAGGATACCTATACACCCCAACTTTATTTAATATGGAGTAGGTATTGTGGATTGAGATACCTAGGCACCCGAACAATTTACCGAGTGTGGAGTACCCCTTTTACGATGTTATAGAGTAGCATATTAACGATGTTATATGCCGACTCTTTAGTTGCAAGGATAAGTCGGCTATGATTCGTATACCCTATGTTCTGTATACTATATCAACTTTTATACTATTTTGAGATTGTTTCTTGCTCACACCAAATAGTTATTTGGTCCGATATTTTATGTTTTGCTTCTTATTATCTCGGGTACTCTTAGAGGGTAGATTAGAGAGTAGATGTGAATGGAATTTGGGGTTCTGCAGATGGAATAGTAGGAGATGACGTTTACTCATATTTGTATTTGAGTTTATTATCGTATATTCCATCGTTTAATACGGCGGAGCCTTGATAATGTTTGACTTTCTATTGTTAGAGACAATTATTAGTTGGGTTTATGTATCAGTTGAATAAACTCTTTTACTTTTGTTGTATAACTCTGTAGATCATATACTTTGATGGTTAGTTCACATTGTTATTACTATCTCAACTGTTTTATATCTGTCTTGACTATTATATTTTATCTAATATGATGTGAGATATACGACATGTTTTGTGATCATTGATATTTCTTTCTTCTTCTTTTCCGTTATCTTCTCTTCTATTTATCTTCTTTACTTTTTCTTTCCTTTGACAATTGTTCTACACATTAGGTGTATGGTAGTTGTTACATTTGATATCAGAGCTTATAGTTACATGATTTACTTAAGCTGATACCATGATTCAGTAGAGATGAGGTGTGAATTATCTCCTTAGACTAGATCTAGACTGTATGCATATATAAGAGAGTTTGTATTTGTTATATATTTTGGTACTGAAAAATATATAGTAGTATATATAGTGTATAAGTTGTATTGCACACACAAGCAGTATTGATGCAATTGCTTTGTGAGAGGTGGATCATCCCTGTTATATAGTAGGAATGATCTACATATGAGAAATACTGCTATTGGTTATATTTTTCAGAGTTGAGGAGTGGGCAAGATCGGGGTCACTAACCCTGATTGATAAAATATGTTTGTAAAGATGGTGCAAATCATTTTCTGGAATGCCCAAGTTGCTCTAAATGATTATGGTATTCAAGTGCTAATGGTTAGAGTCGACTTTACCAAGCTTTTTAAAGACTACAGGAGTCTAGAAGGAAGACCGTTCCTAGGAACAAAGTCGGCTATTGAAAGGCATGATTGGATGGTTACTTGGACGAGGATCTTCGATGAATTGGAGTTAGATGATGCAATGAGGTAGAAATTAACCTCTAGATAACACAAGGGATGAACAATGAAACAATGGAGTGCCTCTATGGCTTCGATTCCTAAGGATCGATTTATTTGGGATTAGTTTATAGTTTGCTTCGAAGAATGAAAAGTTCAACGTTAGGTTGAGTGATCATCTTAGGAAACGATTTATTAGTCGTATAAAAGAGGCCTTCGAGAAGATGATCGAGAAGGGCTTATGATGAGAGAGCATGTACCCAATGTAGAAGGGTTGCCCAAACTAGCTGCGTAGGGATAAACCATGGAAGTGTATGCACTGATTGTTGTTTCGATTTCATCAAGTGCTCCATCGGTGAAAGAGAAAGAAAATGGCATTATCATTTAAAATATTGTTTCCACTTATGGAGTTTCCATATATGTTTTATTTAACGTCGAGGTTTCTCATTCCTTCATATTTAGTGATTTGATAGACAGATTGATATTGCAACTTGAGTTAGTTAACCGACCTTTGATTATGTCAGACCTAGTTAGGGGCTCAGCCAGCCTATACATGGTTTGTCGAGATTTTGTCTTATCGAGTCATGGATATTTGTTTGTTTGCTATTGATTTGTTTTGGGTTTTGATTGGGTTAGGTATTATAGTTTGAGAATGGACTAACTGTAGGGGATACATAATAATGGTGGATTGTAAGAGGCCATTGGTGACAACTTGGCCGTGGAGAAGCAAATAGTAGTGATTAATTACCTTTAGAGAATGGGATATGGTTGGCTTTCTATATTCACTCGATATTTCACATGATAATTTGTCGTCTATGCTTGTAGCTAAAGATTGTCTGGACATATTCGATGAGGTGACTGGATTACCACCTGTTTAACAACTGTTTTTCTATGAGTTAGAAAATCTCCGGTAAATTTTAATTAAAATTAACTGCAAATGCACGGCATACAATATAGTACGTGATGAGTACAGGTCAATCCGTAGGGAATTGTTTAGATTTTAAAATTCTAGTCAATCAAATTATACCAAATTTGAGATTGTGATTAGCGAAAAATGTAAGAACTAGCTAGAAAAGGTGAATGAAAATATGAGTTTGGAAAACAATTTAGAGGCAAATCCACTCTCATATTTTTGTAAATTAACAAACATGTAATCTATGGTCTCTTTATTTTGATCTTAAACGTAATTAGTGATGTATTTATCATAAGTATGGTTTATTTATGTTATTAATTAATATAACTTAAACCATTAAGCTATAAAACAACACATAAAACCACTTATCAATTTCAATGAAGTCAAAACAAAAGCTATTTTATGTATGATCCATTCATTATTGTATTTAGTAAAATAGATCATCAAATTTTTGTTCTACTTTAATTTCATAATCAAAAATCAATTAGTAAAATGATGATATAAATTGTGTTCATGTGGAGTAAGCATAGCCCATTTGCAATAACAGCATATGCTATCAAATTCCATTTAAACTTACATCAACATTCATTTTCATGAAGCATAAATGAGATCATAAATCACAAATTATGTTGAATTTACATACTTTTAGAAAGCTTCATTGCCCCTGAATTTAAAGGGGTTTAGATACTCATTTGTGTTATCCAATCAACATATGTAAATTTCAACATTTTAAAACAAGCAAAATGAAAGCTATTTGAAATAAAAAAGAATTACACTACTTGCATGAAAATAAAACTAAGCTACTAACATGAAATTAAAGAGCATGTAAATAAAATGAACAAGAAAATTAAATAAGAACAAGAAATAAGTAAAAGAACAAGAGGCTTAGGAAGGCATTTTTATTTCATATGACTTTGAGCTTACAACTTGTATGTTAATTTCCTAAGTGATTAAAAGAAGAATAAGATCCATTACATGTACATAAGGGCTATATATACATGCACAAAACCCTAATTCATATTTTAGGGGGCTTTCCAAAATACCTTTTAAGAAGTGTGGCCACTAGGTAATCATTAGCTTATAATTAATTTGTCATTAAGTATGCATGAAACTTTGACTTCCACTAACTTGTCCATCAACTTCTAATTGAAGATTGATGTAACAACCTGCATTTTAGCTATTTTAAATTTTTGGATTTAATATGATTATTGAATAAAAATGGTTAGGAATAAATATTTAACAATTATAATGTAATTTACTGGACGATTAAATTGTCTAAGTTTAATATTGGAATTATTTAAATAATTGAATCTTGAATTAATGTGAATGAAGAAAATATCAAAAATTGATTTAAACTTTATTTAAATAAGAATGAAGATTGTTAGCATTTAAAATAGGATTTAAAAGTGAACAATTAAAAATTGAAATCTTTATATTTTAGTTGATGAGTAAAGATAGCCATTTTGGTCACTATCTCGTATTTCAATGAAACTAGTTTCATTGGGTCCGTAATAATGAATTATAGTAGGATTTCAAGTTTTGTTGCGATCGAAATCATCATTTTGGCCGTGCGAGCTTGAAACACGTAGAATTTAATTTTAGAGTTTAATTTAAATAATTGATTTTGAAAAGCTATCTTCTGCATGCAATCCAATTAGGCCTCAAGACTAGTTCCATTGCATTCGAAATGAGGGTAAAGCATTAGGAAGGCCAAGCGACACTCTTTGTTTGGAGCTCGAGAACTTGAGGAGTTTATAGGGGAGATATTTTCTAATATTATATAATAATATATATAAGAAAAAAAATCAGACCCGTTCATCATGCCATCTTCGTATCTATTTCCAGTAATCCCCCTTTCTCTTCCCCTTATTTCAAATCGAGCAGATCATTTTAGAAAAAAAAAGAAAAAAGTGGGCACGCGATAGATTTGCGTTCGGGTAGGGGGGCAGTGGCACTTGGATGCGTGCGAGTGGGGCGAGCATCGCGATTAGGGTTTGCTGGTTCATGGCTTTGCTCGTGAGGGCAGCCATGAACGTTGACGTAGGGTTTCGAGGCGTGCATGGCCTTGTGCACGGTGGGGTGAAGGCTGGTGGTCAGCGACACAAATTTAGGGTGGCGGCGTTCAATTCCAAAAAAACGGATCGAGGTATCGCCATGGCTGGGAGATGGAAGCATGCTTGTACATGTAGGGACGAACGCGTGGGGTTAAATTTTTTTTTAAGATTATTTTAGTTGGTTAATTATGTTCTAATAAATCATAATGCTAATTATCGTATGTCTTATCCGTACGAGGTCCGATATGAGCGAAATGAGTGGCAATGGATTCGTATCAACGTCGTTTACAAGATGAAATTGGATTGGCATTTATATAAAGTTGGAATATTTTCAGTTTCAAATAAAAGATGAATGTTTATACGCTCGGAAGTACTAAAATATTTTTTATGTAGTCAAATTTATATTGTGAAGTGAATTGAATTTATTGATTATTGTCTGATAAATTTAATTAACATCTGAATTAACTGATAGAATTTGAATTGAAAGTTAAATTGAAATGGAATTTAATGGCCAGTTTAATACCTGATATTGATAACTATGATATTGTTGTGAATTATTAATTGTTTGGATGTTTGTTTGTGATGGATGAAAATTGGTTGATATTTGAATGATTGGACATTTATTATACATATATATTCCATTATCATCAATATATATATATATATATTCTATTATCACCCTGAATATCATTTGGCAGATATAATTGTTATTCGAATTATTTTGAATAAATTAAGAATTAGGTTGAAATGATATATACCTGTGACATTTGTTTTGGATTGAAATGATATATATCCATCCCTGAATTAAAACTGAAATAATTGATTTACTTAGTCGTAGGATAGAGAATTGTATACGGAAATCGGATTTGGTTAAATTAAATGATTTAGAAAATTTTTGATTTGAAATTATTTAAAATGATTTGATTTAAGAATTAAAAATCGAATTTATGGAAATCGAATTACTTTCGAACTTAGCTCAGAATGTTGAAATTTAAATTTGATAACAGGAATTGTTTTTAATAATCGAAGTTGAGGTTTTGAAGTTATAATCGAGATATGATTTGAATTTCAGAAAATTCATTTGTTTTAAAAAATTGGAATTTAATTCAAACTTTGAATATTGCTAAGTAAAAGTATTATAAAACGATATTTCAAATTTGAGCACGGAATTGAATTATATTTGAAGATGTGGGTTTTAAATGGAATTTGGACAGTTAATTTGATTTAAGTGATTTGAATCGATATTTTAAAAATCGAATGCGAAATTGATATCATTTTAACAATTTTAAAGTGGTTTAGCAAGCTCATATACACCATTTCATTTAATAAATGAAAGTGATTTCTTTTGTGTTATTCGACGTGTATTAACGTGACTTGTTCACACAATTTAACAACTACAAATAAACAACCAAACTTGATGATCAAAGCATAGTAGACATCCATGAAAAATATATCACATCATCATTATCATATATCTGTATATACATATATATATACACATAAATACATACATAAGTATAAAGTTTTATAGAGTTTTCTCACCTTTATTTTATATCAAACTTAGGAAAATGGACTATAGCATTGCTACAATTGAACCAAAGTCTACACGGTCGAGTGCCTTTGCCCTGCCTGGGAATTGAACCGAACTTGGGACCTTGGGAAAGCTCGGCCTAGCTTGGAAGGAGGTGGAGTGCTCTGCGAAAGTGATGGACGGTGGTCGTCGTGTGTTGTGAAGGAGGAAAGGAGGCGATTGCACTTAGTTTTGAAATGAATTGCTATATATACTATATTGATTTAATTTAATTTTTTTGCAATAGTTTACACCATATTTTTCTTAAGGTAGGAAACCATTGAAATAGCTTGAGAGGAAGGAGAAGATGAAGAGAATAGTGTGTAAAATTATGAAGAAATGGTGGGTATTTATAGAAAAGTTTTGCACCAAAATTATCATGATATTATTTCCTTATCTAAGCAGCTCACCCCCATTCTACCTCAACCCCTCCCATCACCTTTCAACTGGCCATGAAACCCGCTCCCCCCTCGTGATTGCGGTTCGACTCGTTGATAATCCCTACTAATCATCTTGTCGTTGCTAATTTGCATTCATTAGTCTCTTTATCACGTCAATACTGTACTATTCACTGCCTTGGCCTATTGGACGATGATTACCATGAACATCCCGAAATATCTGGTCCAGTGAACGGTCTCGGTTAGTACTATGATATTTAGGTTCTTCTGTCTCTAAAAAACCATTTATCCTAACCCTCTAACACCTTGTCCGACATCATCCCCTTCTATCTAGCTCACCAAAGTTAGCCGCAGCGTTACTAGCATGAGAACTAATGACATGCCGTTTGCCAACATCAATCAGTTTTAAGTCCTCGTCACCATCAGATAGATGAAGATGTTCATTCGACCGGCCGCTGCCTTACCGGTCTTGACTGGTTGGTGTCGACCAATTTTGGTGTTGGTTAAATGATTCCATCTTTTATGACCATTTTCTGCATTTGCTCCAGCACCTTTTTGGATCGGTCTTTCACTATGTCGTATATTCCTCTCTATGAAGGATGAACTTTCTTAATTGAAATCAAAAGGCGATGAATCTCTTTTATTCTTCTTTCGCCTACAAAATTCGAGTTGTTCTAAAGGTTGAGACAATGTTGTGAGCTGCTCTTCCGTATTTGTCATTATGTGCATCATAACTTTTTGCAACCAGTGCATCTTTAAGTTCATCTCTAAAATCATTTTCTCCATCTAAGTCTTGGTCACGATCTCTTTTTGAGATGAAGACTATAGTTGGGTCGTAGGTTAACTGGTCTCTTCTTTACTGTGATGGGAACCTTCATTGTCTTCTTCCATGATAGCTCTAGATATGGTAATGGAGCCATATACTCTTAGATCTGACTTGTAGATTCTTTCAAATCCAAAGTTAAACAGATCTATGCTTAAAAAAATTTCATTCGCAGCGAAAGCATTAAAAATGTTGCTTTAAAAATTAGTACAACATCCCCAATCCATTTGAAACGAGATCAAATAAGATTAGAATGGAATTAAAATGAGAAAAATACAAAGTTTTTAAAGTAGTTTGACTAGATTCTTAAGCCTATGTCCAGCAACTTTATTTTGACTCACTTTTACAAATTCGATCAAATCACAATGATTTCAGCACTTGAAATTATTTAATTTCTAATGCAAAGTCTCCTTGCAAAAAACCAAAAGCAATCCTAAAGTCATTTTCCCCGTGCAATAGGATGTATGTTTATAGTTGAACAAATAAACATTTAGATCCATATTTCTAACCATGAGGAATTAGTCAAAATCAACAACTTTGATATGTAAAACCGTTCAGAGTCAACCGGTTTTGGTCAGTGACGAATGATTTTGTGTGCTAATTTTTAAATTCTCTCCATATTATTGGTGTTTTACTGTGTTAAATAAACATTCACAATTAATTTCTAATATATTTATTTAGTAAATGGTTAAAATTTTAAAAATTAACATTGAATTTCATAAAACAACGGATCGTTGAAATAAAATCGAAGAATTATTTTTCAACTCCGGTTAGCTTAATCTATTAAATAATAGTAAAGCAGAAGATTTTCTTGCTCTCTCCTTGATTCTAGGAATTTTCTCTCTTCTCCTTAATTCTCTCTTTAGATATTTTATTTTCAAATTCTTAATTTATTACTTTACACTTATTTTACTAAATCTCTTCTATTGTTTTACATTTTGGTACATGTATTCTAAAGTTTATAAAACTATTTACATATAATTTACCATCTACCTACTAATATTTTATATTTAAGTACGCACATTTAGGTTAATTAAATAATCCAAAATTTAAGCTATTTAAATAAATTCATTTAATATTTCTTATAAATAACAAAGAACGATAATTTAAATATGTATAACACTTAAACAACTAAACCATAATATTAATCTTTCATTCAACTATAAAGATATATAAACCGCATAAACCAATAATAAAAAATCATAGTGAATTTATTTCAATAAATTTATCATACATTCCATTGTAAATTCTACTATAACTCCAAATACCTACATTTAAGATTGCCATAATTATTCACAAAATTTACCTCACTTTTCTTTTAATATTTTACTTTTCACCCTATAAGTATCAATTAATTATGTGATCTAAATTTAAACCAATTAGATAAATCCAACTAATTAATATTCGTTAATTCGTTTACTAATTTATGAAAATATCAATATGTACACCATATTCATATTAACAAAATTTAAAAAAATGATTAATGTAAAGATACCTAAGTTATATAACTTAAAGAACTTAAAGTGAATACATAAATAATAATAATAAATCCTTTTTTCACATTTCTCTCAATAAATTTATCATGAGAAGCATTACAAAATTATATATTTTGTACTCCGAATACCTACATTATAAATTTTCTATAATCATTTATAGCCTCTCCTCAATTCCTTTACAATATTTTACATTTAAGGTCATATATTGTAATCAATTACACAACTTCAAAACTATTTGAATAATTTCACTATGCAATTTTTTACCGATTTGTCAAATAAGTACGATCGATATGAACCACATTCATATTAACAAAAATGATGAAAAAATTCATTCAAATATATAAATACAACAATCACATAACATAAATTTTATTCATAAATAATAATTACAAGTTTAAACTTTTATTTATTTATATCAATATGTGTATCATGCATTACATTGTAAAACCTTTTTTTAACATCAAAAACCTACATTTTGAATTTATCCAATTAGTTACAAAAAACTTCACAATATCACCTACAATTGTATACTAAACTCGATATTTTCAAATTATTTATGTGATCTTGAATTTAAATTATTTAAATAAATTCAATTATTAAATTTTTGTTAATTCATCTAATAAATGCTAAGGTATAACGGTTTCAATATGTATACCATATTCATATTAGACGCAAAGGTGATAAAATTAGTTTTTCATCGAAATACAAAGATATATAAGTCACCTAACATAAATAATATGCATAAGCAATATTTCCATATTTAATATATTATATTCATATTTCTAAATTTTTAATATTGTATTACATTGAAAAATTCTGTTTTTTAGCTTCAAATACGTACATTTTAACATTTTTACAATTATTTCCTAAACCGCCCAATTATTTTATATTTAAATCCATGTATTCAAACTACTTATGAAATCTCAAATTTAAATAATTTCAATGAATAGTTAATCTATTCTTCTAAGAAATCATAAAAATATATGTCAATTTTAACACACACACGCTCACATTATGGAAAATTGTAAGACTGTTTTTTTATTCAACTATAAAGATATATAAATCATATAACATAAATTATGTACATAAACATCACAACAAATTAATTTGTAAATAAATTATAATTCATTTATATTAAGAATTTATCGTGCATTATATTATAAAATTATGTTTTAGCTTCAATATATCCACATAAAAATTATACAATTTTTTACAAAATTCCTCTCTATTCTTCCTATCGTTTATTTTCAAGTCCATGCATGTAAACTAATTACATAATTTTATATCTGATTTATTTAAACAAATTCTATTAAATAATATTTTTCAGTTCATCTAAAAAATTACTAACATACGTCAGTTTCAACATGTATGTTATATCCATATTAACAAAACTAAATAAATTACTTTATTATATATATATATATATATATATGAATGTGCGCACGCGCGCTATACAACATAAATTATACACAAACATAATACCAGTTTAATTTATAGTTCATTTATTTTACTAAATTTATCGTACATTATATAATAAAGTTCTACTTTTAACATAATACCAGTTTTATTTATCATACGTTATATACCAGTTTAAATTACTTTATTATTATATTATTTTGTTTCTTATCCCCGTTACCAGGTCACTGATGTACAGTGTCCGCGATTCAGCCACCCAATGAATATAATTAATCCAAATCTGACCGTCAACCTTGAAGGATCTAATCCCTTAATAAACATCTAGGGTTTTGTTTACCACCTATATAAACTCTCACAATTCTTGACTGAATCACCTCTTTATGCTCGTAGACGGCTTCAAATCAGGTTAAGATTTCTTTATTTTTGTTTTCCTTTTCGGTTTTCATGAATTACTCGTACCGTGAATGAAAATAGTGAAATGATGATGCTTTCCCCGAATTATCGACTTTGATTATGCTATGCGATTCATTTCTCGTCGAAGAAATCGAGCCATTGGTTTTGATCCTATTTTCATTCATTCGTTTTCAGATCATTGCTATTTTAACTTTTTTATTGACATTGCAAGACAAAGAAGTAGCCGATGATGAATAAACAAAGGCTTGTTTCTCAAAACATTCGCAGTGGCCGCCTAAGGGCTTTCGCCTTGCCAGGCTTGAGAGCTCATGCTGTTAATTCCTTCCTTGGATGTCTGAGGCTATGTTGAAAATTTATTTGGTTTCATTAGTTGTTGTTTTGATCTAATTTTGGGTTCTTAGTCATTAATGTTTTCATTCTTTTGGATTTTGCCGGGTAACCATAATATATTATTGGTAACCTCTTTTCCTTGTCGCTGATAAAATGGTCCTACTCTGCGCTCTATTGGCTCTGATCTCCTCTGAGGTATTCTTATATGTTAGCATATACTTTTCTTATCATGTTTACAGAGTCCTATTTTATTAATTTTGTACTCCGATATTTGCATGTTGCTGCAATTTTAATGGCTTGTGATGTGCTATACTTTAATATTTTGTAATGAACAACTGTTATGAAATCTCATAACGTGTTGAGAAGAAGTGGATTCAAAACATAGGAGATGCAAACAGTGAGGGGCACATAACATCCGTATACTATTTATTATGAATGGGTCGTCGATATTTTTGTGCGTTTCTTTTCTTTTGTGCAATGTGTTTCGCTTGTAAGTGCAACTTTGAAACCTTACATTTTGAGATTTCTTCATTCGACGTGCTGGGAAGACAATGTTTTAAGTGCTGTGGAAGATGGTGGTTAGTAGGATATGGTTTAAATTAATTTTGTGGAATTGAGCATTTGTTCTGTTCTTTGTTTTGAATATTGTTTTTGAAGAGTAAATACTGTTTGTTGTATCTTTAATTTCGAATTTCACGTTGGTAATGTGATTTGGATTTCTGCAATCATAGGAATCCAATCGAACTTATGTGATTTTGAAGTTGCATCGGCGTGTATTGTTGCAGTAGCAAAAGGGATAGTTGCAGTTATAAGGTCTTTGCATTCTTGCGCCTTTAGTTTTAAATTTGGCAATATTTAAGTAAATTTGTTAACTTCTAGCCGGAGTTATAATTTTACTTGAACAGTTTGTTCAAATTCAATGTGTTGTAGGAATACTACAAATACTTTATGGCAATGTACGTTATTTTAGTACTTTTATAAAGGTTCTTATAAGTGCTTGGTTTAAATAATACAAATCATGCAATTCTAGTGACGAATATACTTAAATTAACGTGATGTTTTAATATGATGCTTTCCTTGAGCTATTGTTCACAACCCCTTGTCCAGCCAATCAAAACAGCGTAGTTTTTGCAAAACCATGTTTTGGTTGGCTGGACGCCTGGAATGGGAACATAAAGCCTGGTGATGTCCTTCCAATTAATGGCACTATTTCCCAAAACTAATATTAGCGATTAATGCTCTTTATCATAACAGTTTTATTCTAACAAATTATCATCGCTTATAGGCGTAACCCTGTAACAAGAAGGTGATGTTCAATCATGCAAATAATTTTCAACACATAATCTATCTAAAACAACTCTAAGTGATAATTTTTAAATTGTAATTTATAGGCAGCTGTTACAGTAATATTATATGTTTTTTACTATAACGGATACCATTCGTTATATTACAGTTTGAAGTGTTCTTTTAAGAGCTTAAAAGGAGAGGAAAAATTAAAGCTAATTGCAATATTTTTTTCTTTTTCTCCCTTTTAAGGTTTTATATAATTGTTATTGCAGTTGCCTGTAAATTAGGATAAATTATTATTTAGGATTATATTATGCGTTGAAATTTATATGTAAGGTATATTCTTATATTCTTACGTCTGTCGTGATGGTAATTTATTGGGTTAAACTATTTTGGTAACCATCATTAACCGCTAATGTTCAACTGAGAACGGAAAAGCTTAATCCTAAGCCATTCATCTAAATCATGATGATTGTTCAGTGTATTCTTCATGTCGGCTAATGTAACCATGTTGACTGTACTTCAAAGGTCTTGGATTAAAGCTTTTAACTTTGCATTATGTAATAAAATCCAGCAGAGCGAGGTTTCTTTTTAAGGATTTGTAATAGGATTATTTTAATGCAAGCTCTTTGGTAATAAGAGCTGAGATCCAGGGTTGAATCTTTAGCATGCAATTTAGAACAATAAATTGAAAATGAGTGTTCCTTTTAATGTTCACCTTAGGTGTTCATTTATTAAATGTCAAAGCTTTTTTTATTGAACGTCTTAGCTTAGTTGTTTAATAAATTAACATTTAATTATAGCTTATTTTAGTTAATTTAAATTAAACATGATGCTAGACGTCGACATCAGATTTTGTTGGCGCTTGGTATTTTGCCCTTAACGTCGACATCAGATTTTAATGTGTTTCTTTTCTTTTGTGCAATTTGTTTCCTTTGTAAGTGCAACTTTGAAACCGTACATTTAAGATTTCCCTTGTTAGTAGGACATGTTTTAAATTAATTTTGCGGAAATGAGCAGCTAGTGTACTCTTTGTTTTGAATCTTCTTGAAAAATAATTACTGTTCAGTTTGTCTTGAATTTAACATAGGTGATGTGATTGAGATTTCTACAATCGTGCAAACTGGATCAAACTTTTATGAATTTTAAGTTGCATAGGTCTGTATTGCCGCAGTAGTGAGAGAACATGGTTTAAATTAATTTTGCGAAATTAATCAGTTGGTGTACTCTTTGATTTTAATAATGTTATATGTTTGCTACAATTTAAATTAATTCTACAATCGCTACAATAATATTATATGTTTGCTACTAAACCAACCATTATGCTACGATTTGAAATGTTCTTTTATAGGCTTAAAAGAGTGGAAAAATTAAAGCTAATTGCAATTTTTTCCCCTTGTTATTCTCACTTTTAGGGTTCTAAACCAATATTTTAATTAAATTGAGCTAAACACATACGATTACTATAGCAATTGCCGGTAAATTAGGATTTATAATTTATCATTAGCATTATATAATGTGTTGAAATTTATTTGTATGTTATATTCTTACCTGCGTATGGTTGTGGACGATGGTAATTTATTTGGTAAAACTATTTTGGTAAACACCATTAAACACTAATGTTCATTTTATAAAAAGGAAAGGAAAATCATACTTTCAAGCTATTCATCTAAATCGTAATGATTGTTCAGTATAATATTCACGTAGGTAAACATAATCATTTTAAAATCCAAAACTAAGAGTAAATTCTAAAAGCTTTGGACTAAAGCTTTTATCTGTGCATGATGTTACAAAATCCGACAGAGATTTCTTTTAAGGATTTGTAGCAAGATTATTTTATCAAGCTTTTTTGTAATAAGAGCAAATATTTAAGGTTGAATTTTTAAGGGATGCTCTCCAACGAAAGAATTTAAGTTGAATCTTCAGTGTGCGATTTAGAAAATTGAATTGAAAATAGACGCCCTCTTTTAGTGGACGTTCAGTCTAAGATGACTATTTAATGAACATCAAAGCATAGTCGTTTAAATTGATGTTCAGCTTTAGTCTATTTTAGCAAATATAATTTAAAAGTGATGCTGGATGTTGGTGTATGGGCATGATTGTTGGGTTTTTTTTTTGCCTTAACTTCAACCTTGAATGTTCAACGTTTTGTATATTTTGCATTGATATCAGTATAATCTGATATGATGTTTTGTTCATGTGTATGTTAATTTTCAAAATGGCTTGGTGTTAAAATAAACTCTAAGTCATTACCTAAATCATTTCTTGCACCATACGAATCTAACTATGTTATTAGATTGTTGATATATATATATATATATATATATTTGTAGTGAATTGTAATATTATAAATGTGATTTTATAATTTTATTAAACTTTTTTTAATTAATAGCGAAGGATAAGAAAATTGTTTTTAAAATTTGTTTATGAAAATAAATATTTTAAACAAATGTTGATGGCATGATCAAAAATTGTTTTATCGATAAATAATTGATGGTATGATCTTCATGTAGGTAAACATAATCATTTTAAAATCCAAAACCAAGAGTAAATTCTAAAAGCTTTGCATTAAAGCTTTTAGCTGTGCATGATGTTATAAAATCCAGCAGAGAGGTTTTTTTTAGTATTTGTAGCAAGATTATTTTATCAAGTTTTTTGGTAATAAGAGCAAATATTTAAGGTTGAATTTTTAAGGGAGCCCTCCAACGAATGGATTCAAGTTGAATCTTCAGTGTGCGATTTAGAAAATTGAATTGAAAATGGGCGCCCTTTTTTAGTGGACGTCCAGTCTAAGATGACTATTTAATGAGCATCAAAGCATAGTCGTCTAAATTGATGTTCAGCTTCAGTCTATTTTAGCAATTGTAATTTAAAAGTGATGTTAGATGTTGGTGTATGGGCATGATTGTTGTACCTTAACTTCAACCTTGAATGTTCAACGTTTTGTATATTTTGCATTGATATCAGTATATTCTGATATGATGTTTTGTTCATGTGTATGTCAATTTTCAAAATGGCTTGGTGTTAAAATAAACTCTAAGCCATTACCTAAATCATTTCTTGCACCATACGAATCTAACTATGTTATTAGATTGTTGATATATATTTTTGTTGTGAATTGTAATGTTATAAATGTGATTTTATGATCTTATTAAACTTTTTTTTAATAATAGCGAAGGATAAGAAAATTGTTTTTAAAATTTGTTTATGAAAATAAATATTTTAAACAAATGTTGATGGTATGATCAAAAATTGTTTTATCGATAAATATTTTTTTATTCGATATAAATTGTTTACATTTTTATGCGTGTATAAATAATTTGCAAAATAGTTAATAAAAATAATTTGCACTAGATCACTTTCGATTGGTCTTCCTTGGCCAGCTAAAAAGACGAGGGGAAGGGGTAAGCTACACGTTCATAATTTTAGTAATGTTAAACCATCGAATTTTATCAATTATTAACTTTGAAAGTATTTAAAAACTTCGTTGCTTAATATGATGGTAATTATTATATCAGTTGCCTGTAAATTAGGAGTCAGAAATTATCATTTAGGATTACATTACGTGTTGAAATTTATTTGTATAGTATATCCTTATATTCTTATGTCTGTGAGTGATGGTAATTTATTGGGTTAAACTATTTTCGTAACCAGCATTAACCACTAATGTTCATTTAAGAATATGAGAAGGGAAAAGCATAATTCCGAGCTATTCATGATGATTGTTAAGTAAACCTTTATGTAGGCAAATGTAACCTTGTTAAAAATCAAAACTAAGACTATACTGTCCGCGAGCATAGCTTAGCTGGTTGAGGACTACCTTGCAACCATGGAACAAAGTTCTTGGAGGTTGCGGGTTCGAGTCCCGCAGCTGAGATTTGTTTCCCATTGGCCTTGAGCGGTCTATCCTCTGAATAAGCTGAAACGCGTGAGGATTAATGCTCTTGGTCGGACTGGTTAAAAGAAGGGTCGTTGTGGCGGACAGCTGTATCCCCTAGCTCTACTCTCTGGAGTAGGGTTTTAAAGAAAACTAAGACTATACTCTAAAGGCTTTGGATTAAAGTTTTTAACTGTACATTATGTAATAAAATACAGCAGTGGGGTTTCTTTTTAAGGATTTGTTATAAGATTATTGTAACGATGGATTCGGGTTGAATCTTTAGCGTGCAATTTAGAAAATTGATTGAAAATGGGTGCTTCTTTTAGCGGGCGTTCAGTCTTATGTGTTCATCTTAGGTGTTCATTTGTTCAACGTCAAACTTTTATTTATTGAACGTTTTAGCTTAGTCATTTAATAACATAACATTTAACTTCATTTTATTTTAGCAAATATAAATTAAATCTGATGCTAAACGTCGACATCATATTTTAATGGGCGTTTGGTTGTTTGGTTTATTTCACTTAGCGTTGAATGTTCTGCTTTGAACATTCAGCATTGATATTTGAAATGATTTTTGTTCATGCATATTTTAATTTTCAAAATGACTTGGTGTTAAAATAAACTCCCGAGTCATTACACAAGTTATTTTTTCACCTTACGAATGTAACTTTGCTATTAGACTGTTGATATACATTCTTGTAGCAAATTGTAACTTTGAACATTTAGTCTTTGAATATCAAAACTTCTAGAATATGATTAAGCGTTATAAAACTTATTTTATAACTTTATTAAACTTATTTTAATTAATGGCTAAGGATAAGGGTAAGAAACTTGTTTTTAAAATTGGTTTATAAAAATAAATATTTTGAAGAAATATTTATAATGCGATTAAAAATTATTTTATCGATAAACCGCTTTTTATTTAATATAAGTTGTTTAAAATAAACTCCCGAGTCATTACACAAGTTATTTTTTCACCTTACGAATGTAACTTTGCTATTAGACTGTTGATATACATTCTTGTAGCAAATTGTAACTTTGAACATTTAGTCTTTGAATATCAAAACTTCTAGAATATGATTAAGCGTTATAAAACTTATTTTATAACTTTATTAAACTTATTTTAATTAATGGCTAAGGATAAGGGTAAGAAACTTGTTTTTAAAATTGGTTTATAAAAATAAATATTTTGAAGAAATATTTATAATGCGATTAAAAATTATTTTATCGATAAACCGCTTTTTATTTAATATAAGTTGTTTAAACTTTTTTATACGGGTGTAAATAACTTGGAAAATAATTAATAGCTAATAAAAATAATTTGCATTAAATCATCTTGGTGAGTCTTAAGCTGCACGTTTATAACTTTAGCAAAATTAAAATATACTTTTCTTTTCCATTCTCTTTATAAATTTTCTAAAACCAAAACAATTCAAATCAATTTAAAATCAATACACCCTTTATAAGCCTACAACATAATAAACCCTAACAACATAAAGCTTGATGGTTCGAAGTATCCAGTCAAAACTAAGTAAGGTTGTGAGCTTAGGCTTAGATTGAAAGCCAAAGGAGGTTGGGGTAGGATGTTTTGGTGTTTTCAAGGTTGTGGTAGGAAGTTGAAGCTTGTATTTGGTTGTTTGTCGGTTGAAGAATGAGCTAACTCACCGTTTGAATGAGTATGAAGTGCCAGTGTTGTTGTTTAAACTATATTAATATTGCTTGAAATTATATTGTATTGATTGATTTTGATTCCTGTCTTTGAAAGCAACTGACACACGCAAATGATGTAGAAGGATTTGTATAATTTTTATAATTTGTTGCATAGCGTTGAATTTGGTTGGATTTGGATTAAATCGAACATGAGTTTGAAAGTCCTTGTAGAAGCACTTAGAAAATGCCTTGTGTTCGGCATTTTTTATAAAATTTTGTACAGAGATCCTTAAGGGTTACTTGTTGTGCTTGTGAAGAGTGTGTGTGTGTGTATAGTTACTGTAAGAAGATTGGATGCTAAAAAGATTGTTAGCATATTGAAACCAGAACTTTTTATATGAAACTTCTCCCGTTCACAAGTCATTCGTATCATTTTGATGCATCATTTTTAAAACACCGTAGTATCTTCGAACCTATTTTGCAACATAGTAGTTTCTATTTGAGACTTTAAAATGTTTTGATATGACTTTAAATTTATATACTTTTAATTTTATTAGCAGTCTTTTCTAGCTTATATTAGGTTATTTTAAAAGTGATTTGGAATTTGTATGTATTTTATTATTCGATTATGAATTATTAAAGTAAAAAGTTTATTTTTAACTACATTAGACAAACATTTTCAAGTTTTTAATTATACTATAAATTAGATATTTTTGAGTAATGTTTTAAATAAATGTTTTAAACTAACATATAAGTATTTTAAACTATATGTTACGTATATATAGGTTTTAGAAAATTAGTTAATTATTTTATTAAAGTTTATTGTTAATTATGCAAAAATTTAATTCCATAGGCAATCGGTTTTAGAGTTCGATAGTTGACTATCGAACTTGATCAAATATAACTTTGAAAGTATCTAAAAGCTTCATGATTACATATGATTTGAGAGCACCGAGAAGGAGCATTGGTGTAATATCCTATAAAAATTAATAAAAGTATTAATTAAATAAGATAGCACTAAAAATTATTTTTCTGTAAATGTTAATTAATGATTAAGTAACAAAATAAATAAATCAAACATAATAAATATCCTTTTCAAAATACAGCGATCGGTCGATCGCTGCGTAAGATCGGTCGATCGCCTATGTTCGAGCGGTCGTTCGGTTATCGTTAGTGAGGCTAGAGATTTCACAACCATGTATGGTTCAGATTATATTTTTATAGACTGACTTAAATCAGACAGTTCTGTACCTTTCTAGCCACCATAAATAAGAATTCAGCCCCACTTTTATTCATAAATTATCCTAGAAACTAAACAAAGCTTTACCGGCCTCTCTTTTCAAATACCGAGAAATTTATGTAGAGTTTCAGTTAAGAATTTTTAGGTGTTTATTATTCAATTCTATCCTCCATTGGTTCCTAAATTTCTTGATCTAATTCATATACAATTCTCTTATTGTATTTTTTAAAAGGAAAGATTTGTTGAAGATTAAAGCAGAGCATAAACTAATCCAAAACAAAGAGCTACGAAATTTTTACGAGTGTAAATCTTAGTCTTTCTTATTTTAGTAAATGTGTATTATAATTTGGATTTGATATGTCTTATGCAACTTTGTTCATGAAAATATCAAGTTAAAACCCAAAAATTTCTCCAAGTGAAATGTCAATTCTTATTTAACGATCTCAATTATTTTATTATTAAACTAGTGGAATTGTATAGGTATTATATTTTTATTGTTTTACATTATATTCCCCTTCTCATCATTTTTCTTTGGATCTGATCAAGGGTTTATGAAAAGAAATAAGTTAAGAAATGGTGTATAAGGTACGGCTTCTCTTTATTGGTAGTTTTCATTGTATATTTCCATAATTCAGATGAAAACTCTTATTTTCATGCATATGCAGAAGTTAATGCAACATAAAAAGATTTAAATTGTAGATTATATTAGTGTTGATTCTACTATTTTAGTATAAAATAAGCTTGTTATATATTCTATTTTTATAGAAGTGTTTTTCAAATGAGAATGTTGGATATGTGGTATGTTTGTTAATGCAGAATTGGACTTGTATAAATTTAAAATTTTGACATTTAAACTATTAGCATAGAGTGTAATCTCGTACACTTAGAAATATTTAGGCATGTAAATATATTATATATATATAAAGTATAATTAATAGCCTGGTAAATAGGTTATTAATTAGTATTAGGTCGGTTTAGAAAAGAAATGAAATAACTATGAATAATAATATTACGCAATGTGGGGAGGTATATGGTAGTATGTTAGGTGACTGAAAATTATGACCAATTTATAGAGATGTGTGGTCAGTCAAAAGCACATAAAGTCTGCCCAACTAGCTATCAGCCTATGCAGTCAATTCCCTGATATTTCCCCGATATATATCCCCGATATATCCCGTAGTGGACTTTTGGAGAAACGATATTCCTATAAAGCGGCCCAATATAGCGGATCCGCTATTATCCTCGATATTGCGGCAATAATCCGTATATCCCCGATTTTGTTACCCCGCTATATCCCCCTTTCCTATAAATAAGCATTTTGCTTGATGTCTTATTTTTATGTTTTATGGTAATTTCGAAGCTGATGTAACAATGATATACGTTATTGGTTATTATAACTAGTTCTAACTTTTTAAGTGTCAAGTTTGTTTATCTTTACTTTGTTACAACTTGTTTTGCTTGGTGGGAAATAATAAGTAATATTCATTTCTGTTTTTAATGTAGAATGTTCATCATTCATCTTTTTAAAGCCGTCCGCTATATCCTGCTATATCCCCGATATATCTTCACTACAACTTTTCACGCCTCAAATGCTATGGAACGACAGGGTGCTTTAACTGCAAGCTATCAGCAGTGTGACTTTGGGGCAGATGTGAGACGTCACCTATAATAAGTACCCATGGAGGACATGAGGTTGGTCCAAAATTCTGTAGGGTAAACTCGTCCAGCTAATGTGGATACAGATACCTACGAATAGTTGAACTAATATGAGATGTTAAAATGTAGTTAACGAATCATAATATGTAGGACCTACTTTCAATGTTGAAGGTGGTAAGTAGTTGATTGAGGGCCATCATCCTCCTTCTTTAGAAAGTATTAAATGGTCAAGGCTAGAAGATAGGCGCGGTAGTGGATATCTTGGAAAGGGTCTACTTCGGTTTTGAGGTATAAGCAGTTATTATATGGACCGCCATTTCCATAAAGAAGTATTAAAAAGCCAAATGAGATTTTAAGGATGTCAGCTAGATAGTATCGGAAAGGAGTCTGCCTTGGGATAGGTAGTAAATGACAAGGATAGGTAGTAAATGGCAAGGACCTGTCTAAAATGAGTATTATATGGTCAGAGTCTATCTAGTTTCCATTGAAAATGTATTTTGTGACTTGGGTACTATCTTTTACATTGCTAGATGATTATTAGCGATAGATGCATAGTATTGGGAATGGCCTATGACCTACAATTACAGATGAGTTAGTGAGTTGGAATGGAAAAGGGTATATGTTATATAGTTGGATTTACAGTTGAAGAAATTTACATAGAATGTGGCTAGGATACATAAGACGTAACCTTATTTAAATTAGACTGCCCAAGTACTATCAAAGAAAGTCTCGAGATTTTACTCATCACACATTGTTGTTCTGACACCCTCCTTATTACAACATAGGTTAAAGGAGATGATGCAGATTCCGAAGATGGTAGCAGAGACGGAAACTTGTGGTAGTTATTTATCAATCTACTTATGTTCTTTTTATATTTTGATATACCCATTTTGACATGATGATGTATTTTGAGATATTATACTACAAATATTTGACATTATTGTGTGGTACTGTGTTGTATTTTTGACACTTTAATTTTAAATAAATGGGTACTGTTTCTGATGTTATATTTATCCTTTTTCCATGAGATTATGAATGTGTTGATAGATAGCTATGTGTGTTGTTCTTTGCATCAATTTTACCAACCTATAGCCTATTTTGCAATGGATCTATTATTTGATGGCCCTTTTCTGGATCAAAAGTTAGGCTCATTTCGAGGCGAGTCATAACATTTGGTATCAGAGCTTAGGCTACCCGATCATAGAGGATGTATACATATGTGTGTCGTACTTGTTATTTTTGAAAGTATTTTGCAAAAACCTAATGTGTCTACACACACACACACACACACACATACACACACACAACAACAACAACAACAACAACAAAAACAATAGAGCCATTATTTCCAAACAAGTTGGGGTCGGTTAGAGATGGAACCCAAAATTAAATGACAAAAGTAATTTAAAGTTTATAACAATAACAATAGCAAAATAAAATTAAGTCAAATAGGTAAATTGGTAATAATAGTAACAAAGTAAAATAAAGATAGAAATGCAAATGTATGTAAAAAATATATGATATAATAATAAAAAAACAAAAAAACGATGGTAACAGTACAAATAGTAATAATGGTGCTCATAGTAACATTGATCAAAGACCAAACGCTACGTCTTAGGCTCCTTTTGCCTAATCCTGTAATCTAAAACGTATAAGAGTCATAACTCATGGTTCTGGTACATGGATCGCTAACTTCCACACGCTCCTATCTGTTATCAGCTCTTCGGTTATATTCCAACCCTTCAAGTCCCTTTTAACAACTTCCTCCCATGTCAACTTTGGTCGACCTCGACCTCTCTTTGAGCAAACGACACAGCCTATAATTCTAACGCGCACAGGTGCCACGGGCGGCCTTCGTTGAAGATGCCCAAACCATCTTAAGCGATGTTGAATTAGTTTCTCCTCAATTAGTGCTACTTCAAGTTTTTCACGTATATCATCATTTCTAATTCGGTCTCTTCTTGTATGACCGCAACTCCATCGCAGCATACACATCTCTGCTACACTTAGCTTCTGGACGTGTTGGTTTTTAGTAAGCCAACATTCTGCACCGTACAACATCGCATGCCTAATTGTCGTTCTACAGAAATTTCCTTCAAGCTTCCGTGAGACTTTCTTATCACAGAGAATGCCAGATGTTTGTCGCCACTTCACCCAACCCACTCGAAATTGAAAAATAACATCTTCATCAATCTCACCATTACACTACAACATTGATCCTAGATATCGAAAGGATTCCTTCTTAGGAACTATTTATCCGACCAGAATAACATCTGATCCTATGAATGACACCGCTGAACTCGCACTTCATATACTCTGTTTTAGTTCTACTAAGCCTAAATCCCTTAGATTCTAAAGTCTGTCTCCACAACTCGAATTGTCTATCAACCTCAATCCTGTTATCGTCAATTAGCACAACATCATTAGCAAATAGCGTACACCAAGGAATCTCCCCTTGTGTACTCTTCGTAACCTAATCCATCACTAGTGAAAAATTGTAGGGGCTCAAAGGAGACCCTTGATGTAATCCTTTGTTAGTGGAAAAGTCACTGGTTACACCATCGCACGCTCTAACGCTAGTCACAACATTATCGTACATATCCTTGATAATGGTAATGTACTTTGTTGGGGCTCTCTTCTTTTTCAGAGTCCACCACATCATCTTTCGTGGTACTTTGTCATAAGCTTTTTCCAAATCGATAAATAAATCCTTCTTTTGCTCCTTAAACCTCTCCATAATTGCCTTATCAAGAAAATAGCCTCCGTGGTCGACCTCCCAAGTATGAAACCAAATTGGTTTTTTGAAACGCTTGTCATTCTTCTTAATCGTTATTCGATGACTCTCTCGCATAGCTTCATCATAATACTTACAAGCTTAATTCCTCTGTAGTTTGTGCAACTTTGTATATCACCTTTATTCTTAAAAATTGGAACTAATATGCTTCTCCTCCACTCATCTGGCATCTTGTTTGATTTGAAAATACTATTGAACAACTTAGTTAGCCAGGCTATCCTTGCATCTCCAAGGCATGTCCACACCTCAATGGGGATGCCATCAGGCCCCAATGCCTTACCTACTTTCATCTGTTTTAGCGCCTCTTTTACCTCAGATTCTTGAATTCTCCAAACAAAATGCCTACTGTTGTCATCAAAATAGTCGTCTATCTCGATCAAAATGCTATCACCTTCTTCATTAAATAGGTTGTCGAAATAATCTCTCCATCTATTTTTTTGTCTCATCATCCTTCACCAAAAGTCTATTATTATCATATTTTATGCATTTAACTTGATTGAAGTCTCTTGGCTTCCTCTCACGGAGCTTAGCTATCTTGTAGACGTCTTTTTCACCCTCCTTCGTACTTAGCTTATGATATCGGTCTTCATACGCCCAACTCCTTGCTTCACTCACCGCTCTCTTTATGTTCTTCTTCACAACTTTGTACCTTTGCATGTTGTGCTCACTCATGTGAATATGCAAGCACTTATAGCATTCCTTCTTCTCTTCGATAGCCTTTTGTACATCACTGTTCCACCACCACGAATCTTTATGTTCGCGTTTATTTCGTTTGGTTACCCCAAACACCTTGGTGGCCACTTTTCGAATGCGCGTTGCCATCTCATCCCACATGTGATTTGCTTCTCCTTTCAAATTCTATGCCTCTTCTCCCATCACCCTATCCTTAAACACCCGTGAAGCGTCTCCTTTGAGCTTTCATCATTTCGTCCGACTAATCTTGGCTCCTTTATCCCATAGAACACGTGTTTGAAGACGAAACTAGAATATCAAAAGCCGATGTTGTGAGACAACACATTCTCCAGGCATGACTTTGCAATCTACACAAGCTCGTTTGTCATCTCTTCTAGGAAGGACAAAATCAATATGGCTAAAGTGTTGACCACTATAAAAAATAACTAATGTGATTGTCTCTTTCTAAAGAAGGTATCAGCTATCATCAGGTCATAAGCAATAGCAAAACTCAGTATTTTTTCTCCTTCTTGGTTCATATCACTATATCCAAAACCACCATACACTCTCTCAAACCCACCACTAGCCATACCAACATGCGCGTTGAAATCTCCTCCTATGAAAAGTTTTTCACTACCAGGCACATCTCTAACTATAACATCTAACTCTTCCTAGAAATTTCTCTTGACGACTTCACTTAGACCTACTTGTGGGGCACATGCACTAATGACATTCAGAATCATATCGCTCACTACCAGCTTTACTAGGATGATCCTGTCCCTTGTCTCATAACGTCGACAACTCTGTTTCTAAGGTTCTTGTCAATTAGGATGCCTACCTCATTCTTGTTACACTCTTTTCCCATGTACCATAATTTGAAGCCTGTATTCTCCACCTCGTTCGCCTTCTCGCCCGTCCATTTGGTCTCCTAAATGCATAAGATATTTATATGTCTCCTAGTCATAGTATCAACTATCACTCTTAGATTTTCTGTTAATGATCCTACATTCCAACTACCTAGCTGGATCCTAATATCATCGACTAGCTTCCTTGCCCCTCGCACCCGCTGGGTAAAGTGCGAAGACCCTTGCCCATTTACCACTACACCGGGGCGTCGATGCAACGCGCCACTAAGGGAGTGATGACCTAGCCCTTGCATATTTATCACCATATTATAGCCTTGATATAGCGCGCTACTAAGGTCATGACGACCCAACCCTTGCTTACTTTTCACCACACCCGAGCCTCGATATGGCGCAATTTTATTAGGTTCCATTTCCATAAGAGTGGCTTTGGTTTTTACGTTGACTCGCCAAGCCTATCACAACCCTTCTCTTTTATCTTGGCTTGGGACATGCTGCATAGAAAACTACATAGGCGGAGCTATATATATACATATATACATACATGTATATACATATATACACACACACACAAACTATTTTTAAATATATGCAAAAACACTAGACAAATCTTTATTTCAACATGTAATACTATCATGGAAATTATACTTAAAAGTTTAACATACGAACAATTGATTATGACTGAAAATCACTTTTATTAAAACTGGGAACCCCTCCTAATGATGCCCAATACCCGAGGGATGCATGAATGGCTCAAGCAATACCTCAAACTTGCGGGGCAAGTTCCCATTCCTCAACAAGCTGCACCAGCGGCAACGTTGCCTTGCATGTTGAAGCAACACCCCTTCCCATAGATTACCCCAAGATGTGCAAGGATTTCAAAAACATGGGTTGCAATGTGTATATGGGGAAAGAAGGTATTACGAAGACAAAGACTTGGATAAACGAATGCGAGAGAATATTCTGGGAGCTTGGTTGGGAGGACCAGATTAAGCAGAGAATGGCGGCATGGCACTTTAAAGGAGAGGCTTTAGACCAGTGGACGATTATGGATGAGGATAATGTTTATAGATTTATTACTTACGATGAGTTCGAAAACCGATTTGAGTCATGATTCATGTTGAAAGCTGAGATGAATTTGCAGATGGAAGGATTATACAGCTTAGGCAAGAAGACTCCACTTGAAAGAAGTATATTAGTAGATTCACAGAACTGGCTAATTTTTAGATGAGTTTGATTGATACCCCCATTAGAAGGGGTATGAAATTTTTCAAAGGCCCAAACTCCCAACTTAGGGAATTACTTTTCACCCAAGTATCCATTGGCGTTACACATGAGATGTTGGTTTAGATGACTCTACTTTAGATGATTAGTTTAGAGGAGAAGGAGAAATAGAAGGAGAAGCTAGGATCTGCTCAAAATTAAGGAGAAGCCAAGAAGGTTAGTTTTCGGGTAAATAGGCAATCGAAAGGGAAGTTCAATGAGGGTATAATATGTCAGAGATGACAAAAGAAATGACATATCTCCAAGGATTATAGGGTGAGTCTGGTGAAGGAAGCATTTAAGGAGAAATGTTACCACTACTAGAGGAGGACACTTCAAGAATTGGTGTCCGAAGCTAGTGAAAGAAGGACAAAGTAGGCTAGCCTATGTTATTAAGGCTATTCTTATCTCGAGTAGACCTCACCTTAGAAATCAAGAAAAGACTGCAATGGAAGGTAAAACTCTCATGTGTGGGAATAATATTTGAACCCTATTTGACTCAGGAGCATGAACGTAGTTAACTTCTCGAGTCTATAAACCCAAATTGTCACCAACCCAATAGTAGTATCAAATATTATTAGGGGGTTGACACATCTTTCTTCAATTTGTAAAGACCTATTAATGGACATGTAATGTCAATTTCATTTGTAACGTATATGTTCTTAATTTTGAGGGGTATGGACTTATCTTAGAAATGAATTGGTTGTCATACTATGGGACTATCTTAGATTGTGATAGAAGAGTTGAATGGTTAGAAAATTGTATGGGATAAGATATCGATATTCGCTGTACACCCCAAAACTCTGTTGAATTAAGCTATCTATACTCAATGAGCCTACCATAAGATGAGCACTCATCTGTATCCATAGTTAGAGAATTCCCTAATATCTTTAAATAACTTTCGGGTCCCCCACCCCGAAGGGAGAGTGAGTTTAAGATTGATTTGGAGAAGGACGCTAGACCAATCACTCGGTCATTAAGACACATGGCCCAAAAGAAAGGAAAGAGTTAGATAAGAATACCTCAGAGTTGTTGCAATAAGGATTCAATAGTGGGAGTACTACGAAATAGGAAGCCCCTATTGTCTTTGCCACTAAGGCAAATGGCTCATTAATGCTATACGTCAATTATATATAACTCAACAAGTTGACTAAGAAGAATAGGTATCCTTTACTATAACAATTAGCATTTGGGTCTAAATTTTCGCTGAATCGAAAACCCAAATTCATCAAAGTGCAGATCGTTGGTTTAGTATCCTGCAAATAAAAAAATTATATGCATATCAAAGCACTATTTCGATGTAACCCACAACGGAATAGTAAAGTATAATAAAACATATAGTATTAACCAGGCTTAACGCTTCCAATGCCTAAAGTCCCTATCAATGCTAAGCATGCATTAGGAAACCCATCCTTTAACCTTCCCTTCTTACACCGATACTTGTCCCTGCCATCCTATGGGTTGTAATGAGGAGGTGGTTAGAACAACGTTCTAGTGACTGGTGAATTATAGACTTTGTACATATACTAGTTTATGCCGATTGTCTCCCACAATATGTTATGTCTTTCAATTTTTTTAATCGTCTCGAATCCACATTTGCGTACGATATGCCCAATTTATACGAAGTAGACTATAACTACTTAAGTGTGTGTGTGTATATATATATATATATAAGTACACAGTCACCCGTTGGACTGAAATACTATCTCCGCTAATATTTGTAATTCTACACTGCCGAGCATCATCATCACTTTCTATGCTAAATTGCCCGTGTACAAAGTAGAACCTCCCGTTGGTGCCTAATAATGGCATCACAAAAGTTTAACCAATTCTATCTCGCTTTGGGGATTTACTAACTAGTTAGCTTCCTGTTGTGAACTTAGCTCCATGGATTATAGAGGACTCAGTTCCTCGGACTACCCCATTTGATTTTGAAAGAACTCTATTATGGGTTAAATAGCCTTGCCATAACAAACAAACTAGCAAACAACTGTGGCGGTTTATTACCTAACGTAGCCTACACTAGTAAGAGGTGTAGCCCGTTAGGTATGAACCTATCTTTTCCGTTTTGGCTGCTCTGAATCGATGACGCACTCAGCCTATATAGTACTTAGTCTTGATTTAGGGCCAACACCTATAGACATAACATCGAGCTACTCACCATATTAATTAGATTGCCTAACGCAGTCAAGGCATACCCTCCCCTTATTCATTGAAGTAGACTCTATTGAGCATATTCCTTCACCTATATGCAAGCACATATATTTCATGGGTCCTATTGTTGGATATGTCGCACGTTTTTATATAGAATACGCAACTGCTTGTAGCCTTTTGCAATGCTAGTCTTCTACTGTGTAAAACTACCAAACTCGCATTCCAACTCATTCTAAGGACTATGTCATTTTTATTTACTAAGTTATTTACCAACTCTTAATAATTCATGCTCATCATAATTCATACTTAAAGCCTCATATATTTTTTCCATTTGTTCTTGTTTAATTATTATGCCTCTACAACATATTATTAACAATATTTCTCTTCTTCTTTATGTGCATACATCTTGTTTAGTTTCTGGTCATTTACCGCTTTCTTTCTAAAAGACTTAAGGAAAAATTCTCATTTACTTTCCCCTTTTGACTAATATCGCCCTTCAATCGCGTATTTAGACTTATTACTTCCATATTCGTTTTAATTGCATCTGCTTTGTTTTATCATTTGTTTTCTACTCTTAAATTATATACTTTAGGTTTCCCACTTATATTGTTGTTGTTATTCCTACTTACATTATTTACATATTTTTAAGAATTTTTATACCTTAACACATTGTAATTACTTCTTTCCTTAAAGGAAATTGTTAACACTATAATTCCCTATAGTAATTTAAAAGAGAACTTGTGTTATGTGTGAAATAACAAGAAATTATCTTTTTTTTCTATTGGAATAGATAGTATAAATTATGCTGATTCTCTTATTTTGTACATCTCTTTCTTTTTGTTTATGCTCCTTGTTGTTTCAACAACTACACTTTTATTTGTATTTATAGACGATTTATATAAATTCACATTGCTACACAATTCATTCCAACATATTAAAATATTGTCTAACCCTAATTTATTTATAATCAAATCTGATTTATGTTCAACAATCTATATAAACCGATCAAATTTGGAATCCTAATATGATATCAATAATAAGTTATTCATTAATCTAGGGACTATTTAACTTTTCAAATCCAAAAGCATACAATATCCATCAATTTTAGCGTTTTCCTTATATTATAGGCATAAATTCCATAAAAATCACGTGCATACAATTAAATATCCAAATTTCAATTTATATCTAGGTATAAATGAAATTGATCTACAATGATATATATCCAATATTATAGAGAATATGTAATTTCCTACTTACTTGTGTAACTTTCCAAATCTCTGATCTAAACCCCACTATTAGTTTAACTCCCTTTTTTGCCTATTAAGATTTATACACCGCAAGCGTATACATATTTTTTTCATAAATCTAGATTAGAAATGAGATTTGATTTTAACTTGTATATTAAATCCAAATTTACTTTTTACCTCGGCTTTGACGATTTGATTTGAACCTATTCCTCTTTCTACCAGCTTCTACAATTCCCTATCTATATAGACGTATATTTTACAACTATGTCTAAGAATTTGGAGTTCATAGGAGGAGAAAATGGTAAAGCTCTGGTGTCACTCTGAGAATATGAGTTTAGAAGTGAGGGTCTAGGTCCATATTCATAGAGGAACAAATCAACGCAAGCCGTTCGATTAAACCGTTTTAAATTTGAGTCATTTGGCCAAAGTTTATTGTCGGTTTTAACCAGGCACCAGTCGACCGTCAATTCTCTATGGTCGACCGCTGCCGGTCGATCTGGGCGCCTCTTTAGTCAACCTGTGCCTGTTTTAAATGAAACTAATTATGTGCTCTAACATCGTTTGATTTAATTACTTGTTTAATCATTCACTTCATTTGTTTCCCCTTTTATACATATCCTGAGATTTTAATTAATGGTTTTTGTTATTAGTAATTAACGTAAAATAACTTTTATTATCACAATTACATATATAACGTAACTACCTAGGATTTTAGTCACTGGATTTTAAATATTTAATTAATATTAAATGTATTTAAATAATTGGAATTTGGAATTTAATATCTCGAATTCAAATGTAGAAATCATTTAAATATTTGAATTGTAAATGAAATATTAATCAAATAGATTTTATCATTTTATTTAATTCCATTTAAAATTAATAATAATAATGGAGAATTCATTTTGTAAATTTATTTACAATAATAAATGGTTTGAATATAATAAACAATAAATATATTTTTACTGTTGATTTGTGATCGCGTTGCACTTCGGTGCACGATTTAATTTATTTCAGTCATTCGTCATTCATACTCGAAAAACTGTAAAATGGATTGCTGTTCAAACCGGCTAAATCTCCATCGGATTGGAAAATGGTCGATCAAATCTAATTAAAATTAATCGCAAGCGCACGATGTACAATGATAGTATATGGCGAGTACTGGCCTATCCGTAGGGAATTATTTAGATTTTAAAATTTATGTTCAATCAACTTAAACCAAGAGTTGTGAGATGTTTTTAAGCTAGAAAAAATTCTAGAAACTAACGAAGACTAAAAGTTATAAAAAATATGGGAGTAAAAAGCGATTTAGAGGCAATGTCCTTCTCTAGATCACATAGTTCAACAAAGTGAAATTATGATTTCTCTTTTTTGGTCACTAGTGAAGTAATTGACGTGTTTATCATAAGTATGGTCTATTTGTGCTATTAGTTAGCTCAATATAAGCATTCAAACTTAATACAACCACCAAATCACTTTTAACTCTCATGAAAATGTTAATGAACTTGAAAATACAATCTTTTCTAAGCATGGCCTATTAACTATTGATTTGAAATATAGACCATCAAATTTTGATTTTAAAATCACTTCATTACCATGATCTAATGTAGATGAGGAGGTAATTTGTGTTTTTATTTGTTTAAGCATAGCCTATTTAGTGTCAACAACATATGCTATCAAATTCAAAGCTAAAACAACAAAGTTTAAACACATCTAACATTTCCATCAAGAAAAAAATAGATCAATAATTAGCTAAATGTTGAAGCTATATGATTAAGAGAACTTCATTACCCCTAAATTGAAGGGGTTTAGCCTTTCATATTTGTTATCATTTCAACAAATGTAGCATTCAATATGAAATAAAAACAAAAGGACAAATAGAGAAAAATGAAAAGAGAGCTAATTAAAAAGAAATAAAAACTAATCTACTTGCATAAATAAAAAGATATACACTACTAACATGAAAGAAAAAGCATGTAAATAAAAAGAGTGCATGAATTAACATAGCATGAAAAGAAATTACATAAAAGAAAAAAAAGCTAAGCAGCCATGAAAAAGAAAAGAGAGCTTTGATTTATTTGTGAGCCGAAGCTAAACTAAATGGAGGTTAAGAGACTGAGAGAGAGAGAGAGAGAGAGAATAACTTGAACAAAAGGGGTATTTATACATATATGAAACCCTAATCCTATTTTGGGAACTACTCAAACTACCTTTGAGGAAGTGTGGCCACCAAGTTACCATTAACATCTATTAATCCTACACTTAAATGTACATATAGCTTTAACTTCCATTATCATGTGCATTATCTCATAATTGTGCATCATGGTAAGTAGGTTGGTGGGATCCTCCATGATTCATGAAATGAATTATTTCCATCTTCATTTGCTTGTCTACTCTTATGTATGCATATTTTCTATGAAGCCACTTGTAATTTGAATTAAAAATCCTACAAAATACCATAAAAATTTCCAAGTAAAATTTCTCAAATTAATATATACACATAAATGACCATTTTACCCCTATATGAAGATGAATAATTGATGATTTAATAATAATTTGAATTTCGGTTTAAACATGTTAAAATACTGAGTATGATCATTGATTAATTTAATTAGATTAAATATGAAAGTAAAAAATATGCATATTTACATGCACATCAAATACCCACACACTTATCTTTTTATTCATTCTCGAATAAAAAAAACTAAGATAAATCTGTTTTCGTAGGGAGCACGATTGCATTGAACGTATACAACAAGCCGTTAAACCTCTAGGTGTCCCTAATAGGACGAGTGTTGTCTTGTGAGGGTTTTCAACGGATACTATCCATAAAATCCTAATGCAATAAAAAATATTTACAAAATGAAAAATTCCTAAATGCAAGATTTATTTATGAAGACATGAATGCAAGTTTTTGAAAATATTTACAAATGAAGGATTTATTTTTAAATTGACACAAATAAGTTAAATATAGGTTTTGTTCATTATCAAAAAATTTAAGACATTTAACTTATCAAAATTTCCAACAAAAATTAAGTTATCATAATAAATAAACTCTAGTTTGACTAGTTGTTTCTGTTAATAACATATCGTAACTATGAAATGGATCCTTGATTGATTACCAAAGTTTTTCAAAATGGTATTTTTATTTCTTTTGAATGAAAAATCGAATCAAATAAGTGAAAATAGTGCTCGGATTTCAATTTCTTACTCTTTCTTTATTTGAAAATAATATTGATATTAACAATATTTACATATGCCTAACTCAGAAAACCGAGGTCAGATATATTACTCATGCACCTCCTTTTGGGCTTATGTGAGGGGAATGTAGAGCGTGACGATGAACACACAAGTGTGAACCCTTATCAACTGTAGGTGTTATTAATGAAAGAATTTTTATATAATAGACCTAACTTGGATAAACTGGGGCCAGATATACCAAGCGAGCACTGCATTTCGGGCTTACGTGAGAAGGGTATAGAGAATGGCGAGTGGACACATTTGCATGTGAACACATGACTCTAGGTGTTAGTAAAAAAAATATATACATATTTTTTTTCTTTTCATTGTTTTTTTATATGTATATTTTTGTTTTTTTAAAAAGAGAGTTATGCAAAATCATCTTAGCACCATTTAACTTAGAAGATATTATATGCTTTACTTTAAATTCACCATTTATTAAATCAAAGATTTTCAATTAGGATATACTTCATAATTATCGCATTGAATCTTCCTATATACTAGTTAAACCATTGTTATTTTTAATCAAACTTTATTTTTATTTTTGTTCAGACAAATAAATTTTCAAAAATATAATTTAATAATCAAAATCTTATACTTATCTTATAGTATTTCTTTAAAAATAAATCAAAATGCATTAAAAATTTGAAATTTTTTATTTTTTTTAGTTTTGGAAAAATGCAAAAAATATACCATGGAAAATAAAAAATAAAGATGATATTCCCCCCACACTTGATTTTGGCTATGTCCCCACGGTCAACCCAAGTAAAAGGAGAAAAAAATAAAAATATGACCAAGTTTACATGAAAACAAAATGGTTTTTATTTACATGACATCAAAAATTATATTGTCGAAGAGTAAACGAAATGGTCATCCAAAGACCATTTCATTTGTCTCGTCAAGTATGCGAGACACAGCTTAAGTTCAGAAAACCAAATCATAAAAGATTTCGGAATCGAATGTTGAATTGAAAAAATGAATGTCGTTTTATCAAAAATCGTTTGAGTTGTTTTATTTTCAATGATTTTTGGGGTTGACAAAACAATCGATTGAAATTCAAGTTTATTTTCACCAAATTGAAATTCAAACTCGTCATTGAAAACTTCTTCAGAATTATCTATTTCAAAATCAAAATAGTGATTTAAAACTTCCCATTTAGAGTTCAACAACTCATCTTCAAAAAGTCCAAAGAAATTGTGTATACTAAATTCGTTTTCCTTTGTTGAATTATTCACAACTTCATTGCATATATATCAAGTTCAAAATCCAAATTTGTTGTATTTAATTTTTTGAAATCGAAAAAAAGAAGATCGAATTTTAAATCGAGTTTCTCATCCTCAAAAGAACTGAAATCCAACTCAATTACCGTATTTTCAACAACTTCATTAAGATTGTCATCTTCAATTTCAAAAGTTGTTATTTGAAAATTATCAATTAGGGTAAATGTGGTTTATTATATGACTCCTCACACTAAGGATTTGCTTTTGTTTCTCACATTGTTTCATATATGTTTCAAACAATAAACATGTGTGTTCTTTGTGGATTTTATCCATTTGCTTAACAAAATCGAATTTATAGTTATTAACTTGAGAATTTTTGATGTGAAATTATTGGAAACAAAATTTGCCCATTGAACCAAATTAGAGATTACTCCCATTGCCAAAATCATTTGAAAATTGGTTCACATTTTCGTCTCGATTTTGAAATTCATTTTGGAGTTCGAAATTGAATTGGCATGGGTTATAATCGAAGTCATTTGAATTTTGAAGTGAATTCAAACTGATTATTTTGAAATCCTTGACTTGAGTTATTACACAAATATAAATTACACAAATCATTTATCATTTGATTTTGTTGTGTAGAGAGTTCAAGTAAAGACGAAATCGTTTCCATGCTTTTTTCAAGAGTTGAGGGTTGGTCCTCATTTTGAAAATTTTGTTGTTCGAAAATTCGAATTGTATGTACAATAGTCGTTTTTAAAATATCAATAAGAATTTGGTGTGAAATTATATGGATTATATTGATTTTCACAACCATCGTAAAATTCATGTAAACATGGAAACCTCGACAATTTTCAAGAATGTTTTTTTCTTTTGGATATTTTTTACAAAGGAAAACTATTTACCAAAAGGATTTTTCAAAACTATTTTATTTTTTGAATTTTTTGTTTTTGATGAAAATTTTCAAAGGACTTACAAACTAAGGCTACAATTATTTTTGTTTTTGAATTTTGAATTTTTTTTAAATATGCATGAATTAATGCAACTAAATTAATGCAAGAGTTCAATTACAAATTATCTATCCTAAGTATCTCCTAACTCAGAATTATATAATCATACTTTGTTTTAGTCCAATACGATAGTTCTCAGCTAACTAACAGACATGAATTATCGGTCCACCATGAATCATTGTAGCAATGCACCCGAAGGTTTAAGTACCTTTAGAGAAACAACCACTATAATATTTATGAATCACTTAATATTTATAAATGGATATTGCTCTGCCGTAGAGTAGATACTCAAAAATTGAACTGTTCAAAGAAGACAATTTGTCAATATATAATTAAGCGTTACCGATGTTTAACCATTATCAAAATTTTAGGATGAAATACAAAGCTGAAATAAAAAACAATGCAACTACGAATGAATTTTTTATTTTTGTTTTTTTCTTTGATTTTTTTTTTTAAAATGCAAGAAGCCAACAAAACAAACCAAATAGAAACAGGAGATGAGGGTACGATACCTGAGCGTTCAGAATTATAGCAATTTATTTTTCGAGCAGCTATTTTTTTTATAAGCAAGCAAGCAAAGCAGTTTTTTATTTGGGCAAGCGCTACTTCTTTTAATTTGCTTTAGCAACTTGAAAAGGAGTGAACAAAGATATATACAAAAAAAAATTATATCAAAGACAGACATAAAGAAAAACAAGTCAAAGCAAATGAAAATAAAATAAATTGAAATTTCTTTGTTTTTTTTCTTAAAATTATAAGGAAACTAAAAATAAATTAAATAAAACAAAAGAAAACAAAATAAATAAATAAAATCTTTTTTAAGTATAAAACAAAATAAAACTAAAGGAAAGCAAACTATTTTTTTTAATACAAACAAAGGTCAAATGAAACAAACACAAATAAAGAAAACATTTTTTTTAAAGACGGATGATTTTTGTTTTTGTTTGTTTGTTTTTTTTGTTTCTTTATGGAAACTAAACAACACTTTTTTTTTTGTAAAATAGAAGATTACCAAAGCAAATAAATTCACACAAGAAATTGTAAATCTTTATGTCTTCTTTCTTTTCCTTTTTTTTATAACTAAAGGAATCAAAAAGAGATTTTAACAAAGAAAAACTAAAAAGGTTTAAAAAGGTTTAAAACAGAACAAAATATTTACCAAGCCCAAACAAGTGAAACTGTTCACCACCTCGCTATTTCAAACAATGAAATGTTTATCTCACAGATCCACTTCATATATTATTTCTCAAATTCGATTTCTTTATGAATCCAAAAATCGAAATTCCCCCAAACCAATTCACAAATCCAAAACCAAATCTCACAAATCCAATTTGCTATTTCAAAAGAACGAAACTGCGGTCTCGATTGTTTTGATCAAGTATGGTCGCGGAGTTGAGGGGATGGAGTTGCAGTTGCTTTGATGATATAGGCGATTGGGTGGTCGCTTGCAGTCGAGTTCGATTGGGGTTGGATGTGGGTTTGGTTGAAGAAGCGTGTGATGTAGCAGTAAGCAGGTGGTTCTAGTTTGACAAGTTGAAGAGGTGTGTGATGATAATTTGAGAAGGCGACTGTTTGAAGGTCAGAGGTGTGGAGGCTTGGGTTTGAAGTGTGTGCTGTACATTGAAGAGGCGTGTGATGATGGTTTTGGTCGGAGAAGAAGAAGCAGTAGAGTGGTTAGTGCAGGTATAGTTTATGTTGTAGTGATATAGGCTGGTTTGTGATGTGCCGTGGGTGATGTAACTGATGGAAGCTAGAAGTATGTGGCAGGTACGGTGTGGTTCAGTGAGTAGTGAGATTTGATGTTGTTTATGCTGATAGGGATGGGTGGTTATGTGATCAGTCGTGTGGCTGTTGTATGTGCAGTTAGTTGGGTGGTTGAGTGAAGTCGAAGCAGAGGGACTGGGTAATTGGAAGCAGTTGTATATGTGATAGTTGTTGAGAAATGAAGTGTGACGAAGAGGTTCTATGCCATGGTTGTTGGAGAAATGATGTTGGTTTGGGAAGATTTGAGGAAGACCGCTGTAGTTATTGTTTTTGCAGAGTGGTTTAATGTTATGTACTGATGTTAAGGCAGTTGAGTATAGTCTGGTGGTGGAATTGTTTGGCACTGTGGGAATGGCAGGTTGATGGTATGAGAGGTTTGTAGGCGCTGTAACAACAGTGCAGTCTAGTTTTGTGGTGACTGTCTGGTCAGGTCGAGTGGGATTGAAGTGTTTGTTGAGGTAGCAGTTGTGATATAGATGTAGCTGCATATGAATGTATCAAGTAGATGGTGTGAATTAGCTTATGAATGTAAGTGAATGATGTGAAAGGCAGTTGAAAGGCAAAGGGGTGCACTGTTTTGGCTGTGGGTTGCTAGAAGTTGTTGCAATATGTATGGTGCAGGCAACAGTATTGTAGTAAGGCCGGGAGGTGGGATTGTGAGGAAGTGTATGTTGATCAGCAAGATTGTTTGAGTGATGGCGGCAAGATGGCGGTTGAAGTTGTTGTAAGGCAGTGCATAATTATGTGCGCACAACAGTGGTAGAAGATGGTTGCAAACAATGTTATGGAATTTGAGTGATGGTCAGGAAAAGTATTGATTGTGGTATATGTGGTTAGTGTTGGGGAGATGGCAACAGTGGGATGAAGGTGGACAGTGGCTGGTAACAGGCAGTGGGTATTTGTGTGTGACGGTGGCTGGTAACGGTCAGTGGAAAATGATGACGCAACAGTGGAAGGTGGCGATACAGTGCACAGTTGCACCTTTGAATGTAAGAGAACAGTTGTTAAAATTGTAAATGTAATTGTAATTGAAAATTGTAGATGTAATTGAAATAGAATGGAATATTTCTTTTTTCTTTTTCAATTGAAGTTGTGTAATTTTTCCTTTAAAATATGAAATGCAAATGAACAAAACAACTAGAAAACAACAACAAAAACACAAACAAAATGCAAACAAAAAATCATAAAAACACCCAATTTTTTTTAATAACACACGAAACAAACACACAATAAAATCAAACAATAAATAACTCGAAGGATAGAAATAAAATTAAAGCAAATTTTCCGAAAACGGTGCCAAAAACTTGTTCGATTTGATGAACTGGGGTTGGGAAGCAATTGGGTGGTCGAATCGGGGATTGGCGAGGACAGTGATGATTTGGGTGGGTTGCAGAAGAGATGAAGTGTGTGGTGTGCATTTGGTTGCAGAGGGCGGGTTAGGAGCAGGTAGTTGGCCAGAGGTACTTCAGTATTGTTTATGATAGGGGGTATTGTGGTGGTATGGTTTTGTAACTAAGGTGATGTGATGAAGATGAACTGCGGTAACTGCTATCAGGTGAAGGTGTTTTGATGTTGCTATCGTGATTTGGAGATGGTGATGAAGGTAATGTTCTCTGGTTGGTAGTTTTTTACGTGTTGGGTCTATAGAATGTGTTGATAGAGGTGGAAGAAGAGGAGGACATGGTGATGATGGTTGGTGGGTTAGGTTATGAAGCAGAAAGGTGACAGAGGGGCAGTAGTGCAGGTGAGATGGGCAGTTGTAGGTTTTTCAAAGTGTACTGATGGTCAGTATGTAGTTTTAATGTGCATTGTAAGTATGATAGTGCTATGGTGCTGTGGTGGTTTGGATGGAAAGTGGATGCTTGTTGTTTGCATGAACGTGATGTTGCACAGTTATGAGTGGCTGTTTGTATTTGTATGTGAATATTGTTTTGGCAGCAACAAGTGTTTGGATGTTACATGACAGAAGTAACAGAAGAAAGGCAGTGAAATCTAATGGTATGTAGGGAAAAGGTCAGGTATGTATGTTGTTTGAATGAAAGAGTAGTTTTGTATATGTATGGAGTGGTTGTTTTGTTTTGTTGGCTGTAGAAGAGTGGAAATGTGAAGTACTGTATGCAACAGTTTTGGAGTCGAGTGATGGTTTGTGTTAAGTGTTGTGTTGAGTGATAAGCTGTAGTGTTGAGTATTGGGAGATACAATGGATGATGAGTGATGATGAAGAAGATATTGGGAGATGGGTGATGTTTGAAGATGAAGGATGATGAATGAAACTGTTGGCAGAGGAAGATGAAGGATGAAGAATAGAAAATAAAATAAAATCAATTCCCTAGCAACGGTGTCAAAAACTTGTTCGAACCGGCTAAATCTCTATCGAATTGGAAAATGACCGATTGAATTTAATTAAAATTAACCGCAAGTGCACGACGTATAATGATAGTAAGTGGTGAGTATGAGTCGATACGTAGAGAATTATTTAGACTTTAAAATTTCTATTTAATCAAATTAAACCAAGAATTGTGAAATGTTTTTAAGCTAGAAAAATTCTAAAAACTAACAAAAATTAAAAGTGATAAAAATATGGGAGTAGAAGGCAATTTAGAGGCAATGTCCTTCTCAAGATCACATAGTTCAACAAAATGAAATTATGATCTTATTTTTGTCATTAGTGAATTTAATTATTATCATAAGTATAGTCTATTTGTGCTATTAATTTGCTCAATATCAGCCATCAAACTATAACACAACCACTAAATCGCTTTTAACTCTCATGAAAATGTTAATGAACTTGAATATAAAATCTATTGTAACCACAACCTATTAATTATTGCGTAGAAATATAGACCACCAAATTTTGATTTTAAAATCACTTCATTACTATAATTGTTTGTACATGAAGAGGTAATTTGTGTTTTTGTTTGTTTAAACATGGTCTATTTGGTGTCAACAACATAGGCTAACAAATTCAAAACTAAAAAAACAAAGTTTAACCACATCTAAAAATTTCCTTTAGCCACAAAAAGAGATAATAACTAGCAAAATGTTGAAGCTACATGATTAAGAGAGCTTCATTACCCCTAAATTGAAGGGTTAAGCCTCTCATATATGTTATCATTTCAACAAATGAAGTATTCAACATGAAATGAAAACTAGAGGAAAAAGAGGGCAAAGTGAAAAGAGATCTAATTAAAATGAAATAAAAACTAATGTACTTGCACAAATAAAAATATATATACTACTAACATGAAAGGAAAAAGCATGAAAATAAAAAAGAGTGCATGAACTAACATAGCATGAAAAGAAATTACATAAAAGAAAAATGGCTAAGTAGCCATGAAAAAAAAAAGCTTTGATTTATTTGTGAGCCTCAAACTAAACTAAAAGGAGGCTGAGAGAGAGAGAGAGAATTACATGAAACATAAGGGGTATTATACATGTATGAAACCCTAATCCTATTTTTGGGAACTACCCAAACTAACCTTGAAGAAGTGTAGCCACCAAGTTATCATTATTATGTGTTAATCCTCCACTTAAATAAATAAATAAATATATATATATATATATATATATATATATACACACACTTTTAATTTCCATTAGCATGTGAATTAGCTCATAATTGTACATCATGATAAGTTGGTAGGTGGGGTCCTCCATGATTCATGAAATGAATTATTTCCATCTTCATTTGCTTATCTTCTCTCGTGCATGCATATTTTCTATGAAGCAACTTGTAATTTGAATTAACATACCTACAAAATACCATAGAAATTTCCAAGTAAATTTTCTCAAATTATATATACACAAAAATGACCATTTTGCCCCTATATGAAGATGAATAATTGATGATTTGAAAATAATTTGAATTTCGGTTTAAACATGTTAAAATACCCAATATGATTATTTATTTAATTTCATTAGATTAAATATGTAAGTAAAAATATATATATTCATGTGCACGCCAGTTGCCATAAATATTTCATTTAAAACGATTGTATAATCAAATCAAAAATTCAAATTTTAATAACGATTTGATGGTGTTGGCATTTTGGTTGGCTCGAGAAATCCTTTTATTATGAAAAAAGCAAGCATAATCATTTGTTTTCTATTATTTTATTTTGTTATAAAACTATGCAATCTTCTAATTTCCCCTTTTCAATTCTCATTCCTCCTTCTCCTTTTATTTTACCATTACCGTAAACAATGACTCTCCTTCTAAAATGAAAATCAAATCAACTACTGCCCTAAAATTGCCAAACAAGCTCTGTTGGATTTGTATGGAGATGAGCTTCGATTTGTGGTAGGCTACGTAGAGTGTAGCGGTGTTCTTGTGGTGCTCAACCTTAGGGGCAACATCTAAGGTTGCAGATTTTAGAGCATATGGTTGTCGATTCGACAAATGGAACTTCGATTTTATCTTAGGGTAGCAGGATGCAGCTTTGGAGGAATTTAGCAAGGTTCGATTATGTTTAGGGTTGCGTGACCTGACATACGACCTGGGAAGGGGATGTGTCACATTTTTCTTAGAGGCCCTGGAGTTGTCGCCATGGTGTTGATCGCGTAAAGAAGGAGATGAGAAGTTCTATGGTTAAACAAAATCCAATTTCGTCGAGTAATTCTCCGTTTCAGTGCATTTCCATGCACGATTTTGACGGGTTCATGGACATTTCTATGCATATTTATATTTGGGGATGAAAGAGTGTAAATGGGTAATTAGATTTTATAATGTAATTAGTTAATTAATTGTACTGTTTAATTCGTGAAAACTTATAAAAACTATAAATTTTTTGTACGAGGTCGTATTCGAACGCTTTTTTTGCATTGGACTCGTGTCGTCGAGATCTTTGCAATAGAGTTGGTTTGGTTTGATTTGGAGCTTACTGAAACTTATAATAAAATGGAACGACCGTTTGGTTTTAGGCCATATCGGGATGTTTCGTCATTTATTAAAGTTCATCCCCAAAACCCTATGTATGTTTTTGAACTTGAAATTGTATTTTCATTATGCAGAATGTTAAAGTTCATTAATCATTTTGATTAATGATAATTTAAAATAATTAATCATTTTAACTAATGATTTTGAAATTAATTAACCAATTTAATTAATGATGTTTAAAATGGGTGTGACGACCCAAAATTTTGGTTATTTGAAATTGAAATATTTAATTGATTTCAAATATTTAAAAGTTAAATTTTAATTTGAATTTCAAATATAACAATTTATTGGATAATTTAATTATTGGTTTTATAATTAAAAATTGGTTAAAATATTGAATCTTGAGTTTTAAGCTTGTTAAAAATAATTTAAAGGATATAAAACTTATATTAATAATAATGAAGATAATAAAACTTTTTAAATTGAATTTAAAAGTGATTTGTTCAGTTTTAAAAATAGCCCGTTTAAAATAACGTACATAAATGGCAATCCGCAGCACAGTCTCAGAATTCGACGAAACCAGTTCTGTTGGATCTGTAATAGTGTATTATTATCGGATTTCTAGTTTCGTAATGTTTGGAGTTATTGTTTGGTCGTACGGGATAGAAACGCGCTGAAATCAATATCAAAAATTCAATATAATAATTGGGTCCAAAAAGCTATCTTCTCTGTATGATCGAATTTGAACTCTACTATGAATATAATAATATTGTAAACGTCTAACGACATGCCTTGATAGGGGTTCGAGATTTTAAGTTACGTAATCGAGATAATTTGAAATTTTAAATAATATATACATACATACATACATACATACATATATATATATATATATATATATATATATATATATATTCTTGATTAGACTAGGCTGTCACACTCTACCCATCAACCATTCTTTCTTTTCACGTTAGGCCCCCTATTGACCTACCGCCTTTGTTTTAAATCAAGCTTTCCCCCTCTTTTGATTTCATGGAACAGTGAAAGCAAGAATAATAAAAAATGGTGGCAAAGAAATACAAAAAAATTTAACTCCAAATCATCCAATAGAAAAATGTGAAACCATTTGCAAAAATCTTGTTCTATGACGAGCATTTATCAGATACAAATGTAGTGTGCAGCGTCGAGCTGTTGACCTCTACTATGAAGCCGAACCACCTGTCAAGACTAGGGTTACGATTTTGGATGAATTTGAGGCCGAATTTTTCGAATTGGATGTGCAATCGTGTTCGCGTTATGGAGGAGAGACGGTGCACAAAAATTCATGAAGTCCGGTCATCTCTGGCATATCGCCTTCAAACACTATAGCACATGGAGGAGCAGTGTGTCGCGATCTCGTGGGGTGTTTCGGGGGTGTCAAATAGGGTTAAAAAGATGCATTTTTCGAAGAGAGGGTGGTCGGTGTTGTCAGATTTTGGGTTAGGGCGGGGGAGCACCGTGTCAGACGCCGTGCACATGTGGTACATGCACGAGTAAAAGCGAGAAGAAGAGGTTTGAGTGGGCTGGGTTTTGCATTGGTAATGGGCTGGTTTATAAAAAAAAGAAATAGAAAGAAGGAAAAGAAGAAAAGGGAAGAAAGGAAAAAAGGGGAACGACAGAAGAGAGGGGAGAAGAAGGTTGGAGGGCCGGGTTTGAGAGGGTATGGGCATCCTTTACTTAATATATAAATAAATAAATATATACACATAGTTTATATAAATGTTATAATAAAATCGTTTGAAAACTTATGAATCGAATATCTTGTTCGTTCTATATCGGAATCCGACGCGGTCAGTCGCGTTGGGTGTGTAATAAGGGGATCTTTATATGGAGTCAACTTGGTTGAGTTTGGAGGTGGCAGAATTTTCAGATAAATTTAAGTGCGTTCAGATTAAATCAGAACCGGAACGTGAAAGTGACAATAAAAATCTATGCAAGTTAATCTCACTCAATTTCGGACTACTACTTAATTTTAAAAAGTTAAAATGAATTATTGATTAGTTTGTTGAATTGATAAATTAATATGCGTTGAATGTGATATTATATATATTAGTGTATATATATATAGGTAGTTGAATTGATATTCTCGCATATATTTAGCAGATGAGACCCTATATGGCCCGCACAATAGCAGACGACTCCATATACCACGATATCCCCCTCGAAGTGGGATTCGTATTTTTATATTGTGCTAACATCCATGGATGTATGGTAACAAGTTGGAGGGATCCAACTGGATTCCTCAAAATTGTTAAATTAAATTTCATATATATTGATATATGATTTGTTGAGAAATCTATGATAGATTATTGTGTGGTTGAATTTATTAGATACTACGGTAGCATTGATCTGGATTTTTGGTATTTTAAAAATATCAAAATACGAATATTGAATTTTAAAAAAAGGGATAAAAAGGGAAATTGAAAGTAAAATATTTATAGTGAAATTTGGATTAATTAAAAGAAAAGAATTTGGGCAAAATAAATAGTTTGATTTTAAAAATTTTGCTTAATAATTTCAAAATATGAAAAATAAAGATTTTGGAATAATGTAAATAAAAGGATTTTAAATAATAAAACTTAAGCGTTGTTGGTTTAAATGTAAAAGGATTTATTTTAAAAATCGAGATTCTAAATAGTTGAGAAAATAAAAAAGGAAATTCGAAAATAAAATATGAAATTGTTATACTAGATTTTAAAAAAGAGTTTAAATTATGAAATGGAAGTGGAATCAGAATTTGGTGGGGTTTGGAATATAGTTGGGTTATTTAAGAAATTAATTTAAAAATGGAATTCAATTTAGAAATCAATTTAAATTCGATTAAGTATTGAGAAACTGTTATAAACGGGAAATGAGGCTATGGATTTATAAAGAAGGTTTATAAATAAAGTGAAGTGGTTATCGATGGATAATTTAAAGATATGAGTTCACGGAAAGGTTTATAATGAGATGGGTAAATCGGCTTAAAAATAAAATATAGATTTTTTATTGAAAGGTGGAAAGGGGATTTACGAAATTGGGATGTAAATCAAATTTGTGATAAATCGAGAGGAACTTATAAATATTAGACTTGCTATATTGGAATTGAAAAGTATATTTTATTGAGAAGTTAAGTCTGTTTAAAAAAGGACTTTTAATTATTAACTAGGTAATTAAAAAAGTGTGTTAATAATATTTCAGAAAATTAATTATTTAGTTGTTTTAAATTGTTTTAAGTATATTTAATTATTAGTTAAGTATATAATTGGTTGATAATAAGTTAATTATTATTTAAGAATTAATCGGTATTTTATTTTAAAAGATAAATTATTCAATTTTAATATATTTTATACAATAACTTTTATTGAAGAGTATTTGCCTAAATTTTACTTGGAAATTATTATAGGAATTTTATAAGTATTATTCTGAAAAATTTATTAAATTAAGTTTTTCGGAAAGTAATGGTATACTTTCATGGCGAAATCGGAGGTCGAGAGTGCCTACAGTTAGGTTTTGGATTTATCCAGGATAGAGATGTAACCATTGAGCTGTGAATCCATGGTTCATACCGCGTGGTGCTTTCCATATTTGTTTTGAAAAAGTTTTCAAATATTTTGAAAGAATGTTCAGTAAACGTACTTACTTCGATAAGATAAGTACATGGCTTTTGATAAGAGATTTAATTTATTGAAATTAAATTAAAAAAAAGATTTATTGTTTTCAGCAGAAAAGGAAATATTTGATTGAGTGATTGTTTATTTGATAATCAAATAACAAACTATCAAAATCTGGACCCAAAATATAACTTCGGAAATATCTTGAAGAAACACGGGAATTAAATGTTACAGTTGCCGTTCGAGGTGCTATATTGAGCATATAAACTCGTTTCGTTCTTCTAGGATGATTATAAGGAAATCCGTCCACTAATAGTTAGGAGGTGATCTCTAATCTTATTTTCATCTGTTTATTTCCTAAAGGACCAGGATTGAGTTTACCGAAAATATGGAATGTTGCTTCGAAGAGACCGGGTTTGGATAACTTATCGGAAAACCACTTCGATCCAACAAGTATGTTTTCGAAGTGAAAACAAGAGAATGGAAGCGAAGATGGAGCAGTGAAATGCAAGGACTAATCGCTACTGATCTTGAGGATGATTCCAAATTGGATGTAGTAGGAATAGTGCCTTCGGATTCGTTCGGACCCAGAACGGACTTGTATGGATGAATGCTGTCGGTACATTATCATTGGAGGACAATGAGCATTCTAAGTGAAAATTTCCTTAGAAAGGTAACCGTAGCATCTTGCCTCATCAATCGAGAATGACTGAAAACCAGAGGAGATGCAGCAAGGCTAAGTGGGTCGCACAACACAATTATGGTATGTTTATCACCTTCCTAGATACCCTCGGATATTATTACTATGGTGCGCGCAAGAGCTCGAAAAGGGTGGGAATACCCGGGATGATAGCATGTTCGGTCTATCCAAGTTAGGGGTAGTCCGGTCATGTGTTGTAGGGGATCCCGGTGTGGTGCTCGGTACATTTTTCTAATGTGTACTGTGACAGGCGACACCCCAGTGCACAGTCATTCGTATGGAATCCATTCTTCAAAACGCGCCCTTTTACGGTATTGATTGTAGAGCCTAGTATGCTAGAATTTAATTAATGTAACAATTTCTGCTATTTGAATAAGTATTTATATTTAGATACCGTTATAATATCGGGTATTTATGAAATATTTTGGTTATCATAAGGTAAAAACCCATCGTGTTTATGTGTGGCATGGTCTTACGAGATACCTTTAATTTTCAAAGGGATTTTGATAACTTTTATAATTCATATTGAGTGTGTTTCCTCACGCTGGTTTTCCAGACTGACTTGGGTGTTATTTTATTATAGTTCTTGGGTCAGACCGAGTATTACAGATACATGATAGGATTCTTTGGAGCTCAGGGGACAATGACGAAGACGTATCACATGTATCTGATTATATTCCGTTGTGTATTATAGGATGTATATTAAGCTTTTGTGAGGATAAATTATTATAACTATCTGATATTATGTTAACGATGTGTTGTACTCCGATGATGTAATGTGTAAATAACACTTATAATTCTTTTTGTATAACGACGTGTTATTATCTATTGTATATTGTTCCGCTAGAATTGCGAGATTCTGTATTGTTGTTTTCTATTTCTTCTTCTACCTCTTTCTTCTTTTCCCCTAACAATCTAGTATTTCCAGCATTCCATTGCTCTGCATGTAATATAGTGAACGTGTTTATGTCGATGTTCGAGCGTCGAAAATCCGTGTCGTCACTTTTGATATCAAAGCTGATGGTTAAGCGAGAACCTTGGCTCTGGTGGGAATTACTCATTAGAGATAGGGTCAGTAGTACCCTAGAATGAGTTTGATTGTATTAATATATATGAGCGCATATTTGTTTGTGAATATAAAACTATTTTATATTGCGTTGATTGATCTATTGAGTGGCTTATGGATTTTGGTCAATACGAGTAATTAACATTATTGATGGGGATCTCTAAACACTTGAACTGAGCAGTTCGACATAGTATTGTTTTGAAATGGGGTAAGTGAAATAATTTTACCCAAATTGTTTTTACATATAAAAGGAATTATTTTCGTAAATTATTATAGTTGTATATGGTTTGCTTGATTGCCAGGAAATGATAATAATAAACTTTTATCATTGTTGTTGTGGAAATTGAATAAAAATTGATATTATAACCAAAATTTAAGAAAGTAATTCATATAACAAAATGGAAATTGTAAATATGAGTTTATAAATGTGATTTATAATTTGAAATGGAATGAAATCCCAGAGGAATATATAAATATAGCTTTAAAATGATTTAAAGGTTGGAAAATTAGGCATTTAAATCTTGTTGGTTTTGAAAACGTTTTTCAAAGTTGTGAAAATAATAATGGTATTATTTGGAGAATATTCTTGAGTGGAAATATTTAAAATTAAATTTTAAAGGAAAAAACACTGAACTCACTTCTGTCGCTAGAAAATATTTCCGACGATGATCACGACATCATCGATGTTCATTTTCGAGTTTCCAAGGGAGGAATTGCCACCTTATTGATTTGGATTGGAGTTTTTTGAAAAACAAGTTTTGGTTTTGAAATTCAAAGAAATAATTTGATAAACCAAGGTATTTTGGGTATATATGATTTCAAAAAACGATTTGAAATACATAGAACAAAATTGTTTAAACTTTAGGATCTTATTTAAAATATTTTATGGAATACGAATAAGTTTGATAACTTATAAAAGTTTGAGATTTTATTTAGAATGGAAATTATCATGAATTAAGTCAGATAAAAATAATTTTGAGAAATTAAGCCTAAGTAGGCTAAGTGAAAAATAGTCATTGAAACACAATTTATTAAGTTAGAAACAAATTAGTGAATGGAACTAATTAAAGTAATTAGTTAATTAAGTATGGGAGGGGATATGGTCAATAAAATTCAATATTCAAGATTTAGAGATAAATTTGGTTAAATAGAAATTGGAATTGAATTTGAATATAAATGGATATAAAATTAAGTTGTGAAGTGGTAATAAGCATAAGAACTTTTGTATAAAAAGTTTGTAAGTGAATTAAGAAATTTAAAGAGGAAGTTCTTAAGTGAATTGGCACTTAAGATATATGCTAAGTAATACTTGAATTCAGATTAAATAAGGAATGTGAATAGTGGTTTAAGAATAATTGAGTGGAAGGAAGTAAATGTGAATAAAAAGAATGTGATATAGCTAATAATCAGTTGAGATAAATACGTAAGTTGTACGTATATTATTTTATTCGCATAGCGATTTGATCCAGATTCGAGCACAGAATTTCGAGATAATTTATATATATCCGAGTTAGAATTTTTCGCTTGATTTTAGATGGAGAACGCTGAATATGGATTTTTGATTGATTCTGAAATTCTCTATCATAGTATATGGCTATGCAAGGAGAATGACAGTTTCTAATCAAGAAACCAGATCTGAGTCCGCATTAGAGAGTCATGTGAATGATACTAGTTCGGAATTAAAATTGTGTGATCGAGTGAGCGGTCCGATTAGATATTACGTATAAATGATATATGTACATCATATTGGTTTTAGTGAAATGAATATTGGAAATTGAAATTGCTGAATAAAATGGTTTTGAATTGTATGATTGGATACTATTGGTAAGTAAGATGCAAGTATTTAAAAGCAAAACCTAAATTGATGTCTTCGATTTCAGAAATAAATTTTGATTGCCCGACAAAAAGATACATGTTTGAATTGATGTTTGAATTTGATGGTTTTTGATTGAGCCACTTGGATTTTATTTTCTTTTGATGATTTGGGGACATTGAGGCGTTTTATAATTTTTCGGATCTAGCCGCGCAAAGGAGATACTGGCGAATTTTTTTCGAAAAGTTAAGGAGTTAGAAAATTTTGATAACTAAATGTGATTGTAGATTATAACTCGAAATGGTTGAGTAAAATATAGTCTTTGAAATCTATGAATGAGATTGGAAATTTGTAGAGGTGATAATGGGTTTCAATAAATTGAAATTGGAAAGTTGTTTAAACCGATTGGTTTTGAAATAGTTAAGAAATTTTGGACCATTCTACTTAGCAATTTCGGGGATGAAATTCTTTAAGCAGGAAGGAATTTAACGATCCAGAATTTCAGTTATTTCAAATTGGAATATTTAATTGATTTTAAATATTTAAAAGATAATTTTTAATTTGAATTTAAAATATATCGATTTATAGGATAATTTAATTATTGGATTTTATAATTGAAAATTGGTTAAATATTGAATCTTGAATTTTGAGCTCGTTAAAAGTAATTCAAAGGCTTGTAAAACTTATATTAATAATAATGAAGATAACAAAACTTTTTAGATTGAATTTAAAAGTGATTTGTTCAGTTTTAAAAATAGCTCGTTTAAAATAATGGATATAAATGGCTATCCGCGGCATGTTCTCGGAATTCGACGAAACCGTTCCATTGGATCCATAATAGTATATTATTATCGGATTTCAAGTTTCATAGTGTTTGGAGTTGTCGTTTGGTCGTATGGGATAGAAACGCGCTGAAATTAATATCGAAAATTCAATATAATATTTGAGTACAAAAAGCTATCTTCTCCATATGGTCAAATTAGGACTCGAAACTTTTTCCATTACATTTGAAATAGGGGATACATTATAAACGCCCAACGTCATGTCTTGGTAGGGGTACAAGGTTTTAAGTTACGTAATCGAGATAATTTGAAAATTTAAACAATATATATGTATATTCTTAACTAGACTAGGCTGCCACACTCTGCCCATCAACCTTTCTTTCTTTTCACATCAGCCCCCTAGTGACCGACCGACTTTTTTTAAAATCAAGTTTTCCCCCTCTTTTGATTTCACGGAACAATGAAAGCAATAAATAAAAAAAATGGTGGTAAAGAAATTCAAAAATTCGTAACTCAAAATCCACCCAATAGAAAAATGTTAAGCTAGTTGCAAAATTCTTGTTTTGTGACGAGCTTCAGTAAGATACAAGTCTCGTAGGGTGCGGTGTCGAGTTGTTAACCTCGACTATGAAGCCGAACCACCTGTCAAGACTAGGGTTACGATTTTGGATGAATTTGAGGCCGAATTTCGAATTGGATGTGGAATCGTGTTCACGTGATGGACGAGAGGCAGCGCACAAAAATTCGTAAAGTTCGGTCGTCTCTGGCAGATCGCGTTCGAACACTGTAGCATGTAGTGGAGCAGTGTGTCGCGATCTCGTGTGGTGTTTCGGGGGTGCCAAATTGGGGTTAGGAAGATGCAATTTTTGAAGAGAGGGTGGTCGGCGTTGTCGAATTTTGGGTTAGGGCGGCGGAGCACCGTGTCAGTCGTCGTGCGCTTTTATGTATCGTGTGTGCATAGGCACGAGTAAAAAGGAGAAGAAGAGGTCTGAGTGGGATGGGTTTTGCATTGGTAATGGGTCGGTTTATAAAAAAAAAGAAATAGAAAGAAGGAAAAGAAGAAAAGGGAAGAAAGGAAAAATGGAAACTGTAGAAGAGAGGGGGGAAGAAGGTTGGAGGGCCGGGTATGAGAGGGTATGGGCATCCTTTATTTAACATATATATATATATATATATATATATATATATATATATAGTTTATATAATTGTCATAATAAAATCATTTGAAAACTTATAAGTCGAATATCTTATTCGTTTTAAATTGAAATCCAACGCGGTCAGTTGCTTGAGTCCGTAATAGGGAGATCTTTGCTACGGAGTCAACTTGGTTGAATCTAGAGGTTGTAGAATTTTCATATAAATTCAAACAGGTACGGATTAAATTGGAACCGGAACGCGAAAGTGATAATAAAAATCTATGTGAGTTAATCTCACTCAATTTTGGACTAGTAGTTAATTTTAAAAAGTTAAAATTAATTATTGATTGATTTGTTTAATAGATAAATTATTATCAGTTGAGTGTGATATTATATATATATATATATAGGTAGTTGAATTGATATTCCCGCATATATTTAGCGGATGAGACCCTGTGCGCCCCGCATAATAGCGGATGACCCTATATCTCACGATAGCCCCCTCGAAGTGGGATTTGTATTTTTATATTGTGCTAACATCCATGGATGCAGGGAAACAGGTTGGAGGGATCCAACTGGATTCCTCAAAAAAGTTGAATTAAATTTCATATATATTGATATATAATTTGTTGAGATATCTATGATAGATTATTGTGTGGTTGAATTAATTGGATGTTGCGGTAGCATTGATCTGGGTTTTTTGGAATTTTAAAAATACCATAAATATGAATACTGAATCTAAAAAAAAGCATGATAAATAGGGAAATTGAAAGTAAAATATTTATAGTGAAATTTAGATTAATTAAAAGAAAATAATTTAGGTAAAATAAATAGTTTTGTTTTAAAATTGTACTTTATAATTTTGGAATATGGAAAATGGAGATTTTGGAGTAATGTAAATAAAACGATTTTAAATAATAAAACTTAAGCGATGTTAGTTTAAGTGTAAACGATTTATTTTAAAAATCGAGATTTTAAATAGTTGGGAAAACAAAATATGAAATTGTTATACAAGATTTTAAATAAGAGTTTAAATTATGAAATGGAAGTAGAATCGGAATTGGTGTGGTTTGGAATATAGTTGGTTTATTTAAAAAATTAATTTAAAAATGGAATCCAATTTAGAAATCGATTAAGTATTGTAAAACCGTTATAAATGGGAAATGAGACTATGCATTTATAAATAAGGTTTATAAATAAAGTGAAGTGATTATCAATGGATAAATTAAAGATATAAGTTCACGGAGAGGATTTATAAAGAGATAGGTGAATCGGTTTAAAAATAATAGATTTTTTTTTGAAAGGTGGAAGTGGGATTTATAAAATTGGGGCGTAAATCACATTTGTGATAAATCGAGAGGGAAATATTAGACTGGCTATATTGGAATTCAAAAGTATATTTTATTGAGAAGTTAACTTTGTTTTAAAAGGAAGGAATTTTAATAATTAATTAGGTAATTTAAAAAGTGTTTTAATAATTTTAAGTATATTTAATTATTGGTTAAGTAGTTTATAATGGGTTGATATTTAGTCAATTATTATTGAAGAATTAATCAGTATCTAATTTTAAATGATAAATTATTCAATTTTAATATATTTATATAATAATTTTTATTAAAGAGCATTTGCCTAAAATTTAACTTGGAAATTATTATAGGAATTTTATAAGTATTATTTTGAAAATTTTATTAAATAAAGTTTTTGAAAGTAATGGTATACTTTCATAGTGAAATCGAAGGTATGCCTGTAGTTAAGTTTTGGATTGCTCTAGGATAGAGACGTAACCATTGAGCTGTGAATCCATGGTTGATACCGCGTAGTTTCCATATTTATTCTAAAAAAGGTTTTCAAATATTTTGAATTAATGGTTGGTATACTTACTCCGATAAGATAAGTACATGACTTTTGATAAGAGAATTAATTTATAAAAATTAAATTCAAAATAGATTTAGTGTTTTCAGTGGAAAAGGAAATATTTGGTTGAATGATTACTTATTTGATAGTTAAAAAACGAAATATCAAAATTTGGACACAAAATATAATTTTGGAAATATCTAAAAGAAACACAGGAATTATATGGTACAGACGTCGTTCGAGGTGTTATACTATATGTATAAACTCGTTTCGTTCTTCTAGGACGATTATAAGAAAATCCATCCACTAATGGGTAGGAGGTGATCTCTGATCTTCTTTTCGTCTATTTATTTCCTAAAGAACCGGTGTTGAGTTTACCGGAAATATCGAACATTGCTTTGAAGAGACCGGGGTCAGATAAGTTATCCGAAAACCACTTCGATCAAACGAGTATGTTTTTGAAGTGAAAACAAGAGAATGGAATCGAAGATGGGGCAGTGAAGTGCAAGGGCTAATCACTACCGATTCTAAGGATGATTCCAAAATGGATGTAGTAGGAATAATGCCTTCGGATTTATTTGGACCCAGAATGGACTTGTATGGTTGAATTCTATCAGTACAATGTCACTAGAGGACAATGAGAATTCCAAGTGAAAATTTTCTTAAAATGGTAATCGTAGCCTCTAGCCTCATCAATCGGGAATGACTGAAAATCAAGGAAGATGCAGCAAGGCTAAGTGGATCGCACCCAATTAGGGTATATTTATCACCTTTTTAGATACCCTCGGATATTATTACTATGGTGCATGGAAGAGCACGAAAAGGGTAGGAACACCCGAGGTGATAGCATATTCGGTCTATCCAGGTTAGGGTTAGTCCGGTCTTGTGTTGCAGGGGATCCCAGATCCTTCATACATTTTTCTAGACGTGTACTGTGAAAGGTAGTACCCCAATGCCTAGTCACTCGTATGGAATCCATTTTTCAGTACATGCCCTTTACGGTATTGATTACAGAGCCTAGTATGCTGGAATTTAATTAATGTAACAATTTCAGTTATTTGAATAAGTACTTGTATTTAAACACAATTATAATATCAGGTGTTTTTTATATGAATTTTTTTGATTATCGTAAGGTAAAAACCCGTCGTGTTTATGTATAGCGTGATCTTACGAGATACCTTTGATTTTCAAAGGGATTTGATAACTTTAATAATTCAAATTGAGTGTGTTTCCTCATGCTGGTTTTCCAAACTGACTCAGGTGTTATTTTATTATAATGCTCGGGTCAGACTGAGCATTACAGATACATGATAGGATGCTATAGAGCTCAGGAGACGAGCTGGATGATGAAGGCGTATTACACGTATCTGATTATATTCCGCTGTGTATTGTAGGCTGTATATCGAGCTTTTGTGAGGACAAATTATTGTAACTGTCCGGTATTGTGTTATTGATGTGTTGTACTCTGATGATGTAATGTGTGAATAACAGTTATAGTTCTTTTGTATAAAGACATGTTATATCTATTGTATATTGTTCCGCTGCGACTGTGAGATTCTGTATTGTTGTTTTCTGTTTATTCTTCTACCGCTTTCTTCTGTTCCCTTAATGATCTGGTATTTCTGGCGTTCGATTGCTTGGCATGCAATACAGTAAACGTATTGATGTCGATTTTCGAGCGTCGAAAATCTGATCCGTCCCAATTGGTTTAACTTTTGATTTAAATGAGATTGGATTTAATTAATCATTTTAGCTAATGGTATTTTATACTTAATTAATCATTTTAACTAATGATTAATTGAGTTTAATTATATATTTTAATTAATTATAATGGAGTTTAATTGATCATTTAATTTATGATTGTTTAAATTTAAGTAACTGATTTAACTAATGATGTTTAAAGTTAACCAATCATGTTAACTAGTCATTTTGAAATTAATTACTTCAGTTAAAGAATTTAACTTTAACTAATCGTTTTTATGAATGATTCTTTTAAATTTAATTAATTATTTTTATGGGTGATATTTAAATTTGTTAATCATTTTAATTAATGATGTTTGAGATTAGTTTGTTCATTTAATTAGTGATTATTTGAATTTAATAAATATTTTTAAATTAATGATATTTAAAGTTAATCAACCGACTTAATAAAAGTGATTAAAGTAAATTAGTAGTATAATAAAAGTGTTTTAAGTTAGTTAACTACTTTAATGTTTAAAAGTAAATAAACTTATTTAATAAAGATTTTAAAGCTAATTTACTAAGGATATAAAAGTGTTTGGAAATAATTTACTATTTTAGATAATGGATTTTTTTACTTAAAAGAGATTATAAATATAATTAGTTATCTTTCGGGATAATTAATATTTTTCTAAAATTTGTAAAGGTATTTGAATTGTTTTATTATCTTATAGGATAATAAATGTTATTTTAAATTTATGAATAATGGTTTATAACTGAGAAAATCCCTTAAAAGGAATTATTTACGAATAAGGCCAAGTGTAAAAAAAATTTGTGTTTATAGCAAACGATATTTTGACGACATTTGTCTTTTATCCTTGTTTTAGTACACTAATTATAAGTTTGTCTTTTAAAATAATATTTTCAAGGAGTATTTCCAAAGCCAATATTGTAATATGGAAATCAAACATAAGTTCAGTTTTATTTAAAAGTTAAAAGTTCAATTTCGATTTTGGAAAAATAATTTGGTGATCGATATCGCTTATATTGAAAGGATCTAATCATACCTTTAACGCAAAACATTGAGGCTTGGACTCGTTTCTATCTCGAAGTTTAAAAATTTCATATAGACGATGCCTAAAGGTAACACTACTTTAACTTACTTAGCTTCATCTTCAACCAAGAGATAGCACTTGTTCGAAATCAATGAGTAATGGTAATTAGCTACTCTTTTGAGCTTTGTTATCCTTTGTCAGTAAATAACTGAACCCAAAGCGCGAAAAGGTGTCCAGCTATGTGGGTGCTCCCGTTAGGGTATTCTCAAATCTCATCTAGATTTTCACCTCAAAAATGGTTAAGATTTAGATGTGGAAATATTCGGATTCTCGGAAAGGTTTGGTGGGGTCCGGCCAGTACATTTCTGAAAATTGTCAAACATCATGTGACCGAGCTCAGAAGTATATTCGTAGAGATATACTTCAAGGAAGATGCACCAACCTAGTCATTTGTTGGAAATTTTCCTTTCCTTATTTGAAGTGAATCCTTGAATCTGTTTATCTTTTACTTGCCACCAGAGGAGTCAAACAATCTTCGTGGAATTTAAGTATTAATTTTTCCCATGTTACCAAGTTTGGATTGTTACCTTATTTTATCCATTTAATCAAATTTGGGTTGTTTCCTTATTTTATCCATTCTATCTAGTTTGGATTTTACACGGGTTATTTCCATGCTTTCAAGTCTGGTTTAACATTATGCCCATTCTTATTTGGAATTGTTTCCCTGATGTTTATTTCTGCTCTTTCCTGTATGGATTGTTACCCAAAAAATCCACCTTCCAACTTAATTGGAGGGTCTTTTAGCAAAGACTAAATAAAAGTAATTCAGATCAAGCCTTTCGAAGGAGTCAAAGGGATGCAGTCAACGGTGTGTAGTAGTCCCAGACCTTTCGGAGGGGACGAAGAGTTTCATTCCTCAACATTCAAAGAGTTCTTACCTTTTGAAGAGAGCGGAGAATCAAAGCAAGTGCAAGTATCTCTATAATGGCCTTTTCGAAAGCATAGTAAGCCTTTCGAGCCGATTGAAACACATCCAAGATAACTTTCGACAATGTCGAAATTTTTCTAAAGAAAGCAGTACTCATAAGTTGGCAAAGAATGGAAGAGAACCATTCAAAAACGTCGAAGGGAAGCATAACTCTTAACTGCAATCAAATGAGGAGCAACCATTCATCAAGATCGAAGGGTTCAAAACAACCTAGAAAATAAAACCTTCCGATAAGGCTGAAAGGTTCACGAAGACATAAAGAAATGAAAACTTTCGACAAAGCCGAAATGTCCATAATAGCAGATGAAAGGCAAGTCTTTCGAAAAAGTCAAAAGATTCACAACCGAATATAAAAGGAAGACCTTTCGACTCATTCGGGAGCATGGATTCGAAAAGAGGGCCGCCAACATCTATAAATAAGACCCAAGGATTCCTGTTTAGAGATCCGAATTCCCTCGTTCTAATCTTGAATTTTCCTAATCAATACATTGTAACCCTAATTGGGTAATGATTTGGGGATTTAATAAAAAGAAAGTTTTTCAAAGATAGAAAAGGGAAGTCTTGTGCTTAACAATTACTTTATTGTTTGGTTATACATTTATTGGGTTGATTCCTTCTTACAGGTCCAATAGCATCAAAGGTGCGTCGACAAAGTCGATAATACTTCCGCCTCAAGCAACCACTGTAACCTTCAGAAGCCCTCGAATCTACATTTTAACCTTTCAATAAGGTTGATAAAATGGGCTAAACAGCATTGTTAACCTTCCGAAGTGATTAATTTAAGAGCCAAAACCTTTCGACTAGATCAAAGAGTGACCTTTTAGTATAGATACCTAGGTTTACGAGGTTTATTCCATAAGAAATTGTTCCCTACCTTTCAATAAGGATCAAGATACACCACATAAGTAGTCTAACCTTTCGACAAGGTCGAAAGCTTCATTATATATACAAAGGGGTTTGATATTCTACTTAAACCCAATGAAGGCAATCATCTTAACCTTCCAATAGGGTAAAATCCGACCTCCTGAGGACAAATTCTAGGGAATCCAACCTAAAACTAAGAAGGAAACTCTTAAAGAGGATTTCGCACTAACTCGATAAAGCCGGAAAGTTCCATAACCCTGCACCTAAACATTTCGACAATGTCGAAAGGTTTGATTCGAAGGATATTTACAAGTGAAGATACAACGGCAATCCTTAAGGGTATCACGCCTTTCACCCAAACCAGACTAACCCTGCTATTTGGAATAACTTTGGGGTGTTGAAAAAACATCTACTATCCCCCTTTTTGGCTCGACATACGACCATTTCTCCCTAAGTCCATCTACTTAGATTCTTCGGGGTGTTGACCGCAAATTTTGTCAACATTTTGGCGTTAGAAGGAGAGCTTGAACCTCATAACTTAATGGGTTCCCCACATACTCTTCTACTTGGTTAATCTCTTAAGACTCACCAACTCCTCTTTTTGGACAAGAAAGGATTTGTTTTAGATGAAAGATTTACAATTCTTCCAACTACATTTAAAGGATAAGGAATGGATTCAATGTTTAAACAAGAGAAAGTTTTTGCAAAGAAAAATCGATTCAAGGGTCCACGGAACCTTTAGAAGTAAAGTCTAATCATCAAATAGATTATAACGCACACTTACTTAAAGACAAAACCCTTTGGCTGCATGCTCTATATGTCATTGAGAGGAAAAGATGGATTATACACTATGACTCTTTAGAATGGAGTATCAACCATTCCATTTAGGATCAACCCCAATCTTTGCTCTCGAAAATGAGAATTCAAGGAAAGAGGACCTATATCAACAAACGAGAAGGACCGTTCAGTCATATTTCCATGGGACTATCTTTCAATAGGAAATTATAAAGGATTATGACAGTTTTACACATAAATGGAGTAAGATTATAAATGAGGCTGACCATTCAAGGGAAAATCATGAACCCACAGAAAAATCCACAACTGAAGAACAAAGGATAATAAAGGAATTACCAAGTGGAAATATAAAGATTACTAAGAAATTTCCGGCTGAAACCCTAAGATTGAAAGAAAGCCCTTGAAATAGGATCAATTAACAATGAAAAGGAGACATGCTCCTTGGGAAGAAGGACTTGAACCAAGCTACAAAAGAATTAGACGTCTGTCAAAGACGGCTCAAAAGTCAGGATTTCTTAGGGAATATTATCTTAATACCTCAATCAAAGACATCTACATCCAAACCAAAGAAGAACTGAATTATTAGCCTTCTCGGAAAAGAAGCCAGGATTTGAAAGGTAAGTTAAGGGATTATATTGCAACTTTCATCTCATAAACGGATATGATACAAATTGATGTAAGGTACTTGAAAAAATGTTTTGACACTTTCTAAGAGAGGGAAAACTTAAACAGTTTGTAAGGGATTGAACAAGTTATGGAATAAAGTTTCTATTCTCAAAATAAGAGATGTCTACATGGTTGGGAATAAATTCTCCTTAAACTGTACTACCTAAAATGGTAGTGTAACAATCCTAGTTTTGGTGATTACCTGTGAAATTAAATTATAATGCTATTATAATTTAATAATAGAGGAATAAAATATACTAAGATGAAAAATTTGTTAAAATTATTTATTTTGAATAAGCAATGGATTTTGGTAAATAAAATAGAATTTTGATGGTTAGGTTGGAAATTAAGTTTGCATATAAGAAATGTGTTGATTTGGAGATTTATTGAATTAATTAAGTGAAGTAAAATAATTTAATTCAACATCATTTTCTGTAAATAAATAAATAAAGTTGAAATAAGTTTTAAAAACTTTATTGTGTTAGTTTGTGATAAAAATGATCATTACATAGTTTTAATTTGGTAAAATGCAATAATTTTGCAAATTATTGCCAAATGTTGATTTTTGTTTATTTTAATGAAATATTATAAAAATAAAAAGGAGGAATTTTATTCTAAAATCAATATTTGGATGTCAAATTTTTTTAACATGGTTTGTTAAGACAATATAAATAAGAGAAGTGATTTTATGTAATTTTTGTTGTTAAAATATTGATTTATTTAAATAAAAGATGGAATTGAAACTTTTAATTGAAAATAAGAATTTAATGATCGAAAATAATTTCAAATGGATAAATTAATTTTTATGTGTTGATAAAACATTTTCTTGGTAAACAAAAACATATGTGTATAAATTCAATTGGTGGAAATATGTGTAAGTAATGAGAATACGATGTTAACATTGAATTAGGTTAGTAATTAGAATAAATATTGTCTTGAGCTATTAGGTAATGGGTCCAAGCCCATACACGCATCTAGAATAAGCTAGAATTTTTTAAAAAAGAATCGTATGTTCCTTTTCTCTCTTTTCACTTCTAGCCCTCTCCTGAAAAGCAACCGGTAAAAGAAATAAATGGTCGCTCCTCTTTTATTTTCAACCTAGCTTTAAATTCTAAACAAAATGAAGGAGAAATCAAAGAGAAAATTTAATAAACCAAGATTATAGCAGGTAATCAAAAACCAAAATCACAAACCCTCTCATCAATTTTCAGTTTTGAGAAGATGTTGTCTGTAATTCATTTCTCCCTTGCTGCATTTTTTTCTTTCTTGTCAGCAATAGGTTTTGGACCTCTCATAGCCAAAAAGATTCAAGCGTGCAAGTCTAATTCACTGGAAAACATATAATGTGAGTTTAACACTCACATTTCTAGCTTAGATTGAGATTTCAAGGTAAGAAATCTCAATTTTGTTTATTGCCTGTTCATTAGTGAATCCTTTTAGGCATATCTCTTTCGTTTTGAATAGGAATCAGGATTTTTTTTGAAGTTCTGGAAAGATTAAAATGATTTTAACTTTCACGTTAAACTTCTTTCAAAAATTCTAAGCATAATTGGTCGAAAAATTTGATGCAAACTTGCTGCCCTGTCACTGCAAAACGGTAATTTTCTAAGCTAAATGTTGTTGGTAATTTTAGTACATCTTTCTAGTTTGGTTTTCAAATTTGACGGTTCTTAATGTTCTTGAAAGCTTAGATTACCTACTATAACTTTCACGCTTTGGGTTTTTTTAAAATTTTAAGTTTACATGGTCGAAAGTTCATTCTAGTGTCGCTATCCCGAAACTAAAACGACAACGATAGTGAACTTCAGATCTGAAAATGGTTTTAGTCATGACTTTTCATTCATTATAGGAATTCGATAATTTTTGATGTTCCGAAAAGTTGAGGATATCTTATACAACTTTTCTGTTTTATGTTTTCCTAAATTCTAGGTTTAAAAGGGACGAACTGGTTAATCAAGCCGCAAACCCGAGTTCTTTCGTAAAGTTTTGGAAGTTTCCATTGAATTGTTTTTGGATTCGATGATTTTGAGATGATTATAAAAGGCAAACTCCTACTAATAGGAAAGCCGACATTAATGTAGAATCGTACTATGAATTGACAGTTTCACTTGGATTTTGTTATATGTTAATTTTGTTGAATTTTCATTTATTTTCGTTCTTTCCATGCACGAGTTTTCTAAACCGTTTTCGAAAGATTTTTTTAATAAAAAACAATATTTGAAATAAATATTTTACAATATTTATAATTATTTTAAAGATATTAAAATTATATATTCTCTATAATAAAGAGAATTTCAATGGAATGTTTTGCAAATGGTTTACGAAAATTGTTTTAAAAACTAATTTTCTCAAAGCAAAGTTGAAACACTCCGCACACCTTAATATATCCAAAAGGACACATTAAAAGGCGTAGTGCATTATAGGTATAACTAAAACTGACAGAGATTAAGATTCACAAGACAAAAATAGGTAAAACAGCAAAAAATAAAATAATAACTTATTCAAAACAAAAACTTCATAATTGCTTCATAAACCAAATAAGTGAAATACCAAATACAGCGTACATGTCTTAAAACCCAATATGTCTCATGAAATAAAAACTTGTAGTCTCAACAGAAATCAGAAAATAAATATCCCTCTCAAATGCCAGTACAAAAATAGAAAAACAGAAATAAAAGTAAGCAAATACATTTAAAATGTTCTCCCAGAAATCTCCAAGTAACTGCAATCTACCATCCTCTCCCTTGTTTGCCTATGGGGAGAAAAGAAAAAAAGAAGGAGTGGGTCGGACTAAAAGTCTGGCAAATGATAATAACTACAAGAATCTTTAAGCAAAGTAAAAGTAATAGACTCTTCAATAGTTCTAGTATATAAAATGAAAAAAAATGAAATAGAAAAGAGAGAAACTAGAAATAAATATGAATAAACTATGGCATAATTAGTAAGATGTGTTAACTTTGATTGTTTGCACTTGTCCTTGATAGCTGCTTTGATTATGTTGAATTTCTAATCCTATAATTAGGCTAAAATCCTTAGTCTACCCTTTGATCGGCCTGCTACTCCATAGAATCTACATGGACTGAACGTTCCCTACACAATAGACTTTGATGTCTACGAAAGACACACTTACTAAGTTCTTAGAACGAACAATGATTAATGATCCATCACTGGAAGCCGCACGCTTGACCACCACTAAGCTCGCGTTCCAGTTGTTCCCATTATTGACCTTTTATTTACCCTAGATAGCATAAGCGTGTCCCTCGCCTCACTTCAAGAATATGTGAAGTGTCTCGTCTCACTTTAGGGTTATGTGAAACACCGTGTCCATAGAAAAATAGGGAAAAGTTGTTGGTACTGGTTCCTATCAAACAATAATCTAGTTGCTCCCCTTGTTCAAACCCCCATGATTTGAACTACCATAGATTGACCGCTTACTACCACTATAAGCATATGCGTACCCCCACGCCTCACTTCAGGATTATGTGCAATACCTCATCTCACTTTAGAATTATGTGAAACACTGTAACCATAGAAATATTAGGGGAATGCTATTTGATACAGGTCCTACTCTTATCTTTGCTTGCTAACTTAGATAAATTATTTAAATAAGCCTTCATTTTTATCAATTACTATTATTTCTTATCAATTTATCCTAAGTCCTAAAATAAGCACCATAGTTTCCATAGTTTATCAGTTTATAACTTACGTTATAATCATGCTTATTACTTAACCCAAGGTCTAAGCGTGAAAATAAGCTGCTTTCTTCTTTTATTCATTTTAGATCTAATTCTAGGTTATAACTAGGCCAGTCTTCTTAATTCAGTCTAATTAATATCATAATTAGGCATAATTACAGTCTAATTTCATTTATATTATAGTTTCTATAATTTACATCTTATATTCCATTATTTTAGATTTCATATAATTTAATCCAATTTCACGTTAACTTTATTCTAATCCATACGCGAAGAAGAAGAAGGAGGAATAAAAGAAAACTGAAAATAGAAGGAAATCCAAGGCATAAGAAGATGATGCAAATAATGCATAAATAACCGTAAATAAACTAAAATATTGTAAATAAACTGTAAATAAATGGAAATTAATTGAAAAGAATGGTTAGAAGAAATAGACTAAAAATAATTCTAAAAACTGTAAATAAACTACTAAAATGGTTACCCTAAAAATTGTAGTAAAATTACAACTATTGAAAACTCAATTATTTTAAATTACTTAAAAAAATCTAAAATAATTACAATCACTCACCTCTGGTCCTTATCTCTTCCCGGATCCACTTGAGGTTGTTAAATATTTTTATTTAGGACAATTTCCTCCTTAGAAAATTATTCCTTTTAGGATCCTTCCTAAAAAGGTGAACCCAAGCGGAGAAAATCTAGAATTAGAAAAAATGTTAGACCTAGGGTTCTATTTATAGGTGTAGAAGTGGATATCGGACCGTTAGATTTGAGGATTGAACAGGATGAAACCACTTCATGGGCTGTATAGGAGCCATCGAATGCAAGAATGGAAGGAGCGGATTGAGTGAAAGAATGCAAAACAACGCATAGGAGGCTTCTGGAACGAAGTATTTTTCTTCGTTCCTTAAACGTTAGGCGGGTCGACCGCCCATGGGGCACGGTCGACCGTTGCCTTGGGATGGTCGACCTCCAACGTATATACATTAATATTTTTTTAATCTTGTTTATTCCATTTCTTACTCCTGGTCCTTCTATTAACCCGGATTCTGACGTTCTATATATGGAAATTGAGTAGAAAATTACCATGGACACAATGTTGCAGCTCCCGTGACACAATTCTAATAATTTCACAAATTTATTTTATTATTTAATTAATTAATGAATTAATTAATTATTACGGGTTAAATTTTGGGTTGTTATATTCTCTCTCCTTAAGGGATTTCGTCCACGTATTCTCTAAGGATAAAAGAATGTACTAAATATTTTCATCCAATTCTAGACCCAACTACTCAATCATCAACCATCCATCCATTGCCCTAAATTTTTTCTAATGCAATTTATGATACCTATGCAATTAGTATAGTATAAATGTTCGTAACTAATGCAAAAGATTAGGCAGTCCACTGATTCAGTTGACCTTCTTTTATGCAATCACGTCCGTGCCGTGTATCCAAATGAATGCGAAAATTTCCTAATGACAACTGATAATTCTATATGCTTTGCTACGAACATCATCCAAATTCAACAACCATGTGATAATCATTCGTTTATAGCAACCATAGAAATAAATTTAAAATGCACACATATCCACATGCATATGCTCTAGTGCCCTAATTAGACCAATCCCCAAAGTATAATAGTGCCTCATGTACCTATATGCATCCATTAACATCCAATAGCAAACATTTGTAATCACTAGCATACATCATTCATAACATGTTCTATTAACATGTTTACATCAAGTCCTACCATTCACAGGCTAAAACCTAAGTTCTACCCACCCAAAGGATAATAAAGGAAAGAATCTATTCAAAACTAAAGATGCAAATAGGAAATTCTAAAAACTTATTATCAAAGGAACGTGGATAAGAAATACGAATTTTATCCCAATCAAACCAATCATCCCCCGAAGTCTTCTTAACTATGTCAAAACCAAGACAATCCCTCTGTAGATCCTATCCAGCACGAAGGCGACTTGCGCGCTCTTTCATAAAGAGCTTCGAAAGGTGTCATTCTAATGCTAGCTTGAAAACTACTATCTTATGTGAATTCCATTAAAGAAAGATGCTTTTCCCAAGTTCCTCCAAAATCTAGAATATCCATTCTCGACCATGTGTGCCTTACTTATTTCACTTTACTGTCTTTTTTAGTCTGCACACATGAACCAACATTCCTAGGTTCTTACTAGTGTCCTATACATTCCACGGGTAATTCTATCACTACTTCCAAAAGTAATCACTACTATCCCCTACATGGTCTTGCACTTTTTCCGTTACACCTAGAAAATGATTTCTCTATACTCCATATTTATAAGAGTTTGGTTGGGTGTTTATCGTTTCAAAACTAAGACTTCTAAATTTTCAAAACAACAAATCCCAAAATCTTTGTCTTTAAAAAGTGTTATTTTTGAGTTTCCATTAAATTCAAAAATACTCCGTTACTTAACATTATTTTCCAACCTAAAGGGAAAAACTTTCAAATTCTATGTCCAAAACTTATTCCACGTTTTCTTTTAATGCCCTTTTCATTTTTCTATAAAAATTTGAATTTTCAAATTCTACTATCATTAAGTTTTTCATTTTCAAAAACTTACTTACTTTTTCACCAAACCATTTTTCTTTTAAAATATCTTTAAACTGTTTTATGTGTTTCCAAAACATCTTTTTATTATACCTTACGGTCTCATATCTTAATATATTGGAACAACTTTCTCAAATGAGAAATTATTAGCGCTAAAATCGTCTATGAACCTTTTAAAAAAGAATTTCGTGTTTATGTGAAACTAAAAGGAACTTATTATATTTTTTTTGAAATAGGCTATACAAAATATGATGCTCTTCATACCTTGTATATCTCTTTCTTGTATTCCTTGTAACTTGCACAAAATATTTTTATTGGTTTCATAGAAAATTATACCATTACTACTTTCATTCCAATATATTAAAGTATGTTTAATTTATATTCTTCCATGATGAATATTTTCTAATATCTAACTTACAGATTTTTCTTTCAAAAAAACTCATCTTCAAAACTGTTTTAATATTTCCATAACTTCCAAAACACTTCCTTATACTTATTAAAAATAATAAGTGTACTTTAGAAACTATTTTGTTTTTATACTTAGAAATTATCCTTTGAAATACATTTTTTTTGGGTTATAACCAATGTTGCGTAAAAAACCGTTACCACAACCCAAAAATACTAGTGTGTGGATTCAATTAAATAAATACCAATGAATCTCATATACCCATGTAAAAATATTTATCTTGGGAGTCACTTACTATAACAATCGTATTATAGATTACGTTCCTCTTATTTTTCACGAAAACATTTATTACAACAATAAAAATTATCGTATGTATTCTCCGTACGAGGTCCGATTTGAGCGAAATGAGTCGCAGTGGATTCGTATCAACGTCTACTACAAGACGAAATTGGATTGGCATTTATATAAAGCTGGAATATTTTTAGTTTCAAATAAAAGGTAAATATTTTTACGCTCAGAAGTACTAAAATATTTTTTTTATGTAGTCAAATTTATATTGTGAAGTGAATTGAAATTATTGATTGTTGTTTGATAAATTTAATTGACATCTGAATTAACCGATAGAATTTGAATTGACAGCTAAATTGAAGTGGAATTTAATGGCTAGTTTAATACTTGATATTGAAACGAGATCAAATAAGATAAGAATGGAATTAAAATGAGGAAAATACAAGGTTGTTAAAGTAGTTTGACTAGATTCTTAAGCCTATGCCCGACAACTTTATTTTGACTTACTTTCACAAATTCAATCAAATTACAATGATTTTAGCACTTGAAATTATTTAATTTCTAAAATGACAAAGTCTCCTTGCAAAAAACCAAAATCAATCCTAAAGTCATTTCTCAGTGCAATAAGATGTCTGTTTATAGTTGAACAAATAAACATTTAGATCCGTATTTCCAACCATGAGGAATTAGTAAAAATCAACAACTTTGATTTGTAAAACCGTTCGGAGCCGACCGGTTTTGGTCACTGATGAATGATTTTGCGTGCTAATTTTAAACTCTCTCCATATTATTGGTGTTTTACTGTGTTAAATAAACATTCACGGTTAATTTTCAATATATTTATTTAGTAAATGATCGAAATTTTAAAAATTACATTGGATTTCATAAGACAATGGATCTTTGAAACGAAACCGAAGAATTATTTTTCAACTCCGGTTAGCTTTATATTAAATTATTTCGTTTCTTACCTCCGCATACCAAGTCGCTGATGCGTCCGCGATTCAGCCACCCAATGAATATAATTAATCCAAATCTGACCGTCAACCTTGAAAGATCTAATCCGTTATAAACATATAGGGTTTGTTTACCACCTATATAAACTCTCACAATGTTTGACCGAATCACCTCTTTATGCTCGTAGACGGTTTCAAATCTGGTTAAGATTTCTTGATTTTTGTTTTCCTTTTCCGTTTTCATGAAGTACTCGTACCGTGAATGAAAACTAGTGAAATGATGATCCTTTCCCCAAATTATCGACTTTGATTATGCTATGCGCGATTCATTTCTCGTCGAAGAAATCAAGCCATTGGTTTTGATCATATTTTCGTTCATTCGTTTTCAGATCATTGATATTTTTACTTTTTTTATTGAAATTGCAAGACAATAAAGTGGCCGGTGATGAAAAAACAAAGGCTTGTTTCTCAATACATTCGCAGTGGCCGCCTAAGGGCTTTCGCCTCGCCAGGTTTGAGAGCTCATGCTGTTAATTCCTTCCTTGGATGTCTGAGGCTATTTTGAAAATTTATTTTGGTTTCATTAGTTGTTGTTTTAATCTAATTTTAGGTTCTTAGTCATTAATGTTTTCATTCTTTTGGATTTTGCTGGGTAAGCATAGTAGAGTAATGGTAACCTCTTTTCGTTGTCGGAGTACAGAGTCCTATTCTATTAATTTTGTACTCCGACATTTGCATATTGCTGCAATTTTAATGGCTTTTGATATGCTATACTTTAGTGTTTTGTAATGAACTACTGTTATGAAATCTCAACTTGTATTGGGAAGAAGTGGATTCAAAATATAGGAGATGCAAACAGCGCTAGGCACATAACATCCGTGTACTAATCATTATGAATGGGTTAACGATATTTTTATGCGTTTCTTTTCTTTTGTGCTATGCCTTTCGCTTGTAAGTGCAACTTTGAAACCTTACGTTTAATATTTTTTCATTGGATATGCTGGGAAGACAGTGTTTTAAATGCTGTGGAAGATGGTGGTTAGTAGGATATGGTTTAAATTAATTTTGCGGAATTAAGCAATTGAACTATTCTTTGTTTCGAATATTGTTTTTTCTTGAATTTCGAATTTCACGTTGATAATGTTTTTTAGATTTATGCAATCGTACGAATTCGATCTAAATTTTATGATTTTGAAGTTGCATAGGCGTGTATTGTTGCAGTAGCAAAAGGATAGTTGCAGTTATAAGAGCTTTGCATTCTTGCACATCTAGTTTTACATTTGTCAACTTCTTGCCGTAGTTATTGTTTTACTTGAACAGTTTGTTCAAATTGAATGTTTGGTGGGATTACTTTATGACAATATATTATTCCTTTTCTAAAGGTTCTTATAGGTGCTTGGTTTAATTAATACAAATATATAATTTTAGTGAAGAATATACTTAAATTTGTGTGATGTTTTATTTTGATGCTATCAAGGAGCTACTGTTCACAACACCTTGACCAGCCAATCAAAACAGAGAAGGTTTTGCAAAACCATGTTCTGGTTGGCTGGACACATGCAGCTGTTACAGTAATATTATATGTTTTCTACTATAATGGATACTATTCGTTATATTATGGTTTGAAATGTTCTTTTAAAGGTTTAGAGGCAGAGGAAAAATTAAAGCTAATTGTAATATTTTTTTATTCCCTTATTCTTTCTCTCTTTTAAGGTTTTAGACCAATATTTTAATTATATTGAACTAAACATATATAATTATTATAGCAGTTGCATGTAAATTAGGATAAATTATTATTTAGGATTATATTTTGTGTTGAAATTTATTTGTTTGGTATATTCCTACATTCTTACGTCTGTGGTGGTGGTGGTGGTAATTTATTAGGTTAAACTATTTTGGTAATCATCATTGACCACTAATGTTCAAATGAGAACAGAAAAGCTTAATCCTAAGCCATTCATTTAAATCATGATGATTGTTCAATATATTCTTCATGTAGGCAAACGTAATCATGTGGACTGTACTTTAGAGGTCTTGGATTAAAGATTTTAACTTTGCATGATGTAATAAAATTTTGCAGAGTGAGGTTTCTTTTTAAGGATTTGTAATGAGATTGTTTTAATGCAAGCTCTTTGGTAATAAGAGCAAAGATTCAGGGTTGAATCTATTAGGGGAGGTCTTCCATTGATGGATTTGGGTTGAATATTTAGCGTGTAATTCAGAAAATTTAATTGAAAATGAGTGTTTCTTTTAATGTTCATCTTAGATGTTCATTTATTAAACGTCAAAAAGCTTTTTTTATTGAACGTCTTAGCTTAATCGTTTAATGAATTAACATTTAATTTCAGTTTATTTTGGCAAATTTAATTAAACTAGACGTCGACGTCAGATTTTAATTAAAATGTATTTCTTTTCTTTTGTGCAATGTGTTTCCCTTGTAAGTGCAACTTTAGAATCATATATTTAAGATTTTCGTTGTTAGTAGGACATGCTTTAAATTAATTTTGCGAAAATGAGCAGCTAGTGTATTCTCTGTTTTGAATCTTGTTATTTTAGAATAATCACTGTTCAGTTTATCTTGAATTTAACCTAGGTGATGTGATTCAGATTTCTATAATCGTACAAACCGAATCAAACTGTTATGAATTTTAAGTTGCGGAATTAATCAATTAGCATACGTTTTGATTTTAATAATGTTGTTGAAGGATAATTGCTGTTTATTTAATCTTGAATTTCTCATTGGTTATTTGATTTAGATTTTTACAACCTAACGAATTCAATCCAAGCTTTATGAATTTGAAGTTGCATAGGCGTGTATTGTTGCAGTAGTGAAAGGATAGTTGCACTTATAAGAGCTTGCACATTTAGTTTTAAATTTGGTAGTATTTAGTTTAACGGTCGGCTTTCAAATTTGTTAACTTCTATCAATATTACATTTTTGCTTGAATAGTTTGTTCAGATTAGTTTGGCTTTGTCTTTGAATATGTGTTGTATAATTACTTGATGACAATATATGCATTTTATTAGTACTTTTCTAAAGGTTCTTAGAGATGCTTGGTTTAAATAATATAAATCATACGATTTTAAAGTAGAATATTCTTAAATTTGCATGATGTTTTAGTATGATGCTTACAGGGTGTGCAAAAGTTTATAGAAACCCATGGTCTGGTTGGCCGGACAAATCGGGTAGAGGAACCTAAAGCTCCCAAACTATTTAGTATGATGCTTACAGGGTGTGCAAAATATAAATTGTTTAAACATTTTTATGCGTGTATAAATAATTTGAAAAATAGTTAATAAAAATAATTTGCACTAGATCACTTTCGATGAGTCTTCCTTGGCCGACTAAAAAGATGAGGGGAAGGGGTAAGCTACATGTTCATAATTTTAGCAATGTTAAAGCGTCGAATTTTATCAATTATTAACTTTGAAAGTATTTAAGAACTTCGTTGCTTAATATGATGGTAATTATTATATCAGTTGCCTGTAAATTAGGAGTCAGAAATTGTCATTTAGGATTACATTACGTGTTGAAATTTATCTGTATAGTATATCCTGACATTCTTATGTCTGCGAGTGATTGTAATTTATTGGGTTAAACTATTTTTGTAACCACCATTAACCATTAATGTTCATTTAAGAATATGAGAAAGGAAAAGCATAATTCCAAGCTATTCATCTAAATCATGATGATTGTTAAGTAAAACCTTCATGTGGACAAATGTAACCATATTAAAAACCAAAACTAAGACTGTACTCTAAAGGCTTTGGATTAAAGCTTTTAACTGCGCATTATGTAATAAAATACAGAAGTGGGGTTTCTTTTTAAGGATTTGTTATAAGATTATTTTAATGATGGATTCTGGTTGAATCCGTGCAATTTAGAAAATTAATTGAAAATGGGTGCTTCTTTTAGTGGGCGCTCAGTCTTATGTGTTCATCTTGGGTGTTCATTTGTTAAACGTCCAAGCTTTTATTTATTGAATATTTTAGCTTAGTCATTCAATAACATAACATTTAACTCTGTTTTATTTTAGCAAATATAAACTAAATCTGATGCTAGACGTCGACATCAGATTTTAATGGGCGTTTGGCTGTTTGGTTTATTTCCCTTAACCTTGAATGTACTTCTTTGAATATTCAGCATTGATATTTGAAATGATGTTTCGTTCATGCGTATATTAATTTTCAAAATGACTTGGTGTTAAAATAAACTCCTGAGTCATTACACAAGTTATTTTTGCACCTTACGAATGTAACTATGCTATTAGACTGTTGATATACATTCTTGTAGCAAATTGTAACTTCGAACATTTAGTCTTTGAATATCAAAACTTCTAGAATATGATTAAGCGTTATAAATCTTATTTTATATCTTTATTAGACTTATTTTAATTAATGGCTAAGGATAAGGGTAAGAAACTTGTTTTTAAAATTTGTTTATACAAAAAATATTTTGAAGAAATATTTATAATGTGATTAAAAATTGTTTTATCGATAAACCTCTTTTTATTTAATATAAGTTGTTTAAATTTTTTTATACGGGTGTAAATAACTTGGAAAACAATTAATAGATAATAAAAATAATTTGCATTAAATCATCTTGGTGGGTCTTAAGCTGCACGTTTATAACTTTAACAAAATTAAAATATACTTTTCTTTTCCATTCTCTTTATAAATTTTCTAAAACCAAAACAATTCAAATCAATTTAAATTCAATGCACTCTTTATAAGCCTATAACATAATAACACTAATAACATAAAGCTTGATGGTTTGAAGTATCAAGTCAATACCAAGTAAGGCCGTGAGCTTAGGCTTAGGTCGAAAGCAAAAGGAGGTTGGGGTAGGATGTTTTGGTGTTTGCAAGGTTGTGGTAGGAAGCTGAATCTTATATTTGGTTGTTTGTCGGTTGAAGAATGAGCCAACTCGCCATTTGAATGAGTATGAAGTGCCAGTATTGTTGTTTAAACTATATTAATATTGCTTGAAATTATATTGTATTGATTGATTTTGATTCCTGCCTTTGGAAAGCACCTGACATATGTAAATGATGTAGAAGGATTTGCATGACTTTTATAATTTGTTGCATTGCCTTGAATTTCATTGGATTTGGATTAAATCGAACTTGAGTTTGAAAGTCCTTGCAGAAGCACTTAGAAAATGCCTTGTGTTTGGCATTTCGTATAAAATTTTGTACAAAGATCCTTAAGGGTTTCTCGCTGTGCTGTGAAGTAATAAATATAATATATATATATATATATATATATATATATATTATATATTAGTTACTGTAAGAAGATTGGACGCTAAAAAGATTGTTAGCGTATTGAAAGCGAAACTTTTTATATGAAACTTCTTCCGTTCACAAGTCATTCATATCATTTTGATGTATCATTTTTAAAACACCATAGTATCTTCGAACCTATTTTGCAACATAGTAGTTTCTATTTGAGACTTTAAAATGTTTTGATATGACTTTAAATTTATATCTTTTTAATTTTATTAGTAGTCTTTATGTTAGGTTATTTTAAAAGTGATTTGGAATTTGTATGTATTTTATTATTTGATTATGAATTATTAAAGTAAAATTTTATTTTTAAATACAAAAGACATTCATTTTCAAGTTTTCAAATATATTAAAAATGAGATATTTTTAAGTAATATTTTAAATAAATGTTTTAAACTATATTATAAGTATTTTAAGCTGTATGTTTCGTATACATAGGTTTTAGAAAATTAGTTAATTATTTTATTAAAGTTTATTATTAATTATGCAAAAATTTAATTCCATAGGCAATCGGTTTAGAGTTCGATAGTTGACTATCGAACTTGATCAAATATAACTACGAAAGTATCTAAAAGCTTCATGATTACATATGATTCGTGAGCGTCGATAAGGAGCATTGGTGTAATATCCAGCAAAAATTAATAAAAATATTAATTAAATAAGATAGCACTAAAAATCAACTACAATAAATATCCTTTTCAAAATACAGCGATCGGTCGATCGGTGCGTAGGGCCGGTCGATCGCCTATGTAGGAGCGGTTGTTCGATTAACGTTAGTGGGGTTAGAGTTTTCACAACCAAGGATGGTTCAGATTATATTATTATAAACCGACTTAAATCAGACAGTTCTGTACCTTTCTAGCCACCATAAATTAGAATTCAGCCCCACTTATATTCATAAATTATCCTAGAAACTAAACAAAGCTTTACCGGCCTCTCTTTTCAAATATCGAGAAATTTCTCTAGAGTTTCAGTTAAGAATTTTTAGGTGTGTATTACTAAATTCTATCCTCCTTCAGTTCCTAAGTTTCTTGATCTAATTCATATACAATTCTCTTATTGTATTTTTTTAAAAGAAAGATTTGTAAAAGATTAAAGCAGAGCATAAACTAATCCAAAACAAAGAGCTACGAAATTTTTGTAAGTGCAAATCTTAGTCTTTCTTATCTTAGTAATTGTGTATTATTATTTGGATTTGATATATGTCTTGTGCAACTTTGTTCATGAAAATATCAAGTTAAAACCCCAAAAATTTTCCAAGTGAAATGTCAATTCTTGTGTAACGATATCAATTATTCTATTATTAAGCTTGTGGAATTGTATAGGTATTACAGTTTTATGTTTTGCATTCTATTTCCCTTCTCATCATTTTTCTTTGGATCCGATCAAGGGTTTATGAAAAGAAATAAGTTAAAAAATGGTGTGTAAGGAACAGATTCTCTTTATTGGTAGTTTTCATTGTATATTTCCATAATTCAGATGAAAACCCTTATTTTCATTTGCATATGCAAAAGTTGAATGCAACATAAAAAGATTTAAATTGTAAATTATATTAGTGTTGATTCTACTATTTCAGTATAAAATAAGCTTGTTATACATTCTATTTTTATAAAAGTATGTTTTTCAAATGAGAATGTTGGATATGTGGTATGTTTGTTAATGTAGAATTGTTGTAGAAGTTTAAAATTTTGACATTTAAACTATTAGCATGGAGTGTAATCTCGTACACTTAGAAATATTTAGGCATGTAAATATGTATATATGTATAGTATAATTAATAGCCTGGTAAATAGGTTATTAATTAGTATTAGGTCGGTTTAGAAAAGAAAAGAAATGCCTATGGATAATAACAATGCGGTGAGGTATATGGTAGTATGTTAGGCGATTGAAAATTATGACCAAGTTATAGGGATGCGAGGTCAGTCAAAAGCACATAAAGTCTGCCCAACTAGCTATCAGCCTATGCACTCAATTCCCCATATATCCCGTAGCGGAGTTTTGGAGGAACGATATTCCTGTAAAGCGGCCCAATATAGCGGATCTGCTATTATCCCGATATTGTGGCAATAATCCGTATATCCCCGATTTTGTTACCCCGCTATATCCCCCTTTCCAATAAATAAGCATTTTGCTTGATGTCTTATTTTTAAGTTTTATGGTAACTTCGAAGCTACTATAACAATGATATACGCTGGTGGTCATTATTACTAGTTCTAACTTTTTAAGTGCCAAGTTGTTTATCTTTACTTTATTATAACTTGTTTTGCTTGGTGGGAAATAATAGGTAATATTTATTTCTGTTTTTAATGTAGAAAGTTCATCTTTTTAAAGCCATCCGCGATATCCTGTTACATCTTCGATATATCTTCGCTACAACTTTCACGCCTCAAATGCTATGGAACTACAGGGTGCTTTAACTGCATAGCTATTTGCAGTGTGGCTTTGGGGCTGATGTGAGACGTCACCTATAATAAGTACCCATTGAGGACACGAGGTTGGTCCTAAATTCTGTAGGGTAAACTCGTCCGGCTAATGTGGATACCAATACCTACGAATAGTTGAACTAATATGAGATGTTAAAATATGGTTAATGAATCATAATACGTAGGACCTACTTTCAATGTTGAAGGTCGTAAGTGGCTGATTGAGGGCCATCATCCTCCCTCTTTAGAAGGCATTAAATGGTCAAGGCTAGCAGATAGACACGGTAGTGGATATCTCGGAAAGGGTCTGCTTCGGTTTTGAGGTATAAGCAGCTATTATGCAGACAGCCATTTCCATAAAGAAGTATTAAAAAGCCAAATGAGATTTTGAGGGATGTCAGCTTGATAGTATCGGAAAGGAGTCTGCCTTGGGATAGGTAGTAAATGACAAGGATATGTAGTAAATGACAAGGACCTGCCTAAAATGAGTATTATATGGTCAGAGTTTATCTAGTTCCCATTGGAAATGTATTTTGTGACTTGGGTGCTATCTTTTACATTGCTAGAAGATTATTGGCGATAGATGCATGGTACTGCGAATGGCCTTTGACCTACAATTACAGATGGGTTAGTGAGTTGGAATGGAAAAGGGTATATGTTATATAGTTGGATTTACAGTTGAAGAAATTTACATAGAATGTAGATAGGATACATAAGACGTAACCTTATTTAAATTAGACTTCCCAAGTACAATTAAAGAAAGTTTTGAGATTTTACTCGTCACACATTGTTGTTCTAACACCCTTCTTATTACAACATAGGTTAAAAGGATGATGCAGATTTCGAAGATGGTAGTAGGGACGGAAACTTGTGAGAGTTATTTATCTATCTACTTATGTTGTTTTTATATTTCTGATATACCCATTTAGACATGATGATGTATTTTGTGATATTATACTACAGATATTTGACATTATTATGTTCTACTATGTTTTATTTTTTGTCCCTTTAATTTTTAAATAAATGGGTACTGTTTCTGATATTATATTTATCATTTTGCCATAAGATTATGAATGTGTAGATAGATAGCTATGTGTGTTGTTCTTTGTATCAATTTTACCAACCTATAACTGGCTTTGGAATGAATCTATTATTCGATGGGCCTTTTCTGGATCAAAAATTAAGCCCGTTTCGGGGCGAGTCGTAACATTTGGTATCAGAGCTTAGGTTACCCGATCATAGAGTATGTATATGTATGTGTGTTGTACTTGTTATTTTTGAAAGTATTTTGCAAAAACCCAATGTGTCAATATAGACACACATATACACACACATATAGACACACATATAGACACACACACACACACAACAACAACAACAATAACAGAGCCATTATTTCCAAACAAGTTGGGGTCGGCTAGAGATGGAACCCGAAACTAAACGACAAAAGTAATTTAAAGGTTATAAAAATAACAATAACAATAGCAATAATAAAATTAAGTCAAATAGGTAAATTAGTAATAATAGTAATTAAGTAAAATAAAGATAGAAATACAAATGTATGTTAAAAAAATAAAAATCAAATACAATATAATAATAAAAAATATATGATGATAACTGTACAAATAGTAATAATGGTGCTTATAGTAACATTGATCAAAGATCAAACGCTATGACTTAGGCTCTTTTTGCCAAATCCTATAATCTAAAACTTATAAGACTCATAGGTCATGGTTCTGGTACGTGGATCGCTAACTTCCACATGCTCTTATCCGTTACCAGCTCTTCGGTTATATTCCAACCCTTCAAGTCCCTTTTAACAACTTCCTCCCATGTCAACTTTGGTCGACCTCTACCTCTTTTTGAGCAAATGACACCCAACGCGCACAGGTGCCTCGGGCGGCCTTCGTTGGAGATGCCCAAACCATCTTAAGCGATGTTGAATTTGTTTCTCCTCAATTGGTGCTACTTCAAGTTTTTCACGTATGTCATCATTTCTAATTCGGTCTCTTCTTTTACGACCGCAGCTCTATCGCAGCATACGCATCTCTGCTACGCTTATCTTCTGGACGTGTTGGTTTTTAGTAAGCCAACATTCTGCACCGTACAACATCGCATGCCTAATTGCCGTTCTACAGAACTTTCTTTTAAGCTTCTGTGGGACTTTCTTATCACAGAGAATGCCAAATGCTTGTCGCCACTTCACCCAACCCGCTCGAAAAATAACATCTTCATCAATCTCACCATTACACTGCAACATTGGTCCTAGATATCGAAAGGATTCATTTTTAGGAACTATTTGTCCGGCCAGAATAACATCTGATTCTCTGACTGACACCGCTGAACTCGCACTTCATATACTCTGTTTTAGTTCTACTAAGCCTTAATCCCTTAAAGTCTATCTCCACTGCTCGAGTTGTCTATCAACCCCAATCCTACTATCATCAATTAGCACAACATCATCAGCAAATAGCATACACCAAGGAATCTCCCCTTGTATACTCTTCGTAACCTCATCCAACACTAGGGAAAAATTGTAGGGGCTCAAAGGTGACCCTTGATTAATCCTTTGTTAATGGAAAAGTCATTGGTTACACAATCGCATGCTCTGACACGAGTCACAACATCATCGTACATATCCTTGATAAGGGTAATGTACTTTGTTAGGGCTCTTTTCTTTTTCAAAGCCCACCACATCTCCTATCGTGGTACTTTGTCATAAGCTTTCTCCAAATCGATAAAAACCATGTGTAAATCCTTCTTTTGCTCCTTAAACCTCTCCATAAGTTGTCTTATCAAGAAAATAGCCTCCGTGGTCGACCTTCCAGGTATGAAACCAAATTGGTTTTTTGAAACGCTTGTCATTCTTCTTAATCGATGTTCGATGACTCTCTCCCATAGCTTCATCGTATGACTCATAAGCTTAATTCATCTGTAGTTTGTGCAACTATGTATATCTCCTTTATTCGTAAACATTGGAACTACTATGCTTCTCCGCCACTCATCTGGTATCTTGTTTGATTTGAAAATACTATTGAACAACTTAGTTGCCAGGCTATCCCTGCATCTCCAAGACATCTCCACACCTCAATGGGGATGCCATCAGACCCCAATGTCTTACCTACTTTCATCTGTTTTAGCGCGTCCTTTACATCGGGTTATTGAATTCTCCAAACAAAATGCCTACTGTTGTCATCAAAAGTATCGTCTATCTCGATCAAGGTGCTATCACCTTCTTCATTAAATAGTTTGGCGAAGTAATCTCTCCGTCTATTTTTTTTGTCTCACCGTCCTTCACCAAAAGTATATTATTATCATCTTTGATGCATTTAACTTGATTGAAATCTCTTGCCTTCCTCTCACGGAGCTTAGCTATCCTGTAGACGTCTTTTTCACCCTCCTTCGTACTTAGCTTATGATACAGTTCTTCATATGCCCGACCTCTTGCTTCACTCACCGCTCTCTTTATGTTCTTCTTTACAACTTTGTACCTTTTCATGTTGTACTCACTCATGTGAATATGCAAGCACTTATAGCATTCCTTCTTCTCTTTGATAGCCTTTTGCACATCACTGTTCCACCACTACGACTTTAGGTTCGCGTTTATTTCGTTTCGTTACCCCAAACACCTTGGTAGCCACTTTCCGAATGCGCGTTGCCATCTCATCCCACATGTGATTTGCTTCTCCTTTCAAATTCCATGCCACTTCTCCCATCACCCTATCCTTAAACACCCGTGAAGCATCTCCTTTGAGCTTCCACTAATCTTGGCTCCTTTATTCCGTCGAACACATGTCCAAAGACGAAACTCGAATATCAGAAGCCGATGTTCTGAGACAACACATTCTCCAAGCATGACTACACAAGCTCGTTTGTCGTCTCTTCTAGGAAGAACAAAATCAATATGGCTAAAGTGTTGACCACTACTAAAAATAACTAAGTGTGATTGTCTCTTTTTAAAGAAGGTATTAGCTATCATGGGGTCATAAGCAATAGCGAAACTCAGTATTTTTTCTCCTTCTTAGTTCCTATCGCCATATGCAAAACCACCATACACAATTTGAAATGTTCTTTTATATCGTACAGAGTGACTGTTACAATAATATTATATGTTTTCTACTATACCAACCATTATACCACAATTTGAAATGTTCTTTTATAAGCTTAAAAGAGGGGAAAAAAATTAAAGCTAATTGCAATATTTTTCTATTCCCTTATTCCTCTCGCTTTTAGGGTTTAAACCAGTATTTTAAGTATATTGAACTAAACATATACGATTACTACAGCAATTGCCTGTAAATTAGGATTAATAAATTATCATTTAGCATTATATAATGTGTTGAAATTTATCTGTATGTTATATCCTTACCTGCGTATTGCTGTAGGAGATGATAATTTATTAGGTAAAACTATTTTGGTAAATGCCATTAACCACTAATGTTTATTTAATAAAAAGAGAGGAAAATCATACATTCAAGCTATTCATCTAAATCGCGATGATTGTTCAGTACAATCTTTATGTAGGTAAACATAATCATTTTAAAAACCAAAACTAAGGGTACATTCTAAAAGCTTTCGATTAAAGCTTTTAGCTGTGCATGATGTTATAAAATCCAACAGAGAGGTTTTTTTAAGGATTTTGTAATAACCCGCATATTTTACGATTGTATATTTAAATATTTTATTTAAATATAGGATCATTAGTCGGATTAAAGCCTAAAATGCTACTTTTTGCAAACAGTCAAGTTAGAACTTGAGACCACTTCCATTGAGTTCAAAATGCCATTTGCGACCTTTTTAAGTATAAACATCGATATATTTGAAGTTAGCTTGAATTTTGACATTTTCACTTAGGGCTTTGGGTTTGGGTTTCAGCCCAATAACCTAACATAAGACTCTAGCTCCACCCCCTTCTCCTCTTCATTCATTCTCATTTCCTAACACTTCAATCTTTTGTAAAACTGGGGGAAGAGAAAAGAAAATGGAAATTCCTAAGCCCTAGCTTTGATTAGGAAACTCAAATTCAAGTCCAAAATCCAAGAGAAGCTTAGGTAAGCATCCTCTCCATCTTCTCCATCTCTATCCCTCTTTCATTTTCAGAAATTCGTAAACTCTAACTTAGGAAATATTTTCTTATGAGCTTAGATTGAAGCTTCTTGAGTTGAGATTGAAGAGTGGTTGATCTTGCCTTGTTTTAAAAGCTTCTTCTTCATTGTTTTTGAGTAAAAGGTGAGTTTTTGAACTCACATCTATGTCTATAACCTTCGTTGTTGTTAGGTATGAATTCCTAACATCTATTCTTTTTTCCTTTTGCTTTGGACTGAATTGGTTTTATGAATATTCCAATTTTTGGTGTTTTGAAGTTAAAATATTTAACAATCCAAGCTTTGATGTTTGAACATGTTTTTGATGGTGTATCGAAGAGCCTATAGGGCTGGGTTGCCGATTGGCATAAATCCCTAGCGCCCATTGCTCGTCCGATCGTAATTTGTTGGATTTTGCCCCACTTGAGAGCTAGCGTGAAAATGTTGGAAATACCAGTTCAGTCGACTGAACCAGGAAGTCAGTCGACTGAATCGAAACCAGAAAATTTATTGGGCCAGTATCATTCGACTGACCACTCTGGGTCAGTCGATTGAGCCTGGAAACCGAAAGTTTCCAGGCATGATTCAATCGACTGACCACCCTAGTTCAGTCGACTGAACTTGGAAATAGAAAGATTCCAGGAATTGTGTCAGTAGACTGACCACCCTGGTCCAGTCGACTAAATCTACCGTCTTAGCCAAATTGCCTATTTTGTTTGGTTTTCAGTTTTAGTCGATTCGTGTTGATCCAATTTGTTGTTATCACCTTTGTAGACTTTGATAACTTCTTTTTAGGGATTTTTGGAAATATCCATTTCGATGGATTTGGTATCGGTTTCTTTGGATTTGATTCATGTCTTCGAATGTGAATTTTTGGTGAATAATTGTTTTTTTACTATCATTTTTGGTGATTTGTCACTTCAAAATACAAAGGTTTCTATACTAGTAGTAAATATTCAAACTCTTTCACAATGACGATTTCAACTCTACTTTTAATACAAAGCTCGTTTATAAAACCGTTTTCCAACCTATTAGTATATACGAACCTTTACCTCATTCGTATGAGAAATCTAATTAAACAGCTTAGCAAAACAAGTGGTATGAAACGCTTGCGTTTACTTTGTCCGTTAATTCTTGGACTTGTTCGATTGAACTCTTGTGACAACTTTCGAGTGGAATTCTACAATCTGTTCGTAAATATTTCAGTTAAGCCAGTGGTTATGGGACATGAAACTAAACTCATATATTTTACTAGCTTAGTGTAATTTACACTTATTTTCGAGTGGAAGTCTACAGTTTGTTCGTAAATAATTAAGTTAAGTCAGTGGTTATGGGACATGAAGCCTAACTCATTTATTTACTAGCTTAGTGTAATTTACACTTGTGGATCTATGAAGATCCTTTGGTGGAGTTTCGGCTCAATTTTGTGGGGTAGCGACCCATGGTCTTCGGACCATTTTATGGAGCTTCGGCACTAAGGTCTTCGGACCGTTTTGTGGATCTTCGGCTCAAAGGTCATCGAGTCATTTTGTGGAGCTTCGGTTCAAAGGTCTTCGGGCCGTTTTGTGGAGCTTCGGCTCAAATTTGATGGTTAGCGACCATGGAATAGCGTCCTGTTTGTGATGCATGTATTGTTGAGTTTTTATGCTCCCGTTTTGTGATAGGCCTCCCCCTTTTTGTGATTTCCGGATTTCTAATTAATGATTTTCTAGAATTTTTGTTTCACCAACTTTTGTGAATTGTCATTGATATGTTCGTCGATATTTGCTGTTTAATGAATAAAATAAAGAATATGACATTTTTTTAGTGCTTTGACATTTCTTGAGGTACTGTATGATTTTTGTTGTTGTTAAATGTATACTTGCCACAATATGGCATTATTGTTATAATACGTTTTTTCCATATCTCTTATGTTATCCTATTTTATCTGATATTTATAGCTAGACTGATTCGTTTATTATTTCCTTATTAAATAATACTCGGGTCGGACCGAGATGTTTCAGGTGCTTCTTCTTGACTCCTTATCCGGGATCATCATTTGACTTTTGTTTAACTACTTAGCTTAGTAGTATTTTTGTTGTTATACATTCGAGATAGAGACTCCTTGATGTATACATATTCTTTTATCTAGCTCTTGTACCAATTCTTTTGTGATATTGTGGATCTTGTTTGACCACTACTCTGACGTACACTTCTATGTGTTATATTCATATCTATTTCCGCCTTTGTGATATGGATACCTATGACTGATTTGTGTTATGCTTATTTCTATATATTTTTTTCAAAGATCATATAGCCATTATGTAGCAGCTTTGAGTTTGTATCGGTACGTCGGATTTCGTTATACTATCGACATATCAGTGCTCACACAAAGAAATTACATAGATGGTCGCTCCTCAACAGCCTTATTCTTCGTGCTAGTTGACTGCATTACCTCGTAGTGTCCTTGGCTAACGTGAGTATAGAGGTGGGGCGTCACAGCTTGGTATCAGAGCCAAACTGCGGAATAATGTAGAATAATCTAGCAAGGATTATTGTCCTAAGTCCTTCTTCGGAGTCGTGCCTTAGGATTCTATCCGAGTCTTAGGACCCATTCTATCCTATTTTCTTTATGATGCCTTGCTTTATCCATCATGTTTGTTTGATATTCATTCTGAGAATAACCTTTTTCTTCTTTCTTTCTTTCTTAAAGAAGAGAAATGGTTAGACATGCCGTTCCAACGCCGATCAATCTAGTGCTGCTCCCTAGGATGGAGTATTCATGTCTGCCTAACGGCTTTAAGATCTTGTAAAGAATGTTCAAGTTGTCAGACCCATTCCAGAGCCTACTGATGCTAGATCCGGGTTTGCATGCTTGTGCAGAGACTATACCGATTTGGATGGAAGGCCATTCAAGGGATCCGAAAGTGTTATAGAAATCCAGGCTTGGCTTAGATCATATGACCACATCTTTTCTTGCATGAATCATATTGATCTCCATCGAGTCCAAGTGGCTTCTAGCATGCTCCAAGAAAGAGCATTAGATTGGTATAAGCTTTTGATTTCGGAGATTATTGAAGCGCATCTTACTTGGGAGCAATTCCGGGAACGGTTTGAGTTGAAATTTGTGCCGAAGGCTGAAAAAGTAACTTTAGCTCGGCGCTTTATTGACCTTGTCAAGGTGAATCTTCTGTGACGGATTACGTCGCATCTTTTGAATCTCTCTCTAAATATGGGGCTGAGTATATTAATACCCCATTGAAGAAAAATCAGAGGTTCGTCTATGGGTTGAATAAGGACCTCAAAAAGCCTATACTTCTGAAACTAGAAGTTTATTTCGATCAGCTTGTAGATACTGCTCTTCGACTTGAAGAGACCAATAAAGAAAGCAATGTTGAGATTGTGGGAGTCAATAAGAAGAGGCATCCTGTGACAACCCGGAATTTTGAGCAATATTAATTTAATAATATTTGATAATAATTAAATTGATTTGATCATTTTATATTATAAATTGACAAGTTAAAATTCTTCTAAAAGGTTAATAGTAATAATTTGTTAAAATCTATCAATATTTTCTTAACAATATATTCAAATTGTAATATATATGAATGTATATATTGTGATTTGAGATTTTTTTTAAAATATAATATAGTAATTATCAAATCTAATGATAAAATGATTTTCCATTTGAAATATATATATTTGTATATATTAGAAATAGGAAGAAAATATTGATTTGAATTTAATAAGTATTTTCAAACTTTAACATATATATAATTTGAAATTTGAAATTTTAATTTGACTTAATACTTTTGAAATGATATTTAAGATTTAAATTTTAATAACAAAGTTAATTCCTTATTTATTATAAACATATATTTTAAGCTTTCCTTTTAAATAAGATTTGAAAATGAAAGTTCATTTGTTTTAATATTCTTTCATTTTAATTTTAACATAAGATAAATTGTTTTAAATTTTTTATATAAAGAATCAAAATAGAAATCTCAAGCATATAAACATTTAATTGAATCAAAAATATAAGTTATTTGAATTCACATGAATATTTACTAAAAAGTAAGTACACATTTTCATATTACATAATTACATATACATAGTTTAAATAAATTATAATAAGAAAATAACATTTATAAACCATTAATAAAACATTAAAGTAGTATTTGTAAAACATTTAAAATATTAATTAAACATTAAAACAACACTTGTAAACATTATAATACATGTTAAAAACACTTATAAGAATATAAGCTTAGGTGTAAGCTAATTAAAACATAAGAGGGGACAAATGTCATACTCTTGATATTTTAATTTAAAATCTAAAATTGTAAAATAAGAAGAATACTCTTAAACTTTCAGCTGAATGTTATCTTCATTTTCAACAAAAATGTAGTACAAATCAAAGATGAAAGAAAGACATAAAAACAGTAAAATCTGGAAATTCAAATCAATGCAAGATTTCAAATACAATCAGAGGCAAGAAAGCAACAAGATGTAAAAACTTGAACAAGCAATTCAAATGCTCAACAACAACAGGATTGATCAACATGCAAAACAAAAATACAGCAGATTTTATTTCATCATGCAAGTGAAATTCAAGAACCCGGAAAATAACAGTTTCCATCCTATGCAATAAAAAGGTGAGTAAATGGGATTTTAAAAACAGTTTAAAACCTGATTTTTTTCATGTTCTTATGATGAATATCATGATGTTGATGAAAACTTGAATTGAAAATTGATGCATGTATGGATATGATGTTTGAATGCCTGTTGAGTGTTAATGTAGCTCCTGTGTGAAGATAATAGGATTCATTTTCTTAATGAAATCAATAACTTCATGTTGAATTCGAATTTGCTTAAAATTTGTAAACAAAGATTGTTTGTAATCATAAAAGAAATCTTTCATCTAAAAATAATTTTAGGAATTTAAGATAAAACATTTGTCTAGGAATTTAAAATTTACAGTAAAAAAATAATTTGGGTCAAAATTTTATGTTTTCAATTTTTAATTTTGATTTCATAATTTGCAAATAGTAAACAATGATTTTTGAAGCTTGTATCTTGATTTTTAGATTTTTAATGGAAGAGAATTTGCGAATTTTATGTTTTGTACATTTTGGTCGATTGGAGGCGAATGGCGGCGATCTGTGCGTCGTGGTTATGCAGAGAGGTTGAGGGGATGTAAGGGACCATCAGAAAAATAGTTTGGGAATTTATTAATGAGGGGGATGGCCGGAATTCGATCGTGTAGGGTTTTGCATTTTGTTTAAATCGACGTCGTTCATCTTGATTTCGCGGCGTCAAAACACAACCGGAGGCGATCGCGCGTGGTGTTGTGGGTTCTAGGCGCAGTGGGGAAACTACGGCTAAGGTGGTGGTGTTATCTCGAGGTTTGTGTCGCCATGGAGAGTGGATTTACTGGTGAAGGGGGTTTTCGAACTGTTGGGTTCGATGGTCAAAATTGGGTACTCGATCGAATCGAGGGTTCTGGGTCTCGAGAGTTGTTGACGAGGTCAAGTGCGACTGATTGGAGGCCGGCGTGGAGTTCGCCGTCGACCGACGGTGATGTGCACGTTGACGTGCACAGTTTCGTGCTTCTGCCATGGGTTTTGGAGAGATGAGGGGAGCTCGAAGTATGCATCGGGAGTATGTTGATCTGGCTCGAAGCAGGTTTTGGTTTGGGGATACTCGGGGCCGACGCGAGTAATTGCAGTGGTTTGCTCGAGTTTCTTTAACAGGTTTATGTTATGGGTTCAAACAGTTTTAAAGTTCTAAAAATTTTAACAGCAGTGTTTTTTAAGGTTTTGAAACAAAATGAACTTGATTTTGTAAATGATTAAAGTTTAAAAACAAAAGTTAAACAAGTATTTATTTATAAAACTAAATTTATCTCAAAATTAAATTTTAAACATGTTTTAAATTATGAAAGTTTTAAAATAAAATAAGTGGATTTTTGAAATAAAGTTTGTATTAATTTTTGAAATAAAGTTTAGTAATCAATTATAAATTAAGTAATTAAAGGTTTTGATTAATTAAAGATAAATAAATTGGTGAAAATAATTAAGATAATTCAATTCTTATTAATAGTTAAAGTGTTATTGGTTAATAGAACAACCTAATTAAGGTAATGATTTACTTAATTAAGAATCTTTTTAATATAGTAAATTAAAGAATCATTTAATTAATTTAAATGATTAATTAAATAATTAATTTGTGATTAATTGATGATAATCACTTTGGAGTTAATTAAGTATAATTACTGGGTGAAGTAATTAAGTGATTAATTACTGGAAGTGATTAAGTAAAAGATAATTACTTTGTGGAAGTAATTAAGTTAATGTAATTAAGGGCGAATCACTTGTGTTATTAATTAAAGAATTAATTAATATAATTAATTAAAGGTTTAAATTTAGTTATTAATTGAAGACTGATTAATTAATGAAAGAAGTAAGAATAATTAATTAAGTGATTAATTACTTGATAAAGTGATTAATTAAATAAGAAATTTAATTAATGAAGTAATCATTAATTAATGGAAATAAGTAATGAATAAATTGTTAATTAATAATAAAAGGATAATTAATTTATAATTAAGTTTTGATTACTAAATGTAATTAAAAGCAATTAATCAAATATGATTAATTAACAAGTAATTAATCAAGTATGATTAATTAAAAGTGGTTAATCAAGAGTGTTTAATTAAAAGTAATTAATCAGGTATGATTAATTTAATAAGTGATTAATCAGGTGTGATTAATGGATAAGTAAGGAATAATTATTAGAATAATTAAAAGAATATTTAACCAAGTGTGATTAATTTAAAAAGGGTAATTAAGAGATAATTACTTGGTATAATTAAGAAGTAATTAATCAAGATGATTATTAATATTGTAATTAAGAAATATCTACTTAAAGTAATTGAGAGATAATTAATCAAGGAAGAATAATTGAAATGGATAATTAAGTGATGGTTACTTAATTAAATTGTAATTAATTATTACTAAGTAAGTTGGATTGATGATAATCCAAGCGATTAAGCATGGAATTAGTTTAACTAAGGATTAATTAAATTAATTAAGTTTGGATGATTAATGATTGGTTGATAAATATCATTGGATGAGCTAATGATATTGGATGATATCGTATGTCATTGGTTGATATGTGATGATATGAATGTGATATATCTGAGATGTGATATGTATGTTGCTTTGTGATATGTGTGGATGAATGTGATGATTGTGAATTATCTATCTATGTAATGTGAATCATCCATTTATGTTAAGTGATATTCTGAATATCTACTATTTAAACCCTTAAGTACAACTTGGACATTAAAATGGCGTTTGGATTCGGTGAGACCGGGATCGGGTTTTCATATTTTGATATCCGAAAACCATATCGATCCAAATTAAACATTAGGTCGTGAATCCAAGTGGAGTGCAAGTGAAGACTCGAGGTGTAAGAACTATTCGTCAGTATAACTCTGGGGGTGATTCCGTGATGAGTTTGATAGAGATAGTACTTACAGGTTCGAGATGGTGATTCAGAGTGCAAGGGCTATGGTCATTGACTCTGAGGGAGATTCCAAAATGAGTGCAACGAGATAGTGCCTTTGGTTCCGTTCGAACCCGGAACGGACTTGTACGGATTGAATGCTTTCAGAACATCGTCAGGTGGACGATGAGCATTCTAAGATAAATGTGTCCTATAAAGGTAATTGCGGCCTCAAGCCTCATCAACCGGGAGTGGCTAAAACAAGGGAGGTGCAGCAAGGTTAAGTGGGCCATGCCCAAGTAGGATGAGATTTACCCCTGTCTAGATGTCCCTTTTATTTCGGCTTTGTGGGCGGTTGGATCTGTAGCCAACTACGGGGTGGTCTTGTTCGGAACTGTTCAGTGAGGAATGGTTCCGGCCTTGTGTTGCAGGGGAGCGGGCATACTCCTCGGTATGGTGATCTAGGCCACGTACTGTAACGGGCGGTACCCCAGTAGCCATGCCATTGATGGAAATCCATTCTTCCTACGAGACCCTACAGTTTTGTTTGTATTACCCACTTTTGTGGCTAGTAGCTGGAATTTAATAGATGTAACAATTTCGGCTATTTCTTATTTACTTGAAAACTCTAGACACTATTATAATATCACTGGATTTCCTATCAAATGTTTTGGTTAGCGTAAGTTAAAAACTTTTCCATGTTTATGTGTGGGAAGTCTTACGTGATACCTTTTCTTTTCAAAGGATTTTCTAAAGTTAAGCAATCTTAAATCGTTTACTCACACCAGACCCCTGTCTGACCCGAGTGTTTATTTTCTGTTTTATTAAACTCTTTGGTACTCATATTATGTATGAGTAGTCAAGTGATTCAGGTTATCCTTGACGAATTCTGGAGGAGCTTTGGAGCAGGAGGCTTCATCGTGTAGATATATAGATAGAGTTTCCACTGTGTGTTATTCTGTACTGTTGTTCTTGTATTTTATATTAGACAAAAATGTTATAACTGTCTAAATTGAGATGTATATTTATGTACTCTGATGTATATGATACTATGTATATGTTATATATTATATTTCATTCGTTCCGCAGTGAGATTCTGATGTGTTGTTGTTCTTTATTTTCTTTCTTTTCTTCTTCTATCTCTTTTTTTCTTAAATAGTGATGCGTCTTTCTGGTGATAGAAAGTCGAGTCGCTACACATTCTTTTATTAAGTTTGAAAGTCCTAATCCTAACAAGAGATTAAAGCAAGTGACTTTAGTAGCAAAGACTCCAATCTCTAATCGTGGAGAATGCTATAATTGTGGCTCTTAGGACCACTATATAAATAAGTGTCCAAGGCCTATTTCTTGCCACTATTGCAAAGATTCGGATCATTATATATCTTCTTGTCCAAAACTTCAAAGCAAGAGAGAGGGAGAGCTGAATGTTGTGCAAGCCCCTAGTAACACTTCCCTTGGTCAAGGTATTTCTCATTCAGTCCTTAACGACATTTATTTTGTGATTATCCTATTTGAGTTCTTGTTGATATGGGTTCATCTCATTATTTTTATATCAAAAGAACTTGTTGATTCTTTTTCTTTAAATATTTTAGGCTTGATGACTTCATTGAGAATTGCGAATCCGGATAGTGGATCCGTAACGTTTCGTTTGCTTTGAAAAGATGTCGAAATTATTTTATGTGGTTATTTTTTTCGATCCAATTTGAATGTTATGCGTTACTTAGGCATCGGAATTGATTTTTGTGAAAGGATTGGCTTTATCATTATGAAGCCATATCATGTGTCCCATATGGACTATCCATCTTCGACATTCTCAATCTGTTAAGCAGATTTCTACTTTTCTTGATGATTTCGATTCCAATTTGGTGGCATCATTTTATTCTCTTGACCCACTTGTTTGGAAATATTATATTCTCTTCATTCAAGAAGTTTGTGAATTTTCTGGTATTTTTGAGTTTGTCTTAGGATTATCGCCTAAGAGAATGTATTGAGTGGTGCTAAGTTCTTTTCAGTTCGACTTTGCCACCAGTTTTCATTAGGTATGAGTTGCGGACGATAGTGTTCCCCTTACCGCTTTCCGCACTCGATATGATTCTTACGAATGACTCGTGATGTCATTCGATCTCTCCAGTTTATTTCATCCATCTAATGAATCGAGTGTTCGGCGAATATCTCGATGTGTCCGTCTTTGAATTTATTGATTATGGATGAAAACAGCAATTTAAAAATTTGAAAATCTTTTTCATAAGATATTTATAAGTATAATTGGATTTTGGTTTTTTTTAAACGAGTAAAGAATATTCGAAAAAATTTTGAGAGATATTTTTATCATATAAAAGAAGATTTTGTGTTATTTTACCCATTGAGTGCTTGAAGAATTCTGGTCGATGCGCTTGATCAACGTTATCGATAGGAATTTCCTAAGCGCTATGATGAGACAATCAGACACAGTAAATTGACTTGTAATAAGTAATTTTTTCTAGAAAGATGATTACATAAAGTTAATTGTAATTTTGAGAGTCTTACCTTTTCGGTAAAGAGGATAAAAGAACTCTTTTTCGATACTCCTATTCTTGTGGTTCCTAAAGGGAACCAAGAATTTATTGTTTATGCCGGTGCTAATCATATTGGTTCAGGTGTCGTTCTCTTGTAAAAGAGAACGTTCTATCATTTATGCTTCTATATGTTTAAAAGCCTATCGACAATAGGTATGCCACACATGATCTAGTGCTCGCGGCTATTGTTTTCACTTTTAGAAGTCTGACATCATTATTTTCGGGAGAGAAATTGTTCTCTACACCGATCATAAATATTTGAAGTACTCATTTTCTCAAAAAGGAACTTAACTTGCATCAACAACGTTGGCTCGACTTATTTTCACCTTTTGATCTTGATATTCTTTATACTTTGGAAAGGGAAATCGTGTTGCCAATACCCTTAGTCGTAGACACAAATGGTTTCTTTGACGATGTCCGAATGGAATGATCTTTTTGACAGGTTCATTTGATGTACCGTTATTGTACTACATCGTTGTTCCAAATTATTTGAGTTTCGGGTTCCTCGGGCCTACCGTTATTGAACTACGTCGTTGTACCGGCTTGATTTTCTGCTATTCAAGAGGTTTTCCACGTCTCTCAACTATGGAAATTCTTTAGGGATTTTGATTTTTTATACTTGAGGCTGGTATTATTGAAGGAATTGAAGTTTCACCTAATTTGACTTTTGAGCGAACACATCCGGACTTATTCTCTCGTGCTCTTTAGGGTGAACTTCTTAAATCAAATTTTCTTCTGTGTTGATATGCTTATATGGTCGTTACTTTTTATTTTTTTCTTTTGTATTGTAAGGACGCAATTTCTTTAAGGAGGGGAGTCTGTAACAACCCGAATATTTTACGATTATATATTCAAATATTTTATTTAAATATAGCATCGTTAGTTGGATTAAAACTCAAAATGCTACTTTTTGCAAACAATCGAATTAGAACTCAAGACCACTTCCATTGAGTTCAAAATGCTATTTGCGACCTTTTTAAGTATAAACATCTATATGTTTGGAGTTAGCTTGAATTTTGACATTTTCACTTAGGGCTTTGGGTTTGGGTTTCAGCCCAATAACCTAACATAAGACCCTAGCTCCACTCCCTTCTCCTCTTCATTCATTCTCATTTCCTAACACTTCAATCTTTTGTAAAAATGGGGGAAGAGAAAAGGAAATACAAATTCCTAAGCCCTAGCTTTGATTAGGAAACTCAAATTCAAGTCCAAAATCCAAGAGAAGCTTAGGTATGCATCCTCTCCATCTTCTCCATCTCAATCCCTCTTCCATTTTCAGAAATTCCTAAACCCTGGCTTAGGAAATATTTCCTTATGAGCTTATATTGAAGCTTCTTGAGTTGAGATTGAAGAGTGGTTGATCTTGCCTTGTTTTAAAAGTTTCTCCTTCATTGTTTTTGAGTAAAAGATGAGTTTTTAAACTCATATCTATGTCTATAACCTTCACCGTTGTTAGGTATGAATTCCTAACATCTATTCTTGTTCATTTTTGCTTTGGATTGAATTGGTTTTATGAATATTCCATTTTTTGATGTTTTGAAGTCAAAATCTTTAAAAATCTTATCTTTGATGTTTGAACATGTTTTTGGTGGTGTATCGAAGAGCCTATAGGGCTAGGTTGCCGTTTGGCATAAGCCCCTAGTGCTCATCGCTCGTCTGATCGCAATTTGTTGGATTTTTCCCCACTTGGAAGCTAGGCTGAAAATACTGGAAATTCCAGTTCAGTCAACTGAACCAGGAAGTCAGTCGACTGAATCGAACCCGGGAAATTTCCTAGGCCAGTATCAGTCGACCGACCACTCTAGATCAGTCGACAGAACCTGAAAACTGAAAGTTTCCAAGCATGATTCAGTCGACTGACCACCCTGGTTTAGTCGACTGAACCTGAAAACAGAAAGTCTCCAGGAATTGTGTCAGTCGACTGACCACCTGGTCCAGTCGACTGTCTGTTGTCTCAGTTAAATTGCCTATTTTGCTTTGATTTCCAATTTTACTCGATTCGTGTTGATTCAATTTGTTGTTATCACCTCTGTTGACTTTGATAACTTCTTTTTGGGATTTTTGGGAATATCCATTTTGTATCGATTTCTTTGGACTTGATTCACATCTTTGAATGTGAATTTTTGGTGAATAATTGTTTTTACCATCATTTTTGGTGATCTGTCACTTCGAAACACAAAGGTTTCTATACTAGCAGTAAATATTCAAACTCTTTCACAATGACGATGTCAACTCTACTTTTAATACAAAGCTCGTTTATAAAACCATTTTCCAACCTATTAGTATATACAAACTTTTACCTCATTCATATGAGAAATCTAATTAAGCGGCTTAGCAAAACAAGTGGTATGAAACGCTTGCGTTTACTTTGTTGGTTAATTCTTGGACTTGTTCGATTGAACTCTTGTGACAACTTTCGAGTGGAAATCTACAATCCGTTCGTAAATATTTAAGTTAAGCCAGTGGTTATGGGAAATGAAGCTAAACTCATATATTTACTAGCATAGTATAATTTACACTTATTTTCGAGTGGAAGTCTACAATTTGTTCGTAAATAATTAAGTTAAGCCAGTGGTTATGGGACATGAAGCTTAACTCATTTATTTACTAGCTTAGTGCAATTTACACTTGTGGATCTATGAAGATCCCTTGGTGGAGTTTTGGCTCAATTTTGTGGGGTAGGGACCCATGGTCTTCTGACCGTTTTATGGAGCTTCGGCTCAAAGATCTTCAGACCGTTTTGTGGAGCTTCGGCTCAAAGGTCTTCGGGCCGTTTTGTGGAGCTTCGGCTCAAATTTGATGGTTAGCGACCATGGAATAGTGTTCTGTTTATGATGCATGTGTTGGTCAGTTTTTATTCTCCCGTTTTGTGATAGGCCTCCCCCTTTTTGTGATTTTCGAATTTCTAATTAATGATTTTCTAGAATTTGTGTTTCACCAACTTTTGTGAATTGGCATTGATATGTTCGTCAATATTTATGGTTTGGTGAATAAAATAAAGAATATGACATTCTTTTTAGTGCTTTGAGATTTCTTGAGGTATTGTATGATTTTTGTTGTTGTTAAATGTATACTTGCCACAGTATGGCATTATTGTTATCATACTTTTTTTCATATATCTTATCTTATCCCATTTTATCTTATATTTATAGCTAGACCGATTAGTGTATTATTTCCTTATTTAATAATACTCGGGTCAGACCGAGATGTTTCAGGTGCTTCTGCTTGACTCCTTATCTGGGATCATCATCTGACTTTTGTTTAACTACTTAGCTTAGTAGTATTTTTGTTGTTATACATTCGAGATAGAGACTCCTTGATGTATACATATTCTTTTGTCTAGCTCTTGTACCTATTCTTTTGTGATATTGTGAATCTTATTTGATCACTACTCTGATGTACACACTTTTATGTGTTATATTCATATTTATTTCCACCTTTGTGATATGGATATCTGTGATTGATTTGTGTTATGCTTATTTCTGTATTTTTTTCCGAAGAACATATAGCCACTGTGTAGTAGCTTTGAGTTTGTATCGGTATGTCGAATTTCGTTATACTATCTGACATATCGGTGCTTGCACAAAGCAATTACATGGATGGTCGCTCCTCAACAGCCTTATTCTTCATGCTAGTTGACGGAATTACCTCGTAATGTCCTTAGCTAGCATTAGTATAGAGGTGGGGCGTCACAGATTTGTAGCAAGATTATTTTATCAAGGTTTTTGGTAATAAGATCAAATATTTAAGGTTGAATCTTTAAAGGGAGCTCTCCAATGTTCAGATTGAATCTTCCGTGTGCGATTTAAAAATTAAATTGAAAATTGGGGCCATCCTTTAGTGGAATTTCAGTCTAAGATGATTATTTAATGAGCATCAAAGCATAGTCATCTAAATTGATGTTCAACTTCAGTCTATTTTAGAAAATATAATTTAAAACTGATCCCAGATGTTGGTGTATGGGCATTTGATTTTTGAGTTTTTTTACACTAGCTTTAGTATTGAATGTTCAACATTTTGTATATTGTGCATTGATATTAGTATAATATGATATGATGTTTTGTTCATGTGTATGTTAATTTTCAAAATGGCTTCTTGTTAAAATAAACTCTAAGACATTACTTAAATCATTTCTTGCACCATACGAATCTAACTATGTTATTAGATTGTTGATATATATATTTTTGTAGTGAATTGTAACGTTATAAATGTGATTTTATAATCTTATTAAACTTCTTTTAATTAATAGCGAAGGATAAGAAAATTGTTTTTAAAGTTTGTTTATGAAAATAAACATTTTAAACAAATGTTGATGGTATGATCAAAAATTATTTTATCGATAAATAATTTTTTGTTCAATATAAATTGTTTAAACATTTTTATGCGTGTATAAATAATTTGAAAAATATTTAATAAAAATAATTTGCACTAGATCACTTTCGATGAGTCTTCCTTGGCTGGCTAAAAAGATGAGGGGAAGGGGTAAGCTACACGTTCATAATTTTAGCAATGTTAAACCATTGAATTTTATCAATTACTAACTTTGGAAGATTTAGAAACTTCGTTGCTTAATATGATGGTAATTATTATATCAGTTGCCTGTAAATTAGGAGTCAGAAATTATCATTTAGGATTACATTACGTGTTGAAATTTATTTGTATAGTATATCCTTACATTCTTATGTCTATGGGTGATGGTAATTTACTGGGTTAAACTATTTTTGTAACCACCATTAACCACTAATGTTCATTTAAGAATATGAGAAAAGAAAAGCATACTTCCAAGCTATTTATCTAAATCATGATGATGTTAAGTAAAACCTTCATGTAGGCAAATGAAACTATGTTAAAAACCAAAACTAAGACTATCTTCTAAAGGCTTTGGATTAAAGCTTTTAACTGTGCATTATTTAATAAAATCTAGCAGCGGAGTTTCTTTTTAAGGATGTGTAATAAGATTATTTTAATGATGGATTCGGGTTGAATCTTTAGCGTGCAATTTAGAAAATTGATTGAAAATGGGTGCTTCTTCTAGCGGGAGTTCAGTCTTATGTGTTCATTTGTTGAACGTCAAAGGTTTTATTTATCGAACGTTTTAGCTTGGTCATTTAATAACATAACATTTAACTTCTATTTATTTTAGCAAATATAAATTAAACCTGATGCTAGATGTCGACATAAGATTTTAATGGGCGTTTGGATGTTTGGTTTATTTCCCTTAACGTTGAATGTTCTGTTTTGAATATTCAGCATTGATATTTGAAATGATGTTTTGTTAATGCGTATATTAATTTTCAAAATGACTCGGTGTTAAAATAAACTCCCGAGTCATCACACAAATTATTTTTGCACCTGACGAATGTAACTATGCTATTAGACCGTTGATATACATTCTCGTAGCAAATTGTAACTTCGAACATTTAGTCTTTGAATATCAAAACTTCTAGAATATGATTAACCGTTATAAATCTTATTTACAACTTTATTAAAATTCTTTTAATTAATGGCTAAGGATAAGGGTAAGAAACTTGTTTTTAAAATTTGTTTATAAAATTAAATATATTAAAGAAATATTCATAATGCGATTAAAAATTGTTTTATCGACAAACCGCTTTTTATTTAATATAAGTTATTTAGATACAGGTGTAAATAACTTGAAAAATAATTAATAGCTAATAAAAATAATTTTCATTAGATCATCTTGGTGAGTCTTAAGATGCACGTTTATAACTTTAGAAAAATTAAAAAGATACTTTTCTTTTCCATTCTCTTTATAAATTTTCTAAAACCAGGACAATCCAAATCAATTTAAAATTAGGACACTCTTTATAAGCCTACAACACGATAACACTAACAACATAAAGCTTGATGGTTTGAAGTATCCAGTCAAAACCAAGTAAGGCCGTAAGCTTAGGCTTAGATCGAAAGCAAAAGAAGGTTGGGGTAGGATGTTTTGGTGTTTGCAAGGTTGTGGTAGGAAGTTGAAGCTTGTATTTGGTTGTTTATCGGTTGAAGAATGAGCTAACTCGCTCTTTGAATGAGTATGAAGTGCCAGTATTGTTGTTTGATTTATATTAATATTGCTTGAAATTATATTGTATTGATTGATTTTGATTCTTGTCTTTGGAAAGCAACAAACATAGTAAATGATGTAGAAGGATTTGTATGATTTTTATAATTTGTTGTATAGCCTTGATTTTTGTTGGATTTGGATTAAATCGAACTTGAGTTTGAAAATCCTTGTAGAAGCACTTAAAAAATTCCTTGTGTTCGGCATTTTGTATAAAATTTTGTACAGAGATCCTTAAGTGTTCCTCGCTGTGCTTGTGAAGTAATATATATATATATATATATATATCTTAGTTACCGTAATAAGATTGGATGCTAAAAAGATTGTTAGCATATTGAAAGCAAAACTTTTTGTATGAAACTTCTCCCGTTCACAAGTCATTCATATCATTTTGATGTATCATTTTTAAAACACCGTAGTATCTTCGAACCTATTTTGCAACATAGTAGTTTCTATTTGAGACTTTAAAATGTTTTGATATGACTTTAAATTTATATATTTTTAATTTTATTATTAGTCTTTTCTAACTTATATTAGGTTATTTTAAAAGTGATTTGGAATTTGTATGTATTTTATTATTTGATTATGAATTATTAAAGTAAAAATTTTATTTTTAAATACAAAAAACATACATTTTCAAGTTTTTAAATATATTATAAATTAGACATTTTTAATTAATATTTTAAATAAATGTTTTAAACTATATTATAAGTATTTTAAGCTATATGTTACGTATATATAGGTTTTAGAAAATTATTTAATTATTTTATTAAAGTTTATTGTTAATTATGCAAAAATTTAATTCCATAGGCAATCGGTTTTAGAGCTCGATAGTTGACTATCAAACTTGATCAAATATAACTTCGAAAGTATCTAAAAGCTTCATGATTACATATGATTTGAGAGCGCCGAGAAGGAGCAGTGGTGTAATATCCCGTTAAAATTAATAAAAATATTAATTAAATATGATAGCACTAAAAATTATTTTTCCGTAAATGTTAATTAATGATTAAGTAACAAAATAAATAATTCAACCAAATAAATGTCTTTTTCGAAATACAGCGATCGATCGATCGCTGCGTAGGGCCGGTCGATCGCTTGTGTAGGAGCGGTCGTTCGGTTATCGTTAGTGAGGCTAGAGTTTTCACTACCAAGGATGGTTCAGATTATATTATTATAAACAGACTTAAATCAAACAGTTATGTACCTTTCTAGCCACCATAAATAAGAATTCAGCCACACTTTTATTCATAAATTATCCTAGAAACTAAACAAAGCTTTACCGGCCTCTTTTTCCAAATTCAGATAAATTTCTCTAAAGTTTAATTTAAAAAAAATTAGGTGTTTATTATTCAGTTCTATCCTCCTTCAGTTCCTAAATTTCTTGATATAATTCATATACAATTCTCTTATTGTATTTTTTAAAAGGAAAGATTTGTAAAAGATTAAAGCAGAGCATAAAATAATCCAAAACGAAGAGCTACGAAATTTTTGTAAGTGTAAATCTTAGTCTTTCTATTTTAGTAATTGTATATTATAATTTGGATTTGATATACGTCTTGTGCAACTTTGTTTATGAAAATATCAAGTTAAAACCCAAAAATTTCTCCAAGTGAAATGTCAATTCTCGTGTAACGATCTCAATTATTCTATTATTAAACTTGTGGAATTGTATAGGTATTACAGTTTTATTGTTTACATTCTATTCCCCTTCTCATCATTTTTCTTTGGATCCGATCAAGGGTTTATGAAAACAAATAAGTTAAAAAACGGTGTGTAAAGTACGAATTCTCTTTGTTGGTAGTTTTCATTGTATATTTCCATAATTCAGATGAAAACTCTTATTTGCATTTGCATATGCAGAAGTTAATGCAACTTAAAAAGATTTAAATTGTAAATTATATTAGTGATGATTCTACTATTTTAGTATAAAATATGCTTGTTATACATTCTATTTTTATACAAGCAAGTTTTTCAAATGAGAATGTTTGATATGTGGTATGTTTGTTAATGTAGAACTGGACTTGTATAAATTTAAAATTTTGACATTTAAACAATTAGCATAGAGTGTAATCTCGTACACTTAGAAATATTTAGGTATGCAAATATATATATATATATATATATATATATAATTAATAGCCTGGTAAATAGGTTATTAATTAGTATTAGGTCGGTTTAGAAAAGAAATGAAATAACTATGGATAATAATATTACGCAACGCAGTGAGGTATATGATAGTATGTTAGGTGACTGAAAATTATGACCAAGTTATAGAGATGCGAGGTCCGTCAAAATCACATAAAGTCTGCCCAACTAGCTATCAGCCTATGTAGTCAATTCCCCGATATATCCTGGAGCGGACTTTTGGAGAAACGATATTCGTATAAAGTAGCCCAATATAGCGGATCCGCTATTATCCTCGATATTACGGCAATAATCTGTATCTCCCTGATTTTGTTACCCCGCTATATCCCCCTTTCCTATAAATAAGCATTTTGCTTGATGTCTTATTTTTAAGTTTTATGGTAACTTTGAAGCTGATGTAACAATGATATACGCTGTTGGTTATTATAACTAGTTCTAACTTTTTAAGTGTCAAGTTTGTTTATCTTATTAAAGCTGTATGCTATATCCTGCTATATCTCCAATATATCTTCGCTACAACTTTTCACGCCTCAAAAGCTATGGAATGGCAGGGTGCTTTGGCTGACAGCAGTGTGACTTTGGGGCTGATGTGAGACGTCACCTATAATAAGTACCCATGGAGGACACGAGGTTGGTCCAAAATTCTATAGGGTAAACTCGTCTAGTTAATATGGATACAAATAACTACGAATAGTTGAACTAATATGAGATGTTAAAATAAGGTTAATGGATCATAATACGTAGGACCTACTTTCAATGTTGAAGGTGGTAAGTGGCTGATTGAGGGCCATCAACCTCCCGCTTTAGAAAGTATTAGATGGTCAAGGCTAGCAGATACGCACGGTAGTGGATATCTCAGAAAGGGTCTGCTTCGGTTTTGAGATATAAGCAGCTATTATGCGGACCGCCATTTCCATAAAGAAGTATTAAAAAGCCAAATGAGATTTTGAAGGATGTCAGCAAGATAGTATTGGAAAGGAGTATGCCTTGGGATAGGTAGTAAATGACAAGGATAGGTAGTAAATGACAAGGACCTGCCCAAAATGAGTATTATATGGTCAGAGTCTATCTAGTTCCCATTGAAAATGTATTTTGTGACATGGGTGCTATCTTTTACATTGCTAGAAGATTATTGGCGATAGATGCATGGTACTGGGAATGGCCCTTGACCTACCGTTAAAGATGGGTTAGTGAGTTGGAATGGAAAAGGGTATATGTTATATAGTTGGATTTACAGTTGAAGAAATTTACATAGAATGTAACTAGGATACATGAGACGTAACCTTATTTAAATTAGACAGCCTAAGTACTATTAAAGAAAGTCTCGAGATTTTACTCATCACATATTGTTGTTCTGACATGCTCCTTGTTACAACATAGGTTAAAGGTGATGTTGCAGATTTCGAAGATTGTAGCAGAGACGGAAACATATGGCAGTTATTTATCTATCTACTTATGTTGCTTTTATATTTCTGATATACCCATTTAGACATGATGATGTATTTTGAGATATTATACTACAGATATTTGACATTATTATATGGTACTGTGTCATATTTTTTGACACTTTAATTTTTAAATAAATGGGTACTGTTTCTGATGTTATATTTGTCATTTTGTCATGAGATTATGAATGTGTAGATAGATAGCTATGTGTGTTGTTCTTTGTATCAATTTTACCAACCTATGACCGGCTTTGCAATGGATCTATTATTCGACGGGCCTTTTCTGGATCAAAAATTAGGCCCGTTTCGAGGCGAGTCATAACATTTAGTATCAGAGCTTAGGCTACCCGATCATAGAGGATGTATACATATGTGTGTTATACTTGTTATTTTTGAAAGTATTTTGCAAAAACCCATTGTGTCTATACAAACACACACACACACAACAACAACAACAAAATAGAGCCATTATTCCCAAACAAGTTGGGGTCCGTTAAAGATGAAACCCGAAACTAAATGACAAAAGTAATTTAAAGGTTATAACAATAACAATAACAATAACAATAGCAATAATAAAATTAAGTCAAATTGGTAAATTAGTAATAATAGTAACTAAGTAAAATAAAGATGGAAATACAAATGTATGTCAACAAAAAATAAAAAATAAAATACAATATAATAATAAAAAAATGATGATAATAGTACAAATAGTAATAATGGTGCTGATAGTAACATTGATCAAAGACCAAACGCTACGTCTTAGGCTCTTTTTGCCTAATCCTATAATCTAAAACTTATAAGACTCATAGCTCATGGTTCTGGTATGTGGATCGCTAACTTCCACACGCTCCTATCCATTACCAGCTCTTCGGTTATATTCCAACCCTTCAAGTCCCTTTTAACAACTTCCTCCCATGTCAACTTTGGTCGACCTCGACCTCTCTTTGAGCAAACGACACGGCCTATAATTCCAACGCGCACAGGTGCCTCGGGCGGCCTTCGTTGAAGATGCCCAAACCATCTTAAGCGATGTTGAATTAGTCTCTCCTCGATTGGTGCTACTTCAAGTTTTTTACGTATATCATCATTTCTAATTTGGTCTCTTCTTGTATGACCACAACTCCATCGCAGCATACGCATCTCTGCAACGCTTATCTTCTGGAGATATTGGTTTTTAGCAAGCCAATATTCTGCATCTTACAATATCGCATGCCTAATTGTCATTCTACAGAACTTTCCTTTAAGCTTCTATGGGACTTTCTTATCACAGAGAATGCCAGATGCTTGTTGCCACTTCACCCAACCCGCTTGAATTCGAAAAATAACATCTTCATCAATCTCACCATTACACTACAACGTTGATCCTAGATACCGAAAGGATTCCTTTTTAGGAACTATTTGTCCAGCCAGAATAACATATGATCCTCTGACTGACACCGCTGAGTCACACTTCATATACTCTGTTTTAGTTCTACTAAGCCTAAATCCCTTAGATTCTAAAGTCTGTCTCCACAGCTCGAGTTTTCTATCAACCCCAACCCTACTATCATCAATTAGCACAACATCATCAGCAAATAGCATACACCAAGGAATCTTCCCTTGTATACTCTTCGTAACCTAATCCATCATTAGAGAAAAATTGTAGGGGCTCAAAGGTGACCCTTGATTAATCCTTTGTTAATGGAAAATTCACTAGTTACACCATCGCATGCTCTAACACTAGTCACAAAATCATCGTACATATCCTTGATAAGGGTAATGTACTTTGTTGGGGCTCTCTTCTCTTTTAGAGCCCACCACATCACCTTTCGTGTTACTTTGTCATAAGCTTTCTCCAAATCGATAAAAACCATGTGTAAATCCTTCTTTTGCTCCTTAAACCTCTCCATAAGTTGTCTTATCAAGAAAATAGCCTCCGTGTTCGACCTCCCAGCTATGAAACCAAATTGGGTTTTTTGAACGCTTGTCATTCTTCTTAATCGATGTTCGATGACTCTCTCCCATACATTCATCATATGACTCATAAGCTTAATTCCTCTATAGTTTGTGCAACTTTGTATATCTCATTTATTCTTAAAAATTAGAACTAATATGCTTCCCCTCCACTCATCTGGCATCTTATTTGATTTAAAATACTATTGAACAACTTAATTAGCCAGGCTATCCCAGCATCTCCTAGCCATCTCCACACCTTAATGGGGATGCCATCAGGCCCCAATGCCTTACCTACTTTCATCTGTTTTAGCGCCTCCTTTACCTCAGATTCTTGAATTCTTCGAACAAAATGCCTACTGTTGTCATCATCTCGATCAAAGTGCCATCACCTTCTTCATTAAATAGGTTGTCGAAGTAATCTCTCCATCTATTTTTTTGTCTCATCGTCCTTCGCCAAAAGTCTATTATTATCATCTTTGATGCATTTAACTTGATTGAAATCTCTTGTCTTCCTATCATGGAGCTTAGCTATCCTGTAGACGTCTTTTTCACCCTCCTTCGTACTTAGCTTACAATACATGTCTTTATACGCCCGACCCCTTGCTTCACTCACCACTTTCTTTATGTTCTTCTTTATAACATTTTACCTTTGCATGTTGTACTCACTCATGTGAATATGCAACCGCATATAGCATTCCTTCTTCTCTTTGATAGCCTTTTGCACATCACTGGTCCACCACCACGAATCCTTAGATTCGCGTTTATTTCGTTTCATTACCCCCAAACACCTTGGTAGCCACTTTCCGAATGCGCGTTGCCATCTCATTCCACATGTGATTTGCTTCTCCTTCCAAATTCCATGACTCTTCTCCCATCACCCTATCCTTAAACACCCATGAAGTGTCTCCTTTGAGCTTCCACCATTTCTTCTGACTAATCTGGGCTCCTTTATCCCGTCGAGCACATGTCCGAAAACGAAACTCGAATATCAAAAGCCGATGTTGTGAGACAACACATTCTCCAAGCATGACTTTACAATTTACACAAGCTCGTTTGTCATCTCTTCAAGGAAGAACAAAATCAATCTGGCTATAGTGTTGACCGCTATTAAAAATAACTAAGTGTGATTGTCTCTTTCTAAAGAAGGTATTAGCTATCATGAGGTCATAAGCAACAGCGAAACTCAGTATTTCTTCTCCTTCGTGGTTCCTATCGCCATATCCAAAACCACCATACACTCTCTCAAACCCATCACTAGCCGTACCAACATGCCCGTTGAAATCTCCCCCTATGAAAAGTATTTCGCTACTAGGCACATCTCTAACCATAACATCTAACTCTTTTCAGAAATTGCTCTTGACAACTTCACTTAGACCTATTTGTGGGGCATAGGCACTAATGACATTCAAAATCATATCGCGCACTACCAGCTTTACTATGATGATCATGTCCCCTTGTCTCTTAATGTCGACAACTCCGTTTCTAAGGTTCTTGTCAATTAGGATGTCTACCCCATTCTTGGTACACTCTTTTCCCATGTACCATAATTTGAAGCCTATATTCTCCACCTTCTTCGCCTTCTGGCCCGTCCATTTGGTCTCCTGAATGCATAAGATATTTATATGTCTCCTAGTCATAGTACTATCTCTCTTAGCTTTCCTGTTAATGATCCTACATTCCAACTACCTAGCCGCATCCTGATATCATCGACTAGCTTCGTTGCCCCTCGCACCCGCTGAGTAAAGTGCGAAGACCCTTGCTCATTTACCACTACACCGGGGAGTCGATGCAACACGTCACCAAGGGAGTGACGACCAATCCCTTGCATATTTATCACCATATTCGATCCTCGATATAGCGTGCCACTATTGGAGCGACGACCTAGCCCTTGCTCAATTTTCACCATACCCGAGCCTCGATATGGCTCAATTTTATTAGGTTCCATTTCCATAAGAGAGGCTGCGGTTTTTACGTTGGCTCGCCAAGCCTTTCACAACCCTTCTCCTTTATCCTGGTTTGGGACATGCTGCATAGAAAACTACACAGGAGGAGTTATATATATACATTATTTTTGAATATATGCAAACACACTAGACAAATCTTTATTTCAACATATAATACTATCATGGAAATTATAGTTAAAAGTTTAACATACGAACAGTTGATTATGACTAAAAATCACTTTTATTAAAACTGGGAATCCTTACTAATGATGCCCAATACCAGAGGGATGCATGAATTGCTCAAGCAATACCTCAAACATGCGGGGAAAGTTGCAATTCCTCAATAAGCTGGACCAGCAGCAACATTGCCTTGCCTGTTGGAGCAACATCCCACCCCATAGATTACCCCAAGATGAGCAAGGATTTCCAAAACATGGGTGGAAATGTGTATATGGGGAAAAAAGGTATTATGAAGACAAAGACTTGGATAAACGAATGCGAGAGAATATTTTGGGAGCTTGGTTGGGAGGACCAGATTAAGCAGAGAATGGCGGCATGACACTTTAAAGGAGAGGATTAAGACCGATGGACGATTATGGCCGATGATAATGTTTACAGATTTATTATTTGTGATGAGTTCGGAAAACGATTTGAGTCACGATTCATGTCAAAAGCTGAGATGAATTTTGTAGATGGAAGGCTTTATGCAGCTTAGGTAGGAAGACTCCACTTTAAAGAAGCATATTAGTAGATTCACAGAACTGGAAATTTTTTAGGTGAGTTTGATTGATACCCCCATTAAAAAGGGTATGAAATTTTCAAAGGCCCAAACTCCCCACTTAGGGAATTAGTTTTGACCCAAGTATCCATTGGCGCTACACATGAGACGTTGGTTTAGATGATTCTACTTTAGACTATTAGTTTAGAGGAGAAGTAGAAATAAAAGGAGAAGCCAGGATCTGCTCAAAATTAAGGAGGATAGGGTGGGCAAGCCTGTGCTATTGAGGATATTCTTTCCTCGAGTAGACCTCACCTTAGAAATAAAGAAAAGACTGCAATGGAAGGTAAAACTCTTATGTGTGGGAATAATATCCGTACCCTATTTGACTCTGGAGCATGAATGTAGTTAACTTCTTAAGTCTACAAACCCAAATTGTCACCAACCCAATAGTAGCATCAAATCTTATTACGGGGTCGGCACATCTTTCTTTAATTTGTAAAGACCTATCAGTGGACATGTAATGTCAATTTCATTTGTAACGCAAATGTTCTTAATTTTGAGGGGTATGGACTTATCTTAGAAATGAATTGGTTGTCATACTATGGGACTATCTTAGATTGTGATAGAAGAGTTGAACAGTTAGAAAGTTGTATGGGATAAAATATAGATATTTGTTGTATACCTCAAAACTCAGTCGAATTAAGCTATCTATACTCGATGAGCCTATCATAAGATGAGCCCTCGTCTGTGAGAAATGCGGATTACGGATCTTAAGGCTAAGATTAACACTAGAGGGGGGGTGAATAGTGTTAATAAAGAATTACTAAATCTTTTTAATTTATGTTAATTTAGACACAAAAATATGCAATATACAGACACAGATATGATCACAGCAACAATCACAGATGCAGAAATAAAATAAAAGCAGTAAAGGAAAGAACACATCGGATTTTATACCGGTTCGGAGTTACCCTACATCCAGTCCTGCAACACAAGTATGGATTTACTTTCAGAAGCAATTGTACAATTACATCCTCGGTTTTAAGGCTACGAGGTACACCCTCTAGAATTTCGATCCTCTGGGTAGAGATACTTGGTTTCCATTTTGAATGATTTCCAAGGCTACAATCACACCTTTTCTCACTTAGTAGATTACAAAGAAGTCCATAACTCTGAATAGCACCGAGAATCTTTTAGAGATAGTTGTTGAATATGCGCTTATATGATTTTTGTTTGATGATAATAAACATATATACATTCATTTAAATGTATTTGTTAATATACTATTTTGTTTTTCATAGATTAAATAAATATTTGTTGAATAAAATTAAACAACACAGAATTTGAATTCAAACGAATATTTTATTCAAACTAATATTTATTACAATTTTGAATAGTACAATTTCATGCTCTCACTATACATATACAATTTTGAATACATCACGATTTTATATTTACATTAATAACCTCACTACATATCACTCACACTCGTATTTTATCTTCAACCGCATTCCAGTTTGAATCCAGCATCTGAGCAATCTGCAAAAATATACACTAACGCAGTAAAATTGAAAAAGAAATATTTTTGCAATATAAAATAAAACGTGAATTTTGAAAATGATATTTGCCTCAGTTATTTGGGTTGTTCGTCATCATATTTGATTGTATCTGTGCATATCAGCATTTTTATCAGGGACAGGTTGTACATAAGTGGCTGCAGTACACACGTATACATTTGTACACGTGTGCACTACCCCGCTAACTCGTGTGCACAAATCAAACAAAAGCACTGCTAACAATTCAGCACAAGGTCAAACCCAAATAACACACGGGTTCAACTCAAGGCAACTTGAAGAATACAAGGACAAATAATTAAACTGCAACAAAACTCAATGAAAGTTCAAGTCAGATCAAACAACATGGACTGCACAAAATTCAAGACAGCACCAAAGACTCAGCAGTGGCACAAGACCATCAAACAAAACCAGAAACATGATCAACTCAGCAATGAATTTAACCAAGTACAGTAATGCAACAATGACAAACCAGAGTACAACTACTGAAGCTCAAGTATACCACAATATCAACAAACCCAAATGTCCAGACCAAAGCAACCTTATATATGCTCAATATATCAGTGCAAACACATCAAGTAAATGACACAGTGTACACAAGTGAAGCCAAAAGAAACCAATCCAATTCCAACACAACTGAATCAAGTAACCAACAGCTAGTGCTATCAAATGAACCAGTGACATGAACCATGCAACAATTCAAATCAACACAGCAACAAACTAAAGTGCTACCAGATAACAAACAAGCATGAAGCAGTCATGAACAATGCACAGCTAGTCTAAACATGTATCAGAGAGCATATGCATCAACTACAAGCAGATATCAACTCAACATGAACAGTGCCATGGACAGAAGACCACTATGCAGTGCAACAAAGAGCAACTGCGTCAAGACCAAACTGCAATATCAAAGCAATAATATGGATTGTTTCAAGTCAATGCAACATGACAATGAAAGCTCAAGTCTAAGTGCAGACAACTCAAATGAACACACGAGAATGGAATGCACAGGTCAGAGATGCAACAATGGAACCAACACAAAATCATCAATGCAATAACAGCAATGCAACAAACAAGTCAGTGGCACGCTACAAACTCAAGTGCATGCAACAGTGAAAAAGCATACTGGAATCGAACCAACAAGTGTAGCATCTGTTACAGTGAAAAAGCCAAGTCGAGATAAACAATGAAAGTATTGACGAAGTCAAAAATCAACACCGTGATGAGCACGGCAATTCAAAGCCACAATTCAAAACCGTGGGTATCAAGCATCGAATATACGATTGTGAACAAGTCAGTGAAATCTCGTGCATCAATACCAGATCGAACGGCCAATGACGAATTCAAATATATTTAGACGAACGTAATTCAAGGATTTCGAACGCATATAAAAGCCCAATCATCATCGGCAATTTAATCATCGAATTCCAGAAAGCATAAATCAATAAAGCAAAAGCAAATAATTACATACCGAATCAAGGAAAGAATTCGATCAACGAAGCAGCCGAAGTGAGCAACAATCGATCAAGGCTACACGTAAATAATCATCGAATCAATCAACATATAGTCGGCACTTCGAAAACCCTAATTTGAATCACGAACGAAAGCCTAATTTGAAGAGAAGGACAAAAGCCCTAATTTTGCAATTAGGAGGAACGAGAAGAACACGGCTACCATTATCTCACAAGCAAAAAAAGGGGCCAGCCGAAGAAATAAAAGGAGACAGTCAAGATAAATTACAAAGAGGGCCGACCTTTTTATTTTTAAGGGTTATAGTATTTTAAATTTAGGGTTATTTAATTTTTAAATTTTTTTAATTGTATTTTCTTTTTAAACCGTTTTAAATTTCTAGTCGTATGACTAGGGGACAAGCTACGTGGCGTAGCTTGAGAATTCGCAACTCGGTGGTTGAGTTGTGGCAAGGTTTTGAGCGTAGAGTTAGATTAGTCAATAGCGGGTATAGCAAGTTTACGTGTGTAAGCGAGGGACTATCTAATTTCTAGTAGAAATCTTGGGGGCAGCACGTAGGCAGAGTTTTGCCGAAGCTGGATAAATTCTGTGTTGTTCTGTTTTTTTTCTATATTCTGCGATATCTGTGCTGTTATTCTATGATCTTAATTGAAATTAATTTATAAGCTTCCGCGATTAATTTATACCATCACCCTATTCATCCCCCTTCTAGGGTGAAATTGATTCTACAAGTGGTATCAGAGCTAGGATCAAAAGCCGTTTTTGTTTTAAAAATTTGATTTTTTTACAAAAACCAATTTTTGTTTTAAAAATTTGAATTTTTAAAATGGCTTCTTTTAATAATGCTTTTGCAGAGGGTCAGTCGATAGTTAGACCACCAATGTTCAATGGTGAATATGCTTATTGGAAAAATAGGATGGAAATTTTTCTGAAAACCATTGACGCATGGAATATTGTTAAGACAGGTTATAGAATACCAACTATAACTATAGATAATCAAGAAATAGAGAAACCAAAGGAACAATGGACAGAACTAGAAAATAAACTACAGAATACTAATGCCAAAGCTATGAATTCTATTATCTGTTCATTAGATCAATTTGAATTTAATCGTGTCTCACATTGTCTAACTGCACAAGAAATATGGCACACACTAGAGTGACTCACGAAGGAACATCTCAAGTCAAAGAATCTCGCCTTCCCATGCTAAGCAGCGAATACGAGAACTTCACAATGGCGAAGGAAGAAAATGTCAAAGAGATGCATGGACGACTTTCCAATATCGTTTACAAATCAAAAGCTCTTGGAAAATCATACACAGAGTGGGAGATAGTCCGAAAAATCCTTAGAGTCCTTCCACGAAAATTTGAAGCAAAAGTGACTGCCATTCAAGAATCAAAAGATTTGAAACAAATGAAAGTCGAAGAACTCATCGGAAATCTCACCACTTATGAGCTAGAAATGAAATTCAAGGAAGAGCGCGAAGGAGGAGATACTCGAAAGAAATCAATAGCGCTCAAAGGAACAACCGAAAGTGATGATGATAACGATGATGATGATGGAGCAGTAGAGCTGGCGCTACTAATAAAGAAATTCAAAAGGTGGAATCGCAAATACGGAAATCCAGCTCGAAATCATGAATTGAAAAGCAGAATAGGCAAAGCACTTGACTACTCAGAAGAACAGGAGATCATCTGTCATAAGTGCAACCAACCCGGACACATCAAGCCCAGTTGTCCTCGAAATCGACGCGACTTTGAAAAGAAACAGAAAAAGAAAAGTTTTGCAGCCACGTGGAATACAAGTGATGAAGATAATCAAAGTTCTAGCAGTGAGAGTGAGAAAGCAAATATGTGCCTTCAAGGGAATATAACTGATAGCGACGATGACGAGCCAAGCGAGGTATCAAAACTTACTCACTCTGAATTACTTATTTATTTCCACGAAGTAAATGGCTGTTTTGAACGACTTAGGAAAAAATACGCCAAACTTGAATCTCAAAAGGATACTTTGATAGAATGCAATGAACAACTTGATCAATTAGTTAAGAACTATCAACGTAGAATCCCTAAGTGTGATAAGTGTCCAACATTCGAAGAGGAAATTAAAAAATCAGAAATCAATATAAAATCACTTGAAAATGAAATTCTGATTTTAAAGGAGAATGAAAATACTAGGAGAGAGAATTCTATTAAAAAGTACACACAATTGTTAAACGAAAATGAATCTCTCAAAACATAAGTCCAACAATTGTCAACGACTTTAGATAAATTTTCAATAGTGAAAAATCGTTGAATATGCTATTAGGAAAGCAAACTGTTAATACGGTTAGACAAGGACTTGGATATAATAATTCGAAAATTGTTGAAAACAATATTAAACAAGTTAATTCTATGTGCACAATTTGTAGAAAATTTAGACACGATCACAATAATTGTTGGTATAGACCCAAACATGTGAAAACTATACCGATTTGGGTTCCAAAAGGCACAAATATATAATCTCTCAAAGTTAAACAAATTTGGGTGCCAAAGGGAACAATTATAAATAATTTTGGGTCTTTACAAAATCGTTTTTCAAAATTTTCTGCCACTAACAATCATGGACCTATAAAAACAAATAGGTCACATAAATCTTTCATCGTGTAGGTGTGGTGGCAGGCTAAGGAACAACAATAGTGTACTCTGGATTTTTGGCTGGTCCAGAAACACAACGGACGACGAAGCAAAGTTCCTTAGCCTAGTATAAAGGTGACATAATCATAATGGACAACAACGAAAAATATCATAAAGGTAAAACAGGCATATTTATTTGTACGATATATTAAATGTGATAATCTGCACCGTATTCTGAATTAAAATCAGCCAATATTGAGATGATGAAAAGATGATGATTCCGACTTATTCAAAATAGTTGGCCAATTATATTCTTATGCCAAAAACACTATAAAAATCTCTAAATTCTTTGAATTACTTCATATATATCAGTTTGGATTAAAAATAGTGTTTTGTTGGATAATACAATTGGTTATAATATGGCTAACTCTATATTCACGGTTTTCTGATTATTTACACGGCTTCAATTCAAAAAGAATGTCATATAAATTGCTGTAAAAATTGAGTTTGAAATTTTTGGTGCACACTTCATGTTTAGGTCTATAAAATTCAATTGATGATAATTTTGAGTGAAAGAGAAATTCAGATGCAGATTACACTAGTAATCTAGTTGATAGAAAAATTACTAGTTGAACGTGATTTTTGAGACATTTAGTAACTGCATCGTGTTTCAAAGAAAATATCTGCATATTCTTCATTTCAAATAATTTTCAAATAGCAGAAAATTTTCTTTTAAAACCCCCTGGAGAAAATCATTTTTTGACCATATTTTCAGATTAGTCATTTTGAAAAATTAATTTCATAATTATTTTTGAATTTGATTTTAAATGACTATTTTGACTAATCAGACTCCCAAATGATTATCGAAAAGAAAAATAGTGATTGAAAAAGTGATGAGTTTTAATATTGATCAAATATTATGACTTGAGACGGTATAATTAATAAATTTCTTTAGAAATTTAAACAAGAGTTGTAAAACTTTTTGTTGGTAAAAAATTCCATGACCATCTCTATATCTATCATATTTCTAACAAACACCACTCATCAAATTCAATATAGTTTGTCGATATGTGGTACTTTAAACAGGAATCGTTCGTTTTTTTCCACTATTAAATAAATAATAAATATAAAAAAATATAAAAAAATTATTAAATAATTACCAATGTATTCACTCTCATTTAAAAGTCCTCACGGTTATGCATGGGTGAATTACTTGGAATTTGTTATGTGCTTCCATGCTCATTTAAAAGTCCTCACGGTTATGCATGTATGGAACGCATATCAAAAGTTGATTTTTAAAATAAACAAGTTGATTCTAATCCCATTTAAAAGTCCTCACGGTTATGCGTGGTTAGAAGATACTTGAATTCATTTTTTTTAAAATAAAATTGGAATACTACTAATCTCATTTAAAAGTCCTAACGGTTATGCATGGTTAGTAGATATTCAAATTCCTGATATAAATATACCACAAATAGACACAACTATATGGTTTTATATGATGACATAATTTCCATCATTCTAAAAGTGGAATATGCGCCTAACAAAATATTTATGATTTTTGTTTGACTTTTTATCGAAATTTAATATTTATATTCAATTGAGTTTTAATGTTGGATTGATATCGATTACTTTGTCTCTATTTTCTCTAACACGATTATTCTTTTGCTGATAACAAAAGGGGGAGAGAAAAGTTAAGATTTTGTCAAATAAAATCAAGCAAAGGTCAAATAATTTTCTATTTGCATCTAGGATCATTTGCATATTTTTATTTGTATGCATATATGTAGGGGGAGCATCGTATAGAGAGGAAGCATTTAAATAGGGGGAGCAATTAGGATATATCCATGATCAAATACATTTAACATATTCAAAATCTTAAATATATGTTTGTTATCATCAAAAGGGGGAGATTGTTGAATATGCGCTTATATGATTTTTGTTTGATGATAATAAACATATATACATTCATTTAAATGTATTTGTTAATATACTATTTTGTTTTTCACAGATTAAATAAATATTTGTTGAATAAAATTAAACAACACAGAATTTGAATTCAAACGAATATTTTATTCAAACTAATATTTATTACAATTTTGAATAGTATAATTTCATGCTCTCACTATACATATATAATTTTGAATACATCACGATTTTATATTTACATTAATAACCTCACTACATATCACTCACACTCGTATTTTATCTTCAACTGCATTCCAGTTTGAATCCAGCATCTGAGCAATCTGCAAAAATATACACTAACGCAGTAAAATTGAAAAAGAAATATTTTTGCAATATAAAATAAAACGTGAATTTTGAAAATGATATTTGCCTCAGTTATTTGGGTTGTTCGTCATCATTTTTGATTGTATCTGTGCATATCAGCATTTTTATCAGGGACAGGTTGTACATAAGTGGCTGCAGTACACACGTATACATTTGTACACGTGTGCACTGCCCCGCCAACTCGTGTGCACAAATCAAACAAAAGCACTGCTAACAATTCAGCACAAGGTCAAACCCAAATAACACATGGGTTCAACTCAAGGCAACTTGAAGAATACAAGGACAAATAATCAAACTGCAACAAAACTCGATGAAAGTTCAAGTCAGATCAAACAACATGGACTGCACAAAATTCAAGACAGCACCAAAGACTCAGCAGTGGCACAAGACCATCAAACAAAACCAGAAACATGATCAACTCAGCAATGAATTTAACCAAGTACAGTAATGCAACAATGACCAACCAGAGTACAACTACTGAAGCTCAAGTATACCACAATATCAACAAACCCAAATGTCCAAACCAAAGCAACCTTATCTATGCTCAATATATCAGTGCAAACACATCAAGTAAATGACACAGTATACACAAGTGAAGCCAAAAGAAATCAATCCAGTTCCAACACAACTGAATCAAGTAACCAACAGCTAGTGTTATCAAATGAACCAGTGGCATGAACCATGCAACAATTCAAATCAACACAGCAACAAACTAAAGTGCTACCAGATAACAAACAAGCATGAAGCAGTCATGAACAATGCACAGCTAGTCCAAACATGTATCGGAGAGCATATGCATCAACTACAAGCAGATATCAACTCAACATGAACAGTGCCATGGACAGAAGACCACTATGCAGTGCAACAAAGAGCAACTGCGTCAAGACCAAACTGCAATATCAAAGCAATAATATGGATTGTTTCAGGTCAATGCAACATGACAATGAAAGCTCAAGTCTAAGTGCAGACAACTCAAATGAACACACGAGAATGGAATGCATGGGTCAGAGATGCAACAATGGAACCAACACAAAATCATCAATGCAATAACAGCAATGCAACAAACAAGTCAGTGGCAAGCTACAAACTCAAGTGCATGCGACAGTGAAAAAGCATACTGGAATAGAACCAACAAGTGTAGCATCTGTTACAGTGAAAAAGCCAAGTCGAGATAAACAATGAAAGTATTGACGAAGTCAAAAATCAACACCGTGATGAGCACGGCAATTCAAAGCCACAATTCAAAACCGTGGGTATCAAGCATCGAATATACGATTGTGAACAAGTCAGTGAAATCTCGTGCATCAATACCAGATCGAACGGCCAATGACGAATTCAAATATATTTAGACGAACGTAATTCAAGGATTTCGAACGCATATAAATGCCCAATCATCATCGGCAATTTAATCATCGAATTCCAGAAAGTATAAATCAATAAAGCAAAAGCTAATAATTACATACCGAATCAAGGAAAGAATTCGATCAACGAAGCAGCCGAAGTGAGCAACAATCGATCAAGGCTACACGTAAATAATCATCGAATCAATCAACATATAGTCGGCACTTCGAAAACCCTAATTTGAATCACGAACGAAAGCCCTAATTTGAAGAGAAGGACAAAAGCCCTAATTTTGCAATCAGGAGGAACGAGAAGAACACGGCTACCATTATCTCACAAGCAAAGAAACGGGCCAGCCGAAGAAATAAAAGGAGACAGTCAAGATAAATTACAAAGAGGGCCGACCTTTTTATTTTTAAGGGTTATAGTATTTTAAATTTAGGGTTATTTAATTTTTAAATTGTTTTTAATTGTATTTTCTTTTTAAACCGTTTTAAATTTCTAGTCGTGTGACTAGGGGACAAGCTACGTGGCGTAGCTTGAGAATTCGCAACTCGGTGGTTGAGTTGTGGCAAGGTTTTGAGCGTAGAGTTAGATTAGTCAATAGCGGGTATAGCGAGTTTACGTGTGTAAGCGAGGGACTATCTAATTTATAGTAGAAACCTTGGGGGCAACAGGTAGGCAGGGTTTTGCCGAAGCTGGGTAAATTCTGTGTTGTTCTGTTTTTTTTCTATATTCTGCGATATCTGTGCTGCTATTCTGTGATCTGAATTGAAATTAATTTATAAGCTTCCGCGATTAATTTATACCATCACCCTATTCACCCCCCCTCTAGGGTGACATCGATCCTACAATAGTGATAAAGAATCAAACTAGAAGTAATCGAGTATGATTTAATGTTGATTTCGACAGAGTAATGATAAGAATATGTATTAAGAAATGAGTAAGAATAAGAGGAGTGAAAACCAGGAAATTATAATTGAAAATTCGTTAAAACTGACCCCTATTTATAGAAGAACAACAGCCATGACCATTCATGAAGATTTATGGCGAATAGACACTTCTTTTGAAATTTGAATTTTTAAATCAAACTGTCACCATGTCGACATGGTCATGTTAGGCATGTCGACATCCCAAAGGATTTTTTGGTGTTTTTGATTTTCTTTGAAAATAACCTTTATCTTATATAAAAACTATTTTAAACTTTATAAATATACTTGACTATAGTTAAAATTCATAAGTAAATATAAAGAATAATATATATAGATTTTGACTATAATTTTATATTTAAATCTAAGTATAAATATTTAAAAGTTAAATATATTATTTAAAAAGATAGTTTAAAATCAGGAGTAATTTGACTTTGAAAATAAAGATGTTTTTGAGGCTAAAATTATTTAAAATCAGGATCGAAGGTTTTGATTCTTTTAAAAGGAAAGTTTTGAAACATTTTGAAAACAGGATATAATTTTGAAAAATCATTTTGAATAAAAGTTAGCAAATACAAAACAATGTTCCACTAGATTTTTCGTAGGTTCCATCCTACTTAGGGTTCCATCCCTTTAACGGGCTCGAAGTGGATACCATTCCACGAATAAATTGGATTTTAAGATGCCGGTGCTTTTCTACGAGTTTTAACAAAAATTCCTAATAATAATAAACAATACTTATCCTTGAAATCTTGAACTCTTGATAGTCTCGATGCTCATGAGTGTTCTATCTTGATATCTTGAATCTCTATACTGTACAGTCTTCATTCTTAGTACCTGCATGGTTAAATCCTGCGTATACATACATATCTAAACTTATAATGTTAGGATTTATATTTTATAATCTATTCTAAGACTGTTGTCTTCAAAACCATCAACTCATGGACTAACAATCTCCCCCCCTTTGGTGACGACAACCTTTGTTTATAAGATATTATTTCTATCCTAATAACTCCCCCAAAAACTAACAACTCCCCCTTAATCTATATCTAACTATCCCATTTTATATTTCTCCCCCTTTGTCATCAACAAATTTTTTGGCTAAACTAGATAACTCCAAACTATATAACTCCCCCTAAAATTATTAGTCTATGACATGTGATTATAATGGTAGTGTTATCGTAAATAATCAACACTTAAGTCTAATACTAAAACATAGTCCTAAACTATTAACTATCCTAATTAAGAATTCACAATAATACTTATATTAAAAACACATATAAGAACACGAGTTATTTATTACGTACATGGTTGTATTTATATTTGCGTTTGGAAAACATAAAAGCACAAACAACAACGGAAGGAAAGAGAAGAAACTAATGTGTGTTTCTGAACATAGGAGATCTATGAATCGAACAGTTTGGATAGTGGAAATAGAAACTTCCACGTTGTTCGACAAGATTCCCATTTTTTTCAAAACACACTTCTCCAACACACACTACTTGGTCATCATCCTCCTCGTGTGCTTCTTCCATGGGTTCTTCTTCTTCTTCTTCGTTGCTGGCCTCTTGTTCTTGATTGAGAGAAGAATCTTTATCGGTCAAGATAGGGTTGGCCTGGTTGTTCATTAGGAATTTTTGCAAATTCCTAAGAATCTTGCCTTTCCTTTCCTGTTCCTTTGCCATACGAAGTTGAGTTACTTGAATTTCAGTTAACATCTGAAGTACATCAATCATAGACTCCTCTATTTTCGTTACACGAGCAAGAGTAATGCATTGGAATGGACCAGAAGTAGGAGAGACAAATAAGAAAGTTGATTTTATGTTTGATTTTGAGGATGAAGCCATGATTTTATTTATTTCAGAAGAGAGAATGAAGAGAAAACAGAGAGAATGAATGAAAAGTCGAAATTGAGAAGAATATATAACTAAATTTTTGAATTTTGGTGGGAAAATTAAAAAAAAACCAAAAACGTTATATGTCGACATGTATACCTAGGGGATGTCAACATGGCCTTTTTAAAATTTAACTCTTTGATTTATTTTGATACCAATTATTAATTATACTTGTTATTTATATTTTATATTTCAGTTATAGAACAAATTCCTAATTCTCTTCTTAATTTAGTAAATATTGATTCATTTAAAGGTTTCGCTAAGATATCAGCAATTTGATTTTCAGAATTGATATAATCGAGAGTAACTACTTCCTTGCTAACATTATCTCTGAGAAAATGATGTCTGATATCAATATGTTTAGTTCGAGCATGTTGAGTAGTATTTTTGGATAAATTTATGGCACTCGTATTGTCACAATAAATTGGAGATTTTGAGAAATTTAAACCAAAATCTTTTAAGGTTTGTTGCATATATATTACTTGAGAACAAGCTAAAGCAGTAGAAATATACTCTGCTTCAGTTGTTGATAAAGAAACTGTGTTTTTCTTTTTACTAAGCTAAGAAATCAGAGAATGCCCCTGAAAGTGACAAGTCCCACTTGTACTTTTTCGATCTGATTTACAACCAGCATAGTCAGCATCACAGTAAGATATTAAGTCAAATGAATCATTTTTAGGGTAGAATAAACCATAATCAGACATGTGTTTAACATATCTTATGATTCATTTCATGGCTTTTAAGTGAGTCTCTTTAGGTTGGGATTGATATCTGGCACAGAGACAGACACTATGCATGATATCAGGTCTACTAGCAGTAATATAGAGTAATGAGCCAATCATTCCTCTATATAATTTTTGATCTACATCTTTCGAGAGATCTTCTTTACTAAGGTACTCATTGGTTGCCATGGGAGTGAGTTTTCCACTCGCAGTGGTCAATCCAAATTTACTAATTAGGTCTTTAGCATATTTTTCTTAACTAATAAAGATACCATTATCTAATTGTTTTATTTGTAATCCTAAAAAGAAATTTAATTCACCCATATGACTCATCTCAAATTCCTTTTTCATTATTTCAGAAAATTCTTTATTCATTTCAAAATTAGTTGAACCAAAAATGATATCATCTACGTAAACTTGTACTAGTTGAATATCATTTTTATTTCTTTTAATAAAAAGAGTATTATCTACTTTACCAATTTCAAAATTAGATAGCAATAAATAAGATCTTAGTCTTTCATACCAGGCTCTAGGAGCTTATTTTAGACCATATAGTGCTTTTTTAAGTTTGTAAACATGATTTGGTAATTTATCATTTTCAAAAAGTTGTGGTTGTTCGACGTATACTTCATCTTTTACAAATCCATTTAAAAAGGCGCTTTTAACATCCATTTGAAATAGTTTGAAATTATTATGATTTTCGAAAGCAAGTAGAATCCTAATGGCTTCTAATCTTGCTACGGGAGCAAAGGTTTCATCAAAATCTATTCCTTCTTCTTGACAATGAACTTGAGCGACTAAACGAGCTTTATTTCTAACTACCTCTCCTTGTTCATTCATTTTATTTTTATAAACCCATTTAGTTCCAATTATAATTTTATTTTCTGGTCTAGGAACAAGTTCCCAAACGTCATTTCTAGTAAAATGATTTAATTCTTCTTGCATAGCCAAAATCCTTGAATCATCAGTTGATGCTTCTATCGGATTTTTAGATTCAGTAGTTGATATAAAAGCTACATTACTCATTTGACTTAGTTGATTTCTAGTTTGAACAATAGATTGCATATCTCCCAGTATATTTTCTATAGGATGATCTTTTAAAAGTTTAGTCCTTTTATTAGAATGATTAATTTCATTATTAGTTTCAATTGATTCTTGATTTTGAGTGATTAAATATTCTTCATCATTTGTATCTTCAAAAAATTTGAAATTTTCATCAAATGAAAATGCATTGTTTCTTAAATGGAATTAGTTTTTAAATTAAACACTCTATACGCTTTACTTCCATTAGAATATCCAATAAAGATACCTTTGTCGGATTTAGGATCAAATTTGTCTAAATTATCTTTTGTATTTAAAATAAAGCATTTACTTCCAAAAATTCTGAAATAAGATACCTTAGGTTTCTTTGAATAAAGAAGTTCATAAGATGTCTTATCAGTTAGAGGTCTAATTAAAGTTCTATTCAAAATATAACAGGCGGTAGCAACTGCTTCTGCCCAAAAATTCTTTGGTAAATTACTATATGTAAGCATAGTTCTCGCACACTCTTGAATCGTCCTATTTTTACGTTCTACTACTCCGTTTTGTTGTGGAGTTCTCGAAAATGAAAAATCGTGAGTTATTCCCTTTTTATTGCAGAATTCCTCAAACCTTTCATTTTCAAATTCACCACCGTGATCCCTTCGAATAGTTATAATTTTTGGAGAAAATTGATTTTGAATTCTTTTTGAGAATGTCTCAAAACATTCGAAAGTATCACTTTTATGTTTCAAAAATATTGTCCATGTGAATCTAGAATAATCATCTACAATTACAAAAACATATCTACTATGATTTATTGATAAAATTTGGGATGGACCAAATAAATCAAGATGAAGTAATTTAAGAGGTTTTGAAGTTTAAATCATATCTTTTAACCTAAAAGAATTTTTTCTAAATTTTCCTAATTGACAAGCATTACATAAACTATCTACTTTAAAATTCATTTTAGGGAGACCTCTTACTAGATCATGTTTTGACAGTCTAGATAGGAGTTTGAAATTCAAATGTCCAAATCTCTTGTGCCAAATCCAACGGTCACTTGTATTTGCCAACAGACACAGGTTATCATTTGAAACTTTCATACTAAGAATATATATATATATTCTTTTTCCTGACTCCCTCAAATATAATGGTTGAATTATTATCTTCAATGTGACATTTATCTTTTTTAAATTTAATTTTATAACCTTTATCACATAGTTGACTTATACTTAGCAGATTATGTTTCAGATTCTTAACTAGCAAAACATTAGTAATAGTAAGAGTTTCAGAATTACCGACTTTGCCGATGCCAATCACATATCCTTTTGAATTGTCTCCAAAGTTAACCAATCCTCCGTCTTTGTATATTATATCATTTAATATATCTAGATTGCCAGTCATGTGTCTAGAACATCCACTATCAAGTATCCATTTGTTCTTTCTGATCTGCACAATTTGTCCGTTGTGGATTGATTCCTCAACACCCATAAAGCATGATTCCTGCACATCAAACAATTTTGGTAGATAACTTGAATTTCAATATTGATTATATGCAGACTTATGAAACAATGATGATTTGAATACTTATAAATTAGTATTAATGAATATAGCCATTTTAAAAAAATTTCAAAAATCAGATTATGAAACTTTGAAAACCTTGCTCTGGTACCAATTGTGAGAAATGCGGATTACGGATCTTAAGGCTAAGATTATCACTAGAGGGAGGGTGAATAGTGTTAATAAAGAATTACTATATCTTTTTAATTTATGTTAATTTAGACACAAAAATATGCAATATACAGACACAGATATGATCACAGAAATAATCACAGATGTAGAAATAAAACAAAAGCAGTAAAGGAAAGAGCACACCGGATTTTATACTGGTTCAGAGTTACCCTACATCCAGTCCCGCAACACAAGTACAGATTTCCTTTCAAAAGCAATTGTATAATTACACCCTCGGTTTCAAGGCTATGAGGTACACCCTCCGGAATTTCGATCATCTGGGTAGAGATACTTGATTTTCGGGCCACAAGTTTACCCAATTGATTTACCAAGGCTACAATCACACCTTTTCCCTTTTGAATGATTTCCAAGGCTACAATCACACCTTTTCTCGCTTAATAGATTACAAAGAAGTCTAAACTCTGAATAGCACTGAGAACCTTGTAGAGGTAGTGATAGAGAATCAAACTACAAGTAATCGAGTATGATTCAATGTTGATTTCGGCAGAGTAATGATAAGAATATGTATTAAGAAATGAGGAAGAAGAAGAGGAGTGAAAAGTAGAAAATTATAATTGAAAATTCGTTGAAACTGACCCCTATTTATAGAAGAACAACAGCCATGACCATTCATGAAGAGTTATGGCGAATAGACACTTCTTTTGAAATTTGAATTTTAGAATCAAACGGTCACCATGTCGACATGGTCATGCTAGGCATGTCGACATCCCAAAGGATTTTTTGGTGTTTTTGATTTTCTTTGAAAATAACCTTTATCTTATATAAAAACTATTTTAAACTTTATAAATATACTTGACTATGGTTAAAATTCATAAGTAAATATAAGGAATAATATATATAGATTTTAACTATAATTTTATATTTAATCTAAATATAAACATTTAAAAGTCAAATATATTATTTAAAAGATAGTTTAAAATCAGGAGTAATTTGACTTTGAAAATAAAGAAGTTTTTGAGGCTAAAATTAAATAAAATCTGGATCGAGGGTTTTGAATCTTTTAAAAGGAAAGTTTTGAAAACATTTTGAAAATAGGATATAAATTTTGAAAAATCATTTTGAATAAAAGTTAGCGGAACAATGTTCCACTAGATTTTTCGTAGGTTCCATCCTACTTACGGTTCCATCCCTTTAACGGGCTCGAAGTGGATTCCATTCCACGAATAAATTGGATTTTAAGATGCCAGTGATTTTCTACGAGTTTTAACAAAAGTTCCTAATAATAATAATAAATACTTATCCTTGAAATCTTGAACTCTTGATAGTCTCGATACTCGTGAGTCTTCTATCTTGATATTTTATCTTGATATCTTGAATCTCTATACTGTACAGTCTTCATTCTTAGTACCTGCATGGTTAAATCCTGCATATACACATATATCTAAACTTATAATGTTAGCATTTATATTTTATAGTCTATTCTAAGGTTATTGTCATCAAAACCATCATCTCACGGACTAACATCGTCCATATCCATAGTTAGAGAGTTTCCTAATATCTTTGAAGAACTTTCAGGTCCCCCACCCCGAAGGGAGAGCGAGCTGAAGATTGATTTGGAGAAGGACGCTAGACCAATCGCTCGGTCATTAAGACGCATGGCCCAAAAGAAAGGAAAGTGTTAGATAAGAATACCTCAGAGCTGTTGCAATAAGGATTCAATAGTCGGAGTACTACGAAATAGGGAGCCCCAATTGTCTTTGCCACTAAGGCAAATGGCTTAATAACGCTATGCGTCGATTATATATAACTCAACAAGTTGACTAAGAAGAATAGGAAACCCCTCCAATGGAATAGTAAAGTATAATAAAACATATAGTATTAACCAGGCTTAACGCTTCCAATGTCTAAAGTCCCTATTAATGCTAAGCATGCATTAGGAAAACCCTCCTTTAACCATCCCTTCTTGCACCGGTACTTATCCCTGCCATCATATGGGTTGTAATGAGGAGGTGGTTAGAACAACGTTCTGATGACAGGTAAATTATATACTTTATACATATACTAGTTTATACCGATTGTCTCCCATAATATGTTATGTATTTCAATTTTTTTAGTCGTCTCGAATCCACATTTGTGTACGATACGCCCAATTTATACGAAGTAGACTATAACTACTTAAGTGTACATATATATAAATATAAAAGTACCACAGTCGCCTTTTGGATTGAAATACTATCTCTGCTAATATTTGTAATTCTACACTGCCGAGCATCATCATCACTATCTAGGCCAAATTGCCCATGTACAAAGTAGAACCTCCTGTTGGTGCCTAATAATGGCATCCCAAAAGTCTAACCCTACTCTATCTCGCTTTGGGGATTTACTAACTAGTTAGCTTCCTGTTGTGAACATAGCTCCATGGATTATAGAGGACTCAGTTCCTCGGACTACCCCATTTGATTTTGAAAGAACTCTATTATGGGTTAAATAGCCTTGCCATAACAAACAAACTAGCAAACAACTATGGCGGTTTATTACCTAACGTAGCCTACACCAGTAAGAGGTGTAGCCCGTTAGGTATAAACCTATCTTTTCCGTTTTGGCTGCTCTGAACCGATGACGCACTCAACCTATGTAGTACTTAGTCTTGATTTAGGGCCAACACCAATAGACATAGCATCGAGCTTCTAACCATCTTATTTAGATTGCCTAACGCGGTCAAGGCATACCCTCCCCTTATTCATTGAAGTAGACTCTATTGAGCATATTCCTTCACCTATATGCAAGCACATATATTTCACGGGTCATATAGTTGGATATGTCCCACGTCTGTATATAGAATACGCAACTGCTTGTAGCCTTTTGCAATGCTAGTCTTCTACTGTGTAATACTACCAAACTCGCATTCCAACTCATTCTATTGACTATATCATTTTTATTTACTAAGTTATTTACCAACTCTTAATAATTTGTGCTCGTCATAATGCATACTTAAAGCCTCATATTATTTTTTTCATTTGTTCTTGTTTAATTATTATTCCTCTACTGCATATTGTTAACAATATTTATCTTCTTCTTTATGTGCATACATCTTATTTAGTTTCAGGTCATTCACCACTTTCTTTCTAAAAGATTTAAGGAAAATTTCTCATTTACTTTCCCCTTTTGACTAATAGCGCCCTTCAATCGCGTATTTAGACTTATTACTTCCCTATTCGTTTTAGTTGCATCTGCTTTGTTTTATCATTTGTTTTCTACATCATCTTAAATTACATACTTTAGGTTTCCCACTTATATTGTTGTTATTATTCCTACTTACATTATTTTACTTATACTTAAGAATTTTTATACCTCAATACATTGGAATTACTTCTTTCCTTAAAGGAAATTGTTAACACTACAATTCCCTATAGTAATTTAAAAAAGGATTTGTGTTATGTGTGAAATAACAAGAAATTTTTTTTTCTATAGGAATAGATAATATAAATTATGTTGATTCCCTTATTTTGTACATCTCCTCCTTTTTGTTTATGCTCCATGTTATTTCAACAAGTACACTTTTATTTGTATTTTTAGACGATTTATAGAAATTCACATTGCTACACAATTCATTCCAACATATTAAAATATTGTCTAATGCTAATTTAATTTATAATCAAATCTAATTTATGTTCAACAATCTATATAAATCGATCAAATTTGGAATTCTAATATGATATCATTAATAAGTTGTTCATTAATCTAGGGACTATTTAACCCCTAACTTTTCAAATCCAAACATATACAATATCCATCAAGTTTAGCGTTTTCCTTATATTATGGGCATACATTCCATAAAAATCACGCGCATACAATTAAATATCCAAATTGCAATTTATATCTAGGTATAAATGAAATTGATCTACAATGATATAAATCTAATATTATTACAGAATATGTAATTTCCTACTTACTTGTGTAACTTTCCAAATCTCTGATCTAAACCCTATTATTAGTTTGACTCCCTTTTTTGTCTATTAAGATTTATACACCGCAAGCGTATATATATTTTATCATAAATCTTGATTAGAAAAGAGATTTGATTTTAATTTGTATATTAAATCCAAATTTACTTTTTGCCTCAGCTTTGATGATTTGATTTGAACCTAATCCTCTTTCTATCAGCTTCTACAATTCCCTAATTGTATAGACGTATATTTTACAACTATGTCTAAGAATTTAGAGTTCAGAGGAGGAGAAAATGGTAAAGCTCTCGTGTCATTCTGAGAATATGAGTTTAGAAGTGAGGGTCTAGGTCCATATTCATAGAGGAACAAACCAACGCAAGCCGTTCGATTAAACCATTTTAATTGGCCAAAGTTTATTGTCGGTTTTAACCAGGCACCAGTCGACCGTCCATTCTCTATGCTCGACCGCTATCGTCGATCTGGGCGCCTCTTTAGTCAACTTATGCCTGTTTTAAATGAAAATAATTATGTGTTCTAACATCGTTTGATTTGATTACTTGTTTAACCACTCACTTCATTTGTTTCCCTTTTTATACATATCCTGAGATTTTAATTAATGGTTTTCGTTATTAGTAATTAACGTAAAATAACTTTTTATTATCATAATTACATATATAACGTAACTACCTAGGATTTTAGTCACTGAATTTTAAATATTTAATTAATTTTAAATGTATTTAAATAATTGAAATTTTGAATTTAATATCTCGAATTCAAATATAGAGATCATTTAAATATTTGAATTGTAAATGAAATATTAATTAAATGGATTTAATCATTTTATTTAATTCCATTTAAAATTAATAAATAATAATGGCGAATTAATTTTGTAAATTTATCTACAATAATAAATGGTTTGAATATAATAAATAATAAAATAATAAATTTATTTTACTGTTGATTTGTGATCGCGTTGCACTTCGGTGCACGATTTAATTTATTTCGGTCATTCGTCATTCATACTCGAACAATTGTAAAATGGGTTGCTGTTCGAACCGGCTAAATCTCCATCGAATTGGAAAATGGTCGATCAAATTTAATTAAAATTAACCGCAAGCGCATGACGTACAATGATAGTACTTGGCGAGTACAGGCCTATCCGTAGGGAATTGTTTAGATTTTAAAATTTATGTTCAATCAACTTAAACCAAGAGTTGTGAGATGTTTTTAAGCTAGAAAAATTTCTAGAAACTAATAAAGACTAAAAGTGATAAAAATATGAGAGTAAAAAGCAATTTAGAGGCGATGTCCTTCTCTAAATCACATAGTTCAACAAAGTGAAATTATGATTTCTCTTTTTTAGTCATTAGTGAATTAACTGACGTGTTTATCATAAGTATAGTCTATTTGTGCTATTAATTAGCTCAACATAAGCCATCAAACTGTAACACAACCATCAAATCATTTTTAACTCTTATGAAAATGTTAATGAACTTGGAAATACAATCTTTTCTAAGCATGGCCTATTAACTATTGATTTGAAATATAGACCATCAAATTTTAATTTTAAAATCACTTCATTACCATGACCAAACGTAGATGAAGAGGTAATTTGTGTTTTTATTTGTTTAAGCATAACCTATTTGGTGTCAATAACATAGGCTATCAAATTCAAAGCTAGAACAACAAAGTTTAAACACATCTAACATTTTCTTTAAGAAAAAAAAAGATCAATAATTAGCTAAATGTTGAAGCAATATGATTAAGAGAACTTCGTTACCCCAAAATTGAAGGGGTTTAGCCTTTCATATTTGTTACCATTTCAACAAATGTAGCATTCAACACGAAATAAAAACAAAAGGAAAAAGAGAAAAATATGAAAATTGAGCTAATTAAAAAGAAATAAAAACTAATCTGCTTGCATAAATAAAAATATATACACTACTAACATGACAGAAAAAGCATGTAAATAAAAAGAGTGCATGAATTACCCTAGCATGAAAAGAAATTAATAAAAGATAAAAAGGTTAAGCAGCCATGAAAAAGAAAAGAGAGCTATGATTTATTTGTGAGCCGAAACTAAACTAAATGGAGGTTAAGAGACTGAGAGAGAGAGAGAGAGAATTTCTTGAACAGGGGTATTTATACATATATGAAACCCTAATCCTATTTTTGGGAACTACTCAAACTATCTTTGAGGAAGTATGGCCACCAAATTACCATTAACATCTGTTAATCCTACACTTAAATGTACATATAGCTTTAACTTCCATTAGCATGTGCGTTATCTCATAATTGTGCATCATGGTAAGTAGGTAGGCGGAGTCCTGCATGATTCATGAAATGAATTATTTCCATCTTCATCTGCTTGTCTTCTCTTATGCATGCATATTTTCTATAAAGCCACTTGGAATTTGAATTAAAACTCCTACAAAATACCATAGAAATTTCCAAGTAAATTTTCTTAAATTAATATATACACAAAAATGACCATTTTAGCCCTATATGAAGATGAATAATTGATGATTTAATAATAATTTGAATTTCGGTTTAAACATGTTAAAATACCGAGTATGATCATTGAGTAATTTAATTAGATTAAATATGAAAGTAAAAATATGCACATTTACGTGCACATCAAATATCCACACGCTTATCTTTTTATTCGTTCTCGAATAAAAAACTAAGACAAATCTGTTTTCGCAGGGAGCACGATTGCATTGAGCATATTCAACAAGCCATTAAACCTCTAGGTGTCCCTAGTAGGACGAGTGTTGTCTAGTGAGGATTTTCAGCGGATACTATCCATAAAACCCAAATGCAATAAAAAATATTTACAAAATGAAAAATTCCTAAATGCAAGATTTATTTACAAAGAGATGAATGCATGTTTTTGAAAATATTTACAAATGAAGGATTTATTTTTAAATTGACACAAATAAGTTAGATATAGGTTTTGGTCATTATCAAAAAATTTAAGTTATTTAACTTATCAAAATTTCCAATAAAAATTAAGTTATCATAATAAATAAACTTTAGTTTGACTAGTTATTTCTGTTAATAACATATCGTAACTATGAAATGGATCCTTGGTTGATTATCAAAGTTTTTCAAAATGGTATTTTTATTTCTTTTGAATAACAAATCGAATCAAATAAGTGAAAATAGTGCTCGGATTTCGATTTCTTACTCTCTCTTTATTTGAAAATTTTATTGATATTAACAATGTTAATATATGCCTAACTCAGAAAATTAAGGTCAGATATATTACCCATGCACCTCCTTTTGGGCTTATGTGAGGAGAATATAGAGGGTGACGAGTGAACACACAAGTGTGAACCCCTATCAATTATAGGTGTTATTAATGAAAGAATTTTTATATAATACACCTAATTCGGATAAACTGGGGTCAGATATACCAATCGAGCACTGCATTTCGGGCTTACGTGAGAAGGGTACAGAGAATGGCGAGTGGACACACTTGCGTGTGAACACATGACTCTAGGTGTTAGTAAAAAACATATATACATATTTTTTTATCTTTTCATTATTTTTTTATATATTTTTTTCGTTTTTTTAAAGAGAGAGTTTTGCAAAATCATTTTAGCACCATTTAACTTAAAAGATGTTATATACTTTACTTTAGATTCGGCATTTATTAAAACAAAGATTTCAATTAGGGTATACTTCATAATTATCTCATTGAATCTTCCTATATACTAGCTAAACCATCGTTATTTTTAATCAAACTTTACTTTATTTTTATTCAGACCAATAAATTTTCAAAAATACAATTTAATAATCAAACCTTATACTTATCTTATAGTATTTCTTTAAAAATAAATCAAAATGCATTAAAAAATATTGAATTTTTTTTAATTTTTTTGAGTTTTGGAAAAATGCAAAAAGTATACCATGGTAAACAAAAAAATAAAGATGATATTCCCCCAACACTTGATTTTGGCTATGTCCCCACAGTCAAACCAAGTAAAAGGAGAAAATAAAAATATGACCAATGTTTACATGAAACAAAATGGTTTTTATTTACATGACATCAAAAAAAATATTGTTGAAGAGCAAACGAAATGGTCTTTCAAAGACCAGCTCATTTGTCTCATCAAGTATGCGAGACAAATCTTAAGTTCAGAAAACCAAATCATAAAAGATTTCGGAATCGAATGTTGAATTGGAAAGATGAATGTCGTTTTATCAAAAATCGTCTGATTTGTTTTATTTTCAATGATTTTTGGGGTTGATAAAACAATTGATTGAAATTCAAGTTTATTTTCACTAAATTGAAATTCAAACTCGTCATTGAAAACTTCTTCAGAATTATCGATTTCAAAATCAAAATGGTGATTTAAAACTTCCCATTCAGAATTCAACAACTCATCTTCGAAAAGTCCAAGGAAATTGTGTTCACTAAATTTGTCTTTCTTTGTTGAATTATTCACAACTTCATTGCATATATATCAAGTTCAAAATCCAAATTTGTTGTATTTAAATTTTTGAAATCGAAAAAAAGAAGATTGAATTTTAAATCGAGTTTCTCATCCTCAAAAGAACTGAAATCCAACTCAATTACCGTATTTTCAACATATTCATTAAGATTGTCATCTTAAATTTCAAAAGTTGTTATTTAAAAATTATCAATTATGGTAAAATGTGGATTATTATTTGACTCCTCACACGTTAGGATTTTCTTTTGTTTCTCACATTGTTTTATATATGTTTCAAACAATAAACGCGTGTTCTTTGTGGATTTTATCCATTTGCTTAACAAAATCGAATTTATAGTTATTAACTTGAGAATTTTTGATGTGAAATTATTGGAAACAAAATTAGTCCATTGAACCAAATTTGAGATTATTCTCATTGCCAAAATCATTTAAAAATTGGTTCATATTTTCGTTTTGATTTTGAAATTCATTTTAAAGTTCGAAATTGAATTGGCATGGGTTATAATCGAAGTCATTTGAATTTTGAAGTGAATTCAAATTTATTATTTTGAAATCCTTGACTTGAGTTATTGCATAAATATGAATTACACAAATCATTTATCCTTTGATTTTGTTTTGTAGAGAGTTCAAGTAAAGGCGAAATCGTTTTCATGCTTTTTTCAAGAGCTGATGGTTGGTCCTCATTTTGAAAATTTTATGGTTCGAAAATTAGAATTGTTTGTACAATAGTCGTTATTAAAATATCAATAAGAATTTGGAGTGAAATTATATGAATTATATTGATTTTCACAACCATCGTAAAATTCATTTAAGTAGGGAAACTCGGTCAATTTTCAAGAATGTTTTTTTTCTTTTGGATTTTTTTACAAAGGAAAACTATTCACCAAAAGGAATTTATATTTCAGAAGGGAAATTTGATTTTTTTTTTTTTGATTTTCAATTTTTTTGAAAGGGTTTTATTTTATTTTTTGAATTTTTTTGTTTTTGATTGAAATTTTTTAAAGGACTTACAAACTAAGGTAAGAAATATTTACAATTATTTTTGTTTTTGGATTTTGAATTTTTCTAAATATGCATGAATTAATGCAACTAAATGAATGTAAGAGTTTAATTACAAATTATCTATCCTAATTAGCTCCTAACCTAGAATTGTATAATCATACTTTGTCTTAGTCCAATAAGATAGTTCTCAGCTAAGTAACAAACATGAATTATCGGTGCACCACGAATCACTGTAGCAATGCAACCGAAGGTTTAAGTACCTTTAGAGAAACAACCACTATAACATTTACGGATCACCATAATATTTATAAATGGATATTGCTCTGCCGTAGCGTAGACACCAAGAAATTGAATTGTTCAAAGAAGACAATTTGTCAATATATAATTCAGCGTTACCGATATTTAACCATTATCAAAATTCTAGGATAATGCAAAGCTGAAATTAAATGTGTATTAACAATGCAACTACGAATGAATTTTTATTTTTTATTTTTTTTCTTTGATTTTTTTTAAATGTAAGAAACCAACAAATCAAATCAAATAGAAACAGGAGATGAGGGCATGATACCTGAGCATTCAGAATTATAACAATTTACTTTTTTAGCAGCAATCTTTTTGTAAGCAAGCAAGCAAAGCAGTTTTTTATTTGGGCAAGCACTTCTTCTTTTAATTTGCTTTGGCAACCTAAAAAGGGGCGAACTAAGATATATACAAAAAAAATTATATCAAAGACAAAAATAAAGAAAAACAAGTCAAAACAAATGAAAATAAAATAAATTGAAATTTCTTGGTTTTTTTCTTAAAATTAGGATGGAACTAAAAATAAATTAAATAAAATAAAATAAATAAATAATTTTTTTTAAGTATAAAACAAAATAAAACTAAAGGAAAGCAAACTATTTTTTTTAATACAAATAAAGGTCAAACGAAAAAAACACAAACAAAAAAAACATTTTTTTTAAAGACGGATGATTTTTTGTTTTTGTTTTTTTTTAATTTCTTTATGGAAACTGAACAACTCCTTTTTTTGTAAAATGGAATATTACCAAAGCAAATAAATTCACACAAGAAATTGTAAAGCTTTATTTCTTCTTTTTTTTTGCTATTTTTTTTTATAACTAAGAAGAATCAAAAAGAGATTTTAAAAGAAAAACTAAAAAGGTTTAAAAGAGAACAAAATATTTACCAAGCCCAAATAAGGGAAACTGTTCACCACCTCGCTATTTCAAACAATGAAATATTTATCTCACAAATCTACTTCATATATTATTTCTCAAATTCGATTTCTTTATGAATCCAAAAATCGAAATTCCCCCAAACCAATTCACAAATCCAAAACCAAATCTCACAAATCCACTTTGCTATTTCAAAAGAACGAAACTGGGGTCTCGATTGATTTGATCAAGTATGATCGCGGAATTGAGGGGATGGAATTGCAGTTGCTTTGATGATATAGGCGATTGGGTGGTCGATTGCAGTCGAGTTCGATTGGGGATGGATGTGGGTTTGGTTGAAGAAGCGTGTGATGTAGCAGTAAGCAGATGGTTCTAGTTTAACAAGTTGAAGAGGCGTGTGATGATAATTTGAGAAGGCGACTGTTTGAAGGTCAGAGGTGTGGAGGGCTTGGGTTTGAAGTGTGTACTGTACATTGAAGAGGTGTGTGATGATGGTTTTGGTCGGAGAAGAAGAAGCAGTAGAGTGGTTAGTGCAGGTATGGTTTATGTTGTAGTGATATAGGCTGGTTTGTGATGTGCCGTGGGTGATGTAACTGATGGCAGCTAGAAGTATGTGGCAGGTAGGGTGTGGTTCAGTGAGTAGTGAGATTTGATGTTGTTTATGCTGATAGGGGTGGGTGGTTATGTGATCAGTCGTGTGGCTGTTGTATGTGCAGTTAGGTGGGTGGTTGAGTGAAGTCGAAGCAGAGGGACTGGGTAATTGGAAGCAGTTGTATATGTGATAGTTGTTGAGAAATGAAGTGTGACGAAGAGGTTCTATGCCATGGTTGTTGGAGAAATGATGTTGGTTTGGGAAGATTTGAGGAAGACCGCTGTAGTTATTGTTTTTGCAGAGTGGTTTAATGTGATGTACTGATGTTAAGGAAGTTGAGTGTAGTCTGGTGGTGGAATTGTTTGGCACTGTGGGAATGGCAGGTTGATGGTATGAGAGGTTTGTAGGCACTGTAACAACAGTGCAGTCTAGTTTTGTGGTGACTGTCTGGTCAGGTCGAGTGGGATTGAAGTGTTTGTTGAGGTAGCAGTTGTGATATAGATGTAGCTGCATATGAATGTATCAAGTAGATGGTGTGAATTAGCTTATGAATGTAAGTGAATGATGTGAAAGGCAGTTGAAAGGCAAAGGGGTGCACTATTTTGGCTATGGGTTGCTAGAAGTTGTTGCAATATGTATGGTGCAGGCAACAGTATTGTAGTAAGGCCGGGAGGTGGGATTGTGAGGAAGTGTATGTTGATCAGCAACGTTGTTTGAGTGATGGGGGCAAGAGGGCGGTTGAAGTTGTTGTTAGGCAGTGCATAATTATGTGCACACAACAGTGGTAGAAGATGGTTGCAAACAATGTTATGGAATTTGAGTGATGGTTATTGTGAGTGTGTTTCTGAAGTGCGTGTTTGCTTTACTAATCCGTGCCTCCTCATGATCATCATCTCAGCCGTCCACATGCCTCAACGCTTGAGATTCATTACTCGAGTTGATAGGGATCACCAGTTTCTTGGGATGATGCAGTGTGGCCCAGTTTACTTGTTTTATACAAATATTTGTTGTTGCATATTGTAATACATAACTTTTGATCTGTACAAATTTGAACTGCATTAAAAGAAACATCAAATTACATTTTATTTTCATTTTCTGATTTGGTATCAGAGCGATTTAAAAGCCTAACGACATAAGTTTGGAGATCAGCAGTCTTTTGCATCATCTCTCCAATTTCAAGATTGTTTTGTATTCTCTTCTCAGTCAAATTTCATCATCGAAGAGTTATACCCTTCCCGATTCAAGTGTATCTGCATCACCAGTATCTTTTCGCCAATTTATTGTGCCACGTCTAGGAAGAACCTGAACGAATTCAAATTCTTGACTGGCTGCAACAATTTTTGTGCCTTGCCAATACTATTTGACTGCACCTTTTATTCAAGAATCCAGATCAGTCAACCATAAAGATGGCAGACAGAGAAGCAGGTGATGAAAGATCATCAACCACTTCAAGAAACGACAAGAGAGAAGCTGCTGCGTCAGAAACAGCATTGATCAAACCCAAAAGTCAAATCATCACCATCCCACTTGATGAATACAACTATATAGTCTGGAAATACCAGATTGAAACGGCCTTAAAGGGATATGGCCTTCAAGACTACATCAAGGGGACAATGGCTATACCACCGGCAAACGTAGAAGAAGATAATGGAATAACAGTTAGCAACTCAGAATACACAAGATATCAAAAGCAAGATAACTTGCTATCATCATGGCTATTATCATCCATCAGCTCAAGTCTATTATCACAAATTGTTGGCTGCAACTCGTCATATGAGATTTGGTCATCAATAGAGCGGAATTCAGTTCACAATCAGCCGCAAGAAATATGCATTTTAAAAGACAATTGCAAAACTCAAGAAAAAATGATATGTCGATGAGAGAATATCTTGCAAAGATCAAATCTTTATGTGATAGACTTAATGCAATTGGTCATAGAATTTCTGAAAGCAAGCAAATTCTCACCATAACAAATGGACTTGATGATGAGTATGAGTCAGTGGTAACATTCATAGCATCGCAACAAACTCTACCAGATTTACAGTCTGTCCAATCTGCATTACTTGCCCATGAAGGCAGAATTGAACAAAGGAGAACTGTGCAAAGTGAATTCTCAATCAATTATGCTAGCAGTTCAAGAAACAGAATGCAACAGTGCAACACAGCAAATCAGGGAAGCAAGCAGGATGGTCAAAGAAATAATTCCACACAAATAGGAAGGGGAAGAGGAAGATGGAGCAACAACAACAGAGTAAAATGCCAAATATATGAAAGATTTGGTCATATAGCTAGCAAATGCTATTTCAGATTCAACAGAGAATTCACTGTTACACAGCAAACTCAAAGAAATCCCAACAATATGACACAACAATATGACACAACTGGATCAACAGCAGAAAAGCAACAATGAAAATTCAAGAACTCAATCAATCTATTCAGACGAAGCTAAATTGGATAACACAGGCCTGGATGATTGGTACCCAGACTCGGGAGCAACTAATCATGTAACGAGTAATCTTCAAAACCTCAATTTAGGCAACAAAAGTTATACAGGTACGCAAGCTATACATTTGGGTAATGGTGAAACAACGAGTATATCACATGTTGGCATAGGCACTATCCAAGGTAAAAGAGAATTATATTTAAAAAATCTACTGAGAGTTCCCAAAATTAAAAAGAATTTAATTAGCGTATCTCAATTTGCTAATGACAACAAAGTATACTTCGAGTTTCACCCAAATTTCTGTTTAGTTAAAGATTTGCTAAGTAAAGATATATTATTGCAGGGTAGTTTGAGTAAAGGACTGTACAAATTTAATGCTGTGAAGAAATCTGAACCTACTGTGAAGAAGTTTCGGTGCAACAACATTCACACCAGTAATCAAAATAAGAAAAGTATTTTAGATCATTGGCATTGTAAACTAGGGCATCCTAGTATGAAAATTGTAAAAAGATTTTTAATGGATAATAAAGTTTCTTTTCAAAATAATGATATCTCTGACATATGCACGCACTGTCAGTTAGGAAAAAGCCACAAATTGCCCTTCAGCAATTCTGAGACTATATATAAAAATCCTTTTGAATTGATAGCTGCAGACCTATGGGGACCAGCCCCATTGAATTCACTACAAGGGCACAAGTACTACTTATCTTTTGTTGATGCATATACTAGATACACATGGATATTTTTTCTCAAATCAAAATCTGAAACTCATGATGCCTTAATTCAGTTTATTTCATTGGCTGAAAAACGGTTTAATTATAAAGTAAAAATTGTGCAAACTGATGGAGGGGAAGAATTTTACCCACTCAAAAAATATTTTCAAAACAAAGGTATATTACATAGAATTACTTGTCCTTACACATCTGAGCAGAATGGGCTTGTTGAAAGAAAACATAGGCACATAGTGGACACAGGCTTAACACTATTATCTCAAGGATCATTATCCTGAAATATTGGGAAGAGGCATTCATCACAGCTGTTTATCTTATAAATAGGATGCCAAGTAAAGTGCTTGATTATATATGTCCTTATGAAAAATTATTTGGCACTAAACCTGATTATGATAATCTAAAAACTTTTGGGTGCTTATGTTTCCCTTATCTTAGGCCTTACAATAAACATAAATTAAGTTTAAGATCAAGTCCATGTACCTTTCTAGGATATGCCACAAATCAAAAAGGATACAAATGTCTTGATAAAAATGGCAGAATTTATACATCGAGACATGTTATGTTTAATGAAAATAATTTTCCTTTTGCAGATAAAAGACTAGCAGACAATAAAGACACAATAGATGAATGCACTGATCATATCAAAGTATGCTTGCCCACCATACCAGAATTAACTATTCAGGAAGAACAGGGATGCAATAAAAGATTTGAAAGTTCACATTCTATGGCAGAAACAAAATCTGACCATAGTGCAAGTGACACACATGAATGGCCAGCACACCAAATAGAAGAAAATGATGAAGCATAGTCAACTGATGACTCAACATCTAGTAGTAGTACACCTGTAATCACAGACATGAGGCATGATGTGCAAGAAACAGGGCATCATATGATGACAAGGTCAAAAAGTGGCATTTTCAAGCCTAAAATATACAATACAAGTACAGATGTCATGGACCCAGTTACATATGAGCAGGCAGTGAAAATTACAGAATGGAGAAAAGCCATGAATGATGAGTATGAAGCACTAATAAAAAATCAAACATGGGATCTAGTGTCACCTCCAAAGGACGAGAACATTATTGGATGCAAATGGACCTATAGGATCAAAAAGGATGCAAATGGAAAAATAGCAAAGTACAAAGCAAGGCTAGTTGCCAAAGGTTACTCTCAACAATTTGGGTTTGACTTTAACGAAACTTTTTCGCTAGTAGTCGAGCCCACTACCATCAGGATTATACTTACCATAGAGTTAAACAATCAATGGAAAATTAGACAGCTTGATGTTCAGAATGCTTTTCTCAATGGAGACTTACAAGAAGAAGTATACATGCATCAACCAAAAGGATACATCACAAAAGAAAATGAAGATAAAGTCTGCAAATTACGTAAAGCTATTTATGGTCTAAAACAAGCATCAAGAGCCTGGTACGAGAAGCTCAAAGCAACATTAACAAAAATGGGATTCAAACCAACAAAGGTAGACAATTCACTATATACCAAAACCATTAATCACGAAATCACATATACATTGGTGTATGTCGACGACATTCTCATCACTGGGAATAATGAAAGTGACATTATTAAAGTCATACAACTATTAGATCAAAACTTTGCAATTAAAGACATGGGGACACTTGATTATTTTCTTGAATTCAAATCAGCAGACCATCACAAACAGAAATGTTTTTATCTCAAAGACAGTATGCATCAGAGATTTTGGTTCGTGCCAACATGGATCAAGCTAAGCCACTACCCACGCCCATGGTCAGTAATTTAAGATTATCCAAAACCAAAGGGGAACCTATTGACAATATCAAACAGTATCGAAGCATTGTGGGAGCGCTACAGTACTTGGCCATCACTAGACAAGACTTATGCTATAGTGTAAACAAGATTTGCCAATTCATGCAAAACCCCTTAGATAGCCACTGGAGGGCGGTTAAGCATATTCTAAGGTATATTAAAGGTACTCAAGACTATGGTTTACTGTTAACTCAAAGTAAAGAAATAAATTTGCAAGCTTACAGCGATGCCGATTGGGCCAGTGACGCTGATGATAGACGATCTACCTCAGGCTACTGTGTTTATATGGGTGGAAACCCAGTATCGTGGTGTACCAAGAAGCAATCAACTATATCCCGTTCGAGCACCGAGGCTGAATACAGGTCAGTAGCGAGTACAGCAGCCGAAATTATATGGATAGAAACCCTAATTCATGAATTAGGGCTTGAACTGAAAGGAAAACCACTGATTTGGTGCGACAATCTGAGTACCGTTTCCTTATCTTTGAATCTGACCCAACACTCTCGCACCAAACACATTGAAATCGACCTATTTTTCGTGCGTGAAAGGACTGCAACAGGAAAATTAGTGATTAGACATGTTCCTTCCTTCTACCAACGCGCCGACACCCTTACAAATTCTCTTTCTCTCTAATTTTTTGCCAGATTGAGAGAAGAAATGAATATTATCGATGGGAGCAGATTTCATGGCGGCCGAAGGAAAGGAGATGGAAACCCTAGCTTCAATTGAGGGCGGATATTGTGAGTGTGTTTCTGAAGTGTGTGTTTGCTTTACTAATCTGTGCCTCCTCATGATCATCATCTCAGCCGTCCACATGCCTCAACGCTTGAGATTCATTACTCGAGTTGATAAGGATCACCAGTTTCTTGGGCTGATGCAGTGTGGCCCAGTTTACTTGTTTTATATAAATATTTGCTGTTGCATATTGTAATACATAACTTTTGATCTGTACAAATTTGAACTGCAATAAAAGAAACATCAAATTACATTTTATTTTCGTTTTCTGATTATGGTCAGGGAAAGTATTGATTGTGGTATATGTGGTTAGTGTTGGGGAGATGGCAACAGTGGGATGAAGGTGAACAATGGATGGTAACAGGCAGTGGGTATTTGTATGTGACAGTGGCTAATAACGGTCAGTGGAAAATGATGACGCAACAATGGAAGGTGGCGATACAGTGCACAATTGCACCTTTGAATGTAAGAGAACAGTTGTAAAAATTGTAAATGTAATTGTAATTGAAAATTGTAAATGCAATTGAAATGAAATGGAATAATTTTTTTCTTTTTCAATTGAAGTTGTGTAATTTTTCCTTTAAAATATGAAATGCAAATGAACAAAATAACTAGAAAACAACAACAAAAACACAAACAAAATGCAAACAAAAAATCACAAAAAACACACATTTTTTTTAAATAACACACAGAAAAAACACACAATAAAATAAAATAATACATAATTCGAAGGATAGAAAAAAATTAAAGCAAATTCTTTGACAACTGTGTCAAAAATTTGTTCGATTTGACGAACTGGGGTCGGGAAGCAATTGGGTGGTCGAATCAGGGATTGGCGAGGACAGTGGTGATTTGGGTGGGTTGCAGAGGAGACTGAAGTCTGTGATGTGCATTTGGTTGTAGAGGGCGGGTTAGGAGTAGGTAGTTGGCCAGAGGTACTTGCAGTATTATTTGTGATAGGGGGTATTGTGGTGGTATGGTTTTGTAACTAAGGTGATGTGATGAAGATGAACTGCGGTAATTGCTATCAGGTGAGGATGTTTTGATGTTGCTATCGTGATTTGGAGATGGTGATGAAGGTAATGTGCACTGGTTGGTAGTTTTGTATGTGTTGGGTCTGTAGAATGTGTTGATAGAGGTAGAAGAAAAGAAGGACAGGGTGATGATGGTTGGTGGGTTAGGTTGTGAAGCAAAAAAGTGACAGAAGGGCAGTTGTTCAGGTAAGATGGGCAGTTGTAGGTTTTTCAAAGTGTACTGATGGTCAGTATGTAGTTTTAATGTGCATTGTAAGTATGAAAGTGCTATGGTGCTGTGGTGGTTTGGATGGGAAGTGGATGCTTGTTGTTTGCAGGAACGTAATGTTGCACAGTTATGAGTGGTTGTTTGTATTTGTATGTGAATGTTGTTTTGGCAGCAACAAGTGTTTGGATGTTAGGTGACAGAAGTAACAGAAAAAAGGCAGTGAAATCTAATGGTACGTAGGGAAAAGGTCAGGTATGTATGTTGTTTGAATGAAAGAGGAGTAGTTTTTTATATGTATGTAGTGGGATGGTATATGTATGGAGTGGTTGTTTTGTTTTGTCGGTTGCAGAAGAGTGGAAATGTGAAGTACTGTATGCAACAGTTTTGGAGTTGAGTGATGGTTTGTGTTAAGTGTTGTGTTGAGTGATAAGTAGTAGTGTCGAGAATTGGGAAATACAATGGATGATGAGTGATGATGAAGAAGATATTGGAAGATGGGTGATGTTTGAAGATGAAGGATGATGAACGAAACTGTTGGCAGAGGAGGATGTATTGGCAGAGATAGGTTAGATAAGTTGTAGATTGATGATGGAGCTGTTGGCGAGGATGGATAGTGCACAGATATGTGGACAACAATTGCACAGAAGTGCAATTTGATACATAGGAAGGATGATTTTGTAAACTGTTGTTTGAGATGGTTGGATATGTGATGGGTTATGAGTGATGTTGGAGGTTGTAAGAGAAGTAGTTTGAGATGTTGAAGCAGAGGCAAGGCAGAAATGTGAATGAGCAAGCAAGTAGGAAATGAAATGAAATGAAAATGACAAGCATTAGGAATTGAAATTGTAATTGTACTTGTAAATGTAAACTGTGATGAATTTTTTTTCCTTTTCAAATGAAATTGTGTGTATTTTTTAAAATATGCAAATGCAAATAGAAACTAGAACAACAACAAGCACCAAATCAAATGCAAACAAAAATCACACAAGCACAAAAAAATTATAATGAAAATTAACACACAAAATAAACACACAATAAAAATCAAACGAAAATAATTCGAAGAATAGAAAATAAAATAACATCAATTTCTTAGAAACAGTGCCAAAAACTTGTTCGAACTGGCTAAATCCCCATTGAATTGAAAAATGGCCGATCGAATTTAATTAAAATTAACCGCAAGTGCACAACGTACAATGACAGTAGTACGTGGTAAGTATGGGTCGATACGTAGAGAATTGTTTAGATTTTAAAATTTCTATTCAATCAAATTAAACCAAGAGTTGTGAGATGTTTTTAAGCTAGAAAAATTCTAGAAACTAACAAAAATTAAAAGTGATAAAAATATGGGAGTAGAAGGCAATTTAGAGGCGATGTCCTTCTCAAGATCACATAGTTCAACAAAATGAAATTATGATCTCTTTTTTTGTCATTAGTGAATTTAATTATTATCATAAGTATAGTCTATTTGTGCTATTAATTTGCTCAATATCAGCCATTAAACTATAACACAACCACTAAATCGCTTTTAGTTCTCATGAAAATGTTAATGAACTTGAATATAAAATCTATTCTAAGCTTGACCTATTAACTATTGAGTTGAAATATAGACCATCAAAATTTGATTTTAAAATCACCTCATTACCATAATCATATGTAGATGAAGAGGTAATTTGTGTTTTTGTTTGTTTAAACATAGTCTATTTGGTGTCAACAGCATAGGCTATCAAATTCAAAGCTAAAAAAACAAAGTTTAACCACATCTAAAATTTCCATTAACCACAAAAAGAGATCAATAATTTAGCAAAATGTTGAAGCTATATGATTAAGAGAGCTTTATACCCCTAAATTGAAGGGGTTAAACCTCTCATATATGTTATCATTACAACAAATATAGCATTCAACATGAAGTGAAAATAAAAGGAAAAAAAGGTCAAAGTGAAAAGAGAGCTAATTAAAAAGAAATAAAAACTAATCTACTTGCACAAATAAAAAGATATATACTACTAACATGAAAGGAAAAAGCATGGAAATAAAAGAGAGTGCATGAATTAACATAGCATGAAAAGAAATTACATAAAAGAAAAACGGCTAAGTAGTCATGAAAAAGAAAAGAGAGCTTTGATTTATTTGTGAGCCTCAAACTAAACTAAAAGGAGGCTGAGAGAGAGAGAATTACATAAAACATAAGGGGTATTATATATGTATGAAACCCTAATCCTATTTTTGGAAACTACCCAAACTATCCTTGAAAAAGTGTGACCACCAGATTATCATTATTATGCGTTAATCCTTCACTTAAATGTACATATAGCTTTATTTTCCATTAGCATGTGAATTAGCTCATAATTGTACATCATGGTAAGTGGGTAGTTGGGGTCCTCCATGATTCATGAAATGAATTATTTCCATCTTCATTTGCTTGTCTTCTCTTGTGCATGCATATTTTCTATGAAGCAACTTGTAATTTGAATTAACATTCCTACAAAATACCACAGTAATTTCCAAGTAAATTTTCTCAAATTATATATGCACAAAAATGACCATTTTACCCCTATATGAAGATGAATAATTGATGATTTGAAAATAATTTGAATTTCGGTTTCAACATGTTAAAATACCCAATATGATTATTTATTTAATTTCCTTAGATTAAATATGTAAGTAAAAATATGCATATTCATGTGCCCGCCCGTTGCCGTAAATATTTCATTTAAAACGATTGTATAGTCAAATCAAAATTCAAATTTTAATGACGATTTGATGGTGTCGGCATATTGGTTGGCTCGAGAAGTCGTTTTATTATGAAAAAAGCAAGCATAATCATTTTGTTTTCTATTATTTTATTTGGTTATAAAACAATGCAACCTTCTAATTTCCCCTTTTCAATTCTCATTCCTCCTTCTCCTTTTACTTTACCATTACCGTAAAAAATGACTCTCCTTCTAAAATGAAAATCAAATCAACTAATGCCCTAAAATTGTAAAACAAGCTCTGTTGGGTTTGCATGGAGATAAGCTTTGATTTGTGGTAGGCTACGTAGAGTGTAGCGGTGTTTTTGTGGTGCTCAACCGCAGGGGCAACATCTAAGGTTACAGATTTTAGAGCATATGGTTGTCGATTCGACAAATGGAACTTCGATTTTATCTTAGGGTAGTGGGATGCAACTTTGGAGGAATTTAGCAAGGTTCGATTATGTTTACGGTTGCGTGACCTGACATACGACCTGGGAAGGGGATGTGTCACATTTTTCTTAGAGGCCCTGAAGTTGCATTGGACTCGTGTCGTCGAGATCTTTGCAATGGAGTTGGTTTGGTTTGATTTGGAGCTTGTTGGAATTTATAATAAAATGGAATGTCCATTTGGTTTTAGGCTAAATCGGGACGTTTTGGCAGAAATGAAAATCAATGTGAGTTTAAATCACACTAAATTTTACTTATCATACTTATAATGTTATACACGATTCTTAATTGCTTGGCTGTTAGTTAAATTGCATGATTAATTGTTTGGTTGAATTTCCGTTTGAAAAATGGATGACATATTAATTTGATCCTTCCGAACCCATACGATTATATGTATGTATGTATATATGTATGTGTGTGTGTGTGTGTGTAATCCATGACCATTGTTTTGCATGGAAAATCTGTAGAGAGACCATGAGGGGTTTCTCGCCAATGATTATTGTTTACATCCATATACTGTTATATTGATAATAATTGAAATAAAATCCTAAAATTCCATTTTATTTGTTAAGTGTCGTTGTAGCTATTTCGCTATATCGTCATTTATTAAAGTTCATCCCCAAAACCCTATGTATGTTTTTGAACTTAAACTTGCATTTTCATTATGCAGAATGTTAAAGTTCATTAATCATTTTGATTAATGATAACTTAAAATAATTAATCATTTTAACTAATGATTTTGAAATTTATTTAACCAATTTGATTAATGATGTTTAAAATGGGTGTGACGACCCAAAATTTTGGTTTTTCGAAATTGAAATATTTAATTGATTTTATATATTTAAAAGTTAATTTTTAACTTGAATTTCAAATATAACGATTTATTGGATAATTTAATTATTGGTTTTATAATTAAAAATTGGTTAAAATATTGAATCTTGAGTTTTAAGCTTGTTAAAAATAATTTAAAGGATATAAAATTTATATTAATAATAATGAAGATAATAAAACTTTTTAAATTGAATTCAAAAGTGATATGTTCAGTTTTAAAAACAGCCCGTTTAAAATAATGTATATAAATGGCTATCCGTAGCACAGTCTCGGAATTCGACGAAACTATTTCTATTGGATCTCTAATAGTGTATTATTTTCGAATTTCAAGTTTTGTAATGTTTGGAGTTATCGTTTGGTCGAACGGGATAGAAACGCGCTGAAATTAATATCAAAAATTCAATATAATAATTGGGTCCAAAAAGTTATCTTCTCCATATGATCGAATTAGAACTCAAAACTTTTTCCATTACGTTTAGAATAGGGGTATAACATTATAAATGTCCAGTGACACGCCTTGATAGGGGTTCGAGATTTTAAGTTACGTAATCGAGATAATTAAAAATTTTAAATAATATATATATATATATATATATATATTCTTGATTAAACTAAGCTGTCACACTCTACCCATCAACCATTCTTTCTTTTCACGTTAGGCCCCCTAGTGACCTACCGCCTTTCTTTTGAATCAAGCTTTCCCCCTCTTTTGATTTCGTAGAACAGTGAAAGCAAGAATAATAAAAAATGGTGGCAAAGAAATACAAAAAAAATTAACTCCAAATCGGCCAAATAGAAAGATGTGAAACCATTTGCAAAAATCTTGTTTTATGACGAGCTTCAATCAGATACAAATCTAGGGTGTAGCGTCGAGTTGTTGACCTCTACTATGAAGCCGAACCACCTGTCAAGACTAGGGTTACGGTTTTGGATGAATTTGAGGCCGAATTCTTCGAATTGGATGTGCAATCGTGTTCGCGTGACGGAGGAGAGACGGCGCACAGAAATTCGTGAAGTCCGGTCATCTCTGGAAGATCGCCTTCGAGCACTGTAGCATGTGGAGGAGCAGCGTGTCGCGATCTCGTGGGGTGTCAAATTATGGTTAAAAAGATGCAGTTTTCGAAGAGAGGGTGGTCGGTGTTGTCAGATTTTAGGTTAGGGCAGTGGAGCATTGTGTCAGACGTCATGCACGTCTAGTACAGGCACGAGTAAAAGCGAGAAGAAGAGGTTTGGGTGGGCTGGGTTTTGCATTCGTAATGGGCTGGTTTATAAAAAAAGAAATAGAAAGAAGGAAAAGAAGAAAAGGGAAGAAAGAACAAAAAGGGGAACTACAGAAGAGAGGGGAGAAGAAGGTTGGAGGGCCGGGTTTGAACGGGTATGGGCTTCCTTTATTTAATATATATATATATATATATATATATATATATATATAGTTTATATAAATGTTATAATAAAATCGTTTGAAAACTTATAAATCGAATATTTTATTCGTTTTAAATAGGAATCCAACGCGGTCAATCGCGTTGGTTCCATAATAAGGAGATCTTTGCTATGGAGTCAACTTGGTTGAGTCTCGAGGTTGCAGAATTTTCAGATAAATTCAAATGTGTTCGGATTAAATCAGAACCGGAACGCAAAAGTGACAATAAAAATCTATGTGAGTTAATCTCACTCAATTTTGGATTACTAGTTAATTTTAAAAAGTTAAAATTAATTATTGATAGGTTTGTTGAATTGATAAATTATTATCAGTTGAATGTGATTTTTTATATAATAATGTGTGTGTGTGTATATATTGGAAGTTGAATTGATATTCTCGCATATATTTAGCAGATAAGACCATATGATCCCCGCATAATAGGAGATGACCCTATATACCACGATATCCCCCTCGAAGTGGGATTGGTATTTTTATATTGTGCTAACATCCATGGATGCAGGGTAACAAGTTGGAGGGATCCAACTGGATTCTTCAAAAATGTTAAATTAAATTTCATATATATTGATATATGATTTGTTGAGAAATATATGAAAGATTATTATGTGGTTGAATTTATTAGATACTACGGCAGCATTGATCTGGATTTTTGGTATTTTAAAAATACCAAAATATGAATACCGAATTTAAAAAAAAGGATAAAAAGGGAAATTGAAAGTAAAATATTTATAGTGAAATTTTGATTAATTAAAAGAAAAGAATTTGGGTAAAATAAATAGTTTGATTTAAAAAAATTTGCTTAATAATTTCAAAATATGGAAAATAAAGATTTTGGAATAATGTAAATAAAAGGATTTTAGATAATAAAACTTAAGCGTTGTTGGTTTAAGTCTAAAAATATTTCTTTTAAAAATCAAGATTTTAAATAGTTGGGAAAATAAAAAAGGAAATTTGAAAATAAAATATGAATTTGTTATACTAGATTTTAAATAAGAATTTAAATTATGAAATAGAAGTGGAATCGGAATTTGTTGGGGTTTGGAATATAGTTGAATTATTTAAGAAATTAATTTAAAAATGGAATTCAATTTAGAAATCAATTTAAATTCGATTAAGTATTGAGAAACCGTTATAAACGGAAAATGAGACTATGGATTTATAAACAAGGTTTATAAATAAAGTGAAGTGATTATCAGTGGATAAATTAAAGATATAAGTTCACGGAGAGGTTTATAATGAGATGGATAAATCGACTTAAAAATAAAAGATAGATTTTTTTAAAAGGTGGATAGGGGATTTACGAAATTGGGACGTAAATCAAATTTGTGATAAATCGAGAGGATTTATAAATATTAGACTTGCTATATTGGAATTGAAAAGTATATTTTATTGAGAAGTTAAGTTTGTTTAAAAAAGGATTTTTAATTATTAACTAGGTAAGTTAAAAGGTGTGTTAAGAATATTTCAGAAAATTAATTATTTAGTTGTTTTAAATTGTTTTAAGATATATCTAATTATTAGTTAAATTACAATTGATTGATAATAAGTTAATTATTATTTAAGAATTAATCGGTATTTTATTTTAAAAGATAAATTATTCAATTTTAATATATTTTATACAATAACTTTTATTGAAGAGTATTTTTCTAAATTTTACTTGGAAATTATTATAGGAATTCTATAAGTATTATTCTGAAAAATTTATTAAATTAAGTTTTCAGAAAGTAATGGTATACTTTCGTGGCGAAATCGGAGGTAGAGAGTGCCTACAGTTAAGTTTTGGATTTATCTAGGATAGAGCGTAACCATTGAGCTGTGAATCCATGGTTCATACCGCGTGGTGCTTTCCATATTCGTTTTAAAAAAGTTTTCAAATATTTTGAAAGAATGTTCAGTAAACGTACTTACTTCGATAAGTTAAGTACATGGCTTTTGATAAGAGATTTAATTTATTGAAATTAAATTAAAAAAAGATTTAGCGTTTTCAGTGGAAAAGGAAATATTTGATTGAATGATTGTTTATTTGATAATCAAATAACCAACTATCAAAATCTGGACCCAAAATATAACTTTGGAAATATCTTGAAGAAACACGGGAATTAAATGGTACAGTTGCCATTCGAGGTGTTATACTGTACGTATAAACTCATTTTGTTCTTCTAGGACGATTATAAGGAAATCCGTCCACTAACGGTTAGGAGGTGATCTCTGATCTTATTTTCATCTGTTTATTTCCTAAATAACCGAGGTTGAGTTTACCGAAAATATGGAACGTTGCTTCGAAGAGACGGGTCGGATAACTTATCTGAAAACCACTTCGATCCAACGAGTATGTTTTCGAAGTGAAAACAAGAGCATGGAATCGAAGATGGAGCAGTGAAATGCAAGGGCTAATCGCTACTAATCCTGAGGATGATTCCAAATTGGATGTAGTAGAAATAGTGCCTTCGGATTCGTTTGGACCCAGAATGGACTTGTATGGATGAATGCTATCGGTACATTATCATTGGAGGACAATGAGCATTCTAAGTGAAAATTTCCTTAGAAAGGTAACCGTAGCATCTAGCCTCATTAACCGGGAATGACTGAAAATCAGGGGAGATGCTGCAAGGCTAAGTGGGTCGCATACAATTAGGGTATGTTTACCACCTTCCTAGATACCCTCAGATATTATTACAATGGTGCGCGGAAGGGCTCGGAAAGGGCGGGAATATTCGGGATGATATCATATTCGGTCTATCCAAGTTAGGAGTAGTCCGGTCATGTGTTGTAGGGGATCCCAGCGTGGTCCTCGGTACATTTTTCTAGACATGTACTGTGACAGGTGGCATCCCAGGGCACAGTCATTCGTATGGAATCCATTCTTCAATACGTGCCCTTTTACGGTATTGATTGTAGAGCCTAGTGTGCTGGAATTTAATTAGTGTAACAATTTCTGCTATTTGAATAAGTATTTTTATTTGGATACTATTATAATATCAGGTGTTTCTGATATGAAATGTTTTAGTTATCGTAAGGTAAATACCTACAGTGTTTATGTGGCATGGTCTTACGAGATATCTTTGATTTCCAAAGGGATTTTGATAACTTTAATATTCAAATTGAGTGTGTTTCCTCACGCTGGTTTTCCAGACTGACTCGGGTGTTAATTTATTATAATGCTTGGGTCAGACCGAGTATTACAGATACATGATAGATGCTATGGAGCTCAGGGGACGATGACGAAGACGTATCACATGTATTTGATTATATTCCGTTGTGTATTGTAGGCTGTATATTAAGCTTTCGTGAGGACAAATTATTATAACTATCTGGTATTGTGTTATTGATGTGTTGCACTCTGATGATGTAATATGTAAATAACAATTATAGTTCTTTTTGTATAAAGACATGTTATTATCTATTGTATATTGTTTCGCTACGATTGTGAGATTCTGTATTGTTGTTTTCTGTTTCTTCTTCTACCTCTTTCTTATTTTCCCCTAACGATCTGGTATTTTCGGCATTCGATTGCTCCACATGTAATACAGTGAACATATTTATGTCGATTTTCTTGCGTCGAAAATCTGTGTCGTCACATTTGATATCAGAGCTGATGGTTAAGCGAGAACCTTGGCTCTGGTGGAAATTAATAATCATTAGAGATAGGGTCAGTAGTGCCCTAAAATGAGTTTGATTGTATTAATAGATATGAGCACGTATTTGTTTGTGAATATAAAACTATTTTATATTTTGTTGATTGATCTGTTGAGTGGCTTATGGATTTTGGTCAATATGAGTAATTAACGTTATTGATAGGGATCTCTAAACACTTGAACAATAAAGTTCGACATAATATTATTTTGAAATGGGGTAAGTGAAATAATTTTACCCAAATTGTTTTTACATATAAAAGGAATTATTTTCGTAAACTATTATAGTTGTATATGGTTTGCTTGGTTGCTAGGAAACGATAATAATAAACTATTATGATTGTTGATGTGGAAATTGAATAAAAGTTGATATTATAATCAAAAGTTAAGAAAGTAATTCATATAACAAAATGAAAATTGTAAATATGAGTTTATAAATGTTGTTTATAATTTGAAATGGAATGAAATCGCAGAGGAATATTTAAATATAGATTTAGAAGGATTTAATGGTTGGAAACTTAGGAATTTAAATCTTGTTGGTTTTGAAAATGTTTTTCAAAGTTGTGAAAATAATAATGGTATTATTTGGAGAATAATCTTGAGTGGAAATATTTAAAATTAAATTTTAAAGGAATAAAAGCACTGAACTCACTTCTGTCGCTAGAAAATATTTCTGATGATGATCGCGACATCATCGATGTTCGTTTTCGAGTTTCCAAGGGAGGAATTGCTATGTTAATGATTTGGATTGGAGTTTTTTGAAAAACAAGTTTTGGTTTTGAAATTCAAAGAAATAATTTGATTAACCAAGGTATTTTGGGTATATATGATTTCAAAAAACGATTTGAAATACACAGAACAAAATTGTTTAAACTTTGGGGTCTTATTTAAAATGTTTTATGGAATACGAATAAGTTTGATAACTTATAAAAGTTTGATATTTTATTTGGAATGGAAATTATCTTGAATTAAGTCGGATAAAAAGAATTTTGACAAATTAAGCCTAAGTAGGCTAAGTGAAATGGTTATTGAAATACAATTTATTAAGTTGGAAACAAATTAGTGAATGGAACTAATTAAAGTAATCAGTTAATTAAATATGGTCGGAGATATGGTCAATAAAATTCAATATTTAAGAATTGGAGATAAATTTGGGTAAATAGAAATTGGAATTGAATTTGAATATAAATGGATATAAAATTAAGTTGTGAAGTGGTAATAAGCATAAGAACTTTTGTTTAAAAAGTTTATAATTGAATTAAGAAATTTAATTAAAGAGGAAGTTCTTAGGTGGAATTGGTACTTAAGATATATGCTAAGTAAATATTTTAATTCAGATTAAATAAGAAATATGAATAGTGATTTGAGAATAACCGAGTGAAAGGAAGTAAATGTGAATAAAAAGAATGTGATATAGCTAATAATCAATTGAGATAAATACGTAGGTTGTAGAATTTTCATATAAATTCAAACGGGTACGGATTAAATCGGAACCGGAATACGAAAGTGATAATAAAAATCTACGTGAGTTAATCTCACTCAATTTTGGACCACTGGTTAATTTTAAAAAGTTAAAATTAATTATTGATTGATTTATTGAACTGATAAATTATTATCAGTTGAGTGTGATATTATATATATTAATGTGTGTGTGTGTGTATTGGTAGTTGAATTGATATTCCGGCATATATTTAGCAGATGAGACCCTATGCGCCCCGCATAATAGCGGATGACCCTATATACCATGATATCTCCCTCGAAGTGGGATTTGTATTTTTATATTGTGCTAACATCCATGGATGTAGGGAAATAGGTTGGAGGGATCCAACTGGATTCCTCAAAAAAGTTGAATTAAATTTCATATATATTGATATATGATTTGTTGAGATATCTATGATAGATTATTGTATGGTTGAATTTATTGGATGTTATGGTAGCATTGATTCGGGTTTTTAGAATTTTAAAAATAACATAAATATGAATACTGAATTTTAAAAAAATGACAAATAGGGGAATTGAAAGTAAAATTTTATAGTGAAATTTGGATTAATAAAAGAAAAGAATTTGGATAAAATAAATAGTTTGATTTTAAAATTTGTACTTTATAATTTCGAAATATGGAAAATATAGATTTTGGAGTAATGTGAATAAAACGATTTTAAATAATAAAACTTAAGCGATGTTAGTTTAAGTGTAAACGATTTATTTTATAAATCGAGATTTTAAATAGTTGGGAAAACAAAATATGAAATTGTTATACTAGATTTTAAATAAGAGTTTAAATTATGAAATGGAAGTGGAATCGGAATTTGGTGGGGTTTGGAATATAGTTGGGTTATTTAAGAAATTAATTTAAAAATGGAATCCAATGTAGAAATCGATTTAAAATCGATTAAGTATTATGAAACCGTTATAAACGAGAACTTAGACTATGCATTTATAAACAAGGTTTGTAAATAAAGTGAAGTGATTATCAGTGGATAAATTAAAGATATAAGTTCATGGAGAGGATTTATAATGAGATAGGTAAATCGGCTTAAAAATGATAGATTTTTTTTGAAAGTTGGAAGGAGGATTTATAAAATTGGGATGTAAATCAAATTTGTGATAAATCGAGAAGGATTTATAGATATTAGACCGGCTATATTGGAATTGGATAGTATATTTTATTGAGAAGTTAACTTTGTTTTAAAAGGAAGGACTTTTAATTATTAACTAGGTAATTTAAAAAGTGTTTTAAGAATTTTAAGTATATTTAATTATTAGTTAAGTAGTTTATAATGGGTTGATATTAAGTCAATTATTATTTAATAATTAATCGGTATTTTATTTTGAAAAATAAATTATTCAATTTTAATATATTTTATGTAATAACTTTTATTAAAGAGTATTTGCCTAAAATTTAACTTGGAAATTATTATAGGAATTTTATATGTATTATTTTGAAAATTTTATTAAATAAAGTTTTTGAAAAGTAATGGTATACTTTCAAGGTGAAATCGAAGGTATGCCTATAGTTAAGTTTTGGATTTCTCTACGATAGAGACGTAACCATTGAGCTGTGAACCATGGTTGATGCAGCGTGGTGCTTTCCATATTTATTTTAAAAAAGTTTTCAAATATTTTGAATTAATGGTTAGTAAATACTTTCTTCGATAAGATAAGTACATGACTTTTGATAAGAGAATTAATTTATAAAAATTAAATTAAAAAGAGATTTAGTGTTTTCAGTGGAAAAGGAAATATTTGGTTGAATGATTGCTTATTTGTAGTTAAATAACCGACTATCAAAACGTGGACACAAAATATAACTTTAGAAATATCTAGAAGAAACACGGGAATTATATGGTACAGTTGTTGTTCGAGGTGTTATACTGTATGTATAAACTCGTTTCGTTCTTCTAGGACGATTATAAAAAAATCCGTCCACTAACGGTAGGAGGAGATCACCGATCTTATTTTCGTCTGTTTATTTCCTAAAGAACCGGTGTTGAGTTTACCGGAAATATCGAACATTGCTTCGAAGAGACCGAGGTCAGATAAGTTATCCGAAAACCACTTCTATCCAACGAGTATGTTTTCGAAGTGAAAACAAGTGCATGGAATTGAAGATGGGGCAGTGAAATGCAAGGGCTAATCGCTACTAATCCTGAGGATGATTCCAAAATGGATGTAGTAGGAATAATGCCTTCGGATTCGTTCGGAACCAGAACGGACTTGTATGGATGAATGCTATCGATGCATTGTCATTGGAGGACAATGATAATTCTAAGTGAAAAATTCCTTAAAATGGTAATCGTAGCCTCTAGCCTCATCAACCGGGAATGACTGAAAATCAGGGAAGATGCAGTAAGGCTAAGTGGATCGCACCCAATTAGGGCATGTTTATCACCTTTCTAGATACCCTCGGATATTATTACTATGGTGCGCGGAAGAACTCGGAAAGGGTAGAAACACCCGGGGTGATAGCATATTCAGTCTATCCAGGTTAGGGATAGTCCGGTCTTGTGTTGCAGGGGATCCCGAATCCTTCGTACAATTTTCTAGATGTGTACTGTGAAAGGTGGTACACCAATGCCTAGTCACTCGTATGGAATCCATTTTTCAATAAGCGCCCATTACGGTATTGATTACAGAGCCTAGTATGCTGGAACTTAATTAATGTAACAATTTCAGCTATCTGAATAAGTATTTGTATTTAGACACTATTATAATATCAGGTGTTTTCGATATGAAATGTTTTGGTCATCGTAAGGTAAAAAACCGTCGTATTTATGTGTAGCGTGATCTTACGAAATACCTTTGATTTTCAAAGGGATTTTGATAACTTTAATAATTCAAAATGAGTGTGTTTCCTCACGCTGGTTTTCGTGACTGACTCGGGTGTTATTTTATTATAATGCTCGGGTCAGACCGAGTATTACAGATACAGGATAGGATGCTATGGAGCTCAGAAGACGAGCTGAATGATGAAGACATATTACATGTATCTGATTATATTATGTTGTGTATTGTAGGTTGTATATTGAGCTTTTGTGAGGACAAATTATTGTAACTATCCGATATTGTGTTATTGATGTGTTGTACTCTGATGATGAAATGTGTAAATAACAGTTATAGTCCTTTTGTATAAAGACATGTTATTATCTATTGTATATTGTTCCACTGCGATTGTGAGATTCTGTATTGTTGTTTCCTATTTCTTCTTCTACCTCTTTCTTCTTTTCCCCTAACGATCTGGTATTTCCGGCATTTGATTACTTTGCATGTAATACAGTAAACGTATTGATGTCTATTTTCGAGCGTCGAAAATCCGGTCGGCCGCAATTGGTTTAATTTTTGATTTAAATGAGATTGGATTTAATTAACCATTTTTGCTAATGGTGTTTTATACCTAATTAATCATTTTAACTAATGATTAATTAAGTTTAATTATATATCTTAATTAATGATAATGGAGTTTAATTGATCATTTTAATTTATGATTGTCTAAATTTTAAGTAACTGATTTAACTAATGATGTTTAAAGTTAACTAATCATGTTGATTAGTGATTTTGAAATTAATAACTTTAAGTAAAGATTTTAAACTTTAATCAATCGTTTTAATGAATGATTCTTTTAAATTTAATTAAATATTTTAATGGGTAATATTAAAATTTGTTAATCATTTTAATTAATGATGCTTAAGATTAGTTTGTTCATTTAATTAGTGATTATTTGAATTTAATAAATATTTTCAAATTAATGATATTTAAAGTTAATCAAACAACTTAATAAAAGTGATTAAAGTAAATTAAGTAGTATAACAAAAGTGTTTTAAGCTAGATAGCCAATTTAATGTTTTAAAGTTAATAAACTTATTTAATAAAGATTTTAAAGCTAATTTACTAGGGGCATAAAAGTGTTTGGAAATAATATACTATTTTAGATAACGGATTTGTTTACTTAAAAGAGATTATAAATATGATTAGTTATCTTTCGGTATAACTAATATTGTTCTAAAATTTGTAAGGGTATTTGAATTGTTTTATTATCTTATAGGATAATAAATGTTATTGTAAATTTATAAATAATGGTTTATAAATGAGAAAATCCCTTGGAAGGAATTATTTACGAATAAGGCTAAGTGTAAATTTTTTTGGGTTTATAGTAAATGATGTTTTGACAACATTTGTTTTTTTATCCTTGTTTTAATACACTAATTATAGGTTTGTATTTTAAAATAATATTTTCAAGGAGTATTTCCAAAGTGTTGTTACCAATATTGTAGTATGGAAATTAAGCATAAGTTCAGTTTTATTTAAAAATTAAAAGTTCAATTTCGGTTTTGGAAAAATAATTCGGTGATCGATATCGCTTATATTGAAAGGATCTAGTCATACCTTTAATGCAAAACATTGAGGCTTGGACTCGTTTCTGTCCCGAAGGTTAAAAATGTCGTCTAGGCGATGCCTAAAGGTAACACTACTTTAACTTACTTAGCTTCATCTTCAACCAAGAGATATCACTTGTTTGGAATCAATGAGTAAAGGTAATTAGCTACTCTTTTGAGCTTTGTTATCCTTTGTCAATAAATAACTGAACCCAAAGCGCGAAAGGGTGTCCAGCTATGTGGGTGCTCCCGTTAGGGTATTCTCAAATCACATCTAGATTTTTATGTACCGCGCTTGAAAAATGGTTAAGATTTAGATGTGGAAATATTCGGATTCTCGGTATGGTTTGGTGGGGTCCGGCTAGTACATTTCTGAGAAGTGTCAAAAAACATGTAACCGGGCTCAGAAGTATGTTAGTAGAGATATACTTCAAGGAGAGTGCACCAACTTAGTCATTTGTTGGAAATTTTCCTTTCCTTATTTGATGTGAATCCTTGAATCTGTTTATCTTTTACTTGCCACGTGAGGAGTCAAACAATCTTCGTGGAATTTAAGTTTTAATTTTGCCCATGTTACCAAGTTTGGATTCTTGCCTTATTTTGTCCATTCAATCAAATTTGGGTCGTTTCCTTATTTTATCCATTCTATCCAGTTTGGGTTTTACACGGGTTATTTCCATGCTTTCGAGTCTGGTTTAATATTATGCCCATTCTTATTTGGAATTGTTTCCCTGATGTTTATTTCTGCTCTTGCCTGTATGGATTGTACTCAAAAAATCCACCTTCCGACTAAATCGGAGGGTCTTTCAGCAAAGACTAAAGAAAAGTAGTTCAGATCAAGCCTTTCGAAGGAGTCGAAGGGATGCAGTCAATGATGTGTAGTAGTCCCAGACCTTTCAGAGGGGATGAAGGGTTTCATTTCTCAAAATTCAAAGACTTCTTACCTTTTGAAGAGAGTGGAGAATCAAAGCAAGTGCGAGTATCTCTATAATGACCTTTTCGAAAGCATAGTAAGCCTTTCAAACCGATTGAAACACATCCAAGATACCTTTCGACGGTGTTGAAAGTTTTCTGAACAAAGCAGCACTCATAAGTTGGCAAAGAATGGAAGAAAATTGTTCGAAAACATCGAAGGGAAGCATAACTCTCGACTGCAATCAAACGAGGAGCAACCACTCGTCAAGATCGAAGGGTTCAAAACAACATAGAAAAGAAGACCTTCCGATAAGGCTGAAAGGTCCACGAAGACATAAAGAAATGAAAACTTTCGACAAAGCCGAAAGTTCCATAATAGCAGATGAAAGGCAAGTCTTTCGAAAAAGTCGAAAGGTTCATAACCGCATATAAAAGGAAGACCTTCCGATCCAGTCGAGAGCATGGATTCAAAAAGAGGGCCGTCGACATCTACAAATAAGACCAAGGATTCCTGTTTAGAGATCCGAATTCCCTCGTTCTAATCTTGAATTTTCCTAATCAATACATTGTAACCCTAATTGGGTAATGATCTAGGGATTTAATAAAAGGAGAGTTTTTCAAGGATAGAAAAGGGAAGTCATATGCTTTAACAATTACTTTACTGTTTGGTTATATATTTATTGGATTGGTTCCTTCTTACAAGTCCAATAGCATCAAAGAGGCGTCGACAAAGCCGACAACACTTCCGCCTTAAGCAACCACTGTAACCTTCAGAAGCCCTCCAATATACAGTTTAACCTTTCGATAAGGTTGATAAAATGGGCTAAACAGCATTGTTAACCTTCTGAAGTGACTAATTTAGAAGCCAAAACCTTTCGACTAGGTCAAAGAGTGGCCTTTCTGTATAAATACCTAAGTTTACAAGGTTTATTCCATAAGAAACCGTTCCATACCTTTCAATAAGGATGAAGATAAACCATATAAGTATTCTAACCTTTCGACAAGGTCGAAAGCTTCTTTATACATACAAAGGGGTTTGATATTCTACTTAAACCCAATGAAGGCAATTATCTTAACCTTCCAATAGGGTAAAATCCGACCTCCTGAGGACAAATTCTTGGTAATCCAACCTAAAACCAAGAAGGAAACTCTTAAAGAGGATTTCACACTAACTCGATAAAGCCGGAAAGTTCCATAACCCTGCACCTAAACATTTCGACGGCGTCGAAAGGTTTGAATCGAAAGATATTTACAAGTGAAGATACAATGGCAATCCTTAAGAGTATCACACCCTTCACCCAAACCATATTAACCCGACTATTTGGAATAACTTTGGGGTGTTGAAAAACATCTACTATCCCCCTTTTTGGCTCAACATACGACCATTTCTCCCTATGTCCATCTACTCAGATTCTTCGGGGTGTTGACCGTAAATTTGGTCAACATTTTGGAGCTAGAAGGAGAGCTTGAACCTCTGAATGGATTCCCCACCTACTCTTCTACTTGGTTAGTCTCTTAAGACTCATTAACTCCTCCTTTTGGATAAGAAAGGATTTATTTTAGATGAAAGACTTACAATTCTTCCAACTACATTTAAAGGATAAGGAATGGATTCAATGTCTGAAACAAGAGAAAGTTTTTGCAAAGAAAAACCGATTCGAGGGTCCACGGAACCTCTAGAAGTAAAGTCTAATCATCAAATAGATTATAACACACACTTACTTAAAGAGAAAACCCTTTGGCTGCAAGCTCTATAGGTAATTGAGAGGAAAAAATGGATCATACCCTATGACTCTTTAGAAGGAGTATCAACCATTCGATTTAGGATCAACCCCAATCTTTGCTCTCGAAAATGAGAATTCAAGGAAAGAGGACCTATATCAACAAATGAGAAGGACCATTCACTCATATTTCCATGGGACTGTCTTTTAAAAGGAAATAATAAAGGATTATGGCAGTTTTACACATAAATGGAGTAAGATTATAAATGAGGCTGACCATTCAAGGGAAAATCTTGAACGCATAGAAAAATCCACAACCGAAGAACAAAGGATAATAAAGGAATTACCAAGCGGAAATATAAAGATTACTAAGAAATTTCCGACCGAAACCCTAAGATTGAAAGAAAGCCCTTGAAAAAGGATCAATGAACAATGAAAATGAGACATACTCCTCGAGAAGGACTTAAACCAAGCCATAAAAGAATTGGACGCCAGTCAAAGACGGCTCAAAAGTCAAGATTTCTTAGGGAATATAATCTTATTACCTCAATCAAAGACATCTATATCCGAACCAAAGAAGAATTGAATTATTAGCCTTCTCAGAAAAAGAAGCCAGGATTTGAAAGGAAACTTAAGAGATTATATTGCTACTTTCATCTGATAAACGGACAAAATACAAATCGATGTAAGGTACTTGAAAAAAATGTTTTGACACTTTCTAAGAGAGGGAAAACTTAAACAAATTGTAAAGGATTGAATAAGATATGGAATAAAATTTCTATTCTCAAAATAAGAGATGTCTACATGGTCGGGAGTAAATTCTCCTTAAATTGGACTACCTAAAATGGTAGTATAACGATCCTGGTTTTGGCGATTACTTATGAAATTAAATTATAATGCTAGTTATAATTTAATAGAGAAATAAAATATACTAGGATGAAAAATTTGTTAAAATTATTTATTTTGAATAAACAATGGATTTTTGTAAATAAAATAGAATTTTGATGGTTTCGTTGGAAATTAAGTTTGAATATAAGAAATGTGTTGATTTGGAGATTTATTGAATTAATTAAGTGAGGCAAAATAATTTAATTCAATATCATTTACTGTAAATAAATAAATAAAGTTGAAATAAGTTTTAAAAACTTTATTGTGTTAGTTTGTGATAAAAATGATCATTACATGGTTTTAATTTGGTAAAATGCAATAATTTTGCAAATTATTGCCAAATGTTGATTTATGTTTATTTTAATGAAATATTATAAAAATAAAAAGGTGGAATTTTGTTCTAAAATCAATATTTGGATGTCAAATATTTTTAACATGGTTTGTTAAGACAATATAAACAAGAGAAGTGATTTCATGTAATTTTTGTTGTTAAAATATTGATTTATTTAAATAAAGGATGTAAGTGAAACTTTTAATTGAAAATAATAATTTAATGATGGAAAATAATTTTAAATGGCTAAATTAATTTTTGTGTGTTGATAAAACATTTTTTTGGTAAACATAAACGTATGTGTATAAATTCAATTGGTGGAAATATGTGTAAATAATGAGAATACGATGTTAACATTGAATTAGCTTAGTAAATTAGAATAAATATTGTCTTGAGCTATTAGGTAATGGGTCCAAGCCCATACACACATCTAGAATAAGTTGGAGATTTTTCTAAAAGAACTGTATATTCCTTTTCTCTCTTTTCACTTCTAGCCCTCTCCTGAAAAGCAACCAGTAAAAGAAATAAATGGCCGCTCCTCTTTTATTCTCAACCTAGCTTTAAAATCTAAACAAAATGAAGGATAAATCAAAGAGAAAATTTAGTAAACCAAGATTATAGCAGGTAATCAAAAACCAAAATCACAAATCACAAATCCTCTCATCATCAGTTTTGAGAAGATGTTGTCTGTAATTCATTTCTTCCTTGCTGCATGTTTTTCTTTCTTGTCAGCAATAGGTTTTTGGAGCTCTCATAGCCAAAAAGATTCAAGCTTGCAAGTCTAGTTCATTGGAAAACATATAAGGTGAGTTTAACACACACACACGTTTCTTGCATAGATTGAGATTTCAAGGTAAGAAATCTTAATTTTGTTTGTTGCCTGTTCATTAGTGAATCCTGTTAGTAAATTAGGCATATCTCTTTCGTTTTGAATTGGAATCGAGATTTTTTTTGAAGTTCTGGAAAGATTAAAATAATTTTAACTTTCATGTTAAACACTTTCAAAAATTCTAAGCATAATTGATTGAAAAATCTGATGCAAACTTGCTGCCCTGTCACTGCAAAACTGTAATTTTCTAAGCTAAATGTCGTTGGTAATTTTAGTATATCTTTCTAATTTGGTTTCCAAATTTGACGATTCTTGATGTTCCTGAAAGATTAGATTATCTACTATAACATTCATGTTTTGGGTTTTTTAAAATTTTATGTTTACATGGTCGAAAGTTCATTCTAGTGTCGCTATCCTGAAACTAAAACGACAGCGATAGTGAACTTCAGATCTGAAAATGGTTTTAGTCAGGACTTTTTCATTCCCTATCGGAATTCGATAATTTTAGATGTTTCGAAAATCTTAGGATATCTTATACAACTTTTTTGTTTCATGTTTTCCTAAATTCTAGGTTTAAAAGGGGGCGAACCGGCTAATCAAGCCGCATGCGCGAGTTCTTTTGTAAAGTTTTGAAAGTTTCCATTGAATTTTTTTTGGATTCGATGATTTTGAGATGATTATAAAAGCCAAACTCCTACTAATAGGAAAGCCGACATTAACATAGAATCGTACTATGAATTGACAATTTCATTTGGATTTTGTTATATGTTAATTTCATTGAATTTTCATTGATTTTCGTTGTTTCTATGCACAAGTTTTCTAAACCTTTTTCGGAAGATTATTTTAATAAAATAGTTTTTGAAATAAATATTTTACAATATTTATAATTATTTTAAAGCTATTAAAATGATATATTCTCTATAATAAAGAGAATTTTAAAGGAATGTTTTGCAAACGGTTTTCTAAAATTGTTTTAAAAACTAATCTTCTCAAAGCAAAGTTGAAACACTCCACACACCTTAATATACCCAAAATGACACACTAAAAGGCGTGGTGAATTATACGTATAACTGAAACTAACAGAGATTAAGATTCACAAGATAAAAATAGGTAAAAAGGAAAAAAAACTTATTCAAAACAAAAACTTCATAATTGCTTTATAAACCAAATAAGTGAAATACCAAATACAGCATACATGTCTGAAAACCTAATATGTCTCATGAAATAAAAACTTGTAGTCTCAACGGAAATCAGAGAATAAATATCCCTCTCAAATGCCGGTGCAAAAATAGAAAAACGAAAATAAAAGTAGGCAAATACATATTAGAATCTTCTCCCAGAAACCTCCAAGTAACCGTGGTCTACTGTCCTATCCCATGATTGCCTATGGGGAGAAAAGGAAAAAAATAGAGGAGTGGGTCAGACTAAAAGTCTGGTGAATGATAATAACTACAAGAATCTTTAAGAAAAGTAATAGTAATACACTCTTTAATAGTTCTAATATATAAAAGGAAACAAATGAAATAGAAAAGAGAGAAACTAGAAATAAATATGAATAAACTATTGCACAATTAGTAAGATGTGTTAACGTTGATTATTTGCACTTGTCCTTGATCACTGCTTTAATTATGGTGAATTCCTAATCCTATAATTAGGCTAAAATCCTAAGCCTACCCTTTGATCGGCCTGCTACTCCATAGAATCTACAGTGGACTGGACATTCCCTACACAGTAGACTTTGATGTCTATGAAAGACACACTTACTAAGTGCTTGGAACCGGCAATGATTAATGAGCCATCACTGGAAGCCGCAGATGTGACCACCACTAAGCTCGCGTTCCTTTTGTTCCCCTTATTGACCTTTTATTTACCCTAGACAGCATAAGCGTGTCCCTCGCCTCACTTCAAGAATATGTGAAGTGCCTCGTCTCACTTTAGGGTTATACGAAACACTGTATGCATAGAAAAATAGGAAAAAGTTGTTGGTACTGGTCCCTATCAAACAATAATCTAGTTGCTCCCCTTGTTCAAACACCCTTGATTTGAACTACCATAGAATGACCGCTTACTACCACTATAAGCATATGCGTACCCCCACGCCTCACTTCAGGATTATGTGCAGCACATCATCTCACTTCAAGATTATGTGAAACACCGTAACCATAGAAATATTAGGGGGATGCTATTCGGTACAGGTCCTACTCTTATCTTTGCTTGCTAACTTAGATAAATTATTTAAATAAGCCTTCATTTTTATCAATTACTATTATTGCTTATTAATTTATCCTAAGTCCAAAAATAAACACCATAGTTTCCATAGTTTATTAGTTTATAACTTACGTTATAATCATGCTTATTATTTAACCCAAGGTCTAAGTGTGAAAATAAGCTTCTTTCTTCTTTTATTCTTTTTAGTTATAATTCTAGGTTATAACTAGGCCAATCTTCTTAATTTAGTCTAATTAATATCATAATTAGGCATAATTTCGGTCTAATTTCGTTTATATTATAGTATTTATAATTTTCATCTTATATTCCATTATTTTAGATTTCATATAATTTAACACAATTTCACGTTAATTCTATTCTAATCCATACGGAAGATGAAGAAGGAGGAATAAAAGAAAATTGAAAATAAAAGGAAATCCAAGGCGTAAGAAGATGATGTAAATAATGCATAAATAACTGTAAATAAACTAAAATACGTAAATAAATGGAAATTAATTGAAAAGAATAGTTAGAAGAAATAGACTGAAAATAATTCTAAAAACTGTAAATAAACTACTAAAATGGTTACTCTAGAAATTATAGTAAAACTATAACTATTGGAAACCCTCTTATTATAAATTACTTAAAAAAAATTTAAAATAATTACAATCACTCACCTCTGGCCCTTAGCTCTTCCCGGATCCACTTGAGTTTGTTAAATATTTTTATTTAGGACAATTTCCTCCTTAGAAAATTATTCCTTTTAGGATCCTTCCTAAAAAGATGAACCCAAGCGGAGAAAATCTAGAATTATAAAAAATGTTAGACCTATGGTTCTATTTATAGATGTAGAAGTGGATCTCAGACCATTTGATTTAAGGATTGAACAGGATGAAACCATGTCATGGGATGAATAAGAACCATCGAATGCAAGAATGGAAGGAGCAGATTGAGTGAAAGAATGCAAAACAACGCATAGGAGGCTTTTGGAAAGAAGTATTTTTCTTCATTCCTCAAACGTTAGGCAAATAGACTGCCCATAGGCACGGTCGACTGTTGCCTTGGGATGGTCGACCTCCCAACATATATACATAAATATTTTTTTTAATCTTGTTTATTCCGTTTCTTGCTCCTATTAACTCGAATTCTGACGTTCTATATATGGAAATTGACCAAAAAATTACCACGGACACAATGTTGCAGCTCCCGTGACATAATTCTTATAATTTCATAAAGTTATTTTATTATTTAATTAATTAACGAATTAACTAATTATTGCGGGTAAATTTCGGGTTGTTACATTCTCCGTCCTTAAGGGATTTCGTCCACGTAACCTCTACGGATAAAAGAATGTACTAAATATTTTCATTCAATTCTAAACCAACTACTCAATCATCAACCATCCATCCATTGTCCTTAAATTTTTCTAATGCAACTTATGATACTTATGCAATTAATGTAGTGTAAATGTCCCTAACTAATGCAAAAGATTAGGCAGCCTACTGATTCAGTTGACCTCCTTTTATGCAATCATGTCCGTGCCGTGTATCCAGACGAATGCGAACTGATAATTCTATATGCACGCTACAAACATCATCGAAATGCAACAACCATGTGATAATCATTCATTTATGGCAACCATAGAAATAAATTTAAAATGCACACACATCCATATGCATATGCTCTAGTGTCCTAATTAGACCAATCCCTAAAGTATGCATCCATTAGCATCCACTAGCAAACATTTGTAATCACTAGCATACATCATTCATAACATGTTCTATTAACATGTTTACATTAAATCCAACCATCCACAGGTTAAATCCTAAGTTCTACCCACCCGAAGGATAATAAAGGAAAGAATCTATTCAAAACTAAAGATGGAAATAGAAAATTCTAAAAACTTATTATCAAAGGAATGTAGATAAGAAATACGAATTTTCTCCCAATCAAACCAATCCTCCCCCGAAGTCTTCTTAACAATGTCAAAACCAAGGCAATACCTCTGTAGACCCTATCCAGCGCGAAGACGACTTGCGCGGTCTTTCATAAAGAGTTTCAAAAGGTGTCATTCTAATGCTAGCTTGAGAACTACTATCTTATGTGAATTCCACTAAAGAAAGATGTTTTTCCCAAGTTCCTCCAAAATCAAGAATATCCATTCTCAACCATGTGTGCCTTACTACCTTACTTATTTCACTTTACTGTCTTCTTTAGTCTGCACACATGAAGCAACATTCCTAGGTTCTTACTAGTGTCCTATACATTTCATGAGAACTTCTATCACTACTTCCAAAAGTAATCACTACTATCCCCTACGTGGTCTTGCATTTTTTCCGTTACACCTAGAAAATGATTTCTCTATACTCCATATTTATAAGAGTTTGGTTGGGTATTTATTGTTTCAATAACTAAGACTTCTAAAATTTCAAAACAACAAATACCAAAATCTTTGTCTTTAAAAAGTGTTATTTTGGAGTTTCCATTAAATTCAAAAATACTTGGTTTCTTAACATTATTTTCCAACCTAAAGGGAAAAACTTTCAAATTCTATGTCTAAAAATTATTCCTCTTTTTCTTTTGATGCCCTTTTCAGTTTTCTATAAAAATTTGAATTTTCAAATTGTACTTTCATTAAGTTTTTCATTTTCAAAAACTTACTTACTTTTTCACCAAACCATTTTCTTTTAAAATATCTTTAAACTATTTTATATGTTTTCGAAACATCTTCTTATTATACCTTACGGTCTTATATCTTAATATATTGGAACTACTTTCTCAAATGAGAAATTATTAGCGCTAAAATCTTATATGAACCTTTTAAAAGAGAATTTCATGTTTATGTGAAACTACAAGGAACTTATTATATTTTTTTTGAAATAGGCTATACAAAACACGGTGCTTTTCATACCTTGTATATCTCTTTCATGTATTCCTTGTAACTTGCAAAAAACATTTTTATTGGTTTCATAGAAAATTATACCATTATTATTTTCATTCCAATAGATTAAAGTATGCTTGATTTATATTCTTCCATGATAAATATCTAACTTACATATTTTTCTTTCAAAAAAACTCATCTTCAAAATTGTTTTAATATTTCCATAACTTCCAAAACACTTCCTTATACTTATTAAAAATAATAAGTGTACTTTACAAACTATTTTGTTCTTATACTTAGAAATCATCCTTTAAAATACATTTTTTTGGGTTACAATGAATGTTGCGTAAAAAACCGTTACCACAACCCAAAAATACTAGTGTATGGATTCAATTAAATAAATACCAATGAATCTCATTTACCCATGTAAAAATATTTCTCTTGGGAGTCACTTACTATAAAAATCGTATTATTGACTATGCTCCTCTTATTTTTCACGAAAACATTTATTACAACATTAAAAGTTGTAATCTACATTTTCGATACTTGATACACTGTACGTTTTTTATATTTAACATCTTGGTTTACTTACAAATAAACTAGTAAGATATATATATATATATATATATATACACACACACACTCCATAATTCTTCAAAAAGAATTCCAATTTTACATTATATAACAATCAACTCAAATTTCATACCATTCTTCTACAAACCCAAATTTATTTTCTGGAAGAAAATATTAACAATGAAATTTTCAATTCTAACAGTTACATTTTTTTCTCTCCACTTTTTATATTTTCAATAATTTCATTCTATTCGGATTGGCATAAAGTGAATTTTGTCCTTACTAACCAAGGAGTCTTTTTCTTAAATCTTGGAAATCCCATTTCCTTACTAAAGTCTTATGTTAGATTTATTCTAAGGTATACCGTTAAATCCACTTATATGAAACTATTATAATTTTTGTAACTATCTACCCATGGGTTTTCATCTTTTCTTATCAGCTAAACCTATTGTATATCCCCCAATCTTTTCCTACCTCTCTTTGAAATTCCATAATCTGTTCCTAAATGTACCAAACCATTTCTTAAATCCCTATGATGTGTAGACATTCTCTATGCCCCAATAAACGCACTTCAAAAGTGATACTTTAAGAACCATATCTTCAGCTGATGAGCATGAAGCATACAAAAGACCTCCTTTAGACGAATAACATGCTCTCCCATCTTTCTTGAAAAACACCTAAATTTCTACCATGAATACCACCACGAACTTTACTTTAGGACATCTCTAAAAACATGGTTCATCAAATCTATAGAATATGTTGGGACATTGGTTAGCCCAAAAGACATAATCAACCACTCAAAGAATCCGTCGAGTGTCCTAAATGCAGTCTTAGCAGTGCTGCCATCAGCTACCCTAAGCTGATGAAATATAATGGCTAGACCAAGCTGAGAAAATACTAAAGAGTCAACAAACAAGAAAAGATCATCTATCTTAGGGAGTGGATAACGCTTCTCATTTGTGAGCTTATTCTTTCTCTATACTCAATGCAAAGTCGAAGAGAACAACCTGCATTGGTAGCGAAGACGATTGGCACTTCCTATTTTTATATGTTTCTTCTTATGAAACATTTCTCAAAAGCTCACGGATCTGCTTGCTTAGGCGCCCTATGCCCTACGGGTAATGCCACTGGCTAGCAAAATAAATCCTGAAGCCATTATCTCTCTTAGGGGGGTAGTTCCCTAAACTCCTCAAAGATGTATGGAAAATCTCTGACGATGGGAACCAAATTCAACTCTGATGATGATGAGTCGAGGGAATAAAGGAAGCTTAACATAACTGACTCTTGCGGGTTGCGAGAAATCTCGAGGGACCTACAGATGCTTGTCTCTAGTCTAATAACTCTCCTCACGCAATCTAATATAGCTCCATATATGGATAGCCAATCCATTCTCAAAATCATCTCATACCCTGAAACTCCCAAAACATAGGCATTGCAGTCAAAATCTACGGCTAGGATAAAAAATTTCAAACCCCTACAAACCATAGCCAAGAGCGCCAATTCTCCTATGGGGTTTGAAACAAAGATGGGATCTACTACCAAAGAAATGTCTAAGTGCAAAAAATCCACATGAGAACTAGAGATAAAAGAGTGTGCTGCTCGAGAATCGAAAAGAGTCCAAATAGGAAAATCAGAAATAGAAATCAAAATTTCCTACCTAGATTTGGTCTGCTGCTGGAAGGTGCTGTATCCAATGTCTGAATCTGCGTTGCAGGTGCATTCATTGCCTGCCTCGTTTTTTGAGGACAAATCCTATTAAAGTGACCAAGCTGCCCACAATTGAAACACCTACCCTTCATCATCTTATTCTTACAGTCCCTTGCGTAATGACCAACCAGTCCACAGCTATTGCATTTCTCGCCTTTCTTGATCCGCTTCTAAGGTCCTCCTTCTTCCCTCCTGTCCTTATCCTTCCACTACTTCTTAGAGCTTGTAGAACCTTTTCAAACTCCCTCTTCTGCTGCCAAGATGTAGGCCGAACACTATGTCAGTCCTCCAAACCTAACCGCCTAAACCTTTGCTCCATCTTCTTAAAACTAACCCACGTCTCCTCGAAATCCTCTATGTCAGAAAACGTTTTGCATCCTGTACTAGTGAAGTCCTGACATAGCTCAGAAAAGGGGGCTGATGTGGGTGGATTAAAGGGATTTCCATCTACTGGTGTTGTATTGAGCATTTGCCCTTGCACCCCTGGTACCGTAGCTCTACGGAACCAAAAAGCCATTCTATGCAAAGAAAAGAGAATTTAGGCTTGAAAGAATTGAAAGAAGATTGCACTAGACTAGGAGGGGATTTTTTTATAAAAAAACTTTTGTACTTAAAACTATTTCTAAGAGTTCCTTTCAAAATAATAGTTCTAAAACAAGTTATTTTGGAAAATACTACTTCTAAAATAAATTTTTAGGGATCCTGTAACCTTAGGCTCTGATACCATTTGAAATAATCCCGCACCCCTTAATATACCCAAAAGGACACATTAAAAGACGTGGTGCATTCTAGGTATAACTGAAATTAATATAGACTAAGATTCACAAGACAAAAATAGGTAAAAACAGTGGAAACTAAAATAATAACTTATTCAAAGTAAAAAATTCATAATTGCTTCATAAACCAAATGAGTCAAATACAAAATACAGCATACATGTCACAAAACCCAACATGTCTCATGAAATAAAAACTCGTACTCTCAACAGAAATCAGAGTATAAATATCCCTCTCAAGTGCCAGTACAAAAACAGAAAAACGAAAATAAAAGTAGGGAAATACATATCAGAATCTTCCCCAGAAACCTCCAAGTAATCACCTGATTTACTGTCCTCTCCTTTGATTGCCTATGAGGGTAAAGGGAAAAAAATATAGGAGTGGGGAAGACTAAAAGTCTAATAAATGAAAGTAACTGTTAGAATCTTTAAGCAAAGTAAAAGTAATAGACTCTTCAATAGTTCGAGTATATAAAAGGAAACAAATGAAATATAAAAGAGAGAAACTGGAAATAAATACGAATAAACTATCGTTCAATTCGTAAGAAAGGTTAACTTTGATTGTTTGCACTTGTCCTTGATAGCTGCCTTAATTAGGCTGAATTCCTAGTCTTATAATTATGCTGAAATTCTAATTCTAACCTTTGATCGGCCTGCTACTCCATAGAATCTACTATGGACCAAACATTCACAATAGACTTTGGTGTCTAAGAAAGACACACTTACTAAGCTTGGAACTCATAACAATTTATGAGCCATCATTGGAAGCTACATGCGTGACCACCACTAAGCTCGCATTCTTGTTGTTCTCTCTTTTGACCTTTTTTTTTACCCTAGACAGCATAAGCGTGCCCCTCGTCTCACTTTGAGATTATGTGAAGCACTCGTCTCGCTTCAGGGTTGTGTAAAACACCGTGTCCATAGAAAAATAAGGAAAATGCTGTTGGTACCGGTCCCTATCAAACAATAATTTAGTTGCGCCTCTTGTTCAAACCCCCTTAGTTTGAACTACCATAGATTGGTTACTACCACTATAAGCATATATGTGTATCCCTCGCTTCACTTCGGGATTATGTGAAGCACCTCGTCTCACTTCAGGATTATGTGAAACATCGTAACCATAGAAAATTTAAGGGAAAGTTATTTGGTATAGGTCCTACTCTTCTCTTTGCTTATTAACTTGGATAAATTATTTAAGTAAGCCTTTATTTTTGTCAATTACTATTGTTGCTTATTAATTTATCCTACAACACCATAGTTTCCATATTTTATCATAGTTTCCATTGTTTATCAACTTATAACTTATGTAATAATCATGCTTATTACTTAACCTAAGGTCTAAGTGTGAAAATAAGCTTCTTTCTTCTTTTATTCTTTTTAGTTATAATTCTAGGTTATAACTAGGCCAGTCTTCTTAACTCAATCCAATTAATATCACACTTAGGCATAATCTCAGACCAATTTCATTTATATTACAATTTTTATAATTTACATCTTATATTCCCTTATTTCAAATTTCTTATAATTTAATCCAATTTCATGTTAATTCTATTCTAATCCATACGGAGAGAAGAAGAAGGAGAAATAAAAGAAAACTGAATATAGAAGGAAATCCAAGGCGTAAGAAGAAGATGTAAATAATGCATAAATAATAGTAAATAAAATAAAATGTTGTAAATAAACTATAGATAAATAGAAAAGCTAGAAATAAACTGAAATTAATTGGAAACAATAGTTAGAAAAAATAGACTGAAAATAATTCTAAAAACTATAAATAAAGTACTAAAAATGTTACTCCAAAAATCATAGTAAAACTACAACTATTGGAAACCATATTATTTTAAATTACTTAAAGAAATTTAAAATAATTACAATCACTCACATCTGGTCTTTAGCTCTTCCCTTTAGGTCTTCCTGGATCCACTTGAGGTTGTTAAATATTTTTATTTAAAACAGTTTCCTTCTTGGAATATTATTCCTTTTAGGGCTCTTCCTGAAAAGACGAACCCAAGTGGAGAAAATCTAGAATGAGAAAAGGTGTTCGGCCTAGGGTTCTGTTTATAGGTGTAGAAGTGGAACTCGAACCATTGGATTTGAGGATTGAACAGGATGCAACTACATCATAGGCTGAATATGAGCCATCGGATGCAAGAATGGAATGACCGGATTGAGTGATAGAATGCAAAACAACGCATAGGAGGCTTCTGGAACGAACTGGAACGAGGTAATTTTCTTCGTTCCTCAAACGTTAGGTGGGTCAACCTTGAGGTCGATTGCTCATAGGGCACGATCGACCGGTCGGTCGACCGTTGCCTGGGGATGGTCGACCTCTTGGTCGACCTCCCAACGTATGTACATTAATGTTTTTTATCTTGTTTATTCTGTTTCTTGCTCCTATTAACTCGGATTCTGACATTCTTTATATGAAAATTGACCAAAAAATTACCACGAACACAATGGTGCAACTACCTTGGCTCAATTCTGATAATTTCACAAAGTTATTTTATTATTTAATTAATTAACGAATTAATTAATTTTTACGGGTTAAATTTTGGGTTGTTGCAAAAGTATTTTCTATATAAAATACACATTTTTGTACTCTTTAAGTGTATGATGAAGAGAATTAAATGATTTAGTTAAATGTGGTATGGGACACATGCATTTACTTTTTCAGTAGATTCTCAACTTATTCGTTCGAAGCTACACATTCATTGACCTTCGAGTTGTATATGTCGATGATATGAGGCGATTATTGCGATTAAATGATTTTGTTTTCTAGTGTGGCATTGACTTGCAGTTAGTAAACCATTAAGTGAGAACGTGTGGTATGGGACGTACAGTTACCACTTTTTGGGTTACTATATGGAAGTTGGTGACATATTCCAATGGTGGTGATGTCGGTACTAGGCTGGTTGGCCATACATTGATTGGTGGGTCAAACATTCGACTGGTGGGTCGATTAAAAGTATGGTGGGACTTTATTTAGATTGGTGGGTCTATTATAGTACTCAAAAGGCTTTCGCCATTTACTAAAAAGCATACAACGGTGTTATGGATCCACCTTTATTATATATTTTGGTGATTTTTAAACATTTTCACCTTTTATTTGGTATTGGCTTTATACACAGCCTTAGTGCTTTATGGTGATTTTATAAACAAGGTGACTATATTTATGTTGTTGTAAACTCTTATACGAGTTCAATATGGTGTTTTGGTGATTTCGATCTTGGTGTTTATTGGTGTTATGATTTTCTATCGCTTAACCTTAACAAGTAAGCGAATTGGTGTTGATGGAAATAGATGTTGTTATTTATTAAATGAGGTTTATGTGTTTTGAACTCTTAACCGAGTTCCATGAGTTATGTGATTTATGTGTTTTGAACTCTTAACTGAGTTCCATGAGTTATGAGATTTCTGAGATTACTGTGGTTTTCTTTTGAGTTTTTATATGATTTTATCCTAATTTATATTACGAGTAACCATCTAAGAAGGAAACATCGGTATTGAGCAGGTGTCATTCATGAGTTAAACCTTGTGATAATTTAGTGTTTACCATCACTTGGAATTTACGTAAATCTGAGTTTATATCATTCCTTTTGATTAAAGGAATGTTTCCTTAAGAGAAATTATATCTCATTTATCATCTATTAATCGGTTTATGTAAGCTAGACTGACCCATGTGTTTTTTATACATAGGTCAGACAGAGTTATTTCAGGTTAGCCATCTTCTGTTGAATACTGCTTTGGATTATCTATTAGTGGTCTTTTGTATAGTTTTGTAGTCTTTGTATAGGTTTGTGGTCTTTCTGTAAACTTTGACATGTACTTATTCATTTATAGTTTTGGCGATATAGGTCAACGTTTCATTGAGAGATAGAGGAGAAACCGAAGGAGGAAACTTACTACTTATGGTGATATAGGTTGGATGTATAGGTGGCATGTATAGGTGCACGAGAGTAATTAGAGATTTGGAGAGGATAATTATTAAGGTGATTAGCATTTTAATTAGTTAATTAATTATCTTATTAATTAAATTGGCCATATTTTTTGCATATGGGGTCCGTTTCGGATGTGGTTTCTTGCGTTGCACTCATGTTGGAGAGATATATGTTTTGGCCATAGTTTGGATAGCATTTGTTGTGGTAAGCGATATTATCTTTCACCATACTATGATAGGTTATATAGTATTAGATCGACATTCTGGAATGGTTTTGGTTTTAAAGTGCGAATTTCCTACACTTAAACACCTATTAGGATTTTACAAATAAAATAAAATTATTTGAAATGGTTTTATATCAAATATAATATTTTCCTCATCGATATGCCATTTTAACGAAATTATTACATTTGGACTATTTTTGGTATGATCGCCTCATTAGTTGATATGGATGTAATATACATGTTGTATGCATGTTGTTTGGATGTACATATTATTGCTAGTTGTATGTTTGGTTGTTTATCTTTTTTTGTTGTTTTTGGTTTAAAGCGCGATTTAGAGGCGATCGAGTGTTAGGGAATATCTTGTGTGTTGGGATTTCATACACGCAAATATCTAACAAACGAGATAGGTTGTAGAGGAGGGTTGGGATACATTTCGACTGATCGGAAGGCGAAAGATGAGGCATTGGACTTTGAGATGGATGTCGGACGTTTTCGTTTGAATTTACTTATCCGTTATGGTTAAGTATATGACCAAAGTGGTTGGTACTAACTATTGTAGAGTGGTCAATGTCCATCACTATTGTTGATTAGCGATTTGGCCGACTTTGGCTTAGGCGTTAAGGAGATTGTATGGTGTGTGATGTGATGATTTATTCGTATGACCTACTTATAGTCTTCATTTTGTTGCTATAAGGTAAGCGATTGAGATGGTGAGGTGATGATGTGACGCTTTGATGTGTGAGTTGGTAGTTTGGATTATGACTCGATGGTGTATGTAGTAGGTTTTGAGGTTGATAATTTCATGACTCTGTAGATCGTGTGGGAGGTGTTGGCTCGATCGCATTATGAGAGGATGGCGATGTAAAAGCATGGTGAAAAGCCTATATCTTCGGTTTTTGACTTATGGTGGGAGTAGGTACCAAAGATTAGACATTCTGTATCTTCAGTTTGTGAGTCATGAAGGGAGTAGGTACCGACGAGGCTCATGGGTGAGAGCTATGGAGTGGAGGAACAAGGTGGATTCCAGGATAGTGGAAATTGGATTGAGGGATTTGGGCTTGGATCTGAATTGTGCGAGTATGGCTCGGGTTGGCAACTTAAAGTGTTTTCTATTATAGTTAAAGTAGGGGAATTATATTGGGGATGCCTCAGTAGCGAGGGACCGTAGACCATGGACCTGTGGCTTTGGGTCAAGTGTCTAGCTTTGGGCTATGAGATAGCTATTGGTATTTAAGCTGCGTGATACGTGAGTACGATGAAACCCGAGATTTTTCCACCACTCCCTAGTAGTATGGAGGCTATACGAGTTATCATATATTTAGAGCATAATGGGTGACAGTTAGTATTGTTTGAGGATTCTATATTTGTTATGGTTGCTTCACTAGCCATTTGTCACCTTAGGGATGTCACATTAGGTAGGTATTGTGCATTGGGATACATATACACCCCAATTTTATTTAATATGGAGTAGGTATTATGGATTGAGATACCTATGCACCCTAACAATTTACCGAGTGTGGAATACCCCTTTTATGATGTTGTAGAGTAGCATATTATCGATGTTATATGCCGACTCTTTAGTTGCAGGGATAAGTCGGCTATGATTCGTATACCCTCTGTTCTATATACTATATCAACTTTTATACTATTTTGAGATTGTTTCTTGCTCACACCAAATAGTTATTTGGCCCGAGGTTTTATATTTTGCTTCTTATTATCTCCGGTACTCTTAGAGGGTAGATTAGAGAGTAGGTGTGAATGGAATATGGGGTTCTATAGATGGATTAGCAGGAGATGACGTTTACTCATATTTATATTTGAGTTTATTATCGTATATTCCATCATTTAATACTACGGAGCTTGATAGTGTTCGACTTACTATTGTTAGAGACAATTATTAGTCGGGTTTATGTATCAGTTATATAAACACTTTTACTTTTGTTGTATAACTCTGTAGATCATATACTTTGATGGTTAGTTCACATTGTTATTACTGTCTCAACTGTTTTATATCTATCTTGACTATTATATTTTATCTAATATAATGTGAGATATACGACATGTTATGTGATCATTTGATATTTATTTTTTCTTCTTTTTCATTATCTTCTCTTCTATTTATCTTCTTTACTTTTTCTTTCCTTTGACAATTGTTCTACTCATTAGGTGAATGGCAGTTGTTACATTTGATATCAGAGCTTACAGTTACATGATTAACTTGAGCTGATACCACGATTCAGTAGAGATAAGGTGTGAATTATCGCCTTAGACTAGATCTAGACTGTATGCATATACAAGAGAGTTTGTATTTGTTATATATTTTGGTACTCAAAACTATATAGTAGTATATTTAGTGTATAAGTTCAATTGCACACACAAGGAGTATTGATGCAGTTGCTTTGTGAGAGGTGGACCACCCCTCTTATATAGTAGGAATGATCTACATATGAGAAATACTTCTATTGGTTATATTTTTCAGAGTTGAGGAGTGGGCGGGATCGGGGTCACTAACCCTGATTGATAGAATATGTTTGTAAAGATGGTGATAATCATTTTCTGGAATGCCTAAGTTGCTCTAAATGATTATGGTATTCAAGTGCATATGGTTAGAGTCGACTTTACCAAGCTGTTTAAAGACTACAGGAATCTAGAATGAAGGCCATTCCTAGGAACAAAGTCGGCTATTGAAAGGCATGATTGGATGGTTACTTGTAAGAGGATCTTCGACGAATTGGAGTTAGATGACGCAATGAGGTAGAAATCAACCTCTAGATAACACAAGGGATGAACAATGAAACAACGGAGTGCCTCTATAGCTTCGATTCCTAAAGATCGATTTATTTAGGATTAGTTTATAGTTTGCTTCGAAGAATGAAAAGTTCAACGTTAGGTTGAGTGATCATCTTAGGAAACGATTTGTTAGTTGTACTGATGAGGCATTCGAGAAGATGATCGAGAAGGGTTTATGATGAGAGAGCCTGTACCCAGTGTAGAAGGGTTGTCCCAAACTAGCTACGTAGGGATAAAACATGGAAGTATATGCACTGATTGTTGTTTCCATTTCATAAAGTGCTCCATCGATGAAAGAGAAGGAAAATGGCATTATTATTTAAAATAATGTTTCTACTTATGGCTTTTCCATATATATTTTATTTGACGTCGAGGTTTCGTATTCCTTCATATTTAGTGATTTGATAGACAGATTGATATTGAAACTTGAGTTGTTAGTTAAGCGACCTTTGATTATGTCAGACCTAGTTAGGGGCTCAACCAACCTATTCATGGTTTGTCGAGATTTTGTCTTATCGAGTCATGGATGTTTGTTTGTTGGTTTGCTATTGATTTGCTTTGGGTTTTAATTGGGTTCGGTATTATAGTTTGAGAATGGACTAACTGTAGGGGATACGTAATAGTGGTGGATTGTAAGAGGCCGTTGGTGACAACTTGGTCGTGGAGAAGCAAATAGTAGTGATTGGTTACCTTTAGGGGATGGGGTATGATTGGCTTTCTATATTCACTCAATATTTCACATGATAAGTTGTCGTCTATGCTTGTAGCTAAAGATTGTCTAGACATATTCGATGAGGTGACTTGATTACCACCTGTTTAACAACTGTTTTTCTATGAGTTAGAAAATCTCCGATAAATTTTAATTAAAATTAACCGCAAATGCACGGCGTATAATGTTAGTACCTGATGAATGCCGGTTGATTCGTAGGGAATTGTTTAGATTTTAAAATTCTAGTCAATCAAATTATACCTAATTTGAGATTATGATTAGCTAAAAATGTAAGAACTAGCTAGAAAAGGTGAATGAAAATATGAGTTTAGAAAACAATTCAGAGGAAAATCCACTCTCATATTTTTGTAATTAATAAACAAGTAATCTATGGTCTCTCTATTTTGATCTTAAATGGAATTAGTGACGTATTTATCATAAGTATGGTTTATATATGTTATTAATTAGTATAACTTAAGCCATCAAACTATAATACAACACATAAAACCACTTATCAATTTTAATGAAAATGAAGTCAAAGCAAAAGTTATTTTAAGTATGATCTATTCACTATTGTATTTAGTAAAATAGATCATCAAATTTTGGTTCTACTTTAATTTCATAATCAAAAATCAATTAGTAAAATGATGATATTAATTGTGTTCATGTGGAGTAAGCATAGCCCATTTGTAGTTACAACATAGACTATCAAATTCCATTTTATAAACTTACATCAACATTCATTTTCACGAAGTATAAATGAGACCATAAATCACAAATTATGTATACTTTTAGAGAGCTTCATTGCCCCTGAATTTAAAGGGGTTTAGCTACTCATTTGTGTTATCCAATCAACACATGTAAATTTTAACATTTTAGAACAAGCAAAATGAAAGCTATTTAAAATAAAAATGAATTACAGTACTTGCATGAAAATAAAACTATGCTACTAACATGAAATGAAAGAGCATGTAAATAAAAATGAACAAGAAAATAAAATAACACTACACCAAATCAGTGATTTTGCAACAGTTTATATTTGTTAATTGCCAACACTTATAAATGCTGCAAACTCCTAACGGTAAAAAAGTGTTAGGATACCGAAAAAGTGTTGGTGAAAATAAATACTTTTATGAATAAACTTTGCGACACAAATAAGTGTTATTGTAGTTGGTAAAAATGTAAATAGTTTATTAATAAGAGGAGTCTTCTGTAATTTAGACGTGCATTCTCTTCTCACGCTTATCCATCCATTTCCAGACATATTTCGGTCGCATAAAATTTAATTTAGGGTTTTCTCTTCCTCCCAAAATCAATGTCGATTCAACCACTTCTTAAAATCAACGGCACTTCATCCACTTCCCATTATCGAACGCCGACTACAACCACTTCAACGATGCCGACTTCAATTTGCTTTGTGTAGGTTCTTCTTCCTCTCTATTTTTTTTCACCTCTTCGCTTTGCTATAGGTTCTTCTTCTACTCTATTTTTTTTCTTTTCTCTGAACTTTTGAGTGGTAGTCTGTTGAGGAATAAATGATGCATTTTACAATGAATCTGATCGATTCCTTTGAATTTTCCAAAGCCGTTTGGCATTAGTTGAGCTCAAATTGATGCTTCGTCTTCCCCTTACACCTTAGCCGTTGGTCCCGACTCCCTAGCCGCTGTTTTTGTTTTTCAGAACTAGTTGTTTGAGATTTGATGTTTTTATTTAGAGTAAGTTGTTTTTTGGAATTGCAAAAAAATTAGTGGATCCGGTAGCTATTTCAGAGATCTTTTCAAATCAATAAATATAATCAAAGCCCGGTAACAGAAAACTTGCATCTGAAACACAACAACCTTATCATCCAGAATGATGTTGACCGTGGAGAATGTGCCAGGTAGCGACCTGGCTTTAACAAATTGCACGTTTATCTCATTCAATGACCTGAGTAGATTTTCTGGTCGTGGATCCGACAGTGCTTAAGCTGTAATTGGGGATTCTTTGGTGTACACTTTACGATATCCTTATATGAAGTATGAACCTTGATATTTATTCCCAGCTTCGTTGTGATGTTAATTTTGTATTGTTAGACAATTGGGTTGATTAGGGACATAGAGTTGAAATGTTCTGAATATAACACCCGATAATTAAAACTATATTTGTAATAACAAGTAAATGTTGTAACAAAGTAATCAATAAAGACGTTGGGAAAGAAAGCACACTATAGATTGACATGATATCCTTTTAAACGTGATTTTTGAGGTGAAAATGCGATATATTTTGAATGGTTGACACTTTCTTCCATTTTAGAAGTATGATTTCATTCCAGATGTAGAGTTCAGCATTAAACACATCAAAAATATGTATAAAAATAAATCAACATGTTATGGAAGATAAGTGGATTTTAGTTTTATTTTTTTATTTGCTTATATTAGTATAGATGGCTTATTCGTCCGTACTTTTTTCTTTACAAAACCTCTCGTATTTTATTTGGATTTTGAATAAAATCTTGTATCCTGAAGCTGGAAATATCAGTACTGCACGTGCAGTATAGAATCACTGGACCTAGCTGCAAATTTGAGTAATGTAAATCTTTGGTTGATTGATTTATAATGTGAATTTATTCTTAAATTACTTTTAATGTGGAAGTAATCCTTGACTAATACATACTGCTCATCAAAAAATTAACGAAGGTCGAATTGGCTTGAATGCCATCCAACGATGCCTTATCAAGGTTTCTACTGATGATCAAATATCCATCGGTGGGTTTAATTCTTTGCCTATTTGTATTTCTTCGCTTGCTTACAAGCTCGCATGTAGTACCTTTATAGTCGCCATTCTTCTTATTATGCATTATTATATGTAATATCATGTTTGTCCCACCGGATAATTTTGACATGGCGATACTTTCATTGGAGTTAGATTTTGTCAAAGCAAAGGGTAACAGAACTGAAAAAGTGAGTTTCTTTTGTACGAGTAAATGATTTAATTGTATTCTTATGTGGGTTATTCTAATAAGGATCTTTGCATTTCATATAGACGCAGTTATTCTTTCTCAACGGCTGAAAAAAAGATTCATGGACCAGGTAACCTATGTCCATTTCTTTTATGTCTTATATATTCCATTGCCTTTCTAGTTAGGTGCATGTATATTTGAATGTGTTATAACTGAACCTACCTAAAATGCTCTTATGTTTTAGTCATCGTTAGCTTTGATGTGTTGTAAAGCCATATAAGAACGTTAGGAACAAGCAAACCAATAATGGTAGCAACGTTTGGATCTTATTTTACTCTATGAGCCTCTATGTATTGTTCTATATGTGTCTGTGCCAGTGTCCTTTGCTAACTTTGGTTACTCGTTTATTTAAAATAAAGCTATTTATTTAATGATAATTGGTTTAAATCAATTAGAGTGTCCAAATAAAATCGCCTTTGTCAAATAGTACTTACCAACTTGAACTAGGCTATCTGACATGGTGTTTCTGTGTCTAGTTTCTACCATAGTTCAGTAATTGGATATTATGTGTGTATGCTTGTGTGTGCGCTCCTTGTATATACCTTCCACCTATAATACATGTTAGCATTTGTTCTGAACTTGAATTTTCTTGGATGCAACAGTATGAAGAAGTTCATTGCAAAAATCTTCTCTAAACTGGATGCTATTGTTGGTGTAGATTTTATTTTTGTTAAGGACAATCAATCAAGAATATGCCAGTGCATCAGTCGTATCTCTAGCAACTCTTCTCTTCCAAATTTACTTTAACCTTCCACTGAAGAAATTTCAGCAATTTCTATGTATGCAGTAGGCAGTCCAAAGAATTTTGAATCAAATTGCAAATCTAATCATGGAGAAAGATGTTGTTTTAGCACTTCAACTGCTGCGGATGGATTTATGGATGGCACCACTGATTTAGATTGTCTTGTAAAACTTATTTTTATCATATTTGTATTATTATATATACAGTAATGCGTCTAATTTTAGTTCTTCGTCAGTGATATGCCTTGAACATGTTCCGTATATATGAGAAGTGCAGTGAGTATGCACATACAACTATACAAATTATGATTTAAAGGAATTTGTTTTTTTTTGAACAAGTTCTGTTCTTTATAGGTACTACAGATGTCCAAACAGAGAACAAAGACCAACTACATCGATGATATTGAGTAGTTTTGGAAACACATTTGATCCATATGGCGCTACCTGTACTCCTCTATATCAAACATGCACATTTCTTTAGGTCTCTACTTTAAAAAGTATCATTGTTTAATTATATAAATTTGACATTTTCCATTCCTATCTCTATATCGCAAAATCTCTATGTTAATTTATGTTGTGCATGTGTTAATTAATTTCACTCATGTTCATAGCCATCAACTACTGAGCTAGGTCCTTTTTACTATGGTAGATGTAATAATCCTACTAGAAATATACTGGAAAGGTAAAATGAAACTAATATATATGTATTACATGTGTTTTCTATATTACTCATGTACCACAACAAATGATAAATTGTATATTTTTTGCGACACGGTCTTATGATTAACATGGAGAAGGCTGATGCAGCATTTTGCTTCACTAGTGGTCTGGCTGCCTTAGGTACTATCATAAAGCTTGTCCAACCTAGTAAATGTACTATCACTCATGTCATTTTGTAAAAAGAAATTGAAATAAAATAAAACGGTAGCTAACTTAGATCAAATTAAACTTATTGCTATCAAGGTCAAGAAATTGTTACTGTAGAAGATATTTATGGAGGTTTTGACAAATTGCTTCAAGTGGCTGCACAAAAAGGAATTATAGTCAAGTTAGTTCTTTTCTTCTTACCCTGTCTATGTATGTTTTATTCGGTTAAACTATGAGAATGTTTTCTGAACTTGTTATCAATTTTATTGCAAAAATACAGACGTGTCAATATGTGTGATCTAAATGAGGCGATATCTGCAATTAGTCCTATAACAAAGCTTGTGTTGCTAGAAAGTCCAACTAATCCTCGGCTGTATATTTCAAACATAAGGGTATGATACTTGATTGATTGTAAATCTTCACTTAATAACTACTTTTTTTGGTGCTTTAGACAAATGATTATTTGCAAATTAAATGTGATATGCTTAGTGTCAGTCAGAAGTTTATTCTCAACAGTTAGGATAGGTTCTCCTTTTTTATATGTAAAATAGAATGCAATGTTAACATTTCAGGTTTACAAATTCATAAGTTCAGCGTAAGATTTTATAGGCTTGGGATTCCAAAAAGAACTCAAATTTTGTTAATTCCTTATCAAAATTCATTAGTAAATTTGCACCTTTTTTCCTTCAGAAAATATCGAACATAGCTCACGCAAATGGAGCTCTAGTTTGTGTGGTTAATAAGATCATGTCTCCAGTGTTGTGTAAGCCATTAGAATTTGGAGCAGGTTTGTGATTCTTACAGTAAGTTCTTGAATGTCTTACTCATGTTACTACTTTCTGTTACATTTTATTTTATTGATGCATAGATATTGTTATGGAGCCGGCCACAAAGTTTTTATCTGGACACGGTGATGTCTTGGCAGGCATCATAGCCGTAAAAGGAGAAAGGAATACATGACTAGATTTATACACTAGTTATGCATTATAAGGAAGCAAGTTTGCATCTTCTTCTAATTTTTCTCGCTTCTTGTTTTATTGTATGATGTTTTACCAGCTTAGGGAAAGAAATATATGCCCTACAAATGGCAGAGGGTAATGTACAGGCGTCATTTGAATCTGGGCTTTATTTGAGAGGCATCACAACCTTACAATTAAGAATGGAGAAGCAACAGGTGATATGCATTGTAACACATTAATATATTAGCATGGCACTAAGATAATAAATAAAAATTACAGACAATTAAACTTCTGTTGGTCTTAGAAGCAAACATCGGTATGTCAAATTTGTTAATTTTGTAACCTTAAATAGTACCCCGATTCTTATACTTTAAGATAATATTTTTTAAGATATTTTTTTATGCATCCAACTGATTTTGAAAATTTTCAGTTTCTCGGTAAACTTTCTCATTAGTACACATTACAACACACTCCACGTTAGCAAATCTTTACCGTCATGTTTATTTTTAACGATTGAACGCTGCCAGCATGCAACAGAGTTTGCAAACCAAGCACGCAACCAATTTGCAAATCTAAGCATGCAAACTTAGTTTGCAAACTGAGCATACAAACTGAGCTTGCAAATTGAACACACAAACTAAGCATATAGCAAAATCGATGCAAAATGAGTTTGCAGCAAATGCTAATTGAGTTCGATTAACATGTATTTTGCATACTAAGTTTGTGAATTCACAAATACAAAAAAAATTAGAATCTGAGTTGTAACTCAGTCTTTAACCTTTTTGATTTTGAAGGTATAAGTTTTTATCGAGTGTTTATATTAAATGCAGGAACTTGAAGAAGGACGCTTTGGGTTGTTGTATTGGACGTTGAAAAATATTCAAAACCATTAGAGTTTGGAGTGGATGATCAGGAATGATTAGGTTAATCGTAAGTTAAACTTTAAGTGTATTTTGAAATTTTTTTGAAGCTTATGTTGTAATAATATCTGAATATATGACATTGTTGTATTTTAGACACGTAAGTAATTATTTATGATATATTATACAACATTTGCAGAGTGTATAAACTTTTCATTGAATATGTATGATGAATTATTTGTGACATGGAAACCATTATTTGCAGAGTGTTTATATTTAAACTTTGCGTTTAAGTTTTGGTATATATATGTATGTTACTAAATAATGGATTTCCAACACTTATAAGCGTTACCGTATATTTCTGTACCAACACTTATAAGTGTTACCGTATATTTCGTTACCAACACTTATAAGCGTTACCGTATATTTCTATACCAACACTTATAAGTGTTACTGTATATTTCGTTACCAACACTTATAAGCGTTACCATATATTTAGGTACCGACATTTATAAGTGTTACCGTATATTTCGTTACCAACACTTATAAGCATTACCATATATTTAGGTACCGACATTTATAAGTGTTAGTAATATGTACGTTTGTAACACTTATAAGTGTCACAAATTTGGCCGCTTCATTCCTCACAGTCCATTACTAATACTCAAAAAGTGTTACTGAAATTATTTGTAACACTTATAAATGTTAGATTTTCCTGTTTTGGTGTAGTAAGAACAAGAAAGAAGCAAAAGAACAAGAGGCTTATGAAGCCATTTTTATTTCATATAACTTTGAGCTTACAACTTGAGTAACACTTATAAATGGATTCGTATCAACGTCGTCTACAAGATGAAATTGGATTGGCATTTATATAAAGCTGAATTTCATTTTCAAATAAAAGGTGAATATTTATACGCTCAGAAGCACTAAAATATTTTTTTATGTAGTCAAATTTATATTGTGAAGTGAATTAAATTTATTGATTGTGTTCGATAAATTTAATTGACATCTGAATTAACTGATAGAATTTGAATTGACAGTTAAATTGAAGTGGAATTTAATGGCCAGTTTGATACTTGATATTGAAACGAGATCAAATAAGATTAGAATGGAATTAAAATGAGGAAAATACAAGGTTATTAAAGTAGTTTGACTAGATTCTTAAGCCTATGTCCAGCAATTTTATTTTGACTTACTTTTACAAATTCGATCAAATTACAATGATTTCAGCACTTGAAATTATTTAATTTCTAAAATGACAAAGTCTCCTTGCAAAAAGCCAAATCAATCCTAAAGTCGTTTTTCTCAGTGCAATAGGATGTCTGTTTATGGTTGAACAAATAAATAATTAGATTTGTATTTCCAACCATGAGGAATTAGTCAAAATCAACAACTTTGATATGTAAAACCGTTCAGAGCCAACTGGTTTTAGTCACTGATGAATGATTTTGCGTGCTAATTTTTAAACTCTCTCCATATTATTGGTGTTTTACTGTGTTAAATAAACATTTACGATTAATTTCTAACATATTTATTTAGTAAATGGTTAAAATTTAAAAATTAACATAGAATTTCATAAGACAACGGATCGTTAAAATGAAACCAAAGAATTATTTTTCAACTCTGGTTAGCTTAATATTAAATTATTTTGTTTCTTATCTCTGTTTACCAAGTCGCTGATGTGTCCGTGATTCAGCCACCCAATGGATATAATTAATAATTAATCCAAATCTGACCGTCAACCTGGAATGATCTATTCCGTTAATAAACATCTAGGGTTTTGTTTACCACCTATATAAACTCTGACAACTTTTGACCGAATCACCTCTTTATGCTCGCAGACGGTTTCAAATCAGGTTAAGATTTTTTGATTTTTGTTTTCCTTTTCCGTTTTCATCAATTACTCGTACCGTGAATGAAAACTAGTGAATTGATGATCCTTTCCGCCAATTATCGACTTTGATTATGCTATGCGCGATTCATTTCTCGTCGAAGAAATCAAGCCATTAGTTTTGATCCTATTTTCGTTCATTCGTTTTCAGATCATTGATATTTTTACTTTTTTTATTGAAATTGCAAGACAATAAAGTGGCCGGTGATGAAAAAACAAAGGCTTGTTTCTCAATACATTCGCAGTGGCCGCCTAAGGGCTTTCGCCTCGTCAGGTTTGAGAGCTCATGCTGTTAATTCCTTCCTTGGATGTCTGAGGCTATTTTGAAAATTTATTTTGGTTTCATTAGTTGTTGTTTTTATCTAATTTTGGGTTCTTAGTCATTAATGTTTTCATTCTTTTGGATACTTGAGTAATTAGGCGTTATTGATAATTTTGCCGGGGTAACTATAATTTACTATCGGTAATCTCTTTTCCTCGTCGCTGATAAAATGGTCCTACTCGGCGCTCTATTAGCTCTGATCTCGTCTGAGTGAAAGTTCTTGTACTGTTAGCATGTACTTTTCTTATCATGTTTACAGGTCCTATTTTATTAATTTTGTACTCCGACATTTGCATATTGCTGCAATTTTAATGGCTTTTGATATGCTGTACTTTAACGTTTTGTAATGAACTACTGTTATGAAATCTCAACTTGTATTGGGAAGAAGTGGATTCAAAATATAGGAGATGCAAACAGCGACAGGCACATAACATCCGTATACTAATTATTATGAATGGGTTATCGATATTTTTGTGCGTTTTTTTTCTTCTTTTGTGCAATGCGTTTCGCTTGTAAGTGCAACTTTGAAACCTTACATTTAAGATTTCTTCATTGGATATGCTGGGAAGACAATGTTTTAAATCCTGTGGAAGATGGTGGTTAGTAGGATATGGTTTAAATTAATTTTACGGAATTAAGCAATTGAACTATTCTTTGTTTCGAATATTGTTTTTTCTTGAATTTCGAATTTTGAATTTCACGTTGGTAATGTTATTTAGATTTATGCAATCGTACGAATTCAATCCAAATTTTATGATTTTGAAGTTGCATAGGCGCGTATTGTTGCAGTAGCAAAAGGATAGTTGCAGTTATAAGAGCTTTGCTTTCTTGCACATTTAGTTTTACCTTTGTCAACTTCTTGCCGTAGTTATAGTTTTACTTGAACAATTTGTTCAGATTGAATGTTTGGTAGAATTACTTTATGACAGTATATGTTTTTTGTTTTTTTAGTACTTTTCTAAAGGTTCTTGGTTTAAATAATACAAATCATACAATTCTTGGGAAGAATATACTTAAATTTGTGAGATGTTTTAATTTGATGCTATCAGGGAGCTATTGTTCACAACACCTTGACCAGCCAATCAAAACAAAGAAGCTTTTGCAAAACCATGTTCTGGTTGGCATGACAGTATATGTTTTTTGTTTTTTTAGTACTTTTCTAAAGGTTCTTATAGGTGCTTGGTTTAAATAATACAAATCATACAATTCTTGGGAAGAATATACTTAAATTTGTGAGATGTTTTAATTTGATGCTATCAGGGAGCTATTGTTCACAACACCTTGACCAGCCAATCAAAACAAAGAAGCTTTTGCAAAACCATGTTCTGGTTGGCTGGACACATGGAACAAGAGCATAAAGTTTGGTGATTTCTTTCCAAACTATTTAATGGTACAATTTCTCGAAACAAACTTAGCGATTAATGCCGTTTACCAAAACAGTTTTATTCTAACAAATTATCATCACTTACAGGTGTAACACTGTAGCAAGAAGTTGATGATCGATTATGCAAATAATTTTTAACACGTAATCCATCTAGAGCAATTTTAAGTGATAATTTTAAATCGTAATCTATATGCAGCTGTTACAGTAATATTATATGTTTTCTACTATAATGGATACCATTCGTTATATTATGGTTTGAAATGTTCTTTTAAAGGCTTAAAAAGAGAGGAAAAATTTAAGCTAACTGAAATATTTTTCTATTCCCTTGTTTTTTCTATCTTATATGGTTTTAGACCAATATTTTAATTATATTGAACTAAACATATACAATTATTATAGCAGTTGCCTGTAAATTAGGATAAATTGTTATTTAGGATTATATTATGTGTTGAAATTTATTTGTATAGTATATTCTTACATTCTTATGTGTGTTGGTAATTTATTGGGTTAAACTATTTTGGTAACCATCATCGACCACTAATGTTCAAATGAGAACAGAAAAGCTTAATCCTAAGCCATTCATCTAAATCTTGATGATTGTTCTAGGCAAACGTAACCACGTTGACTATACTTTAGAGGGTCTTGGATTAAAGATTTTAACTTTGCATGAGGTAATAAAACCCAGCAGAGTGAGGTTTCTTTTTAAGGATTTGTAATAGAATCATTTTAATGCAAGCTCTTTGGTAATAAGAGCAAAGATTCAAGGTTGAATCTATTAGGCAAGGTCTTCCACAGGTGGATTTGGGTTGAACCTTTAGCGTGTAATTTAGAAAATTAAATTGAAAATGAGCATTCCTTTTAATGCTCATCTTAGGTGTTCATTTATTAAATGTCAGCTTTTTTTAATTGAACGTCTTAGCTTAGTTGTTTAATAAATTAACATTTAATTACGGTTTATTTTAGCAAATTTAAATTAAACATGATGCTAGACGTCGACATCATATTTTAGTGGGCGTTTGGTTTTCCCCTTAACATCGACATCAGAATTTAACGTGTTTCTTTTTTTGTGCGATTTGTTTCCCTTGTAAGTCTTTGAAACCGTACATTTAAGATTTCTCTTGTTAGTAGGACATGTTTTAAATTAATTTTGTGGAAATGAGCATCTAATGTATTCTCTGTGTTGAATCTTGTTGTTGAAGAATAATTACTGTTCAGTTTATCTTGAATTTAACATAGGTGATGTGATTCAGATTTCTACAATCGTGCAAATTGGATTAAACTTTTATGAATTTTAAGTTGCATAAGTGTGTATTGCTGCAGTGGTGAAAGAACATGGTTTAAATTAATTTTGCGGAATTAATCAGTTAGTGTATTCTTTGATTTGAGTAATGTTGTTGAAGGGTAATTGCTGTTTGATTAAACTGAAATTTCACGTTGGTTATTTGATTTTGATTTCTACAACCTTACGTATTCTATTCAAGCTTTATGAATTTGAAGTTGCATAGGCGTGTATCCTTGCGGTAGTGAAAGGATAGTTGCTGTTATAAGAGCTTGAACATTAAGTTTTAAATTTGGTAGTATTTAGTTTCACGTTCGGCTTTCAAATTTGTTAACTTCTATCAGTATTATATTTTTACTTGAACAGTTTGTTCAGACTAGTTTGGGTTCGTCTGTGCATGTGTTGTAGAATTACTTTATGACAATTTATGTACATTTTATCAGTACTTCTCTGAAGGTTCATTGAGATGTTTGGTTTAAATAATACAAATCATACCATTTTAATGAAGACATGATGTTTTAGTCTGATGCTTGTAGGTTGTGCAAAATTTTGTAAAAAACTATGGTTTGGTTGGTTGGACATATGGGGCAGAGGAACATAAAACCAGTTGATTTCCTTCCAAACTATTTAATGACATAGTTTCTCAAAACAAACATTAGTAATTATATGTTGATTACCAAAACAGTTTTATCCCAATAAATTATTATCATTTACGGGCATAACAAGAAGGTAATGATCAATTATATAAATAATTTTCAACACATAATCTTAACTAGAGCGACTTTTAAGTGATAATTGTTAAATTGTAATTTATACACGGCTGCTACGGTAATAGTATATGTTTTCTTTTATACCATCTGTTATTTTATGATTTGAAATGTTTTTTTAAGGGCTTAAAAGAGAAGAAAAGTAAAAGCTAATTCCAATATTTTGCTATCCCCTTATATTCATCTTTTCCTTTTACGGTTTTAAGCCAACATTAATTATATTGAACTAAAGGTATAAAATTACTATAGCAATTGCCTGTAAATTAGGATTATATTATGTGTTGAAATTTATTTGTATGTTATATCCTTACCTGTTTATGGCTTTGGGCGATAGTTATTTATTTGGTGATGCTATTTTGGTAACCACCATTAACCACTAATGTTCATTTAATAAATGATAAAGTAAAAGCATAATCCAAACCCGTTCATCTAAATCGTGATGATTGTTCAGTAAAATCTTCACGTAGGCAAATGTAACCATGTTAAAAACCAAAACTAAGACTGTACTCTAAAGGCCTTGAATTAAAGTTTTTATTTGTGCATGATGTAATAAAATCCCGTAGAGTGGGGGTTTCTTTTATAAGGATTTGTAATAAGATTATTTTAATGCAAGCTTTTTGGTAATAAGAGCAAAGAAGTAGGGTTGAATTTATTGGGGGAGCTCTTCCACTGATGGATTCGAGTTGAATCTTTAGCGTGCAATTTTGAAAATTGAGTTGAACTTCAAAGCTTTAATTTATTGAACGTTTAGCTTAGTCGTTTAATAAATTAACATTCAACTTTAGTTTATTTTAGCAAATATGAATTAAACCAGATGCTAGACGTCGACATCAGATTTTACTAGGCGTTTGGTTGTTTGGCTTTTTTTCCCTTAACGTTGAATGTTCGATGCTTTGAATATACACCTTTGATGCTTTGAATATTTAGCATTAATATTTGAAATGGTGTTTTGTCCATGCGTATATTAATTTTCAAACTGACTAGGTGTTAAAAATAAACTTCTGAGTCCTAATATGCATTCTTGTAGCAATTGTAATTTCTAACATTTAATTTTTGAATATCAAAACTTTTGAAATATGATGAAGTGTTATAAATCTTATTTTATAACTTTATTAAACTTCTTTTAATTAATGGCTAAGGTTAACGGTAAGAAACTTGTTTTTAAAATTTGTTTATAAAAGTAACTATTTTGAAGAAATATTTATAATGCGATTAAAAATTATTTTATCGATAAACAGTTTTTCATTTAATATAAGTTGTTTAAACTTTTTCATATGGGTGTAAATAATTTGAAAAATAATTAATAGCTAATAAAAATAATTCGCATTAAATCATTTTTGGTGAGGCTTAAGCTACACGTTTATAACTTTTGCAAAATTAAACTATACTTTTCATTTCCATTCTCTTATAAATTTTTTAAAACCAAAACAAAATGAACTTAAAACCCATCCAAACTCTTTATAAGCCTACAACACTAACAACTAGCGACTTAAAGCTTGATGGTGTGAAGTATCCAGTCGAAACCAAGTAAGGCTCTGAGCTTAGGCCTACATCGAGAGCAAAAGGAGGTTGGGGTAGGATGTTTTGTTGTTTGCAAGGTTGTGGTAGGAAGTTGAAGCTTGTACTTGGTTGTTAGTTGTTTGCTGGTTGAAGGATGAGCTAACTCGCCATTCGAATGAATATGAAGTGCCAGTATTGTTGTTTAAACTATACTACTATTGCTTGAAATTATATTATAATGCTTGATTTTGATTCTTGCGTTGGAAAGCAACTGACATATGTAAATGATGTAGAAGGACTTGTATGATTTTTGTAATTTTTTGCATAGCATTGAATTTGGTTGGGTTTGGATTGAATTGAACTTGAGTTTGAAAGTCCTTGTAGAAGCACTTAGGAAATGCCTTGTGTTCGGCATTTTGTGTAAAATTTTGTAGAGAGATCCTTAAGGGTTTCTTGCTATGGTTGTGAAGTAATATATGGAGGTTAATTACTGTAAGCAGATTCGATGCTAAAAAGATTGTTAGCATATTGAAAGCAAAACTTTTGATATGTCAAAACTTCTCCCGTTCACAAGTCATTCACATTATTTTGATGCATCATTTTTAAAACACCGTAGTATCTTTGTAAATGCTGTAGTTTCTATTTGAGACTTTAAAATGTTTTTGATATGGCTTTAAATTTATGTATTTTTAATTTTATTAGCAGTCTTTTCTAACTTATACTAGATTATTTTAAAAGCGATTTCGAATTTGTTTGTATTTTTATCATTTAATTATGAATAATTAAAGCAAAAAGTTTATTTTTAAATATAAAATACATACATTTTCAAGTTTTTAAATATATTATAAATTAGATATTTTTAAGTAATATTTTAAATAAATGTTTTAAACTATATTATAGTATTTTAAAGTATATGTTACGTATATATAGGTTTTAGAAAATTAGTTAATTATTTTATTAAAGTTTATTGTTGATTATGCGAAAATTTAATTCCATAGACAATCGATTTTAGAGTTCGATGGTTGACTAGTCAACTATTGAACTTGATCAAATATAACTTCGAAAGTATCTAAAAGCTTCATGATTACATATGATTTGAGAGCGTCGAGAAGGAGCATTGGTGTAATATTCCGTAAAATTAATAAAAATATTAATTAAATAAGATAGCACTAAAAATTATTTTTTCGTAAATATTATAATTTATCCATGAAAGTTGTGGCGTGGCTATTTTTTGAACAATTTTTTTGCATAAAGTTTTAAAAGCAGAGCTTAAACGAAATAGTTATTGATGTTTGAAGTTTTCAAATTCAAATTATATTCAATGGAATTCAAATTCAAACGAATAATTAATGCAAAAGTTTGGAATTCATAAATTAACATTATTAAACTTAGAGGTTAAGTAAATGTTAAAATCTTCGTTAGTGTTAAATAACAATTAAGTAACAAAATAAATAAACCAACCACAATTAATATCCTTTTCAAAATACAACGATCGGTCGATCGCTGCGTAGGGTCGGTCGATCCCTGCGTAGGGCCGGTCGATCGCTAGGGCCGGTCGTTCGGTTATCGTTGGTGAAGCTAGAATTTTCACAACCAAGGATGACTCAGATTATGTTATTATAAGCTGGCTTAAACGTGATAGTTTTGTACCTTTCTAGCCACCATAAGTAAGAATTCAGCCCCTCACATTTATTCATAAATTATCCTAGAAACTAAGCGAAGTTTTATCCGCCTCTTTCTTCGAATATTCAAAAATTTATCTGGGGTTTCAGGCAAGAAATTTTAGATGTTTATTATCAATTCTATCCTCCTCCAATTCCTAAATTTCTTAATATAATTCATATACAATTTGGAAAAGATTGAAATAGAGAATAAACTAATCCAAAACGAAGAGCTACGAAACTTTTGTTAGCGGAAATCTTAGTCTTTCTTATTTTAATAATTATATATTATAATTTGGATTTGATATATATCTTATGGAACTTTGTTCATGAAAATATCAAATTAAAACCCAAAAATTTCTCTAAGTGAAATGTCAATTCTTGTGTAACGATCTCAACTATCCTATTACTATAATGGTGGAATTGTATTGTTATACAATTTTATTGTTTTACTTCTCATCATTTTCCTTTGGATCCGATCAAGAGTTTATGAAAAGAAATAAGTTAAGAAATGGTGTGTAAGGTATGGTTATTAGTAGTTTGCATTGTATATTTCCATTGTTTAGATAAAAAATCACATTTTCATTTGCATATGCAGAAGTTGAATACAACATAAAAAGATTTAAATTGTAAATTCTATTAGTGTTGATTCTACTATTTTAGTATAAAATAAGTTTGTTATGGATTCTATTTTTATACAAGTATGTTATCCAAATGAGAATGTTGGATATGTGATATGTTTGTTGATATGGAATTGGACTTGTATAAATTTAAAATATGGTGTAATTTCGCACACTTAGAAATATTTAGGCATGTGATTATATATATATATTATATATATGCATATAAATAAAGTATAATTGATAGCATAGTAAATAGGTTATTAATTAGTATTAGATCAGTTTAGAAAAGAAATGAGATAATTATGGATAGTAATATTATGCAATGCGGTGAGTTATATGGGAGTACGTTAGGTGACTAAAAATTATGACCAAGTTATAGAGATGCAAGGTCAGTCAAAAGCACAGAAAGTCTGCCCAACTAATCTAGCTATCAGCAGTGTGACTTTAAGGCTAATGTGAGACGTCACCTATAATAAGTACACATGGAGGACACGAGGTTAGTCCTAAATTCTATAGGGTAAACTCGCCCAGCTAATGTGGCTACCAATACATACGAATAGTTGAACTAATATAAGACATTTAAATGTAGATAATGAGTCAAAATATATAGAACCTACTTTCGGGGTTGATGGTGGTAAGTGGTTGATTGAAGGCCAGCATCCTCCCTCTTTAGAAAGTATTAAATGGTCAAAGTTAGTAAATAGGCACGGTAGCGGATATCTTGGAAAGGGTTTGCTTCAGTTTTGAGGTATTAAGCAGCTATTATGGGGTCCTCCATTTCCATAAAGAAGTATTAAAAATCCTAATGAGATTCTGACGGATGTCAGGTAGATAGTATCGGAAAGGGTCTGCCTTGGGATAGGTACTATACGACAAAAACCTGCCTAAAATGAGTATTAAATGGTTAGAGTCTGCCTAATTCCCGTTGAAAAGTTATTATGTGACTTGGGTACTATCTCTTACAATGTTAGAAGATTATTGGCAATAGATGCATGGTACTGGGATAGGATGCTATAGAGGTCAGGAGACGAGTTGGGTGACGAAGATGTATTTCACGTATCCGATTATATTCCGTTGTGTATTGTAGGCAGTATATTCAGCATTTGTGAGGAAAAGTTATCATAACTGTCCAGTATTGAGTTATTGATGTGTTGTACTCTAATGATGTAATGTGTAAATAACAGTTATAGTTCTTTTTTTATAAAGGCATGTTATTATCTATTGTATATTGTTCCACTGCGATTGTGAGATTCTGTATTGTTGTTTCCTGTTTCTTCTTCTACCTCTTACTTCTTTTTCTCTTACGATCTAGTATTTCCTGAAAAGTGTACGTGCGATGGATCGAGTAATATGGATCAATATAATCTAAGCAATGCGAAAATATATGAACTGATAAAACAAAGTAGTAAAGTAAATGAATAAAAATAAAAATAAACACACCAAGAATTTTAACTCCAACTATAAGCCCCTCACTTAACCTAGAGGAATAGGTGTACAAACATCTGAGCAGCCGAATAGGATTTTCCGCTTCGACAGCCGAAGAGTGAAAGTGCAGTGTGGATCGTGTAATATGGATATATGATAATGCAGAGTATAATGATGATAATAATGCTGTAAATAATGCGGAATAAAAAGCAGTATAGTAAAATGACACCAGAGATTTTTATACTGGTTCGGAGCACCGTCCTACGTCCAGTTCCAGACTCCTTCTGGATTCTACTAAAACAACAACCCTCACTCAACCCGGAGGAACAGGTTTATACACCCCTAAGCAGCCAAACGTGGATCTGAGCAGCAGAATAGGATTTCGCCTCAACAGCCGAAGAGAACTTCATTCGCCTGAGCAGCAGAACAGAACTTCATCTAATACAGAAAATATTTTTGACTAATGTGTGTTCTAATAACATGGATTTGTCACTTGTAGTACACCCTTCCTATAATCTTCTCCTCGAGTATATATATATATATATATATATATATATATATATATATATATATATTTGAAGTATATGAAGAATTGAAAGATATAGTATTGTTTTAATGCAGAATATTTCAAAGTATGATAGCAAATAGATTTCAGAAAGTTAGAGCAGAGAATAAGATAAATCGATTGTGATTCAGTGATTTGAAATGAAGTTGGAGTTTGTATTTATAAAGGTTAGAAAGCGGCGACTGTTGGTGAAGAGTTTTGATCGAAATGTTGCTTTCGAATCTATTCGTTAAAGGTTCGCAACTCTTCACAACAGTTGTGTCCTTTCAAAAAAATAGCTGTTATAGAAATTCAATCGACTGAGCTATAGAGTCAGTCGACTGATTATTCAAAAGTAATTTGAAAATTTTAAATTCGTATATATTTATGTAACTGTGCATGCTGCACAAAAACTCCAGTATCAGTTGACTGGCTTATCAGGTCGGTCGACTGATCTGGTCATTTTTTTGCAGTTTATACAATTACATATATATATTTCTATAACTTTATATTGCTTTTAATAATTTAAATATGTGCTTATATATTTATAAAATATTTGGTAAATATAGTGATTAAATATATAATCTAGTGTAGACATAATCAAGGAGAGATTTTAACAAATATTGACCTAAGACTTAAAAACAAAATGCCATAGTTGTTGCACCGGTTTTTGAAGTCTCGTCTCCTTGTCTCTTTTTGTCGTAGCAGTCGTCAAATCTGTATGTCGTAGTGATAGCTTCGTATCATGAACCAAAACTGAGTCTCAACATTCTCCCTCTTTTTAATTGATGACAACATGTAAATAGATATAGATTTCGACTTGTATATATATATATAAAACAGAAATACTTACTCCTTCAGAATCTTTGACGTTCTATATGCTGCATTTTTATTAGTAGCAATAATATTTCTCCTCCTTTGTCATCGAAAAAAAGGACTAAGTAAAATGATATTATAATGTGAATGCTAATATGAAATAAAACCAAGAACAATCATCCACACATTTAACATCCTTAGACAAGAGTGTTTTAAAAATAAATAAACTAGAATGGCTATTTAGTACAAGGCATATTAAAAAGCAAATGTCTTGAATGAAAGAAATGAACATTTTAATTCATCGGAGTTTTACCCCTACCACCATCTCCTTCATCACCATCATCATCACTATTAGCTTGATCGTCGTCGGAAGAAGAAGACCATGTGAATACGTGCCCGGATCGTCTATAGTAGCGGTAGATGCACCGGAAGAGCACAATATAGCTTGCCACAATTTGGTGAAAAATCCTTTGATTTTATCGAGCTACTTATCAACTTTGATGATGTTTGATTGAAGAATTTGTTTATTATGGCACATTATATTGATGGCCTCACGTGGTTGAAGACCTTCATTTGGAATTGTAATTTCTTTCTGTTGATAACGAGTCGATGTTTGACGAGATGGTCGGTGAGAAGGCTCGCCTTGTTGTTCTGGTTGGACTTGAGTTGTTTTCCTTTGAGTCCATTCTTCAAAAGATATTATATTAGGGGGTCGAGCAACTGGTAATTTCATCAAGGTTAAGGTCCGAGCATTTAAACAACCAATGGTAGAAACTGGTGAATCTGGCTCTGGAGCTTCACAAGCTTTGAGAAGACGCATAATATATTCGTCGTGATAAATTATATTCATCCTACCTTTGTTGAAGCTTAAAAACTCGTCAAGTATTAAACGAAGCCAATTTACTTTGTTGTTCCCAAAAATTGCATATAAAGCTCTAAAATTATTTTTATAGATGAGTTCATAACTTCCGGTTCTAGGAGTTACGGTTTTCATTAGAGCTCGATGAATGATTCGTGCCTTTGGTCGTAATGACATCGATTTTAATCGACGCATATTGTCTTATAAAAACAAATGGCTTAAGTGGTCTCGAACAACCAAATCAACATCAATAGTAGCTAATTCAACACCATCATTTTCTGTTTTTAGAATATGAGTCATGTGGTCTAGAGAAAAGAAGACGGGCTTATGGCATACGAGACTCCATATGCAATCTTCTTGATTTGGAACATCTTAGTGACCCAAATTTAAATTAGCGTAGAACAACTTCACCATAATTTGGTTGATTTTGTGTTTATTGTCGTCGATATCAATTAACGACTCTAAATTGCTTCTTCGAGCTAATTCTTGAATGTGACAGGGTAAAAAATCGAGGAATTTGACGAACGAACCTTTGAATATTCTTGAATCTTGCATCCGTCTCCACCTCTTCATTGCGGTGTCATCAATAGCCACCGCTGAATTTGTTCATTCGATGGAGGTTGAGATGAGGAGGAGGCTTGACATTTATGTTTTGGAGCCATTTGATTTTGATTTTGAGGAAAAAATTGGTGTTTTGGAGAGCTTAGGGTTTTGAAAACTTTGAAAAAGAGAAGGGAGAAGGTAAAGTGAAAGATAAATGGGTAAAGGTGTAGGTGAAAAGGTAAAAAGTTTCAGATCTATGGCTCGGTCGACTGTTGCAGGGTGTCAGTCGACTGAAGCTGAAGGTTGATAATATTCAACTTTTTGGTCCAGTCGACCGAGTCTCTGTAACAGTCGACTGGGCTTGTTACATGAAATTTTATATTACAGCGTCAGTCGACTGGCTCAAGGCTTCAGTCGAATGAAGTTGAAGGTTGATAATATTCGACCTTCTGGTCCAGTCGACTAAGGCTCCGCAACAGTCGACTGACCGTGTATATATAAAAAAAATTGCAGTGTAAATCGACTGATTTTCAGATCCAGTCGACCGACCTGTAGCATTTTACACAATGAATTTTTTATATGATGAAAATTGTGTATATTTTATTTATATTGTTAATTCTACTTATATAAATAATTTTATTTTACCGAATGATATAGATTTATTTTGCTGTTAAACGTGAATATTTTTTATATACGAGTTGTCGTTTATTGCACCGGAAATAATTTTATTTCAAATATAAACGCACACATATATAGAAAATTTATTTAAAAATACAACAAAAAATGATTAAACAGTATGATTGTTTCTTAGGACTCGGTGTCTTGGATTCTTTCTGTTGCTTACAACGAACATTCGAAGCTTCTTTGCGATCCCATGAATTTGGTGAGTATGGTGGTCACGGAGGAGACGAAGTCGAAGGGTGTCTGATCGGCGAAACAACATTTACGTCTATCGGTGTGACGACGCCCCGCAGAATTTCATCACTATACGCTCGATTATACTATACGTCTGGAGTTTATTTTATGTTCGTAATACATCTCCCATTGTAGCATTAGAGATTCCTGCTGATAATGGTGGAGATCGTCGATATTTTATTTTGTGTTTGGGGAAATATCAACGATCTTCTTTCCCTTTTTCTTGTCCGGAGTATTTCTGGTGTGGTAGACAGATGATGGTGAACCTTTATGGTCCGGAGTTTTTGGTGAGTTGGTCGAGGCAATAATTTCGATAGAGTTGATTGTAGAGGAAATTGACATTATTTTAAAAATTGCTGTTAATCAATGTTTACTTCAGAGAATCAGATGATATCTTTATTTTGTTTTGAGTGCATAAGAAAAGGAATATGCACCTATTTATAGATTTAGTTTAGAAAAAAATAGGAAACTAATTGGTGGATTGTATTAATTATAGCCTAAGAGTATGTAGAGACATTGGTTTTTTGTTGGCTGAGCTAATTTGAACAGTTATAATATTTATAAAATTAGTAATATAAATTATAAAGTTAACTGTGACATATAATGTAATATAAAATACTTGTTACTATATAATAAAACGACAATAAAAGACTAGAATAGAAAACATTAATAGCTCGGGTGGTTAAGATACTTGACCTATTCACAATAGGTCACAGTGAATAGGTCATGAGTTTGAGTCTCAGCATGGTCAGAATTTCAAATTTTTCGTAAAAATTTTATTTTTGACTTTTTTGTTTAATTTTTTTATATTTTTATTTATATATCCTTACTAGAAATTATGCCGAGCTCATGTCGTAATTTTATAAACGTATTCTTTAATAGTGGTTTAGTAAAAATATCGTCTAACTGATTTTCTGATGGTACGTAGTCCAGATTTATTGTATCCTTTTCTGTATTATCACGTATAAATGGTGTCTTATATCTATATGTTTAGTTCTCGAGTGATTTACTGGATTTTTGGATAAATTTATTGCACTAGAATTATCACAGTAAATTATTGATTTTGATAGGTTGATTCCAAAATCTTTAAGTATCTGTTGCATATAAATTATTTGTGTGCAAGCTAGTGCTGCAGAAATATATTATGCTTCACAGGTTGATAGCGACACTCAATTTTGTTTCTTACTAAACCATAATATTAACGATTTACCGATGAAATGATACGTACCGCTTGTACTTTTTCTATCTTTTCGTGATCCTCCGAATCAGCGTCGCTGTATGATACTAATTCGAACGAACACTTTTATGGATAGAAAAGTCCAAAATTTGTAGTTTTACTAAGATGGCGTAGTATACGTTTTACAGCACGTAGATGTGATTCTTTCGGATCTGCTTGAAATCGTGCACATAAGCATACACTCATCATAATATTTGGTCAACTTGCTGTTAAATAAAGTAGTGATCCTATCATACTACGATATAATTTGTGGTCTACACTTTTGTCGTTTTCATCTTTATCAAGATGTGCTGTTGTGCTCATAGTAGTAGGTTTGGCAGAAGTGTTTTCCATTCCAAAACATTTAATAAGATTATTACAATATTTTTCTTGATTAATAAATATTCCATTTGAAACTTATTTAATTTGTAGTCCTAGAAAATATGATAATTCTCCCATATGAGACATTTCAAATTCTCTAGTCATTATTTCAAAAAATTCTTTACATAATTCATTATTAGTTGAGCCAAATATAATGTCATCAACATATATTTGAACTATTAATACATCATTTTTAGAATGTTTTATAAATAATGTTTGATCTACTTTTCCTATTTCGGATCCAGAATTAATTAGATAGCTTTTAAGACGTTCATACCAAGCACGTGGTGCATACTTTAATCCATATGAAGCTTTCTTAAGTTTATATACATGATCTGGATATTTTTCATGAATAAATAGAGGAGGTTGTTCAACATAAACATTTTCTTTAATATAACCATTTAAAAATGCACTTTAACATCCATTTGATAAAGTTTAAAATTATTAAAACACGCGTATGCCAATAAGATTCGTATTGCGTCTAATCTAGCAACTGGAGCAAATGTTTCTTCGTAGTCTATTCCTTCTTTCTTGTTATATCCTTATGCTACTAGTCTTGCTTTATTTCCAGTTATATTTCCTAATTCGTCTGCTTTATTTTTATAAACCCATTTAGTTCCTATAACCGTCTGATCGGTCGGTCTGGGCATTAGTTCCCAAACTTCATTTCGTTCAAACTGATTTAATTCTTCTTGCATAGCAATAATCCTATTTTCATGATGCTTCTTTAGTATTTTTAGGTTTTATAGTAGAGATAAAAGCTACATTACTCATTTAATTTAATTGACTTCTTATTAGAACATTTGAATTTATTTCTCCAATTATATTTTCTGAAGGATGATTTCGTAAAACTCTTCAAGGAGATCTTATCGTGTTAGTAGTATTTCTATTTTCTAAATTACAAACAATGTTTTCATCTTCTCTAGATAAACGATATCATCGTCGTCTCTCGAATTCTTTATTATTGTTTTTGTTTTATTAAGTAAGTCATTGTCATTAATTGTAGTAGAACCAAGTTTAGCGTTTTCGTCAAAAGATACACGGAGTGATTCTTCGATAGTATCTGTTCGTTTATTAAAAATTCGATAAGCTTTACTTTGATTCGAATATCCAAGAAATATTTCTTCGTCGCATTTTGAATCGAAGTTGCCAAGCTGATCTTTAGTATTTATATAAAGCATTTTGATCCAAATATTTTAAAATAAGATATGTTTGGTTTTCTACCGTTAAGAAGTTTGTAAGGAGTATTTTTGGTGAGAGATCTAATAGAAACACGATTCAAAACATAACAAGCAGTTGCAACAGCTTCTGCCCAAAATTGTTTTGATAATGTGCTTTCATTTAGTAAAGTTCTTGCACATTCTTGTAGAGTTCGATTCTTTCGTTCTGCAACTCCATTTTGTTGTGGAGTTCTAGGAAATGGAAAGTTATGAAATATTCCTTTCTTTTTACAATAGTTATCAAATTGTATATTTTAAAATTCACCTCCGTGATAACTTCTAATATTTTTAATTTTAATACCTTTTAAATTTTGAATTTGTTTAACAAATATTTTGAAATTTTCAAAGGATCTCTTTTATTTTTCATAAAAGCAGTCCATGTATATCTAGAAGAATCATCAACTATTACAAATATGTATTTATTATGATTTATGGATTGAATTTGGGTAGGGCCAAATAAATCTATATGAAGCAATTCGAGCGGTTGTAATGTCGAGATTGCTTTCTTAGATTTAAACGAGGATTTAGTTAGTTTACCTAATTGACATGAGTCACATATATCATTGACTTTAAAATTCATATTTGGTAATCTTTTACAAGATTATTTTTAGAAATTTTACTTATATTTTTGAAATTGATATGACAAAATCTTTTATGCCATATCCATGGTTCATTTTCTTTAGCTATTAAACATAAATCTGAGTTATGATTAACTTTCATATTTAAAATGTAAATGTTTTTATCTCTATTTCCCTCGAAAATAGGATTTTGATTATAATCAAGAATACTACACTCACTTTCAGAAAATGATATTTTAAATCCTTTATTGCATAACTGACTTATACTTAAACATTTGTAATTCGAGGTAAATTAGATGTACCGTAATTGCTCACATTGCCTTTGCCGATGATATATCCCTTGAAATTGTCTCCAAAGGTGACAGAACCTCCATCTGAGTATGTAATATTTATCAGCATATCCTTATCTCCTGTCATATGTTTTGAGCAACCACTGTCGAGTATCCATTTTCATCTTTTCTTGAGTGGGACCTGCAAAAAATATGAGATATTGTTGGTACCCACCTTTTTAATAGGGTCCTAAGAGTTAGGTCTTAGGAAACCAAACCCAAGAGGGTTTAGTATCCCTTTTATAAATATAATTTTTATTATTATGAACATCTTCTATGAATGAACTAATATACTTCTTTCTTATTAGTTTGTTATTAGTTTTAGGTATCCATGTACTTATAGCATTATAAACTAGTCTATTCAAAGACGTGGGTGTTTTATTAAATTTAATTTTGTTCAGATTACTAGATTGTGACTTTTTAGCTTTCTTCTTATGTCCTAAACCATGTTTATTACTAACAGATTGTGAATTTTCAATAATCCTAGATAAATTTTCTCTTCCTTTATTAAAATTTGAAACATTTTTAGTAATTCCATCTAATTTGATCTTTAGACTTGAATTTTCTAGTTCTACCATTTTAATATTAGTTTTTAAAACATGATTTTCAGAAACATGACTATCATTCTTCTCCTTTTGAGTTTCAATTTCTTGACTCAATAATATAAGTTGAGAATTAACATTAAAGAGAGATTCTTGAGTTTTCTCAAGTTCTTCTTCCAATATTTTCTTCTCACCTTTAAGCATATCTCTTTCGAATTCTGCCTTGTTCTATTTTTCTACAGCTTCTTTATATTTTCTTTTAAGACTTTTTAAAGTATCTAATAATTCAGAATTTATTTCTATCATATCATCAAAAGTAAAATCACTGACCTCATTAGGTTTAGCCATAAAACATACGTTAGCTTGTTCTTTATCACCATCACTTTCACTTCCCGAAGAAGAGGATGAGGAATCTGAATCATTCCATGTGACTTGAAAGGCTTCTTTTGAATTTGTCCTTCCTTTTATTTTGGAATTCTTTCTTTTGATCTAGACAGTCCTTCTGCATATGCCCTTTTTGTGACAGTTAAAATATTCCATAACTGATAAAGACGGTGGTTTATTGCTGGTTGAGCTTCTTTTGCCATTATTTCTGTTTCCTTTTATATATTTCAAGAATTTTTTGAAGTTCTTTGCAATAAAAGCTTGGTCGTCTTTGTCTGATTCTGATTCTTCTTTTCCTGCATGAAATGCTATGTTCTTTTTATCTTGAGCGTGAGCTCTTTTTGCCTGCAAATTCACTTCATAGGACATTTGGTTTTCTGTTAATACTTTTGGAGTTATTTTGAAAATATCGTTCGCTTCATCAATGGCGAGAACTTTTCTTTCCCATTCTTCCGTTAAAGAATTAAGGATTTTGGATACGATATCAAAATCTGAATATTTTTCTCCTAGTCCTACAAATGAATGACAGATATCATGAAATCTTGAGTGCATGTCATTTATGGATTCATTTTCTTTCATTCTAAAGTTTCGAAACCGACTCTTGAGCATGGATATTTTGCTTTGTTTAACCTTGTTGGTTCCTTCATGTGTGATTTTGAGTGTACGCTATATTTCGTATGCAGTTTTGCACATGCTAATACGATTAAACTCATTTTTATCTAAGACACAAAACAACATATTCATGGTTTTGCATTAGCCGTCGCATCTAATTTCTATGTGTTTGACCAAGTGGAATATTCTTCAATAGTAATAGTATATTCTGTCTGAGTTATATTTCATGATTCAAAACTATTTGCTTGCATATATATTCTCATTTGTGTGGACCAATAGTTATAATTCATGCCATTAAATAATGGTGGACGTGTAGTGGATTGTCCTTCAACAAAGCTAGTGTTAATGCTAGTGCTGGTGTTAGTGTCCATATTATTAGATTATCAGATAACTATGTTACGGTTATATGATGAACTTGCTTTGATACCAAATGAAAGTGAAGTGTGGATCGTGTAATATGGATATACGATAATGCATAGTATAATGATGATGATAACACCGTAAATAGTGCGGAATAAAAAGCAGTATAGTAAAATGACACCAGAGATTTTTATACTGGTTCGGAGCACCGTCCTAGGTCCAGTCCCAGAATCCTTCTGGAATTTCACTAAAACAACAATCCTCACTTAACCCGAAGGAATATGTTTATACACCCCTGAGCAGCCGAACGGGGACCTGAGCAGCAGAATAGGATTTCGCCTCAGTATCTGAAGAGGACTTCACTCTTCTGAGCAGCAGAATAGGACTTCAACTAATACAGAAAATAGTTTTGACTAATGTGTGTTCTGATAACACGGATTTGTCACTTGTAGTAGACCCTTCCTATAATCTTCTCCTCGAGTATAACTATATATATATATATATATATATATATATATATATGAAGGATATGAAGAATACAAAGGTATAGTATTGCTTTAATGTAGAATATTTGAAAGTATGATAGCAAATATATTTTAGAAAGTTAGATTAGAGAAGAAGAGAAATCGATGGTGATTCAGTGATTTGAAATGAAGTTGGAGTTTGTATTTATACAGGTTAGAAAGCAGCGAATATTGGTGAAGAGTTTTGATCGAAGTGTTGCATCCAAATCTATTCGTTAAAGGTTCGCAACTCTTCACAAAAGTCGCGTCCTTTCAAAAAAATAGCTGTTATAGAAATTCAGTCGACTGAGCTATAGATTCAGTCGACTGATGATTCAAAAGTAACTTGAAAATTCTAAATTCTTATATATATGTAACAGTGCATGCTGCACAAAAACTCCAGTGTCAGTCGAATGGCTTAGCAGGTCAATCGACTGACCTGGTCATTTTTATGCAATTTGCACGATTACATATATATATTTATTTCATAACTTTATATTGCTTTTAATAATTTAAATGTGTGATTATATATTTATAAAATATTTAGCAAATATAGCAATTAAATATATAAGCTAGTGAAGACATAATCGAGGAGAGATTTTAACAAATATTGACCTAAGACTTAAAAACAAAATACCATAGTTGATGCACTGGTTTTTAAAGTCTCGTCTCCTTGTCTCTTTTTGTCGTAGCAGTCATCAAATCTATATGTCGTAGTGATAGCTTCGTGTTATGAATCAAAATCAAGTCTCAACAAAGTGGATTTTCTGCCTGAGCAACCGAACAAGACTTCTACTTGATATAGAAAACTTTGTTGACCAGTATGTTCTTGATAACACAGATATGTCTTGAAAGTACACCCTTCCTATAATCAAATCATCAAGAGTATTTGTGTGTGTATTGATTGAAAGGAAGATAATCACTTAGAATCGAAGTATGTATAGATTGACTCAAAGATTCAAGCGATATAGAGTTTGTGATTGCTTTGAATTGCAAAAGAATGTAGAGCAAGAATAGATTTAGAGAATAAAGCATGAATTCGTTGTTTGTGTAATGAATCAAAACATGTTTATATAGAGGATATATAGATGTAATTATTCATGAAGGATCTCAATCAAAATTTGCATCTGTTCCTCTTGAAATTGGATTGAAAACCTTTCATGAATGATTGTGTCTTTTCATAAAAATAGCCGTTATTTTTCGTTCAGACAACTGACTCAGAAGTGCCAGTCGACTGAATTTCAAAAGTGTCCATGTTTGTGCAAATATCTGTGCACTGGCATAGGTCAGTCGACTAGCTGACCTGAGTCAGTCGACTGACCTGTGCTGTATTTCACAATTCAAACTAAAAAGTTTATATTTGAATTTAAAACCATTTGTGTGTGTGTGACTACTTGAGGAATGATTTTAACAATATTTTCACATAACTAAGACTCAAAATCGTGATAAATATACGTATTATATTCTGAATTGAAATCTTGTCTTGTTTGTAGTTCCATTCTTTTTTTTGTCGCCATGTTACACCATCTTGTTATCTATGTTCGTCAATAGTCGTTGAAGTTCTTCTTCATGAATCAAAAACCATGATTCAACATTCTCCCTCTTTTTGATTGATGACAACATATATATATTTGACGGAGTAAAAATAATATATAATACGCTATATAATACGAGTTATACAATATTAATTTTCTCCCCCTGAATGTATGGCAATGATTTATCTGCAAAAAATTGTTAGTAAACACAATAATTTCTCCTCCTTTGTCATCGCCAAAAAGTAATACTTAGAGATAACCAATACAACATAATCACATGCATGTGCAAACAAATAAGACAACATCATCACCAAGTTCATACACCGCATCACAATTTCACAATACATTACATGGTCATAGTCATTCGAATTTAAACAGACATCAAAGCATATCACGAACGTAGTTTTGAAGAAGCATAAATAGATAAACAAGGTTAAAACAAGATTGTTTTTGTATGAGTGGAGAGAACGCCAAAAAGATCAGATGCCAACTAACTCTGTATCCCAATTAAAGGGATCTTTCTCTTCTAGTTGAGCCAGTTGGTTCCCTTTATCAAAGTCACGAGATGTTCCGACAGTGCCACTTGTGCTGGAGCTTGTGGCTTCGGAAGTAGACCATGAGAAATATGGAGCCGGCCTTTTACACGGGTCCAAATGTGAAGTGTCGGTAGAAGAAGTTGCACAAGAAATTGCTTTCCATAAAGTTGTGAAAACCCCTTAATCTTGTCAAGCTTCTTATCCATTCTATTGAGGCAAGAGTGAAGAATAAGTCGGTTTTGCGCGAGCAAATCAATAGCTTCCCTTGAAGTTTGGCAATAACCGGACGATGAATGACTTCTTCTTCGGATTGTTCAGGTTGATGTGGTTGAGAAGAAGATTATTCGGCAATGTGGATTCCTTGTTGCCTTTGATGTTGTGTTGCTTGCCAATCTTGAAATGTAATAAAGGGTTCCAGATGTTCGGGGAGTTGCATGAGTCTTATGGTACGAATATTGTATAATACGACTTTTGAGAATTCGCATTCGGGGCATTTTATACCAAAATCTTGTAAAAGGCGCATTATATATTCACCAAAGTAAATCACATTCGGTTTTCCTTGGTTAAAACTTACGAATCCGTCCATAAGAAGTTGAGTCCAATTTACACTCAAATTTTCCCAAATAGCATAATTTTGTCACCAGTCATATGTTTTGAGCAATGCTGTCGAGTACCCATTTTCCTCTCTTTTTAAGTGGGACCTGCAAGAAAATAAAGAACAACATTGGTACCCACTTTTTAATAGGGTCCTAAGAGTTAGATCTTAGGAAACCAAACCCAAAAGGGTTTAGTATCCCTTTTGAAAATATAATTATTTTCTATATGCACAGATTCAAAAAATGAATTTATATATTTCTTCTTAATCAAACTATTGTTTGTTTTAGGAATCCATATTTTTATAGTTTATAGATTGGACTTCCCTTTTAAAAGTTCTTTTGTAGTCTTAGGTTTTGAATTATTTCTCCTTTTATTTTTATTTTTAGGTGGAGCTTTTGATTTCTTAACATAACCTAATCCCTTCTATAGAGTCTGTGAAGCAGGTTGAGAATTTTCAATAATGCTGGAAATTTTTTCTCTCCCTTTATTAAAATAGGAAATGTTTTTAGTAATGTCATCAAGCTTAGTTTTGAGACTAGTGTTATCTAACTCAACAATTTTGATTTTTGTTTTTAACTCATTATTCTCAGAAGCTAGAGCATCATTCTTTTCTTTTTGAGCTTTTATTTCTTGACTTAATAGAGCGAGTTGAGAATTGTCAGAGCTTGAATCTTGAATTTTCTCAAGTTCTTCTTCTAATATTTTCTTCTCGTCTTTATGCATATCTCTTTCGAATTCTACCTTGTTCTGATTTACCAGCGCTTCCTTATATTTTCTTTTGAGACTTTTTAAAGTGTCTAGAAGTTATGAATTTATTTCTGTCATATCATCAAAAGTTAGATCACTAACATCATTATCTTTTGCCATTAAGCATACGTTCGCTTGTTCATTATCCCTATCGCTTTCGCTTTCTGAAGATGAAGAATCTGAGTCATCCCATGTTACTGAAAAAGCTTTTCTCTTGCACTTGTGCTTATTTTTGTTGTTGTATGCTTTCTTCTGTTCTGGAAAATCTTTTTGTATGTATCCCTTTTTGTGGCAGTTGAAACTTTCTATTGCTGAGGTTGATGGTTTATTGGAATTGTTATTAAAGCTTCGTTTTCCATTACACTTGTTCCTTTTTCTATATTTCAAAAACTTTTTAATGTTTTTGGCAGTAAATGCTAGATCTTCCTCATATGAATCTTTGTCTTCTTCTTCAACATGAAAAGCTATGTTCTTCTTGTCTTGTGCCTGTACTCTTTTAGCCTGCAAATTTACTTTATAGGACATTAGATTTCATATTAACTCTTCTGGTTTCATGGTAAAAAGGTCATTACCTTCTTCAATAGCTTAGACTTTTCTTTCTCATTCATCCGTTAAAGAGTTAAGGATTTTCGACACAATATCAAAGTCGGAATATATTCCTCCCAGTCCTAATAAAGAATGATGAATATCTTGAAATCTGTAGTACATATGATTTATAGATTCATCTTGCTTCATCCTAAAATTTTGAAATTGATTCTTAAGCATAGATGTTTTACTTTATTTAATCTTGTTAGTACCTTCATGAGTGACTTTAGTGTTCTCCATGTTTCATAGGCAGCGTTGCACATACTAACACGATTAAAATCATTTTTATTTAAAGCATAAAATAACAAGTTCATGGCTTTTCCATTTGAAGCAGCATATAGTTTTTGTATGTTTGACCATGTTGAATATTCAGTTGTGGGTATGTGATACTCTGATTGTGTATTGTTCCATGAATCAAAAGTATTTGCTTGCATATATATATATATATATATATATATATATATATATATAGACACACACACACACACGCACACACACACACGCATTCGTGTAACCCAATAGTTATAATTTGTGCTATTAAACAATGGAGGTCATACAGTGGATTGACCTTCTATAAAACTGGTGTTAGTGTTACTATCCATATTACTAAGATATCAAATAACTGTGTGGCAGTTATAGGATGACCTAAATCTCTGATACTAAATGAAAAGTGTACATGGGGTGGATCGTGTAATATAGATCAATATAATCTAAGCATGCGGAAATATATGAACTGATAAAAGATAGTAGTAAAGTAAATGATTAGAAATAAGAATAAGCACACCAGGAATTTTATACTGGTTTGAACATTTGGTTCTTCGTCCAGTCCTAGAATACACTCTGGATTTAACTATAACTATAAACCCCTCACTTAACCTGGAGGAATAGTTATACAAACAGCTGAGCAGCCGAACAGGATTTTCCGCCTCAATAGCCGAAGAGGACTTTCTGCCTGAGAAAACGAACAGGACTTCTACTTGATACAAAAAACTTTATTGACTAGTATGTTCTTGATAACACAGATATGTCTTGAAAGTACACCCTTCCTGTAATCAAATCATTAAGAGTATTTGTGTCTGTATTATTGAAAGGAAGATAATCACTTAGAATCGAAGTATGTATAGATTAACTCGAAGATTCAAGCGATATAGAGTCTGTGATTGCTTTGAATTGCAAAAGAATATAGAGCAAGAATCGTTTTGAGAATTGAGCAAGAATTACATGTTTGTGTAATGAATCAAAATATGTTTATATAGAGGATATATAGATGCAATTATTCATGAAGGATCTCAATCAAAAGTTGCACCTGTTCCTCTTGAAATTGGATTGGAAACCCTTCGCAAATGATCGTGTCTTTTTAGAAAAATAGCCGTTTTTTCATTCAGTCAACTGACTCAGAAGTGCCAGTAAAATGAATTTCAAAAGTGTGCATGTATGTGTAAATATCTGTGCACTGGCATAGGTCAGTCGACTGGCTGACCTGAGTCGACTGACCTGTGCTATATTGCACAGATCAAACTACATTTTTTATATTTGAATTCAAAACCATTTGTGTATGTGTGACTACTTGAGGAATGATTTTAACAATATTTTCACATAACCGAGACTCAAAATCGTGATAAATATACATACTATATTCTGAATTGAAATCGCGTCTTGTTTGTAGTTCCATTCTATTTTTGTCGCCACGTTACACCATCTTGTAATCTATGTTCGTCAATAGTCGTTGAAGTTCTTCGTCATGAATCAAAAACCATGATTCAATATTTCCGGTATTTGATTACTGGGCATGTAATACAGTAAATGTATTGATGTGCATGTAAATATGCATATTTTTACTACCATATTTAATCTATTTGAATTAAATAAATGATCATATCGGGTATTTTTACTTGTTTAAACCAAAAATTCAAATTATTCCAAATTGTCACATATTCATCTTCATATATGGGCAAAACGGTCATTTGTGTGCATATATTTCTTTGAAAAAAATTAATTGAAAATTTGTATATATTTTTGTAAGAATTTGATCTCAAGTAGAAGTGGTTTCATGAAGATATGCATGCACAAAATTAATACAAAGGAATGAAGATGGAAATAATTCAAAGTGAAGAACATGGAGGACCCCACCTACCCACCTACCTTAATGTACAAACTAAAGGCTAATGCACATGCTTTTGGAGTTAATGGCTTCATGTACACTTAATGGGGGATTAAGACATGTTAATGATTACTTGGCCTCCACACTTCCTAAGGGGCATTTTGGGCATTCCCCAAAAAATGAATTAGGGTTTTAACACTTGTATAAATACCCATTATGTTTCATGTAACATCTCTTCTCTTAGTCTCTCTTAGGCCTCCTTCTCTTTAGTTTTAATTTAGAAAATAAAAGAAAGCTCTCTTTCTTTCCATGGCTGCTTAGTCATTTCTTCTCTTATGTAATTCTTTTTTTTATGCAATGTTAATTATTGTTTCTTTTTAATTACATGTTCATTTCCTTTTATGCAAGTAGTGTAGATTTTCCTTTGTGCAATTAGAATAGTTTTCCATTTCACTTTGCTCTCTTTTCATTTTCTTTTTCTCTCATGTTGCAAGCTACATTTGTTCATATGATAACAAATATGAGAGGCTAAACCCCTTCAATTTAGGGGTAATGAAGCTCTCTAATCATGTAGCTTCAACTTAATTTGATGTTTATGCTCTCTTTTTATGCTTAATGAGAATGATTGAAGTGGTTTAATGATGTTGTTCAGCTTTGAATTTGATAGTCTATGTTGTTCATAACAAATAGGCTATGCTTAAACAAACAAAACACAAATTGCCTCTTCATCTACATATGATTATGGCAAAGAAGTGATTGTTGAAATTATAATTTGATGGCTTATATTTCTAATTAATAGTTAATAGGTCATGCTTAAAATAGATTTTGCTTTCAACTTAGTTGTCATATTTTATGAGATTTAAAAGTGTATTAGTGGTTGTGTTATAGTTTGATGGTTTATATTGAGCTAATTAATAGCACAAATATACCATACTTATGATAAACACATCAACTAATTCACTAATGACAAGAAAAGAGAGATCATAACTTTATTTTGTTGACTTATGTGATTTAGAGAGTGGAAATTGCCTCTAAATTGCCATTTAACTCTCATATTTTTGTTGAATATGCGCTTATATGATTTTTGTTTGATGATAATAAACATATATACATTCGTTTAAATGTATTTGATAATATACTATTTTATTTTATTTTCACAGATTAAATAAATATTTGCAGAATAAAATAAATAACACGAAATTTGAATTCAAACGAATATTTTATTCAAACAAATATTTATTACAATTTTGAATAATACAATTTCAAGCTCTCACTATACTATACAACTTGATTACAATTACATCACATTTCACATTTACATATTCATCTCACTACATATCACTCACACTCGTATTTTTATCTACAACTGCATTCCAGTTTGAATCCAGCATCTGAGCAATCTGCAAAAATATTCACTAACGCAGTAAAATTGAAAAGAAAATATTTTTGCAATATAAGTTAAAAGATGATTTTAAAAATATGATTTGCCTCAGTTATTTGGGTTGTTCGTCATAATTTAAATTTGAATTCATCATACACGAACAACTTGTGACATACACAGTATATTACTGTATATGCCACAAGGCCGTGCACACCGATATATACACTTGATTGATTTACAGGGACAGGTGAGCACAGGTCAAACCCAAATAAAAAGTCGGGTTCAACTCACGTGCAATAATATAAATGTCACAATTCTCAACACAAGGTCAAACCCGAGTGTTTGAAACTGGATTCAACACAGGTGCAACTGAAAATGCACACATGAATGCAATGATCAAAGTATGCATGTATACTTATCGACCAGCAGCAACATGGACCACAGCTGTTACTCAACTCAGTGATACAAAAGACAATGCACCAGACAAGACTACACCAGAGGCAACACATGCAACAGAGACCAGGCTACACAACATCAAGGTGGAAACCAAGTATGCAAGTGCAAAGATAAATGATGCAGTGTAAATGTAAATTCGACAAGCTGCTGACCAGAGGTGCAGACAACCCTAAGCAACATGAAGTAAATCAAGTCAGTAGCAACCTTCAAACACTCACATATATGAAGCATACAAGTACAACAAGCATCAGACCAAAGTCAGATGAAACAATATCCAGCTGCAACATGAAGTGAATCAAGTTCAGTAAGACAATGCAAATTAGAGCAGTGGACAGCAGATCACATGAACAACATGACATAAACAATGCAACATCAACACAAGTGACAGTGCACATATGTGGTAATATGAAACAAGTCAGGACCAACACCACAACTCGAGCTCAAGAATAAAGCAACCAGAGAGCACAATATAACGACCACAAAAGCAATGCATGTACAAACTGTAGTGAATGCAGATAGTAAACCATGAATGCAATAACATGCATTTTCGCAGTGATACAAGGCAAACTGACCTTCAAGCAGTGATACAAAAATCACAATGAATCAAAGCTCGAGCTCAATCCCAAAGCAACAAGTCAGTGGCAAGCTATACACTCAAGTGATGCAAGTTTAAACTACAGCGAACATTGAAATTCAAGTTGCAGGCATTTGAAATACAGATAACAAGTGATACAAGGCCGTGACTCAAACAAGTCGAAACAAGAAATTCACGGAGCAGTCAGAACTCAATGCCGTGGAACTCAAGCAACCAAAGATACGAATTTGACAAAGTCAGAATCAATCTCAATCATTCAAGTATAATCGAATGGCCAGAGCAAACAATTTGACAAATTCATATATATTCGAACGAACGCAAATCTAGGGTTACAAACCCTATATAAAGAAATCATCATCGGCAATTTTAAGTATTGAGTTCAAGCACGAAAAATCAAAAAAAGAAAAAGGCACAAATTACATACCGAGAAATCGAACTCAATCATCAAAGAGCCGAAGTAAGCAACAACCAGAAATCGATCGAGCAAGGCAAATCTTGAACAATCACAAATTCGATCGAAGGAGATTCGGTTCTTCAAAGCCCTAATTTGATTCATGAACAAAGCCCTAAAATTTGCAAGAGGAGGCCGCCATTATTTTTCACCAGAAAAGAATAAACGAACGAAGAAAAAGAAAGGGACGGGTTGAAAGAAGTGGGCCGGCCTATTGTTTTTAAAAAGGGAGAATTTTTTTTTTAATTAGGGTTTAATTTTTAATTTGCTTTCTTAATTTGTATTTTCCTTTTTAAACAGTTTAAATTTCTAGTCGTGTGACTAGGGTGCAAACTACGGTTTGTAGTTTGGGTATTTGCAACTCGGTAGTTGAGTTGTGGTCAAGATTTTGAGCGTAGAGTTAGAATAGTCAATAGCGGGTATAGCGAGTTTACGTGTGTAAGCGAGGGACTTTCTAATTTCTAGTAGAAATCTTGGGGGCAGCACGTAGGCAGGGTTTTGCCGAAGCTGGGTAAATTCTGTGTTGTTCTGTTCTGCATTTTATTTACTTTGCTATTTATTTCTGTGCTGGTAATATTCTGTGATCCGTGTTAATTAGTTTATAAGCTTCCGCGATTAATTTTTATAATTAACACTATCACCCTATTCACCCCCCCTCTAGGGTGAAATCGATCCTACAATTTTTATCTATTTTTCTTTTGCTAGTTTTTGTTAGTTTCTTACATTTTTAGCTAATCACACTTTCAAGTTTGGTTAATTTGATTGAATAAAATTTTAAAATCATCAATTCCCTGTGGATCGACCCGTATTCGCCACGTGGTACATTCGTACACCGTGCGCTTGCGGTTATTTTTAAATTTAAATTCGTTCGACGGTTTTCTAAACCGATAGAACTTCCGTCGACGAACAAGTTTTTGGCGCCGTTGCCGGGGAATTTGTTTTGATTTTAATTTTCTATTCTTCGAATTATGTTTCATTTGATTTAATTTTGTGTGTTTAAAAAAAAAATTGTGTTTGTTTGTGTGATTTTTGCGTGCGTTGTGTTGTGTGCTTGACTTTCTTGTTTTCTTTTCATTTGCATATTAAAAAAAAAATTACACAACTTCAATTGAAAAAGAAAAAAAAATCAGTCCATTGCTCTTTCACAATTTATATTTTACATTGTCATTTGTACACATATATATATATATATATATATATATTATCCTCCTTTCACTGTTACAGTTTTTTTTTCTCTCTGTTCACATTATTTGCATTTTCTGTTCTTCTCACAGTCCTGATCAACATTCATCCCCTCTGCATTAAAACTGTGCAACATCATAGTGCACAGAACCACAGTTCAACTTCTAACATCCACATCTCCAACCTTCATCCCACAAACCATACACTGTCAACCTTCACTTCCTTCAACATCCAAGCCAACCCTGCTTATATACATTTCAAACATACTCCAAAGCTTCCACTCCTCGACATCAAACCATCCACGATATTATTCACTGCAGCAGCACAGTGCCACCACCCCATAGACACTGCCACTTCCCTTCACATCTACAATTTCCTCCAAAGCACACAATTCAGTGCATCACCATTCTTGCCTTTCATTTCCCATACATACTCAACATCCACCACTTCATTTACTGCCTTCCTATCTGACTGCCACCTGAAACTTCAATCTTCCACAACATTTCACAAACAACGACAACCCGCCAACCCGCCAACCCAGAAAACTGGTCAACAGTCAACACATCTCAAACTTTTCCTCCATCGAAATTATCCATCATCACTTCTCTTCCTAGTCCTGATCGAACAAGACGTCACTCACAGTTACCACACTTCTGGTATCACCTGGACTGCACTGCTTCACCAACTCAACATCTTTCACTAACTCAACATCTTTCACTAACTCAACAACATCCATAACTCCTCTACTGCAACCATCCTCTACAATACAAATAACATTCATTGTATCACCAAGTAGTCACACTGCTGACCATCTCCTCTGCCTGCAAGTACATACCACATCAATACATCGACACCACCAAGATAACGATTGCTCTGTACATTGAAAACCACTGCAACAACCACTACAGTGACCGCCCCGAATTCCTCCAACCTGAACCTCACTGCTCTCCTACCATTAACTTCCCAATCGTGATCTTTAGCAACTCACAAACCCGCTAAAATTCCAAATCCAATCAAATCATCCTCTGCCGCGACATCGACATTGACCACCTCCGCCAATTCCTCTCGAACATATCCAATCGCCTGTAAAAAATCGCAACCCGAACATCAGCCTATTCATAATCCCCTCTAACCACGATTCAATAACCCAAAACCACCCAAACTACGAAAAAAAATCTCCTTCGGTCCTCTTACCTTCAACAATCAATCCAGTGGCTGTCAAATTGAATTGAGCATGAAAAAAAAACTTGCGAAATTGAGAAATTGATTTGGGAAGATAAGAGAAGGAAATTGAATTGAGAAATTTGGAAAATTGTGAAGTGACAAATCTAGCAGTTTTGGTACTGTGGGTTTGGGATATATAAAAAAAAACGAATACAAGAAGTTGTGTGAGTTTGGGCCGGGCTGAAAGTTTAGTAATTTTTTTTTCATTTTCTTCTTTTTCAGTTTTAATTTTAAGTAGTTTATCTTCTCCAAAAAAAAAGTATGTTTTAAGTTCCATCTTTAAACCAAAAAAAAAATCGTTTTAGGTTTTATTAGTGTGGTTAATTTGGTTTTGCAGATTGTTTTGTTTCCAAATTTTTCTTAGTGCTTCTTTCATAACCCAAAAAAAAAAAAAATTTAAAGTAAAACCCTACTTTTAAGTTTCCTTTCAAAAAAAAAAAAGAAAGTTGTATATATCTTGCTTTATTTCAGGTTGCCAAAGCAGAATTACAGAAAGAGCAGAAGTGCTTGTTAAATAAATTGCTTGATTTGAAGTGCTTGTCGAAAAAAAATAACTGCTTGCTTGCTTATAAAATTTTATGTTTTAGTTGTCTTGCATCGTTGTTTGCTTGCATTTTAAGAGAAAAAAAAATTTTAAAAAAAAATTCAAAATCAAAAGCAAAAACAAAATTTCATTCTAGTTGCATTGTTAATACACGTTTATTTTCTGCTTTGCATTTCATCTTAGATTTTGATTAATAATAACGGTTAGAAATCAATAACACTTAATTGTATATTGACAATTTGTCTTCTTTGAACAATTTAATTTCTTGGTGTCTAGGCTACGGTAGAGTAATAACCATTTATAAATATTACGGTGATTCGTAAATATTATAGTGGTTGTTCCTCTGAAGGTACTTAAACCTTCGGCTGCATTGCTACGGTGATTCGTGGTGCACCGATAACCCCAGTCTGTTACCTGGCTGAGAACTATCTTGTTTATCTAAGACAATTTGTGATTATACAATTTTGGGTTAACTTAGGATAAATCATTTGTAATTAACCCTCGCATTCATTTAGTTGCATTAGTTCATGCATATTTAAAAAAAACAAAAAATTCAAAATCCAAAACTAAAAAAAATTGTAAACATTCCTTTTCCTTTGAAATTTTTAAATCTTTTTCTTTGAAATTTCAAAAAAAAAATCCAAATTTTTTTTAGAAAAACCAATATTCGAAAAAAAAATTGAAAAATAAAAACAAAACAAAAATCGATTTCCCTTTTCAAAAATAAATTTTCTTTGTAAATATTTTTCGTTTATAAAAAAACAAAAACCAAAAAAAAGAAAAAACATTCTTGAAAATGTCTGAATATCCATATCCACTTGAATTTTACAATAGTTGTGAAAATTAATATAATCCATATGATTTCAGTCCAAATTCGTATGGATATTTTAGCAACAACTATTTTGTAAATAATTCAAATTTCGAACAACAAAATTTTCAAAACGATGACCAACGTTCGACTCTTGAAAATAGCATTGAAATGATTTCATCTTTACTCGAACTTTCTGCACGACAAAATCAACAGATAAATGATTTATGTAGTTCTGATTTGTGTAATAACTCGAGTCAAGGATTTCAAAATTTGAATTCAATTCAAAATTCTAACGATTACGATTATAACCCATGCCAATTTAATTTCGAACTCCAAAATGAATACCAAACTCAACATGAAAATGGGAAAAACTTTTCAAACGAATTTGGCAATGGGAATGATCTTAACCATGTTACGAGTGATAATTTTTGTTCTCAACAAATCCAAATCGAAAATTCTCAATTTAATAACTATAAATTGAATTTTGTTGAACAAATGAATGAAATTTACGATGATCACACGGATTTGTTGTTGGAAACTTATATGAAACAACGTGAACAACAAAATCAAATCTCAACGTGTGATGAGTCAAGTGATAATCCACCTTTTACCCAAATCGACGATTTTCAAATAACAACTTTTGAATTTGATAATGACGATCTTAATCAAGTTGTTGAAAATACGGTAATTGAGTTGGATTTCAATTCTTTTGAGGGTGTGAAACTCGATTTAAACTTCGATCTTCCTTTTTCTGAAAATTTGAATACGACAACTTTGAAATTCGATTTACATGATGAAGTTGTTGATAATCCAACAAATGAAGTCGAATTAACGAACATGAGTTTTATGGACTTTTTGAAAACGAGTTGTTGAATTTTGAAGGGGAAAATTTCGATCACCATTTTGGTTTTGAAATCGATACTTTGAAAGAAATTGAACTTCAACCAATTTTTCTATCTACCCCAAAAATCATCGAAAATAAAACAACTCGTATGATTTTCAATAAAATGACTTTCGTTTTTCCATATCCACATTCAACTGCGAAATCTTTTACGATTTGGTTTTTCGTGCTTAAGCTATGTCTCGTACATTTGACGAGACAAATGAATCGGTCTTTAGAAGACCGTTTCATTTACATTTTGACTGTATACTTTCTCATCTCTTGTAAATAACAATCTTTCATGTAAATATTAGATTTTTATTTTATTTTTCTCCTTCCACTTGGGTTGACTGTGGGGACACAGTAAAAATCAAGTGTGGGGGGGAGACTCATCTTTAATCTTTTTTTTTTTCATGGTTTATTTTTGCTTTAAAATCACAAAAAAAAATTATTAAAAAAAAATCCCAAAAACAAATTTTCTTTTAATTTATTTTAAAAAGAAACATTATAAGATAAATATATGGCTTTGGTTTATTAAATTGAATTTTTCGAAAATTTATTGGTCTTAACAAAAATAAAAATGAAGTTTGATTACAAATAATAATGGTTTAACTAGTATCTAGGAAGATTCATATGTGTTAATTATGAAGTACATCCTAATTGAAAATCTTTGTTTTAAAAAGTGGTTGATTTAAAGTAAAGGATATAACATTTTTTTTTGTCTTCTAAGTTAAATGGTGCTAAGATGATTTTGCAAAACTCCCTCTCAAAAAAATATAAAAATAAAAAATAATAACATCCAAGTATTCACTCTCATTTAAAAGTCCTCATGTTTATGCATGGGTGATTACTTGGAATTTTTGATTATGTGATTTCATACTCATTTAAAGTCCTCACGGTTATGATGTATGGAACACATGTAAAAAAAAGACTTAATAAACACCACCTACGGTCGATAGTGTATGCATGAAAGTGTGTGCACTCGCCATGCTCTGTACTCCCCTCACATAAGCCCGAAAGGCAGTGCATGGGTGGTATATCTGGCCTCAGTTTATCTGAGCTAGGTGAGTAATTTTTCTTGCAAATAATGAGAGAGCAAGCAATTGAAATCCTAGCACTATTTTTACTTAGTTGATTTGATTTGTTATTGAAAAGAAATGAAAATACCACTTTGATAAACTTTGATAATCAACTAAGGATCCATTTCATAGTTACACTATGTTATTAACCAAAACAATGAGTTAAACTATAGTCTATTTGATATGATAACTTGATTTTTGTTAGAAATTTTGACGAGTAAATGACATAAATTTTCAAGATAATAACCAAAACCTATATTTAACTTATTCGTGTCAATTTAAAAATAAATCCTTCATTTGTAGATATTTTCAAAAATTTGCATTCATCTCTTTGTAAATAATTCTTGCATTTTGTAAATATTTTCATCCTGCATTTGGATTTTGTGGGTAATGTCCGCTGAAAACCCTCACGAGACAACACTCGTCCTACTGGGGACACCCAGAGGTTTAACGGCTTGTTGCATACGCTTAATGGAACCGTGCTCCCTACGAAAACGGATTTATCTTAGTTTTAGTTTATTCGAGGACGAATAAAAAGATAAGTGTGAGGGTATTTGATGTGCACGTAAATATGCATATTTTTACCACCATATTTAATCTATTTGAATTAAATAAATGATCATATCGGGTATTTTTACTTGTTTAAACCAAAAATTCAAATTATTCCAAATTGTACATATTCATCTTCATATATGGGCAAAACGGTCATTTGTGTGCATATATTTCTTTGAGAAAAATTAATTGAAAATTTGTATATATTTTTGTAGGAATTTGATCTCAAGTAGAAGTGGTTTCATGAAGATATGCATGCACAAAATTAATACAAAGGAATGAAGATGGAAATAATTCAAAGTGAAGAACATGGAGGACCCCACCTACCCACCTACCTTAATGTACAAATTAAAGGCTAATGCACATGCTTTTGGAGTTAATGGCTTCATGTACACTTAATGGGGGATTAAGACATGTTAATGATTACTTGGCCTCCACACTTCCTAAGGGGCATTTTGGGCATTCCCCAAAAAATGAATTAGGGTTTTAACACTTGTATAAATACCCCTTATGTTTCATGTAACATCTCTTCTCTTAGTCTCTCTTAGGCCTCCTTCTCTTTAGTTTTAATTTAGAAAATAAAAGAAAGCTCTCTTTCTTTCCATGGCTACTTAGCCATTTCTTCTCTTATGTAATTCTTTTTTTATGCAATGTTAATTATTGTTTCTTTTTAGTTACATGTTCATTTCCTTTTGTGCAAGTAGTGTAGATTTTCCTTTATGCAATTAGAATAGTTTTCCATTTCACTTTGCTCTCATTTCCTTTTCTTTTTCTCTCATGTTGCAAGCTACATTTGTTCATATGATAACAAATATGAGAGGCTAAACCCCTTCAATTTAGGGGTAATGAAGCTCTCTAATCATGTAGCTTCAACTTATTTTGATGTTTATGCTCTCTTTTTATGCTTAATGAGAATGATTGAAGTGGTTTAATGATGTTGTTCAGCTTTGAATTTGATAGTCTATGTTGTTCATAACAAATAGGCTATGCTTAAACAAAAAAAACACAAATTGCATCTTCATCTACATATGATTATGGCAAAGAAGTGATTGTTGAAATTAAAATTTGATGGCTTATGTAACGACCCAATATTTTCAACCATTCGCATCCGCACATGTCGGACTTGAATTGTTCAAAATACTGCGTTGTAGAATAAATTTGGCAAAACTCAGAATATGCAGTAAATAAATCACAGAATCACATACACTTGATATCAGAATCTCGCAGCGGAAATAAAAATATTCAGTGGTTCATGAAGCCACTTATAACTTTAGCAAAACAGAATTACATTGTTTATAATCTTCAATACAATTTTAAACCATAATAGAGATAGAGTCTTCAAAGGTCTTGAATTCCAAAAAAAGATGAAGGCTGAAACAATCTTCCAGCAGCACGAATAATCTACTGAGTGTCCTAGCTACGGAGAAGAAACTGATGCTGCAACTCAGGCTGACCCGAGCGTACAATAAAACAACAACACTCGAGTCAGGACATACATACTTATATGATGTAAGCTAATTCAAGTGTACTGTAATATATAACAAGTAACTTAAAGGATGCTTGGGACCGCCCATCCTCTAAGGATCCGTTAAACTATTTACTATGTAGTATATTGCGCTATTACAATAGTGTCTATTTATAAAATAAACATACTTATTTGTTAGCATTAAGGGGTTACCCATATAGCCCTTAACACGTAATAGTCCCAGTAGTCCATCCAATATCATAGCTCCTCCTGATCGGGAAGCAACTAGAGGATACCACACGGGCTACGGGAGAAAACCAAACTCGTACAAGGCTCGATATGGTAGGTGACACGGCACAACTAGGCAATGCCAGGGTAGATATACCAATTACGCTTCCGGACCGATGGTAACGCGAAGCCGCAGCAACCGCCCACCTCGAACAACACTCCCAAATCAAAGGGTGCACCCAAACAATCACATAAGCAATAGAATGGTATACGAAGAAGTGTGTTCGATCAGAGGAGCTACCTCATTAATCCGTCAATCGCTCCTGTTTTAGCCACCTTAAGCCAACTCACGGGAGTCGGGTCCACGTATTTACCTTTCAAGAAACCGTCACCACCATCCTACTTCATTCTGGAATCTCCACCGCGTACACGGTTAGTCAAAGTGGTTTTCGGTATCGACAGAGAGTATGTCCATATCCGATCCCCGTCTCTTTGCCAACCCATCGTTATTATAACCCGTGGCCATTTAAAAACAGTTTATACTTTAAACCAGAATAATCATTTCTATTTCAAAACTATAGATACGATATCATTTAAAACCCAAAACAATATGATATCGTTATATTCAAATATAATTCTTTCCAAACCATACTGCTTAAAATTTATAATATCTGGAACCCAAATATTTGAATTATATCTTCAAACATAATATTTTGGAAATTTTACTTTAAACCATAACTCCCAAACACAATGGTTTGGATATTCAACGGTATATAGAATAAATGGGTTAACTTTATGGTTACTTTGTAAAGAAGAGGATTTATATAGCTTAACAAATAATTTCTCTATTTAAGATTTAAACCATAAATTAAATATCATTTTATGTTCCCAAAACATTACAATTCCCATATATATTAAATTGGAGTATCTACTATTCAACTAAGTTTGGGTTTTATTTTTTCACAAATCAATGTTTTATTTTTTTGTCTTGAATATTCCCATAATTTCCATAAATAAACTCCAAATTTTTAACCATTAAATTTTTCCAAAATTTACTTAATACCAGAATATTTATCTTTAATTTATTAAGGAAAATACAGTTATAAATATTATGTCTTAAGCTTTTCCAAAACTTAAGATAAAATAAAATTTATCAAATTCCATAAATTTTAAAGCAAACAAATTCTAGATTCCATAGCACTTAGGAAATGTTACCTAAAGTTATGGGTAAAACTAGTCCAATTCCAAAAGACGGCATTTAAATGCTGTAGTAGATTGTTTACTTAATAAAGATTTTCAAATATAACCTATTTATTTATTTATTAACTGACATCTTATTCTTTCAAAATCCCGATTTACCAAATAAGTTATATTCCAAATTTTATTCAAATATTTATTTATTTTTATTTATAACTTATTAAAAATCAATATAAATTCCTTTAAAGATATAAAATCAAATATTTAGCTTCCAGAATAATTTTAAATATTTCAGAAAATATTATAAGGACCACGGGCCTGTATATAGTTTTCTAGCCTAGGTCAAGTGATACGGATTTATATCATTTCAACCCGTAATTTACAAATACCCGGGTTCTATCATTTCAAACCCGCAATCCCAAGTTTAACAGTTAAGCAGTTAACAGCATAATTTAACAGCGATAATCATTTAGGCCTATCATTTCAGCCTATAACAATATATATAACAGGGAACTTGCAGTGGGGATTTAAGCAGTAAATAAACAATAATATAATATAACTGCAGAATATAATACAACAGATAATAACTGATGAGGTGTCAATTTAAATGGGGTCCATCCTTCTATATTACACTACAGATAGGTAATAGTGAAATACAATTTTACACATACACTTGCAAGAATTTACTAAAATATAAATACGTATGTCTGGTGAGAAATACTCACCTGGATGTTGCAGAAAAATTTGAATGACGATTCACTGGTAAAGACCGACAGAAAATAACGATCAAATTTCTTCTGATGTCGTCTAGATTCAAATCTAGAACAAATTCAAATATTTTGAAACGCGACTTTAGAATTTATAGTCAACGAAAAATTAAAGATAAGAAAAGAAGTTTTGACTTGCTCGACCAATTTTTTTTCTAAAACAACGACTGAAAAATGTGAATACGAGTACTAGCACCACTTCTTCCTCCTAGCTTGTTCATGCTCATCACATACTTATGTACCGCCTACCTTTCTAAATTTTTTTTTTTTTTTTTTTTCACAAATGGTTTTCACAATCCTTCAAATTTATTTCAGATCACACTGCAACCCAGACCAAACAACTACACTTACCCGAGTCCCCATCATTTTTGCTTCGAGTCAGACCCTGCCTTGCTTCGAGTCAAAACTCAGTCTGCTTCGGGTCAATTTGCCTTTGCTTCGAGTCATATCTGGAAATGATTGAATCATTTTAAATTTCCAGAACTCAGTCCTTCTCTGGCCTTCACTGCCACTGCTTCCCATACCACTGCCTTCACCAGTCTCCAGCCATCCCCTATCACCATGGTCAGGTGTCAGACCCATCAACACTTGTGTGCAGGCTTTGTGCACGTGCACACTTCAGATATGCACAGTTGCATATCTCTCCCCTCTTACAAAACTTTCCACTGCTCCTATATCAAACTTAACTGAGCAACCAGAGTCTCAACCTAACATCCATTCACCTATGCATCTTGCCAGATCTGCCATGTTCCAAACCCAAGCCTGCTTCACTTCCATCCCTGCCTGTCTCTCCACTTAATCCTCTCAACTTCCAGGCTACATCAATCTGCCATGTGCACATATATCTCATCAACATGCACAGGAGCATTCTCTAAGCTACACTACTCCAGATTTTTTTCGACCTGGCAAGCTCCTCTATCCTTAAACTATATGCAACTATACTTCCAGTCACTTGCTTCCTTATCTCTTGCATTTATTAGTGCTAAATCCTAGTACATGTGCAGACTGGCCATGAAGGTAAGTCTGACACTTAGACTAGCCTACAGATGCAAACTGACATCATATCTATATGCACTGAGACTCCTACCATGATTTATAATATGCCTTAAACATGATGCAGACAAAATCCTATACAAAATTATAGCCTACTCTAACAATGAAAACTGGAAATTACCCTTACTGACATCCATCAAGATGTGTGTAGACTTGATATGAAGGTGGGTCTGAAATATTTGGACATGCTTACAGATGCAAACAAAAATCATATTCATATGCACTGAACTACTACTATGACTTATGACATGCCTTATCATGATACAGACAACTCCTAAATTATAGCCTACTCTTTCAACTGCACTGGAATCACTTCTGCCTATTCACTGACCTCCACCCCACTCCAGTTTGGTTTCCACATTCAATGTTCTGCTACTCTCACCAATACACCCTATGTTAATGATATGCAGACTCCATCAAAAAGAACACACAACCCAGACTGTTTATACCCCAGATCTACATGTTTCATACAATCAGCATGCTATCCAAAAGGTTTGTGGCTACCAAACTATAGACTGCCTATGTTTCACAAAACATCCTATATGTCAATTCTGGAAAAACTATATAGACAACACACCCACAACTAAGATCCAATACCAAGTGATATTGGCATGGCCGAGCAAGATAAGAAATAAAGACACATAGGTTAGGGAAAAGAAGGGAAGACCATTACCTGATTTTTGAGCAAAAAAAGCTGACTGAAATTGCAGAGGAAATATGTAGAGGAGGATGAAAGATATATAGGCAGAGGCTTGAAATTCCAGAGGAAATCAAGGGAGTAAATGCAAAAGTTTTCGCGTGAATTAAAGGGCCGAGAGTTTCTTAGTGCCATCTTGCATTATGCGTGATTTACGCATGCTTCTGGGCAAAGGAATAAGCAAGCGTTTGATGAAGAAACTGATGAAGCATGGATGAAGCCTAGTCAAATACACACGTTACTTAATAATTTAAAACTTGCGTGGTTATGCTTTGATAACTGAAGGCAGAAATAAAGGCGAGGATTGATGTATGGTTTCAGTTTTATGTTTTGACTTATGTTCATTTGAATGCATGTGGTTGATTTGCTATTTCTAGTTTATAAACTTGATTTCAACACCTATGCGTGATTCATGTTTTAAAAATTTGATGATGCAGAGGCTAAAGAAGAGAAATGGGAGGCTCTGATAATTGAAGGCTGAAATGAAGGAAGGTTGATATGTTCAGTTATATTTTCCAGTGCATAATTAATGTTCGAATATCAATTCCAGGGTTTCCTTAATTCATTTGTATATGCGTTGTGATTTTAGCCTGGCCATGAATGAAGTAGGGGAGATGATTGTGCACGTTCCAGTTTTGAAATGAACGTGTACAAGTTGCCTAAAAGATTTCCAGAGAGAATGAATACAAAATGCAATGTTCGAACGTTTTAAATCTTTAAATGTTGTGATTTTTGGTTAAAGTTTCACCTGATTTAGTTTGACATTTTTAGATGCTAATGTTAACGTTTTCATGTAGTCAGTTTAAAATGAGAAGTATGTAAATTAAATTTTTAAAACAATGGTCCTTTAAAACGAACCAACGTCCGTCTTAACACCACTGACCAAAAATTTTCTTCAAAAAAAAATTTGAAAATATTATTTTTACACTACGTTAAACAGACGCAGTCTAAAATATCAAAAATTTTCACAAAATTAACCTTTTAAAAACACACGTTTTATAACATCACTTTTACCCTATAAATCACGCGTCTTTCAAACGCGAAATTTAACGGTTCAAACCTAGCTTAAACGGTTCAAACCTAGCTTAAAATTTTACAGTTATTATTTAATTTTATAGACATATACAATTTTCCAAAATATATCTCAAAATTTAATATTCAAACTATGTTATTAAACACAATTTATAAAATATATTATTTAAAAATTAAAATAAATTTAATAAAATAACTAGCTGAAACTAGGGTTGTTACAGCTTATATTTCTAATTAATAGTTAATAGGCCATGCTTAAAATAGATTTTTCTTTCAACTTAGTTATCATATTTTATGAGATTTAAAAGTGTATTAGTGGTTGGTTATAGTTTGATGATTTATATTGAGCTAATTAATAGCACAAATATACCATACTTATGATAAGCACATCAAATAATTCACTGATGACAAGAAAAGAGAGATCATAACTTCATTTTGTTGATTTATGTGATTTAGAGAGTGGAAATTGCCTCTAAATTGTCATTTAACTCTCATATTTTTATCTATTTTTCTTTTGCTAGTTTTTGTTAGTTTCTTACATTTTTAGCTAATCACACTTTCAAGTTTGGTTAATTTGATTGAATAGAATTTTAAAATCATCAATTCCCTGTGGATTGACCCGTATTCGCCGCGTGGTACATTCGTACACCGTGCGCTTGCAGTTATTTTTAAATTTAAATTCGTTCGACGGTTTAATTTCTAAACTGATAGAACTTCCGTCGACGAGCATGTATTGATGTCATTTTCCGACGTCGAAAATTCCGAGCTGTAACACTTGGTATCAAAGCGAAGGTTAAGCGAGAACCTTGGCTTTGATGGGGTAACTCATTAGAGATAGGGTCAGTAGTACCCTAGAATGAGTTTGAGCGCATTAATAGATAGAGCGCATATTTATTAGTGAATATAAAATTGTTTTATACTGTGTTGATTGATCTATCGAGTGGCTTATGGATTCTGGTCAATACGAGTAATTAACGTTATTGATAGGAGTCTCTAAACTCCTGAATAGAGCAATTCGACATGGTATTGATTTGAAATAAAGTAAATGAAATATATCCAAATTATTTTTATGTAAAAGAAATAATTTTTTCGAAATTATTATAGTTATATATGGTTTTCTTGTTTGTTAGGAAATGATAATATTAAAGTATTATCATTGTCGTTATGGTGATTAAATAAAAAGTTGATATTATAGTCAAAAGTTAAGAAAGTAATTCATATAAAAAAATGGAGTTTGTAAATATGAGTTTATAAATGTGATTTATAATTTAAAATGGAATGAAATCCCAAAGGAATATTTAAATGTAGATTTAAAAAGGGTTTAAAAGTTGGATATTTGGAAATGTAATTTCCCATTGGATTTAGAAATGTTTTTTTTTCAAGTCTTGCAAAATAATAGTGGTATGTTTGGAAGTATTTTTAAATTGAAATTATTTAAAAATGATATTAAAAAAAGAAATAAAAGCATTGAACTCACTTCGGTTGCTGGAAAATAATTTCGGTGATGACCGCATCACCATCGACGTTCATTTCGAGTCTTCAAGGGAGCGATTGCTACCTCAATTATTTGAATTGGAGTTTGTTCACAAAACTAATTTGATTTTGCAATGCAAAGGAATAATATGATATACCAAAGGATTTTGGGTACATAAGATTTCAAAAATGATTTTGAAATGTTTAAGAAATTGTTTAAACTCAGGGATTTTCATGTACGTGGAAATATGAGAAAATAAGTTTGATAACTTATGAAAGTTTGAAATTTATTTGGAATGAAATTAACTTAAGAAGAGTTAAGTGAAAGTAAGTGTGAAAATGGAATAAAACAGTATAGTAAACCAATTAAATGAAGTGAATTAGTAGAAATTGGTGAATGGAGTATAAATAAGTTGGAAAACTTATAAATTTGGAATTAATTTGGAATAAGTATTAACTCGAATTAAGTTAAATAAAGAGAATTTTGGAAATTTAGCCTAAGTAGGCTAAATAAACAATTATTAAAAATAGAATTTATTAAGATTGAAAATAAATTAGTGGATGAACTAATTGATTTAATTAGTAAGTAAATGAAACTAAAATTGAATATTGGAATGTTATTTAACTTGAATTATGCTAAATAAAGTGAAATTGAAAATTTAGTTTGAGTTAGAGTAAATAAACTAAATTTTGGAAATAGAATTGATTGAGTTAAAGTGGGTATAGAATCAAGTGTGAGATGTTAATTAATATAAGGAGTTGTATAAAAAAAATATAATAGACTTAAGAGATTGATGGTGAAGTTCTTAAGTAAAATTGGCATTGGAAAAATATGCTAAGTAAATAGATGAATGAGAATGATATTTGTGAATAATTGATATAAATGGAATAAATGTGAATAAAAATAAAAATAATTTATAGCTAATAATCAGTTGGAAATAAATACATAGGCTGTACGTGTATTATTTTAATCCGCACAACAATTTGATCCAGATTTGAGCACATAATTTTAGGATAATTTATATCGATCCGAGTTGGGCTTTTTCACTAGATTTTCGACAGCGAACCCTGGATATGGATTTTTATTGATTTTGGAATTCTCTTTCATAATATATGGCTATGCAAGGAGAATGATTGTTTCTGATCAAGGTACTAGATCTGATTCCGCACTGGAGAGTCATGTGAACGATACTAGTTCGAAAGTGAAATTATGTGATCGAGTGAACGATCAAAGTTAATATTACGTACAGATGATATATGTACATCGTACGAGTGTTGGTGAAATAAATATTGAAAATTTAAAATGCTGAATAAAATGATTTTGAATTAATGATTTTGAATATTATTGTAAGTAAGGTGCAGGTATTTAAAGGCAAAAGCTAAATTGATGTCTTCGATTTCAGAAGTAAAATTTGATTGCCCGACCAAAGGTATGTTTTAAAATTCTTGGATGAAATTGATGATTTTATGATTGAGCCACTTGAATTTTATTTTCTTTTGATGAGTTGGGCCCGTAGAGGCAGTTTTGTAGTTTTTCGGATCTAGCCGCGCAAAGGAGACGCTGGCGAAATTTTTCAAAAATTTAGGGAGTTAGGAAATTTTGAAGAAAATTTTAATAACTAAATTTTATATTGGATTATAACTTGAAATGGTTGATTAAATATAATGAATTGGAATCTATGGATGAAGTTGGAAATTAGTATAAGTGATAGTGTGGTTTCACTAAATTGTTTTCGGGAAGTTGTTTAAACAGTTTAGTTTTGGGAAAATAATTAATGGGTTTTGGACCATTCTCTTACCTTGCAATTTTGGGGACGAAATTCTTTAAGAGGGAAGGAATGTAACGATCTAAAATTTTGATATTTGAATTTGAAATATTTAATTGATTTAAATATTCAAAAGTTAATTTTTAACCTGAATTTCAAATATAACCATTTATTGGATAATTTAATTATTGAATTAATAATTGAAAATCGATTAAAATATTGAATCTTGGTTTTGAAGCTTGTTAAAAATAATTAAAAGCTTATAAAATTTATATTTATAATGTTAAAGATAATAAAACTGTTTTAAATTGAATTTAAAAATGATTTGTTCAGTTTTAAAAAATATACCGTTTGAAATAACATATAAAATAGCCTTACGTGGCACGGACTCAGAATTTGACGAAACCAATTCTATTGGATCCGTAATAGTGTAATATTTCCAGATTTTAAATTTTGTAGCATTTGGGGTTATCGTTTGGTCGCACGGGATAGAAACGCGTTGAAATTTATATCGGAAATTCAATATAATAATTGGATCCAAAAAGCTATCTTCTCTATACGACCGAATTAAGACTCAACCTTTTCCGTTATGATCGGAATAGGCGTATAACACTATAAACGCCTAGCGGCATGCCTCGATAGGGGTTTAAAATTTTGAGTTGTGTAAATCGAGACATTTTGAATTTAACTAATATATATTTATATATTCTAGTCGAACCTGTCTTTTCTCTGCAACCTTGGACTCTGAATCAACCCATTCAAACACACAAATATTTCAAAACACGCAACTTCTCCCTCTTTTAAAAATCCCAGCCGAAATCAGAGAAAAAATTCAAAAAAGAAAAAGAAAAGAAAGCATGAATCACCTCGGTTATAAGAATTCAACTGTCATTTGATCCTCGGTCTCAACGAACCACCTCTAATGGCTCTGAGGTCCTTCCAATTTCCAGTGGACAACGGTGAGCTTGGCTTTGGTGACGGCTGCAAGCATGGGTGAAATGTATGGGAAGGTCACAACTCGAATTTGATTAGAATTTTGTATTGCTCAATTTGGGAGAGGAACGTACACGTGGGATGATCGAGACGAGGAAGATTGCTACGACCTTCATGACGACGGCGCGATGGAGAATGGGTGGTAGGGAGTTTCATGGCTTTAGGTTTAAGTTTTGAGGCTCATGCGAACTAGATGGTCAGGGGAGGATGTGGGCGGTTGTGGGTAGGCACTACAGTCGGAAGCTTGTAGATGTGGTGATGTTACAGGTTCGTTTCAGGCAGCAGAGAACTCGATTTGGGTAGAAGTGTTTATCGTTTAAAAGGGTAATTAATTAATATAAGTTTTGATTAGTAAAATTTACACACACATACCACACTTAAAATTCATGAACCTTGTTAATGAAATATCAAATTTATACGAGATTGAAATCAACCGAAACAAGCTGCATTGGCGATAGTGATGATGAAGATTTCACGGTAAAAATGGTTTGGAATTTTTAGGAGCCAGCTGGGATTTTGAGAAATCTAAAATTTGGATATTCGTTAAAATAAAAATCAAGGTGAGTAAAACTCACTCATTTGGATTGCTAATTATAATTTTAAAATGTTAAATTCAAATTATTAGTTGATTGAATGGATCGATAATTATTTTTATTAGTTGGATGTTATTATATATATATATATAGTAGTATATATTAGTAATTGGAGTGATTATTCCCGAATATTTTAGCGGATGAGACCCTCTGCGTCCCGCATAATAGCGGATGAGCCTATATACCGCGATATCCCCTTCGAAGTGGAATTGGTATTTTATGTTGTATTAACATTTGTGGATGCAGGGAAACAGGTTGGAGGGATCCAACTGGATTCCTCAAAAATGTTGAAATTAGTTTCATATATTGATATATAATTTGTTTAATAATCTGTGGTAGATTATATTGTGATTTGAATTTATTGGATGCTATGGTAGTTTTGGCCTAGATTTTGGTATTTTTAAATACCAACAATAAATGTTTAAAATTTGGAAAGAAAACAAAAAGGGAAATTTGACCTAAATTATTTATGATGAAATGTGGATTAATTAAAAGGAATGAATCTAGGAATTAATTAAAAGGAATGAATCTAGGAAAAATAAATAGTTTGATTTTAAATTTGTATTCAATAATTTTGAAATATGGAAAATAGAAATTTTGGAATAATATAAATAAAATAATTTTAAATAATAAAACTTAAACGATTTCTGTTTAACTGTAAAAAAAAGATTGAAAATTGAGATTTAAAATGGTTTGGGAAAATAAAAAGGAAATTTGAAAATAAAATATGAAATTGTTATACTAGATCGTAAATAAGATTTTATATTATGAAATGGAAGTGGAATTGGAATTTAGTTGGATTTTGGAATATCGTTGGGTTATTTGAGAAATTAATTTAAAAATGGAATTCAATTTAGAAATCGACTTATAATCGATTAAGTATTATGAAACCATTATAAACAGGAAATGAGACTATGGAATATATAAACAAGGTTTATAAATAAAGTGAAGTGATTATTAGTGGATAAATTGAAGTTATAAATTCACGGTGAGGATTTATAAGGTGATGGTTTGATCGGTTTAAAAAAAATAAAGGGCAGATTTATTTTTAGAAATATGGAAAGGGGATTTACGAGATTGAAATGTAAATCAAATTGGAAATAAATCGAGAGAGATTTATAAATGTTAGACTGGTTATATTGGAATTGGCAAACATATTTTATCGAGAAATTGAATTTGTTTTAAAAAGGAGGATTTTGAATTATTGACTAGGTAATTTTAAAAAGTCTTTAAGAATATTTTAGAAAATTAATTATTGGTTGTTTAAAATTTGTTTTAAATCTATTTAATTATTAATTAAGTTAGTTTATATTAGGTCAATTATTATTTAAGAATTTACCAGTATTATTATTTTAAAAGATAAATTATTCAATATTAATATTTTATATAATAACTTCTATTAAAGAGTATTTGCCTAAATTTAACTTGGAAATTTATATAGAAATTTTATAAGTATTTTTTTGAAAATTATTCAATAAAGTTTCCGGAAAGCAATGTTATACTTTCATGACGTAATCGGAGGCAGTGAGAGCATGAAGTTAAGTTTTGGATTTCTTTGGGATAGAGATGTAACCATTGAGCTGTGAATTCATGGTTGATACCGCAATGGTACTTTCCATATTATTTTAAAAGGGTTTTTAAATATTTTTGGAAATAATAGTTTGTGAACATACTAGATTCGATAAGATAAGTACATACTTTTGGATAAAGAGATTTAATTTATATAAAATTTAAATAGAAAAGGGGTTCAGTGTTTTCAGTGGAAAAGGAAATATATGGTTGAATGATTGTTTATTTGATTGTTGAATAACCACCTATCAGATCTGGATCCAAAATATAATGTTGGAAATATCTAAAAGAAACACAGGAATTATATGGTACGGTTGCCGTTCGAGGTGTTATACTGTACATATAAACTTATCTCATTCTTCTAGGACACTTATAATGTATTTTGTCCACTACCGGTTAGGAGGTGATCTGCGATCTTATTTTTGTCTGTTTATTTCCTAAAGAACCATGGTTGAGTTTACTAGAAATATCGAACGTTGTTTCGAATAGACCGAGATCAGATAAGTTATCCGAAAACTACTTCGATCCAACGAGTACGTTTTCGAAGTGAAAACAAGAGCATTGAGTCGAAGATGGATCTGTGAAGCGCAAGGGCTAATCTTTACTAATCCTGAGGATGGTTCCCAGTTGGATGTAGTAAGAATAGCGCCTTCGGTTCCGTTCGGATCAAAAACGGACTTGTATGGATGAATGCTATTAGTACATTGTCATTAGAGGACAATGAGCATTCTAAGTGAAAATTCCTTAGAAAGGTAATCATGGCCTCTTGCCTCATCAACCAGGAATGACTGAAAAGCAGGGGAGATGAAGCAAGGCTAAGTGGGTCGCACCCAATTAGTGTATGTTTATCACCTTTCTAGATACCCTCGAATATTATTACTACGGCACATGGAAGGAGCTTGGAAAAGGTGGGAACACCTAGTATGATAGCATGTTCGGTCCATTCAGGTTAGGGGTAGTCTGGTCTTGTGTTGGAGGGGATCCCGACATGATCATCGGTACATTTTTCTATACATGTACTGTGACAGGTGATACCCCAGTACCTAGTCATTCGTACGGGATCCACTCTCCAATATGTGTCCTTTATGGTTTTGGTTATAGAGCCTAGTATACTGGAATTTAATTAGTGTAATAATTTCAGGTATTTGAATAAGTATTTGTACTTAGGCACTATTTTAATATCGAATGATTTGATATAAAATGTTTTCGTTATCATAAGGTAAAAACCCATCGTGTTTATGTATGGCGTGGTCTTATGAGATACCTTTGATTTTCAAAGGATTTGATAACTTTAATAATTCAAATTGAGTGTTTTCTCATGCTGTTTTTCCAGACTGATTCGGGTGTTATTTTATTATAATACTCGCGTCAGACTGAGTATTATAGATAAGGGATAGGATGCTATGGAGCTCAAGAGACGAGTTGGATGACGAAGTCGTATTTCACGTACTTGATTATATTCAGCTGTGTATTGTATGCTGTATATTCAGCATTTGTGAGGATAAGTTATTATAACTATCAAGTATTGAGTTATTGATGTGTTGTACTTTGATGACGTAATGTGTAAATAACAGTTATAGTTCTTCTTTTCTAAAGGCATGTTATTATCTATTGTATATTGTTCCGCTGCGATTGTGAGAATCTGTATTGTTGTTTCTTCTTCTATCTTTCTTCTTTTTCCCTAATACAGTGAATGTATTGATGTCGATTATCGAGCATCGAAAATTCTGGGCCGTGACACCGAGGATTGTTTTTATAGATTTATTACATACGATGAGTTTGAAAATTGATTTGAGTCACGATTTATGTCAAGAGCTGAGATGAATTTGCAGTGGAAAGATTTACACAGCTTAGGCAGGAAGACTCTACTTTGAAGAAGTATATTAGTAGATTCACAGAACTAGCTAAGTTTGAGATGAGTTTGATTTATACCCCTATCAAAAGGGCGAGAAATTTTTCAAAGTCCCAAACTCCCCACTGCGGGAATTACTTTTGACCCAAGTGCCCATTGGCGCTACACATGGGACGTTGGTCTAGATGACTCTACCTCAGATGGTTAGCTTAAAGGAGAAAGAGAAATGGAAGGAGAAGCCAGGATCTGCTCAAAAATTAAGGAGGAGCCAAGAAGGTTGGTTTTTGGTCAATAGACAGTCGAAATGGAGTTCAAGAAGGAGGGTATAATATGTCAGAGATGACAAAAAAAGAAACATATCGCTATGGATTGTGGGGTGAGTCTGTTGTAGGATGCTTTAAGGAGAAGTTCCACCACTGCCAGAGGAGGGACACTTCAAGAATTAGTGTCGGAAGCTAGTGAAAGGATAGAGTGGGCAAGCCTATGTTATTGAGGCTATTCCTATCTCGAGTAGACCTCCCCGTAGAAATCAAGGAAAGACTGCATCTTATGTGTGGGATTAATATTCGTTCCCTATTTGACTCTGGAGCATAAATGTAGTTAACTACTTGAGTCTACATACCCAAATTGTCACCAACCCAATAGTAGTATCAAATCTTATTGGGGGTGGACACATCTTTCTTCAATTTGTAAGACCTATCAGTGGACACATGTAATGTCAATTTCTTTTGTTATACATATGTTCTTAATTTTGAGGGGTATGGACTTATCATAGGAATGGATTGATTGTCATAGTACGGGACTATCTTAAATTGTGATAAAAGAGTTGCATGGGACAAGATACAGATGTTCGTTGTACACCCCAAAACTCAGTCGAATTAAGCTATCTATACTCGATGAGCCTATCACAAGATGAGCACTCATTCGTATCCATAGTTAGATAATTTCCTAATATCTTTGAAGAACTTTCAGGTCTCCCACCTCGAAGGGTGATTGGGTCTAAGATTGATTTGGAGTAGGATGCTAGACCAATCGCTCGGTCATTAAGACACATGGCCCAAAAGAAAGGAAAGAGTTACATAAGGATACCTCAGAGCTGTTGCAATAAGGATTCATTAGTCGGAGTACATCGAATTAGGAAGCTCTTATTGTCTTTGCCACTAAGGCAAATGATCATTAACACTATGCGTCGATTATAGATAACTCAACAAGTTGACAAAGAAGAATATGTATCCTTTACCGTAACAATCAGCACTTGGGTCTGGATTTTCGCTGAATCGAAAACCCAAATTCATCAGAGTGCAGATTATTGGTTTGGTATCCTGTAAATAAAAAAATTGTATGCATATCAGAGCACTATTTCGATGTTACCCATAACGGAATAATAAAGTATAATAAAACATATAGTATTGACCAGGCTTAACGCTTCCAATGTCTAATGTCCCTATCAATGCTAAGCATGCATTAGAAAACCCATCCTTTAACCTTCCTTCTTGCACCAGTACTTGTCCCTGCTATCCTATGGGTTGTAATGAGGAGGTGGTCAAAACAACGTTCGGGTGACTGGTGAATTATAGACTTTATACATCTACTAGTTTATGCCGATTGTCTCCCATAATATGTTGTGTCTTTTAATTTTTTTAGTCGTCTCAAATCCACGTTCCCGTACGATATGTCCCATTTATATGAAGTAGACTATAACAACTTAAGTATATATATAAATATAAAAGTACCACAGTCAACCTTTGGACTAAGATACTATCCCTGCTAATATTTGTTATGTTGTACCGCCGAGCATCATCATTTCTATCTAGGCCAAATTGCCCGTGTACAAAGTAGAACCTCCCGTTGGTGCCTAATAATGGTATCACAAAAGTTTAACTCTATTCTATCTCTCTTTGGGGATTTACTAACTAGTTAGCTTCCTATTATGGACTCAGCTCCGTGGACTATTTAGGACTTAGCTCCTCGGACTACCCCATTTGATTTTGAAAAAACTTTATTATGGGTTAACTAGCCTTGCCATAACAAACAAACTAGAAGACAACTGTGGCGGTGTATTACCTAACGTAGCTTACCTTAGTAAGAGGTGTAGCCCGTTAGGTGTAAACCTGTCTTTTCCATTTTGACTGCTCTGGGCCGATGATGCACTCAACCTATGTAGTACTTACTCTTGATTTAAGGCCAACACCTATAGATATAGCATCGAGCTACTCACCATCTTATTTAGATTGCCTAACGTAGTCAAGGTATACCCTCCCCATATTCATTGAAGTAGATTCTATTGAGTATATTCCTCTACCTATACGCAAGCACATATATTTCACGGGTCCTATAGTTGGATATGTCCCTCATATGTATATAGAATACGCAACTGCTTGTAGCCCTTTGCAATGCTAGGCTTCTACTATGCAATACTACTGAACTTGCATTCTAACTCATTCTAATGACTATATCATTTTTATTTACTAAGTAATTTACTAACTCTTAATAATTCATGCTCATTGTAATGCATACTTAAATCCATATATTTTTTTCATTCATTATTTTTTAATTATTATGCCTCAATTGCATATTGTTAACGATATTTCTCCTCTTATTTATGTGCGTACAGCTTATTTAGTTTGAGGTCATTTACCGCTTTCTTTCTAAAAGACTTAAGGACAATTTCTCATTTACTTTCCCCTTTTGACTAACATCTCCCTTCAATCATGTATTTAGACTTATTACTTCCCTATTCGTTTAATTGTATCTGCTTTTTTTATCATTTGTTTTCTACATCATCTTAAATTATAAACTTTAGGTTTCCCACTTATATTGTTGTTATTATTCCTACTTATATTACTTTACTTATACTTAAGGATTTTTATACCTCAATACATTGGAATTAGTTCTTTCCCAAAGAAAATTGTTAACAATATAATTCCTTATAGTAATTTAAAAGAGGACTTGTGTTATGTGTGAAATAATAAGAAATTATCTTTTATTTTTCTACTGGAATAGACAGTATAAAACATGTCGATTCCCTTATTTTGTATATCTCTTCCTTTTTGTTTACATTCCTTGTTATTTCAACAAGTACACTTTTGTCTGTGTTTTTAGACGATTTATAGAAATTCACTTTGCTACACAATTCATTCCAACGTATTAAAATATTGTCTAATCCTAATTTAATTTATAATCAATTCTAATTTATATTCAACAATCTATATAAACTGACTAAATTTGGAATTCTAATATGATTTCAAAAATAAGTTATTCATAAATCTAGGGAGTATTTAATCTTTAACTTTTCAAATCCAAACATATACGGTATCCATCAAGTTTAGGGTTTTCCATATATTATAGGCATACTTTCCATAAACATTACGTATATACAATTAAATATCCAAATCGAAATTTATATCTCGGCATAAATGAAATAGATCTACCTACAATGATATAAATCCAATATTATTAAAGAATATGTAATTTTCTACTCACTTGTATAGCTTTCCAAATCTCTGATCTAAGCCCTATTATTCTAGCTTGACTCCCTTTTGCCTATTAAGATTTATACACCGCAAGCATATACAGATTTTATCATAAGTCAAGATTAGAAAAAAGATTTGATTTTATTTTGTATATTAAATCCAAATTTACAGTTTACCTCGGATTTGACGATTTAATTTGAACCTGTTCCTTTTCTCTATCATCTTATACAATTCCTTAACTGTATATATGTACATTTTACAACTATGTCTAAGAGTTTAAGGTTCAGAGCAGGAGAAAATAGCAAAGCTCTGGTGTCACCCTGAGAATATGAGTTTTGAAGTGAGGGTCTAGATCCATATTCATAGAGGATCAAATCAATGCAAGTCGTTCAATTAAACCATTTTAATTCGAGTCATTTGGTCAAAATTTATTGTCGGATTTAACTAGGCACCAGTAGACCGTCTATTCTCAATGGTCGACCGTTATCGGTCGATCTGGGGGCCTCTTTAGTCAACCTATGCTTGTTTTAAACGAAACTAATTAGGTTCTCTGACATTGTTTGATTTAATTACTTGTTTAACCAATCACTTCATTTGTTTCCTTTTTTATACATATCCTGAGATTTTAATTAACGGTTTTCATTATTAGTAATTAATGCGAAACGACTTTTATTATCATAATTACATATATAGTGTATGTAACAACCTAGAATTTTAGTCACCGAATGTTAAATATTTAATTAATTTTAAGTATATTTAAATAATTGGCATTTAGACTTTATAGCTTTAATTCAAATATAATGATCATTTAAATATTTGAATTGTAAATGAAATATTAATTAAATGGATTTAATCATCTTATTTAATTCCATTCAAAATTAATATATAATAATGGAGAATTCATTTTGTAAATTTATTTACAATAATAAATGGTTTGAATATAATAAATAATATAATAATATATATTTTTACTGTTGATTTGCGATCGTGTCGCGCTTCGATGCACGATCATATTTTATCTCAGTCATTCATGATTCATACTCGAACAATTGTATATTAGATTGCTGTTCGAACCGTTTAAATCTCCATCGAATTGGAAAATGGCCGATCAAATTTAATTACAATTAACTGTAAGCGCATAGCGTACAATGATAGTACGTGGCGAGTACAGGTCGATACGTAGGGAATTTTTCAGATTTTAAAGTTTTTAATCAATCAAATTAAACCAACATTTGCGAGATGTTTTTAAGCTAGAAAAAATTCTATAAACTAATAAAAATTAGAAGTGATAAAAATATGGGTGTAGAAAGCAATTTAGAGGCAATATCCTTCTCAAGATCACTTCATTCAACAAAGTGAAATTATATTCTCTCTTTTTTGGTCATTAGTGAATTTAATTGATATGTTTATCATAAATATGGCCTATTTGTGCTATTAATTAGCTCAACATAAGCCATCAAACTATAGCACAACTATTAAATCACTTTTAAATCTCATGCAAATGTTAATGAACTTGAAAATATAATCTATTCTAAGCATGGCCTATTAATTATTGATTTAAAACATAAACCATCAAATTTTAATTTTAAAATTACTTCATTACCATAATCATAAGTAGATGAAGAGGTAATTTGTGTTTTTATTTGTTTAAGCATGGCCTATTTGATGTCAATGACATAAGTTATCAAATTCAAAGCTAAAACAACAAAGTTTAACCACATATAACATTTCCATTAAGCACAAAAGGAGATCAATAATTAGCAAAATGTTGAAGCTACATGATTATGAGAGTTTCATTACACCTAGATTGAAGGGGTTTAGCCTCTCATATTTGTTATCATTTCAACAAATGTAGCATTCAACATGAAATAAAAACAAGAGGGAAAAGAGAGCAAAATAAAAGAGAACTAATTAAAAAGAAATAAAAACTAATCCACTTATAAAAATAAAATGATGTACACTACTAACATGAAAGGAAAAAGCATAAAAACAAAAAAGAGTGCATGAATTAACATAGCATGAAAAGAAATTACATAAAAGAAAAATGGCAAAGTAGCCATAAAAAAGAAAAGAGAGCTTAGATTTATTTATAAGCCTCAAACTAAACTAAATGGAGCCTAAGAGACTAAGAGAGAGAGAATTACATGAAACATAAGAGGTATTTATACATGTATGAAACCCTAATCCTATTTCTGGGAACTACTCAAACTATCCTTGAGGAAGTGTGGAGACCAAATTACCATTAGCATGTGTTAATCCTCACCTTAAATGTACATACAGCTTTAATTTCCATTAGCATATGCATTAGCTCATAATTTTACATCATAATAAGTGGGTAAGTGGGGTCCTCCCTGATTCATGAAATGAATTATTTCCATCTTTGTTTGCTTGTCTTCTCTTATGCATACATAATTTCCATGAAGCCACTTGTAATTTGAATTATTCACGAATTGTTTATTTGATTATTATATTTTGTCATTATTCTGTGAGATTCGGTGTTTGTTTCTTCTTCTTCTTTTCTTATTTTCTTAATTAACCCTATTGATTATCTATATTTTTGATTGTTTGAGTTAGACATTGGTGGATTATTGTCAAATTAAACCCTCCAAAATGTGGGTCATCATAGTTGGTATCAGAGCTTTGGTTTGGCGATAACCTTTGCTTTGTGGGTTTGACTATCATTGTACCCTAGAATGTGTTTGAGTGTATATATATCAAGAATGGTTTTAAAAGAAATAAAAATAGTGAACTCACTTTGGTCATTAGAAAATAATTCTGATGATGATTGCGACATCATCGGTATTCATTTTCGAGTTTCTAAGTGACGGATTGCTACTGTAATAATTTGTTAATGGAGTCTTATTTTGATAAACAAGTTTTTTCTTTTAATAAATTTAAAATTTGGATTTGATATAAAAGTGAGATGTGTGTGTGTGATTTCAGATTGATTTGAAATTAAGACGGGTGTTTAGATTCTGAAATTTGCTATCTAAATGTTGTGAAATAAATAAAGATAAGTTTTGAACTTATAAATTTGAGAAATGATATAGATAAGAAAAGAAATTGTGAATTTGAGATTAGAGATTAAATTTAACTTGAGAAAAGTTAAGTGAAGTGATTGTGGTAGTAGAATAAATTAGTGAAGTGGACAAATTAAGTGAATTGAATTGAACTAATAAAATGAAATTTGGAAATTTAGCCTAAGTGGGGCTAAATAAAATAAAGATTTGGAAGTGGAATTTATTGAGATTTGAAATAAATAATGAAATGAGCTAAGTGAACTAACTAATTTAATTAGTGAGTAAATATGGTTTGGGATATGGTTGATAAAATTCAATATTTAAAATTAGGAGACAAATTGAGTTAAATGGAATTGAATTTGAATTTGAATAGAAGTGGATATAAATTTAATGAGGGGTAATAAACATAAGGACCTTTGTCTAAAAAAATTATAATTGACTTAAGAAAATTAGATGAGAAAATTCTTAAGAGATAATTGGTATTGAAAATAATACTAAGAAATTAAGCAATGTAGATAATGCAGTGTGGATGTAATTGTGAATAATTGAATGGAAATGAAGTAAATATGAACGAAGGAATTCGGTATAGCTAAGAATCAATAGAAATGGATACATAAGTTGTAGGTATATTATTTTATTCGCATAACGATTTGACCCAGTTTCGAGCACAGAATTTCGAGATAATTATATCGATCCGAGTTAGGATTATCACTTGATTCTCGACGGTGAACCCTAGATATGGATTTTGATTTGATTCTGGAATTCACTATCATAGTATATGACCATGCAAGGAGAATAACGATTTTTGATCAAGGAACCAAATCTAAGTGTGCACTAGAGAGTCGTGTGAATGATACTAGTTCGGAAGTGAAATTGTGTGATCGAGTGTGCGATCAGATTTGATATTGCATACGGATGATATATGTACATCATACGGGCTTAAGTAAAGCAAATATTGAAAATGAAAAATGAAAAATATAAAATGATTTTAAATTATATGATTGGATATCATTGGTAAATAAGATGTAGATATTTAAAATCAAGAAAAAATTGGATTGCCCGACAAAAAGGTACATGTTTATTTTGTCATTTAATTTGATGGTTTTATGATTGTGCCACTTGGTGTTTGCTTTCTTTTGTTGGTTTGGACTCGTAGTGGCATTTTGTAGTTGTTTTGATCTAGCTGCGCAAAGAAGACGGTGAAATTTTTCGAAAATTTAAGGAGTTAGAGAATTTTGTATTTTTTTAATAACTAAAATTTGGTTTTGGGATATAATTTGAAATAATTGAGTAATTAACATTATTTAGACTCTATGGATGAATTTGGGAATTAGTAAAAGTGACAGTACGGTTTCAAAAAATTGATTTCGGGAAGTTGTTTCAACTAATTTGTTTTGGGAAAGTAAATGGGTTTTAGGCCATTTTCTTATCTTGGCAATTTCGAGGATGAAATTCTTTTAAGGATGCAGGAATGTGACGAACCAAAATTTTAGGTTATTTGCAATTTTTTATTTAATTGATTTTAAATATAGAAAAGTAGATTTTATCGGTTTAATAAGACGAATTTCAAATATAATGATTTATTGATAATTTAAGTGTTGAATTAAATAATTGAAATCGTGAAAATAATTTAAATCATGGATTTTTATTTGGAAAAAAAAATTAGTTTAAGGGCTTACTAAATTTATATTCATAAGAATGAAGGTAATAGAACTTTAAATTGAATTAGAAGTGATTTACTCGATTTTAATAACTCGTGTAAATTAACATATAAAAATTGCTTTCTGGTGCACAGTCTCAGAATTGAACGAATCCAGTTCCATTAGATCCGTAATAGTGTATTATTATTGGATTTAAAATTTCTTAGCATTTGGATTTATATTTTGGTCGTGCAGGATAGAAACACGTTGAATTTGATATCGAAAATTTAATATTTTAATTGGGTTCAAAAGGCTATCTTCCACATATGACCGAATTAGGACTCAAGACTTGTTCCATTATCTTCGGAATAGGGGTATAACATTATGAATGCCTACCGGCATGCCTTGGTAGGAGTTCGAAATAAATATTTAGATATTTGAATTTAAAATAATAATAAAAATTTATACATTGACTTGACTAGTCTACTTTCTTTCACTTTCAGCCGTATACCCTATCTTTTCATACACCTTACCTGGTCTACCACCTTGTTCCTTTTAAGTGAAGCTTCCCTCTTCATGTTTTTCAACATAGCCGAGCAAAACAAGAAGAAGGAAAAAATTCAGAAATCGATTTCTCATATATTACTCAAAGGAAAATTATGAAACAAGTTTTAAAAGAATATCTTTTGTCAAGCTATACCTATTGATAGTCGTTTTGAGAGGTGTGACCATGAATCGTGGAGTTCGACAATATGCAAGGGATGCACGACGAACTAGGGTTCCTCTTTTCTTAAGCTATGTTTGTCGTTGGGCAGATTGGAGCGTGTTTAAATTGTGGAGGAGAAGCCGTGGCCAAGTTTTTGAAGGGATCGGTTATGATTTGAGCATTGCGACATTTTAGGGTTGGAGTTGCCGAGTGTTGCGATTTCTATAGTTGGCTCGAGCTTGAAAAATTTGATATGTGGAGGTGGAGATTTCGATGAGAGGGACGATGGCGGTGTCGAAACGGCAATTCGAAGACCGGAGCGTCACATCATGGTTGAACGTGCACGACTAGAGTCATATTTCGTGTACATTCATGAAGAAAAAGGAAAAGGAGGAAGAAGGAGTTTAGGCGGGCCGAATTTTTGTTTGTGGGCTGAGTATTATGTTAGATTTAAAATTTAGTTATATATATAAATTGTTTAATTTAATTATATTAAAATTGATGAACTAAAAATTGAATAACTCATTCATACGATGGAATCGTGGCGACAAGCACTACATTCTAGAACTGATTTGGAGATGTTTGGAGCTAACTAAAATTTTAGGTTAAATCGAACGTTGTTCGATGTGATTTAAAATTGGAAGCTCAAGGTGAGTGTTTTATAATGTTCACAAGTACTAGAATATTTTATGGTAGTTAAAGTTGAAATTATGAAGTGATACAAATTTATTGGTCATTGTTTGATAAATTTAATGTCATTTGAATTAACTGTTAAAAAATTAAAATTGATAATTAGATTTGAAATTTGAATTAATTACCAATGAATTACCTATTATTGATAACTATGAAATTGTTGTGAATTATATTGTTTGTTTGTAAGATTGACTATGATGGATGCTAATTGATTGATATTTGGATGATTGGATGTCAATTTATTTTTATGTGTATCCTATTATTACCTGGTTAATTATCTATAATATATAAAACTGTAAATTAAATTGTTTCGAATAAATTAAGAAATAGGTTGAAATGATATATTAGTACGACAGTGTGATTTTGATTTAAATGATATGTATCCATCCCTGAAATTAAATTGAAATAACTCACTTGACCATAGGATAGAAAAGTATATACGGACATCAGATTGGTTAAATTTAAGGATTTTAAAAATTTTGATTGGAAATTTATTTAAATGATTTCAATTTAAAGAAATAAAGACCAAAATTATAGAAATCAAATTATTTTCAAACTTGAGCACGAAATGTTGAAATTTAAATGTGGTAAACGAAATGTTTTAAATAATTGAAGTTGGGAATTTTAAGTTATAATCGAATTACGATTTAAATTTTAGAAATTGATTTGATTTATGGGATGGGACTTATATTCAAACTTTGAATTTTACTAAGTAAAAGTATTTGAAAATTCGAATTTCAATGGGTATTGAAGGTAAATTTGATTTAAGTATCTGGATTGATGTTTTGAAGATCAAATTCAGAATTGATAAATCGAATTGGTTTTAATTTGGAATTGGAATGATTTTAGTTTGAAATTGAAATTGAAGCCGATTGGAATTGAAGGTGAAATTGAATTAATTTGAAATCAAAGTTGGAATTGATTTGAATTGATAACGAAATTGAATCGATTGAATGGAAATTGGAATTGATTTGAATTGGGAAGTTGGAATTGAATCAGTTTGATTTTGAAGCTATTTTCAATAAAATTATTTTAATATAAACTTTTTAAAATCTATCTTCTTAAATATACTAATTATTTTGGTTTTCCAAACTATTTTACTATATAAACCATTTTAATACTTAAGCTATTCTATATTTAACTATTTTAACTATTTTTGACTATTTTAACCATTTAAACTATTTTTAACTATTTTAATTATTTAAACTATTTTAAAACTATTTAAACTATTTTTCAAAAATTCTAACTGATCAAGGGTGGAATGTTTATTTTTAAATCTTGGATTTAAATACGAATTGGGTTAAATGAAGTTATAACCTAAACTGGAATTCGAACCAATTTTGGAACTGAAAATGAGATATTAAGACGAACATGATTTTGAATTGAAGTAATATATTTTGAGTAAATATGTTGATTTAGAAATGGATTTGATTTTGAAGAGAATATGATATTTTGACATCAAGTATGAATTGTTTTCGAAGTATAAAAGTACCAACCAGTGTGTAAAACGACGTTTGGTTGTTAAAGAGACCGGCATCGGATATGGACATACTTTCTGTTGATACCAGAATAACTTTAACAACTGTATACACGGAGGAGACTTCAAAATGAAGTGGTTGGATTTGACGATGATTTCTGGATTTGAGGAAAAAGAATGATAATGGATAGACCCTGGACTTGTGCCAATTTGAAATGACTAAAGCAAGATGGCTTGACAGTGCCAAGTTGGTTAACTACACTTAGCGGACATTCGTTCTTCAATTTTCTTGGACTTGATCCATATTATTACTCTTGTTATTGGTTTCGATTGGTGCACCTTGATTTGAGAGAACCTTCCTTTGACGTGACATGGGATGGGTGGACGTGGTTGGCGGTCATAGCTATGATGCGTTACCACCAGCCCTGCTACCCGAACTGGTAGTATCCTAACTTGGTCATTGCCTCACGTTCCTTGTCATACTTTTATCCCTATAATAGACCCCTACGATTTTGGTTTAATGTTGTCATATCACGACGCATCCCTATCCACCGACGGTCTACTCGTTTTTTATATGCAAATTGTACGACAATGCTTAAAAACTCATTAAAAGGGATTAATGTAAAGCCTTAACACTAAGAAAAATATTTATTTTATTGATTAGACATTATAAATGTAGCATATCTACTACATATTAATATTTTGACGGATCCTTAAAAGATGGAAAACCTTGTAACATCTCTTGAGTTATTGCACACACATTATACACTGGATACGAGATGTGAAATCCCGTAAACATCTCTGATGCTATTACACACATGTTATATGCATTGATTTGACTTACATAGGAACATTTTAGTCTTGATCCGAGTGTTTTGTCTTTTCAATACGCTTGGGTCAGTCCTGGGTTTTTCATCTTATTGAAGATTTATTCTAGAGGACGAAGATGAAGATTTTGTATATTATTACTATTAGTATTCCTTCATCATATTGTCTGCTGCATTATTTATTTATCCCTGATGTATATATAACTTTGATAAATGTTGTATAGATTATAATCAAATGTATTATATAAATAGCTTCATGAACTGTTTAGTTGATTATCATATTTTGTCATTCCGCTGCGAGATTCTGTGTTTGTTTCTTCTTCTTTTCGTATTTTCTTAATTAACCCCATTGATTATCTATATTTCGGATTGTTTAAGTTAGACATGGGTGGATTATTGTCAACTTAAATCCTTCGAAATGTGGATCATCACAACACCATAGAAATTTTCCAGTAAATTTTCTCAAATTAATATATGCACAAAAATGACCATTTTCCTCTATATGAAGATGAATAATTGATGATTTGAAAATAATTTGAATTTCAGTTTAAACATGTTAAAATACTCAATATGATCAACGATTTAATTTAATTAGATTAAACATGGATGTAAAAATATGCATATTTACGTGCACATCAAATACCCTCACACTTATCATTTTATTCGTTCTCGAATAAAAAAACTAAGATAAATCTATTTTCGTAGGGAGCACGATTGCATTGAGCATATGCAACAAGCGGTTAAACCTCTAGGTGTCTTTAGTAGGATGAGTGTTGTCACGTGAGTGTTTTCAGCGGATACTGCCCACAAAATCCAAATGCAATATGAAAATATTTACAAAATGAAAAATTCCTAAATGCAAGATTTATTTACAAAGATATGAATGCAAGTTTTTGAAAATATTTACAAATGAAGGATTTATTTTTAAATTGACACAAATAAGTTTAATATAGGTTTTGGTCATTATCAATAAATTTAAGTCATTTTACTTACCCAAATTTCCAATAGAAATTAAGTTATCATAATAAATAAACTCTAGTTTGGCTAGTTGTTTCGGTTGATAACGTATCGTAACTATGAAATGGATCCTTGGTTGATTATCAAAGTTTTTCAAAGTGGTATTTTTATTTCTTTTGAATAACAAATCGACTCAAATAAGTGAAAATAATGTTTGGATTTCAATTGCTTACTCTCTCTTTATTTGAAAACTTTATTGATATTAACAATATTTGCATATGCCTAAGTCCTAACTCAGAAAACTGAGGTCAGATATATTACCCATTCACTGGCTTTCGGGTATACGTGAGGGGAATACATTGCATGGCGAGTGAAAACATAAGTGTGAACCCCTAACAACTATAGGAATTATCAATGAAAGAATTTTTATACAATACACCTAACTCAGATAAACTGGGGCCAGATATACCGATCAGGAACTACCTTTCGGGCTTACATGAGAAGTATACAGAGCATGGCGAGTGGATACACTTCCGTGTGAACACATGGCTCTAAGTGTTAATAAAAAAAAATATACATAATTTTTTCTTCTTTTCGTTGTTTATATATATATTTGTATATCGTTTTTTTAAGAGAGAGTTTTTCAAAATCATCTTAGCGCCATTTAACTTAGAAGATGTTATACACTTTACTTTAAATTCTCCACTTATTAAAACAAAGATTTTCAATTTGGATATGCTTTATAATTATCACCATGAATCTTCCTATATACTAGTTAAACCATCGTAATTTGTAATCAAACTTTATTTTTATTTTTGTTAAGACATATAAATTTTCAAAAATCAATTTAACAGTCAAAACCTTATACTTATCTATAGTATTTCTTTAAAAATATATCAAAATGCTTTAAATTTTTGGTTTTTAAATTTTTTTGAGTTTTGGAAAAATGCAAAAAATATACCATGGAAAGCAAAAAAAATGAAGACGAGACTCCCCCTCACACTTGATTTTGGCTATGTGCCCACAATCAACCCAAGTGAAAGGAGAAAAGTAAAAATAAAAATATGACCTATATTTACATGAAAACGAAATGGTTTTTATTTACTCGACATCAGAAAATATATCGTCAAAGAGTAAATGAGATGATCTTCCAAAGACCAGTTCATTTGTCTCCTCAAGTATGCGAGACATAGCTTAAGCTCAAAAAACCAAATCATAAGATTTCGGAGTTGAATGTTGGCTTAGAAAAATGAATGTCGTTATATTAAAAATCATCCGAGTTGTTTTATTTTTAATGACTTTTGGGGTTGATAAAACTATTGATTGAAATTCAAGTTTATTTTCACCAAATTGAAATTCAAACTCATCATTGAAAATTCTTCAAATTATCGATTTCATAACAAAGTGGTGATCTAAATCTTCCCATTCGGAATTCAACAACCCATCTTCGAAAAATCCAAATCGTGTTCACCAAATTTGTCCTCCTTTGTTGAATTATTCACAACTTCATTGCATATATCAAGTTCAGAATCCAAATTTATTGTATTTAATTTTTCGAAATCGAAAAAAGGAAGATCGAATTTTAAATCGAGTTTCCCACCCTCAAAAGAACTGAAATCCAACTCAATTACCATATTTTCAACAACTTAATTAAGATTGTCATCTTCAATTTGAAAAGTTGTTATTTGAAAATCTAAGGGTAAAAGATGGATTATTATTTGACTCGTCACACGTTGGGATTTGCTTTTGTAACTCATATTGTTTCATATATGTCTCAAACAACAAATCCATGTGTTGTTTGTGGATTTCATCCATTTGCTCAACAAAATCGAATTTGTAGCTATTAACTTGAGAATTTTTGATGTGAAATTGTTGGGAACAAAATTTGTCCCTTGAACCAAATTTGAGATTATTCTCATTGCCAAAATCATTTAAAAATTGGTTCACATTTTCATTTTGATTTTGAAATTCATTTTGGAGTTCGTAATTGAATTGGGATGAGGTATAATCGAAGTCATTTGAATTTTGAAGGGAATTCAAATTTTGATTATTTTGAAAACCTTGACTCGAGTTATTGCATAAATATGAATTACACAAATTATTTATCCTTTGATTTTGTTATGTAGAGAGTTCAAGTAAAGGCGAAATCATTTTGCTTTTTTCAAGAGTTGAGGGTTGGTCCTCATTTTGAAAATTTTGTTGCTCAAAATTCGAATTATTTTTACAATAGTTGTTATTAAAATATCCATAAGAATTTGGAGTAAAATTATACGGATTATATTGATTTTCACAACTATCGTAAAATTCATGTAAGTAGGGAAACTCGGACAATTTTCAAAAACGTTTTTTTTTTCTTTTGGATTTTTTTACAAAGGAAAGCTGTTTACCAAAAGGAATTTATTTTTCAAAATGGAAATTTGATTTTTGTTTTTTTTTGGATTTTCAATTTTTTTGAAAAGGTTTTATATTTTTTTTTGGATTTTTTTGTTTTTGATTGAAAATTTTCAAAGGATTTACAAACTAAGGTAAGAAATATTTACAATTATTTTTGTTTTTGGATTTTGAATTTGTTTTAAATATGCATGAACTAATGCAACTAAATGAATGCAATGGTTTAATTGCAAATTATCTATCCTAAGTAGCTCCCAACCCAAAATTATATAATCATACTTTGTCTTAGTCCAACAAGATAGTTCTCAGCTAGGTAATGGACATGAATTATTGGTGCACCATGAATCACCGTAGCAATGCATCCGAAGGTTTAAGTACCTTCAGAGAAACGACCACTATAATATTTACGAATCACCATAATATTATAAATGGTCAATGCTCTACCGTAGCTTAGACACCGAGAAATTAAATTGTTCAAAGAAAACAATTTGTTAGTATATAATTAACCATAAGTTTAACCATTATCAAAATTCTTGGATGAAATGCAGAGCTGATATTAAACGCGTATTAACAATGCAACTACAAATGAGTTTTTTGTTTTCGATTTTTTTTTTAAAAATGCAAGCAACCAACAATGCAAACCAAATAGAAACAGGAGGTGAGGACACAATATCAGAGTGTACAGAATTACTAGCAATTTATTTTCTTAGCAGCAAATATTTTATAAGCAAGCAAGCATAGCAAATTTTTTTAGGCAAGCACTTTTACTTTTTAATTTGCATTGGCAACCTGAAAAGGAGTGAACCAAGGTATACGGAAAAAAATTATATCAAAGAAAAACAAGTCAAAACAAATGAAAATAAAACAAATTGAAATTTTTTGCTTTTTTTCTTAAAATTAGGATGGAACTAAATTTTTTTAAAGAAAACAAAAAAAAATCTTTTTTTTAAGTATAAAACAAAACTAAAGGGAAGCAGACTATTTTTTTTAATACAAACAATGGTCAAATGAAACAAACACAAACAAAAAAAACATTTTATTTTCAGGTGATTTTTGTTTTTTTTTTCATTTCTTTAGTATGGAAACTAAACAACACCTTTTTTGTAAAATAGAAGATGACCATAGCAAATAAATTCACACAAGGAATTGTAAAGCTTTCTTTCTTTTTTTTGCTATTTTTTTCAAAACTAAGAAGAATCAACAAGAGATTTTAACAAAGAAAAACTAAAAAGGTTTAAAATAGAACAAAATATTTACCAAGCCCAAACAAGTGAAACTATTCACCACTTTTCTATTTCAAACAATGAAATATTTATCTCACAATCCACTTCATATATTATTTCTCAAATTCGATTTCTTTATGGATCTAAAAATCAAAATTCCCCCAAACCAATTCACAAATCCAAAACCAAATCTCACAAATCCACTTCGCTATTTTAAAACAGCAAAACTACCGTCTCGATTGTTTGAATCAAGTATGGTTGTGGAACTAAGGGAATGGAGTTGCAGTTGCTTTGATGATAGAGGCGATTGAGTGGTCGATTGCAGTCGAGTTCGATTGGGGATGGATGTGGGTTTGGTTGAATAAGTGTGTGATTAGCTGTAAGCAGATGGTTCTAGTTTGACAAGTTGAAGAGATGTGTGATGATAATTTGAGAAGGCGACTGTTTGAAGGTCACAGGTGTGGAGGGCTTGGGTTTGAAGTGTGTACCGTACATTGAAGAGGCATGTGATGATGGTTTTGGTCGGAGAAGAAGCAGCAGAGCGGTTAGTGTGGGTATGGTTTATGTTGTAGTGATATAGGCTGGTTTGTGATGTGTCGTGGGTGATGTAACTGATGGCAGCTAGAAGTATATGGCGGGTAGGGTGTGGTTCCATGAGTAGTGAGGTTTGATGTTGTTTATGCTGACAGAGGTGGGTGGTTATGTGATCAGTCGTGTGGCTATTGTATGTGCAGTTAGGTGGGTGGTTGAGTGAAGTCGAAGCAGAGGGATTGGGTAATTGGTAGCAGTTGTACATGTGATAGTTGTTAGGCCTGTCAAACAAGTTGGATTGGGTCAAAATGGGTTGGGTCGAGTTTGACCCAATCCATTTACGACCCATTCTCTTTTACCCATTTATGACCCAACCCACATAATAAGCAGGTTACCCATTTAATCCATTTAAAGATTTAAATTTAATTTGACTAATAAAAAACAAATAAATATAAAATAATTATAATTTTTATGTTTTGAGATCCGACAAAAATTTAAAATTGTAATTCTAATTTTCATCAATATTCAAATATGGGGATTCGGTAACTTATTATTTTCTAAGTACAACTGCAGTCCCCTTGGAGAACTACAGTGTGCGCTCACACGATAATGTATCTGAGTATTCCATACTATCTGTAATTTAGGTGGTAGTTAATCGGTTGAAGTCCCACCTAATTCTGAGGCAGAACGAAGGAGTTATTGCAGTCTGAACAAAAAAATAGCGGCTTCTGCACTAGGCGGATTTCATATACATGGATGTGGTAACATGTTATTTTCAAAGTACAACTGTCAGTCCCCTTGGAGAACTATAATGTACGTTCACACGATAAAGTATCTAAGTGTTTCATACTATCTGTAATTTAGGTGGGAGTTAATCGATCGAAGTCTCGCCCGATTCCGAGTTAGAACGAAGGAGTTATTGCAGTCTGAACAAAAGAATAGCGGCTTCTGCACTAGGCAGAGTTCAATATACAAAGGTGGTAGCTAGTACAACTGTCAGTCCCCTTGGACAACTACATTGTGCGTTCACACGATGAAGTATCTAAGTGTTCCATACTGTCCGTAATTTAGGTGGAAGTTAATCGGTCGAAGTCTCGCTTGATTCCGAGTTAGAAGGAAGGAGTTATTGCAGTCTGAACAAAAAAATAGCGGCTTCTGCACTAGGCGATGTTCAAATATGGGGATGTGGTAACCTGTTATTTTCTAAGCACAACTGTCAGTCCCCTTGAAGAACTACAGCGTGCGTTCACACGATGAAGTATTCGAGTATTCCATACTGTCCGTAATTTACGTGGAAGTTAATCGGTCAAAGTCTCGCTTGATTCCGAGTTAGAACGAATGAGTTAATGCAATCCGAACAAAAAAATAGCGGCTTCTGCACTAGGTGGAGTTCAAGGGGATGTGGTAGCCTGTTATTTTCTAAGTACAACTGTCAGTCCCTTTGGAGAACTATAATGTGCATTCACACGATGAAGTATCCGAGTATTTCATACTATCCGTAATTAGGTGGAAGTTAACCGGTCAAAGTCTCGCTTGATTTCGAGTTAGAACGAAGGACTTATTGCAGTCCGAACAAAAAAAAGCGGCTTCTGCACTAGGCGGAGTTCAAATACGGGGATATGGTAGCCTGTTATTTTCTAAGTACAACTGTCTGTTCCCTTGGAAAACTACAGTGTGCATTCACACGATGAAGTATCTGAGTGTTCCATACTGTCCGAAATTTAGATTGGAGTTGATCGGCCGAAGTCTCATCTGATTCCGAGTTAGAACGAAGAAGTTATTGCAGTCTGAACCAAAAAAAGCGGCTTCTGCACTAGGCGGAATTTAAATATGGGGATGCGGTAGTCTGTTATTTTCTATGTACAACTGTCGGTCTCCATGAAAAAATATTAATGTAGGTTTAAAATTCTTATTTATCAAATTTATATTAAAATTTAATGTTTTTAATAAATGGATAAATATGTTACCTATTTATAACCCTTTTAAAAATGGCTCAACCCAATCCATAACCCATTTAATAATATTCATAAATGGGTTGACCCAACCCATTTATAAGTAGGGTAAATGGGTTGGGTTAATGGATTGGGTCAAATTTTGACAGGTCTACATCCATGTTTGTTGGAGAAATGATGTTGGTTTGGGAAGATTTGAGGAAGACCGTTGTAGTTATTGTTTTCGTAGAGTGGTTTAATGTGATGTACATGTTAAGGCAATTGAGTATAGTCTGGTGGTGGAATTGTTTGGCTCTGTGGGAATGACAGGTTGATGGTATGAGAGGTTTGTAGGCATTGTAACGGCAGTACAGTGTTGTTTTGTGGTTACTGTCTGGTCAGGTTGAGTGGGATTGAAGTGTTTGCTGAGGTAGCAGTTGTGATATAGATGTAGTTTCATATGAATGTATCAAGCAGATGGTGTGAATTAGCTTATGAGTGTAAGTGAATGATGTGAAAGGCAGCTGAAAGGCAAAGGGGTGCACTATTTTGGCTATGGGTTGTTGGAAGTTATTACAATATGTATGGTGCAGGCAACAGTATTGTGGTAAGGCTAGGAGGTGGGATTGTGAGGAAGTGTAGGTTGATCAGCAAGGTTGTTTGGGTGATGGCAGCAAGAGGGTGGTTGAAGTTGTTGTAAAGCAGTGCATAATTATGAGCACACAATAGTGGTAGAAGATGGTTGCAAATAATGTTATGGAATTTGAGTGATGGTCAGGGAAGTATTGATTGTGGTATATGTGGTTAGTGTTGGTGAGATGGCAACAGTGGGATGATGGTGGACAGAGGCCGATAACGGGCAGTGGGTATTCGTATGTGACGGTGGCTGGTAATAGTCAGGGGAAAAGGATGACGCAACAGTGGAAGGTGGCGATACAGTGGACGGTTGCACCGTTGAATGTAAGAGAATAGTTGTAAAGATTGTAAATATAATTGTAATTGTAAATTGTAAATGTAATTGAAATGGAAGGGAATAAATTTTTTTTTCTTTTTCAATTGAAGTTGTGTATTTTTTCCTTTAAAATATGAAATGCAAATGAACGAAACAACTAGAAAACAAAAACAAACACACAAACAAAATGCAAACAAAAAATCACAAAAACATACAATTTTTTTAAAGGAAATTAACACACAAAACAAACACACAATAAAATCAAACAATAAATAATTCGAATGATAGAAATAAAATTAAAGCAAATTCCCCAACAACGATACCAAAAACTTGTCCGATTTGATGAAATGGGGTTGGGAATCAATTGGGGTGGTCGGATCGGGGATTGACGAGGACAGTGGTGATTTGGTTGGGTTGCAGAAGAGATTGAAGTGTGTGGTGTGAATTTGGTAGTAGAGGGCGGGTTAGGAGCAGGTAGTTGGCCAGAGGTACTTGCAGTATTTTTTGTGATATGGGGTATTGTGGTGGTATGGTTTTGTAACTAAGGTGATGTGATGAAGATGAACTGCAGTAATTGTTGTCAGGTGAGGGTGTTTTGAGGTTGCTATCGTGATTTGGAGATGGTGATGAAGGTAATGTGCTCTGGTTGGTAGTTTTGTATGTGTTGGGTCTGAAGAATGTGTTGATAGAGCTGGAAGAAGAGGAGGACAGAGTGATGATGGTTGGTGGGTTAGGTTATGAAGCAGAAAGGTGACAGAGGGGCAGTAGTTCAGGTGAGATGGGGAGTTGTAGGTTTTTCAAAGTGTACTGATGGTCAGCATGTAGTTTTAATGTGCATTGTAAGTATGATAGTGCTATGGTGCTGTGGTGGTTTGGATGGGAAGTGGATGCTTGTTGTTTGTAGGAACGTGATGTTGCACAATAAATGTGGTTGTTTGTATTTGTATGTGAATGTTGTTTTGGCAGCAACAAGTGTTTGGATGTTAGGTGACAGAAGTAACAGAAGAAAGGCAGTGAAATCTAATGGTATGTAGGGAAAAGGTCAGGTATGTATGTTGTTTGAATGAAAGAGGAGTGGTTTTGTATATGTATGTAGTGGGATGGTATATGTATGGAGTGGTTGTTTTGTTTTGTTGGTTGCAGAAGAGTGGGAAGTACTGTATGCAACATTTTTGGAGTCGAGTGATGGTTTGTGTTAAGTGTTGTGTTGAGTGATAAGTAGTAGTGTTGAGTATTGAGAGATACAATGTATGATGAGTGATGATGAAGAAGATATTAGGAGATGGGTGATGTTTGAAGATGAAGAATGATGAATGAAACTATTGGCAGAGGAGGATGTATTGGTAGAGATAGGTTGGATATGTTGTGGATTGATGATGGAGCTGCTGGTGAGGATGGATATTGCATAGATATGTGCACAGCAGTTGCACAGAAGTGCAGTTTGATACATAAGAAGGATGGTTGTGTGAACTGTTGTTTGAGATGGTTGGGTATGTAATGGGTTATGAGTGATGTTGGAGGTTGTAAGAGAAGTAGTTTGAGATGTTGAAGAAGAGGCAAGGCAGAAATGTGAATGTACAAGCAAGTAGGAATTGAAGTGCAATGAAAATTACGAGCTTTAGGAATTGAAATTGTAATTGTACTTGTACTTGTAAATGTAAACTGTGATGAAATTTTTTTCCTTTTCAAATGAAATTGTGTGTATTTTTTTTTAAAATATGCAAATGCAAATAGAACTAGAACAACAACAAGCACAAAGCAAATGCAAACAAGAATCACACAAGCACAAAAAAAAATTATAAATGAAAATTAACACACAAAATAAATACAGAATAAAAATCAAACGAAAATAATTCAAAAAATAGAAAATCAAATCAAATCAATTTCCTGGAAATGGTGCCAAAAACTTGTTCGAACCAGCTAAATCCCCATCGAATTGGAAAATGGCCGATCGAATTTAATTAAAATTAACCGCAAGTGCACGACGTACAATGATAGTACGTGGTGAGTATGGGTCGATCCATAGGGAATTGTTTAGATTTTAAAATTTCTATTAAATCAAATTAGACCAAGAGTTGTGAGATGCTTTTAAGCTAGAAAAATTCTAGAAACTAACAAAAATTAAAGGTGATAAAAATATGAGAGTAGAAGGCAATTCAGAGGCAATGTCCTTCTCAAAATCACATAGTTCAACAAAATGAAATTATGATCTATTTTTTTTTTGCCATTAGTGAATTTAATTATTATTATAAGTATAGTCTATTTATGCTATTAATTTGCTCAATATCAGCCATCAAACTATAACACAACCACTAAATCGCTTCTAACTCTTATGAAAATGTTAATGAACTTGAATATAAAATCTATTCTAAGCACGACCTGTTAACTATTGAGTAGAAATATGGACCATCAAATTTTGATTTTAAAATCACTTGATTACCATAATCATATGTGGATGAAGAGGTAATTTGTGTTTTTGTTTGTTTAAACATAGTCTATTTGGTGTCAACAACATAGGCTATTAAATTCAAAGCTAAAAAAAAGTTTAACCACATCTAAAATTTCCATTAACCATAAAAAGAGATCAATAATTAGCAAAATGTTGAGGCTACATGATTAAGAGAGCTTCATTAACCCTAAATTGATGGGTTTAAGCCTCTCATATATGTTATCTTTTCAATAAATATAGCATTCAACATGTAATGAAAACAAAAGGAAAAAGTGTGCAAAGTGAAAAGAGAGCTAACTAAAAAGAAATAAAAACTAATCTACTTGCACAAATATAAAGATATATACTATTAACATGAAAGGAAAAAGCATGGAAATAAAAAAGAGTGCATGAATTGACATCGCATGGAAAGGAATTACATAAAAGAAAAATGGCAAATGGCCATCAAAAAGAAAAGAGAGCTTTGATTTATTTGTGAGCCTAAAACCAAACTAAAAGGAGGCTGAGAGAGAGAGAGAGAGAGAGAATTACATAAAACATAAAGGGTATTATACATGTATGAAACCCTAATCCTATTTTTGGAAACTACCCAAATTACCCCTGAAGAAGTGCGACCGCCAAGTTATCATTTTTATATGTTAATCCTCCACTTAAATGTACATATAGCTTTAATTTCCATTAGCATGTGAATTAGCTCATAATTGTACATCATGGTAAGTGGGTAGGTGGGGTCCTCCATGACTCATGAAATGAATTATTTTCAACTTCATTTGCTTGTCTTCTCTTGTGCATGCATATTTTCTATGAAGCAACTTGTAATTTGAATTAACATTCCAACAAAATACCATAGAAATTTCCATGTAAATTTTCTCAAATTATATATTTAGAAAAATGACCATTTTGCCCCTATATGAAGACGAATAATTGATGATTTGAAAATATTTTGAATTTCGGTTTAAACATGTTAAAATACCAAATATGATTATTTATTTAATTTCAATAGATTAAATATGTAAGTAAAAATATGCATATTTATGTGCACGCCAGTTGCCGTAAATATTTCATTTAAAATGATTGTATAATCAAATCAAAAATTCAAATTTTAATGACGATTTGATGGTGTTGGCATTTTGGTTGGCTTGAGAAGTTCTTTTATCATGAAAAAAGCAAGCATAATCATTTTTCTTCTATTATTTTATTTGGTTATAAAACTACGCAACCTTCTAATTTCCCCTTTTCAATTCTCATTCCTCCTTCTCCTTTTATTTTACCATTACCGTAAACATTGACTCTCCTTCTAAAATGAAAATCAAATCAACTACTCCCCTAAAATTGTAAGACAAGCTCTGTTGGGTTTGTATGGAGATAAGCTTCGATTTTTGGTAGGCTACGTAGAGTGTAGCGGTGTTTTTGTGGTGCTCAACCATAGGGGCAACATCTAAGGTTGAAGATTTTAGAGCATATGTTTGTCGATTCAACAAATGGAACTTCGATTTTATCTTAGGGTAGCGGGATGCAACTTTGGAGGAATTTATCAAGGTTCGAATATGTTTAGGGTTGCGTGACCTGACGTACGACCTGGGAAGGGGACATGTCATGTTTTTCTTAGAGGCCCTGGAGTTGGCGCCATGGTGTTGATCGCGTAAAGGAGAAGATGAGGAGTTCTATGGTGAAACAGAATCCAATTTCATCGAGTAATTCTCCGTTTCAGTGCATTTCCATGCACGATTTTGAAGGGTTCATGGACATTTCTATGCACATTTATATTTGGGGATGAAAGAGTGTAAATAGGTAATCAGATTTTATAATGTAATTAGTTAATTAATTGTACAATTTAATTAGTGAAAGCTTATAAAAACTATAACTTTTGTGTACGAGGTCGTATTCGAACGCCTTATTTTGCATTGGACTCGTGTCGTCGAGATCTTTGCAATGGAGTTGGTTCGGTTTGATTTGGAGCTTGTTGGAATTTATAATAAAATGGAATGGCCGTTCTGTTTTAGGCCAAATCAGGACGTTTCGGCATAAATGAAAATCAATGTGAGTTTAACTCACACTAAATTTTACTTATCGTATCTATAATGTTTACACGATTATTGATTGCTTGGCTGTTAGTTAAATTGCTTGATTGATTGTTTGGTTGAGTTTCCGTTTGAAAAGTGGATGACATATTAATCTGATCGTTACGAACCCATATGATTATATATATATAAATGTATGTATGTATGTGTGTGTGTAATCCATGACCATTGTTTTGCATGGAAAATCTGTGGAGAGATCCTAAGGGGTTTCTCGCCAATGATTATTGTTTACATCCATGTACTGTTATATTGATAATAATTGAAATAAAATCTTAAAATTCCAATTTATTTGTTAAGCGTCGCTGTAGCGATTTTGCTATGTCGTCATTTATTAAAGTTTATCCCCAAAACCCTATTATGTTTTTGAACTTGAGCTTGTATTTTCACTATGCAGAATGTTAAAGTTCATTAATCATTTTGATTAATGCTATTCAAAATAATTAATCATTTTGACAAATGATTTTGAAATTAATTAACCAATTTAATTAATGATGTTTAAAATGGGTGTGACGACCAAAAATTTTGGTTATTTGAAATTGAAATATTTAATTGATTTTAAATATTTAAAAGTTAATTTTTATCTTGAATTTCAAATATAATGATTTATTGGATAATTTAATTATTAGATTTTATAATTAAAAATTGGTTAAAATATTGAATCTTAAGTTTTAAGCTTGTTAAAAATAATTTAAAGGATATAAAACTTATATTAATAATAATGAAGATAATAAAACTTTTTAAATTGAATTTTAAAGCGATTCATTAAGTTTTAAAAATAGCCCGTATAAAATAACGTATATAAATGGCTATCCGCAGCACAGCCTTAGAATTTGACGAAACGGGTTCTATTGGATCCGTAATAGTGTATTATTATCGGATCTCAAGTTTCGTAGTGTTTGAAGTTATCGTTTGGTCGTACGGGATAGAAAAGCGCTAAAATTAATATCAAAAATTCAATATAATAATTGGGTCCAAAAATCTATATTCTCCGTATGATCGAATTAGGACTCAAAACCTTTTTCATTACATTTAGAATAGGGGTATAATATTATAACCGTTTAGCGACACGCCTTGATAGGGGTTCGAGATTTAAAGTTACGCAATCGAGATAATTTGAAAATTTAAATAATATATATATATATATATATATATTCTTGATTAGACTAGGTTGTCACACTCTACCCATTAACCATTCTTTCTTTTCACGTTAGCCCCCCTAGTGACCTACCACCATTCTTTTAAATCAAGATTTCTCCCTCTTTTGATTTCATTGAACAGTGAAAGCAAGAAATAATAAAAAATGGTGGCAAAGAAATATAAAAAATTAACTCCAAATCCACCCAATAGAAAAATGTGAAACCATTTGCAAAAATCTTGTTTTGTGACGAGCTTCAATCAAATACAAATCTAGGGTGCAGCGTTGAGTTGTTGACCTCTACTATGAAGCCGAACCATCTGTCAGACTAGGGTTACGATTTTGGATGAATTTGAGGCCGAATTCGAAGAATTGGACGTGCAATCGTGCTGGCGTGATGGAGGAGAGGCGGCACACAGAAATTCATGAAGTCCGGTCATCTCTGGCAGATCGCCTTCGAACACTGTAGCACGTGGAGGAGCAGCGTGTCGCGGTCTTGTGGGGTGTTTCGGGGGTGTCAAATTGGGGTTAAAAAGATGCCGTTTTCGAAGAGAGGGTTGTTGGTGTTGTCGGATTTTGGGTTAGGGCGGTGAAGCACCGTGTCAGACGTCATGCACTTCCAGTACAGGCATGAGTAAAAGCATGAAGAAGAGGTTTGAGTGGGCCGGGTTTTGCATTGGTAATAGGATGGTTTATAAAAAAAGAAAGGAAGAAAGAAAAAAAGGAGAACTACAGAAGAGAGAGGAGAAGAAGGTTGGAGGGCGGGGTTTGAGCGGGTATGGGATTCCTTTATTTAATACACACACACACACACACACACACATATGTTATAATAAAATCATTTGAAAACTTATAAATCGAATATCTTATTCGTTTTAAATCGGAATCCAACGCAGTCAGCCGCGTTGGGTCCGTAATAAGGAGATATTTGCTATGGAGTCAACTTGGTTGAGTCTGGAGGTTGCAGAATTTTTAGATAAATTCAAATGCGTTCAGATTAAATCGGAACCGGAATGCAAAAGTGACATTAAAAATTTATAGCAACCGTAGAAATAAATTTAAAATGCACACACACCCATATGCATATGCTCTAGTGTCCTAATTAGACCAATTCCTAAAGAATAATAGTGCCTGGTGTACCTATATGCATTTATTAGCATCCACTAGCAAACATTTGTAATCACTAGCATACATCATTCTAACATGTTCTATTAACATGTTTACATTAAATCCTACCATCCACAGGTTAAATCCTAAGTTCTACCCACCTAAAGGATAATAAAGGAAAGAATTTATTCAAAACTAAAGATGGAAATAGGAAATTATAAAAACTTATTATCAAAGGAATGTCGATGAGAAATACGAATTTTCTCCCAGTCAAACCAATCCTCCCTCGAAGTCTTCTTAACTATGTCAAAACTAAGGCAATCCCTTTGTAGACCTTATCCAGTGTGAAGGCAACTTGCATGGTCTTTCATAAAGTGTTTCGAAAGGTGCCATTCTAATGCTAGCTTGAGAACTACTATCTTATGTGAATTCCACTAAAGAAAGATGCTTTTCTCAAGTTCCTCCAAAATCAAGAATATCCACTCTCAACCATGCGTGCCTTACTACCTTGCTTACTTCACTTTACTGTCTTCTTTAGTCTGCACACATGAACCAACATTCCTAGGTTCTTACTAGTGTCCTATACTTTCCACGGGAACTTCTATCACTACTTCCAAAAATTAATCACTACTATCCCCTACATGGTCTTGCACTTTTACCGTTACACCTAGAAAATGATTTCTCTATACTTCATATTTATAAGAGTTTGGTTGGGTATTTATCGTTTCAAAAAATAAGACTTCTAAATTTTCAAAACAACAAATCCAAAAATCTTTGTCTTTAAAAATGTTTATTTTTGAGTTTCCATTAAATTCAAAAGTACTTGGTTACTTAACATTATTTCCCAACCTAAAGGGAAAAACATTCAAATTCTATGTCCAAAACTTATTCCTCGTTTTCTTTTAATGCCCTTTTCAGTTTTGTATAAAAAATTGAATTTTCAAATTCTACTTTCATTAAGTTTTTCATTTTCAAAAACTTACTTACTTTTTCACCAATTTATTTTAAAATATCTTTAAACTGTTTTATGTGTTTCGAAAACATCTTCTTATTATACCTTACAGTCTCATATCTTAATATATTGGAACTACTTTCTCAAATGAGAAATTATTAACGCTAAAATCTTCTACGAACCTTTTAAAAGAGAATTTCATGTTTATGTGAAACTACAATGAACTTATTATATATTTTTTGAAATAGGATATACAAAATATGGTGCTTTTAATACCTTGTATATCTCTTTCATGTATTCCTTGAAACTTGCACAAAACATTTTTGTTGGTTTCATAGAAAATTATACCATTATTATTTTCATTCCAATAGATTAAAGTATGTTTAATTTATATTCTTCCATGATAAATATTTTCTAATATCTAACTTACACATTTTTCTTTCAAAAAAACTCATCTTCAAAAGTGTTTTAATATTTCCATAACTTCCAAACCACTTCCTTATACTTACTAAAAATAATAAGTGTACTTTACAAACTATTTTGTTTCTGTACTTAGATATTATCATTTAAAATACATTTTTTTTGGGTTATAACGAATGTTGCGTAAAAAACCGTTACCACAACCCAAAAATAGTAGTGTATGGATTCAATTCAATAAATACCAATGAATCTCATATACCCATGCAAAAATATTTCTCTTGAGAGTCACTTACTATAACAATCGTATTATAGACTATGCTCCTCTTATTTTTCATGAAAACATTTATTACAACGATAAAAATTGTAATCTACGTTTTCGATACTTGATACACTCTAGGTTTTTTGTGTTTAAAATCTTTGTGTACTTACAAAGAAACTAGTAAGTTATATATATATATATATATATATATATATATATATATATAGACACACACACTCCATAATTCTTCAAAAAGAATTCCAATTTCACATTATATAAAAATCAACTTAAATGTCATATCATTCTTCAAAAAACCCAAATTTATTTTCTGAAAGAAAATATTAACAATGAAAATTTTCAATTCCATACTTTTTTTCTCTTCACTTTTTAAATTTTCAAAAATTTCATTCTATTGGGCTTGGCATAAAGTGGATCTTGTCCTTACTAACCTAGGAGTCTTTTTCTTAAATATTGGAAATCCCATTTCCTTACTAAAATCTTCTGTTAGATTTATTCTAAAATATTACCGTTAAATCCACTTATATGAAACAATTATAATTTCTGTAACTATCTACACATGGATTTTCATACTTTCTTATCAATTAAACCTATTGTACATCCCCCAATCTTTGCCTACCTCTCTTTGAATTTCCGTAGTCCGTTCCTGAATGTACAAAACAGTTTCTTAAATCCCTACCATGTGTAGACATTCTCTATGCCCCAATAAACGCACTTCAAAAGTGATACTTCAAGAACTCTATCTTCAGCTGATGAAAACGAAGCGTAAAAAAAACCTCCTTTAGACGAATAACATGCTCTCCCATCTTCCTTGAAAAACACCAAAATGTCTGTAGGATCGATTTCACCCTAGAGGGGGGTGAATAGGGTGGTGCTATTAATTATAAAAATTTAATGCAGAAGCTTGTATAAAATTATTTCAACACGGATATATCAGAATAGCCGCACAGATAATAGAAGAATAATAAATGCAAAAATAGAACGACATAGAATTTATCCAACTTCGGCAAAACTCTGCCTACGTGCTGCCCCCAAGGTTTCTACTAGAAATTAAGCAGTCGTACGCTTACACAAGTAAACTTGCGACACCCGCTATCGACTAGTCTTAACTCTATGCTCAAAACCCTGCCACAACTCAGCCACTGAGTTGTGCATTCTCAAACTATGCCATGTAGTTTGTCCCCTAGTCACACGACTAGAAATTACCCAATGTTAAAAGAGAAAATACAAATGTAAAACAATTTAAATAACAAAAACCCTAATAAAATATTAAGGCTCAAGTAAAAACAAGGCCAGCCCAAAAACGTTTAAGTGATGATCGTCCCTTTTCCTTTGATTCCTTCGGCCTGGCTTTGTTTCCTTTTCCTTTGTCTTTCGTTCCTCTGTGTGAAACTAGGGCTTGTGAATGAAGTCACCGCTTTGTCAAATTGAATGCAATGATGCTTCGAATTCTTTCTTCGGTTGATTATATTACTCGCTGCTTCTTCAATTTAGTCGAGTACTGGTATGTGCTTTTGCTTTTCAATTTGCCTATGCTCAACTTGATTCGAGTTGAAAGATTTGTTCTTTTTTGCTTTAACTCGAATGAACAATTTGCGGATGATGTTCATCGTTTATATAGGGTTCGAAATCCTTGATTTTTGTTCGTATATATTTGTTTGAGTTCGTCAATTTCTTTGTTCGGCCGTATGATTTTGATTTAATGTTCGAGATGATATTTGACTTATTCAATTTCGTATATTTTGGGTTACTTGATTATCACGGTGTTGATCGATTTCTTGGCCAACACGGCTTGACTTGGTTTGACGATGTATTCTCTGATTTTCTGAATACCACAGCTTTGGGTTTATGTATTTGAACTTGACATTTTTGACTCGGTCATTTGTGACTTTGGCACTACTGTTCATCTCTCTGGGATATTTAACTAGTACCTGCTGTTGCATGACTTCGGCATTTGACTTGAATTGTAAAATTGCTGCCGACTTTGGTCATATATCTTGACATTTTGTTGCCTTCACATGAATTAAACTTCTTTGTTACAGTTTGGTTTTTACCATGCTTTTTGAGTCTGTGCTTTTAATTCCCATTTGCTTCGAGACAATTTCATTTACGTACTTTCTGGTTCATATTGCATTGCTCTCTCTGTTAAACTGTTTATTCTAGTCTGCATATATGTGCAAACGTACACGTGTGTATGCATGTATTGTGTCGCACCCTCTGTTGTATTGTGTCCATATATATCTCCACTGAAAATGTTGCATGCTTCTTCATATTGTTTACTGTATATCGCTTTGAGCCTTCTTCATGTTGACATTGTCTATTCATTTGTTTTGGATTGATGTGAACTGTGCTTGCATCTGCAGTGTTGTTTCATTGAGTTTGGTCATTCATTGTAGCTTGTCTGGTTGTCATTGTGTACATGTTCATGTATTCATTTTGAAGTCTGACTGCATATATACATGTTGTTTCACACATGTATGTATCTGATTTTGTTTGAAGTTGCACTAGTTGTCTTCTTTTAGCCTTGCATTGTTGGTTCATCACTTGTGTCCACTGCATACTTTTTTGCATATCAACTTGTTGAAGTCACTTGTAATACAGTTTTCTTGTATCCACATATCTCTAGTCTCTGTAGCATATATTTGTTACTTGTTGTTGCCGTAGTGTTTCGGCCTTTAACTTGTACCATTCGAGGCAGTTTGCGTACAGTTGCATTGTTGGTCTTGTAAAACTAAAACTATACTTGACTTGAAACTGATGCATATTGAACTGTTGTCGATTTGGCTAGTGTACTTCACTTGAGTCTGGGCTTGTTTGGTTGTGCTGCACTGAGTTGTTTGGTCGACACACTTCAAGTCATCTGTAGTTGTACATTTACATATGTACTTGCATTTGTATGTATGATGTGTTATTCATGTTGTTCATTCTTGTGGCATTTTCAACCTGATGCATTGTTCACTGCATGGTTCACCACTGAGGTTGTGTTGTATGGGTTGTATTTGAATCCTTATGCTCGACAGTTTTGTGACATTTTGTAGTACACCTGAGTTGATTCCGGCTTGGAGCTCGGTTTAACCTTGTGTTGATATCACGACTTTATTTGTGTTTCACTTGAGTTGAACCTGGCTTTTTTTTTAGGTTTGACCTTCTCACTTATCCCTGTAATTTTAATAAGTGTATATATCGGTGTGTACGGCCTTGTGGCATGTACAGTGATACATTCTTTATTTGGGTTTGACCTTCTCACTTATCCCTGTAATTTTAAATGATCAACTTGTTTATTTAATAAAACATTCTTTATATGCATTCCATACATGCATAACCGTGAGGATTTTTAAATGAGCATGGAAGCACATAATCAAAAATTCCAAGTAATTCACTCATGCATAACTGTGAGGACTTTTAAACGAGAGTGAATACTTTGGATTTTATTTTTTATTTTTATTTATTTAAAAAGGTATAAAATGAAAAACGAATGATTCCTGTTTAAAGAACCACATATTGATAAACTATATTGAATTTTGATGAGTGATGGTCGTTAGAAATATGATAGAAATAGAGATGGTCATGGAATTTTTACCAACAAAAAGTTTTTATAACTCTTGTTCAAATTTCTAAAGAAATTTACTAAATATACCGTCTCAAGTTATAATATATGATTAATATTAACACTCCTCACTTTTTCAATCACTATTTATCTTTTCGATAATCATTAGGGAGTCAGATTAGTCAATGTAATCATTTAAAATCATATTCAAAAATAATTATAAAACCAAATTTTCCAAAATGACTAATCTGAAACAAGGTCAAAAATGATTTTCTAGAAGGGGTTTTATAAAAAAATGTCTGCAATTTGAAAATTATTTAAAGTGAATAATATACGGATATTTTCTTTGAAAAACGATGCAGTTACTGAATGTCTCAACATACATCACGTTTCACTACTAATTTTTCTACCAATTAGATTATCAATGTGATCTGCATCTGAATTTTTCTTTCACTCGAGATTATCATCAATTGAATGTCATAGACCAGACCGTGAAATTTTCAATAATTTCTTGAAATTCTTTTTTCAACTTTTTAAATGAAATTCTTTCGAATTTTAATTGAAGCTGTGTAAATAATCAAAAAACCGTGAATATAGAGTCAACCGTAACATAATCAAATATATTATCATCAACAAATAAAACACTATTATTAATCCAAACTAATATATATGAAGTAGTTCAAAGACTCTAGAGATTTCTATAGTGTTCTTGGCATAAGAATATAATTGGCCAACAATTTTGAATAAGTCAGAATCAACATTATCATTTATTTCATCATCACATTACTTGCTGATTTAATTCAAATTACGGTGCAAATTATCACATTTAATATATCGTTCAAATAAATATACCATTACATGTTATACCTTTACGATATTTTTCGTTGTTGTCCATTGTCATTCTGTCACCTTTATACTAGGCAAAGAAACTTTGCTTTATCGCTCGTTGTGTCCCTAGAACAGCCAGAATCCAAGTAACACTATTGTAGTTCCTTAGCTTGCCACCATACCTACACGAAAAAAGATTTTTGTAACCTATTTGTTTTTATAGGTCCATGGTTGTTAGTGGCAAAATATTTTGAAAAATATAGTTTTCACGTGTTTGGGTCTATACCAGTAATGGTTTTGATTTTGTCCAAATTTTCTACAAATTGTGCACATTGAATTGACTTGATTAATTTCATTTCTATCATTTTCAGATTGATTATATCCAAGTCCTTGTCTAACTGTATTAACAGTTTGCTTACCCAATAGCATATTCAACGATTTTTCACTTTTGGAAAATTTATCTAAAGTCGTTGATAATTGTTGGACTTGTGTTTTGAGAGATTCATTTTTTTTTTAATAATTGTGTCCACTTTTTAATAGAATTTTCTATTCGAGTATTTTCGCTTTCTTTCAAAATCAGAATTTCATTTTCAAGCGATTTAATTTTAATTTTTGATTTTTTAATTTCTTCTTCAAATGTTGGACACTTATCACACCTGGGATCCTATTTTGATAGTTTTTAACTAATTAGTCAAGTTGTTTATTTGATTCTATCATAATATCCTTTTGTGATTTAAGTTTAGCGTACTTCTCCCTAAGTCTTTCAAAACAGCCATTTACTTCGTGGAAATATATAAGTAGTTGTGAGTTAGAAAGTTTTGATACCTCGCTTGGCTCGTCATCGTCACTATCGGTTATATTTCCTCGTAGGCTCGGTTTTACTCTTTCACTCTCACCGCTAGTGCTTTTACAATCATCACTTTTATTCCACATGGATGTAGCATTTCTCCTTTTTAATTTCTTTTCTTGGCCGTGTTGATTTCGAGGATAATTGGGCTTGATATGACCGAGCTTGTTGCACTTGTGACAAATGATCCCGTGTTCTTCTGAGTTGTCTAGTGCTTTGATTATTCTGCTTTTCAATTGTTGATTTGGAGTTGGATTTTCATATTTGTGGTTCCACTTTTTGAATTTCTTTATTAGTAGCGCCGACTCGACTGCTTCATCATCATCATCCTCATCACTACTACTTTTTACCAATCCTATTAAGCTTGTTTCTTTAGCTGAGTCGGTTGAGAAGGATTTCTCATTGTTGTTGACTTTTGCACCATGTATTGCATCAAAAGCATTCCAGATTTCTCGTGCATTTTCACAATGAGAGATAAAGTTAAAATTATCTTGGTTAATATGAGAATATAATATATGCATAGCAAGAGCATTAATCGATATAATTTTCTCGTCTGTTATATCACACCCATTTTTAATAATATCCCAACATTTAATATTAACAGATTTTAAATAAAATTCCATTTTCAATTTCCAATTCAAAAAATATGTTCCATTAAAAATAGGAGGGATAGTACTAGACTGACCCTCAGCAAAAATAACCATTTTAAATATTCCAATTTGTGAAAAAAAATTGGTCATCGAAAAATCAAATTTTTTTAAAACAAAAGTGGCTTTTGTTCCTGGCTCTGATACCACTTGTAGGATCGATTTCACCCTAGAGGGGGGGTGAATAGGGTGATGCTATTAATTAAAAAAATTTAATGCGGAAGTTTGTATAAAATTATTTCAACACAGATATATCAGAATAGCAGCACAGATAATAGCAGAATAATAAATGCGGAAATAAAATGACACGGAATTTACCCAACTTCAGCAAAACCCAGCCTACGTGATGCCCCTAATGTTTCTACTAGAAATAAAGCAGTCAGACGCTTATATACGTAAACTTGCGACACCCGCTATCGACTAGCCTTAACTCTATGCTCAAAACTCTACCACAACTCAGCCACTGAGTTGGGATTCTCAAACTACGCCACGTAGTTTGTCTTCTAGTCACATGACTAGAAATTAAACAATTTTAAAAGAGAAAATACAAATGTAAAACAATTTGAATAACAAAACCCTAATTTAAAATATTAAGGCTCAAATAAAAACAAGGCTGACCCAAAAACGTTTAAGTGATGATCCTCCCTTTTCCTTTAATTCCTTTGGCCTGGCTTTCTTTCCTTTTCCTTTGTCTTTTGTTCCTCTATGCGAAACTAGGGCTTGTGAATGAAGTCGCCGCTTTGTCAAATTGAATGCAATGATGCTTTGAATCCTTTCTGCGGTTGATTATATTGCTCGCGGATTCTTCAATTTAGTAGAGTACTGGTATGTGCTTTTACTTTCCAATTTGCCTATGCTCGACTAGATTCGAGTTGAAAGATTTGTTCTTTTTTGCTTTAACTCGAATGAACAATTCGCCGATGATGTTCATCGTTTATATAGGGTTCGAAACCCTTGGTTTTCGTTCATGTATATTTGTTTGAGTTCGTCAATTTCTTTGTTCGATCGTATAATTTTGATTCAATGTTCGAGATGATATCCGACTTATTCAATTTCGCATACTTTGGGTGTAACAACCCTATGTTCAGTAATTATTTACTGTATACTTTATTTATGTTAAATTGAATTTCCTAATTTTAAACTTTATTTTATTTATTAAAAATAATAAATTTTGTTATTTAAATATAAATTTTGATAATTATGTAAATTATATTTCCAAACTTGAATAAAATTGAATATTTTCTAGAAAGTGAATTTTTGGTCAATATGGTCAAACTTTGACTTTTAAATTTTAAATTAAATTTTTGAATTTTATCTTTTATTATTAAAATATATTTAATTTTAAGAATAATGCTTTTCGTTTCGTTGAAATCGGAGTTATATTGTGAAAGTTATGTTTTCTTCAATATTGCGTGTAAATTGTTTCATTTAACAATATTGTTTAATTTAAATTATATAAATAATCTTTTTTTTGTCATATTTTATTCAAATTTGTATTATATGTTATGTTACATATATTTTTGTATTTTAAATATTTTTGAAGTGATAATAAAATTTTTCCAAAGCTTGTTGAATTTATTTTCAAATTTTAAAGGCTAGTTTCTACTTTTTCTGCTATTTCCTTCATTTAAATTATACTTAATTAAAATTTATTTATTTATTTTTTGAATGCATCTTATTTTGTGTTCTTAATGTTTATTTATAAATATTTTTCAAGTACATAAAAATTTCCCAAAGTTTGTTCCATTTATTTTCAAATTTTCAAGACTAGTTTACATTTCCTTTGTTATTTTCTTAATTTAATTATATATAATCAATATTTATTTATTTATTTATTTATTTTTATTTACTAAATTTTCGTATTTTTATCTGAATGCATATATATTTTTCAGTTATATAAAATTTAAAAAGAAAATATTGGAAATTTGAAGAGTGATTGAAACCTTTTATATCCCTTGACTTTTCACCTCCTCACCTTTTCAATTTTCAACCAACATTTGCATTCATTTCTTTGGCCGACCCTACCTCTACCTTCAGCCACTGCTTCATTTTTCACGTATCAAAGAGTTTCTCAACTCACAAATATTCGGCCATTTCTGAAGCAAAGAAAGTTGGGTAAAATCTTTCTTCTTTCTACTCATTTTTTTCTTGTTTTTCTACTTGTTTATGTTGATTTTCACTTGCCTTCTCACCTTTGTAGCTCGGGTCCTCTCCACTCCTTCACCACCTGAACCACCCACCACCTCCTCCAGTCCAACGCCAAGCCACTGGCCGTGCCCAATTGTTGATCAAACTCCACCTAAAATTGCAACATCCACTTGATTACATGCATTGCTAACCACTTATGCCTTCATCACCTTCAACCACCCTTTGGCCGCCACCTACTCCACCTCCACCACCCATAGATGACTTAAACCCCACTGCCACACCATCCTCCAGTCCTCTACGGAGATGGCTGCGCCTGGTCTTGCTTTGGCCGAGCACAAAGTTGCACTGAATTCATGTTATATTGCCTTGTAGTTGTAGTCCATGCACATATCTCTTTGCATCAATTTTACCCCATCCCATACATGTTTGGACGACCCTATTGAACCCAAAACTAGACCCTAACACACACTTTGGCCGTGTTAACCAGGCCTATAGCTGAAGCATTAGCGGTAGAAGGCAAGTGCAAGTGGTTTGGAGATGATTTATGCATTCATTTCTACCATTGTTTAATCGTATTTTGCATTGAAACTTATGTTGTTTGTATTGTCTTGTTTGAATGTGCTCAAGGCAATTAATCTTTGGCTCTCTCAAAATCGAATCTTTGTCGTGCTATCATGCTTTTGAAGATCTCAATTGTGCATTCGTTTGTTGTCGTCTCCAGCTTACACCAGTGCGTTATTCTCACCAGACAGTTTTGTACTTATATTACTTGTGAACTGATTTCATTTGAATCTGTAAAATGCATCACCATATTATATCTGCTATATTATGATTATATGATGTTCACCCATGCTTAAACACCTGTTACATCATCTGTTACTGTTATATCATGCTATTCTATTTATTTATATCAGTTTATCACACTGCAAGTTCCCTTTAGATTAGAATCACTGTGGGTTGAAATGATACATACCCGAACGGACTTTAGAATAGGGGAAAATCGTTATGGGCTGAAATGATAGGCCTGAATGATTTTCAATTATTTTCAATTACTTGGGACTACGGGTTTGAAATGATAAAACCTTGATTTTCTTTGTAAATTACGGGTTGAAATGATATATTACCCGCATCACTTTACCTAGGCTAGAAAATGAAATACAGACCCGTAGTTAAATTATATTTTTCTAAAATTTTTAAAATATGTTTGAAATGTAAATAATATAATATTTTGATTTAAAGCTTAATTAAAAATGATTTTTGTAAAGTATTATGGATTTTCTAAAAATTTATAAGTGAAACAAATTAATGGTAAAGTTAGAAAATCTGAAATGTAAGTTATTTTGGAAATTATAATTTGATGATAAATGGAATTTAAATTAAATATGGAAATATGATAAATTTATGATAATTTGGATTAGAATGAATTTAAAATGATTTTATAACATATTAATGATTTTTGAATAAAGTTAAAATGTGAATTGAATGAATATTTAAGTTGCAATTTGGAAATATAACTAAAATTGGAATTTATGAATTTTGTTCAAAAGTGAATTTTGGAAGTAAGTAAAAAAATGAAAATAAGTTATATTTGAAAATTTAAACTTAAGTGTTAAGTTAAAATTTAATTTAATGAATTTAATATTTGAATGTTGGAATTTAATAAGTGAATTATTATTGAATATTGATTTTTGAATGGAAATTTAACTTTATAAAATCATGAATTTAAGGAAAATTAAATGATGGTTTTAAAAGTGAAATTATATGATTTTATAAGTTTAAAATGATTAAAATAAATAAAAAGGATTAATTGTTTGTGAAATTATATTGAAGATTGGAAATTTAATTAACAGTATTTTGAAATGCTATTATTTCTAACGTAAATGATATTACAGCGCTTTGTAAGTGTTGTGGTTGATACAAATGAACTATGTATAAATTATAACTAAGTGGTATTACAGCACTTGGTATGTGCTCTGATAGCAGAAAGATAACTAAAATCTGAAACTAAATAAAGGGCTACAGTAGCACTTGATAGGTGCTGCGGTAGGCTGAAATGAATGTTTGAGGTTTTGATTTAAATAAATGAGCTCAAATTTTGTCTAAAATTTTAGGAACTGAATATTTGATTTTAAATACAATGATTTCACTTTTAAATGGTTTAAATGAATTGGTTTGATTTAAATATAAACTATTTAAAAGGTGATTTGAAATGATAATAAATGAATGATATCTTTGAATTAAAAAAGATAATAAATGAATGATATCTTTGAATTAAAAAGGTATTTAAATGGTATATTTGGATTTGAATTTGAATAATGATTTGAAATAAATTTTGAAAGATATGATATTTTGATATATTGAAATGGTTTGGAAATGATTAGATCTTTATTTTGATAATCATTTGAATTTGAAATGATACTTTATTTTGAAGTATAAACTATGATTTTTAAATTATAACTACGGGTTATAATAACGATTGGTTGTTAAAGAGACCGGGATCAAATATGGACATACTCTCTGTCGATACCGAAAACCACTTTAACAACTGTGTACGCGGTGGAGTTTCCAGAATGAATTAGGATGGTGGCGACGTTCATGATGTATATTACATGGACCCGACTCCCGTGAGTTAGCTTAAGGTGGCTAAAATAGGAGCGATCTCAGGCCAAAATGGATAGCTCCTCTGGTCGGACACATTCATTCGATAATATACTCTTACTTGTGATTGATTAGATGTCCATCTTTCGATTTTGATATAGGAGTGTGTTCTGAGGTGGACGTATGTGGCTGCTGCGTTACCACCAGCCCGTGTGCGTAATTGGTATATCTACCCTGGCATTGCCTTGTGTGCCATGTCACCTACCATATCGAGCCTTTACTACGAGTTTGTTATTCTCCCGTAGCCCATGGAGTATTTAGGGTAGTCTCCCGATGTGGAGATATGCTGATACTGGATGGACTACTGGGACTATTATGTGTGAAGGGTGATATGGGTAGCCTGGAACGCTATTTAAAAGTAAGTTTATTTACTGTAAACATTATTATAATAGCGCAATATTACTATATAGTAAATAGTTTGACGGATCCTTAGAGGATGGGCGGTCCCAGGCATCCTTTAAGTTACTTGTACCTTATTACAGTTCACTTGAGTTGGTTTACATTATACAGGTATATATTGTCTTGACTCGAGTGTTTTGTGTTCTGCTTTACGCTCGGGTCAGCCTGAGTATTCACAGCTTTGGATTCTCTTTCTAGAGCTGGTCTTTGCTGGAATTTGTGCCTGTCTACATTTATATCTATTTCTATTTCAGCTATTCTAGTTTATCTCATGTATTAGTGAACTTCTATGTAATCGGGATTTCTATTATGTTGTTTTCAGACTGATATTTATGTATTTGTTTTGAGACTCTGTTATAGTAGCTTCATGAACTACTATGTTATTTTTATATTCCGTTGCGAGTTATTCTGATTGTTCTGTGTCTGTGATGTTGTGTATTTGATTTCATTTGCTCCAAATTTATTTACAATCTATTATTTTGCATCATTCAAGTCTGACATGTGTGGATTATTGTCGATTTGAATGGTACGAATTGGCGGGTCCTTACATTGGGTTACTTGATTATCATGGTGTTGATCGATTTCGTGGCCACCACGGCTTGACTTGGTTTGACGATGTATTCTCTGATTTTCTGAATACCACGGCTTTGGGTTTCTGCATTTGAACTTGACATTTTTGACTCGGTCATTTGTGACTTTGGCACTACTGTTCATCTCTCTGGGATATTTAACTAGTACCTGCTATTGCATGACTTCGGCATTTGACTTGGATTGTAAAACTACTGGTGACTTTGGTCATATATCTTGACATTGTTTTGCAGTCACATGAATTAAACTTGTTTATTACAGTTTGGTTTTTACCATGCTTTTTTGAGTCTGTGCATTTAATTCCCATTTGCTTCAAGATAGTTTCACTTGCGTACTGTCTGGTTCATATTGCATTGCTCTCTATTAAACTATTTATTTTAGTCTACATATATGTGCAAACATACATTTGTATGTGTGTATGCATGTATTTGTTGCACCCTCTGCTGTATTGTGTCCATATATATGTTTCCACTGAAAATGTTGCATGCTTCTTCATGTTGTTTACTGCATATCGCTTTGAGCCTTCTTCATGTTGACATTGTCTGTTCATTTGTGTTGGGCATTGATGTGAACTGTGCTTGCATCTGCAGTGTTGTTTCATCGAGTTTGGTCATTCATCGTAACTTGTCTGGTTGTCATTGTGTACATGTTCATGTATTCATTTTGAAGTATATACATGTTGTTTCACACATGTATGTATCTGATTTTGTTTGAAGTTGCACTGGTTGTCTTCTTTTAGCCTTGCATTGTTGGTTCATCACTTGTGTCCACTGCATACTTTGTTTGCATAAGTCACTTGTAATACAGTTTTCTTGTATCCACATATCTCTGGTCTCTGTAGCATATATTTGTTACTTGTTGTTGCCGTAGTGTTTCGGCCTTTAACTTGTACCATTCGAGGCAGTTTGCGTACAATTGCATTGTTGGTCTTGTAAAACTGAAACTGTACTTGACTTGAAACTGATGCATATTGAACTGTTGTCGATTTGGCTAGTGTACTTCACTTGATTCTGGGCTTGTTTGGTTGTGCTGCACTGAGTTGTTTGGTCGACACACTTCAAGTGGTCTGTAGTTGTACATTTACATATGTACCTGCATATGTATGTATGATGTGTTATTCATGTTGTTCATTCTTGTGGCATTTTCAACCTGATGCATTGTTCACTGCATGGTTCACCACTGAGGTTGTGTTGTATGGGCTGTATTTGAATCCTTATGCTCGACAGTTTTGTGATATTTTGTAGTGCACCTGAGTTGAATCCAGCTTGGAGCTCGGGTTTGACCTTGTGCATATATCGCGACTTTAGTTGTGTTTCACTTGCGTTGAACCCGGCTTTTTATTTGTGTTTGACCTTGTGCTCACCTGTCCCTGTAATTTTATCAAGTGTATATATCGGTGTGCATGGCCTTGTGGCATGTACAGTGATACACTGTGCATGTCACAAGATGTTCGTGTATGATGAATTCAAATTTAAATGATGACGAACAATCCAAATAACTAAGGCAAATAATATTTTCAAAATTACATTTTATTTTATACTGCAAAAATATTTTCTTTTCAATTTTACCGCGTTAGTATTTATTTTTGCAGATTTCTCAGATGCTGGATTCAATTTGGAATAAAGTTGAAGATAAATTATGGGTGAACAAGCGATATGTAGTGAGGACATTTGTAAATGAAAGATTGTGATATAATTGAATTTTTATTGTAATCAAAATTGTATATGTATAGTGAGAGCTTGAATTTGTACTATTCAAAATTGTAATAAATATTTGTTTGAATAAAATATCCATTTGAATTTAAATTCCGTTTTATTTATTTTATTCACCAATTATTTATTTAATTATGTGAAAAATAAAATAGTACATTAACAAATCCATTTAAATGAATATATATGTTTACTATCATCAAACAAAAATCATATGCTTGCATATTCAACAATGTCGACCACGTATACCACCATGAACTTTACTTTAGGACATCTCTAAAAACATGGTTCATCAAATCTATAGAATACGCCGGGACATTGGTTATCCCAAAAGACATAATCAACCACTCAAAGAATCCGTCGGGTGTTCTAAATGCGGTCTTAGCAATGTTGTCGTCAGCTACCCTAAGCTGATGAAATCTAATGGCTAGATCAAGCTGAGAAAATACTGAAGAGGCAACTAAATGGAAAAGATCATCTATCTTAAAAAGTGGATAATGCTTCTCCTTTGTGAGCTTATTCAATTTTCTATAGTCAATGAAAATTCGAAGAGAACCACTTGCATTGGTAGCGAAGACAATTGGCGCTCTCTATTTCGATATGTTTCTTCTTATGAAACATTTCTCAAAAGCTCACGGATCTACTTGCTCGATCCCTTCCTTTCCCTAGGTTCCCTATGCCCTACGGGTAATGCCACTGGCTAGCAGAATAAATTCTGAAGTCACTATCTCTCTTAAAGGGGTAGTTTCCTAAACTCCTCAAAGATGTATGGAAAATCTCTGACGATGGGAACCAAATTTAACTCTGATGATGATGAATTAAGAGAATAAAGGAAGCTTAACAAAACTGACTCTTGCGGGTTGCAAGAAATCTCGAGGGACCTACAGATGCTTGTCTCTAGTCTAACAACTCTCCTCTCGTAATCTAATATAGCACTATATGTGGATAGCCAATCCATTCTCAAAATCATCCCATACCCTGAAATTCCCAAAACATAGGCGTAGCAATCAAATTCTATGGCTATGATTAAAATTTTCAAACCCCTACAAACCATAGCTAAGAGCGTTGACCCTCCTATGTGGTTTGACACAAAAATGGGATCTACTACTAAAGAAATGTCTAAGTGCAAACAATCCGCGTGAGAACTAGAGATAAAAGAGTGTGGTGCTCCAGAATCGAAAAGAGTCCAAATGGGAAAATCAGAAATAGAAAGCAAATTTTCCTACCTATATTTGGTCTGCAGCTGGAAGGTGTTGTATCCAATGTCTGAATCTATGTTGTAGGTGCATTCGTTGCCTGCCTCTTCTGAGGAAAAATCCTACTAAAGTGACCAAGCTGCCCACAATTGAAACACCTACCCTTCATCATCTTATTCGTATAGTCCCTTGTGTAATGACCAACCAGTCCATAGCTATTGCATTTCCGCCTTTCTTGATCCGCTTCTAAGGTCCTCCTTCTTTTCTCTTGTCCTTATCCTTCCACTACTTCTTAGAGCTTGTAGGAACCTTCTCAAGCCCCATCTTCTGCTGCCAAGATGTAGGCCGAACACTCTATTGGTCTTCCAAACCAAACCGCCTAAACTTTTGCTCCATCTTCTCAAAACTAACCCACGTCTTCTCGGAATCCTCTGTATCAGAAAATGTTTTGCCTCCTATACCAGCGAAGTCCTTGCATAGCTCAAAAAAGGGGGCTGATGTGGGTGGATTAAAGGGATTTCCATCTACTGGTATTGTATTCAGCATTTTCCCTTGCACCCCTGGCACTATAGCTCAACGGAACCAGTCAACCATTTTATGCAAAGAAAAGGGAATTTAGGCTGAAAGAAGATTGCACTAGACTTGGAGGGGATTTTATATAAAAACTCTTTTGTATTTAAAACTATTTCTAAGAGTTCCTTTCAAAAAAAATAGTTTTAAAACAAGTTATTTTGGAAAATGCTTTACTTTTAAAATAAATTTTTAGGGATCATGTAACCTTAGGCTCTGATACCAAGTGAAATACTCCCATACCCCTTATTATACCCAAAAGGATACATTAAAAGACATGGTGCATTCTAGGTATAACTGAAATTAATATAGACTAAGATTCACAAGACAAATATAGGTAAAAACGACGAAAACTAAAATAATAACTTATTCAAAACAAAAATTCATAATTTCTTCATAAACCAAATGAGTCAAATACAAAATACAGCATACATGTCACAAAATCCAATATGTCTCATGAAATATAAACTTGTAATCTCAATAAAAACCAGAGTATAAATATCCCTCTCAAGTGCCAGTAAAAAAATAGAAAAACGAAAATAAAAGTAGGAAAATACATATCAGAATCTTCTCCCAGAAACCTCCAAGTAACCGCGATTTACTGTCCTCTCCTTTGATTGCCTATGAGGGTAAAGGGAAAAATAGAGGATTGGGGCAGACTAAAAGTCTAATAAATGATAGTAACTGCTAGAATCTTTAAGAAAAGTAAAAGTAATAGACTCTTCAATAGTTCGAGTATATAAAAGGAAACAAATGAAATATAAAAGAGAGAAACTAGAAATAAATACAAATAAACTATTGTTCAACTAGTAAGATAGGTTAACTTTGACTGTTCGCACTTGTCTTTGATAGCTGCCTTGATTTGGTTGAATTCCTAGTCCTATAATTAGGCTGAAATCCTAATTATAACCTTTGATCGGCCTGCTACTCCATAGAATCTACTATGGACCAGACGTACCCTACACAGTAGACTTTGGTGTCTATCAAAGACAAACTTACTAAGCTTGGAGCTCATAACAATTTATGAGCCATCACTGGAAGCCGCACGCGTGACCACCACTAAACTCGCATTCTTGTTGTTCCCCCTTTCGACCTTTTATTTACCCTAGACAGCATAAGTGTGCCCCTTGCCTCACTTCGGGATTATGCGAAGCACCTCGTCTCACCTCAGGGTTATGTGAAACACCGTGTCCATAGAAAAATAGGGAAAATATTGTTGGTACTGGTCCCTATCAAACAATAATATAGTTGCGCCCCTTGTTCAAACCCTCTTAATTTGAACTACCATAGATTGACTATTACTACCACTATAAGCATATATATGCATACCCCTCGCTTCACTTCGGAATTATGTGAAGCACCTCCTCTCACTTCAGGATTATGTGAAACACCATAACCATAGAAATATTAGGGGACAGTTGTAACGACCCAGAAATTTTTGATAATTTAATTTGAGTATTTAATTGAATTTAAATAGTAATGAGTGAAATTTGGAGTCAAATAATTTTATTTCTCGAATGTTGGATTTAATAGGGTAAATTAAATCGATTATATAATAGTGTAATTCCAGAAATAATTTAATATTGGGTTAAATATGATTGAAAATGATTTGGGAAATTTTATTTTATCATATTGAAGTTATAGAAATATTTTAGAACTTGTAAAACTGAATTTGGAATTAATCTGTGAAAATTGAATATTTTAATATTTAATTATCGACTGGGAAATAGTCAATTTTTGAACAGTCTCAGAATTGCACGAGACAAGTTCCATTGGATCCGTAATAGTTAGTTATTACCGGATTTCAATTTTCGTAGCAATCGGAGTTGTCGTTTGACCGTGGCAGATCGAAACGCATCGATATCGTTTTAATTTTAATTCGGCGAGTTAAAATAGCCATTTTTCAAAAAGTCTCGGATTTCGACGAAACCATTTTCATCGGATCCGTAATGTGACATTATTGCAAGATTTCGAATTTCAAGTCGATTGGATTTGTCGTTTGTCCGGTGCAAATTAAAACGCCTAGAAAATCGCTTAAATCGGTTTAATTCAAATTGAGCGTTTTCAGCCATAACTCGCACATACTTCCGAATTAGCTTCCGAAACCTGTTCCATTGTGTCCGGAACGCGGGATAAACCCTAGGTACGCTGGTTACGGCGTCTAAATCGGAGTTCGGAATTTCCGGGATGAATAGTGTCGCTCGTTCCTTATAAATAGACATGAGCCTTCATAAATTTGATAAAAATTATCACAAAACCCTAATCTAATAACTCCAGCCGCCACCCCCCCTGAATGGCCAGAAATGCTCCAACTTTATCCCTCTAGATCTTCCAATCCGTCGACATTCACGCGAAGTGCTCAACTACAAAGATGAAGAGCACAACACGAGCTAGAGATTCAACGGTGGAGATCGTGTTTGGAGTCGCGTAGAAGGAGAAAAAGGGGCCGAAACCTGCAGATTTTCGCACGCTTTTCAAGGCCAATCCTAGGGCCGAGCTTCAGGTGGTTGGTGGTGGGAGTAGCTCTCGCGTAGGGCTTCGATTTGCAAGTGGTTTGATCGAGTTTCGTCGAGAAATGAGATCGAAAATTGGAACCCTAGTTCTTGGTTGGTGGGTTATGTTGTGCGTGCTCCTTCCTGTACATGTTGCGTGCAAAAGGATTTGGGGAAGAAGCAACAATGCACGGCCAGGATTTGCATATGGATGGATCAAGGGCTGAGATGAGTTGGAGTTTAAAAATTTAAAGTTATGTTGAAAATTATGTTATATAAATACGTGTAACTTCAAAAATGCATAACTTTTTCATACGAGGTCGAAAAAATGCAAACTCAGTTGCGTTGGAATCGTATGGACGAGCACTACGCGATGGAGTTGGTTTGGAGTCGTTTGGAGTTAGTGAGAATTTCGGGTAAAATTAAACGCGCGTTTAATTTTATTCGAAATAAAAGCTTAAACGGAAATTAAAACCAAGGTGAGAATTTCTCACTCAATCGAATAGATTTCGATTTTATTTTAAATAGTTAGATTTAAAATATTTGAATGCATGTTTGAATGATGACTGTAAATTATTGATTGTTAAAATAGACATTATGCGCCGTTAGTAAGCGGATGTTATTTATTAAAAACATATACCGCGAATATTTCATAAACAGTGAAATTGGTATTATATATAATATCAATATATATATATTGGCATATGTATATATTGCAGTTATTGATTTCCCGCAATTTTTTGTTTAGCGGATGAGACCCTATTACGCCGTTAGTAAGCGGATAATATTTAATAAGAACATATACCGCGATAATTTCGTACTGGAGCGAAATTGGTATTGTGCTAATGTTTTTGGATGCAGGAAAACAGGTTGGAGGGATCCAACTGGATTCCTCAACAGTATTTATTTAATTTCAGATATTTTGATATTTGATGATTATCATATCGATATATGATATCGTTGTTAGTCGTGATTGACTATTTGGTGTGTAGCATCATTGGACCCAGATTTTGGGATTTTAAAATGGTTTTAAAGTGATTTTTGAAGATATGCTATATTTTTGGAATTGATCCATTATAAATAAATAAACGTTATAATTTTTAAAGTTATAAAAATTATGGTTTTTGTGAAATATAGTTAAAAAGCTGATTTTTAGAAATACGATTAAAAGTCGATTTTTGAGAAATATGAACTAATGATTTTATAAAATAATTTAGATTGGATTTTTGAATATATGATAAAAGTTTAAATATAGGATTTATAAAATTTGATTATTTTATAAATCAGAATGATGAAATTTTAAAGGAATTTAAAGACGTTGTAAAAGAAAAATATAAATTGATTTATATTAAAGATTTATAAATTGATAATTTATAAATTAGAACGTAGGAATTATAAAACGAGCTTTTATAAGTGTTAGAATAAATTGTGAATGAATTTCATAAATAGAATGAAATTTATAGAATTTTATACGGAGAAGTCATAAATGGAATTTTATAAGCAGTAAGTTTATAAAATTTATTATGTTGTTAAAATAATAGTTTTGGATAAATAAATGAATCTTATAAGTTATAAGATTTATAATTATGAAATTCTAAGGAACGATTTTGTGAAATAATCGTTTATAAGTAGTTAACTTATAATATGAACGTTTAGTTTATAATTTAGTTATAAACTGGAATATGTTAATAAAGGAATTTATAAAAAAAGAAGTTTTTATAAATAAATAGAAATGGAATTTATAAACGTTGTTTTATAAATCCGCAAACGACTTATTTTGATAAGTTAATTGTTATAACTTATAAATGGAGTTATATTCACGTTTTAGACAGTGAATAATCCTTTAAGTTAAAGTGAATAGAAATAATGGAATTTGTGAACATAGTATATTCACGTTTTTGAATAGTGAATAACATGTTAAAGAAAATGTTTTAGAATGTGATATTTTAAACATAATTAAAACGATCTAACGATGTTTTAAAGGTGTTGAGATTCGAAACCATAGATTTCAACATTGATTGTTGAAATAGACGTTTTTGAGAAATAAAAGGAAATAGTGGACTATAACACTGTTGTTATAGTAAATGATTTCCGAAAGGAAATGTTTTGAATAGTATTGGGATTTATATATCTATTTTAAATTTCGAATCCCTATACTAGTGATTTTGGGTTGTCGTAACGATGTTTTACGTAACATTCGTTTTGGCCCAAGTAGGTATGTTTAAGAAAGGATTTTCTTAATATAATGAAATATATAATTAATTCGATTTAAGTATATTGAATATTTTCTAAGTGTTGAAAATAAAAGAGATTTGTGAATTACTTATAAATAAATAAGTATGGAATTGTTTTCCGATATAAAGTGAATATTTTGAGAATTTATCTTTTTGAAGATAAATTGAAATGGATAGTTGAAATTGTATATGCATGATATTTTGAAATATAAATTCATTATGGAATTTATATGTGAAAGTGGAACTTGTTAAAAATAAATATTGATTTATTTTTGAAGTGTTGAAATTATATATATATATCTTGTAAAGATATTTTGGAAAATAAATAATTTGGAAAATTATTTGGAATCTGGTGATGTATGCATATCAATTGATAGTTCAATAACCGACTATCAATATTTCCCTTTGAATGGGTATTTGATGTGAATTGTTTGAAATTGAATGCACACTTATTTTGAATAAGCGCTCACTATTCGGGTTAACCGGGAAAGGACCATGGGGTCGTATAACCCATTCCGAATATGTGATACGTCGTTGTGAATTGCATTTGAAGATCGGTGTTGAAGACCGGTATTTGCGAGAGTGATAGGATGAACTATCGATTGACTCTGCACCGAGTAGCTACGGTATTGAGTTCTCCATATGTGATGGTGAATCCGATCAGGATTGTGGATATCCGGATTGCAAGGACTTCTTTGTAAGTGCCTTCGGTTTTGTTCGAGCCCGGAACAGACTTGTATGGATTGTATGTCTGACATTACAAGTTGAGATATAAAGCCGATTTCTTTCAAATATATTTCTGTTGGTGGCGGAGAATTTATTCTTTGCTTAACACCCTTCTTTGAGACGTACGAGCTCAAAGGTTATATAGTTGAAGTTATCAGCGATATATTCCCAGTTTGGTAATGTGACATGCTGAGTGATGCTGAAATGATCATTGTGTTGATTATTTGTGATAGGATCATTTATTTGATCGTCTATCTTAGTGATCATTGTGTTGATCATTTGTTGACCCAAAGCATGGCTTTTGTATAAAGTATGTTTTTGTGGACGTGACTTCGTCGAGCCTCACATCCCGGAAATGGTCAAAACAGGAAAGATGCGGCAAGGTTATTAGGGGTTGCTGTAGCTCCCCTTAGGGTATGTGCATTTCCTTCTGGAAAGGGGTGGTATCATGGTATGGAGCCCAGATACTTACTCATGTTGAAAACACTCTATTTATTATGGTGTGATGTTGGATATCGAGCGCTCGGTTGAAAAGGTCCTAAAGGACCGGGGAATGGCGTGCTCGTGTCAGTAGTTACCCAGTTAGGGGTAACCCGGCCTTGTGTTGGCAGAGATCCGGTTTGGTTCTCGGGGATGTCCATCCAGAGGCATTCTCAGTGGCAATGGGAAGTTCCTTAGCCTGACCATTTGTTGGAAATCCAAAGAAACAATACGTGACTTGTACGGTATTAGTTGTATAACCTGCTATGGAATGTGGCGGTAACCTGCTATTGAACATAGTTAGCTATAGTAGGCATACGGTAATGGTCGTATGTTGGCTAAGATTTATATCTTTATTTTCGAAATGATTTGTTATACACTATGCACTAATAATAATATCAAATGTTATTTTAAATGCGTATCAAGCATCTTTGGCTATCATAAGGAGAAATCTCCTCCGATTCTGCGTTTGCATGTGTGTGTGTGCGGGAGGCCTTATGGTAGTCTCATTTTTAAAAGCATTGCGAATTGAATTTAAAAATATTTCTCTTTTTGATTTTAAAGATAAATAAACTGTTTTGAGTTCTCACACCAGTCACATGACTGACTTGGAGTTTATTGTTTTCCTTCCTAAACTCTGGGTGCCCACCAATTTCCACACGGGCAGTTAAGAGTTAGGTTTATCAGGATATTCAGGATATTCAGGAGTTGCTGGAGGCAAGCTGGATGGCATGGCGTATTACTTGTATATAGTATTTCTTTTTCCGCTGCACTGTTTGATGTTGTATGTTGTTGTTGTACACTCTGATGATATGATGTAATGAAATGAAATGTAATGTAATAACTGATAGTTCTTTGTTTAAAGATTATTCATTTATTATTATATGTTGTTCCGCTGCGAATTGTGAGATTCTGTTGTTGTTCTGTTGTTTCCTTTCTGTCCGTTCTATTTTTAAAATTTTCTATTCCTTCTTCTTTATGTTCTATTATAAAATTTTCTGTTTTCAAATATCTTCTTTCCCTCTATTTCCTATCTTCTTCTCTCCTCCCTAATTTCTATCTTTTTCTCTTCTTCTTTCCTAAATTTTTCTTAAATAAAACCCTCAGTGTTCGGTTTTCCGTCGTTTGATTTCTCGGCAGTCGATAAAGTGAGTGTCGATGTCGAATTTTCGGAAGACGAAGAATCGTGTCCTGACAACAGTTATTTGGTACATGTCCTACTCTTCTCTTTGCTTATTCACTTGGATAAATTATTTAAATAAGACTTTATTTTAATCAATTACAATTATTGCTTATTAATTTACCCTAAAGCACCATAGTTTCCATAGTTTACCATAGTTTCCATAGTTTATCAACTTATAACTTACGTTGTAATCATGCTTATTACTTAACCCAAGGTCTAAGTGTGAAAATAAGCATCTTTCTTCTTTTATTCTTTTTAGTTATAATTCTAGGTCATAACTAGGCCAATCTTCTTAATTCGGTCCAATTAATATCATAATTAGGCATAATCTCAGACCAATTTCATTTATATTACAGTTTTTATAATTTACATCTTATATTTCAAATTTCTTATAATTTAATCCAATTTCGTGTTAATTCTATTCTAATCCATATGCAAAGAAAAAGAAAGAGAAATAAAAGAAAACTGAATATAGAAGGAAATACAAGGCGTAAGAAGAAGATGTAAATAATGCATAAATGACAGTAAATAAAATAAAATGCTATAAATAAACTATAGATAAATAGAAAAGCTATAAATAAACTAAAATTAATTGAAAGTAATAGTTAGAAAAAATAGAGTGAAAATAATTCTAAAAACTGTAAATAAACTACAAAAAATGTTACTCCAAAAATCGTAGTAAAACTACAGCTATTGGAAACCCTTTAAATTACTTAAAGAATTTTAAATAATAACAATCACTCACCTCCGGTCTTTATCTCTTCCCTTTAGGTCTTTCTGGATCCACTTGAGGTTGTTAAATATTTTTATTTAAAACAGTTTCCCCCTTTGAAAATTAGTCCTTTTAGGGTTCTTCCTGAAAAACCCAAGCGGAGAAAATATAGAATGAGAAAAAGTGTTCGGCCCAGGGTTCTATTTATAGGTGTAGAAGTGGAACTTAGACCATTGGATTTGAGGATTGGACATGATGTAACCACTCATAGGCTGAATATGAACCATCAGATGCAAGGATGGAAGGGCCAGATTCAGCGAAAGAATGCAAAACAACACATATGAGGCTTCTGGAACGAAGTAATTTTCTTTGTTCCTCAAATGTTAGGCGGGTCAACCTTGAGGTAGACTTCCCATAGGGCACATTCAACCGGTCGGTCGACCGTTGACTGGGGAAGGTCGACCACTTGGTCGACCTCCCAATGTATGTACATTAATGTTTTTTATCTTGTTTATTCTGTTTCTTGCTCCTATTAACTCGGATTCTGACGTTTTATATATGAAAATTGACCAGAAAATTATCACGGACACAATGGTGCAACTACCTAGGCTCAATTCTGATAATTTCACAAAGTTATTTTAATTAACGAATTAATTAATTTTTAAGGGTTAAATTTCAGGTTGTTACAAAAGTATTTTCTATATAAAATACGCAATTTTGTACTCTTTAAGCGTACAACGAAGAGAATTAAATGATTTAGTAAAATGTGGCATGGGATACATGCATTTAATTTTTCAGTAAATTCCCGACTTGTTTGTTCGAAGCTACACATTCATTGACCTTCGGGTTGTATATGTCGATGATATGAGGCGATTATTGTGTGATATCCTAGATTTATTTGAATTGATATTAAGTTAGATTTTAAATTGAATTTGAATTTAGATTTAAATTTCAATCTAAGTGGATATATATATATATCTTAAAAACATTATAATAAGTCTTATATAAGATAAGATTTTGTTTTCCTTAGAAGAAGAAAAATATATGAATGAGTTTTAAATTTACATTTAAAATGAATCGAGTATATTATATATGATTTAATTTAAATTATAAATTGGTTTATACTCTATTTTTACATTTAAAGCTTTTATTTATATATATAATTTAGTTTCAACACATATTCATTGGAATTTTTAATATAAGAGAATATATTTAATAAGAATTTAAACTGATAAACATATACATAGATATAAACTAAATATAATTTGGCATAAAATTATGTAAAAGACATTTTTATCACACAAAGTACGAATGTAAATAGGTTAATAAACATAGTTTATAATTTAAATATAATATCCAAATCTTTATAAAGCATAAGTAATAAAAGGGAACATATATATATATATATAAGCATAAAAATATGATTCATAAATTAAAATGAGGTAGGGGTTTAAAACGTAACTTATAAATTTGATAAAATAGGACAGGGATTTAAACATAAAAGTACATATTGATGACAAATGTTTAAATAAATGAAATAGGAAATAAACAAGTGCAAATAAAATGAACATGTGGCAACCTCATTTCTTTAGGAATAAAGAAAAAAATTACTCCTTCATCTCCAAAGTTAGAAATCAGAAGAAGAAAAAAAAATATGGAAATCAAATTTCCTGAAGCTATTTAAAAAAAAGAAGCTTGAGAACTTTCTGTTATCAAGAACCTGGAAACAATAACTTTCAAAAGTCTTGATCATCATAATTCCAGTTCCGTGCCAAGAAACATAAGCTTTCAGGAATCAAGCTTTGTTTTTAATAATGTGAGTAAACACTTCTTTTAAATTGAGTCTGATATATGCTTTGATGAATGGGATGAATTTTAGTAATGGTGTCATAAAATTTGTTTTGCCTGAATTCATAATTGTGCTAATCTGACATATATGGATGGAAATACTTCATAATGATTGAGTGAATGCATGCAGTTTAAAATCTGGTTGATACTCGAGTTGAATATTGTTGGATGTAGTATAATATTTGCATAAATGCTTGATTTTGAATGCATGTTTGGGAATGAAATAATGACTAAACAAAGTCACTGTATAATATAAGATCTATGTTATTTCAGGCTCCTAATTGATTTAAAAATTCATATCTTCAAAATTTCAGAATTTGGGTATGATCTATAAGGGAAATATGATTAGCATAGTGTAATATGAATTTTTTAAAAAAAAATCTCCGAGTCTTATGTTTTTGATAATATTTCAAAACGAAGGAATACAGGGAAATATCTGATTTTGGCTTAAAATATGATATTTTAAATTTATGATTCGAAGACATAAACAAAGTTGTAATGGTATATGATGAATTTAGAAACCAAATTCAAAATTTTTAGTTTGATATTCATTGAGTAAATTCAAGTTGAAGGATTTTAGGGGTTTCACCTATATCCGGCGATCGACGGTGATTCAAGAGTTGAGGTTGTTGTCGAAGGTGGCCTAGGGGATGGGTATCACTGGAAAAATAGAAGATGATTTTCCGACGATCATATGGATCAGTCAGAGGTGAACTAGGTTTTTGGGAATAGTTTCTGTCGCATGACTAGGTGAGGGGTTTTCATCTCAACCGTAGCGTCGAGTTCGATCACATTGCCAAGGACCAAGGTGAGGGGACGTATTGATGCTCTGAGAGGAGAGTCGGAGTTTCCAACTGCCGTGATTGTCGCGGCGATCCTGATTTGTGCTATCGGAGTGGATTCTGTAGTCGTTCGAAGGCTCAATTTCGAGTCAAGTTGAAATCGTGATTTCTAGAATGTCGTGCGTGATGTCGAGGTGATCGTTGACTTGGAAGCGGCGTCGTTAGGGTGGAAGCGACGTTCTGGCTATTGTGCACGTGTACCGTGCACGTTTGGGTTTCAGGTATTGGAAGATTTGGAAAGAAGGTCTGTCTCAGGATGAACTCGCATTTCTTGCTGTTTTTACTCGAAGAATTATTCGAGTGTGTCGGGGATGGAGCGCGCGAGCGTGTTTTGTGGTTAGCTCGTCTTTGTGTTGTTGGTTTGGGGAACTGTTTCTAGCTTTAAAAATCATGTTCAGAATTTACAACTAAATGAAATTTCAAATTTTAGAAGTCGAGCTGGATTTCTAAATAAGTGTGAACTAGTTTTCAAAAGAGGCGATTCAGTTCTTAAAACCAAAGTTTGAGTTTCCATATGATTTCAAATCTTAAAGTAAGAGAAGTGTTTAACTCTAAAAATCAAAGAATGATGATTTTAATAAATCATATTTAAGTTTTTAAATCTATTATTTTAAATGGGAGTTAAGAGTTAAATGTATAAATGTTTTATCTTAATTTAAATAAATTTTTATTTACAAAAGTAATCAAAGTAAGATTACTAAAAAAAGTTGAGTAAATAAATTAAGGTAAATTGATTTGTGAATTAATTTTGTGTAATTAACTTCTTAATTAATATTTGATTAATCAAAGTTAATCAATAATTAAGTAATAAGTAATTAGGGGTTAATTACTTAATGTTAAGAAGATTGATTAATAAATAAGTTAAAGAGTAGTTATTAAAGAATAAGTAGTTAATGATGAGAATTAAAGGATTATGTGGTTAATTATAAGATAATTAATCAATTAGGTTATTATGATTAATTAATATAATTAATTAAGGATTGGTGTAATTAATTATAATTAATTAATTGATAAATGGAAGTAATTAAGGTTAATTACTAAATGATTAAAGTGTAATTAATTTGTGTAATTAATTGAAAGGTTAATTACTTAATGTGATTAAGTAATAATTAATCAAGTGTGATTATTTTAAAAGATAATTAAAGGACAATTAATATGTTGATTAAAGATAAATTAATTGGGTTATAAAGTGATTAAAGATGATTAATTAATTAAAGGGTTGTAATTAATTATTAGTTGTTTTGAAACAGGACTATGTGATTAATTCTCAAGTTATTAATTTAATGGGAAATTACTTGATGAAAAGAAATTAAAGAATAATTACTTAGGGAAAGTAATTAAGTGTTAATTATTCAGTGTAATTAATTAAAGCATTTATAAATCAATTAAGTGGTTAATTAATTAATGTAAGTAATTAAGAATAAGTAATTACTAAGTGTGATTAATCAAGGTTGATTAATAAATGTGATTAATTAATTAAAGGCTAATTTCTGAATGTGATTAGAAGGATCATTAAGGAATGATTAATTAATAGATTGTAATTAATTTTTGTTAAGTAAGCAAGATTCAAGGAAATTAATTTGATTTAATTAGGAATAGGTGACTAATCAATCTTGCTTATGGATGATTGGTTGATATTTCTGGTATAAAATGTAAGTGTCATGATATGCTTGTCTTGTATGGCAATTTTGTGGTTATCTGTCGTTGACGAAATTGCTATATTAAAAGTGATATCTTGTATTAAGGTTGAATTGTGTTTCACTTAATTAATGGGGGTTAAGATGGAAATTGAGTTCGAAGAGACCGGGGTCGGGTACTAGTAAATACCCGAAACCACTTCGATTCTTTATAAATTGATATGAGAAATTAATAGATTGGAATGGAATGATTTAAGTGGATTGAAGTATTTGATCTAAGTTTTGGTATTCAGAAATTGATATGATGTAAATGATGTCTATAACAACTTGTGAAGTTGAAATTTTGATACATGTTACCCAGGTTTATGAGTTGTATGTTTTTACGTTCCATATTAGTTGGGTTTACGCATGCTGGTTTCCAGCCTGACCCGAGTGTTACTTTGATGTAATGCTCGGGTCAGACCGAGTATTGCAGGTTTCAGGTAAGGACGTTCTGGAGCTCAGGAGGCGAGCTAGATGGCAAAAACGTATGAGGTGTTTCGCTGTATTTTTCTGGAACAAGTTAATTTTTAACTGTCTGGTATTTGTGTAATGATGTGACTCTAATGTATAAAGATATAAGTGTAATGATATAGTTCTTCTTGTAAAACTATTATTTATGTGATATTATATTTTATCCGCTGCGAACGTGAGATCGTGTGAATCTTTTCTGTTCTTCTTCTATCTCTTTCTTCTTTCTTTTTCTTCTTTTCTTGACTATCTGGAAATTTCGGGATCGAAATTTTCGGGTCGTTACATATTGTGATTAAATGATTTTGTTTTCCAGTGTGGCATTGACATACAGTTAGTAAGCCGTTAAGTGAGAACGTGTTGTATAGGACGTACAGTTACCACTTTTTGGGTTACTATATGAAAGTTTGTGACACATTTTGATGGTGGTGATGTCGGTACTAGGCTGGTGGGCCATACATTGACTGGTGGGTCAAACATTCGACTGGTGGGTCGATTAAAAGTTTGGTGGGACTTTATTTAGAATGGTGGGTCTACTATAATACTCAGAAGGCTTTGGCCATTTACTAAAAAGCTTGCGATGATGGTATGGATCCACTTTTATTACATATTTTGGTGAATTTTAAACATTTTCACCTTTTATTTGGTGTTGGCTTTATACATAGCCTTAGTGCTATATGGTGATTTTATAAACAAGGTGACTACATTTATGGTGTTTTGAACTCTTATACGAATTCAATATGGTGCTTTGGTGATTTCGATCTTGATGTTTATTGGTTTTATGATTTTCTATTGCTTAACCTTAACAAGTAAGCGAATTGATGTTGATGGAAATGGATGTTGTTATTTATTACATGAGATTTATGTGTTTTGAACTCTTAACCGAGTTCTATAAGTTATGTGATCTATGTGTTTCGAACTCTTTACTGAGTTCCATGAATTATGAGATCTCTGAGATTACTATGGTTTTTTTTTGAGATTTTATATGATTTTATCAGAATTTATATTACGAGTAACCTTCTAAGAAGGAAACATCAGTATTAAGCATGTGTCATTCATGAGTTAATCCTTGTGATAATTTAGTGTTTTCCATCACTTGGAATTTACGTAAATCTGAGTTTGTATCATTCCTTTTGATTAAAGGAATGTTTCCTTATGAGAAATTATGCCTCATTTATCATCTACTAATCAGTTTATGTAAGCTAGACTAACTCGTGTATTTTTTATACACAGGTTAGACCGAGTTATTTCAAGTTAGCCATCTACTGTTGAATAGTGCTTAGCTGCTTTCGCTTTGGATTATCTATTGGTGATCTTTTGTATAGTTTTGTAGTCTTTTGGTACAGTTTTGTGGTCTTTATGTAAACTCTGACATGTACTTATTCGTTTATAGTTTTGGCGATATAGGTCAACGTTTACTTGAGAGATAGAGGATAAATCAAAGGAGGAAACTCATGGTGATATAGGTTGGATGTATAGGTGGCATGTGTAGGTGCATGAGAGTGATTAGAGATTTGGAGAAGATAATTATTAAGGTGATTAGTATTTTAATTAGTTAATAAATTATCTTATTAATCTCTTTTTTAAATTGGCCATATCTTTTGCATACGGGGTCCGTTTCGGATGTGGTTTCTTGCGTTGCACTCATGTTGGAGAGATATATGTTTTAGCCACAGTTTGGGTAGCATTTGTTATGGTAAGTGATATTGTGTCTCTCCATACTATGATAGGTTATATAGTATTAGATCTACATTTTGGAATGGTTTTTGGTTTTAAAGTGCAAATTTCCTACACTTAGATACCTATTAGGATTTTACAAAATAAAATAAATTTTTTTGAAATGATTTTATATCGAATATAATATTTTACTTGTCGATATGCCATTTTAAGGAAATTATTACATTTGGACTATTTTTGATATGATCGCCTCGTTAGTTGATATGGATGTAATATACATGTTGTATGTATGTTGTTTGGATGTACATATGATTGTTGGTTGTATGTTTGGTTGTTTAGCTTGTTTGGTTATATTTGGTTTAAAGCACGATTTAAAGGCAATCGAGTGTTAGGGAATATCTTGTGTGTTGGGATTTCATACACGCAATTATCTAACAAATGAGATAGGTTGTATAGGATGGTTGGGATACGTTCGACTGATCGGAAGGTGGAAGACGAGGCATCGGACTTTGAGACGGATGTCGGACGTTTTCATTTGGTTTTTACTTATCTTTTATGGTTAAGTATATGACCAAAGTGGTTGGTACTAGTTACCGTAGAGTGGTCAATGTCCATCACTATTGTTGATTAGCGATTTGGTCGACTTTGGCTTGGATGTTGAGGAGATTTTATGGTGTGTGATGTGATGGTTTATTCGTGTGACCTACTTGGAGTCTTCATTTTGTTGTTTTATGGTAAGCGGTTGAGATGGTGAGGTGATGATGTGACGCTTTGATGTGTGAGTTGGTAGTTTGGATTATGACTCGATGGTGTATGTAGTAGGTTTCGAGGTTGATAATTTCATGACTCTATAAATCGTGTTGGAGGTGTTGGCTCGATCACATTATGAGAGTGTGGCGATGTAAAAGCATGATGAAAAGCCTATATCTTCGGTTTTTGACTTGTGCTCGGAGTAGGTACCAAAGATTAGACATTCTGTATCTTCGGTTTGTGAGTCATAAAGGGAGTAGGTACCGACGAGGCTCATAGTGGGAGCTATGGAGTGGAGGAACGTAGTGGATTCTAGGATAATGGAAATTGGATTGAGGGATTTGGGATTGGTCTGAATTGTGCGAGTAAGGCTCTGGTTGATAACTTAAAGTGTTTTCTATTATACTTAAAGTAGAGGTATAGTATATTGGGGATGCCTCGGTAGCGAGGACCCCTAGACCATGGACCTGTGGCTTTGGGTCAAGCGTCTAGCTTTGGGCTATGAGATAGCTATTAAGCTTTGAGCTGCGTAATACGTGAGTACGATGAAACCTAAGATTTTTCCACTAGTCCCTAGTAGTATGGAGGCAATGCGAGTTATCATATATTTAGAGCATACTGGGTGACAGTTAGTATTGTTTGAGGATTCTATATTTGTTATAGTTGCTTCACTAGCCATTTGTCACCTTAGGGATGTTACATAAGGTAGGTATTGTGCATCGGGATACCTATGCACCACAACTTTATTTAATATGGAGTAAGCATTATGGATTGAGATACCTAGGCACCCAAACATTTTACCGAGTGTGGAGTACCCCTTTTACGATGTTATAGAGTAGCATATTATCGATGTTATATGCCGACTCTTTAGTTGCAGGGATAAGTCGGCTATGATTCGTATACCCTCTGTTCTGCATACTATATCAACTTTTATACTATTTTGAGATTGTTTCTTGCTCACACCAAATAGTTATTTAGCCCGAGGTTTTATTTTTTGCTTCTTATTATCTCGGGTACTCTTAGAGGGTAGATTAGAGAGCAGATGTGAATGGAATATGGGGTTCTGCAGATGGATTAGTAGGAGATGACGTTTACTCATATTTGTATTTGAGTTTATTATCGTATATTCCATCGTTTAATACGACGGAGCCTTGATAGTGTTTGACTTACTATTGTTAGAGACAATTATTAGTTGGGTTTATGTATCAGTTGTATAAACTCTTTTACTTTTGTTGTATAACTCTGTAGATAATATACTTCGATGGTTAGTTCACATTGTTATTACTATCTCAACTGTTTTATATCTGTCTTGACTATTATATTTTATCTAATATGATGTGAGACATACGACATGTTTTGTGATCATTTGATATTTCTTTTTTCTTCTTTTCCATTATCTTCTCTTCTATTTATCTTCTTTGCTCTTTCTTTCCTTTGACAATTGTTCTACACATTAGGTGTATGGTAGTTGTTACATTTGATATCAGAGCTTATAGTTACATGATTAACTTGAGATGATACCACGATTCACTAGAGATGAGGTTTGAATTATCGCCTTAGACTAGATCTAGACTGTATGCATATACAAGAGAGTTTGTATTTGTTATATATTTTGGTACTCGAAACTATATAGTAGTATATATGGTGTATAAGTTGTATTGCACACACAAGAAGTATTGATGCAGTTGCTTTGTAAGAGGTGGATCATCCCTGTTATATAGTAGGAATGATCTACATATTAGAAATATTGCTATTGGCTATATTTTTCAAAGTTGAGGAGTGGGCAGGATCTGGGTCACTAACCCTGATTGATAAAATATGTTGGTAAAGATGGTGCAAATCATTTTCTGGAATACCCAAGTTGCTCTAAGTGATTATGGTATTCAAGTGCAAATGGTTAGAGTCGACTTTACCCAGTCGTTTAAAGACTACAGGAGTCTAGAAGGAAGACTTTCCTAGGAACAAAGTCGGCTATTGAAAGGCATGATGGGATGGTTACTTGGAAGAGGATCTTCGACGAATTGGAGTTAGATGATGCAATGAGGTAGAAATTAACCTCTAGATAAACAAGGGATGAACAATTAAACAATGGAGTGCCTCCATAGCTTCGATTCCTAAGGATCGATTTATTTGGGATTATTTTATAGTTTGCTTCGAAGAATGAAAAGTTCAACATTAGGTTGAGTGATCATCTTAGGAAACGATTTACTAATCGTACAAAAGAGGCCTTCAAGAAGATGATTGAGAAGGCTTATGATGAGAGAGCCTGTACCCAGTGTAGAAGGGTTGCCCAAACTAGCTACGTAGGTATAAACCATGGAAGTATATGCAATGATTGTTGTTTCGATTTCATCAAGTGCTCCATCGATGAAAGAGAAGGAAAATGGCATTATCATTTAAAATAATGTTTCCACTTATGGCTTTTCCATATATGTTTTATTTAACGTCGAGGTTTCGTATTCCTTCATATTTAGTGATTTGATAGACAGATTGATATTGAAACTTGAGTTAGTTAACCGACCTTTGATTATGTTAGACCTAGTTAGGGGCTCAGCCAGCCTATACATGGTTTGTCCTGATTTTGTCTTATCAAGTCATGGATATTTTTGCTATTGATTTGTTTTGGGTTTTGATTGGGTTCGGTATTATAGTTTGAGAATGGACTAAATGTAGGGGATACATAATAGTGGTGGATCGTAAGAGGCCGTTGGTGACAACTTGGCCGTGGCGAAGCAAATAGTACTGATTGGTTACCTTCAGAGGATTGGATATGGTTGGCTTTCTATATTCGCTCGATATTTCACATGATAAGTTGTCATCTATGCTTGTAGCTAAATATTGTCTGGACATATTCGATGAGGTGACTGGGTTACCACCAGTTTAACAATTGTTTTTCTATGAGTTAGAAAATCTCTGATAAATTTTAATTAAAATTAACCGCAAATGCACGGCATACAATGTTAGTACGTGACGAGTAACGGTCGATCCATATGGAATTGTTTGGATTTTAAAATTCTAGTCAATCAAATTATACCAAATTTCAAATTGTGATTAGCGAAAAATGTAAGAACTAGCTAGAAAAGGTGAATGAAAATATGAGTTTAGAAAACAATTTAGAGGCAAATCCACTCTCATATTTTTTGTAAATTAATAAATAAGTAATCTATGGTCTCTCTATTTTGATCTTAAACGGAACTAGAGATGTATTTATCATAAGTATGGTTTATTTATGTTATTAATTGGTATAACTTAAACCATTAAATTATAATATAACACATAAAACCACTTATCAATTTCAATGAAAATGAAGTCAAAACAAAAGCTATTTTATGTATGATCTATTCATTATTGTATTTAGTAAAACAGATCATCAAATTTTGGTTCTACTTTAATTTCATAATCAAAAATCAATTAATAAAATGATGATATAAATTGTGTTCATGTGGAGTAAGCATAGCCCATTTGTAATTACAACATAGGCTATCAAATTACATTTAAACTTACATCAACATTCATTTTCATGAAGCATAAATGAGATCACAAATCACAATTTATGTTGAATTTACATACTTTTACAAAGCTTCACTGCCTTTGAATTTAAAGGGGTTTAGCTACTCATTTGTGTTATCCAATCAACACATGTGAATTTCAACATTTTAAAACAAGCAAAAGGAAAGCTATTTAAAATAAAAAAGAATTACACTACTTGCATGAAAATAAAACTAAGCTACTAACATGAAATGAAAGAGCATGTAAATAAAAATTAACAAGAAAATTAAATAAGAACAAGAAAGAAGTAAAAAGAACAAGAGGCTTAGGAAGCCATTTTTATTTCATATAACTTTGAGCTTACAACTTGTATGTTAATTTCCTAAGTGATTAAAAGAAGAATAAGATCCATTACATGTACATAAGGGCTATTTATACATGCACAAAACCCTAATTCATATTTTAGGGGGCTTTCCAAAATACACTTTAAGAAGTGTGACCACCAGGTAATCATTAGCCTCTAATTAATTTGTCGTTAAGTATGCATGAAACTTTGACTTCCACTAACTTGTCCATCAACTTCTAATTGAAGATTGATGTAACAATCTGCATTTTAGCTATTATAAATTTTTGGATTTAATATGATTATTGAATAAAAATGGTTAGGAATAGATATTTAACAATTATTAATGTAATTTACTGGACGATTAAATTGTTTAAGTTTAATACTAGAATTATTTAAATAATTGAACCTTGAATTAATGTGAATGAATATAATATCAAAAATTGATTTAAACTTTATTTAAATAAGAATGAAGATTGTTAGCATTTAAAATTAGATTTAAAAGTGAAGAATTAAAAATTGAAATCTTTACATTTTAGTTGATGAGTAAAGATAGCCATTTTGGTCACTATCTCGTATTTCGATGAAATTAGTTTCATCGGATCCGTAATAATGAATTATAGTAGGATTTCATATTTTGTTGCGATCGGAATCGTCATTTTGGCGGTGCAAGCTTGAAACGCGTAGAATTTAATTTCAGAATTTAATTTAAATAATTGATTTTTAAAAGCTATCCTCTGCATGAAATCCAATTAGGCTTCAAGACTAGTTCCATTGCATTCGAAATGGGGGTAAAACATTAGGAACGCCAAGCGGCACCCTTTGTTTGGAGCTCAAGAACTTGAGGAGTTTATAGGCGAGATATTTTCTAATATTATATAATAATATATAACAAAAAAAATCAGACACGTTCATCATCCCATCTTCGTATCTATTTCCAGTACCCCCCTTTCCCTTCCTCTTATTTCAAATCGAGCAGATCATTTCAGAAAAAAGAAATAAGTGGGCACGCGATAGAATCGCGTTCGGGTAGGGGGCAGTGGCGCTGGGATGCGCGCGTGTGGGGCGGGCATCGTGATTAGGGTTCGCTGGTTCATGGCTTTGGTCGTGAGGGCAGCCATGAACGTTGACGTAGGGTTTCGAGGCGTGCATGGCCTTGGGCACGGTGGGCTGAAGGCTGGTGGTCGGCGACACAAATTTGGGGTGGCGGTGTTTAATTCAAAAAAAACGATCGAGGTATCGCGATGGCTGGGAGATGAAAGCATGCTTGTACATGTGGGGACGAACGCGTGGGGTTAAGATATTTTTTAGATTATTTTAGTTAGTTAATTATATTCTAATAAATCATAATGCTAATTATCGTATGTCTTCTCCGTACGAGGTCCGATATGAGTGAAATGAGTCGTAATGGATTCGTATCAACGTCGTCTACAAGATGAAATTGGATTGGCATTTATATGAAGCTGGAATATTTTCAGTTTCAAATAAAGGGTGAATGTTTATACGCTCGGAAGTACGAAAATATTTTTTTTATGTAGTCAAATTTATATTGTGAAGTGAATTGAATTTATTGATTGTTGTTTGATAAATTTAATTAACATCTGAATTAACTGATAGAATTTGAATTGAGGGTTAAATTGAAGTGGAATTTAATGGCCAGTTTAATACCTGATATTGATAACTATGATATTGTTGTGAATTATTAATTGTTTGGATGTTTGTTTGTGATGGATGAAAATTGGTTGATATTTGAATGATTGGACATTTATTTTAGAGGCATTTCACTAGAAGGACAAACTTTACAGTCCAATTAGTTTCTAGGACACACATCCATAGAAATTAATTTCAAGGCCAAAGTCAGCAGAATAATTACTTTTAAGGACAAAGTCAGCAGTACAATCACTTTCACGGACATAATTTCATAAGTTTTTAGGCCTTAGAAACTAATTATTTTGCATTTTGTCCTTAAAAATAATTATTTCAGTTGTGTGTCCTAGAAACTAATTGCACTTGCTAAAGAGGCCCTTGTGGCTAATTTCCACTTTATATATATATATATATATATTTCATTATCATGTATATATATATATATTCCATTATCACCCTGAATATCATTTGGCAGTATATAATTGTTATTCGAATTATTTTGAATAAATTAAGAATTAGGTTGAAATGGTATATACCCATGACATTTATTTTGGATTGAAATGATATATATCCATCCCTGAATTATAACTGAAGTAATTGATTTACTTAGCCATACTATAGAGAGTTATATACGGATACCAGATTTGGTTAAATTAGAAGATTTTGAAAATTTTCGCTTTGAAATTATTTAAAATGATTTGATTTAAGAATTAAAAATCGAATTTATGGAAATCAAATTACTTTCGAACTTGAGCTCGGAATGTTGAAATTTAAATTTGATAATAGGAATTGTTTTTAATAATCGAAGTTGAGATTTTGAAGTTATAATCGAGATATGATTTGAATTTCAGAAAGTTTATTTGTTTTAAAAAATTGGAATTTAATTCAAACTTTGAATATTACTAAGTAAAAGTAATATAAAACGATATTTCAAATTTGAGCTCGGAATTGAATTTATTTGAAGATGTGGGTTTTAAATGGAATTTGGATAGTTAATTTGATTTAAGTGATTTGAATCGATATTTTAAAAATCGAATGCGAAATTGATATCATTTTAACAATTTTAAAGTGGTTTAGCAAGCTCATATACACGATTTCATTTAATAAATGAAAGTGATTTCTTTTGTGTTATTTGACATGTATTAACGTGAATTGTCCACACAATTTAACAACTACAATTAAACAACCAAACTTGATGATCAAAGCATAGTAGACATCCATGACAAATATATCACATCATCATCATCATATATCTGTATATACATGTATATATATATATATACATAAATACATACATAAATATAAAGTTTTATAGAGTTTTCTCACCTTCATTGTATATCGAACTTAGGAAAACGGACTATAGCATTGCTACAATTGAACCAAAGTCTAGAGAGCCGAACTCGGAACCTTGGGAAAGCTCAGTCTAGCTTGAAAGGAGGTGAAGTGCTCTGCGAAAGTGATGAACGATGGTCGTCGTGTGATGTGAAGGAGGAAAGGAGGCGATTGCACTTGGTTTTGAAATGAATTGCTAATATATATATATATATATATATACACATACATACTATATTGATTTAATTTAATTTTTTTGCAATAGTTTTCACCATATTTTTCTTAAGGTAGGAAACCATTGAAATAGCTTGAGAGGAAGGAGAAGATGAAGAGAATAGTGTGCAAAATTATGAAGAAATGGTGGGTATTTATAGGAAAGTTTTGCAACAAAATTATCATGATATTATTTCCTTACCTAAGCATGCTCACCACCATTCCACCTCAACCCCTCCCATCACCTTTCAACTGGCCATGAAGCCCACTCCCCCCTCGTGAATGCGGTTCGACTCGTTGATAAACCCCACTAATCATCTTGTCGTTGCTAATTTGCACTCATTAGTCTCTTTATCACGTCAACACTGTACTATTCAATGCCTTGGCCTATTGGACGATGATCACCATGAACATCCTGAAATATCTGGTCCATTGAATGATCTCGATTAGTACTATGATATTTAGGTTCTTCTGTCTCTAAAAAACCATTTATCACAACCCTCTAACACCTTGTCCGTCGTCATCCCCTTCTATCTAGCTCACCAAAGTTAGCCGCAACGTTACTAGCACGAGAATCAATAACATGCCGTTTTCCAACATCAATTAGTTTTAAGTCCTCATCACCATCAGATAGATGAAGATGTTCATTCGATCGGCCGCCGCCTGACCGGTCTTCACTGGTTGGTATCGACCAATTTTAGTGTTGGTTAAATGATTCCATCTTTTATGACCATTTTCTGTATTTGCCCCAGCACCTTTAGGGATCGGTCTTTTACTATGTCGTATATTCCTCTCTATGAAGGATGAACTTTCTTAATTGAAATCAAAAGGCGATGAATCTCTTTTACTCTTCTTTCTCCTACAAAATTCTAGTTATTCTAAAGGTTGAGACAATGCTGTGAGCTGCTCTTCTGTATTTGTCATCATGTGCATCATGCCATCTTCGTATCTATTTCCAGTAATCCCCCTTTCTCTTCCTTTTATTTCAAATCAAGCAGATCATTTCAAAAAAAAAAGAAAAAAGTGGGCACGCGATAGAATCGCGTTCGGGTGTGGGGGGCAGTGGCACATAGATGCGCGCGAGTGGGGCGAGCATCGCGATTAGGGTTTGTTGGTTCATGGCTTTGCTCGTGAGGGCAGCCATGAACGTTGACGTAGGGTTTCGAGGCGTGCATGCCCTTGGACACGGTGGGGTGAAGGCAGGTGGTCAGCGACACAAATTTGGGGTGGAGGCGTTCAATTCCAAAAAAAAAAAAAGCAATCGAGGTATCGCTATGGCTGGGAGATGGAAGCGTGCTTGTACATATGGGGACAAACGCGTGGGGTCAAATTTTTTTTAGATTATTTTAGTTAGTTAATTATGCTCTAATAAATCATAATGCTAATTATCGTATTTCTTCTCCGTACGAGGTCCGATATGAGAGAAATGAGTAGCAATGGAATCGTATCAACATCGTCTACAAGATGAAATTGGATTGGCATTTATATAAAGTTGGAATATTTTCAGTTTCAAATAAAAGATGAATGTTTATACGCTCGGAAGTACTAAAATATTTTTTTATGTAGTCAAATTTATATTGTGAAGTGAATTGAATTTATTGATTGTTATTTGATAAATTTAATTAACATCTGAATTAACTGATAGAATTTGAATGGACACTTAAATTGAAGTGGAATTTAGTGGCCAGTTTAATACCTGATATTGATAACTATGATATTGTTGTGAATTATTAATTGTTTGGATGTTTGTTTGTGATGGATGAAAATTGGTTGATATTTGAATGATTGGACATTTGTTATATATATATTCCTTTATCATATATATATATATATACATATATATATATATATGTATATATATATATATATATATATTCCATTATCACCCTGAATATCATTTGGTAGTATATAATTGTTATTCAAATTATTTTGAATAAATTAAGAATTAGGTTGAAATAATATATACCTATGACATTTATTTTGGATTGAAATGATATATATCCATCCCTGAATTAAAACTGAAATAATTGATTTACTTAGTCATAAGATAGAGAATTATATACGGATACCAGATTTGGTTAAATTAAATGATTTTGAAAATTTTCGATTTGAAATTATTTAAAATGACTTGATTTAAGAATTAAAAATCGAATTTATAGAAATCGAAGTACTTTCGAACTTGAGCTCAGAATGTTGAAATTTAAATTTGATAACAGGAATTGTTTTTAATAATCGAAGTTGAGGTTTTGAAGTTATAATCGAGATATGATTTGAATTTCAGAAAATTCATTTGTTTTAAAAAATTGGACTTTAATTCAAACTTTGAATATTTCTAAGTAAAAGTATTATAAAACGATATTAATTTGAGCTCGGAATTGAATTATATTTGAAGATGTGGGTTTTAAATGGAATTTGGACAGTTAATTTGATTTAAGTGATTTGAGTCGATATTTTAAAAATCGAATGCGAAATTGATATCATTTTAACAATTTTAAAGTGGTTTAGCAAGCTCATATACACCATTTCATTTAATAAATGTAAGTGATTTCTTTTGTGTTATTCGACGTGTATTAACGTAACTTGTTCACACAATTTAACAACTACAATTAAACAACCAAACTTGACGATCAAAGCATAGTAGACGTCCATGACAAATATATCACATCATCATTATCATATATCTGTATATACATAAATACATACATAAATATAAAGTTTTATAGAGTTTTCTCACATTTATTGTATATCAAACTTAGGAAAATGGACTATAGCATTGCTACAATTGAACCAAAGTCTATTGAGCCAAACTCGAGACCTTGGGAAAGCTCAGCCTAGCTTGGAAGGAGGTGGGGTGCTCTGCTAAAGTGATGGACGGTGGTCGTCGTGTGTTGTGAAGGAGGAAAGGAGGCGATTGCACTTGGTTTTGAAAAGAATTGCTAATATATATATACTATATTGATTTAATTATTTTTTTGCAATAGTGTTCACCATCTTTTTCTTAAGGTAGGAAACCATTGAAATAGCTTGAGAGGAAGGAGAAGATGAAGAGAATAGTGTGCAAAATTATGAAGAAATGATGGGTATTTATAGAAAAGTTTTTCACCAAAATTATCATGATATTATTTCCTTATCTGAGCAACTCACCCCCATTCCACCTCAACCCTTCCCATCACCTTTCAACTAGCCATGAAACCCGCTCCCCCCTCGTGAATGCGGTTCGACTCGTTGATAAATCCCACTAATCGTCTTGTTGTTGCTAATTTGCATTCATTAGTCTCTTTATCACGTCAACACTGTACTATTCATTGCCTTGGCCTATTGGACGGTGATCACCACGAACATCCCGAAATATCTCGTCCATTGAACGGTCTCGGTAAGTACTATGATATATAGGTTCTTCTGTCTCTAAAAAACCATTTATCCTAACCCTCTAACACCTTGTCCGACGTCATCCCCTTCTATCTAGCTCACCAAAGTTAGCCGCAGTGTTACTAGCATGAGAACCAATAACATGCCGTTTGCCAACATCAATCAGTTTTAAGTCCTTGTCACCATCAGATAGATGAAGATGTTCATTCGACCGGCCGCTGCCTAACCGGTCTTGACTGGTTGGCGTCGACCAATTTTGGTGTTGGTTAAATGATTCCATCTTTTATGACCATTTTCTGCATTTGCTCCAGCACCTTTCTGGATCGGTCTTTAACTATGTCGTATATTCCTCTCTATGAAGGATGAACTTTCTTAATTGAAATCAAAAGGCGATGAATCTCTTTTACTCTTCTTTCGCCTACAAAATTCGAGTTGTTCTAAAGGTTGAGACAATGCTGTGAGCTGCTCTTCCGTATTTGTCATTATGTGCATCATAACTTTTTGCAACCGGTGCATCTTTAAGTTCATCTCCAAAATCATTTTCTCCATCTAAGTCTTGGTTACAATCTCTTTTTGAGATGAAGACTGTAGTTGGCTCATAGGTTAACTGGTTTCTTCTTTATTGTGATGGAAACCTTCATTGTCCTCTTCCATGATAGCTCTACATATGGTAATGGAGCCATATACTCTTAGATCTGACTTGTACATTCTTTTAAATCCAAAGTAAAACAGATCTATGCTTAAAAAAAATCATTCGTAGCAAAAGCATTAAAAATGTTGCTTTAAAAATTAGTACAACATCCCCAATCGATTTGAAACGAGATCATATAATATTAGAATGGAATTAAAATGAGGAAAATACAAGGTTTTTAAAGTAGTTTAACTAGATTCTTAAGCCTATGTCCAGCAACTTTATTTTGACTCAATTTTACAAATTCGATCAAATTACAATGATTTCAGCACTTGAAATTATTTAATTTCTAAAATGACAAAGTCTCCTTGCAAAAAACCAAAAGCAATCCTAAAGTCGTTTCCTAGTACAATAGGATGTATGTTTATAGTTGAACAAATAAACATTTAGATCCGTATTTCTAACCATGAGGAATTAGTCAAAATCAACAACTTTGATATGAAAAACCGTTCGGAGCCAACCGGTTTTAGTCAGTGACGAATGATTTTTGTGCTAATTTTTAAATTCTCTCCATCATATTAGTGTTTTACTGTGTTAAATAAACATTCACAATTAATTTCTAATATATTTATTTAGTAAATGGTTAAAATTTTAAAAATTAACATCGAATTTCATAAAACAACGGATCGTTGAAATAAAATCGAAGAATTATTTTTCAAATCCGGTTAGCTTAATATTATATTATTTTGTTTCTTATCCCCATTTACCAGATCACTGATGTGTCCGCGATTCAACCACCCAATGAATATAATTAATCCAAATCTGACCGTCAACCTTGAAAGATCTAATCCCTTAATAAACATCTAGGGTTTTGTTTACCACCTATATAAACTCTCACAATTCTTGACTGAATCACCTCTTTATGCTCGTGGATAGTTTCAAATCAGGTTAAGATTTCTTTATTTTTGTTTTCCTTTTCGGTTTTCATGAATTACTTGTACCGTGAATGAAAATAGTGAAATGATGATGCTTTCCCCGAATTATCGACTTTGATTATGCTATGCGATTCATTTCTCGTCGAAGAAATCGAGCCATTGGTTTTGATCCTATTTTCATTCATTCGTTTTCAGATCATTGATATTTTAAATTTTTTATTGACATTGCAAGACAAAGAAGTAGCCGATGATGAAAAAACAAAGGCTTGTTTCTCAAAACATTCGCAGTGGCCGCCTAAGGGCTTTCGCCTTGCCAGGCTTGAGAGCTCATGCTGTTAATTCCTTCCTTGGATGTCTGAGGCTATGTTGAAAATTTATTTTGGTTTCATTAGTTGTTGTTTTGATCTAATTTTGGGTTCTTAGTCATTAATGTTTTCATTCTTTTGGATTTTGCCGGGTAACCATAATATATTATTGGTAACCTCCTTTCCTTGTCGCTGATAAAATGGTCCTACTCTGCGCTCTATTGGCTCTGATCTCCTCTGAGTTATTCTTATATGTTAGCATATACTTTCTTATCATGTTTACAAAGTCCTATTTTATTAATTTTGTACTCCGATATTTGCTGGTGCAATTTTAATGGCTTGTGATGTGCTATACTTTAAAATTTTGTAATGAACAACTGTTATGAAATCTCATAACGTGTTGAGAAGAAGTGGATTCAAAACGTAGGAGATGCAAACAGTGAGGGGAACATAACATCTGTATACTATTTATTATGAATGGGTCGTCGATATTTTGGTGCATTTTTTTTCTTTTGTGCAATGTGTTTCGCTTGTAAGTGCAACTTTGAAACCTTACATTTTGAGATTTCTTCATTCGACATGCTGGGAAGACAATGTTTTAAGTTCTTCGATACTACCCTTCCACTTTCACTTTTTGTTATTTTTTTGCATACCACTTACTTTATTAGTAGCCCCCCTGTTTTCCAATACTACCCTTCCACTTTCACTTTCACGTACGCATCTTCCTCGTCCTCAACTTCTTCAAGTTGCGACTCCTATCAACAGCTAAAGGTATGCTCCTCCTCCTTATCCTCAATTTTGTATTATGTTATATAATTGAGCGCGAGTTAGGGTTTGAATGCGAGTTACATATGTTGAACGATGATTTATCGAGTTTGGATTTGTAGAAACGCGAGTTATACATGTTGAACGATGATTTATATTCGAGTTTGGATTCGTACAGAAACGCGAGTTATGATTGTTGAATTGAAACGCGAAATTATTTTTTTGCTGTATACGGTTTACCACGCAGGGTAAATGCGTGGTAAAAATGCGTACCACGCAGTGCCAATGCGTGGTAAAAATAAAAACGACGCGTTCGAACTGCGGGGTATTCATTTCTACCACGCTGGATCCTTGCGGGGTTATCATTTTTACCACGTTGTTTGCCTGCGAGGTAAGCTGTATATAGCAAAAAAAAATAGTCCTAATGATAGTAATTAGCATCATCATCATTATAGTCCTAATACATCGTAAAAAAAATAGATATAATTACCTGCTCAATCTAAATAGTATCCAGGAATATGCGATAATCAATAAATTATTAATTTTTTTTATGATTTTGCAACTTTAAATCTTATTTAAATAAATTATTAATTTTCCTTAAACTAAATTTGTAATTATATTTTTTTTAATCTAGTTAAGAATCACTTAATTTATCATCCAATGATAAATTAGGTGATTTAAATATGTTATTAAGTTTGGCCCCAGCTAGATTCACTCATACCAAGCAAAGCCGCGACACACCTATATCCACAGTTACCATCTGATCGGACGTCAATAATATCAGTAACAAATGCCTTCATCGCCAACGGTATTTGGGGCAAATAAGTTTTCATGCCAACGGTTAGTTCTTCTAACTGGGAAATAAGGTGACAAGTAAAGTCAATAATTACATAATATATGTATGAAAATAACATGCAAGTCTTTTACGTACCTTCTTTGGTTTTCGAATAGGAAGTTTATCGACACGAGCTTTTTTTGAAGTACACGAACTTTGGGAGTACACATTCTGTACAAGCTCAAATGACGAAGGCATTCTTTTAGTTGAATTCTTAGCACTTTTTTTGCTTTCTCTTCCACGTGTTTTTATTTTTCTTTTCGGTGATGCGAGAGCAGACGTCTGGGGTTCAACAACTTCTAACATCTTCTTATAAATTTGCATTTGGTATTGGGTATCCATCTTTTTAACATCATTTAAAAGTATCTCCATTTTTTCTACAACACCAACATCTTTCTTTCCACTAATTTCAACAAGATGAAGTCTTGTCCAATGAACATCAATCATTTCAAGGGATATGACGGTAACAGGCCCAAGACGTGCTAACTCATGCGCACAAGGCAATCCATGTGTTCTACGAACGACACATCCACATAGCAATTCATCCTCGCCAACATCTTTTGTTCTCTGTATTTCTGAATGAATCAAATCCAGTGCCTTGATAGAAATAAAGCCTCTTAAAATTTTGAATTCCCGTATATATGAAATATGTGCTTTACTTTTGTTAAACTTTGCTCGAATGATGCTTTAAGTTCGGTAAATGAGAGTTCCAATAATGAATGCATCTTCATCCAAGCTTGTTCGAAATTACATTGACAACTAGTTAAATGTTTCTTCAATTTTGAATGAGCGGATTCGGCCCTGCATATGACACAACAATATTATTATATAAAAATATGACTATTTTAAATAGATATTAATATTAGTATGCAAGGTAAGTACCAATTAGAAGTATAATTTCCAAAATGCTTGTACTCATCCGTCCATGCTCGAACAAATCGGTCTTTGTATGTATCCAACCAAGTCTTGTGAATATATTTCAGAAGTGAACTATGCTTCGCGTACTTTTCATGTAGCACTTGCAAATTTTCATTGTACACAACTATATTTTTTGAACAAACAAGTTCATTCCAATCAAATAGAAATGACTTCTTCTCCTCAACTTCCATACCTATCACTTTTTTGTGCATATACGTTAGAACATTGTTTTTAATGTGCCACGTGCATAACATATGAGCAGAGTGTGGAAAAACAACCCCAATAGCATTAACTCGCGCTGTTTCCCTATCAGAAATGAATACCGATGGCAATTCCACTTCACAATCAAGCAAAACAGATTACAACCATTCTAGGGCCCATAAATAATTTTCTTCAGCTTCAGCAACTAAGTAAGCAATCACGATACAGAATGTAAGATCGGTGCAAGTAACACCAACAACCTCAAGTAACGACATTCTGTACCGATTGGTCTTATATGTGAAGTCTAATATGATAACTCGAGGAAAGGTGCGTAGAAAATCCACACTGGTAGGATGAGCCCAAAAAACGTCTTTAATAATATCTGTTCCGTCAAGTGTTTTACGGTGCCATTCAAAATAACCAAACTCTTTCAATTTACTAAGCAAATATTGAACTTGAGATCGCCCTGCTCTTTCAATAGTGTTTTGAGCTCGGATAACATTGTATATGGTTTTGATTGTCGTACAATTTGTAGGATCATTTTTTTTGATGGTGTGTAAAATTTCTTTTGCTTTTACCATGTTCCTATGCATCTCAATAACTAACTTGGTCTCATGTTCATTTAGTCGACCAATATACAAATGTCCTTCAGTATTTCTTAATTCCGAATGATTATGAACACCATTAACAACATGCAATCGCCAATCATCTAAGGTAGGAAGTTTCTCACCTCTAAGTCTAAAAGGGCAGTTGCATTTTTTTGCCCCGGTCATTCGGAGATTCTTCGGGCTTTTATCTTTTCTCTTTTTGTACACACCACTTCGTTCACAAGCAAACATAACTCTTGGCTTTTTGGTTGATGCACCTGTATCTGATTTTAGAATAATGATAACAAAACCATGACGTTTTCCAGTATCACGAACCCAGTCAACTAATTTGTTCCTTGAAGGAAATATCTGCAATACAAATGTAAAATGAAATGTAAGTAATGTACAAGGAAAAGTATGACGATTAATTTTACAAAAAAAAGTTTCAAATTACTCTTACATCATATGTCGTAAACTCATTAGAATAATCCAACACCATTTCGTCGCAAGCTTCTTCATCACTTGAAAATGGTACGATCTGCAAAAGTAAGTAGCACACAACAAAAATGTAAGAATGGAAATAAAATTAGACAAAGTCAATTTGCAGAACTGATTCTGACAACCACGCCATAAAATGCGTGGTTACACAACTAACCACGTAAACGTTCAGCGTGGATTTATAACCAACCATGCAAGGATTCTACGTGGTTTTGATCAAAATCTCCTTCCTCTAGTACGTGGTTTTAGGAAATTTCTCACTGTTGTTGTGCGTGATTACTACCCCATCCTAGTGCGATTCAGGCGGGAATTAATAGCAATCCACTCTATTTCGCAACAGCGACTGTGGGAAAGAAAATCTTAAAAAAATTGATATAAATATGATTTCTTGACAAACCTGCTGTGATTGTGATAGAGTATCATCATTTTCTTCAAAATCCATCAATTATTTCTTTGAAAATCAAACTTTTTACAAGAAATTTGTAAATTAGGGTTTTTGGCACTGTTCTAACCCAACTTACGTACTGTTATTAACAACCCCTTGTCCAGCCAATCAAAACAGCGTAGTTTTTGCAAAACCATGTTTTGGTTGGCTGGACGCCTGGAATGGGAACATAAAGCCTGGTGATGTCCTTCCAAACTATTTAATGGCACTATTTTCCAAAACTAATATTAGCGATTAATGCTCTTTACCATAATAGTTTTATTCTAACAAATTATCATCACTTATAGACGTAACCCTGTAACAAGAAGGTGATGTTCAATCATGCAAATAATTTTCAACGCATAATCTATCTAAAGCAACTTTAAGTGATAATTTTTAAATTGTAATTTATAGGCAGCTGTTACAGTAATATTATATGTTTTCTACTATAACGGATACCATACGTTATATTACGGTTTGAAATGTTCTTTTAAGAGCTTAAAAGGAGAGGAAAAATTAAAGCTAATTGCAATATTTTTTCTTTTTCTCCCTTATAAGGTTTTATATAATTATTATAGCAGTTGCCTGTAAATTAGGATAAATTATTATTTAGGATTATATTATGCGTTGAAATTTATTTGTAAGGTATATTCTTATATTCTTACGTCTATGGTGATGGTAATTTATTGGGTTAAACTATTTTGGTAACCATCATTAACCGCTAATGTTCAAATGAGAACGGAAAAGCTTAATCCTAAGCCATTCATCTAAATCATGATGATTGTTCAGTATATTCTTCATGTCGGCTAATGTGGTTGTACTTCAAAGGTCTTGGATTAAAGCTTTTTACTTTGCATTATGTAATAAAATCCAGCAGAGTGAGGTTTCTTTTTAAGGATTTGTTATAGGATTATTTTAATGCAAGCTCTTTGGTAATAAGAGCAGAGATCCAGGGTTGAATCTTTAGCGTGCAATTTAGATAAATAAATTGAAAATGAGTGTTCCTTTTAATGCTCACCTTAGGTGTTCATTTATTAAATGTCAAAGCTTTTTCTATTGAATGTCTTAGCTTAGTCGTTTAATAAATTAACATTTAATTACAGCTTATTTTGGTTAATTTAAATTAAACATGATATTAGACGTCGATATCAGATTTTATGGGCGCTTGGTATTTTCCCCTTAACGTCGACATCAGATTTTAATGTGTTTCTTTTCTTTTGTGCAATTTGTTTCCCTTGTAAGTGCAACTTTGAAACCGTACATTTAAGATTTCCCTTGTTAGTAGGACATGTTTTAAATTAATTTTGCGGAAATGAGCAGCTAGTGTACTCTGTGTTTTGAATCTTGTTGAAAAATAATTACTATTCAGTTTGTCTTGAATTTAACATAGGTGATGTGATTGAGATTTCTACAATCGTGCAAACTGGATCAAACTTTTATGAATTTTGAGTTGCATAGGTGTGTATTGCCGCAGTGGTGAAAGAACATGGTTTAAATTAATTTTGCGAAATTAATCAGTTAGTGTACTCTTTGATTTTAATAATGTTGTTGAAGGATAATTACTGTTCGTTTAATCTTGAATTTTACGTTGGTTATTTGATTTAGATTTTTACAACCTAACGAATTCAATCCAAGCTTTATGAATTTGCATAGGCTTTTATTGTTGCAGTAGTGAAAGAATAGTTGAAGTTATAGAGGTTGCAAATTTAGTTTTAAGTTTGGTAATATTTAGTTCCACGGTAGGCTTTCAAATTTGTTAACTTCCAGCGGTAGTTATATTTTTACTTGAACAGTTTGTTCAAATTATTTTGTGTTCGTCTTTGAATATGTGTTGTAGAATTACTTTATGGTAATACATGCATTTTATCAGTACTTCTCTAAAGGTTCTTAGAGATGCTTGGTTTAAATAATACAAATCATACAATTTTAAAGAAGAATATCCTTAAATTTGCATGATGTTTTAGTTTGATGCTTACAGGGTGTGCAAAAGTTTGTAAAAAACCATGGTCTGGTTGGTTGGACACATGGATAGAGGAACCTAAAGTCGGTTGATTTCCTTCCAAACTATTTAAGGGCTCGATTTCTCAATAACAAATATTTGTAGTTAATGCTTTACCAAGACAGTTTTATCCCAACAAATAATAATTGCTTACAGGCATAACGAGTATGTAATGATCAATTATATAAATAATTTCAACGCGGTCTAACTAGAGCGACTTTAAGTGATAATTTTTAAATCGTAATCTGTACGTGACGGCTACAATAATATTGTATGTTTTCGACTAAACCAACCATTATACTACGATTTGAAATGTTCTTTTATAGGCTTAAAAGAGTGGAAAAATTAAAGCTAATTGCAATTTTTCCCCTTATTATTCTCACTTTTAGGGTTTTAAACCAATATTTTAATTAGACTGAACTAAACACATACGATTACTATAGCCATTGCCTGTAAATTAGGACTTATAATTTATCATTAGCATTATATAATGTGTTGAAATTTATTTGTATGTTATATCCTTACACGCGTATGGTTATGGGCGATGGTAATTTATTTGGTAAACACCATTAAACACTAATGTTCATTTTATAAAAAGGAAAGGAAAAGCATACTTTCAAGCCATTCATCTAAATCGTGATGATTGTTCAGTATAATATTCACGTAGGTAAACATAATCATTTTAAAATCCAAAACCAAGAGTAAATTCTAAAAGCTTTAGATTAAAGCTTTTAGTTGTGCATGATGTTATAAAATCCAACAGAGATTTTTTTTCCAGGATTTGTAGGAATATTATTTTATCAAGTTTTTTTGTAATAAGAGCAAATATTTAAGGTTGAATCTTTAAGGGAAGCTCTCCAACAAACGAATTTAAGTTGAATCTTCGGTGTGCGATTTAGAAAATTGAATTGAAAATGGACGCCCTCTTTTAGTGGATGTTCAGTCTAAGATGACTATTTAATGAGCATCAAAGCATGGTCGTTTAAATTGATGTTCGTCTTCAGTCTATTTTAGCAAATATAATTTAAAAGTGATGCTGGATGTTGGTGTATGGGCATGATTGTTGGGTTTCTTTTACCTTAACTTCAACCTTGAATGTTCAACGTTTTGTATATTTTGCATTGATATCAGTATAATACGATATGATGTTTTGTTCATGTGTATGTTAATTTTCAAAATGGCTTGGTGTTAAAATAAACTCTAATCCATTACCTAAATCATTTGTTGCACCATATGAATCTAACTATGTTATTGGACTATTGATATATATATCTTTGTAGTGAATTGTAATGTTATAAATGTGATTTTATAATTTTATTAAACTTTTTTTTAATTAATAGCGAAGGATAAGAAAATTGTTTTTAAAATTTGTTTATGAAAATAAATATTTAAAACAAATGTTGATGGCATGATCAAAACCTGTTTTATCGATAAATAGTTGATGGTATGATCTTCATATAGGTAAACATAATCATTTTAAAATCCAAAACCAAGAGTACATTGTAAAAGCTTTGCGTTAAAGCTTTTAGCTGTGCATGATGTTATAAAATCCAGCAGAGATGTTTTTTTTGAGGATTTGTAGCAAGATTATTTTATCAAGTTTTTTGGTAATGATAGCAAATATTTAATGTTGAATTTTTAAGGGGAGCTCTCCAACGAATGGATTCAAGTTGAATCTTCAGTGTGCGATTTAGAAAATTGAATTAAAAATGGGCACCCTTTTTTAGTGGACGTTCAGTCTAAGATGACTATTTAATGAGCATCAAAGCATAGTCGTCTAAATTGATGTTCGGCTTCAGTCTATTTTAGCAAATATAATTAAAAAGTGATGTTAGATGTTGGTGTATGGGCATGATTGTTGGGTTCTTTTTTACCTTAACTTCAACCTTGAATGTTTAACGTTTTGTATATTTTGCATTGATATCAATATATTCTGATATGGTGTTTTGTTCATGTGTATGTCAATTTTCAAAATGGCTTAGTGTTAAAATAAACTCTAAATAATTACCTAAATCATTTCTTGCACCATACGAATCTAACTATGTTATTAGATTGTTGATATGTATTTTTGTTGTGAATTGTAATGTTATAACTGTGATTTTATAATCTTATTAAACTTCTTTTAATTAATAGCGAATGATAAGAAAATTGTTTTTAAAATTTGTTTATGAAAATAAATATTTTAAACAAATGTTGATGGTATGATCAAAAATTGTTTTATCGATAAATAATTTTTTATTCATTATAAATCGTTTTGACATTTTTATGCGTGTATAAATAATTTGCATAATAGTTAATAAAAATAATTTGCACTAGATCACTTTCGACGAGTCTTCCTTGGCCAGCTAAAAAGACGAGGGGAAGGGGTAGGCTACACATTCATAATTTTAGCAATGTTAAACCATCGAATTTTATCAATTATTAACTTTGAAAGCATTTAAAAACTTCGTTGCTTAATATGGTGGTAATTACTATATCAGTTGCCTGTAAATTAGGAGTCGGAAAAAGGATTACATTACGTTTCGAAATTTATTTGTATAGTATATCCTTACATTCTTATGTTTGTGAGTGATGGTAATTTATTGGGTTAAACTATTTTTGTAACCACCATTAACCACTAATGTTCATTTAAGAATATGAGAAAGGAAAAGCATAATTCCAAGCTATTCATGATGATTGTTAAGTAAAACCTTCATGTAGGCAAATGTAATCATGTTAAAAACCAAAACTAAGACTATACTCTTAAGGCTTTGGATAAAAGTATTTAACTGTGCATTATGTAATAAAATGCAGCAGCGGGGTTTCCTTTTAAGGATTTGTTATAAGATTATTTTAACGACGGATTCGGGTTGAATCTTTAGCGTGCAATTTAGAAAATTGATTGAAAATGGGTGCTTCTTTTAGCGAGCGTTCAGTCTTATGTGTCCATCTTAGTTGTTCATTTGTTGAACGTCAAGCTTTTATTTATTGAACGTTTTAGCTTAGTCATTTAATAACATAACATTTAACTTCGTTTTATTTTAGCAAATATAAATTAAATCTAATGCTAAACGTCGACATAATATTTTAATGGCGTTTGGTTATTTGGTTTATTTCACTTAACGTTGAATGTTCTGCTTTGCATATTCAGCATTGATATTTGAAATGATGTTTTGTTCATGCATATTTTAATTTTCAAAATGACTTGGTGTTAAAATAAACTTCCGAGTCATTACACAAGTTATTTTTGCACCTTACGAATGTAACTTTGCTATTAGACTGTTGATATACATTCTTGTAGCAAATTATAACTTTGAACATTTAGTCTTTGAATATCAAAACTTCTAGAATATGATTAAGCGTTATAAATCTTATTTTATAACTTTATTAAACTTCTTTTAATTAATGGCTAAGGATAAGGGTAAGAAACTAGTTTTTAAAATTTGTTTATAAAAATAAATATTTTGAAGAAATATTTATAATGTGATTAAAAATTATTTTATCGATAAACCATTTTTTATTTAATATAAGTTGTTTAAACTTTTTTATACGGGTGTAAATAACTTGGAAAATAATTAATAGCTAATAAAAATAATTTGCATTAAATCATCTTGGTGAGTCTTAAGCTGCACGTTTATAACTTTAGCAAAGTTGAAATATACTTTTCTTTTCCATTCTCTTTATAAATTTTCTAAAACCAAAACAATTCAAATCAAATTAAAACCAACACACCCTTTATAAGCCTACAACATAATAAACCCTAACAACATAAAGCTTGATGGTTCGAAGTATCCAATCAAAACCAAGTAAGGCCGCGAACTTAGGCTTAGATTGAAAGCCAAAGGAGGTTGGGGTAGGATGTTTTGGTGTTTGTAAGGTTGTGGTAGGAAGTTGAGGCTTGTATTTGGTTGTTTGTCGGTTGAAGAATGAGCTAGCTTGCCATTTGAATGAGTATGAAGTGCCAGTATTGTTGTTTAAACTATATTAAAATTGCTTGAAATTATATTGTATTAATTGATTTTGATTCCTGTCTTTGAAAGCAGCCGACATATGCAAATGATGTAGAAGGATTTGTATGATTTTTATAATTTGTTGCATAGCCTTGAATTTGGTTCGATTTGGATTAAATCAAACTTGAGTTTGAATGTCCTTGTAGAAGCACTTAGAAAATGCCTTGTGTTCGGCATTTTTTATAAAATTTTGTACAGAGATCCTTAAGGGTTTCTTGCTGTGCTTGTGAAGTGTGTGTGTGTGTATAGTTACTGTAAGAAGGTTGGATGCTAAAAAGATTGTTAGCATATTGAAACCAAAACTTTTTATATGAAACTTCTCCCGTTCACAAGTCATTCGTATCATTTTGATGTATCATTTTTAAAACACCGTAGTATCTTCGAACCTATTTTGCAACATAGTAGTTTCTATTTGAGACTTTAAAATGTTTTAATATGACTTTAAATTTATATATTTTTAATTTTATTAGCAGTCTTTTCTAGCTTATATTAGGTTATTTTAAAAGTGATTTGGAATTTGTATGTATTTTATTATTTGATTATGAATTATTAAAGTAAAAAGTTTATTTTTAACTACATTAGACAAACATTTTCAAGTTATTAATTATACTATAAATTAGATATTTTTAAGTAATATTTTAAATAAATGTTTTAAACTGTATTATAAGTATTTTAAACTATATGTTATGTATATATAGGTTTAGAAAATTAGTTAATTATTTTATTAAAGTTTATTGTTAATTATGCAAATTCAATTCCATAGGCAATCGGTTTTAGAGTTTGATAGTTGACTATCGAACTTGATCAAATATAACTTTGAAAGTACCTAAAAGCTTCACGATTACATATGATTTGAGAGCACCGAGAAGGAGCATTGGTGTAATATCCTGTAAAAATTAATAAAAATATTAATTAAATAAGATAGCACTAAAAATTATTTTTCCGTAAATGTTAATTAATGATTAAGTAACAAAATAAATAAATCAAACATAATAAATATCCTTTTCAAAATACAACGATTGGTCGATCGCTGCGTAGGGTCGGTCGACCGCCAATGTACGAGCGGTCGTTCGGTTATCGTTAGTAAGGCTAGAGTTTTCACAACGAAGGATGGTTCAGATTATATTATTATAGACTGACTTAAATCAGACGGTTCTGTACCTTTCTAGCCACCATAAATAAGAATTCGGCCCCGTTTTATTCATAAATTATCCTAGAGACTAAAAAAAGCTTTACCAGTCTTCTTTTCAAATACCGAGAAATTTCTCCAGAGTTTCAGTTAAAAACTTTTAGGTGTTTATTATTCAATTCCATCCTCCTTTAGTTCCTAAATTTCTTGATCTAATTCATATACAATTCTCTTATTGTATTTTTTAAAAGGAAATATTTGTAAAAGACTAAAGCAGAGCATAAACTAATCCAAAACAAAGAGCTATGAAATTTTTGCGAGTGTAAATCTTAGTCTTTCTTATTTTAGTAGATGTGTATTATAATTTGGACTTGATATATATCTTACGCAAGTTTGTTTATGAAAATATCAAGTTAAAACCCAAAAATTTCTCCAAGTGAAATGTCAATTCTTATGTAACGATCTCAATTATTCTATTATTAAGCTAGTGGAATTGTATAGGTATTATAGTTTTATTGTTTTACATTCTATTCCCCTTCTCATCATTTTTCTTTGGATCCGATCGAGGGTTTATGAAAATAAATAAGTTAACAAATGGTGTGTAAGGTACGAATTCTCTTTATTGGTAGTTTTCATTGTATATTTCCATAATTCAGATGAAAACTCTTATTTTCATGCATATGCAGAAGTTAATGCAACATAAAAAGATTTAAATTGTAAATTATATTAGTTTTGATTCTACTATTTTAGTATAAAATAAGCTTATTATACATTCTATTTTTATACAAGTATTTTTTTCAAATAAGAATGTTGGATATGTGGTATGTTTGTTAATGCAGAATTGGACTTGTATAAATTTAAAATTTTGACATTTAAACTATTAGCATAGAGTGTAATCTCGTACACTTAGAAATATTTAGGCATGTAAATATTATATATATATATCTATAAAGTATAATTAATAGCCTGGTAAATAGGTTATTAATTAGTATTAGGTCAGTTTAGAAAAGAAATGAAATAACTATGGATAATAATATTACGCAATGCGGTGAGGTATATGGTAGTATGTTAGGTGACTGAAAATTATGACCAAGTTATAGAGATGCGAGGTCAGTCAAAAGCACATAAAGTCTGCCCAACTAGCTATAAGCCTATGCAGTCAATTCCCCGATATTTCCTCGATATATATCCCCGATATATCCCGTAGCGGACTTTTGGAGAACAATATTCCTATAAAGCGGCCCAATATAGCGGATCCGCTATAATTCCCGATATTGCGGCAATAATCCGTATATCCCCGATTTTGTTACCCCGCTATATCCCCCTTTCCCATAAATAAATATTTTGCTTGATGTCTTATTTTTAAGTTTTATGGTAACTTCGAAGCTGATGTAACAATGATATACGTTGTTGGTTATTATAACTAGCTCTAACTTTTTAAGTGTCAAGTTTGTTTATCTTTACTTTATTACAACTTGTTTTGCTTGGTGGGAAATAATAAGTAATATTCATTTCTGTTTTTAATGTAGAATGTTCATCATTCATCTTTTTAAAGCCGTCCGCTATATCCTGCTATATCCCCGATATATCTTTGCTACAACTTTTCACGCCTCAAACGCTATGGAACGACAGGGTGCTTTAACTGCAAGCTATCAGCAGTGTGACTTTGGGGAAGATGTGAGACGTCACCTATAATAAGTACCCATGGAGGACACGAGGTTGGTCCAAAATTCTGTAGGGTAAACTCGTCCAGCTAATGTGGATACAAATACCTACGAATAGTTGAACTAATATGAGATGTTAAAATGTAGTTAACGAATCATAATACGTAGGACCTACTTTCAATGTTGAAGGTGGTAAGTAGTTGATTGAGGGACATCATCCTCCCACTTTAGAAAGTATTAAATGGTCAAGGCTAGAAGATAGGCACGGTAGTGGATATCTTGGAAAGGGTCTGCTTCGGTTTTGAGGTATAAGCAGTTATTATGCAGACCGCCATTTCCATAAAGAAGTATTAAAAAGCCAAATGAGATTTTAAGGGATGTCAGCTAGATAGTATCAGAAAGGAGTCTGCCTTGGGATAGGTAGTAAATGACAAGGATAGGTAGTAAATGGAAAGGACCTGTCTAAAATGAGTATTATATGGTCAGAGTCTGTCTAGTTTCCATTGAAAATGTATTTTGTGACTTGGGTACTATCTTTTACATTGCTAGAAGAATATTAGCGATAGATGCATAGTACTGGGAATGGCCTTTGACCTACAATTACAGATGAGTTAGTGAGTTGGAATGGAAAAGGGTATATGTTATATAGTTGGATTTACAGTTGTAAAAATTTACATAGAATGTGGCTAGAATACATAAGACGTAACCTTATTTAAATTAGACTGCCCAAGTACTATCAAAGAAAGTCTCGAGATTTTACTCATCACACATTGTTGTTCTGACACCCTCCTTATTACAACATAGGTTAAAGGAGATGATGCAGATTCCGAAGATGGTAGCAGAGACGGAAACTTGTGGCAGTTATTTATCTATCTACTTATGTTGTTTTTATATTTTTGATATACCCATTTGGACACGATGATGTATTTTGAGATATTATACTACAGATATTGACATTATTTTGTGGTACTGTGTTGTATTTTTTGACACTATAATTTCTGAATAAATGGGTACTGTTTCTGATGTTATATTTTTCCTTTTGCCCTGAGACTATGAATGTGTAGATAGATAGCTATGTGTGTTGTTCTTTGCATCAATTTTACCAACCTATAGCTGGTTTTGGAATGGATCTATTATTTGATGGGCCTTTTCTGGATCAAAAATTAGGCCCATTTTGAGGCGAGCCATAACATTTGGTATCAGAGCTTAGGTTACCCGATCATAAACGATGTATACATATGTGTGTCGTACTTGTTATTTTTGAAGTATTTTGCAAGAACCCAATGTGTCTATACACACACACACACAAAACAACAACAACAATAACAACAACAACAACAACAACAGAGCCATTATTCCCAAATAAGTTGAGGTTGGCTAGAGATGGAACCCGAAACTAAATGACAAAAGTAATTTAAAGGTTATAAAAATAACAATAGCAATAATAAAATTAAGCAAATAGGTAAATTGGTAATAATAGTAACTAAGTAAAATATAGATAGAAATACAAATATATGTAAAAGAAATACAATATAATAATAAAAAAATAAAAAAAAGGATGATAACAGTACAAATAGTAATAATGGTGCTGATAGTAACGTTGATCCAAGACTAAACGCTACGTCTTAGGCTCTTTTTGACTAATCCTATGATCTAAAACGTATAAGACTCATAGCTCATGGTTCTGGTACGTGGATCGCTAACTTCGACACGATCCTATCTGTTACCAGCTCTTCGGTTAAATTCCAACCCTTCAAGTCCCTTTTAACAACTTCCTCCCATGTCAACTTTGGTCGACCTCTACCTCTCTTTGAGCAAACGACACGGCCTATAATTCCAATGCGTACCGGTGCCTCGGGCGGCCTTTGTCGAAGATGCCCAAACATCTTAAGCGATGTTGAATTAGTTTCTCCTCAATTGGTTCTACTTCAAGTTGTTCATGTATATCATCATTTCTAATTCGGTCTCTTCTTGTATGACCGCAACTCCATCGCAGCATACTCATCTCTGCTACACTTAGCTTCTGGACGTGTTGGTTTTTAATAAGCCAACATTCTACACCGTACAACATCTCATGCCTAATTGCCATTCTATAGAACTTTCCTTTAAGCTTCTGTGGGACTTTCTTATCACAGAGAATGCCAGATGCTTGTCGCCACTTCACCCAACCCGCTCGAATTTGAAAAATAACGTCTTCATCAATCTCACCATTACACTGCAACATTGATCTTAGATATCGAAAGGATTCCTTTTTAGGAACTATTTGTCATGCCAGAATAACATCTGATCCTCTGACTGACACCATTGAACTCGCACTTCATATACTCTGTTTTAGTTCTACTAAGCCTAAATCCCTTAGATTCTGAAGTCTGTCTCCATAACTCGAATTGTCTATCAACCACAATCCTACTATCATCAATTAGCACAACATCATCAGCAAATAACATACACCAAGGAATCTTCCCTTTTATACTCTTTGTAACCTAATCCATCACTAGGGAAAAATTGTAGGGGCTCAAAGGTGACCCTTGATGTAATCCTTTGTTAGTGGAAAAGTCACTGATTACACCATCGCATGCTCTAACACTAGTCACAACATCATCGTACATATCCTTGATAAGGGTAATGTACTTTGTTGGGGCTCTCTTCTTTTCCGGAGCCCACCACATCATCTTTCGTGGTACTTTGTCGTAAGCTTTTCCAAATCGATAAATAAATCCTTTTTTTGCTCCTTAAACCTCTCTATAAGTTGCCTTATCAAGAAAATAGCCTCCGTGGTCGACCTCTCAGGTATGAAACCAAATTGGTTTTTTGAAATGCTTGTCATTCTTCTTAATCGTTATTCGATGACTCCCTCCCATAACTTCATCATATGACTTATAAGCTTAATTTCTCTGTAGTTTGTGCAACTTTGTATATCTCCTTTACTCTTAAAAATTGGAACTAATATGCTTCACCTCCACTCATCTGGCATCTTGTTTGATTCGAAAATACTATCGAACAACTTAGTTAGCCAGGCTATCCTTGCATCTCCAAGGCATGTCCACACCTCAATGGGGATGCCATCAGGCCTCAATGCCTTACCTACTTTCATCTGTTTTAGCGCATCCTTTACCTTGGATTCTTGAATTCTCCGAACAAAATGCCTACTGTTGCCATCAAAAGAGTCGTCTATCTCGATCAAAATGCTATCACCTTGTTCATTAAATAGGTTGTCGAAGCAATCTCTCCATCTATTTTTTTTGTCTCATCGTCCTTCACCAAAAGTCTATTATTATCATCTTTTATGCATTTAACTTGATTGAAGTCTCTTGTCTTCCTCTCACGGAACTTAGCTATCCTGTAGACGTCTTTTTCACCCTCCTTCGTACTTAGCTTATGATATAGGTCTTCATACGCCCGACCCCTTGCTTCACTCACCGCTCTCTTTATGTACTTCTTTACAACTTTGTACCTTTTCATGTTGTGCTCACTCATGTGAATATGCAAGCACTTATAGCATTCCTTCTTCTCTTTGATAGCCTTTTGTACATCACTGTTCCACCACCACGAATCTTTAGGTTCGCGTTTATTTCATTTTGTTACCCCAAACACCTTGGTAGCCACTTTTCAAATGCGCGTTGTCATCTCATCCCACATGTGATTTGCTTCTCCTTTCAAATTCTATGCCTCTTCTCCCATCACCCTATCCTTAAACACCCGTGAAGTGTCTCCTTTGAGCTTCCACCATTTCGTCCAACTAATCTTGGCTCCTTTGTCCCGTAGAACACACGTTCGAAGACGAAATTCGAATATCAAAAGCCGATGTTGTGAGACAACACATTCTTCAAGTATGACTTTGCAATCTACACAAGCTCGTTTGTCATCTCTTCTAGGAAGGACAAAATCAATCTAGCTACAGTGTTGACCACTACAAAAAATAATTAATGTGATTGTCACTTTCTAAAGAAGGTATTAGCTATCATGAGGTCATAAGCAATAGTGAAACTCAGTATTTCTTCTCCTTCTTGGTTCCTATCGCCATATCAAAACCATGATACACTCTTTCAAACCCACAACTAGCCGTACCAACATGCCCGTTGAAATCTCCTCCTATGAAAATTTTTTGCTACTTGGCACATCTCTAACCATAACATCTAACTCTTCCCAGAAATTTCTCTTGACGACTTCACTTAGACCTACTTGTGGGGCATAGGCACTAATGACATTCAAGAATCATATCGCTCACTACCAGCTTTACTAGGACGATCTTGTCCCTTGTCTCTTAACGTCGACAACTCTGTTTCTAAGGTTCTTGTCAATTAGGATGCCTACCCCGTTCTTGTTACACTCTTTTTCCATGTACCATAATTTGAAGCCTGTATTCTCCACCTCCTTCGCCTTCTCGCCCGTCCATTTGGTCTCCTAAACGCATAAGATATTTATATGTCCTCTAGTCATAGTATCAACTATCTCTCTTAGATTTTCTGTTAATGGTCCTACATTCCAACTACCTAGCCAGATCCTAATATCATCGACTAGCTTCCTTGCCCCTCGCACCCCTGAGTAAAGTGCGAAGACCTGTGCTCACTTACCACTACACCGGTGCGTCGATGCAACGCGCCACTAAGGGAGTCACGACCCAACCCTTGCATGTTTATCACCATATTTGAGCCTTGATATAGTGTGCAACTAAGGGGGTGACGACCCAGCCCTTGCTCACTTTTCGCCATACCCGAGCCTCGATATGGAGCAATTTTATTAGGTTCCATTTCCATAAGAGATGCTTTGGTTTTTACGTTGACTCGCCAAGCCTATCACAACCCTTCTCTTTTATCCTGGCTTGGGACAGGCTGCACAGAAAACTACACAGGCAGAGCTATATATGTACATATATACACACACATACTATTTTTGAATATATGCAAACACACTAGATAAATCTTTATTTCAACATGTAATACTATCATGGAAATTACAGTTAAAAGTTTAACATACGAACAGTTGATTATGACTGAAAATCACTTTTATTAAAACCGGGAACCCCTCCTAATGATGCCCAATACCCGAGGGATGCATGAATGGCTCAAGCAATACCTCAAACTGGCGGACAAGTTCCCATTCCTCAATAAGCTGCACCAGCGGCAACGTTGCCTTGCATGTTGAAGCAACACCCCTCCTTATAGATTACCCCAAGATGTGCAAGGATTTCCAAAACATGGGTGGAAATGTGTATATGGGGAAAGAAGGTATTATGAAGACAAAGACTTGGATAAACGAATGCAAAAGAATATTCTAGGAGCTTGGTTGGAAGGACCAGATTAAGCAGAGAATGGCGGCATGACACTTTAAAGGAGGGGCTTTAGACCGGTGGACGATTATGGCCGAGGATAATGTTTATAGATTTATTACTTACGATGAGTTCAGAAACCGACATGAGTCACGATTCATGTCAAAAGCTGAGATGAATTTGCAGATGGAAGGATTTATACAGCTTAGACAGGAAGAATCCACTTTAAAGAACTATATAAGTAGATTCACAGAACTGGCTAATTTTTAGATGAGTTTGATTGATACCCCCATTAAAAAGGGTATGAAATTTTTCAAAGGCCCAAACTCCCCACTTAGGGAATTACTTTTGACCTAAGTATCCATTGGCGCTACACATGAGATGTTAGTTTAGATGACTCTACTTTAGATGACTAGTTTATAGGAGAAGGAGAAATAGAAGGAGAAGCCAGAATTTGCTCAAAATTAAGGAGGAGCCAAGAAGGTTAGTTTTTGGGTAAATAGGCAGTCGAAAGGGAAGTTCAATGAAGGTATAGTATGTCAGAGATGACAAAAGAAAGGACATATCGCCAAGGATTATAGGGTGAGTCTAGTGAAGGAAGCATTTAAGTAGAAGTTTTATCACTACCAGAGGAGGGACACTTCAAGAATTGGTGTCTGAAGCTAGTGAAAGAAGGACAGAGTGGGCAAGCCTATGCTATTGACGCTATTCTTATCTCGAGTAGATCTCACCTTAGAAATAAAGAAAAGACTATAATGGAAGGTAAAACTCTTATGTGTGGGAATAATATTCGTACCCTATTTGACTCTGCAGCATGAACGTAGTTAACTTCTCGAGTCTACAAACCCAAATTGTCACCAACCCAATAGTAGTATCAAATCTTATTAGGGGGTTGACACATCTTTCTTCAATTTGTAAAGACCTATTAGTGGACATGTAATGTCAATTTCATTTGTAATGCATATGTTCTTAATTTTGAGGGGTACAGACTTATCTTAGAAATGAATTGGTTGTCATACTATGGGACTATCTTAGATTGTGATAGAAGAGTTGAATGGTTAAAAGGTTGTATGGGATAAGATACCGATATTCGTTGTACACCCCAAAACTCAGTTGAATTAAGTTATCTATACTCAATGATCCTACCATAAGATGAGCTCCTATCCTTATCCATAGTTAGAGAATTTCCTAATATCTTTGAAGAACTTTCGGGTCCCCCACCCCTAAGGGAGAGTGAGTTTAAGATTGATTTGGAGAAGGACACTAGACCAATCGCTCGGTCATTAAGACACATGGCCTGAAAGAAAGGAAAGAGTTAGATAAGAATACCTCAGAGTTGTTGCAATGAGGATTCAGTAGTCGAAGTACTACGAAATAGGAAGCCCCTATTGTCTTTGCCACTAACGCAAATGGATCATTAACGCTATGCGTCGATTATATATAAATCAACAAGTTGACTAAGAAGAATAGGTATCCTTTACTGTAATAATTAGCACTTGGGTCTAAATTTTCGCTGAATCGAAAACCCAAATTCATCAAAGTGTGGATCTTTGGTTTAGTATCCTGCAAATAAAAAAATTATATGCATATCAGAGCACTATTTCGAAGTAACCCAAAACGGAATAGTAAAGTATAATAAAACATACAGTATTAACCAGGCTTAACGCTTCCAATGTCTAAAGTCCCTATCAATGCTAAGCATGTATTAGGAAACCCGTCCTTTAACCTTCCCTTCTTGCACCAGTACTTGTCCCTGCCATCCTATGGGTTGTAATTAGGAAGTGGTTAGAACAATGTTCTAGTGACTGGTGAATTATAGACTTTATACATATACTAGTTTATGTCGATTGTCTCCCACAATATGTTATGTCTTTCAATTTTTTTAGTCGTCTCGAATCCACATTTGCGTACGATACGCCCAATTTATACGAAGTAGACTATAACTACTTAATTGTGTATATATATATATATATATATATATAAAAGTACCATAGTCACCCTTTGGACTGAGATACTATCTCGCTAATATTTGTAATTCTACACTGCCGAGCATCATCATCACTATCTAGGCTAAATTGCCCGTGTACAAAGTAGAACCTCCCGTTGGTGCCTAATAATGGCATCACAAAAGTTTAACCTATTCTATCTCGCTTTGGGGATTTACTAACTAGTTAGATTCCAATTGTGAACTTAGCTCCATGGATTATAGAGGATTCAGTTCCTTGGACTACCCCATTTGATTTTGAAAGAACTCTATTATAGGTTAAATAGCCTTGCCATAACAAACAAACTGGCAAACAATTGTGGCGGTTTATTACCTAACGTAGCCTACACTAGTAAGAGGTGAAGCCCGTTAGGTATAAACCTATCTTTTTTGTTTTGGCTGCTCTGAATCGATGACTCACTCAACCTATGTAGTACCTAATCTTGATTTAGGGCCAACACCTATAGACATAACATCGAGCTACTCACCATCTTAATTAGATTGCCTAACGCAGTCAAGGCATACCCTCCCCTTATTCATTGAAGTAGACTCTATTGAGCATATTCCTTCACCTATATGCAAGCACATATATTTCACGGGTCCTATAGTTGGATATGTCCCACATTTGTATATAGAATACGCAACTACTTGTAGCCTTTTGCAATGCTAGACTTCTACTGTGTAAAACTACCAAACTCGCATTCCAACTCATTCTAAGGACTATATCATTTTTATTTACTAAGTTATTTACCAACTCTTAATAATTCGTGCTCATCATAATGCATACTTAAAGCCTCATATTATTTTTTTCATTTGTTCTTGTTTAATTATTATGCATCTACAGCATATTGTTAACAATATTTCTCTTCTTCTTTATGTGCATACATCTTATTTAGTTTTAGGTCATTTACCGCTTTCTTTCTAAAAGACTTAAGGAAAATTTCTCATTTACTTTCCCCTTTTGACTAATATCGCCCTTCAATCGCGTATTTAGACTTATTACTTCCCTATTCGTTTTAATTGCATATGCTTTGTTTTATCATTTGTTTTCTACATCATCTTAAATTATATACTTTAGGTTTTCCACTTATATTGTTGTTGTTATTCCTACTTACATTATTTTACTTATTTTTAAGAATTTTTATACCTTAATACATTGGAATTACTTCTTTCCTTAAAGGAAATTGTTAACACTATAATTCCCTATAGTAATTTAAAAGAGGACTTGTGTTATGTGTGAAATAACAAGAAATTATCTTTTTTCCTATTAGAAGATAGTATAAATTATGCCGATTCCCTTATTTTGTACATCTCTTCCTTTTTGTTTATGCTCCTTGTTATTTCAACAAGTACACTTTTATTTGTATTTATAGACGATTTATAGAAATTCACATTATACATAATTCATTCCAATATATTAAAATATTGTCTAATCATAATTTAATTTATAATCAAATCTAATTTATGTTCAACAATCTATATAAACCGATCAAATTTGGAATCCTAATATGATATCAATAATAAGTTATTCATTAATCTAGGGACTGTTTAACTTTTCAAATCCAAACATATACAATGTCCATCAATTTTAGCGTTTTCCTCATATTATAGGCATAAATTCCATAAAAATCACATGTATACAATTAAATATCCGAATTTCAATTTATATCTAGGTATAAATGAAATTGATCTACAATGATATATATCCAATATTATTAGAGAATATATAATTTCCTACTTACTTGTGTAACTTTCCAAATCTATGATCTAAACCCTACTATTAGATTGACTCCATTTTTTGCCTATTAAGATTTATACACCGCAAGCGTATACATATTTTATCATAAATATAGGTTAGAAAAGAGATTTGATTTTAACTTGTATATTGAATCCAAATTTACTTTATACCTCGGCTTTGACGATTTGATTTGAACCTATTCCTCTTTCTATCAGCTTCTACAATTCCCTATCTATATAGACGTATATTTTATAACTATGTCTAAGAATTTGGAGTTCAGAGGAGGAGAAAATGGTAAAGCTCTAGTGTCACTCCGAGAATATGAGTTTAGAAGTGAGGGTCTAGGTCCATATTCATAGAGAAACAAATCAACGCAAGCCGTTCGATTAAACCGTTTTAAATCCGAGTCATTTGGCCAAAGTTTATTGTCGGTTTTAACCAGGCACCATTCGACCGACAATTCTCTATGGTTGACCGCTGCCGGTCGATCTGGGCGCCTCTTTAGTCAACTTGTGCCTGTTTTAAATGAAACTAATCATGTGCTCTAACATTATTTAATTTACTTGTTTAACCACTCACTTCATTTGTTTCCCCTTTTATACATATCCTGAGATTTTAATTAATGGTTTTTGTTATTAGTAATTAACGTAAAATAACTTTTATTGTCATAATTACATATATAACGAACTACCTAGGATTTTAGCCACTGAATTTTAAATATTTAATTAATATTAAATGTATTTAAATAATTGGAATTTGGAATTTAATATCTCGAATTCAAATGTAGAGATCATTTAAATATTTGAATTATAAATGAAATATTAATCAAATGGATTTTATCATTTTATTTAATTCATTAAAATTAATAAACAATACTGGCGAATTCATTTTGTAAATTTATTTACAATAATAAATGGTTTGAATATAATAAATAATAAATATATTTTTACTGTTGATTTGTGATCGCGTTGCACTTCGGTGCACGATTTAATTTATTTCGGTCATTCGTCATACATACTCGAAAAACTATAAAATGGATTGCTGTTCGAACCGGCTAAATCTCCATCGGATTGGAAAATGGTCGACCAAATATAATTAAAATTAACCGCAAGCGCACGACGTACAATGATAGTATGTGGCGAGTACTGGCATATCCGTAGGGAATTGTTTAGATTTTAAAATTTCTGTTCAATCAACTTACACCAAGAGTTGTGAGATGTTTTTAAGCTAGAAAAAATTCTAGAAACTAATAAAGACTAAAAGTGATAAAAAAATATGGGAGTAAAAAGCAATTTAGAGGCAATGTCTTTCTCTAGATCACATAGTTCAACAAAGTGAAATTATGATTTCTCCTTTTTGGTCACTAGTGAATTAATTAACGTGTTTATCATAAGTATAGCCTGTTTTTTTAATTAATTAGCTCAACATAAGCCATCAAACTATAATACAACCACCAAATCACATTTAACTCTTATGAAAATGTTAATGAACTTGGAAATACAATCTTTTCTAAGCATGGCCTATTAACTATTGATTTGAAATATAGACCATCAAATTTTGATTTTAAAATCACTTCATTACCATGATCAAATGTAGATGAAGAGGTAATTTTTGTTTTTATTTGTTTAAGCATAGCCTATTTGGTGTCAACAACATAGGCTATCAAATTCAAAGCTAAAACAACAAAGTTTAAACACATCTAACATTTCCATCAAGCAAAAAAATAGATCAATAATTAGCTAAATGTTGAAGCTATATGATTAAGAGAACTTCATTACCCCTAAAAAGGGGTTTAGCCTTTCATATTTGTTATCGTTTCAACAAATGTAGCATTCAACATGAAATAAAAACAAAAGGAAAAAGCGAGCAAAATGAAAAGAGAGCTAATTAAAAAGAAATAAAAACTAATCTACTTGCATAAATAAAAAGATATACACTACTAACATGAAAGAAAAAGCATGTAAATAAAAAAGAGTGCATGAATTAACATAGCATGAAAAGAAATTACATAAAAGAAAAAATAGCTAAGTAGCCATGAAAAAGAAAAGAGAGCTTTGATTAATTTGTGAGCCGAAGCTAAACTAAATGGAGGTTAAGAGACTGAGAGAGGAGAGAGAGAATTACTTGAACAGAATGGGTATTTATACATATATGAAACTCAAATCCTATTTTGGGAACTACTTAAACTACCTTTGAGGAAGTGTGGCCACCAAGTTACCATTAACATCTGTTAATCCTACACTTAAATGTACATATAGCTTTAACTTCCATTATCATGTGCATTATCTCATAATTGTGCATCATGGTAAGTAGGCAGGTGGGATTCTCCATGATTTATGAAATGAATTATTTCCTTCTTCATTTGCTTGTCTTCTCTTATGCATGCATATTTTCTATGAAGCCACTTGTAATTTGAATTAAAAATCCTACAAAATACCATAGAAATTTCCAAGTAAATTTTCTTAAAATAATATATACACAAAAATAACCATTTTACCCCTACATGAAGATGAATAATTGATGATTTAATAATAATTTGAATTTCGGTTTAAACATGTTAAAATAATGAGTATGATCATTGATTAATTTAATTAGATTAAATATGAAAGTAAAAAATATGCATATTTACATGCATATCAAATACCCACATGCTTATCTTTTTATTCATTCTCGAATAAAAAAAACTAAGATAAATCTGTTTTCGTAGGGAGTACGATTGCATTGAGCGTATACAAGCCGTTAAACCTCTAGGTGTCCCTAGTAGGACGAGTGTCATCTTGTGAGGGTTTTCAGCGGATACTATCCATAAAATCCAAATGCAATAAAAAATATTTACAAAATGAAAAATTCCTAAATGCTAGATTTACTTATGAAGACATGAATGCAAGTTTTTGAAAATATTTACAAATGAAGGATTTATTTTTAAATTGACATAAATAAGTTAAATATAGGTTTTGTTCATTATCAAAAAATTTAAGTCATTTAACTTATCAAAATTTCCAATAGAAATTAAGTTATCATAATAAATAAACTCTAGTTTGACTAGTTGTTTCTGTTAATAACATATCGTAACTATGAAATGGATCCTTGATTGATTACCAAAGTTTTTCAAAATGGTATTTTTATTTCTTTTGAATAATAAATCGAATCAAATAAGTGAAAATAATGCTCGGATTTCAATTTCTTACTCTCTCTTTATTTGAAAATTTTATTGATATTAACAATACTTACATATGCCTAACTCTGAAAACTGAGGTCAGATATATTACCCCTGCACCTCCTTTTGGGCTTATGAGAGGGGAATGTAGAGCGTGGCGAGTGAACACACAAGTGTGAACCTCTATCAACTGTAGGTGTTATTAATGAAAGAATTTTTATATAATACACCTAACTCGGATAAACTGGGGTCAGATATACCAATCGAGCACTGCCTTTCGGGCTTACGTGAGAAGGGTATAGAGAATGGCGAGTGGACACACTTGCGTGTGAACACATGACTCTAGGTGTTAATAAAAAATATATATACATATTTTTTCTTTTCATTGTTTTTATATATATTTTTTTTGTTTTTTTAAAGAGAGAGTTATGCAAAATCATCTTAGCACCAATTAACTTAGAAGATATTATATACTTTACTTTAAATTCACCATTTATTAAATCAAAGATTTTCAGTTAGGGTATACTTCATAATTATTGCATTGAATCTTCCTATATACTAGTTAAACCATCGTTATTTTTAATCAAACTTTATTTTTATTTTTGTTGAGACAAATAAACTTTAAAAAATATAATTTAATAATCAAAATCTTATACTTATCTTATAGTATTTCTTTAAAAATAAATCAAAATGCATTAAAAAAATTGAATTTTTTTAAATTTTTTTGAGTTTTGGAAAAATGCAAAGAATATACCATGGAAAATAAAAAATAAAGATGATATTCCCCTCACACTTGATTTTGGCTATGTCCCCACAGTCAACCCAAGTAAAAGGAGAAAATAAAAATAAAAATATGACCAAGTTTACATGAAAATAAAATGGTTTTTATTTACATGACATCAAAAAAAATATTGTCAAAGAGTAAACAAAATGGTCATCTAAAGACCAGTTCATTTGTCTCGTCAAGTATGCGAGACACAGCTTACGTTCAGAAAACCAAATCATGGAAGATTTCGGAATCGAATGTTGAATTGGAAAAATGAATGTCGTTTTATCAAAAATCGTCTGAGTCGTTTTATTTTCAATGATTTTTGGGGTTGATAAAACAATTGATTGAAATTCAAGTTTATTTTCACCAAACTGAAATTCAAACTCGTCATTGAAAACTTCTTCAGAATTATCGATTTCAAAATCAAAATGGTGATTTAAAACTTCCCATTCGGAATTCAACAACTTATCTTCAAAAAGTCCAAAGAAATTGTGTTCACTAAATTCGTCATCCTTTGTTGAATTATTCACAACTTCATTGCATATGTATTAAGTTCAAAATCCAAATTCGTTGTATTTGATTTTTTGATATCGAAAAAAAGAAGATCGAATTTTAAATCGAGTTTCTCATCCTCAAAAGAATTGAAATCCAACACAATTACCATATTTTCAACAACTTCATTAAGATTGTCATCTTCAATTTCAAAAGTTGTCATTTGAAAATTACCAATTAGGGTAAATGTGGATTATTATTTGACTCCTCACACTAAGGATTTGCTTTTGTTTCTCACATTGTTTCATATATGTTTCAAACAATAAACATGTGTGTTCTTTGTGGATTTTATCCATTTGCTTAACAAAATTGAATTTATAGTTATTAACTTGAGAATTTTTGATGTGATGTTATTGGAAACAAAATTTTCCCATTGAACCAAATTAGAGATTATTCCATTGCCAAAATCATTTGAAAGTTGGTTCACATTTTCGTTTCGATTTTGAAATTCATTTTGGAGTTTGAAATTGAATTGGCATGGGTTATAATCGAAGTCATTTGAATTTTGAAGTGAATTCAAATTGATCATTTTGAAATCCTTGACTTGAGTTATTACACAAATATAAATTACACAAATCATTTATCCTTCGATTTTGTTGTGTAGAGAGTTCAAGTAAAGACGAAATCGTTTCCATGCTTTTTTTAAGAGTTGAGGGTTGGTCCTCATTCTGAAAATTTTGTTGTTCGAAAATTCGAATTGTATGTACAATAGTCGTTTTTAAAATATCAATAAGATCTTGGAGTGAAATTATATGGATTATATTGATTTTCACAACCATCGTAAAATTCATGTAAGTAGGGAAACTCGGACAATTTTCAAGAATGTTTTTTTCTTTTGGATATTTTTTACAAAGGAAAACAATTTACCAAAAGGAATTTATATTTCAGTAAGGAAATTTGATTTTTGTTTTGTTTTTGGATTTTCAATTTTTTTGAAAACGTTTTATTTTATTTTTTGAATTTTTTGTTTTTGATTGAAAATTTTCAAAGGACTTACAAACTAAGGTAAGAAATATACACAACTATTTTTGTTTTTGGATTTTGAATTTTTTTAAATATGCATGAATTAATGCAACTAAATGAATGCAAGAGTTTAATTACAAATTATCAATCCTAAGTAGCTCCTAACTCAGAATTATATAATCATACTTTGTCTTAGTCCAATAAGATAGTTCTCACCTAACTAACAGACATGAATTATCGGTGCACCACGAATCATTGTAGCAATGCAACCGAAGGTTTAAGTACCTTTAGAGAAACAACCACTATAATATTTACGAATCACCATAATATTTATAAATGGATATTGCTCTGCCGTAGCATAGACACCAAAAAATTGAATTTTTCAAAGAAGACAATTTGTCAATATATAATTAAGCGTTACCGATGTTTAACCATTATCAAAATTCTAGGATGAAATGCAAAGCTGAAATTAAATGTGTATTAACAATGCAACTACGAATGAATTTTTTATTTTTGTTTTTTCCTTTGATTTTTTTTAAAAATGCAAGAAACCAACAAAACAAACCAAATAGAAATAGGAGATGAGGGCACGATACATGAGCGTTCAGAATTATAGCAATTTATTTTTCTAGCAGCTATTTTTTTATAACCAAGCAAGCAAAGCAGTTTTTTATTTGGGCAAGCACTTCTTCTTTTAATTTGCTTTGGCAACTTGAAAAGGAGTGAACCAAGATATATACAAAAAAAAAATTATATCAAAGACAGAAATAAAGAAAAACAAGTCAAAACAAATGAAAATAAAATAAATTGAAATTTCTTGGGATTTTTCTTAAAATTAGGATGGAACTAAAAATAAATTAAATAAAACAAAAGAAAACAAAATAAATAAATAAAATCTTTTTTTAAGTATAAAACAAAATAAAAAAAAGGAAAGCAAACTATTTTTTTAATACAAACAAAGGTCAAATGAAACAAACACAAACAAAAAAAATATTTTTTTAAAGACGGATGATTTTTGTTTTTTTATTTCTTTATGGAAACTAAACAACACTTTTTTTTGTAAAATAAAAGATTACCAAAGAAAATAAATTCACATAAGAAATTGTAAATATTTATGTCTTCTTTTTTTTTCTATTTTTTTATAACTAAAAGAATCAAAAAGAGATTTTAACAAAGAAAAACTAAGAAGGTTTAAAATGTTATGAAATGAAGAAAGTGGAAGCCATTGGAGAGAGAACAATTTTATTCATTCAGAGAATATATATCTATTTACATTACATGGCCTACTTTATATAAAGGCTTTAGAAGTAAGGACCGAACTTATCCCATGATGTGGGACTAAACAAAACAATGTACAAGCATATTCACTTCATAATATACATATATTATAACACTCCCCCTTGAATATGCGTCTTCAAAATATTGAATGCTCGGATAATTTGAAATTTTCCATTTCAAAATGTGTACGACGATTGCTCCCCCTCATTATTTTCTTGCTTGCATTTATCGATTCAGTCGATATAGATATAGTCTGTTGCCTCATTAAAAACCTCTATTAGAAAAACCCAGTAGGAAAAAATCTTGAACGAGGAAAAGAATGCAACTCGTGAAATCATAAATATCATACTAAAAATGATATTCCTTATAAGATTTTGATATTTCAGGATCAAAATAATGCCTCATTAAAACCTTATTAAGAAAAACCCAATGGGAAAAATCTTAGTGAAGGAAAAAGAGTACAATGACATACTGTATTTTCTTATTTTTTTTAAATAGAGCTTGATACTTCTGGATCAAACTAATGCCTCATTAAAACCTTACTAAGTAAAACCCTATGGGGAAAATCTCAGTGAATGAAAAAGAGTACAATATAGTATGTCATATTTCAATAATTTACTGCATCAAATAGAGTTTGATACTTCTGGATCAATTTAATACTTCAGTAAAAACCTTACAAAGGAAAACCCGATGGGAAAAACCTTAGTCAAGAATAAAAATATAATTTAACTTAAATAACATATTTGAGATGTTATTTCTTGAAAACACATTTGATTTTTCTAGATCAGGATAATGCCTCATTAAAACCTTAATAAGAAAAACCCAGTGGGAAAAATCTAAAATAAGGAAAAAGAGTACATTATAGCTTATTCCAAATGTTACTAGGGAGTTGATACTTTTGGATCAAGATAATGCCTCATTAAAACCTTACTAATAAAAACCCAGTGGGAAAAATCTTAGTTAAGGAAAAAGAGTGCCTTATAAAATACTTATGGATGCTCCCCTGATTTAAAGTTTCCTCTGAATTCGTATTCGTCTTTCGATAACTTAAATTGGTTATAAATACTTTTGGATTCATAAATATGTATCTCATTAATAATACAATTTATTAATAGTTTCCTTCGATATAATCAAATTTTCTAAGATTGTTTCTTCAAATATGGTTTGGATTTTATGCATTTGCATGCTACTTTTATGAAAAACACTTCATGTGCTTTCATTTTTGTGCTTCAAATTAGTTTTGCGCATTGCAACTATACATCTTTCATGAATATTAAAAATTTCGTTACAACATTACTAGAAAGCAGGAAGTAATCTACTCATCTTGATGTATCAAGATTTTCATTACAACAATACTTAGAAGAAATTTGTAATCTACACTTAATGTCTTTTTTATATTCTTTATAACTACAAAAGTTATATATATTCTTTAGAGATTTGTATACTTTAATAAGTATTTGCATGTCGCAACTATCACTTCAATGGATATTAAGAGTTTCATTACAACGATACTTAAAAATATGAAGTAATCTACTCATCATGAATTATATCAAGATTTTCATTACAACAATACTTAAAAGTAGGTTGAAATCTACTCTCCTTGTTCTTTGCATTCTTTATAACAATGAAAGTTATTTATATTCTTCAGTAATTTGTATACTTTCATTATTTAATATGATTTTAAACCACATTTATACCTTCAGGGTATATTAAGCATTTCAAGTACTTTCGGTACTTTGCGGACTACATGTCCATATTTCTCTACTATTAAAGGATTCATGATGGCCAGTCATGTTTTCCCCTAATTCAAGATTCTTAATCTATTTATAAATATAAGCGCTTTATTATTTACAAATTTATCATCGATGATTATTTCTTATCAGTTCTAGACATGATTTATTTGAGATCTCTTTAATTATGTTTTAGATACCTAAACCACTTCTGGTAATTTGACAATCATGTCATTGGTCTCTTCAAAAGCACCCTTAAGTGTTTCTTCAAGAACGCTCGCCTCCATTATTTGGCATCTTTATTACTTACTCCAAAAATATTTTGAACTGACTTTTGAACCATATTTCAGATGTGGTTTACAAATTTTGATCCTTCAGGGATTCAAATCTATATTGAAGAAAGTCTACTATCGATATTATTGATAATTTATTCAAGTTACTTAATATCTTGCATCATTATGTATTTTAACAAATATTTAACACTGATGATCAAAATGAGCTTGTATCCCTTTATCCTCCCCCTCAATGTTGACAAACATTGTCATTAAATAATAATCATCTTTGGACTCTCATTTTGATCCATTATGATATTGCTACTAGCAAATATATCATACATATTAATAATAGGAGGATAATTCTTTTATTAGTTGATAAGATGCATTCAATTGATATTGATTATTAGAGTTTGTTCTCATTCATTGATCTAAGCAATTGGAGGAATTTACTTATTATGTAGATCATTTGAATACATATATGACTTCAGGTCATTCAACATTTATGTTGATTGAATTTTAAATCACTAAATAATATGTATGCATAATCTATAAGATAAGCTTATAACAAACTTCAGGTTGTTAGCTAAATATTTACATATATGGATGTATACATGCGTCCACGTATCACATATATATTATAAAATTTTCATATTCTTTCTCATTTGAATTAGTGATTTTTAAAACAAACTATTACAAGGATCAAAACTATTAATTTCTATTTATAAATTAATTTCAATGCAAACCTGTCAAAACTGCATGATAATGTTCAAAACATTTGGTTTGAAACCATATCGAACTTCTGGTTCGAACAAAATATACACACAGCTTCAAGTTGTTAAGTGTTATTCCTCAGTTATATCTCAAATATCAGTTTTGAACACTAATTATGATTACTTATCAAGGAATAATTTTTAATTGCATATAGACATTTCTACACATCTCTATTGAGAGTTCTGTAAAAAAAATTACAGCAAAAATAATAATAGTATCTTCTGGATACTTGGAATGTTACAGATACAGGTTTCCTCAGGACCGTATGTATACCTCTCAAACTTTTAGGATCTAATCTAAACTAAATTAGGATCCTTTATAATCAAATTTCTATGCATTTATTTGGTTTAATAAAATTACCAAATATATAAGCAAATTTCTTCTAGAGATATGTTATCATTTCCTAATTTATTAGTCTCTTTTAGGGATATTTTATTATCACTACTTCTGGAGTGAATTTATCTCTTCTATATATATTTATATGTACTATTGGAATGTCATATCAATGTACAATGTTTCTATTTGTAGAAATTACATAATTACTACCTTTATAATAGCATAAAACATCTCTACTGGAGATTTTTGTTGTAAGTATCTTTGAAATGACATATCAAACTTTAAATATAGTAACAAAATTAGATGCACCAAATGAAAGTAAGATGCGAAGAGATAAAACCACTACTTCTGGAGTGTAAAGTTGGTATACAATATCATATATTTTTTGGATAGATTATCATCATTACTCAAAAAAAAAATTATATCATTATTCCTTCAGGGAATATAGTATTTCCTTTTAAGGAATTGCAATGTAATAAAATTCCTATAACATCTCTTCTGGGATGTTAGATTTTGCAATATAAATATAAATAAATTTCTAAATCATCTTTTCAAGAGATTAATATACACACATACGCATCCAATGATGTTTGAAGTATCATGTAACCTAATATCTTCAGGAAATTTGGTCAATATAGTGTAAATGTTAAGATATAAGGTAAGGTATAACTCATTTGGAGATATTTGTCATCTCTTGAATGCAATATAGTGTAAATGTTAAGATATAAGGTAAGGTATAACTCATTTGGAGATATTTGTCATCTCTTGAATGCAGCATCATTTTCTCATATGATTATTTATTAATTTTCTTTAACTTCTTCGGGCAGTACAACCTTATCATTTTACATAATTTCAATAGAGCTTTGGGCTTCTAATTCATGAACTTCAAGTTCATTAATTTGTTATGAACTTCAGGTTTTTAAATTTTGTGTAAACTTCTCCCCTTTTTTTGTATCATATTGTTACAAAATAAAAGTCTATTAGAATTCGAGCTTGTAAAGTTTATCAGAAATCTTTTCATAATTCAAGACTTCAGGTCTTGGACTTTGAGTTATACAACTTCTGCTTGAAAAAAAAAATCTTTACACAACTTCAGGTTGTTGTTCAAACTTATTTCTTTCATTATATTGGGCATTGTTTGCCAAAATGAATACACCATATAATAAAGCATATGTCTATTCTTATTCCAAACATAAAAATACAATATCATTTAATTTACTATAGCCAGTGCATTTATGATGATATGGTAATTTATTTATTACCATGACGACAACATTTAATGCATTTATGATTAAAAAATGAATGCAATTTACCATTATTGTGGCATAAAATATAAAATATTATCACAAAGAATTGATTTCTTTACAAACAAATAAATCAATCTAACTAACTTTAGTTAGCAAAATTTAATCTCAAAGCTAAGTTTAATATACTCGATAATAAAATTAAATGAATACCATAAGAGAAACTTTATTTCTTAATAGTCAAAATTTCTAAAATAACTAAGATAACTCTTATATATATGTGTGTGTGTATATGTATCCCTTTTTTTTTTACAATTCAAGTTTCTGCTCTTTTATTGAAACTTCTGATTCTTTATTACAAGAAAACTTGAAATTTAGTATGGAAACTCAAGCTTTTAGCATTATAGGAACTGCAGGTTCTCAACTTTTATTTCAAATGCTAGAAAATAAGTTTACCGTATATGTTTTCATAACGTTTCCATTCACTTCAGGTGTACTAAATCAATATTAATATAGGATCTAAACTAATATGATCTTCTAAATATGCATTATTCTTGTATATGTTTCTCTAAGAAATAATAAAATATATCTTCTGGAAATATAAACAATATATATGAAAATACTTTCCAAAATCCAAATCCAAATCAAAGAGTTTTCAAAATGAAAACTTCATTTATCAAACATGTATATATTACTTAGATCTATATCACAAACCAAAACGTAATCAAGATCAATAAATTTATTTGAATCAACAACAGAAATTGTCAAATTCAAAACTTGCTTTCCAAAATAATGAACTCAAAAAAAACATGCAATAATAAGCAAGTTTGAAATCAATTCAAATCCAAATTCAAAAAATCACAACATTTTATTTTTGAACAATATACAGATCTCAATGATATATTATTTGAGTGTGATTTTATGATCCACAATATAATGAGATCAGAAAAATAAGAACAAAAAAATTGGATCTATTGTAGGATGAGATCTGAAATATAATGACAAAAATACATGTACAGTGGAATAAGATCTATAAATTTAGATCTATAACAAAATAAGATCTTGAAAAGATAAGATCTATTAAAACTTAAATCCAAATCTGAAAAATTAGAAAATAGATATAGAATTGTGAAACAAGAATATTTAAATCTAGATCTAAATTAATCGCAAAATAAATCTAGAAAAGCAGATCTAGAAAATTTCAAACCTGATTTCAATGGTTGAATAAGAGGAAGAGATAGATCTGATTTCAGTAACTGTATAAGAGAAAGAGATGTACATACATTAAAAAAATGGATCTAATCTTCTGAATTAGAATATTCAATACATTCGAGAAAAAGATCGTGCTGATAACGTGTTATGAAATGAAGAAAGTGGAAGCCATTAGAGAGAGAACAATTTTATTCATTCATAGAATAGATATTTATTTACATTACATGGCCTACTTTATATAAAGGCTTCAGAAGTAAGGATCGAACTATCCCACGATGTGGGACTAAACAAAACAATGTACAAGCATATTCTTTATGAATCCAAAAATCAAAATTCCCCCGAACCAATTCACAAATCCAAAACCAAATATCACAAATTCACTTTGCTATTTCAAAGAACGAAACTGCGGTCTCGATTGTTTTGATCAAGTATGGTCGCGGAATTGAGGGGATGGAGTTGCAGTTGCTTTGATGATATAGGCGATTGGGTGGTCGATTGCAGTCGAGTTCGATTGGGGATGGATGTGGGTTCGGTTGAAGAAGCGTGTGATGTAGCAGTAAGCAGGTGGTTCTAGTTTGACAAGCTGAAGAGGTGTGTGATGATAGTTTGAGAAGGCGATTGTTTGAAGGTCAGAGGTGTGGAGGGCTTGGGTTTGAAGTGTGTACTGTACATTGAAGAGGCGTGTGATGATGGTTTTGGTCGGAGAAGAAGAAGCAGTAGAGTGGTTAGTGCAGGTATGGTTTATGTTGTAGTGATATAGGCTGGTTTGTGATGTGCCGTGGGTGATGTAACTGATGGCAGCTAGAAGTATGTGGCGGGTAGGGTGTGGTTCAGTGAGTAGTGAGATTTGATGTTGTTTATGCTGATAGGGATGGATGGTTATGTGATCAGTCGTGTGGCTGTTGTATGTGCAGTTAGGTGGGTGGTTGAGTGAAGTCGAAGCAGAGGGACCGAGTAATTGGAAGCAGTTGTATATGTGATGCTTGTTGAGAAATGAAGTGTGACGAAGAGGTTCTATGCCATGGTTGTTGGAGAAATGATGTAGGTTTGGGAAGATTTGAGGAAGACCGCTGTAGTTATTGTTTTTGCAGAGTGCTTTAATGTGATGTATTGATGTTAAGGCAGTTGAGTGTAGTCTGGTGGCGTAATTGTTTGGCACTGTGGGAATGGCAGGTTGATGGTATGAGAGGTTTGTAGGCACTGTAACAACAGTGCAGTGTAGTTTTGTGGTGACTGTCTGGTCAGGTCGAGTGGGATTGAAGTGTTTTTTGAGGTAGCAGTTGTGATATAGATGTAGCTGCATATGAATGTATCAAGTAGATGGCATGAATTAGCTTATGAATGTAAGTGTATGATGTGAAAGACAATTGAAAGGCAAAGGGGTGCACTGTTTTGGCTGTGGGTTGTTAGAAGTTGTTGCAATATGTATGGTGCAGGCAACAGTATTGTAGTAAGGCCGGGAGGTGGGATTGTGAGGAAGTGTATGTTGATTAGCAACGTTGTTTGAGTGATGGCGGCAAGAGGGCGGTTGAAGTTGTTGTAAGGCAGTGCATAATTATGTGCACACAACAGTGGTAGAAGATGGTTGCAAACAATGTTATGGAATTTGAGTGATGGTCAGGGAAGTATTGATTGTGGTATATGTGGTTAGTGTTGGGGAGATGGCAACAGTGGGATGAAGGTGGACAGTGGCTGGTAACAGGCAGTGGGTATTTGTATGTGACAGTGGCTGGTAACGGTCAGCGGAAAATGATGACGCAACTGTGTAAGGTGGCGATACAGTGCACAGTTGCACCTTTCAATGTAAGAGAACGGTTGTAAAAATTGTAAATGTAATTGTAATTGAAAAGTGTAAATGTAATTGAAATGGAATGGAATACTTTTTTTTTCTTTTTCAATTGAAGTTGTGTAATTTTTCCTTTAAAATATGAAATGCAAATGAACAAAACAACTAGAAAACAACAACAAAAACACAAACAAAATGCAAACTAAAAATCACAAAAACACACAATTTTTTTTAAATAACACACAAAATAAATACACAATAAAATCAAACAATAAATAACTCGGAGGATAGAAATAAAATTAAAGCAAATTCCCCGGCAACGGTGCCAAAAACTTGTTCGATTTGACGAACTGGGGTTGAGAAGCAATTGGGTGGTCGAATCAGGGATTGGCGATGACAGTGATGATTTGGGTGGGTTGCAGAGGAGATGAAGTGTGTGATGTGCATTTAGTTGCAGAGGCGGGTTAGGAGCAGGTAGTTGGCCAGAGGTACTTGCAGTATTGTTTATGATAGGGGGTATTGTGGTGGTATGGTTTTGTAACTAAGCTGATGTGATGAAGGTGAACTGCGGTAATTGCTATCAGGTGAGGGTGTTTTGATGTTGCTATCGTGATTTGGAGATGGCGATGAAGGTAATGTTCTCTAGTTGGTAGTTTTTTACGTATTAGGTGTATAGAATGTGTTGGTTGAGGTGGAAGAAGAGGAGGACAGGGTGATGATGGTTGGTGGGTAGGCCTGTCAAACGGGTTGGGTTGGGTTGAGTTTGACCCAACCCATTTATGACTCATTCTCTTTTATTCATTTATGACCCAACCCACTTAATAAGCAACCCATTTAACCTACTTGAAAAATTAAATTAAACTTGCCTAATCAAAAACAAATAAATATAAAATAATTCTAATTCTAATTTTTATGTTTTGAGATCCGACAAAAATTTAAAATTTTAATTCTAATTTTCATCAAAATTCAAATATGGGGATGAGGTAACTTATTATTTTCTAAGTACAACTGTCAGTCCCCTTGGAGAACTACAGTGTGTGTTCACCCGATAAAGTATCCGAATGTTCCATACTATCCGTAATTTAAGCGGTAGTTAATCGGTCAAAGTCCCGCCTGATTCCGAGTTAGAGCGAAGGAGTTATTACAGTCTGAACAAAAAAATAGCGGCTTCTGCACTAGGCGGAGTTCAATATGTAGATGTGGTAGCCTATTATTTTCTAAGTACAACTATCAGTCCCCTTAGAGAACTACAGTGTGCGTTCACACGATAAAGTATCCGAGTATTGCATACTGTCTGTAATTTAGGTGGAAGTTGATTGGTCGAAGTCTCGCTTGATTCCGAGTTGGAACAAAGGAGTTATTGCAGTCCGAACAAAAAAAAATAGCAGATTCTGCACTAGGCGGAGTTCAATATGCAGATGTGGTAGCCTGTTATTTTCTAAGTACAACTGTCGGTCCCCTTGGAGAACTACAATGCGCGTTTACACGATGAAGCATGCGAGTGTCCGATACTGTCCGTAATTTAGGTGGGAGTTGATCGGTCGAAGTCTCGCCTGATTCCGGGTTGGAACGAAGGAGTTATTGCAGTCTAAACAAAAAATAGCGGCTTCTGCACTAGGCGGAGTTCAATATACAGATGTGGTAGCCTGTTATTTTCTAAGTACCCCTTGGAGAACTACAGTGTGCGTTTACACGATGAGTATTCTAGTGTTCCATACTGTCCGTAATTTAGGTGGGAGTTGATCGGTTGAAATCCCGTCTGATTTCGAGTTAGAACGAATGAGTTATTGCAGTCCGAACAAAAAAAATAGCGGCTTTTGCACTAGGCGGAGTTCAAATATGTGGATGTGGTATCCTGTTATTTTCTAAGTACAACTGTCAGTCCCCTTAGAGAACTACAGTGTGCGTTCACACGATGAAGTATCCGAGTGTTTCATACTGTCTGTAATTTAGGTTGGAGATGATCGGTCGAAGTCTCGCCTGATTCCGAGTTAGAACGAACAAGTTATTGCAGTCTGAACAAAAAAATAGCGGCTTCTGCATTAGGTGGAATTCAAATATGCGGATGCGGTAGCTTGTTATTTTCTAATTACAACTGTCAGTCTCCATGAAAAAGTACAATGTATGTTCAAAATTCTTATTTTTTAAATTTATGTTGAAATTCAATGTTTTTAATAAATGAGTAAATGGGTTAACCATTTATAACCCTTATAAGAATGGATCAATCCAACGCATAACCCATTTAATAATATTCATAAATGGATTGACCCAACCCATTTATAAGTAGGGTAAATTGGTTGCATACCCCCTTCTTCTTCTAACGTTAATAAACCGGTCCATGAATGCATCATATCATCGCTCATATTGAGCCTCTATTTTATTAAGTGACATGTGTAATGTTTTACACTATTAATACGGCACTTACGCTACAATGCAGTATTAACGTTTTCTTATTATTTGGGAGTTAGGTTTCATTGTAGTTTCGAGTATTACAATTGTCGATTATTTACTACATCCTGTGACTACGCCCAGTCTTGGGATTAGTATCACATTATGACACTTAAACTAAGGGATTGACATAGTTTTCAGTCTTTGCCATCATCTACAATTTGAGAGCCTGATATTCCCTTGATTTTTCTTTATTCTCTGCTTTTCCTCTTGGTAGTCTGAATTTTCTCATGAGGGCATCCCATTCTAATCTGGGCGTTACGTCCCCTTGCTTTCAATATTTCCCATGGAAATGTGGATGTAACACTTGCTCATCGTCTACAATGATCGCAGATTTGTGTAGACTTGTCATTGTTCATATGCGGTTTGCGCTTCTCGTCACTTCTATCTATTCCTTCCTTTCTTTTATTTGGTAGAAGAATTCTTACTAGTCGCTTTTGGATTTAATGCTCATGTATTCATGTCATTCCCTCATTGAGCCACTTTCTGGATTACTGTTGAATTACAACTTTCGCTTTCCTGGGAAAATATGTCTTAATTTTTGTATTCATTATTTTAGCTACTAATCGATTGACATGTCGCAAATTCCTTCATCATTTCGATCATGTAATCGGCATTCAAATTAAGGTACTTATATATTTCCTTCATCTATTCATTGTTCCTTTTTTATGCTTTTATCCAAGAAAGGAGAAAAAGGAAAGAAACGAAAAAATCAACATCTGTAAATCGATTTCATCCGCGAATTTCGATTTTCTTTAGATTGAAGTAATATCTTACTTTTATTTTTATTTTCCGTTTCATTTTTTAGTTTAGTATTATAATTAATCTTAAGATTCTGAAATGGCTTCTTCTTCATCTTTCCCATACTTTTGTCCTCTGAAATTATTCGACTGGGAGAGGCTGAAAGCATCTTAAATAAATTTGGATTCATAGGTTATGAGGTTAGAACTTCTAAACCACAAGAGCGTACTAACATTCCCCTAGTAGGTTTCACTCCCTCACACCTAAACATATATGATGTAGGCTTTATCTTCCCCTACACCCAGTCCTTCGTCAATGGTTGTCCACCATTGATCCCATGCCCATTCAACTCACCCCTCTTTATTATACTCTTGTGAAAGCCACCTTTATCCTTTATACCGAGAATGGTTATGACCTTAGTTGTAAGGAGCTTCGGTTTCTGTTTGATATTAACAAAAGTCCTTCAAGGGCCCCGCTGGTTTCTTTTATGCTTAAGCCAAAAAATCAGTTTTTCTAGACATCCCCTGAAAGTCCCGTGGATGGGCTGATTTGTACTTATTTATTTCAAACTTAGATAACTTTACTTCATCTTTTCTTCAACATCCCACTCACATTGTTTTTCTGAGGAGGACATCAAATCGTATGAATGCAGAAATCACATTCTAGGATTAGATGCAAAGGAGAAGGAAATAATCTTTATTGAAGATATGCTTAAAAGACATAACTTTCTACGCCTAAATTACATTTTTTTTTCTCACAATATTTTTAAGCCTTCTCCGAATTCAACTGAGTTTAAGGGTATTTTTTGCTAACAATATATTTTATGTTTATCTTTTTTTGATTTCGTCGGGAGCATCTTCGAATCTTGACACTTTCTTTTTTCTTTTATATATAGGTAAAATGAATGCTAAAGCCCTGAAAGAACTTTATAGTAAACCATTGAAGGGGCATACCCAAAGAGGGAGCTTGATCTAATACCAGTTTCGACAAGAGTCCCAAAAAATTAGTCGCTTCCACTCCTTCTTCCCCTTTGACGGTTTCTCCCATTTCTTCTTCGGTAGCTCTTCCTATTTACGATATTCAATATTTGCCTCTGCCCGAGGGTGCCATATATGACTTAGCTAAGAAAGTAGGGAAGACAGCACTTGATACATTGCTTTGCATTGCCTTGTCTTTCCCATCTCGCCTTACCCTTCATTTCCAGATATCTCTCCGTCTGCGCTTGCATCCGAGATGGAAAAGTCTTGGTCCTATGTGAGTATTATTATTTTATTTTTAATATTTTTGGTTAGTTACTTATCTAATTTCCCCGTACCTGCTATTTCTTTTTTTCCTTTTTCTAGCTTGTCGCTTTGACGATAGAGGTGCAGAAGTGGGAAGGCAAGCATGTAGTTACTCTTGCTCAGATTGCCAAACTTGAAATGGATCTCACTTTTACTATTTCTAAGAAGACAAACATCGCTTCTGAAAAGGCTAAAATTAAGGAAGATTTTAAAGTATTCTTGGAAAAGATTGAAAAGGATTCCAAATCTACTATGGAATCCCTAGCCTTGAAAGACCACGAGTCTAAAGGAAAAGGAGAAAGAGCTGGCAACGGCACAGGGAGTGTTAAAAACAACACAGGAAGATCTTAAGAAGAGCACTTCCACGGTAACATAGAATCTATATGCCTCAGCTTTATGCTAATGTTTAGGACGAGATCAAGCTTGATTTTCTGGGGGATCGGGACGTGATTAATGATGTTAGCGTCGGGCCCAATGGAAGGAAGAGTTCACTATAGGGAAGGCTGCTCCTTTTGCCTCTTTGCAACAAAATGGGGGTGATGAGCTTGAAGATGGCAAGGTGCTTAAGGATGCCAACGTGGCCAAGGAGTCTGGGCGCTCTTTTATTCGTCATGTAATTACACAAACCTTATTTTGTTGTTGTTTTATGAATGGCTATTTTTTCTTTGTTGTTTTTGTTTTAGTCTTCTAAAGAATTTTTTTTACTAAACTTCTAAACAAAAGCAAAGACATGCTCAATATCCAAGCCTTAGATCACTTTGGTGTTACGGCTATTTGTAGGCAAAAGAAAGAATTAGACGAGTCCTTTACCAAACTCAGGGATGAGACCCAAGGTTTACTTTCTAGGATTGACTAAGTAATTCAGGAGAAAGAATACCCTCAACGAGTGTGTGCTACGCCGATGGCAATATATCGTAGCAAATAGCTCTTTCTCGCTTGATAACCCCCCACTTGGACTGGTTTCGGCTTAGAATTACAAATTTATACAAGGGCTGCATCTTTCATCCATTTTCATTTCATGCATGTTTCTTTTGTACATGGGTTTGTCGAATTAATATAGTTAATAATGGATATATGCATTTCGATTATGCTAGAGTCAATTTTTGTTTTTAATAATTAGGTTGGCTCTTATGAAGCATTGCATGAATTTAATTAAGCTTTTGACCATGACATTCCTTCTATTCCCATTCAGATGACACAGGCATGTCTGACTTTGGGGTTGAGGAAAAGGATCCTTCTACTGCTACTAAGGTAGAGGCTATTCATCTTATGATCAAGAATGGAAAGCTTGAAAAGTATTTAGTGCTTGTTCATAAGGAGCTTAAGGCAGCAAAAGATGCGCTGAACCACCAACATCAACTTAACACCACAGTACACATCAGGCTTAATGCTGCCAAGTCAAAGTTAGGCGAGATGCGGCAAAGAATGAAAGATCGAAAGAAGCTTTATGGGATTTTTATGAGAATAAGACTGCACAGCATAAGCAAAACATTGAGGATATGTTTGTGGAGATTTTTCGTCTAATTAGAAGGAAAGAGGTCGCTGAAAGCTGGGAGGAGGTTGCGGTACCTCGTTTGGATACGATTTCAACTCATCTTGCACATACTAGGCCTTCTTCGACGACTGATTGCACGTGGATAGTGGAGCCGAGGGTACCCTCCCCTACGAAGGATGAAGGATGGAAGACTAACTCCCTTAGATGTTCTGGTGGTTTTTCTATAAATACTAAGAAAACTAAGACTTAGCTAATTGATACTTTGGAAAATACAAGGAAGGAGGCCGTACTAAGAATTTATGAGCTCGAGGGTTATTTGAGTAGAATTCAGGATAGGATCACCTCCTTCTTGGAAAAACTTAGATGGGAGAACACCGAGAGTAAGAAGGGATAGATTCTCTTCCAGTGCATCGGGGATGTCCTTCGATATTTGTATCCTTCACTTGATTAGAATTTCTTCTGTAATATTGTGGGTTTTGAAGTTACTATGAAAGGATCAATAGATCATTAGGTTGGAGCTTGTTATGACCCTAGAAGGACTTTCTCTATTAGTTCAGCTCCTCCTTTAGCTACTATGTCTTAGGTGTCTTATGGTAGTATTATTGGAACTTTTGTTGGAAAATGATTTTGTAAATTTACATCGTTGGACGTTATACTTGGGGTTGTATGTATATTATCTGAATTGAGATTTCTTTGCGAAGTTTGTAAGTTTCTTTTATTTACTTTATATGTTTATACTTAGCTTTAATTTCAATCTGTGTGGGCCATTTGATTTTCAGTCTACTCCTTTCGATCAAGACCTGAAGGTGGCCATTTTCGAAATGAAGCTTAATTTTGATATTGTCAGGTGCACGGAACTAGAAGGTTTGTTCAAGGATGCTTAAAATGTGTGTAACGTATACTTGGATCAAATTAAAGCTTTGAAACATAAAGTTGAAGAATTAGATAGGCAGAACGCAAATTGGATTAGTGTTGAAGATGCACCCTCCGCAGGTTTTAACCTAGGTGCCACTTCTAGATCAGATGCTGCCCCTACACCTATTTTCGAGGCCGATCTAGATGATGTTCTTAGATAGAAGAATGATATGAAAAATTATTATGAGACCAAGTTTAATGAGTTAGAGGATCATCTTAAGAAGGAAATGGGAACATATGGAATGCGCATCTCACCATACCTTGCTTTTGTGCAAGAGCTCTTTGGAACTTTTTCTAGAACCACCGAAAAAACTAGGGATCAACTTTTGTATGAGATCAAACGAATTAAGAGGGTCACTATGGAACGTGTTGATTCCCATGAGAATAAAATATTCATGCTATACTGTGAACCCGCTTGTGTTTCGTCATAGTCTCTCGAAGGGTTAGATAGCGCTTCCTTGTTGGAAACGCTTAGGAAGGTAGGAAAAGTTAAGGCGGAAATCTGTGTGAAACGTGCAATTGATGTTTTCACTCAATTTTGACTAGGGCTCGATTTAACCTTTCTATACAATTGGGCAAATTGTGAAGTTGATTTGCAAGATTATAGTGACCATTTGGCTGGAGCAGCTATGATCCTCATTCTGCTTATAGCCGTGCTACCCTTAGTTGTTTATCGGTTGTTATTGCTGAACTTAATTACCGACCTCCTATCCTTCAACTTGGGGTAAAGCATACTCCACTACATGCTAGGTGTGATCTGCCCCCGTATTCGAGGTCAGGTTCACGTTCATGTGCTTGGCACAGTCGCCCTTCCATTTGAGGGCAGAGGGATATTTTACTGTGAAGTCACGTAGCATGTTTACCGCTTTTTCAAATCATGCGCACAGATTTAATAATCGGTTCAAGCTTTCTTATACATCCAGCGTGGTTATGTTAACAGTGTTAATATAAAAGGGTTTTTATGCTGGTTCAGACCATCTAATATCCCTATGACTAGATTGGATAAGAAATGTAGGCTGCGTTTTATGCAACTTCATTTTGATAATCGGCTCGGACTGTCCAATATTCCTACGTCTAGAGTGACTATGCTAACAAAATTAACATAAAAAGATATTTTACTAGTTCAATCCATCTAATATCCCTAGATCCATTTTGACTATCCTATCAAAATTAACATAGAAAGTTTTTTATACTATATCGGGCTGTCTAAAATCCATATGTCCAGTTGCTATGTTAAAGAGATTTACACAGAGATTTTTATACTGGTTTAGGCCATCTAATATCTCTACGACCCGTTAATTGTATTACTATCATAATACTTACAATGTTTATTACACAAGTAATGCAGATCATTCAGACTTAGGCCTGAGATCTTTAGAGCAGTACCAAGCATTTGTATTTTTTACAGTCGTAGTGGCTGTTGCACTTTAATTTTCTCTAAAAGACTTCAAATGTATTAAGCTTTTGGTCTCAGTTCTTCTTCTCACATTGGAGTTTCTCTTGCTTGAGATTTTCAAATCAGTGTGCATCTCAATCACTTCAGCTCCATGCTCTGCCCGGAAAATGGTTAGCATTGAGAACACAACAACTGAATTTCCTAGTCTTTGTGCAGGGAGTGTGAACATCTTTAATGGATAAACCACAATGACGTTTTCCCTTATTACCATAATGAAAAAAAATGGAGGGGTGTTCCAGGATTCCAGTCCCGGGCTAGGCTTCATCCCGTCATCGAAACCACAATCTAAATCAATGAATATCCATGTGTTTTGTTTCGATTGTAGCCATTGTTTGACAAAGGTGGGCAATTGTGGATGAAGAAGCGGAGATCTGGGAAGACGTGAGCTTAAGAATGTTAATGGGCCCAAGAAAAACCGAGTTCATCCATTCCCACTATATTGTTATATCTTAAGGACATATGGGTTATATGGGTTGCCGAGCCTTCGTTGCTCATTCGCTTTTCTCTTCTTTCTAGTAGGAAACTTCATATCAAAAGATACTATGGGGATTTTTCTGTTAGGAGGAATAGTCGAAGGGGAAAGCAAATGAGCCTCGAATTGAGAGCGGATCTAGTTGACCTTGAAGGGTAAGGCAGCACTGTTGTTGTTGGGGGAAGATTGAACTTGCTTTTCACTTTGCAACAGCAAATCAATAATGGATGACTTGGTGTTGACTTGTAGGCTAGCCTCACCATTATCATTTTGAGAGTGTCGTTATCACTTACATGGTGCATGGTCAGCGTGATTGGTGAATGATGATGGTGGGTTTTGGACGATGGTGGTATTGCTAGTCGTAAAGTAGTACCTTGAGTCATTGTTCCCTTTATCCTCTTCATCTTTGGTCTTCTAGATTAGAGAAGGTCTATATCATGGTTAGGATGAGATCGATGGGGGGTTTTAGTGGAGGCTTTCCCACTTTTTTTGGCTTTGGAAGCTATGAACAATTATTTTTGAGTTAAGGGAATGGACGGCCGATGACATTCACGGTTTGTATAGGAGACGTTGGTATAGCTTATCGAAAATAGAAAAATGGAGGTTCAGGCCCTTCTTCTAGCACCAAAATTGTTGATGGGATTTTTCATCTCACAACATCTCAGTTGGTCGTAGAGTAATTGAAGCTTTCGACTACTTCTAGCGATATGTTGCTTGACGCTTATACAATCAAGTAAACTAAGGATTTTACGTGGTTCAAATCCTTTCAAAATCCTACGTCCATGGGTTAAATCTTTGTTTATATATTTCTTCTTAATACTATCTTACATGAATGAGAGTAAAATAAAAGATTAATTCTCTCAATTTTTCCTTTAGAAAAATCCCCGATCCATTCCTAAATATCTTCTAATTATAGTGTAAAAGTTGAATACAAATTCTTGTAATCACTCTTCTTCTACTACCTTAGTTTACACCGTTGGATCATGCCATATGTCATCCATCCGCATCATTTATTTGGTGGGCGTAGATTGCTGACATATTTTTGGTGAGAAATCGTACTTTAAGTGGTTAAATTCTGGGGTTTGGCAGGAAGTTTGAAATCAAGACGGGAATATTCGAAATTGAAGTGGAAGTACTTGAATTTGTAGCTAGAGGTTCCAAATTTGAATGGGTTCTGACTTCCCCCTCTTCGGTGGGTGAATGACCTAAGCATTACCTCTAGTGTGAGTATGACAAGCTACTATCCCTTTTTCCTTTGGGTAGAACCGTGCCACTCTTTTTGCTTTTGCTTCAAGGATAGTTTCTCTTTTGGTCTCCAATGAGAATATGTGATACTTACGAGATTGGATAGGATGATCAGACCACTATTTGTGAAGGCACTCGCTTTATCGTTGGACAACTCCGGTTATCGAAGAGGGAGATTTATATCTTTTCCCTTTACTGATGAGAGTGGACTTGTGCTGGTGCACTGTTTGAGTGGCCATGTGTGTAGCCCATGGTTACTTTTGATTCCGCATGGTACTGCTTAGGTAGCCCGGTGAGTGTAGCGCAGATCCATCCACGGAGGTATTTGCGATGCATAAGCTTTGGGAATGACATGGGTTTTTGCAACCCTTTGAGTGTGGTGTTGTCTTCTACTTGTGCTAATGTCTTGAAGGCGGTATGCTTCTTTATTGACTTGTTTTGAAGGTGACACGTTGTGTCATTTCACTCTTCTTTACTGTTAAAAGAAGAAGGGGCAGTGTGTCCTTATTTTCCTCCAATGCTAGATTGTTAGCATGATATTATTACTTGCATACACCAGTCTGTGAATGCGTCATATCATCACTCGTGCATAGCCCCTCTTTTTTCTAAGTGAGGTGTGTTATGCTTTGACCTGATTAACATGGCGTATTTAACATCTTATTGTTATTTGGGAGTTTGGTTTCACTATAGTTCCGGGTATTATAATTGTGGGTTATTTACTACAGCTTGTGACCACGTCCAGTCTTGGGCTTAGTAACATAATGAGACACTAAAATTAAGGGTCCGACGTAGTTTTGAGTCTTTGCTATCGTCTACAGTGTACGAGCTTGGTATTTTTTGGCTTTGTTTTATTCTTTGTGTTTTCTCTTTGTAGTCTAACTTTTATCGTGAGGGCATCCCGTTCTGATCTAGGTGTTACGTCCCCTTACTTTGAATAGGGTTCGGGAAATATGGGTGTAATATGTCCTTTGTGTAAAGATAAAGACAATAAGAGTAGGATAGAATGAGCGCTTAAATAAGGGGTTAAATGATGGTTGTACCCCAGTGATACACAAATAATATTAAGTTACGATCAAAGTCTAACCTTAATAAAGGACTTATCTTTGTGAAGTTTTAGCTGAAAAAATATATTAAATATAGATTACTATTTTCAAAATAATTTATTTAAAAGGAAAAATATATGTTTTTGAGCTTAAAGTGATCTGTTGAAAACTTTATAAGGACAAGATAAAGCATTTAATTTCAAAAATAATTTATTTTGAAGATATTTTCCTAAAGAAAAATTATTATTTTAAAAATACTTTATTTTAAAGTGATTTGTGAAAGGATATTTTGGTAGAAAATAATTTGATAAGAAATTTGTTTTAAATCAAAATCTTTGGAAAAATGTTTTCAGTGGAAACATCGCGACTGAAATTATTTCTGTTTTAAGAACATCATTTAAAAAAATACATTATGAAAGGTATTTTTATAACAATATTATGATTTACAGTTGAAGGGTATTTCACAATAAATGTTATAAGATTTGTAGAGTATTTATTTTTTAAAATAGTTTATGGGAAAATTGTTAAAAAAGAAAAATGCTTGATTTCAATTGGAAGAATACTTTGAGGAAATATTTTATTGGAGGAAATATTTAAAAGCATTTTTTTGAAAGAAACATTTAAAATTATTCAACATTGAGAAATAACTTTATTGAGCAAAGTGTGTGAAAAATATTTTCATGCGAGAAAAATGTTTAATTCAAAAAGAATACCTTTAGTTTGGAAACTTTTTGTTTGAATGTTAATTTGGTTGCAAGTATTTTTACTTAAAGGATACATATTGATAAACGATGTTTGAAAGAAAAACAATTTTTGGGTAAAGGATTTTAATTGAAAAATACCCATTTTATTTTTTTATTAAAAATATGTTAGAAAATATTTTGCTGAGAAATAATGTATTATAAAAATACCTAGTTTTAAACTACTTTTTGAAATATTTTACATAAATGAGGATGGTTAGATTCAAAATGAATAGTTGAAAAAGTAAATATTTATTTTGAATAACAAATCGTAGTGTTGTTTGTTAAAAAGAATTTTAGTGAAAAGATATGTTATTGGACATTTTAAGAACTATGGGATTAAACTGAGTGGAATGAGATGTAGGACGACTGGGTGATGTGTCTTTTAAGTTTGCCCAAAATTCATTGTGATGTGAACTATATCTCCACTCTCTTATAATGGTTTAAAAAGCCCATTATTGGTTTTATTCGTGTTTTTATGAACGTTGTAAAACAACATGTTATAATAAATCAAGATGGCACATCTTAAAACTCCATCATATGATATTATAAGACGTCGTTTGTATGCTATTATATAATGACATTTTATAAAAGCTATTGTGTTATATTATATGATGTTGTTTTCCAAAGTCTATCGTATGTACCACTACAATGATACTTATAAAACGTTGTCACATGTTCGATTTTGATGGCACTTTTAAAGCGCTATCATTTATTCTTTTAGTATAGAACTTTAAAATGCTATGATAAAAGTATCTACAACTTCCACATATGCATAACCATTCACAAGCAGAATAGCTCGATTTCAGAACATATACATCATCACATCATTCAATTTCAAATGTTATATTATCACATCTATAACCTTCAATAATTAACTCATTATTTTAATGACACAACTTATTAATTAATAAATATTCTATTAAATGTAACCAAACATGTACAATATTCATTTACAAAAACACTCATTAAATTTTAAAGTAATTCATAGACAGTATTTCAAGAGTGCAACTCTGAAGGAATTTATCACATCAAAAAGAAATTTTAGTTGGTAGTTTGTTGCGCCGTGATGTTATTGTTTGCACAAAAGATGTCCAGTTACCTATAAAGGACGATGATAAGAGTTCGCAAACATAGTAAGAATAAACTGCCAAATACATTCTCACTTAAATTAGAAATCATAATAAAAACAGTGAGATCTTGAATTCAAAATAATAAGTCTTTATAATTTACGCACACACACACATATGTATGTGCACGTGTGTGTATAATTATTTAAACTATATATATATCTACTAATAATACAAATACTTTGTTTTGGTGAAGCTTTTTTAACTTCCCAAAAACCCCTTCCCCTTCTACAGTCAAAACCTATGTACAACTTAAGACAGCAGGGAAACTGCGTCCTTTTCCATCCCCACGTTCTAATCCCACGACATCAGCCGTTTTCACTCATTCCTTCGAATTTTCTCCTCTCCCCACTTTCTCCTCATTATGCTTTCCGCAACATTTCAACCGCCTTTTCCCCAAATACTCCTCCCAAACATTTTCTAATCCACTCTTCTTCCTCCCCCGGCTTAGTTTCTCCGGATCTGATGCTTGCAGAGGTAATCAGAAAATACTACCAATTCTCTCCAAGTTCCCACAGCCCTTCACCATCCTGACGGCATAGCATTCGGTTTCTCTGGATCGATTGCCTGGCCAAAAAAAAAATCAAAAAATACTACATATATTGTCCAACGTCCCATAGCACTTCACCATCTTGAAGCAAAATTGAGCTCGATGTCGCCTCGCCACCTAAATCTACCTACTTCTCCACTTATACCAGCCAACCTACAATTTTGGGCGACATCGACCTATGCCGATCATGTTGCTGAAGGAGCGCTACCTGGTATACTACGCATCTCCACTTTCTTTGTCCGTTCGCACGTACTCACGTCCACTGGCTGTGTCGATCTAATTTTCCTTTCCTGTAAAATTAGATACCAATTCAGTCTAGAGTTAGCCAAATATTCAATTTATGACTTTTGTATGTATAATTTATTAGATAAAACCCAAAACTGTTCATAGTTGTACTGATTTCAGTACAGTTAATTTTTTAAAAATGGACTGATCGTTGAGGAGGCAAACCATCACATTTGCTTCAGATGCTGATACATATTTTATGACATAAACCATTGATAAGTTTGTACATAGAATTAAAAGAAAAATATACATCCAAAAAATCTATCATCCATTGACCATATAAATTAAGTTGTAGTGAAGGTGAGCAGTCAGATTTAGAAAAATAAGAACAACAACGGTGGCACTTTTATTTTAGATTCACACCTGCATCCATGGTCACATGCATGTACAATTTTAAAGTGTACAATCGGCCACAATCAAGTCGACACAACTACTATTTTAACGTAAATAACATATATATACATATAAATTTTCGGGTCAAATCCATCAAATTCCTCATTTTCTATTTCTTCACATTTTAATTCAAATTCAATTTCGTCTATACCTTTACAGGTCACATCCAACTACAAACTTTGTTACTGTATTCTCAAACTTTGTCTCCCTATAAAATAGGTATTTTGCTTCTAATTGTTGGATATCTATGCCTTTGGTGATAACACCATCTTAATTAGAAAGTAATATTTATATAATAGATAAATAATTATTTTTCGTTATGATATTTTCTACGTAGGATTTTATTCAGACTATGCTTCTTTGTATTAGTAGAGATGTTCCAATAACGATTCCTTATTGTTCCAACATTTAGATGTTCAACAGTTTCATTGCAATACCCAGTAAGATGACATGTGCTATGAGGATGATAGCATACCAGATCGATCCTTCCTCTTACTGTCTACAATGTTTTTGCAACTAGCACAATGGCTATAATGGCTCTACACATGGATCGGATGAATACCAGTCAATGCAGTGAGATAAAACCAAAAATAAGGTACGATATTTTACAGTCATTTTTTTACCTTCACTTCTTTTACATTCACAAAATCTTTTACATCCGACGCACCGAAATTAAGAAGAAAGTGAACAAAATTAAGTCGAATTTGTCAATACAGCAATGTCTACATCAAATTATTTTTTCCTTCTCCTTCCTAATTTGATTTTTATTAAAAAAAATTCCCTATTCAATCGCGGTTGGAGATTTCGATTACCACAACCCTGATACCATTTTGATGCACTACTTATGCCTTTTTCTACTTTATCATTTGTCCGTACGTTTATTGCCACTGTTTATGCATTGTTTTGCCAATTTCTCATTCCTGCCTTCATTGCATAAAAAATGATTGGAAAAACAACAACTATTGCCTTCACATCTTTATTTCATTTCAAATAAATATTGTTTGTTTAAATGATTTTGTACATACAGGCATGGAACAGTGAGAATTGCAACTTCAATGCGTACGAAAATGACCAAATTCAAGCTTGGTGATAAGAATGGAGTTGAATGCATGGTGAACTCCTTCCTATTATGCAATAGCTGACCTTCTTCTACACTTTGTAATTGCATCCTTCCTCCCTCCATTTTTCTACCCACAAACTGTGCTACCTATCCACCTTGAGCTTCTCCATCAACTGCAGATCAGACCCTTCTCTACCACTCACTGCAACGCAAGGTGTCCAACGGCTTCGGAACTACTTCGGGTTGTTTCTAGAATAACTTACTAACAATTGGGTAGTTTGCACTAAATACTTTCTATATGTGCATGTGGCACAGAAGGATGAAATGTACCTCCTCCTTGCTAATGTTTCATGAAGATTGCCAAAGTAATGATGCTAAACCTGTAATTCATGTAACAGTCTCTCAGCAGAATCGAGCAAGCCTGACGCTGCTTTGATGCTGCAAATAACCATTGACTTAAAATGCAGTGATACAATGTTATTGTTGCATGCTTCAAAGAAAAGAGATTCTTCCAGGTAAACGCTGATGATTGTGACATAAAGTAAGGCATTTATGTTGCAATATGCAGTTAAGGGTGAGCTCTGTGTCGAGGGAGTATGAAAGTTTATCATAGAAGCAAATTGAAAGTGAGCTAATACTGAAATGTTGAGCTGAGGGAAGTAATGAACTGATGAGATGGTGCAAGTGATCGGAGATGCATTGCTGGCGAACTGTGGATCATTTCTGGCAATCTGAAATGAGGTGGACTACTATCGCAGTGTGCAACTGAAGTGATGTCATAGGAAAATTGAGAAACTTTGCTATAGAGATAATTGCCACCAAGTACTGATCTATTGAAAGCCATCTGAAGTACAAGGTAACTGCTGTCTGATGTAGCGATGCCCCCAAAAATATGTATGCTTCTGGTCTGTTCATCCTTTCGCATATATTCTGATTCACATCCATTCGACGTGTAGATCTAATTTGGCATAGCTGTAAAAATAGATACAAGTACAGTCTAGAATTACTGAAAAATTTAACTTCTGACAAATATTTAATTTAAGAATTTAGTACATATAATTTATTAGACAAAACCCAAAACTGTTCATCTGTATTTACGGTATGTGCATCAAAGTTGTAGTGTATTCAGTACCATTTATTTTTTTATCATGGACTTATCATTGAGGAGGCAAAACATCACATTTCCTTCAGATGCTGATACATATTTTACGAAATAAAAATATTGACTGTTACTTTGGACATAAAATAATATATATGTATGTACGTATGTATGTATGTATGTATGTATATATGTATTTTGGTTAAATTTCGTTTATACTACAAAAATACATAACATTTCAGTGCAGCATGATTTTATTTTCATGTTGAACTATTTGGGTTCTAATTACAAAACTGCAATATTTATGACTGTCAATTTACTGATTTTCTGATGTGCAGCAGCTACCAACTGACCTCTGATAGATATTTCAATATTTCTGTTACTACACTCGACTTATTCCACTTTGAAATTTTATCTATTTTACCGATTCAAAATCCAAAATATCTCCTACTTTTTTTCCCATTTTGCTGTTTACCGTCACATATACCCACCCTAATTAGCATCATGCATACATATTTCTGTTACATTTGCTAACTACTTTCAACTATCAATGCAAAAATCCTTGCTTTGTCCTGATAAGCATGACAAAATGCTTCGACCAAATATTTTTTTATGGTTTATCCATGCAAGTACAGATGACATGGTTGCATATTACATTTATAAATACAACAATTGTTTATTCATTGGGCTTTAGTTTCTTTGTTATGTTTTCTCTTTCATATTGTTACTGTATTCTCAAACTTTGTCTCCCTATAAAATAGGTATTCTGCTTCTAATTGTTGGATATCTATGCCATTGGTGATAAGACCATCTTAATTAGAAAGTAAGATTTAATTATTTATATAGTTAATGAACAATTATTTTTTGTTATGATATTTTCTACATAGGATTTTATTCACACTATGCTTCTTTCTATTAGTAGACATATGCATGTGTGCTTAACAAATGCGGTGATTAACGGGGACTACTAAAATGTTTACTGATTGGGATTCCTTCTTTAGCTGGACCAAATAATTATACTAAGGCTACATACCAGAAACAGTAACTCATTTCCTAAGTTATATTCTGTTTCTCACCTTAGTAGTGTTTCATTTTTGTTTCTTTATTGATTTTGTGTACCAATTTAATATATTTCCTAAAGCTACAAAGTGCCTTATTATGATTGTCTAGCAATTTATTTTTAACACGTTCATATTTCTAAAGACAAAATGAAATTTAATGCATTTTAACATGCATTGTGAATCAATAACTAGAGTTTTAGTCAAAATTTAATCAACATGGTTGGAAATTTCCCTTTAAAAACGTATATCTTTACTAACATTTTCATCTTTTGAGTTCTCTGTTGTATGCGTAGCAACTTCATAAAAGTCATTAAGTGTATAAAGGATAACATAAAAATTGTAAAGATTAATATATTAAATATTATAGTTGTAGTTACCAACATCACGTATATTGATGTATAAATGCTCATAAGACCACAATCCATATGTATGTGTTTAGTGTAGTCCGTCCAAGTGCAAAGAATGCTGAGACTATTCTATGGGGTGTTCAGAAGTAGATTACAGTCTGATGGCTGATTCATAAAAAAGACAGCTCAGCTGGGCGATGCCGACCCATGCTATTGATGGAGACAGTGTGGCGGATGACGTGGACTTCGACGCTGTGAGGTACAATATGAATGTCACTTTCTTTGTCCGTTAACTAAAATATGTAAGCTTCTGGTCTATTAATCATTTCACATATATTCTGCTTCATGTCCATTCGACGTGTAGATCTAATTTATCTTTGCTGTAAAAATAGATACAAGTATAGTCTAGAGTTGCCAAAATATTTAACTTTTGACAAATATTTGTCCGATATGCGTTCTTCAACTAACGAGCTTTCGAATTTTATATGTTTGCCCACATCAGTCCTTTGATGTCCGCACATATCATCAACTTCATCTGTCATATTGCCTCATACATATACGCGTCATCCGTACACAACACAACATCGGTTGTCTATGTGAATATATACGTGTAATTTACTTTCGGCTTTTTACGAACTCACTTTAATGTAGACGTACAAATCCACCCGCCTTCTCTGTCATAAGTACCGTTACCATTTATCTACCTCTATATTCAATGCTACAGCTTTGTATCACACATTGCAACCAAAAAAATTCCCATAAACCTGCTGTACGTCCCAACGGATAAGTTTTAATACATTCTTCATTACGTTCGGTCACAACATGATTGCCATCTCTGTAGTTGAAGAAGGTATTTTACAAATTTCAAACAGACATCACTAGACGTTTATTCATTACCTCTCTTTCTTACAACTATATACGGGTAAAATAAAAGCCCGTATCACGCCGAAGAAAGATACCGGCTAATTGAACTGCGGTAGTTTCCTTTCTTCATTCCCCCAATAAATTTGCGATAAAAAATGACAAAATATGCATACTTACCATCAAAATAAATTCGCACGGTAATATTTTTCCCCTACATTACACATTTCCCACATGTCTCTTCGCACCCTACCAATTTTACAACAACTAGCCTTACTCACGTCCATCGGACATGCCTTCATACTTGTATATATATATATATATATATATATATATATATATAGCCTACTACACACACAAAATTGGTACAATTTTATTAATTACTAGAATGAAAGACATAGGAAGTTGGTAATCTAACCCACATAACATCTAATACAAACACACAGTAATAAACAAAGTACATAAACTAAGACAATACATAACAATAGCAATGGACCCAAAATGCTAATTTCCGATCCACTTTTGTTAAAGCTGTTGTACAACGTGCGTTCCCCACACACGAAATTGCAGTTTACCTCTATGTAGGCCTGTCAAACGGGTTGGATTGGGTCAAAATGGGTTGGGTCGAGTTTGACCCAACCCATTTATGACCCATTCTCTTTTACCCATTTATGACCCAACCCATTTATGACACAACCCACTTGAAAAGCGGGTTACCCATTTAACCCATTTAAGGATTTAAATTTAATTTGACTAATAAAAAGCAAATAAATATAAAATAATTCTAATTTTTATGTTTTGAGATCCGACAAAAATTTAAAATTATGGTTCTAATTTTCATCAAAATTCAAATATGGGGATGCGGTAACTTATTATTTTCGAAGTACAACTGTTAGTCCCCTTGGAGAACTACAGTGCGCGTCCACACGATAAATTATCTGAGTATTCCATACTATCCATAATTTATATGGTAGTTAATTGGTCGAAGTCCCGCCTGATTCTGAGGTAGGACGAAGGAGTTATTGCAGCCTGAACAAAAAAATAGCGGCTTCTGCACTAGGCGGAGTTCATATACATGGATGTGGTAGCACGTTATTTTCCAAGTACAACTGTCAGTTCCCTTGGAGAACTATAATGTGCGTTCACACGATAAAGTATCCGAGTGTTTCATACTGTCTGTATTTTAGGTGTGAGTTAATCGGTCGAAGTCTCGCCCGATTCCGAGTTAGAACGAAGGATTTATTGCAGTCTGAACAAAAAAATAGCGGCTTCTGCACTAGGCGGAGTTCAATATGCAGATATGGTAGCCTATTATTTTCTAAGTACAATTGTCAGTCCCCTTGGAGAACTACAGTGTGCGTTCACATGATGAAGTATCTTAGTGTTCCATACTGTCCGTAATTTAGGTGGAAGTTAATCGGTCGAAGTCTCGCTTGATTCCGAGTTAGAAAGAAGGAGTTATTGCAGTCCCAACAAAAAAATAGTGGCATCTACACTTTGCGATGTTCAAATATAGGGATATGGTAGCCTGTTATTTTCTAAGTACAACTGTTAGTCCCCTTGGAGAACTACAGCGTGCATTCACACGATGAAGTATTCGAGTGTTCCATACTGTCCGTAATTTAGTGGAAGTTAATCGGTCAAAGTCTTGCTTGATTCCGAGTTAGAATGAATGAGTTAACGCAATCTGAGCAAAAAAAATAGCGGCTTCTGCACTAGGCGGAGTTCAAGGGGATGTGGTAGCCTGTTAATTTCTAAGTACAACTGTCGGTCCCTTGGAGAACTACATTGTGCGTTCACACGATGAAGTATCCGAGTGTTCCATACTACCTGTAATTTAGGTGGAAGTTAATCAGTCAAAGTCTTGCTTGATTCCGAGTTAGAATGAAGGACTTATTGCGGTCTGAACAAAAAAAGCGGCTTCTGCACTAGGCGGAGTTTAAATATGGGGATGTGGTAACCTGTTATTTTCTAAGTACAACTGTCCATTCCCTTGGAGAACTACAATGTGCGTTCACACGATGAAGTATCCTAGTGTTCCATACTGTCCGTAATTTAGATCGGAGTTGATCGGTCGAAGTCTCGTATGATTCTGAGTTAGAACGAAGAAGTTATTGTAGTTTGAACAAAAAAATAGCGGCTTCTGCACTAGGCGGAATTCAAATATGGGGATGCGGTAGTCTGTTATTTTCTGAGTACAACTGTCGGTCTCCATGAAAAAATATTAATGTGGGTTCAAAATTCTTGTTTTTCAAATTTATATTAAAATTTAATGTTTTTAATAAATGGATAAATGAGTTACCTATTTATAACCCATTTAAAAATGGGTTAACGCAACCCATAACCCATTTAATAATATTCATAAATGGATTGACCCAACCCATTTATAAGTAGGGTAAATGGGTTGGGTTAATGGATTGGGTCAAATTTTGACAGGTCTCCATGTTTGTTAGAGAAATGATGTTGATTTAGGAAGATTTGAGGAAGACTGCTATAGTTATCGTTTTTTCAGAGTGGTTTAATGTGATGTACTACTGTTAAGGCAGTTGAGTATAGTCTGGTGGTGGAATTGTTTGGCTCTATTAGAATGGCAGGTTGATGGTATGAGAGGTTTGTAGGCACTGTAACGGCAGTGCAATGTTGTTTTGTGGTTACTGTCTGGTCAGATTGAGTGGATTGAAGTGTTTGTTGAGGTAGCAGTTGTGATATAGATGTAGTTGCATATGAATGTATCAAGCAGATGGTGTGAATTAGCTTATGAATGTAAGTGAATGATGTGAAAGGCAGCTGAAAGGCAAAGGAGTGCACTATTTTGGCTGTGGGTTGCTATAAGTTGTTACAGTATGTATGGTGCAAGCAACGGTGTTATGGTAAGGCCAGGAGGCGGGATTGTGAGGAAGTGTATGTTGATTAGCAAGGTTGTTTGAGTGATGGCAGCAAGAGGGTGGTTGAAGTTGTTGTAAGGAAGTGCATAATTATGGGCAAACAACAGTGGTAGAAGATGGTTGCAAACAATGTTATGGAATTTGAGTGATGGTCAGGGAAGTATTAATTGTGGTATATGTGGTTAGTGTTGGGGAGATGGCAACAGCGGGATGATGGTGGACAGTGGCTGGTAATAGGCAGTGGGTATTTGTATGTGACGGTGGCTGGTAATAGTCAGTGGAAAATGATGACGCAACAGTGGAAGGTGGCGATACAGTGCACGGTTGCACCGTTGAATGTAAGATGTAGTTGTAAAAATTGTAAATGTAATTGAAAATTGTAAATGTAATTGAAATGGAATGGAATAATTTTTTTTCTTTTTCAATTGAAGTTGTGTATTTTTTCCTTTAAAATATGAAATGCAAATGAACAAAACAACTAGAAAACAACAACAAACACACAAACAAAATGCAAACAAAAAATCACAAAAACACACAATTTTTTTTAAAGGAAATTAACATACAAAACAAACACACAATAAAATCAAAATATAAATAATTCGAAGGATAGAAATAATATTAAAGCAAATTCCTCAGCAACGGCGCCAAAACCTTGTTCAATTGGGAGAAATGGGGTTGGGAATCAATTGGGGTGGTCGAATCGGGGATTGGTGAGGACAGTGGTGATTTGGGTGGGTAGTAGAGGAGACTGAAGTGTGTGATGTGCATGTGGTAGTAGAGGGCGGGTTAGGGGTAAGTAGTTGGCTAGAGGTACTTGCAGTATTGTTTATGATAGAGGGTATTGTGGTGGTATGGTTTTGTAACTAAGGTGATGTGATGAAGATGAACTGCAGTAATTGTTGTCAGGTGAGGGTGTTTTGATGTTGCTATCGTGATTTGGAGATGGCGATGAAGGTAATGTGCACTGGTTGGTAGTTTTGTATGTGTTGGGTCTGAAGAATGTGTTGATAGAGCTAGAAGAAGAGGAGGACAGGATGGTGATGGTTGGTGGGTTAGGTTGTGAAGCAGAAAGGTGACAGAGGAGCAGTAGTTCAGGTGAGATGGGCAGTTGTAGGTTTTTCAAGGTGTACTGATGGTCAATATGCAGTTTTAATGTGCACTGTAAGTATGATAGTGTTATGGCGCTGTGGTGGTTTGGATGGGAAGTGGATGCTTGTTGTTTGAAAGAACGTGATGTTGCACAATTATGATTGGTTGTTTGTATTTGTATATGATTGTTGTTTTGGCAACAACTAGTGTTTGGATGTTAGGTGACAAAAGTAACAGAAGAAAGGTAGTGAAATCTAATGGTACGTAGGGAAATGGTAAGGTATGTATGTTGTTTGAATGAAAGAGGAGTGGTTTTGTATATGTATGTAGTGGGATGGTATATGTATGGAGTGGTTGTTTTGTTTTGTTGGTTGCAGAAGAGTGGAAATGTGAAGTATTGTATGCAACAATTTTGGAGTCGAGTGATGGTTTGTGTTAAGTATTGTGTTGAGTGGTAAATAGTAGCGTTGAGTATTGAAAGATACAATGGATGATGAGTGATGATGAAGAAGATATTGGGAGATGAGTGATGTTTGAAGATGAAGGATGATGAATGAAACTGTTGGCAGAGGAGGATGTATTGGCAGAGATAGGTTGGATATGTCGTAGATTAATGATGGAGCTACTGGTGAGGATGGATAGTGCACAGATATGTGCACAGCAGTGCAGTTTGATACATAGGAAGGATGGTTGTGTGAACTGTTGATTGAGATTGTTGGGTATGTGATGGGTTATGAGTGACGTTGGAGGTTGTAAGAGAAGTAGTTTGAGATGTTGAAGCAGAGGCAAGGCAGAAATGTGAATGTACAAGCAAGTAGGAATTGAAATGAAATGAAAATGACAAGCTTTAGGAATTGGAATTGTAATTGTAATTGTAATTGTAAATGTAAACTGTGATGAAATATTTTTTCCTTTTCAAATGAAATTGTGTGTATTTTTTTTAAAATATGCAAATGCAAATAGAAACTAGAACAACAACAAGCACAAATCAAATGCAAACAAAAAGCATACAAGCACAAAAAAATTATAAATTAAAATTAACACACAAAATAAACACACAATAAAAATCAAATGAGAATAATTTGAAAAATAGAAAATCAAATCAAATCAATTTCCTGGAAATGGTGCCAAAAACTTGTTCGAACTGGCTAAATCCCCATCGAATTGGAAAATGGCCGATCGAATATAATTAAAATTAACCGCAAGTGCACGACGTACAATGATAGTACGTGGTGAGTATGGGTTGATCCATAGGGAATTGTTTAGATTTTAAAATTTCTATTCAATCAAATTAAACCAAGAGTTGTGAGATGTTTTTAAGCTAGAAAAAATTCTAGAAACTAACAAAAATTAAAAGTGATAAAAATATGGGAGTAGAAGGCAATTTAGAGGCAATGTCCTTCTTAAGATCACATAGTTCAACAAAATGAAATTATGATCTTTTTTTTGTCATTAGTGAATTTAATTATTATCATATGTATAGCCTATTTGTGCTATTAATTTGCTCAATATCAGCCATCAAACTATAACACAACCACTAAATCGCTTTTAACTCTCATGAAAATGTTAATGAACTTGAATATAAAATCTATTCTAAGCACGACCTATTAACTATTGAGTAGAAACATGGACCATCAAATATTGATTTTAAAATCACTTCATTAACATAATCATATGTAGATGAAGAAATAATTTGTGTTTTTGTTTGTTTAAACATAGTCTATTTGGTGTCAATAACATAAGCTATCAAATTCAAATCTAAAAAAACAAAGTTTAACCACATCTAAAATTTTATTAATCACAAAAAGAGATCAATAATTAGCAAAATGTTGAAGCTACATGATTAAGAGAGCTTCATTACCCCTAAATTGAAGGGTTTAAGCCTCTCATATATGTTATCTTTTCAATAAATGTAGCATTCAACATGAAATGAAAACAAGAGGAAAAGAGGGCAAAGTGAAAAGAGAGCAAATTAAAAAGAAATAAAAACTAATCCACTTGCACAAATAAAAAGATATATACTACTAACATGAAAGGAAAAAGAATGGAAATAAAAAAGAGTGCATGAATTGACATAGCATGAAAAGAAATTACATAAAAGAAAAATGGAAAATAGCCATTAAAAAGAAAAGAGAGCTTTTATTTGTGAGCCTCAAACTAAACTAAAAAGAGGCTGAGAGAGAGAGAGAGAGAATTACATGAAACATAAGGGGTATTATACATGTATGAAACCCCAATCCTATTTTTGGAAACTACCCAAACTACCCCTGAAGAAGTGCGACCACCAAGTTATCATTATTATAGGTTAATCCTCCACTTAAATGTACATATAGCTTTAATTTCCATTAGCATGTGATTTAGCTCATAATTGCACATCATGGTAAGTGGGTAGGTGGGCTCCTCCATGATTCATGAAATGAATTATTTCCATCTTCATTTGCTTGTCTTCTCTTGCGCAAGCATATTTTCTATGAAGCAACTTGTAATTGAATTAACATTCCTACAAAATACCATAGAAATTTCCAAATAAATTTTCTCAAATTATACATGCACAAAAATGACCATTTTGCCCCTATATGAAGATGAATAATTGATGATTTGAAAATATTTTGAATTTCGGTTTAAACATGTTAAAATACCCAATATGGTTATTTATTTAATTTCATTAGATTAAATATGTAAGTAAAAATATGCATATTTATGTACACGCCAGTTGCCGTAAATATTTCATTTAAAACGATTGTATAATCAAATCAAAAATTCAAATTTTAATGACGATTTGATGGTGTTGGCATTTTGGTTGGCTCGAGAAGTCCTTTTATTATGAAAAAAGCACGCATAATCATTTTTTTCTATTATTTTATTTGGTTATAAAACTATGCAACCTTCTAATTTCCCCTTTTCAATTCTCATACCTCCTTCTCCTTTTATTTTACCATTACCGTAAACAATGACTCTCCTTCTAAAATGAAACCCTAAAATTGTAAAACAAGCTCTGTGGGGTTTGTATGGAGATAAGATTCGATTTTTGGTAGGCTACATAGAGTGTAGCGATGTTTTTGTGGTGCTCAACCTTAGGGCAACATCTAAGGTTGCAGATTTTAAAGCATATGGTTGTCGATTCGACAAATGGAACTTCGATTTTATCTTAGGGTAGCGGGATGCAGCTTTGGAGGAATTTAGCAAGGTTCGAATATGTTTAGGGTTGCGTGACCTGACGTACAACCTGGGAAGGGGATGTGTCACGTTTTTCTTAGAGGCCCTGGAGTTGTCGCCATGGTGTTAATCGCGTAAAGGAGAAAATAAGGAGTTCTACGGTGAAACAGAATCCAATTTCATCGAGTAATTCTCCGTCTCAGTGCATTTCCATGCATAATTTTGAAGGGTTCATGGACATTTGTACGCATATTTATATTTGGGGATGAAAGAGTGTAAATGGGTAATTAGATTTTATAATGTAATTAGTTAATTAATTGTGCTATTTAATTTGTGAAAACTTATAAAAACTATAACTTTTTTGCATGAGGTCGTATTCGAACGCCTTTTTTGCATTGGACTCGTGTCGTCGAGATCTTTGCAATGGAGTTGGTTCGGTTTGATTTGGAGCTTGTTGGAATTTATAATAAAATGGAACGACCGTTCGGTTTTAGGCCAAATCGGGACGTTTCGGCAGAAATGAAAATCAATGTGAGTTTAACTCACACTAAATTTTACTTATCATATCTATAATGTTTACATGATTATTGTTTGCTTGGCTGTTAGTTTAATTGCTTGCTTGATTGTTTGGTTAAATTTCCGTTTGAAAAATGGATGACATATTAATTTGATCGTTACGAACCCATATGATTATATATATGTATGTAGGTAGGTATGTATGTATGTATGTGTGTGTGTGTGTGTGTAATCCATGACCATTGTTTTGCATGGAAAATCTGTAGAGAGACCCTAAGGGGTTCTCGCCAATGATTATTGTTTACATCCATATACTGTTATATTGATAATAATTGAATTAAAATCCTGAAATTCCATTTTATTTGTTAAGTGTCGCTGTAGCGATTTCGCTATGTTGTCATTTTTTAAAGTTCAGCTTGTATTTTCACTATGCAGAATGTTAAAGTTCATTAATCATTTTGATTAATGATAATTTAAAATAATTAATCATTTTAACTAATGATTTTGAAATTAATTAACCAATTTAATTAATGATGTTTAAAATTGTGTGACGACCCAAAATTTTTGGTTATTTGAAATTAAAATATTTAAAAGTTAATTTTTATCTTGAATTTCAAATATAATGATTTATTGGATAATTTAATTATTGGATTTTATAATTAAAAATTGGTTAAAATATCGAATCTTAAGTTTTAAGCTTGTTAAAAATAACTTAAAGGATATAAAACTTATATTAATAATAATGAAGATAATAAAACTTTTTAAATTGAATTTAAAAGTGATTCATTAAGTTTTAAAAATAGCTCGATTAAAATAACGTATATAAATGGCTATCCGTAGCACAGTCTTGGAATTCGATGAAATCGGTTCTATTGGATCCGTAATAGTGTATTATTATCGGATTTCAAGTTTCGTAGTGTTTGGAGTTATCGTTTGGTCGTACGGGATAGAAAATCGCTAAAATTAATATCAAAAATTCAATATAATAATTGGGTCCAAAAGGCTATCTTCTCCGTATGATCGAATTAGGACTCGAAATTTTTTTCATTACATTTAGAATAGGAGTATAACATTATAATCGTCCAATGACACGCCTTGGTAGGGGTTCGAGATTTTAAGTTACGTAATCGAGATAATTTGAAATTTTAAATTATATATATATATATATATATATATATATATATATATATATTCTTGATTAGACTAGACTGTCACACTCTACCCATCAACCATTCTTTCTTTTTACGTTAGCCCCCCTAGAACAGTGAAAGCAAGAAATAATAAAAAATGGTGGCAAAGAAATATAAAAAAATTAACTCCAAATCCACCCAATAGAAAAATGTGAAACCATTTGCAAAAATCTTGTTTTGTGACGAGCTTCAATCAGACACAAATCTAGGGTGCAGCGTCGAGTTGTTGACCTCTACTATGAAGTCGAACCATCTGTCAAGACTAGGGTTACGATTTTGGATGAATTTGAGGCCGAATTCTTCGAATTGGATGTGCAATCGTGTTCGCGTGATGGAGGAGAGGCGGCATACAGAAATTCGAAAGTCTGGTCATCTCTCGCAGATTCAACAATCTCCCCCTTTCGATGATAACAAACATATATTTAAGATTTTGAATTTGTTAAATGTATTTGATTATTGATATACTCTATTTGCTCCCCCTATTTAAATGCTTCCTCTCTACACAAAGCTTCCCCTTCATATGTGCATGTAAATAAAAATATGCAAATGAGCCTAGATGCAAATAGAAAATATTTGACCTTTATCTGTCAAAATCTTAACTTTTCTCTCCCACTTTTATTATCAGCAAAAGAGTAATAGTGTTAGAAAAATAGAGATAAAGTGATAGATATTAATACAACATTAAAACTCAATCGAATATAAATATTAAATTTCAATAAAAAATCAAACAAAAATCATAAATACTCTGTTAGGCGCATATTCCACTTTTAGAATGATGGGAATGATGTCATCATATAAAACCATACAGTTGTGTCTATTTGCGGTATACTTGTACCAGGAATTTGAATATCTACCTACCATGCATAACCGTTATGACTTTTAAATGAGATTAGTAGTATTCCAATTTTATTTTTAAAAAAATGAATTCAAGTATCTTCTAACCACGCATAACCGTGAGGACGTTTAAATGGGATTAGAATCAACTTGTCTATTTAATAAATTAATTTTGATATACGTCCCATACATGCATAACGGTGAGGACTTTTAAATGAGCATGGAAACACATAATCAAAAGCTCCAAGTAATTCACTCATGCATAACCGTGAGAACTTTTAAATGAGAGTGAATACTTTGGATTTTATTTTTTTTATTTTTTTTTAAATATAAAATGAAAAACGAATGATTCCTGTTTAAAGTACCATATATTGACAAACTATATTGAATTTTGATGAGTGATTGTCGTTAGAAATATGATAGAAATAGAGATGGTCATGGAATTTTTACCAACAAAAAGTTTTATAACTCTTATTCAAATTTCTAATGAAATTTACTAAATATACCGTCTCAAGTTATAATATATGATTAATATTAACACTCATCACTTTTTCAATCACTATTTATCTTTTCGATAATCATTAGGGTGTCAGATTAGTCAATGTAATCATTTAAAATCATATTCAAAAATAATTATAAAACCAAATTTTCCAAAATGACTAATCTGAAACAAGGTCAAAAATGATTTTCTAGAAGGGGTTTTATAAAAAAAATGTCTGCAATTTGAAAATTATTTAAAGTGAAAAATATGTAGATATTTTCTTTGAAAAACGATGCAGTTACTGAATGTCTCAACATACATCACGTTTCACTTGTAATTTTTCTATCAACTAGATTAGCAATGTGATCTGCATTTGAATTTTTCTTTCACTCGAGATTATCATCAATTGAATGTCATAGACCGGACCGTGAATTTTCAACAATTTCTTGAAATCCTTTTTTCAACTTTTTAAATGAAATTCTTTTGAATTTTAATCGAAGCTGTGTAAATAATCAAAAAACCATGAATATAGAGTAAACCGTAAAATAATCAAATATATTATCATCAACCAATAAAACACTACTATTAATTAAAACTAATATATATGAAGTAGTTCAAAGACTCTAGAGATTTTTATAGTGTTCTTGGCATAAGAATATAATTGGCCAATAATTTTGAATAAGTCAGAATCAACATCATCATTTATTTCATCATCACATTACTGGCTGATTTAATTCACATTACGGTGCAGATTATCACATTTAATATATCGTCCAAATAAATATACCATTACATGTTTTACCTTTACGATATTTTTCGTTGTTGTCCATTGTGATTCTGTCACCTTTATACTAGGCTAAGGAACTTTGCTTTGTCGCTCGTTGTGTCCATAGAACAGCTAGAATCCAAGTAACACTATTATAGTTTCTTAACTTGCCACCATATCTACACCATGAAAGATTTTTGTGACCTATTTGTTTTTATAGGTCCATGGTTGTTAGTGGAAAAATATTTTGAAAAATATGTTTGTGAAGACACAAAACTATTTACATATGTTCCTTTCGGCACCCAAATTAGTATAGTTTTCACGTGTTTGGGTCTATACCAGCAATTGTTTCGACTTTGTCCAAATTTTCTACAAATTGTGCACATTGAATTGACTTGATTAATTTCATTTCTAACATTTTCAGACTGATTATATCCAAGTCCTTGTCTAACTGTATGAACAGTTTGCTTCCCTAATAGCATATTCAATGATTTTTCACTTTTGGAAAATTTATCTAAAGTCGTTGACAATTGTTGGACTTGTGTTTTGAGAGATTCATTTTTGTTTAATAATTGTGTGCACTTTTTAATAGAATTTTCTCTTCGAGTATTTTCGCTTTCTTTCAAAATCAGAATTTTATTTTCAAGCGATTTAATTTTAATTTTTGATTCTTTAATTTCTTCTTCAAATGTTGGACACTTATCACACTTAGGGATCCTATTTTGATAGTTTTTAACTAATTGGTGAAGTTGTTTATTTGATTCTATCAAAATATCCTTTTGTGATTTAAGTTTAGCGTACTTCCCCCTAAATCTTTCAAAACAGCCATTTAGTTCGTGGAAATATATAAGTAGTTGTGAGTGAGAAAGTTTTGATACCTCGCTTGGCTCGTCATACTATCGGTTATATCTCCTCGTAAGCTCAGTTTTACTCTTTCACTCTCACTGCTAGTGCTTTTACAATCATCACTTTTATTCCACATGGCTGTAGCATTTCTCCTTTTTAATTTCTTTTCTTGGCCGTGTTGATTTCGAGGATAATTGGGCTTGATATGACCTAATTTGTTACACTTGTGACAAATGATCCCGTGTTCTTCTGAGTTGTCTAGTGCTTTGATTATTCTTCTTTTCAATGTTGATTTGGAGTTGGATTTTCGTATTTGAGGTTCCACTTTTTGAATTTCTTTACTAGTAGCGCCAGCTCAGCTGCTTCATCATCATCGTCCTCATCACTGCTACTTTTTACTAATCCTATTAAGCTCGTTTCTTTAGCTGAGTCGATTGGGGAGGATTTCTCATTGTTGTTTACTTTTACACCATATATTGCATCAAAACATTCCAGATTTCCCGTGCATTTTCACAATGAGAGATAAAGTTAAAATTATCTTGGTTAATATGAGAATATAATATATGCATAGCAAAAGCATTAATCAAGATAATTTTCTCGTCTGTTATATCACACCGATTTTCAATAATATCCCAACATTTAATATTAACAGATTTTAAATAAAATTTCATTTTCAATTTCCAATTCAAAAAATCCGTTCCATTAAAAATAGGAGGGATAGTACTAGACCGACCCTCAGCAAAAATAGCCATTTTAAAAATTCAAATTTGTAAAAAAAATTGGTCTTTGAAAAATTAAAATTTTTTAAAACAAAAATGTCTTTTGTTCCTACCTCTGATACCACTTGTAGGATCGATTTCACCCTAAAGGGGGGGGGGTGAATTGAGTGATGCTATTACTTATAAAAATTTAATGCAAAAGTTTGTATAAAATTATTTCAACACAGATATATCAGAATAGCAGCACGGATAATAGCAGAATAATAAATACGGAAATAGAACGACACAAAATTTACCCAGCTTCGGCAAAACCCTGCCTACATGCTGCTCCCAAGGTTTCTACTAGAAATTAAGCAGTCGGACGCTTACACACATAAACTTGCGACACCGGCGATCGACTAGCCTTAACTCTACGCTCAAAACCCTGCCACAACTCGGCCACTGAGTTGTGAATTCTCAAACTATGCCACGTAGTTTGTCCCCTAGTCACACCACTAGAAATTACACAATTTTAAAAGAGAAAATACAAATGTAAAATAATTCAAATAACAAAAACCCTAATTTAAAATATTAAGGCTCAAATAAAAACAAGGCCGGCCAAAAAACGTTTAAGTGATGATCGTCCCTTTCCTTTAATTCCTTCGGCCCGGCTTTGTTTCCTTTTCCTTTGTCTTTCGTTCCCCTGTGCAAAACTAGGGCTTGTGAATGAAGTCGTCGCTTTGTCAAATTGAATGCATTGATGCTTTTAATCCTTTCTTCGGTTGATTATATTGGTCGTGGATTCTTCAATTTAGTCGAGTACTGCTGTGTGCTTTTACTTTTCAATTTGCCTATGCTCGACTTGATTCGAGTTGAAAATTTTGTTCTTTTATGCTTTAACTCGAATGAACAATTTGCCGATAATGTTCATCGTTTATATAGGGTTCGAAACCCTTGGTTTTCATTCGTATATATTTGTTTGAGTTCGTCAATTTCTTTGTTCGGCCGTATGATTTTGATTCAATGTTTGAGATGATATCTGACTTATTCAATTTCGTATACTTTGGATTACGTGATTATCACGGTGTCGATCAATTTCGTAGCCACCACAGCTTGACTTGGTTTAACGATGTATTCTTTGATTTTTAGAATACCACGGCTTTAGGTTTCTTCATTTGAACTTGACATTTTTGACTCGGACATCTGTGACTTTGGCACTACTGTTCATCTCTCTGGAATATTTAACTAGTACCTGTTGTTGCATGACTTCGGCATTTGACTTGAATTGTAAAACTGCTGCTGACTTTGGTCATATATCTTGACATTGTGTTGCAGCCACATGAATTAAACTTGTTTATTACAGTTTGGTTTTTACCATGCTTTTTTGAGTCTGTGCATTTAATTCCCATTTGCTTCGAGACAGTTTCACTTGCGTACTGTCTGGTTCATATTGCATTGCTCTCTCTGTTAAACTGTTTATTCCAGTCTGCATATATGTGCAAACATACATTTGTATGTGTGTATGCATGTATTCTGTTGCACCTTCTATTGTATTGTGTCCATATATATTTCCACTGAAAATGTTGCATGCTTCTTCATGTTGTTTACTGCATATCGCTTTGAGCCTTCTTCACGTTGACATTGTCTGTTCATTTGTGTTGGGCGTTGATGTGAACTGTGCTTGCATCTGCAGTGTTGTTTCATTGAGTTTGTCATTCATTATAGCTTGTCTGGTTGTCATTATGTGCATGTTCGTGTATTCATTTTGAAGTCTGACTGCATATATACATGCTGTTTCACACATGTATGTCTCTGATTTTGTTTGAAGTTGTACTGGTTGTCTTCTTTTAGCCTTGCATTGTTGGTTCATCACTTGTATCCACTGCATACTTTGTTTGCATATCAACTTGTTGAAGTCACTTGTAATATAGCTTTCTTGTATCCACACATCTCTGGTCTCTGTAGCATATATTTGTTACTTGTTGTTGCCGTAGTGTTTCAGCCTTTAACTTGTACCATTCGAGGCAGTTTGCATACAGTTGCATTGTTGGTCTTGCAAAACTAAAACTGTACTTGACTTGAAACTGATGCATATTGAACAATTGTCGATTTGGCTAGTGTACTTCACTTGAGTCTGGGCTCGTTTGGTTGTGCTGCACTGAGTTGTTTGGTCGACACACTTCAAGTGGTCTGTAGTTGTACATTTACATATGTACCTGCATATGTATGTATGATGTGTTATTCATGTTGTTCATTCTTATGGCATTTTCAACTTGTTGCATTGTTCACTGTATTTCACGGTTCACCACTGACGATGTGTCGTATGGGCTATATTTGAACCCTTATGCTCGACAGTTTTGTGATATTTTGTAGTGCACCTGAGTTGAATCCAGCTTGGAGCTCGGGTTTGACCTTGTGCTGATATCGCGACTTTATTTGTGTTTCACTTGAGTTGAACCCGGCTTTTTATTTAGGTTTGACCTTGTGCTCACCTGTCCCTGTAATTTTATCAAGTGTATATATCGGTGTGCACGGCCTTGTGGCGTGTACAGTGATACATTGTGCATGTCACAATCTGTTTGTATATGATGAATTCAAATTTAAATGATGACGAACCACCCAAATAACCGAGGCAAATAATATTTTCAAAATTACATTTTATTTTATACTACACAAATATTTTCTTTTCAATTTTACTGCGTCGGTATTTATTTTTGCAGATTGCTCAGATGCTGGATTCAATGTGGAATAAAGTTGAAGATAAATTATGGGTGAACAAGCGATATGTAGTGAGGACATTTGTAAATGAAAGATTGTGATGTAATTGAATTTGTATTGTAATCAAAATTGTATATGTATAGTGAGAGCTTGAATTTATACTATTCAAAATTGTAATAAATATTTGTTTGAATAAAATATCCGTTTGAATTTAAATTCCATGTTATTTATTTTATTCACCAAATATTTATTTAATTATGTGAAAAATAAAATAGTACATTAAAAAATATATTTAAATGAATATATATATGTGTGTGTGTTTATTATCATCAAACAAAAATCATATGCTTGCATATTCAACAATGTCGACCACGAATACCACCACGAACTTTATTTTAGGACATCTCTAAAAACAAGGTTAATCAAATCTATAGAATATGCTGGGACATTGGTTGGCCTAAAAGACATAATCAACCACTCAAAGAATCCGCCGGGTGTCTTAAATGCGGTCTTAGTAATGTTGTCATCAGCTACCCTAAGCTGATGAAATCTAATGGCTAGACCAAGCTGAGAAAATACTGAAGAGACAACTAATTGGAAAAGATCATCTATCTTAGGGAGTGGATAATGCTTCTCCTTTATGAGCTTATTCAATTCTCTATAGTTAATGCAAAGTCGAAGAGAACCACCTGCATTGGTAGCGAAGACGATTGGCGCTCTCTATTTCGATATGTTTCTTTTTTTGAAACATTTCTCAAAAGCTCACTGATCTACTTGCTCAATCCCTTCCTTTCCCTAGGCGCCCTATGCCCTACGGGTAATGCCACTGGATAGCAAATAAATTTTGAAGTCACTGTCTCTCTTAAGGGGACAATCCCCTAAACTCCTCAAAGATGTATGGAAAATATCTGACGATGGGAACCAAATTTAACTCTGATGATGATGAATCGAGGGAATAAAGGAAGCTTAACATAACTGACTCTTGCGGGTTACAAGAAATCTCGAGGGACCTACAGATGCTTGTCTCTAGTCTAATAACTCTCCTCACGCAGTCTAATATAGCACTATATGTGGATAGCCAATCCATTCTCAAAATCATCCCATACCCTGAAATTCCCAAAACATAGGCCTTGTAGTCAAATTCTACGGCTAAGATAAAAAATTTCAAACCCCTACAAACCATAGCCAAGAGCGTCGATCCTCCTATAGGGTTTGAAACAAAAATTGGATCTATTACTAAAGAAATGTCTAAGGCAAACAATCCACATGAGAACTAGAGATAAAAGAGTGTGGTGCTCCAGAATTGAAAAGAGTCCAAATGGGTAAATCAAAAATAGAAAGCAAACTTTCCTACCTAGATTTGGTCTGCAGCTGGAAGGTGTTGTATCCAATATCTGAATCTGTGTTGTAAGTGCATTCATTGCCTGCCTCGTTTTCTAAGGACAAATCCTACTAAAGTGACCAAGCTGCCCACAATTGAAACACCTACCCTTCATCATCTTATTCTTACAGTCCCTTGCGTAATGACCAACCAGTCCACAACTATAGCATTTCCCGCCTTTCTTGATCCGCTTCTAAGGTCCTCCTTCTTTCCTCTTGTCCTTATCCTTCCACTTCTTCTTAGAGCTTGTAAGAACCTTCTCAAGCTCCCTCTTTTGCTGCCAAGATGTAGGCCGAACACTCTGTCGGTCTTCCAAACCTAACCGCCTAAACCTTTGCTCCATCTTCTCAAAACTAACCCACGTCTTCTCAGAATCCCCTGTGTCAGAAAATGTTTTGCCTCCTATACTAGAGAAGTCCTTGCATAGCTCAAAAAAGGGGGTTGATGTGGGTGGATTAAAGGGATTTTCATCTACTGGTGTTGTATTGAGCATTTTCCCTTGCACCCCTGGCACCGTAGCTCTACGGAACCAGTCAGCCATTCTATGCAAAGAAAAGAGAATTTAGGCCTGAAAGAATCGAAAGAAGATTGCAAAAGACTTGGAGTTTTTTTTATAGAAACTCTTTTGTGCTTAAAACTATTTCTAAGAGTTCCTTTCAAAAAAATAGTTTTAAAACAAGTTATTTTGGAAAATACTTTGCTTTTAAAATAAATTTTTAGGGATCCTGTAACCTTAGGCTCTGATACCAAGTGAAATATTCCCATACCCCTTAATATACCCAAAAGGACACATTAAAAACGCGGTGCCTTCTAGGTATAACTGAAATTAATATAGATTGAAATTCATAAGACAAAAATAGGTAAAAATAGTGAAAACAAAAATAATACTTATTCAAAACAAAAAATTCATAATTGCTTCATAAACCAAATGAGTCAAATGCAAAATATATCATACATGTCACAAAATCCAATATGTCTCATGAAATAAAAACTCGTAGTCTCAACAGAAATCAGAGAATAAATATCCCTCTCAAGTTCCAGTACAAAAATAGAAAAACGAAAATAAAAGTAGGGAAATACATATCAGAATCTTCTCCCAGAAACCTCCAAGTAACCACGATTTACTGTCCTCTCCTTTGATTGCCTATGAAGGTAAAGGGGAAAATAGAGGAGTGGGATACACTAAAAGTCTAATAACTATAGTAACTGCTAGAATCTTTAAGCAAACTAAAAGTAATAGACTCTTCAATAGTTCGAGTACATAAAAGGAAACAAATGAAATATAAAAGAGATAAACTGGAAATAAATACAAATAAACTATTGTTCAACTAGTAAGATAGGTTAACTTTGATTATTTGCACTTGTCCTTGATAGCTGCCTTGATTAGGTAGAATTCTTAGTCCTATAATTAGGCTGAAATCCTAATTCTATTTTAATCCATACGCAAAGAAGAAGAAAGAGAAATAAAATAAAACTAAATATAGAAGGAAATACAAGGCGTAAGAAGATGTAAATAATGCATAAATACAGTAAATAAAATAAAATGCTATAAATAAACTATAGATAAATAGAAAAGCTAGAAATAAACTAAAATTAATTGAAAATAATAGTTAGAAAAAATAGACTGAAAATAATTCTAAAAATTGTAAATAAACTACTAAAAATGTTGCTCTAAAAATCACAGTAAAACTACAACTATTGGAAACCCTTTAAATTACTTAAAGAAATTTAAAATAATTACAATCACTCACCTCTCGTCTTTAGCTCTTCCCTTTAGGTCTTCCTGGATCCACTTGAGGTTGTTAAATATTTTTATTTAAAGCAGTTTCCTCCTTTGAAAATTATTCCTTTTAGGGTTCTTCCTGAAAAGATAAATCCAAGCGGATATAATCTAGAATGAGAAAAAGTGTTCGGCCCAGGGTTCTATTTATAGGTGTAAAAGTGGAACTCGGACCACTGGATTTGAGGACTGAACATGATACAACCACATCATAGGCTGAATATGAGCCATCGGATGCAAGAATGGAAGGGCCAGATTGAGCGAAAGAATGCAAAACAATGCATAGGAGGCTTCTGGAACGAAGTAATTTTCTTCGTTCCTCAAACATTAGGTGGGTCAACCTTGAGGTCGACTGCCCATAGGGCATGTTCAACCGGTCGGTCGACCGTTGACTGGGGATGGTCGACCTCCCAATGTATGTACATTAATGTTTTTTATCTTGTTTATTCTGTTTCTTGCTCCTATTAACTCGGATTTTGACGTTCTATAAATGAAAATTGACCAGAAAATTACCATGGAGATAAGGGTGCAACTATCTTTGCTCAATTCTGATAATTCTATGAAGTTATTTTATTATTTAATTAATTAACGAATTAATTAATTTTTACGGGTTAAATTTCGGATTGTTACAAAAGTATTTTCTATATAAAATACATATTTTGGTACTCTTTAAGCGTACGACGAAGAGAATTAAATGATTTAGTAAAATGTGGTATAGGACACATGCATTTACTTTTTCAGTAAGTTCCCGACTTGTTCGTTCGAAGCTACACATTCATTGACCTTCGGGTTGTATATGTCAATGATATGAGGCCATTATTGTGATTAAATGATTTTGTTTTCCAGTGTGGCATTGACTTACAGTTAGTAAGCCATTAAGTGAGAATGTGTTGTATGGGATGTACAACTACCACTTTTTGGGTTACTATATGGAAGTTGGTGACAAATTTCGATGGTGGTGATGCTGGTACTAGGCTGGCGGGCCATACATTGACTGGTGGGTCAAACATTCGACTGGTGGGTCGATTAAAAGTTTGGTGGGACTTTATTTAGAATGGTGGGTCTACTATAGTACTCAGAATGTTTTGGCCATTTACTAAAAAGCATGCGACGATGGTATGGATCCACTTTTATTATATATTTTGGTCAATTTTAAACATTTTCACCTTTTATCTGGTGTTGGCTTTATGCATAGCCTTAGTGCTATATGGTGATTTTATAAACAAGGTGACTACATTTATGGTGTTTTGAACTCTTATACGAGTTCAATATGGTGTTTTGGTGATTTCGATCTTGGTGTTTATTGGTGTTATGATTTTCTATCGCTTAACCTTAAAAAGTAAGCGAATTGATGTTGATGGAAATGGATGTTGTTATTTATTACATGAGATTTATCTGTTTTGAACCCTTAACCGAGTTCAATGAGTTATGCGATTTATGTGTTTTGAACTCTTAACTGAGTTCCATGAGTTATGAGATCTCTAGATTACCGTGGTTTTCTTTTGAGATTTTATATATTTTTATCAGAATTTATATTACCAGTAACCTTCTAAGAAGGAAACATCAGTATTGAGCGGGTGTCATTCATGAGTTAATCCTTGTGATAATTCAGTGTTTTCCATCACTTGGAATTTACGTAAATCTGAGTTTGTATCATTCCTTTTGTTTAAAGGAATGTTTCCTTATGATAAATTATATCTCACTTATCATCTACTAATCAGTTTATGTAAGCTAGACTGACCCGTGTATTTTTTATACACAGGTCAGACTGAGTTATTTCAAGTTAGCCATCTGTTGTTGAACACTGCTTAGCTGCTTTCGCTTTGGATTATCTATTAGTGGTCTTTTGTATAGTTTTGTAGTCTTTTTGTATAGTTTTGTAGTCTTTATGTAAACTCTTAACATGTACTTATTTGTTTATAGTTTTGGCGATATAGGTCAACGTTTACTTGAGAGATAGAGGAGAAATCGAAGGAGGAAACTTATGGTGATATAGGTTGGATGTATAGGTGGCATGTATAGGTGCATGAGAGTGATTAGAGATTTGAAGAAGATAATTATTAAGGTGATTAGTATTTTAATTAGTTAATTAATTATCTTATTAATCTCTTTTTTAAATTGGCCATATCTTTTACATACAGGGTCTGTTTCGGATGTGGTTTCTTGCGTTGCACTCATGTTGGAGAGATATATCTTTTAGCCACAGTTTGGATAGCATTTGTTGTGGTAAGTGATATTGTGTCTCACTATACTATGATAGTTATATAGTATTATATCGATGTTCTGGAATGGTTTTTGGTTTCAAAGTGCGAATTTCCTACACCTAGACACCTATTAGAGTTTTATAAAATAAAATAAAATTACTTGAAATGATTACATATCGAATATAATATTTCCTCATCGATATGCCATTTCAAGGAAATTATTACATTTGGACTATTTTTGATATGAACGCCTCATTAGTTGATATGGATGTAATGTACATGTTGTATGTATGTTGTTTGGATGTACGTATGATTGTTGGTTGTACGTTTGGTTGTTTAGCTTGTTTGGTTATTTTTCGTTTGAAGCGCGATTTAGAGGCGATCGAGTGTTAGGGAATATCTTGTGTGTTGAGATTTCATACACACAAATATCTAACAAACGAGATAGGTTGTATAGGAGGGTTGGGATACGTTTCGATTGATCGGAAGGTGGAAGACGAGGCATCAGACTTTGAGACGGATATTGGATATTTTCGTTTGGTTTTTACTTATCCGTTATGGTTAAGTATATGACCAAAGTGGTTGGTACTAACTACTGTAGAGTGTTAAATATCCATCACTATTATTGATTAGTGATTTGTCCGACTTTGGCTTGGACATTGAGGAGATTTTATGGTGTGTGGTGTGATGGTTTATTCGTGTGACCTACTTAGAGTCTTCATTTTGTTGCTATACGGTAAGCGATTGAGATGGTGAGGTGATGATGTGACGCTTTGATGTGTGAGTTGGTAGCTTGGATTATGACTCGATGGTGTATGTAGTAGGTTTCGAGGTTGATAATTTCATGACTCTATAGATCGTGTTGGAGGTGTTGGCTCGATCGTGTTATGAGAGTATGGCGATGTAAAAGCATGATGAAAAGCCTATATCTTCGGTTTTTGACTTGTGGTGGGAGTAGGTACCAAAGATTAGACATTCTGTATCTTCGGTTCGCTAGTCATGAAGGGAGTATGTACCGACGAGGCTCATGGTGGGAGCTATGGAGTGGAGGAACATGGTGGATTCCAGGATAATGGAAACTGGATTGGGGGATTTGGGCTTGGATCTGAATTGTGCGACTAAGGCTCTGGTTGATAACTTAAAGTGTTTTCTATTATACTTAAAGTAGGGGTATTGTATATTGGGGATGCCTCGGTAGCGAGGACCCCTAGACCATGGACATGTGGCTTTGGGTCAAGGGTCCAGCTTTGGGCTACGAGATAGCTATTGAGCTTTGAGCTGCATGATACGTGAGTACGATGAAACCCGAGATTTTTCCACTAGTCCCTAGTAGTATGGAGGCTTTACGAGTTATTATATATTTAGAGCATACTGGGTGATAGTTAGTATTGTTTGAGGATTCTATTTTTGTTATGGTTGCATTACTAGCCATTTGTCACCTTAGGGATGTCATATGAGGTAGGTATTGTGCATTGGGATACCTATACACCCCAACTTTATTTAATATGGAGCAAGTATTGTGGATTGAGATACCTAGGCACCCGAACAATTTACCGAGTGTGGAGTACCCCTTTTACGATGTTATAGAGTAGCATATTAACGATGTTATATGCCGACTCTTTAGTTGCAGGGATAAGTCGGCTATGATTCGTATACCCTATGTTCTGTATACTATATCAACTTTTATACTATTTTGAGATTGTTTCTTGCTCACACCAAATAGTTATTTGGTCCGAGATTTTATGTTTTGCTTCTTATTATCTCGGGTACTCTTAGATGGTAGATTAGAGAGTAGATGTGAATGGAATTTGGGGTTCTGCAGATGGATTAGTAGGAGATGACGTTTACTCATATTTGTATTTGAGTTTATTATCGTATATTCCATCGTTTAATACGGCGGAGCCTTGATAATGTTTGACTTTCTATTGTTAGAGACAATTATTAGTTGGGTTTATGTATCAGTTGAATAAACTCTTTTACTTTTGTTGTATAACTCTGTAGATCATATACTTTGATGGTTAGTTCACATTGTTATTACTATCTCAACTGTTTTATATCTGTCTTGACTATTATATTTTATCTAATATGATGTGAGATATACGACATGTTTTGTGATCATTGATATTTCTTTCTTCTTCTTTTCCATTATCTTCTCTTCTATTTATCTTCTTTACTTTTTCTTTCCTTTGACAATTGTTCTACACATTAGGTGTATGGTAGTTGTTACATTTTATATCAGAGCTTATAGTTACATGATTTACTTAAGCTGATACCATGATTCAGTAGAGATGAGGTGTGAATTATCTCCTTAGACTAGATCTAGACTGTATGCATATATAAGAGAGTTTGTATTTGTTATATATTTTGGTACTGAAAACTATATAGTAGTATATATAGTGTATAAGTTGTATTGCACACACAAGCAGTATTGATGCAATTGCTTTGTGAGAGGTGGATCATCCCTGTTATATAGTAGGAATGATCTACATATGAGAAATACTGCTATTGGTTATATTTTTCAGAGTTGAGGAGTGGGCAAGATCGGGGTCACTAACCCTGATTGATAAAATATGTTTGTAAAGATGGTGCAAATCATTTTCTGGAATGCCCAAGTTGCTCTAAATGATTATGGTATTCAAGTGCTAATGGTTAGAGTCGACTTACCAAGCTTTTTAAAGACTACAGGAGTCTAGAAGGAAGACCGTTCCTAGGAACAAAGTCGGCTATTGAAAGGCATGATTGGATGGTTACTTGGACGAGGATCTTCGACGAATTGGAGTTAGATGATGCAATGAGGTAGAAATTAACCTCTAGATAACACAAGGGATGAACAATGAAACAATGGAGTGCCTCTATAGCTTCGATTCCTAAGGATCGATTTATTTGGGATTAGTTTATAGTTTGCTTCGAAGAATGAAAAGTTCAACGTTAGGTTGAGTGATCATCTTAGGAAACGATTTATTAGTCGTATAAAAGAGGCCTTCGAGAAGATGATCGAGAAGGGCTTATGATGAGAGAGCCTGTACCCAATGTAGAAGGGTTGCCCAAACTAGCTGCGTAGGGATAAACCATGGAAGTGTATGCACTGATTGTTGTTTCGATTTCATCAAGTGCTCCATCGGTGAAAGAGAAAGAAAATGGCATTATCATTTAAAATATTGTTTCCACTTATGGATTTTCCATATATGTTTTATTTAACGTCGAGGTTTCTCATTCCTTCATATTTAGTGATTTGATAGACAGATTGATATTGCAACTTGAGTTAGTTAACCGACCTTTGATTATGTCAGACCTAGTTAGGGGCTCAGCCAGCCTATACATGGTTTGTCGAGATTTTGTCTTATCGAGTCATGGATATTTGTTTGTTTGCTATTGATTTGTTTTGGGTTTTGATTGGGTTAGGTATTATAGTTTGAGAATGGACTAACTGTAGGGGATACATAATAATGGTGGATTGTAAGAGGCCGTTGGTGACAACTTGGCCGTGGAGAAGCAAATAGTAGTGATTAATTACCTTTAGAGAATGGGATATGGTTGGCTTTCTATATTCACTCGATATTTCACATGATAATTTGTTGTCTATGCTTGTAGCTAAAGATTGTCTGGACATATTCGATGAGGTGACCGGATTACCACCTGTTTAACAACTGTTTTTCTATGAGTTAGAAAATCTTCGGTAAATTTTAATTAAAATTAACTGCAAATGCACGGCATACAATGTAGTACATGATGAGTACAGGTCAATCCGTAGGGAATTGTTTAGATTTTAAAATTCTAGTCAATCAAATTATACCAAATTTGAGATTGTAATTAGCGAAAAATGTAAGAACTAGCTAGAAAAGGTGAATGAAAATATGAGTTTGGAAAACAATTTAGAGGCAAATCCACTCTCATATTTTTGTAAATTAACAAACATGTAATCTATGGTCTCTCTATTTTGATCTTAAACGTAATTAGTGATGTATTTATCATAAGTATGGTTTATTTATGTTATTAATTGATATAACTTAAACCATTAAGCTATAAAACAACACATAAAACCACTTATCAATTTCAATGAAGTCAAAACAAAAGCTATTTTACGTATGATCCATTCATTATTGTATTTAGTAAAATAGATCATCAAATTTTTGTTCTACTTTAATTTCATAATCAAAAATCAATTAGTAAAATGATGATATAAATTGTGTTCATGTGGAGTAAGCATAGCCCATTTGCAATAACAGCATAGGCTATCAAATTCCATTTAAACTTACATCAACATTCATTTTCATGAAGCATAAATGAGATCATAAATCACAAATTATGTTGAATTTACATACTTTTAGAAAGCTTCATTGCCCCTGAATTTAAAGGGGTTTAGATACTCATTTGTGTTATCCAATCAACATATGTAAATTTCAACATTTTAAAACAAGCAAAATTGAAAGCTATTTGAAATAAAAAAGAATTACACTACTTGAATGAAAATAAAACTAAGCTACTAACATGAAATTAAAGAGCATGTAAATAAAAATGAACAAGAAAATTAAATAAGAACAAGAAATAAGTAAAAGAACAAGAGGCTTAGGAAGGCATTTTTATTTCATATAACTTTGAGCTTACAACTTGTATGTTAATTTCCTAAGTGATTAAAAGAAGAATAATATCCATTACATGTACATAAGGGCTATATATACATGCACAAAACCCTAATTCATATTTAGGGGGCTTTCCAAAATACCTTTTAAGAAGTGTGCCCACTAGGTAATCATTAGCTTATAATTAATTTGTCATTAAGTATGCATGAAACTTTGACTTCCACTAACTTGTCCATCAACTTCTAATTGAAGATTGATGTAACAACCTGCATTTTAGCTATTTTAAATTTTTGGATTTAATATGATTATTGAATAAAAATGGTTAGGAATAAATATTTAACAATTATAATGTAATTTACTGGACGATTAAATTGTCTAAGTTTAATACTGGAATTATTTAAATAATTGAATCTTGAATTAATGTGAATGAAGAAAATATCAAAAATTGATTTAAACTTTATTTAAATAAGAATGAAGATTGTTAGCATTTAAAATAGGATTTAAAAGTGAACAATTAAAAATTGAAATCTTTATATTTTAGTTGATGAGTAAAGATAGCCATTTTGGTCACTATCTCGTATTTCAATGAAACTAGTTTCGTTGGGTCCGTAATAATGAATTATAGTAGGATTTCAAGTTTTGTTGCGATCGAAATCGTCATTTTGGCCGTGCGAGATTGAAGCACGTAGAATTTAATTTTAGAGTTTAATTTAAATAATTGATTTTGAAAAGCTATCTTCTGCGTGTAATCCAATTAGGCCTCAAGACTAGTTCCATTGCATTCGAAATGAGGGTAAAGCATTAGGAAGGCCAAGCGACACTCTTTGTTTGGAGCTCGAGAACTTGAGGAGTTTATAGGCGAGATATTTTCTAATATTATATAATAATATATATAAGAAAAAAAATCAGACCCGTTCATCATGCTATCTTCGTATCTATTTCCAGTAATCCACCTTTCTCTTCCCCTTATTTCAAATCGAGCAGATCATTTCAAAAAAAAAAAAAAAAAAAAGTGGGCACGCGATAGAATTGCGTTCGGGTAGGGAGGCAGTGGCACTTGGATGCGTGCGAGTGGGGCGAGCATCGCGATTAGGGTTTGCTAGTTCATGGTTTTGCTCGTGAGGGCAGCCATGAACGTTGACGTAGGGTTTCGAGGCGTGCATGGCCTTGTGCACGGTGGGGTGAAGGCTGGTGGTCAGCGACACAAATTTGGGGTGGCGGCGTTCAATTCCAAAAAAACCGATCGAGGTATCGCGATGGCTGGGAGATGGAAGCATGCTTGTACATGTGGGGACGAACGCGTGGGGTTAATTTTTTTTTTTTAAGATTATTTTAGTTGGTTAATTATGTTCTAATAAATCATAATGCTAATTATCGTATGTCTTATCCGTACGAGGTCCGATATGAGCGAAATGAGTCGCAATGGATTCGTATCAACGTCGTCTACAAGATGAAATTGGATTGGCATTTATATAAAGTTGGAATATTTTCAGTTTCAAATAAAAGATGAATGTTTATACGCTCGGAAGTACTAAAATATTTTTTATGTAGTTAAATTTATATTGTGAAGTGAATTGAATTTATTGATTATTGTTTGATAAATTTAATTTACATCTGAATTAACTGATAGAATTTATATTGTGAAGTGAACTGAAGATGAATCCGGTATACGGATACCGGATTTGGTTAAATAAAATGATTTAGAAAATTTTCGATTTGAAATTATTTAAAATGATTTGATTTAAGAATTAAAAATCGAATTTATGGAAATCGAATTACTTTCGAACTTAGCTCGGAATGTTGAAATTTAAATTTGATAACAGGAATTGCTTTTAATAATCGAAGTTGAGGTTTTGAAGTTATAATCGAGATATGATTTGAATTTCAGAAAATTCATTTGTTTTAAAAAATAGGAATTTAATTCAAACTTTGAATATTTCTAAGTAAAAGTATTATAAAACGATATTTCAAATTTGAGCACGGGATTGAATTATATTTGAAGATGTGGGTTTTAAATGGAATTTGGACAGTTAATTTGATTTAAGTGATTTGAATCGATATTTTAAAAATCGAATGCGAAATTGATATCGTTTTAACAATTTTAAAGTGGTTTAGCAAGCTCATATACACCATTTCATTTAATAAATGAAAGTGATTTCTTTTGTGTTATTCGACGTGTATTAACGTGACTTGTTCACACAATTTAACAACTACAATTAAACAACCAAACTTGACGATCAAAGCATAGTAGACATCCATGAAAAATATATCACATCATCATTATCATATATCTGTATATACATATATATATACACATAAATACATACATAAGTATAAAGTTTTATAGAGTTTTCTCACCTTTATTTTATATCAAACTTAGGAAAATGGACTATAGCATTGCTACAATTGAACCAAAGTCTACACGGTCGAGTGCCTTTGCCCTGCCTGGGAATTGAGCCGAACTTGGGACCTTGGGAAAGCTCGGCCTAGCTTGGAAGGAGGTGGAATGCTCTGCGAAAGTGATGGACGGTGGTCGTCGTGTGTTGTGAAGGAGGAAAGGAGGCGATTGCACTTAGTTTTGAAATAAATTGCTAATATATATACTATATTGATTTAATTTAATTTTTTTGCAATAGTTTACACCATATTTTTCTTAAAGGTAGGAAACCATTGAAATAGCTTGAGAGGAAGGAGAAGATGAAGAGAATACTGTGTAATATTATGAAGAAATGGTGGGTATTTATAGAAAAGTTTTGCACCAAAATTATCATGATATTATTTCCTTATCTAAGCAGCTCACCCCCATTCCACCTCAACCCCTCCCATCACCTTTCAACTGGCCATGAAACCCGCTCCCCCCTCGTGATTGCGGTTCGACTCGTTGATAAACCCCACTAATCATCTTGTCGTTGCTAATTTGCATTCATTAGTCTCTTTATCACGTCAATACTGTACTATTCACTGCCTTGGCCTATTGGACGATGATCACCATGAACATCCCGAAATATCTGGTCCATTGAACGGTCTCGGTTAGTACTACGATATTTAGGTTCTTCTGTCTCTAAAAAACCATTTATCCTGACCCTCTAACACCTTGTCCGACATCATCCCCTTCTATCTAGCTCACCAAAGTTAGCCGCAGCGTTACTAGCATGAGAACTAATAACATGCCGTTTGCCAACATCAATCAGTTTTAAGTCCTCGTCACCATCAGATAGATGAAGATGTTCATTCGACCGGCCGCTGCCTTACCGGTCTTGACTGGTTGGTGTCGACCAATTTTGGTGTTGGTTAAATGATTCCCTCTTTTATGACCATTTTCTGCATTTGCTCCAGCACCTTTCTGGATCGGTCTTTTACTATGTCGTATATTCCTCTCTATGAAGGATGAACTTTCTTAATTGAAATCAAAAGGCGATGAATCTCTTTTATTCTTCTTTCGCCTACAAAATTCGAGTTGTTCTAAAGGTTGAGACAATGTTGTGAGCTGCTCTTCCGTATTTGTCATTATGTGCATCATAACTTTTTGCAACCGGTGCATCTTTAAGTTCATCTCTAAAATCATTTTCTCCATCTAAGTCTTGGTCACGATCTCTTTTTGAGATGAAGACTATAGTTGGGTCGTAGGTTAACTGGTCTCTTCTTTACTGTGATGGGAACCTTCATTGTCCTCTTCCATGATAGCTCTAGATATGGTAATGGAGCCATATACTCTTAGATCTGACTTGTAGATTCTTTCAAATCCAAAGTAAAACAGATCTATGCTTAAAAAAATTTCATTCGCAGCGAAAGCATTAAAAATGTTGCTTTAAAAATTAGTACAACATCCCCAATCCATTTGAAACGAGATCAAATAAGATTAGAATGGAATTAAAATGAGAAAAATACAAAGTTTTTAAAGTAGTTTGACTAGATTCTTAAGCCTATGTCCAGCAACTTTATTTTGACTCACTTTTACAAATTCGATCAAATCACAATGATTTCAGCACTTGAAATTATTTAATTTCTAATGACAAAGTCTCTTTGCAAAAAACCAAAAGCAATCCTAAAGTCGTTTCCCCAGTGCAATAGGATGTATGTTTATAGTTGAACAAATAAACATTTAGATCCATATTTCTAACCATGAGGAATTAATCAAAATCAACAACTTTGATATGTAAAACCGTTCAGAGTCAACCGGTTTTGGTCAGTGACGAATGATTTTGTGTGCTAATTTTTAAATTCTCTCCATATTATTGGTGTTTTACTGTGTTAAATAAACATTCACAATTAATTTCTAATATATTTATTTAGTAAATGGTTAAAATTTTAAAAATTAACATTGAATTTCATAAAACAACGGATCGTTGAAATAAAATCGAAGAATTATTTTTCAACTCCGGTTAGCTTAATCTATTAAATAATAGTAAAGCAGAAGATTTTCTTGCTCTCTCCTTGATTCTAGGAATTTTCTCTCTTCTCCTTAATTCTATCTTTAGATATTTTATTTTCAAATTCTTAATTTATTACTTTACACTTATTTTACTAAATCTCTTCTATTATTTTACATTTTGGTACATGTATTCTAAAGTTTATATAACTATTTACATATAATTTACCATCTACCTACTAATATTTTATATTTAAGTACGCACATTTAGGTTAATTAAATAATCCAAGATTTAAGCTATTTAAATAAATTCATTTAATATTTCTTATAAATACCAAAGAACGATAATTTAAATATGTATAACACTTAAACAACTAAACCATAATATTAATCTTTCATTCAACTATAAAGATATATAAACCGCATAAACCAATAATAAAAAATCATAGTTAATTTATTTCAATAAATTTATCATACATTCCATTGTAAATTCTACTATAACTTCAAATACCTATATTTAAGATTGCCATAATTATTCACAAAATTTACCTCACTTTTCTTTTAATATTTTACTTTTCACCCTATAAGTATCAATTAATTATGTGATCTAAATTTAAACCAATTAGATAAATACAACTAACTAATATTCGTTAATTCGTTTACTAATTTACGAAAATATCAATATGTACACCATATTCATATTAACAAAATTTAAAAAAATGATTAATGTAAATATACCTAAGTTATATAACTTAAAGAACTTAAAGTGAATACATAAATAATAATAATAAATCCTTTTTTCACATTTCTCTCAATAAATTTATCATGAGAAACATTACAAAATTATATATTTTGTACTCTGAATACCTACATTATAAATTTTCTATAATCATTTATAGCCTCTCCTCGATTCCTTTACAATATTTTACATTTAAGGTCATATATTGTAATTAATTACATAACTTCAAAACTATTTGAATAATTTCACCATGCAATTTTTTACCGATTTGTCAAATAAGTACGATCGATATGAACCACATTCATATTAACAAAAATGATGAAAAAATTCATTCAAATATATAAATACAACAATCACATAACATAAATTTTATTCATAAATAATAATTACAAGTTTAAAGTTTTATTTATTTATATCAATATGTGTATCATGCATTACATTGTAAAACCTTTTTTTAACATCAAAAACCTACATTTTGAATTTATCCAATTAGTTACAAAACACTTCACAATATCACCTACAATTGTATACTAAACTCGATATTTTCAAATTAATTATGTGATCTTGAATTTAAATTATTTAAATAAATTCAATTAATAAATTTTTGTTAATTCATCTAATAAATGCTAAGGTATAACGGTTTCAATATGTATACCATATTCATATTAGACGCAAAGGTGATAAAATTAGTTTTTCATTGAAATACAAAGATATATAAGTCACCTAACATAAATAATATGCATAAGCAATGTCTCCATATTTAATATATTATTCATATTTCTAAATTTTTAATATTGTATTACATTGAAAAATTCTGTTTTTTAGCTTCAAATACGTACATTTTAACATTTTTACAATTATTTCCTAAACCGCCCAATTATTTTATATTATTTTATATTTAAATCCATGTATTCAAACTACTTATGAAATATCAAATTTAAATAATTTCAATGAATAGTTAATCTATTCTTCTAACGAATCATAAAAATATATGTCAATTTTAACACACACACGCTCACATTATGGAAAATTGTAAGACTGTTTTTTTATTCAACTATAAAGATATATAAATCATATAACATAAATTATGTACATAAACATCAAACAAATTAATTTGTAAATAAATTATAATTCATTTATATTAAGAATTTATCGTGCATTATATTATAAAATTATGTTTTAGCTTCAATATATCCACATCAAAATTATACAATTTTTTACAAAATTCCTCTCTATTCTTTCTATCGTTTATTTTCAAGTCCATGCATGTAAACTAATTACATAATTTTATATCTGATTTATTTAAACAAAGTTTATTAAATAATATTTTTTAGTTCATCTAAAAAATTACTAACATACGTCAGTTTTAACATGTATGTTATATCCATATTAACAAAACTAAATAAATTACTTTATTATTATATATATATGAATGTGCGCACGCGCGCTATACAACATAAATTATACACAAACATAATACCAGTTTAATTTATAGTTCATTTATTTTACTAAATTTATCATACGTTGTATAATAAAGTTCTACTTTTAACATAATACCAGTTTTATTTATCATACGTTATATACCAGTTTAAATTACTTTATTATTATATTATTTTGTTTCTTATCCCCGTTGCCAGGTCACTGATGTACAGTGTCCGCGATTCAGCCACCCAATGAATATAATTAATCCAAATCTGACCGTCAACCTTGAAGGATCTAATCCCTTAATAAACATCTAGGGTTTTGTTTACCACCTATATAAACTCTCACAATTCTTGACCGAATCACCTCTTTACGCTCGTAGACGGTTTCAAATCAGGTTAAGATTTCTTTATTTTTGTTTTCCTTTTCGGTTTTCATGAATTACTCGTACCGTGAATGAAAATAGTGAAATGATGATGCTTTCCCCGAATTATCGACTTTGATTATGCTATGCGATTCATTTCTCGTCGAAGAAATCGAGCCATTGGTTTTGATCCTATTTTCATTCATTCGTTTTCAGATCATTGCTATTTTAACTTTTTTATTGACATTGCAAGACAAAGAAGTAGCCGATGATGAAAAAACAAAGGCTTGTTTCTCAAAACATTCGCAGTGGCCGCCTAAGGGCTTTCGCCTTGCCAGGCTTGAGAGCTCATGCTGTTAATTCCTTCCTTGGATGTCTGAGGCTATGTTGAAAATTTATTTTGGTTTCATTAGTTGTTGTTTTGATCTAATTTTGGGTTCTTAGTCATTAATGTTTTCATTCTTTTGGATTTTGCCGGGTAACCATAATATATTATTGGTAACCTCTTTTCCTTGTCGCTGATAAAATGGTCCTACTCTGTGCTCTATTGGCTCTGATCTCCTCTGAGGTATTCTTATATGTTAGCATATACTTTTCTTATCATGTTTACAGAGTCCTATTTTATTAATTTTGTACTCCGATATTTGCATGTTGCTGCAATTTTAATGGCTTGTGATGTGCTATACTTTAATATTTTGTAATGAACAACTGTTATGAAATCTCATAACGTGTTGAGAAGAAGTGGACTCAAAACATAGGAGATGCAAACAGTGAGGGGCACATAACATCCGTATACTATTTATTATGAATGGGTCGTCGATATTTTTGTGCGTTTCTTTTCTTTTGTGCAATGTGTTTCGCTTGTAAGTGCAACTTTGAAACTTTACATTTTGAGATTTCTTCATTCGACGTGCTGGGAAGACAATGTTTTAAGTGCTGTGGAAGATGGTGGTTAGTAGGATATGGTTTAAGTTAATTTTGTGGAATTGAGCATTTGTTCTGTTCTTTGTTTTGAATATTGTTTTTGAAGAGTAAATACTGTTTGTTGTATCTTGAATTTCGAATTTCACGTTGGTAATGTGATTTGGATTTCTGCAATCATAGGAATCCAATCGAACTTATGTGATTTTGAAGTTGCATCGGCGTGTATTGTTGCAGTTATAAGGTCTTTGCATTCTTGCGCCTTTAGTTTTAAATTTGGCAATATTTAAGTAAATTTGTTAACTTCTAGCCGCAGTTATAATTTTACTTGAACAGTTTGTTCAAATTCAATGTGTTGTAGAAATTCTACAAATACTTTATGGCAATGTACGTTATTTTAGTACTTTTATAAAGGTTCTTATAAGTGCTTGGTTTAAATAATACAAATCATGCAATTCTAGTGACGAATATACTTAAATTAACGTGATGTTTTAATATGATGCTTTCCTTGAGCTATTGTTCACAACCCCTTGTCCAGCCAATCAAAACAGCGTAGTTTTTGCAAAACCATGTTATGGTTGGCTGGACGCCTGGAATGGGAAAATAAAGCCTGGTGATGTCCTTCCAAACTATTTAATGGCACTATTTCCCAAAACTAATATTAGCGATTAATGCTCTTTATCATAACAGTTTTATTCTAACAAATTATCATCGCTTATAGGCGTAACCCTGTAACAAGAAGGTGATGTTCAATCATGCAAATAATTTTCAACACATAATCTATCTAAAACAACTCTAAGTGATAATTTTTAAATTGTAATTTATAGGCAGCTGTTATAGTAATATTATATGTTTTTTACTATAACGGATACCATTCGTTATATTACAGTTTGAAGTGTTCTTTTAAGAGCTTAAAAGGAGAGGAAAAATTAAAGCTAATTTCAATATTTTTTTCTTTTTCTCCCTTTTAAGGTTTTATATAATTGTTATACCAGTTGCCTGTAAATTAGGATAAATTATTATTTAGGATTATATTATGCGTTGAAATTTATATGTAAGGTATATTCTTATATTCTTACGTCTGTCGTGATGGTAATTTATTGGGTTAAACTATTTTGGTAACCATCATTAACCGCTAATGTTCAACTGAGAACGGAAAAGCTTAATCCTAAGCCATTCATCTAAATCATGATGATTGTTCAGTGTATTCTTCATGTCGGCTAATGTAACCATGCTGACTGTACTTCAAAGGTCTTGGATTAAAGCTTTTAACTTTGCATTATGTAATAAAATCCAGCAGAGCGAGGTTTCTTTTTAAGGATTTGTAATAGGATTATTTTAATGCAAGCTCTTTGGTAATAAGAGCTGAGATCTAGGGTTGAATCTTTAGCATGCAATTTAGAACAATAAATTGAAAATGAGTGTTCCTTTTAATGTTCACCTTAGGTGTTCATTTATTAAATGTCAAAGCTTTTTCTATTGAACGTCTTAGCTTAGTTGTTTAATAAATTAACATTTAATTACAGCTTATTTTAGTTAATTTAAATTAAACATGATGCTAGACGTCGACATCAGATTTTATGGGCGCTTGGTATTTTGCCCTTAACGTCGACGTCAGATTTTAATGTGTTTCTTTTCTTTTGTGCAATTTTTTTCCTTTGTAAGTGCAACTTTGAAACCGTACATTTAAGATTTCCCTTGTTAGTAGGACATGTTTTAAATTAATTTTGCAGAAATGAGCAGCTAGTGTACTCTATGTTTTGAATCTTGTTGAAAAATAATTACTGTTCAGTTTGTCTTGAATTTAACATAGGTAATGTGATTGAGATTTCTACAATCGTGCAAACTGGATCAAACTTTTATGAATTTTAAGTTGCATAGGTCTGTATTGCCGCAGTAGTGAGAGAACATGGTTTAAATTAATTTTGCGAAATTAATCAGTTGGTGTGCTCTTTGATTTTAATAATGTTATATGTTTGCTACAATTTAAATTAATTCTACAATCGCTACAATAATATTATATGTTTGCTACTAAACCAACCATTATGCTACGATTTGAAATGTTCTTTTATAGGCTTCAAAAAGTGGAAAAATTAAAGCTAATTGCAATTTTTTCCCCTTGTTATTCTCACTTTTAGGGTTCTAAACCAATATTTTAATTATAATGAGCTAAACACATACGATTACTATAGCAATTGCCGGTAAATTAGGATTTATAATTTATCATTAGCATTATATAATGTGTTGAAATTTATTTGTATGTTATATCCTTACCTGCGTATGGTTGTGGACGATGGTAATTTATTTGGTAAAACTATTTTTGTAAACACCATTAAACACTAATGTTCATTTTATAAAAAGGAAAGGAAAATCATACTTTCAAGCTATTCATCTAAATCGTAATGATTGTTCAGTATAATATTCACGTAGGTAAACATAATCATTTTAAAATCCAAAACTAAGAGTAAATTCTAAAAGCTTTGGATTAAAGCTTTTAGCTGTGCATGATGTTACAAAATCCGACAGAGATTTCTTTTAAGGATTTGTAGCAAGATTATTTTATCAAGCTTTTTTGTAATAAGAGCAAATATTTAAGGTTGAATTTTTAAGGGATGCTCTCCAACGAAAGAATTTAAGTTGAATCTTCAGTGTGCGATTTAGAAAATTGAATTGAAAATAGACGCCCTCTTTTAGTGGACGTTCAGTCTAAGATGACTATTTAATGAGCATCAAAGCATAGTCGTTTAAATTGATGTTCAGCTTTAGTCTATTTTAGCAAATATAATTTAAAAGTGATGCTGGATGTTGGTGTATGGGCATGATTGTTGGGTTTTTTTTTGCCTTAACTTCAACCTTGAATGTTCAACGTTTTGTATATTTTGCATTGATATCAGTATAATCTGATGTGATGTTTTGTTCATGTGTATGTTAATTTTCAAAATGGCTTGGTGTTAAAATAAACTCTAAGTCATTACCTAAATCATTTCTTGCACCATACGAATCTAACTATGTTATTAGATTGTTGATATATATATATATATATATATTTGTAGTGAATTGTAATATTATAAATGTGATTTTATAATTTTATTAAACTTTTTTTAATTAATAGCGAAGGATAAGAAAATTGTTTTTAAAATTTGTTTATGAAAATAAATATTTTAAACAAATGTTGATGGCATGATCAAAAATTGTTTTATCGATAAATAATTGATGGTATGATCTTCATGTAGGTAAACATAATCATTTTAAAATCCAAAACCAAGAGTAAATTCTAAAAGCTTTGCATTAAAGCTTTTAGCTGTGCATGATGTTATAAAATCCAACAGAGAGGTTTTTTTAGGATTTGTAGCAAAATTATTTTATCAAGTTTTTTGGTAATAAGAGCAAATATTTAAGGTTGAATTTTTAAGGGGAGCCCTCCAACGAATGGATTCAAGTTGAATCTTCAGTGTGCGATTTAGAAAATTGAATTGAAAACGGGCGCCCTTTTTTAGTGGACGTTCAGTCTAAGATGACTATTTAATGAGCATCAAAGCATAGTCGTCTAAATTGATGTTCAGCTTCAGTCTATTTTAGCAATTGTAATTTAAAAGTGATGTTAGATGTTGGTGTATGGGCATGATTGTTGTACCTTAACTTCAACCTTGAATGTTCAACGTTTTGTATATTTTGCATTGATATCAATATATTCTGATATGATGTTTTGTTCATGTGTATGTCAATTTTCAAAATGGCTTGGTGTTAAAATAAACTCTAAGCCATTACCTAAATCATTTCTTGCACCATACGAATCTAACTATGTTATTAGATTGTTGATATATATTTTTGTTGTGAATTGTAATGTTATAAATGTGATTTTATGATCTTATTAAACTTTTTTTTAATAATAGCGAAGGATAAGAAAATTGTTTTTAAAATTTGTTTATGAAAATAAATATTTTAAACAAATGTTGATGGTATGATCAAAAATTGTTTTATCGATAAATAATTTTTTATTCGATATAAATTGTTAACATTTTTATGCGTGTATAAATAATTTGCAAAATAATTAATAAAAATAATTTGCACTAGATCACTTTCGATAGGTCTTCCTTGGCCAGCTAAAAAGACGAGGGGAAGGGGTAAGCTACACGTTCATAATTTTAGTAATGTTAAACCATCGAATTTTATCAATTATTAACTTTGAAAGTATTTAAAAACTTCGTTGCTTAATATGATGGTAATTATTATATCAGTTGCCTGTAAATTAGGAATCAGAAATTGGTAATGTACTTCGTTGGGGCTCTCTTCTTTTTCAGAGTCCACCACATCATCTTTCGTGGTACTTTGTCATAAGCTTTTTCCAAATCGATAAATAAATCCTTCTTTTGCTCCTTAAACCTCTCCATAATTGCCTTATCAAGAAAATAGCCTCCGTGGTCGACCTCCCAAGTATGAAACCAAATTGGTTTTTTGAAACGCTTGTCATTCTTCTTAATCGTTATTCGATGACTCTCTCGCATAGCTTCATCATAATACTTACAAGCTTAATTCCTCTATAGTTTGTGCAACTTTGTATATCACCTTTATTCTTAAAAATTGGAACTAATATGCTTCTCCTCCACTCATCTGGCATCTTGTTTGATTTGAAAATACTATTGAACAACTTAGTTAGCCAGGCTATCCTTGCATCTCCAAGGCATGTCCACACCTCAATGGGGATGCCATCAGGCCCCAATGCCTTACCTACTTTCATCTGTTTTAGCGCCTCTTTTACCTCAGATTCTTGAATTCTCCAAACAAAATGCCTACTGTTGTCATCAAAATAGTCGTCTATCTCGATCAAAATGCTATCACCTTCTTCATTAAATAGGTTGTCGAAATAATATCTCCATCTATTTTTTTGTCTCATCATCCTTCACCAAAAGTCTATTATTATCATATTTTATGCATTTAACTTGATTGAAGTCTCTTGGCTTCCTCTCACGGAGCTTAGCTATCTTGTAGACGCCTTTTTCACCCTCCTTCGTACTTAGCTTATGATATCGGTCTTCATACGCCCAACTCCTTGCTTCACTCACCGCTCTCTTTATGTTCTTCTTCACAACTTTGTACCTTTGCATGTTGTGCTCACTCATGTGAATATGCAAGCACTTATAGCATTCCTTCTTCTCTTCAATAGCCTTTTGTACATCACTGTTCCACCACCACGAATCTTTATGTTCGCGTTTATTTCGTTTGGTTACCCCAAACACCTTGGTGGCCACTTTCCGTATGCGCATTGCCATCTCATCCCACATGTGATTTGCTTCTCCTTTCAAATTCTATGCCTCTTCTCCCATCACCCTATCCTTAAACACCCGTGAAGCGTCTCCTTTGAGCTTTCATCATTTTGTCCGACTAATCTTGGCTCCTTTATCCCATAGAACACGTGTTTGAAGACGAAACTAGAATATCAAAAGCCGATGTTGTGAGACAACACATTCTCTAGGCATGACTTTGCAATCTACACAAGCTCGTTTGTCATCTCTTCTAGGAAGGACAAAATCAATATGGCTAAAGTGTTGACCACTATAAAAAATAACTAATGTGATTGTCTCTTTCTAAAGAAGGTATCAGCTATCATCAGGTCATAAGCAATAGCAAAACTCAGTATTTTTTCTCCTTCTTGGTTCATATCACTATATCCAAAACCACCATACACTCTCTCAAACCCACCACTAGCCATACCAACATGCGCGTTGAAATCTCCTCCTATGAAAAGTTTTTCACTACCAGGCACATCTCTAACTATAACATCTAACTCTTCCTAGAAATTTCTCTTGACGACTTCACTTAGACCTACTTGTGGGGCACATGCACTAATGACATTCAGAATCATATCGCTCACTACCAGCTTTACTAGGATGATCCTGTCCCTTGTCTCATAACGTCGACAACTCTGTTTCTAAGGTTCTTGTCAATTAGGATGCCTACCTCATTCTTGTTACACTCTTTTCCCATGTACCATAATTTGAAGCCTGTATTCTCCACCTCGTTCGCCTTCTCGCCCGTCCATTTGGTCTCCTAAATGCATAAGATATTTATATGTCTCCTAGTCATAGTATCAACTATCACTCTTAGATTTTCTGTTAATGATCCTACATTCCAACTACCTAGCTGGATCCTAATATCATCGACTAGCTTCCTTGCCCTTCGCACCCGCTGGGTAAAGTGCGATGACCCTTGCTCATTTACCACTACACCGGGGCGTCGATGCAATGCGCCACTAAGGGAGTGATGACCTAGCCCTTGCATATTTATCACCATATTCGAGCCTTGATATAGCGCGCTACTAAGGTCGTGACGACCCAACCCTTGCTTACTTTTCACCACACCCGAGCCTCGATATGGCGCAATTTTATTAGGTTCCATTTCCATAAGAGAGGCTTTGGTTTTTACGTTGACTCGCCAAGCCTATCACAACCCTTCTCTTTTATCTTGGCTAGGGACATGCTGCATAGAAAACTACATAGGCGGAGCTATATATATATATATATATACATATATATATATATACATATATATATACATGTATATACATATACACACACACACACAAACTATTTTTAAATATATGCAAAAACACTAGACAAATCTTTATTTCAACATGTAATACTATCATGGAAATTATAATTAAAAGTTTAACATACGAACAATTGATTATGACTGAAAATCACTTTTATTAAAACTGGGAACCCCTCCTAATGATGCCCAATACCCGAGGGATGCATGAATGGCTCAAGCAATACCTCAAACTTGCGGGGCAAGTTCCCATTCCTCAACAAGCTGCACCAGCGGCAACGTTGCCTTGCATGTTGAAGCAACAACCCTTCCCATAGATTACCCCAAGATGTGCAAGGATTTCCAAAACATGGGTGGAAATGTGTATATGGGGAAAGAAAGTATTACGAAGACAAAGACTTGGATAAACGAATGCGAGAGAATATTCTGGGAGCTTGGTTGGGAGGACCAGATTAAGCAGAGAATGGCGGCATGGCACTTTAAAGGAGAGACTTTAGACCAGTGGACGATTATGGACGAGGATAATGTTTATAGATTTATTACTTACGATGAGTTCGAAAACCGATTTGAGTCATGATTCATGTCGAAAGCTGAGATGAATTTGCAGATGGAAGGATTATACAGCTTAGGCAAGAAGACTCCACTTGAAAGAAGTATATTAGTAGATTCACAGAACTGGCTAATTTTTAGATGAGTTTGATTGATACCCCCATTAGAAGGGGTATGAAATTTTTCAAAGGCCCAAACTCCCCACTTAGGGAATTACTTTTCACCCAAGTATCCATTGGCGTTACACATGAGATGTTGGTTTAGATGACTCTACTTTAGATGATTAGTTTAGAGGAGAAGGAGAAATAGAAGGAGAAGCTAGGATCTGCTCAAAATTAAGGAGAAGCCAAGAAGGTTAGTTTTCGGGTAAATAGGCAATCGAAAGGGAAGTTCAATGAGGGTATAATATGTCAGAGATGACAAAAGAAATGACATATCTCCAAGGATTATAGGGTGAGTCTGGTGAAGGAAGCATTTAAGGAGAAATGTTACCACTACTAGAGGAGGGACACTTCAAGAATTGGTGTCCGAAGCTAGTGAAAGAAGGACAAAGTAGGCTAGCCTATGCTATTAAGGCTATTCTTATCTCAAGTAGACCTCACCTTAGAAATCAAGAAAAGACTGCAATGGAAGGTAAAACTCTCATGTGTGGGAATAATATTTGAACCCTATTTGACTCAAGAGCATGAACGTAGTTAACTTCTCGAGTCTATAAACCCAAATTGTCCAACCCAATAGTAGTATCAAATATTATTAGGGGGTTGACACATCTTTCTTCAATTTGTAAAGACCTATTAATGGACATGTAATGTCAATTTCATTTGTAACGTATATGTTCTTAATTTTGAGGGGTATGGACTTATCTTAGAAATGAATTGGTTGTCATACTATGGGACTATCTTAGATTGTGATAGAAGAGTTGAATGGTTAGAAAGTTGTATGGGATAAGATATCGATATTCGCTGTACACCCCAAAACTCTGTTGAATTAAGCTATCTATACTCAATGAGCCTACCATAAGATGAGCACTCATCTGTATCCATAGTTAGAGAATTCCCTAATATTTTCAAAGAACTTTCGGGTCCCCCACCCCGAAGGGAGAGTGAGTTTAAGATTGATTTGGAGAAGGACGCTAGACCAATCACTCGGTCATTAAGACACATGGCCCAAAAGAAAGAAAGAGTTAGATAAGAATACCTCAGAGTTGTTGCAATAAGGATCCAATAGTGGGAGTACTACGAAATAGGAAGCCCCTATTGTCTTTGCCACTAAGGCAAATGGCTCATTAATGCTATACGTCAATTATATATAACTCAACAAGTTGACTAAGAAGAATAGGTATCCTTTACTATAACAATTAGCATTTGGGTCTAAATTTTCGCTGAATCGAAAACCCAAATTCATCAAAGTGCAGATCGTTGGTTTAGTATCCTGCAAATAAAAAAATTATATGCATATCAAAGCACTATTTCGATGTAACCCACAACGGAATAGTAAAGTATAATAAAACATATAGTATTAACCAGGCTTAACGCTTCCAATGCCTAAAGTCCCTATCAATGCTAAGCATGCATTAGGAAACCCATCCTTTAACCTTCCCTTCTTGCACCGATACTTGTCCCTGCCATCCTATGGGTTGTAATGAGGAGGTGGTTAGAACAACGTTCTGGTGACTGGTGAATTATAGACTTTGTACATATACTAGTTTATGCCGATTGTCTCCCACAATATGTTATGTCTTTCAATTTTTTTAATCGTCTGGAATCCACATTTGCGTACGATATGCCCAATTTATACGAAGTAGACTATAACTACTTAAGTGTGTGTGTGTGTGTGTGTCTATATATCTATATATATATATATATATATATATATATAAGTACACAGTCACCCATTGGACTGAAATACTATCTCCGCTAATATTTGTAATTCTACACTGTCGAGCATCATCATCACTTTCTATGCTAAATTGCCCATGTACAAAGTAGAACCTCCCGTTGGTGCCTAATAATGGCATCACAAAAGTTTAACCAATTCTATCTCGCTTTGGGGATTTACTAACTAGTTAGCTTCCTGCTGTGAACTTAGCTCCATGGATTATAGAGGACTCAGTTCCTCGGACTACCCCATTTGATTTTGAAAGAACTCTATTATGGGTTAAATAGCCTTGCCATAACAAACAAACTAGCAAACAACTGTGGCGGTTTATTACCTAACGTAGCCTACACTAGTAAGAGGTGTAGCCCGTTAGGTATGAACCTATCTTTTCCGTTTTGGCTGCTCTGAATCGATGACGCACTCAGCCTATATAGTACTTAGTCTTGATTTAGGGCCAACACCTATAGACATAACATCGAGCTACTCACCATATTAATTAGATTGCCTAACGCAGTCAAGGCATACCCTCCCCTTATTCATTGAAGTAGACTCTATTGAGCATATTCCTTCACCTATATGCAAGCACATATATTTCATGGGTCCTATTGTTGGATATGTCGCACGTTTTTATATAGAATACGCAACTGCTTGTAGCCTTTTGCAATGCTAGTCTTCTACTGTGTAAAACTACCAAACTCGCATTCCAACTCATTCTAAGGACTATGTCATTTTTATTTACTAAGTTATTTACCAACTCTTAATAATTCATGCTCGTCATAATTCATACTTAAAGCCTCATATATTTTTTCCATTTGTTCTTGTTTAATTATTATGCCTCTACAACATATTATTAACAATATTTCTCTTCTTCTTTATGTGCATACATCTTGTTTAGTTTCTGGTCATTTACCGCTTTCTTTCAAAAAGACTTAAGGAAAAATTCTCATTTACTTTCCCCTTTTGACTAATATCGCCCTTCAATCGCGTATTTAGACTTATTACTTCCTTATTCGTTTTAATTGCATCTGCTTTGTTTTATCATTTGTTTTCTACTCTTAAATTATATACTTTAGGTTTCCCACTTATATTGTTGTTATTATTCCTACTTACATTATTTACATATTTTTAAGAATTTTTATACCTTAACACATTGTAATTACTTCTTTCCTTAAAGGAAATTGTTAACACTATAATTCCCTATAGTAATTTAAAAGAGAACTTGTGTTATGTGTGAAATAACAAGAAATTATCTTTTTTTTTCTATTGGAATAGATAGTATAAATTATGCTGATTCCCTTATTTTGTACATCTCTTTCTTTTTGTTTATGCTCCTTGTTGTTTCAACAACTACACTTTTATTTGTATTTATAGACGATTTATATAAATTCACATTGCTACACAATTCATTCCAACATATTAAAATATTGTCTAACCCAAATTTATTTATAATCAAATCTGATTTATGTTCAACAATCTATATAAACTGATCAAATTTGGAATCCTAATATGATATCAATAATAAGTTATTCATTAATCTAGGGACTATTTAACTTTTCAAATCCAAAAGTATACAATATCCATCAATTTTAGCGTTTTCCTTATATTATAGGCATAAATTCCATAAAAATCACGTGCATACAATTAAATATCCAAATTTCAATTTATATCTAGGTATAAATGAAATTGATCTACAATGATATATATCCAATATTATAGAGAATATGTAATTTCCTACTTACTTGTGTAACTTTCCAAATCTCTGATCTAAACCCCACTATTAGTTTAACTCCCTTTTTTGCCTATTAAGATTTATACACCGCAAGCGTATACATATTTTTTTCATAAATCTAGATTAGAAATGAGATTTGATTTTAACTTGTATATTAAATCCAAATTTACTTTTTACCTCGGCTTCTACAATTCCCTATCTATATAGACGTATATTTTACAACTATGTCTAAGAATTTGGAGTTCATAGGAGGAGAAAATGGTAAAGCTCTGGTGTCACTCTGAGAATATGAGTTTAGAAGTGAGGGTCTAGGTCCATATTCATAGAGGAACAAATCAACGCAAGCCGTTCGATTAAACCGTTTTAAATTTGAGTCATTTGGCCAAAGTTTATTGTCGGTTTTAACCAGGCACCAGTCGACCGTCAATTCTCTATTGTCGACCACTGCCGGTCGATCTGGGCGCCTCTTTAGTCAACCTGTGCCTATGTTAAATGAAACTAATTATGTGCTCTAACATCGTTTGATTTAATTACTTGTTTAACCATTCACTTCATTTGTTTCCCCTTTTATACATATCCTGAGATTTTAATTAATGGTTTTTGTTATTAGTAATTAACGTAAAATAACTTTTATTATCACAGTTACATATATAACGTAACTACCTAGGATTTTAGTCACTGGATTTTAAATATTTAATTAATATTAAATGTATTTAAATAATTGGAATTTGGAATTTAATATCTCGAATTCAAATGTAGAAATCATTTAAATATTTGAATTGTAAATGAAATATTAATCAAATAGATTTATCATTTTATTTAATTCCATTTAAAATTAATAATAATAATGGCGAATTCATTTTGTAAATTTATTTACAATAATAAATGGTTTGAATATAATAAATAATAAATATATTTTTACTGTTGATTTGTGATCGCGTTGCACTTCGGTGCACGATTTAATTTATTTCAGTCATTCGTCATTCATACTCGAAAAACTGTAAAATGGATTGCTGTTCAAACCGGCTAAATCTCCATCGGATTGGAAAATGGTCGATGAAATCTAATTAAAATTAATCGCAAGCGCACGACGTACAATGATAGTATATGGCGAGTACTGGCCTATCCGTAGGGAATTATTTAGATTTTAAAATTTATGTTCAATCAACTTAAACCAAGAGTTGTGAGATGTTTTTAAGCTAGAAAAAATTCTAGAAACTAACGAAGACTAAAAGTTATAAAAAATATGGGAGTAAAAAGCGATTTAGAGGCAATGTCCTTCTCTAGATCACATAGTTCAACAAAGTGAAATTATGATTTCTCTTTTTTGGTCACTAGTGAAGTAATTGACGTGTTTATCATAAGTATGGTCTATTTGTGCTATTAGTTAGCTCAATATAAGCCATCAAACTATAATACAACCACCAAATCACTTTTAACTCTCATGAAAATGTTAATGAACTTGAAAATACAATCTTTTCTAAGCATGGCCTATTAACTATTGATTTGAAATACAGACCATCAAATTTTGATTTTAAAATCACTTCATTACCATGATCTAATGTAGATGAAGAGGTAATTTGTGTTTTTATTTGTTTAAGCATAGCCTATTTAGTGTCAACAACATAGGCTATCAAATTCAAAGCTAAAACAACAAAGTTTAAACACATCTAACATTTCCATCAAGCAAAAAAATAGATCAATAATTAGCTAAATGTTGAAGCTATATGATTAAGAGAACTTCATTACCCCTAAATTGAAGGGGTTTAGCCTTTCATATTTGTTATCATTTCAACAAATGTAGCGTTCAATATGAAATAAAAACAAAAGGACAAATAGAGAAAAATGAAAAGAGAGCTAATTAAAAAGAAATAAAAACTAATCTACTTGCATAAATAAAAAGATATACACTACTAACATGAAAGAAAAAGCATGTAAATAAAAAGAGTGCATGAATTAACATAGCATGAAAAGAAATTACATAAAAGAAAAAAAAGCTAAGTAGCCATGAAAAAGAAAATAGAGCTTTGATTTATTTGTGAGCCGAAGCTAAACTAAATGGAGGTTAAGAGACTGAGAGAGAGAGAGAGAATAACTTGAACAAAAGGGGTATTTATACATATATGAAACCCTAATCCTATTTTGGGAACTACTCGAACTACCTTTGAGGAAGTGTGGCCACCAAGTTACCATTAACATCTATTAATCCTACACTTAAATGTACATATAGCTTTAACTTCCATTATCATGTGCATTATCTCATAATTGTGCATCATGGTAAGTAGGTTGGTGGGATCCTCCATGATTCATGAAATGAATTATTTCCATCTTCATTTGCTTGTCTACTCTTATGCATGCATATTTTCTATGAAGCCACTTGTAATTTGAATTAAAAATCCTACAAAATACCATAAAAATTTCCAAGTAAAATTTCTCAAATTAATATATACACATAAATGACCATTTTACCCCTATATGAAGATGAATAATTGATGATTTAATAATAATTTGAATTTTGGTTTAAACATGTTAAAATACTGAGTATGATCATTGATTAATTTAATTAGATTAAATATGAAAGTAAAAAATATGCATATTTACATGCACATCAAATACCCACACAATTATCTTTTTATTCATTCTCGAATAAAAAAAACTAAGATAAATCTGTTTTCGTAGGGAGCACGATTGCATTGAACGTATACAACAAGCCGTTAAACCTCTAGGTGTCCCTAGTAGGACGAGTGTTGTCTTGTGAGGGTTTTCAACGGATACTATCCATAAAATCCTAATGCAATAAAAAATATTTACAAAATGAAAAATTCCTAAATGCAAGATTTATTTATGAAGACATGAATGCAAGTTTTTGAAAATATTTACAAATGAAGGATTTATTTTTAAATTGACACAAATAAGTTAAATATAGGTTTTGTTCATTATCAAAAAATTTAAGACATTTAACTTATCAAAATTTCCAACAAAAATTAAGTTATCATAATAAATAAACTCTAGTTTGACTAGTTGTTTCTGTTAATAACATATCGTAACTATGAAATGGATCCTTGATTGATTACCAAACTTTTTCAAAATGGTATTTTTATTTCTTTTGAATGAAAAATCGGATCAAATAAGTGAAAATAGTGCTCGGATTTCAATTTCTTACTCTCTCTTTATTTGAAATTTTTATTGATATTAACAATATTTACATATGCCTAACTCAGAAAACTGAGGTCAGATATATTACTCATGCACCTCCTTTTGGGCTTATGTGAGGGGAATGTAGAGCGTGACGATGAACACACAAGTGTGAACCCTTATCAACTGTAGGTGTTATTAATGAAAGAATTTTTATATAATAGACCTGACTTGGATAAACTGGGGTCAGATATACCAATCGAGCACTGCATTTCGGGCTTACGTGAGAAGGGTAAAGAGAATGGCGAGTGGACACATTTGCATGTGAACACATGACTCTAGGTGTTAGTAAAAAAAAAATATACATATTTTTTTTCTTTTCATTGTTTTTTTATATGTATATTTTTGTTTTTTTTTAAAAAGAGAGTCATGCAAAATCATCTTAGCACCATTTAACTTAGAAGATATTATATGCTTTACTTTAAATTCACCATTTATTAAATCAAAGATTTTCAATTAGGATATACTTCATAATTATCGCATTGAATCTTCCTACATACTAGTTAAACCATCATTATTTTTAATCAAACTTTATTTTTATTTTTGTTCAGACAAATAAATTTTCAAAAATATAATTTAATAATCAAAATCTTATACTTATCTTATAGTATTTCTTTAAAAATAAATCAAAATGCATTAAAAATTTGAATTTTTTTTATTTTTTTTTAGTTTTGGAAAAATGCAAAAAATATACCATGGAAAATAAAAAATAAAGATGATATTCCCCCCACACTTGATTTTGGCTATGTCCCCGCAGTCAACCCAAGTAAAAGGGGAAAAAAATAAAAATATGACCAAGTTTACATGAAAACAAAACGGTTTTTATTTACATGACATCAAAAATTATACTGTCGAAGAGTAAACGAAATGGTCATCCAAAGACCATTTCATTTGTCTCGTCAAGTATGCGAGACACAGCTTAAGTTCAGAAAACCAAATCATAAAAGATTTCGGAATCGAATGTGGAATTGAAAAAATGAATGTCGTTTTATCAAAAATCGTTTGAGTTGTTTTATTTTCAATGATTTTTGGGGTTGACAAAACAATCGATTGAAATTCAAGTTTATTTTCACCAAATTGAAATTCAAACTCGTCATTGAAAACTTCTTCAGAATTATCTATTTCAAAATCGAAATAGTGATTTAAAACTTCCCATTTAGAGTTCAACAACTCATCTTCAAAAAGTCCAAAGCAATTGTGTATACTAAATTCGTTTTCCTTTGTTGAATTATTCACAACTTCATTGCATATATATCAAGTTCAAAATCCAAATTTGTTGTATTTAATTTTTTGAAATCGGAAAAAAGAAGATCGAATTTTAAATCGAGTTTCTCATCCTCAAAAGAACTGAAATCCAACTCAATTACCGTATTTTCAACAACTTCATTACGATTGTCATCTTCAATTTCAAAAGTTGTTATTTGAAAATTATCAATTAGGGTAAATGTGGATTATTATATGACTCCTCACACTAAGGATTTGCTTTTGTTTCTCACATTGTTTCATATATGTTTCAAACAATAAACATGTGTGTTCTTTGTGGATTTTATCCAATTGCTTAACAAAATCGAATTTATAGTTATTAACTTGAGAATTTTTGATGTGAAATTATTGGAAACAAAATTTGCCCATTGAACCAAATTAGAGATTACTCCCATTGCCAAAATCATTTGAAAATTGGTTCACATTTTCGTTTCGATTTTGAAATTCATTTTGGAGTTTGAAATTGAATTGGCATGGGTTATAATCGAAGTCATTTGAATTTTGAAGTGAATTCAAACTGATTATTTTAAAATCCTTGACTTGAGTTATTACACAAATCATTTATCATTTGATTTTGTTGTGTAGAGAGTTCAAGTAAAGACGAAATCGTTTCCATGCTTTTTTCAAGAGTTGAGGGTTGGTCCTCATTTTGAAAATTTTGTTGTTCGAAAATTCGAATTGTATGTACAATAGTCATTTTTAAAATATCAATAAGAATGTGGTGTGAAATTATATGGATTATATTGATTTTCACAACCATCGTCAAATTCATGTAAACATGGAAACTCGGACAATTTTCAAGAATGTTTTTTTCTTTTGGATATTTTTAACAAAGGAAAACTATTTACCAAAAGGATTTTTCAAAACTATTTTATTTTTTGAATTTTTTGTTTTTGATGAAAATTTTCAAAGGACTTACAAACTAAGGCTACAATTATTTTTGTTTTTGAATTTTGAATTTTTTTTAAATATGCATGAATTAATCCAACTAAATTAATGCAAGAGTTCAATTACAAATTATCTATCCTAAGTATCTCCTAACTCAGAATTATATAATCATACTTTGTTTTAGTCCAATACGATAGTTCTCAGCTAACTAACAGACATGAATTATCGGTCCACCATGAATCATTGTAGCAATGCAACCGAAGGTTTAAGTACCTTTAGAGAAACAACCACTATAATATTTATGAATCACTTAATATTTATAAATGGATATTGCTCTGCCGTAGAGTAGATACCCAAAAATTGAACTGTTCAAAGAAGACAATTTGTCAATATATAATTAAGCGTTACCGATGTTTAACCATTATCAAAATTTTAGGATGAAATACAAAGCTGAAATAAAAAACAATGCAACTACGAATGAATTTTTTATTTTTGTTTTTTTCTTTGATTTTTTTTTAAAATGCAAGAAGCCAACAAAACAAACCAAATAGAAACAGGAGATGAGGGTACGATACCTGAGCGTTCAGAATTATAGCAATTTATTTTTCTAGCAGCTATTTTTTTATAAGCAAGCAAGTAAAGCGACTGTTTGAAGGTCAGAGGTGTGGAGGCTTGGGTTTGAAGTGTGTGCTGTACATTGAAGAGGCGTGTGATGATGGTTTTGGTTGGAGAAGAAGAAGCAGTAGAGTGGTTAGTGCAGGTATGGTTTATGTTGTAGTGATATAGGCTGGTTTGTGATGTGCCGTGGGTGATGTAACTGATGGAAGCTAGAAGTATGTGGCAGGTACGGTGTGGTTCAGTGAGTAGTGAGATTTGATGTTGTTTATGCTGATAGGGATGGGTGGTTATGTGATCAGTCATGTGGCTGTTGTATGTGCAGTTAGGTGGGTGGTTGAGTGAAGTCGAAGCAGAGGGACTGGGTAATTGGAAGCAGTTGTATATGTGATAGTTGTTGAGAAATGAAGTGTGACGAAGAGGTTCTATGCCATGGTTGTTGGAGAAATGATGTTGGTTTGGGAAGATTTGAGGAAGACCGCTGTAGTTATTGTTTTTGCAGAGTGGTTTAATGTTATGTACTGATGTTAAGGCAGTTGAGTATAGTCTGGTGGTGGAATTGTTTGGCACTGTGGGAATGGCAGGTTGATGGTATGAGAGGTTTGTAGGCGCTGTAACAACAGTGCAGTCTAGTTTTGTGGTGACTGTCTGGTCAGGTCGAGTGGGATTGAAGTGTTTGTTGAGGTAGCAGTTGTGATATAGATGTAGCTGCATATGAATGTATCAAGTAGATGGTGTGAATTAGCTTATGAATGTAAGTGAATGATGTGAAAGGCAGTTGAAAGGCAAAGGGGTGCACTGTTTTGGCTGTGGGTTGCTAGAAGTTGTTGCAATATGTATGGTGCAGGCAACAGTATTGTAGTAAGGCCAGGAGGTGGGATTGTGAGGAAGTGTATGTTGATCAGCAAGATTGTTTGAGTGATGGCGGCAAGATGGCGGTTGAAGTTGTTGTAAGGCAGTGCATAATTATATGCGCACAACAGTGGTAGAAGATGGTTGCAAACAATGTTATGGAATTTGAGTGATGGTCAGGGAAAGTAATGATTGTGGTATATGTGGTTAGTGTTGGGGAGATTACAACAGTGGGATGAAGGTGGACAGTGGCTGGTAACAGGCAGTGGGTATTTGTATGTGACGGTGGCTGGTAACGGTCAGTGGAAAATGATGACGGGTATATGTGGTTAGTGTTGGGGAGATTGCAACAGTGGGATGAAGGTGGACAGTGGCTGGTAACAGGCAGTGGGTATTTGTATGTGACGGTGGCTGGTAACGGTCAGTGGAAAATGATGACGCAACAGTGGAAGGTGGCGATACAGTGCACAGTTGCACCTTTGAATGTAAGAGAACAGTTGTAAAAATTGTAAATGTAATTGTAATTGAAAATTTTAAATGTAATTGAAATGGAATGGAATAATTTTTTTTTTCTTTCTCAATTGAAGTTGTGTAATTTTTCCTTTAAAATATGAAATGCAAATGAACAAAACAACTAGAAAACAACAACAAAAACACAAACAAAATGCAAACAAAAAATCATAAAAACACCCAATTTTTTTTAATAACACACGAAACAAACACACAATAAAATCAAACAATAAATAACTCGAAGGATAGAAATAAAATTAAAGCAGAATTTCCGAAAACGGTGCCAAAAACTTGTTTGATTTGATGAACTGGGGTTGTGAAGCAATTGGGTGGTCGAATCGGGGATTGGCGAGGACAGTGATGATTTGGGTGGGTTGCAGAAGAGATGAAGTGTGTGGTGTGCATTTGGTTGCGGAGGGCGGGTTAGGAGCAGGTAGTTGGCCAGAGGTACTTGCAGTATTGTTTATGATAGGGGGTATTGTGGTGGTATGGTTTTGTAACTAAGGTGATGTGATGAAGATGAACTGCGGTAACTGATATCAGGTGAAGGTGTTTTGATGTTGCTATCGTGATTTGGAGATGGTGATGAAGGTAATGTTCTCTGGTTGGTAGTTTTTTACGTGTTGGGTCTATAGAATGTGTTGATAGAGGTGGAAGAAGAGGAGGACATGGTGATGATGGTTGGTGGGTTAGGTTATGAAGCAGAAAGGTGACAGAGGGGCAGTAGTGCAGGTGAGATGGGCAGTTGTAGGTTTTTCAAAGTGTACTGATGGTCGGTATGTAGTTTTAATGTGCATTGTAAGTATGATAGTGCTATGGTGCTGTGGTGGTTTGGATGGAAAGTGGATGCTTGTTGTTTGCATGAACGTGATGTTGCACAGTTATGAGTGGCTGTTTGTATTTGTATGTGAATATTGTTTTGGCAGCAACAAGTGTTTGGATGTTACATGACAGAAGTAACAGAAGAAAGGCAGTGAAATCTAATGGTATGTAGGGAAAAGGTCAGGTATGTATGTTGTTTGAATGAAAGAGTAGTTTTGTATATGTATGTAGTGGGATGGTATATGTATGTAGTGGTTGTTTTGTTTTGTTGGTTGTAGAAGAGTGGAAATGTGAAGTACTGTATGCAACAGTTTTGGAGTCGAGTGATGGTTTGTGTTAAGTGTTGTGTTGAGTGATAAGCTGTAGTGTTGAGTATTGGGAGACACAATGGATGATGAGTGATGATGAAGAAGATATTGGGAGATGGGTGATGTTTGAAAATGAAGGATAATGAATGAAACCGTTGGCAGAGGAAGATGAAGGATGAAGAATAGAAAATAAAATAAAATCAATTCCCTAGCAACGGTGTCAAAAACTTGTTCGAACCGGCTAAATCTCTATCGAATTGGAAAATGACCGATTGAATTTAATTAAAATTAACCGCAAGTGCACGACGTATAATGATAGTAAGTGGTGAGTATGAGTCGATCCGTAGAGAATTGTTTAGACTTTAAAATTTCTATTTAATCAAATTAAACCAAGAATTGTGAAATGTTTTTAAGCTAGAAAAATTCTAAAAACTAACAAAAATTAAAAGTGATAAAAATATGGGAGTAGAAGACAATTTAGAGGCAATGTCCTTCTCAAGATCACATAGTTCAACAAAATGAAATTATGATCTTATTTTTGTCATTAGTGAATTTAATTATTATCATAAGTACAGTCTATTTGTGCTATTAATTTGCTCAATATCAGCCATCAAACTATAACACAACTACTAAATCGCTTTTAACTCTCATGAAAATGTTAATGAACTTGAATATAAAATCTATTGTAACCACAACCTATTAATTATTGAGTAGAAATATAGACCATCAAATTTTGATTTTAAAATCACTTCATTACTATAATTGTTTGTACATGAAGAGGTAATTTGTGTTTTTGTTTGTTTAAACATGGTCTATTTGGTGAAACCAACATAGGCTAACAAATTCAAAACTAAAAAAACAAAGTTTAACCACATCTAAAAATTTCCTTTAGCCACAAAAAGAGATCAATAACTAGCAAAATGTTGAAGCTACATGATTAAGATAGCTTCATTACCCCTAAATTGAAGGGGTTAAGCCTCTCATATATGTTATCATTTCAACAAATGAAGTATTCAACATGAAATGAAAACTAGAGGAAAACGAGGGCAAAGTGAAAAGAGATCTAATTAAAATGAAATAAAAACTAATGTACTTGCACAAATAAAAATATATATACTACTAACATGAAAGGAAAAAGCATGAAAATAAAAAAGAGTGCATGAACTAACATAGCATGAAAAGAAATTACATAAAAGAAAAATGGCTAAGTAGCCATGAAAAAAAAGAGCTTTGATTTATTTGTGAGCCTCAAACTAAACTAAAAGGAGGCTGAGAGAGAGAGAGAGAATTACATGAAACATAAGGGGTATTATACATGTATGAAACCCTAATCCTATTTTTGGGAACTACCCAAACTACCCTTGAAGAAGTGTGGCCACCAAGTTATCATTATTATGTGTTAATCCTCCACTTAAATATATATATATATATATATATATATAGTTTTAATTTCCATTAGCATGTGAATTAGCTCATAATTGTACATCATGATAAGTTGGTAGGTGGAGTCCTCCATGATTCATGAAATGAATTATTTCCATCTTCATTTGCTTATCTTCTCTCGTGCATGCATATTTTCTATGAAGCAACTTGTAATTTGAATTAACATTCCTACAAAATACCATAGAAATTTCCATGTAAATTTTCTCAAATTATATATACACAAAAATGACCATTTTGCCCCTATATGAAGATGAATAATTGATGATTTGAAAATAATTTGAATTTTGGTTTAAACATGTTAAAATACCCAATATGATTATTTATTTAATTTCATTAGATTAAATATGTAAGTAAAAATATATATATTCATGTGCACGCCAGTTGCCATAAATATTTCATTTAAAACGATTGTATAATCAAATCAAAAATTCAAATTTTAATAACGATTTGATGGTGTTGGCATTTTGGTTGGCTCGAGAAATCCTTTTATTATGAAAAAAGCAAGCATAATCATTTGTTTTCTATTATTTTATTTTGTTATAAAACTATGCAATCTTCTAATTTCCCCTTTTCAATTCTCATTCCTCCTTCTCCTTTTATTTTACCATTACCGTAAACAATGACTCTCCTTCTAAAATGAAAATCAAATCAACTACTGCCCTAAAATTGCCAAACAAGCTCTGTTGGATTTGTATGGAGATGAGCTTCGATTTGTGGTAGGCTACGTAGAGTGTAGCGGTGTTCTTGTGGTGCTCAACCTTAGGGGCAACATTTAAGGTTGCAGATTTTAGAGCATATGGTTGTCGATTCGACAAATGGAACTTCGATTTTATCTTAGGGTAGCAGGATGCAGCTTTGGAGGAATTTAGCAAGGTTCGATTATGTTTAGGGTTGTGTGACCTGACATACGACCTGGGAAGGGGATGTGTCACATTTTTCTTAGAGGCCCTGGAGTTGTCGCCATGGTGTTGATCGCGTAAAGTAGGAGATGAGAAGTTCTATGGTTAAACAAAATCCAATTTCGTCGAGTAATTCTCCGTTTCAGTGCATTTCCATGCACGATTTTGACGGGTTCATGGACATTTCTATGCATATTTATATTTGGGGATGAAAGAGTGTAAATGGGTAATTAGATTTTATAATGTAATTAGTTAATTAATTGTACTGTTTAATTCGTGAAAACTTATAAAAACTATAACTTTTTTGTACGAGGTCGTATTCGAACGCTTTTTTTGCATTGGACTCGTGTCGTCGAGATCTTTGCAATAGAGTTGGTTTGGTTTGATTTGGAGCTTATTGAAACTTATAATAAAATGGAACGGCCATTTGGTTTTAGGCCATATCGGGATGTTTCGGCAGATATGAAAATTAATGCGAGTTTAACTCACGCTAAATATTACTTATCATATCTATAATGTTATACACGATTATTGATTGTTTGGCTGTTAGTTAAATTGCTTGATTGATTGTTTGGTTGAATTTCCATTTGGAAAAATGGATGACATATTATTTGATCGTTACGAACCCATATGATTATATATATATATATATATATATGTATATATGTATATATATATATATATGTATATATGTATATATATATATATATGTATATATATGTATATGTATGTATGTATGTATGTATGTATGTATGTATGTATGTATGTTTGTGTGTGTGTGTAATCCATGACCATTGTTTTGCATGGAAAATCTGTAGAGTGACGCTGAGGGGTTTCTCGCCAATGATTATTGTTTACATCCATATACCGTTATGTTGATAATAATTGAAATAAAATCCTAAAATTCAATTTTATTTGTTAAGTGTCGCTGTAGCAATTTCGCTATATCGTCATTTATTAAAGTTCATCCCCAAAACCCTATGTATGTTTTTGAACTTGAAATTGTATTTTCATTATGCAGAATGTTAAAGTTCATTAATCATTTTGATTAATGATAATTTAAAATAATTAATCATTTTAACTAATGATTTTGAAATTAATTAACCAATTTAATTAATGATGTTTAAAATGGGTGTGACGACCCAAAATTTTGGTTATTTGAAATTGAAATATTTAATTGATTTCAAATATTTAAAAGTTAAATTTTAATTTGAATTTCAAATATAACAATTTATTGGATAATTTAATTATTGGTTTTATAATTAAAAATTGGTTAAAATATTGAATCTTGAGTTTTAAGTTTGTTAAAAATAATTTAAAGGATATAAAACTTATATTAATAATAATGAAGATAATAAAACTTTTTAAATTGAATTTAAAAGTGATTTGTTCAGTTTTAAAAATAGCCCGTTTAAAATAACGTATATAAATGGCAATCCGCAGCACAGTCTTAGAATTCGACGAAACTACTTCTGTTGGATCCGTAATAGTGTATTATTATCGGATTTCTAGTTTCGTAATGTTTGGAGTTATTGTTTGGTCGTACGGGATAGAAACACGCTGAAATCAATATCAAAAATTCAATATAATAATTGGGTCCAAAAAGCTATCTTCTCTGTATGATCGAATTTGAACTCTACTATGAATATAATAACATTGTAAACGTCTAACGACATGCCTTGATAGGGGTTCGAGATTTTAAGTTACGTAATCGAGATAATTTGAAATTTTAAATAATATATACATATATATATATATATACATACATACATATATATATATATATATATATATTCTTGATTAGACTAGGCTGTCACACTCTACCCATCAACCATTCTTTCTTTTCACGTTAGGCCCCCTATTGACCTACCGCCTTTGTTTTAAATCAAGCTTTCCCCTCTTTTGATTTCATGGAACAGTGAAAGCAAGAATAATAAAAAATGGTGGCAAAGAAATACAAAAAAATTTAACTCCAAATCATCCAATAGAAAAATGTGAATCCATTTGCAAAAATCTTGTTCTATGACGAGCATTTATCAGATACAAAGGTAGTGTGCAGCGTCGAGTTGTTGGCCTCTACTATGAAGCCGAACCACCTGTCAAGACTAGGGTTACGATTTTGGATGAATTTGAGGCCGAATTTTTCGAATTGGATGTGCAACCGTGTTCGCGTTATGGAGGAGAGACGACACACATAAATTCATGAAGTCCGGTCATCTCTGGCATATCGCCTTCGAACACTATAGCACATGGAGGAGCAGCGTGTCGCGATCTCGTGGGGTGTTTCGGGGGTGTCAAATAGGGTTAAAAAGATGCATTTTTCGAAGAGAGGGTGGTCGGTGTTGTCGGATTTTGGGTTAGGGCGGGGGAGCACCGTGTCAGACGCCGTGCACATGTGGTACATGCACGAGTAAAAGCGAGAAGAAGAGGTTTGAGTGGGCTGGGTTTTGCATTGGTAATGGGCTGGTTTATAAAAAAAAGAAATAGAAAGAAGGAAAAGAAGAAAAGGGAAGAAAGGAAAAAAGGGGAACGACAGAAGAGAGGGGAGAAGAAGGTTGGAGGGCCGGGTTTGAGAGGGTATGGGCATCCTTTACTTAATATATAAATAAATAAATAAATATATATACATAGTTTATATAAATGTTATAATAAAATCATTTGAAAACTTATGAATCGAATATCTTGTTCGTTCTATATCGGAATCCAACGCGGTCAGTCGCGTTGGGTGTGTAATAAGGGGATCTTTATATGGAGTCAACTTGGTTGAGTTTGGAGGTGGCAGAATTTTCAGATAAATTCAAGTGCGTTCAGATTAAATCGGAACCGGAACATGAAAGTGACAATAAAAATCTATGCAAGTTAATCTCACTCAATTTCGGACTACTACTTAATTTTAAAAAGTTAAAATGAATTATTGATTAGTTTGTTGAATTGATAAATTAATATGCGTTGAATGTGATATTATATATATTAGTGTATATATATAGGTAGTTGAATTGATATTCTCGCATATATTCAGCAGATGAGACCCTATATGGCCCGCACAATAGCAGATGACTCCATATACCACGATATCCCCCTCGAAGTGGGATTCGTATTTTTATATTGTGCTAACATCCATGGATGTATGGTAACAAGTTGGAGGGATCCAACTGGATTCCTCAAAATTGTTAAATTAAATTTCATATATATTGATATATGATTTGTTGAGAAATCTATGATAGATTATTGTGTAGTTGAATTTATTAGATACTACGGTAGCATTGATCTGGATTTTTGGTATTTTAAAAATATCAAAATACGAATATTGAATTTTAAAAAAAGGGATATAAAGGGAAATTGAAAGTAAAATATTCATAGTGAAATTTGGATTAATTAAAAGAAAAGAATTTGGGCAAAATAAATAGTTTGATTTTAAAAATTTTGCTTAATAATTTCAAAATATGAAAAATAAAGATTTTGGAATAATGTAAATAAAAGGATTTTAAATAATAAAACTTAAGCGTTGTTGGTTTAAGTGTAAAAGGATTTATTTTAAAAATCGAGATTCTAAATAGTTGAGAAAATAAAAAAGGAAATTCGAAAATAAAATATGAAATTGTTATACTAGATTTTAAAAAAGAGTTTAAATTATGAAATGGAAGTGGAATCAAAATTTGGTGGGGTTTGGAATATAGTTGGGTTATTTAAGAAATTAATTTAAAAATGGAATTCAATTTAGAAATCAATTTAAATTCGATTAAGTATTGAGAAACTGTTATAAACGGGAAATGAGGCTATGGATTTATAAAGAAGGTTTATAAATAAAGTGAAGTGGTTATCGATGGATAATTTAAAGATATGAGTTCACGGAAAGGTTTATAATGAGATGGGTAAATCGGCTTAAAAATAAAATATAGATTTTTTATTGAAAGGTGGAAAGGGGATTTACGAAATTGGGATGTAAATCAAATTTGTGATAAATAGAGAGGAACTTATAAATATTAGACTTGTTATATTGGAATTGAAAAGTATATTTTATTGAGAAATTAAGTCTGTTTAAAAAAGGACTTTTAATTATTAACAAGGTAATTAAAAAAGTGTGTTAATAATATTTCAGAAAATTAATTATTTAGTTGTTTTAAATTGTTTTAAGTATATTTAATTATTAGTTAAGTATATAATTGGTTGATAATAAGTTAATTATTATTTAAGAATTAATCGGTATTTTATTTTAAAAGATAAATTATTCAATTTTAATATATTTTATACAATAACTTTTATTGAAGAGTATTTGCCTAAATTTTACTTGGAAATTATTATAGGAATTTTATAAGTATTATTCTGAAAAATTTATTAAATTAAGTTTTTCGGAAAGTAATGGTATACTTTCATGGCGAAATCGGAGGTCGAGAGTGCCTACAGTTAGGTTTTGGATTTATCCAGGATAGAGATGTAACCATTGAGCTGTGAATCCATGGTTCATACCGCGTGGTGCTTTCCATATTTGTTTTGAAAAAGTTTTCAAATATTTTGAAAGAATGTTCAGTAAACGTACTTACTTCGATAAGATAAGTACATGGCTTTTGATAAATGATTTAATTTATTGAAATTAAATTAAAAAAAGATTTATTGTTTTCAGCAGAAAAGGAAATATTTGATTGAGTGATTGTTTATTTGATAATCAAATAACAAACTATCAAAATCTGGACCCAAAATATAACTTCGGAAATATCTTGAAGAAACACGGGAATTAAATGTTACAGTAGCCGTTCGAGGTGTTATATTGAGCGTATAAACTCGTTTCGTTCTTCTAGGATGATTATAAGGAAATCCGTCCACTAATAGTTAGGAGGTGATCTCTGATCTTATTTTCATCTGTTTATTTCCTAAAGGACCAGGATTGAGTTTACCGAAAATATGGAATGTTGCTTCGAAGAGACCGGGGTTGGATAACTTATCGGAAAACCACTTCGATCCAACAAGTATGTTTTCGAAGTGAAAACAAGAGAATGGAAGCGAAGATGGAGCAGCGAAATGCAAGGACTAATCGCTACTGATCTTGAGGATGATTCCAAATTGGATGTAGTAGGAATAGTGCCTTCGGATTCGTTCGGACCCAGAACGGACTTGTATGGATGAATGTTGTCGGTACATTATCATTGGAGGACAATGAGCATTCTAAGTGAAAATTTCCTTAGAAAGGTAACCGTAGCATCTAGCCTCATCAATCGAGAATGACTGAAAATCAGGGGAGATGCAGCAAGGCTAAGTGGGTCGCACAACACAATTACGGTATGTTTATCACCTTCCTAGATACCCTCGGATATTATTACTATGGTGCGCGCGAGAGCTCGAAAAGGGTGGGAATACCCGGGATGATAGCATGTTCGGTCTATCCAAGTTAGGGGTAGTCCGGTCATGTGTTGTAGGGGATCCCGGTGTGGTGCTCGGTACATTTTTCTAACGTGTACTGTGACAGGCGACACCCCAGTGCACAGTCATTCGTATGGAATCCATTCTTCAAAACGCGCCCTTTTACGGTATTGATTGTAGAGCCTAGTATGCTAGAATTTAATTAATGTAACAATTTCTGCTATTTGAATAAGTATTTATATTTAGATACCGTTATAATATCAGGTATTTATGAAATATTTTGGTTATCATAAGGTAAAAACCCATCGTGTTTATGTGTGGCATGGTCTTACGAGATACCTTTAATTTTCAAAGGGATTTTGATAACTTTTATAATTCATATTGAGTGTGTTTCCTCACGCTGGTTTTCCAGACTGACTTGGGTGTTATTTTATTATAATTCTTGGGTCAGACCGAGTATTACAGATACATGATAGGATTCTTTGGAGCTCAGGGGACAATGACGAAGATGTATCACATGTATCTGATTATATTCTGTTGTGTATTATAGGATGTATATTAAGCTTTTGTGAGGATAAATTATTATAACTATCTGATATTATGTTAACGATGTGTTGTACTCCGATGATGTAATGTGTAAATAACACTTATAATTCTTTTTGTATAAAGACGTGTTATTATCTATTGTATATTGTTCCGCTAGAATTGTGAGATTCTGTATTGTTGTTTTCTATTTCTTCTTCTACCTCTTTCTTCTTTTCCCCTAACAATCTAGTATTTCCAGCATTCCATTGCTCTGCATGTAATACAGTGAACGTGTTTATGTCGATGTTCGAGCGTCGAAAATCTGTGTCGTCACTTTTGATATCAAAGCTGATGGTTAAGCGAGAACCTTGGCTCTGGTGGGAATTACTCATTAAAGATAGGGTCAGTAGTACCCTAGAATGAGTTTGATTGTATTAATATATATGAGCGCTTATTTGTTTGTGAATATAAAACTATTTTATATTGTGTTGATTGATCTATTGAGTGGCTTATGGATTTTGGTCAATACGAGTAATTAACATTATTGATGGGGATCTCTAAACACTTGAACTGAGCAGTTCGACATAGTATTGTTTTGAAATGGGGTAAGTGAAATAATTTTACCCAAATTGTTTTTACATATAAAAGGAATTATTTTCGTAAATTATTATAGTTGTATATGGTTTGCTTGGTTGCCGGGAAATGATAATAATAAACTTTTATCATTGTTGTTGTGGAAATTGAATAAAAATTGATATTATAACCAAAATTTAAGAAAGTAATTCATATAACAAAATGGAAATTGTAAATATGAGTTTATAAATGTGATTTATAATTTGAAATGGAATGAAATCCCAGAGGAATATATAAATATAGCTTTAAAATGATTTAAAGGTTGGAAAATTAGGCATTTAAATCTTGTTGGTTTTGAAAATGTTTTTCAAAGTTGTGAAAATAATAATGGTATTATTTGGAGAATATTCTTGAGTGGAAATATTTAAAATTAAATTTTAAAGGAAAAAACACTGAACTCACTTCTGTCGCTAGAAAATATTTCCGATGATGATCACGACATCATCGATGTTCATTTTCGAGTTTCCAAGGGAGGAATTGCTACCTTATTGATTTGGATTGGAGTTTTTTGAAAAACAAGTATTGGTTTTGAAATTCAAAGAAATAATTTGATAAACCAAGGTATTTTGGGTATATATGATTTCAAAAAACGATTTGAAATACATAGAACAAAATTGTTTAAACTTTAGGGTCTTATTTAAAATATTTTATGGAATACGAATAAGTTTGATAACTTATAAAAGTTTGAGATTTTATTTGGAATGGAAATTATCATGAATTAAGTTAGATAAAAATAATTTTGAGAAATTAAGCCTAAGTAGGCTAAGTGAAATAGTCATTGAAACAAAATTTATTAAGTTAGAAACAAATTAGTGAATGGAACTTATTAAAGTAATTAGTTAATTAAGTATGGGAGGGGATATGGTCAATAAAATTCAATATTCAACATTTAGAGATAAATTTGGTTAAATAGAAATTGGAATTGAATTTGAATATAAATGGATATAAAATTAAGTTGTGAAGCGGTAATAAGCATAAGAACTTTTGTATAAAAAGTTTGTAAGTGAATTAAGAAATTTAAAGAGGAAGTTCTTAAGTGAATTGGTACTTAAGATATATGCTAAGTAAATACTTGAATTCAGATTAAATAAGGAATGTGAATAGTGGTTTAAGAATAATTGAGTGGAAGGAAGTAAATGTGAACAAAAAGAATGTGATATAGCTAATAATCAGTTGAGATAAATACGTAGGTTGTACGTATATTATTTTATTCGCATAGCGATTTGATCCAGATTCGAGCACAGAATTTCGAGATAATTTATATATATCCGAGTTAGGATTTTTCGCTCGATTTTAGATGGAGAATACTGAATATGGATTTTTGATTGATTCTGAAATTCTCTATCATAGTATATGGCTATGCAAGGAGAATGACAGTTTCTAATCAAGTAACCAGATCTGAGTCCGCATTAGAGAGTCATGTGAATGATACTAGTTCGGAATTAAAAATGTGTGATCGAGTGAGCGGTCCGATTAGATATTACGTACAAATGATATATGTACATCGTATTGGTTTTAGTGAAATGAATATTGGAAATTGAAATTGATGAATAAAATGGTTTTGAATTGTATGATTGGATACTATTGGTAAGTAAGATGCAAGTATTTAAAAGCAAAACCTAAATTGATGTCTTCGATTTCAGAAATAAATTTTGATTGCCCGACAAAAAGATACATGTTTGAATTGATGTTTGAATTTGATGGTTTTTTGATTGAGCCACTTGGATTTTAGTTTCTTTTGCTGATTTGGGGACATTGAGGCGTTTTATAATTTTTCGGATCTAGCCGCGCAAAGGAGATACTGGCGAATTTTTTTCGAAAAGTTAAGGAGTTAGAAAATTTTGATAACTAAATGTGATTGCAGATTATAACTCGAAATGGTTGAGTAAAATATATTCTTTGAAATCTATGAATGAGATTGGAAATTTGTAGAGGTGATAATGGGTTTCAATAAATTGAAATTGGAAAGTTGTTTAAACCGATTGGTTTTGAAATAGTTAAGAAATTTTGGACCATTCTACCTAGCAATTTCGGGATGAAATTCTTTAAGCGGGAAGGAATTTAACGATCCAGAATTTCAGTTATTTCAAATTGGAATATTTAATTGATTTTAAATATTTAAAAGATAATTTTTAATTTGAATTTAAAATATATCGATTTATAGGATAATTTAATTATTGGATTTTATAATTGAAAATTGGTTAAAATATTGAATCTTGAATTTTGAGCTCGTTAAAAGTAATTCAAAGGCTTGTAAAACTTATATTAATAATAATGAAGATAATAAAACTTTTTAGATTGAATTTAAAAGTGATTTGTTCAGTTTTAAAAATAGCTCGTTTAAAATAATGGATATAAATGGCTATCCGCGGCATGTTCTCGGAATTCGACGAAACCGTTCCATTGGATCCATAATAGTATATTATTATCGGATTTCAAGTTTCGTAGTGTTTGGAGTTGTCGTTTGGTCGTATGGGATAGAAACGCACTGAAATTAATATCGAAAATTCAATATAATATTTGAGTACAAAAAGCTATCTTCTCCATATGGTCAAATTAGGACTCGAAACTTTTTCCATTACATTTGAAATAGGGGATACATTATAAACGCCCAACGTCATGTGTTGGTAGGGGTTCAAGGTTTTAAGTTACGTAATCGAGATAATTTGAAAATTTAAATAATATATATGTATATTCTTAACTAGATTAGGCTGCCACACTCTGCCCATCAACCATTCTTTCTTTTCACGTCAGCCCCCTAGTGACCGACCGACTTTTTTTAAAATCAAGTTTTCCCCCTCTTTTGATTTCACGGAACAATGAAAGCAAGAAATAAAAAAAATGGTGGTAAAGAAATTCAAAAATTCGTAACTCAAAATCCACCCAATAGAAAAATGTTAAGCTAGTTGCAAAATTCTTGTTTTGTGACGAGCTTCAGTAAGATACAAGTCTCGTAGGGTGCGGTGTCGAGTTGTTAACCTCGACTATGAAGCCGAACCACCTGTCAAGACTAGGGTTACGATTTTGGATGAATTTGAGGCCGAATTTCGAATTGGATGTGGAATCGTGTTCACGTGATGGACGAGAGGCAGCGCACAAAAATTCATGAAGTTCAGTCGTCTCCGGCAGATCGCGTTCGAACACTGTAGCATGTAGTGGAGCAGTGTGTCGCGATCTCGTGTGGTGTTTCGGGGGTGCCAAATTGGGGTTAGGAAGATGCAATTTTTGAAGAGAGGGTGGTCGGCGTTGTCGAATTTTGGGTTAGGGAGGCGGAGCACCGTGTCAGTCATCGTGCGCTTTTATGTATCGTGTGTGCATAGGCACGAGTAAAAGGGAGAAGAAGAGGTCTGAGTGGGATGGGTTTTGCATTGGTAATGGGTCGGTTTATAAAATAAAGAAATAGAAAGAAGGAAAAGAAGAAAAGGGAAGAAAGGAAAAATGGAAACTGTAGAAGAGAGGGGGGAAGAAGGTTGGAGGGCCGGGTATGAGAGGGTATGGGCATCCTTTATTTAACATATATATATATATATATATATATATATATATATAGTTTATATAATTGTTATAATAAAATCATTTGAAAACTTATAAGTCGAATATCTTATTCGTTTTAAATTGAAATCCAACGCGGTCAGTTGCTTGAGTCCGTAATAGGGAGATCTTTGCTACGGAGTCAACTTGGTTGAATCTAGAGGTTGTAGAATTTTCATATAAATTCAAACAGGTACGGATTAAATTGGAACAGGAACGCGAAAGTGATAGTAAAAATCTATGTGAGTTAATCTCACTCAATTTTGGACTAGTAGTTAATTTTAAAAAGTTAAAATTAATTATTGATTGATTTGTTTAATAGATAAATTATTATCAGTTGAGTGTGATATTATATATATATAGGTAGTTGAATTGATATTCCCACATATATTTAGCGGATGAGACCCTGTGCGCCCCGCATAATAGCGGATGACCCTATATCTCACGATAGCCCCCTCGAAGTGGGATTTGTATTTTTATATTGTGCTAACATCCATGGATGCAGGGAAACAGGTTGGAGGGATCCAACTGGATTCCTCAAAAAAGTTGAATTAAATTTCATATATATTGATATATAATTTGTTGAGATATCTATGATAGATTATTGTGTAGTTGAATTAATTGGATGTTGCGGTAGCATTGATCTGGGTTTTTTGGAATTTTAAAAATACCATAAATATGAATACTGAATCTAAAAAAAAGCATGATAAATAGGGAAATTGAAAGTAAAATATTTATAGTGAAATTTGGATTAATTAAAAGAAAATAATTTAGGTAAAATAAATAGTTTTGTTTTAAAATTGTACTTTATAATTTTGGAATATGGAAAATGGAGATTTTGGAGTAATGTAAATAAAACGATTTTAAATAATAAAACTTAAGCGATGTTAGTTTAAGTGTAAACGATTTATTTTAAAAATCGAGATTTTAAATAGTTGGGAAAACAAAATATGAAATTGTTATACTAGATTTTAAATAAGAGTTTAAATTATGAAATGGAAGTAGAATCGGAATTGGTGTGGTTTGGAATATAGTTGGTTTATTTAAAAAATTAATTTAAAAATGGAATCCAATTTAGAAATCGATTAAGTATTGTAAAACCGTTATAAATGGGAAATGAGACTATGCATTTATAAATAAGGTTTATAAATAAAGTGAAGTGATTACCAATGGATAAATTAAAGATATAAGTTCACGGAGAGGATTTATAAAGAGATGGGTGAATCGGTTTAAAAATAATAGATTTTTTTTTTGAAAGGTGGAAGTGGGATTTATAAAATTGGGGCTAAATCACATTTGTGATAAATCGAGAGGGAAATATTAGACTGCTATATTGGAATTGAAAAGTATATTTTATTGAGAAGTTAACTTTGTTTTAAAAGGAAGGAATTTTAATAATTAATTAGGTAATTTAAAAAGTGTTTTAAGAATTTCAAGTATATTTAATTATTGGTTAAGTAGTTTATAATGGGTTGATATTTAGTCAATTATTATTGAAGAATTAATCAGTATCTAATTTTAAATGATAAATTATTCAATTTTAATATATTTATATAATAATTTTTATTAAAGAGCATTTGCCTAAAATTTAACTTGGAAATTATTATAGGAATTTTATAAGTATTATTTTGAAAATTTTATTAAATAAAGTTTTTGAAAGTAATGGTATACTTTCATAGTGAAATCGAAGGTATGCCTGTAGTTAAGTTTTGGATTGCTCTAGGATAGAGACGTAACCATTGAGCTGTGAATCCATGGTTGATACCGCGTAGTTTCCATATTTATTCTAAAAAAGGTTTTCAAATATTTTGAATTAATGGTTGGTATACTTACTCCGATAAGATAAGTACATGACTTTTGATAAGAGAATTAATTTATAAAAATTAAATTAAAAATAGATTTAGTGTTTTCAGTGGAAAAGGAAATATTTGGTTGAATGATTGCTTATTTGATAGTTAAATAACGAAATATCAAAATCTGGACACAAAATATAACTTTGGAAATATCTAAAAGAAACACAGGAATTATATGGTACAGACGTCGTTCGAGGTGTTATACTATATGTATAAACTCGTTTCGTTCTTCTAGGACGATTATAAGAAAATCCATCCACTAATGGGTAGGAGGTGATCTCTGATCTTCTTTTCGTCTATTTATTTCCTAAAGAACCGGTGTTGAGTTTACCGGAAATATCGAACATTGCTTTGAACAGACCGGGGTCGGATAAGTTATCCGAAAACCACTTCGATCAAACGAGTACGTTTTCGAAGTGAAAGCAAGAGCATGGAATCGAAGATGGGGCAGTGAAGTGCAAGGGCTAATCACTACCGATTCTAAGGATGATTCCAAAATGGATGTAGTAGGAATAATGCCTTCGGATTTATTTGGACCCAGAATGGACTTGTATGGTTGAATTCTATCAGTACATTGTCACTAGAGGACAATGAGAATTCCAAGAGAAAATTTCCTTAAAATGGTAATCGTAGCCTCTAGCCTCATCAATCGGGAATGACTGAAAATCAAGGAAGATGCAGCAAGGCTAAGTGGATCGCACCCAATTAGGGCATATTTATCACCTTTTTAGATACCCTCGGATATTATTACTATGGTGCATGGAAGAGCACGAAAAGGGTAGGAACACCCGAGGTGATAGCATATTCGGTCTATCCAGGTTAGGGTTAGTCCGGTCTTGTGTTGCAGGGGATCCCAGATCCTTCATACATTTTTCTAGACGTGTACTGTGAAAGGTAGTACCCCAATGCCTAGTCACTCGTATGGAATCCATTTTTCAGTACATGCCCTTTACGGTATTGATTACAGAGCCTAGTATGCTGGAATTTAATTAATGTAACAATTTCAGCTATTTGAATAAGTACTTGTATTTAAACACAATTATAATATCAGGTGTTTTTTATATGAATTTTTTTTATTATCGTAAGGTAAAAACCCGTCGTGTTTATGTATAGCGTGATCTTACGAGATACCTTTGATTTTCAAAGGGATTTGATAACTTTAATAATTCAAATTGAGTGTGTTTCCTCATGCTGGTTTTCCAAACTGACTCAGGTGTTATTTTATTATAATGCTCGGGTCAGACTGAGCATTACAGATACATGATAGGATGCTATAGAGCTCAGGAGACGAGCTGGATGATGAAGGCGTATTACACGTATCTGATTATATTCCGCTGTGTATTGTAGGCTGTATATCGAGCTTTTGTGAGGACAAATTATTGTAACTGTCCGGTATTGTGTTATTGATGTGTTGTACTCCGATGATGTAATGTGTGAATAACAGTTATAGTTCTTTTGTATAAAGACATGTTATATCTATTGTATATTGTTCCGCTGCGACTGTGAGATTCTGTATTGTTGTTTTCTGTTTATTCTTCTACCGCTTTCTTCTTTTCCCTTAATGATCTGGTATTTCCGGCGTTTGATTGCTTGGCATGTAATACAGTAAACGTATTGATGTCGATTTTCGAGCGTCGAAAATATGATCCGTCCCAATTGGTTTAACTTTTGATTTAAATGAGATTGGATTTAATTAATCATTTTTGCTAATGGTATTTTATACTTAATTAATCATTTTAACTAATGATTAATTGAGTTTAATTATATATTTTAATTAATTATAATGGATTTTAATTGATCATTTAATTTATGATTGTTTAAATTTAAGTAATTGATTTAACTAATGATGTTTAAAGTTAACTAATCATGTTAACTAGTCATTTTGAAATTAATTACTTCAGTTAAAGAATTTAACTTTAACTAATCGTTTTTATAAATGATTCTTTTAAATTTAATTAATTATTTTTATGGGTGATATTTAAATTTGTTAATCATTTTAATTAATGATGTTTGAGATTAGTTTGTTCATTTAATTAGTGATTATTTGAATTTAATAAATATTTTTAAATTAATGATATTTAAAGTTAATCAACCGACTTAATAAAAGTGATTAAAGTAAATTAGTAGTATAATAAAAGTGTTTTAAGTTAGTTAACTAATTTAATGTTTAAAAGTAAATAAACTTATTTAATAAAGATTTTAAAGCTAATTTACTAAGGATATAAAAGTGTTTGGAAATAATTTACTATTTTAGATAATGGATTTTTTTACTTATAAGAGATTATAAATATAATTAGTTATCTTTCGGGATAATTAGTATTGTTCTAAAATTTGTAAAGGTATTTGAATTGTTTTATTATCTTATAGGATAATAAATGTTATTTTAAATTTATGAATAATGGTTTATAACTGAGAAAATCCCTTAAAAGGAATTATTTACGAATAAGGCCAAGTGTAAAAAAAAATTGTGTTTATAGCAAACGATATTTTGACGACATTTGTCTTTTATCCTTGTTTTAGTACACTAATTATAAGTTTGTCTTTTAAAATAATATTTTCAAGGAGTATTTCCAAAGCCAATATTGTAATATGGAAATCAAACATAAGTTCAGTTTTATTTAAAAGTTAAAAGTTCAATTTCGATTTTGGAAAAATAATTTTGTGATCAATATCGCTTATATTGAAAGGATCTAATCATACCTTTAACGCAAAACATTGAGGCTTGGACTCGTTTCTATCTCGAAGGTTAAAAATTTCATATAGACGATGCCTAAAGGTAACACTACTTTAACTTACTTAGCTTCATCTTCAACCAAGAGATAGCACTTGTTCGAAATCAATGAGTAATGGTAATTAGCTACTCTTTTGAGCTTTGTTATCCTTTGTCAGTAAATAACTGAACCCAAAGCGCGAAAAGGTGTCCAGCTATGTGGGTGCTCCCGTTAGGGTATTCTCAAATCTCATCTAGATTTTCACCTCAAAAATGGTTAAGATTTAGATGTGGAAATATTCGGATTCTCGGAAAGGTTTGGTGGGGTCCGGCCAGTACATTTCTGAAAATTGTCAAACATCATGTGACCGAGCTCAGAAGTATATTAGTAGAGATATACTTCAAGGAAGATGCACCAACCTAGTCATTTGTTGGAAATTTTCCTTTCCTTATTTGAAGTGAATCCTTGAATCTGTTTATCTTTTACTTGCCACCAGAGGAGTCAAACAATCTTCGTGGAATTTAAGTATTAATTTTGCCCATGTTACCAAGTTTGGATTGTTACCTTATTTTATCCATTTAATCAAATTTGGGTTGTTTCCTTATTTTATCCATTCTATCCAGTTTGGATTTTACACCGGTTATTTCCATGCTTTCAAGTCTGGTTTAACATTATGCCCATTCTTATTTGGAATTGTTTCCCTGATGTTTATTTCTGCTCTTGCCTTTATGGATTGTTACCCAAAAAATCCACCTTCCGACTTAATCGGAAGGTATTTTAGCAAAGACTAAAGAAAAGTAGTTCAGATCAAGCCTTTCGAAGGAGTCGAAGGGATGCAGTCAACGGTGTGTAGTAGTCTCAGACCTTTCAGAGGGGACGAAGAGTTTCATTCCTCAACATTCAAAGAGTTCTTACCTTTTGAAGAGAGCAGAGAATCAAAGCAAGTGCAAGTATCTCTATAATGGCCTTTTCGAAAGCATAGTAAGCCTTTCGAGCCGATTGAAACACATCCAAGATAACTTTCGACAATGTCGAAAGTTTTCTAAAGAAAGCAGTACTCATAAGTTGGCAAAGAATGGAAGAGAACCGTTCGAAAACGTCGAAGGGAAGCATAACTCTTAACCGCAATCAAATGAGGAGCAACCATTCATCAAGATCGAAGGGTTCAAAACAACCTAGAAAATAAAACCTTCCGATAAGGCTGAAAGGTTCACGAAGACATAAAGAAATGAAAACTTTCGACAAAGCCGAAATGTCCATAATAGCAGATGAAAGGCAAGTCTTTCGAAAAAGTCAAAAGATTCACAACCGAATATAAAAGGAAGACCTTTCGACCCATTCGGGAGCATGGATTCGAAAAGAGGGCCGCCAACATCTATAAATAAGACCCAAGGATTCCTGTTTAGAGATCCGAATTCCCTCGTTCTAATCTTGAATTTTCCTAATCAATACATTGTAACCCTAATTGGGTAATGATTTGGGGATTTAATAAAAAGAAAGTTTTTCAAAGATAGAAAAGGGAAGTCTTGTGCTTAACAATTACTTTATTGTTTGGTTATACATTTATTGGGTTGATTCCTTCTTACAGGTCCAATAGCATCAAAGGTGCGTCGACAAAGTCGACAATACTTCCGCCTCAAGCAACCACTGTAACCTTCAGAAGCCCTCGAATATACATTTTAACCTTTCAATAAGGTTGATAAAATGGGCTAAACAGCATTGTTAACCTTCCGAAGTGATTAATTTAAGAGCCAAAACCTTTCGACTAGATCAAAGAGTGACCTTTTAGTATAGATACCTAGGTTTACGAGGTTTATTCCATAAGAAATTGTTCCATACCTTTCAATAAGGATCAAGATACACCACATAAGTAGTCTAACCTTTCGACAAGGTCGAAAGCTTCATTATATATACAAAGGGGTTTAATATTCTACTTAAACCCAATGAAGGCAATCATCTTAACCTTCCAATAGGGTAAAATCCGACCTCCTGAGGACAAATTCTAGGGAATCCAACCTAAAACCAAGAAGGAAACTCTTAAAGAGGATTTCGCACTAACTCGATAAAGCCGGAAAGTTCCATAACCCTGCACCTAAATATTTCGACAATGTCGAAAGGTTTGATTCGAAGGATATTTACAAGTGAAGATACAATGGCAATCCTTAAGGGTATCACGGCCTTCACCCAAACCAGACTAACCCTGCTATTTGGAATAACTTTGGGGTGTTGAAAAAACATCTACTATCCCCCTTTTTGGCTCGACATACGACCATTTCTCCCTAAGTCCATCTACTTAGATTCTTCGGGGTGTTGACCGTAAATTTTGTCAACATTTTGGCGTTAGAAGGAGAGCTTGAACCTCATAACTTAATGGGTTCCCCACATACTCTTCTACTTGGTTAATCTCTTAAGACTCACCAACTCCTCTTTTTGGACAAGAAAGGATTTGTTTTAGATGAAAGATTTACAATTCTTCCAACTACATTTAAAGGATAAGGAATGGATTCAATGTTTAAACAAGAGAAAGTTTTTGCAAAGAAAAATCGATTCAAGGGTCCACGGAACCTTTAGAAGTAAAGTCTAATCATCAAATAGATTATAACGCACACTTACTTAAAGACAAAACACTTTGGCTGCATGCTGTATATGTCATTGAGAGGAAAAGATGGATTATACACTATGACTCTTTAGAATGGAGTATCAACCATTCCATTTAGGATCAACCCCAATCTTTGCTCTCGAAAATGAGAATCCAAGGAAAGAGGACCTATATCAACAAACGAGAAGGACCATTCAGTCATATTTCCATGGGACTATCTTTCAATAGGAAATTATAAAGGATTATGACAGTTTTACACATAAATGGAGTAAGATTATAAATGAGGCTGACCATTCAAGGGAAAATCATGAATCCATAGAAAAATCCACAACTGAAGAACAAAGGATAATAAAGGAATTACCAAGTGGAAATATAAAGATTACTAAGAAATTTCCGACTGAAACCCTAAGATTGAAAGAAAGCCCTTGAAATAGGATCAATTAACAATGAAAAGGAGACATGCTCCTTGGGAAGAAGGACTTGAACCAAGCTACAAAAGAATTAGACGCCTGTCAAAGACGGCTCAAAAGTCAGGATTTCTTAGGGAATATTATCTTAATACCTCAATCAAAGACATCTACATCCAAACCAAAGAAGAACTGAATTATTAGCCTTCTCGGAAAAGAAGCCAGGATTTGAAAGGTAACTTAAGGGTTTATATTGCAACTTTCATCTGATAAACGGATATGATACAAATTGATGTAAGGTACTTGAAAAAATGTTTTGACACTTTCTAAGAGAGGGAAAACTTAAACAGTTTGTAAGGGATTGAACAAGTTATGGAATAAAGTTTCTATTCTCAAAATAAGAGATGTCTACATGGTTGGGAATAAATTCTTCTTAAACTGTACTACCTAAAATGGTAGTGTAACAATCCTAGTTTTGGTGATTACCTGTGAAATTAAATTATAATGCTATTATGATTTAATAATAGAGGAATAAAATATACTAAGATGAAAAATTTGTTAAAATTATTTATTTTGAATAAGCAATGGATTTTGGTAAATAATATAGAATTTTGATGGTTAGGTTGGAAATTAAGTTTGCATATAAGAAATGTGTTGATTTGGAGATTTATTGAATTAATTAAGTGAAGTAAAATAATTTAATTCAACATCATTTTCTGTAAATAAATAAATAAAGTTGAAATAAGTTTTAAAAACTTTATTGTGTTAGTTTGTGATAAAAATGATCATCACATAGTTTTAATTTGGTAAAATGCAATAATTTTGCAAATTATTGCCAAATGTTGATTTTTGTTTATTTTAATGAAATGTTATAAAAATAAAAAGGAGGAATTTTATTCTAAAATCAATATTTGGATGTCAAATTTTTCAACATGGTTGGTTAAGACAATATAAATAAGAGAAGTGATTTTATGTAATTTTTGTTGTTAAAATATTGATTTATTTAAATAAAAGATGTAATTGAAACTTTTAATTGAAAATAAGAATTTGATGATCGAAAATAATTTCAAATGGATAAATTAATTTTTATGTGTTGATAAAACATTTTCTTGGTAAACAAAAACATATGTGTATAAATTCAATTGGTGGAAATATGTGTAAATAATGAGAATACGATGTTAACATTGAATTAGGTTAGTAATTAGAATAAATATTGTCTTGAGCTATTAGGTAATGGGTCCAAGCCCATACACGCATCTAGAATAAGCTAGAGATTTTTTAAAAAAGAACTGTATGTTCCTTTTCTCTCTTTTCACTTCTAGCCCTCTCCTGAAAAGCAACCGGTAAAAGAAATAAATGGTCGCTCCTCTTTTATTTTCAACCTAGCTTTAAATTCTAAACAAAATGAAGGAGAAATCAAAGAGAAAATTTAATAAACCAAGATTATAGCAGGTAATCAAAAACCAAAATCACAAACCCTCTCATCAATTTTCAGTTTTGAGAAGATGTTGTCTGTAATTCATTTCTCCCTTGCTGCATTTTTTTCTTTCTTGTCAGCAATAGGTTTTGGACCTCTCATAGCCAAAAAGATTCAAGCGTGCAAGTCTAATTCACTGGAAAACATATAATGTGAGTTTAACACTCACATTTCTAGCTTAGATTGAGATTTCAAGGTAAGAAATCTCAATTTTGTTTATTGCCTGTTCATTAGTGAATCCTTTTAGGCATATCTCTTTCGTTTTGAATAGGAATCAGGATTTTTTTTGAAGTTCTGGAAAGATTAAAATGATTTTAACTTTCACGTTAAACTTCTTTCAAAAATTCTAAGCATAATTGGTCGAAAAATCTGATGCAAACATGATGCCCTGTCACTGCAAAACGGTAATTTTCTAAGCTAAATGTTGTTGTAATTTTAGTACATCTTTCTAGTTTGGTTTCCAAATTTGACGCTTCTTAATGTTCTTGAAAGCTTAGATCACCTACTATAACTTTCACGCTTTGGGTTTTTTTTAAAATTTTAAGTTTACATGGTCGAAAGTTCATTCTAGTGTCGCTATCCCGAAACTAAAACGACAACGATAGTGAACTTCAAATCTGAAAATGGTTTTAGTCATGACTTTTCATTCATTATAGGAATTCGATAATTTTTGATGTTCCGAAAAGTTGAGGATATCTTATGCAACTTTTCTGTTTTATGTTTTCCTAAATTCTAGGTTTAAAAGGGACGAACTGGTTAATCAAGCCGCAAACCCGAGTTCTTTTGTAAAGTTTTGGAAGTTTCCATTGAATTGTTTTTGGATTCGATGATTTTGAGATGATTATAAAAGGCAAACTCCTACTAATAGGAAAGCCGACATTAATGTAGAATCGTACTATGAATTGACAGTTTCACTTGGATTTTGTTATATGTTAATTTTGTTGAATTTTCATTTATTTTCGTTCTTTCCATGCACGAGTTTTCTAAACCGTTTTCGAAAGATTTTTTTAATAAAAAACAATATTTGAAATAAATATTTTACAATATTTATAATTATTTTAAAGATATTAAAATTATATATTCTCTATAATAAAGAGAATTTCAATGGAATGTTTTGCAAATGGTTTACGAAAATTGTTTTAAAAACTAATTTTCTCAAAGCAAAGTTGAAACACTCCGCACACCTTAATATATCCAAAAGGACACGTTAAAAGGCGTAGTGCATTATAGGTATAACTGAAACTGACAGAGATTAAGATTCACAAGACAAAAATAGGTAAAACAGCAAAAAGTAAAATAATAACTTATTCAAAACAAAAACTTCATAATTGCTTCATAAACCAAATAAGTGAAATACCAAATACAGCGTACATGTCTCAAAACCCAATATGTCTCATGAAATAAAAACTTGTAGTCTCAACAGAAATCAGAAAATAAATATCCCTCTCAAATGCCAGTACAAAAATAGAAAAACAGAAATAAAAGTAAGCAAATACATTTAAAATGTTCTCCCAGAAACCTCCAAGTAACTGCAATCTACCATCCTCTCCCTTGTTTGCCTATGGGGAGAAAAGAAAAAAAGAAGGAGTGGGTCGGACTAAAAGTCTGGCAAATGATAATAACTACAAGAATCTTTAAGCAAAGTAAAAGTAATAGACTCTTCAATAGTTCTAGTATATAAAATGAAAAAAATGAAATAGAAAAGAGAGAAACTAGAAATAAATATGAATAAACTATGGCATAATTAGTAAGATGTGTTAACTTTGATTGTTTGCACTTGTCCTTGATAGCTGCTTTGATTATGTTGAATTTCTAATCCTATAATTAGGCTAAAATCCTTAGTCTACCCTTTGATTGGCCTGCTACTCCATAGAATCTACATGGACTGCACGTTCCCTACACAATAGACTTTGATGTCTACGAAAGACACACTTACTAAGTTCTTGGAACGAACAATGATTAATGATCCATCATTGGAAGCCGCACGCTTGGCCACCACTAACCTCGCGTTCCTGTTGTTTCCATTATTGACCTTTTATTTACCCTAGATAGCATAAGCGTGTCCCTCGCCTCACTTCAAGAATATGCGAAGTGTCTCGTCTCACTTTAGGGTTATGTGAAACACCGTGTCCATAGAAAAATAGGGAAAAGTTGTTGGTACTGGTTCCTATCAAACAATAATCTAGTTGCTCCCCTTGTTCAAACCCCCATGATTTGAACTACCATAGATTGACCGCTTACTACCACTATAAGCATATGCGTACCCCCACGCCTCACTTCAGGATTATGTGCAGTACCTCATCTCACTTTAGAATTATGTGAAACACTGTAACCATAGAAATATTAGGGGAATGCTATTTGATACAGGTCCTACTCTTATCTTTGCTTGCTAACTTAGATAAATTATTTAAATAAGCCTTCATTTTTATCAATTACTATTATTTCTTATTAATTTATCCTAAGTCCTAAAATAAGCACCATAGTTTCCATAGTTTATCAGTTTATAACTTACGTTATAATCATGCTTATTACTTAACCCAAGGTCTAAGCGTGAAAATAAGCTGCTTTCTTCTTTTATTCATTTTAGATATAATTCTAGGTTATAACTAGGCCAGTCTTCTTAGTTCAGTCTAATTAATATCATAATTAGGCATAATTACGGTCTAATTTCATTTATATTATAGTTTTTATAATTTACATCTTATATTCCATTATTTTAGATTTCATATAATTTAATCCAATTTCACGTTAACTTTATTCTAATCCATACGCGAAGAAGAAGAAGGAGGAATAAAAGAAAACTGAAAATAGAAGGAAATCCAAGGCATAAGAAGATGATGTAAATAATGCATAAATAACCGTAAATAAACTAAAATATTGTAAATAAACTGTAAATAAATGGAAATTAATTGAAAAGAATGGTTAGAAGAAATAGACTAAAAATAATTCTAAAAACTGTAAATAAACTACTAAAATGGTTACCCTAAAAATTGTAGTAAAATTACAACTATTGGAAACTCAATTATTTTAAATTACTTAAAAAAATCTAAAATAATTACAATCACTCACCTCTGGTCCTTATCTTTTCCCGGATCCACTTGAGGTTGTTAAATATTTTTATTTAGGACAATTTCCTCCTTAGAAAATTATTCCTTTTAGGATCCTTCCTAAAAAGGTGAACCCAAGCGGAGAAAATCTAGAATTAGAAAAAATGTTAGACCTAGGGTTCTATTTATAGGTGTATAAGTGGATATCGGACCGTTAGATTTGAGGATTGAACAGGATGAAACCACTTCATGGGCTGTATAGGAGCCATCGAATGCAAGAATGGAAGGAGCGGATTGAGTGAAAGAATGCAAAACAACGCATAGGAGGCTTCTGGAACGAAGTATTTTTCTTCATTCCTTAAACGTTAGGCGGGTCGACCGCCCATGGGGTACGGTCGACCGTTGCCTTGGGATGGTCGACCTCCCAACGTATATACATTAATATTTTTTTAATCTTGTTTATTCCATTTCTTATTCCTGGTCCTTCTATTAACCCGGATTCTGACGTTCTATATATGGAAATTGAGTAGAAAATTACCATGGACACAATGTTGCAGCTCCCGTGACACAATTCTAATAATTTCACAAATTTATTTTATTATTTAATTAATTAATGAATTAATTAATTATTACGGGTTAAATTTTGGGTTGTTATATTCTCTCTCCTTAAGGGATTTCGTCCACGTATTCTCTAAGGATAAAAGAATGTACTAAATATTTCCATCCAATTCTAGACCCAACTACTCAATCATCAACCATCCATCCATTGTCCTAAATTTTTTCTAATGCAATTTATGATACCTATGCAATTAGTATAGTATAAATGTTCGTAACTAATGCAAAAGATTAGGCAGTCCACTGATTCAGTTGACCTCCTTTTATGCAATCACGTCCGTGCCGTGTATCCAAATGAATGCGAAAATTTCCTAATGACAACTGATAATTCTATATGCTTGCTACGAACATCATCCAAATTCAACAACCATGTGATAATCATTCGTTTATAGCAACCATAGAAATAAATTTAAAATGCACACACATCCATATGCATATGCTCTAGTGCCCTAATTAGACCAATCCCCAAAGTATAATAGTGCCTCATGTACCTATATGCATCCATTAACATCCAATAGCAAACATTTGTAATCACTAGCATACATCATTCATAACATGTTCTATTAACATGTTTACATCAAGTCCTACCATCCACAGGCTAAAACCTAAGTTCTACCCACCCAAAGGATAATAAAGGAAAGAATCTATTCAAAACTAAAGATGGAAATAAGAAATTCTAAAAACTTATTATCAAAGGAACGTGGATAAGAAATACGAATTTTATCCCAATCAAACCAATCATCCCCCGAAGTCTTCTTAACTATGTCAAAACCAAGACAATCCCTCTGTAGATCCTATCCAGCACGAAGGCGACTTGCGCGCTCTTTCATAAAGAGCTTCGAAAGGTGTCATTCTAATGCTAGCTTGAAAACCACTATCTTATGTGAATTCCATTAAAGAAAGATTTTTTTTGCCAAGTTCCTCCAAAATCTAGAATATCCATTCTCAACCATGTGTGCCTTACTTATTTCACTTTACTGTCTTTTTTAGTCTGCACACATGAACCAACATTCCTAAGTTCTTACTAGTGTCCTATACATTCCACGGGTAATTCTATCACTACTTCCAAAAGTAATCACTACTATCCCCTACACGGTCTTGCACTTTTTCCGTTACACCTAGAAAATGATTTCTTTATACTCCATATTTATAAGAGTTTGGTTGGGTGTTTATTGTTTCAAAACTAAGACTTCTAAATTTTCAAAACAACAAATCCCAAAATCTTTGTCTTTAAAAGGTGTTACTTTTGAGTTTCCATTAAATTCAAAAATACTCGGTTACTTAACATTATTTTCCAACCTAAAGGGAAAAACTTTCAAATTCTATGTCCAAAACTTATTCCACGTTTTCTTTTAATGCCCTTTTTATTTTTCTATAAAAATTTGAATTTTCAAATTCTACTATCATTAAGTTTTTCATTTTCAAAAACTTACTTACTTTTTCACCAAACCATTTTCTTTTAAAATATCTTTAAACTGTTTTATGTGTTTCCAAAACATCTTCTTATTATACCTTACGGTCTCATATCTTAATATATTGGAACAACTTTCTCAAATGAGAAATTATTAGCGCTAAAATCTTCTATGAACCTTTTAAAAAAGAATTTCGTGTTTATGTGAAACTACAAGGAACTTATTATATATTTTTTGAAATAGGCTATACAAAATATGATGCTTTTCATACCTTGTATATCTCTTTCTTGTATTCCTTGTAACTTGCACAAAATATTTTTATTGGTTTCATAGAAAATTATACCATTACTATTTTCATTCCAATATATTAAAGTATGTTTAATTTATATTCTTCCATGATAAATATTTTCTAATATCTAACTTACACATTTTTCTTTCAAAAAAACTCATCTTCAAAACTGTTTTAATATTTCCATAACTTCCAAAACACTTCCTTATACTTATTAAAAATAATAAGTGTACTTTACAAACTATTTTGTTTTTATACTTAGAAATTATCCTTTGAAATACATTTTTTTTGGGTTATAACCAATGTTGCGTAAAAAACCGTTACCATAACCCAAAAATACTAGTGTGTGGATTCAATTAAATAAATACCAATGAATCTCATATACCCATGTAAAAATATTTATCTTGGGAGTCACTTACTATAACAATCGTATTATAGATTACGTTCCTCTTATTTTTCACGAAAACATTTATTACAACAATAAAAATTATCGTATGTATTCTCCGTACGAGGTCCGATTTGAGCGAAATGAGTCACAGTGGATTCGTATCAACGTCTACTACAAGACGAAATTAGATTGGCATTTATATAAAGCTGGAATATTTTTAGTTTCAAATAAAAGGTAAATATTTTTACGCTCAGAAGTACTAAAATATTTTTTTATGTAGTCAAATTTATATTGTGAAGTGAATTGAAATTATTGATCGTTGTTTGATAAATTTAATTGACATCTGAATTAACCGATAGAATTTGAATTGACAACTAAATTGAAGTGGAATTTAATGGCTAGTTTAATACTTGATATTGAAACGAGATCAAATAAGATAAGAAAGGAATTAAAATGAGGAAAATACAAGGTTGTTAAAGTAGTTTGACTAGATTCTTAAGCCTATGCCCGGCAACTTTATTTTGACTTACTTTCACAAATTCAATCAAATTACAATGATTTTAGCACTTGAAATTATTTAATTTCTAAAATGACAAAGTCTCCTTGCAAAAAACCAAAATCAATCCTAAAGTCATTTCTCAGTGCAATAAGATGTCTGTTTATAGTTGAACAAATAAACATTTAGATCTGTATTTCCAACCATGAGGAATTAGTAAAAATCAACAACTTTGATTTGTAAAACCGTTCGGAGCCGACCGGTTTTGGTCACTGATGAATGATTTTGCGTGTTAATTTTAAACTCTCTCCATATTATTGGTGTTTTACTGTGTTAAATAAACATTCACGGTTAGTTTCCAATATATTTATTTAGTAAATGATCAAAATTTTAAAAATTAACATTGAATTTCATAAGACAATGGATCTTTGAAATGAAACCGAAGAATTATTTTTCAACTCCGGTTAGCTTAATATTAAATTATTTCGTTTCTTACCTCCGCATACCAAGTCGCTGATGCGTCCGCGATTCAGCCACCCAATGAATATAATTAATCCAAATCTGACCGTCAACCTGGAAAGATCTAATCCGTTATAAACATATAGGGTTTGTTTACCACCTATATAAACTCTCACAATGTTTGACCGAATCACCTCTTTATGCTCGTAGACGGTTTCAAATCTGGTTAAGATTTCTTGATTTTTGTTTTCCTTTTCCGTTTTCATGAAGTACTCGTACCGTGAATGAAAACTAGTGAAATGATGATCCTTTCCCCAAATTATCGACTTTGATTATGCTATGCGCGATTCATTTCTCGTCGAAGAAATCAAGCCATTGGTTTTGATCATATTTTCGTTCATTCGTTTTCAGATCATTGATATTTTTACTTTTTTTATTGAAATTGCAAGACAATAAAGTGGCCGGTGATGAAAAAACAAAGGCTTGTTTCTCAATACATTCACAGTGGCCGCCTAAGGGCTTTCGCCTCGCCAGGTTTGAGAGCTCATGCTGTTAATTCCTTCCTTGGATGTCTGAGGCTATTTTGAAAATTTATTTTGGTTTCATTAGTTGTTGTTTTAATCTAATTTTAGGTTCTTAGTCATTAATGTTTTCATTCTTTTGGATTTTGCTGGGTAAGCATAGTAGAGTAATGGTAACCTCTTTTCGTTGTCGGAGTACAGAGTCCTATTCTATTAATTTTGTACTCCGACATTTGCATATTGCTGCAATTTTAATGGCTTTTGATATGCTATACTTTAGTGTTTTGTAATGAACTACTGTTATGAAATCTCAACTTGTATTGGGAAGAAGTGGATTCAAAATATAGGAGATGCAAACAGCGCTAGGCACATAACATCCGTGTACTAATCATTATGAATGGGTTAACGATATTTTTATGCGTTTCTTTTCTTTTGTGCTATGCCTTTCGCTTGTAAGTGCAACTTTGAAACCTTACGTTTAATATTTTTTCATTGGATATGCTGGGAAGACAGTGTTTTAAATGCTGTGGAAGATGGTGGTTAGTAGGATATGGTTTAAATTAATTTTGCGGAATTAAGCAATTGAACTATTCTTTGTTTCGAATATTGTTTTTTCTTGAGTTTCGAATTTCACGTTGATAATGTTTTTTAGATTTATGCAATCGTACGAATTCGATCTAAATTTTATGATTTTGAAGTTGCATAGGCGTGTATTGTTGCAGTAGCAAAAGGATAGTTGCAGTTATAAGAGCTTTGCATTCTTGCACATCTAGTTTTACATTTGTCAACTTCTTGCCGTAGTTATTGTTTTACTTGAACAGTTTGTTCAAATTGAATGTTTGGTGGGATTACTTTATGACAATATATTATTCCTTTTCTAAAGGTTCTTATAGGTGCTTGGTTTAATTAATACAAATATATAATTTTAGTGAAGAATATACTTAAATTTGTGTGATGTTTTATTTTGATGCTATCAAGGAGCTACTGTTCACAACACCTTGACCAGCCAATCAAAACAAAGAAGTTTATTTTGGCAAATTTAATTAAACTAGACGTCGACGTCAATTTTAATTAAAATGTATTTATTTTCTTTTGTGCAATGTGTTTCCCTTGTAAGTGCAACTTTAGAATCATATATTTAAGATTTTCGTTGTTAGTAGGACATGTTTTAAATTAATTTTGCGAAAATGAGCAGTTAGTGTATTCTCTGTTTTGAATCTTGTTATTTTAGAATAATCACTGTTCAGTTTATCTTGAATTTAACCTAGGTGATGTGATTCAGATTTCTATAATCGTACAAACCGGATCAAACTGTTATGAATTTTAAGTTGCGGAATTAATCAATTAGCATACGTTTTGATTTTAATAATGTTGTTGAAGGATAATTGCTGTTTATTTAATCTTGAATTTCTCATTGGTTATTTGATTTAGATTTTTACAACCTAACGAATTCAATCCAAGCTTTATGAATTTGAAGTTGCATAGGCGTGTATTGTTGCAGTAGTGAAAGGATAGTTGCACTTATAAGAGCTTGCACATTTAGTTTTAAATTTGGTAGTATTTAGTTTAACGGTCGGCTTTCAAATTTGTTAACTTCTATCAATATTACATTTTTACTTGAATAGTTTGTTCAGATTAGTTTGGCTTTGTCTTTGAATATGTGTTGTATAATTACTTGATGACAATATATGCATTTTATTAGTACTTTTCTAAAGGTTCTTAGAGATGCTTGGTTTAAATAATATAAATCATACGATTTTAAGGTAGAATATTCTTAAATTTGCATGATGTTTTAGTATGATGCTTATAGGGTGTGCAAAAGTTTATAGAAACCCATGGTCTGGTTGGCCGGACAAATCGGGTAGAGGAACCTAAAGCTCCCAAACTATTTAGTATGATGCTTATAGAGTGTGCAAAATATAAATTGTTTAAACATTTTTATGCGTGTATAAATAATTTGAAAAATAGTTAATAAAAATAATTTGCACTAGATCACTTTCAATGAGTCTTCCTTGGCCGGCTAAAAAGATGAGGGGAAGGGGTAAGCTACATGTTCATAATTTTAGCAATGTTAAAGCGTCGAATTTTATCAATTATTAACTTTGAAAGTATTTAAAAACTTCGTTGCTTAATATGATGGTAATTATTATATCAGTTGCCTGTAAATTAGGAGTCGGAAATTGTCATTTAGGATTACATTACGTGTTGAAATTTATCTGTATAGTATATCCTGACATTCTTATGTCTGCGAGTGATTGTAATTTATTGGGTTAAACTATTTTTGTAACCACCATTAACCATTAATGTTCATTTAAGAATATGAGAAAGGAAAAGCATAATTCCAAGCTATTCATCTAAATCATGATGATTGTTAAGTAAAACCTTTATGTGGACAAATGTAACCATATTAAAAACCAAAACCAAGACTGTACTCTAAAGGCTTTGGATTAAAGCTTTTAACTGCGCATTATGTAATAAAATACAGAAGTGGGGTTTCTTTTTAAGGATTTGTTACAAGATTATTTTAATGATGGATTCTGGTTGAATCCGTGCAATTTAGAAAATTAATTGAAAATGGGTGCTTCTTGTAGTGGGCGCTCAGTCTTATGTGTTCATCTTGGGTGTTCATTTGTTAAACGTCCAAGCTTTTATTTATTAAATATTTTAGCTTAGTCATTCAATAACATAACATTTAACTCCGTTTTATTTTAGCAAATATAAACTAAATCTGATGCTAGACGTCGACATCAGATTTTAATGGGCGTTTGGCTGTTTGGTTTATTTCCCTTAACCTTGAATGTACTGCTTTGAATATTCAACATTGATATTTGAAATGATGTTTTGTTCATGCGTATATTAATTTTCAAAATGACTTGGTGTTAAAATAAACTCCTGAGTCATTACACAAGTTATTTTTGCACCTTACGAATGTAACTATGCTATTAGACTGTTGATATATGTTCTTGTAGCAAATTGTAACTTCGAACATTTAGTCTTTGAATATCAAAACTTCTAGAATATGATTAAGCGTTATAAATCTTATTTTATATCTTTATTAGACTTATTTTAATTAATGGCTAAGGATAAGGGTAAGAAACTTGTTTTTAAAATTTGTTTATACAAAAAATATTTTGAAGAAATGTTTATAATGTGATTAAAAATTGTTTTATCGATAAACCTCTTTTTATTTAATATAAGTTGTTTAAAAAAATTTATACGGGTGTAAATAACTTGGAAAACAATTAATAGCTAATAAAAATAATTTGCATTAAATCATCTTGGTGGGTCTTAAGCTGCACGTTTATAACTTTAACAAAATTAAAATATACTTTTCTTTTCCATTCTCTTTATAAATTTTCTAAAACCAAAACAATTCAAATCAATTTAAATTCAATACACTCTTTATAAGCCTATAACATAATAACACTAATAACATAAAGCTTAATGGTTTGAAGTATCAAGTCAAAACCAAGTAAGGCCGTGAGCTTAGGCTTAGGTCGAAAGCAAAAGGAGGTTGGGGTAGGATGTTTTGGTGTTTGCAAGGTTGTGGTAGGAAGCTGAATCTTGTATTTGGTTGTTTGTCGGTTGAAGAATGAGCCAACTCGCCATTTGAATGAGTATGAAGTGTCAGTATTGTTGTTTAAACTATATTAATATTGCTTGAAATTATATTGTATTGATTGATTTTGGTTCTTGTCTTTGGAAAGCACCTGACATATGTAAATGATGTAGAAGGATTTGCATGATTTTTATAATTTGTTGCATTGCCTTGAATTTCATTGGATTTGGATTAAATCGAACTTGAGCTTGAAAGTCCTTGCAGAAGCACTTAGAAAATGCCTTGTGTTTGGCATTTCGTATAAAATTTTGTACAGAGATCCTTAAGGGTTTCTCGCTGTGCTGTGAAGTAATAAATAATATATATATATATATATATATATATATATATATATATATATATATATTAGTTACTGTAAGAAGATTGGATGCTAAAAAGATTGTTAGCATATTGAAAGCGAAACTTTTTATATGAAACTTCTTCCGTTCACAAGTCATTCATATCATTTTGATGTATCATTTTTAAAACACCATAGTATCTTCGAACCTATTTTGCAACATAGTAGTTTCTATTTGAGACTTTAAAATGTTTTGATATGACTTTAAATTTATATATTTTTAATTTTATTAGTAGTCTTTATGTTAGGTTACTTTAAAAGTGATTTGGAATTTGTATGTATTTTATTATTTGATTATGAATTATTGAAGTAAAATTTTATTTTTAAATACAAAAGACATTCATTTTCAAGTTTTCAAATATATTATAAATTAGATATTTTTAAGTAATATTTTAAATAAATGTTTTAAACTATGTTATAAGTATTTTAAGCTGTATGTTTCGTATACATAGGTTTTAGAAAATTAGTTAATTATTTTATTAAAGTTTATTGTTAATTATGCAAAAATTTAATTCCATAGGCAATCGGTTTAGAGTTCGATAGTTGACTATCGAACTTGATCAAATATAACTACGAAAGTATCTAAAAGCTTCATGATTACATATGATTCGTGAGCGCCGATAAGGAGCATTGGTGTAATATCCAGCAAAAATTAATAAAAATATTAATTAAATAAGATAGCACTAAAAATCAACTACAATAAATATCCTTTTCAAAATACAGCTCGGTCGATCGGTGCGTAGGGCCGGTCGATCGCCTATGTAGGAGCGGTTGTTCGATTAACGTTAGTGGGGTTAGAGTTTTCACAACCAAGGATGGTTCAGATTATATTATTATAAACCGACTTAAATCAGTCAGTTTTGTACCTTTCTAGCCACCATAAATTAGAATTCAGCCCCACTTATATTCATAAATTATCCTAGAAACTAAACAAAGCTTTACCGGCCTCTCTTTTCAAATATCGAGAAATTTCTCTAGAGTTTCAGTTAAGAATTTTTAGGTGTGTATTACTCAATTCTATCCTCCTTCAGTTCCTAAGTTTCTTGATCTAATTCATATACAATTCTCTTATTGTATTTTTTTTAAAAGAAAGATTTGTAAAAGATTAAAGCAGAGCATAAACTAATCCAAAACAAAGAGCTACGAAATTTTTGTAAGTGCAAATCTTAGTCTTTCTTATTTTAGTAATTGTGTATTATTATTTGGATTTGATATATGTCTTGTGCAACTTTGTTCATGAAAATATCAAGTTAAAACCCCAAAATTTCTCCAAGTGAAATGTCAATTCTTGTGTAACGATATCAATTATTCTATTATTAAGCTTGTGGAATTGTATAGGTATTACAGTTTTATGTTTTGCATTCTATTTCCCTTCTCATCATTTTTCTTTGGATCCGATCAAGGGTTTATGAAAAGAAATAAGTTAAAAAATGGTGTGTAAGGAACAGATTCTCTTTATTGGTAGTTTTCATTGTATATTTCCATAATTCAAATGAAAACTCTTATTTTCATTTGCATATGCAAAAGTTGAATGCAACATAAAAAGATTTAAATTGTAAATTATATTAGTGTTGATTCTACTATTTCAGTATAAAATAAGCTTGTTATACATTCTATTTTTATAAAAGTATGTTTTTCAAATGAGAATGTTGGATATGTGGTATGTTTGTTAATGTAGAATTGTTGTAGAAGTTTAAAATTTTGACATTTAAACTATTAGCATGGAGTGTAATCTCGTACACTTAGAAATATTTAGGCATGTAAATATATATATATATATATATATATATATAAAGTATAATTAATAGCCTGGTACATAGGTTATTAATTAGTATTAGGTCGGTTTAGAAAAGAAAAGAAATACCTATGGATAATAACAATGCGGTGAGGTATATGGTAGTATGTTAGGCGATTGAAAATTATGACCAAGTTATAGGGATGCGAGGTCAGTCAAAAGCACATAAAGTCTGCCCAACTAGCTATCAGCCTATGCACTCAATTCCCCGTATATCCCGTAGCGGAGTTTTGGAGGAACGATATTCCTGTAAAGCGGCCCAATATAGCGGATCTCCTATTATCCCGATATTGTGGCAATAATCCGTATATCCCCGATTTTGTTACCCCGCTATATCCCCCTTTCCAATAAATAAGCATTTTGCTTGATGTCTTATTTTTAAGTTTTATGGTAACTTCGAAGCTACTATAACAATGATATACGCTGGTGGTCATTATTACTAGTTCTAACTTTTTAAGTGCCAAGTTGTTTATCTTTACTTTATTATAACTTGTTTTGCTTGGTGGGAAATAATAGGTAATATTTATTTCTGTTTTTAATGTAGAAAGTTCATCATTCATCTTTTTAAAGCCATCCGCTATATCCTGTTACATCTTCGATATATCTTCGCTACAACTTTCACGCCTCAAATGCTATGGAACTACAGGGTGCTTTAACTGCATAGCTATCTGCAGTGTGACTTTGGGGCTGATGTGAGACGTCACCTATAATAAGTACCCATTGAGGACACGAGGTTGGTCCTAAATTCTGTAGGGTAAACTCGTCCAGCTAATGTGGATACCAATACCTACGAATAGTTGAACTAATATGAGATGTTAAAATATGGTTAATGAATCATAATACGTAGGACCTACTTTCAATGTTGAAGGTGGTAAGTGGCTGATTGAGGGCCATCATCCTCCCTCTTTAGAAGGCATTAAATGGTCAAGGCTAGCAGATAGACACGGTAGTGGATATCTCGGAAAGGGTCTGCTTCGGTTTTGAGGTATAAGCAGCTATTATGCAGACAGCCATTTCCATAAAGAAGTATTAAAAAGCCAAATGAGATTTTGAGGGATGTCAGCTTGATAGTATCGGAAAGGAGTCTGCCTTGGGATAGGTAGTAAATGACAAGGATAGGTAGTAAATGACAAGGACCTGCCTAAAACGAGTATTATATGGTCAGAGTTTATCTAGTTCCCATTGGAAATGTATTTTGTGACTTGGGTGCTATCTTTTACATTGCTAGAAGATTATTGGCGATAGATGCATGGTACTGCGAATGGCCTTTGACCTACAATTACAGATGGGTTAGTGAGTTGGAATGGAAAAGGGTATATGTTATATAGTTGGATTTACAGTTGAAGAAATTTACATAGAATGTAGATAGGATACATAAGACGTAACCTTATTTAAATTAGACTTCCCAAGTACAATTAAAGAAAGTTTTGAGATTTTACTCGTCACACATTGTTGTTCTAACACCCTACTTATTACAACATAGGTTAAAAGGATGATGCAGATTTCGAAGATGGTAGTAGAGACGGAAACTTGTGGGAGTTATTTATCTATCTACTTATGTTGTTTTTATATTTCTGATATACCCATTTAGACATGATGATGTATTTTGTGATATTATACTACAGATATTTGACATTATTATGTTCTACTATGTTTTATTTTTTGTCCCTTTAATTTTTAAATAAATGGGTACTGTTTCTGATATTATATTTATCATTTTGCCATAAGATTATGAATGTGTAGATAGATAGCTATGTGTGTTGTTCTTTGTATCAATTTTACCAACCTATAACTGGCTTTGGAATGAATCTATTATTCGATGGGCCTTTTCTGGATCAAAAATTAAGCCCGTTTCGGGGCGAGTCGTAACATTTGGTATCAGAGCTTAGGTTACCCGGTCATAGAGTATGTATATGTATGTGTGTTGTACTTGTTATTTTTGAAAGTATTTTGCAAAAACCCAATGTGTCAATATAGACACACATATACACACACATATAGACACACATATAGACACACACACACACACAACAACAACAACAACAGAGCCATTATTTCCAAACAAGTTGGGGTCGGCCAGAGATGGAATCCGAAACTAAACGACAAAAGTAATTTAAAGGTTATAAAAATAACAATAACAATAGCAATAATAAAATTAAGTCAAATAGGTAAATTAGTAATAATAGTAATTAAGTAAAATAAAGATAGAAATACAAATGTATGTTAAAAAAATAAAAATAAAATACAATATAATAATAAAAAATATATGATGATAACAGTACAAATAGTAATAATGGTGCTTATAGTAACATTGATCAAAGATCAAACGCTACGACTTAGGCTCTTTTTGCCAAATCCTATAATCTAAAACTTATAAGACTCATAGGTCATGGTTCTGGTACGTGAATCGCTAACTTCCACATGCTCTTATCCGTTACCAGCTCTTCGGTTATATTCCAACCCTTCAAGTCCCTTTTAATAACTTCCTCCCATGTCAACTTTGGTCGACCTCTACCTCTTTTTGAGCAAATGACACCCAACGCGCACAGGTGCCTCGGGCAGCCTTCGTTGGAGATGCCCAAACCATCTTAAGCGATGTTGAATTTGTTTCTCCTCAATTGGTGCTACTTCAAGTTTTTCACGTATGTCATCATTTCTAATTCGGTCTCTTCTTTTACGACCGCAGCTCTATCGCAGCATACGCATCTCTGCTACGCTTATCTTCTGGACGTGTTGGTTTTTAGTAAGCCAACATTCTGCACCGTACAACATCGCATGCCTAATTGCCGTTCTACAGAACTTTCCTTTAAGCTTCTGTGGGACTTTCTTATCACAGAGAATGCCAAATGCTTGTCGCCACTTCACCCAACCCGCTCGAAAAATAACATCTTCATCAATCTCACCATTACACTGCAACATTGGTCCTAGATATCAAAAGGATTCATTTTTAGGAACTATTTGTCCGGCCAGAATAACATCTGATTCTCTGACTGACACCGCTGAACTCGCACTTCATATACACTGTTTTAGTTCTACTAAGCCTTAATCCCTTAAAGTCTATCTCCACTGCTCGAGTTGTCTATCAACCCCAATCCTACTATCATCAATTAGCACAACATCATCAGCAAATAGCATACACCAAGGAATCTCCCCTTGTATACTCTTCGTAACCTCATCCAACACTAGAGAAAAATTGTAGGGGCTCAAAGGTGACCCTTGATTAATCCTTTGTTAATGGAAAAGTCATTGGTTACACAATCGCATGCTCTGACACGAGTCACAACATCATCGTACATATCCTTGATAAGGGTAATGTACTTTGTTAGGGCTCTTTTCTTTTCCAAAGCCCACCACATCTCCTATCGTGGTACTTTGTCATAAGCTTTCTCCAAATCGATAAAAACCATGTGTAAATACTTCTTTTGCTCCTTAAACCTCTCCATAAGTTGTCTTATCAAGAAAATAGCCTCCGTGGTCGACCTTTCAGGTATGAAACCAAATTGGTTTTTTGAAACGCTTGTCATTCTTCTTAATCGATGTTCGATGACTCTCTCCCATAGCTTCATCGTATGAATCATAAGCTTAATTCATCTGTAGTTTGTGCAACTATGTATATCTCCTCTATTCGTAAACATTGGAACTACTATGCTTCTCCGCCACTCATCTGGTATCTTGTTTGATTTGAAAATACTATTGAACAACGTAGTTGCCAGGCTATCCCTGCATCTCCAAGACATCTCCACACCTCAATGGGGATGCCATCAGACCCCAATGTCTTACCTACTTTCATCTGTTTTAGCGCATCCTTTACATCGGGTTATTGAATTCTCCAAACAAAATGCCTACTGTTGTCATCAAAAGTGTCGTCTATCTCGATCAAGGTGCTATCACCTTCTTCATTAAATAGATTGGCGAAGTAATCTCTCCGTCTATTTTTTTGTCTCACCATCCTTCACCAAAAGTATATTATTATCATCTTTGATGCATTTAACTTGATTGAAGTCTCTTGCCTTCCTCTCACGGAGCTTAGCTATCCTGTAGACGTCTTTTTCACCCTCCTTCGTACTTAGCTTATGATACAGTTCTTCATATGCCCGACCTCTTGCTTCACTCACCGCTCTCTTTATGTTCTTCTTTACAACTTTGTACCTTTGCATGTTGTACTCACTCATGTGAATATGCAAGCACTTATAGCATTCCTTCTTCTCTTTGATAGCCTTTTGCACATCACTGTTCCACCACTACGACTTTAGGTTCGCGTTTATTTCATTTCGTTACCCCAAACACCTTGGTAGCCACTTTCCGAATGCGCGTTGCCATCTCATCCCACATGTGATTTGCTTCTCCTTTCAAATTCCATGCCACTTCTCCCATCACCCTATCCTTAAACACCCGTGAAGCATCTCCTTTGAGCTTCCACTAATCTTGGCTCCTTTATTCCGTCGAACACATGTCCAAAGACGAAACTCGAATATCAGAAGCCGATGTTGTGAGACAACACATTCTCCAAGCATGACTACACAAGCTCGTTTGTCGTCTCTTCTAGGAAGAACAAAATCAATATGGCTAAAGTGTTGACCACTACTAAAAATAACTAAGTGTGATTGTCTCTTTTTAAAAAAGGTATTAGCTATCATGGGGTCATAAGCAATTGCGAAACTCAGTATTTTTTCTCCTTCTTAGTTCCTATCGCCATATGCAAAACCACCATACACAATTTGAAATGTTCTTTTATATCGTACAGAGTGACTGTTACAATAATATTATATGTTTTCTACTATACCAACCATTATACCACAATTTGAAATGTTCTTTTATAAGCTTAAAAGAGGGGAAAAAATTAAAGCTAATTGCAATATTTTTCTATTCCCTTATTCCTCTCGCTTTTAGGGTTTAAACCAGTATTTTAAGTATATTGAACTAAACATATACGATTACTACAGCAATTGCCTGTAAATTAGGATTTATAAATTATCATTTAGCATTATATAATGTGTTGAAATTTATCTGTATGTTATATCCTTACCTGCGTATTACTGTGGGAGATGATAATTTATTAGGTAAAACTATTTTGGTAAATGCCATTAACCACTAATGTTTATTTAATAAAAAGAGAGGAAAATCATACATTCAAGCTATTCATCTAAATTGCGATGATTGTTCAGTACAATGTTTATGTAGGTAAACATAATCATTTTAAAAACCAAAACTAAGGGTACATTCTAAAAGCTTTCGATTAAAGCTTTTAGCTGTGCATGATGTTATAAAATCCAACAGAGAGGTTTTTTTAAGGATTTTGTAATAACCCGCATATTTTACGATTGTATATTTAAATATAGGATCATTAGTCGGATTAAAGCCTAAAATGCTACTTTTTGCAAACAGTCAAGTTAGAACTTGAGACCGCTTCCATTGAGTTCAAAATGCCATTTGCGACCTTTTTAAGTATAAACATCGATATATTTGAAGTTAGCTTGAATTTTGACATTTTCACTTAGGGCTTTGGGTTTGGGTTTCAGCCCAATAACCTAACATAAGACTCTAGCTCCACCCCCTTCTCCTCTTCATTCATTCTCATTTCCTAACACTTCAAGCTTTTGTAAAAATGGGGGAAGAGAAAATAAAATGGAAATTCCTAAGCCCTAGCTTTGATTAGGAAACTCAAATTCAAGTCCAAAATCCAAGAGAAGCTTAGGTAAGCATCCTCTCCATCTTCTCCATCTCTATCCCTCTTTCATTTTCAGAAATTCGTAAACTCTAACTTAGGAAATATTTTCTTATGAGCTTAGATTGAAGCTTCTTGAGTTGAGATTGAAGAGTGGTTGACCTTGCCTTGTTTTAAAAGCTTCTTCTTCATTGTTTTTGAGTAAAAGGTGAGTTTTTGAACTCACATCTATGTCTATAACCTTCGTTGTTGTTAGGTATGAATTCCTAACATCTATTCTTTTTTCCTTTTGCTTTGGAATGAATTGATTTTATGAAAATTCCAATTTTTGGTGTTTTGAAGTTAATTTTTTTAACAATCCTAGCTTTGATGTTTGAACATGTTTTTGATGGTGTATCGAAGAGCCTATAGGGCTGGGTTGCCGACTGGCATAAATCCCTAGCGCCCATCGCTCATCTGATCGTAATTTGTTGGATTTTGCCCCACTTGAGAGCTAGCCTGAAAATGTTGGAAATACCTATAATAAGCCTTTACTTCTGAAACTAGAAGTTTATTTCGATCAGCTTGTAGATACTGCTCTTCGACTTGAGGAGACCAATAAAGAAAGCAATGTTGAGATTGTGGGAGTCAATAAGAAGAGGCATCCTGTGACAACCCGGAATTTTGAGCAATATTAATTTAACAATCTTTGATAATAATTAAATTGATTTGATCATTTTATATTATAAATTGACAAGTTAAAATTCTTTTAAAAGGTTAATAGTAATAATTTGTTAAAATCTATCAATATTTTCTTAACAATATATTCAAATTGTAATATATATGAATGTATATATTGTGATTTGAGATTTGTTTTAAAATATAATATAGTAATTATCAAATCTAATGATAAAATGATTTTCCATTTGAAATATATATTTGTATATATTAGAAATAGGAAGAAAATATTGATTTGAATTTAATAAGTATTTTCAAACTTTAACATATATATAATTTGAAATTTGAAATTTTAATTTGACTTAATACTTTTGAAATGATATTTAAGATTTAAATTTTAATAACAAAGTTAATTCCTTATTTATTATAAACATATATTTTAAGCTTTCGTTTTAAATAAGATTTGAAAATGAAAGTTCATTTGTTTTAATATTCTTTCATTTTAATTTTAACATAAGATAAATTGTTTTAAATTTTTTATATAAAGAATCAAAATAGAAATCTCAAGCATATAAACATTTAATTGAATAAAAAATATAAGTTATTTGAATTCACATGAATATTTACTAAAAAGTAAGTACACATTTTCATATTACATAATTACATATACATAGTTTAAATAAATTATAATAAGAAAATAACATTTATAAATCATTAATAAAACATTAAAGTAGTATTTGTAAAACATTCAAAATATTAATTAAACATTAAAACAACACTTGTAAACATTATAATACATGTTAAAAACACTTGTAAGCATATAAGCTTAGGTGTAAGCTAATTAAAACATAAGAGGGGACAAATGTCATACTCTTGATATTTTAATTTAAAATCTAAAATTGTAAAATAAGAAGAATACTCTTAAACTTTCAGCTGAATGTTATCTTCATTTTCAACAAAAATGTAGTACAAATCAAAGATGAAAGAAAGACATAAAAACAGTAAAATCTAGAAATTCAAATCAATGCAAGATTTCAAATACAATCAGAGGCAAGAAAGCAACAAGATGTAAAAACTTGAACAAGCAATTCAAATGCTCAACAACAACAGGATTGATCAACATGAAAAACAAAAATACAACAGATTTTATTTCATCATGCAAGTGAAATTCAAGAACCCGGAAAATAACAGTTTCCATCCTATGCAATAAAAAGGTGAGTAAATGAGATTTTAAAAACAGTTTAAAACCTGATTTTTTTCATGTTCTTATGATGAATATCATGATGTTGATGAAAACTTGAATTGAAAATTGATGCATGTATGGATATGATGTTTGAATGCCTGTTGAGTGTTAATGTAGCTCCTGTGTGAAGATAATAGGATTCATTTTCTTAATGAAATCAATAACTTCATGTTGAATTCGAATTTGCTTAAAATTTGTAAACAAAGATTGTTTGTAATCATAAAAGAAATCTTTCATCTAAAAATAATTTTAGGAATTTAAGATAAAACATTTATCCAGGAATTTAAAATTTACAGTAAAAAAATAATTTGGGTCAAAATTTTATGTTTTCAATTTTAATTTTGATTTCATAATTTGCAAATAGTAAACAATGATTTTTGAAGCTTGTATCTTGATTTTTAGATTTTTAATCTAAGAGAATTTGCGAATTTTATGTTTTGTACATTTTGGTCGATTGGAGGCGAATGGCGGCGATCTGTGCGTCGTGGTTATGCAGAGAGGTTGAGGGGATGTAAGGGACCATCGAAAAAATAGTTTGGGAATTTATTAATGAGGGGGATGGCCGGAATTCGATCGTGTAGAGTTTTTCATTTTGTTTAAGTCGACGTCGTTCATCTTGATTTTGCGGCGTCAAAACACAACCGGAGGCGATCGCGCGTGGTGTTGTGGGTTCTAGGCGCAGTGGGGAAGCTACGGCTAAGGTGGTGGTGTTATCTCGAGGTTTGTGTCCCCATGGAGAGTGGATTTACTGGTGAAGGGGGTTTTCGAACTGTTGGGTTCGATGGTCAAAATTGGGTACTCGATCGAATCGAGGGTTCTGGGTCTCGAGAGTTGTTGACGAGGTCAAGTGCGACTGATTGGAGGCCGGCATGGAGTTCGCCGTCGACCGACGGTGATGTGCACGTTGACGTGCACAGTTTCGTGCTTCTGCAATGGGTTTTGGGAGAGATGAGGGGAGCTCGAAGTATGCATCGGGAGTATGTTGGTCTGGCTCGAAGCAGGTTTTGGTTTGGGGATACTCGGGGCCGACGCGAGTAATTGCAGTGGTTTGCTCGAGTTTCTTTAACAGGTTTATGTTATGGGTTCAAACAGTTTTAAAGTTCTAAAAATTTTAACAGCAATGTTTTTTAAGGTTTTGAAACAAAATGAACTTGATTTTGTAAATGATTAAAGTTTAAAAACAAAAGTTAAACAAGTATTTATTTATAAAACTAAATTTGTCTCAAAATTAAATTTTAAACATGTTTTAAATTATGAAAGTTTTAAAATAAAATAAGTGGATTTTTGAAATAAAGTTTGTATTAATTTTTGAAATAAAGTTTAGCAATCAATTATAAATTAAGTAATTAAAGGTTTTGATTAATTAAAGATAAATAAATTGGTGAAAATAATTAAGATAATTCAACTCTTATTAATAGTTAAAGTGTTATTGGTTAATAGAACAACCTAATTAAGGTAATGATTTACTTAATTAAGAATCTTTTTAATATAGTAAATTAAAGAATCATTTAATTAATTTAAATGATTAAGATAAATAATTAATTAAATAATCAATTTGTGATTAATTGATGATAATCACTTTGGAGTTAATTAAGTATAATTACTGGGTGAAGTAATTAAGTGATTAATTACTGGAAGTGATTAAGTAAAAGATAATTACTTTGTGGAAGTAATTAAGTTAATGTGATTAAGGGCGAATCACTTGTGTTATTAATTAAAGAATTAATTAATATAATTAATTAAAGGTTTAAATTTAGTTATTAATTGAAGACCGATTAATTAATGAAAGAATTAAGAATAATTAATTAAGTGATTAATTACTTGATAAAGTGTTTAATTAAATAAGAAATTTAATTAATGAAGTAATCATTAATTAATGGAAATAAGTAATGAATAAATTGTTAATTAATAATTAAAAGGATAATTAATTTATAATTAAGTTTTGATTACTAAATGTAATTAAAAGCAATTAATCAAATATGATTAATTAACAAGTAATTAATCAAGTATGATTAATTAAAAGTGGTTAATCAAGAGTGTTTAATTAAAAGTAATTAATCAGGTATGATTAATTTAATAAGTGATTAATCAGGTGTGATTAAAGGATAAGTAAGGAATAATTATCAGAATAATTAAAAGAATATTTAATCAAGTGTGATTAATTTAAAAAGGGTAATTAAGAGATAATTACTTGGTATAATTAAGAAGTAATTAATCAAGATGATTATTAATATTGTAATTAAGGAATATTTACTTAAAGTAATTGAGAGATAATTAATCAAGGAAGAATAATTGAAATGGATAATTAAGTGATGGTTACTTAATTAAATTGTAATTAATTATTACTAAGTAAGTTGGATTGATGATAATCCAAGCGATTAAGCATGGAATTAGTTTAATTAAGGATTAATTAAATTAATTAAGTTTGGATGATTAATGATTGGTTGATAAATATCATTGGATGAGCTAATGATATTGGATGATATCGTATGTCATTGGTTGATATGTGATGATATGAATGTGATATATTTGAGATGTGATATGTATGTTGCTTTGTGATATGTGTGGATGAATGTGATAATTGTGAATTATCTATCTATGTACTGTGAATCATCCATTTATGTTAAGTGATATTCTGAATATCTACTATTTAAACCCTTAAGTACAACTTGGACATTAAAATGGCGTTTGGATTCGGTGAGACCGGGATCAGGTTTCCATATTTGGATATCCGAAAACCATATCGATCCAAATTAAACGTTAGGTCATGAATCCAAGTGGAGTGCAAGTGAAGACTCGAGGTGTAAGAACTATTCGTCAGTATAACTCTGGGGGTGATTCCGTGATGAGTTTGACAGAGATAGTACTTACAGGTTCGAGATGGTGATTCAGAGTGCAAGGGCTATGGTCATTGACTTTGAGGGAGATTCCAAAATGAGTGCAACGAGATAGTGCCTTTGGTTTCGTTCGAACCCGGAACGGACTTGTATGGATTGAATGCTTTCAGAACATCATCAGGTGGACGATGAGCATTCTAAGATAAATGTGTCCTATAAAGGTAATCGCAGCCTCAAGTCTCATCAACCGGGAGTGGCTAAAACAAGGGAGGTGCAGCAAGGTTAAGTGGGCCATGCCCAAGTAGGATGAGATTTACCCCTGTCTAGATGTCCCTTTTATTTCGTCTTTGTGGGCGGTTGGATCTGCAGCCAACTACGGGGTGGTCTTGTTCGGAACTGTTCAGTGAGGAATGGTTCCAGCCTTGTGTTGCAGAGGAGCGGGCATACTCCTCGGTATGGTGATCTAGGCCACGTACTATGACGGGCGGTACTCCAGTAGCCATGCCATTGATGGAAACCCATTCTTCCTACGAGACCCTACGGTTTTGTTTGTATTACCCACTTTTGTGGCTAGTAGCTGGAATTTAATAGATGTAACAATTTCGGCTATTTCTTATTTACTTGAAAACCCTAGACACTATTATAATATCACTGGATTTCCTATCAAATGTTTTGGTTAGCGTAAGTTAAAAACTTTTCCATGTTTATGTGTGGGAAGTCTTACGTGATACCTTTTCTTTTCAAAGGATTTTCTAAAGTTAAGCAATCTTAAACCGTTTACTCACACCAAACCCCTGTCTGACCCGAGTGTTTATTTTCTGTTTTATTAAACTCTTTGGTACTCATATTATGTATGAGTAGTCAAGTGATTCAGGTTATCCTTGACGAATTCTGGAGGAGCTTTGGAGCAGGAGGCTTCATCGTGTAGATATATAGATAGAGTTTCCACTGTGTGTTATTCTGTACTGTTGTTCTTGTATTTTATATTAGAAAAAAATGTTATAACTGTCTAAATTGAGATGTATATTTATGTACTCTGAGGTATATGATACTATGTATATGTTATATATTATATTTCATTCGTTCCGCAGTGAGATTCTGATGTGTTGTTGTTCTTTCTTTTCTTTCTTTTCTTCTTCTATCTCTTTCTTTTTTAAATAGTGATGCGTCTTTCTGGTGATAGAAAGTCGAGTCGCTACACATTCCTTTATTAAGTTTGAAAGTCCTAATCCTAACAAGAGATTAAAGCAAGTGACTTTAGTAGCAAAGACTCCAATCTCTAATCGTGGAGAATGCTATAATTGTGGCTCTTAGGACCACTATATAAATAAGTGTCCAAGGCCTATTTCTTGCCACTATTGCAAAGATTCGGATCATTATATATCTTCTTGTCCAAAACTTCAAAGCAAGAGAGAGGGAGAGCTGAATGTTGTGCAAGCCCCTAGTAACACTTCCCTTGGTCAAGGTATTTCTCATTCAGTCCTTAATGACATTTATTTTGTGATTATCCTATTTGAGTTCTTGTTGATATGGGTTCATCTCATTATTTTTATATCAAAAGAACTTTTTGATTCTTTTTCTTTAAATATTTTGGGCTTGATGACTTCATTGAGAATTGCGAATCCGGATAGTGGATCCGTAACGCTTGGTTTGCTTTGAAAAGATGTCGAAATTATTTTATGTGATTATTTTTTTCGATCCAATTTGAATGTTATGCGTTACTTAGGCATCGGAATTGATTTTTGTGAAAGGATTGGCTTCATCATTATGAAGCCATATCATGTGTCCCATATGGACTATCCATCTTCGACATTCTCAATCTGTTAAGCAGATTTCTACTTTTCTTGATGATTTCGATTCCAATTTGGTGGCATCATTTTATTCTCTTGACCCACTTGTTTGGAAAGATGATATTCTCTTCATTCAAGAAGTTTGTGAATTTTCTGGTATTTTTGAGTTTGTCTTAGGATTATCGCCTAAGAGAATGTATTGAGTGGTGCTAAGTTCTTTTCAGTTCGACTTTGCCACCAGTTTTCATTAGGTATGAGTTGCGGACGATAGTGTTCCCCTTACCGCTTTCCACACTCGATATGATTCTTACGAATGTCTCGTGATGTCATTCGATCTCTCCAGTTTATTTCATCCATCTAATGAATCGAGTGTTCGGCGAATATCTCGATGAGTCCGTCTTTGAATTTATTGATTATGGATGAAAACAACAATTTAAAAATTTGAAAATCTTTTTCATAAGATATTTATAAGTATAATTGGATTTTGGTTTTTTTTAAATGAGTAAAGAATATTCGAAAAAAATTTGAGAGATATTTTTATCATATAAAAGATGATTTTGTGTTATTTTCCCCATTGAGTGCTTGAAGAATTCTGGTCGATGCGCTTGATCAACGTTATCGAAAGGAATTTCCTAAGCGCTATGATGAGACAATCAGACACAGTAAATTGACTTGTAATAAGTAATTTTTTCTAGAAAGATGATTACATAAAGTTAATTGTAATTTTGAGAGTCTTAGCTTTTCGGTAAAGAGGATAAAAGAACTCTTTTTCGATACTCCTATTCTTGTGGTTCCTTAAGGGAACCAAGAATTTATTGTTTATGACGGTGCTAATCATATTGGTTCAGGTGTCGTTCTCTTGTAAAAGAGAACGTTCTATCATTTATGCTTCTATATATTTAAAGGCCTATCGACAATAGGTATGCCACACATGATCTAGTGCTCGCAGCTATTGTTTTCACTTTTAGAAGTCTGACATCATTATTTTCGGGAGAGAAATTGTTCTCTACACCGATCATAAATATTTGGAGTACTCATTTTCTCAAAAAGGAACTTAACTTGCATCAACAACGTTGGCTCGACTTATTTTCACCTTTTGATCTTGATATTCTTTATACTTTGGAAAGGGAAATCGTGTTGCCAATACCCTTAGTCGTAGACAACAAATGGTTGTTTCTTTGTCGATGTCCGAATGGAATGATCTTTTTGACAGGTTCATTTGATGTACCGTTATTGTACTACATCGTTGTTCCAAATTATTTGAGTTTCGGGTTCCTCGGGCCTACCGTTATTGAACTACGTCGTTGTACCGGCTTGATTTTCTGCTATTCAAGAAGTTTTCCACGTCTCTCAACTATGGAAATTCTTTAGGGATTTTGATTTTTATTCTTGAGGCCGGTATTATTGAAGGAATTGAAGTTTCACCTAATTTGACTTTTGAGCGAACACATCCGGACTTATTCTCTCGTGCTCTTTAGGGTGAACTTCTTAAATCAAATTTTCTTCTGTGTTGATATGCTTATATGGTTGTTACTTTTTATTTTTTTTCTTTTGTATTGTAAGGACGCAATTTCTTTAAGGAGGGGAGTCTGTAACAACCCGCATATTTTACGATTGTATATTCAAATATTTTATTTAAATATAGCATCGTTAATTGGATTAAAACTCAAAATGCTACTTTTTGCAAAAAAATCGAATTAGAACTCAAGACCACTTCCATTGAGTTCAAAATGCTATCTGCGACCTTTTTAAGTATAAACATCTATATGTTTGGAGTTAGCTTGAATTTTGACATTTTCACTTAGGGCTTTGGGTTTGGGTTTCAGCCCAATAACCTAACATAAGACCCTAGCTCCACTCCCTTCTCCTCTTCATTCATTCTCATTTCCTAACACTTCAATCTTTTGTAAAAATGGGGGAAGAGAAAAGGAAATACAAATTCCTAAGCCCTAGCTTTGATTAGGAAACTCAAATTCAAGTCCAAAATCCAAGAGAAGCTTAGGTATGCATCCTCTCCATCTTCTCCATCTCAATCCCTCTTCCATTTTCAGAAATTCCTAAACCCTGACTTAGGAAATATTTCCTTATGAGCTTATATTGAAGCTTCTTGAGTTGAGATTGAAGAGTGGTTGATCTTGCCTTGTTTTAAAAGTTTCTCCTTCGTTGTTTTTGAGTAAAAGATGAGTTTTTAAACTCATATCTATGTCTATAACCTTCACCGTTGTTAGGTATGAATTCCTTACATCTATTCTTGTTCATTTTTGCTTTGGATTGAATTGGTTTTATGAATATTCCATTTTTTGATGTTTTGAAGTCAAAATCTTTAAAAATCTTATCTTTGATGTTTGAACATGTTTTTGGTGGTGTATCGAAGAGCCTATGGGCTAGGTTGCCGTTTGGCATAAACCCCTAGTGCTCATCGCTCGTCTGATCGCAATTTGTTGGATTTTTCCCCACTTGGAGGCTAGGCTGAAAATACTGGAAATTCCAGTTCAGACAACTGAACCAGGAAGTCAGTCGACTGAACCGAACCCGGGAAATTTCCTGGGCCAGTATTAGTCGACTGACCACTCTAGATCAGTCGACAGAACCTGAAAACTGAAAGTTTCCAAGCATGATTCAGTCGACTGACCACCCTGGTTTAGTCGACTGAACATGAAAACAGAAAGTCTCCAGGAATTGTGTCAGTCGACTGACCACCCTGGTCGAGTCGACTGTCTGTTGTCTCAGTTAAATTGCCTATTTTGCTTGGATTTCCAATTTTACTCGATTCGTGTTGATTCAATTTGTTGTTATCACCTTTGTTGACTTTGATAACTTCTTTTTGGGATTTTTGGGAATATCCATTTTGTATCGATTTCTTTGGACTTGATTCACGTCTTTGAATGTGAATTTTTGGTGAATAATTGTTTTTACCATCATTTTTGGTGATCTGTCACTTCGAAACACAAAGGTTTCTATACTAGCAGTAAATATTCATACTCTTTCACAATGACGATGTCAACTCTACTTTTAATACAAAGCTCGTTTATAAAACCATTTTTCAACCTATTAATATGAACAAACATTTACCTCATTCATATGAGAAATCTAATTAAGCGGCTTAGCAAAACAAGTGGTATGAAACGCTTGCGTTTACTTTGTTGGTTAATTCTTGGACTTGTTCGATTGAACTCTTGTGACAACTTTCGAGTGGAAATCTACAATCCGTTCGTAAATATTTAAGTTAAGCCAGTGGTTATGGGAAATGAAGCTAAACTCATATATTTACTAGCATAGTATAATTTACACTTATTTTCGAGTGGAAGTCTACTATTTGTTCGTAAATAATTAAGTTTAAGCCAGTGGTTATGGGACATGAAGCTTAACTCATTTATTTACTAGCTTAGTGCAATTTACACTTGTGGATCTATGAAGATCCTTTGGTGGAGTTTTGGCTCAATTTTGTGGGGTAGCGACCCATGGTCTTCTGACCGTTTTATGGAGCTTCGGCCCAAAGATCTTCAGACCGTTTTGTGGAGCTTCGGCTCAAAGGTCTTTGGGCCGTTTTGTGGAGCTTCGGCTCAAATTTAATGGTTAGCGACCATGGAATAGTGTTCTGTTTATGATGCATGTGTTGGTGAGTTTTTATTCTCCCGTTTTGTGATAGGCCTCCCCCTTTTTGTGATTTTCGGATTTCTAATTAATGATTTTCTAGAATTTGTGTTTCACCAACTTTTGTGAATTGGCATTGATATGTTCGTCAATATTTATGGTTTGGTGAATAAAATAAAGAATATGACATTCTTTTTAGTGCTTTGAGATTTCTTGAGGTATTGTATGATTTTTGTTGTTGTTAAATGTATACTTGCCACTGTATGGCATTATTGTTATCATACGTTTTTTCATATATCTTATCTTATCCCATTTTATCTTATATTTATAGCTAGACCGATTAGTTTATTATTTCCTTATTTAATAATACTCGGGTCAGACCGAGATGTTTCAGGTGCTTCTGCTTGACTCCTTATCTGGGATCATCATCTGACTTTTGTTTAACTACTTAGCTTAGTAGTATTTTTGTTGTTATACATTCGAGATAGAGACTCCTTGATGTATACATATTCTTTTGTCTAGCTCTTGTACCTATTCTTTTGTGATATTGTGAATCTTATTTGATCACTACTCTGATGTACACACTTCTATGTGTTATATTCATATTTATTTTCACCTTTGTGATATGGATATCTGTGATTGATTTGTGTTATGCTTATTTCTGTATTTGTTTCCGAAGAACATATAGCCACTGTGTAGTAGCTTTGAGTTTGTATCGGTATGTCGGATTTCGTTATACTATCTGACATATCGGTGCTTGCACAAAGCAATTACATGGATGGTCGCTCCTCAACAGCCTTATTCTTCATGCTAGTTGACGGAATTACTTCGTAATGTCCTTAGCTAGCATTAGTATAGAGGTGGGGCATCACAGATTTGTAGCAAGATTATTTTATCAAGGTTTTTGGTAATAAGATCAAATATTTAAGGTTGAATCTTTAAAGGGAGCTCTCCAATGTTCAGATTGAATCTTCCGTGTGCGATTTAAAAATTAAATTGAAAATTGGGGACATCCTTTAGTGGACTTTCAGTCTAAGATGATTATTTAATGAGCATCAAAGCATAGTCATCTAAATTGATGTTCAACTTCAGTCTATTTTAGAAAATAAAATTTAAAACTGATCCCAGATGTTGGTGTATGGGCATTTGATTTTTGAGTTTTTTACACTAGCTTCAGTATTGAATGTTCAACATTTTGTATATTGTGCATTGATATTAGTATAATATGATATGATGTTTTGTTCATGTGTATGTTAATTTTCAAAATGGCTTCTTGTTAAAATAAACTCTAAGACATTACTTAAATCATTTCTTGCACCATACGAATCTAACTATGTTATTAGATTGTTGATATATATTTTTGTAGTGAATTGTAACGTTATAAATGTGATTTTATAATCTTATTAAACTTCTTTTAATTAATAGCGAAGGATAAGAAAATTGTTTTTAAAGTTTGTTTATGAAAATAAATATTTTAAACAAATGTTGATGGTATGATCAAAAATTATTTTATCGATAAATAATTTTTTGTTCAATATAAATTGTTTAAACATTTTTATGCGTGTATAAATAATTTGAAAAATATTTAATAAAAATAATTTGCACTAGATCACTTTCGATGAGTCTTCCTTGGCCGGCTAAAAAGATGAGGGGAAGGGGTAAGCTACACGTTCATAATTTTAGCAATGTTAAACCATTGAATTTTATCAATTACTAACTTTGGAAGTATTTAAAAACTTCGTTGCTTAATATGATGGTAATTATTATATCAGTTGCCTGTAAATTAGGAGTCAGAAATTATCATTTAGGATTACATCACGTGTTGAAATTTATTTGTATAGTATATCCTTACATTCTTATGTCTATGGGTGATGGTAATTTACTGGGTTAAACTATTTTTATAACCACCATTAACCACTAATGTTCATTTAAGAATATGAGAAAAGAAAAGCATACTTCCAAGCTATTTATCTAAATCATGACGATGTTAAGTAAAACCTTCATGTAGGCAAATGTAACTATGTTAAAAACCAAAACTAAGACTATCCTCTAAAGGCTTTGGATTAAAGCTTTTAACTGTGCGTTATTTAATAAAATCTAGCAGCGGAGTTTCTTTTTAAGGATGTGTAATAAGATTGTTTTAATGATGGATTCGGGTTGAATCTTTAGTGTGCAATTTAGAAAATTGATTGAAAATGGGTGCTTCTTCTAGCGGGAGTTCAGTCTTATGTGTTCATTTGTTGAACGTCAAAGGTTTTATTTATCGAACGTTTTAGCTTGGTCATTTAATAACATAACATTTAACTTCTATTTATTTTAGCAAATATAAATTAAACCTGATGCTAGATGTCGACATAAGATTTTAATGGGTGTTTGGATGTTTGGTTTATTTCCCTTAACGTTGAATGTTCTGAATATTCAGCATTGATATTTGAAATGATGTTTTGTTCATGCGTATATTAATTTTCAAAATGACTCGGTGTTAAAATAAACTCCCGAGTCATCACACAAATTATTTTTGCACCTGACGAATGTAACAATGCTATTAGACTGTTGATATACATTCTCGTAGCAAATTGTAACTTCGAACATTTAGTCTTTGAATATCAAAACTTCTAGAATATGATTAACCGTTATAAATCTTATTTATAACTTTATTAAAATTCTTTTAATTAATGGCTAAGGATAAGGGTAAGAAACTTGTTTTTAAAATTTGTTTATAAAATTAAATATATTAAAGAAATATTTATAATGCGATTAAAAATTGTTTTATCGACAAACCGCTTTTATTTAATATAAGTTATTTAGATACAGGTGTAAATAACTTGAAAAATAATTAATAGCTAATAAAAATAATTTTCATTAGATCATCTTGGTGAGTCTTAAGATGCACGTTTATAACTTTAGAAAAATTAAAAGATACTTTTCTTTTCCATTCTCTTTATAAATTTTCTAAAACCAGGACAATCCAAATCAATTTAAAATTAGGACACTCTTTATAAGCCTACAACACGATAACACTAACAACATAAAGCTTGATGGTTTGAAGTATCCAGTCAAAACCAAGTAAGGCTGTAAGCTTAGGCTTAGATCGAAAGCAAAAGGAGGTTGGGGTAGGATGTTTTGGTGTTTGCAAGGTTGTGGTAGGAAGTTGAAGCTTGTATTTAGTTGTTTATCGGTTGAAGAATGAGCTAACTCGCTCTTTGAATGAGTATGAAGTGCCAGTATTGTTGTTTGATTTATATTAATATTGCTTGAAATTATATTGTTTTGATTGATTTTGATTCTTGTCTTTGGAAAGCAACAGACATACGTAAATGATGTAGAAGGATTTGTATGATTTTTATAATTTATTGTATAGCCTTGAATTTTGTTGGATTTGGATTAAATCGAACTTGAGTTTGAAAGTCCTTGTAGAAGCACTTAAAAAATTCCTTGTGTTCGGCATTTTGTATAAAATTTTGTACAAAGATCCTTAAGGGTTCCTCGCTGTGCTTGTGAAGTAATATATATATATATATATATATATATATATATATTTCTTAGTTACCGTAAGAAGATTGGATGCTAAAAAGATTGTTAGCATATTGAAAGCAAAACTTTTTGTATGAAACTTCTCCCGTTCACAAGTCATTCATATCATTTTGATGTATCATTTTTAAAACACCGTAGTATCTTCGAACCTATTTTGCAACATAGTAGTTTCTATTTGAGACTTTAAAATGTTTTGATATGACTTTAAATTTATATATTTTTAATTTTATTATTAGTCTTTTCTAACTTATATTAGGTTATTTTAAAAGTGATTTGGAATTTGTATGTATTTTATTATTTGATTATGAATTATTAAAGTAAAATTTTTATTTTTAAATACAAAAGACATACATTTTCAAGTTTTTAAATATATTATAAATTAGATATTTTTAATTAATATTTTAAATAAATGTTTTAAACTATATTATAAGTATTTTAAGCTATATGTTACGTATACATAGGTTTTAGAAAATTAGTTAATTATTTTATTAAAGTTTATTGTTAATTATGCAAAAATTTAATTCCATAGGCAATCGGTTTTAGAGTTCGATAGTTGACTATCAAACTTGATCAAATATAACTTCGAAAGTATCTAAAAGCTTCATGATTACATATGTTTGAGAGCGCCGAGAAGGAGCAGTGGTGTAATATCCCGTTAAAATTAATAAAAATATTAATTAAATATGATAGCACTAAAAATTATTTTTCCGTAAATGTTAATTAATGATTAAGTAATAAAATAAATAATTCAACCAAATAAATGTCTTTTTCAAAATACACGATCGATCGATCGCTGCGTAGGGCCGGTCGATCGCTTGTGTAGGAGCGGTCGTTCGGTTATCGTTAGTGAGGCTAGAGTTTTCACTACCAAGGATGGTTCAGATTATATTATTATAAACCGACTTAAATCAAACAGTTATGTACCTTTCTAGCCACCATAAATAAGAATTCAGCCACACTTTTATTCATAAATTATCCTAGAAACTAAACAAAGCTTTACCGGCCTCTTTTTCCAAATTCAGATAAATTTCTCTAAAGTTTAATTTAAAAAAAATTAGGTGTTTATTATTCAATTCTATCCTCCTTCAGTTCCTAAATTTCTTGATATAATTCATATACAATTCTCTTATTGTATTTTTTAAAAGGAAAGATTTGTAAAAGATTAAAGCAAAGCATAAAATAATCCAAAACGAAGAGCTACGAAATTTTTGTAAGTGTAAATCTTAGTCTTTCTATTTTAGTAATTGTATATTATAATTTGGATTTGATATACGTCTTGTGCAACTTTGTTTATGAAAATATCAAGTTAAAACCCAAAAATTTCTCCAAGTGAAATGTCAATTCTTGTGTAACGATCTCAATTATTCTATTATTAAACTTGTGGAATTGTATAGGTATTACAGTTTTATTGTTTTACATTCTATTCCCCTTCTCATCATTTTTCTTTGGATCCGATCAAGGGTTTATGAAAACAAATAAGTTAAAAAACGGTGTGTAAAGTACGAATTCTCTTTGTTGGTAGTTTTCATTGTATATTTCCATAATTCAGATGAAAACTCTTATTTGCATTTGCATATGCAAAAGTTAATGCAACTTAAAAAGATTTAAATTGTAAATTATATTAGTGATGATTCTACTATTTTAGTATAAAATAAGCTTGTTATACATTCTATTTTTATACAAGCAAGTTTTTCAAATGAGAATGTTTGATATGTGGTATGTTTGTTAATGTAGAACTGGACTTGTATAAATTTAAAATTTTGACATTTAAACAATTAGCATAGAGTGTAATCTCATACACTTAGAAATATTTAGGTATGCAAATATATATATATATATATATATATAATTAATAGCCTGGTAAATAGGTTATTAATTAGTATTAGGTCGGTTTAGAAAAGAAATGAAATAACTATGGATAATAATATTATGCAACGCAGTGAGGTATATGATAGTATGTTAGGTGACTGAAAATTATGACCAAGTTATAGAGATGCGAGGTCCGTCAAAATCACATAAAGTCTGCCCAACTAGCTATCAGCCTATGCAGTCAATTCCCCGATATATCCTGGAGCGGACTTTTGGAGAAACGATATTCGTATAAAGCACCCAATATAGCGGATCCACTATTATCCTCGATATTACGGCAATAATCCGTATCTCCCCGATTTTGTTACCCCGCTATATCCCCCTTTCCTATAAATAAGCATTTTGCTTGATGTCTTATTTTTAAGTTTTATGGTAACTTCGAAGCTGATGTAACAATGATATACGCTGTTGGTTATTATAACTAGTTCTAACTTTTTAAGTGTCAAGTTTGTTTATCTTATTAAAGCTGTATGCTATATCCTGCTATATCTCCAATATATCTTCGCTACAACTTTTCACGCCTCAAAAGCTATGGAATGACAGGGTGCTTTAGCTGACAGCAGTGTGACTTTGGGGCTGATGTGAGACGTCACCTATAATAAGTACCCATGGAGGACACGAGGTTGGTCCAAAATTCTATAGGGTAAACTCGTCTAGTTAATATGGATACAAATAACTACGAATAGTTGAACTAATATGAGATGTTAAAATAAGGTTAATGGATCATAATACGTAGGACCTACTTTCAATGTTGAAGGTGGTAAGTGGCTGATTGAGGGCCATCAACCTCCCGCTTTAGAAAGTATTAGATGGTCAAGGCTAGCAGATACGCACGGTAGTGGATATCCCAGAAAGGGTCTGCTTCGGTTTTGAGATATAAGCAGCTATTATGCGGACTGCCATTTCCATAAAGAAGTATTAAAAAGCCAAATGAGATTTTGAAGGATGTCAGCAAGATAGTATTGGAAAGGAGTCTGCCTTGGGATAGGTAGTAAATGACAAGGACCTTCCCAAAATGAGTATTATATGGTCAGAGTCTATCTAGTTCCCATTGAAAATGTATTTTGTGACATGGGTGCTATCTTTTACATTGCTAGAAGATTATTGGCGATAGATGCATGGTACTGGGAATGGCCCTTGACCTACCGTTAAAGATGGGTTAGTGAGTTGGAATGGAAAAGGGTATATGTTATATAGTTGGATTTACAGTTGAAGAAATTTACATAGAATGTAACTAGGATACATGAGACGTAACCTTATTTAAATTAGACAGCCTAAGTACTATTAAAGAAAGTCTCGAGATTTTTTACTCATTACATATTGTTGTTCTGACACGCTCCTTGTTACAACATAGGTTAAAGGTGATGTTGCAGATTTCGAAGATGGTAGTAGAGACGGAAACATATGGCAGTTATTTATCTATCTACTTATGTTGCTTTTATATTTCTGATATACCCATTTAGACATGATGATGTATTTTGAGATATTATACTACAGATATTTGACATTATTATATGGTACTGTGTCGTATTTTTTGACACTTTAATTTTTAAATAAATGGGTACTGTTTCTGATGTTATATTTGTCATTTTGTCATGATATTATGAATGTGTAGATAGATAGCTATGTGTGTTGTTCTTTGTATCAATTTTACCAACCTATAACCGGCTTTGCAATGGATCTATTATTCGACGGGCCTTTTCTGGATCAAAAATTAGGCCTGTTTCGAGGCGAGTCATAACATTTAGTATCAGAGCTTAGGTTACCCGATCATAGAGGATGTATGCATATGTGTGTTATACTTGTTATTTTTGAAAGTATTTTGCAAAAACCCATTGTGTCTATACAAACACACACACACACACAACAACAACAACAAAAACAGAGCCATTATTCCCAAACAAGTTGGGGTCCGTTAAAGATGAAACCCGAAACTAAATGACAAAAGTAATTTAAAGGTTATAACAATAACAGTAACAATAGCAATAATAAAATTAAGTCAAATTGGTAAATTAGTAATAATAGTAACTAAGTAAAATAAAGATAGAAATACAAATGTATGTCAACAAAAAATAAAAAATAAAATACAATATAATAATAAAAAAATGATGATAATAGTACAAATAGTAATAATGGTGCTGATAGTAACATTGATCAAAGACCAAACGCTACGTCTTAGGCTCTTTTTGCCTAATCCTATAATCTAAAACTTATAAGACTCATAGCTCATAGTTCTGGTATGTGGATCGCTAACTTCCACACGCTCCTATCCGTTACCAGCTCTTCGGTTATATTCCAACCCTTCAAGTCCCTTTTAACAACTTCCTCCCATGTCAACTTTGGTCGATCTCGACCTCTCTTTGAGCAAACGACACGGCATATAATTCCAACGAGCACAGGTGCCTCGGGCGACCTTCGTTGAAGATGCCCAAACCATCTTAAGCGATGTTGAATTAGTCTCTCCTCGATTGGTGCTACTTCAAGTTTTTTACGTATATCATCATTTCTAATTTGGTCTCTTCTTGTATGACCGCAACTCCATCGCAACATACGCATCTCTGCAACGCTTATCTTCTGGACGTATTGGTTTTTAGCAAGCCAATATTCTGCACCGTACAATATCGCATGCCTAATTGTCATTCTACAGAACTTTCCTTTAAGCTTCTATGGGACTTTCTTATCACAGAGAATGCCAGATGCTTGTTGCCACTTCACCCAACCCGCTTGAATTCGAAAAATAACATCTTCGTCAATCTCACCATTACACTACAACGTTGATCCTAGATACCGAAAGGATTCCTTTTTAGGAACTATTTGTCCAGCTAGAATAACATATGATCCTCTGACTGACACCGCTGAGTCACACTTCATATACTCTGTTTTAGTTCTACTAAGCCTAAATCCCTTAGATTCTAAAGTCTTTCTCCACAGCTTGAGTTGTCTATCAACCCCAACCCTACTATCATCAATTAGCACAACATCATCAGCAAATAGCATACACCAAGGAATCTTCCCTTGTATACTCTTCGTAACCTCATCCATCATTAGGGAAAAATTGTAGGGGCTCAAAGGTGACCCTTGATTAATCCTTTGTTAATGGAAAATTCACTGGTTACACCATCGCATGCTCTAACACTAGTCACAAAATCATCGTACATATCCTTGATAAGGGTAATGTACTTTGTTGGGGCTCTCTTCTCTTTTAGAGCCCACCACATCACCTTTCGTGTTACTTTGTCATAAGCTTTCTCCAAATCGATAAAAACCAGGTGTAAATCCTTCTTTTGCTCCTTAAACCTCTCCATAAGTTGTCTTATCAAGAAAATAGCCTCCGTGTTCGACCTCCCAGCTATGAAACCAAATTGGGTTTTTTGAACACTTGTCATTCTTCTTAATCGATGTTCGATGACTCTCTCCCATACATTCGTCATATGACTCATAAGCTTAATTCCTCTATAGTTTGTGCAACTTTGTATATCTCATTTATTCTTAAAAATTGGAACTAATATGCTTCCCCTCCACTCATCTGGCATCTTATTTGATTTGAAAATACTATTGAACAACTTAATTAGCCAGGCTATCCCAGCATCTCCTAGCCATCTCCACACCTTAATGGGGATGCCATCAGGCCCCAATGCCTTACCTACTTTCATCTGTTTTAGCGCCTCCTTTACCTCAGATTCTTGAATTCTTCGAACAAAATGCCTACTGTTGTCATCATCTCAATCAAAGTGCCATCACCTTCTTCATTAAATAGGTTGTCGAAGTAATCTCTCCATCTATTTTTTTGTCTCATCGTCCTTCGCCAAAAGTCTATTATTATCATCTTTGATGCATTTAACTTGATTGAAGTCTCTTGTCTTCCTATCATGGAGCTTAGCTATCCTGTAGACGTCTTTTTCACCCTCCTTCATACTTAGCTTACAATACATGTCTTTATACGCCCGACCCCTTGCTTCACTCACCACTTTCTTTATGTTCTTCTTTACAACATTTTACCTTTGCATGTTGTACTCACTCATGTGAATATGCAACCACATATAGCATTCCTTCTTCTCTTTGATAGCCTTTTGCACATCACTGGTCCACCACCACGAATCCTTAGATTCGCGTTTATTTCGTTTCATTACCCCCAAACACCTTGGTAGCCACTTTCCGAATGCGCGTTGCCATCTCATTCCACATGTGATTTGCTTCTCCTTACAAATTCCATGACTCTTCTCCCATCACCCTATCCTTAAACACCCATGAAGTGTCTCCTTTGAGATTCCACCATTTCTTCTGACTAATCTGGGCTCCTTTATCCCGTCGAACACATGTCCGAAAACGAAACTCGAATATCAAAAGCCGATGTTGTGAGACAACACATTCTCCAAGCATGACTTTACAATTTACACAAGCTCGTTTGTCATCTCTTCAAGGAAGAACAAAATCAATCTGGCTATAGTGTTGACCGTTATTAAAAATAACTAAGTGTGATTGTCTCTTTCTAAAGAAGGTATTAGCTATCATGAGGTCATAAGCAACAGCGAAACTCAGTATTTCTTCTCCTTCTTGGTTCTTATTGCCATATCCAAAACCACCATACACTCTCTCAAACCCACCACTAGCCGTACCAACATGCCCGTTGAAATCTCCCCCTATGAAAAGTATTTCGCTACTAGGCACATCTCTAACCATAACATCTAACTCTTTTCAGAAATTGCTCTTGACAACTTCACTTAGACCTATTTGTGGGGCATAGGCACTAATGACATTCAAAATCATATCGCGCACTACCAGCTTTACTATGATGATCATGTCCCCTTGTCTCTTAATGTCGACAACTCCGTTTCTAAGGTTCTTGTCAATTAGGATGTCTACCCCATTCTTGGTACACTCTTTTCCCATGTACCATAATTTGAAGCCTGTATTCTCCACCTTCTTCGCCTTCTGGCCCGTCCATTTGGTCTCCTGAACGCGTAAGATATTTATATGTCTCCTAGTCATAGTACTATCTCTCTTAGCTTTCCTGTTAATGATCCTACATTCCAACTACCTAGCCGCATCCTAATATCATCGACTAGCTTCGTTGCCCCTCGCACCCGCTGAGTAAAGTGCGAAGGCCCTTGCTCATTTACCACTACACCGGGGAGTCGATGCAACACGTCACCAAGGGAGTGACGACCTATCCCTTGCATATTTATCACCATATTCGATCCTCGATATAGCGTGCCACTATTGGAGCGACGACCCAGCCCTTGCTCAATTTTCACCATACCCGAGCCTCGATATGGCTCAATTTTATTAGGTTCCATTTCCATAAGAGAGGCTGCGGTTTTTACGTTGGCTCGCCAAGCCTTTCACAACCCTTCTCCTTTATCCTGGTTTGGGACATGCTGCATAGAAAACTACACATGAGGAGTTATATATATACATTATTTTTGAATATATGCAAACACACTAGACAAATCTTTATTTCAACATGTAATACTATCATGGAAATTATAGTTAAAAGTTTAACATACGAACAGTTGATTATGACTAAAAATCACTTTTATTAAAACTGGGAATCCTTCCTAATGATGCCCAATACCCGAGGGATGCATGAATTGCTCAAGCAATACCTCAAACATGCGGGGAAAGTTGCAATTCCTCAATAAGCTGCACCAGCAGCAACATTGCCTTGCCTGTTGGAGCAACATCCCGCCCCATAGATTACCCCAAGATGAGCAAGGATTTCCAAAACACGGGTGGAAATGTGTATATGGGGAAAGAAGGTATTATGAAGACAAAGACTTGGATAAACGAATGCGAGAGAATATTTTGGGAGCTTGGTTGGGAGGACCAGATTAAGCAGAGAATGGCGGCATGACACTTTAAAGGAGAGGATTAAGACCGATGGACGATTATGGCCGAGGATAATGTTTACAGATTTATTACTTGTGATGAGTTCGGAAAACGATTTGAGTCACGATTCATGTCAAAAGCTGAGATGAATTTTGTAGATGGAAGGCTTTATGCAGCTTAGGTAGGAAGACTCCACTTTAAAGAAGTATATTAGTAGATTCACAGAACTAGAAAATTTTTAGGTGAGTTTGATTGATACCCCCATTAAAAAGGGTATGAAATTTTCAAAGGCCCAAACTCCCCACTTAGGGAATTAGTTTTGACCCAAGTATCCATTGGCGCTACACATGAGACGTTGGTTTAGATGACTCTACTTTAGACTATTAGTTTAGAGGAGAAGTAGAAATAGAAGGAGAAGCCAGGATCTGCTCAAAATTAAGGAGGATAGGGTGGGCAAGCCTGTGCTATTGAGGCTATTCTTACCTCGAGTAGACCTCACCTTAGAAATAAAGAAAAGACTGCAATGGAAGGTAAAACTCTTATGTGTGGGAATAATATCCGTACCCTATTTGACTCTGGAGCATGAATGTAGTTAACTTCTTAAGTCTACAAACCCAAATTGTCACCAACCCAATAGTAGCATCAAATCTTATTACGGGGTCGGCACATCTTTCTTTAATTTGTAAAGACCTATCAGTGGACATGTAATGTCAATTTCATTTGTAACGCAAATGTTCTTAATTTTGAGGGGTATGGACTTATCTTAGAAATGAATTGGTTGTCATACTATGGGACTATCTTAGATTGTGATAGAAGAGTTGAACAGTTAGAAAGTTGTATCGGATAAAATATAGATATTTGTTGTATACCTCAAAACTCAGTCGAATTAAGCTATCTATACTCGATGAGCCTATCATAAGATGAGCCCTCGTCTGTGAGAAATGCGGATTACGGATCTTAAGGCTAAGATTAACACTAGAGGGGGGGTGAATAGTGTTAATAAAGAATTACTAAATCTTTTTAATTTATGTTAATTTAGACACAAAAATATGCAATATACAGACACAGATATGATCACAGCAACAATCACAGATGCAGAAATAAAATAAAAGCAGTAAAGGAAAGAACACATCGGATTTTATACCGGTTCGGAGTTACCCTACATCCAGTCCTGCAACACAAGTACGGATTTACTTTCAGAAGCAATTGTACAATTACATCCTCGGTTTTAAGGCTACGAGGTACACCCTCTAGAATTTCGATCCTCTGGGTAGAGATACTTGATTTCCATTTTGACTGATTTCCAAGGCTACAATCACACCTTTTCTCACTTAGTAGATTACAAAGAAGTCCCTAACTCTGAATAGCACCGAGAATCTTTTAGAGATAGTTGTTGAATATGCGCTTATATGATTTTTGTTTGATGATAATAAACATATATACATTCATTTAAATGTATTTGTTAATATACTATTTTGTTTTTCACAGATTAAATAAATATTTGTTGAATAAAATTAAACAACACAGAATTTGAATTCAAACGAATATTTTATTCAAACTAATATTTATTACAATTTTGAATAGTACAATTTCATGCTCTCACTATACATATACAATTTTGAATACATCACGATTTTATATTTACATTAATAACCTCACTACATATCACTCACACTCGTATTTTATCTTCAACTGCATTCCAGTTTGAATCCAGCATTTGAGCAATCTGCAAAAATATACACTAACGCAGTAAAATTGAAAAAGAAATATTTTTGCAATATAAAATAAAACGTGAATTTTGAAAATGATATTTGCCTCAGTTATTTGGGTTGTTCGTCATCATATTTGATTGTATCTGTGCATATCAGCATTTTTATCAGGGACAGGTTGTACATAAGTAGATGCAGTACACACGTATACATTTGTACACGTGTGCACTACCCCACCAACTCGTGTGCACAAATCAAACAAAAGCACTGCTAACAATTCAGCACAAGGTCAAACCCAAATAACACACGGGTTCAACTCAAGGAAACTTGAAGAATACAAGGACAAATAATCAAACTGCAACAAAACTCAATGAAAGTTCAAGTCAGATCAAACAACATGGACTGCACAAAATTCAAGACAGCACCAAAGACTCAGCAGTGGCACAAGACCATCAAACAAAACCAGAAACATGATCAACTCAGCAATGAATTTAACCAAGTACAGTAATGCAACAATGACCAACCAGAGTACAACTACTGAAGCTCAAGTATACCACAATATCAACAAACCCAAATGTCCAGACCAAAGCAACCTTATATATGCTCAATATATCAGTGCAAACACATCAAGTAAATGACACAGTGTACACAAGTGAAGCCAAAAGAAATCAATCCAGTTCCAACACAACTGAATCAAGTAACCAACAGCTAGTGCTATCAAATGAACCAGTGACATGAACCATGCAACAATTCAAATCAACACAGCAACAAACTAAAGTGCTACCAGATAACAAACAAGCATGAAGCAGTCATGAACAATGCACAGCTAGTCCAAACATGTATCAGAGAGCATATGCATCAACTACAAGCAGATATCAACTCAACATGAACAGTGCCATGGACAGAAGACCACTATGCAGTGCAACAAAGAGCAACTGCATCAAGACCAAACTGCAATATCAAAGCAATAATATGGATTGTTTCAGGTCAATGCAACATGACAATGAAAGCTCAAGTCTAAGTGCAGACAACTCAAATGAACACACGAGAATGGAATGCACAGGTCAGAGATGCAACAATGGAACCAACACAAAATCATCAATGCAATAACAGCAATGCAACAAAGAAGTCAGTGGCAAGCTACAAACTCAACTGCATGCGACAGTGAAAAAGCATACTGGAATCGAACCAACAAGTGTAGCATCTGTTACAGTGAAAAAGCCAAGTCGAGATAAACAATGAAAGTATTGACGAAGTCAAAAATCAACACCGTGATGAGCACGACAATTCAAAGCCACAATTCAAAACCGTGGGTATCAAGCATCGAATATACGATTGTGAACAAGTCAGTGAAATCTCGTGCATCAATACCAGATCGAACGGCCAATGACGAATTCAAATATATTTAGACGAACGTAATTCAAGGATTTCGAACGCATATAAAAGCCTAATCATCATCGGCAATTTAATCATCGAATTCCAGAAAGCATAAATCAATAAAGCAAAAGCAAATAATTACATACCGAATCAAGGAAAGAATTCGATCAACGAAGCAGTCGAAGTGAGCAACAATCGATCAAGGCTACACGTAAATAATCATCGAATCAATCGACATATAGTCGGCACTTCGAAAACCCTAATTTGAATCACGAACGAAAGCCCTAATTTGAAAAGAAGGACAAAAGCCCTAATTTTGCAACCAGGAGGAACGAGAAGAACACGGCTACCATTATCTCACAAGCAAAGAAACGGGCCAGCCGAAGAAATAAAAGGAGACAGTTAAGATAAATTACAAAGAGGGCCGACCTTTTTATTTTTAAGGGTTATAGTATTTTAAATTTAGGGTTATTTAATTTTTAAATTGTTTTTAATTGTATTTTCTTTTTAAACCGTTTTAAATTTCTAGTCGTGTGACTAGGGGACAAGCTACGTGGCGTAGCTTAAGAATTCGCAACTCGGTGGTTGAGTTGTGGCAAGGTTTTGAGCGTAGTGTTAGATTAGTCAATAGCGGGTATAGCGAGTTTACGTGTGTAAGCGAGGGACTATCTAATTTCTAGTAGAAACCTTGGGGGCAGCACGTAGGCAGGGTTTTGCCGAAGCTGGGTAAATTCTGTGTTGTTCTGTTTTTTTCTATATTCTGCGATATCTGTGCTGCTATTCTATGATCTTAATTGAAATTAATTTATAAGCTTCCGCGATTAATTTATACCATCACCCTATTCACCCCCCTTCTAGGGTGAAATCGATCCTACAAGTGGTATCAGAGATAGGATCAAAAGCCGTTTTTGTTTTAAAAATTTGATTTTTTTACAAAAACCAATTTTTGTTTTAAAAATTTGAATTTTTAAAATGGCTTCTTTTAATAATGCTTTTGCAGAGGGTCAGTCGATAGTTAGACCACTAATGTTCAATGGTGAATATGCTTATTGGAAAAATAGGATGGAAATTTTTCTGAAAACCATTGACGCATGGAATATTGTTGAGACAGGTTATAGAATACCAACTATAACTATAGATAATCAGGAAATAGAGAAACCAAAGGAACAATGGACAGAACTAGAAAATAAATTACAGAATACTAATGCCAAATCTATGAATTCTATTATATGTTCATTAGATCAATTTGAATTTAATCGTGTCTCACATTGTCTAACTGCACAGGAAATATGGCACACACTAGAAGTGACTCACGAAGGTACATCTCAAGTCAAAGAATCTCGCCTTGCCATGCTAAGCAGCGAATACGAGAACTTCACAATGGCGAAGGAAGAAAATGTCAAAGAGATGCATGGACGACTTTCCAATATCGTTTACAAATCAAAAGCTCTTGGAAAATCATACACAGAGTTGGAGATAGTCCGAAAAATCCTTAGAGTCCTTCCACGAAAATTTGAAGCAAAAGTGACTGCCATTCAAGAATCAAAAGATTTGAAACAAATGAAAGTCGAAGAACTCATCGGAAATCACACCACTTATGAGCTAGAAATGAAATTCAAGGAAGAGCGCGAAGGAGGAGATACTCGAAAGAAATCAATAGCGCTCAAAGGAACAACCGAAAGTGATGATGATAACGATGATGATGATGGAGCAGCAGAGCTGGCGCTACTAATAAAGAAATTCAAAAGGTGGAATCGCAAATACGGAAATCCAGCTCAAAATCATGAATTGAAAAGCAGAATAGGCAAAGCACTTGACTACTTAGAAGAACAGGAGATCATCTGTCATAAGTGCAACCAACCCGGACACATCAAGCCCAATTGTCCTCGAAATCGACGCGACTTTGAAAAGAAACAGAAAAAGAAAAGTTTTGCAGCCACGTGGAATACAAGTGATGAAGATAATCAAAGTTCTAGCAGTGAGAGTGAGAAAGCAGATATGTGCCTTCAAGGGAATATAACTGATAGCGACGATGACGAGCCAAGCGAGGTATCAAAACTTACTCACTCTGAATTACTTATTTATTTCCACGAAGTAAATGGCTGTTTTGAACGACTTAGGGAAAAATACACCAAACTTGAATCTCAAAAGGATACTTTGATAGAATGCAATGAACAACTTGATCAATTAGTTAAGAAATATCAACGTAGAATCCCTAAGTGTGATAAGTGTCCAACATTCGAAGAGGAAATTAAAAAAATCAGAAATCAATATAAAATCACTTGAAAATGAAATTCTGATTTTAAAGGAGAATGAAAACACTAGGAGAGAGAATTCTATTAAAAAGTACACACAATTGTTAAACGAAAATGAATCTCTCAAAACATAAGTCCAACAATTGTCAACGACTTTAGATAAATTTTCAAAAAGTGAAAAATCATTGAATATGCTATTAGGAAAGCAAACTGTTAATACGGTTAGACAAGGACTTGGATATAATAATTCGAAAATTGTTGAAAACAATATTAAACAAGTTAATTCTATGTGCACAATTTGTAGAATATTTGGACACGATCACAATAATTGTTGGTATAGACCCAAACATGTGAAAACTATACCGATTTGGGTTCCAAAAGGCATAAATATAAAATCTCTCAAAGTTAAACAAATTTGGGTGCCAAAGGGAACAATTATAAATAGTTTTGGGTCTTTACAAAATTGTTTTTCAAAATTTTCTACCACTAACAATCATGGACCTATAAAAACAAATAGGTCACATAAATCTTTCATCGTGTAGGTGTGGTGGCAGGCTAAGGAACAACAATAGTGTACTCTGGATTTTTGCTGTTCCAGAAACACAACGGACGACGAAGCAAAGTTCCTTAGCCTAGTATAAAGGTGATAGAATCACAATGGACAACAACGAAAAATATCATAAAGGTAAAACAGGCATATTTATTTGTACGATATATTAAATGTGATAATCTGCACCGTATTCTGAATTAAAATCAGCCAATATTGAGATGATGAAAAGATGATGATTCCGACTTATTCAAAATAGTTGGCCAATTATATTCTTATGCCAAAAACACTATAAAAATCTCTAGATTCTTTGAATTACTTCATATATATCAGTTTGGATTAAAAATAGTGTTTTGTTGGATAATACAATTGGTTATAATATGGCTAACTCTATATTCACGATTTTCTGATTATTTACACTGCTTCAATTCAACTTCAAAAGAATGTCATATAAACTGCTGTAAAAATTGAGTTTGAAATTTTTGGCGCACACTTCATGTTTAGGTCTATAAAATTCAATTGATGATAATTTTGAGTGAAAGAGAAATTCAGATGCAGATTACACTGGTAATCTAGTTGATAGAAAAATTACTAGTTGAACGTGATTTTTGAGACATTTAGTAACTGCATCGTGTTTCAAAGAAAATATCTGCATATTCTTTATTTCAAATAATTTTCAAATAGCAGAAAATTTTCTTTTAAAACCCCTTGGAGAAAATCATTTTTTGACCATATTTTCAGATTAGTCATTTTGAAAAATTAATTTCATAATTATTTTTGAATTTGATTTTAAATGACTATTTTGACTAATCAGACTCCCAAATGATTATCGAAAAGAAAAATAGTGATTGAAAAAGTGATGAGTGTTAATATTGATCAAATATTATGACTTGAGACGGTATAATTAGTAAATTTCTTTAGAAATTTAAACAAGAGTTATAAAACTTTTTGTTGGTAAAAAATTCCATGACCATCTCTATATCTATCATATTTCTAACAACCACCACTCATCAAATTCAATATAGTTTGTCGATATGTGGTACTTTAAACAGGAATCATTCGTTTTTTTCCACTATTAAATAAATAATAAATATAAAAAAATATAAAAAAATTATTAAATAATTACCAATGTATTCACTCTCATTTAAAAGTCCTCACGGTTATGCATGGGTGAATTACTTGGAATTTGTTATGTGCTTCCATGCTCATTTAAAAGTCCTCACGGTTATGCATGTATGGAACGCATATCAAAAGTTGATTTTTAAAATAAACAAGTTGATTCTAATCCCATTTAAAAGTCCTCACGGTTATGCGTGGTTAGAAGATACTTGAATTCATTTTTTTTAAAAATAAAATTGGAATACTACTAATCTCATTTAAAAGTCCTAACGGTTATGCATGGTTAGTAGATATTCAAATTCCTGATATAAATATACCACAAATAGACATAACTATATGGTTTTATATGATGACATAATTTCCATCATTCTAAAAGTGGAATATGCGCCTAACAAAATATTTATGATTTTTGTTTGACTTTTTATCGAAATTTAATATTTATATTCAATTGAGTTTTAATGTTGGATTGATATCGATTACTTTGTCTCTATTTTCTCTAACACTATTATTCTTTTGCTGATAACAAAAGGGGGAGAGAAAAGTTAAGATTTTTGTCAAATAAAATCAAGCAAAGGTCAAATAATTTTCTACTTGCATCTAGGATCATTTGCATATTTTTATTTGTATGCATATATGCAGGGGGAGCATCGTATAGAGAGGAAGCATTTAAATAGGGGGAGCAATTAGGATATATCCATGATCAAATACATTTAACATATTCAAAATCTTAAATATATGTTTGTTATCATCAAAAGGGGGAGATTGTTGAATATGCGCTTATATGATTTTTGTTTGATGATAATAAACATATATACATTCATTTAAATGTATTTGTTAATATACTATTTTGTTTTTCACAGATTAAATAAATATTTGTTGAATAAAATTAAACAACACAGAATTTGAATTCAAACGAATAATTTATTCAAACTAATAATTATTACAATTTTGAATAGTACAATTTCATGCTCTCACTATACATATACAATTTTGAATACATCACGATTTTATATTTACATTAATAACCTCGCTACATATCACTCACACTCGTATTTTATCTTCAACTGCATTCCAGTTTGAATCCAGCATCTGAGCAATCTGCAAAAATATACACTAACGCAGTAAAATTGAAAAAGAAATATTTTTGCAATATAAAATAAAATGTGAATTTTGAAAATGATATTTGCCTCAGTTATTTGGGTTGTTCGTCATCATTTTTGATTGTATCTGTGCATATCAGCATTTTTATCAGGGACAGGTTGTACATAAGTGGCTGCAGTACGCCAACTAGTGTGCACAAATCAAACAAAAGCACTGCTAACAATTCAGCACAAGGTCAAACCCAAATAACACACGGGTTCAACTCAAGGCAACTTGAAGAATACAAGGACAAATAATCAAACTGCAACAAAACTCAATGAAAGTTCAAGTCAGATCAAACAACATGGACTGCACAAAATTCAAGACAGCACCAAAGACTCAGCAGTGGCACAAGACCATCAAACAAAACCAGAAACATGATCAACTCAGCAATGAATTTAACCAAGTACAGTTGTGACGCCCCACCTCTATACCCACGCTAGCCAAGAACACTACGGTGTAGTGCTGTCAACTCGCACGGAGAATAAGGCTGTTGAGGAGCGACCATCAATAGTTAGGCCTTATACTAGTATTGGTTATCTCAATGGGAGTGGTATATAAATATATTTTCTTTCATTTTTCATCTCTGATTTATTTTCTCCCATCGACATACCCCAATTCCAGTATAAAACGAACTACGATGGTTCGTAATAGTTTAGAACAGTAAATATAAAATATCACACAGATAATATAATGCGGAACACAAATCAAACAGAAAGTCTCATATATACAATAACTGAGGTCAGTTACAATACATTTGATACAATACATATGACACGGTACATATGATACAACTACAACAGTCGACTCAGGAAGTTACATATACAAGTACATTAACGATTAATATACATGAATACATATCAACCTATACTATGACACGACAACTCCAAAAGATATGAAAGAACTTCATAGCTCGAGCAACATCCCAAAGCAGAATATCTACAACCTGAAATAACTCGGGTCTGACCCGAGTATTAAATTCAAAAGAAAATAATACTCGGGTCAGTCTAATTCAAACTCAGTTATTAGTGCACAGAAGCAATAATAATTAAATAATGAATAGACGACAGTAATTAAACCAAATCAGAATGCAATTCAGAATATTGAATTGAAATAAACAAAACAGTTCAAAACATTGAAATATCAATTAAAATATTAAGTCGAGTAGGGCTGCAGTACACGCACGCGTGCACTGCCTCGCCACTACAGCATATGGAATATGCAAAAGATCAAATAAATCAAAGCAAGATAGAATAACATAAAAGCCGTACCGTGTGGCTGCAGTTCACGCTTGCATGCACTGCCTTGCCACTACAGTGATAATGTACCCAAAAACTCAATTCCGTGTGGCTGCAGTTCACGCTTGCGTGCACTGCCTTGCCACAACAGTGATAATGTACCCAAAAACTCAATTCCGTGTGGCTGCAGTTCACGCTTGCGTGCACTGCCTTGCTACAACAGTAATGATGTACACAAACGGACACAAGGTCAAACCCGAAATACCGGATTCAACACAGGTGAAATTCCGAAATCAACATGAAACTCAGGTGCAATAGAAATTGAATAGTGACATGCACAAACATAAGAACATGCAAGAGAAACATGTCGTAACTACAATGCTAAGTCGCTTACGAAATGCTGAGGTCAAGTCAATGACTCAACACAGCTGCGACAGCAACATCAGTGCAGTAGTGCACAGAGAACTCTAGACAAGACATTCAAAACAGGACTAGATCGGATATTCAGGCAGACAAGATCACAATACCAAAGTGCACATGGCCACAAATAGTGGTGAACACTAAGACTCCAACCAATACCATAGTTCAGAGAATAAAAGTGCACAAGGATAAGCGAGCACTTGAATACGTGAATGAACACAACAGTTCAACACGGATGAATCGAAGCAACATGAAATGGAACTCGAAGTGAAATAGAAATGTCATAGAAAGTGAGAAGAAATAAAGGCAACATAAGTATGCAGTAGTCACATGAGTGGCAGCATCGTGCTACAGGCCAACAAAATACCCAAAAGCAAATGTACACAAATTGCAAGCTCAAATAATCAAGTATAGCCAACAACAGCAGCAACCACAAAATGACCGAGAATACAATTGCCTGAGGCTTCAAGGAGATGAACCAATATACTATGCAGGGGGTAAAGCAAGTACAACATCAAGTAACACAACTACACGTGACTGCATGGTACAAAAGTGATCTGTGAAGTCAAAGACTACATGAAATAGGTAGGCAAGCTGTCTCAAATGGTCAAGGCAGCAAAAACTGATGAAATACAAATTCAAACTGAATAATTTATGTGGTGAAAGTGATATGCCCAATGAAACTCAAGTGTTCAGTATTGCAACATAACCAAACTGAATTGAACAGGTTTACTTCATGTGACAGCAATGCAGACACATCACTAACTCAAATGGCAAATCAAATGATCACTACATACATGTACTCAGGGAACTTACGCAAAATACAGCTAGAACAACAAAATGGCACGAGAACAAAGTATGCAGTGATAACCCAGGTGAGGGTTTATCAACACATAGCATCCTCAATGAAGGCAAAACCCAGTGCAACATATATACATGTTGACCAGAGCTTAAAGCACCCCAACTACTCAATGATAATTAAATGAAGTTAACATATATGCAACAGTGACACAAAAGGACTGCAGTCAGATTCAAGTTCAAAAATGCAGCAAGGATGACAGTGAAAAAAAAAACAAGCCTACAAACAAATGTGCCGGATTGCAATTCAAGTCAATCCACCCATATATGCATACACACAAACATATGTATATATGCACAATGTCAATTGCAAAACTCGACAGTGAAGTGGTCGAGCACCAAGGCAGTGAACACGACAATCAAACCCAGTTTACAGTTTAAACAATTATGCACGTATCAGAGAGTATATGCAGAGCATACAAAGACAAAGCCTCAGGTAAAACAAGTGCAGCATCAACACAATTATCACAACAGTTCGATGATGAACATGTCAAAAGAAAAAAAAGTGAGCAAATTGAAGCCGAGTTCAAAATCATGAAACAACGGTTTCAAGTCAACACTGGAAACAATTGACCAAGTCGTAAATCAAGTTGAAGCCGAGGTCAACATAAAATTCACGAAATCAAATTACCAACAATCAAAATCGTGAGCGTCACTTAATCAACCATAAAAATAACAAGCTTGAACAAATCAGAAATCATACGAATTTGTATTAGAAGTGAGTGAAATAAATCACTCACCTTGTTAGGAGCAAAGGCAATCACGAGACGAGCGAAGCCAAGGACGAATCGAAACCCTAATTCGATAAAGAAGCCGAAGCCCTAATTTCTGTAACAAAGGGTCGGCCGCAACCTTCACAATAGAAGACAGAAAAGGATCGGGCTCGAATGAAAATGGTGAAGGGGGGAAAAGAACGGGTTTTTACCCATGTAAATTTTCACGGCCCAATAATAAAAGGACCACTATTTAATTCAAATTAAAAGACTTCAAATGGAAATTTGCGACTATATAAATCGTTTAAATGTCGATTATTAATTGTTGCGAAGTACCGGGTTGTTACAGACTCCCCTCGTTAAAGAAATTGCGTCCTCGCAATCATAAGGAATAATTGGACAACTGGTAACAACCATAAAAGCATATCATCACAGGATGAAGAAATTTGAAAATAGGAAGTTCAACATAATGAGCATTGAAAAGAAAGCCTGAACGTGTTTGCTCGATGAATTCTCTGGATTCCGTAGTGAAATCCATAGGATTTGAGAACCACAGAGCTTTCACGAGAAAAACATCGTTATTTCGAAGGTGCCACACCCCCGAAGCAATGATGTGAATAGAAGGTTGCTCAAGAATAAGGATCGGAAACCCCTAAGGCATCTCCGTAATTGGAGGACGTAGAAAACGTCATGAATAGCAGAAAATTGAACCGGTAATAAGAGGCGATAAGCCAAGAAACCAATACGTTCAGTGATAGGAAATGGCCCAATATATCGAGGCACTAACTTTCCCGACCGACTGATACGCACAATACCTATCATAGGTGAGACACGAGTAATTTGGAACAACAGCGTAGTACAATAACGATATGCCCAATGAACCAATCAACATAAAAGAACATCAGACGTAAGTCCATAAAAGGAATGAGACGAATCTCAACAAAACGGAGTACATCGAAACGTCTGATGAACTTGGTAAAAAGATGATTCCATACGGACATCATCAAAGAAACAACCACTTGTTGCCTACGACTAAGTGCATCGGCAACACGATTTCCCATCCGGGAGTGGTAAATAATATCAAGATCATAAGATGTATGGAGCTCGAGTCAACGTGGTTGACACAAATCATGTTCCTTATGAGAAAATAAATATTCCCAAGATTCATGATCAGGGTAGAGAACAAATTCCTCACCCAAAATAATGATGCCAAATTTTTAAATACGAAATCAATAGCCACGAGCACTAGATCAAGCTGGCATATCTAGTCTCAATAGGCATTTATGATTTAGAAACACAAGAGACAGCACGTTCTCTTATGCAAGAGAATGGCATGCAAACCAATACGATTAGCATTGGTACAAACGATAAAGTCTTGGTTCCCTCGGGAATCACAAGAATAGAAGTATCGGAAAAGAGTTGTTTTAAATAATATCCTTTCCCGAAAAGTTAAAACTTTCGAAATTTACGATTTACTTTATGTAATTATCTTTTCAGAAAAATTTTCATTATAAAATTCAATTTACTGTGTCTGATTGTCTCATCAAAGCGTCTAGGAGATTCCTATCGATAACGTTGATCAAGCGCATCGACCAGTATTCTTAAAGCAGTCAATGGGCAATACAATCACAAAATATTCTCTTAATTTCATAAAAGGAATTTACAAATTTTCACCCTCAAACGGACAAGTCCGGAATTAAACGAATCAGTAAAAGAAAGGGGTCATAGTCCTCGATTTTGCTGAAACGTTTAAATCGCTTCCTCATTCTTTTGAAAGCGTAAACTATAAAAAATTTTGAAAATGATTTTTATTTTGAAACAATTTTTAAAACACGTGATTAAAACAGCGATATCAGTAGCAACTTCGACAAGTGGATTTTCATTCATCAAAAGTGTCACAAAAATCTTCTCAAAGATAGAAAGGGATATCATACCCTAAACTTGTATTCATAACAAGTCAATAACACACGAATTCACCAATGCATAAGAATTGATACAACTTATCAATAGAAATCACGAAAATTGGTGAAGCACAAATTCTAGAAATCTACACAAGAAATTCAGAAATCACAAGATAAGAGTATGAAAACTCGAACGGGAGTATGAAAACTCGAACGGAGCATGAAAACTCGAACGGGAGTATGAAAACTCGAACGGAGCATGAAAACTCGAAGGAGAGTATGAAAACTCGAACGGAGGATGAAAACTCGAAGGAGAGTATGAAAACTCGAACAGAGTATGAAAACTCGAAGGAGAGTATGAAAACTCGAACCGAGTATGAAAACTCGAAGGAGAGTATGAAAACTCGAACGGAGTATGAAAACTCGAAGGAGAGTATGAAAACTCAAACAGAGTATGAAAACTCGAAGGAGAGTATGAAAACTCGAACAGAGTATGAAAACTCAAAGGAGAGTATGGAAACTCACCTACACGCGAGCATGAAAATTCATCAACACATGTAACGCATAACGAGAACGGGAGCACGAAAACTCACTACACGCGAGCATGAAAACCCATCAGCACATGTAACGCAAAGCGAGAACGGGAGCACGAAAACTCACCTACATGCGAGCATGAAAATTCATCAGCACGTGCAACGCATAACGAGAACGGGAGCACGAAAACTCACCTACATGCGAGCATGAAAACTCACCAACACGTGCAATGCAAAGCGAGAATGGGAGCACGGAATCTCACCTACACGCGAGCATGAAAAATCATCAACACGTGCAACGCAAAGGGAGAACGGGAGCACAGAATCTCACCTACACGCGAGCATGAAAAATCATCAACACGTGCAATGCAAAGCGAGAACGGGAGCACGGAATCTCACCTACACGCGAGCATGAAAAATCATCAACACGTGCAACGCATAACGAGACGCTATCTCATGGTTGCAAGCCATTAATTTTGACACACGAATGGCCCGAAGACCGTGGGGCGCTACCCCACATGTGTGAGTCGAAATCACACAGATTGAGGTCCAGACTAACCAAAAATCAGAAAAAGTATGTGTGAGTGGAATCACACAAGTGGTGTCTAGTCTAACCTTGCAAACAAAAGGAAAGTATGTGTGAATGAAATCACACAAGTGGTGTCTAGACAATCCTCAAAGCCCAAGAGATATGTGTGAGACGAAATCACACCGATGAGGCCTAGTCTAACCGTAAAAATGATCGTCATGATCAACGAGAAGTGTCAATTACACCAAGTTAGTAAATATAAAAGTTTAGCTTCATGTCCCATAACCACTTGCGTAACTTAAATATTTACGAACAAATTGTAAATCTTCACTAGAAAATTGTCACATGAGGTTCAATCGAACAAGTCCAAGAATTAACCGACGAAGCAAACGCAAGCGTTTCATACCACTTGTTTTACTAAGCCGTTTAATTAGATTTCTCATCCGAGTGAGGTAAAGACTTGTATATACTAGTAGATTAGAAAACGGTTTGAGAAAAAGAGTTTTATATTGAAAATAGAGTTGAAAACATTTTGATAAAAGAGTTTTGATATTTACTACTAGTATTGAAACCTTTATATTTTTAAAGTGACAAATCACAAAAATGATTGTAGAAACAATCAATCACAAGAATTCACATACGAAGACGTGAATAGAATCTAAAGAAATTGATACCGAATTCATCGAAAGGTATGTTCACAAAAATCCCGAAGAAAAGGTCATCAAAGTTGCTAATAAATGATAGCAACAAATCGGGAAATAATCAAGAATCGATTAAATTCGAAAACCAAATCAATTCACTAAGATTCACATTCGAAGACGTGAATAAAATCCAAAGAATTCGATTCCAAATCCATCAAAGTAGGAATACCCAAAAATTCCTGAAATAGAAGTTATCAAAGTCGACAAAGGTGATAACAACTAATCGGAAAAGAAGAATCGATCAACAATTGGAAAAACGAAGCAAAACGAGCATAAATGCATGAATGACTTTAACAAAAGTAAAAGTCAAGTCAATGTCGATATCGACAAGGCAAAGTCTAAGACAATTTCTTTTATACCAAAGAAATTTTAAAACTATCAGAGAGAGGCACATGAAAGCCAACGAACCATGGGTAAACAGACAGAGTCGACAATTGAAATGCAATTTGTCTCAAAGATTGATACTCACAACCCAATTGCATGGAGACTGCATTAAGTACACGAATCAGAGACAAGAATGGATATATACAGCAGTTTGAATAAACAATGCTAGCTCAAGTCGAAGTGGGTAAGAGTTGTAGCAATGCTCATGAAAAAGAGTTAGGAATTCATACCTAACAATCAAAGATGATCTTAAGATAAAGATGTGAGATAAAACATCGACAAATAGTTGTAACACATGTACTATCTAAGTTATGTTTTATATTTGTTCTAAACCCCAGGCTCCGATACCAAGCTGTGACGCCCCACCTCTATACCCACGCTAGCCAAGAACACTACGGTGTAGTGCTGTCAACTCGCACGGAGAATAAGGCTGTTGAGGAGCGACCATCAATAGTTAGGCCTTATACTAGTATTGGTTATCTCAATGGGAGTGGTATATAAATATATTTTCTTTCATTTTTCATCTCTGATTTATTTTCTCCCATCGACATACCCCAATTCCAGTATAAAACAAACTACGATGGTTCGTAATAGTTTAGAACAGTAAATATAAAATATCACACAGATAATATAATGTGGAACACAAATCAAACAGAAAGTCTCATATATACAATAACTGATGTCAGCTACAATACATTTGATACAATACATATGACACGGTACATATGATACAACTACAACAGTCGACTCAGGAAGTTACATATACAAGTACATTAACGATTAATATACATGAATACATATCAACCTATACTATGACACGACAACTCCAAAAGATATGAAAGAACTTCATAGCTCGAGCAGCATCCCAAAGCAGAATATCTACAACTTGAAATAACTCGGGTCTGACCCGAGTATTAAATTCAAAAGAAAATAATACTCGGGTCAGTCTAATTCAAACTCAGTTATTAGTGCACAGAAGCAATAATAATTAAATAATGAATAGACGACAGTAATTAAACCAAATCAGAATGCAATTCAGAATATTGAATTGAAATAAACAAAACAGTTCAAAACATTGAAATATCAATTAAAATATTAAGTCGAGTAGGGCTGCAGTACACGCACGCGTGCACTGCCTCGCCACTACAGCATATGGAATATGCAAAAGATCAAATAAATCAAAGCAAGATAGAATAACATAAAAGCCGTACCGTGTGGCTGCAGTTCACGCTTGCGTGCACTGCCTTGCCACTACAGTGATAATGTACCCAAAAACTCAATTCCGTGTGGCTGCAGTTCACGCTTGCGTGCACTGCCTTGCCACAACAGTGATAATGTACCCAAAAACTCAATTCCGTGTGGCTGCAGTTCACGCTTGCGTGCACTGCCTTGCCACAACAGTAATGATGTACACAAACGGACACAAGGTCAAACCCGAAATACCGGATTCAACACAGGTGAAATTCCGAAATCAACATGAAACTCAGGTGCAATAGAAATTGAATAGTGACATGCACAAACATAAGAACATGCAAGAGAAACATGTCGTAACTACAATGCTAAGTCGCTTACGAAATGCTGAGGTCAAGTCAATGACTCAACACAGCTGCAGCAGCAACATCAGTGCAGTAGTGCACAGAGAACTCTAGACAAGACATTCAAAACAGGACTAGATCGGATATTCAGGCAGACAAGATCACAATACCAAAGTGCACATGGCCACAAATAGTGGTGAACACTAAGACTCCAACCAATACCATAGTTCAGAGAATAAAAGTGCACAAGGATAAGCGAGCACTTGAATACGTGAATGAACACAACAGTTCAACACGGATGAATCGAAGCAACAGGAAATGGAACTCGAAGTGAAATAGAAATGTCATAGAAAGTGAGAAGAAATAAAGGCAACATAAGTATGCAGTAGTCACATGAGTGGCAGCATCGTGCTACAGGCCAACAAAATACCCAAAAGCAAATGTACACAAATTGCAAGCTCAAATAATCAAGTATAGCCAACAACAGCAGCAACCACAAAATGACCGAGAATACAATTGCCTGAGGCTTCAAGGAGATGAACCAATATACTATGCAGGGGGTAAAGCAAGTACAACATCAAGTAACACAACTACACGTGACTGCATGGTACAAAAGTGATCTGTGAAGTCAAAGACTACATGAAATAGGTAGGCAAGCTGTCTCAAATGGTCAAGGCAGCAAGCACTGATGAAATACAAATTCAAACTGAATAATTTATGTGGTGAAAGTGATATGCCCAATGAAACTCAAGTGTTCAGTATTGCAACATAACCAAACTGAATTGAACAGGTTTACTTCATGTGACAGCAATGCAGACACATCACTAACTCAAATGGCAAATCAAATGATCACTACATACATGTACTCAAGGAACTTACGCAAAATACAGCTAGAACAACAAAATGGCACGAGAACAAAGTATGCAGTGATAACCCAGGTGAGGGTTTATCAACACATAGCATCCTCAATGAAGGCAAAACCCAGTGCAACATATATACATGTTGACCAGAGCTTAAAGCACCCCAACTACTCGATGACAATTAAATGAAGTTAACATATATGCAACAGTGACACAAAAGGACTGCAGTCAGATTCAAGTTCAAAAATGCAGCAAGGATGACAGTGAACAAAAAAAAACAAGCCTACAAACAAATGTGCCAGATTGCAATTCAAGTCAATCCACCCATATATGCATACACACAAACATATGTATATATGCACAATGTTAATTGCAAAACTCGACAGTGAAGTGTCGAGCACCAAGGCAGTGAACACGACAATCAAACCCAGTTTACAGTTTAAACAATTATGCACGTATCAGAGAGTATATGCAGAGCATACAAAGACAAAGCCTCAAGTAAAACAAGTGCAGCATCAACACAATTATCACAACAGTTCGATGATGAACATGTCAAAAGAAAAAAAAGTGAGCAAATTGAAGCCGAGTTCAAAATCATGAAACAACGGTTTCAAGTCAACACTGGAAACAATTGACCAAGTCGTAAATCAAGTTGAAGCCGAGGTCAACATAAAATTCACGAAATCAAATACCAACCATCAAAATCGTGAGCGTCACTTAATCAACCATAAAAATAACAAGCTTGAACAAATCAGAAATCATACGAATTTGTATTAGAAGTGAGTGAAATAAATCACTCACCTTGTTAGGAGCAAAGGCAATCACGAGACGAGCGAAGCCAAGGACGAATCGAAACCCTAATTCGATAAAGAAGCCGAAGCCCTAATTTCTGTAACAAAGGGTCGGCCGCAACCTTCACAATAGAAGACAGAAAAGGATCGGGCTCGAATGAAAATGGTGAAGGGGGGAAAAGAACGGGTTTTTACCCATGTAAATTTTCACGGCCCAATAATAAAAGGACCACTATTTAATTCAAATTAAAAGACTTCAAATGGAAATTTGCGACTACATAAATCGTTTAAATGTGGATTATTAATTGTTGCGAAGTACCGTGTTGTTACAACAGTAATGCAACAATGACCAACCAGAGTACAACTACTGAAGCTCAAGTATACCACAATATCAACAAACCCAAATGTCCAGACCAAAGCAACCTTATCTATGCTCAATATATCAGTGCAAACACATCAAGTAAATGACACAGTGTACACAAGTGAAGCCAAAAGAAATCAATCCAGTTCCAACACAACTGAATCAAGTAACCAACAGCTAGTGCTATCAAATGAACCAGTGACATGAACCATGCAACAATTCAAATCAACACAGCAACAAACTAAAGTGCTACCAGATAACAAACAAGCATGAAGCAGTCATGAACAATGCACAGCTAGTCCAAACATGTATCAGAGAGCATATGCATCAACTACAAGCAGATATCAACTCTACATGAATAGTGCCATGGACAGAAGACCACTATGCAGTGCAACAAAGAGCAACTGCGTCAAGACCAAACTGCAATATCAAAGCAATAATATGGATTGTTTCAGGTCAATGCAACATGACAATGAAAGCTCAAGTCTAAGTGCAGACAACTCAAATGAACACACGAGAATGGAATGCACAGGTCAGAGATGCAACAATGGAACCAACACAAAATCATCAATGCAATAACAGCAATGCAACAAACAAGTCAGTGGCAAGCTACAAACTCAAGTGCATGCGACAGTGAAAAAGCATACTGGAATCGAACCAACAAGTGTAGTATCTGTTACAGTGAAAAAGCCAAGTCGAGATAAACAATGAAAGTATTGACGAAGTCAAAAATCAACACCGTGATGAGACGGCAATTCAAAGCCACAATTCAAAACCGTGGGTATCAAGCATCGAATATACGATTGTGAACAAGTTAGTGAAATCTCGTGCATCAATACCAGATCGAACGGCCAATGACGAATTCAAATATATTTAGACGAACGTAATTCAAGGATTTCGAATTCATATAAAAGCCCAATCATCATTGGCAATTTAATCATAGAATTCCAGAAAGCATAAATCAATAAAGCAAAAGCAAATAATTACATACCGAATCAAGGAAAGAATTCGATTAACGAAGCAGCCGAAGTGAGCAACAATCGATCAAGGCAACACGTAAATAATCATCGAATCAATCAACATATAGTCGGCACTTCGAAAACCCTAATTTGAATCACGAACGAAAGCCCTAATTTGAAGAGAAGGACAAAAGCCCTAATTTTGCAATCAGGAGGAACGAGAAGAACACGACTACCATTATCTCACAAGAAAAGAAACGGGCCAGCCGAAGAAATAAAAGGAGACAGTTAAGATAAATTACAAAGAGGGCCGACCATTTTATTTTTAAGGGTTATAGTATTTTAAATTTAGGGTTATTTAATTTTTAAATTGTTTTTAATTGTATTTCCTTTTTAAACCGTTTTAAATTTCTAGTCGTGTGACTAGGGGACAAGCTACGTGGCGTAGCTTGAGAATTCGCAACTTGGTGGTTGAGTTGTGGCAAGGTTTTGAGCGTAGAGTTAGATTAGTCAATAGCGGGTATAGCGAGTTTACGTGTGTAAGCGAGGGACTATCTAATTTCTAGTAGAAACCTTGGGGGCAGCACGTAGGCAGGGTTTTGCCGAAGCTGGGTAAATTCTGTGTTGTTATGTTTTTTTTCTATATTCTGCGATATCTGTGCTGCTATTCTGTGATCTGAATTGAAATTAATTTATAAGCTTCTGCGATTAATTTATACCATCACCCTATTCACCCCCCCTCTAGGGTGAAATCGATCCTACAATAGTGATAGAGAATCAAACTAGAAGTAATCGAGTATGATTTAATGTTGATTTCAACAGAGTAATGATAAGAATATGTATTAAGAAATGAGTAAGAATAAGAGGAGTGAAAACCAGGAAATTATAATTGAAAATTCGTTAAAACTGACCCCTATTTATAGAAGAACAACAGCCATGACCATTCATGAAGAGTTATGGCGAATAGACACTTCTTTTGAAATTTGAATTTTTAAATCAAACTGTCACCATGTCGACATCCCAAAGGATTTTTTGGTGTTTTTGATTTTCTTTGAAAATAACCTTTATCTTATATAAAAACTATTTTAAACTCTATAAATATACTTGACTATAGTTAAAATTCATAAGTAAATATAAAGAATAATATATATAGATTTTGACTATAATTTTATATTTAAATCTAAGTATAAATATTTAAAAGTTAAATATATTATTTAAAAAGATAGTTTAAAATCAGGAGTAATTTGACTTTGAAAATAAAGTTGTTTTTTAGGCTAAAATTATTTAAAATCAGGATCGAAGTTTTGATTCTTTTAAAAGGAAAGTTTTGAAACATTTTGAAAACAGGATATAATTTTGAAAAATCATTTTGAATAAAAGTTAGCAAATACAAAACAATGTTCCACTAGATTTTTCGTAGGTTCCATCCTACTTAGGGTTCCATCCCTTTAACGGGCTCGAAGTGGATACCATTCCACGAATAAATTGGATTTTAAGATGCCGGTGCTTTTCTACGAGTTTTAACAAAAATTCCTTATAATAATAAACAATACTTATCCTTGAAATCTTGAACCCTTGATAGTCTTGATGCTCATGAGTGTTCTATCTTGATATCTTGAATCTCTATACTGTACAGTCTTCATTCTTAGTACCTGTATGGTTAAATCCTGCGTATACATATATATCTAAACTTATAATGTTAGGATTTATATTTTATAATCTATTCTAAGGCTGTTGTCTTCAAAACCATCAACTCACGGACTAACAATCTCCCCCCCTTTGGTGATGACAACCTTTGTTTATAAGATATTATTTCTATCCTAATAACTCCTCCAAAAACTAACAACTCCCCCTTAATCTATATCTAACTATCCCATTTTATATTTCTCCCCCTTTGTCATCAACAATTTTTTTAGCTAAACTAGATAACTCCAAACTATATAACTCCCCCTAAAATTATTACTCTATGACATGTGATTATAATGGTAGTGTTATCGTAAATAATCAACACTTAAGTCTAATACTAAAACATAGTCCTAAACTATTAACTATCCTAATTAAGAATTCACAATAATACTTATATTAAAAACACATATAAGAACACGAGTTATTTATTACGTACATGGTTGTATTTATATTTGCGTTTGGAAACATAAAAGCACAAACAACAACGGAAGGAAAGAGAAGAAACTAATGTGTGTTTCTGAACATAGGAGATCTATGAATCGAACAGTTTGGATAGTGGAAATAGAAACTTCCACGTTGTTCGACAAGATTCCCATTTTTTTCAAAACACACTTCTCCAACACACACTACTTGGTCATCATCCTCCTCGTGTGCTTCTTCCATGGGTTCTTCTTCTTCTTCTTCGTCGCTGGCCTCTTGTTCTTGATTGAGAGAAGAATCTTTATCGGTCAAGATAGGGTTGGCCTGGTTGTTCATTAGGAATTTTTGCAAATTCCTAAGAATCTTGCCTTTCCTTTCCTATTCCTTTTCCATATGAAGTTGAGTTACTTGAATTTCAGTTAACATCTGAAGTACATCAATCATAGACTCCTCTATTTTCGTTACACGAGCAAGAGTAATGCATTGGAATGGACCAGAAGTAGGAGAGACAAATAAGAAAGTTGATTTTATGTTTGATTTTGAGGATGAAGCCATGATTTTATTTATTTCAGAAGAGAGAATGAAGAGAAAACAGAGAGAATGAATGAAAAGTCGAAATTGAGAAGAATATATAACTAAATTTTTGAATTTTGGTGGGAAAATTAAAAAAAAAACCAAAAACGTTATATGTCGACATGTATACCTAGGGGATGTCAACATGGCCTTTTTAAAATTTAACTCTTTGATTTATTTTGATACCAATTATTAATTATACTTGTTATTTATATTTTATATTTCAGTTATAGAACAAATTCCTAATTCTCTTCTTAATTTAGTAAATATTGATTCATTTAAAGGTTTCGCTAAGATATCAGCAATTTGATTTTCAGAATTGATATAATCGAGAGTAACTACTTCCTTGCTAACATTATCTCTGAGAAAATGATGTCTGATATCAATATGTTTAGTTCGAGCATGTTGAGTAGTATTTTTGGATAAATTTATGGCACTCGTATTGTCACAATAAATTGGAGATTTTGAGAAATTTAAACCAAAATCTTTTAAGGTTTGTTGCATATATATTACTTGAGAAGAAGCTAAAGCAGCAGAAATATACTCTGCTTCAGTTGTTGATAAAGAAACTGTGTTTTTCTTTTTACTAAGCCAAGAAATCAGAGAATGCCCCCGCAAGTGACAAGTCCCACTTGTACTTTTTCGATCTGATTTACAACCAGCATAGTCAGCATCACAGTAAGATATTAAGTCAAATGAATCATTTTTAGGGTAGAATAAACCATAATCAGACATGTGTTTAACATATCTTATGATTCGTTTCATGGATTTTAAGTGAGTCTCTTTAGGTTGGGATTGATATCTGGCACAGAGACAGACACTATGCATGATATCAGGTCTACTAGCAGTAATATAGAGTAATGAGCCAATCATTCCTCTATATAATTTTTGATCTACATCTTTCGAGAGATCTTCTTTACTAAGGTACTCATTGGTTGCCATGGGAGTGAGTTTTCCACTCGCAGTGGTCAATCCAAATTTACTAATTAGGTCTTTAGCATATTTTTCTTAACTAATAAAGATACCATTATCTAATTGTTTTATTTGTAATCCTAAAAAGAAATTTAATTCACCCATATGACTCATCTCAAATTCCTTTTTCATTATTTCAGAAAATTCTTTATTCATTTCAAAATTAGTTGAACCAAAAATGATATCATCTACGTAAACTTGTACTAGTTGAATATCATTTTTATTTCTTTTAATAAAAAGAGTATTATCTACTTTACCAATTTCAAAATTAGATAGGAATAAATAAGATCTTAGTCTTTCATACCAGGCTCTAGGAGCTTATTTTAAACCATATAGTGCTTTTTTAAGTTTGTAAACATGATTTGGTAATTTATCATTTTCAAAAAGTTGTGGTTGTTCGACGTATACTTCTTCTTTTACAAATCCATTTAAAAAGGCGCTTTTAACATCCATTTGAAATAGTTTGAAATTATTATGATTTGTGAAAGCAAGTAGAATCCTAATGGCTTCTAATCTTGCTACGGGAGCAAAGGTTTCATCAAAATCTATTCCTTCTTCTTGACAATGAACTTGAGCGACTAAACGAGCTTTATTTCTAACTACCTCTCCTTGTTCATTCATTTTATTTTTATAAACCCATTTAGTTCCAATTATAGTTTTATTTTCTGGTCTAGGAACAAGTTCCCAAACGTCATTTCTAGTAAAATGATTTAATTCTTCTTGCATAGCCAAAATCCTTGAATCATCAGTTGATGCTTCTATCGGATTTTTAGGTTCAATAGTTGATATAAAAGCTACATTACTCATTTGACTTAGTTGATTTCTAGTTTGAACAATAGATTGCATATCTCCCAGTATATTTTCTATAGGATGATCTTTTAAAAGTTTAGTCCTTTTATTAGAATGATTAATTTCATTATTAGTTTCAATTGATTCTTGATTTTGAGTGATTAAATCTTCTTCATCATTTGTATCTTCAAAAAATTTGAAATTTTCATCAAATGAAACATGCATTGTTTCTTCAATGGAATTAGTTTTTAAATTAAACACTCTATACGCTTTACTTCCATTAGAATATCCAATAAAGATACCTTTGTCGGATTTAGGATCAAATTTGTCTAAATTATCTTTTGTATTTAAAATAAAGCATTTACTTCCAAAAATTCTGAAATAAGATACCTTAGGTTTCTTTGAATAAAGAAGTTCATAAGATGTCTTATCAGTTAGAGGTCTAATTAAAGTTCGATTCAAAATATAATAGGCGGTAGCAACTGCTTCTGCCCAAAAATTCTTTGGTAAATTACTATCTGTAAGCATAGTTCTCGCACACTCTTGAATCGTCCTACTTTTACGTTCTACTACTCTGTTTTGTTGTGGAGTTCTCGAAAATGAAAAATCGTGAGTTATTCCCTTTTTATTGCAGAATTCCCCAAACCTTTCATTTTCAAATTCACCACCGTGATCCCTTCGAATAGTTATAATTTTTGGAGAAAATTGATTTTGAATTCTTTTTGAGAATGTCTCAAAACATTCGAAAGTATCACTTTTATGTTTCAAAAATATTGTCCATGTGAATCTAGAATAATCATCTACAATTACAAAAACATATCTACTATGATTTATTGATAAAATTTGGGATGGACCAAATAAATCAAGATGAAGTAATTTAAGAGGTTTTGAAGTTTAAATCATATCTTTTAACTTAAAAGAATTTTTTCTAAGTTTTCCTAATTGACAAGCATCACATAAACTATCTACTTTAAAATTCATTTTAGGGAGACCTCTTACTAGATCATGTTTTGACAGTCTAGATGGGAGTTTGAAATTCAAATGTCCAAATCTCTTGTGCCAAATCCAACGGTCACTTGTATTTGCCAACAGACACAGGTTATCATTTGAAACTTTCATACTAAGATTATATATATATATATATATTCTTTTTCCTGACTCCCTCAAATATAATGGTTGAATTATTATCTTCAATGTGACATTTATCTTTTTTAAATTTAATTTTATAACCTTTATCACATAGTTGACTTATACTTAGCAGATTATGTTTCAGATTCTTAACTAGCAAAACATTAGTAATAGTAGGAGTTTCAGAATTACCGACTTTGCCGATGCCAATCACATATCCTTTTGAATTGTCTCCAAAGTTAACCAATCCTCCGTCTTTGTATATTATATCATTTAATATATCTAGATTGCCAGTCATGTGTCTAGAACATCCACTATCAAGTATCCATTTGTTCTTTCTGATCTGCACAATTTGTCCGTTGTGGATTGATTCCTCAACACCCATAAAGCATGATTCCTGCACATCAAACAATTTTGGTAGATAACTTGAATTTCAATATTGATTATATGCAGACTTATGAAACAATGATGATTTGAATACTTATAAATTAGTATTAATGTATATAGCCATTTTAAAAAAATTTCAAAAATCAGATTATGAAACTTTGAAAACCTTGCTCTGGTACCAATTGTGAGAAATGCGGATTACGGATCTTAAGGCTAAGATTAACACTAGAGGGAGGGTGAATAGTGTTAATAAAGAATTACTATATCTTTTTAATTTATGTTAATTTAGACACAAAAATATGCAATATACAGATATGATCACAGAAATAATCACAGATGCAGAAATAAAACAAAAGCAGTAAAGGAAAGAGCACACGGGATTTTATACTGGTTCAGAGTTACCCTACATCCAGTCCCGCAACACAAGTACAGATTTCCTTTCAAAAGCAATTGTATAATTACACTCTCGGATTCAAGGCTATGAGGTACACCCTCTGGAATTTCGATCATCTGGGTAGAGATACTTGATTTCCGGGCCATAAGTTTACCCAATTGATTTACCAAGGCTACAATCACACCTTTTCCCTTTTGAATGATTTCCAAGGCTACAATCACACCTTTTCTCGCTTAATAGATTACAAAGAAGTCTAAACTCTGAATAGCACTGAGAACCTTGTAGAGATAGTGATAGAGAATCAAACTACAAGTAATCGAGTATGATTCAATGTTGATTTCGATAGAGTAATGATAAGAATATGTATTAAGAAATGAGGAAGAAGAAGAGGAGTGAAAAGTAGAAAATTATAATTGAAAATTCGTTGAAACTGACCCCTATTTATAGAAGAACAACAGCCATGACCATTCATGAAGAGTTATGGCGAATAGACACTTCTTTTGAAATTTGAATTTTAGAATCAAACGGTCACCATGTCGACATGGTCATGCCAGGCATGCCGACATCCCAAAGGATTTTTTGGTGTTTTTGATTTTCTTTGAAAATAACCTTTATCTTATATAAAAACTATTTTAAACTTTATAAATATACTTGACTATGGTTAAAATTCATAAGTAAATATAAGGAATAATATATATAGATTTTAACTATAATTTTATATTTAATCTAAATATAAACATTTAAAAGTCAAATATATTATTTAAAAGATAGTTTAAAATCAGGAGTAATTTTACTTTGAAAATAAAGAAGTTTTTGAGGCTAAAATTAAATAAAATCTGGATCGAGGGTTTTGAATCTTTTAAAAGGAAAGTTTTGAAAACATTTTGAAAATATGATATAAATTTTGAAAAATCATTTTGAATAAAAGTTAGCGGAACAATGTTCCACTAGATTTTTCGTAGGTTCCATCCTACTTACGGTTCCATCCCTTTAACGGGCTCGAAGTGGATTCCATTCCACGAATAAATTGGATTTTAAGATGCCAGTGATTTTCTACGAGTTTTAACAAAAGTTCCTAATAATAATAATAAATACTTATCCTTGAAATCTTGAACTCTTGATAGTCTCGATACTCGTGAGTCTTCTATCTTGATATTTTATCTTGATATCTTGAATCTCTATACTGTACAGTCTTCATTCTTAGTACCTGCATGGTTAAATCATGCATATACACATATATCTAAACTTATAATGTTAGCATTTATATTTTATAGTCTATTCTAAGGTTATTGTCATCAAAACCATCATCTCACGGACTAACATCGTCCATATCCATAGTTAGAGAGTTTCTTAATATCTTTGAAGAACTTTCAGGTCCCCCACCCCGAAGGGAGAGCGAGTTTAAGATTGATTTGGAGAAGGACGCTAGACCAATCGCTCGGTCATTAAGACGCATGGCCCAAAAGAAAGGAAAGTGTTAGATAAGAATACCTCAGAGCTGTTGCAATAAGGATTCAATAGTCGGAGTACTACGAAATAGGGAGCCCCAATTGTCTTTGCCACTAAGGCAAATGGCTCAATAACGCTATGCGTCGATTATATATAACTCAACAAGTTGACTAAGAAGAATAGGAAACCCCTCCAATGGAATAGTAAAGTATAATAAAACATATAGTATTAACCAGGCTTAACGCTTCCAATGTCTAAAGTCCCTATTAATGCTAAGCATGCATTAGGAAAACCCTCCTTTAACCATCCCTTCTTGCACCGGTACTTAGCCCTGCCATCATATGGGTTGTAATGAGGAGGTGGTTAGAACAACGTTCTGATGACTGGTAAATTATATACTTTATACATATACTAGTTTATACCGATTGTCTCCCATAATATGTTATGTATTTCAATTTTTTAGTCGTCTCGAATCCACATTTGTGTACGATACGCCCAATTTATACGAAGTAGACTATAACTACTTAAGTGTACATATATATAAATATAAAAGTACCACAGTCGCCCTTTGGATTGAAATACTATCTCCGCTAATATTTGTAATTCTACACTGCCGAGCATCATCATCACTATCTAGGCCAAATTGCCCGTGTACAAAGTAGAACCTCCTGTTGGTGCCTAATAATGTCATCCCAAAAGTTTAACCCTATTCTATCTCGCTTTGGGGATTTACAAACTAGTTAGCTTCCTGTTGTGAACATAGCTCCATGGATTATAGAGGACTCAGTTCCTCGGACTACCCCATTTGATTTTGAAAGAACTCTATTATGGGTTAAATAGCCTTGCCATAACAAACAAACTAGCAAACAACTATGGCGGTTTATTACCTAACGTAGCCTACACCAGTAAGAGGTGTAGCCCGTTAGGTATAAACCTATCTTTTCCGTTTTGGCTGCTCTGAACCGATGACGCACTCAACCTATGTAGTACTTAGTCTTGATTTAGGGCCAACACCAATAGACATAGCATCGAGCTTCTAACCATCTTATTTAGATTGCCTAACGCGGTCAAGGCATACCCTCCCCTTATTCATTGAAGTAGACTCTATTGAGAATATTCCTTCACCTATATGCAAGCACATATATTTCACGGGTCATATAGTTGGATATGTCCCACGTCTGTATATAGAATACGCAACTGCTTGTAGCCTTTTGCAATGCTAGTCTTCTACTGTGTAATACTACCAAACTCGCATTCCAACTCATTCTATTGACTATATCATTTTTATTTACTAAGTTATTTACCAACTCTTAATAATTTGTGCTCGTCATAATGCATACTTAAAGCCTCATATTATTTTTTCATTTGTTCTTGTTTAATTATTATTACTCTACTGCATATTGTTAACAATATTTATCTTCTTCTTTATGTGCATACATCTTATTTAGTTTCAGGTCATTCACCACTTTCTTTCTAAAAGATTTAAGGAAAATTTCTCATTTACTTTCCCCTTTTGACTAATATCGCCCTTCAATCGCGTATTTAGACTTATTACTTCCCTATTCGTTTTAGTTGCATCTGCTTTGTTTTATCATTTGTTTTCTACATCATCTTAAATTACATACTTTAGGTTTCCCACTTATATTGTTGTTATTATTCCTACTTACATTATTTTACTTATACTTAAGAATTTTTATACCTCAATACATTGGAATTACTTCTTTCCTCAAAGGAAATTGTTAACACTACAATTCCCTATAGTAATTTAAAAAAGGATTTGTGTTATGTGTGAAATAACAAGAAATTATTTTTTTTCTATAGGAATAGATAATATAAATTATGTTGATTCCCTTATTTTGTACATCTCCTCCTTTTTTTTATGCTCCATGTTATTTCAACAAGTACACTTTTATTTGTATTTTTAGACGATTTATAGAAATTCACATTGCTACACAATTCATTCCAACATATTAAAATATTGTCTAGTGCTAATTTAATTTATAATCAAATCTAATTTATGTTCAACAATCTATATAAATCGATCAAATTTGGAATTCTAATATGATATGATTAATAAGTTGTTCATTAATCTAGGGACTATTTAACCCCTAACTTTTCAAATCCAAGCATATACAATATCCATCAAGTTTAGCGTTTTCCTTATATTATGGGCATACATTCCATAAAAATCACGCGCATACAATTAAATATCCAAATTGCAATTTATACCTAGGTATAAATGAAATTGATCTACAATGATATAAATCTAATATTATTACAGAATATGTAATTTCCTACTTACTTGTGTAACTTTCCAAATCTCTGATCTAAACCCTATTATTAGTTTGACTCCCTTTTTTGTCTATTAAGATTTATACACCGCAAGCGTATACATATTTTATCATAAATCTTGATTAGAAAAGAGATGTGATTTTAATTTGTATATTAAATCCAAATTTACTTTTTGCCTCGGCTTTGACGATTTGATTTGAACCTAATCCTCTTTCTATCAGCTTCTACAATTCCCTAATTGTATAGACATATATTTTACAACTATGTCTAAGAATTTAGAGTTCAGAGGAGGAGAAAATGGTAAAGCTCTCGTGTCATTCTGAGAATATGAGTTTAGAAGTGAGGGTCTAGGTCCATATTCATAGAGGAACAAACCAACGCAAGCCGTTCGATTAAACCATTTTAATTGGCCAAAGTTTATTGTCGGTTTTAACCAGGCACCAGTCGACCGTCCATTCTCTATGCTCGACCGCTGTCGGTCGATCTGGGCGCCTCTTTAGTCAACTTATGCCTGTTTTAAATGAAAATAATTATGTGCTCTAACATCGTTTGATTTGATTACTTGTTTAACCACTCACTTCATTTGTTTCCCTTTTTATACATATCCTGAGATTTTAATTAATGGTTTTCGTTATTAGTAATTAACGTAAAATAACTTTTATTATCATAATTACATATATAACGTAACTACCTAGGATTTTAGTCACTGAATTTTAAATATTTAATTAATTTTAAATGTATTTAAATAATTGAAATTTGGAATTTAATATCTCGAATTCAAATATAGAGATCATTTAAATATTTGAATTGTAAATGAAATATTAATTAAATGGATTTAATCATTTTATTTAATTCCATTTAAAATTAATAAATAATAATGGCGAATTAATTTTGTAAATTTATCTACAATAATAAATGGTTTGAATATAATAAATAATAAAATAATAAATATATTTTACTGTTGATTTGTGATCGCGTTGCACTTCGGTGCACGATTTAATTTATTTCGGTCATTCGTCATTCATACTCGAACAATTGTAAAATGGGTTGCTGTTCGAACCGGCTAAATCTCCATCGAATTGGAAAATGGTCGATCAAATTTAATTAAAATTAACCGCAAGCGCACGGCGTACAATGATAGTACCTGGCGAGTACTGGCCTATCCGTAGGGAATTGTTTAGATTTTAAAATTTATGTTCAATCAACTTAAACCAAGAGTTGTGAGATGTTTTTAAGCTAGAAAAATTTCTAGAAACTAATAAAGACTAAAAGTGATAAAAATACGAGAGTAAAAAGCAATTTAGAGGCGATGTCCTTCTCTAAATCACATAGTTCAACAAAGTGAAATTATGATTTCTCTTTTTTAGTCATTAGTGAATTAACTGACGTGTTTATCATAAGTATAGCCTATTTGTGCTATTAATTAGCTCAACATAAGCCATCAAACTGTAACACAACCATCAAATCATTTTTAACTCTTATGAAAATGTTAATGAACTTGGAAATACAATCTTTTCTAAGCATGGCCTATTAACTATTGATTTGAAATATAGACCATCAAATTTTGATTTTAAAATCACTTCATTACCATGACCAAACGTAGATGAAGAGGTAATTAGTGTTTTTATTTGTTTAAGCATAACCTATTTGGTGTCAACAACATAGGCTATCAAATTCAAAGCTAGAACAACAAAGTTTAAACACATCTAACATTTTCATTAAGAAAAAAAAAGATCAATAATTAGCTAAATGTTGAAGCAATATGATTAAGAGAACTTCGTTACCCCAAAATTGAAGGGGTTTAGCCTTTCATATTCGTTACCATTTCAACAAATGTAGCATTCAACATGAAATAAAAACAAAAGGAAAAAGAGAAAAATATGAAAATTGAGCTAATTAAAAAGAAATAAAAACTAATCTGCTTGCATAAATAAAAATATATACACTACTAACATGACAGAAAAAGCATGTAAATAAAAAGAGTGCATGAATTACCCTAGCATGAAAAGAAATTAATAAAAGAAAAAAAAGTTAAGTAGCCATGAAAAAGAAAAGAGAGCTATGATTTATTTGTGAGCCGAAACTAAACTAAATGGAGGTTAAGAGACTGAGAGAGAGAGAGAGAGAATTACTTGAACAGGGGTATTTATACATATATGAAACCCTAATCCTATTTTTGGGAACTACTCAAACTATCTTTGAGGAAGTATGGCCACCAAATTACCATTAACATCTATTAATCCTACACTTAAATGTACATATAGCTTTAACTTCCATTAGCACGTGCGTTATCTCATAATTGTGCATCATGGTAAGTAGGTAGGCGGAGTCCTACATGATTCATGAAATGAATTATTTCCATCTTCATCTGCTTGTCTTCTCTTATGCATGCATATTTTCTATAAAGCCACTTGTAATTTGAATTAAAACTCCTACAAAATACCATAGAAATTTCCAAGTAAATTTTCTTAAATTAATATATACACAAAAATGACCATTTTAGCCCTATATGAAGATGAATAATTGATGATTTAATAATAATTTGAATTTCGGTTTAAACATGTTAAAATACCGAGTATGATCATTGAGTAATTTAATTAGATTAAATATGAAAGTAAAAATATGCACATTTACGTGCACATCAAATATCCACACGCTTATCTTTTTATTCGTTCTCGGATAAAAAACTAAGACAAATCTGTTTTCGCAGGGAGCACGATTGCATTGAGCATATTCAACAAGCCGTTAAACCTCTAGGTGTCCCTAGTAGGAAGAGTGTTGTCTTGTGAGGATTTTCAGCGGATACTATCCATAAAGCCCAAATGCAATAAAAAATATTTACAAAATGAAAAATTCCTAAATGCAAGATTTATTTACAAAGAGATGAATGCATGTTTTTGAAAATATTTACAAATGAAGGATTTATTTTTAAATTGACACAAATAAGTTAGATATAGGTTTTGGTCATTATCAAAAAATTTAAGTTATTTAACTTATCAAAATTTCCAATAAAAATTAAGTTATCATAATAAATAAACTTTAGTTTGACTAGTTATTTCTGTTAATAACATATCGTAACTATGAAATGGATCCTTGGTTGATTATCAAAGTTTTTCAAAATGGTATTTTTATTTCTTTTGAATAACAAATCAAATCAATTAAGTGAAAATAGTGCTCGGATTTCGATTTCTTACTCTCTCTTTATTTGAAAATTTTATTGATATTAACAATGTTTACATATGCCTAACTCAGAAAACTAAGGTCAGATATATTACCCATGCACCTCCTTTTGGGCTTATGTGAGGAGAATATAGAGGGTGACGAGTGAACACACAAGTGTGAACCCCTATCAATTATAGGTGTTATTAATGAAAGAATTTTTATATAATACACCTAATTCGGATAAACTGGGGTCAGATATACCAATCGAGCACTACATTTCGGGCTTACGTGAGAAGGGTACAGAGAATGGCGAGTGGACACACTTGCGTGTGAACACATGACTCTAGGTGTTAATAAAAAATATATATACATATTTTTTTATCTTTTCATTATTTTTTTATATATTTTTTTCGTTTTTTTAAATAGAGAGTTTTGCAAAATCATTTTAGCACCATTTGACTTAAAAGATGTTATATACTTTACTTTAAATTCGGCATTTATTAAAAAAAAGATTTCAATTAGGGTATACTTCATAATTATCTCATTGAATCTTCCTATATACTAGCTAAACCATCGTTATTTTTAATCAAACTTTACTTTATTTTTATTCAGACCAATAAATTTTCAAAAATACAATTTAATAATCAAACCTTGTACTTATCTTATAGTATTTCTTTAAAAATAAATCAAAATGCATTAAAAAATATTGAATTTTTTTTAATTTTTTTGAGTTTTGGAAAAATGCAAAAAATATACCATGGAAAACAAAAAAATAAAGATCATATTCCCCCAACACTTGATTTTGGCTATGTCCCCACAGTCAAACCAAGTAAAAGGAGAAAATAAAAATATGACCAATGTTTACATGAAACAAAACGGTTTTTATTTACATGACATCAAAAAAAATATTGTCAAAGAGTAAACGAAATGGTCTTTCAAAGACCAGCTCATTTGTCTCATCAAGTATGCGAGACAAATCTTAAGTTCAGAAAACCAAATCATAAAAGATTTCGGAATCGAATGTTGAATTGGAAAGATGAATGTCGTTTTATCAAAAATCGTCTGATTCGTTTTATTTTCAATGATTTTTGGGGTTGATAAAACAATTGATTGAAATTCAAGTTTATTTTCACTAAATTGAAATTCAAACTCGTCATTGAAAACTTCTTCAGAATTATCGATTTCAAAATCAAAATGGTGATTTAAAACTTCCCATTCAGAATTCAACAACTCATCTTCGAAAAGTCCAAAGAAATTGTGTTCACTAAATTTGTCTTTATTTGTTGAATTATTCACAACTTCATTGCATATATATCAAGTTCAAAATCCAAATTTGTTGTATTTAAATTTTTGAAATCGAAAAAAAGAAGATTGAATTTTAAATCGAGTTTCTCATCCTCAAAAGAACTGAAATCCAACTCAATTACCGTATTTTCAACATCTTCATTAAGATTGTCATCTTAAATTTCAAAAGTTGTTATTTAAAAATTATCAATTAAGGTAAAATGTGGATTATTATTTGACTCCTCACACGTTAGGATTTTCTTTTGTTTCTCACATTGTTTTATATATGTTTTAAACAATAAACACGTGTTCTTTGTGGATTTTATCTATTTGCTTAACAAAATCGAATTTATAGTTATTAACTTGAGAATTTTTGATGTGAAATTATTGGAAACAAAATTCGTCCATTGAACAAAATTTGAGATTATTCTCATTGCCAAAATCATTTAAAAATTGGTTCATATTTTCGTTTTGATTTTGAAATTCATTTTAAAGTTCGAAATTGAATTGGCATGGGTTATAATCGAAGTCATTTGAATTTTGAAGTGAATTCAAATTTATTATTTTGAAATCCTTGACTTGAGTTATTGCATAAATATGAATTACACAAATCATTTATCCTTTGATTTTGTTTTGTAGAGAGTTCAAGTAAAGACGAAATCGTTTTCATGCTTTTTCCAAGAGCTGATGGTTAGTCCTCATTTTGAAAATTTTATGGTTCGAAAATTAGAATTGTTTGTACAATAGTCGTTATTAAAATATCAATAAGAATTTGGAGTGAAATTATATGAATTATATTGATTTTCACAACCATCATAAAATTCATTTAAGTAGGGAAACTCGGTCAATTTTCAAGAATGTTTTTTTTCTTTTGGATTTTTTTACAAAGGAAAACTATTCACCAAAAGGAATTTATATTTCAGAAGGGAAATTTGATTTTTTTTTTTTTTTGATTTTCAATTTTTTTGAAAGGGTTTTATTTTATTTTTTGAATTTTTTTGTTTTTGATTGAAATTTTTTAAAGGGCTTACAAACTAAGGTAAGAAATATTTACAATTATTTTTGTTTTTGGATTTTGAATTTTTCTAAATATGCATGAATTAATGCAACTAAATGAATGTAAGAGTTTAATTACAAATTATCTATCCTAATTAGCTCCTAACCTAGAATTGTATAATCATACTTTGTCTTAGTCCAATAAGATAGTTCTCAGCTAAGTAACAAACATGAATTATCGGTGCACCACGAATCACTGTAGCAATGCAACCGAAGGTTTAAGTACCTTTAGAGAAACAACCACTATAACATTTACGAATCACCATAATATTTATAAATGGATATTGCTCTGCCGTATCGTAGACACCAAGAAATTGAATTGTTCAAAGAAGACAATTTGTCAATATATAATTCAGCGTTACCGATATTTAACCATTATCAAAATTCTAGGATGAAATGCAAAGCTGAAATTAAATGTGTATTAACAATGCAACTACGGATGAATTTTTATTTTTTGTTTTTTTTCTTTGATTTTTTTTAAATGTAAGAAACCAACAAAACAAATCAAATAGAAACAGGAGATGAGGGCATGATACCTGAGCATTTAGAATTATAACAATTTATTTTTTTAGCAGCAATCTTTTTGTAAGCAAGCAAGCAAAGCAGTTTTTTATTTGGGCAAGCACTTCTTCTTTTAATTTGCTTTGGCAACCTAAAAAGGGGCGAACTAAGATATATACAAAAAAATTTATATCAAAGACAAAAATAAAGAAAAACAAGTCAAAACAAATGAAAATAAAATAAATTGAAATTTCTTGGTTTTTTTCTTAAAATTAGGATGGAACTAAAAATAAATTAAATAAAACAAAATAAATAAATAATTTTTTTTAAGTATAAAACAAAATAAAACTAAAGGAAAGCAAACTATTTTTTTTAATACAAATAAAGGTCAAATGAAAAAAACACAAACAAAAAAAAACATTTTTTTTAAAGACAGATGATTTTTTGTTTTTTTTTAATTTCTTTATGGAAACTGAACAACTCCTTTTTTGTAAAATGGAATATTACCAAAGCAAATAAATTCACACAAGAAATTGTAAAGCTTTATTTCTTCTTTTTTTTTGCTATTTTTTTTTATAACTAAGAAGAATCAAAAAGAGATTTTAAAAGAAAAACTAAAAAGGTTTAAAAGAGAACAAAATATTTACCAAGCCCAAATAAGGGAAACTGTTCACCACCTCGCTATTTCAAACAATGAAATATTTATCTCACAAATCTACTTCATATATTATTTCTCAAATTCGATTTCTTTATGAATCCAAAAATCGAAATTCCCCCAAACCAATTCACAAATCCAAAACCAAATCTCACAAATCCACTTTGCTATTTCAAAAGAACGAAACTGGGGTCTTGATTGTTTTGATCAAGTATGATCGCGGAATTGAGGGGATAGAATTGCAGTTGCTTTGATGATATAGGCGATTGGGTGGTCGATTGCAGTCGAGTTCGATTAGGGATGGATGTGGGTTTGGTTGAAGAAGCGTGTGATGTAGCAGTAAGCAGATGGTTCTAGTTTAACAAGTTGAAGAGGTGTGTGATGATAATTTGAGAAGGCGACTGTTTGAAGGTCAGAGGTGTGGAGGGCTTGGGTTTGAAGTGTGTACTGTACATTGAAGAGGTGTGTGATGATGGTTTTGGTCGGAGAAGAAGAAGCAGTAGAGTGGTTAGTGCAGGTATGGTTTATGTTGTAGTGATATAGGCTGGTTTGTGATGTGTCGTGGGTGATGTAACTGATGGCAGCCAGAAGTATGTGGCAGGTAGGGTGTGGTTCAGTGAGTAGTGAGATTTGATGTTGTTTATGCTGATAGGGGTGGGTGGTTATGTGATCAGTCGTGTGGCTGTTGTATGCGCAGTTAGGTGGGTGGTTGAGTGAAGTCGAAGCAGAGGGACTGGGTAATTGGAAGCAGTTGTATATGTGATAGTTGTTGAGAAATGAAGTGTGACGAAGAGGTTCTATGCCATGGTTGTTGGAGAAATGATGTTGGTTTGGGAAGATTTGAGGAAGACCGCTGTAGTTATTGTTTTTGCAGAGTGGTTTAATGTGATGTACTGATGTTAAGGCAGTTGAGTGTAGTCTGGTGGTGGAATTGTTTGGCACTGTGGGAATGGCAGGTTGATGGTATGAGAGGTTTGTAGGCACTGTAACAACAGTGCAGTCTAGTTTTGTGGTGACTGTCTGGTCAGGTCGAGTGGGATTGAAGTGTTTGTTGAGGTAGCGGTTGTGATATAGATGTAGCTGCATATGAATGTATCAAGTAGATGGTGTGAATTAGCTTATGAATGTAAGTGAATGATGTGAAAGGCGGTTGAAAGGCAAAGGGGTGCACTGTTTTGGCCATGGGTTGCTAGAAGTTGTTGCAATATGTATGGTGCAGGCAACAGTATTGTAGTAAGGCCGGGAGGTGGGATTGTGAGGAAGTGTATGTTGATCAGCAACGTTGTTTGAGTGATGGCGGCAAGAGGGCGGTTGAAGTTGTTGTTAGGCAGTGCATAATTATGTGCACACAACAGTGGTAGAAGATGGTTGCAAACAATGTTATGGAATTTGAGTGATGGTTATTGTGAGTGTGTTTCTGAAGTGCGTGTTTGCTTTACTAATCCGTGCCTCCTCATGATCATCATCTCAGCCGTCCACATGCCTCAACGCTTGAGATTCATTACTCGAGTTGATAAGGATCACCAGTTTCTTGGGATGATGCAGTGTGGCCCAGTTTACTTGTTTTATATAAATATTTGTTGTTGCATATTGTAATACATAACTTTTGATCTGTACAAATTTGAACTGCATTAAAGGAAACATCAAATTACATTTTATTTTCATTTTCTGATTTGGTATCAGAGCGATTTAAAAGCCTAACGACATAAGTTTGGAGATCAGCAGTCTTTTGCATCATCTCTCCAATTTCAAGATTGTTTTGTATTCTCTTCTCAGTCAAATTTCATCATCGTAGAGTTATACCCTTCCCGATTCAAGTGTATCTGCATCACCAGTATCTTTTCGCCAATTTATTGTGCCACGTCTAGCAAGAACCTGAACGAATTCAAATTCTTGACTGGCTGCAACAATTTTTGTGCCTTGCCAATACTATTTGACTGCACCTTTTATTCAAGAATCCAGATCAGTCAACCATAAAGATGGCAGACAGAGAAGCAGGTGATGAAAGATCATCAACCACTTCAAGAAACGACAAGAGAGAAGCTATTGCGTCAAAAACAGCATTGATCAAACCCAAAAGTCAAATCATCACCATCCCACTTGATGAATACAACTATATAGTCTGGAAATACCAGATTGAAACAACCTTGAAGGGATATGGCCTTCAAGACTACATCAAGGGGACAATGGCTTACCACCTGCAAACATAGAAGAAGATAATGGAATAACAGTTAGCAACTCGGAATACACAAGATATCAAAAGCAAGATAACTTGCTATCATCATGGCTATTATCATCCATCAGCTCAAGTCTATTATCACAAATTGTTGGCTGCAACTCGTCATATGAGATTTGGTCATCAATAGAGCGGAATTCAGTTCACAATCAGCCGCAAGAAATATGCATTTTAAAAGACAATTGCAAAACTCAAGAAAAAATGATATGCCGATGAGAGAATATATTGCAAAGATCAAATCTTTATGTGATAGACTTAATGCAATTGGTCATAGAATTTCTGAAAGCAAGCAAATTCTCACCATAACAAATGGACTTGATGATGAGTATGAGTCAGTGGTAACATTCATAGCATCGCAACAAACTCTACCAGATTTACAGTCAGTCCAATCTGCATTACTTGCCCATGAAGGCAGAATTGAACAAAGGAGAACTATGCAAAGTGAATTCTCAATCAATTATGCTAGCAGTTCAAGAAACAGAATGCAACAGTGCAACACAGCAAATCAGGGAAGCAAGCAGGATGGTCAAAGAAATAATTCCACACAAAGAGGAAGGGGAAGAGGAAGATGGAGCAACAACAACAGAGTAAAATGCCAAATATGTGAAAGATTTGGTCATATAGCCAGCAAATGCTATTTCAGATTCAACAGAGAATTCACTGTTACACAGCAAACTCAAAGAAATCCCAACAATATGACACAACTGGATCAACAGCAGAAAAGCAACAATGAAAATTCAAGAACTCAATCAATCTATTCAGACGAAGCTAAATTGGATAACACAGGCCTGGATGATTGGTACCCAGACTCGGGAGCAACTAATCATGTAACAAGTAATCTTCAAAACCTCAATTTAGGCAACAAAAGTTATACAGGTACGCAAGCTATACATTTGGGTAATGGTGAAACAACAAGTATATCACATGTTGGCATAGGCACTATCCAAGGTAAAAGAGAATTATATTTAAACAATCTATTGAGGGTTCCCAAAATTAAAAAGAATTTAATTAGCGTATCTCAATTTGCTAATGACAACAAAGTATACTTCGAGTTTCACCCAAATTTCTGTTTAGTTAGAGATTTGCTAAGTAATGATATATTATTGCAGGGTAGTTTGAGTAAAGGACTGTACAAATTTAATGCTGTGAAGAAATATGAACCTACTGTGAAGAAGTTTCGGTGCAACAACATTCACACCAGTAATCAAAATAATAAAAGTATTTTAGATCATTGGCATTGTAAACTAGGGCATCCTAGTATGAAAATTGTAAAAAGATTTTTAATGGATAATAAAGTTTCTTTTCAAAATAATGATATCTCTGACATATGCACACACTGTCACTTAGGAAAAAGCCACAAATTGCCCTTCAGCAATTCTGAGACTATATATAAAAATCCTTTTGAATTGATAGCTGCAGACATATGGGGACTAGCCCCATTGAATTCACTACAAGGGCACAAGTACTACTTATCTTTTGTTGATGCATATATTAGATACACATGGATACTTTTTCTCAAATCAAAATCTGAAACTCATGATGCCTTAATTTAGTTTATTTCATTGGCTGAAAAACGGTTTAATTATAAAGTAAAAATTGTGCAAACTGATGGAGGGGAAGAATTTTACCCACTCAAAAAATATTTTCAAAACAAAGGTATATTACATAGAATTACTTGTCCTTACACATCTGAGCAGAATGGGCTTGTTGAAAGAAAACATAGGCACATAGTGGACACAGGCTTAACACTATTATCTCAAGGATCATTACCCCTGAAATATTGGGAAGAGGCATTCATCACAGCTGTTTATCTTATAAATAGGATGCCAAGTAAAGTGCTTGATTATAAATGTCCTTATGAAAAATTATTTGGCACTAAACCTGATTATGATAATCTAAAAACTTTTGGGTGCTTATGTTTCCCTTATCTTAGGCCTTACAATAAACATAAATTAAGTTTAAGATCAAGTCCATGTACCTTTCTAGGATATGCTACAAATCAAAAAGGATACAAATGTCTTGATAAAAATGGCAGAATTTATACATCGAGACAAGTTATGTTTAATGAAAATAATTTTCCTTTTGCAGATAAAAGACTAGCAGACAATAAAGACACAATAGATGAATGCACTGATCATATCAAAGTATGCTTGCCCACCATACCAGAATTAACTATTCAGGAAGAACAGGGATGCAATAAAAGATTTGAAAGTTCACATTCTATTGCAGAAACAAAATCTGACCATAGTGCAAGTGACACACATGAATGGCCAGCACACCAAATAGAAGAAAATGATGAAGCATAGTCAACTGATCACTCAACATCTAGCAGTAGTATACCTGTAATCACAGACATGAGGCATGATGTGCAAGAAACAGGGCATCATATGATGACAAGGTCAAAAAGTGGCATTTTCAAGCCTAAAATATACAATACAAGTACAGATGTCATGGAGCCAGTTACATATGAGCAGGTAGTGAAAAATTACAGAATGGAGAAAAGCCATGAAAGATGAGTATGAAGCACTAATAAAAAATCAAACATGGGATCTAGTGTCACCTCCAAAGGACGAGAACATTATTGGATGCAAATGGACCTATAGGATCAAAAAGGATGCAAATGGAAAAATAGCAAAGTACAAAGCAAGGCTAGTTGCCAAAGGTTACTCTCAACAATTTGGGTTTGACTTTAACGAAACTTTTTCGCCAGTAGTCAAGCCCACTACCATCAGGATTATACTTACCATAGCGTTAAACAATCAATGGAAAATTAGACAGCTTGATGTTCAGAATGCTTTTCTCAGTGGAGACTTACAAGAAGAAGTATACATGCATCAACCAAAAGGATACATCACAAAAGAAAATGAAGATAAAGTCTGCAAATTACGTAAAGCTATTTATGGTCTAAAACAAGCATCAACAGCCTGGTACGAGAAGCTCAAAGCAACATTAACAAAAATGGGATTCAAACCAACAAAGGCAGACAATTCACTATATACCAAAACCATTAATCACGAAATCACATATACATTGGTGTATGTCGACGACATTCTCATCACTGGGAATAATGAAAGTGACATTATTAAAGTCATACAACTATTGGATCAAAACTTTGCAATTAAAGACATGGGGACACTTGATTATTTTCTTGGAATTCAAATCAGCAGACCATCACAAACAGAAATGTTTTTATCCCAAAGACAGTATGCATCAGAGATTTTGGTTCGTGCCAACATGGATCAAGCTAAGCCACTACCCACGCCCATGGTCAGTAATTTAAGATTATCCAAAACCAAAGGGGAACCTATTGACAATATCAAACAGTATCGAAGCATTGTGGGAGCGCTACAGTACTTGACCATCACTAGACAAGACTTATGCTACAGTGTAAACAAGATTTGCCAATTCATGCAAAACCCCTTAGATAGCCACTGGAGGGCGGTTAAGCGTATTCTAAGGTATATTAAAGGTACTCAAGACTATGGTTTACTGTTAACTCAAAGTAAAGAAATAAATTTGCAAGCTTACAACGATGCCGATTGGGCCAGTGACGCTGATGATAGACGATCTACCTCAGGCTACTGTGTTTATATGGGTGGAAACCCAGTATCGTGGTGTACCAAGAAGCAATCAACTATATCTCGTTCGAGCACCGAGGCTGAATACAGGTCAGTAGCGAGTACAGCAGCCGAAATTATATGGATAGAAACCCTAATTCATGAATTAGGGCTTGAACTGAAAGGAAAACCACTGATTTGGTGCGACAATTTGAGTACCGTTTCCTTATCTTTGAATCTGACCCAACACTCTCGCACCAAACACATTGAAATCGACCTATTTTTCGTGCGTGAAAGGACTACAGCAGGAAAATTAGTGATTAGACATGTTCCTTCCTTCTACCAACGCACCGACACCCTTACAAAATCTCTTTCTCTCAAAATTTTTGCCAGATTGAGAGAAGAAATGAATATTATCGATGGGAGCAGATTTCATGGCGGCCGAAGGAAAGGAGATGGAAACCCTAGCTTCAATTGAGGGCGGATATTGTGAGTGTGTTTCTGAAGTGTGTGTTTGCTTTACTAATCTGTGCCTCCTCATGATCATCATCTCAGCCGTCCACATGCCTCAACGCTTGAGATTCATTACTCGAGTTGATAAGGATAACCAGTTTCTTGGGCTGATGCAGTGTGGCCCAGTTTACTTGTTTTATATAAATATTTGCTGTTGCATATTGTAATACATAACTTTTGATCTGTACAAATTTGAACTGCAATAAAAGAAACATCAAATTACATTTTATTTTCGTTTTCTGATTATGGTCAGGGAAAGTATTGATTGTGGTATATGTGTTTAGTGTTGGGTAGATGGCAACAGTGGGATGAAGGTGAACAATGGCTGGTAACAGGCAGTGGGTATTTGTATGTGACGGTGGCTAATAACGGTCAGTGGAAAATGATGACGCAACAATGGAAGGTGGCGATACAGTGCACAGTTGCACCTTTGAATGTAAGAGAACAGTTGTAAAAATTGTAAATGTAATTGTAATTGAAAATTGTAAATGCAATTGAAATGAAATGGGATAATTTTTTTCTTTTTCAATTGAAGTTGTGTAATTTTTCCTTTAAAATATGAAATGCAAATGAACAAAATAACTAGAAAACAACAACAAAAACACAAACAAAATGCAAACAAAAAATCACAAAAAACACACATTTTTTTTAAATAACACACAGAAAAAACACACAATAAAATAAAATAATACATAATTCGAAGGATAGAAAAAAATTAAAGCAAATTCTTTGACAACTGTGTCAAAAATTTGTTCGATTTGACGAACTGGGGTCGGGAAGCAATTGGGTGGTCGAATCAGGGATTGGCGAGGACAGTGGTGATTTGGGTGGGTTGGAGAGGAGACTGAAGTCTGTGATGTGCATTTGGTTGTAGAGGGCGGGTTAGGAGTAGGTAGTTGGCCAGAGGTACTTGCAGTATTATTTTTGATAGGGGGTATTGTGGTGGTATGGTTTTGTAACTAAGGTGATGTGATGAAGATGAACTGCGGTAATTGCTATCAGGTGAGGATGTTTTGATGTTGCTATCGTGATTTGGAGATGGTGATGAAGGTAATGTGCACTGGTTGGTAGTTTTGTATGTGTTGAGTCTGTAGAATGTGTTGATAGAGGTAGAAGAAGAGAAGGACAGGGTGATGATGGTTGGTGGGTTAGGTTGTGAAGCAAAAAAGTGACAGAAGGGCAGTTGTTCAGGTGAGATGGGCAGTTGTAGGTTTTTCAAAGTGTACTGATGGTCAGTATGTAGTTTTAATGTGCATTGTAAGTGTGATAGTGCTATGGTGTTGTGGTGGTTTGGATGGGAAGTGGATGCTTGTTGTTTACAGGAACGTGATGTTGCACAGTTATGAGTGGTTGTTTGTATTTGTATGTGAATGTTGTTTTGGCAGCAACAAGTGTTTGGATGTTAGGTGACAGAAGTAACTGAAAAAAGGCAGTGAAATCTAATGGTACGTAGGGAAAAGGTCAGGTATGTATGTTGTTTGAATGAAAGAGGAGTAGTTTTTTATATGTATGTAGTGGGATGGTATATGTATGGAGTGGTTGTTTTGTTTTGTCGGTTGCAGAAGAGTGGAAATGTGAAGTACTGTATGCAACAGTTTTGGAGTTGAGTGATGGTTTGTGTTAAGTGTTGTGTTGAGTGATAAGCAGTAGTGTCGAGAATTGGGAAATACAATGGATGATGAGTGATGATGAAGAAGATATTGGAAGATGGGTGATGTTTGAAGATGAAGGATGATGAACGAAACTGTTGGCAGAGGAGGATGTATTGGCAGAGATAGGTTGGATAAGTTGTAGATTGATGATGGAGCCGTTGGCGAGGATGGATAGTGCACAGATATGTGGACAGCAATTACACAGAAGTGCAATTTGATACATAGGAAGGATGATTTTGTAAACTGTTGTTTGAGATGGTTGGATATGTGATGGGTTATGAGTGATGTTGGAGATTGTAAGAGAAGTAGTTTGAGATGTTGAAGCAGAGGCAAGGTAGAAATGTGAATGAGCAAGCAAGTAGGAAATGAAATGAAATGAAAATGACAAGCATTAGGAATTGTAATTGTAATTGTACTTGTAAATGTAAACTGTGATGAATTTTTTTTCCTTTTCAAATGAAATTGTGTGTATTTTTTTAAAATATGCAAATGCAAATAGAAACTAGAACAACAACAAGCACCAAATCAAATGCAAACAAAAATCACACAAGCACAAAAAAATTATAATGAAAATTAACACACAAAATAAACACACAATAAAAATCAAACGAAAATAATTCGAAGAATAGAAAATAAAATAACATCAATTTCTTGGAAACAGTGCCAAAAACTTGTTCGAACTGGCTAAATCCCCATTGAATTGAAAAATGGCCGATCGAATTTAATTAAAATTAACCGCAAGTGCACAACGTACAATGACAGTAGTACGTGGTAAGTATGGGTCGATCCGTAGAGAATTGTTTAGATTTTAAAATTTCTATTCAATCAAATTAAACCAAGAGTTGTGAGATGTTTTTAAGCTAGAAAAATTCTAAAAACTAACAAAAATTAAAAGTGATAAAAATATGGGATTAGAAGGCAATTTAGAGGCGATGTCCTTCTCAAGATCACATAGTTCAACAAAATGAAATTATGATCTCTTTTTTTGTCATTAGTGAATTTAATTATTATCATAAGTATAGTCTATTTGTGCTATTAATTTGCTCAATATCAGCCATTAAACTATAACACAACCACTAAATCGCTTTTAGTTCTCATGAAAATGTTAATGAACTTGAATATAAAATCTATTCTAAGCATGACCTATTAACTATTGAGTTGAAATATAGACCATCAAAATTTGATTTTAAAATCACCTCATTACCATAATCATATGTAGATGAAGAGGTAATTTGTGTTTTTGTTTGTTTAAACATAGTCTATTTGGTGTCAACAACATAGGCTATCAAATTCAAAGCTAAAAAAACAAAGTTTAACCACATCTAAAATTTCCATTAACCACAAAAAGAGATCAATAATTTAGCAAAATGTTGAAGCTATATGATTAAGAGAGCTTTATACCCCTAAATTGAAGGGGTTAAACCTCTCATATATGTTATCATTACAACAAATATAGCATTCAACATGAAGTGAAAATAAAAGGAAAAAAAGGTCAAAGTGAAAAGAGATCTAATTAAAAAGAAATAAAAACTAATCTACTTGCACAAATAAAAAGATATATACTACTAACATGAAAGGAAAAAGCATGGAAATAAAAGAGAGTGCATGAATTAACATAGCATGAAAAGAAATTACATAAAAGAAAAACGGCTAAGTAGTCATGAAAAAGAAAAGAGAGCTTTGATTTATTTGTGAGCCTCAAACTAAACTAAAAGGAGGCTGAGAGAGAGAGAATTACATAAAACATAAGGGGTATTATACATGTATGAAACCCTAATCCTATTTTTGGAAACTACCCAAACTATCCTTGAAAAAGTGTGACCACCAGATTATCATTATTATGCGTTAATCCTTCACTTAAATGTACATATAGCTTTATTTTCCATTAGCATGTGAATTAGCTCATAATTGTACATCATGGTAAGTGGGTAGTTGGGGTCCTCCATGATTCATGAAATGAATTATTTCCACCTTCATTTGCTTGTCTTCTCTTGTGCATGCATATTTTCTATGAAGCAACTTGTAATTTGAATTAACATTCCTACAAAATACCACAGTAATTTCCAAGTAAATTTTCTCAAATTATATATGCACAAAAATGACCATTTTACCCCTATATGAAGATGAATAATTGATGATTTGAAAATAATTTGAATTTCGGTTTCAACATGTTAAAATACCCAATATGATTATTTATTTAATTTCCTTAGATTAAATATGTAAGTAAAAATATGCATATTCATGTGCCCGTCCGTTGCCGTAAATATTTCATTTAAAACGATTGTATAGTCAAATCAAAATTCAAATTTTAATGACGATTTGATGGTGTCGGGATATTGGTTGGCTCGAGAAGTCGTTTTATTATGAAAAAAGCAAGCATAATCATTTTGTTTTCTATTATTTTATTTGGTTATAAAACAATGCAACCTTCTAATTTCCCCTTTTCAATTCTCATTCCTCCTTCTCCTTTTACTTTACCATTACCGTAAACAGTGACTCTCCTTCTAAAATGAAAATCAAATCAACTAATGCCCTAAAATTGTAAAACAAGCTCTGTTGGGTTTGCATGGAGATAAGTTTTGATTTGTGGTAGGCTACGTAGAGTGTAGCGGTGTTTTTGTGGTGCTCAACTGTAGGGGCAACATCTAAGGTTACAGATTTTAGAGCATATGGTTGTCGATTCGACAAATGGAACTTCGATTTTATCTTAGGGTAGCGGGATGCAACTTTGGAGGAATTTAGCAAGGTTCGGTTATGTTTAGGGTTGCGTGACCTGACATACGACCTGGGAAGGGGATGTGTCACATTTTTCTTAGAGGCCCTGGAGTTGCATTGGACTCGTGTCGTCGAGATCTTTGCAATGGAGTTGGTTTGGTTTGATTTGGAGCTTGTTGGAATTTATAATAAAATGGAATGTCCGTTTGGTTTTTGGCCAAATCGAGACGTTTTGGCAGAAATGAAAATCAATGTGAGTTTAAATCACACTAAATTTTACTTATCATACTTATAATGTTATACACGATTCTTAATTGCTTGGCTGTTAGTTAAATTGCTTGATTAATTGTTTGGTTGAATTTCCATTTGAAAAATGGATGACATATTAATTTGATCCTTCCGAACCCATACGATTATATGTATGTATGTATATATGTATGTATGTATGTGTGTGTGTGTAATCCATGACCATTGTTTTGCATGGAAAATCTGTAGAGAGCCATGAGGGGTTTCACGCCAATGATTATTGTTTACATCCATATACTGTTATATTGATAATAATTGAAATAAAATCCTAAAATTCCATTTTATTTGTTAAGTGTCGTTGTAGCTATTTCGCTATATCGTCATTTATTAAAGTTCATCCCCAAAACCCTATGTATGTTTTTGAACTTAAACTTGCATTTTCATTATGTAGAATGTTAAAGCTCATTAATCATTTGGATTAATGATAACTTAAAATAATTAATCATTTTAACTAATGATTTTGAAATTTATTTAACCAATTTGATTAATGATGTTTAAAATGGGTGTGACGACCCAAAATTTTGGTTTTTCGAAATTGAAATATTTAATTGATTTTATATATTTAAAAGTTAATTTTTAACTTGAATTTCAAATACAACGATTTATTGGATAATTTAATTATTGGTTTTATAATTAAAAATTGGTTAAAATATTGAATCTTGAGTTTTAAGCTTGTTAAAAATAATTTAAAGGATATAAAATTTATATTAATAATAATGAAGATAATAAAACTTTTTAAATTGAATTCAAAAGTGATATGTTCAGTTTTAAAAATAGCCCGTTTAAAATAATGTATATAAATGGCTATCCGTAGCACAGTCTCGGAATTCGACGAAACTATTTCTATTGGATCTCTAATAGTGTATTATTTTCGAATTTCAAGTTTTGTAATGTTTGGAGTTATCGTTTGGTCGAACGGGATAGAAACGCGCTGAAATTAATATCAAAAATTCAATATAATAATTGGGTCCAAAAAGCTATCTTCTCCATATGATCGAATTAGAACTCAAAATCTTTTCCATTACGTTTAGAATAGGCGTATAACATTATAAACGTCCAGTGACACGCCTTGATAGGGGTTCGAGATTTTAAGTTACCTAATCGAGATAATTTAAAATTTTAAATAATATATATATATATATATATATATTCTTGATTAAACTAAGCTCTCACACTCTACCCTTCAACCATTCTTTCTTTTCACGTTAGGCCCCCTAGTGACCTACCGCCTTTCTTTTGAATCAAGCTTTCCCCCTCTTTTGATTTCATAGAACAGTGAAAGCAAGAATAATAAAAAATGGTGGCAAAGAAATACAAAAAAATTTAACTCCAAATCCGCCAAATAGAAAGATGTGAAACCATTTGCAAAAATCTTGTTTTATGACGAGCTTCAATCAGATACAAATCTAGGGTGTAGCGTCGAGTTGTTGACCTCTACCATGAAGCCGAACCACCTGTCAAGATTAGGGTTACGGTTTTGGATGAATTTGAGGCCGAATTCTTCGAATTGGATGTGCAATCGTGTTCGCGTGACGGAGGAGAGACGGCGCACAGAAATTCATGAAGTCCGGTCATCTCTGGAAGATCGCCTTCGAGCACTGTAGCACGTGGGGTGTCAAATTGTGGTTAAAATGATGCAGTTTTCGAAGAGAGGGTGGTCGGTGTTGTCAAATTTTAGGTTAGGGCAGTGGAGCATTGTGTCAGACGTCATGCACGTCTAGTACAGGCACGAGTAAAAGCGAGAAGAAGAGGTTTGGGTGGGCTGGGTTTTGCGTTCGTAATGGGCTGGTTTATAAAAAAGAAATAGAAAGAAGGAAAAGAAGAAAAGGGAAGAAAGAACAAAAAGGGGAACTACAGAAGAGAGGGGAGAAGAAGGTTGGAGGGCCGGGTTTGAACGGGTATGGGCTTCCTTTATTTAATATATATATATATATATATATATATATATATATATATATATATATATATATATATATAGTTTATATAAATGTTATAATAAAATCGTTTGAAAACTTATAAATCGAATATCTTATTCGTTTTAAATAGGAATCCAACGCGATCAATCGCGTTGGTTCCATAATAAGGAGATCTTTGCTATGGAGTCAACTTGGTTGAGTCTCGAGGTTGCAGAATTTTCAGATAAATTCAAATGTGTTCGGATTAAATCAGAACCGGAACGCAAAAGTGACAATAAAAATCTATGTGAGTTAATCTCACTCAATTTTGGATTACTAGTTAATTTTAAAAAGTTAAAATTAATTATTGATAGGTTTGTTGAATTGATAAATTATTATCAGTTGAATGTGATTTTTTATATAATAATGTGTGTGTGTGTGTGTGTATATTGGAAGTTGAATTGATATTCTCGCGTATATTTAGCAGATAAGACCATATGATCCCCGCATAATAGGAGATGACCCTATATACCACGATATCCCCCTCGAAGTGGGATTGGTATTTTTATATTGTGCTAACATCCATGGATGCAGGGTAACAAGTTGGAGGGATCCAACTGGATTCTTCAAAAATGTTAAATTAAATTTCATATATATTGATATATGATTTGTTGAGAAATCTATGAAAGATTATTATGTGGTTGAATTTATTAGATACTACGGCAGCATTGATCTGGATTTTTGGTATTTTAAAAATACCAAAATATGAATACTGAATTTAAAAAAAAGGATAAAAAGGGAAATTGAAAGTAAAATATTTATAGTGAAATTTGGATTAATTAAAAGAAAAGAATTTGGGTAAAATAAATAGTTTGATTTTAAAAAATTTGCTTAATAATTTCAAAATATGGAAAATAAAGATTTTGGAATAATGTAAATAAAAGGATTTTAGATAATAAAACTTAAGCGTTGTTGGTTTAAGTCTAAAAATATTTCTTTTAAAAGTCAAGATTTTAAATAGTTGGGAAAATAAAAAAGGAAATTTGAAAATAAAATATGAAATTGTTATACTAGATTTTAAATAAGAATTTAAATTATGAAATAGAAGTGGAAACGGAATTTGTTGGGGTTTGGAATATAGTTGAATTATTTAAGAAATTAATTTAAAAATGGAATTCAATTTAGAAATCAATTTAAATTCGATTAAGTATTGAGAAGCCGTTATAAACGGAAAATGAGACTATGGATTTATAAACAAGGTTTATAAATAAAGTGAAGTGATTATCAGTGGATAAATTAAAGATATAAGTTCACGGAGAGGTTTATAATGAGATGGATAAATCGACTTAAAAATAAAAGATAGATTTTTTTAAAAGGTGGATAGGGGATTTACGAAATTGAGACGTAAATCAAATTTGTGATAAATCGAGAGGATTTATAAATATTAGACTTGCTATATTGGAATTGAAAAGTATATTTTATTGAGAAGTTAAGTTTGTTTAAAAAAGGATTTTTAATTATTAACTAGGTAAGTTAAAAGGTGTGTTAAGAATATTTCAGAAAATTAATTATTTAGTTGTTTTAAATTGTTTTAAGATATATCTAATTATTAGCTAAATTACAATTGATTGATAATAAGTTAATTATTATTTAAGAATTAATCGGTATTTTATTTTAAAAGATAAATTATTCAATTTTAATATATTTTATACAATAACTTTTATTGAAGAGTATTTTTCTAAATTTTACTTGGAAATTATTATAGGAATTCTATAAGTATTATTCTGAAAAATTTATTAAATTAAGTTTTCAGAAAGTAATGGTATACTTTCATGGCGAAATCGGAGGTAGAGAGTGCCTACAGTTAAGTTTTGGATTTATCTAGGATAGAGACGTAACCATTGAGCTATGAATCCATGATTCATACCGCGTGGTGCTTTCCATATTCGTTTTAAAAAAGTTTTCAAATATTTTGAAAGAATGTTCAGTAAACGTACTTACTTCGATAAGTTAAGTACATGGCTTTTGATAAGAGATTTAATTTATTGAAATTAAATTAAAAAAAGATTTAGCGTTTTCAGTGGAAAAGGAAATATTTGATTGAATGATTGTTTATTTGATAATCAAATAACCAACTATCAAAATCTGGACCCAAAATATAACTTTGGAAATATCTTGAAGAAACATGGGAATTAAATGGTACAGTTGCCATTCGAGGTGTTATACTGTACGTATAAACTCATTTTGTTCTTCTAGGACGATTATAAGGAAATCCGTCCACTAACGGTTAGGAGGTGATCTCTGATCTTATTTTCATCTGTTTATTTCCTAAATAACCGGGGTTGAGTTTACCGAAAATATGGAACGTTGCTTCGAAGAGACGGGTCGGATAACTTATCTGAAAACCACTTCGATCCAACGAGTATGTTTTTGAAGTGAAAACATGAGCATGGAATCGAAGATGGAGCAGTGAAATGCAAGGGCTAATCGCTACTAATCCTGAGGATGATTCCAAATTGGATGTAGTAGAAATAGTGCCTTCGGATTCGTTTGGACCCAGAATGGACTTGTATGGATGAATGCTATCGGTACATTATCATTGGAGGACAATGAGCATTCTAAGTGAAAATTTCCTTAGAAAGGTAACCGTAGCATCTAGCCTCATTAACCGGGAATGACTGAAAATCAGGGGAGATGCTGCAAGGCTAAGTGGGTCGCATACAATTAGGGTATGTTTACCACCTTCCTAGATACCCTCAGATATTATTACAATGGTGCGCGGAAGGGCTCGGAAAGGGCGGGAATATTCGGGATGATATCATATTCGGTCTATCCAAGTTAGGAGTAGTCCGGTCATGTGTTGTAGGGGATCCCAGCGTGGTCCTCGGTACATTTTTCTAGACATGTACTGTGACATGTGGCATCCCAGGGCACAGTCATTCGTATGGAATCCATTCTTCAATACGTGCCCTTTTACGGTATTGATTGTAGAGCCTAGTGTGCTGGAATTTAATTAGTGTAACAATTTCTGCTATTTGAATAAGTATTTTTATTTGGATACTATTATAATATCAGGTGTTTCTGATATGAAATGTTTTAGTTATCGTAAGGTAAATACCTACAGTGTTTATGTGGCATGGTCTTACGAGATATCTTTGATTTCCAAAGGGATTTTGATAGCTTTAATATTCAAATTGAGTGTGTTTCCTCACGCTGGTTTTCCAGACTGACTCGGGTGTTAATTTATTATAATGCTTGTGTCAGACCGAGTATTACAGATACATGATAGATGCTATGGAGCTCAGGGGACGATGACGAAGACGTATCACATGCATTTGATTATATTCCATTGTGTATTGTAGGCTGTATATTAAGCTTTCGTGAGGACAAATTATTATAACTATCTGGTATTGTGTTATTGATGTGTTGCACTCTGATGATGTAATATGTAAATAACAATTATAGTTCTTTTTGTATAAAGACATGTTATTATCTATTGTATATTGTTTCGCTACGATTGTGAGATTCTGTATTGTTGTTTTCTGTTTCTTCTTCTACCTCTTTCTTATTTTCCCCTAACGATCTGGAATTTTCGGCATTCGATTGCTCCACATGTAATACAGTGAACATATTTATGTCGATTTTCTTGCGTCGAAAATCTGTGTCGTCACATTTGATATCAGAGCTGATGGTTAAGCGAGAACCTTGGCTCTGGTGGAAATTAATACTCATTAGAGATAGGGTCAGTAGTGCCCTAAAATGAATTTGATTGTATTAATAGATATGAGCACGTATTTGTTTGTGAATATAAAACTATTTATATTTTATTGATTGATCTGTTGAGTGGCTTATGGATTTTGGTCAATATGAGTAATTAACGTTATTGATAGGGATCTCTAAACACATGAACAATAAAGTTCGACATAATATTGTTTTGAAATGAGGTAAGTGAAATAATTTCACCCAAATTGTTTTTACATATAAAAGGAATTATTTTCGTAAACTATTATAGTTGTATATGGTTTGCTTGGTTGCTAAGAAACTATAATAATAAACTATTATGATTGTTGATGTGGAAATTGAATAAAAGTTGATATTATAAACAAAAGTTAAGAAAGTAATTCATATAACAAAATGAAAATTGTAAATATGAGTTTATAAATGTTGTTTATAATTTGAAATGGAATGAAATCGCAGAGGAATATTTAAATATAGATTTAGAAGGATTTAATGGTTGGAAACTTAGGAATTTAAATCTTGTTGGTTTTGAAAATGTTTTTCAAAGTTGTGAAAATAATAATGGTATTATTTGGAGAATAATCTTGAGTGGAAATATTTAAAATTAAATTTTAAAGGAATAAAAGCACTGAACTCACTTCTGTCGCTAGAAAATATTTCTGATGATGATCGCGACATCATCGATGTTCGTTTTCGAGTTTCCAAGGGAGGAATTGCTATGTTAATGATTTGGATTGGAGTTTTTTGAAAAACAAGTTCTGGTTTTGAAATTCAAAGAAATAATTTGATTAACCAAGGTATTTTGGGTATATATGATTTCAAAAAACGATTTGAAATACATAGAACAAAATTGTTTAAACTTTGGGGTCCTATTTAAAATGTTTTATGGAATACGAATAAGTTTGATAACTTATAAAAGTTTGAGATTTTATTTGGAACGGAAATTATCTTGAATTAAGTCGGATAAAAAGAATTTTGACAAATTAAGCCTAAGTAGGCTAAGTGAAATGGTTATTGAAATACAATTTATTAAGTTGGAAACAAATTAGTGAATGGAACTAATTAAAGTAATCAGTTAATTAAATATGGTCGGAGATATGGTCAATAAAATTCAATATTTAAGAATTGGAGATAAATTTGGTTAAATAGAAATTGGAATTGAATTTGAATATAAATGGATATAAAATTAAGTTGTGAAGTGGTAATAAGCATAAGAACTTTTGTTTAAAAAGTTTATAATTGAATTAAGAAATTTAATTAAAGAGGAAGTTCTTAGGTGGAATTGGTACTTAAGATATATGCTAAGTAAATATTTTAATTCAGATTAAATAAGAAATATGAATAGTGATTTGAGAATAATTGAGTGGAAGGAAGTAAATGTGAATAAAAAGAATGTGATATAGCTAATAATCAATTGAGATAAATACGTAGGTTATACGTATATTATTTTATTCGCATAGCGATTTAATCGAGATTCGAGCACAGAATTTCATGATAATTTATATATACCCAAGTTAGGAGTTTTCGCTCGATTTTCGACGGCGAACACTGAATATGGATTTTAGATTGATTCTGAAATTCTCTATCATAGTATTTGGCTATGAAAGGAGAATGACAGTTTCTTACCAAGAAACCAGATCTGAGTCCGCACTAGAGAGTCATGTGAACGATACTAGTTCGGAATTAAAATTGTGTGATTGAGTGAGCGTTCCGATTAGATATTGCATACGAATGATATATCTACATCGTACGGGTTTTAGTGAAATGAATATTGGAAATTGAAATTACTGAATAAAATGATTTTGAATTGTATGATTGGATACTATTGGTAAGTAAGATGCAAGCATTTAAAAGCAAAAGCTAAATTGATGTCTTCGATTTCAGAAATAAAATTTGATAGCCCGACAAAAAGATACATGTTTAAATTGATGTTTGAACTTGATGGTTTTCTGGTTGAGCTAGTTGGATTTTTTTTCTTTTGATGATTTGAGGACATAGAGGCATTTTGTAGTTTTTCGGATCTAGCCGCGCAAAGGAGATGTTGGCGAATTTTTTTTCGAAAATTTAAGGAGTTAGAAAATTTTGATAACTAAATGTGATTGTAGATTATAACTCGAAATGGTTGAGTAAAATATACTCTTTGGAATCTTTGAATGAGATTGGAAATTTGTAGAGGTGATAATGGGTTTCAATAAATTGAAATTGGAAAGTTGTTTAAGCCGATTGGTTTTGAAATAGTTAAGAAGTTTTGACCATTCCACCTAGCAATTTTGAGGATGAAATTCTTTTAAGTGTGGAGGAATTTAACGACCCAGAATTTCAGTTATTTCAAGTCGGAATATTTAATTGATTTTAAATATTTAAAAGCTAATTTGTAACTTGAATTTCAAATATAACGATTTATAGGATAATTTAATTATTGGATTTTATAATTGGAAATTGGTTAAAATGTTGAATCTTGAGTTCTAAGCTCGTTAAAAGTAATTTAAAGACTTATAAAACTTATATTAATAATAATGGAGATAAAATAATTTAAATTGAATTTAAAAGTGATTTGTTCAGTTTTAAGAATAGCTCGTTTAAAATAACTATGTAAATGGCTATTCGCAGTATGGTCTCAGAATTCGACGAAACCAGTTCCATTGGATCCATAATAGTGTATTATTATTGGATTTCAAGTTTCGTAGTGTTTGGAGTTGCCGTTTGGTTGTACGGGATAGAAATGCGATGAAATTAATATTGAAAATTCAATATAATTTTTGGGTTCAAAAAGCTATCTTCTCCATACGGTCAAATTAGGACTCGAAACCTTTTCCATTACATTTGAAATATGGGTATTACATTATAAACGTCTAACGTCGTGCCTTGGTAGGGGTTCAAGGTTTTAAGTTATGTAATCGAGATAATTTGAAAATTTAAATAATATATATATATATATATATATATATATATGTATGTATGTATGTATATGTATATTCTTAACTAGACTAGGCTGCCACACACTGCCAATCAGCCTTTCTTTCTTTTCACGTCAGCCCCCCAAGTGACCGATCGTCTTTTTTTAAATCAAGTTTTCCCCATCTTTTTATTTCACAGAACAATGAAAGTAAGAAATAAAAAAATGGTGGTAAAGAAATTGAAAAGTTCATAACTCCAAATCCACCCAATAGAAAAATGTGAAACTAGTTGCAAAAATCTTGTTTTGTGACGAGCTTCAATAAGATACGGGTCTCGTAGGGTGCGGCGTCGAGTTGTTGACCTCGACTATGAAGCCGAACCATCTGCCAAGACTATGGTTACGATTTCGGATGAATTTGAGGCCGAGTTCTTCTAATTGGAAGTGGAATCGTGTTTGCGTGATGGACGAGAGGCGGCGCGCGGAAATTCATGAAGTCCGGTCGTCTCTGGCAGATCGCGTTCGAACACTGTAGCATGTAGAGGAGCAGCGTGTTGCGAGCTCTTGGGGTGTTTCGAGGGTGTCAAATTGGGGTTAGGAAGATGCAGTTTTCGAAGAGAGGGTGGTCGGCGTTGTCAGATTTTGTGTTAGGGCGGCGGAGCACCGTGTCAGTCACCGTGCATATTTATATATCGTGCGTGTACAGGCACGAGTAAAAGGGAGAAGAAGAGGTCTGAGTGGACCGGGTTTAGCATTGGTAATGGGCTGGTTTATAAAAAAAAGAAATGGAAAGAATAAAAAGAAGAAAACGAAGAAAAGGGAAGAAATAGAAAAGGGGGAACTGTAGAAGAGAGGGGAGAAGAAGGTTGGAGGGCCCGGTATAAGCAGGTATGGCTTCCTTTATTTAATATATATATATAGCTTATATAATTTTTATAATAAAATCGTTTGGAAACTTATAAATCAAATCTTATTCGTTTTAAATCAGAATCCAACGCGATCTGTCATGTTGAGTTCGTAATAGGGAGATCTTTGCTATGGAGTCAACTTGGTTGAATCTAGAGGTTGTAGAATTTTCATATAAATTCAAACGGGTACGGATTAAATCGGAACCGGAATACGAAAGTGATAATAAAAATCTACGTGAGTTAATCTCACTCAATTTTGGACCACTGGTTAATTTTAAAAAGTTAAAATTAATTATTGATTGATTTATTGAACTGATAAATTATTATCAGTTGAGTGTGATATTATATATATTAGTGTGTGTGTGTGTGTTGGTAGTTGAATTGATATTCCGACATATATTTAGCGGATGAGACCCTATGCGCCCCGCATAATAGTGGATGACCCTATATACCATGATATCTCCCTCGAAGTGGGATTTGTATTTTTATATTGTGCTAACATCCATGGATGTAGGGAAATAGGTTGGAGGGATCCAACTGGATTCCTCAAAAAAATTGAATTAAATTTCATATATATTGATATATGATTTGTTGAGATATCTATGATAGGTTATTGTATGGTTGAATTTATTGGATATTATGGTAGCATTGATTCGGGTTTTTAGAATTTTAAAAATAACATAAATATGAATACTGAATTTTGAAAAAATGACAAATAGGGGAATTGAAAGTAAAATATTTATAGTGAAATTTGGATTAATAAAAGAAAAGAATTTGGATAAAATAAATAGTTTGATTTTAAAATTTGTACTTTATAATTTCGAAATATGGAAAATATAGATTTTGGAGTAATGTGAATAAAACGATTTTAAATAATAAAACTTAAGCGATGTTAGTTTAAGTGTAAACGATTTATTTTATAAATCGAGATTTTAAATAGTTGGGAAAACAAAATATGAAATTGTTATACTAGATTTTAAATAAGAGTTTAAATTATGAAATGGAAGTGGAATCGGAATTTGGTGGGGTTTGGAATATAGTTGGGTTATTTAAGAAATTAATTTAAAAATGGAATCCAATGTAGAAATCGATTTAAAATCGATTAAGTATTATGAAACCGTTATAAACGAGAAATTAGACTATGCATTTATAAATAAGGTTTGTAAATAAAGTGAAGTGATTATCAGTGGATAAATTAAAGATATAAGTTCACGGAGAGGATTTATAATGAGATGGGTAAATCGGCTTAAAAATGATAGATTTTCTTTGAAAGTTGGAAGGAGGATTTATAAAATTGGGATGTAAATCAAATTTGTGATAAATCGAGAAGGATTTATAGATATTAGACCGGCTATATTGGAATTGGATAGTATATTTTATTGAGAAGTTAACTTTGTTTTAAAAGGAAGGACTTTTAATTATTAACTAGGTAATTTAAAAAGTGTTTTAAGAATTTTAAGTATATTTAATTATTAGTTAAGTAGTTTATAATGGGTTGATATTAAGTTAATTATTATTTAATAATTAATCAGTATTTTATTTTGAAAAATAAATTATTCAATTTTAATATATTTTATGTAATAACTTTTATTAAAGAGTATTTGCCTAAAATTTAACATGGAAATTATTATAGGAATTTTATATGTATTATTTTGAAAATTTTATTAAATAAAGTTTTTGAAAAGTAATGGTATACTTTCAAGGTGAAATCGAAGGTATGCCTATAGTTAAGTTTTGGATTTCTCTACGATAGAGACGTAACCATTGAGCTGTGAACCATGGTTGATGTCGCGTGGTGCTTTCCATATTTATTTTAAAAAAGTTTTCAAATATTTTGAATTAATGGTTAGTAAATACTTTCTTCGATAAGATAAGTACATGACTTTTAATAAGAGAATTAATTTATAAAAATTAAATTAAAAAGAGATTTAGTGTTTTCAGTGGAAAAGGAAATATTTGGTTGAATGATTGCTTATTTGTAGTTAAATAACCGACTATCAAAACGTGGACACAAAATATAACTTTGGAAATATCTAGAAGAAACACGGGAATTATATGGTACAGTTGTTGTTCGAGGTGTTATACTGTATGTATAAACTCGTTTCGTTCTTCCAGGACGATTATAAGAAAATCCGTCCACTAACGGTAGGAGGAGATCACCGATCTTATTTTCGTCTGTTTATTTCCTAAAGAACCGGTGTTGAGTTTACCGAAAATATCGAACATTGCTTCGAAGAGACCGAGATCAGATAAGTTATCCGAAAACCACTTCTATCCAACGAGTACGTTTTCGAAGTGAAAACAAGTGCATGGAATTGAAGATGGGGCAGTGAAGTGCAAGGGCTAATCGCTACTAATCCTGAGGATGATTCCAAAATGGATGTAGTAGGAATAATGCCTTCGGATTCGTTCGGAACCAGAACGGACTTGTATGGATGAATGCTATTGATACATTGTCATTGGAGGACAATGAGAATTCTAAGTGAAAAATTCCTTAAAATGGTAATCGTAGCCTCTAGCCTCATCAACCGGGAATGACTGAAAATCAGGGAAGATGCAGTAAGGCTAAGTGGGTCGCACCCAATTAGGGCATGTTTATCACCTTTCTAGATACCCTCGGATATTATTACTATGGTGCGCGGAAGAGCTCGGAAAGGGTAGAAACACCCGGGGTGATAGCCTATTCAGGCTATCCAGGTTAGGGGTAGTCCGGTCTTGTGTTGCAGAAGATCCTGAATCCTTCGTACAATTTTCTAGATGTGTACTGTGAAAGGTGGTACACCAATGCCTAGTCACTCGTATGGAATCCATTTTTCAATAAGCGCCCATTACGGTATTGATTACAGAGCCTAGTATGCTGGAATTTAATTAATGTAACAATTTCAGCTATCTGAATAAGTATTTGTATTTAGACACTATTATATATCAGGTGTTTTCGATATGAAATGTTTTGGTCATCGTAAGGTAAAAAACCGTCGTATTTTTGTGTAGCGTGATCTTACGAAATACCTTTGATTTTCAAAGGGATTTTGATAACTTTAATAATTCAAAACGAGTGTGTTTTCTCACGCTGGTTTTCCTGACTGACTCGGGTGTTATTTTATTATAATGCTCGGGTCAGACCGAGTATTACAGATACAGGATAGGATGCTATGGAGCTCAGAAGACGAGCTGAATGATGAAGACATATTACATGTATCTGATTATATTCTGTTGTGTATTGTAGGTTGTATATTGAGCTTTTGTGAGGACAAATTATTGTAACTATCCGGTATTGTGTTATTGATGTGTTGTACTCTGATGATGAAATGTGTAAATAACAGTTATAGTCCTTTTGTATAAAGACATGTTATTATCTATTGTATATTGTTCCGCTGCGATTGTGAGATTCTGTATTGTTGTTTCCTATTTCTTCTTCTACCTCTTTCTTCTTTTCCCCTAACGATCTGGTATTTCCGGCATTTGATTACTTCGCATGTAATACAGTAAACGTATTGATGTCTATTTTCGAGCGTCGAAAATCCGGTCGGCCGCAATAGGTTTAATTTTTGATTTAAATGAGATTGGATTTAATTAACCATTTTTGCTAATGGTGTTTTATACCTAATTAATCATTTTAACTAATGATTAATTAAGTTTAATTATATATCTTAATTAATGATAATGGAGTTTAATTGATCATTTTAATTTATGATTGTCTAAATTTTAAGTAACTGATTTAACTAATGATGTTTAAAGTTAACTAATCATGTTGATTAGTGATTTTGAAATTAATAACTTTAATTAAAGATTTTAAACTTTAATCAATCGTTTTAATGAATGATTCTTTTAAGTTTAATTAAATATTTTAATGGGTAATATTAAAATTTGTTAATCATTTTAATTAATGATGCTTAAGATTAGTTTGTTCATTTAATTAGTGATTATTTGAATTTAATAAATATTTTCAAATTAATGATATTTAAAGTTAATCAGACAACTTAATAAAAGTGATTAAAGTAAATTAAGTAGTATAACAAAAGTGTTTTAAGCTAGATAGCTAATTTAATGTTTTAAAGTTAATAAACTTATTTAATAAAGATTTTAAAGCTAATTTACTAGGGGCATAAAAGTGTTTGGAAATAATATACTATTTTAGATAACGGATTTGTTTACTTAAAAGAGATTATAAATATGATTAGTTATCTTTCGGTATAACTAATATTGTTCTAAAATTTGTAAGGGTATTTGAATTGTTTTATTATCTTATAGGATAATAAATGTTATTGTAAATTTATAAATAATGGTTTATAAATGAGAAAATCCCTTGAAAGGAATTATTTACGAATAAGGCTAAGTGTAAATTTTTTTGGGTTTATAGTAAATGACGTTTTGACAACATTTGTTTTTTTATCCTTGTTTTAATACACTAATTATAGGTTTGTATTTTAAAATAATATTTTCAAGGAGTATTTCCAAAGTGTTGTTACCAATATTGTAACATGGAAATTAAGCATAAGTTCAGTTTTATTTAAAAATTAAAAGTTCAATTTCGGTTTTGGAAAAATAATTCGGTGATCGATATCGCTTATATTGAAAGGATCTAGTCATACCTTTAATGCAAAACATTGAGGCTTGGACTCGTTTCTGTCTTGAAGGTTAAAAATGTCGTCTAGGCGATGCGTAAAGGTAACACTACTTTAACTTACTTAGCTTCATCTTCAACCAAGAGATAGCACATGTTTGGAATCAATGAGTAAAGGTAATTAGCTACTCTTTTGAGCTTTGTTATCCTTTGTCAATAAATAACTGAACCCAAAGCGCGAAAGGGTGTCCAACTATGTGGGTGCTCCCATTAGGGTATTCTCAAATCACATCTAGATTGTTATGTACCGCACCTGAAAAATGGTTAAGATTTAGATGTGGAAATATTCGGATTCTCGGTATGGTTTGGTGGGGTCCGGCTAGTACATTTCTGAGAAGTGTCAAAAAACATGTAACCGGGCTCAGAAGTATGTTAGTAGAGATATACTTCAAGGAGAGTGCACCAACTTAGTCATTTGTTGGAAATTTTCCTTTCCTTATTTGATGTGAATCCTTGAATCTGTTTATCTTTTACTTGCCACGTGAGGAGTCAAACAATCTTCGTGGAATTTAAGTTTTAATTTTGCCCATGTTACCAAGTTTGGATTGTTGCCTTATTTTGTCCATTCAATCAAATTTGGGTCGTTTCCTTATTTTATCCATTCTATCCAGTTTGGGTTTTACACGGGTTATTTCCATGCTTTCGAGTCTGGTTTAATATTATGCCCATTCTTATTTGGAATTGTTTCCCTGATGTTTATTTCTGCTCTTGCCTGTATGGATTGTACTCAAAAAATCCACCTTCCGACTAAATCGGAGGGTCTTTCAGCAAAGACTAAAGAAAAGTAGTTCAGATCAAGCCTTTCGAAGGAGTCGAAGGGATGCAGTCAATGATGTGTAGTAGTCCCAGACCTTTCAGAGGGGATGAAGGGTTTCATTTCTCAACATTCAAAGACTTCTTACCTTTTGAAGAGAGTGGAGAATCAAAGCAAGTGCGAGTATCTCTATAATGACCTTTTCGAAAGCATAGTAAGCCTTTCAAACCGATTGAAACACATCCAAGATACCTTTCGACGGTGTTGAAAGTTTTCTGAAGAAAGCAGCTCTCATAAGTTGGCAAAGAATGGAAGAAAATTGTTCGAAAACATCGAAGGGAAGCATAACTCTCGACTGCAATCAAACGAGGAGCAACCACTCGTCAAGATCGAAGGATTCAAAACAACATAGAAAAGAAGACCTTCCGATAAGGCTGAAAGGTCCACGAAGACATAAAGAAATGAAAACTTTCGACAAAGCCGAAAGGTCCATAATAGCAGATGAAAGGCAAGTCTTTCGAAAAAGTCGAAAGGTTCATAACCGCATATAAAAGGAAGACCTTCCGATCCAGTCGGGAGCATGGATTCAAAAAGAGGGCCGTCAACATCTATAAATAAGACCAAGGATTCCTGTTTAGAGATCCGAATTCCCTCGTTCTAATCTTGAATTTTCCTAATCAATACATTGTAACCCTAATTGGGTAATGATCTAGGGATTTAATAAAAGGAGAGTTTTTCAAGGATAGAAAAGGGAAGTCATATGCTTTAACAATTACTTTACTGTTTGGTTATGTATTTATTGGATTGGTTCCTTCTTACAAGTCCAATAGCATCAAAGAGGCGTCGACAAAGCCGACAACACTTCCGCCTTAAGCAATCACTGTAACCTTCAGAAGCCCTCCAATATACAGTTTAACCTTTCGATAAGGTTGATAAAATGGGCTAAACAACATTGTTAACCTTCTGAAGTGACTAATTTAGAAGCCAAAACCTTTCGACTAGGTCAAAGAGTGACCTTTCTGTATAAATACCTAAGTTTACAAGGTTTATTCCATAAGAAATTGTTCCATACCTTTCAATAAGGATGAAGATAAACCATATAAGTATTCTAACCTTTCCACAAGGTCGAAAGCTTCTTTATACATACAAAGGGGTTTGATATTCTACTTAAACCCAATGAAGGCAATTATCTTAACCTTCCAATAGGGTAAAATCCGACCTCCTGAGGACAAATTCTTGGTAATCCAACCTAAAACCAAGAAGGAAACTCTTAAAGAGGATTTGACACTAACTCGATAAAGCCGGAAAGTTCCATAACCCTACACCTAAACATTTCGACGGCGTCGAAAGGTTTGAATCGAAAGATATTTACAAGTGAAGATACAATGGCAATCCTTAAGAGTATCACACCCTTCACCCAAACCATATTAACCCGACTATTTGGAATAACTTTGGGGTGTTGAAAAACATCTACTATCCCCCTTTTTGGCTCAACATACGACCATTTCTCCCTGTGTCCATCTACTCAGATTCTTCGGGGTGTTGACCGTAAATTTGGTCAACATTTTGGAGCAAGAAGGAGAGCTTGAACCTCTGAATGGATTCCCCACCTACTCTTCTACTTGGTTAGTCTCTTAAGACTCACTAACTCCTCCTTTTGGATAAGAAAGGATTTATTTTAGATGAAAGACTTACAATTCTTCCAACTACATTTAAAGGATAAGGAATGGATTCAATGTTTGAAACAAGAGAAAGTTTTTGCAAAGAAAAACCAATTCGAGGGTCCACGGAACCTCTAGAAGTAAAGTCTAATCATCAAATAGATTATAACACACACTTACTTAAAGAGAAAACCCTTTGGCTGCAAGCTCTATAGGTAATTGAGAGGAAAAAATGGATCATACCCTATGACTCTTTAGAAGGAGTATCAACTATTCGATTTAGGATCAACCCCAATCTTTGCTCTCGAAAATGAGAATTCAAGGAAAGAGGACCTATATCAACAAATGAGAAGGACCATTCACTCATATTTCCATAGGACTGTCTTTTAAAAGGAAATAATAAAGGATTATGGCAGTTTTACACATAAATGGAGTAAGATTATAAATGAGGCTGACCATTCAAGGGAAAATCTTGAACGCATAGAAAAATCCACAACCGAAGAACAAAGGATAATAAAGGAATTACCAAGCGGAAATATAAAGATTACTAAGAAATTTCCGACCGAAACCCTAAGATTGAAAGAAAGCCCTTGAAAAAGGATCAATGAACAATGAAAATGAGACATACTCCTCGAGAAGAAGGACTTAAACCAAGCCATAAAAGAATTGGACGCCAGTCAAAGACGGCTCAAAAGTCAAGATTTCTTAGGGAATATAATCTTATTACCTCAATCAAAGACATCTATATCCGAACCAAAGAAGAATTGAATTATTAGCCTTCTCAGAAAAAGAAGCCAGGATTTGAAAGGAAACTTAAGAGATTATATTGCCACTTTCATCTGATAAACGGACAAAATACAAATCGATGTAAGGTACTTGAAAAAATTGTTTTGACACTTTCTAAGAGAGGGAAAACTTAAACAGATTGTAAAGGATTGAATAAGTTATGGAATAAAATTTCTATTCTCAAAATAAGAGATGTCTACATGGTCGGGAGTAAATTCTTCTTAAATTGGACTACCTAAAATGGTAGTATAACGATCCTGGTTTTGGCGATTACTTATGAAATTAAATTATAATGCTAGTTATAATTTAATAGAGAAATAAAATATACTAGGATGAAAAATTTGTTAAAATTATTTATTTTGAATAAACAATGGATTTTGGTAAATAAAATAGAATTTTGATGGTTTCGTTGGAAATTAAATTTGAATATAAGAAATGTGTTGATTTGGAGATTTATTGAATTAATTAAGTGAGTCAAAATAATTTAATTCAATATCATTTACTGTAAATAAATAAATAAAGTTGAAATAAGTTTTAAAAACTTTATTGTGTTAGTTTGTGATAAAAATGATCATTACATGGTTTTAATTTGGTAAAATGCAATAATTTTGCAAATTATTGCCAAATGTTGATTTATGTTTATTTTAATGAAATATTATAAAAATAAAAAGGTGGAATCTTATTCTAAAATCAATATTTGGATGTCAAATATTTTTAACATGGTTTGTTAAGACAATATAAACAAGAGAAGTGATTTCATGTAATTTTTGTTGTTAAAATATTGATTTATTTAAATAAAGGATGTAAGTGAAACTTTTAATTGAAAATAATAATTTAATGATGGAAAATAATTTTAAATGGCTAAATTAATTTTTGTGTGTTGATAAAACATTTTTTTGGTAAACATAAACATATGTGTATAAATTCAATTGGTGGAAATATGTGTAAATAATGAGAATACGATGTTAACATTGAATTAGCTTAGTAAATTAGAATAAATATTGTCTTGCGCTATTAGGTAATGGGTCCAAGCCCATACACACATCTAGAATAAGTTGGAGATTTTTCTAAAAGAACTGTATATTCCTTTTCTCTCTTTTCACTTCTAGCCCTCTCTTGAAAAGCAAGCAGTAAAAGAAATAAATGGCCGCTCCTCTTTTATTCTCAACCTAGCTTTAAAATCTAAACAAAATGAAGGATAAATCAAAGAGAAAATTTAGTAAACCAAGATTATAGCAGGTAATCAAAAACCAAAATCACAAATCACAAATCCTCTCATCATCAGTTTTGAGAAGATGTTGTCTGTAATTCATTTCTCCCTTGCTGCATGTTTTTTTTCTTGTCAGCAATAGGTTTTTGGAGCTCTCATAGCCAAAAAGATTCAAGCTTGCAAGTCTAGTTCATTGGAAAACATATAAGGTGAGTTTAACACACACACGTTTCTTGCATAGATTGAGATTTCAAGGTAAGAAATCTTAATATTGTTTGTTGCCTGTTCATTAGTGAATCATGTTAGTAAATTAGGCATATCTCTTTCGTTTTGAATTGGAATCGAGATTTTTTTTGATGTTCTGGAAAGATTAAAATAATTTTAACTTTCATGTTAAACACTTTTAAAAATTCTAAGCATAATTGATTGAAAAATCTGATGCAAACTTGCTGCCCTATCACTGCAAAACTGTAATTTTCTAAGCTAAATGTCGTTGGTAATTTTAGTATATCTTTCTAATTTGGTTTCCAAATTTGAAGATTCTTGATGTTCCTGAAAGATTAGATTATCTACTATAACATTCATGTTTTGGGTTTTTTAAAATTTTATGTTTACATGGTCGAAAGTTCATTCTAGTGTCGCTATCCTGAAACTAAAACGACAGCGAAAGTGAACTTCAGATCTGAAAATGGTTTTAGTCAGGACTTTTTCATTCCCTATCGGAATTCGATAATTTTAGATGTTCCGAAAATCTTAGGATATCTTATACAACTTTTTTGTTTCATGTTTTCCTATATTCTAGGTTTAAAAGGGGGCGAACCGGCTAATTAAGCCGCATGCGCGAGTTCTTTTGTAAAGTTTTGAAAGTTTCCATTGAATTGTTTTTGGATTCGATGATTTTGAGATGATTATAAAATCCAAACTCCTACTATTAGGAAAGCCGACATTAACATAGAATCGTACTATGAATTGACAGTTTCATTTGGATTTTGTTATATGTTAATTTCATTGAATTTTCATTGATTTTCGTTGTTTCTATGCACAAGTTTTCTAAACCTTTTTCGGAAGATTATTTTAATAAAATAGTTTTTGAAATAAATATTTTACAATATTTATAATTATTTTAAAGCTATTAAAATTATATATTCTCTATAATAAAGAGAATTTTAAAGGAATGTTTTGCAAATGGTTTTCTAAAATTGTTTTAAAAACTAATCTTCTCAAAGCAAAGTTGAAACACTCCACACACCTTAATATACCCAAAATGACACACTAAAAGGCATGGTGAATTATACGTATAACTGAAACTAACAGAGATTAAGATTCACAAGATAAAAATAGGTAAAAAGGAAAAAAAAACTTATTCAAAACAAAAACTTCATAATTGCTTTATAAACCAAATAAGTGAAATACCAAATACAGCATACATGTCTGAAAACCTAATATGTCTCATGAAATAAAAACTTTTAGTCTCAACGGAAATCAGAGAATAAATATCCCTCTCAAATGCCGGTGCAAAAATAGAAAAACGAAAATAAAAGTAGGCAAATACATATTAGAATCTTCTCCCAGAAACCTCCAAGTAACCGTGATCTACTGTCCTCTCCCATGATTGCCTATGAGGAGAAAAGGAAAAAAATAGAGGAGTGGGTCAGACTAAAAGTCTGGTGAATGATAATAACTACAAGAATCTTTAAGAAAAGTAATAGTAATACACTCTTCAATAGTTCTAATATATAAAAGGAAACAAATGAAATAGAAAAGAGAGAAACTAGAAATAAATATGAATAAACTATTGCACAATTAGTAAGATGTGTTAACGTTGATTATTTGCACTTGTCCTTGATCACTGCTTTAATTATGGTGAATTCCTAATCCTATAATTAGGCTAAAATCCTAAGCCTACCCTTTGATCGGCCTGCTACTCAATAGAATCTACAGTGGACTGGACATTCCCTACACAGTAGACTTTGATGTCTATGAAAGACACACTTACTAAGTGCTTGGAACCGGCAATGATTAATGAGCCATCACTGGAAGCCGCAGATGTGACCACCACTAAGCTCGCGTTCCTTTTGTTCCCCTTATTGACCTTTTATTTACCCTAGACAGCATAAGCGTGTCCCTCGCCTCACTTCAAGAATATGTGAAGTGCCTCGTATAACTTTAGGGTTATGTGAAACACTGTATGCATAGAAAAATAGGAAAAAGTTGTTGGTACTGGTCCCTATCAAACAATAATCTAGTTGCTCCCCTTGTTCAAACACCCTTGATTTGAACTACCATAGAATGACCGCTTACTACCACTATAAGCATATGCGTACCCCCACGCCTCACTTCGGGATTATGTGCAGCACATCATCTCACTTCAAGATTATGTGAAACACCGTAACCATATAAATATTAGGGGGATGCTATTCGGTACAGGTCCTACTCTTATCTTTGCTTTCTAACTTAGATAAATTATTTAAATAAGCCTTCATTTTTATCAATTACTATTATTGCTTATTAATTTATCCTAAGTCCAAAAATAAACACCATAGTTTCCATAGTTTATTAGTTTATAACTTACGTTATAATCATGCTTATTATTTAACCCAAGGTCTAAGTGTGAAAATAAGCTTCTTTCTTCTTTTATTCTTTTTAGTTATAATTCTAGGTTATAACTAGGCCAATCTTCTTAATTTAGTCTAATTAATATCATAATTAGGCATAATTTCGGTCTAATTTCGTTTATATTATAGTATTTATAATTTTCATCTTATATTCCATTATTTTAGATTTCATATAATTTAACACAATTTCACGTTAATTCTATTCTAATCCATACGCGAAGATGAAGAAGGAGGAATAAAAGAAAATTGAAAATAAAAGGAAATCCAAGGCGTAAGAAGATGATGTAAATAATGCATAAATAACTGTAAATAAACTAAAATACGTAAATAAATGGAAATTAATTGAAAAGAATAGTTAGAAGAAATAGATTGAAAATAATTCTAAAAACAGTAAATAAACTACTAAAATGGTTACTCTAGAAATTGTAGTAAAACTATAACTATTGGAAACCCTCTTATTATAAATTACTTAAAAGAAAATTAAAATAATTACAATCACTCACCTCTGGCCCTTAGCTCTTCCCGGATCCACTTGAGGTTGTTAAATATTTTTATTTAGGACAATTTCCTCCTTAGAAAATTATTCCTTTTAGGATCCTTCCTAAAAAGATGAACCCAAGCGGAGAAAATCTAGAATTATAAAAAATGTTAGACCTATGGTTCTATTTATAGATGTAGAAGTGGATCTCGGACCATTTGATTTAAGGATTGAACAGGATGAAACCATGTCATGGGATGAATAAGAACCATCGAATGCAAGAATGGAAGGAGCGGATTGAGTGAAAGAATGCAAAACAACGCATAGGAGGCTTTTGGAACGAAGTATTTTTCTTCATTCCTCAAACGTTAGGCGAATAGACTGCCCATAGGCACGGTTGACTGTTGCCTTGGGATGGTCGACCTCTTGGTCGACCTCCCAACATATATACATAAATATTTTTTTAATCTTGTTTATTCCGTTTCTTGCTCCTATTAACTCGAATTCTGACGTTCTATATATGGAAATTGACCAGAAAATTACCACGGACACAATGTCGCAGCTCCCGTGACATAATTCTTATAATTTCATAAAGTTATTTTATTATTTAATTAATTAACGAATTAACTAATTATTGCGGGTAAATTTCGGGTTGTTACATTCTCCGTCCTTAAGGGATTTCGTCCACGTAACCTCTACGGATAAAAGAATGTACTAAATATTTTCATTCAATTCTAAACCAACTACTCAATCATCAACCATCCATCCATTGTCCTTAAATTTTTCTAATGCAATTTATGATACTTATGCAATTAATGTAGTGTAAATGTCCCTAACTAATGCAAAAGATTAGGCAGCCCTCTAATTCAGTTGACCTCCTTTTATGCAATCATGTCCGTGCCGTGTATCCAGACGAATGCGAACTGATAATTCTATATGCACGCTACAAACATCATCCAAATGCAACAACCATGTGATAATCATTCATTTATGGCAACCATAGAAATAAATTTAAAATGCACACACATCCATATGCATATGCTCTAGTGTCCTAATTAGACCAATCCCTAAAGTATGCATCCATTAGCATCCACTAGCAAACATTTGTAATCACTAGCATACATCATTCATAACATGTTCTATTAACATGTTTACATTAAATCCAACCATCCACAGGTTAAACCCTAAGTTCTACCCACCCGAAGGATAATAAAGGAAAGAATCTATTCAAAACTAAAGATGGAAATAGAAAATTCTAAAAACTTATTATCAAAGGAATGTAGATAAGAAATACGAATTTTCTCCCAATCAAACCAATCCTCCCCCGAAGTCTTCTTAGCAATGTCAAAACCAAGGCAATACCTCTATAGACCCTATCCAGCGCGAAGACGACTTGCGCGGTCTTTCATAAAGAGTTTCAAAAGGTGTCATTCTAATGCTAGCTTGAGAACTACTATCTTATGTGAATTCCACTAAAGAAAGATGTTTTTCCCAAGTTCCTCCAAAATCAAGAATATCCATTCTCAACCATGTGTGCCTTACTACCTTACTTATTTCACTTTACTGTCTTCTTTAGTCTGCACACATGAAGCAACATTCCTAGGTTCTTACTAGTGTCCTATACATTTCATGAGAACTTCTATCACTACTTCCAAAAGTAATCACTACTATCCCCTACGTGGTCTTGCATTTTTTCCGTTACACCTAGAAAATGATTTCTCTATACTCCATATTTATAAGAGTTTGGTTGGGTATTTATTGTTTCAATAACTAAGACTTCTAAAATTTCAAAACAACAAATACCAAAATCTTTGTCTTTAAAAAGTGTTATTTTTGAGTTTCCATTAAATTCAAAAATACTTGGTTACTTAACATTATTTTCCAACCTAAAGGGAAAAAATTTCAAATTCTATGTCTAAAAATTATTCCTCTTTTTCTTTTGATGCCCTTTTCAGTTTTCTATAAAAATTTGAATTTTCAAATTCTACTTTCATTAAGTTTTTCATTTTCAAAAACTTACTTACTTTTTCACCAAACCATTTTCTTTTAAAATATCTTTAAACTATTTTATATGTTTTCGAAACATCTTCTTATTATACCTTACGGTCTTATATCTTAATATATTGGAACTATTTTCTCAAATGAGAAATTATTAGCGCTAAAATCTTATATGAACCTTTTAAAAGAGAATTTCATGTTTATGTGAAACTTCAAGGAACTTATTATATTTTTTTTGAAATAGGCTATACAAAATACGGTGCTTTTCATACCTTGTATATCTCTTTCATGTATTCCTTGTAACTTGCAAAAAACATTTTTATTGGTTTCATAGAAAATTATACCATTATTATTTTCATTCCAATAGATTAAAGTATGCTTGATTTATATTCTTCCATGATAAATATCTAACTTACATATTTTTCTTTCAAAAAAACTCATCTTCAAAATTGTTTTAATATTTCCATAACTTCCAAAACACTACCTTATACTTATTAAAAATAATAAGTGTACTTTACAAACTATTTTGTTCTTATACTTAGAAATCATCTTTAAAATACATTTTTTTGGGTTACAATGAATGTTGCGTAAAAAACCGTTACCACAACCCAAAAATACTAGTGTATGGATTCAATTAAATAAATACCAATGAATCTAATTTACCCATGTAAAAATATTTCTCTTGGGAGTCACTTACTATAAAAATCGTATTATTGACTATGCTCCTCTTATTTTTCACGAAAACATTTATTACAACATTAAAAGTTGTAATCTACATTTTCGATACTTGATACACTGTAGGTTTTTTATATTTAACATCTTGGTTTACTTACAAATAAAATAGTAAGATATATATATATATATATATATATATAGACACACACACTCCATAATTCTTCAAAAAGAATTCCAATTTTACATTATATAACAATCAACTCAAATTTCATACCATTCTTCTAAAAAACCAAATTTATTTTCTGGAAGAAAATATTAACAATGAAATTTTCAATTCTAACAGTTACATTTTTTTCTCTCCACTTTTTATATTTTCAAAAATTTCATTCTATTCGGCCGGGCATAAAGTGAATTTTGTCCTTACTAACCAAGGAGTCTTTTTCTTAAATCTTGGAAATCCCATTTCCTTACTAAAGTCTTATGTTAGATTTATTCTAAGGTATACCGTTAAATCCACTTATATGAAACTATTATAATTTTTGTAACTATCTACCCATGGGTTTTCATCTTTTCTTATCAGCTAAACCTATTGTATATCCCCCAATCTTTCCCTACCTCTCTTTGAAATTCCATAATCTGTTCCTAAATGTACCAAACCATTTCTTAAATCCCTACGATGTGTAGACATTCTCTATGCCCCAATAAACGCACTTCAAAAGTGATACTTCAAGAACCCTATCTTCAGCTGATGAGCATGAAGCATACAAAAAACCTCCTTTAGACGAATAACATGCTCTCCCATCTTTCTTGAAAAACACCTAAATTTCTACCATGAATACCACCACGAACTTTACTTTAGGACATCTCTAAAAACATGGTTCATCAAATCTATAGAATATGCTGGGACATTGGTTAGCCCAAAAGACATAATCAACCACTCGAAGAATCCGTCGAGTGTCCTAAATGCAGTCTTAGCAGTGCTGTCATCAGCTACCCTAAGCTGATGAAATATAATGGCTAAACCAAGCTGAGAAAATACTAAAGTGTCAACAAACAAGAAAAGATCATCTATCTTAGGGAGTGGATAACGCTTCTCATTTGTGAGCTTATTCTTTCTCTATGCTCAATGCAAAGTCGAAGAGAACAACCTGCATTGGTAGCGAAGACGATTGGCACTTCCTATTTTTATATGTTTCTTCTTATGAAACATTTCTCAAAAGCTCACGGATCTGCTTGCTTAGGCGCCCTATGCCCTACGGGTAATGCCACTGGCTAGCAAAATAAATCCTGAAGCCATTATCTCTCTTAGGGGGGTAGTTCCCTAAACTCCTCAAAGATGTATGGAAAATCTCTGACGATGGGAACCAAATTCAACTCTGATGATGATGAGTCGAGGGAATAAAGGAATCTTAACATAACTGACTCTTGCGGGTTGCAAGAAATCTCGAGGGACCTACAGATGCTTGTCTCTAGTCTAATAACTCTCCTCACGCAATCTAATATAGCTCCATATATGGATAGCCAATCCATTCTCAAAATCATCTCATACCCTGAAACTCCCAAAACATAGGCATTGCAGTCAAATTCTACGGCTAGGATAAAAAATTTCAAACCCCTACAAACCATAGCCAAGAGCGCCAATTCTCCTATGGGGTTTGAAACAAAGATGGGATCTACTACCAAAGAAATGTCTAAGTGCAAAAAATCCACATGAGAACTAGAGATAAAAGCGTGTGCTGCTCGAGAATCGAAAAGAGTCCAAATAGGAAAATCAGAAATAGAAATCAAAATTTCCTACCTAGATTTGGTCTGCTGCTGGAAGGTGCTGTATCCAATGTCTGAATCTGCGTTGCAGGTGCATTCATTGCCTGCCTCGTTTTTTGAGGACAAATCCTATTAAAGTGACCAAGCTGCCCACAATTGAAACACCTACCCTTCATCATCTTATTCTTACAGTCCCTTGCGTAATGACCAACCAGTCCACAGCTATTGCATTTCTCGCCTTTCTTGATCGCTTCTAAGGTCCTCCTTCTTCCCTCCTGTCCTTATCCTTCCACTACTTCTTAGAGCTTGTAGAACCTTCTCAAACTCCCTCTTCCGCTGCCAAGATGTAGGCCGAACACTATGTCGGTCCTCCAAACCTAACCGCCTAAACCTTTGCTCCATCTTCTTAAAACTAACCCACGTCTCCTCGAAATCCTCTATGTCAGAAAACGTTTTGCATCCTGTACTAGTGAAGTCCTGACATAGCTCAGAAAAGGGGGCTGATGTGGGTGGATTAAAGGGATTTCCATATACTGGTGTTGTATTGAGCATTTGCCCTTGCACCCCTGGTACCGTAGCTCTACGGAACCAAAAAGCCATTCTATGCAAAGAAAAGAGAATTTAGGCTTGAAAGAATCGAAAGAAGATTGCACTAGACTAGGAGGGGATTTTTTTATAAAAAATCTTTTGTACTTAAAACTATTTCTAAGATTTCCTTTCAAAAAAATAGTTTTAAAACAAGTTATTTTGGAAAATACTACTTTGAAAATAAATTTTTAGGGATCCTGTAACCTTAGGCTCTGATACCATTTGAAATAATCCCGCACCCCTTAATATACCCAAAAGGACACATTAAAAGACGTGGTGCATTCTAGGTATAACTGAAATTAATATAAACTAAGATTCACAAGACAAAAATAGGTAAAAACAGTGGAAACTAAAATAATAACTTATTCAAAGTAAAATATTCATAATTGCTTCTTAAACCAAATGAGTCAAATACAAAATACAACATACATGTCACAAAACCCAACATGTCTCATGAAATAAAAATTCGTACTCTCAACAGATATCAGAGTATAAATATCCCTCTCAAGTGCCAGTAGAAAAACAGAAAAACGAAAATAAAAGTAGGGAAATACATATCAGAATCTTCCCCAGAAACCTCCAAGCAATCACCTGATTTACTGTCCTCTCCTTTGATTGCCTATGAGGGTAAAGGGAAAAAATATAGGAGTGGGGAAGACTAAAAGTCTAATAAATGAAAGTAACTGTTAGAATCTTTAAGCAAAGTAAAAGTAATAGACTCTTCAATAGTTCGAGTATATAAAAGGAAACAAATGAAATATAAAAGAGAGAAACTGGAAATAAATACGAATAAACTATCGTTCAATTCGTAAGAAAGGTTAACTTTGATTGTTTGCACTTGTCCTTGATAGCTGCCTTAATTAGGCTGAATTCCTAGTCTTATAATTATGCTGAAATTCTAATTCTAACCTTTGATCGGCCTGCTACTCCATAGAATCTATTATGGACCAAACATTCACAATAGACTTTGGTGTCTAAGAAAGACACACTTACTAAGCTTGGAACTCATAACAATTTATGAGCCATCATTGGAAGCTACACGCGTGACCACCACTAAGCTCGCATTCTTGTTGTTCTCCCTTTTGACCTTTTTTTTACCCTAGACAGCATAAGCGTGCCCCTCGCCTCACTTTGAGATTATGTGAAGCACTCGTCTCGCTTCAGGGTTATGTAAAACACCGTGTCCATAGAAAAATAAGGAAAATGCTGTTGGTACCGGTCCCTATCAAACAATAATTTAGTTGTGCCTCTTGTTCAAACCCCCTTAGTTTGAACTACCATAGATTGACCGTTACTACCACTATAAGCATATATGTGTATCCCTCGCTTCACTTCGGGATTATGTGAAGCACCTCGTCTCACTTCAGGATTATGTGAAACATCGTAACCATAGAAAATTTTGGGGAAAGTTATTTGGTATAGGTCCTACTCTTCTCTTTGCTTATTAACTTGGATAAATTATTTAAGTAAGCCTTTATTTTTGTCAATTACTATTGTTGCTTATTAATTTATCCTACAACACCATATTTTCCATATTTTATCATAGTTTCCATAGTTTATCAACTTATAACTTATGTAATAATCATGCTTATTACTTAACCTAAGGTCTAAGTGTGAAAATAAGCTTCTTTCTTCTTTTATTCTTTTTAGTTATAATTCTAGGTTATAACTAGGCCAGTCTTCTTAACTCAATCCAATTAATATTACACTTAGGCATAATCTCAGACCAATTTCATTTATATTACAATTTTTATAATTTACATCTTATATTCCCTTATTTCAAATTTCTTATAATTTAATCCAATTTCATGTTAATTCTATTCTAATCCATACGGAGAGAAGAAGAAGGAGAAATAAAAGAAAACTGAATGTAGAAGGAAATCCAAGGCGTAAGAAGAAGATGTAAATAATGCATAAATAATAGTAAATAAAATAAAATGCTAGAAATAAACTATAGATAAATAGAAAAGCTAGAAATAAACTGAAATTAATTGGAAACAATAGTTAGAAAAAATAGACTGAAAATAATTCTAAAAACTATAAATAGAGTACTAAAAATGTTACTCCAAAAATCGTAGTAAAACTACAACTATTGAAAACCATATTATTTTAAATTACTTAAAGAAATTTAAAATAATTACAATCACTCACATCTGGTCTTTAGCTCTTCCCTTTAGGTCTTCCTGGATCCACTTGAGGTTGTTAAATATTTTTATTTAAAACAGTTTCCTTCTTGGAATATTATTCCTTTTAGGGCTCTTCCTGAAAAGACGAACCCAAGTGGAGAAAATCTAGAATGAGAAAAGGTGTTCGGCCTAGGGTTCTGTTTATAGGTGTAGAAGTGGAACTCGAACCATTGGATTTGAGGATTGAACAGGATGCAACTACATCATAGGCTGAATATGAGCCATCGGATGCAAGAATGGAATGACCGGATTGAGTGATAGAATGCAAAACAATGCATAGGAGGCTTCTGGAACGAACTGGAACGAGGTAATTTTCTTCGTTCCTCAAACGTTAGGTGGGTCAACCTTGAGGTCGATTGCTCATAGGGCACGATCGACCGGTCGGTCGACCGTTGCCTGGGGATGGTCAACCTCTTGGTCGACCTCCCAACGTATGTACATTAATGTTTTTTATCTTGTTTATTCTGTTTCTTGCTTCTATTAACTCGGATTCTGACATTCTTTATATGAAAATAGACCAAAAAATTACCACGAACACAATGGTGCAACTACCTTGGCTCAATTCTGATAATTTCACAAAGTTATTTTATTATTTAATTAATTAACGAATTAATTAATTTTTACGGGTTAAATTTTGGGTTGTTGCAAAAGTATTTTCTATATAAAATACACATTTTTGTACTCTTTAAGTGTATGATGAAGAGAATTAAATGATTTAGTAAAATGTGGTATGGGACACATGCATTTACTTTTTCAGTAGATTCTCGACTTGTTCGTTCGAAGCTACACATTCATTGACGTTCGAGTTGTATATGTCGATGACATGAGGCGATTATTGCGATTAAATGATTTTGTTTTCTAGTGTGGCATTGACTTGCAGTTAGTAAACCATTAAGTGAGAACGTGTGGTATGGGACGTACCGTTACCACTTTTCGGGTTAATATATGGAAGTTGGTGACATATTCCAATGGTGGTGATGCCGGTACTAGGCTAGTTGGCCATACATTGATTGGTGGGTCAAACATTCGACTGGTGGGTCGATTAAATGTATGGTGGGACTTTATTTAGATTGGTGGGTCTATTATAGTACTCAAAAGGCTTTCGCCATTCACTAAAAAGCATACAACGGTGTTATGGATCCACCTTTATTATATATTTTGGTGATTTTTAAACATTTTCACCTTTTATTTGGTATTGGCTTTATACACAGCCTTAGTGCTTTATGGTGATTTTATAAACAAGGTGACTATATTTATGTTGTTGTAAACTCTTATACGAGTTCAATATGGCGTTTTGGTGATTTCGATCTTGGTGTTTATTGGTGTTATGATTTTCTATCGCTTAACCTTAACAAGTAAGCGAATTGGTGTTGATGGAAATAGATGTTGTTATTTATTAAATGAGGTTTATGTGTTTTGAACTCTTAACCGAGTTCCATGAGTTATGTGATTTATGTGTTTTGAACTCTTAACTGAGTTCCATGAGTTATGAGATTTCTGAGATTACTGTGGTTTTCTTTTGAGTTTTTATATGATTTTATCCTAATTTATATTACGAGTAACCATCTAAGAAGGAAACATCAGTATTGAGCAGGTGTCATTCATGAGTTAAACCTTGTGATAATTTAGTGTTTACCATCACTTGGAATTTACGTAAATCTGAGTTTATATCATTCCTTTTGATTAAAGGAATGTTTCCTTAAGCGAAATTATATCTCATTTATCATCTATTAATCGGTTTATGTAAGCTAGACTGACCCGTGTGTTTTTTATACATAGGTCAGACCGAGTTATTTCAGGTTAGCCATCTTCTGTTGAATACTGCTTTGGATTATCTATTAGTGGTCTTTTGTATAGTTTTGTAGTCTTTGTATAGTTTTGTGGTCTTTCTGTAAACTTTGACATGTACTTATTCATTTATAGTTATGGCGATATAGGTCAACGTTTCATTGAGAGATAGAGGAGAAATCGAAGGAGGAAACTTACTACTTATGGTGATATAGGTTGGATGTACAGGTGGCATGTATAGGTGCACGAGAGTAATTAGAGATTTGGAGAGGATAATTATTAAGGTGATTAGCATTTTAATTAGTTAATTAATTATCTTATTAATTAAATTGGCCATATCTTTTTCATACGGGGTCCGTTTCGGATGTGGTTTCTTGCCTTGCACTCATGTTGGAGAGATATATGTTTTAGCCATAGTTTGGATAGCATTTGTTGTGGTAAGCGATATTATCTTTCACCATACTATGATAGGTTATATAGTATTAGATCGACATTCTGGAATGGTTTTGGTTTTAAAGTGCGAATTTCCTACACTTAAACACCTATTAGGATTTTACAAATAAAATAAAATTATTTGAAATGGTTTTATATCAAATATAATATTTTCCTCATCGATATGCCATTTTAACGAAATTATTACATTTGGACTATTTTTGATATGATCGCCTCATTAGTTGATATGGATGTAATATACATGTTGTATGCATGTTGTTTGGATGTACATATTATTGCTAGTTGTATGTTTGGTTGTTTAGCTTTTTTTGTTGTTTTTGGTTTAAAGCGCGATTTAGAGGCGATCGAGTGTTAGGGAATATCTTGTGTGTTGGGATTTCATACACGCAAATATCTAACAAACGAGATAGGTTGTAGAGGAGGGTTGGGATACATTTCGACTGATCGGAAGGCGGAAGATGAGGCATTGGAATTTGAGATGGATGTCGGACGTTTTCGTTTGAATTTACTTATCCGTTATGGTTAAGTATATGACCAAAGTGGTTGGTACTAACTATTGTAGAGTGGTCAATGTCCATCACTATTGTTGATTAGTGATTTGGCCGACTTTGGCTTAGGCGTTAAGGAGATTGTATGGTGTGTGATGTGATGATTTATTCGTATGACCTACTTAGAGTCTTCATTTTGTTGCTATAAGGTAAGCGATTGAGATGGTAAGGTGATGATGTGACGCTTTGATGTGTGAGTTGGTAGTTTGGATTATGACTCGATGGTGTATGTAGTAGGTTTTGAGGTTGATAATTTCATGACTCTGTAGATCGTGTTGGAGGTGTTGGCTCGATCGCATTATGAGAGGATGGCGATGTAAAAGCATGGTGAAAAGCCTATATCTTCGGTTTTTGACTTATGGTGGGAGTAGGTACCAAAGATTAGACATTCTGTATCTTCAGTTTGTGAGTCATGAAGGGAGTAGGTACCGACGAGGCTCATGGGTGAGAGCTATGGAGTGGAGGAACAAGGTGGATTCCAGGATAGTGGAAATTGGATTGAGGGATTTGGGCTTGGATCTTAATTGTGCGAATATGGCTCGGGTTGGCAACTTAAAGTGTTTTCTATTATACTTAAAGTAGGGGTATTATATTGGGGATGCCTCAGTAGCGAGGGACCGTAGACCATGGACCTGTGGCTTTGGGTCAAGTGTCTAGCTTTGGGCTATGAGATAGCTATTGAGATTTAAGCTGCGTGATACGTGAGTACGATGAAACCCGATATTTTTCCACCACTCCCTAATAGTATGGAGGCTATACGAGTTATCATATATTTAGAGCATAATGGGTGACAGTTAGTATTGTTTGAGGATTCTATATTTGTTATGGTTGCTTCACTAGCCATTTGTCACCTTAGGGATGTCACATTAGGTAGGTATTGTGCATTGGGATACATATACACCCCAATTTTATTTAATATGGAGTAGGTATTATGGATTGAGATACCTATGCACCCTAACAATTTATCGAGTGTGGAATACCCCTTTTATGATGTTGTAGAGTAGCATATTATCGATGTTATATGCCGACTCTTTAGTTGCAGGGATAAGTCGGCTATGATTCGTATACCCTCTGTTCTATATACTATATCAACTTTTATACTATTTTGAGATTGTTTCTTGCTCACACCAAATAGTTATTTGGCCCAAGGTTTTATATTTTGCTTCTTATTATCTCGGGTACTCTTAGAGGGTAGATTAGAGAGTAGGTGTGAATGGAATATGGGGTTCTGTAGATGGATTAGCAAGAGATGACGTTTACTCATATTTATATTTGAGTTTATTATCATATATTCCATCATTTAATACTACGGAGCTTGATAGTGTTCGACTTACTATTGTTAGAGACAATTATTAGTTGGGTTTATGTATCAGTTATATAAACACTTTTACTTTCGTTGTATAACTCTGTAGATCATATACTTTGATGGTTAGTTCACATTGTTATTACTGTCTCAACTGTTTTATATCTATCTTGACTATTATATTTTATCTAATATGATGTGAGATATACGACATGTTATGTGATCATTTGATATTTATTTTTTCTTCTTTTTCATTATCTTCTCTTCTATTTATCTTCTTTACTTTTTCTTTCCTTTGATAATTGTTCTACTCATTAGGTGTATGGCAGTTGTTACATTTGATATCAGAGCTTATAGTTACATGATTAACTTGAGCTGATACCATGATTCAGTAGAGATAAGGTGTGAATTATCGCCTTAGACTAGATCTAGACTGTATGCATATACAAGAGAGTTTGTATTTGTTATATATTTTGGTACTCAAAACTATATAGTAGTATATTTAGTGTATAAGTTCAATTGCACACACAAGGAGTATTGATGCAGTTGCTTTGTGAGAGGTGGACCACCCCTCTTATATAGTAGGAATGATCTACATATGAGAAATACTTCTATTGGTTATATTTTTCAGAGTTGAGGAGTGGGTGGGATCGGGGTCACTAACCCTGATTGATAGAATATGTTTGTAAAGATGGTGATAATCATTTTATGGAATGCCTAAGTTGCTCTAAATGATTATGGTATTCAAGTGCATATGGTTAGAGTCGACTTTACCAAGCTGTTTAAAGACTACAGGAATCTAGAATGAAGACCATTCCTAGGAACAAAGTCGGCTATTGAAAGGCATGATTGGATGGTTACTTGTAAGAGGATCTTCGACGAATTGGAGTTAGATGACGCAATGAGGTAGAAATCAACCTCTAGATAACACAAGGGATGAACAATGAAACAATGGAGTGCCTCTATAGCTTCGATTCCTAAAGATCGATTTATTTAGGATTAGTTTATAGTTTGCTTCGAAGAATGAAAAGTTCAACGTTAGGTTGAGTGATCATCTTAGGAAATGATTTGTTAGTCGTACTGATGAGGCATTCGAGAAGATGATCGAGAAGGGTTTATGATGAGAGAGCCTGTACCCAGTGTAGAAGGGTTGTCCCAAACTAGCTACGTAGGGATAAAACATGGAAGTATATGCACTGATTGTTGTTTCCATTTCATAAAGTGCTCCATCGATGAAAGAGAAGGAAAATGGCATTATTATTTAAAATAATGTTTCCACTTATGGCTTTTCCATATATATTTTATTTGACGTCGAGGTTTCGTATTCCTTCATATTTAGTGATTTGATAGACAGATTGATATTGAAACTTGAGTTGTTAGTTAAGCGACCTTTGATTATGTCAGACCTAGTTAGGGGCTCAGCCAACCTATACATGGTTTGTCGAGATTTTGTCTTATCGAGTCCTGGATGTTTGTTTGTTGGTTTGCTATTGATTTGCTTTGGGTTTTAATTGGGTTCGGTATTATAGTTTGAGAATGGACTAACTGTAGGGGATACGTAATAGTGGTGGATTGTAAGAGGCCGTTGGTGACAAGTTGGTCGTGGAGAAGCAAATAGTAGTGATTGGTTACCTTCAGGGGATGGGGTATGATTGGCTTTCTATATTCACTCAATATTTCACATGATAAGTTGTAGTCTATGCTTGTAGCTAAAGATTGTCTAGACATATTCGATGAGGTGACCGGATTACCACCCGTTTAAAAACTGTTTTTCTATGAGTTAGAAAATCTCCGATAAATTTTAATTAAAATTAACCGCAAATGCACGGCGTATAATGTTAGTACTTGACGAATGCCGGTTGATTCGTAGGGAATTGTTTAGATTTTAAAATTCTAGTCAATCAAATTATACCTAATTTGAGATTGTGACTAGCTAAAAATGTAAGAACTAGCTAGAAAAGGTGAATGAAAATATGAGTTTAGAAAACAATTCAGAGGAAAATCCACTCTCGTATTTTTGTAATTAATAAACAAGTAATCTATGGTCTCTCTATTTTGATCTTAAATGGAATTAGTGACGTATTTATCATAAGTATGGTTTATTTATGTTATTAATTAGTATAACTTAAACCATCAAACTATAATACAACACATAAAACCACTTATCAATTTTAATGAAAATGAAGTCAAAGCAAAAGTTATTTTAAGTATGATCTATTCACTATTGTATTTAGTAAAATAGATCATCAAATTTTGGTTCTACTTTAATTTCATAATCAAAAATCAATTAGTAAAATGATGATATAAATTGTGTTCATGTGGAGTAAGCATGGCCCATTTGTAATTACAACATAGACTATCAAATTCCATTTTATAAACTTACATCAACATTCATTTTCACGAAGTATAAATGAGACCATAAATCACAAATTATGTATACTTTTAGAGAGCTTCATTGCCCCTGAATTTAAAGGGGTTTAGCTACTCATTTGTGTTATCCAATCAACACATGTAAATTTCAACATTTTAGAACAAGCAAAATGAAAGCTATTTAAAATAAAAAGGAATTACAGTACTTGCATGAAAATAAAACTATGCTACTAACATGAAATGAAAGAGCATGTAAATAAAAATGAACAAGAAAATAAAATAACACTACACCAAATCAGTGATTTTGCAACAGTTTATATTTGTTAATTGCCAACACTTATAAATGCTGCAAACTCCTAATGGTAAAAAAGTGTTAGGATACCGAAAAAGTGTTGGTGAAAATAAATACTTTTATGAATAAACTTTGCAACACAAATAAGTGTTATCGTAGTTGGTAAAAATGTAAATAGTTTATTAATAAGAGGAGTCTTCTATAATTTAGACGTGCATTCTCTTCTCACGCTTATCCATCCATTTCCAGACATATTTCGGTCGCATAAAATTTAATTTAGGGTTTTCTCTTCCTCCCAAAATCAATGTCGATTCAACCACTTCTTAAAATCAACGGCACTTCATCCACTTCCCATTATCAAACGCCGACTACAACCACTTCAACGATGCCGACTTCAATTTGCTTTGCGTAGGTTCTTCTTCCTCTCTATTTTTTTTACCTCTTCGCTTTGCTATAGGTTCTTCTTCTACTCTATTTTTTTTCTTTTCTCTGAACTTTTGAGTGGTAGTCTGTTGAGGAATAAATGATGCATTTTACAATGAATCTGATCGATTCCTTTGAATTTTCCAAAGCCGTTTGGCATTAGTTGAGCTCAAATTGATGCTTCATCTTCCCCTTACACCTTAGCCGCTGGTCCCGACTCCCTAGCCACTGTTTTTGTTTTTCAGAACTAGTTGTTTGAGATTTGATGTTTTTATTTAGAGTAAGTTGTTTCTTGGAATTGCAAAAAAATTAGTGGATCCGGTAGCTATTTCAGAGATCTTCTCAAATCAATAAATATAATCAAATCCCGGTAATAGAAAACTTGCATCTGAAACACAACAACCTTATCATCCAGAATGATGTTGACCGTGGAGAACGTGCCAGGTAGCGACCTGGCTTTAACAAATTGCACGTTTATCTCATTCAATGACCTGAGTAGATTTTCTGGTCGTGGATCCGACAGTGCTTAAGCTGTAATTGGGGATTCTTTGGTGTACACTTTACGATATCCTTATATGAAGTATGAACCTTGATATTTATTCCCAGCTTCGTTGTGATGTTAATTTTGTATTGTTAGACAATTGGGTTGATTAGGGACATAGAGTTGAAATGTTCTGAATATAACACCCGATAATTAAAACTATATTTGTAATAACAAGTAAATGTTGTGACAAAGTAATCAATAAAGACGTTGGGAAAGAAAGCACACTATAGATTGACATGATATCCTTTTAAACGTGATTTTTGAGGTGAAAATGCGATATATTTTGAATGGTTGACACTTTCTTCCATTTTAGAAGTATGATTTCATTCCAGATGTAGAGTTCAGCATTAAACACATCAAAAATATGTATAAAAATAAATCAACATGTTATGGAAGATAAGTGGATTTTAGTTTTATTTTTTTGTTTGCTTATATTAGTATAGATGGCTTATTCGTCCGTACTTTTTTCTTTACAAAACCTCTCGTATTTTATTTGGATTTTGAATAAAATCTTGTATCCTGAAGCTGGAAATATCAGTACTGCACGTGCAGTATAGAATCACTGGACCTAGCTGCAAATTTGAGTAATGTAAATCTTTGGTTGATTGATTTATAATGTGAATTTATTCTTAAATTACTTTTAATGTGGAAGTAATCCTTGACTAATACATACTGCTCATCAAAAAATTAACGAAGGTCGAATTGGCTTGAATGCCATCCAACGATGCCTTATCAAGGTTTCTACTGATGATCAAATATCCATCAGTAGGTTTAATTCTTTGCCTATTTGTATTTCTTCGCTTGCTTACAAGCTCGCATGTAGTACCTTTATAGTCGCCATTCTTCTTATTATGCATTATTATATGTAATATCAGGTTTGTCCCACCGGATAACTTTGACATGGCGATACTTTCATTGGAGTTAGATTTTGTCAAAGCAAAGGGTAACAGAACTGAAAAAGTGAGTTTCTTTTGTACGAGTAAATGATTTAATTGTATTCTTATGTGGGTTATTCTAATAAGGATCTTTGCATTTCATATAGATGCAGTTGTTCTTTCTCAACGGCTGAAAAAAAGATTCATGGACCAGGTAACCTATGTCCATTTCTTTTATGTCTTATATATTCCATTGCCTTTCTAGTTAGGTGCATGTATATTTGAATGTGTTATAACTGAACCTACCTAAAATGCTCTTATGTTTTAGTCATCGTTAGCTTTGATGTGTTGTAAAGCCATATAAGAACGTTAGGAACAAGCAAACCAATAATGGTAGCAACGTTTGGATCTTTTTTTACTCTATGAGCCTCTATGTATTGTTCTATATGTGTCTGTGCCAGTGTCCTTTGCTAACTTTGGTTACTCGTTTATTTAAAATAAAGCTATTTATTTAATGATAATTGGTTTAAATCAATTAGAGTGTCCAAATAAAATCGCCTTTGTCAAATAGTACTTACCAACTTGAACTAGGCTATCTGACATGGTGTTTCTGTGTCTAGTTTCTACCATAGTTCAGTAATTGGATATTATGTGTGTATGCTTGTGTGTGCGCTCCTTGTATATACCTTCCATCTATAATACATGTTAGCATTTGTTCTGAACTTGAATTTTCTTGGATGCAACAGTATGAAGAAGTTCATTGCAAAAATCTTCTCTAAACTGGATGCTATTGTTGGTGTAGATTTTATTTTTGTTAAGGACAATCAATCAAGAATATGCCAGTGCATCAGTCACATCTCTAGCAACTCTTCTCTTCCAAATTTACTTTAACCTTCTACTGAAGAAATTTCAGCAATTTCTATGTATGCAGTAGGCAGTCCAAAGAATTTTGAATCAAATTGCAAATCGAATCATGGAGAAAGATGTTGTTTTAGCACTTCAACTGCTGCGGATGGATTTATGGATGGCACCACTGATTTAGATTGTCTTGTAAAACTTATTTTTATCATATTTGTATTATTATATATACAGTAATGGATCTAATTTTAGTTCTTCGTCAGTGATATGCCTTGAACATGTTCCGTATATATGAGAAGTGCAGTGAGTATGCACATACAACTATACAAATTATGATTTAAAGGAATTTGTTTTTTTTTTAACAAGTTTTGTTCTTTATAGGTACTACAGATGTCCAAACAGAGAACAAAGGACCAACTACATCGATGATATTGAGTAGTTTTGGAAACACATTTGATCCATATGGCGCTACCTGTACTCCTCTATATCAAACATGCACATTTCTTTAGGTCTCTACTTTCAATAGTATCATTGTTTAATTATATAAATTTGACATTTTCCATTCCTATCTCTATATCGCAAAATCTCTATGTTAATTTATGTTGTGCATGTGTTAATTAATTTCACTCATGTTCATAGCCATCAACTACTGAGCTAGGTCCTTTTTACTATGGTAGATGTAATAATCCTACTAGAAATATACTGGAAAGGTAAAATGAAACTAATATATATGTATTACATGGGTTTTCTATATTACTCATGTACCACAACAAATGATAAATTGTATATTTTTTGCGACATGGTCGTATGATTAACATGGAGAAGGCTGATGCAGCATTTTGCTTCACTAGTGGTCTGGCTGCCTTAGGTACTATCATAAAGCTTGTCCAACCTAGTAAATGTACTATCACTCATGTCATTTTGTAAAAAGAAATTGAAATAAAATAAAACGGTAGCTAACTTAGATCAAATTAAACTTATTGCTATCAAGGTCAAGAAATTGTTACTGTAGAAGATATTTATGGAGGTTTTGACAAATTGCTTCAAGTGGCTGCACAAAAAGGAATTATAGTCAAGTTAGTTCTTTTCTTCTTACCCTGTCTATGTATGTTTTATTCGGTTAAACTATGAGAATGTTTTCTGAACTTGTTATCAATTTTATTGCAAAAATACAGACGTGTCAATATGTGTGATCTAAATGAGGCGATATCTGCAATTAGTCCTATAACAAAGCTTGTGTTGCTAGAAAGTCCAACTAATCCTCGGCTGTATATTTCAAACATAAGGGTATGATACTTGATTGATTGTAAATCTTCACTTGATAACTACTTTTTTTGGTGCTTTAGACAAATGATTATTTGCAAATTAAATGTGATATGCTTAGTGTCAGTCAGAAGTTTATTCTCAACAGTTAGGATAGGTTCTCCTTTTTTATATGTAAAATAGAATGCAATGTTAACATTTCAGGTTTACAAATTCATAAGTTCAGCGTAAGATTTTATAGGCTTGGGATTCCAAAAAGAACTCAAATTTTTGTTAATTCCTTATCAAAATTCATTAGTAAATTTGCACCTTTTTTCCTTCAGAAAATATCGAACATAGCTCACGCAAATGGAGCTCTAGTTTGTGTGGTTAATAAGATCATGTCTCCAGTGTTGTGTAAGCCATTAGAATTTGGAGCAGGTTTGTGATTCTTACAGTAAGTTCTTGAATGTCTTACTCATGTTACTACTTTCTGTTACATTTTATTTTATTGATGCATAGATATTGTTATGGAGCCGGCCACAAAGTTTTTATCTGGACACGGTGATGTCTTGGCAGGCATCATAGCCGTAAAAGGAGAAAGGAATACATGACTAGATTTATACACTGGTTATGCATTATAAGGAAGCAAGTTTGCATCTTCTTCTAATTTTTCTCGCTTCTTGTTTTATTGTATGATGTTTTACCAGCTTAGGGAAAGAAGTATATGCCCTACAAATGACAGAGGGTAATGTACAGGCGTCATTTGAATCTGGGCTTTATTTGAGAGGCATCAAAACCTTACAATTAAGAATGGAGAAGCAATAGGTGATATGCATTGTAACACATTAATATATTATCATGGCACTAAGATAATAAATAAAAATTACAGACAATTAAACTTCTGTTGGTCTTAGAAGCAAACATCGGTATGTCAAATTTGTTAATTTTGTAACCTTAAATAGTACCCCGATTCTTATACTTTAAGATAATATTTTTTAAGATATTTTTTTATGCATCCAACTGATTTTGAAAATTTTCAGTTTCTCGGTAAACTTTCTCATTAGTACACAAAATTATTTACAACACACTCCACGTTAGCAAATCTTTACCATCATGTTTATTTTTAACGATTGAACGCTGCCAGCATGCAACATAGTTTGCAAACCAAGCATGCAACCAATTTGCAAATCTAAGCATGCAAACTTAGTTTGCAAAACTGAGCATACAAACTGAGCTTGCAAATTGAACACACAAACTAAGCATATAGCAAAATCGATGCAAAATGAGTTTGCAGCAAATGCTAATTGAGTTCGATTAACATGTATTTTGCATACTAAGTTTGTGAATTTACAAATACAAAAAAATTAGAATCTGAGTTGTAACTCAGTCTTTAACCTTTTTGATTTTGAAGGTATAAGTTTTTATCGAGTGTTTATATTAAATGCAGGAACTTGAAGAAGGACGCTTTGGGTTGTTGTATTGGACGTTGAAGAATATTCAAAACCATTAGAGTTTGGAGTGGATGATCAGGAATGGTTAGGTTAATCGTAAGTTAAACTTTAAGTGTATTTTGAATTTTTTTTGAAGCTTATGTTGTAATAATATCTGAATATATGACATTGTTGTATTTTAGACACGTAAGTAATTATTGATGATATATTATACAACATTTGCAGAGTGTATAAACTTTTCATTGAATATGTATGATGAATTATTTGTGACATGGAAACCATTATTTGCAGAGTGTTTATATTTAAACTTTGCGTTTAAGTTTTGGTATATATATGTGTGTTACTAAATAATGGATTTCCAACACTTATAAGCGTTACCGTATATTTCTGTACCAACACTTATAAGTGTTACCGTATATTTCGTTACCAACACTTATAAGTGTTACCGTATATTTCTATACCAACACTTATAAGTGTTACTGTATGTTTCGTTACCAACACTTATAAGCGTTACCATATATTTAGGTACCTACATTTATAAGTGTTACCGTATATTTCGTTACCAACACTTATAAGCGTTACCATATATTTAGGTACCGACATTTATAAGTGTTAGTAATATGTACGTTTGTAACACTTATAAGTGTCACAAATTTGGCCGCTTCATTCCTCACAGTCCATTACTAATACTCAAAAAGTGTTACTGAAATTATTTGTAACACTTATAAATGTTAGATTTTCCTGTTTTGGTGTAGTAAGAACAAGAAAGAAGCAAAAGAACAAGAGGCTTATGAAGCCATTTTTATTTCATATAACTTTGAGCTTACAACTTGAGTAACACTTATAAATGGATTCGTATCAACGTCGTCTACAAGATGAAATTGGATTGGCATTTATATAAAGCTGAATTTCATTTTCAAATAAAAGGTGAATATTTATACGCTCAGAAGCACTAAAATATTTTTTTATGTAGTCAAATTTATATTGTGAAGTGAATTGAATTTATTGATTGTGTTCGATAAATTTAATTGACATCTGAATTAACTGATAGAATTTGAATTGACAGTTAAATTGAAGTGGAATTTAATGGCCAGTTTGATACTTGATATCGAAACGAGATCAAATAAGATTAGAATGGAATTAGAATGAGGAAAATACAAGGTTATTAAAGTAGTTTGACTGGATTCTTAAGCCTATGTCCAGCAATTTTATTTTGACTTACTTTTACAAATTCGATCAAATTACAATGATTTCAGCACTTGAAATTATTTAATTTCTAAAATCAAAAAGTCTCCTTGCAAAAAGCCAAATCAATCCTAAAGTCGTTTTTCTCAGTGCAATAGGATGTCTGTTTATGGTTGAACAAATAAACAATTAGATCTATATTTCCAACCATGAGGAATTAGTCAAAATCAACAACTTTGATATGTAAAACCGTTCAGAGCCAACTGGTTTTAGTCACTGATGAATGATTTTGCGTGCTAATTTTTAAACTCTCTCCATATTATTGGTGTTTTACTGTGTTAAATAAACATTTACGATTAATTTCTAACATATTTATTTAGTAAATGGTTAAAATTTAAAAATTAACATAGAATTTCATAAGACAACGGATCGTTAAAATGAAACCAAAGAATTATTTTTCAACTCTTGTTAGCTTAATATTAAATTATTTTGTTTCTTATCTCTGTTTACCAAGTCGCTGATGTGTCCGCGATTCAGCCACCCAATGGATATAATTAATAATTAATCCAAATCTGACCGTCAACCTGGAATGATCTATTCCGTTAATAAACATCTAGGGTTTTGTTTACCACCTATATAAACTCTCACAACTTTTGACCGAATCACCTCTTTATGCTCGCAGACGGTTTCAAATCAGGTTAAGATTTTTTGATTTTTGTTTTCCTTTTCCGTTTTCATGAATTACTCGTACCGTGATGAAAACTAGTGAATTGATGATCCTTTCCGCCAATTATCGACTTTGATTATGCTATGCGCGATTCATTTCTCGTCGAAGAAATCAAGCCATTAGTTTTGATCCTATTTTCGTTCATTCGTTTTCGGATCATTGATAATTTTACTTTTTTTATTGAAATTGCAAGACAATAAAGTGGCCGGTGATGAAAAAACAAAGGCTTGTTTCTCAATACATTCGCAGTGGCCGCCTAAGGGCTTTCGCCTCGTCAGGTTTGAGAGCTCATGCTGTTAATTCCTTCCTTGGATGTCTGAGGCTATTTTGAAAATTTATTTTGGTTTCATTAGTTGTTGTTTTTATCTAATTTTGGGTTCTTAGTCATTAGTGTTTTCATTCTTTTGGATACTTGAGTAATTAGGCGTTATTGATAATTTTGCCGGGGTAACTATAATTTACTATCGGTAATCTCTTTTCCTCGTCGCTGATAAAATGGTCCTACTCGGCGCTCTATTAGCTCTGATCTCGTCTGAGTGAAAGTTCTTATAATGTTAGCATGTACTTTTCTTATCATGTTTACAGGTCCTATTTTATTAATTTTGTACTCCGACATTTGCATGTTGCTGCAATTTTAATGGCTTTTGATATGCTGTACTTTAACGTTTTGTAATGAACTACTGTTATGAAATCTCAACTTGTATTGGGAAGAAGTGGATTCAAAATATAGGAGATGCAAACAGCGACAGGCACATAACATCCGTATACTAATTATTATGAATGGGTTATCGATATTTTTGTGCGTTCTTTTTCTTCTTTTGTGCAATGCGTTTCGCTTGTAAGTGCAACTTTGAAACCTTACGTTTAAGATTTCTTCATTGGATATGCTGGGAAGACAATGTTTTAAATCCTGTGGAAGATGGTGGTTAGTAGGATATGGTTTAAATTAATCTTACGGAATTAAGCAATTGAACTATTCTTTGTTTCGAATATTGTTTTTTCTTGAATTTCGAATTTCGAATTTCACGTTGGTAATGTTATTTAGATTTATGCTATCATACGAATTCTATCCAAATTTTATGATTTTGAAGTTGCATAGGCGTGTATTGTTGCAGTAGCAAAAGGATAGTTGCAGTTATAAGAGCTTTGCTTTCTTGCACATTTAGTTTTACCTTTGTCAACTTCTTGCCGTAGTTATAGTTTTACTTGAACAATTTGTTCAAATTGAATGTTTGGTAGAATTACTTTATGACAGTATATGTTTTTTGTTTTTTTAGTACTTTTCTAAAGGTTCTTACAGGTGCTTGGTTTAAATAATACAAATCATACAATTCTTGGGAAGAATATACTTAAATTTGTGAGATGTTTTAATTTGATGCTATCAGGGAGCTATTGTTCACAACACCTTGACCAGCCAATCAAAACAAAGAAGCTCCATGTTCTGGTTGGCTGGACACATGGAACAAGAGCATAAAGTTTGGTGATTTCTTTCCAAACTATTTAATGGTACAATTTCTCGAAACAAACATTAGCGATTAATGCCGTTTACCAAAACAGTTTTATTCTAACAAATTATCATCACTTACAGGTGTAACACTGTAGCAAGAAGTTGATGATCGATTATGCAAATAATTTTTAACACGTAATCCATCTAGAGCAATTTTAAGTGATAATTTTAAATCGTAATCTATATGCAGCTGTTACAGTAATATTATATGTTTTCTACTATAATGGATACCATTCGTTATATTATGGTTTGAAATGTTCTTTTAAAGGCTTAAAAAGAGAGGAAAAATTTAAGCTAACTGAAATATTTTTCTATTCCCTTGTTTTTTCTATCTTCTATGGTTTTAGACCAATATTTTAATTATATTGAACTAAACATATACAATTATTATAGCAGTTGCCTGTAAATTAGGATAAATTGTTATTTAGGATTATATTATGTGTTGAAATTTATTTGTATAGTATATTCTTACATTCTTATGTGTGTTGGTAATTTATTGGGTTAAACTATTTTGGTAACCATCATCGACCACTAATGTTCAAATGAGAACAGAAAAGCTTAATCCTAAGCCATTCATCTAAATCTTGATGATTGTTCTAGGCAAACGTAACCACGTTGACTATACTTTAGAGGTCTTGGATTAAAGATTTTAACTTTGCATGAGGTAATAAAACCCACCAGAGTGAGGTTTCTTTTTAAGGATTTGTAATAGAATCATTTTAATGCAAGCTCTTTGGTAATAAGAGCAAAGAATCAAGGTTGAATCTATTAGGGGAGGTCTTCCACAGGTGGATTTGGGTTGAACTTTTAGCGTGTAATTTAGAAAATTAGATTGAAAATGAGCATTCCTTTTAATGCTCATCTTAGGTGTTCATTTATTAAATGTCGGCTTTTTTTAATTGAACGTCTTAGCTTAGTTGTTTAATAAATTAACATTTAATTACGGTTTATTTTAGCAAATTTAAATTAAACATGATGCTAGACGTCGACATCATATTTTAGTGGGCGTTTGGTTTTTCCCCTTAACATCGACATCAAAATTTAACGTGTTTCTTTTTTTGTGCGATTTGTTTCCCTTGTAAGTCTTTGAAACCGTACATTTAAGATTTCTCTTGTTAGTAGGACATGTTTTAAATTAATTTTGCGGAAATGAGCATCTAATGTATTCTCTGTGTTGAATCTTGTTGTTGAAGAATAATTACTGTTCAGTTTATCTTGAATTTAACATAGGTGATGTGATTCAGATTTCTACAATCGTGCAAATTGGATTAAACTTTTATGAATTTTAAGTTGCATAAGTGTGTATTGCTGTAGTGGTGAAAGAACATGGTTTAAATTAATTTTGCGGAATTAATCAGTTAGTGTATTCTTTGATTTGAGTAATGTTGTTGAAGGGTAATTGCTGTTCGATTAAACTGAAATTTCACGTTGGTTATTTGATTTTGATTTCTACAACCTTACGTATTCTATTCAAGCTTTATGAATTTGAAGTTGCATAGGCGTGTATCCTTGCGGTAGTGAAAGGATAGTTGCTGTTATAAGAGCTTGAACATTAAGTTTTAAATTTGGTAGTATTTAGTTTCACGTTCGGCTTTCAAATTTGTTAACTTCTATCAGTATTATATTTTTACTTGAGCAGTTTGTTCAGACTAGTTTGGGTTCGTCTGTGCATGTGTTGTAGAATTACTTTATGACAATTTATGTACATTTTATCAGTACTTCTCTGAAGGTTCATTGAGATGTTTGGTTTAAATAATACAAATCATACCATTTTAATGAAGACATGATGTTTTAGTCTGATGCTTGTAGGTTGTGCAAAATTTTGTAAAAAACTATGGTTTGGTTGGTTGGACATATGGGGCAGAGGAACATAAAACCAGTTGATTTCCTTCCAAACTATTTAATGACATAGTTTCTCAAAACAAACATTAGTAATTATATGTTGATTACCAAAACAGTTTTATCCCAATAAATTATTATCATTTACGGGCATAACAAGAAGGTAATGATCAATTATATAAATAATTTTCAACACATAATCTTAACTAGAGCGACTTTTAAGTGATAATTGTTAAATTGTAATTTATACACGGCTGCTACGGTAATAGTATATGTTTTCTTTTATATCATCTGTTATTTTATGATTTGAAATGTTTTTTTAAGGGCTTAAAAGAGAAGAAAAGTAAAAGCTAATTCCAATATTTTGCTATCCCCTTATATTCATCTTTTCCCTTTTACGGTTTTAAGCCAACAATAATTATATTGAACTAAAGGTATAAAATTACTATAGCAATTGCCTGTAAATTAGGATTATATTATGTGTTGAAATTTATTTGTATGTTATATCCTTACCTGTTTATGGCTTTGGGCGATGGTTATTTATTTGGTGAAGCTATTTTGGTAACCACCATTAACAACTAATGTTCATTTAATAAATGATAAAGTAAAAGCGTAATCCAAACCCGTTCATCTAAATCGTGATGATTGTTCAGTAAAATCTTCACGTAGGCAAATGTAACCATGTTAAAAACCAAAACTAAGACTGTACTCTAAAGGCCTTGAATTAAAGTTTTTATTTGTGCATGATGTAATAAAATCCCGTAGAGTGGGGGTTTCTTTTATAAGGATTTGTAATAAGATTATTTTAATGCAAGCTTTTTGGTAATAAGAGCAAAGAAGCAGGGTTGAATTTATTGGGGGAGCTCTTCCAATGATGGATTCGAGTTGAATCTTTAGCGTGCAATTTTGAAAATTGAGTTGAACTTCAAAGCTTTAATTTATTGAACGTTTAGCTTAGTCGTTTAATAAATTAACATTCAACTTTAGTTTATTTTAGCAAATATGAATTAAACCAGATGCTAGACGTCGACATCAGATTTTACTAGGCGTTTGGTTGTTTGGCTTTTTTTCCCTTAACGTTGAATGTTCGATGCTTTGAATATACACCTTTGATGCTTTGAATATTTAGCATTGATATTTGAAATGGTGTTTTGTCCATGCGTATATTAATTTTCAAACTGACTAGGTGTTAAAAATAAACTTCTGAGTCCTAATATGCATTCTTGTAGCAATTGTAATTTCTAACATTTAATTTTTGAATATCAAAACTTTTGAAATATGATGAAGTGTTATAAATCTTATTTTATAACTTTATTAAACTTCTTTTAATTAATGGCTAAGGTTAACGGTAAGAAACTTGTTTTTAAAATTTGTTTATAATAGTAATTATTTTGAAGAAATATTTATAATGCGATTAAAAATTGTTTTATCGATAAACAGTTTTTCATTTAATATAAGTTGTTTAAACTTTTTCATATGGGTGTAAATAATTTGAAAAATAATTAATAGCTAATAAAAATAATTCGCATTAAATCATTTTTGGTGAGGCTTAAGCTACACGTTTATAACTTTTGCAAAATTAAACTATACTTTTCATTTCCATTCTCTTATAAATTTTTTAAAACCAAAACAAAATGAACTTAAAACCCATCCAAACTCTTTATAAGCCTACAACACTAACAACTAGCGACTTAAAGCTTGATGGTGTGAAGTATCCAGTCGAAACCAAGTAAGGCTCTGAGCTTAGGCCTACATCGAGAGCAAAATGAGGTTGGGGTAGGATGTTTTGTTGTTTGCAAGGTTGTGGTAGGAAGTTGAAGCTTGTACTTGGTTGTTAGTTGTTTGCTGGTTGAAGGATGAGCTAACTCGCCATTCGAATGAATATGAAGTGCCAGTATTGTTGTTTAAACTATACTACTATTGCTTGAAATTATATTATAATGCTTGATTTTGATTCTTGCGTTGGAAAGCAACTGACATATGTAAATGATGTAGAAGGACTTGTATGATTTTTGTATTTTTTTTGCATAGCATTGAATTTGGTTGGGTTTGGATTGAATTGAACTTGAGTTTGAAAGTCCTTGTAGAAGCACTTAGGAAATGCCTTGTGTTCGGCATTTTGTGTAAAATTTTGTAGAGAGATCCTTAAGGGTTTCTTGCTATGGTTGTGAAGTAATATATGGAGGTTAATTACTGTAAGCAGATTCGATGCTAAAAAGATTGTTAGCATATTGAAAGCAAAACTTTTGATATGTCAAAACTTCTCCCGTTCACAAGTCATTCACATTATTTTGATGCATCATTTTTAAAACACCGTAGTATCTTTGTAAATGATGTAGTTTCTATTTGAGACTTTAAAATGTTTTTGATATGGCTTTAAATTTATGTATTTTTAATTTTATTAGCAGTCTTTTCTAACTTATACTAGATTATTTTAAAAGCGATTTCGAATTTTTTGTATTTTTATCATTTAATTATGAATAATTAAAGCAAAAAGTTTATTTTTAAATATAAAATACATACATTTTCAAGTTTTTACATATATTATAAATTAGATATTTTTAAGTAATATTTTAAATAAATGTTTTAAACTATATTATAGTATTTTAAAGTATATGTTACGTATATATAGGTTTTAGAAAATTAGTTAATTATTTTATTAAAGTTTATTGTTGATTATGCGAAAATTTAATTCCATAGACAATCGATTTTAGAGTTCGATGGTTGACTAGTCAACTATTGAACTTGATCAAATATAACTTCGAAAGTATCTAAAAGCTTCATGATTACATATGATTTGAGAGCGTTGAGAAGGAGCATTGGTGTAATATTCCATAAAACTTAATAAAAATATTAATTAAATAAGATAGCACTAAAAATTATTTTTTCGTAAATATTATAATTTATCCATGAAAGTTGTGGCGTGGCTATTTTTTGAACAATTTTTTTGCATAAAGTTTTAAAAGCAGAGCTTAAACGAAATAGTTATTGATGTTTGAAGTTTTCAAATTCAAATTATATTCAATGGAATTCAAATTCAAACAAATAATTAATGCAAAAGTTTGGAATTCATAACATTATTAAACTTAGAGGTTAAGTAAATGTTAAAATCTTCGTTAGTGTTAAATAACAATTAAGTAACAAAATAAATAAACCAACCACAATTAATATCCTTTTCAAAATACAATGATCGGTCGATCGCTGCGTAGGGCCGATCGATCGCTAGGGCCGGTCGTTCGGTTATCGTTGGTGAGGCTAGAGTTTTCACAACCAAGGATGACTCAGATTATGTTATTATAAACTGGCTTAAACGTGATAGTTTTGTACCTTTTTAGCCACCATAAGTAAGAATTCAGCCCCTCACTTTTATTCATAAATTATCCTAGAAACTAAGCGAAGTTTTATTCGCCTCTTTCTTCGAATATTCAAAAATTTATCTGGGGTTTCAGGCAAGAAATTTTAGATGTTTATTATCAATTCTATCCTCCTCTAATTCCTAAATTTCTTAATATAATTCATATACATTTTGGAAAAGATTGAAATAGAGAATAAACTAATCCAAAACGAAGAGCTACGAAACTTTTATTAGCGAAAATCTTAGTCTTTCTTATTTTAATAATTATATATTATAATTTGGATTTGATATATATCTTATGGAACTTTGTTCATGAAAATATCAAATTAAAACCCAAAAATTTCTCTAAGTGAAATGTCAATTCTTGTGTAACGATCTCAACTATCCTATTACTATAATGGTGGAATTGTATTGTTATACAATTTTATTGTTTTACTTCTCATCATTTTCCTTTGGATCCGATCAAGAGTTTATGAAAAGAAATAAGTTAAGAAATGGTGTGTAAGGTATGGTTATTAGTAGTTTGCATTGTATATTTCCATTGTTTAGATAAAAAATCACATTTTCATTTGCATATGCAGAAGTTGAATACAACATAAAAAGATTTAAATTGTAAATTCTATTAGTGTTGATTCTACTATCTTAGTATAAAATAAGTTTGTTATGGATTCTATTTTTATACAAGTATGTTATCCAAATGAGAATGTTGGATATGTGATATGTTTGTTGATATGGAATTGGACTTGTATAAATTTAAAATATGGTGTAATTTCGCACACTTAGAAATATTTAGGCATGTGATTATATATATATATATATGCATATAAATAAAGTATAATTGATAGCATAGTAAATAGGTTATTAATTAGTATTAGATCAGTTTAGAAAAGAAGTGAGATAATTATGGATAGTAATATTATGCAATGCGGTGAGTTATATGGGAGTACGTTAGGTGACTAAAAATTATGACCAAGTTATAGAGATGCAGGGTCAGTCAAAAGCACAGAAAGTCTGCCCAACTAATCTAGCTATCAGTAGTGTGACTTTAAGGCTAATGTGTAACAGTACGGATTTTCGTTGCCGAAAAACCGAACCATTAGGGGTTTTAAAAAGAATTTAAGAAAAGAAAGAAGAGAAAAGAAAAACAGAAAAAAAGGGAAAATAGAACAGAACAGAACAACAAGAACAACTACAGAATCTCACAATTCGCAGCGGAACAACATATAATAATAAATGAATAATCTTTAAATAAAGAACTATATGAGTTATTACATCAAATCATCAGAGTGTACAACAACAACAATAAACAAACAGTGCAGCGGAAAAAGAAATACTATATAAGTAATATGCTACGCCATCCAGCTTGCCTCCTGCAACTCCAGAATATCCAGAATATCCTGATAAACCTAACTCTTAACTGCCCGTGTGGAAAATTGGTGGGCACCCAGAGTTTAGGAAGGAAAACAATAAACTCCGAGTCAGTCATGTGACTGGTGTGAGAACTCAAAACAGTTTATTTACTTTAAAATCAAAATAGAGGAATATTTTTAAATTAATTCGCAATGCTTTTAAAAATGTAACTACCATAAGACCTCCCACCACACACACAATGCAAACGCAGACTTGGAGAAGATTTCTCCTTATGATAGTCAAACATGCTTGATACGCATTTAAAAAGAGCATTTGATATTATTATTAGTGCATAGTGTAGGAAAAATTCATTTCGAAAGTAGAATATAAATCTTAGCCAGCATAGGTACCATTATATTATGCCTACTAATAGCTACCATATTAGATGGCAGGTTCTACAACTAAAACCGTACAAGTTTCGTATTGGGAATTGGATTTCCAACGAATGATCAGGCCAAGGAACTTCCCATTGCCACTGAGAATGCCTCTGGATGGACATCCCCGAGAACCAAACCGGATCTCTACCAACACAAGGCCGGGTTACCCCTAACTGAGTAACAACTGACCGAATATGCCATCCCCCGGTCCTTTGGGACCTTTATCACCGAGCGCTCGTAATCAATTCACACAATCATAAAGTGTTTTCAACATGAGTAAGTATCTGGGCTCCATACCATGATACCACCCTTTTCCAGAAGGAAATGGACACATCCTAAAGGGTGCTACCCCTCATAACCTTGCTGCTTCTTTCCTGTTTTGACCATTTCCGGGATGTGAGGCTCGACGAATTCACGTCCACAAAAACATACTTTATACAAAAGCCATGCTTTGGGTCAACAAATGATCAACACAATGATCACTAAGATAGACGATCAAATAAATGATCCTATCACAATAATCAACACAATGATCATTTCAGCATCACTCAGCATGTCACATTACCAAACTGGGAATATATCGCTGATAACTTCAACTATATAACCTCTGAACTCGTATGTCTCAGAGAAGGGTGTTAAGCTAAAAGAATAAATTCTCCGCCACCTCAGAAATATATTTGAAAGAAATCGGCTTTATATCTCAACTTGTAATGTCAGACATACAATCCATACAAGTCTGTTCCGGGCTCGAACAGAACCGAAGGCACTTACAAAGAAGTCCTTGCAATCCGAATAATCTCTAATCACGTTCGGATTTCCCATCACTTATGGAGATCTCTATACCAGGGATCAGCCAGTGCAGAGACAATCAACAAGACATCCTTTCGCTTTCGAAAATATCTGGTCTTCAACACCGATCTTCGAATGCAATTTATCACGACGTATCACATATTCGGAATGGGTTATACGACCCCATGGTCCTTTCCCGGTTAACCCGAATAGTGAGCGCTTATTTTAAAAAAATAAGTGTGGCATTCAATTTCAAACAATTCACAACAAATACCTATTTAAAGGTAAATATTGATAGTCGGTCATTTGAACTATCAATAGATATGCCAACATCACCAGATTCCAAATAATTTTCCAAATTATTTATTTCACAAAAATATCTTTATAAGATAGATAGTTTTCACACTTCAAAAATAAATCAACATTTATTTTCAAACAAATCTCCTTTTCATTTATAAATTCCATAAGGAATTTTCATTCCCAAAATATTTATAAATATTCGATTTCCATTCAATTTTTAAATATTCATTTTCAATTTATCTTCAAAAAGATAAATTTCAAATATTCACTTAATATTAGAAAAGCATTTCTATACTTATTAAAAATAAGTAATTCACAGATCTTTTTATTTTCTATACTGAGAAAATATTTAATATACCCTAATCGAAATTAAGTATATATTTCTTTCTTTTAAGGAAATCATTCACTTAACCATATTTATTTGGGTCAAAACGAATGTCGCGTAAAACATCGTTACGACAACCCAAAATCACTAGTATAGGGATTCGAAAATAGATATATAAATCCCAATACTATATATAACATTTCCTTTCGGAAATTATCTATTATAACAACAGTGTTATAATCTACTATTTCCTTCTATTTCTCGAAAACGTCTATTTCAACAATGAATGTTGAAATCTATGATTTCGAATCTCAATATATTTTAAAACATCGTTAGATAGGTTTAATTCTATTTCAAACATCGCTTTTCAAAATAATTTCTTTAACATATTATTCACTGTTCAAAAACGTGAATATACCTTGTTAATAAATTCCATCACTTCTATTCATTTTATTTTAAGGAATTATCCATTGTCTAAACATGAATATAACTCCATAAATAAATTAGAACAATTTACTTATCAAAGTAAGTCGTTTGCGAATTTATAAACAACGTTTATAAATTCTATTTCTATTTATTTTATATCAACTCCTTTTTATAAATTCCTTTATTAACCTATCTTAATTCATATCACAATGATATACTAAAAATTCATATTATAAGTCAAATACTTATAATTTATTTATTTACAAAATCATTCCTTCAAACTTCCCAAATCTATAAATCTTATAACTTCTAAGATTCATTTATTTATCTAAATCCATTCCTTTAATAACTTTATGAATTTTATTTTATTTTCCTTTACAAATTTTATAAACCTACTGTTTATAAAATTCTATTTATAACTTCATCGTTATAATCCTATAAATCATTCATTTGTGAAATTCATTCACATTTCATTCTAACTCTTATAAAAACTTCGTTTTATAATTCCAATATTTTTAATTTACAAATATCCATTTGTAAATCCTTTAATATAAATCAATTTATATTACTATTTTAAAAAAACATCTTTAAACTCTTTTATAATTTCATCTTTTGATTTATAAATCCTATTTTTAAACTTTTTATAATAAATTCAAAAATCCCAGTTTAAATTATTTTATAAAATCATCAATTCCATATTTTCTCAAAAATCAATTCTTTCTATATTTCTCAAGAATTATGATTCTATAACATTTAAAATCATAACGTTTATTTATCTATAATGGATCAATTCCAAATTTTCTCAAAAATCAATTCTTTCTATATTTCTCAAGAATTATGATTCTATAACATTTAAAATCATAACGTTTATTTATCTATAATGGATCAATTCCAAATTTTCTCAAAAATCAATTCTTTCTATATTTCTCAAGAATTATGATTCTATAACATTTAAAATCATAACGTTTATTTATCTATAATGGATCAATTCCAAAATTATTTATAAAACGTATATTTTCAAAATCACTTTAGAAATTAAAATCGTTGTTTTTAAATTTCAAAAATTGGATCCGATGATGCAACACATCAAATAGTCAATCACGATTTTCCAATATCATATATCGATATGATAAACAATCAAACATCACAATATTTAAAATCAATAAATATTTGTGAGGAATCCAGTTGGATCCCTCCAACCTGTTTTCCTGCATCCACAGACATTAGCACAATACCATTCCGTTTCAAGACGGAATATCGCGGTATATGGGATTTTATAAATATATATCCGCTTACTAACGGCGCATAGGGTCTCATCCGCTAAAAGAAAATGCGGGAAATCAATCAACTGCAATATATACATATGCCAATATATATATATATTGCTATATATATAATGTAATACCAATTCCACTTCAAGGTGGAATATCGCGGTATATGTGTGTAATAAATAACCTCCGCTTACTAACGGCGTATAGGGTATATTCACATCCAATATATATATATATATATAACAATCATCATTCAATCATTAAATCAACACAGTCAATCAATTTTAAATCTAACTATTTAAAATTTAAATAAACAATAAAATTCCTTTTGAGTGAGAAGTTCTCACCTTTGCTTTTATTAGCAATCCATTATCCATCTTGACTTGATTTTCTTGATTTATACCTTGTATAAATATTATACAAATTTATTAATATTCGAAATAAATCGAATAAATTAAATTTTCATTAGATAATTTTATTTAATTTGGCTAAGGATTTGGGTTTACTAAAAATTTATTCTTTAACATAAAAATTCGAACAATCGAATAATTTATTTCTTTGAAATAGGTTTAACTAATTAATTATTTAATTTTATACTATTCTTCCTACAATAGATTCAATTTACCTACCCTTAAATTAAATTTACCAAACTAGGTATTTAATTTCTTTTTCTTACCGAAAATTATATTTTAACTAATTTCCTTTTTTTTTTTAAAAAATAAATTTGGCAACTAGACGATTTAAATAAACTTATTAACCTACATAAGTTATCTTAATAAATTTTTTTTTTTTTTTTAGTAAATGAAATAACTGAACAAGTTAACTTTTAAAATCTGTCAATCTCGTGTGGCTGCAGTACACACGTGTACTTTGCACACATGTGCACTGCCTCGCCAACACATGTACACCAAACGCAAATCGGACAATCACTGCAAAGAAAAGGCTCTAGGCAAAACCAGTGCCAACTTAAACAAAAACAGTATGCAAACAAACATGCAACAGCAGCAAGAATGCAACACGGATCGTGCACAGGCAGTGAAGCAAGTACAGTGAAACAAATGCAGCCGACACAGCAGCACAAAGGCAACACAGAGGTAACACAGAGGCAAGTGCATAAAATGAAGCCTGTAAAATTATCGTGTACAGGCAGTGAAGTTCAAAAATGCAAGCTGTAATTGACAGTGTCATGAAGCATCAAATATTAGCAGATGGAATGTGCCACTTAAATCCCAAATGAAATCATTGGAGATGAACATATAAAAAAATTAATATGGCAAGGCGGCAGTGCTCCTGCACTATTGGTTCTGACTAAAATTGTCTTACATCTTTCAGTTGATAGTTCAAGAAATCGAGCAAGTGATAGCAAAAGTATCTGCTTTTATCAGTAAAAAATTCAAGCAAATCGAGCAAATAACAGCAACTAGAAACAAAAATCCAACATACAGTCACAAATCTGAGCATATCAGTTTAAAATTTAATTAGCCGAGCCAAAGATAACCAAATCACCCCACAACATAGCATGCAACCAAGAAATTCACTTCAAATAAATTCAAAAACTTGCATGAAGATTATCGTGAGTTAGAAAACTCACCTTATCTCGAATCGAAGGAAAGTCGAACTCCATCAACTCGAAGTAGCCAGAGAGAGAGCAACGAGAATCGATCGAGCAAGGCAACACAAATCAGATCGAGGCCGGTGCCTTTGATTTGAAAAGCCCTAAGCTTGCAAAGAGGACGACGAGAACGAAAGATTTGGAGCCGCCATTTTTTCGTTTTATTTTTCTTTCGTATGAATGAGATAGTGGGGAGAGAGGAGGTCGGGTATAAAATAGAAAGATAACGTGTTTTAAGCATGGGTCACGGCATGTTGAAGGTAAGGTAGGTAAGGTTTACTTATTTTTTTTATTTATTTTATTTTTATCTTTTAAATTTAATTAGTTTTTTTGTTAATTGTTTGCTTTGTTTTTATTTTGTTAAATTTATGTTGTTAAAATTTTTAACTAGTATATATTCTTTATTTATTATATATATTTTTATTTATTTTTATATTATATTTTCTTTCTTATTTTAAATCCAAATTATTTTTCTAAATCATCAATTCAAATTTAAAATATAAGTTAAATATTAAATTTCAACTTCAAAGTAAAAATTCAAATTTGTATTCAACTTTTAAATAGATTAAATTCTAAATTTTAATCACCAATTCTTTCTGATAATTCTAAATTTAAGTCAAATTATCATTTAAATATTTAAAATAAATTAAATATTTACAAATTAAATTGTTCAAAATTCTGGGTCGTTACAATCTTCCCCCCTTAAAAGAATTTCGTCCCGAAATTGCAAGTTAAGGAAGAATGATCCTATCCCGTCTATTATTTTTCACAATCTAAATAGTTTTATCAACTTACTAACCTAAATCTTTTTATTAGAGATTTACTTTTCATTTCAACTAGCTTTCCTACTTCACTTATAGGTTTTAAACAATATTGTTTTACTAACCATTCAAATTTAAATTCAAATTCAAATTTCAAACTTTCAAAATTTCTCAAAAATTTTCTAACACCCTAAATTTTCGAAAAATTTCGCCAGCGTTTCCTTTGCGCGGCTCGATCGGTACGACTACAAAATGGCACCACGGCCCCTCAGAATCAAAAAGAAAAGAGAAAAGCCAAGTGGCTAGAGAAGAAAGTCATCAAATCTCATACTGAAATTGAAATACGTACCTTTTTGTTGAGCAATTCAATTTTATCTTTGAAATTAAAATTTCCATTTCCTTTATATACCTGTATAACCTGTATAATCTGCTAGTAGTAGCATCCAAATCCAACATTCAAACTATTTTGCAAATTCTATTACAAAATTTTTCAACATATGTTTCTTATATGTTTTTACTTCATTATTGAAGTTACATATCAATTTCATTCAATTTCACCTTTCAATTCAATTCACGACTTCAAATTCATTCGAATTCAATTCTCAATTTAAATTCTATTTGAATTAAATTCTAAATTTTAAATATTGAATTCTATCGATTACTTTCATTTGCTAATTCATATTACTATTTTAAATTAGTTTTATTCACTAATTCATTTCAATATTTCAATTCATCTCGATTTCACTTAATTACTCAATTCAACTTTGCATTTCAAATTTTATTCCCTTGGAGATTATATCACAAATGAATAAATTATCAAGTTAATTTACTTAAATCCAATCCATTTTATTTAATTTCATATACTAATGATAATAATTCAATATTATCACTTCCTAACAATCATGCAACCATATACTATAATAATTCATAGAAAATCATTTCTTTCTATACCAAAAATAGTTTTGGGCAAAATTATCTTATTATATAAATCAATTTTATATTCACTAACAAATACGCGCTCATATCTATTATTACACTCAAACTCATTCTAGAGTACTGCTGACTCTATCTCTAACGAGTAATACCCATCAGAACCATGGTTGTCGCTTAACCAACAGCTCTGATACCAACTGTAAAGATCTAGGCTTTTCAACCGTCGACAGCAGTCACAACCGGTAGGCTTTTCAACCATCCCAGCCCCACCGTGGCTTACACTGGTATCCCAAACTTGCTTTTACGGCCAGCCTCTCGACTGTCACAGCTTACGCCTAACCAACCCCCTAAAAGAGGATGTGTGGGAGTAAGAGTCTCCCGTTCGCCACCTAACCGCGAAGCGAGAACCCCCCATCACATAGCCCAATAGCTTAACAAGACTGGTGTGAGAACTCAAAACAGTTTATTTACTTTAAAATCAAAATAGAGGAATATTTTTAAATTAATTCGCAATGCTTTTAAAAATGTAACTACCATAAGACCTCCCACCACACACACAATGCAAACGCAGACTTGGAGAAGATTTCTCCTTATGATAGTCAAACATGCTTGATACGCATTTAAAAAGAGCATTTGATATTATTATTAGTGCATAGTGTAGGAAAAATTCATTTCGAAAGTAGAATATAAATCTTAGCCAGCATAGGTACCATTATATTATGCCTACTAATAGCTACCATATTAGATGGCAGGTTCTACAACTAAAACCGTACAAGTTTCGTATTGGGAATTGGATTTCCAACGAATGATCAGGCCAAGGAACTTCCCATTGCCACTGAGAATGCCTCTGGATGGACATCCCCGAGAACCAAACCGGATCTCTACCAACACAAGGCCGGGTTACCCCTAACTGAGTAACAACTGACCGAATATGCCATCCCCCGGTCCTTTGGGACCTTTATCACCGAGCGCTCGTAATCAATTCACACAATCATAAAGTGTTTTCAACATGAGTAAGTATCTGGGCTCCATACCATGATACCACCCTTTTCCAGAAGGAAATGGACACATCCTAAAGGGTGCTACCCCTCATAACCTTGCTGCTTCTTTCCTGTTTTGACCATTTCCGGGATGTGAGGCTCGACGAATTCACGTCCACAAAAACATACTTTATACAAAAGCCATGCTTTGGGTCAACAAATGATCAACACAATGATCACTAAGATAGACGATCAAATAAATGATCCTATCACAATAATCAACACAATGATCATTTCAGCATCACTTAGCATGTCACATTACCAAACTGGGAATATATCGCTGATAACTTCAACTATATAACCTCTGAACTCGTACGTCTCAGAGAAGGGTGTTAAGCTAAAAGAATAAATTCTCCGCCACCTCAGAAATATATTTGAAAGAAATCGGCTTTATATCTCAACTTGTAATGTCAGACATACAATCCATACAAGTCTGTTCCGGACTCGAACAGAACCGAAGGCACTTACAAAGAAGTCCTTGCAATCCGAATAATCTCTAATCACGTTCGGATTTCCCATCACTTATGGAGATCTCTATACCAGGGATCAGCCAGTGCAGAGACAATCAACAAGAAATCCTTTCGCTTTCGAAAATATCTGGTCTTCAACACCGATCTTCGAATGCAATTTATCACGACGTATCACATATTCGGAATGGGTTATACGACCCCATGGTCCTTTCCCGGTTAACCCGAATAGTGAGCGCTTATTTTAAAAAAATAAGTGTGGCATTCAATTTCAAACAATTCACAACAAATACCTATTTAAAGGTAAATATTGATAGTCGGTCATTTGAACTATCAATAGATATGCCAACATCACCAGATTCCAAATAATTTTCCAAATTATTTATTTCACAAAAATATCTTTATAAGATAGATAGTTTTCACACTTCAAAAATAAATCAACATTTATTTTCAAACAAATCTCCTTTTCATTTATAAATTCCATAAGGAATTTTCATTCCCAAAATATTTATAAATATTCGATTTCCATTCAATTTTTAAATATTCATTTTCAATTTATCTTCAAAAAGATAAATTTCAAATATTCACTTAATATTAGAAAAGCATTTCTATACTTATTAAAAATAAGTAATTCACAGATCTTTTTATTTTCTATACTGAGAAAATATTTAATATACCCTAATCGAAATTAAGTATATATTTCTTTCTTTTAAGGAAATCATTCACTTAACCATATTTATTTGGGTCAAAACGAATGTCGCGTAAAACATCGTTACGACAACCCAAAATCACTAGTATAGGGATTCGAAAATAGATATATAAATCCCAATACTATATATAACATTTCCTTTCGGAAATTATCTATTATAACAACAGTGTTATAATCTACTATTTCCTTCTATTTCTCGAAAACGTCTATTTCAACAATGAATGTTGAAATCTATGATTTCGAATCTCAATATATTTTAAAACATCGTTAGATAGGTTTAATTCTATTTCAAACATCGCTTTTCAAAATAATTTCTTTAACATATTATTCACTGTTCAAAAACGTGAATATACCTTGTTAATAAATTCCATCACTTCTATTCATTTTATTTTAAGGAATTATCCATTGTCTAAACATGAATATAACTCCACAAATAAATTAGAACAATTTACTTATCAAAGTAAGTCGTTTGCGAATTTATAAACAACGTTTATAAATTCTATTTCTATTTATTTTATATCAACTCCATTTTATAAATTCCTTTATTAACCTATCTTAATTCATATCACAATGATATACTAAAAATTCATATTATAAGTCAAATACTTATAATTTATTTATTTACAAAATCATTCCTTCAAACTTCCCAAATCTATAAATCTTATAACTTCTAAGATTCATTTATTTATCTAAATCCATTCCTTTAATAACTTTATGAATTTTATTTTATTTTCCTTTACAAATTTTATAAACCTACTGTTTATAAAATTCTATTTATAACTTCATCGTTATAATCCTATAAATCATTCATTTGTGAAATTCATTCACATTTTATTCTAACTCTTATAAAAACTTCGTTTTATAATTCCAATATTTTTAATTTACAAATATCCATTTGTAAATCCTTTAATATAAATCAATTTATATTACTATTTTAAAAAAACATCTTTAAACTCTTTTATAATTTCATCTTTTGATTTATAAATCCTATTTTTAAACTTTTTATAATAAATTCAAAAATCCCAGTTTAAATTATTTTATAAAATCATCAATTCCATATTTTCTCAAAAATCAATTCTTTCTATATTTCTCAAGAATTATGATTCTATAACATTTAAAATCATAACGTTTATTTATCTATAATGGATCAATTCCAAATTTTCTCAAAAATCAATTCTTTCTATATTTCTCAAGAATTATGATTCTATAACATTTAAAATCATAACGTTTATTTATCTATAATGGATCAATTCCAAATTTTCTCAAAAATCAATTCTTTCTATATTTCTCAAGAATTATGATTCTATAACATTTAAAATCATAACGTTTATTTATCTATAATGGATCAATTCCAAAATTATTTATAAAACGTATATTTTCAAAATCACTTTAGAAATTAAAATCGTTGTTTTTAAATTTCAAAAATTGGATCCGATGATGCAACACATCAAATAGTCAATCACGATTTTCCAATATCATATATCGATATGATAAACAATCAAACATCACAATATTTAAAATCAATAAATATTTGTGAGGAATCCAGTTGGATCCCTCCAACCTGTTTTCCTGCATCCACAGACATTAGCACAATACCATTCCGTTTCAAGACGGAATATCGCGGTATATGGGATTTTATAAATATATATCCGCTTACTAACGGCGCATAGGGTCTCATCCGCTAAAAGAAAATGCGGGAAATCAATCAACTGCAATATATACATATGCCAATATATATATATTGCTATATATATAATGTAATACCAATTCCACTTCAAGGTGGAATATCGCGGTATATGTGTGTAATAAATAACCTCCGCTTACTAACGGCGTATAGGGTATATTCACATCCAATATATATATATATATATAACAATCATCATTCAATCATTAAATCAACACAGTCAATCAATTTTAAATCTAACTATTTAAAATTTAAATAAACAATAAAATTCCTTTTGAGTGAGAAGTTCTCACCTTTGCTTTTATTAGCAATCCATTATCCATCTTGACTTGATTTTCTTGATTTATACCTTGTATAAATATTATACAAATTTATTAATATTCGAAATAAATCGAATAAATTAAATTTTCATTAGATAATTTTATTTAATTTGGCTAAGGATTTGGGTTTACTAAAAATTTATTCTTTAACATAAAAATTCGAACAATCGAATAATTTATTTCTTTGAAATAGGTTTAACTAATTAATTATTTAATTTTATACTATTCTTCCTACAATAGATTCAATTTACCTACCCTTAAATTAAATTTACCAAACTAGGTATTTAATTTCTTTTTCTTACCGAAAATTATATTTTAACTAATTTCCTTTTTTTTTTTTAAATAAATTTGGCAACTAGACGATTTAAATAAACTTATTAACCTACATAAGTTATCTTAATAAATTATTATTATTTTTTAGTAAATGAAATAATTGAACAAGTTAACTTTTAAAATCTGTCAATCTTGTGTGGCTGCAGTACACACGTGTACTTTGCACACATGTGCACTGCCTCGCCAACACATGTACACCAAACGCAAATCGGACAATCACTGCAAAGAAAAGGCTCTAGGCAAAACCAGTGCCAACTTAAACAAAAACAGTATGCAAACAAACATGCAACAGCAGCAAGAATGCAACACGGATCGTGCACAGGCAGTGAAGCAAGTACAGTGAAACAAATGCAGCCGACACAGCAGCACAAAGGCAACACAGAGGTAACACAGAGGCAAGTGCATAAAATGAAGCCTGTAAAATTATCGTGTACAGGCAGTGAAGTTCAAAAATGCAAGCTGTAATTGACAGTGTCATGAAGCATCAAATATTAGCAGATGGAATGTGCCACTTAAATCCCAAATGAAATCATTGGAGATGAACATATAAAAAAATTAATATGGCAAGGCGGCAGTGCTCCTGCACTATTGGTTCTGACTAAAATTGTCTTACATCTTTCAGTTGATAGTTCAAGAAATCGAGCAAGTGACAGCAAAAGTATCTGCTTTTATCAGTAAAAAATTCAAGCAAATCGAGCAAATAACAGCAACTAGAAACAAAAATCCAACATACAGTCACAAATCTGAGCATATCAGTTTAAAATTTAATTAGCCGAGCCAAAGATAACCAAATCACCCCACAACATAGCATGCAACCAAGAAATTCACTTCAAATAAATTCAAAAACTTGCATGAAGATTATCGTGAGTTAGAAAACTCACCTTATCTCGAATCGAAGGAAAGTCGAACTCCATCAACTCGAAGTAGCCAGAGAGAGAGCAACGAGAATCGATCGAGCAAGGCAACACAAATCAGATCGAGGCCGGTGCCTTTGATTTGAAAAGCCCTAAGCTTGCAAAGAGGACGACGAGAACGAAAGATTTGGAGCCGCCATTTTTTCGTTTTATTTTTCTTTCGTATGAATGAGATAGTGGGGAGAGAGGAGGTCGGGTATAAAATAGAAAGAGAACGTGTTTTAAGCATGGGTCACGGCATGTTGAAGGTAAGGTAGGTAAGGTTTACTTATTTTTTTTATTTATTTTATTTTTATCTTTTAAATTTAATTAGTTTTTTTGTTAATTGTTTGCTTTGTTTTTATTTTGTTAAATTTATGTTGTTAAAAATTTTAACTAGTATATATTCTTTATTTATTATATATATTTTTATTTATTTTTATATTATATTTTCTTTCTTATTTTAAATCCAAATTATTTTTCTAAATCATCAATTCAAATTTAAAATATAAGTTAAATATTAAATTTCAACTTCAAAGTAAAAATTCAAATTTGTATTCAACTTTTAAATAGATTAAATTCTAAATTTTAATCACCAATTCTTTCTGATAATTCTAAATTTAAGTCAAATTATCATTTAAATATTTAAAATAAATTAAATATTTACAAATTAAATTGTTCAAAATTCTGGGTCGTTACATAATGTGAGACGTCACCTATAATAAGTACACATGGAGGAACGAGGTTAGTCCTAAATTCTATAGGGTAAACTCGCCCAGCTAATGTGGCTACCAATACATACGAATAGTTGAACTAATATAAGACATTAAAATGTAGATAATGAGTCAAAATATATAGAACCTACTTTCGGGGTTGATGGTGGTAAGTGGTTGATTGAAGGCCAGCATCCTCCCTCTTTAGAAAGTATTAAATGGTCAAAGTTAGTAGATAGGCACGGTAGCGGATATCTTGGAAAGGGTTTGCTTCAGTTTTGAGGTATTAAGCAGCTATTATGGGGTCCTCCATTTCCATAAAGAAGTAGTAAAAATCCTAATGAGATTCTGACGGATGTCAGGTAGATAGTATCGGAAAGGGTCTGCCTTGGGATAGGTACTATACGACAAAAACCTGCCTAAAATGAGTATTAAATGGTTAGAGTCTGCCTAATTCCCGTTGAAAAGTTATTATGTGACTTGGGTACTATCTCTTACAATGTCAGAAGATTATTAGCAATAGATGCATGGTACTGGGATAGGATGCTATAGAGGTCAGGAGACGAGTTGGGTGACGAAGATGTATTTCACGTATCCGATTATATTCCGTTGTGTATTGTAGGCAGTATATTCAGCATTTGTGAGGAAAAGTTATCATAACTGTCCAGTATTGAGTTATTGATGTGTTGTACTCTAATGATGTAATGTGTAAATAACAGTTATAGTTCTTTTTTTATAAAGGCATGTTATTATCTATTGTATATTGTTCCACTGCGATTGTGAGATTCTGTATTGTTGTTTCCTGTTTCTTCTTCTACCTCTTTCTTCTTTTTCTCTTACGATCTAGTATTTCCTGAAAAGTGTACGTCCGATGGATCGAGTAATATGGATCAATATAATCTAAGCAATGCGAAAATATATGAACTGATAAAACAAAGTAGTAAAGTAAATGAATAAAAATAAGAATAAACACACCAAGAATTTTAACTCTAACTATAAACCCCTCACTTAACCTAGAGGAATAGGTGTACAAACATCTGAGCAGCCGAATAGGATTTTCCGCTTCGACAGCCGAAGAGTGAAAGTGCAGTGTGGATCGTGTAATATGGATATACGATAATGTAGAGTATAATGATGATAATAATGCTGTAAATAATGCGGAATAAAAAGCAGTATAGTAAAATGACACCAGAGATTTTTATACTGGTTCGGAGCACCGTCCTACGTCCAGTTCCAGACTCCTTCTGGATTCTACTAAAACAACAACCCTCACTCAACCCGGAGGAACAGGTTTATACACCCCTAAGCAGCCAAACGGGGATCTGAGCAGCAGAATAGGATTTCGCCTCAACAGCCGAAGAGAACTTCACTCGCCTGAGCAGCAGAACAGAACTTCATCTAATACAGAAAATATTTTTGACTAATGTGTGTTCTAATAACATGGATTTGTCACTTGTAGTACACCCTTCCTATAATCTTCTCCTCGAGTGTGTGTGTGTGTGTGTGTGTGTGTGTGTCTATATATATATATATATATATATATATATATTTGAAGTATACGAAGAATTGAAAGATATAGTATTGTTTTAATGCAGAATATTTGAAATATGATAGCAAATAGATTTCAGAAAGTTAGAGCAGAGAATAAGATAAATCGATTGTGATTCAGTGATTTGAAATGAAGTTGGAGTTTGTATTTATAAAGGTTAGAAAGCGGCGACTGTTGGTGAAGAGTTTTGATCGAAATGTTGCTTTCGAATCTATTCGTTAAAGGTTCGCAACTCTTCACAACAGTTGTGTCCTTTCAAAAAAATAGCTGTTGTAGAAATTCAATCGACTGAGCTATAGAGTCAGTCGACTGATTATTCAAAAGTAATTTGAAAATTTTAAATTCGTATATATTTATGTAACTGTGCATGCTGCACAAAAACTCCAGTATCAGTTGACTGGCTTATCAGGTCGGTCGACTGATCTGGTCATTTTTTTGCAGTTTATACAATTACATATAAATATATTTCTATAACTTTATATTGCTTTTAATAATTTAAATATGCGCTTATATATTTATAAAATATTTGGTAAATATAGTGATTAAATATATAATCTAGTGTAGACATAATCGAGGAGAGATTTTAACAAATATTGACCTAAGACTTAAAAACAAAATGTCATAGTTGTTGCACCGGTTTTTAAAGTCTCGTCTCCTTGTCTCTTTTTGTCGTAGCAGTCGTCAAATCTGTATGTCGTAGTGATAGCTTCGTATCATGAATCAAAACTGAGTCTCAACATTCTCCCTCTTTTTAATTGATGACAACATGTAAATAGATATAGATTTCGACTTGTGTGTGTGTGTGTGTGTGTATATATATATATATATATATAAAACAGAAATACTTACTCCTTCAGAATCTTTGACGTTCTATATGCTGCATTTTTATTAGTAGCAATAATATTTCTCTTCCTTTGTCATCGAAAAAAAGGACTAAGTAAAATGATATTATAATGTGAATGGTAATATGAAATAAAACCAAGATCAATCATCCACACATTTAACATCCTTAGACAAGAGTGTTTTAAAAATAAATAAACTAGAATGGCTATTTAGTACAAGGCATATTAAAAAGCAAATGTCTTGAATGAAAGAAATGAACATTTTAATTCATCGGAGTTTTACCCCTACCACCATCTCCTTCATCACCATCATCATCACTATTAGCTTGATCGTCGTCGGAAGAAGAAGACCATGTGAATACGTGCCCGGATCGTCTATAGTAGCGGTAGATGCACCGGAAGAGCACGATATAGCTTGCCACAATTTGGTGAAAAATCCTTTGATTTTATCGAGCTACTTATCAACTTTGATGATGTTTAATTGAAGAATTTGTTTATTATGGCACATTATATTGATGGCCTCACGTGGTTGAAGACCTTCATTTGGAATTGTAATTTCTTTCTGTTGATAACGAGTCGATGTTTGACGAGATGGTCGGTGAGAAGGCTCGCCTTGTTGTTCTGGTTGGACTTGAGTTGTTTGCCTTTGAGTCCATTCTTCAAAAGATATTATAATAGGGGGTCGAGCAACTGGTAATTTCATCAAGGTTAAGGTCCGAGCATTTAAACAACCAATGGTAGAAACTGGTGAATCCGGTTCTGGAGCTTCACAAGCTTTGAGAAGACGCATAATATATTCGTCGTGATAAATTATATTCATCCTACCTTTGTTGAAGCTTAAAAACTCGTCAAGTATTAAACGAAGCCAGTTTACTTTGTTGTTCCCCAAAATTGCATATAAAGCTCTAAAATTATTTTTATAGATGAGTTCATAACTTCCGGTTCTAGGAGTTACGGTTTTCATTAGAGCTCGATGAATGATTCGTGCCTTTGGTCGTAATGACATCGATTTTAATTGACGCATATTGTCTTATAAAAACAAATGGCTTAAGTGGTCTCGAACAACCAAATCAACATCAATAGTAGCTAATTCAACACCATCATTTTCTATTTTTAGAATATGAGCCTTGTGGTCTAGAGAAAAGAAGACGGGCTTATGACATACGAGACTCCATATGCAATCTTCTTGATTTGGAACATCTTAGTGACCCAAATTTAAATTAGCGTAGAACAACTTCACCATAATTTGGTTAATTTTGTGTTTATTGTCGTCGATATCAATTAACGACTCTAAATTGCTTCTTCGAGCTAATTCTTGAATGTGACAGGGTAAAAAATCGAGGAATTTGACGAACGAACCTTTGAATATTCTTGAATCTTGCATCCGTCTCCACCTCTTCATTGCGGTGTCATCAATAGCCACCGCTGAATTTGTTCATTCGATGGAGGTTGAGATGAGGAGGAGGCTTGACATTTATGTTTTGGAGCCATTTGATTTTGATTTTGAGGAAAAAATTGGTGTTTTGGAGAGCTTAGGGTTTTGAAAACTTTGAAAAAGAGAAGGGAGAATGTAAAGTGAAAGATAAATGGGTAAAGGTGTAGGTGAAAAGGTAAAAAGTTTCAGATCTATGGCTCGGTCGACTGTTGCAGGGTGTCAGTCGACTGAAGCTGAAGGTTGATAATATTCAACTTTTTGGTCCAGTCGACCGAGTCTCTGTAATAGTCGACTGGGCCTGTTACATGAAATTTTATATTACAGCGTCAGTCGACTGGCTCAAGGCTTCAGTCGAATGAAGTTGAAGGTTGATAATATTCGACCTTCTGGTCCAGTCGAATAAGGCTCCGCAACAGTCGACTGACCGTGTATATATATAAAAAATTGCAGTGTAAATCGACTGATTTTTAGATCCAGTCGACCGACCTGTAGCATTTTACACAATGAATTTTTTATATGATGAAAATTGTGTATATTTTATTTATATTGTTAATTCTACTTATATAAATAATTTTATTTTACCGAATGATATAGATTTATTTTGCTGTTAAACGTGAATATTTTTTATATACGAGTTGTCGTTTATTGCACCGGAAATAATTTTATTTCAAATATAAACGTGCATATATATAGAAAATTTATTTAAAAATACAACAAAAAATGATTAAACAGTATGATTGTTTCTTAGGACTCGGTGTCTTGGATTCTTTCTGTTGCTTACAACGAACATTCGAAGCTTCTTTGCGATCCCATGAATTTGGTGAGTATGGTGGTCACGGAGGAGACGAAGTCGAAGGGTGTCTGATAGGCGAAACAACATTTTCGTCTATCGGTGTGACGACTCCCCGCAGAATTTCATCACTATACGCTCGATTATACTATACGTATGGAGTTTATTTTATGTTCGTAATACATCTCCCATTGTAGCATTAGAGATTCCTGCTGATAATGGTGGAGATCGTCGATATTTTATTTTGTGTTTGGGGAAATATCAACGATCTTCTTTCCCTTTTTCTTGTCCGGAATATTTCCGGTGTGGTAGACAGATGATGGTGAACCTTTATGGTCCGGAGTTTTTGGTGAGTTGGTCGAGGCAATAATTTCGATAGAGTTGGTTGTAGAGGAAATTGACGTTATTTTAAAAATTGTTGTTAATCAATGTTTACTTCAGAGAATCAGATGATATCTTCATTTTGTTTTGAGTGCATAAGAAAAGGAATATGCACCTATTTATAGATTTAGTTTAGAAAAAAATAGGAAACTAATTGGTGGATTGTATTAATTATAGCCTAAGAGTATGTAGAGACATTGGTTTTTTGTTGGCTGAGCTAATTTGAACAGTTATAATATTTATAAAATTAGTAATATAAATTATAAAGTTAACTGTGACTTATAATGTAATATAAAATACTTGTTACTATATAATAAAACGACAATAAGAGACTAGAATAGAAAACATTAATAGCTTAGGTGGTTAAGATACTTGACCTATTCACAATAGGTCATAGTGAATAGGTCATGAGTTTGAGTCTCAGCATGGTCAGAATTTCAAATTTTTCGTAAAAATTTTATTTTTGACTTTTTTGTTTAAATTTTTTATATTTTTATTTATATATCCTTACTAGAAATTATGCCGAGCTCATGTCGTAATTTTATAAACGTATTCTTTAATAGTGGTTTAGTAAAAATATCGTCTAACTGATTTTCTGATGGTACGTAGTCCAGATTTATTGTATCCTTTTCTATATTATCATGTATAAATGGTGTCTTATATCTATATGTTTAGTTCTCGAGTGATTTACTGGATTTTTGGATAAATTTATTGCACTAGAATTATCGCAGCAAATTATTGATTTTTATAGGTTGATTTCAAAATCTTTAAGTATCTGTTGCATATAAATTATTTCTGTGCAAGCTAGTGCTGCAGAAATATATTATGCTTCACAGGTTGATAGCGACACACAATTTTGTTTCTTACTAAACCATAATATTAACGATTTACCAATGAAATGACACGTACCACTTGTACTTTTTCTATCTTTTCGTGATCCTTCGAATCAGCGTCGTTGTATGATACTAATTCGAACGAACACTTTTATGGATAGAAAAGTCCAAAATTTGTAGTTTTAGTAAGATGGCGTAGTATACGTTTTACAGCACGTAGATGTGATTCTTTCGGGTCTGCTTGAAATCGTGCACATAAGCATACACTCATCATAATATTTGGTCAACTTGCTGTTAAATAAAGTAGTGATCCTATCATACTACGATATAATTTGTGGTCTACACTTTTGTCGTTTTCATCTTTATCAAGATGTGCTGTTGTACTCATAGTAGTAGGTTTGGCAGAAGTGTTTTCCATTCCAAAACATTTAATAAGATTATTACAATATTTTTCTTGATTAATAAATATTCCATTTGAAACTTATTTAATTTGTAGTCCTAGAAAATATGATAATTCTCCCATATGAGACATTTCAAATTCTCTAGTCATTATTTCAAAAAATTCTTTACATAATTCATTATTAGTTGAGCCAAATATAATGTCATCAACATATATTTGAACTATTAATACATCATTTTTAGAATGTTTTATAAATAATGTTTGATCTACTTTTCCTATTTCGGATCCAGAATTAATTAGATAGCTTTTAAGACGTTCATACCAAGCACGTGGTGCATACTTTAATCCATATGAAGCTTTCTTAAGTTTATATACATGCTCTGGATATTTTTCATGAATAAATAGAGGAGGTTGTTCAACATAAACATTTTCTTTAATATAACCATTTAAAAATGCACTTTAACATCCATTTGATAAAGTTTAAAATTATTAAAACACGCGTATGCCAATAAGATTCGTATTGCGTCTAATCTAGCAACTGGAGCAAATGTTTTTTCGTAGTCTATTCCTTCTTTCTTGTTATATCCTTATGCTACTAGTCTTGCTTTATTTCCAGTTATATTTCCTAATTCGTCTGTTTTATTTTTATAAACCCATTTAGTTCCTATAACCGTCTGATCGGTCGGTCTGGGCATTAGTTCCCAAACTTCATTTCGTTCAAACTGATTTAATTCTTCATGCATAGCAATAATCCTATTTTCATGATGCTTCTTTAGTATATTTAGGTTTTATAGTAGAGGTAAAAGCTACATTACTCATTTAATTTAATTGACTTCTTATTAGAACATTTGAATTTATTTCTCCAATTATATTTTCTGAAGGATGATTTCATAAAACTCTTCAAGGAGATCTTATCGTGTTAGTAGTATTTCTATTTTCTAAATTACAAACAATGTTTTCATCTTCTCTAGATAAACGATATCGTCGTCGTCTCTCGAATTCTTTATTATTGTTTTTGTTTTATTAAGTAAGTCATTGTCATTAATTGTAGTAGAACCAAGTTTAGCATTTTCGTCAAAAGATACACGGAGTGATTCTTTGATAGTATTTGTTTGTTTATTAAAAATTCGATAAGCTTTACTTTGATTCGAATATCCAAGAAATATTTCTTCGTCGCATTTTGAATCGAAGTTGCCAAGCTGATCTTTAGTATTTATATAAAGCATTTTGATCCAAATATTTTAAAATAAGATATGTTTGGTTTTCTACCGTTAAGAAGTTTGTAAGGAGTATTTTTGGTGAGAGATCTAATAGAAACACGATTCAAAACATAACAAGTAGTTGCAACAGCTTCTGCCCAAAATTGTTTTGATAATGTGCTTTCATTTAGTAAAGTTCTTGCACATTCTTGTAGAGTTCGATTCTTTCGTTCTGCAACTCCATTTTGTTGTGGAGTTCTAGGAAATGAAAAGTTATGAAATATTCCTTTCTTTTTACAATAGTTATCAAATTGTATATTTTAAAATTCACCTCCGTGATAACTTCTAATATTTTTAATTTTAATACCTTTTAAATTTTGAATTTGTTTAACAAATATTTTGAAATTTTCAAAGGATCTCTTTTATTTTTCATAAAAGTAGTCCATGTATATCTAGAAGAATCATCAACTATTACAAATATGTATTTATTATGATTTTATTGAATTTTGGGTAGGGCCAAATAAATCTATATGAAGCAATTCGAGCGGTTGTAATGTCGAGATAGCTTTCTTAGATTTAAACGAGGATTTAGTTAGTTTACCTAATTGACATGAGTCACATGTATCATTGACTTTAAAATTCATATTTGGTAATCTTTTACAAGATTATTTTTAGAAATTTTACTTATATTTTTGAAATTGATATGACAAAATCTTTTATGCCATATCCATGGTTCATTTTCTTTAGCTATTAAACATAAATCTGAGTTATGATTAACTTTCATATTTAAAACGTAAATGTTTTTATCTCTATTTCCCTCGAAAATAAGATTTTGATTATAATCAAGAATACTACACTCACTTTCAAAAAATGATATTTTAAATCCTTTATTGCATAACTGACTTATACTTAAACATTTGTAATTAGAGGTAAATTAGATGTACCGTAATTGCTCACATTGCCTTTGCCGACGATATATCCCTTGAAATTGTCTCCAAAGGTGACAGAACCTCCATCCGAGTATGTAATATTTATCAGCATATCCTTATCTCCTGTCATATGTTTTGAGCAACCACTGTCGAGTATCCATTTTCATCTTTTCTTGAGTGGGACCTGCAAAAAATATGAGATATTGTTGGTACCCACCTTTTTAATAGGGTCCTAAGAGTTAGGTCTTAGGAAACCAAACCCAAGAGGGTTTAGTATCCCTTTTATAAATATAATTTTTATTATTATGAACATCTTCTATGAATGAACTAATATACTTCTTTCTTATTAGTTTGTTATTAGTTTTAGGTATCCATATACTTATAGCATTATAAACTAGTCTATTCAAAGACGTGGGTGTTTTATTAAATTTAATTTTGTTCAGATTACTAGATTGTGACTTTTTAGCTTTCTTCTTATATCCTAAACCATGTTTATTACTAACAGACTGCGAATTTTCAATAATCCTAGATAAATTTTCTCTTCCTTTATTAAAATTTGAAACATTTTTAGTAATTCTATCTAATTTGGTCTTTAGACTTGAATTTTCTAGTTCTACCATTTTAATATTAGTTTTTAAAACATGATTTTCAGAAACATGACTATCATTCTTCTCCTTTTGAGTTTCAATTTCTTGACTCAATAATATAAGTTGAGAATTAACATTAAAGAGAGATTCTTGAGTTTTCTCAAGTTCTTCTTCCAATATTTTCTTCTCATCTTTAAGCATATCTCTTTCGAATTCTTCCTTGTTCTATTTTTCTACAGCTTCTTTATATTTTCTTTTAAGACTTTTTAAAGTATCTAATAATTCAGAATTTATTTCTATCATATCATCAAAATTAAAATCACTGACCTCATTAGGTTTAGCCATAAAACATACGTTAGCTTGTTCTTTATCGCTATCACTTTCACTTCCCGAAGAAGAGGATGAGGAATCTGAATCATTCCATGTGACTTGAATGGCTTCTTTTGAATTTGTCCTTCCTTTTATTTTGGTATTCTTTCTTTTGATCTGGACAGTCCTTCTGCATATGCCCCTTTTTGTGACAGTTAAAATATTCCATAACTGATAAAGACGGTGGTTTATTGCTGGTTGAGCTTCTTTTGCCATTATTTCTGTTTCCTTTTATATATTTCAAGAATTTTTTGAAGTTCTTTGCAATAAAAGCTTGGTCGTCTTTGTCTGATTCTGATTCTTCTTGTCCTGCATGAAATGCTATGTTCTTTTTATCTTGAGCGTGAGCTCTTTTTGCCTGCAAATTCACTTCATAGGACATTTGGTTTTCTGTTAATACTTTTGGAGTTATTTTGAAAATATCGTTCGCTTCATCAATGGCGAGAACTTTTCTTTCCCATTCTTCCGTTAAAGAATTAAGGATTTTGGATATGATATCAAAATCTGAATATTTTTCTCCTAGTCCTACAAATGAATGACAGATATCATGAAATCTTGAGTGCATGTCATTTATGGATTCATTTTCTTTCATTCTAAAGTTTCGAAACTGACTCTTGAGCATGGATATTTTGTTTTGTTTAACCTTGTTGGTTCCTTCATGTGTGATTTTGAGTGTACGCCATATTTCGTATGCAGTTTTGCACATGCTAATACGATTAAACTCATTTTTATCTAAGACACAAAACAACATATTCATGGTTTTGCATTAGCCGTGGCATCTAATTTCTATGTATTTGACCAAGTGGAATATTCTTCAATAGTAATAGTATATTCTGTCTGAGTTATATTTCATGATTCAAAACTATTTGCTTGCATATATGTTCTCATTTGTGTGGACCAATAGTTATAATTCATGCCATTAAATAATGGTGGACGTGTAGTGGATTGTCCTTCAACAAAGCTAGTGTTAATGCTAGTGCTGGTGTTAGTGTCCATATTATTAGATTATCAGATAACTATGTTACGGTTATATGATGAACTTGCTTTGATACCAAATGAAAGTGAAGCGTGGATCGTGTAATATGGATATATGATAATGCAGAGTATAATGATGATAATAACACCGTAAATAGTGCGGAATAAAAAGCAGTATAGTAAAATGACACCAGAGATTTTTATACTGGCTCGGAGCACCGTCCTAGGTCCAGTCCCAGACTCCTTCTGGAATTTCACTAAAACAACAATCCTCACTTAACCCGGAGGAATAGGTTTATACACCCCTGAGCAACCGAACGGGGACCTGAGCAGCAGAATAGGATTTCGCCTCAGTATCCAAAGAGGACTTCACTCTTCTGAGCAGCAGAACAGGACTTCAACTAATACAGAAAATAGTTTTGACTAATGTGTGTTCTGATAACACGGATTTGTCACTTGTAGTAGACCCTTCCTATAATCTTCTCCTCGAGTATAACTATATATATATATATATATATATATATATATATATATATATATATTTGAAGGATATGAAGAATACAAAGGTATAGTATTGCTTTAATGTAGAATATTTGAAAGTATGATAGCAAATATATTTTAGAAAGTTAGATTAGAGAAGAAGAGAAATCGATGGTGATTCAGTGATTTGAAATGAAGTTGGAGTTTGTATTTATACAGGTTAGAAAGCAGCGAATGTTGGTGAAGAGTTTTGATCGAAGTGTTGCATCCAAATCTATTCGTTAAAGGTTCGCAACTCTTCACAAAAGTCGCGTCCTTTCAAAAAAATAGCTGTTATAGAAATTCAATCGACTGAGCTATAGATTCAGTCGACTGATGATTCAAAAGTAACTTGAAAATTCTAAATTCTTATATATATGTAACAGTGCATGCTGCACAAAAACTCCAGTGTCAGTCGATTGGCTTAGCAGGTCAATCGACTGACCTGGTCATTTTTATGCAGTTTGCACGATTACATATATATATTTATTTCATAACTTTATATTGCTTTTAATAATTTAAATGTGTGCTTATATATTTATAAAATATTTATTAAATATAGCAATTAAATATATAAGCTAGTGTAGACATAATCGAGGAGAGATTTTAACAAATATTGACCTAAGACTTAAAAACAAAATACCATAGTTGATGCACTGGTTTTTAAAGTCTCGTCTCCTTGTCTCGTTTTGCCGTAGCAGTCATCAAATCTATATGTCGTAGTGATAGCTTCGTGTTATGAATCAAAACCAAGTCTCAACAAAGTGGATTTTCTGCCTGAGCAACCGAACAGGACTTCTACTTGATATAGAAAACTTTGTTGACCAGTATGTTCTTGATAACACAGATATGTCTTGAAAGTACACCCTTCCTATAATCAAATCATCAAGAGTATTTGTGTGTGTATTGATTGAAAGGAAGATAATCACTTAGCATCGAAGTATGTATAGATTGACTCAAAGATTCAAGCGATATAGAGTTTGTGATTGCTTTGAATTGCAAAAGAATGTAGAGCAAGAATAGATTTAGAGAATAAAGCATGAATTCGTTGTTTGTGTAATGAATCAAAACATGTTTATATAGAGGATATATAAATGTAATTATTCATGAAGGATCTCAATCAAAATTTGCATCTGTTCCTCTTGAAATTGGATTGAAAACCTTTCATGAATGATCGTGTCTTTTCATAAAAATAGCCGTTATTTTTCGTTCAGACAACTGACTCAGAAGTGCCAGTCGACTGAATTTCAAAAGTGTCCATGTTTGTGCAAATATCTGTGCACTGGCATAGGTCAGTCGACTAGCTGACCTGAGTCAGTCGACTGACCTGTGCTGTATTTCACAATTCAAACTAAAAAGTTTATATTTGAATTTAAAACCATTTGTGTGTGTGTGACTACTTGAGAAATGATTTTAACAATATTTTCACATAACTAAGACTCAAAATCGTGATAAATATACGTATTATATTCTGAATTGAAATCTTGTCTTGTTTGTAGTTCCATTCTTTTTTTTGTCGCCATGTTACACCATCTTGTTATCTATGTTCGTCAATAGTCGTTGAAGTTCTTCTTCATGAATCAAAAACCATGATTCAACATTCTCCCTCTTTTTGATTGATGACAACATATATATATTTGACGGAGTAAAAATAATATATAATACGCTATATAATACGAGTTATACAATATTAGTTTTCTCCCCCTGAATATATGGCAATGATTTATCTGCAAAAAATTGTTAGTAAACGCAATAATTTCTCCTCCTTTGTCATCGACAAAAAGTAATACTTAGAGATAACCAATACAACATAATCACATACATGTGCAAACAAATAAGACAACATCATCACCAAGTTCATACACCGCATCACAATTTCACAATACATTACATGGTCATAGTCATTCGAATTTAAACAGACATCAAAGCATATCACGAACGTAGTTTTGAAGAAGCATAAATAGATAAACAAGGTTAAAACAAGATTGTTTTTGTATGAGTGGAGAGAAAGCCAAAAGGACCAGATGCCAACTAACTCTGTATCCCAATTAAAGGGATCTTTCTCTTCTAGTTGAGCCAGTTGGTTCCCTTTATCAAAGTCACGAGAGGTTCCGACAGTGCCACTTGTGCTGGAGCTTGTGGCTTCGGAAGTAGACCATGAGAAATATGGAGCCGGCCTTTTACACGGGTCCAAATGTGAAGTGTCGGTAGAAGAAGTTGCACAAGAAATTGCTTTCCATAAAGTTGTGAAAACCCCTTAATATTGTCAAGCTTCTTATCCATTCTATTGAGGCAAGAGTGAAGAATAAGTCGGTTTTGCGCGAGCAAATCAATAGCTTCTCTTGAAGTTTGGCAATAACCGGACGACGAATGACTTTTTCTTCGGATTGTTCAGGTTGATGTGGTTGAGAAGAAGATTGTTCGGCAATGTGGATTCCTTGTTGCCTTTGATGTTGTGTTGCTTGCCAATCTTGAAATGTAATAAAGGGTTCCAGATGTTCGGGGAGTTGCATGAGTCTTATGGTACGAATATTGTATAATACGACTTTTGAGAATTCGCATTCGGGGAATTTTATACCAAAATCTTGTAAAAGGCGCATTATATATTCACCAAAATAAATCACATTCGGTTTTCCTTGGTTAAAACTTACGAATCCGTCCATAAGAAGTTGAGTCCAATTTACACGCAAATTTTCCCAAATAGCATATTTTTGTCACCAGTCATATGTTTTGAGCAACGCTGTCGAGTACCCATTTTCCTCTCTTTTTAAGTGGGACCTGCAAGAAAATAAAGAACAACATTGGTACCCACTTTTTAATAGGGTCCTAAGAGTTAGATCTTAGGAAACCAAACCCAAAAGGGTTTAGTATCCCTTTTGAAAATATAATTATTTTCTATATGCACAGATTCAAAAAATGAATTTATATATTTCTTCTTAATTAAACTATTGTTTGTTTTAGGAATCCATATTTTTTTTGGAAATGGTACTTTATATACAACAAATCATTGGGATAACATATCCCATGTCAATAAACGTTCGAAAGCAAGTTTCGAACTTGTGACTTCTTGCACCAAAGCCGAATCAATTAACCACTTGGACAATGGTGCTTGTCAGGAATCCATATTTTTATAGTTTATAGATTGGACTTCCCTTTTAAAAGTTCTTTTGTAGTCTTAGGTTTTGAATTATTTCTCCTTTTATTTTTATTTTTAGGTGGAGCTTTTGATTTCTTAACATAACCTAATCCCTTCTTATTTGAAGCAGGTTGAGAATTTTCAATAATGCTGGAAATTTTTTCTCTCCCTTTATTAAAATAGGAAATATTTTTAGTAATGTCATCAAGCTTAGTTTTGAGACTAGTGTTATCTAACTCAACAATTTTGATTTTTGTTTTTAACTCATTATTCTCAGAAGCTAGAGCATCATTCTTTTCTTTTTGAGCTTTTATTTCTTGACTTAATAGAGCGAGTTGAGAATTGTCAGAGCTTGAATTTTGAATTTTCTCAAGTTCTTCTTCTAATATTTTCTTCTCGTCTTTATGCATATCTCTTTCGAATTCTACCTTGTTCTGATTTACCAGCGCTTCCTTATATTTTCTTTTGAGACTTTTTAAAGTGTCTAGAAGTTATGAATTTATTTCTGTCATATCATCAAAAGTAAGATCACTAACATCATTATCTTTTGCCATGAAGCATACGTTCGCTTGTTCATTATCCCTATCGCTTTCGCTTTCTGAAGATGAAGAATCTGAGTCATCCCATGTTACTGAAAAAGCTTTTCTCTTGCACTTGTGCTTATTTTTGTTGTTGTATGCTTTCTTCTGTTCTGGAAAATCTTTTTGTATGTATCCCTTTTTGTGGCAGTTGAAACTTTCTATTGCTGAGGTTGATGGTTTATTGGAATTGTTATTAAAGCTTCGTTTTCCATTACACTTGTTCCTTTTTCTATATTTCAAAAACTTTTTAAAGTTTTTGGCAGTAAATGCTAGATCTTCCTCATATGAATCTTTGTCTTCTTCTTCAACATGAAAAGCTATGTTCTTCTTGTCTTGTGCTTGTACTCTTTTAGCCTGCAAATTTACTTTATAGGACATTAGATTTCATATTAACTCTTCTGGTTTCATGGTAAAAAGGTCATTAGCTTCTTCAATAGCTTAGACTTTTCTTTCTCATTCATCCGTTAAAGAGTTAAGGATTTTCGACACAATATCAAAGTCGGAATATATTCCTCCCAGCCCTAATAAAGAATGATGAATATCTTGAAATCTAAAGTACATATGATTTATAGATTCATCTTGCTTCATCCTAAAATTTTGAAATTGATTCTTAAGCATAGATATTTTACTTTATTTAATCTTGTTAGTACCTTCATGAGTGACTTTAGTGTTCTCCATGTTTCATAGGCAGCATTGCACATACTAACATGATTAAAATCATTTTTATTTAAAGCACAAAATAACAAGTTCATGGCTTCGACATTTGAAGCAGCATATAGTTTTTGTATGTTTGCCATGTTGAATATTCAGTTGTGGGTATGTGATACTCTGATTGTGTATTGTTCCATGAATCAAAAGTATTTGCTTGCACATATATATATATATATATATATATATATATATATATATATATATATATATAGACACACACACACACACGCATTCGTGTAACCCAATAGTTATAATTCGTGCTATTAAACAATGGAGGTCATACAGTGGATTGACCTTCTATAAAACTGGTGTTAGTGTTACTATCCATATTACTAAGATATCAAATAACTGTGTGGCAGTTATAGGATGACCTAAATCTCTGATACCAAATGAAAAGTGTACATGGGGTGGATCGTGTAATATAGATCAATATAATCTAAGCATGCGGAATTATATGAACTGATAAAAGATAGTAGTAAAGTAAATGATTAGAAATAAGAATAAGCACACCAGGAATTTTATACTGGTTTGAATATTTGGTTCTTCGTCCAGTCCTAGAATACACTCTGGATTTAACTATAACTATAAACCCCTCACTTAACCTGGAGGAATAGTTATACAAACAGCTGAGCAGCCGAACAGGATTTTCCGCCTCAGCAGCCGAAGAGGACTTTCTGCCTGAGCAAACAAACATGACTTCTACTTGATACAAAAAACTTTATTGACTAGTATGTTCTTGATAACACAGATATGTCTTGAAAGTACACCCTTCCTGTAATCAAATCATTAAGAGTATTTGTGTCTGTATTGATTGAAAGGAAGATAATCACTTAGAATCGAAGTATGTATAGATTAACTCGAAGATTCAAGCGATATAGAGTCTGTGATTGCTTTGAATTGCAAAAGAATATAGAGCAAGAATCGTTTTGAGAATTGAGCAAGAATTACTTGTTTGTGTAATGAATCAAAATATGTTTATATAGAGGATATATAGATGCAATTATTCATGAAGGATCTCAATCAAAAGTTGCACCTGTTCCTCTTGAAATTGGATTGGAAACCCTTCGCAAATGATCATGTCTTTTTAGAAAAATAGCCATTTTTTTCATTCAGTCAACTGACTCAGAAGTGCCAGTAAAATGAATTTCAAAAGTGTGCATGTATGTGTAAATATCTGTGCACTGGCATAGGTCAGTCGACTGGCTGACCTGAGTCGACTGACCTGTGCTATATTGCACAGATCAAACTAAATTTTTTATATTTGAATTCAAAACCATTTGTGTATGTGTGACTACTTGAGGAATGATTTTAACAATGTTTTCACATAACCGAGACTTAAAATCGTGATAAATATACATATTATATTCTGAATTGAAATCGTGTCTTGTTTGTAGTTCCATTCTATTTTTGTCGCCACGTTACACCATCTTGTAATCTATGTTCGTCAATAGTTGTTGAAATTCTTCGTCATGAATCAAAAACCATGATTCAATATTTCCGGCATTTGATTACTGGGCATGTAATACAGTAAATGTATTGATGTGCATGTAAATATGCATATTTTTACCACCATATTTAATCTATTTGAATTAAATAAATGATCATATCGGGTATTTTGACTTGTTTAAACCAAAAATTCAAATTATTCCAAATTGTCACATATTCATCTTCATATATGGGCAAAACGGTCATTTGTGTGCATATATTTGTAATTAACCCTTGCATTCATTTAGTTGCATTAGTTCATGCATATTTAAAAAAAACAAAAAATTCAAAATCCAAAACTAAAAAAAATTGTAAGCATTCCTTTTCCTTTGAAATTTTTAAATCTTTTTCTTTGAAATTTCAAAAAAAAATCCAAAATTTTTTTTAGAAAAACCAATATTCGAAAAAAAAATTGAAAAATAAAAACAAAACAAAAGTCGATTTCCCTTTTCAAAAATAAATTTTCTTTGTAAATATTTTTCGTTTATAAAAAAACAAAAACCAAAAAAAAAAAAACATTCTTGAAAATGTCTGAATATCCATATCCACTTGAATTTTACAATAGTTGTGAAAATCAATATAATCCATATGATTTCAGTCCAAATTCGTATGGATATTTTAACAACAACTATTTTGTAAATAATTCAAATTTCGAACAACAAAATTTTCAAAACGATGACCAACGTTCGACTCTTGAAAATAGCATTGAAATGATTTCATCTTTACTCGAACTTTCTGCACGACAAAATCAACAGATAAATGATTTATGTAGTTCTGATTTGTGTAATAACTCGAGTCAAGGATTTCAAAATTTGAATTCAATTCAAAATTCTAACGATTACGATTATAGCCCATGCCAATTTAATTTCGAACTCCAAAATGAATACCAAACTCAACATGAAAATGGGAAAAACTTTTCAAACGAATTTGGCAATGGGAATGATCTTAACCATGTTACGAGTGAAAATTTTTGTTCTCAACAAATCCAAATCGAAAATTCTCAATTTAATAACTATAAATTGGATTTTGTTGAACAAATGAATGAAATTTACGATGATCACACGGATTTGTTGTTGGAAACTTATATGAAACAACGTGAACAACAAAATCAAATCTCAACGTGTGATGAGTCAAGTGATAATCCACCTTTTACCCAAATCGACAATTTTCAAATAACAAGTTTTGAATTTGATAATGACGATCTTAATCAAGTTGTTGAAAATACGGTAATTGAGTTGGATTTCAATTCTTTTGAGGGTGCAAAACTCGATTTAAACTTCGATCTTCCTTTTTCTGAAAATTTGAACACGACAACTTTGAAATTCGATTTACATGGTGAATTTGTTGATAATCCAACAAATGAAGTCGAATTTAACGAACATGAGTTTTATGGACTTTTTAAAAACGAGTTGTTGAATTTTGAAGGGGAAAATTTCGATCACCATTTTGGTTTTGAAATCGATACTTTGAAAGAAATTGAACTTCAACCAATTTTTCTATCTACCCCAAAAATCATCGAAAATAAAACAACTCGTATGATTTTCAATAAAATGACTTTCGTTTTTCCATATCCACATTCAACTGCGAAATCTTTTACGATTTGGTTTTTCGTGCTTAAGCTATGTCTCGCACATTTGACGAGACAAATGAATCGGTCTTTAGAAGACCGTTTCATTTACATTTTGACTGTATACTTTCTCATCTCTTGTAAATAACAATCTTTCATGTAAATATTAGATTTTTATTTTATTTTTCTCCTTCCACTTGGGTTGACTGTGGGGACACAGTAAAAATCAAGTGTGGGGGGGAGACTCATCTTTAATTTTTTTCATTTTTCATGGTTTATTTTTGCTTTAAAATCACAAAAAAAAATTATAAAAAAAAATCCCAAAAACAAATTTTCTTTTAATTTATTTTTAACAGAAACATTATAAGATAAATATATGGCTTTGGTTTATTAAATTGAATTTTTTGAAAATTTATTGGTCTTAACAAAAATAAAAATGAAGTTTGATTACAAATAATAATGGTTTAACTAGTATCTAGGAAGATTCATATGTGTTAATTATGAAGTACATCCTAATTGAAAATCTTTGTTTTAAAAAGTGGTTGATTTAAAGTAAAGGATATAACATTTTTTTTTGTCTTCTAAGTTAAATGGTGCTAAGATGATTTTGCAAAAGTCCCTCTCAAAAAAATATAAAAATAAAAAATAATAACATCCAAGTATTCACTCTCATTTAAAAGTCCTCATGTTTATGCATGGGTGATTACTTGGAATTTTTGATTATGTGATTTCATACTCATTTAAAGTCCTCACGGTTATGATGTATGGAACACATGTAAAAAAAAGACTTAATAAACACCACCTACGGTCGATAGTGTATGCATGAAAGTGTGTGCACTCGCCATGCTCTGTACTCCCCTCACATAAGCCCGAAAGGCAGTGCATGGGTGGTATATCTGGCCTCGGTTTATCTGAGCTAGGTGAGTAATTTTTCTTGCAAATAATGAGAGAGCAAGCAATTGAAATCCTAGCACTATTTTTACTTAGTTGATTTGATTTGTTATTGAAAAGAAATGAAAATACCACTTTGATAAACTTTGATAATCAACTAAGGATCCATTTCATAGTTACACTTTGTTATTAACCAAAACAATGAGTTAAACTATAGTCTATTTGATATGATAACTTGATTTTTGTTGGAAATTTTGACGAGTAAATGACATAAATTTTCAAGATAATAACCAAAACCTATATTTAACTTATTCGTGTCAATTTAAAAATAAATCCTTCATTTGTAGATATTTTCAAAAATTTGCATTCATCTCTTTGTAAATAAATCTTGCATTTTGTAAATATTTTCATCCTGCATTTGGATTTTGTGGGTAGTGTCCGCTGAAAACCCTCACGAGACAACACTCGTCCTACTGGGGACACCCAGAGGTTTAACGGCTTGTTGCATACGCTTAATGCAATCGTGCTCCCTACGAAAACGGATTTATCTTAGTTTTAGTTTATTCGAGGACGAATAAAAAGATAAGTGTGAGGGTATTTGATGTGCACGTAAATATGCATTTTTTTACCACCATATTTAATCTATTTGAATTAAATAAATGATCATATCGGGTATTTTTACTTGTTTAAACCAAAAATTCAAATTATTCCAAATTGTACATATTCATCTTCATATATGGGCAAAACGGTCATTTGTGTGCATATATTTCTTTGAGAAAAATTAATTGAAAATTTGTATATATTTTTGTAGGAATTTGATCTCAAGAGAAGTGGTTTCATGAAGATATGCATGCACAAAATTAATACAAAGGAATGAAGATGGAAATAATTCAAAGTGAAGAACATGGAGGACCCCACCTACCCACCTACCTTAATGTACAAATTAAAGGCTAATGCACATGCTTTTGGAGTTAATGGCTTCATGTACACTTAATGGGGGATTAAGACATGTTAATGATTACTTGGCCTCCACACTTCCTAAGGGGCATTTTGGGCATTCCCCAAAAAATGAATTAGGGTTTTAACACTTGTATAAATACCCCTTATGTTTCATGTAACATCTCTTCTCTTAGTCTCTCTTAGGCCTCCTTCTCTTTAGTTTTAATTTAGAAAATAAAAGAAAGCTCTCTTTCTTTCCATGGCTACTTAGCCATTTCTTCTCTTATGTAATTCTTTTTTTATGCAATGTTAATTATTGTTTCTTTTTAGTTACATATTCATTTCTTTTTATGCAAGTAGTGTAGATTTTCCTTTATGCAATTAGAATAGTTTTCCATTTCACTTTGCTCTCTTTTCCTTTTCTTTTTCTCTCATGTTGCAAGCTACATTTGTTCATATGATAACAAATATGAGAGGCTAAACCCCTTCAATTTAGGGGTAATGAAGCTCTCTAATCATGTAGCTTCAACTTAATTTGATGTTTATGCTCTCTTTTTATGCTTAATGAGAATGATTGAAGTGGTTTAATGATGTTGTTCAGCTTTGAATTTGATAGTCTATGTTGTTCATAACAAATAGGCTATGCTTAAACAAAAAAACACAAATTGCATCTTCATCTACATATGATTATGGCAAAGAAGTGATTGTTGAAATTAAAATTTGATGGCTTATATTTCTAATTAATAGTTAATAGGCCATGCTTAAAATAGATTTTTCTCTCAACTTAGTTATCATATTTTATGAGATTTAAAAGTGTATTAGTGGTTGGTTATAGTTTGATGGTTTATATTAAGCTAATTAATAGCACAAATATACCATACTTATGATAAGCACATCAAATAATTCACTAATGACAAGAAAAGAGAGATCATAACTTCATTTTGTTGATTTATGTGATTTAGAGAGTGGAAATTGCCTCTAAATTGTCATTTAACTCTCATATTTTTATCTATTTTTCTTTTTCTAGTTTTTGTTAGTTTCTTACATTTTTAGCTAATCACACTTTCAAGTTTGGTTAATTTGATTGAATAGAATTTTAAAATCATCAATTCCCTGTGGATTGACCCGTATTCGCCACGTGGTACATTCGTACACCGTGCGCTTGCAGTTATTTTTAAATTTAAATTCGTTCGACGGTTTAATTTCTAAACCGATAGAACTTCCATTGACGAACATGTATTGATGTCATTTTCTGATGTCGAAAATTCCGAGCTGTAACACTTGGTATCAAAGCGAAGGTTAAGCGAGAACCTTGGCTTTGATAGGGTAACTCATTAGAGATAGGGTCAGTAGTACCCCAGAATGAGTTTGAGCGCATTAATAGATAGAGCGCATATTTATTAGTGAATATAAAATTGTTTTATACTGTGTTGATTGATCTATTGAGTGGCTTATGGATTCTGGTCAATACGAGTAATTAACGTTATTGATAGGAGTCTCTAAACTCCTGAATAGAGCAATTCGACATGGTATTGATTTGAAATAAAGTAAATGAAATATATCCAAATTATTTTTATGTAAAAGAAATAATTTTTTCAAAATTATTATAGTTACATATGGTTTTCTTGTTTGTTAGGAAATGATAATATTTAAGTATTATCATTGTCGTTATGGTGATTAAATAAAAAGTTGATATTATAGTCAAAAGTTAAGAAAGTAATTCATATAAAAAAATGGTGTTTGCAAATATGAGTTTATAAATGTGATTTATAATTTAAAATGGAATGAAATCCCAAAGGAATATTTAAATGTAGATTTAAAAAGGGTTTAAAAGTTGGATATTTGGAAATGTAATTTCCCATTGGATTTAGAAATGTTTTTTTTCAAGTCTTGCAAAATAATAGTGGTATGTTTGGAAGTATTTTTAAATTGAAATTATTTAAAAATGATATTAAAAAAAGAAATAAAAGCATTGAACTCACTTCGGTTGCTGGAAAATAATTTCGGTGATGACCGCATCACCATCGACGTTCATTTCGAGTCTTCAAGGGAGCGATTGCTACCTCAATTATTTGAATTGGAGTTTTTTCACAAAACTAATTTGATTTTGCAATGCAAAGGAATAATATGATATACCAAAGGATTTTGGGTACATAAGATTTCAAAAATGATTTTGAAATGTTTAAGAAATTGTTTAAACTCGGGGATTTTCATGTACGTGGAAATATGAGAAAATAAGTTTGATAACTTATGAAAGTTTGAAATTTATTTGGAATGAAATTAACTTAAGAAGAGTTAAGTGAAAGTAAGTGTGAAAATGGAATA